>JANDEH010000004.1:23290297-26276547 GCA_024610705.1 Tetragnatha versicolor | reverse complement strand
CCTGAGTCAATTGAAAACTTTAATGGTGATTTTCGTATTCAACGACCCAAAATCTATAAGAGATGACTATTTTCATAAAGGAAAAAATTTTGAAGGTCAAATTTGTTGAACCGTGTATTCCACTCTAGGGTACCTCTATCGAATAAAACAATAAAAAATAAATGGTGGTATTGCCCATAGTAAACAAATCAACTCATACTAGTTTTTTTTCGCGAAAAAAGCATCCAAAAAATGACAACCGATTCAAACGCAACAAAACCGGCAAAACTCCCACGGTTATATCTTGTCCAAAAGCTCCAACTCAAACCTCTCAGTCAGCCCGTATATGCGCGCTTTTTCCACTTTAAAAGTAAAACATCGCTATCAATCGTTTACGGAGCGGAGCATTCTTCCCCCTTCCCTACCCCCCGGGGGCCAAGGAACCCTTATTTATTCGGAGGAGTATCGAGTTCCCTCCCAAAAACGGGATTTATTTTTCGGGAGCGTTCCGATTAAGGTATTTATCCGGGAACGGAGGTTTTTAATGTTCGTTTTGTGGGGTGAGAGACGGTTTTGATAAATTATGGAAGTTGTTGTTGAATGGAGAACTTTTCTTCTTGTAATTGGTTTCGGTTAAGTGAATTTCCTGGTGGGTTTCCTTGCGCGGTTTGATTTATTTATGATTGCTTTTTTAGAGCGAGACTTTTACTGGTGGGATTTCTGGTGGGATGGGACAAAACACCAAACCGTGTATTGTTGAACCAACAATACTATACGGGTCACGTGATTTTTTGCTTCAGTATTTTTTATTTTATTTAAAATATACTGATTTTTTATGTATATAGAGGGTATAACTAAGGTTAGAGAGAGTAAATGTATCTTCCTCTTTCGGTCAACTGCCCCTCAGCTTCTTCCTTTCTCCCCTCCGAGAATGTCAAAATCACGTGACCCTTTTAGTATCTTTGGTTAAGCAGTATTTTATAAGTTTTTAAAATGTTTTTAGTTATTCCCCTTTGAAATGAAAATGTTGTTTTCCATTTCATGTTGAAATAATATTTTTACGATTTCTCTCTCTCTCTTTTACATTTTTTCCTTAAAAGGTTAATACGTATATTTTTATTGAATTGTTGTATTTTTTCTGTCAAACCTTTATTCTGGCAAACCTTTATTTGGGAAACCCAAGGAAAATGAAAAGAGAAGGTTTCCCGTAAGGTTACATGCGATCTGGGTAAACACGAGAACATTCAAATTTAACTATAAAATCTAAGTTAATTAGATATTTTTGGTTTAAGATTTCATTGAAATTCTATTTCCAACATCTATAACGATTCAACATCATCCCTCATTTTTTCTTTTTTTTCCACCATCCCCAAATACGAGACGATCAAACTACAACCTCACAATCTGTTATTCAAACCACATATTCACCATTCCCGCATCTCATTCCCCCCTAAATACCGAATCCCTTCATCATCGAACTCAAACTGCCCGTGCACAAATTCTTCAAACGACGCGCCCCCATTAATAATAACGACGAACGAGATCCATCCCTCAACCATCCGCCCGAAATCTATTTACCTCGCAAAAGCTTCAGCATCTCAATCCAAAACACAATCGGAACCTGTACATTATGAATCTGTTTAACTAACGCCGCAGCACGCACTTGCAAAGCGATTGCGTTGCAAAATGCATTAAGGGATCCGCAGAAACTATTTACGCTAGGGTTAACCCTAAAGGCCCTCCCCCCTAACGTCTCATTAAGACGAACGTCCTTAAGTGTGGGATAGTTTCAAGCTGTTAGGGATCCCAGGGTGGTTAAGGGGGGGTTGTGGGGTCTTAATTATGGGTGGGTTTTGAGTGAAGGATGGTAGGAGAGATGCATTGTTTTTGAAGGAGTGTTTTTCTAATGGCGAGGTTGATAATTAGGAGGTTTGTTGGGATCTTTGTGAAGAGGGGTTTAGTTTTGAGAGTGTTTAGGTTATTGTTTTTTAGGTGGGGTTGAATTTGCATGGGTAAAGTTTTAGGATGGTAGTTTTAGTGAGAATGTAATTAGTGTGAACCGTAAGGGAATAGTGAAGTGTTTAAGTAATATTATTAAAGGAATTAATACTTCATTATACTGGCGTATTTGTATGATTTGTGGTGGAATATGTTGGGTTATAAAGTAGAAACATAAACATGTGGTGTTTTACAGACATGATACACAAGCTTGTCAAAATTATTTCGTTTTAAATACAAAACTTAAAAATCTTCAATTTTAAATTGAAAATTGTATTTTTAATGTGTTGAATTTCTAAAAGAAAAGCAGTGTACAATTAGATGTTGACAAGAATTTTTATAAGTTTTCAGCAAATTCTTGTAATGCAGCCTTATTTTATAAATAACTAACTCCTTGGCATTACAGCCCATGTTGGACTATGGCCTCTCTAACAATTTTTCTCCAAAGCCTCCAAAGCTCCTTTTGAGAATTTTAAGGTCCTTTTCAACCTCATCCAACCATCTTTTAACTGACCTTCCTCTTTTTCTTTGTCCCTGGCACTGGCCCTTCAAATCTTTCTAGTGCCCCTATCTTCCTCCATTCTCTCGAGGTGTCCCATACATTGTATTCTTTTGGTCTTTGCATACTTAATTGTCTTTCTCTTTTAATAGTCATTCAATTTCACAATTAAATATTTTCCTCCAAAGGTCACCCTCCTTGAAAGGTCCAAAAATTGCTTTTAGAATTTTCCTCTCCCAGGTATCACATGGTTTTTCTATCACAAGGCATACTCCATGCTTTTTCGAGTCATTACACTCGAACCTGTTTTTGTGTTGTGCTAGTTTTTATTTGTGCGACTATTTCTGTGCTATTTTTATTAGTGCGGTCTTTTTTCTTTGATTTTTATATACCGCACAAAAAATCGCAGATGAAAAGACCGCCTAAATAAAAAAAATCGCACAAAAACAGGTTTGAGTATATCGTCTATGGACATGGACTCTGTTCAAATACTCTTTGCTCTGCCCTACAGATTGCTCATCTTCAACAAGCGTCACAACTTCAATGTTTTGAAGAAAAATGTCCTCAACTCACCTCAACAAATCACCCACCTTGAAAAATCCCCTCCTCCAAAAGCAACCTAACACACCCCACCAAACCTTTCCAACCACTCACTCAATAACCAACTCAATTCCGGTTTCTCTCTCTCTCTTTCGACCCCGCACCTATCCTATCAATTAGAGGGACCTCGTGATTTTGATGAATGGTTTTAATTTAAAATTTTCAAAGTCCTCAGATTAATGTCGCTGGTGTGGCTTGTCCTTGCGGCCAGGGAAGCGAGTCGTTAAAAGCGGGTTCGGTCTTCTGCGAATTAATGGCCGGGCGATAAATTAAGGGAACTGCCGTTTCCGTTTTTGATGATAACGGACTTTTGGTCGAAGTGGATTAATTAATTAGTTAATTTGGGAGAGGTCAGGAATTGCTGATGGTCTTGAGATATTGAAGATGTGGGAGTGAACCTCTTTATAGCCAATTACTTGGGAAATTAATTAAAATGTAGTACACATAATGGGTTTCTGAGGGTAGCGTACTTGTTAGTATGCAGGTTAGTTTTTTACTATATCTTATAGTTAATTGTGATAAATTAACGAAACCGTTGTAAAAGAGCGTTTCTACTTATTTTCTGCGTTACTACTTCTTTCTTTCACACTATACAATAAGTCAAGAGACAAGTTGAATGAATCGCAGAGGAACCTAGGAAACTTTATATTGTGCGTCTCACAGTTGCAACTTGGCGGTACGGCAATCTGGATCTACCAAATGACGAATCCCAAGCCACTGAGCTATAAAACAAACTGGAGTGACTAGTGAGCGTGCTGAAACCGCATCACACCACGGAAAGGATTTCTATCTTCTTTTAATTTTCCCCATCTGTTAGCCCAGTTGTATACACAGAATGAAACGACCATTCTAAATTTTGCTCATAATATTTTAAAAAACAGGCATGGGCGGATTAAAAGGGGGTCATGCGGAGATTGCTCCGATTGCTTCTAGCCCCGAATGCCCCGATTGCTCCCAAGCATGCAAAAAAGACGTCATTTTATTCTGTAAAAAATCAAACTAAATGCAACAGTAGGCGTGCAGGTGTTACTTTGCCTTAGATACTTTTGGGCCATCACTGAATAGCCTACCGCAACCAAATATTTAGTAGAAATGCTTCCTTAAGGATTGCATCAGATACACCGTGCGTTAGTTGAATTTAATAGAGACCCTATTCCTTACCCTTGATGGCTGCATTGGCTTAGAAACCGGGATACTGTTGAACCAACGATAGTAAAAGGGTCACGTGATTTTTTGCTTCAGTATTTTTTATTTTATTTAAAATATACTGATTTTTTATGTATATAGAGGGTATAACTAAGGTTATACCCTCTCTCTTTCACTCAACTGCCCCTCAGCTTCTTCCTTTCTCCCCTCCGAGTATGTCAAAATCACGTTACCCTCTTTTACTATTATTGGTTCGACAGTATAGTTTCTAGATTTTTAGCCCAGGATTCCACCAATCAGAGTCAGCGAAAACCACCTTTCTTTCTTTAGCTGCTCGTTAACCACTGGTTGAACACAGTGAATAATGTCATAACATTCTTCGTTATTACGCGAGGTTTAGAGAGCTAATCGGAAGACTAATTGCACGCACAAGCATGCATTAAAAAGTGTTCCCGCTATGATAACTTCAAACCCATGCTGTAAAAGAAGCATGATACAAAAACACAGTTCTTAAGATTCTTCTCTACATGTAATTAAGTCCCCCAACCACTATGCTAATCAGAATTTTATGTCTATCTGCAAAATTCATAACACTTTTATGCCATCTTAGGAAATCCCATCAAAACGATTCAGTATGTTCGAAGGATGAGGTTCATCATGATATTCCTCCTACAATATCTTCTCCATTATTCACGAAACTTAAAAAGCTCACTTGAATTTCGATTAGCGTAATTTCATTTCCGCCTTGCATCCCCTACCCCATAAAATCCGGCTCCCACAAATGAATATTAACACAATCACTTCCCGAAATCTACCCCACTCCAGAAAAAAAATGAAACACTTCCCCCATAAAACCCAACCCCCAAGAACCTAATTATTTCCCTTTACATATTTCATGACTTTCCATAATTAAAAAAGCGAGCTTTACTCTTTAATCCGCCTCCCCTTAAAAACCTAAACAAAAACACTGCTCCGTGGCAAAACAATATAATCCATAATTTTAAACTGCTCACTCACCCTAATTGTTCGAAGAAAACTCTCGGAGGGTTAAGACGAACTAATTAAGGCTTATGACTGACGAAGGATGTTTCTTAGTAATCCTTGATACGGATCATGCCCTACCTGGTTGCTAGGCAACCCGCACCTCCCAAGATTGAGTCAAGATAATCAGAAAGTACGACCTCTCTCTCTGGAAAGTTGGTTTTAAACAATGGTTTTACTCAGATTGAACGATCCGTTATAAATGACAGCGCTGCCGTCTTTTGTTGGCAAAGCATGAGTTTACATGATGGAAAGTGATGAGATGGGGAACCAGTGATTTTGCGTGGATTGGAGATTCGTTGGTATATATATATTTAAAACTGGAAGTTCTTGTTCTTTTTTTCTTGTTGATTGGATGGAGGTATTTGTCATATTTAGTAGTACCTTTAGCTTGATCATTTTAACATAGCTCGACCGGAACGTTCTCTGAAAAAACTTGGCATTAAGTGATCTACTTTTCTTCATAGTTTAGTGTCTTCTAAATGTGCATTTGTATTTTTCACCAAATATATTAATGAAACGTATAAATCTTTATAACATTTTAAGCGTACACTGCCAACTCATAAATATTTTGTAGAAAACTTGTAGTTTTACAATGTATTTTTACTTAGTACTTCTCCCCGTATTACACGGGAACTTTTTGTGGGTTAAATAAAAAATGTACAGTTTTTAGTCAGTAAATAAAAACCAGAATGGGACTTTTCCCCTAGTTTTTTTAAAATGATCAAGGAATTTTATTTACTTTCATTTTATTTCTCGCACTGAATCATCCCAGCGCCGAAAAATAGCAGGCCGATAAAAACAACTGAGTCACGCTTGTATCTCTCCCAATTCGGAAACTATAGCTTTAATGTAATTTAACAGCAGTTTTGGATACTTTAATTAGATAGTAGTTTCAAATAGTCAAGTTTTAAAGAATTTTAACTCTATTTTATCAATTAGGATAATTCTGGTTACATTTTCTGAATATGTTACTATTAAGAAGCTAGTATTAAATTTGAATTGAAAGTGGAGAAATGTTAAAAAATGGAGAATCTTAATAGGTTAGTAAAATATTGCAGCTTTTAAATACTAATTGAAAATTGATATGTCTGATGGGCTGAATGTGAAAATAAAAAAATGATCGTTTCACTAGTGTTTTAGTACACACATTTATTTAAAACATTTTTAAAATACGAAATATTTGGTTTTCAAAGTGGTCCAGTCTCGAAGTAGGTTACAAAGTTTATGAAATTCTGCGTAGAAAATTTTCACTGAAAATGAAAACAAAGAACACATTTTATCATTCAAGTTAAAATGTGAGCAGTTTACACTGTTATTGACATAAAAACAGAAACAAAATTGAACATTGGGTATAATAGGTATTAGAATAATTACCTTTGTTACGGTTACTGAATTTTTTATATTGCATTTCATCTTTATATCAACCACTATAGTTCCAAATAACAGGTTTTTTTGGAACAAAAGTTATTAGATCGATTAATGTATATAAATATCAGATTGTTATTTCAGACTATAAACCTAATGGTAAAAATTCCATTTTCATCTACATTTGAAACTATTATATTTGAAACCATTATTTCCCTATCGTGTAATTATAAAACTTAATTGTAATTTTGGATTCGTTATTCAAAATAAAATTTCGGTAATAATCATATTTAATACAAACAAATATCTTCAAATTTAAGTATAAGTACTTATTATGAAATAAAATTAAATTTAAACAACCAAAAAGTTGTTTGTTCATAGATAATGTAAAAGGACAACGAATAATACACAGTATGTCATAGCATTCATAGAACTCTAATAAAGTTTGTACTTCCCTTTCTCTCACAATTATTCTCTCAATATTAAATTCATTTCAAACAATTACGCTTAATTTTTATGAAACTTTAATCTTGAAATTTTAGATTTGGTATATTTTTTCGTTTCCACATAAATATCCAAGAAGGATAAACTAAGAAGTATATGCATCATGACAAATTCAATTTTAGATTTAACAGATACATTTCTACTCAAAATACAATAGACTCTCGTGTTATAACGCCTTAACCATTAAAAGGAAGCCACTTAAGGATTTTGTGAAAGGTTGCCAACTTTTCTTACAAATTTAGCATATATTTATAGAATTCAATGTTGTCACATTACAATATGAAACATCGTACTATATTTTGCTAAATGTTGGTGCGTTGTCGAGGAAACCCTTAATAGTTCTAAATGGCTCCCTTTGAACGGAAAAGTACCAAAAAATTTTCTTAGAATTAACAAGAGGCTAAATACCATGCGTTTTATAATTTTTAGGAACAAGAATTCAAGTTTGACGAATTCTACAAAAAGTTAAGTCAGGAGATGGAAATAATTTAAGTAAAAAATCTATTAAGTCGCTTTACCAAATTTTCAATAAAATAGCTTTGTAAGTTTTTTTAATAAACTTAAAATATATTTTTTAAGGTTTTAAATAACCTTAAAAAATATTTTTGAGGTTTTAAATAACCTCAAAATAGATTTTTAAGGTTTTTAATAACAGTTTTGTAAGGATGTTACCATTTTGAAATATACTTTTAGCGTCTTTATTTCCAAGAATATCGAACATTTATTTCCATCAAAATTGTTAGATAATATAAATTGTCATAGATATTTAAAGCTACTCACAATTTAAAGCAAGAAAACATTTTAAGAAGTGATTTCAAATTTTCAAAAAAACACAAAGGGGTCTTTCTACTTACAGTTTTCCTTAACATTTTAACCAATTTTTTAGGTTAGATACCAAAATGTTTGGTGATTAAAACTCCCCGTATCAATAAGAGAAATTCAGGCTCAGTTAGTATAGAGTACATTCTGAAATATTTCATAAATTTTACGTAATTCTATCACAAATTTACCCTGTTTCGGCACATCTAACAATCCAATCGTCCAATAGAAGGTGGTTAGCCCTTCCAGAGAGTCTATTGCAGTTCACAAATCTTAATTTCAAAAAGTTTACTAATTCTTCTCAACTCATTAAGACATCAATTAGGCAGTCACACAACACTACAAACGATACTCTTAAACCATAAATCACATTAAATCGATACACACACAGATAAAAAGCTCATAAAACGCATGCATTACGTATTGCAAATGATATAAACTATGAATCTCCAAAACAATGAAGTAATTAGCAATGTACATATTACGAACACATAGCAATACACACACAACATTCAAATTATAAATTTGAAAGTTCTAAACTTGACTACTTAAAGTAGAATTGGAGAACAATACACTTACTCAGGTCTATATCCTATAACACAAAACTTACAGCAAAAGTCTAGAAGGAATGCATATGATAAGAATGTTCTTAGAGCGTGTGTTTGAAAATTAAACAAGTTGCGCAATCTACCTTTGTTTGCATGAAGCTTAGAAGGGACGTGTTTTTCTTTCGTATGTTAAGTAGATTAAAAGGATATCGTGTGTTTAATGGGTAGATTGTGTAAAATATTAGTTATATATATAAGTATATTTTAAATCTTTTCGTGCAGTATTTTTTTTTCGTTTACTCTTTCTGTGTACACTTTACTCTCTCTACGGTTGGAAGAATGGGGTTGAAATATAGTGTTTATGGATGCTAATAGTAATTGTAACCGTTTTCTTCTCTAACTGTAATCATGACTATTTTCTAATATTTCCTTCCCTATGTTGTTGTAATAATAAATGGTTTTTACTCGCCTAAACACGCAGCTTTATCTTCATTGGTCTCTAATGACATTCTGTATTATTACAACAACGTAGCAGCAAGGAAATATATAGAGTAGAAAACACTCATGATTACAGTTAGCATCCATAAACATATAGTTTATTCCGAATTCCTATTGAAAGAAAAAAAACTATTTTGTGAAAATATTGTGGGGAAATCTGATAGAAAAAAGTTTCTAATATTGAAACTTTGTGAATTTGAAATGGTTTCATCAAGATTTTTATAAAAATATCGTCGATTATCTGTTTGGTAAATCAGTTTAATTTAAAAAAACTCTCCAGATTATACGAGTTTAAAATTAAATTAAATTTTAATTAAATTATATTAAACTTTAAAAACAAACCTAAAAACCTAAAGCGTAAATTTTCCATACCTATAAACAGTTATTCTTTAAAGTTTAGGCTATCAATAAATACAGAAAGTAAAACTAAATATTGAAATTTTAAAACTATATAAGATCAATACAAGCCTAAAGATAAATTATACATATATCAATTTGAAGAATTTCCTTTTTAATTCAAGACAGCATCTAAGTGAATTTTGAGATGTTACGATGATCAAAAGTATAAATATTAGTAACGTCTAAAGATATTTCAAAGAAAATAATTCATTGCGTTAAATACTTTTAAAAATTATTCAAATATCCTACAAGTAAATAATTAACCTGATACAATTATTAAGAATTGCTTTTGAATAGAACTGTTAGGTACAAAAATAAACCCCAATTATAGCAAAAATTTAGCCCGAGTGATTAAGTTTAAAATGCAAAGTAAGAAAAAAAAAGAAATTTAGAACTCTATATGACAAAATAAAAGAAACGTATATCTTCACAAACAACGTAGTATACTTGGAATTAGGCGGAAAAGTTGGTTAAAAAATATATGGATCTCATAAGTCCAATTGCTTTGTAACTTTCCGTTCCTTCAGAATGAAGATGCCCAATTGGAGGGTTCCCAACGAGGATTATTAAAAAAAAGAAGTCGAAATAAATCAAATCCTCAAAGAAAATACTTTTTCCCATTCCTCGTATGTTAGAATTTTGGATTGCAATTTGGACGGTTCCCTGCTTATTTTGTTGTTTAACTATATTTTTAAAAGCTGTGTAATTACAAATAAAATATTGATATTCTCCATTTATAATATTTCAGTTCTTTAAAAACTTTTCAGGACGAAATTCAAACACTTTTATAAGATTCACCTCCGATTTCAATAAATTAAACTACAAGTTTTAAGGACTTTTTTACAAATGTTAAGAACTTTTTCTAACGCACCAAATTATAAACTCATAGAACACACACTAATTAAAACCAACTACATTTCTTTTTAAGATGACCTCTGCATCTTAACTTAAAATATAATTTCGAATGTTTGTATATAAACTTTACATTTAGTTTTTTCATAAGGTCATTTCAAAATAATAAAACAGTTGAAAATAGCACAACACGAAAATCCTATAATTACGAAATAGTTTTTGTTCTTTAAATACGCAGCAAATGTCAATTATTTGCACCATTGAAACTTAGCAAAACCCAGTCGGGTATTGCGAAGCAGTCGGAAAGCTCTCACAAAGTGGCAATTTTAGAAATGGGTTCATTACTATTCGAATTAAATAAGTGACTAGTAACTTTTATGAGTTTAAAAAGAAATGGAAAAGCAATTTCCAAAAGGTTTTTATCAAAATCATTATAGAGGATTCTAATTTTCCTCGTGTTACAAGTTTGTTATAAAAGGAAAATTGGGTCGGAAATATTCAATTACCATAATTTGTCTAATTTGATGGCGGGCTTGTGTACGAATCAATTTCTGTTATCTAGCTTTAAATATGTAATCGAATAAGGACAAGAACATTTTGAGTTCAGTACTTAATGAATATTTTTGATTATTTTTCATTGGATGAAACTAAAACCTCAATTAGTTGATTACGGAGGATAATTCAATAAAGCTTTTAGTTTTGCTTCTCTTATTTAGGGATGTTGTACTTCTCAGCCAGTCGAAACAAATGGGTTGGGAATGTTATCTAAATTGTAGAACTGGTTCATAGAAAGTGTGTAATTTGGGAGAATAAAATTTGTTTAAATTTACAGCGATAAAAAATATTTAGTTCTGTGCTTGCTTTTTCAGTTGCTCGATTTTATTTTTGTTTGGTTTTTGGTAGGCTTAACATATTTTCCTTGGTCCAACCCAGAACATATTTTTGAAGAAAAAAAAACTCCAACTAAAAAAATCAAAAAGAAATATTAAATTTTTTAAAGATTATTAAGTGCTCTGAATTAATACAGGCGTGATACAACGCAATTTCAAACAGCTTTGTCAGGACTTTTCCATAAAAATGTCACCCAAATCTTAAATCTTCCAAAACCCACGAGATTTTTACTCCCACCGGACATTTCCCGCGGGCAACTCTAAAAACCCCGTACGTATATTAAGCCTAGTTTTGGGGTTTTTATGCATTGTTGTTCATTTTGTAGTGCCATCCATCCCCACTCATCTTCCCTGTCCCCTATTCCAAAATAATTGGCTAGTCCCTCAAGACCACGCGGCCTGTTTCTTTCGCCTGGCTAAACAGTCACCAAACATCAGAAATTGCCACTTTGAGGAACATCCTTTCGTCAGAAACTGCAAACCAGAGGGACCATTCATTCGTCCTCTGTAATAAAACTCGGCAGCACCCTTTCTCGGCACCAGGAAAGCTCTTCTGGAACCTACCACTAACCCCCTCACACCTGCTCACACTGGTGAGTCCTGTGGGGAGGGATCATCTTGGTGGACACGAACCCCGTCTGCGCGCCGCAGAAGGGGAACCTCGCTGTCCCGCAGCTGAGGTTCGTCGACAGCGTCTTGTTGCTAGGCCCAGTGCTGCTCTGGTGACTGCTGTTGTGCGTCAGCACCGAATGGCTCATGCTGAAGGTCCGCTCGTGCAAAGTCTGCACCGAGCACAGACGATTGTAGATCTCCTTGAAGTTGGGCCGGTGCGAAGGGGAGTCGTGCCAGCAGTCGTTCATGATGGAGTAGGCGTACGGGGGGCAGTACTCTGGCCTTGGCAGTAGCTGGTGGGTGCAGACGAGGTCTATGACCTCCTGGTTGTCGCAGCTGAAGTAGGGTCGTATCCCGTAGCTGAAGATCTCCCAGAGCAGCACCCCGAACGCCCAGACATCGCTCTCGGCGGTGAAGGTGCCGTAGAGGAGGGATTCGGGGGCCATCCAGCGGACCGGGAGGAGGGTGTTGCGAATGCGGAAGTACTCGGAGGCGCAGCTGTGGCGACTCACCCCCAGGTCAGAGATCTTGACCAGCAGGTTGGCGGTGAGGGGGGAGGCCAGGCAGGACTGGGATAAGCTCGTGGGGGCGGCTGTGTCGGCGGAGACCAGGCAGTTGCGAGCGGCCAGGTCGCGGTGCACGTAGCGCTTGCTGGAGAGGTACTCCATGCCTGAAAGAAGGTTTTGGTTAGTTAGTGGCCCTCTTCTGCCCAGGTAGCACACGAACAAAGATATGTTTTTGTTAATATTGTAGCCTCTGTCGAAACGCCTCTGAAAAAATATCGGCCAATACCGACGGTCAATATATTTTCTCCGATACTGTTTATCAGAAAATGGACAAAATAATTCAATGTATTTTTTTCAGGTTTATTTATTCAAATGGGACAGTGATTAGAGCTCATGTGATGAATCCTGGCATTATTATTAATGGCCTCGTATTTCGGGCAAAGTGTAAATACTCATGATGCCATAAATGTCATCTCATTTCCCGCCTCACTTCCAACATTATTAATAATGCCCGGTTTATGACTTTGCCCGTAACATTACACAATTTCATTCGAATTGAGTCATATAGATGGTTTTTAATCTTGTTGTTAATAATAAATAATCCTTAAATATCCGACATTCATATTTGCCAATATTGTTACAGCATTTATTGATATTTTTGTGCTACCTGGGTGAGACTGGGTTTTAACGTCGAGTTCTTTAGTCCCTGAATTCCATTAGATGTAAAGTAAACAATTACTGGGGAGAAGGGAATTACCTCCGTCCACTGGAAGTTCCAGGAAATACAACGATAACGGGATACGTTACCAAATTATCACCAAGTATCAATTAATATCTTCATTGGCAAACTTCGAAAGGCAATATCCAAATGAGAACGACATGAAAATCAAGCCTTGTCATTGGTTCTTAAAGCAAATTCGTAAGCTATGACATCTAGTTGATCATAACCAATAAAATTACAATAATCTGCGAACCATTAAAATTTTAGAACGTTCAAACATTTTCCTTTATTTCTCAAAATTTTTCCTGAGAGGCAAATAAACTTATGGAATTAGGATCACATTAATTTTACTTTATGGAATGCTTCCCAAGAACAATGCTCTTTCCCTTCCCCCGTTATTAACAAAAACACCATTTATAAGGAGAAAATTACTTCTAGTACGAAAATATGAAGATAATAAGAAGGTTTTCCTTTTAAATAATTTTGTGCTTGATTAAGTTACTTCATAAGAGTAATTAAACCAAATGAATCACGTTCATTTTCCTATCTCGTATTTTCCCTAAAAGACAAAACCGGATTCAGATCTAATTCCTGTCTAAATCTGCTTGTTTCATTAGACCTTAATTGGATTTGATTAATTGGATTTTAATAGTATTCACTTGATTGAAGGTAATGGACCAAAATAAGATTAATATTTCACTGTGTCGTATTAGGTAACTCGCAATCGTAATTATTTTATGGTAATAGCATTTAGTTTTTCTTAGAATGACAATGGACTTAAGTTTAAGTAATAACGTTAAGTAATAAGTTTTAAACGTATACAGAGTGATTCAGAAATGGTCATCAATAATTGGGGGGAAGGTAGAGGGGCCATAGAAAAGCATATTTCGAATAGGGATGGTGGGACGCAGCCTTACCGTTAAAGAGCTAAGACCTAATGTAGTGCGAGCGCGTTTCAAAAGGCCGTTTTTAGAAGGCCTGTGTGACGAAACAAAACATAATAAAATTAAAAACATTATTGCATGAGGTACAGGAGTATCCGTACTACTTAAATCCTCAATGTGATAGAAATTGGACCACTTGCTAAACCGTGGGGTGAGTTTTAAAACGTGCAATATTAATCTCTTAGTCAAACAATGGAGTGTTATTTAGAAAAATGATGATCGGGGAAAAATTTACAATGATCAAACAGTTTAAACGATCAATGTTACGATCATTGAAAGTTCCTTCCCCGATCATCATTTTTCTAAATACCATTAAGGGAACTCCATTCTTTGACTAAAAGATTAATATTGCACTTTTGAAACTCACTCCACGGTTTAGAAAGTGGTTCAAATTCAATCGAATTCATGGTGTAAGTAGTAGAGATACTTTCTTACCTCATGCAATAGATTTTTTCATTTTATTATGTTTTGTTTTGTCACACGGGCCTTCTAAAAACGGCCTTTTGAAACTCGCTCGCACTACATTAGGTCCTAGCTCTTTAACGGTAAGGCTGCGGCCCACCATCCCTATTCGAAATATGCTTGTCTAGGGCCCCTCTACCTCCCCCCCAATTATTGATGATTATTTCTGAATCACCCTGTATACGTTTAAGTACACAGGGTGTTTCAAAATTGCGTTGCAAGGTTTTTATTTGGAACCAACACCTCCTAGGGTCACGGAAGTAAGGTATACCCCTAGGTAAGTAAGCCTGGAGAATCCATTGAGAGGACTTCCAGCATCCCTAGCGGCGAAATTAAAAAGTTAAAAAAAATTAATTGTAAAACTAAAGGAAATAGAGCAAAAACCTCAGTGAGAGTATTGTTGCCAACGTCGTGAAAAACTCACTGAAAAAAAATTGATCAACATATCTTGAATAGGGTGGGTTGGGGTAAAGTGGGTCTTGGGGTAAAATGGGTCAGTTTTAATTAACTCGATATAAATCAAATTTAAATTTAATTATTTTCGCTCATTGTTTTTGTATTATAATCTTTTATCTGTTTGTAACATTTTCCGACTGTCAAAAATTTAAATTCATGAATTTAAGAACTGAAAAATTATTTTATTTGAACGGTAAATGGTGTTGTCGAAAAAACAGGGTTTACCAACTTCCAAATATCTATATATTGTAATAAATTACAGCAGACTTTTGTGATATTTTTCCATAAAAAAAGTTCGAGAGACATTTCAAGCCAATCAGCTTAGAAAAATATAAAATATTTTATCTTTTAAAACAATATTTTGTATTTGGGATAAAATGGGTCATAGTTAGGAGGCCTTCTGTATTAAGTAAAAACAATGTTTTTAACTTATTTCCTTCAAATATACATTGAACTGTCAAACAAGTTTATTTTTTCTCCAAATGAAGTATTTTAATTGCTACATTTGAACAATGTTCATTAACTTCGGACTTTTACAATTTCATTAAAGTAAAACTTAGAACAAATTTTTTCAGATAAAAACGGCTTAGCCGTTACCTTTTTTCTTATTTTTATGTATATTTAGTAATAAATATATTTTTGACATCTTTTTGCAATGAGACCCATTTTACACCAAGTTGGGGTAAAATAGGTCATTATTTTGATGCTAAGTTAAACCAACTTATAACTAAAAAATATTTGATAAAATTAGATGAAAATGTTATGAAGGATTGTAATGTCAAGATCCACTTGAAAGAAATCCTCAAAAAGTAATAGTTTTTATGAAATAAAACTTAGAATGTGAAAGTACCTTAAAACTGACCCATTTTACCCCAACCCACCCTAGCCGCTAGGGGTGCTGTAAGACATTTCAGTGCATTCTACAGGCTCACTTACCAAGGGGTAGACCTTACTTCCATAACCCTAAGACTCTTGAGCCTAAGACTAAGACTCTTTACTTCCATGACCCTAAGACGAATAAAAGCTGTGCAACGCAATTTTGAAACACTCTGTACATCGTTCAATTCTGGCATTTATTACATAAAAAACGATGTAGGAATTGAAATTTCAGCTCTTTAATTGGTTTTATGGAATAAATACCGGAATCGATGGTTTTAATTCGAAAGGTTTTCAATTTCCACAGGGAAACTTCCCATACCTGCTTACAAAAACACATATAGCTCGTTAGGGGTGCTTTTACGACCCCCCCCATATCTAGATAAATCTGAGTCGTCTATGGGTGCATTATCTAAAGTTTTATTACCCCGACGACCGTCAACAGCGAAAAATTTATGATATCTCAGAGGAGGGGAACCTCTAATTGACCTCAGCTAACCACACAAAAGAAAGGGGGATATTATCACTGCCCCTAATCTCCCCCGAATGGCCGATGGAGCCTCGTCGTTGGTATCAAATTGTTCGCTGTTGATGGTCGTCGGGGTAATAAAACTTTAGATTCACCCTATATGTGCCCTACCCTTCCTAGAAGTTATGAAACACTTATCTGAAACACCCTGTATACAGAGGGTCTTGCACACACTGACCTGCCGCCACCTGCATGGCGATGACGAGGAAATCCGGCAGCTCCAGCACCTGCGGACTGCCGTCGTCGCTCCTGGCGGCAGCGACGTCCGAGTGCGGCGAGTGCAGCAGCAAGAACTCGTGCAGATCGCAGCGGAAGCCGTACTCGAAGAGCATGCAGAGGGGCTCGTCACGCGCGCACACCGCCACCAGGCACACCACGTTGGGGTGCTGGAGAGCGGCCGCCGTCTCCACCGAGCGACACCACTCCTGCCGCGTCGACACCGAGCACCCTTCCCGCAGCGTCTTGATCGCCACCGGGGTCACCACCGCCGCCCCCGACGCCGTGCGAGGGTGGTGCATCTCGCCCCTGAAACAGATGGTTTCAGTGGAAGATTGGATTGTGAACGGAAATGATATTTATATTTGGTTAAATCAGGCGCGGACGCAGACGGCTCAAGGGGGGCACTCACCTCTTCCTTTTGAGAAACATTTTCAAAATGTTGGGTAGTAGGGTCTTAGCTCACTTTGAGAACTTTTTTGGGTCTAAGGAGGGAACTGTCCAGAGTACCCCCCTTGGATCCGCGCGTGGGTTAAATTATGTTTTTGTTGGAATCCTTGAAATGTCAGTTCTGAGGGATCATAACTTCAACTTGGGGGTGGCGTCTCCCTTTTCCTCGGGGTAGAGGGAAAAGAGCTTAGGCAATAATGCCCATTGCTCTATCTGAGGGATCATACTGCAACGGCATCTTACTTAAACCCTGTTGCCTACTACAGGGGCCTCTTAAAGGGAGCTTTAGGGTAGGACATTGGTAAGGGGACATCCATAAATTAAGTGAGGCTTTTTTTCCAAAATTTGGACCCCCCTCCCCCCTTGGTGAGATTTAGTCAGATTTTGCTGGACCCCCCCTCCCCACAAGTGAGATTTACCTACAACTTTTTAAAAATATATTGCAGTATCTTATCTGTGTGTAATCCTTTCTGATACTTAAAAAAAGAAAATCGCATAATTTCTAACTTAAAAAGTTGACGTGAGATTTTAATGGAACCCCCCTCCCCCCTTGGTGAGATTTTTCCAAACCCCTCCCCCCTTTTTGACCTCACGTAATTTATGGATGTCCCCTAAGGCTCAGTATTTGGGATCGCCAGTTATCATCCCATCGGAAAAAGGCGAAACCGCAAACGACCACAAAAGAGTGTAAATGTTAAATAGATGGTCCCAGGAAAGATAATAAAAATCAGATGAATAACTATGCAAGCAAACAACCTACGCGATATCTCGTTGTTGGCAGTCAACGCATTAAGCAAAAAAAGAAGGCAATTTTGGTTTCTTACATCTCTCTTTTATTTCAGAGTCCTTTGAAAACCACTTCTCACCTGAAAACCTTCCCGAAGACGCCGTCGCCGAGCTCCTGCAGAAACCTGATGGACTGCGCGGACACCTCGTGGATGCCGAGGGGTATCCTGGGAAGCGGCTTCTGCTGCATCTCGATGTGCTGCTGAGGGGTGCTCTGCAGGTGGATGGGGATGAGCTGCGCAGAGGTGCTGTGCGGGGAGAGCTTGGAGGTCTTGCGCCGCTGCCGCTTGCACCACAGACCCAGCACCACCGTGATCAGGATGGCCGCCACCACGGAGGGCAGGAAGATGTACAGCCACGCGTATTCGGCTGAAAAAGAGATGGGTAAGGGGATGGTACCTCACCGTTGAAATGGATCTTCATGTTGTGTTAAGAAGATTCAACTAACTCATTCGATCAAATGAAGATCATCAGTGTTCGGCAACTACTTCGAGTTACCTATACTAAACAGAAACGTTAGTTGACCCTGCGACGTCACTAACAAAGTAATGAGGAAGTTGCATGATTTTTTTTTATTTTTTTAATCGATTCCTCTTGCAAAAATAAGCAACTACCCAAAATTTGAGGCCGATCGAGAAATTTTTTGATTGTCAAAAAAATTAACAAAAATCCCCTTTTTAAAAGCACGCGAAAACGTCAAGAGTTTGGATGTGACGTCATCTTATACTAAACATTGTTGTAAAGCAATGGAGTTGATGGTAGTATTGTTGACGTCATCCTATAGTTTAAACAATAAACGTTTTCAGTCACGTGTTTTTTTTCTCGACTTTTAAATTAAATTTTTAATTACCTGTACATTTTTTTGAAAAACTGACTAGATATTTCATTTTGCCATACAAAAAACCATACGGAACACTTGTTTGTTTTTGAAAATCTGACACATGCAACTTCCTTATTCCCATCACGGTGTCTGAATTTCGAGTGAAACGAAGAACGTCAATTTTGAAATACGTTTATTTCGTCAAACCCATGTATATTTAGTGCCTTTTTTTTATCATGATTTGCTTTTCGAAACTCCTCCTAGCAACAAAAAAGGCTTTGTCCTTCCGCGTAGTGGCGTACTGGGTTCAGGAAACGTTGATGTCGAGTATAGTTGCAGTTAAAAAAGAAGTTACTCTATATATTAAGTAGTAATCAACTAGAAGTTAATTGAATCATCAGTTTGAAGAAGGGAATAAGTCCAAAAACCAAGTTTTGAGAAAATCGAAAAAAACTGTATAAGTAATAGAATTTTCATTGTATAATCACAAAATTTTTACTGGAAGTTCACAACCCTATTTAGAAAACAGAGCAACCATCGAAACAAATATAAGTATATTCGAAAATATTTTACAGTCAAAATAAGTTGATGGACTTATTCCCTTCTTCAACCTTATGAAATTTTTCTGATGAAAAAATCTTAAAAAACCCTTAAATTCATATTTAAATTATATTTCTCCTTAGTTTACACCACAAAAGGGTGAAATAAAAGGAATAAGACAAATAAAATTCAAAATTATAGTGAAACTGAGTTATTAGAGCAGTATCAATGGAGTGAGTGAATATGAATGGAGTTAAACATTCCCTGCATAAAAAAAGTTTGAAAAAATTTGAAATTAAAAGAAAATTTCATTTTAACTTAGTTTACAGCTCAAAGAATAGGAAAAGAAAGACAAATTAACTTTAACTCCAAATTAACTTGAAAAATACAATGAATGGACATCGATTTCACAACTTCAAGGGGCGATATCTCCCTATAGGGGTTAGTTATTTTCCCCCTCTTTTCACCCATGTGTAGAGCAAAGCTTGGAGATTGTTTTGAGCACAAAAAGTCAATTTGTCATTTTTAGGACTTATTCCCTTCTTCAAACGGACGATTCAATTATGGCCAAATACTAATTTTATTAGTAGTATTCGGCTCTACTTTACTAGGTAGTACTTGCAACTATTAGTTAAAGCATTGAAGTAGGACTTTTAAATTAAAAATTATACTACAATTAATGCTTGGCACTAGTTAGATTAATAAATGAACACGATTCTATAATGAAAACTTGGTTGGATGAACCAAAATAGTACCAAATGTTAAAGTGCATGAAATGACGAAAAAACTCAAAGTCAATGAATTAAAACGTCTTTTGATGACTTAGGTTCTTTTCATTCCCTTTTATCCAACTAAAGATATCTGAGTCGCCGTCACCCATCAATTCTTATAATAATAATTTAACCTATATAATAATATATTATTTACTAACCACAAAATTTTTACAAATAAAACAAAAGAACATAATGTTACACCTAGGGGACTTAGGTGTAACATATGTATTCACCCATATTAACCTCATTTGGCCATCCATTAAGAAAGTTGTTTGAAAAATAGGCTTAGGTGGGGGTAAAAAAGGTCGAGCTCAAGAGGTTTTTCAAAATAAAAAACCACGTGAATTTTTTGATTTAATAATTTTATGCGACGAACTTGAACTGAACGAACAGTGAAACATTTAGTATTTAAGTATGAGGCCCAAAAAAGCACTCACTGCATTTGGGAATGTCGCAGAACTCCTTCCTAATGTGCGGGTCGGAAATGAAACACCAGGGCTGGGTCTCCTTCCCCTCAGGGTTCCTGCAGTAGTTGTGGCCTCCCGCCAGCTCATCGTACTCCGCCTTTACATCCCAGTTCTGGCACTGGTGGGAGGACAGGGTGTGGGACACGGGACCCCGGTAGTTTTCACCTCGGCCCTCGTAACAGGTGGCATCTGGAAGGAAGAAGTGTTAAGACTCATTATTCAGACATCACTTTTTGTGTACTTACATTTTGGAGAAGTTATTCAAAGTGAAGAGTTAATAGTAATTTCACTCCTTTACTTTTCTATGGAAACTAGTGATTCACAGGAGTGAATCACCTAGGATAAACAGTGAAAGTGAATGTGTGAATGAAGGTTAAATCACATTTCATTCCATTCACTCTTTGTGTTCATTCTCGAGGAATCGTCCTAAGTGAAAAGCGTGGATTGGCGTTTCACTCTTTTCTCCTCCACTATATGCTAACTTGTTATTCACAAGAGTGAATCACTCAAGATGAACAGTGAATTAAAACAGTGTGAATAAGCTTTCAGCCTTTATATGATTTTTCGTTTGGAGTACTGTGAAGACTCCCTGTATCAGTAGCCTTTTTAGTCTAATTTGAATTGATATTAAATGGAAAGATCGATACTGATTAGATATATCGGATATATCGACAGATAGATACTACGGCATAAATTTGCTTGTTTCGTAGAATATAATTTATTTTGTTATACTAGATAAGATGGATTATTTCTGGTTGGAACGAAAAATGAGCACCAGTAGTATTTATAGCTTCAAATCAGAGCTTCTAGCTTGTAAATTTATATTTTAAAATTACTCTAAATCATTATAATTGTGATAATTTAAACCCTTGATCTTTATGATAGATTTATAGCAGTGTTTTCAAACCTTTTTTGGTCCATGCCCCAACAAAGCCTTTCTAAATTTTCCATACCCCCCGGTCTCAGTGGCATATATAGAAATATATTTTGAGAGGGAGCCAAAATTATTTCTTAGCCCCCTCCCTCCTATGTAACTATGTATATTTGATATAGTCTAATGAAGCTTTTCAGAACATTTGTAGGTAGATTTGCATGCTAAAGAACTAAATCAAGTTATGAATAATTAAGTTCTAAGTTACAAGGGGGGTCTGGGGGTCCTCCCCCAGCAAATTTTCGGAAATTTGACTCTTGGAAGCAGGTTTTTAACTAGTTTAGTACCCCTAGTTGGGAAATTTTGGATATAAGTTTTTAGGTAAGATTTGCATTTTGATGAACCTAATGTAAAAAAAGTTTCAAATATAAGCGTTCTAAAAACAAAGAGATCTTGGGTCATCCTCCAGAAAAGGTTTGGAAATTAGACTCTAAAAACAGGGCTTCAACTTGGTTTTGATACATACTGGTCCAGATTTCAGACATACATTCTCAGATAGGATAATAGGATCAGATTTTGATAAACTTCTTTTAAAAAGTTTTTTTTAAATTTTCCCCCTGGATTCGCCCACCTGGGGGCAATTTGGTCGAAAATTTTCAAATTTCCCCCCTAGCAAATAATATTGCCCCCCAGTCTGGCGTGCGCCCCACGTTGGGAAACACTGATTTATAGGAAAAAGATTGAATTCCTTAAAAAATCGTTCTTGATTTCCCCCATTCTAACAATAACTACAAAAGTATTATTCATTTAATAGTACTACTGAAAATACAATAGTATTAGATTGTTTCAGTTTGAAACAGTTAAGGAATATAACTGTTATAGAAAGTTTAAACAATTTCTACTTGATTTAAGTAGTTGAAATTTTATTCCTTTTTGAAGGCTGTCTCTAGTTTAGAGTAAGCCAGGCTTAGACACAATTGTTCTCTTGGTTGACGAAACGTAGCTTGGCACCCTCTCTGGGTTTTAAACAATGAGGAATTTGCCCGATTTTTTATTATTCTTTTAATCGATACTCGTAAAAATATGCCTATGTGCGAAATTCCAGCTTGATTTGACAATTTTTTCAATTAGAAAAAGTGGATTAAAACTCAGTTGTGACGTCACAGGTCATGATCTTCGTTTTCCACATGGAAGTATTGCCCTTTTAATCAAACTATTTTCATGATGATTGATTAAATAAGGGGCTAAGATTAGAAAAAAAACGAAAAAAGATATGCACACGATGAAATCAGCCCATGTTTTTCACTCGTTATTTTAAAAAAACTCAACCTCATAACCTGTGACGTAAGATCTCGTTTTAAGTCACATGTACTTTTATCAATTTTTAAATCAAAATATTTAATTTTCAGCAAGCTATTGAAAAATTTCAACCAGATTTTCGAATTCAGCCCTCGAAAATCCTTTAGAAAAATTCACAATTTATATAAAAACCTCGCACAGGCAAATTCCTTATTGCTACTTGCTGTAAAAAATATTCTACTTATATTTTTTTAAAACAAACTTTAGGAACACCAAAAAAATCACTTTTGAAGAAAAACTACTTTTTATACAAACTCAAAAAAACAAAAATACCCCACTTTTATTTCAAGACATCGATATTTTTTCTCCCTATTATTTTACTTAAAAAATCTTCACAGCACATAGACTTTTTCTTACCCCGTCTCCTTCCTGGCTGCTTCAAACACCACGAAATGAAAAATACCCCCTGTGACAATCTCAGCCGACAGCGAACAACCCTTTAAACCGCCAGGAGAAGAATAAAAAAACAAAGGAAGTCAACGCACATTAATCTCCACCACATACAACATTCGAAACAAAGGAAAGCGCCGAACACCTCAGAATAAAAGACTGGAATAAAGAATTTCTCCACGATCATTATTTTTTCTAATCTGTTTACTTTACACACCACCCCCGACTCTTGCTTTCGATTAATAAACACTTCAAAAACTTCCCCAGAAGGGGAGGACAAATATTTGACAATTTACAAGCACGGTATCCCCCTCTATGGTTTATTTTATAGAGATTTTTGTTTTTCTCCCTTGTCATTGCTTTGAAATGTGTCTTTTGAAAGAGCGGGGATTTGTGCAAATATTTTCTTTTAAAAAATATGTCTTTCAGCACCTTCTTGTCCTTATTTAAAACCGAAACCAGCGTATTGGTTTTAAATGCACCTTTTATCTTTTGAGGTTTAAATAACGGTGTTTTGGTAAATATTGGGTAAGGGTGCACAAAGTCATTCGTGTGCTCTATGTGTTTAGATATGGTCGTTTTTGGCTTTTCTATTTATTAGGAAGAAATAAATATTTTTTCTATTATTTGTTAAATATTTTTATCTTAACGACTGCGTGACAATATTTTTATCTATGAAGCGATAAAAAATAAGTGTTATTTTTAATTCTATTCTTTCTTTCAATAAACCATGAAGTAAACTTAATGTTCTACTGATATTGACATGGAGTTCTAACCAATAAATGCACGTATTTATGTAAAATAATAGAAGTTCTAATTGAAGTATTTAAAACGATTGCCATGCCTAATATGTAGGTGTAGGTATTCTGAAACTTTTACATTCTTAAAGAAGAAAATGAGACCTGAACATTAAAAAATAATGACTGAAATTAACATTAAAATTGGCCCTCAAACCAGAAAAAAAGGTGTTCTAGAGGATTTCACTAGATTTTGATAACATTAAGCTATATATTGATCACATAAACTGATATATTTTGCCTTAAGTTAAATAGGAAAGATCGGGACTGGTCAATTTCGATAACATTATCCCATTGATAACATTAACCGTGATCACAATAAACGGAGTCGATTGTATATTGAAAGGTTTAATGGGTTTAAAGACCTTATATTTTTTAACAATTCTATAAGAGAGAAACCAAGCATTTTTTAAAAAGAAATTTCTAGCAACTTCAAAATTAGAATTTTTTAAAACTTAAGTTCTATTACGGCATTTATTACATTCAACCAATTCCAATACTTTGTATAAAAGTATTATGAAAATGTTAATTTCATTAAAAACAGACCAATAAATGCAACAGTCATGCGTTATAGGTAGATTAAAGTGAAAATTTTTCTTGGTCAGACTTTGGTTCCTTGTGCCATAAAACTAAAAACAACCAACCAACTAAGACTCTAGTATTAAAATGTTTTCGTCGAGACATTTTCTTTTGCAGTCTATCTACCTACAACGTATGCCTCTTGCATTTATTAGTCTGTTTTTTTAGAAAATTAACATTTTCATAATACTTTTATACAAAGTATTGGAATTGGTTGAATGTAATAAATGCCGTAATCTAACAATTTTATCTGTTTCAGCACAAATATGCAAGTTTTATCGCTGATTTTCACCCCGGAGTTTCACCCCTTAAAACTCATTTGCGACTCCCCTTTCTTTACCAATTCTTGTTCGTCTTGATGAGTACTATCATCCCTCCAAGTTTGTACTAGACCTTTTGAGACACCCTGTATTTATGCAGATAATTTAATGAATTTCTCATTTTAAATATATTTTCGAACCATTTTATACATTACTTTTATTGATTAAATTAACATGGATAATTAATTAACAGGAAAATAACATGGATGAATTAAATTAACAGGAAAATAAGGAACTCGTACAATTTCAAATAAAGGAATAGAATCTGGTGCTATAGATCTGGTCTTGATAACAGTCATCAACGCTCCTTGCACGGTTAAAAGATAAGGAAGCGTTTTAAAAGTATTAATTTTATATTTACATTGGAATTAATTGATATACTTTTAGAGAAGTAGTTACATTAATCTCAAAAGTTTCATTCATAAACCAAAATTAGGTCAAATGCAAATTACGCTATTAAAAAGAATACTATGTAACACAATACGAATAGCTTTATTTAAACTTTGAATGAAAATATTATGTTGATTAGTAATGCTTAAACACCCATCTGGTATTTAAAAAACCCGCATTTAGTTTTCTTTCTGTACCTTACTTAACATGATAACGAATCCTTTCTTCTCTTTAAAACCATCTAATTATTTAAACTCGCATCTTCATTAAAATTCATCAAAAGATGCATAAATAACGCGTCGATCCATTCATTCAAAAGTCAACTGAGAGAGGTCCGAAGAGGAAAAAAAAGATGGAGGAGGAAAGAGAATATCTGTCATCTTTTTACAACCGCCATCTATCTGAGCCATCTCTACACGCAAAGAAGAAAGTGGCGATAATTAGCCCTGCCATCGCCAGTTCTAAAGGAGCGATAATGAAGGAGTAATTGAACCGAATATTGGTGTTTTGTGCGGACCTTTCTGTTAACAAAAGCGTCATTAACTCCAATCCTCGGCGTACAAAAGAAGGTGAAACGAATCCAAAGATAGAAGAGAGACAGAAAAAGGAGAATAATTTGCATACAAATGAGGAAGTTAACAATCCTCTCATTTAGAATTCCGCGCACCCGCAAAAACGAGTTTGTTTGACTTTGCGGAATGCCGAGATTTTTGAGCAGCAGCAGCGCTGTTATTTTCATTTAAATTAAGAAATGTCAGAGCACCGTCACCACTGAATGCGGTAAAAAGTTCGATTTTGTGAGCAAATACAGACGGGATTATTTTTAGTAGAAGTGAAATAATCTGACTCAGGTATTAAAATTTTTGATGCCGACTTTTCCTCATGCATACTGCAGTTCTTTAGCAAATAAAGTCGAAAGAATTCCCATTTTTTAAGAGTCTCCGTGATATTTCTGCAAGAAAAAAACTAAGTCTGATTAAAATGCAGTAGAAGAGTTTTAAATGGAGATCTTGATTTTATTTCAACTTTTTTTTCCTAAAAAGAGCGAGAACAGATTCAATTTGCTGTATAATAAAAAGAAGAGAGATTAAAATACTTTTAGATTGTTTGCTCTCGGATGTGAGTGTTCATATCAGTGCTGTTGAAGAAAATAATCTATTAACCCATTAATGCCCAACTTTTTATTTTTCTTAAATATTTATTAAAAACATAGTAAATAGCCCCAAAACAACTGGAAAAATAGTGAAAAAAGTTCCAGGTTAAAATTTTAATTTCTACACCAAAATCAAAAAACGTCCCTAAAAAGGGACGTCAGGCACGAATGCCCCCGTGTTTTTTCCCTATAGTAAACGCATGGTAGAAAACTGTTTTAATGCCTCAAAAGCATCTTCTACCTTTTGAAGTGCAGCAAAAGTGATCGGAACCATACTGTAACATGAATATGAACAAAAATTATTAATTATTTATCCAATTAACTGTAAAATTAACCTTAATTAACGTAATTTGAGCATTTTTTATGCTCTAAAACTCGTTTTTTCCTCCCAAATCTATAATAATGGAAAATTAATTAAGATTTTTAATTGAAAAGGGCATTCTTTGTTTATATGTTACCTAATATTAAGTAATAATTACTTTTACACACCTCAAATCCATCAGAATATCTCAATTTGTGAAGTTTAAGTCTTTCAAATGCCCATACTTTTTTCATTTTATTTAATTTTAATAAGCGGAACACAAATTTCTCCCCAAAAATAAAGCATTAGTGGGATGTACATTAGCAAGTCAGATGACATAGATTGATCTGCAGTATAGAACACAATGATTAGTGACATCTAATTAGAAAAAAATTTATCACAAAAGCTACTTTTTTGGCAATTTTAATGACAAAAAGTCATTATAACTAATAATTTTTAAACTTTCAATCAAAATATAACCGGAATATATTTGAATAAGTAATAAATATAGTTAAATAATTAATTTATTCCTTTTAATTAATACAAATTAATTAATTCCTTATAATTTAAGACTTTTTATTCCATTGATTTAGCAGAAATAACAGTATTTTCGAAAAAAAAAATAAACAAAAATAATAAATTTATTAGCTAATATTAAAGTAAATTCATAAATATCAGTTATTTAATTCATTTCATAAGAAACGAACGCGTTTTTATGAAAAAAATAAGGAAACCCTAGCATTTCACTATGGGAAAAACCACGGGGGCATTCGTGCCTGACGTCCCTTTTTAGGGACGCTTTTCGAGGGTCCAAAATAAGGTCAAGATAAAATATTTTGGAAAAATAAAAAACACCCCAACTGATTTAAGGTATAAACAGTAATATATATTGGCATTGAACATTTTTTAAAATAACAACTAGGATTTTTAAGCTTTTTCTTTTAAAATTTTTAAAAAAGCACTTTTCTGAAAAATTCTATCTTCCAACTTTAAAAAAAGTGAAAAAAATTTTAAATTCGGCTTTCTTCTTGTGTTCTTTATGTTCTATGAAAATCAGAGATACATCAGTGCAAATTTTGATTCAAAGGAACAATTTTTGTAGAAATAGGAGGATTTTTAAAAAACGTCCCTAAAAAGGGACGTCAGGCAGTAATGGGTTAAATCTGTTTTTCTTGCTTTAATACATTTTGTTTCGTTTTTCCCCCTCAACATCGGATTTTGATTAATTTGTTTCTATATTTGCTTTTCAGTTTCCGTTTCGCTAATTTTATGTGGTCTTTGAAGAATTGCATTTAATAATGCGGAGTAAAGCTGTGAAACGTACTTAAAAAAAGCACGTTTTAAGATTTTTAACGTTATTAAAAAGGGGATGAAACCAGGATATATATACTCAGTTTGAGTGACTTTGTTTCCTCTTTAGCAGCGCTTTTTGTTAACTTCAAACTGAAAAATTCTATCAAAAGAATAGTTTATCTTTTTGTTGAAGGTATTTATAGTTTTACTAATTGCGTTTCTCTCTTTGAGAGGATTTCATTAAAATTTGTACGCTTCATTGCCATTGCTAAGAATTAAATAAAAATACTCAAATTGTGTTTTTGTCGGAGAAAACCTTGAGTGGAGATTAAATGAAACTTTGAATAGCAATTCGAATGTTCGATATACGGCCAAAATGTTTTCATAAAAACAATTGAAACTTTATGTTTTAGTTAAAAATTTTAACGAAATGCGGAAAAAGGTTTTTATACTTTTCAATTTAGAAGTTTTTGGATTAATTTGTGTTTAAAACAAATTAATCCCATCTTGTTTTTGGAATTAACCTTAAACGATGATTATTTTATAAACCCTATATTTTAAGAGATTTCAAATTTTGTTGCAAAAAATGTCTTATCATAGGTTTTATTAGGTATAAAAATATTATCTCATTCCAAAGAACATTCTTTAACACTTCAGTCTTTCCATAGGGTCTTTTGAAGTAGCTCAGAAAGTAAACAAGAATTGACCAATTCTAAAAAAAAAACGCATGAAATCTATCAACGGGGCATGATCTTCTTATAAGATCTCGCTCACCATGTTCACTGATTTTTGGAAAGTGAAGGACTCTTCAACATTTCGTTTTATGCAAACAAGGAAGATTCTAGTTTAGTACAATGGACAATCGAAGTAAAATTTTCTTTAATCTTAATGTGTTCAGAATGGCTAAAAACCTCTCGAAACCTTTTTAACGCGGGAGCACGCGCGCTACTTTCTGTTACACGAGAACGCGCGCAGGGCCTCTCAGGCCCTGCAAACCGCTTTCCCTTCTAAACGTTCAGTGCATGCAAAATTTTTATCACGGAAAGTTTAAATGCATAATTTAATAGTTCAAAGTGTATAATACGTTGACTGCTTTTCATTAAGATATAATATTCGCTCTCAAAATAGGACTGAACCATCCCAATGATATTAGATATTTTTTTATGAAAATGTGAAAAACATTGGGTAACAATTTAATTTACTGGTGTTCACCTTAAATTTCCTTTTTTGCGAGAAAAATTATAGGTACAAGTTACTTTTGGAAATAAGCGCCAATCCTCACAGGTTTTAGAAATATTTCAATAAAAACAACAACCTAACTCAGAAAATAACATACCTACCCAATTTAAACTTTAGAAGGTGATAGGTGGAAACCTTTTAGGCAGCTACACGGGGTTTCATATCTTTTGATTAAAAATAATAGTTTCTATGAGAATGTTTATTTAAGCGTCGGGGCCTCGCAGGCCCTGCGCGCGTCCGCGCGGGTTAATACAGGGTGATTCTGAAATGGACCGCCAAACTTTGAGGGGCGATAGTACTCATCAAGACGAACAAGAATTGATGCGGAAAGGGGGGTCGCAGTTACACCGTTAAAGAGCTAGGTCCTAATGTAGTGCGAGAGCGTTACAAAAGGACGTTTTGCCAAGGCCCGTTTAAAGAAAAAAAACATAATGAAATGAAAAAATTTATTGCATGAGGTACAGCAGTATCCGTACTACTTACATCATAAATTTGATAGAAATTGAACCACTTTCTAAACCGCGGAGTTAGTTTCAAAAGTGCAATATTAATCTTTTAGTCAAAGAATCACATTCCTTAATGGTATTTAGAAAAATGATGATCGGGGAAGGAATTTTCAATGATCGTAACATGGATCATTGAAACTGTTTGATCATTGAAAATTCCTTCCCCGATCATCATTTTTCTAAATACCATTAATGGAACTCCATTGTCTGACTAAGAGCACGTTTTAAAACTCACCCCACGGTTTAGAAAGTGGTCCAATTTCTATCAAATTTATGATGTATGTAATACGGATACTGCTGTACCTCATACAATAAATTTTTTCATTTCATTATGTTTTTTTTCGTTAAACGGGCCTTGGCAAAACGTCCTTTTGTAACGCTCTCGCACTACATTAGGACCTAGCTCTTTAACGGTGTAACTGCGACCCCCCTTCCTATACCAATTCTTGTTCGTCTAGGTGTACTCTAACACCCCTAGAAGTTTGGCGGTCCATTTCAGAATCACCCTGTATACCTTTCAAAGCGCTAAACTTTAAATTATTTTCCATGGAAGTGAGTTCCTACTGCAGTCTTGGTGGAGGAGTCTAGGTGGTCACTTCCCTCGAGTCTAGGTGGGAAGTCCCTCCGTATCGTGGTGTATCATCTCTCATGGTATGGAGGCATTTTCTATCCAACACTTTACCACCATGTTACATCGCGATAAGGAGGGATCTCCCACCTACACTCAAAAGGACGTCCAGGACCTCCCTTGAGTATAGGTTGGAGGTCCCTCCGTATCGCGGTGTAACATCTTTCAATATAGGGAGGCTATTTCTATCCGCCAAATTTTGTGTAATGTGACTTGGGGCCGGATGCAACTACGTTTTGCGGCGATTTTGAGACCGGTCGAATCCTACTTCCAAACAACTCAACTATCGTTTCCCTGATCATTTTTCCAGCATGCCGCTGGTTGGTTTTCAAGAGTGTCAAGAACTACGTCATTGAACCACGTGCATTTGATTGTACCCTGCCTTTCCCGTGCTCCGCGCGCTTTAGCCAATCAGGAGGAAAACGTCAGCCGGATCGTCGTAAAACGCCAGGCGTTCTGGGGCGATCGTTATTAGGCGAAATCCGATTCTTTAGCACGTTACAGAACGTAGTTGCATCCGACCCTTGGTGTAAGCTTTCTACACCAGGGGGATATGAAACGACAACTTTTTGTATAAAGTGCCGTTTTTTTTACAGTGACGGAGGTCTCACCGTGATCCACCTGTACGACACTGGGCACACTGAGGCTGATGCAGCTCCCCTGGTTCTCTTTGCCTACCACGAAGGTGTTGTCGTGTTGGCCCGGCAGAGGCAGCTCCTCGCAGTCTGGGACCAGGTCCCGGCTGGACAGCAGGGGGTGCTTGCGGGCCACGCGCATCTCCTCGCGGCACGTCGAGCTCTCGAGGGTGTCGCAGTCGTCGCGACACACGTGCCGGGGCACGGGGTAGGGGATGGTGTCGTCGCACGGGGGGAACATGACGTAACAGAAGAAGGGGACGGCGTACTTGTGGCATTCGGGGCTCATCTCCTGGGGGAGAGAGTGAGAGATAATTTGTTTATTATTTGTCACATGCGGAGAAGAATATCCCGTTACGCGATAAAAGAAGGGAAAAACATGCAATTTCCCAATTGTGTTACATTAATAAAATTAAATAGTCACCCAGCAAAAAAGGAATTGCAAAATTGCTTCATAAAAGCGTCAAAAGTGCAGTTTTCTCAAAGAAGTCAACAGTTATTTTGTAGCAATAGGACTGAAACCTTTCAGCACGTGAGTCTGCAGTTTTTTACAGCAGTTTTGAGTGAATTCTTAAGACATTTCAGCGGTCTTATTTGAAACTGATAAAATTACAAAGAAAACTGCAGACAGTGTCTCAATTCCTATCACCTTTTCAAGCAATTTTGCAGAATTTTTTTAAATGGGCATTTTGTTCAGTTTAGTTTGTTGCGTGCCTTTTTTTTCAAAACCATGACCTATAATAGTGATGCAATACCATCAGAGAATTATGGGATGTCCTGAAAATATATTTCTGTTAAATTGATGATCTGGGCTTAGATAATCTGGGTTTTATTTCTTTTTAAATTTTATTACATAAAAATACCATATGATAACGATAGATGGATGGATAGATAAATAGGAAAAGTATTCATACATATACTTAAATTTAATGAATGCAATTAAAACGTAAATTCACATATATGAACGTGTTATATTAGGGGAGGGTGGGGACGATTGTAACACAGGGCAATTGTAACACTTTGATATCCTCAAAATGAGAGGCTGCCTGGGCAAAAAGGAGATGACAGTAGGTAAAAGGAAGGCGAATGAAAGAATATCAGAGATTGCCAAGGCTGACATTTGAGTTGTGGCTGTGTAATTAAGAAAAGAGTGTTTTTCGAGCATCGAAGTAAATTTCTTCTTTTGTGTAACTTTCCTTCTCCTGCACTGCAGGTATGAAGCACAACAACACTGATTTTATGTATAGTATGAACATGTATCCTAGTTTTATTCTGCTTAGTTTCAAGATGATACTGTTGTTAGTTTCGCGGAAAACGAGGGTTGAACTAAAAATGGCAACGAGGGGTCGATTGTAACACTTCAGCCGGGGACAGTTGTAACATGTTACAACTGACCCCAATGTAGAAAATAACATGTTTCAAAACTATTTTCGATGCATTGATTTATTATTCACACTTACCCTTAATATTGGCATATAATTATGAATTTTTACGGTTTTAGGATGCCGAGATCACGTAAAAGGAAAACTGAAAGGGGGCTGATTAGTCTAGAAAAATTGGAGGGAGAGGCTGTTGAGGTTTCTGTGTCTAAAAAGTTTATTAGAAGTGTTGCTAGTGAGCACGATATTTTTATGTAACATTATACAGATTTTTTTCAGAAGAAAATAAAAAATGAAAATCCTAAAGTGGGTTATAATCAACACAATAAAGTTTTCGATCAAGGGCAGTAAGAGGAACCATTTTTGTCCAAAAAATGGTCCCCGGTTCGTTGTACTACAGGGGAATTAACTTATGAATACCCTAATTGCCCTTGTGAATAATTATTTACTATTATTTACTCATCAATAATTCATTATTATTTAAAACTCATTATTTGAGTGAAAAGTTCATTATTTCCATTCTATTCTATGTATTTAATTATTATTTAACAAGAAAATATAAATTGTTAATAAATTTGAATGATTTTTATCTATTTTTATGAATTTGTTTTGTGTTACAATTGACCCTTATATGTGTTACAATTGACCCTTCAAGTGGGGACGATTGTAACGTTTTTCGGTTTTCGATGTTTTCATTATTAAATTGCAATGCATGTCCACCGGAAGGTTTTCATAACAAAATTGTAATTGGGAGATATCAACCTATTTTCATACCAATTTTCATAACTCTAACATAAAAATGTCTTAGTTTGAGATCAAATAAACAATTTTGTTACAATCATCCCCACCCTCCCCTATTCATAGAAACAAAATGGAAAACCCTTGAAGTAGCTTAAATGGAACTGGTTTATGGTTTATGCTAGGCATTAGCTACATTAAATGCTTGCTGCTTTTGAGAATACATATATTTATCCCTTTAAATACAACTTGACTCACTTTTCCTGTGGATGCCAAAATAGTGAAAATCGCTGCCAGCTTCTCTTCCATTTGATTCAGGGTCATTGAAGATTTAACATAAACTGTTTTATTCCCTATGAGTTGAGAACAGGCGACGCCTCTGTAGTGCTGACAGAATCCAAGATCACTGTGTTCAAATTCAGGTATCCTGAAAGAAAAACATTTACAAAATTAAATGAAGTAACAAAGAGTATAGGTACAATTCTTTACAACGAAAGCTATTTCTTTTTTATGAAATAAAGGAAGTTTTATGGACTATTTTTACAAAGGAAAATTTCTTATCTAATATTTATGTTTAATAGAAATATCTCAATCTTTTAAACAGATAGAGTATTTCCACTACTATATCTCATATATTTTTTTCCAATGGCAGGTAATTGAACAGTTACGGATAACAGAGTTCATTAACCAACAGACATGCCGTAATTAGTACTTTCTTCGCGTTACCCAGTGGGCACCTGTGGACCGAAGCCACGGAGGTGAAGTACTGTTACCCACACCACACACACACGCATTCGCTCGCACAACCCCTTTTTACAGGGGGGCCACAATCATTCATCACACTAGGACAGAAATTAACATCCATGCCAAACGGGGATTCGAACCCCGGACGTACGGCTTCGCAGTCAGATACGCTAACCACTCGGCCAGCACGTCGGCATATCTCATATATAAACACACAAACCCAACCTTATCTCATTTATTCTAAAATTTCTTTTTGCACCCAATTACAGTGACATCCCGTTACAACGAATACCGATACAGTTATTACGAAAGTCCAGAAAGTTCCCAACCGTTTTTATTTGAATTATCGAAATACCGCTACAACAAAATTTCCGTTACAACGAAGAAATTTTACGGTCCCGTGAAGTTCGTTAAAACAGGATTTTACTGTATTATAAGAAAACCCCTTTCTTACACTATCAGGAAAAAACCCTTAAATGAAAAATATATCCAGCACATAAACTACACAAACTTTACTTTCATTCTGTTTCATAAATGTAGATTTTTCGAGGTATAAGCCACATATAATGGGAAAAAATATTCAAAAGATCTTTGTAGTAGTAGCCAAGGAATTTACTCATTCATTGTTCTACGGAGATGTTCCTGGATAAATTCCACACACAACATTATAATACACAAACGAAATTGCGTTTCAGGTTGCTCGAAATCAGGTATTTCCTCCTCCAGAAAACCCCCATTACGCCATGGCCAAAAAACACAAAAGCCGCTTGAAATATTCAAAAACTTTAAAATTGGGTTTACAAAATTTACAGCTATCCGAAGAAAACTGCGCCAATCCCCACTCTACTCGCCATCATCAAAGAAGAAAATAAAAAAAAGCGCCAAATAAACCAACGATCGAAAGAAGGGGAAATCGCCTCCAAATCTGGTGATCATGTTCTCGCTGGAGGATCCACTGCACCGCACTTGACCGAGCACGGAGGAACTCAGAAAAGAAAGAAGAAGGGCTCAACAGGCGGAGAAAAAATTGATAAAAGAAGTATTCGGAGCGAAAGTTACTCGATATTCTTTCCCCTTATGTGTTTTTTTTTCTCTCCCTTTGTTTTCCATTTATTTATTTTATCGCCATCTCCGGGAGGAAAGTCGCCTTAATATTGGCTTTCTTATTTCTCACAGGCCGCTGGTTTCTCCAAAGCTGTTACATGGAGGGATTGAGAGAGCCGATCGCAGCTGGCCCTCCTCTCTATATCTCGCCTTCTTGTTTTTCGGCCCCTCTGCATTTTTTAACCTTCTTATCCACGGATGGAGGATCATAATTAAATCATTTTGAGGACGGGGTGCGAAAAGGGACCGCGGATAGCGTTACGCGGCTACCAGCCGTAGAGAGAAAGGGAAATAGAGTGCTAATCTACCCTATTTATTCCTCAAGAAAGCAATGACATCGTCCCTCAGTAACTAGAAGGTTATATAATTCAGGAAACTATTTCTGATGATGGTCCCCTCAATAGTTTTAAATTAAAAAAAAACTTTCACATAGAAGAAGAATGAGAAAATGCACTCAAAATATAAAATCCTGGGATTATAAATAATACATTAAAAGTTTCTGGAATATTTAAATCAGTTTGACAAAAATATTTAAAACGGAAAGCACTTATCTAAATATGAAACGAATTTTTCAACGTACTATAATAAATTGCATTACACTTGCTTGCTATAACTGCAACCTTATCAGTAATGTAAAAATGAAAATATTTTTAAATTGGAAACTTTCATATTTAAAGGGTAAGCTTAATGTAAGTGGCTTTAACTGAAATCTCTCCGAAAGGCACTGTTCTCTTTTTAGAAGTAAAATGGACAATCTCAACTTGAAATATCAATGTATTTATTTAGATTATATCTACAGAATCTAGATATGGAATGTGAAAAAATTGACCCTTTGGATTTATGTATTCGTTAATTTCATATTCAATATAAAAGCCTAAGTATTAGATAAAGCTGGTCAACAACGTTAATTTTGCTAAAAGGAAAAAGGTTTTCAGGACTAAATTTACAAAGATGCACTACAAAATTAAGTATGCAAAACTTTGTAAATTATTTGTAAAAACAAATGATCTTTTTAGTTCAAAAATTCGGAGAAGAAAATGTTTTCTAAGAACAAGGAAACCCATAATTCACTCTCTGATATGGGTAACCAAAAACTCTTCCAAACCAAAGGTAAGTTGTAAGTAAAGAAATTTAAAGAACCAGGATAATTGAGTAAAAAGGGATTTTTAGCCTCAGAATTTCCTGTTTTAAAATTCATCTTGCCACTCTCTGAATTTGCCACGCAGCGACACTTCCGTTGTTTGCTCTATCTTCCCTTTTTCTATGCAACTTTTTGCAGCTTCCGTAACGCGAGATCGGCCTCTTTTATTATTTAGCCGCGATCTCGCTCAGTGATTGCTTTAATGAAGTAAAGAGAGAAGAAGAGGGAAGGAAGGAAAAAAAGATATCTCGGACCTCACGTAGCAGCGTACGTGCCGGCCACTCTTCGGTAAAGGGTAAGCCTTAATAAATGCGCGCTAGATACCCGAGAGAGGCTGTAACGCAACCCCCGAGGATTCGATTGTGAAGGTGGTTAGGGAGCATTTCACTTATTCAGAATAGGACCGTGTTTGTGTTTTTTCTGCTCTTCCGGGTGTATCGTCTTTGTGCGTTTAATAAGGGTAGCCAGGTCGTTCCTTCGTCACGATATGAGTGGGGATTTTATGTCTTCTAACGTAAAGATCGTGTTAAAATTGTATCGTGAATTTTGAACCTTGTAGATGTAGAGAAATAAAGACCTAAAGTGGAAAGGAACGTCCATTAGATAAAATAGGTCTTATTTTCTTCTAAAAGTGGAATTTTATCCATTTTAGAGAGATTCAGTGAGATGAGGTGTCATTTTCTTCTGTCTCAGATTGTTCTATAACGTTTAAATAATTATATTTATTCGATATTTGTATATGCTTTCTTTAATTTCATTTAAAAAAATAAGCATTCATACTGTTGACTTCCAAAAATCAAAAATTTAAAATTTGACATTTAAGTTTAAAATTTGACGTTTAGAAAGCGGTTCGCGCTCTCACACCACAGGCCCGGGGTTCAACTCCCGGTATACAGCCAAAGGCAGACTCAGCCCTTCAATAAAATGAGTACCAAGTGTAATTAGGGAAAAAAATCTCCTGCCCAGCCCTTACCCCACATGTATTACAACTGGGCATGTTGCCACTGGCTTCAGAGCTTCGTGGGGCCCTCTACAGCCCATATGCATTAGAGCTTGCAGCTGCTGTTTTGAGGGTTCACGAAGCAACTTAACTGCCCATGGACACGATAAAAAAAAGAGTATTAGCATTTAAAGTGTATCATTGTTAAGGAAATAGAGACAATAATTTAGAGATTTTTAAATAAACTGGGTATTGTGAGTTGGTCAGCAATAAATTCGGAGTTGTGTGTTCTAAAATAGCTTAACTATTATACACACATCATTTACCGACTGCTCCTAACTTTTAGAAGGAATAAATCTGTTATTGAAACAATAGTTTGCAAGAAGTCATATTATAAAATGCAAAGTTCCATACATAATATCTTTCTCAAAACTATTAATGTTACCAAAATATTTCCTAACTATTAAAGTATGTGGTAGAGAAAGTAACGTGAGTTTTACCATCACCTCTCATGTCTAGCATAGTTTACAACTACTATTCCAAAACAATTCTAAAATAATCCAAGATAAAAACAACTTTACATAATGCATTTCATAGTGAATGATGGTGTTTGGATTCTGTATAAAAGTTTTAGTAGTTAGGTTACTAAGGCATAAAAGAGTTGAACTATGTATAATAATGAATTGAGGTAACTTTTGTAACATTAAACGCACGCTATGTTGTGTTTGTATTAAGTTTTACATAGTTGTGAACATGATAGATTTTTAGTAGAAGTTAGATTTATTTGCACTCTAACATATATTTTATGTATGATATTTTCCCTATTATACTGTACTCTGACAAAATGATACGAAATTAACGAATAAAGTTTCCAATAGCCTTTTTTGATTAGACAAAGACAAAATTTTATTATATTTGGTGGATAATCATTTAAAATGGTAATTTTTCTCGTTTTTCTATTTAAGATATATAGAGTGTTTAAAATAGAGCGTAACAAAAAGCCATTTCCTAAAATGTTCCTCCCTAGACACATACTTCCAATTTTCATTTTAAGAGGTAAATAATTATATGAGACTAGTTTGAACTCCATGGGGGTCTTACTTAGAAAATGCCCCCGTAATTAAAAATTTCCAATTAGCTAAATTTTCTTTTATTATCTGATTAAGAGATACAAAGAATTCTACCTCAATACCTTCAAAACTAACTGAGATGTGCGTGCTTTAATTATTATGGGGGCGTCACAAATTAATTTTTTGATGTTATTCCTACACTGCAAAAAAACGGAAATTTAACAGCAAAAACTGCTGTAAATATTTTACGCATTTGCTGTAATCTCAAAACACTGCCTTTTTAGCTGTAAATTCGAAGCGCCGCCTGCTATAGTTTACTGGCAACTGCTGTGCTAGTGACCAGATACACACTGCAAAAAAAACGAAAAATTTAACAGCAAAAACTGCTGTTAATATTTTACGCATTTGCTGTAATCTAAAAAAAAACTGCCTTTTTAGCTGTAAATTTGAAGCGCCACCTACATTAGTATAAATTAAATATACATAGTAATTTTCCTGGTAGTTTTCCTTGTAATATCTGTAATTCTTTAATTGGTCATCGAAATAAATATTAAAAGAAAATGAAATTCTTGTTTATTGAATGCATTTAAATGAGTAACGTTCCTGATTTTATGAGTTTTTACAGCAGTTTTTATACTTTCCTGGAAAATTCTGGTTTTCATTTCTGAATCCTTGTGGACAGGAAACCAATGTTTGTTTTTACGCTCACCACTAAAAGAGTCAAATTATTTAGATGAGGTGTAAGAACCAACATGATTCTAAAACTATGAAGTATAACCTTCGTAGATCGGATCGGTATCTCCCGTGGTTCATAATATGCCACATTTTGAATACTTGTAGAAACATGGAAGAACAAGACATAACTGAGATGTGCACATTGCTTTCTAGTTTTTCTGTGGAATAATTACAGTATCGCTGTAATGTTAACACAAAATTCTGTAAAATTACAAAATTGCTGTAAAAATACAGAATTGCTGTGTTAAATTTACAAAATTGCTGTTAATTTACAAAATTGCTGTTAAAGTCAAAAATTACAAAATTGCTGTAAAATCACTGCAAAAAGAGCTGACACCCATATTGCCAGTGATTTTTGCTGTAAATTTACTGTGAAATTTTTTGCAGTGTATCACCTTTTATAAAAAAAGTTTCAACTTAAATTTGCGGATGAATCCCATTTTGCTCTTGAAAAGGCTTATAAAGGTGTGTAAACCAAAAAAAATTAAAATTTTTAATATCTCAGTGAATTTTAAAGATATAGAGATAAAGTTTTCGATGTCGTATTCAGATAATAATAATAAAAAATTTGGCTAGTTGAAAATTTTTCCATTTTAACTTTCTCTAAAGAAGAGTCTTATTAGTGCAAAAAATGAGGTTTAAATTAGAACTCCCTCTGATTTGTTCTATTAAATCATAGTGAAATAAATTCACACTAAATAACCACAAAAACTTCCACGAAACAGATTCCACTTCAATTTAAAGTGTTTAAACCCCAGAAACTTCTCCCCCCTTTAAACACACACACAAAACTCTCCCCACACCCACAATGTAAACACCACCTAAACGCCCTTCCTTCTATTTAATATCCCCCGAAGTCTGATGGCACTTAAACTATAATAAACCCTTTTTTTTCTCCCTACCGAAGTGTTTCAAGCTTAATTAACTCAGGGGAACCAACAACGGCGGTATAAGAAGGAAAAAAAACTGTGATGGTCACATAGAGAAGACCGCGGAGTTATGAAAAGGAGTCGGAGCACACTAAAGCATGGTTAGGGCGTGGCACTAACTGGCTTCTCTATGAGGCAGGGAAGAGCCGTTAATTCGACAGCCGCTGTCATTGCTGTCAACCCTGTTTGCCAGGTTGCGAGGAGGGTTGGAGATATTGCGACGGTCCTCCTCTGACTTTGTAGGGTATTGTTGGGTTTTTTCCTGGATGGGGGGTTGATGAGAGGGTTTTGGGAATTTAGGATTGAGTGATTTGGTAGAATTTTTTTGTTTTTGACAAAAATTGAATCGCCAGTTAAAAAAGGGGAAAAGTCCAGAAAAAATGACAAATTGACTTTTTGTGCTCAAAACAATCTCAAACTTTTGCTCTAAACATGAGTGGAAAGAGGGGGAAATAACTACCCCCTGTAGGGAGATATAGCCCCATTAAGTTGTGAAATCGATGTCCATTTATTGTATTTTTTTTCAATAAATTTGGAGTTAAAGTTAATTTCTCTTTCTGATTTTATTCCTTGTGGTGCAAAAACTAGGTCAAAATGAAATGTGCTTTTATTTAAAAGTGTTTTAACTTTTTTCATTCAGAGATGTTTGACTCCTTGCATATTAACTTACTCCATTGATTCTGCTATAACGATTCAGTTTCATAATAATTATTAAATTTTATTTGTCTTAATCTTTCTATTTCTCCCTTTTGAACAAAGCAGAAAATCTAATTTAAACTCCAATTAGGGTGGCTTTTAAGATTTTTCTTAACTTGAAATTCTATAAGGTTGAAAAAAAAGGAATAAGTCCATCAACTTTTCAAACTATAAAATACTTTTGAATGTACGTACATTTGTTTCGATGATTTCCTTTTTTTCTAAATAGAATCCTCAATTTCCAGTAAGAATTTGGCAGATATACAACAAAAATTCTTTTATTTATATAGATTTTTTTTTCGATTTTCTCAAAAAACTTTTTTTGAACTTATTTCCTTTCTCAAACTGACGATCGATTCAATTTTTCGTATCACTAGAAAACGTACCTTTTCCGTGAAATTTTCCCACAAAGAGAATAATTATTTAAGGAAATTAACATTAAAAGAATGAATTTTAAAAACAAGTATGTACACGTCATTTAGTTAAAACGAGACCAACCGCCTTTTTAGCTATAGGTGTTCAATATGCTTGCCAGTGACGTCACAATGTCATTCGGGATTTTTATTATAATTTTATTGATTGTTATAAAGGCTGCCTCCCGTAAATCACAAAAAAGAACTGTCAAACTTCTTCAAATAACGGAAATTTTCACTCATTTGACAGAAAAGAAAAAAAAACAATTGAGTTAATGAGATAAGAATTCATATCAGACTCTAAATATACATTTGGAATTCTGGATAAAGCACATATTCTAATCAAACGATAATATAAGATGGAAAACCAATGCCAAAATTTATCTTTGAATTCTTTAATATAAACATTCAAAGCTCGTAGTAAAAAATATTTTTGAATTTTGTAAAAAACAACATACTCAGCAATAGAACATTTTTGAGTATAAGTTCTTCTTTAGAACCTCTTGGAGTTGTCTAAAAAGGAGGAATATCAATGCAGAAAAGAGTATTTGAAGGGTTTATAGGGATACAGCACAATCAATGTTATATATTTATTTTTCTGATCAGTATGTTATTAACCCATTAAGGACGGTTGGTAAGAAAAGTTGCCAAGGGACATTTAATTTTTTACTGACTCTAATAGAGTAACTTAAAAATTTAAATGCATGATAACAGCTTCTGAAGAATGTATTTATTCAGATAAAAATATAAATTTATATCTTCCATGCCGTTTTGGTGGTGAAATCGCTGTTAGAATGAGAGCGTTTCACTACATTTTGGAGATAGCTGGGAGATCATTTGGAAAACGCCAAAATAATCTAATGTTTTGGTTATTTTTGTGACTTGTTTCTATTGCAGCATATTCACAAGATCCCATTCTAAATATTATTACCAATTACAGATTGGATGGGGATATTTAAATTGCCAATAGCAAGAGTTTTCTTCTACTGGCAACTTTTGTTGCCAATCGTCCGATGTGTGGTCTAAACTTGTAAGAGTTACTCATATGAAGCTTTTGCAAATTAATTATTTTTAATGCTTTTTTTGAGTTCTTATCATAAAAGTAGATCTTATTGATACTTTAGCATGATAAAGTGCATCCCTTGGATCATAATTTTAGTGGTTTTTTTATAGATTTTGGATTTTTACCGATTCCTAACATATTTATTGGTTCAATCTCATGCTAAATCATTTCTGGATACATTTATTTTCCTTGAAAGGGTTTTCTGGAAACTTACAGTCGTCAAAGAATAAAATAAAATATCACTGGAGTTATTTAGCCTATTTTTAATGAGCCAATACCTAGTTTTTATCGAGTGGATGAGTAATCTTCAACATTTTCTGTGGGGAATATGCGAAATCTGGGAGCCATAAAGATGAATATTGTAATTATGACTTTTTGATAGAGAATGATTAACAAGAATGTAGAATTACAATAAAAGAAAAAGCTTCGGAAGACAAAAAAAATTAACCAAAGGTATAAAAACGAAATTTGAGAATATATCAGACTGTCAGGTTTAAAAAGTCCCTATGTCCCAGACTGGGAGAAATAAATAAAACTATTTTAACCTGAAAGTTAGCTAAAGTGCTGAAATCAAAGGGTTCCGACTTAAAAAATACTAGTTCGACTATTCTTAAAGCCTGAAATTAGGTGAATATCATTACTTCGGACTGAACAGGCCCTATTCATTAGGGGTGAAATACCCTTTCTTGGACCCCCTATCAGCAGTATAGCCCCCATTCACTTTTATTTTTGTATTATTTCTTTAAATTATGTCTGAAAACATATTATTATCAAAATCGTAAATATTCTAATTAGTTTTCTCGACTTTTCATTTGTCAGAGTTTTGACCCCACTAAGGACGGTTGGCAAGAAAAGTTGCCAGTTAAGAAATCATAAAAATTATTTTTTGAAAAATCTGAAAATGGGCATTTATTACTATATTCGGTCCAAATGAACAAAATATGAAAGAAAAAGTTACTTATTTCATTATCTTAAAGTCGTCCTTAATGGGTTAATAGGCACTTTAATTTTTTTGTACTTAGAATGAAGTAAAATAACCGAAGCAAAGAAATTTTTTGTTTGCTTGAGATTACGAACTTTATTATAAATGCTTTATAAACGTAAATTTAACAAATAATGATTACATGAATTATGCCAATACAAGTGTTAGCTCTAAAATTTAAAAAATAGAATTAATAAAAAAAACGGTTTTATTTCTTAACTTCGGTTACATAACATTTTATCTCCCTAAATAAACAAATTAAAGTCTAAAGTACAAACTGTATTTAAAAAAGTACATTATTTAAGAAAATTTATAAACAAAGCGTCCTAAAAGTTTTAAATTTAAAGGATTCTAAAAGTTCAAAACAAAAGTTTCATGAAAAGCTATTAAATAAAAAAGGTATTAAAATGTCTTGTTTAACTTTTAAAGCTAAGCTTAAATAAATTTAAATATTCCTTTTTAAGGTGTATGTTTTTTCACTGAATTAAAAACACTCAATGGTATTTTGTATGACTTTCTATAAGATTATTTAAACAGAAACTCCAGTCTTATATTATGATTAACCCATTAATGCCCAACTTTTTATTTTTCTTAAATATTTGGTAAAAACATAGTAAATAGCCCAAAAACAACTGGAAAAATAGTGAAAAAAATTCCAGGTTAAAATTTTAATTTCTACACCAAAATTAAAAAACGTCCCTAAAAAGGGACGTCAGGCACGAATGCCCCCGTGTTTTTTCCCTATAGTAAACGCATGGTAAAAAACTGTTTTAAAGCCTCAAAAACATCTTCCACCTTTATAATTGCAGCAAAAGTGATCGGAACCATACTGTAACATGAATATGAACAAAAAATATTAATTATTTTTCCAATTAACTGTTAAATTAACCTTAATTAACGTAATTTGAGCATTTTTTATGCTCTAAAACACGTTTTACCTCCCAAATCTATGTTAATTGCAAATTAAGATTTTTAATTGATAAAGGCATTCTTTGTATATATGTTACCTAATAATAATTATTTTTACATACCTCAAATCCATCAGAATATCTTAATTTGTGAAGTTTAAGTCTTTCAAATGCCTATACTTTTTTCATTTTAATTAATTTAATTGTGCGGAACACAAATTTCTCCCCAAAAATCAAGCATTAGTGGGATGTGCATTAGCAAGCCAGATGATATAGATTGATCTGCAGTATAGAACACAATGATTAGCGGCATCTAATTAGAAAAAAAGCCGAAAATTTATCACAAAAGCGACTTTTTTGGCAATTTTAATGACAAAAGGTAATTTTAACTAATAATTATTAAACTTTTAATTTAAATATAACCGGAATATATTTGCATAAGTAATAAATATAGTAATATAATTAATTTATTCCTTTTAATTAATACAAATTAATTAATTCCTTATAATTTAAGGCTTATTATACCACTAGCTTATTTGCCCGGCCTTGCACGGGTGGAGTGTATAGATTCCTTTTTTTAAGTTCTCCCAAGTTATATGTCCGATTTTTCTTATCACCAATCATCTTGGTGTCCCCGGTGCTTTTTTCATTTTCTCGTGTTCCCGGTAATTTTCATATCCCGGTTTTCCAAGCACCTTTTCATATCCTGGTATTCCTGGTACCTTTTCATATCCCAGTGTTCCTAGTTCAGTGGTTCCTGGTACCTATCAGATCCAGTTTTTCCAGATAATTTTCATATCCCGGTGATCCCAATAATTTTCATCCCAGTATTTCCGGTGCCTTTTTCTCATCTTAGTTCCAACTGTGTCCCGGTACTTTTTCATAACCCGGTGTTCCCGATAATTTTAATGTCCCGGTGTTCCCGATAATTTTAATGTCCCGGTTTTTCCGATAATTTTCATAGCCTGGTGTTCCCGATAATTTTCATCCCAGTATTCCCGGTGCCTTTTTCTCATCCCAGTTCCAACTGTGATATTTCATTCCATCCCGATTTTTTGTCTATTAAACATTTATCCTTCCTATGTGATAAAAACAATCCACTTGAAATCATCTCTGTCATTTGAAATCCATTGTTTAAAATCTTAAACAGAATTTTCATAAAGTATTCCCGCTATCCTTTTAAGTTTCTGCAAAAATTATATTTCAAGATAAATAAATTTCAAAAATCCCTAGATAAAAAGTTATCAAGTAAGCCTGTCTTCTTATTAATAAAACCAACTTCTTTAAAAGATTCTCTGAAAAAGTAAAAACAGATTGCTAGTTGCTAGTTATAATAAAAATCTAGTGATTATATAGTCTAGTAAACCATGCCCTATGAAACAATGAAATTTTAGCTCTGTTTCCTTGGAAACTTTTAAATTCTTGCTATTCCATAAATATATTTATTTTTGAGAAATTAAAATATTAAAGAAAGTAAATTAATTATTTTAATTTACTTCGGTTTTCTGATAGCTGTTATAATATTTAAATACAGATATTCACACTGTTTCTTAAATTTAATTGTAAATTATAAAATGTTTTGAAATAATATTTATTCAAGTGAGGCAAGACGACGCCTCAAGATATAGAAGTAAACACTGCAATTTATGCATTTCAACAATGCACAATGCTATTTCAATGGGGAAAACGGAGTCGAAAAAGCGCCGAAAAGCAGGGAAGGAGTCGTTCGATTTTAAAATCGTTTCTTAGTGCGAGTCTAATGGCTGAGAGGAAGGTCTCTGTCAAATTTCAAGCCAATCGTTCCGGCAGTTTTGGAGATTTCGTGATGAGTGTTATGAATGATGAATGAATCACCCGTATTTGGATTTTATATATATAGATTAATTTAGCAGAAATAACAGTATTTTCCAAAAAAAAAACACTAAATTTATTAGCTAAAATTAAAGTAATTTTATAAATATCAGTTATTTAACTCATTTCATAAGAATCGAACGCGTTTTTATGAAAGAAATGAGGAAACACTATAGCATTTCACTATGTGGAAAACCACGGGCGCATTCGTGCCTGACGTCCCTTTTTAGGGACGCTTTTTGAGGGTCCAAAATAAGGTCAAGATAAAATATTTTGGAAAAATAAAAAAACACCCCAACTGATTTAATGTATAAACAGTAATATATATCGGCATTGAAATTTTTTTTAAATAACAACTAGGATTTTTAAGCTTTTTCTTTTAAAATTTTTAAAAAAGCACTTTTCTGAAAAATTCTATCTTCCAACTTTAAAAAAAGTTAAAATTTTTTAAAATTCTGCTTTCTTCTTGTGTTCTTTATGTTCTATAAAGATCAGAGATACATCAGTGCAAATTTTGATTCAAAGGAACAATTTTTGTAGAAATAGGAGGATTTTTAAAAAACGTCCCTAAAAAGGGACGTCAGGCAGTAATGGGTTAAGAGAAAGGGAGCTTTTAAATTCCCTTTAAAAGGACACTGCACCCTCCCTTAAGATGCCCCTTCTTTGGATCATTAGGGTTTAAGGAATATAGTATTCCTTAGGGCTTCTAACTTTTAGTTAACCAAACTATTCCAAGGCACAGTTCTCCTGAATTAGGATATAACTTTAACTAATGACTTAACATGGTATGTGAGTAGGGACGTTAGAAAGTTAACATACAAAATATAAATGGGAGGAATTTTTCTGTTTAAGCTCTTAGGAACATTTTGCTTTTAAAACAGGTATTTCTTACCAAATTCAACCTCGTACCATAAAACCTGTTTTGCTTAAGAAACTTTTGCCTGACCTACCAACCAAGTTAGGATATGTGTATGATGACTCGCGTACATTTTATGAGAAGTGGGATTTAATATTTTGGGGAAAAAGTTTTCAATTTAAACTATTAAGCAAACAATAAGATTATTCTGTATTAGATACACATGGAATTAATGTAAAATTATGGGCACTATACATTTTTAAAAGAGTTCGTCTTTTTACACAAAATTTTCCCTTTTTTTGGCGATCCGAATGCCTAGAAAACGCGCCTTTTCCGAGAATTTTTCCACAAAGATTATGATTCAATAAATTCCACAATAAAAGAATAAATTTTAAAAACAAGTACAAACAAGTCAAACTTTTCTCGTGATTATTTAGTTAAAAAGAAGCCAATCTTATTTTACGTAGGTTTGTAATAATATCTTTGCCGGTGACATCACAATAGGTTATTCGGGGTTATGAATTTGTTATAACTACATCGATAGCTGTTATAAAAAAGCCGCCTCCTATAACTAATCTAAAAGAACTTTCGAGCTTCTTCAAATAACGAAAAGTTTCTCTCATTTGAAAGAAAAGGAAAAACATATTTTCTCAAAGCACAGAAATTAACCTGCAACAGTGCTGCCGGTTAATTTCTGCTATTTGAAAAAAAATTTTTACAGTGTAATCTTCAATGAAATGTCTATCAAATGGATTCAGTAGCCATTAATAATAAGTTTAAAGAAAAATGAATAGGCATTTTTCTAAAAGAGAGAAGTATCATGTTAGTTTAAGATTATCTGAACATAGTACTCCTTACTGAATTTGAGAAATGAACCAATTTCAAAAAGGAAACTCCGCACTTTTAATGATAACTAATTTTAATTAAAGTAATTAACTGGTCCAATTAGGAAATCAATTTGTTGAGAGACATTAGAGTATGCGTTTAGAAAAATAAACTTCATCAAAACGTTAAGCCTCCCAAAATCGACACACTTGAAAGAAACCGAATAAAAACTCTGAACTTTTTATTTTCTTCTTTATATAATATCATTAACATTGAATAAAGGTATCAATTTCTAACATCAGTTCCAAGCATTAATGAACTCGAAAACGACAAAAAAAATCAATTATTCCCAAAAATATTTAGAACTTAATTACCAGAAAATCCCCCGGCTCTCTTTATAACTAACCTCCTTCCACCAGCACCACTACTAGGAATATTTAATTTTTTTGCCCTCAAAAATATACATAACCTGGTCATTTTAATTCCAACGATGAGGTAATCTACAGCATCGTTCCACTAAAAAAACATCCAAGGAAACTCACTTCATTATTTTTTAATTAAAGCATCGAAACATCATTTTCTTCTTCCAAGTACCACCGAAGCAGAAAAAAATAATAATATTCGCTACTTTTTTTTCATTAAATTTTCTTTTCCCCCTACTACGTCACCCTATTAATCTCCCTTTTTCCCTGAACGTCTTCATTCAGTTTTAATCGGATGTATTTGACTAGGTTCATTAAGCTTTCCGCGCCGTGAAACGCGCGAGAACTATCAAATAGGACAAATTTAATGACCATTATAAATTGCAGGGCATTACCGGGTACGACGTATATTTACGTCCAATTTATTCCGGAAAACCCCGTTAGACACGGCTCACTCACCGTGCTCGTTTTTTATGGGGTTACGGAGATAAAACTAAGGAAGGCGCATATAAATAATTACAACCCCCTTACTCTTCTTTTTTAAGGCTGATGGTTTCTTTTCAATACACTCTTGAATGAAAAAAACCAAGAGTTAACCCAAGAGTTATCAATCTAGCGTTTGATTTTATGTTCTCCAATGGAGGGAGCAAATGGTTTTTGAGCAAATTTGTTTACCTCAAAGATCCTGAATGGGATTAAGGGCATTGAGGATAGGGGATGGCATTTATGCAGAGAGGGGGTTATGTTTCTTTTGAGGAAAGTGTTTTCGAACTACGCTGTGTAAGAATAATGGAGATAAAAGGTCGTTTGGAGAGTTTATTGCACGGTACAACTGAGTTCATTACTTCACATTGCATTGACTTAAAACAATAACATTCAAAACCAATCCAAGTTATGAAAATAATGCTAGGCAGTATGTTGAATTGAATGAAATAAAAAGCTTAGGGTAAAATACTTTGAGTCATATTAATGTTAAGCGACATCCTACTCAGGCTTATGTAGGATTTAGAAAAAAATATGTTAGTTAATATAGTTATTTAAAACCTTCTGTGCTATTAAATGTTATCTCTAGTAATTTGTATTGAGTATTTTTTCTTAAGGTTTTAAACCAAAAATGTTTTACTCCCTTTCTTTAAATGGAGACAGTGGGCAATACCACTGTTTATTTTTTATTTTTTTATTCGATAGAGGTACCCTAGAGCGGAATATATGCGCAAAAATTTTTTAATTACGATGATTATTTATTTTTTTATGTAATTTCAAAGTTCGACTTTAAAAAAGGGCGTTAGATCGTCCAATTTCCCAATGTGACGTACTTTTACCCTATATATTGATTTTAAATAATCCTTTAATTTAAATTGATCGACCTGAAGAGTAATTTATTTCATTTTCCGGGATGGAAATCAGTTGATATCAGTTTTTTCAATTTTTATCAGTTGATTTTTTGCCACTGAGGATTCTCTGCCAAGCAGAGAGTGAAACGTTTGAAAATACATTCCATCATACACGGCCAAAATTCAATGCTTTAATTGTTTAAACAAATCAAAGTCATTGTTGGGTTTCTCGTTAAAGTCTGTATAAGTCAGTTGTGACGTACTTTTACCCTAAACAAAGACAAAGGGCTTGGCGATTTAAATTTTAAATATTTAATTAGCTAAATTTTTTTGAAACTTTTCATGTGGATTTTTGGATTTAGATCTATTTCCTTTACTGGAAAAATGCATTTTTTCTGTTTTCAAAAAATGATGGTATTGCCCATTCTAATAGTTATGTTTCGGGCAAAACGATTAATTGGGCATTATTAATAATGCCCAGAGTGGAGGCGGGCAAAGTGATACATTTCATTGATAAATGCTATTGAATTTATCACACTGCCCGTAACAGTTATAGAGTATATAATAAATCCGTTAATCGAACATGTTAAGGAACTATGTAATAAATGAAGTCAAATGCTAATGAAAAATACAAAATTATACTCAAGGACTGAAATAAGTTTCAGAGAGAAGGATTTCAGTTACATATTACCACTACTGCGACAGAGGTTTCGAAGTTCAGTGCAAGTAGTGTAAGATATAACTCATAAAATGGAAACGAAAGATATTACCCCAAGGAGGAAGAAATATTACAACCTGAAAATTATATATAAACAACTTATATCAACTTGAACTTATATATTAAAAAATGGAATAAATGTCTTAATGTTTTTAGCTAACACAGGAAAAGTATTAAAACTATAAATCACAAAATAAAGTAAATAATAGTATTTTCTGAAACTAATACCGTAAAGACGCACCCTGTTTTCTTCAAAACACCGACGTGTAATAAGTTAATTAATGCACTTTAATTCTTACGTTAAAATATTCATTTTCCTAAATCGATTTAAATATCAAAAACGATAAAAACACATCGTCCTTTTCCGATTAAAACCCGCTTCTAATCCTCTTACCAACAAGTATCCAATTTACGGGATCCTTCCGACCCCGGCGAAGTGTTCCAATAATGGTACCAACCCCCTCTAGCCAGCGCAAATGACGGAATTATCGATATTTACCACCGCTGCGACAGAGACCCCTTAGCCCTATATATGAAAAGTCATGAATATCCTATGAGTTGCTCGGGGCAGAAAATGAAATTACCCCTCTGCCCCAATATTTCAAGGGAGAAAGCGAGGAAAAAATGAGGATAATAAGGACAAACAGAGGAATAAATAAACGAAAAAAAAATGGTAGGGTGAATTCCACGGTAAATCATAAGGAAAAGGATGACTGAAACACGATCCTTAGGAAATCGTTGCCGATGGTGCTCTCTTTCTGGAAGCGTTTTTCTCGGCAGGCTATTACGATTTTGAAGAATAAGGAGAGTTAGGATAAACAGAGCAGTTTTGAGGGAATTTCGTTTCATATTTAAAGTGAGATGGGAAGGATTTTTGGAAATTCGATTATAATGGGTTTGAAACTTGATTTTCTTGAGTAGGGATGTAGTGCTTTTATAGGAGGTTTGGAAAGGAATTAAAGATGTTTCTCGAAACGGTAGTAAAAAATAAATTGTCAAAATAGAATAGGTTTGAAAACAGAAAATCAAAGAGAATTATACAGAACTATATACAGAACTCTTTTTTTCTATGAAGTCTGGTCCATAAAGTTCATGATAAAGAATTCCTAATAGAAATTTAATAAATAGTTCTACCAACCCAGCAAAAAAAATCGGCAAAATTTCTTCAAAAAGGTGAAGGGAATATGGACACTTTTTGTCTGCAGTTTTCTGAAGTTTTTATTTTAAATCTGCAGTTTTCTTTAGACTGCAGTTTTTATAAGACTGCTGAAATACCTTTAGAATGTATTCAAAACTGCTGTAAAAAACTGCAGACTTATGTGCTAAAGTCCTATTGCTACAAAATAACTACAGACTTCTTTGAGAAAACTGCACTTTTGACGTTTTTTGAAGGAATTTTGGACATGTTTTTTTGCTGGGAAGGAAATAAAAACCAAAAATTCTTTCATATTTTATTTAAAAAAAGTTTGTCAGTCAGGAATGTTTTTGCTAAATCATGGGTGCATAATCCTTTCAGCTAAAACATTTCAAAAACTTTTGTCGGGAATTTTAACTACATTGCTGTCCGAAAATTAAGGATAATTTTATTTTTGAAACAATGACTCGAAGCTTAGTAGTTCAAAATGTAGTTCAACACACATTCGGAACCACCGCAGAGAAGTTCATATGAGAGCCAGCAAAAGCTATTAGTTGAGAGCTGTTATTATTCCTGAACTCCTTACTTTTTACGAGCGAACGTAAACAGTTATAACTTTCTAAGTTACACATTAATTTATAACCCAAAGGTAACTTTAGAAAACCAATCATGAATATTTTTCTTGTTTTTGTAGAAAAATATTCTTATTCACATTTGTTTGCTACACTTTTTTTGAAAACTTCAAAACTGATACCATAAAATGAAAAATAACTCGAAATGATTCATAAACCGTAGATTCTCATGATTTTTTTTGTATTTCTGTTCAGTTTATGAAGAAGAGAACAACTTTGATCAGTAAAGAACCTGGTTGTTAGTAAAATTAACTAATGGAAAGTGATTGTGTTCTCGGGTTGTGTTTCTTTAAATTTCTTTGATAATACTGATAAAAAACGACGAATATCACAAACTTTGTTGAAAAAAGAATAGACAAATTTTTAGATTATACTACTTTTCACTGAAACGAATTTCTTAACCAAAAACGTTTTCTCTGAAACACATTAAATTCGTGTCAAATACTTTAACACGGCGCTCAATTTTACCCAAAAGTGACTAAGCGGGAAGAAAAATCAGAAATAAACCGGTAGATGCAAACTAAAATTTACTTCCCGCGAATTTGTATCTTTAAGAAGAAAAAAAATCAACCGAAACAACAGCGGCATGCTTCGAAATAGAATCACGCAACTCCTGGCAGGAATTTTCAAAGCAATATCCCCCTTCCCCTTGCTCCCATTTAAAAAATAAGTTTTTATTTTTCTTCTAAAACACAGAACAGGGGGTGGATACAGAAACACCAGCAACAAAAAAACTTCTTACATTTTAACCGCCACAACAAATCGATAATCTCCGGCGCATGCGCGGATTGCAATCTTTAAAACTGCCGCTCCGATAAAACGTGCAATCTCGAGTTGAGCGCTTTTTTGCCAGTGGATTCGCACCCCGATTCTCCTGCCTTTTTGTAGTTATCGCTGGAAAGGACGCTCTTCGGGATAAGCCCCAACCGCTTAAGTTGTCGGGAGTAAAATTTATTATTTTCCTTCTTTTATCTTTAACCAGTGGCAACGCTACTTTTTTTTTAGGAGATACTTTTTATCGTGTCTTTGGGAATACCGCTTTGAAAGAGAAAACTGGGGTTTTAATGTAGTTTCCGGATGTTCGTTTGATGATTTTGTTTGGGGGTTCGTTTTTAAGAGCCGTTTGGGAGATGAAGGCTTGATTCCAACGAAAAGTTTAAAGAAAACAGAACTTGTTGAATGATTTTATTGAGTAGGGTTTTATTTTATCGATGTATTTTTATGTAAAAGTGCCAAATTTAGGGATATTTAGTTTTAAGTGGAACTCGAAATTCAATAAGATTTTAAGCGATTACATAGAAAAAACTAACAGTTGTAGTTAGTTTATATGGTAACAAAAAATTAATTCATAAAAAAGTAAATAAAACGTAAAAGTAAAAAAATTAAGTATTGCAACATCACGAAATCATACAGTGTGATGAATAGAGATAAGATAGTTTCCCTTCTTGTTTTATCTCAAAATTCGTACATTCATACTGAAAAAAAAATTAGCACATACGTTAGAATACTTATATTAAAAAACGACAATGCTAAAAAATTTCCACACTTACTTGTTGCAGCGACTTTACACTGTCTGCACTATCCCCAGGAAAAATATATCTCTATTCCAGAGGCTGGCGATCAGCATATTAAAATTCGTTAAAATAACCACCATATTTAAATTTCAGGGGGCACGAAGAAAATATAAATTTAGAATTAAACAGAGTTCAAGAATTTATATTTTTAAATAAAAATACTAACTAAGAATACTAATAACTAACTAAGAATACGAACTAAGAATAAACGGCATATAAATTGGCAATAAGTCTACTTGGAGGAAGCACCCTGTAAGGACAATAATTATTTATAAAACCAATTTGAGATTGTTTACTGTTTTAAGTATGGAATCTTAATGAAATAAAACGGTGGAATAGTATATCCTCATGGAAATATTTTCCGTTTTCTTAATTCAACAAAGGCTATAGAAAAAAAACAGTTAAGATTACTAATATGGTATTAAAAAATTCCATATAACCTAAAAATGCAACACAGTACTTTTGGAATTAACAATCTACTATTACCCTCTCCCTGAATTCATTACTACTATAGTTCAAAACTACTATAATTCAATCTACACTATTATAATTCAGTACTACTATAATTCAATCTACACTATTATAATTCAGTACTACTATAATTCAATCTAGATTTCTATAATTAAATTTACTACTAATTGTTATTATTATCAGCCTCACTGTGAGGAAACGCTACAATTTTTTTTTAAAGTGTGCTTTTTTTTAATAAAACCGTCAAATAAGTTTGCTATTAAGTTTAAAAAAGAAAGTATTACAATACCCTTCTAAGAGCTATAGAAAGAAAAAAATCTAACTAATTAATTTAAATGTAAATTTAAGGAGCGTTATTAAAGTAGATAGTTATGTATTCCTTAATTATTTTATGAAACGAGAGAATAAAGCCAAGATGAACTTTTATCACAGAGGATTAAAGCATATTGCTTAAAATTAATACTTCAATGGTTAAAATGAACCACTAACTAAAAAGATTATTCTAGTGATTAGTTTTAAGTCTGTTATGAAGCAATTATTTCTGAAGTCGAATAAAAAGTTGTCTAGACTCATTTCATAAAAACTATTAAGTACTATTTTCAATAAAAGATAAAATTAGATAATATATGTCCCCAATCAAAGAGGTAATCTTGTCAAATGAATTATTTTTTTTAGATTCGACGTTTTTACATAAATAAGAAACATTATGCTATAAAAAGAGGTTAAGTTAAATAACAGGCAATTAAAATGTTTTACTTTGTTGGACAATAACTATTGGGTTTTAGTTAAAAGACGGCAGTTATTCTCAGTGGCTTTAAACTTCGGTTTTTTCTTTAGCTTTAAGTAATGATATATATTTGTTCTATACAGCATTTCCTATTTTGAAAATATAATTAACTGTCTTTTATCAATTTTTAGTTGGTATTCTCTTGGCCTTAAAACTTAAAATGATCATCATATAATATTGTCTCTCCTGATATTCAAGTTTTCTACTAAAGTCAAATATTTTATATCTTCAATCAATAAAAAGAATTTTTGTTCATTTTTGGATGATTTTTATTCCGAGTGCATTTTATCCAAGTGTAAGTTAATTAAAAGAAGAGCTGAATACGCAATAAGGGAGTTGAATTTTCATGTGACTTCAATTAAAAAAACGTTACTAGTCGTTAACCACAAGCTAAAGAAAGAAAATGAGCTTATCACTGACTCTGATTGGTAGGATTCGTTTTTATCTCTTTCAGTCCTAAACCTCCCGAGCTTGCCATTGAATCCTATGGTAAATTTAGGTAGGAGGCTAAGACTGAAAGGATTAATCAGGGATTAACCGCTGGTAAAGAAAAAAAAACTAATTAAAAAAACATCATTTTTAATGGTATTTAAGCAGTTTACCCCTGTTCCATTAGAGCCGGTTAATGGCCTTATTCACTACTACAAGGCTTTAACCGGCCCAAATTGAACAGTAGAACTTGTTTAAACACCATTAGAAATAATGGTTTAAAAAATTCGATATTTTCATGGAGGTTTGAAATATCAAGCTTTGCTGAAAATAAATGCTTAAATGGTTTATCTCGTATACAACAATAAATAATCAACGGCCGGACACAGCAGTTAAATAAAGGCCGGGTAAGAAATCTACCTTACTGAGAGAGAACCTTCAAAAAAATACAGGGTGTATCTGAAATGGTGCAACAAACTTTCAGGGATGATAGTACTCATCAAGACGAACAAGAATCGGTATAGAAAGGGGGTCCCAGACCAAATCCCAGGGAGTTAAAAATGGAGCGACACCCCAAAAAATCATTGAAAAACTCAATTTGTAGAAGAACTACTATTGATAAAAACTTATTTATGGTCTCAAAAATTGTGGTTAAATATGATCTTTAAAATTACCTCAAAAGTCGTCACTTTAAAATTTGTTTTATTATGAAAAAAGTTAAAAACACAAAAAATGTGAAAACTACCAAAACCTTATTTTGTATTTCGAAATACTTTCTTTTGATTTCATAATCTTAAAGATCATAGTTGAAAACCCTTAAGTCCAAAGTTTCACGTAAATACAATCAATATTAAACGCTTGAGATCCTTTTAAAGTTTGTTTATTGAGTGCGCAAGCAGTTTTTTAGAGCTGTTTCCAGAACGGCTGTTAGCGCACGCAAAAAACAAACTTTAACAGGATCTCAAGCGTTCAATATTAATTGTATTTACGTGAAACTTTGGACTTAAGGGTTTTCAACTATAATCTTTCGGATAATCAAATCAAAAGAAAGGATTTCGAAATACAAAATGATGTTTTGGTAGAATTTTCACATTTTTTTGTGGTTTTTTAACTTTTTTCATAATAAAACAAATTTTAAAGTGAAGACTTTTGAGATAATTTTAAAGATCATATTAAACCACAATTTTTGAGACCATGATTAAGTTTTTAACAATAGTAGTTCTTCTACAAGTTGAATTTTTCAATGATTTTTTTGGGGTGTCGCTCCATTTTTAACTCCCTGGGATTTGGTTTGGGACCCCCTTTCTATACCGATTCTTGTTCGTCTTGATGAGTACTATCATCCCTGAAAGTTTGTTGCACCATTTCAGATACACCCTGTAGAGTGATACATAAATAATTAATCATACATTTTACTCTTCGTTATTTAAAAGAAATGAGGAAAGCCTTAAAAATAGTAGTAAAGCGATATTTTAATATATACTCAAGCTACAAAATTGCCACCGCCTTCACAAAATATGAGTGACAGCTTCGAGAAAATCTCACGTAACACAAAATGAGGCATCAAAACCCCTCCACCGAGTGTCATGACAGGACCGCATGCAAATCATCACCCAAAAGGAGTCAAGAGGTTATTTAAATCAATCAAAAGTGAAACGAGCCGGGAAATGAAGATTAATGACTGGGCTAAAGTGGCCGTCCGCTAGCTTCCTATTTCTAAATCGACTGATGAGTGTCGTCCAAAATCAATTGCCTCTTCATAGGAGGAGGCTTTGCGCGTTTAAGGCTCGTTAATGCAATTAAAACGTTACCTGGAGTTGATATTGTGGCGGTGGCATTCATTTATCATGGGTATATTAACTTTCTGAACGAGACTCTGAGTTATTGCTGAGAAGTTGGTGTTGGTTTTCCTTACTGTTAGTCGGTTTGCGAACCTTGGAACGTTGAAATTAAATTTTCTGGAACCAGTTTGGAATAATTTATTGAGTATAACAGAGTTTAATTCAAATTGTTTAGCCCAAAAACAGAATGAAAGGGAGTATTTTACCATTACTGCTGGTAAGCGGACATTAAGTATAAACTCGAACTTTCGAGCGTCGCCTACATACACGGACCGGTTTCGTCCTTGTTTGAACTCATCATCACGACAAAGGAAGGACACGCAAGAGAGCGGAGTCCTGACAAGGACGCAACCGGTTCATGGCTGGAGGCGACGCTTGATAGTTGAAGTTTATACTTAAAAACAGAATGCTTTCGGTCATATGCCATTGCGTGAAATTACAGAATACACTGTAAAAAATAATCCTGCAAAAAAACAGAAAATTTCTGGCAGCAAAAGTTGCCAGGAAATTTCTGTAGGCCGAAAAATCCTGTAAACAGAAAAAAGCTGTTACCTACAGGTAAATGCTGTAAAAAGAAACTTTCTGTCAAGTGAACTACAGATTTTTCTGTTGCCTCTCAGTAATTTTCTGCTTGTGCGCATGCACTTATTTTAGTAGAGTTTTTTTTAATTTTAATTAATTAATATCCGGGGATAGAACCCACGACCTACCGCATGCTAAGCACGCACGCTACCACTGAACCAACGAAGATTCAGTATAATGTTGCCAATAGCTGTATTCGTTTTCGATGCAGTAAGTTTCTGTTTAAGTACAGATAAGCTAAAAAACTAGATAAAAGCTGTTATTTTACATAAAATAAATAGAAGTGCGGTGGGAATGTTACATGACAGAATATCTCTGTAAACATAAAGTCATTGTTTTTGAAAATTTCTGTTTTTCTACAGTTTTTTTTTACAGTGTATGTTGTACAAATTTAATGCAATGATATATTTAAAAGTGAATAGAAATAGAAAATGAAAAGAAGTGAAATGAATGAAGTGAAATGAAATAGAAGTGAAAAGGAATAGAAATTAAATGGTACTCGTCTACAGGACCATTGTATAAAAGATATCACCATTTCATTAAGAATTTCCATAACATTAAGAATTTCAGTGGATCTTTTTCATTAACTGCTAATATTTTTTTTGAAACTAGGGAGCTACCGCCCCCTGCTCGCTATCGCTCGCCAACCCCCGTTAACTGCTGACGCAGACACGTTTAAACCGCTTCGCAATTCCTCACAAAACCCTGCTCACTGCACTTACTCACTTTATAAAACATTCTTAAAACAGGGTTAGTACTTCTCCGAGGTATTCTTTCGAAAATGGTGGATATATATTCAGTAGCGGAAATTTAACAGTTCCTTTATGGTAACATTAATTGGCGGGTCGTCTTATAATTCCAAGAAAATTAACAACAGAGCAATGTAACATTCCTTTACCATTTCCCCAAGGTAATGTTTTTTTCACAGATCCATCAAGAAGCACTGAAACATCTCAGGAATAAATTTAACGTTCTTAAAATTTGTAACTATTTTCATTGATTGGCTGTGAAAATGTAGTAATTACCGTAAACATCACGAAAAAACAAACGTCGAAGTTGTGTCAGTTTCATAGAAATGACACGAATGTTTAGACTTCAAACATTTTCGATTTTTATCTTAATTTCTAAAACAGTCCCCCGTGTTATCTAGTTGTTTGCGTTTTGGCATTATGAAATAAAGTGTCACATTTTACTACCTAAAAAATATACTTGCAAAAGAATATAAAAATAATAATAATTGTAAAAAATAAATGCAAAAGTTCAAAATTTCCGAAAGCGAGTTTATATTTTGTTGTAAATATGGTAATGATTAGGTTGCCACAACGACAAAGATAAATGTAAAAATATTAATTTGTTATTTAAAAAATAAAAGATAAATTATTTATACATAAGTTTTAAATATAATTAAAACCGTTTAAACAACAGAAATATAAATATTGTTAAAAATAACCCAAAATATATTTTTTAAATTCGTGTTATAAATAGAAAGATGATTATTTAATTTATTTGAATATTAAAAACCAGTGAAATATGTTTTCAATTTTTTTTGAAATTCATTGTTTCTTGCTTTATAACTGCAACCTTATCCGTAATCTAAAAAAATGGAAATATTTTAAAATTGAGATTTTTTTTAAAATTCTAAAGGCACTTTGCACATCCTCAAAAGAATCCGGACAGTTTGATACCAAATATGTTATACGGATCAGTAATTAAAAAGCCTTTCCCTGGAAACCGTTCACCAAAAATTTTTTTAGAATAGAGAGATAACTAATAAAACAATACTTTAAAGGGATTTAAACCAAGTAACATCTATAGGATCCTTTTTAAAAGGAATGTAATATCAAATTAAGATCAAATAAGAACAAGCAATTTATTAAACCGACTAAAAAAAGAGATATGAAAAGATAATATGAATAATTCGTATTCTGTACGTAATGTTCGTATTCTTTTCATGTATTTAAATCTCATGCATAAACATTTTCAGAGGATCAAGCCTAAATAATATCAATAGGGTAAGTGAAATAAATATAACTTAAAGACAAAATGAAAAGAAACAAGGGAATATACCGAAATTGCCCCGGTTTTGTGTTATAGGTAAAGCCCTGGATGGAGCGAGCGGTAGGATGTGAGGGTATATTTTATATGTGTATGAAAATAAAAATTAAAAGAAAGGAATACTAAAAAAATCAATAACATATTTTCGGTTCATAATATCATAAATATAAAATTTATTTTATTAATTTGATGGCAATTTAGAGAAATTCAAACCTATTCATAGCCATAATTTCCTGGAATCTAATAGAAATGCATTAAATATAGTTGAAAGAAACTTTCCAAATATCTCATTCACATCCGTACGTTCTGATCTTTTTTAACCAATCGGATCTGACATCTCTTACAAATTCCACACGCTTCGTAATTAAAGTTCTACCACCATAATAACTTTTTTCTTGCTTTCGGAGTTAATGAAATACTTTTCGCAATTAAGTCTTAGCAAAAAGGACTGTTAACGTGATGTCGATGTATGAAATTCCAATTATTTGTCATGGTAATTTTAGAGCAAGTTTAAAGAAAGGAATTTAACTCCTAGAAAAATTAGAGAAATTCAGTTATAGAGTATCATAAGGTAAAGATTGTTTCTGTCATTTAACGTCATTAAAAAACGTTTTTTTATATTATTCTTTTACGTTTGATTCTGGAACTTGTTTCTAAGAATAAGTTGGGTGGAGTTTTACTGGGAGGGAAAACTAAGAGAAAAACTTTTAAACATGAGAGAAATTACAACCAAATTTTTTCAATAATGTTTATATTTTTAGTTGGTCAAGTTTCTACCACTTATAAAATCTAGAATAGAATAAATATAAAAAATAAATAGAATTTAAAATAAATAGAATTTAAAGTATAGAATTTGAAATATTATATTCCGTTGTGAATTATATTTTTTATAAGTATAAGAAAGAACACAAACACTTAAAAAATTTTTCAAATGAAAGTTTACTTTATGTATTTCCAATCCTTTAAATATTTTAAAAACTTGAAACCGATCAATAGCTTTAATATTCATCCTTTTTTAAATTTAGCATTTGAATGTAAGATAAAAAAAGATAATTTAATGGTAATAAATAATAAAAGTAGTTTGGTCAGAGCAAAAATATATTCGTACCTTTTCATAACAAAATTGATTTAATCGCGACATTTTTTAAAACTTAGCTTGATGGTTTTTTTCTAGAGATATACATTCAGTAAGGTATATTATAAATATTAATGGTTAAAACTTATAATATAGAAATATTAAAACCAGTGTGAGACGGTATTTATTAAAGATGATTTAATATTCGGTGGTCATCAACAACATTATCAGCGTAAAATTCTCCAACTGTTGGAGAAATTTAAACTCCTAGTAAACACTTGTAATTGGAAAGGGAGTATTTCACCACTACCTCTGGTTAGAGGAGAATATGTGAGAACTCCAGCTCTCAAGCGTCGTAGAATAGTCTGCTAGACTAAAAGCTCTCCCTCCACTCTCTTGCGTTGCCTTCCTATGCCGTGCTGATGAGTCCTAACAAGGACGAAACCGGTCCATGGCTGGAGGCAACACTTGAGAGCTGGAGTCACTCACTTGTAATTGGCTTTGTATGTTTCACATCATAAATATAATCCGATATTTACCCACTCATACTAGTGTGAAAGTTCAAACTTGCTTTAAAATCGAAAGATAAATTACGAAAGAATAATACGATTGTTACTTCACCTAAAAATATGTTGCGTTTCACGTTGGAAATTCCCTTGAAGTATCATCACAGACGCAAAACCTCAAACCGAAATTAACGACACTTACTTCACCATTAGACGCACACAAGCCGGGCTTTAAAAATCCCTCTACTTTCCCCACTCGGCATCCTTAATTAAATAAACCGGAACACAGTAATTATACGAGCGTTTATCCCAGTAAACACGACTCTTTTTAATATTTGACAGCCTAAGAAAAGAACAGTTTTCTTTTGTTCCTCCTCCTCCCTTCGTTATATTTATTATCGTCGCCATCAGTAGTTGTAGTCGCGCTATCATAAAAAGAGACCCGTAATAACACGGTCGACATGAAACGTTTTGCGCCGACGAATTTAATTAATGGCAAGGGGGGGGAAAGTGCGGTATTAACGAGAGTTTAAAACCACCGCCGTTCCTTCTCTGCGTAGGTAATCTTGGGGGGTTTCTTTGGAGTTTTTGAGGCGGTTTTCGTTTATTTTAGGAGTAATTGGAAGACGGGAGTTGTGGTGCTTCCATTGGCTTGCTTTTTAATGCTGTTCGTGATTGGATTTCGAGCGAAAGGTGCTTTGTTTTATGTGATGTTATTAAGATTCGTTTAGAAATAAGGGATTAGCTTATTACGGAATATAGCCCCCGTGAGTGAGAAACGGACACTGCCTTTTAAATCAGATTTTTGTATGTGTAAAAATTTGTTGTTGAAGAAAAGTTGTAGAATAATAATATCAATAAATTTCATTATCGTGTGAGTTGCTCAGGATGAAATTGATATAAAAGTCTAAAAAGGCTAAATTTATGATGGAGTGAATTTGGAATTTTTAAGGGCCCTTTACTTAGTGTGGTAGTCGCCTTTGTCAAAATCTCAATAACTGGCCCTTAAGAGCTGACTTAAGTCAATTATTCAAAACTACGTTCAGTGGACTTAGGGGCCATTCATTAATTACGTAAGGATGATTTTGGCAATTTTTGACCCCCCCCCTCCCCCCATGTAAGGGTACGTAAGATTTTTCAAACCCCTCCCCCCCTATTCTTACGTAAGATTCCATTATGTTTTTCAAAATAATAAAATGTTAGAAAACTCTCCGTTTGACGTAAATAAAAGATTTTTATTTTTCAACACATAAGGGGACATCCATAAATTACGTGAGGTGTTTTTTCCAAAATCTGGACCCCCCCTCCCCCCCAAGTGAGATTTACCTATAACTTTTTAAAAATAATTTGCAGTATCTTATCCGTTTCTCATACTTAAAAAAAAGAAAATCGTATAATTTCTAACTTAAAAAGTTGACGTGAGATTTTAATCGACCCCCCTCCCCCCTCGGTGAGATTTGGTGAGATTTTTTCAAACCCCACCCCCCTCTTTTTGACCTCACGTAATTTATGGATGGCCCCTAAGTAATATTCTTGCTGTCAACTACATATTACTATTATATTATTATCTCTTGATTAGAATAATTGGAATTTGTTTAGGAAAACAGGGCTCACACTCACTTTAAAATATTTGTATCAATTTTTGTATCAGGTAAAACCAAGTTTTGTATCACAAAAAATGTCTTTTGTATCAGGTAAAACCAAGTTTTGTATCACAAAAAATGTCTTTTGTATCAGGTAAAACCAAGTTTTGTATCACAAAAAATGTCTTTTGTATCAGGTAAAACCAAGTTTTGTATCACAAAAAATGTCTTTTGTATCAGGTAAAACCAAGTTTTGTATCACAAAAAATGTCTTTTGTATCAGGTAAAACCAAGTTTTGTATCACAAAAAATGTCTTTTGTATCAGGTAAAACCAAGTTTTGTATCACAAAAATGTATTTTGTAGCAGGTAAAACCAAGTTTTGTAGCATACAAAATTTCTTTTGTATCAATTTGATTGCAGGGAAGCTTTTGTAATGAAAATTACAAAAGCTTACCCTTCATTATATTTTAAACTTGCATCAGTAAAACTTTTCGTACGACATGAAAACCATAATTTTGATTACGACAAATAATGTGCGTATTGATTTAATTCATAAAAACTTACCTTAAACCTCTATTAACTTATCCGCTCTTATCCAATTTTTACACCTTATCAATTTTTATTTACTTGAGGTTATTAGGTCTAGTGATAATTCACCTAATTAGTTCTGACCATAGTAAAGTTGATTTTTCTACAATGTAAATACAATAGTGAAAGGAAGCCAACTTCAATTAGGCGCCGGTAGGAAGCAATCGCGGATAAAACGGAACTTTCACGAAAAATCGCTATTTTTCGGCTTTTCAAGATCGTGATTCTAACCATGGGACATGTTGGCTTTGACCACGTTAAAGTAGTTTTTCCTGCATTCTAATACAGACACGAGATGAAGCCGACTTCAACTTGGCGTCCGCGGCCGTCGAAAATAGTCGCGAAAGGAACGGAACACGCGGCGCACAAACGAAACTTTCGCGAAAAATCGCGGCTTTTTCCGCGATATACCAGTTTCCAAACGCCTAGAAAAGGCAGACAAGACTTTAATTTGGCACAACAAGATTTATTTACGTTTTCACGGAGGAAAAATGCAAAAAAATGTAAATTCCGTAAACATTTCGGGTCGATCCGTAAAACCGTAAATTTTAATGCAAATCTGTAAAACTTGGCAGCTATGTGAAAAGAAGCCTTCTTCAACTACGTGCTGGAAAAACGGTACTTGTGCGAAAAATCGCTATTTTTCGACTTTTCCGCAGAATGCGATCCTAAACACCGAACGACGGCTTCTAACCACTATAAAGTTGTTTTTTTCGCATCGCACTAACAACGCAAGAAGCCAACTTCAACTTGGCAACCGCCGGCCGTCCAAGAAAAAATATCCGACAAATAGAGCACAATTGGGAAAAAACCAGTGCTTTTTATGATAGATTTCCGATTTTCCGTAGCCTTTTCGGTGTTATCCGTAGTCCGTAGTTTTACGACGGCATCCGTAGAAACTACGACGAATCCGTAGTAGTAGTAGTCTCTGAAAATGGCGCAGTTTTGGCGCAGGAGCTGGTAAAATAGGCAATTTGTATCAGTATGTATCAAAATTTGGTTTTGGTGCAGTTTGGCGCAAATGGCGCAGGCGTGTGAGCCCTGGGAAAATCTTACGTAAGAATTGGTTTGACCCCCCCCACCCCCCAAGTAAGGGTATGTAGAGATTTTTCCAACCCCCCCTCCCCCTCGGGACCCTTACGTAATTAATGAATGGCCCCTTATACACTTTCATTCTAACTTGCTCATATACTTCAGAGTTGAAGTACTAAACTAATCGAATGCTTTAAAGGATATATTTATTTTGTAGAATTTTAGATTGCGATTAAAAGAGTTGTATGGTTTTTTGTAACGAGTTTCCAGATAATTTCATAAAAAATACTCTACAAGCTGAATATAGTGAATATGGCTATTCAAACTATTTTAATCCTTTCAATCCTTAGGCGCCCGATATTACCATTGGATCTTATGGAAAATAAGGGGATGATAAGTCAAAAAGGGTATAAAAAAACTCCCCATAAGGCTCTTTAAATGAGATTCGTGGATTCTTTCATGTTATAAAAATTTCATTTGGAAGAAACAATACCGAATAATGACGTATATTTTAGGATGATCAAACTATTTTCGAGAATATCTTTGTTTAAACCAAATATCTTCATCTTATTTTTTATTAAAGAGGTTATATAAGATCATAAGGTTTTACGATCTAAGTATGCTGCTAATTTTTTGAAGCTAGTTTCTCGTTAGCTCTACCTCTTATCAAATCACATCAAAATGTAATAATTACGAAAACAGTGCTTTAAGTAGGGTGGCTAAATTCATTTATTTATGAATAGTGATTAAAGATAGTTTATTTTACGAAAAAATCAGGGGATAGAATCGAAAACAGCTTACAAGATCAAATTAATGAATTAAGTGTATTTTTCTATTTATTATTAATTTTATTTCTATAAAGAAGTAAAATTACATTCAATAGAATTATCAAGAGTTAATAAACTGTAATTAATGTATGCTCATAAATTTCTGTCTTTTAGCGAATGGAAATGAGAATAAAATGATAACCGTGATAGACTTTTTGGTACAAAAAAGTCAGCCTGAGGAGCGAAATGCAGCAGAGGTAGTTTTCCTGCATATTGCCTACTTTAAAGGAAAAGCAAGTTCTACAGGAATTAGGAAGTAGGCTTTCCAGCTCTGCACAATTAGAGAATCGATGACGATTCATCATACTACATGTTGATGACGATATATCATACGACATACATCAAACCACATCATACTTTTAAACTTTTAAATATAATTCTTCAAGGATGGTCGGTGTCAAAATCATCATCTTGATGTGTATCTTAGTTCCTTGCAGGTGAACCGGGGAACAGCTGGTTTAACGTAGTATTTATAAAAAAAGCAGTAGCAATCACATCTTTGTTTCGTGATTTCCGGGGTTTAAAAAGTTGTTGAGTATTTTCAGTTTAGAGCATTTTAGGAAAAAGAAAACTGCAAATATTTCCATGACTTCGTTATTAAAAGAGAATCAAGTTTACTCAAACACAAAGGTATCATAACCACAAATTTATGACCTATAGAGAAACATATTATCTTTAATGGTCGTTTACATAGATTAGTTAGAGTATCACCACCTGGTTGAAATGGGGCGAGTTTAATTTCGATGTAGCTTTAACTATTCTAAAATGGTTCTCCACGTTATTTAATGATGGCTGAGGTACTAATAGCCAAGTCCAGCTGTTTTAACTATTCAATAAAATGACATTAAGCCTCATTTAGCGACTACGTAGGACCTTTGAGATTGCTTCGCAATTCTCACAAAACCCAACTAACTGAACTTGACTCTTTTTATAAAGCAATAAAAGCAATGAGCAAAATAAACGTCAACCAACTTTTCAAAAATACGTCACAGGTCATCTACATGAATAATTTTTTTATCAATGGGCGGATGCTACTGGACATTATCCTTGACCACTGAAATGCCCTAAGAAGTACCTACTTAGTGTTACCCAGCGGATGTGGACCGGAGCCACGGAGGTTAGGTACTGTTACCCGCGCCACACACATTCGCTAGCACAACCTCTTTTTACAGGGGGGCCACATTCATTCATCACACAAGGACAGAAAGTAACATCCATGCTAAACGGGGATTCGAACCCCAGACATACGGCTTCGCAGTCAGATACTCTCATCATTAGGTTTAACACGTCAGCACATGAATAATAAATAATACTATTTTAAAAATTTAAATATTTGTTTATTCTAACTACTTACCAATTTAATAAATATTTTTCCCTAAAAATATCCAGTACTTCTATTAAAAACTATTGTTTATCAACATTCAGGGAAAAAATGATCTTTTAAATTTAATATACCACCACCTATAGTAAATCGATATTATACCTAATGTTTTATCATTCATACTTTCCTTGCAACCCAGACTATGTTAAACAATACCTTTTAAGCTATTGAAAATAATAAGAGACAAAACAAACATGACACTCAATATTTACAATTAATTAAATTATCAGACTGAAATAAGAATTTCAGAGAAAATGTATTAAATTTTAGTATGAAATTGCACATCTGAAAGTTTTCATAATACTTTTAGCAGTCTTTGAATACATTTTTCAAACGTAAAAAAACTTGTTTCATTATAAAATATGGCGTCAAAGTTCTTCTTGCTCAGACAATGTTTCCAACGTTTTCATTGGCTGCTGCGACGTGCATTTAATTTTTAGATATAGTTATACTGGCATAAAATCTGTGAACAAAACCAAAATTCAGATATTGCAATAACACGTTATGAATAGGATGTTTCAATTTTTCACACAACTTTCAAAACCTGTGAATTCAAACAATAAGATCTTAGCCTTTACTTTAAAAAACCACTCTGGAAATGCAAAACCTTAACCCTTCAAAACTCAAAAAATATTGCCATAGAGATGAAAAGATCCACTTCCAGCCGAACTCAATCCTATCCAATTCAACGAACAAAGGATAAAATCAGGTTAGGGTTTATGTATCCAAGTAATATCTACAATATCCGAGATCACAGTTCTACCCAGAAACGAACGCTTTGGAAAACAAGATTAAAATGTAGAAAAAAAAACGAAATAAAAAGAGGCAGGGTCTATAAAAACTACTGGCAATGTCATCAACTTTCCAAAGGAAGAATGCAACATCGCTTGCCCCATGCTCCTTATAAAAGTATCTTAATATTATTTTTCCACCTTCCTTTCCTAAAACTTTCCTTTCAAAAAAAATTCTCGAGTTTTTTTCTTTCCAGTTCGAAATGCGATTTGATATCATTACAGTCTCGCCGGTTCTCGCTCAGTAGCGCAATTCCGCGAGAGTATCTCCCAGGTTGTTTTTGCTGCCCTTGTGTTTACGGTCGCAGTGGAAAGGGAAAAAACTCCAGGAAAATAAATTTATTGTTCCTGTTGAAACACATCCTAGTAGTTTTATGTAAGCGAGTTTTATATTTCATTTCCCCGAGAATCCCGAACGTTTTTCATTTGTGACAGAGGTAGGATGAGCTCTGCTGGATAAAAAATATACTTTCTTCATTCGAGTCAACAAATACGTATTGTTTTCTTTTCCGAAATGCTCGGTAAAGAATAAATCAGACGAAGTATGGTTCATTACCATGTGCCTTTAAGCAGTTTTTGCATCGGAATGTCTTGTGGGTGTTCCCGTTAAGTTGATGCAGTTTCCATAAAATATGATGACTCTTACTCTAAATATTGCTGAAAAAGTTAAAAACTTTGGACTGAAAAGAAAATGAAGACTAGGTAGCTGTGCTAAAAAGCTTTGTCACATATTTATTTAATAGCTTCATTTTTTTCAATGAATACGTGTAGGATTTGTAGGTGTTATATAAAAAGGTAAATTTATGAATAAAATCATGTAAGCAGAGTTTTTACACGAAGTATGAAAAAAGATGACTTAAACTCATAATAAAACAACGTAAAAATGTTTTATGGCTAAAGTGTAGATGAATGCTTATAGTTTTTTTACACTGAGAAAAATAGGATTAGTTTTCTGAAAGAATTGGGATATTTTTGAAGAAGTCATAATATCATCACATACAGAGATGTATGTGATGACATTATTACTACATATATACAATTATACATACTATACTATATACTGTCCAGAATGTCCCCCTCAAAATGAGTTGAAACCCAACTTCTACAAGTCAAATTTCAAATTTTTTCTGGGGAAGGACCCCTTACCTCATAGTGGTACCAAAAGAGGATCTTGAGTGAAACTTTTTAGAAAATCCCCAACATGAAGTTTTGTGTCAAAAGGTAAAGGTCTTGAAAAGTTCCCCCCTTGGAGCCGTTCTGGAACCGCGCCTGCTATATACACGCTACACAGATATATGTTTATCAATATCGCATTACATACATAGATGAATATCATCACAGTATTAACCTTTATTTTTAAAAAAAATCCCCTAATAAGTATTCCTCTATTTTTATCATTCGTATCTAAATTATTTTGTGTTCCTTTGACTTCAGGTATGACTTCAAAAGGGGAATTTTATCCCACCCACAGTATCAAAAAAAAACTAGATCGAATTGAAACTCTACCCTAATAAATTCTGCAGTTATACGAACAGATCCCTAAACAAACAATCATTAACTCAACACACACCCTCCAAACACGATTCCTTCACACCCAAAACCCGAAAGATAACGGCACAGATAACACCCCATAACAACCTAACCAAACCAGGATAAACCAACACAGAGCGTTAACCGATCCCAAATCCTCGAACGAAGGGAACAGAGCATCTCCATACCCAGCTGCCACCTGCAATTATATTGTCACCCGCACGTCACAGGACGCTAGATTATCCGCCTAATCCCAGGGAGTGTTTGATTAAGGGGGCGCGAGAGAAGTTGTTGCACCCCACCCCTTGTTTGGATAGAGCACCCCTCAGTTGGCTCAAGGGGGGCTTCCTCTCCAGGCGCGAAATTGGGGGGCGTAATAAAGGTTATTAATATGTGGGAGGGTAAGTGATCCCTGGGGGTGGATGGATATGGTTATTTTGCTTTTGGAATTGAGTTTGTTCACTGAATGGAAAAAATGACGTGTGTATTTGAGATGGGGTTATGATTTGCCTGAGGATCTTATTTCAGATGTTAACTTCCCAAAGGGGGTTGTTATGGGAGGTTGTTGGTCTAGTGATGTAAAATAACAGTTTGGGAAAGTTTGAATGTTTTTCTTTTGAAACTTGGTTTAATGGAGGGATTCAACTTTTGAAAATTGATCTGTTACTGTGGAGTGTTTTTTTATTGATTCAATAATTTTCATTTACACCCTAACTATAGCTTTCAAAACTATTTTACAATTAAAGCTTAAACACTTTCAAGGGAAATAATTTGTTTTTATTATTTACTAATGTCTCCATCGAAGTTAAAGTAACAACTATGCAATACATAATTTCAATAGATCAGAGTTTCAATACTTTATTTCATGAGAATAAATGTATTAAATGAACCTAAACTAATCATGAGGAAAATTTATACCCAAGAAAACTATTTTATTTTTCTTCATCAGACAAGCTTTAAAAATGATATATTCAACTTCAAAGGATTAATAACTCAAAATTTATACAAGAATGAAAATAAAAGTCAATGTTATATGTATTAAAAGGCTAATGAGACCTTATTAGAACTAAGTAAAAGTAGAACATTTTAAGCATATTTTAAAGTTTTAAATCTTTCTCTCAGACACCAGTGCCATAGGACATTTTTAAAGTGATATTTATTTAATTTTTTAAATCTACTGAATGATTAGAACTCATATATTATAAGTGTTCTCTGAATTTTCTTCCACTGAGTTCTACTTTTTTTAAAATTTTTTTTTAAATTTGTAGAAATTCCCCCTGAAGGTATGGACCCGTATAGGTAAATTCAACACACACAAGGACAGTAACACTAACATCCATGCCGAACGGTGATTCAAACCCCAGACGTACGGCTTTGCAGTCAGATGCTCTAACCACTAGGCCATTACGCTGGCACGATTGTGCAGCCGACTTTTGACGATTGTGCAGCAACTTCTTTCCTGGATAGCAACAAAGTATTTCTCTCTACCGATTCGTCTATCTCAATCTAAGCCAACCCCTTTTCATGTTTTCAGTGGTTTGTGAAAAAGAAATTTTTGAGGGGAATCGTCATGAATTTTAAAAGCATGACCTATGCAGTTCCATTCGAATATTTTTTATGTGTTTTTAATGTTTAAAACTAAAAAAAATTAAATATTAATAAATATTTCTGAAGATTCACTTTGCTTTAGATAACTGACCAAGTAACCAGTGGGGGGAACTCTCTTGTTTTTCATCAGCTCTACAGCCTAGTGCAGGCGAAGGCTTTCTCAATTTGTCTTTTCCAGGAAGTACGACTCACTGCTAGATTTTTCCACCTGTTAACTCCCAACACCTCCAAGTCTTTCTACACACTGTTCTGCCCAACCACCTCATTGTTGATCTCCCTCTTCTTTTTATACCTTAAATATTCTAAAAAGTCAATTTTTAACTGGATCCAACTCTGCACGTTGAAAAACGTTCCCCAACCATCTGATCCTATTGGACTTAATAACCCCCAAAATTTTAGGATGTCTGCATTCAATGCATTTTACATGGTTAAAGAAACTTCTGCATGTATTTCCTGGTTCAACTATCACTATGTTAAAATTAATACTTCGCAGTGTAAACAAGCTCATTCTTTTTGAAATTGGTAAAAAGGACTATACAGGGTGTATCTGAAATGGTGCAACAAACTTTCAGAGATGATAGAACTCATCAAGACGAACAAGAATCGGTATAGAAAGGGGGGTCCCAGACCAAATCCCAGGGAGTTAAAAATGGAGCGACACCCTAAAAAAATCATTGAATAATTCAATTTGTAGAAGAAATACTATTGGTAAAAACTTAATTATGGTCTCAAAAATTGTGGTTTAATATGATCTTTAAAATTACCTCAAAAGTCTTCACTTTAAAATTTGTTTATTATGAAAAAAGTTAAAACACACAAAAAAATGTGAAAACTCAGCAAAAACCTTATTTTGTATTTCGAAATCATTTCTTTTGATTTGATAATCTGAAAGATCATAGTTGAAAACCCTCAAGTCCAAAGTTTCACGTAAATACAATCAATATTAAACGCTTGAGATCCTGTTAAAGTTTGTTTTTTGCGTGCGCTAACAGCTGTTCTGGAAACAGCTCTAAAAAACTGCTTTTTTAACTATGATCTTTCAGATTATCAAATCAAAAGAAGGGATTTCGAAATACAAAATAAGGTTTTGGCTGAGTTTTCACATTTTTTGTATTTTTAACTTTTTTCATAATAAAACAAATTTTAAAATGAAGACTTTTGAGGCTATTTTAAAGATCATATTAAACCACAATTTTTGAAACCATAATTAAGTTTTTTCCAATAGTAGTTGTTCTACAAATTGAATTTTTCAATGATTTTTTGGGGTGTCGCTCCATTTTTAACTCCCTGGGATTTGGTCTGGGACCCCCTTTCTATACCAATTCTTGTTCGTCTTGATGAGTACTATCATCCCTGAAAGTTTGTTGCACCATTTCAGATACACCCTGTATAATTATAAGCATTACGCAAAGTTCTTATATGAAGGGTTCATAGTTGTCCTACAATTCTATATCTTGACCCGTCCTATATTTCCTATACTTTTTTTACTTCTTAATTTGCATTGTTAATTCGTCTGTATTTATAAACGAGAGAAATCTGACAATTTAAAAATTTTCTAACATGTCCTTTATTTTTGCCACAAAAGTATTATATTTTCTCTATGAACCCTGCATATGAATGAGAATGATAAATGTCACAATGGAAAATCACCTCTTTTCCCCAACCCCTTCCATACCGCTACCATTCCGAAACGCGCCAAAACTCAACTGCAGTCTCCAGGGACCCGAAATCCGGATTCCCAACTCCAGCATCAACACCAGCCCACTTAACAAAACCGGCAAATTCAATTCCCAGGACAACACATCCAGACGCCCTGCGCCAGAACTAATTCATCGCTGCCCATTACCGAGAAACCGGATTACACAGCACTAAAACGCCGGACACTGCTGCTATACGGCCGGCCGTAACCAACAGAACACGGCACGGATTATTAAACCCGTCCCCTGGTAGGCACCCAGGCTCTCCTAATCGGGTTATGACCCTGGCTAGACGCCAAAAACCCCCCAGGGGTGGGACTGCCCTGAACGAACAAGTTGCCAATGAGCGAATAAAACGACAGTGATACTCCGTTTCGTTAATTGAAAACAGTTTACGTGTAAAGCGTCCCGTTAAAGTTCTTCTCTTTGGAGTCGTTCTTCTGGGAGTTGTAGGGTAATTAAATCTGGGTGTTCTCACCCCCTTTTGCTGGAGTCGGCCCAAGATCGATGGATGGGTTTTGTTGTATTTTAATCGGTTTCGCCTTGAAATTATCGAGTTTATCGGAAAAACGTATTAAACCTTTTTGATGGTTGAATGAGGGGGTAATTATTTGAATTGCTATATTGAAGAGGTTGTTGGGGGTTCAATTGACTCGTTTGGGGTCTAAGCACTTAGGAGTAATGGAAATTGCTTTATTCTTTGGATGATATAGCTTTAGTTAATTTATCGTTAAATTCATTACAACCATTATTGAATTGGTCTCTATAACTGTAGTATAGATATAATAGAGTGGTTTCATTATACTCTATTCATTTAGAATTGGCGCTTGAGAAATAGTGCTTTCCCCCACGTTAGAAGCGTAACCACAGTTACGCTCTTCGAGCAGCCAATAGTAAGCCTTCTTCGTCACTTTGACGATGATAGTTGCTATGGTTACCGATCGGTGGTGGGGGAAGGAAATATTTTCAAGCGCCAATTCAAAATGAACAGAGTATAGTCTAGCCATGCTTTGATAAAAATACATTTGCATTGGGAGTGTATCCTAGGGAGAATTTCGGGATATACCCTCTACCTAAAAGCAGATGTTATCTTTTTTTACCATATAAGAATAAAAGTGCCCTCCATCTTCCTCGAAATTTTCTTATGACTCCTCACCAATTACTTTATAACCAATGGACACATCCATTGAAAAAAATATTTTACTTCCAGATGGCATTCAGTATAATAAAACCTCCCTTACAACATTAATGTGAAAAGGCTAGGTGAATTTAATAAATTCTTTCACATATTTCTTTTCTAAATACTAAGTAACTTCTTTTTGTCCCATTTTGAGTTTTAAATAAACTAATATTTTACCACAGACCTTTCAGGTAAACTCGTTCACTGAGCTATCTACAAAACCAACTTCATACAATTTTAAGTACTAAAACCCCAACCACTACCTATATAAAACCAACAAAAGCATGTATGAAAAAAATCAACTCTAAAAAAACAAAAATTAATTCCTCACACAATCTACATATCTGAACAATTAATTCTCCTCTCCCAGAACTTAAAATAAAATTAGGATATGCAAGATAAAATTGAATGGATACAACAGAACCACCTCCCCCATATGCCGTCCATATTTTCTTTCCCATCCCATCGAGTTAGAAGAGTCTTATACCTTGTAAGTACATTGATCTTCTTTCGACTCTTGATGTTGTCATCGAGAGCTGGGCTCTGTGCTGGATTATGGTGATCAGAGAAGTGCTCAGAGGGATTAACGAGCAATTTATGTGCAAAGGAAAGGGTCACAGGGAATAGGGTTCTTGAGAGAGGAAAGGGAAATTTGTTTAACACTTCGATTGGATTAAGGTTTAAGGAAGGATTAAGGAAGTTTATGTTCTTTGAATTGGGTATAAAAAGTAAAAAAACGTTGTTGGGAATGAAAAGTGAAACAAATTAAAGCAGTATAGCCAGACGTGTTTCAAACAATATTTCTCCCCTGAAACACCCGGTTGCATATAAACTGCCTGTGTGTTATTAGGTGACTCTGAGTTTGGAAAACGTAGTTCAAGGGCCTTTCAGGGGGGATTTTTTTCATTCTTAGTTGTATTTTTATGCATGTATGAGTTTATTTGTTGTTGTTTTAAAATAATACAGTTCATGTAATCTGAATGGTTTTAATGAGAAATTAGTACAAGGAAAAACTTACGTTCATACAAGATAATATTAAACACCAGTTTAATAAAATTACAATTAACCCTTTTTTTATATATCTATTCCAAACCCAATGGAAATGGAAATAAATGAATCAAGCCAGTCAAAAATAATGAATGATATGACTATTTAGCAGGGTTGGCCGGTTTAAACCAAATGGTTTTTTACCAAAAAACCCACTTGTTTTTTTTAGAAATTATAAAATATTTTCATTATTTTTTTAAAGAAAGTGTTATTAAGTATAATCTTTTGCACAAAATAAAAAGGTTAGATTTATCAAAAAATTGACATTTTAAGGTGACTAAAAATCAGAAATCTTTTAATTTAATGGTTTTAATTATTGAATTCTCTCTTAACTTACACTGTAAAAAATCTTTCTTCAATAAACGTAAATTTCCCGATTATTTTCATCATTTGAGAAGGTATCCGTATTTTCTTTTTCCGTCATTTGAGGGAATGTCCGTTTTGTATTTTTCTGTGAAAGGAGGGAAACCTTCCGTTATTTTAGAGAACGTTCGTTTAATATCTTTTCGTCATTGGAGTGGAACTTTTCGTTATTTTAGGGATTGTTCGTATTATTACTAATATTATTGTGATTCAGTATATTCCTGATTATAATTTTGAAAAAAAAATGACAAACAATCCGTAAAATCCAAATAGACGATTCTTTTAAATAATTTACACTACCGATCACAGTAATACAAGTCTAATCAAAAGTTACAAGTTATCACAACTATTTAGATCACATTTTTGCGATCTAATAAGACTAGCTAGGTATGCAATATTTTAAGACTTCAGCTACGTGGTGAAGAAAGCGATCGTACGATGTTTAAATATCTGTTTAAAAATAGTATATCAGAGTATTTCTATTTTAAAGCATGGTAACGTTTACTACGGCCGTTGCTAGGCTGCCGACGTACTGTTTTGTACTGTATTTCACACAATCCCTGCAAGATTTTTATACTTTATTAGCAATGCGCATCCTTGTGGACTTGATTCTTGATGTTTCTATAAAATATTTTAGCGAAATAATTTTATTTTCAATTAATTAATAATTAAAAAATTTAAAAAAAAATTAGATAAAGTGAAACATTTAAAAAAACACAATGAATTTAATTAAATAAGGAATGACTGTTAAACAAGAGAAATTAATTCTTGCAATTTTTAATGGAATAATAAAAATTTAAAATTAAATTTACTGAAAAATAATTACTGGGGTTCGAACCTACGACCATGTGCACTTTAGACTGACGAGCTACCACAACCCCATTCGAGCTCCGCTAGGTTCCATCCTAAATATTTTAAAGCCAGGGCCTTTAACCAGATCATGCGCACAACGGTTACCCGTCGGCAGCCTAGTCATTCCCGATTACGGCCAATAATACAAAAAATAAAAACAATATATTTAACTTACTTACCCATAATAAATTTGCTGAAGGTTCGTTTCGCCTGAAGACGCTTGCACAAACTTCCATTACTTATTTACAACTATATTTCAGTCTCACCAGAACTAGTGGAGAAATCGTACAATACGCATGCGTGAGGAGAGGAAAATTAAAAAACGGAAACTTCACGATGAAAATTCCGTTTTGTAGTTTACGGAATTAATCCATGAAAAATTCACGGAAAATAATACGTCAAAAGACGTTCTTTTTTTACAGTGTAATGCTTAATGCCTAAATGATTAAGTTTAACTCATTATATGTTGCAAGAGATAGTTTATTTATTAATTTCCTTTAAAATGAAACATTATTTCAAAGAGTAGCTAAAGACTCACAAAAGTTATCAGTTTTTTACTGATAAACGATGTCTTGGATTTTAATTAATTGATAAAACCAATTTGTCTTATTTGTCAGTCATAAAAACCAGTTGTTTTTTACTAAATTAATAGAAACCGTTGATTTCTTTCATGATAAAAACTAAAAACCAGTTAATTTGTTTATAAACAGATAAAAATCAGTTGGGCTTGTTTACTAAATTAATAAAAAAACCGTTGGTTTCCTTAATCGGATTAATTATCTCTATCATTTATCCAATTTCAATTAACATTAGTTGCTTATATTTCCGTTTTATTTATTTAAAAAATTAAATTTTCTCTTTCTAAAGAAATTTCTTCAGTTCATAAATTAATCCACATAATTAAGATAATTAATTTGATTATTTTATCATTTAATAATTAATCAAATTAATGATCTCCAATTTCAATTAACATTAGTTGCTTACATTTCACTTTTACTTCTTATTTAAAAAATTAAATTTTCTCTTTCTAAAGAAATTTCTTAAGTTCATAAATTAATCCATATATAATTAAGATAAATAATTTGATTATTTCAACCATTTGTCCAAGATAAATTACGCTGATTTTTATTCGCTACAATAATATTAGATATTCAAATTAGAATATTTTAAAAACAAAAATTATTTTTAAAACAAATTAATTTAATCTTTATTAACTAATTAAATAAATTAATTGAAATATACAAACCATTTATCAATTATAAAGAAACCCTGAAATAAATGTGTGATTTAAAAATCAATTTCAAACATCAGTGCTAAAATAACTTATTCTGAAAAAAAATCTAAAAAAAACTTGATTTAAACCATAAAAACCTGGTTTAAACCAAAAAACCAAATAAACCCGTTTTTTTTGGTTTAAAAAAAACGGGTTTTTTCCAACCCTGCTATTTAGGGATTTTTTATATATCGAAAGACTTTTATTAGAAAACGTCTCAAATAACAGGAAACATCCTCTAAGGAAACAATTATATGGCTATTTAGTTTATTATTTTTTATTTGAAAATGTTATTAACAAAAATTTTTGTAAATAGACACGCTTAAATTTAGAATATAAGTAAAATGAGAAAATCCAGACAGAAATATTGCTCTAATAATGAATGGATACATATTCTAAGGCTAAGGAAATAATTTTAAATGTCTAGTTCTCTGAAAAATTATCTTAACACTCATTTATTACAAATTGTTGATAAATAATGTTGTTAAAAATATTAAAAACGAAATATGCACAATTTGCTAACTCTCGTTCTAAGAATAAAACAGTGAATTACTTACGGTTAGTTTCACAAATAATTCGCTCAGATTCCCCCCATAAGCGCCACTTCATTAAAATATTAATGAGAGTAAAATAAGCTTGAGTTATTACCAAGAAATTTTCGTAGTTCCTAATTAATTCCCTATTCAAATAACTTATTTATGGATCTATGATAACTTTTATTATTTAATAACAATATGAAAATTTTGAAATATAGGTTAAAAAAATACAAGGAGGCGATATTCAAGGGAGTACTTATAGTCCGACCACCATGAGGAAAAACATTTTGATGTCGTACAATATTGTGGTACGATTGCTATGCAAACTGGTTATTCACCTCAATTTAAGGGGTGGTGATAAATCATAAAAATGAGGACCAAAATTGCTTGGGAACTAAACACTCGCGTTAGAATGGGGTCTCGCGTTAGATGGGGGTCTCGCGTTAGAATGACCACCTAACCGGGACACATACCTAACACCTTGCACCCCAGGGCCCCACGGTCACGAAAACGAAGATGGGCATCGTAGGCCTTGGCCCACTAGGGCTGTTGCGCCAATGAGTTTAGTTTAGTAGATAAATCATAAAAGCTAAAAAAAACGTTTTATACCAAATCTGGGTAATTTTCATTTAGCTTTAAACTTTTGTGTTTCAGTCAAAGTTTACTTCGCTGCGATCGGACTATAGGTCTTTAGACCTTCAAACTTCAGTATAACCATCCTCACTGGGTGAGGAAGAGATGTTACAGAACTTGTGACTGAAGAACACATCATTGATTCCCCAAGCAAACTTGGTGCTCATTTTATAGATCACGGAGGCATACAAGGGTGCCTTGCCCACTCCGGGAATTTAACTCGAGCCCTGTGGGGTGGCAGCGACAAGCACTACCATTGAACCAACTTTCGAATCTAAGCTAAATGAATACTTAAAGATATATAACATACACCGATAATACAAGTGACACTCAATGCTACAAAAATAGAGTAATCGAAATAAATTAGATATATAAATTTTTCCTTAAAACGATTCTTTACTTTTACGTTTTAGACACTTAATTTTTAAAGAGATATAATAAAAGTATTTCGAAAAGAAAAAGATGGCTGCATTGCGTGACAATCATATTTTAAATGCTTTATGATCAACCTCCATGCAACATAGACATTAAATGTACATTTTTGCCATCAGAGATGTACGGAGAAAAATTGTCTCATTTCTAGCTATTTTTTTTACATTTATCATTTATTATTAAAGTTATAAAAGACGTGCATCAAAGTGACTTTAATGTATTTTGGGGTTTTAAGAGAATGTGTTTTATGGAATGAAAATTTCTGGGGAAAACTTCAATTATGAATCCTTTTCAATCAGTTTTTTAATATTGTTGTAGTTAATAAAATTAACTAATGTTTTGTCAATTATTTTTTGCATATATAGTGTACTAGAGATGGATTTTCTTTATTCATCTATACTTTCATTGTAATGATAATGTTCCATTGCAATTAAGAGGCATTTTTATCAGCAATATGTGGTAAGTGTATTTTATTTTGCACAATGAAAATTTTTTTAAATTAATTTTGTCACACTTTCAGAGGGAAATGTCAGAGAGATTTTAACATTATTAGAAATCACAGAAAAATGAAATTAACATAAGATAGTAGAGTTTTTATGTCCAATTCTATAAGCGTAAACAGAAAAAAGTTAAAACTCACACGAGAAAAGAAACTTTAAAATCAAAAGGAATGCACATAAAATAAGACATCAAATTAAGAAATAAATGTTATTCTTTTTAATTAAAACATGAAAAAACTAAAATTTAGATATGACATGTTATTTATTTATATTTATTTATTATTAAGCACACACAACAGGTCAGCGACCCAATTACAGTGTGGAGAGAAAGTAAAAAATAAAAAACATACACTACAAAGTACTAAAAAGAAATGTACACTAACAATTTAAAAGAACAGAACATTCATTTTTAAAAGTAAGAAGAGACATATTAAAAATATCCAAGTTAAAACCAATACAATTGTATATTCTATAAAATTTAAAAAGACAGAAATTATCAATATAATTACGTTTGCTGAGAGTATTTTTAAATGAATGATGATTCCTTAAAAATCTATTGGGCACCGAAAAATTTATGCCACTTAGTATTTCATTGCAATCAATATGATTATTACAAACTTTATAGAAAAATAAAATACAAGATAACTCTCGTCTAGACTTTAAAAAAGGAATATTAAAATCATTGAGCAAATGCGAAGAAGATAAATAAAGAGAACTAATATGAAAGGTCCTGAAATATAAGTACCTTGTAAATTTGGTTTGTACCTGTTCAATAACTTTAATTTTATTGTTATAGTAAGGATCCCAGATAGGACTGCAGTATTCTAAATTAGAACGAACAAGACTGCAATACAAAGACTTTAAAGCTATTTGATTAGAAAAATTTGCTGTCTTGCGCTTAAGAAAACCAAGAACCTTATGAGCTTTAGAAACAATATTATCTATATGCTGAGAAAAATCAAGGGCAGTATTAAATGTAACACCCAAATCCTTAATGACAACATTACGTAATTAAAAGAAGAGAAGTAAAACTACACGACACAATAAGTAAATGCTTTACTGCTCATGAGCACGATGTTTTCCACTAAAAGATAAAAAGCATTACGAAAACAACAGGATTAACAGTGTAAAAATAATCTACAACAGAATCTTTTCAAATTATGTCAATTCCCATTGATAGCATTTGAACAAATGAAAATAAGGTATTGCGATATAACGAAGAGTTTACCCCCCTCGGGAAATCAAAACCCTTTTACACCCAACAAACCCTAAATCTCTTTTACAGAAATCACTCGGCCCCATTCATTACCCCCAGCTTTCATCGACTGCCCCAATCATCATCCCAAGATCTCTCTCGTTTGCAGTTAGAGAAAAAAAAGTCCGCCTAGGAGACTCAATAAAAAGAGCTTGGCCCCACCTAGGAAACCTACTTACGTATTTACCCATACGAAGCAATCCCATGCGATTCGTCCAAACAGCGTTCCCAAATCCTCGGCAATCTTTCTCCCGAAGAATTAGAGAGCTTTCCCGTCAAAGCATGGCAATTACAGGGGAATCTCGTATTAGGAATATCCTCGGTGTGTGGAATATTGAATCCGCCATCCCCTGAGAGTTCATCACTAAAGAAATGCTGGGTATTTCTTGCTCTAGGATGTTGTGAGGTTAACTTTTATGGGGTGTTTTGTTAAAGTGATGTCGGGTGGTATATTAATATTTATCGGACGTTTGGTCCAATCACACCTCTTAGATATCGTTATATTCGACTTCGGGGAGGTATTTAGGGGTATTAATATTTATTGGGAGAGTGTGTTGAGATGGATTTTGGTTGGTAAACATAATCCGAGAATTTGATTCGTCTGGAGTAAATAAATGCGAGGCAGAGATATTTATATGTATTAGGTTGTAAAGTAGTTTGCTTTCCGAGGTTTTGGTTTGGTTTTAGTAGTGGTTGAGTGGCTGTTTGCGTACTGTTATGATGTAGTAACATTAATTTAGATGATATTGACTAGGTATTTGGTCCAATATTTATTTTATTGCCCCAATATTAAGGGGTTTTCAATTATTCTGACCCAAGTGCAACATTTACTACCCCACTAACTTCCAAAGGCCTCAAAGGACTTGGAAATCCACAGAGCCAAGAAGAAATGTCATTACGCTCATCAACACTCATTACTGTGGAGATTTGGTAACAAACTAGGTGTAGGGTTTCGAGGGATGTTTTACTTATGGACCAAGCGTAATACCTCGATAATAATTAGCAATATTTTGAATTTTAAACCCCTTCTTTTTTAACACGGGCTAGATTAGACTTGGTGTTCATTAGGTAACAAACGTTTATTTAAAATATAAGAAACAATCAGGCAGGTCGTACACTTAGAAAATAAACCCATTCACTACTGCAAGATTTGAATTAACAGATAAAACATTTGTATAAAGTTTATTTGAAAACGTTTTAAGTCATTTTTATTTCAGCACTGACCAAAACAATCACAATCTCTTATACATTTTTATCTATATACTCTACATAACTTCTCACTACACAAATGAGATAGTGTAGGCTTACTCAGCCCGGAGTAATAATTATTTAAAATCTATCTTCAAGCTTGACACTTGGATCTTAACCCCCTTCTTCTTTATACTACTCTCTATTCTCCTCTGCAACTCTCTATCCTCCTATAGTACTCTTTATGCTATCTATCCTTCTCTCTACTACTCTATAACCCTCCCAAAACTACGGCTATCAATACAAATAAAAATATTGACAACCAACTACAGGCATGAAGCCGCCCAGCAAGGTTGGTCCATTTAAAACTATCACTCTCTGTAAGACAATGGACTTCCCTAAAACATTTAACAACCCTACTTTACTACCTCACGCTTCTCCATAAAAGAAATTAACTCCCATTACTCCCAAAACAAAGACAACCAAACCTCAGTCCTCACGTGTTGCCCCTTCACCTCTTGCACGAAGTCAGACCACTCAACTCAACTCCTTAGAGGGTCTTCAATTATTAGCCCCGCATAAATATCGCAAGAACCGCCAGCAGACGATCTGCTGGCAACAACCCAACCCTCCCCCAAATGCAGAATCAATCGTTCCAAATGGGAAGGTGGGTAATAAGCTTTAATGCAGCTCTTCTTCCAAACGGGGGATGACCATTCGGGTTCAAGGGGGGATTAATGCTCTTTTTCCCCTTGTTTTCAATCTTGGAAGACTTCTCGGCTAATCACTCCATTACCGGGAGTCGTGCGCTATTTAGTTTATTGGAAGCGATTTGTATCTTTATTTAGTGCGCTCTGCGCTTGGGGCGCCGCCGCCGGCAAGAGACGGGAATTAGCGGGAGCCGTATTAATTGTCTTTTAAACATTTTGTAAGCGGCGGGTTATTCCGATAATGAATAAAACGAATCGCCTCTAATTAAAGTTATTGAGGGTTCTTTGTTGGACGGCTCCCAAATGAATGGTATCGTTAATGTGGAATCGTTGAGGGCTTAATAGGGTTGAAGTAGTTTTAGAGAGGATGTTGTGGTAAAAGGGTTAAGGATTTGACTCTTAATTAGAGTTGTTTCTATGATGAGGTTTGAGTTAAATAAATATTTAAGGTTATCTAGGATATATTTTCCTTTTCTATTAGGTAAAACATTATGGAAATAAATACGTTTAGAATACAACTTATTAAATTGATAGTTATAACATTTAAGGGTCACTTTATATGATTATTTGAACAGTAAAACTGTTAAATTACTTTTAGATAATAATCTTTGTGGAGGGGTTTCATCTATACTTTCTAGTGTAAGCTACTAATTTGTTTTTTAGCATTAAATACCTTATTTCAATAACATGAATAGAAATGTGCTGATTTTCTCCAATAAATTTCTCCTAACATAAACTTTTATGGTCGGTTCTTGCATTCATTTCAGTCCTACATAGCTGAAATTGCCATTGAATTTAAGGAAAAATTGGGTCACCCAGGACTGAAAGGGATAATATTTAGTTATCACCACCATTCAGAAAATATAAGCATGACATATTCCTTAATTTACAGCTAAAGAATATTATCATCATATAAAGAGCGAATCAAGTGGGTTGTAAGTTATATGTAGGATTCTTAATTTTAAGATTCATATCTCCTAGTTCTAGGAACCAACCGTATTCACCGCTAACTTCACCGACAGTCAGACTTATAATTGGCAATTCAAGAAAGATAACTATTTTTCCACTAATCAGAGGTTTGACACCCGGTTAAAGGTTAGACACAATACCCTATTCTCAGTATGCCAATTAAAGCAGAGTCTACTCTTATGTACTCTCATTTAATATGTTTTTTAATAATAATACTGAATATTAATACTGAAAATACTAAATACGTTAATAATAATACTGAATCCGTGACGGAACAAAGGTAGGATGCTTACGTAGCACACGGCAGTTCCTGGGTTCTATCTCCAATTGCAATTTTATAAAAAAAACACATATTTTCCAAAAGAAATTTCAACCAACCAATCAGATCAGACTCAGCAAAACTGACACAATGCGAGCAGACACTATTGTGTCAAGTTAGCGGTGAATACGATCGTTAGTGAGATTAATTTAATTTCTTCCACAGATCCTCTTCTATATATACAGCACTTGTAAATAAAATAATTTAAGAATATAATTTAGAAGAAAATAATTTAAGAATAAAACCAAACGAGTAATTTACCACAAATATGTATTCAGCCCATTCTTTGAAAAATTCTCCAAATGACACCAAATCCAAATGAACTCGTCAAGATATATCAACATAACTTTCCAATTGACCCAAATGGCACTTGGAGCTTCCATAATCCCCTACTCGAATCCACTCACCCCAATAAATTAATTTCTACAGATTCGAAATTAAATCGGCTAATTCCTCCTCACACAAAACCAAAAAGCCAAAATCCCCCCTCCAAATGGAATAGGCGCATCCTGACAGCTCGCGAGTCGCTAATCAAAGAGAAGGGAGGGGGAGACAGAGACAAATTTTAATAACAGCTCGACAACCCAGACGCTTAATTTCCTGCCGCAAAACCAAAGGATGGTGGGCAATGAATGGGGACGTAACGCCCTCTAGCTAATGATGAAGAATGATGATGGAGATGTACGGGTTAACCGAACTGGATTTCTGGGCGAGAAAAGATTAAGGCGAAGAAAGCGAGGGTCGAGAAGTGGGGCTTTGGATTGAAATGTGAGGAGGGATTCCGTGGGGGTGTGTGGTGTTTAATCCGGGAGATTTGTCCGGGAGAATTGCCGGATGTATGGGAGGGCACTTGAGGGAGTGGGAGAGGTAATAGTTTCTTGAGGGTGGGGGTGTTTTGAGCTCTTAATGTGTTGTGGAGGCCCTTTGGGGAATGGTGGTTGGGAATATAATTTTGGCTGGTGTGATTAAGAACTATTGGGATCGAGCAAGTGGTCAACTTCTAATGGTTGGTGCAGATTGAACCCCCAATAGGGCAGTCACTGTTAGAAGAAAGCTGATATAAGGGGCTTTATTGAGCTTCTACATTTAATGGAACGAACAGAATCCCAGTTGAACGAAAAAATCATTCGTTTCTCTCTCTCATTTTATTCTCGGCACAATGGACAATTTCCGTATCATAAATAGAATGAAGAATTACGGTATACAAGTTTTTATTTTAAAAATCAACATTAAAGTTTAAAAAATATTTGTTTAATTATATATTTGGAAATAAAAGTAGCTAAATTTGAGTGTCCTTAGAAACACTCGTGGCGTAATTTGATACAAACAAACATCGAGAATCCCCGAAAGGCTATCTTTGAGTGGCTGTTTGTACTGTTGTTTGTACCAACTGAAGTCACACAGCTATTTGTGAGGTAGCATCCATTTTTGCGTCCTTTATAACAAACGAAATTTTAAATTGAATAAAAGATAACTAAGCATCTTTGACGAAAAAATTTCTTTTTCAACCACTTCAATGAAATAAAAATAATAAAATGCTGGAACTGTCTATTGTGTTTGTAAACTGTCAATTGAATTTTGTCACTTGAATAAGTTCTTTTGAGTAAATTAAATCGTAAGCAATAGTTGCAATCATTAAGTAATAGTTGGAATAAGGACCAAAAGGTAAATACAACTTACAAGTACATAGAGTAAAGATAATTGAATTAATTATCGAATGATGAAAGATGTATGTGACTTATTTGAATGTGTTTGTTATAAATACATGAAAAAACTTTGAAATCAAGACGACCTAAATTAAACCTTAAATATTGCACCCGGTCAAAATAAAAAATACATGAGACGGAAAAACGCTTAAACAAAAAGTTTACAAAACAAACTGCAACCATTGTTTTGATCTTCCCTCCTCCAGATACAGTTTCGAAATAAATATCAACTTCATCCGGTGTTTATAATGCTTATTTTCCTTAGATTCAAACTACGACTTTGAGATGGAAAGAAAATATCGGCTAAATCATATTTCGCGATGTTTGACATTTGATTTCTTCCTAGCAAATCGAAAAACATAACTCCTCTTTATTCTAAAAAAAAAAAGTAAATACGCTTCATTTCTCTCTACGATCAGCGTCGGCTAAACACCACCCTCTTTACCATTCCGAGACGAAATAATCACTTTCGAAATTGATTAAAAAAAAACATTTTACTTTAAACCAAAGCAACCATAAAAATATTTCCCATCCCATCTTTTTTTTAATAAATAAAAAAATAACTGCAGCATTTGAAAAATTTAAAAGGGAAATAAGCCGAGGTTTCCTCACGGTCGACGGTTCACCGGGTACATTTTCCTAACTGCAGATATATATCACTGTCTTGGAAAGAAAGAAACCTCTTTTTCAATCACTGTGCCTCTTGATGCGTAAAACGCATCAAAAGGAATCCAGAAACGGAATATATTCATACTCCCATTCTCCGCAGTATAATAATAAGTGGATGGCACAAGACTGTATATATCTATATACAATGGATGCTGCCCGTCTTAGTGAGATTCTTCATTAAATAGGGTTCAACTTGGCATGTCCGAGGCAATCAGGGAACCTGCTCTCCGTGGAGGGGAAATTTCGCTTATCTTTGGTTTGCGGGGGAGGAGATGCCGTATGACAAAGAGGCATAAAGATGACACTTGAAGGCAGTTCTATCTTGGCTTCTTTTTTGCGACCGTTCCTTGCGAGGCTCAGGCACTGGGAGAGGATGGTTGCTTGAAAAGAGAGAGAGATTTTTTGGCGAAGTTGGAAAAGTCGCCAAATTTCATCGTATTTATAAATAGAAGGTGGTTGTGTTTTAGTAAATATTTGGGAAGGTATGATGTCTCTGCTTGGAGAAAAATTTCAGTTGTGAGTCGATAAGTTTCTTCTTGATTAAACATTTAACGTTTTTGCTAAAAATTTTCCAGAAATATCCAAACGCTTGTATTTCCAATGTTCTTAAGATGGCACACTTTCAAACATCGTTTTATTTAGGGATGAATTGAAAATTCGTGATTTCAGAAGAAGGCCGAATTTTTAAAAGCTAAATGGGTTGGTGTTTTAAACGGGTTATCTTTTATGGTACTTCATATGAATGATAGAAAACTGAAAAAAGCAAGTAGAAAAAGAAAAACATTTCTCTGATGATTCATTGAAAAGGGGAGAACAATCAAGCTACTATCTCCATAAAAAACTAGCTATCAATTTTGTTTGCATACATATTTCTTAACATAACCTTTTTTTAATCAATGTGTGGGTATTTGGAAATAATCATCCTTGACATATGAATGCCCTAAGAATTACCTACTCTATTTTAACAAAAATGTACCTGTTGACCCAGAACCACGGTGCTGGGGTTTTGATATCCGCCGCCACACACATATTTGCTCACACAACCCCTTTTTACATTCACTATTCCCACACACGGACAAAAACTAAAAACTCATTCACAAGGTTTCACTTTCTCTGCTCATTATGAGTGATTCACTCCTGTGAATCGCTAATTTCCATACAAACGTGAATGAGTAGAGTGAAACACCTATTCTCGCTTTTCACTTTAGAATCTCAAGTGAAAAATGTGAATCTTTTTGAATGAATCATCTGAAATTAAGATGATTCTTCCAAAATGAATATCACGAGGCTTAGAATCCACCCGTTAAACAACAAGGGTATTAAACCAGAAAACTGCAATCCAATATATCTCAAACCGCAAAGCCTTTTCCTCTTAAAAACCCAAACCAAAAAAAAAAACTCCCTTCCTCACACCTATGGAAAAGTGTCCCCGGCCGCTGCTAAGGCGCCAAATGCAGCACCCGGTCGCACAGAGGATAATGGGAAGATGGCCATTGACAAAAGATAGCTCCCTCAGTCTCTTCCGCCGTCTCAAGGGAAGGGGATTCAATTATCTGAAATGGACAAAAATCAGGGGCCTCCGATTTCTTCTTGCGCCAGCCGCTACTGCTCTCCTCCTTTATTATTGCCCCGGACGGAACCCGAGCTCGCTGGAATTTCAGATTGATATATGGTGATAGGGGTTTATCGGGTTCGAGTTTTGACTGCTTTTTTGTTAGCTATTGGAAATCGAGCGTGAGAAAAATAGAGATTTATGGATCGCTGCTTAAATAAGCGCGCCCAAAGCCGATTAGGACGAGGTTCTCTCTTTTTTTTCCTCTCTCTCGCTTTTATATATTTTTTCTCTTTCTCTGGCGTTTGGTTTGAGTTTTGTCTTTGCTGGGGAGGGATTTGGATTGAATTTTGCTCGTAAATGGGATTGTTTCAGAGGTGATTGATATTGATATTGAAAGGGGGTAACTGTTTGAAAGCTAAGCGTATGAAGTCGTGGTTTAATGGGAAAGAGAGAGGGAGTAGTTTTTTTTATTTTGTTTAAACCTCAACTCTGAATCTCTTTATTATTTTTTTTGTGAAAGTGGAATTGCTTTTGTATGAATTAATCTCTGCTGTGAGTATGGGGGAGGTGACGGGAAAAAACCGTTCAATACAAAAACCGTTCAAAAAACAAAAAAATTCATAGCTTTACACATGTAATTAATTTGTTTTTATTTTAATGAACGGCTTTTGCACAGAACGGTTTTTTCGTATATCCATGGGGGATATTTAACTTTTTGGTTTTTTAACCAACTTTTTTTAATGCCGTATGTAAAATAATTTCCAAAATAAAATCTTGTTTTTAAAAATTTCTGTTGTTAAATTTAAAAGAGGAAAACTTTAATTTTTTATATCCTACTAATGAACAAATATAGGGGTTTATAGAAATTTTTAAAGCATTTTTTAAAATATAACCAAAATAACCATGGCTGTATATTTCTTACATCCAAGTTTAAATTTTTCAATTGTAAAGAGAAGTACTGCCTCATCAGCAATCTACGTGAACAAAGAATTAGTGTTTTGAAATCTTATTATAATATTTTTCGTATTGAGTAAAGCTTTTCACTCATGATATACTAAATTAACTCTAATGTTTTATTTCAACCAAACCAACCAAGTCAGTAATTATTTTAGATATATCAATTTCGATTTAGTTTTAATATGTTTGTTTGTTCCTCCCTATATTAATAAAAAGCACTTATTTAATGATCAAGGATTCTATTGAGCTTTTACTACGTTCCAATCAACACAAAAAACGAAAAACAAAATCTTAGAGGATATACGTCTATCAGGAAAGGAGGATTATATACACCATACGTTAGACTTCCCCATTCTCTTCAATCCGAAGGCAAGCTCACCGTATCTCATTTCAACTCAAAAGCAATCAAACCCACTTTCCAAAAAAGATTATATCCCCAAAACAATCTACCGGGACCCCGCAACCCCCCTCGGGTCTAATAACACCCTCCCCCACACACATGTAAGATTACCCGAAACTTGTCAAGAAATTCATTCTCAACTTTATCGATCGGGACATGACATCTTCACGTAATCCCTATATACGGAGAAGCTAACAACCCGGTAACGGGAACACAATAATAATGAAAAATAAAAAAATAAAATGTTCCCTTGTGCACGTACCGGAGATGAGATTCAATATGACATCATTGATAAATTACCCGTAACGGTGTTGTCAACGCCTGAAGATTAGTTGGGAGCTTGGTGTTGGCTTGGACTAAGGTCGCAGCGGGTGGTGTTATATTCTTTTGTTTTGTTGAGTTGAGTTGTCGCTGTGGGAGGGTGTGTGTTGAAAACACCTGCTGGTTTTTTTGTGGTTTCTTTTTGTCGTGGTCCAGTTTTGGGAGTTTTCTTTCAAGGTCTGAAACACCTGACAGGGAGTTTTTTTAAAACATAAGTGTATTTTTAAAGTTTAATTCGCCAGTATTAATTTATACTGATAATTCTGAACCGTGAAAAAGTAAAGGATTCCATTTGGTGAAAATTCATTTGATCAACCAATAAAGGAAGATTTAGGGAAGTCTTGTTCGTAGTCCTTACTTCAAAAAGATCCAAGGAGCGTATTTTGTTCTTTTGAGTGTACTTACTGGTTTTACCCTCCTTAATATTTTAAAAATGAAATTGCAATTTCTGCAAAATGTTGTATTAGAACTGCACTGCTTTAGAATTAACAGGTCCTTCTATCACAGATGATATAACGGATTATTCTATTTGCGGATGGAATTCAATTACCATTTTGACTCTATTGATTTCAAAATTACCTGTTTTTAATAGTAGTTCAAAATCATTAAATTTTTTAATAAACAGTATAAGATAACGTTCTTATATTGGGTGCTAAACTTAATGTATCAAAAACTCTCTAAGCGGACTTAGGTAAAAAATTATTTTTATGGAATTAGGACACACATGCACATAAATAAATAAAAAATTTCTTCACTTAAAACAACTTGCGATTTAGTGCTAATGAATTGAAATAATGAAATTAATCGAAGTAAATTTCATGAACTTCTTTTGCAATCAATAATTACTCGTAATCTGTATGTAAATTGGTGTCAAATAGTTTTTTAATAAAATATTATATCTATTTTATTACTGAAGTATTACAACAGAGCATTTTTTCAAAAACTTACTTTTGGAGATTAAAAATCAAGTTCAATAAAATCTGAAATTAAACGGCATTTTGAGAAAAATGAGTGTTTAAAAGCTTGTTAGGTATGTGTTTGTGTAAATTTAAAAAAAACTCATTTTTCATACAAAAATGGGTATAAGGTACTCCAACAAGCTAAAGAAATATAAGTGCTATATTAATGCATGTAAGAATGATTTAGGTAAATTGTTGTTAATATATTACCCAGTGACGAATCCAAGATTTTTGTCTGGGGGGGCTGAGTTTCACAAATAACTTGGGCTGTTCAAATATTAATGTAAGTAACTGAAAGGGAGAGGGGGGTTGCCAGTGCCTTAGCCAGATTTTTGTTTAGGGGGGTTACTCAACATTTTTTCTGAGGTCTAATCTTAGGAATACCTACTAAGTTTTAGGTGAGATGACAGATGACTTCATAAGGTTTTAATTTTGGTGCACTAAGTTTCAAAATTGTGTAAAAATGTCAACTCTAAGCAAAAGGGGGGTCTGGGGGTCCTCCCCCAGAAAATTTTTGAAAATTTGCCCCTTAAATAGTGTTTTAGCTCATTTTGAAGCCTTTTAGATTCCACCAAAAGAGCACCACTCATTTTAAGCGGCAAAATTTTCAAGTAAAAAAAGTTTATATTATGAGTTGGAAAATTTCTAGGGAGTTTAGGGGTTCCTATTCCAGAAACTTTTTTGAATTTTGCCCCTAAAAGTGGCATTCTAACTCATGTTGAGACACTTTAGGTTACATTTAAGAGGATAACTCCTTTTGAAAATCCCAAAAGTTACAAGGAAAAACCGTACTTTAGGGTGTCTCAAGAAAAACTTTTTTTTCAAAAAACCTCGCTCCCCAGGGCTTTTCCCATTCCTTTTGGTCCCAAAAGATAGTGTGTAAAGTTTCAGCCCCCTAAGTTAACTCTAGGGTTTGCCTGTAGAGCCCCAAAGTTTGAAAAAAGTGGAAAAAATGACCAATTTTCAGAATTTTTAAAAATTATATTTTAAGATTGATACTGCGATAAAACTGGTTCAAATGTGTCATTTAGGACTTGTTTAGATGGAATATATTTATTTATGTGGTATTAACTGCACCCTATAGCCCTTATAATTTAAGATTAAAACGTACTACTTAAGGACGTTGCACTCGCCAAAGCTTATAATGCATTACAGGTGGACGAAATGAATTAAATTTGAATTTCTTCGAAGGAACTCCCTCAAATGATGCCATTTGGTGCTAAATTGATATTATAAATTATAAAAAACCTTGAAATAACAATAATGAGGTCTTCCACTGAGCTTTTAATGTAAAAAGTGATTTTCTTCAAAATTTCTCTTTTCCAGCTTATCAAACCCAAAATTTATATTAAAATTCATGGTTGTTGTACTTTTTTGAAACCAAACATTTAAAACTTTATGGGGGTTTCATTTTTAATAAGTAGAATTAAATTTAAAACCGCACAGATCAGAAATGACATGGATATTTCCTATACCAGATGTTAAAATCGATTTTCTTTTTTTAAGTTTGGAAAATTACTTCCTTTTAACGTATTAGGGGAAAATTTTAATTAAAAACTGCTTTCTTTAACATTTCAACCAAGATTCACAAGCATTAAACTATTTTCCTAACTTTGAAAAAAGAAAATCAATTTTCACATCTGGTATTGGAATGTTCCATGTTATTTCCGATCTGTGCGGTTTAAAATTTAATTCTACTTCTTAAAAATGAAACCCCTATAAAGATTTCAATGTTTGGTATCTAAAAAAGTACAACAACCATCATTTTTAATATAAATTTTGGGTTTGATCAGCTGGAAAAGAGAAATTTTGAAGAAAATCACTTTTTACATTAAAAGCTCAGTGGAAGACCTCATTATTGTTATTTCAAGGTTTTTTATAATTTATAATATCAATTTAGCACCAAATGGCATCATTTGAGGGAGTTCCTTAGAAGAAATTCAAATTTAATTCATTTCGTCCACCTGTAATGCATTATAAGCTTTGGCGAGTGCAACGTCCTTAAGTAGTACGTTTTAATCTTAAATTATAAGGGCTATAGGGTGCAGTTAATACCACATAAATAAATATATTCCATCTAAACAAGTCCTAAATGACACATTTGAACCAGTTTTATCGCAGTATCAATCTTAAAATATAATTTTTAAAAATTCTGAAAATTGGTCATTTTTCCACTTTTTTCAAACTTTGGGGCTCTACAGGCAAACCCTAGAGTTAACTTTGGGGGCTGAAACTTCACACACTATCTTTTGGGACCAAAAGGAATGGGAAAAGCCCTGGGGAGCGAGGTTTTTCGAAAAAAAGTTTTTTTGAGACACCCTAACCGTACTTATTTAGATTCCAAATTTTGAGGGGGTTTTCCCCCAGAAAAATTTTGGAATTTTTACCCTTAAAAGTAGGGTTCCGATTCATTTTGAGACCCTTTGAGTAACAAACCGAATGTTCACAACGTGTTGAAATTTCTTTTTTGGCTTTATTGCTATTACCAAAACTTGAATGTCTTATTCCTGGGGGGGGCTGCAGCCCCACAGCCCCCCTCCCTACTGGATTCGCCACTGCAAATAAATCTCAAAATTTTAATAGTAATAAAATGTATCTTTTTAAAAGTTAACTAATGCTTCATTATAGTAATTTTAAATAACACATCCATTCGTGTTTCAATTATAGTAAATTTATTACAAGTTTACTTCTATCGCCATCAATTCTTCAAAAATATTAATGAGCTTATTATAAACTTGTACTACTCAATTTAATAAATATATTTCCAAGTTATAAATTGACACAGAAAATTAAATAACATGTTTCCAATTTAAATAACTATTGCTATGGAAATGAAATAAGCAGAGCAAAACCTTTCAACAAAAAAGTATCATTGAATTGAATTATTATCATCAGATACCAAGGGGACAATCTTTATTTTGTGAAACGTAATAAGCAATTACTTTTGTCTCTTCATAAGTCGAAAAGTTGATGCAAAATAATACATTTCTTTAACAAAATCATTAAAGGAATAAAAGGAAATTTCTCTCCGTTTGTTCATAACTCCGATAAAAAGGCACTTTTTATTCACTAAAAAAGAATTTATTACCTTTTGTCCGTAAATTTTATTCCAAAAATAAATTCCATTGAGGTTACCTCTCAGTCCGATAATCCTGCATTTGAATAGGAGATTACGAAACTCAGTTATAATGTTTCTCTCGAAAGAAACCGTTACATATTATTACTGAATATAAATCCAGCTCTTCTGTTCTGACAGGAAACAGATCCTTTCTGCCTTTTCGCCATTTTCTTTCTTCGAATAATTTTTCATTAACTTTTCTTCGGACCATTCTTAGACAAAAAGGAGATTAGGGGTTATTATCTGTAACAATGCTGGTAGATACGACGAGTTTTCATTAATTTTTAGAATAGATTAAATTTAAGCATTATAAATGGTTACTTACATGGTTTTATCTTTAAGCCTTGATGATTGGTATAATTTCATATTCGAGAGCATGATTAAGAGACATTGTAACAGTTTTTCTTTAATGAGATTTATTTCAAAAGCTATACCAATTAATTTATTTGATCAATACAGTATATTTTGAAAAGTCTTTCCCCATTTTCCCAAAGGATTTTTATTCATTTGGTTGCTTCATAAAGTTAGTTTTAATTAGCAAGTTGGTTAAAATTATTATATTATTATATTAGATAAAATTAATTAGATAAACATATAATAATAAAAATTATTATACGTTTATGATTGCTAAGATTTTATAAATTAAAGACAAGAAAAATATGTTTTTGGTTTGTCTTAATCTCTCTATATTAAAAAAAAGTTACTGTCACCGCTGCCGCTGTTTCAGAAAATTTAATTTTTCAACTATTTGAACTCTCATATCGCAAAAACTAATTGATAGAAATTTATGAAATTTGAAATGTTTGGAGAGGAATATTTGGGGCACATTCTCGAACAAAAAACTAACTGATGTGATAATTATTACTTGGGTATTTTTAAGGTCAAAGTTGAAGTTTTTCTTTTTTAGCCGCGTAATCCAGTTCAGCGAAATCTATTAGTAGCAGAACTATGTTTTTTTGCAGCCTAATACTCTGAAGTATGAAGATGTGCACTACGTCGCCCTTTTTTCGAATTTCGAATTAGGTTTAGAGTAATTAATTTTTTAATTTTCGAAATTTTTGACACTTTTTTGTTTTTTTTCTATCTAAAATGAAAACTAATCACGGTATCAATATGATTTTTTAAACACTTATATTCTTACTCTTTAGAAAGAGATTGGTGTTTAATTCTTTAAAAAATTCTAATTAGTTTTGGAATTATTAAGCATCAAAGTTTCATTTTTTTCATAGTTTTAGTAGGTCTTTATCAGACGTGTTTAATGTTTTTAAATTTTATATTTGCCTGTTCACTAGATTGTCGCGAGCACGGATATTTAAATTTAAAAGTTTTGAGATGCACATTTTTGCTCTAAGTTTGCTAGCGATATAGTATAGACTTGGTTAATAATTATAATCTTTTAAAGATACTACGATATTTTTTGAACTACTAGAGAAATAAATAATTTAGCTTTTTTGAGTGTTATTTGTGCAGATGGAAGGAAGAGGATTTTCGGGGTTTGTTTTACTCTGCTAAAGATCGATTGCAGATATTACAGATAGCAAAGCGATCTGTAAAGAGCTGCATAGCAGTTACCGGGGTTGGTGAGCGTAAGCGAGCTGGGGGCGGTAGCCCCCTATCCATTAAATTATTGATAATTTAAAAAGGAAAATTTCAGTAATAGTTTTATTTTGATATTTTCCAGGTAATGATCCGAATTAAATTATTGAAAAGTTTGAGAGATAAAAAGTTTCGATATTAAATGATCATTAACTATACTCTGTTCATTTAGAATTAGCACCTGAGACGTAATGTATTAGAAGAAATTATTCTAGTTATCGTCGAAAAAATTTTCATCTGCAATGACAAGGCAGCCTAAGCAGAAGTAGTTAAAATACTGTAAAAAATCGATCACTGGAGTTGTCTGATGAGCGTTATTAAGCATTATTGAGCGTTTTTGAACCTGTTTCAGGCGCCTATTCTAAATGAACAGACTATAAGCAGACAAGTTCCAGGTTGTACTGGATGGTTGAGATGAAACAAGCGAGCTCTGCTCGCTAAGATCGCGAAGCGATCTTCAAAGAAGTGCGAAGCAGTTCCGGGGGTTGGTGAGCGATAGCGAGCAGGGGGCAGAGCCCCCTAGTATTTTAAAACAAAATATGCATTATACCTCGAGAGTTGAAAAATCAATGCAGAACTTCATGTAATTAGAGTATTTAGTTTATTGAAAACTTATTTCTCTTTCTAAAACATAAGGTTTTCAAAGTAGTGCATTTTATATATTTTGTATGTTCTTTATAGTTTACTTAGAATAATAAATAATTGTATGAATTGAAAGAAAATAAAAAAGGAACAAATACATAGTGCATTTCAAAATAAAGCTCGCTATCACGTTAAAGAAAATTATGAGAAATTTTCGGACAAAAGTTTCCAAACTCCTTCAACCCAACCAAAGAAGTAAACAGATTTTAACAAACGAATACGTTTAAAAATTGAAATCAAATCAAATTATTTCTTTACCTTCCTTCCTACTTCTTTTCCTCCCTCAATTATTTCTTAAAAACCGACAACTGAATTTTCTCCACAATAGAATTGATTATTCTCATGATGGATTCTCACAAACACAAACAATAGAACAATGTGAAGACGGGCAACACATGCAACAAGATGGGATATTAATGGATGTTCGTGAGAGATCACAACAGACACCTAATCTCCCCTTAAGGTCTGACACCTCGGAAAAATTTCACACCAGCTCAACCCAACACCCGAACCACTTTATTACCATACCCCGATTCACGCGTCCCTATTCACCTCCAGCATTCCATCATCCCCCCTTCGCGTGTGGACCCCTCCTAAATCAGAATGACCAGGGATCATTGACAAGGCCCCTTGCATACAGACGGCATCCATAGGAGGACCAAAACAACGAAGAAAAATGAACCCTGCCTTGGACAAAGACAGATGAACCAAGAGGAGGAAGAAGTACATAGGAGACAGATTATGTTTCGTCACATCTCTTCTTATATCAGACCCTTAGGGTCTGCTCACACTGGAGCGTTTATTGTCGCGCGACCCATTAATATCCTTATCAAACGGTGGGGAGAAAGAAAGGGGGTTGAGGGGGGGATGCACTGACTAGATAACTGTTGGGTTTTTCTATCTTATATATATGTATCCTTTTTTATAAGTAGCATTTCTACCACTCAACTCTTGTCTTTGTATAGAAGATTAAAAAGACGACGTTAAAAGGACACAAATACGAATGTAAAATACACCTTACATCTGAATCGGCCTTCATCAGAGGAAAATAAAGACATGGACTGAGCGAACAAACATGGTTATATAGGAGCAACAAACTTGTGATGCCACAAGTCAAAAAGTAAAGGGAGCCTAGTTTCCAATAGCGCAAGACCCACAAGAGGCCAATCAGCGGAAACCAGTTACACAAATTTTTTTTGCTTTCCTCTGATGAAGGAGGCCATTTTGGCTTCCGACACAGCTGTAAGGTGTTTTTCACATTCGTATTTGTGTCCTTTTAACGTCGTCTTTTTAATCTTTTATATACTCTTGACACAAAGAGAATTTTATATCATCTAGTCTTCGTACCTATGTTTCCGTAGGTGTTTATTGTGATGATTCCAGAATGTGCGTGCTGACCTAAAGTTCTATCTACTTACCATCTAATAAATCTACGGTTTTGTTATAACCAACGTGTTTTTTTATCCAGAATGCAACGCACATGCATATGCATAATCATTTCCTTAAAGATCATACTCCCTGTAGCGCAGGAAAACGGGTGTCATTCTTACCATTTCCAACAGCATTTAGTGCATCTAATAAGTCTACTTCTTTCTCCATTCCTCTTGATAAATATCTTAGTAGGTCACGCGACAAGAGTCGCCACAGTATGGGCAGACCCTTATGCAGCCGCATCCCTATTGTGCAAGGGATTGGATTTTATTCTATTTGGCCCCCTTTGCCGGGGTATTGCCACCATCCTTCTTCATGTGCACATTTGTCATGCTGGTATTTGCGACACTTCGGTGTAGATCTTTTTTGTGTGGTCTGTCTTTCATGTTCGAAGGAGGAGTTTTTCTTCAGGTTATTATTATCATCTTTTTTTTCCGGAGGACTTTATTATGCATGGGGTGTCAACGCACTTACCGGATGATGAGTGACGATGGCGGTTCCTTGTAAATTCTTGTCCTTTTCTTTGTCGAGGGTTGTTTAAGAATGCATGCACGTTTTCCCGCGTAATTCAATTTGCTTTTTGCAGTGTGGGGATGCAGACGATAAATAACTACGAGGGATGTGTTTGAGTTGTTCTTTATAGCGGGGTAATGATGTTGTTGTTGGCTGTTTATAGAGAATTTATAAGGTGGGAGGTTAAATGTATCTAATCATATTTGCTCTCGATTTTAATTTACCCGGTTGTCTGAGAACTCAGAATAACGTTGATTAGAATAAATAATTACTTTTTGTAATTTATCAAAATTTATAACACTTTGAGGAGTTTAAATTTATAGTTACGAAGTAGTCTTAAAAAATCGTTAGAATGGATATTGAAGGCAAACCGATATGGCAAGAGGGATATTTTAAATGCGCTGATTTCCTTGATTTAACTCATTCTCAAAAACGAGAAATAACTATTTTTTCATAGAGGATAGTTTCGTGCACAACAAATAATCCTCCCATTTACATGTGTAAAAAATTGCGTTAAGTAGAAAATAAAAAACTCAAAATAAAAAGTGAAAAAATATTATTTTAGAGAACCAGAAATCGAACGCAAAACAAGGGACGCAAACAACTTTATTGATAATCTGTTGAATTTTTACGGCTCACAAGTTTCATAGACAAGTTTTCATAGGTCTAACTAAGAGAAATTTTCCTAGCTTCCTAGGAATTTTTTAGTTGTAATCTCTCAGGATAAAATAACCCGGTTAGGGTTCACTATAAAAAAAAGTTTCTCTACACAATTCTTTATGACAGAGAAAAATAACCAATTAATTTTCTTTAAAAATACTCAAATTATCCTTCTAAAAGCAGCCACTCAAAACGTCCATATCTAATATCCCCTGTGAAGATTTTTTTGACTATCCATGTCCTGTTATTATTATATTACATTAGGGGACATCCATAAATTACGTGAGGCATTTTTTCCAAAATCTAGACCCCCCTCCCCCCTTGATGAGATTTAGTGAGATTTTGGTGGACCCCCTCCCCCCACGTGAGATTTACCTACGATTTTTAAAAAATAATTTACAGTATCTTATCTGTGTGTATTCCTTTCTCATATTTAAAAAAAGGAAATCGTATAATTTCTTACTTAAAGAGTTGACGTGAGATTTTAATCGACCCCCTCCCCCCATGGTGAGATTTTTCCAAACCCCTCCCCCCCTTTTTTTGACCTCACGTAATTTATGGATGTCCCCTTACAGCCAAAAGAAACTATTTTTATATTTTTTAAATTGCATGGTTTTAGATACGTATCGATGTGGTGCTACTATCTTCCTATTTCTACAATCATAACTAATGTTTCTTCTCTTACCTTTGGAGACGGACTAGACGTCAAAAATGACCTAAGTACCAAAAGTAAAATAAATGTTAGACTGGAAAAACCAATCTTGTTCCAATTCAACCGAACTGCAAAGCCGGTTTCATAATACAAGTTCCCCAAAGATGAACTGATATGCATTCTTTCATGGAACTTTCCCTTCGAAATGTTAAACCTTGGCAAATCAATTTTTGCAGTAGTTACTTGGTTCGTTCCCTTGTTTAACTAACCAAACCTCACAACAGTTCCTTCTCCTTCAACCAACCTGAAACCCGATCCGTTTAAATCAAATCCAATATCGCAACAACGCAGTTACTCCCCAACACACACACAGCGAAAATATGCACATTTCACAAAATTCATTCATTCGTCTCAAAACTTGCTATTTAATCGAGAAAAGTGCACTTACCTCCCTCCTAGCGCCGGAAAGTGGGGGAAGGGCGGCGGGAAGTTCGGGATAATGGAAGGAGACTGCAGTCGCCCTGCGGAGAAAAGCGAACACGAATTAAGATAATTTCACTTCAATTCCATGCTGGGCAATCACGACAATTAAATACGGAAATCAATGGTAAAAATGGATGCTTTGTCGTTGTATAATAGCAAGACTTTAAAACGCGATGCGGACGGGGCTTTTGTATCGAATTGGTAATTGGTTTGGGAAATTTTGAGTGGAATAGGATTGGTTGGGGAGTAATAATTACATCTTGATGTATGAATATTTAATATGTATTTTATTATAATCAGATTTGAAATTATTTTTAAATTGGAGAAATAAAAGGATGAGCTTTTTTTCTTCGCGATATCCTTTAATAAGAACATCAATCGAGAAGAAACCCAATTTTAGGATAATCTAAGTCAAATTAAGATATAATTGAAATATAATCAGAGAAGATAAATAAGTGAAATACATAGATGGTGGCAGCATCTTTCATAGGGGAGAGTGTTGTACCTGTGGACAAAAATCACGTTGGAATTTTTCCAAGACGGGCAAAATCACATTTATCACAATCGCCCGACCTATAGTCCTAACCTTTGTGAGTAGGGGGATATTTTTTATTACCTAAAATCTTGAAATTGGATTTTTAATCATTTTTGATAACTTGAAAAAATTTGTGTCCAAAGGTACAGCAACCTGTGGCACCTATGGACAGACCCAGTTGTACCTGTGGACACCCTTAAAAAAGGAAGTTTTAGTTGAAAAAAGCTAAAAATTAACATTTTTATTGATTCCTTACCTTTTAAAAACCTATTTCCAGTGTTTTTAAAATTGGAAATAGATTTTTTAAAGTAATGCAGTTTTAGATCGTAAATGATCATTAAAACGAAGTTGAATGATAAAAGTCTTGATTTTTTACAAAAAACACATAAGTCACATGGGATTTTCACATCCAAATTTAAGTTCATAGTTTCATCAATCATGCTGATTGATCTTATCCCTTCACTGATCCAAAAAAACCAATTAGATCGACACTTAGTTGTGCAAGCATTTGGTGGTAATAACTGCCGCAAATCTTCTTCAGTAGAAATTTTACGCTTTTTGTAATCATCATACTTAAATGGGATAGGGTGCTTAATATTTTACACCATATTTTACACTAAATGCCTAGTAGAATCAAAAATTTAAAAAAGTAGTTTAGATCACAAAATATTTGATTTTTCATCAAAAAATAACTTGAAAATAATCGCCGACGATTAGATAATATTTAGAATTAATTTAACATGCATTAAAATGTATTCACTTAAATGAAACCTGATTCTAAAACGCCGATTAGGTACAGACACCCACAAGAACGTGTCCGTAGATACAACACTTATGGTGTCCGAAGGTTCAACATTAGGTGTTTTTGCATTCAAAATTCTATAAAAAATAAAAGAATTGAGATCTGACTATTTCTAATGTCAAACCTAAAAAGTCAAAATCTCGGGGACTCACCCAATATATCCTATTTTATCATATCATAATTATAGGGGAAGAAAATAATTAATGTAGTGATGCACTAAAAAAACTTCTAAAAACAGTAAACTAAAAAGCATCTAAAAACAGTAAATTTATTATATAAAATTTAAATAATATTTTAAAGAGCTGATTTCACGTTAGCAACTAGATAGCATCTGTTTACATTCAAAATCGACCCTAAATTCATATTTACATTTACCCCCGAATTTTAAAATGAGGTGGCTGAAGGTACAGTCGTCCATAGGTACAGTTGGGGAAATAAAAAACGACTCAGTAGCGATTTCTGGGGAACCACTTGGGTTAGGAAGACAAATGAGGTGTCATTTTTCATTGCTTAAAGTATTCTTTAACCCAGTGGTTCCCAACTCAAATATGTCCGCGGACCACTTCACTAAAATTTGAACCTTGGCGGACCATCCCTATTCCCAACTTTATCTTTAAAAATTTAACTTTTTTTCAATGCACTCATTCCTCACAGAGGGTGCAAAAAGTTTGATTTTTTTAGTACAGGAAACAGTCTTAATACGCATCTTAATGGAACTGTAAATCAAATAATCTTTTAAACTTTAAAGAAAAAATTTTATGACATTATTTTAAATCCAAATTTTAAAAATAAACCTTTTATAGAAGACATTAAAGACGAGGATACTTTACAAATGACAATAATTGTTCAGGTCCGCTCGTTGATCTATTAGCCGGAAAGGTTCATGATCAATCCTTTAAATTTGAAAAAAAGTACTTATCTCGAAATTTAAACTACAGGACAAATGAGAGATGACCAGGAATTCTTTATCACAAAACAGTAAACTGCACAATGCACATGCACTGACTGAGAGTTGTAGCAGCAGAAATTATACAGGCGAGGCTAACTGATGTTCTTCCAAAAGAGACCACGTCGAAAGATCTTAAGTCAATAAATAGTTATTTCAAAGGAGCAATTTAAAAAGATGATTTTTCCGTTCCAAGACTCGCATTTTTGACAATAAATTTTTCTTAGATCTTCAAACAAACCTATTTCACTTGTGTCAGAAATGTCCTCTTCTTATTAGCATGCAACTTGTAGTATCTTTCAACACTTAAAAGCTTCGCTTCGTATCAAACCATGTAAAAGTCCGAAAACTCGATTCTTTATTTGCCCAACCCTGGTGCCTCTGAGTTTCAATTAATTTTATTCGCAACATAATCACATTTCGTTTCTACTTTGTAATAAACATCAGTTGAATAACGTGAGTGAAATAAACAAAGAGGATAGGAGAGAAAGAGAACCTAACAATTTTTATTTATGAGGCGAAAGATTTTTGGGTTTTCATTTATGGTTTTTTACAACTTCATGGGATATGTGATAAGAAAAACTTTTTTAAAATTTCAACACATTTTTCGATATGTTTAAAAATCCTCTCGCGGACCACCTCCGATGGCCTCATGGACCACCAGGGGTCCGCGGACCACCTGTTGGGAACCACTGCTTTAACCAAATAAATTTTCGAGTCCTTAGGGGGTGGTCTTCATATTAAACGAAACACTAACTTTTTTTTTTCAATGGGGACTCCCAATTATTATGATATTTTCTGAAAGGCCATCCCTCAAAACCCCTAAATACCCAGTTTCATCCAGATTGATTCACAATTAAAAATATTTTGAAAAAATTAAAAAAAATTAATTTTTAAAATCGTGAAATATTTTGATGGTAATCGATTCAGGTAGTAATTTGATGTATAAAACCAAAATTTCAATCAATTTCACCGAATAGTTTTTGATAAAAACGAACGAGAAAGAATATTTGCGGTATGGCATTCGGCAACGGTATACCACCACCCCTTAAGATTAAAGTTCGTTTTTATCAAAAACTATTCGGTGAAATCGATTGAAATTTTGGCTTTATACATAAAATTACTACCTGAATCGATTACCATCAAAATATTTCACGATTTTAAAAATTAATTTTTTCAAAATTTTTTAATTGGGAATCAATCTGGATGAAACTGGGTATTTAGGGGTTTTGAGGGATGGCCTTTCAGAAAATATCATAATAATTGGGGGTCCCCATTGAAAAAAAAAGTTAGTGTTTCGTTTAATATGAAGACGAGTCCCTAAGGACTCGAAAATTTTTTTGGTTAAAGAATGAACAATGAAAAATGAAACCAATAACCAATAAACAATGAAAAATTAAACCTCATTTGTCTTCCTAACCCAAGTGGTTCGCCAGAAATCGCAACTGAGTCGTTTTTTATTTCCCCAACTGTACAACACTCTCCACTATCATGAGGCTTATGTCGGACTCCTGCCCTTTATGGGCCTCACTTTCACAGGAGCTGCATCACTTTGCCTTGAATCCTTATGGAGCTTGGGTCAAGTGGCACACGACGACGAAGACAACAACAGTGAAAAATAAAACAATAGAATATCAATACAGTGGAGTTCTTAATTTAAGTTGAAACTAAAAATACATCACTTTTTATTCTTTATGATTGATGAAATACAGTCAATTTTCACACACATTTAACAATGAGGAAGTTGCATGATTTTTTTTTATTTTTTTAATCGATTCCTCTTGCAAAAATAAGCAATACCCAAAATTTGAGGCCGATCGAGAAATTTTTTGATTGCCAAAAAAATTAACAAAAATCCCCTTTTTAAAAGCGCGCGAAAACGCCAAGAGTTAGGATGTGACGTCATCTTATACTAAACATTGTTTTAAAGCAATGGAGTTGATGGTATTATTGTTGACGTCATCTTATAGTTTAAACAATAAACGTTTTCAGTCACGTGTTTTTTTCTCGACTTTTAAATTAAAATATTTAAGAACCTGTACATCTTTTTGAAAAACTGACTAGATATTTCATTTTACAATACAAAAAACCATACGGAACACTTGATTGCTTTTGAAAATCTGACACATGCAACTTCCTTATTCCAAAATAAAGGTTAGTGATAATATTTCAACAAACGTTTTTCGTAAAATAACTTAACATTCATTAAAAAGTAAAAAAAAATGGCAATTTGTCTCAAAATGGCTATGTGTCTCAAAAATTCAAGAACTAATTAATATAAATGCAACCGATGAACTTTGAGGAAAAACCTGGTTACCACATCAAAAAATACGAATATATTTTAGCTTTTGTAAAATACTTTAACAACTTATCAAGTATACAAACTTTTTTAGATAGTTTATACATTATCCGAAAATCTTATTATATTATTACACTATCTTATATATTATGCTATTCCTTAAATCCTATACTATTACTTCCTGTACTATTCCTCTAAATCTTATGTATTATTCCTTATAACCCACACTCTTCCTACCGACAGATATCACCTCATTTAGATTTATCAAACTCAATCTTCCAACCATCCTTCCACAAACCTCTCTCCTGATGACTGTATTTGAGGCATCACATAAACGACCTCCTAATGTTATTTGTACACTATATCGCGTTTCTTTCACCCCGCAAAAGACGTAGATTCATCTAAAAGCCACCTTCTCCCCTAATTACCTCCCTTACCTGGGGATGAAGATAACTTAAAGGTGCCGGCGTCTTCCTGTCATCTTCAGCAATCCATTACAAAAGCCCTTCACTCTGCTGCAGATTGCAAAATCGATGCATGTTCGCTCATTATTTCAAAATATTTTTGCTTCTAATACACCTCTGGAAGCCCCCCAGAGCCCCCTCAGTGATGCGAGTGAGTCGGTTGACGCTCTCTGTAAGCAGAGGAGGGCAAAGTGGTGTGAGAACGGCAGTTGTTGAAACAACGGGAGGGATTGAAACAATCTAACAGCCATATAGGAATAACTATCCGAGGTTTATAGGCTTCGTAATAAGGAAGTTGCATGTGCCAGATTTAAAAAAAACAAGTGTTCCGTATGGTTTTTTGTATGGTAAAATTAAATATCTAGTCAATTTTTCAAAAAAAATGTACAGGTAATTAAATATTTTAATTTAAAAGTCGAAAAAACGTGACTGAAAACGCTTATTGTTTAAAGATGTCAACAATCATACCATCAACTCCATTGCTTTCCAACAATGTTTATCGTAAGATGACGTCAACATACGATGATCCCAAACTCTTGGCGTTTTCGCGCGCTTTTAAAAAGTGGATTTTTGTTAATTTTTTTGGCAATCAAAAAATTTCTTGATCGGCCTCAAATTTTGGGTAGTTGCTTATTTTTGCAAGAAGACTCGCTTAAAAAAATTAAAAAAATCATGCAACTTCCTCATTGTTCAACTCTCTAATACCCACTATCAAAAATAACTATGAAAAAAACTATTTAATTTTTCATTTATACAAATTCATTTTTCTTAAATCAAAACATAATTTTTTAAAAAATTTTGAATTAAGAGGCTGAACCTAAACGTCATAAATTATAGCACCTGAAATTACAATTATTGCTGCAAAAACTTAAAAACATGCTGAAAATTGTAGCTGAACTTATGGAAGCAGATTTGCTAGCATGGGCAGTAGAGGTTTAAAGTTCCAATGAATGTCAAATGTGTGTTGGCTTGTTGACCAATTTTTATTTCAAGAGCATGAAATCGGTGATCGGTATAAAACGGAGTTTATTTCTTCGGATTGCAAGCCATTGACGAAACATACTGAATTTGAATAAGTATATAATGTAACATTGTTATTGGATTCATTTCTGTTGTGTACATCTAAAAATAAATAAATAAATAAAATATTTTTTTACTGGGAAAAAAATAAAAATATATAAAATAGTTGACATGATAAATCTGTTTCTAATTTTTAGAACATCTTTTTTCTTCATCCATATAACATGGAATCTTAAAATTTGGTTGAAACATCAGTGACTGAAATTCTGGTATGAGTGATTGAAATGTTAACTTTAACTTAGGGATAAATTTCAATCACAGTTATCTCAACCCAAAAAAAAATCCATAAAATGTTTTTGTAATTTTTTTTGTGATAATACGCATAAATTTAATTGAACTTTTTGGCTGAACTATTTTGATGTTAAATTTTATTTTACTACATTTTTTCTACAGTTAAGCTTGCTGTAAGCTGTCTTAACAAATTAATCATGGCCATTTCTCTTTGATTTAACCGTTACTTTTATTAATTCTTCACAAGTAAAGTATTCAGTAGAAGGGCATTTTCGGTTACTGCATTTTGCCAAACTGAAATTACGTTTGAGTTGAAACTATTTCATCATTTAACATCCTCTGAGCTGAAAAAAGTTTTTTAAAAATTATAAATAATTGAAACAAAATAAATTGGATTTGTTTTGCGGTTCAATTTGTGTTGAAATCGCAATAACCTCAAAACCAACTTAAGGTGTTAAGGTCATTTGTATGTTTGGAGTAGCTGTCAATTTTCTCTTTTAAGCGCTGGAGTTGCATTTATTTCTAAAACGGTATTATTAACCAGCATACATACTAGTGAAAAAAGTTAAGTGAAAATCTCAAATCTTAATACCTTTCGGCTCTGGGAATTATGTTTGAACGAAATAAGAGACAGTTCGTTCTTTCAGAAGGTGAAAACTTTTATGGCCTACAAGATGAAAGTATACTCTCGATACTTATTGACGGAATGAATCATGAAGTTTGAAAAATGAAGTTAGAAATTAAGTTGACAGGATCTTGTTTATCATAAATTACTTAAGTTAAATTTAATATTTTTAATTTCTTAAACACATGCATTTGTTAGAGCAAAACAGTTATTTAATTATACGTATTTTTTGAGTTTTAAATTAATTTAATTTTGCATTAGGATAGTAAAAGGAAAAAGAGGCCAGTACTTTTCTGGTGTTTGGCAATCATAAGTAAGCAGGAGTAAAAGCCATGAATTCTTATAAGTGTGAGAGAAACTCTTTATGAAATAAAAATAAACTTGTTTATAAGATTTTTACTATTTGATAAAATAGAAAACTATAAGTCATGCAATTTAAATGAAGATTTCTTTACTGTATTTGTCTTAATACTAAATTAGACTGAATTTGGAACAGTAAAAATATTCAATAAAATTTAATTTCCATGGATGATTATTAGGAACAATACAAAAACTATCGATATATAGATTTAATAAAAACAGCTAATGTTCTTTTTAAATACTTTCATGGAAAACAGTGAACGTAATGTTTTTTTAAATGGTACTGAGAAAAATCACAAATGTGACACTAAGAAAAAACTGAAGAAGGATACCTAGTTTTAGGATACTATTTAAATAAAGCTACCCTATTTATATTTAATAAACTATCCCTGTTTTTCTATTCAACCCTAACAAAACAATTTATAACTTAAACATTATCTTCTAAACTCTCCCTCGTAAATAGCCTATAAAATAATTAAGATTAAGACTCTTAATACTGAACTTCGGTCGACTCCTTTCATTGTGATCACTTTTGATCAAGAACAATATCCGATTGATAAAAGGAAGTTTCAAACGGTGTAAATCTAGTCTTTGTCTTAAAATCACATATATAGAGTTCTAATTGAAGTATTTTAAACAATTACCTACTACTGCTTAAACAACGACAGTAAAAGGGTCACGTAATTTTGACAGACTCGGAGGGAAGAAAGGAAGAAGCTGAGGGTTAGTTGATCGAAGGAGGAAGAGACATTTACTCCCTGTAACCTTAGTTAGACCCTCTATATACATAAGAAATCAGTATATCGACAGTCACGTTGCAAAAGCCTGTAAGAAAATTTTTTGGCGAAAATAAGGTTTTGAGTTGTACTTGTTATAGATGGCCTTGCGCACATCTCAAAGCCACCAAAATCGGCCAAAGACGCTTCATAACTTCTTCATGACGATTTGTAATAACTTGTAAGTTTGAAACCTCACAATCACCAAGCAAAACTCTGTAAGTTGCAGTGACGCTGAGGGGAAGCCGTGTCGTCCTCAGAAAAACGTGAGTTTATAGCGTTATTTTAAAATGCTTATCATCAAACCCATTCCATCAAACCCATGAAAAGAAAGGATTTCTAAATACAAAATAAAGTTTTGGCAGATTTTTCACATTTTTTTGTGGTTTTTTGACTATTTTTCGGAGTAAAAATTTTTTTTATGAAAACTTTTAAAATAATTTTAAAGATCATGTTAAACCACAAAATTTGAGACCATGATTAAGTTTTTACCAATAGCAGTTCTTCTACAAATTGAATTTTTCAATAATTTTTTTGGGGTGACGCTCCATTTTTAGCTCCCTGGGATTTGGTCTGGGACCCCCAAACCCTATGTGATTCTGACTCGTCTAGGTGTCTACTATCCCCCCTAGAAGTGTGACCCAACATTTATGGGACACCCTGTATTTTGCAACTTTTAAATTCTTCAACAAAAATGAGATTGTAACATATATCACTAATAAATAAATGACTCACTTCGTATGATTATGAAATTGGCCTTCTAACGGGGAAAAGGAGGTTTTTAGGGGATTGCACCAGATTTTGATGACATCAAGCGATGTATTGATCACATAAAACGATACATTTTTCGTTAAGTTTAATATAAGTGATAGGGACCGTTTAATATGGATAACATTGGATAACCGTGATCACAATAAGCTGTAAGTCGACTGTATTTCCAACAAACATCCTACGACTGCCTCCATCTTCCCTTACACCACTTGCCATTAAACCGGGACACCGCTACACCGGCCGTTGTAATGGCTCCTTAAATTGCTTTCCCCGGCTCCCGAGACTTCTTCAGGAATTTCTGTTATTTGCTCCTGGGGGGAGCTCTCCCCTCAAAATGGATTGATTTTTGTCCTCCCCTTTTCCGGATTTCTTTTTTTTGCCGGGGCGATTTCGTGTTTATTTGAGGGGTTGGAGCTTGATAAATACGCTCAGAGATACGAGGTATAGGTAGGCTCGTCTCTGAATTTGTTTTCTGCAGGAAAATGCTAATGTGGGAGATTGGCGGAAAGGTTTTGTGGACGTTCTTTCTTGTGGATAGCGGCCTGCTGAATTTTTATTCGTTTTAGTGATGGTTTCGCTTCGGTAATGTTCGTAAAAAGGTTTCGGGTGCTTTTGGTGGGGTATTTTTTGTAGTGGTTGAAAATTGAGTTTTTTATGATTTTAAAATTACTGTTTAAATTAGATATCACAACGCATTTTTGAGGATAGGATTAATTGTAGATGGAAAAAGTCTAGTTATTTCTTAAAGAAGTTCCATTGGGCCTTACCTATTAAATATATTCCTGAAGGGGGAGTACATTGAATTTTATCTTACTTGAAAAATAAGAATCTTACAACAGAATTTAGGTCAGTTTTAAAAGTGCTATGAATTTAGTACAGATTTAGAATTTGTAAACAATTATATGATTTTTATCTTTTTGTCATCATGTTATTTTATCAAGTAATGTCATCAAGTATTTTTAAAACATCTCGGTATAAACCTTACTTAAATAAAAAAATTAATAGACTGATAATTGTTTCGTTATTTGTTAAAATTTTACTGCCTTGTGATGCAATTATCCAATTCTTAAATATAAATATTTATTTTTATAATAAATATTTATTTTTATAATAAATATTAATATTTATTTCATTAAATTTATTTATAAATAGGGGAGAGTGTTGTACCTTTGGACAAAATCACGTTTGGATTTTTCTAAGACAGGTAAAATCACATTTTTACCATTTAAAGTACCCAACCTATAGTCGTAACCTTAGAAAAGAGGGAAATATTTTTTATTAGCTAAAATCTTCAAAATTGGATTTTTAATTCATTTTAATAACTTGACGAAATTTGTGTCCATAGGTACAACAACGTGCTCTCCCTATGGACAGACCCAGCTGTACCTGTGGACACCCTTAAAAAGGAAGGTTTTAGTTGAAAAAAGCTTAAAATGAACATTTTTATTGGTGTATTACCTTTTTATAAACTATTTCAAGCATTTTTAAAATTGGAAATATATTTTTTAAAGTAATGTAGTTTAAGATCGTAAATGATCATTAAAACGAAGTTGATTGATAAAAGTCTTGATTTTTACCAAAAATACATAAATCACATGGAATTTTCAGATCGGAATTTGAGGTAATATTTTCATCTATCATGCTGATTGATCTGATCACTTCACTGATAAAAAAAATTCGATCGACACTTAGTTGTGCAAGCATTTGGTGGTAATAATTTCTCAAATAGTCTTCGGTGGAAATTATAAGTTTTTTGCAATCATCGTGGTTAAATGCGATAGTGTGCTTAAGATTTCATACCAAATTTTACATTAAATGCAAAGTAAAATCAAAAATTTAAAAAAGTAGTTTAGATCACAAAATATTTGATTTTCATCTTAAATCACTTGAAAATAATCCCAGACAAATAGATAATCATTTAGATTTAATTTAATATGCATTAAAATGTATTCACTTTAATGAAACCTGATTCAAAAACGCGGATTAGCTACAGACACCCACAAGAACGTGTCCGTAGGTACAACAATTATGGTGTCCGATGGTAACAACACCAGCTGCTTTTGCATTTAAAGTTCTATAAAAAAATTGAAGAATTGAGATCTGACGATTTCTAATATCAAAAATAAAAAGTCAAATTCTCGGGGATTCGTTCCTATATCTCATTTTATCGTATTATGATTAAATGAGAAGAAAAATATTAATGTAGCGATGCACTAAAAAAATCTTTGAGTACCTAAAAACAGTGAATTTATTTAATTAAATTTCAATATTATTTTAAAGAGCTGATTTCACCTTAGCAACTAGATAGCATCTGTTTACTTTCAAATTCAACCACAAATTCTAATTTCCATTATTTCGCGAATTTTAAAACGCGGTGGCTGAAGGTACAACAGTCCTTAGGCACAGCACTCTCCCCTATAGTTATATTTATATTCACTCTACTCAATAAAACAATAAAAGTTGCAAGTAACAGAAAAATTATTTAATTATGTTTATTTTAAGGTATTTAAAAATAAAATTTTGCATACAGAAAAGTTCGTTACCTTTTATACCAGTCTAAGTTACATTTAATTATTAGAATGCAGTTGCCTTAATTATTTTTATAAAATACATAAGAATAACACAAAAACCCCATTTTCAATGTTGGTTAAAAAATTCCAACACTGCAGCTAAAAAAATACCCACCACGTCGTAAAAAGAAACCCCGTAAATATCCAAAATGCTATTCCTTCTTATCACGCACTTAATAAACAATGAAATATTCGCAATCAACTGGTTTGAGTGTTCAAAATAATGATTCGGAGCATATTAAGTCCGCCATACCCATTCAAAGATGAAACAAAAAAGTCATTAAGAAAAAAATTACAAAACAAATAATCTTTTTTTCTCCCATACATATTAAGAACAGCATCACTAACACCGTACTCTCGAAGCTCATAGTTCGGCGGTGGGCCAAACTAATTAAGTTTGCATCTGTCTCTCCGCAATAGCTAATTTTGTTATTTTCCGAGCTTCTTCAAAAGAGACAAGGTACTCACTCTTCTTTAATTTTTTTCCTTTGGTGAGTTTCTCTGATGTTTCTTTCCGAGGGAAATGAAAACAACAGAGGATTATTGGATTACATAAATTAAATTTGTTTGTTCCCGTTCCCTAATGAAGTGGGACTATAGAAGAGTGTCAAAATGGTCCTGGTGATTCGGAATTGCGTTTGGGGTTTTGGAATTGGGAATAGATGAGGAAGTAACTTAGGGAAGGAGATTGGTAAGGTTTTTCTTTTTAAAGTTTAGTTTTTTTTATTTTGAAGTGTTTTTTCTGGTATAAAAAATGTGTTTCATTATACCCGGTGAGAGAAGTATTTGTGTAATGATTATAATTTTTCTTTTTAAAACTTTTCACAATTAAGTTCCTAATTTAAGAACAGTTTCCAAATTAAACTGATAAGTGATAAAGGTAAGCATTTTGTGGGTTTTTTCTGAACTAGACTTCTTAGAGTTAAAATATTATACACTCATTGCCATAAAAAATAGCGCACCAAGAAGAAAAAGAGATATCAAAGCCAAATTTATTTCCATGATTACCCATAGTATGAAGGTTGGTTGATAAAAAATTCAGACTTTCATGAAGTTGGGGGACCAAGAAAATCAGTAAAAAGTGTTGACTCCATAGGTGTCCATAACCGCCGCTACACCCCATGCTATTTAGTGTAAGGGGATCTAAATGGGCTGTTGGGGATTAGAGGACCATGTTAACTCCCCACGTAGTCATTTTTATCTGGTGCACCAGCGGACGTTGCATGCCGGGCAAGATGCTTTTTCTCATTGACCGGACTTGTTTTGTGGGCGTTGGTTCTGGAGAACGGGAAGGACGGTATAAAAATGCAACCTAGGGGGGTAAGAAGAAAGCTTGGACATTGCGTGCAACATGTGGTTGTGCATTTTCTTCCTGAAACTTGTACGCGGGACAGATCTGAAGGTAAGAACGGACAACCAGCTGCAAAACTTCAATGACGCAGCTCTGGTTGGTCAATGTACCGGTAGATCATACTGAGGACATGCGGGAGGGGGATGGATGTCGTTTGCAGTACTGCGGATTGTCCATTTGGTCCGCATAGCTTCTTACATCTTTGTCAATAAACAAGGGTCTGAAAATGGGCCTTTCTGTTTTCAATAGTGCTCGAAATAGGGAAATGAAAATCCAAATGTCATGACATTGTATTTATGAGAGAATCCCGCTTCGGTTTGCAGCACCACGATGGTTGGATATGAGTTTGAAGACACCATGGAGAGAGCGCACTCGGCTGTTGATTTTCTAATCGTCCCACGGAGTGGTGATCCTGAGTAACGGATTGGTGATGCATTGGATTCCATTTCCGAAACTCCTAAGTATGGTTTACCAGTACTTTTACCAACCTGAGCTGCGTCATTCAGGTTTGGCAGCCGGTTGTCCGTCCTTACCTTCAAACCTATCCTGCGGACAAGTTTCTGGAGAAAAATGCACAACCACATGTTGCACGCAATGTCCAAGCTTTCTTCTTACCCCCTAGGTTGCATTTTTAACCTGTCCTTCCCATTCTCTAGAACCAACGCCCACAAAACTAGTCCGGTCACTGATGTAAAATCATCTTGCCGAGTAGGCAACGTCCGCTGGTGCACCAGATGAAATTTGACTACGTGGGGAGTTAACATGGTCCTCCAATCCCCAACGGCCCATTTAGAGCCCCTATCACTTAATACCATGGCGTGTAGCGGCGGTTATGGACACCTATGGAGTCAACACTTTTTACTGATTTTCTAGGTCCCCCAACTTCAAAGAAGTCTGAATTTTTTATCAACCAACCTTCATACTATGGGTAATCATGGAAATAAATTTGGCTTTGATATCTCTTTTTCTTCTTGGTGCGCTATTTTTTATGGCAATGAGTGTATAAAAAACTAAACTAAGTAAACTCATAGGTGCAACAGCCCTAGTGCCAGCTGATACCCTTTTATTAATTATTTCTTTTATTTTATCTGTATTTTTTTAAACCGATGTAGGTCCGATTCATCAACACAGCTTTAAATTATGTTATACACTATGACTATACAGTTAATTAAATTGAATGATTAATTGAATTGCAAAAAGAAGAAATCAACATTAAATCGAACTGTAACAATTTTAATATCTATTCATGTTCATTTCCATTTAAAAATATACTTAAATAACAATTCACAAATTCTTCTATCTGATTTGGTGTCATAAATTTAATTATCTGATTTATCAAAGCAGTTAACATACATTTTAATTCTTATTTACAATCTTGACTATGTGTGAGTAAAACGTACAAAATTAAATCCCACGCATTATGGTATCAATTCAAATGTCCCACAGTAAGATAATATGCAGTTTCTAATACATTTTTAGCTTTGTAGAAACTATAAATGTATGTAAACACAATCTCCATTAATAAACTTACTACTCGGTTCTGAAATTTAGATTACTATACGGTTCTGCTACTCAATCTAACAACCAGTCGGAAATGCAGTATTTCTGCATATGAATAGTAATACAAAATGTCCTAAACCTCGCCCGGAAAATGCTAAACAGAAAGCAAAATTAGCACTTAACATTCCTGAATTTTAGCGTATGTACTTATCTCAAGAGGCATTTAACATTTAATGCATTCCACGTGCCTTTATAACAGGTGGTGAAGTTCTCAAAGAATGCCGGGAGATGTATCAAAAGACGGAAATGGTCCCCTGTTTTCAGAAGCCTTGAACGTTCTGTTAGAATTATGACTAACTTTTGTACTTTAAATTTAGCTTGTATTTGAGGAGAAAAGTATGGTTTATTAGATATGGAGTAGGATCAAATGCTTGGTGAAGTGCGAAAGGAAATGTTTTACAACAAATGTTTAAAGCCGTTTTAATGGTAAAACCCTAAGATTTTAATGCTCAGAAGCTTACTTAGCGCTTATGATTTCAGTTTTTAAGTTCTCTAATAGAGAAATATAGCTATAGCTATATATATTCAAGTAAGGCTAAGCGCGCACTAGAGATTTTTGTCACGGCGACAAAGACAAAATTGTCTCCCTGGCTATTGCAAGAAGCTAGAGTGCGCGCACAGGCGACGAGACTCTTTCGCCGATTGCCAAGAATCTCACCATAGAAATGCATTATCTCGAGTGAACTAGTGTTTATAGTCACCGTGACAGAAGTCTCTAGTGCGCGCTTAGCCTAAAAGATTAAAAAAACCTAAACGGATCTGTTCTGACAAGATCAATGTTTATCGAAAAGCTAAACACGTAGTTTTGAATACTATATATGGATTGGATTGGAGATACATACATTTTCCGGTCTGTGTGCTTGATCTCAAGGATCCGCTTATAAACCTTCGTCAAGTAAGACAGACACAAACAGAATTTTTACAGACACAGAAGAGAGAAAGTACGCCCAAGGCGAGGCCGGAATCGAACCGACGACATTACAGCGCGCAGGCTGCTAGCGTGGTGGGAAGCGAGAAAACCCACCAGGATGATCCGTCCTCACTATAAAAGGGTATTTGTAAAAAAACCCCTATTTTTCTGTAATTTTTTGTTTGTAAAATATGTTTTTTAAAATACTTACCTAACATCATATAGAATAAGCGAAAAATTTAAGAAATGGTACATAGGTAAAAGTACATTTGTGCGATTTAAGCTAGAAATTTTTTTCGATTTGTTTTGATACAGATTTTAAAGTTATACTCTCAATTTAAGTAAAATTTAACTAAGTTAAATCCTAATTTTAAACTCTAGAGTTCGTAGCTTTTATCTAGTAATTACTCTTATTTATGTCCATTTCTATTCTATATCTACTTCAAATAGTTTATTTTTTCTACCTATTTCTTGAACTATAACTTTATTTTAAGTATGAAATTTTAAAAAATACTACCTCTTCAAAATTTCATAAACATATGCCCTCTTTCATTGAGACCATCCATAAACAAGGATGCTATCGTTGTTCTTTCAAAGTTCACTCAAAAAAAGTTCACTAGTCTTAAAAGGAAACTTATAAAGCCCCTTCACAGAGTCCGAAAAACTCCTTTTTAATGAGCAGAAACGTGACGCTGACGCTAACTTTTACTTTCCGACCCTATTCACGCTTGGGTGGAACACGCCTTGCCCTTAAAATTTACTTAATGACGAATGCATTCCCGGTATAAACGCACACAAATTGTGAATAACTCATACACAGTGAATAAAAAAACACTACCTAGTTCTGTTAGATAACGAAGCAGCGCAGGGGCAAATCGTATTTGCATAACACCCGACCGACGAAGCGCACATTTTTACGAACCTAAAGAACAGAGGGAGTAACACAAAAAGAGTTCGTATAAGAAACCCGCGCAAGAATCTCCAGAAACCGTCCTTCTTCCCCACCTCGCCCGGGGCAGGGCATGGCTTATTAGATGCGTTTTGCCCCTTCCCGTTTTCCATTATGCAAAAAAGAACACAGGATCGCTTTCGTTTTAGTTGACCCGGACGTTCCATGTATATCTAATGGCATACTCATGATATTCGATCTGTGATGGAAGCAGCGATCGTTACTCAAATTTCGGCGAGTGTAGCCATGCAAGAAAATGAAAGGACTTACTACGATCCTCTTTTTTTATTCGCCATAATTCTTAGATACATTTTGCGTGCGGTGTTCCTGAAGCGTTGCCAAATGCGACGGTATAAACTTCGCTTTTATTTGTGTGTAAACATTTCTTTACAGAGACAGAATAAGCCGTGCTGGGTGGTTTTTTGCGAGGAGGCTGTTTTAGGGTCTCTTTATCTGTGAGGAAGATGTTTCGTTATATTTCCTTTCGCAAACAATGGGAGTTAGCTCTCATACTCGCAACAAATCATCGAATGTAAACTAACGCATAGCCAGGCATTCTGGATTTTATTTGTTTATGAATATGGCGGCGGGTCTTGGTAATCGGAAGTTGCCGAATGGATGTTGGGAATAAATTTCCCGCGTGTTCTTTCGGAAAACAAGTAAATCAGGTTGCTTTTGGGAGGACGATTTTAAGGGATGGAAAATGGCCGTCCGTATGTTTGTTCCATTCTCTCTCATTCAACTTTCCATATTTTTGAGGAAAATTGTGGAACAATTCTATTTGTTTACTTTAAAGCTTCATATTGCTTTTACGGTTATACTTACTATGTAATTTAAATACTTGCATTTAAAATATCTCCGTAAACAAATATTTTGCCCGTAAAAATCCAAAACAGTAGAAAATTAATCGGAATTTCATATCTGATGTTAAATGTTAAACGTTTTCTTTTTTGTAGTGTTGATTATATAGGAAATCACTCGCATTATAACTCTAATCTAATATGAAAAGTAAATAACATCAGTTAGGTTAAACAACAACAGAATTCCTTCTCCACTCCATTCTAAAAATGATATTTGTACACACCCATATTTGAAAGCAAAAGGAATAAAATATTTCACATTCGAATTAAATACACAGTTTAATACTATTGATATGTTGATATAAAATAAATAATTTTTTTTAAATTTCTAACTATAAATTTTAGGTCCAAAGATATCTATATTAAATTGATGTCATAGGTAAACTAAATATCATTTAAGTTTTTTCCCCCTTGATAAAAATATAAATAAGAGGTTCGAGTACCTGGTGTAATTCGAAAATTTTAACTGCAGAGTAAAATGATTCATAATTTAAACAACTATATTTTAAAAGAATAGTCGTAGTCGACTTTAAGAAACGGGATACAATCACAAAGTTTGGCTAAACGGAGTTTTTTCCTAACAATTTCAAACGATGTATGAGCTATCCCAAACACATTTTAAATTTTCAATAGTCACTCCAATTCAAACCAATTCATATAAAACGTTTATTACCTAACGCTTACAGTGCCCAAGTACCATTCACATGAGATACAATTTAAACACTCACCCGCTTTCACCATCAGAATGCCAGTAGTCTCCACACTGTGCCTATCGTTGCTGGCCTCGCACTTGTAATAGCCGGTGTCGTGAATGTCGACGTGGAGTATCCGGAGCCGGGACCCTATCTTCCCGTGGCCAGAGCTGTACTTCCGGACGTCCACCTTTCCCCTCTCTGGTTCCAGGGGGGCTTCGTTCTTGTACCACCGGATCTTGGGGGGTGGACGACCCTGGACCTCACATCGCATCCGGACCGTCTCTCCTGAGTCCTTGGTGACGTTTGTCAGGCTCTTTTCGATGAAGAGGTAACCTGGAAATGGACCGATTGTCAATACGTGGATGATGTTAGAGCAGGAATGGGCTTATTTTTACTCCATGTCTAAATAAATTTGAAAATTTTCATCGAGGTCCAGAGAAGAAAAAAGGTACTTAATTAGTTTTAAATTCGAATACTCAAATACACATATTTTTACATAGATGTAATTTGAGTAGTGTATACGCTATCTATAGGTATACTTGATTAAATTGTTAAATTAAACAAAACTCTGGTCGATTGCCGTTAAAACCAGTTCACGTCACAGCAGCATTATTTAAAAAATAAATTTACCAATGATTTATTGAAAAAAGCATCGATATAGCTATCACTTAAACGGATAGATGTTGAGAATCAATGAAACAAGATAATGTTGATATGTTGATGGTATAAAACGGGAAACGTATTCCCAAAGCCTTGAATCATTAACTACAAAGAAATAAAGTTCTTCCATTTCAACATTCCTCCTGAATAATAAGATTGAACCATTGGATTAATTTTTGTCTGAAAAGCTTGTAAATTATCTGAGTAAAAGCTTTATATTGAAAAGGGGGCTTGGGATTTCCCCCCCCCAAGAAAATTTTGGAAATTTGAAGCTTAAAACAACGTCAAGCTAATTTTTTGAGTCTAAGAATACCTTTTGTTGAAAATCAAATAATTTAGTGGTACAGGAAATAACCTCTCTCGGTATGCCAGTTGCCGACCCTTGTGCTAGTCTGAATGAAGGTTAGATGGGGAAAGTTAGTTGTAAAACCTTTTGTTGGTTTTTGATAAAACTAGGAAAGGAGAGAAATTTAACATTTTAGATTATTTTTAATTTCTGGTTATATCTCGCGTGTGAATTTTTATTTATGCTTAGAAAACCTTCAAACTGTTCGAATTTTTTTGTCTGGATCATATTTATAGACATTTTTTTTAGATTTGTAGACACTACCAGATGCGTATTTGAAATGGAAGACCGAGGGCTTATTCTTCTTAAGAAATTATATGAAAATTTTTTATACTTTTTAATGTCTTTCAAATAGTTTTTTACAATTTTGCTACAAGGCATAAAATGTTATCGTAATAACGCTGTTAACGGATTTGTTTTCTTATTGTCTACATTTTTTTAGTATTGCTTTTAGTTTCAGGTTAGCCGTTGGTGTACTTTAAATGAAAATCAAGGAATATTTCCTATATGTTGCACAGTAAATTTTTAATTTTCTTACAGAATCCTTCTAGGGTCTATTTCTCATTGAGAATAAGTCATAGTGCAAAAATGTTAGAATAATAAACTAATGGATGATACAAAATAGTTTTCTTTCAAAAAACTTATCCTTACTGTAAGGGAAGAAAACATGCACCAATTTCTTAGCAATTTAATATATTTTAATATTAGAGTAAATATTATCTCTATGTTATTATAGATAAAACAAATAAAAAAACATTAGAATATCCTAATAGATCGATTTTCTTTAATGTAGATATAAAAATAGGTTCTCATCCCAAGCGTTTACGAGTTAACCAATTTCCCTCGTGGAATTATGAATTATATCAAAATACCTAATGATCCATGGTGAAATGGAAGAGCACAATTTATTTACTTGCTAGATTAAATACTTGAGGGACGTGAAAGCACTTCATATTATCCCAGTGTTCTATTCAAACCTGCCCATTTTGTTCCAAGGCACCGAACTAAACAACTAAATCATAAAATTTGCATATTTCATTCCCTCTGACTTTTTTTTCTCCTCATAAATTGAGGCTCGGTACCTAGAGCCCAAACGATAACACACGACGAACATAAAACAGTTTTTCCTCTTCGAGCGTTTGGCAACAAAAGCACTGAAGAGCGGTGAACGATCATTTCGAACATAAAAAACGATTTTCCATCTTTCCACTCAGTTGCATTTCCAACTCGAGAGCAATGGATGGGTTTTTCTAACAGCCATAAAAAAATCACATTTTTCCATTTTTTATGCGATTGTGTGATAAAAAAACATATTTATTTATCTACCGCTGGAGAATAACATGATCGGATCATTTTTTCATTCTCATATGAGTTACAGAAGCAATATTTCGGGAGCTATTCCTTTCCATTCTTTCCTCACAATAGTCGCAGTCGGAAATGCGATTTGGGGGTTTTTGTAGAATGTGGAATGAGCAAGTATCGCTCATATTTATGTTCCTTTTATTCTGCTGTGACACAAATGTAGAAATTGCTCTAAATTAGGTTCATATGGCATCGTTTTGTACTACCAGAAAAAAAACTAAGATGAACAAGACAATCTTATGTATCCAAAAATGTTTTTTCCTCAAAATAAATATTAGTTTTTTTGCGTTATTGATTTGAAAGAAAATAAGGAAACTATCCTATCTAGTTATGTAAAAATGTACCAATGGGGAATTCCTTATAGTTGCTGATGAGTACAGCATACGTATACACGTTGTAATTAAATTGCTGATGGAATATATTTTTTTTCTCTGACTCCCAGTTTTTAAAGAAGTCTGCTATACAAGAGTATAATAAAACTGATGAGAAAATTTTAATTTAGTTCTTAATTGTGAAACAGTTTTGCAATTTTTAATTACTTGAGTTGTTTACAGAATCACTAAATACAGTTACAATGAAAGCAAGAGCGATTTTCGATCTATACTCACGGTATTCATTTTTTAATAAATTTTATCGTTACTGCATTTTTTCATTGGTTTTGAATAATAAACCAGATATTAAATTATATTGAATTATTTTATCAATTTAATATTATATTTATCAACATTGGTTGGATAATGAGGAAGTTGCATGATTTTTTTTTATTTTTTTAATCGATTCCTCTTGCAAAAATAAGCAACTACCCAAAATTTGAGGCCGATCGAGAAATTTTTTGATTGTCAAAAAAATTAACAAAAATCCCCTTTTTAAAAGCGCGCGAAAACGCCAAGAGTTTGGATGTGACGTCATCTTATACTAAACATTGTTGTAAAGCAATGGAGTTGATGGTATTATTGTTGACGTCATCTTATAGTTTAAACAATAAACGTTTTCAGTCACGTGTTTTTTTCTCGACTTTTAAATTAAAATATTTAATTAACTGTACATTTTTTTGAAAAACTGACTAGATATTTCATTTTACCATACAAAAAACCATACGGAACACTTGTTTGTTTTTGAAAATCTGACTCATGCAACTTCCTTATTGATAGAATTAATCGATTTGCCAATTGCTGTATTGTAAAACGGGTCAATTTCATACAAAGGGCACATTGATTTACTTTCATTAACACAAAAACTACTATCAAAGTTATTTAAGTCGTGTTTTTACGAAAAGTTGCCTTTATATGACTAAGCATAACATATGAAACCGTTAAACTCTGTAATAGGCCTAAATATTTTAGTGAAATAAACTAATATTTTTCGTCAAAAATCTTCAAATGTAAATTTCTAAGTTAAATGTAAAATCTCCCTGAAGCTATTCTACATGTGATAGAGATATCTGTAAATTCAAAATAAAAAAAAAAACAGTTTATCCTTGTTAAAAATAGGGGGTATACTTAAATTTTAAATAACCTTTGCCAATTTTCCTTAATTAAAGGTTTTTTCAAAAACAACAAATGGTGCAAATTGATACACTTTGATGTTGGACCCATTCATTTATTTAAAAGTTCCCATATTTACTTTGAGAGATAAACATCTATCAGCAATTAAAAAAAATTAAGAGTAAGTTAGATCTATAATATTGGCAAGATCTATGGGTAAGTTAGATATTTATGTAAATTTTTGAATCTTTGGGTTTAATTAAGTGTTTGAGATTGAAAACTGCTTGCATTGTAGCTATGTATATTCATAAACTTCTAAAAAAAAGTGCAGTTGATAAATACATGACCAAACGATGGAATCAGGATCCCTAAAACATCTGAGAAGTTATTAGTACTTTTCCAGGTAACAAAGAACCGTATTTAAAAAAACAGCGACAAAGTACCTATAAATGGCCAAAAACTAACCAGTTAATCAGTTTCGCACTTTTTAAATTTCTGGAGGATTTTCAACAAAGATACCTTTGAATTTTATTCAACTAATTCAGGAGCAACTATACCCATAAAAATTATCATATTATTTCCTTAATTAGATACTTGTTAAAAATTCTTAGATTTTTTTTATCCTTGAATGTTGAATGGAAAATTTGTGATGTATAATCAAAAAACGGTACTGTAATAGGGCTTTAGAATTTCTCAACAAAATAACCCTTATTATAGACTGAGAGCTGGATGCAAATTTTGGGAATGATAAGGTGCACGAGATATTTCACATGGAACAAATTAGATGGGAAAACTTATGTCACCACCGCCAGAAGGCTAAGAAGAAGCTTTTAGCGTGGAAGGGGAGGGGGTAGAACATGCAAACAGCGCGCGGTCCCTAGCTACCGAGATTTTGAGGAAATCGGTTGAAAATTTGCACAGTTTAAGGAGAGTGTGAATAAAAGATAATGTAGCATTCTCAAAAAAATAAGTTGTGTTTTAAGGGTTGTAGAAAACTAAACGAATTTTCGAATGTTTATATGAAAGTTACTTTACATTACTACTACAAAGAAAGTAAGTTTACATTACTTTACAAAAGTTTTGTTATAAACCCATTAATGCCCAACTTTTTATTTTTCTTAAATATTTGGTAAAAACATAGTAAATAGCCCCAAAACAACTGGAAAAATAGTGAAAAAAATTCCAGGTTAAAATTTTAATTTCTACACCAAAATTAAAAAACGTCTCTATAAAGGGACGGATGCCCCCGTGTTTTTTCCCTATAGTAAACGCATGGTAAAAAACTGTTTTAAAGCCTCAAAAACATCTTCTACCTTTTTAAGTGCAGCAAAAGTGATCGGAACCATACTGTAACATGAATATAAACAAAAAATATTAATTATTTATCCAATTAACTGTAAAATTAATTTTAACGTAATTTGAGCATTTTTATGCTCTAAAACTAGTTTTTTGCCTCCTAGTTTGAGTTTTAATTGAAAAAGGCATTCTTTGTTTATATGTTACCTAATATTAAGTAATAATTACTTTTACACCACTCAAATCCATCAGAATATCTCAATTTGTGAAGTTTAAGCCTTTCCAAATGCCCACACTTTTTATGTAAATAAGTAATTTTTTCTATTAAAAAAAGTTATTTGAATTTTGCTGTTTCAAATTGATCTATTTTCCCTACACGTTTCCCCTACACGAAATTAAATGTTGCAGATAGAACTACATTTTAGTTTTTGAAAATCCTAAAGTTAAAAAAGTTTTATTACATCATTACAAAGAAAAATTCGAAGCCATAAAGTTAATTTGTCAGAAAAAAATATTTAATATCCTGAAAGTGTGTGTTTAGTGAAATATTGGGTTGTCCCATAAGTTCTGTTACTTTTTACGAAGTTTTGTCTTTGAAATTTTTTTATGAAAAACTGGTAAAAGGTGGAGATTTCAAACAAAGGGGATTTTGATATATGCATATGAACATAATGTGTGATTTTGGTAGTTCTCGTGATATTATTTCTTTTCAAAATGGCGGTTTGAATAAAAGACCAAAAACGACGATTTTTGCGTAATTTTTTTCTTTTGTTTAAAAAACTAGGAAGAACGCATAATTCATGGCTAAAAAAAGTTTTGCTGTATATTCGAAATGTTAAGATTAAGAGATGTCATAATTTCAAGATGATTCGATAAGTTTAAGGTAGGAAATTTTGACTTTAAAACTTCATATATTGGCAATTTCAAGTGTTTTTACAGCACACCTATTGTCTTTCTAAGCAGCTAGTATGAAGCAAATTAAAGGCAGATGTTTTTTGAACCATAATGCTTGTTTCAACGGTTTAATCATAGAAAGCCTCTTTTCATAATATCGTTGAAGTTGAATTGATTTATTTCTAAATCCCAACGAGTTGTTTTTATTGTAGTGGTTTCGTATATGAAGCAAATAATTGCTTTGTTCGCTTAGCATAAGTTCAGCGAGTGTAATTCTGATAAGCTAAAACTTTGCGCGCTTGCATTGTGCGCACTACTTTCTGAACTTAAGTTCAGATATAATTTAATATCTGCATATTTTGAATACTTGGTTCTTTCCTAAGCTTTTTTATTCATTTTGATGCTTTTTTAGTGAAAATTTCTTTGAAATGACTAACATTACTGAGGTAAGCTTTTTGCAAAAGATGTTATGTTTGAGACCGAAATTTCCTAAGTTAAACTTATCGAATTATCTTGAAACTATAACATCTTGAATTAAACATTTCAAACATACAGTAAAACTTTTTTAGCCATGAATTATGCATTCTTCTTAGATTTTTAATTAAAAGAAAAAAATTGAGTGAAAATAGTCGTTTGCTGTCTTTTTTCAAACAACCATTTTGAAAAGAAATAATATCACGAGAACTACCAAAATCACACATTATCTTCATATATACATAAATCAAAATCCCCTTTGTTTGAAATCAAATCTCCACCTATTGCCATTTTTTCATAAAAAATTTTCAAACACAAAACTTTGTAAAAAGTTACAGAACTTATGGGACAACCCAATATATAACTTCTATTAATTTTTTTAAATCATTAATTTTATTTATTCATGATTAGTTTTTCAGTATGGGAAAAAAGTGACAATTTAGATTACAATTTTTCGTTTAATTTTTCACTGTTAAATAAAAAGTAAACATTTAAAAACTGTTTCAATTAATAAATAGCTCGTATAATTTTACAAAGAAAAATTTAAAGAATTATTTTTAAAGAGCTTATTGAAAATTTAGTACACATTAGTTTATTAAAACGTACTAAATAAATAACGTAAGCTTAACATTATACTATTTTACTTTTAATTTTTTATTTTTTCTCTTTTTTATTTAAAAGTTTCTTGTGTTTTTAAATTTAGTGAGGTTAAACTACTTACTAGATTCTGCACTGTTTTCTGAGTCCTTAGAAATAAGATCTTCACTTTTTTCATCCACTTGTACTTTCTTCCTCCTAAAAAGTAAAAAATTCATTTAAGGAGGTAGAAATAATAAAACAAATCTAATTAAGCAATTACAGATAATACAGTGGTCCAAAAAAGAGTTTATAATTATAAAATGGTACAGTTGTAGGGAAAGGAAATCTTCAAGGGTGAAAGGTTTAAATCTTCCCAAATGATTTAAATTTGTTAGTTTCATTAAAAATACTATTTTTTCAAGACTATAACTACCTGTTTTACACTTCAACATCATCTCCAATCTTTTATTTGAAAGAAAACAACTCCATAAAATACAAAAAAAATTTTTTACACAAAATCTAAGCAATAAAACACAAAAAACATACCAGCCTCTAAAAATTTGTAAACACCAAACGCCTTCTAAACAACTCCCGAAATCTCCCGGAGTTTTACGTTTCGCACAGAAAGAATATGATGTCGTAATCTGCAGTCCAAAAAAATAAAGCAAAACCCCCTTTATACTCACTAGGTAATCCTTTACCTAATGGCATTTCCAACGCATTACGAAGGTTTTATGTACCCACTTCACGAATACCCCAGCGTCGTAAACAGAGTTTCAAAATAAATAGGTACTCAAGCACTGACCCTATTTCTACCTCTTTCTAACACGCTCTATATACCCGCGTATACTTTATACATCGATTTATGGACACAAGTGTAGAGGGAAATGTTTATTTATTTATTGCTTTGGAAACTAAGCATCAGGATTCCAGCATCAAAATTCATTGCGGCATTATATCCAGTTTTCTTCCCCAAAAAAGTATCTATCCCGTTCTCTCGTTCTTTGTCGTCGTTATTGTTGCCATATCTCATTGTTGCCGAATCCGGTAGGAAAATAAATCCCTCCGAAGTGTGTGGAGCTCGGCGTGTAACGCAAGGGTTTCGGTTTATTTGCCCGGCCGTTTTTACTCTGTTTTATTAGTCGCTCATTTCCTTAAAGGTTGGTTTCACGCACATATTTTTCTGTGAAATGCTGCGAGGGATTAAACTGCAAAATAAATACGGTGGGGAGGGGAGTTTTATGTGAGTTTTTCAGGCAACGGGAATCCCAAAGAGGAATCTTTTTTCGGGAAGAGGGGATTGTAAAAAAAGTTATCAGTTTTCAATGAATAGTTCTCGAGCTTTACGTTTGGCCATGAATGTCATATAAAAAATCAAAAATGATCAGTAAATTTATTTCTATATCAGGGGAGCTACTGACATAAACTCAGAATCTCTGAAAACTATTAAGAGTAACGAACCTTTTATCCGGAATTCTAAAATTCGAAGTGATCCAAAATCCGGAAAATTTACAGATTTAAGGATATTTTAATTGGACCTAATTTTGTGTTGACCTTGAATTTTTCACAAATTTTGTTAAATCCAGGAGTTCCAGGGTTAATGCTTCATAAAAAACTAATTTCCGGGATTGCCCCGGAAATAGGTCATTAAGGTGGAACTTGGAAAAAGTGTTGACATCAAATTACGGTTAAGGGATAACTGATGTTCTTTTAGAATAGACAGTATCGATACTCCAGAACCATTTACGATTGAGGAAGTTTCCTAACAAACACATCTGTTCGATTAGTTATAAAGAAAGTAATACAACTCAAACTATTTTAAGGTAAACAAATTTTAATTGTAATTCTTTGTTTTTTAGAGTTAAAATTTCAAAATTTAATCCAGCATTGCTTTACAGAAGTATTTATGAACATCTCATTTAATATTTTTTTAATTTCCCATTCAAAATAATTCGGCAATCCCTATATTGAAGGAGTTGCGTGGCTACATCTAGAATATCAGCTAAAATTTTCACACCTATTTTGTTTTATTCAACATCATAACATTCCCCGTTGATTTCAAACAAAACCATAACGCCCGACAGCACTGAAACGATTTCCACATTTACAGTCTCACTTCAATACCAAAACAACTACAAGAACGAGCTACACATTATTACATACATTTTTATTTTAAGTAACAACCAAGTTAATAAACTCACGCCAAAACAATCACGCCAGCATAGTTAAGCAAGGACACACCATTCAATATCCTTTGGACATAATCCTCACGCCTGCCAAGGACAAAGGAAGCCCGGACGAAATCTGCAGCTCCTATGCAAATGATCCCTTAGAAACAAAGTGTCCATTGAAGGAAGACGGGGCATAAGAAATTGAGCTCCAGGGAAATTAGGCTAAAAATGAGGTCGATCTTCTGTAGCTAGGCCTTTATGGTGCACAGAGGAGACGCTGGGTAATCATAACCGTTGATCTAATCCGGAAGGGAAGGTCTTGCTGAAGCATAGAGATGTCAGGAGGGGAGGATTTCGGGTGTTATAAAATGTGTTTGTGTGCTTCCATTATAAAATGAAATGGGGGAGTAATGCTGCGTTTTTTTAAAGAAATGTTGTTGTGATTTGTGTTTTTTTCAGAGGTGTTGATGAAAAGTTTCGGATCGTTTTTTTTTCTTGGCTGTTGGAAATGGAGGGAAATGTTCTTTTGAGCAGATGGATGGAACACTGTCACCCCAAAACAGTTATAAATATAATCACTGGGGATTTTTATTTTGAATAATCTTTACGAAAGATTGTATTTACTTTAAAATATTACAAAGTTACTGAAGCATGTTTTTCATGATACGTCCTCACTAAACTATAACAGCTTTTAGAACTTTCTAATACAAATAATTTGGTGATGCAGATTAATTTTAAACTTATCATATCAGTTTAGAGAAATTCTACAATAAAGAATTGCATCTGTGAAATGAGAATAAAGGAATGAAAAAGTTATTTTAATATAAATTAAAAATTTTTTTAAATAATTCTTTTGTATTTTTTACAGTGTATTACGTCATCAGAAATCACAGGATTGTTTTAAAACTAATACTATTTTTTTCAAAGACAAATCTATATTTTGAAGTAGATTTTATGTATTAAAAAATCCTAGTTTGGTTGAAGGTTAATTTTTTAAATCATTTTTATTTTACTCATTGGAGTAAATCAACTTACTCATATTGCTTTTCTTTCAGAAAGTACGAGAAAAGAATTTTCAAGAATAAAAGCGTCCAATAATGACATCAAAATAACCACGGAAGATTTTTTTATGAGACAACACCCTAAAAAACCGTAATTACAAACACAAAAAATAAATTTTTAAATCCACGAAGCTCTAAACTTTCCGCTTAGATAACTTATCTCAACTTCCCCCCACCCCCAAGAAAATCAAATTAAACACCCATTCAAGTTCATAACCAAAAGGGGCGATAATCTTCCCGTCCGAAAATCACTTAACCCTCCCCTTCCACTCGAACACTTCTTTGGAAACTTTGGCAAAATGGAGCGCGAAAAATCGACACCAGGTGTCTCCGCGCAACGAAGCGTCCTCCGCATCTCCGGAGGCGATCCACTGAGCAGAGAGTGAGTGCTCTCGCTCCACTGATGTCTCTCCTCCGTCTCCATTGAGTCCACTGTGCCGTGAGGGTGCGACCCGCTGCTGATGTGGTCGGGATTATATTCAAAAGCGTCGCTTGGGAGGGAAAGGAGTTTGGGTGTGTTTGAGCGGGGAGAGTTTCAAAGATTGATTGTAAATATGTACGAAATTAGTGGTTATGGGGACGTACGAATAAATAAAGCAACCGAAAAGAGCATGTTGTAAAAAATACTGAGTTTCTCAAAATTTGGTGCAAATTTAACAGTAAGTCATACCATGACAAACATGATTTTCATAGAATCCATGTCTGCAAATGTAAACTGCGTCCGCTTGAAGACAATGTTCGTTCCCGAAGGGGCAACAACAACAACCCTAGTGTAGAAAGGTGTTATGAAGGCTTAGGTCAACCTTTATCACGAGAAGGGACATGAGTATTAACAAATTAGAGGAAATTCTATTTTGAGGGAAATTAACAAACATTTTTTTCTTGAGGAAGACCACACCTTTTTTGTAATATTCAGTTATAAAAGTTGTATAAGGTAAAAAAATCTAGATATCCTCAGAAATTTTTAAAAATACCACAGTACCTTCACAGTATGTAAGTAACCTTCGTCCCTTTTGATCTGAAAGAGTTTCAAATCAAAGACTCTCCCCCGAAAAATTTATCATGTAAAACTGCCTCTTGACTTTTTATTTTGATTGCGGCGGCTCTTGAGTGCTTGGGCTAAGTCGCTACCTTCGAGAAGAAACAAAGCCTGAGCACGAAGTGTATGAGTCATTGGGTAAGAGACCGATCGAGCCAATAAGCATTGAAATTCAAAATAATAGTGGTTTGATGTAGTTGAATCTATCCAATGAGAATCCATTCCTTGGTCTCATAGCAGTGACGATATAGCTCCGTGCGTTGGCTTTATCCTATCTCGATGGTAGTGGCTAAGCGCACACTAGAGACTTTCGTCACGGCGACAGGGACAAAATTATCACACTGGCCATTGCAAGAAGCTAGAGCGCGCATTAGGCGACGAGACTCTTGGCCGATAGCCAAGAATCTTGACATATAGATTAGGCTGGAGCGAAAAAACTTTTTTGAAATTCAAAAAGATACCTACGGCAAAAGTGGTCCGAACAAAAACCGCAAAAAAATTTTTGAAATCGGTTAATATCTCAGTTCGCGCATCGAGCTCAAAGTTTATAAAAATGGTTAAAAATTACCATTTTCCGAAATTTTTAAGATAATATTTAAATAAAATTTATAGAAATATTCTCGCTTGTAATCTCTTCATAAAAGCCCAAAAAAGTAAAAAAAGGAATTGTAATGTTTATTTTATACATAATTGGGTGCGCAATTTTGCTTGTAAAATGCGAAATTTGCGAATCATTGGTTAGTTTGTTTCACTGTGCAGCTCTTCGCCCGTTTTGTAAACACAGCCCAGAACTCACCACGGGGAGGTGGCTGCGCGTCAAGTTCCACCCATCCCCTACCCAACCAACCATAATTTTTGTGATTTTTTTTAAAATTAAATTTTAAACAGGAATAAATTTAATTTCCGTTTTTTTTCTTCCAAAAATCTGGCATTATTGATCTTGATTATAAAAGTTGATTTTATGAAGCCATCTCTTGCTTTCTGTCTGACCACACACTTTTGTCGATTCTTCAGTTTTAAGCTTAACGCACCTTTCAACCGCTTGAGTGTGGCAGGGAAACTTCATTATGTGTGCAGTGAGCTCTGTGTTAGAATGCACTAATGATTTCAAATCTTCAACACTTACGTCTTTTAAAATTGGTGGAGGATAGATTGTGCATGATTTCCAGTCAATAATATGTGTGTACTCCGCTGTATTAAAATTTAATTTTTGGGGAACAAAATTTCTAATCCTTTCTACCCCACAGGCAGATTCTCTCGCTTTCAAGATTCTTTCAACTAACTACGATCTGTCAAAAAGAGACACTTTCATTGACAACAATAAGTTTTCCGGGTGTGCAAAGAATGCATTGCGTTCAACAACTCGATCAACTATTTGAAGTAGCTCCTCAGATAGATATCGAGTTGTTTGAACTTCATGAAAAACATGCTTGGGCCCATTTGTGAAAGAACTATTCGTTTTAATTTTAACCCACATAGGCAAGTATGACTTTAAGATAAATTTTGAAATCTCTTTTAAGCTTTCAGAAGGGCTGAGGACACTTACTTACAATCTCAACACTCTATTAGCAGCAGTGATTCATCTAGAATTTGATTGTCGGGCCAGGATTTCGGTACGAAAAATCTTCGGGACAATCCCCTGACTTTATAGCTTTGCATATGTCTAATAAATACTGTTGGTCTTTACTCAACATGTTTTGGTTTATTTCGGGAATGAAACAGTCAATGGATTCATACTTGACTATAGAGAGCTTTTCGCAATCATTGAGCTGTTTTCCAGTTGGTCGCGAAAAAGATTTGGGCCCTGTGGTAACTCCATACAAATGAAACCTATGGCGAAAGGGAAGTTCATTAAAATGTAGTAGAAAAATGCTCCTCTGCAGAGGTCTTCCTTCTTGCAGTTCTAACTGACGAATAGCCCCATTTTTCCAACCGGTGTTCGTAACGGTGCCATCACATCCTATTACATGATTTTTTACAGCGAAATTTCTTTTTCAATAAGGTAAGAAATAATACTACGTGCTATGTAGTGTGATGAAGCAGTGAGAGGTGACGCATGACCAATATAAGAGGATTCTGGCTCTTGAATTAGAAAATAGTGATCCACTTTAACTTTTCTACGGTATTGTTTATTATTTACTTTTTCTAAGCATTCGCCCTTCAAAATAAAGTCCATTAATTTGAATATTTTCTGAAAACTTTAAAACACTTCCAATATGCTTATTTCGGATCTGTCAATTACATGGGAAGAATCTGCGTCTGTATAATCCCTCCTATATCTTGTAAGACACTAAATGCTTTTACAACCGTTGCTCTATCTAAGATACCATATCTACTACTATTTAATGCAGTTGCCGTTCAATTAAACTCTCATATGAGAATGGGATTTTGATGATCGTGATGGTTTTCGATTGTCAGATTAAGATTAAGATGATTTTCGAATGTAAAGTAATTCCATAATTATTTTTAGGATGAAACTAACAAAATGGGTGAAGTGCTGCACAATGAAACAAACTTACCAATTATTCGAAAATTTCGCATTTTTCAAGCAAAATTGCGCACCGAAATATTGTAAAAATAAACATTAAATTTATTTTTTTTACTCTTTTGAGCTTTTGTAAAGAGGTTACAAACGAGAATATTTCTATAAATTTTATTTATATATTATCTTTAAAATTTCGGAAAATGTTCATTTTTAAGCATTTTTATAAACTTTGAGCTCAATGCGCGAACTGAGATATTAACCGATTTCAAAAATTTTTGCACGGTTTTTTATCTTATTACATAAGACCACTTTTGCCATAGGTATCTTTTTGAATTTCGAAAAAAGTTTTTTCGCTCCACCCTAATATTGCATTGCTATCTCGAGTGACTGTTATGTTTTAGTCGCCACGACAGAAGCCTCTAGCGCGTGCTAAGCCTTAGAAGTTGGAAACCTTTGATATAGATGATCTTGGTCAAGTACGAACTACGTGGTTGATGAGAAACTAACACCATCAACTCTACACTCATGACGTGACGTATCATCCCACCAACACTTACCAGCTTCTCCTCCACCCAACCGGGCCATCTCTTCAACCCGGTGCGCCCCAATGGGGCAGCCCAGGTGGGGCGGCCCCTTCAATTAAGCCCTGCTCCGGAGCCGTTTATCAGCTATCACACTTGATTAAATTCCGGATCCCGAGTTTACTTTGAGCCGGGAACTTCCTCTGGAGGAGGTTTTCCTGGGGAGAGGATTAATCTTATCGCTTTCTCTGTTTATGGGTTCTGGCGACCAATTGGTTCATTATGTCGCTTGCTTGGTTTGCAGGGGAGGGGGGGGGTTGTCGAGGTGCAGGGGAGGATATGGGATGTATGGGATGGATAAAATGTTGATGTTTATTCTTTTGTTTGGGTTATATTGTGTTGCTTGGAGTTTAGGTAATATGGGACCATTTAAAAGCCGCAATTCAAATTTCGAATTAAAGGTTCTGATTTTTGGCTTAAATGGCTTGTTTCATCATTACTAAAACCATTCTAGTCATTTTTTGGCAGAAAAAAATCCTAAGTATGATTTTTAGGATGTTCCCATTTGGGAACATCGGCGTTTAGGGTGAAGTTTTTAGGGGGATTTCCAAAAGGCACATATTTTACTATTAATTCAAATAAAATGATTAAAATAGGTTTTTATTCAATAATTATGGACATTTTTATGATATGAAAAGAAGAGTTCTTCACCAGTAACCTCTGGTTAGAGGAATGTGTGAGAAAACTCCAGCTCTCAAGCGTCGCCTCCAACCGTGGACCGGTTTCGCCCTTGTTAGGGCTCATCAGCACGGTATAGGAAGGTAACGCAAGAGAGCGGAGGAAGAGCTTTTAGTCTAGCCGACTATAACGGAAAAAGTGGTGACTATTGATCAGTCCTCCACTATCTGCCGGAATGAACTGCGCATTCCCTAGAACATATTTAATTCCCGAAAGGCAAGGTATGAAAAGAAGAGTTCTTCACCAGTAACCTCTGGTTAGAGGAATGTGTGAGAAAACTCCAGCTCTCAAGCGTCGCCTCCAACCGTGGACCGGTGCCTTTCGGGAATTAAATATGTTCTAGGGAATGCGCAGTTCATTCCGGCAGATAGTGGAGGACTGATCAATAGTCACCACTTTTTCCGTTATAGTCGGCTAGACTAAAAGCTCTTCCTCCGCTCTCTTGCGTTACCTTCCTATACCGTGCTGATGAGCCCTAACAAGGGCGAAACCGGTCCACGGTTGGAGGCGACGCTTGAGAGCTGGAGTTTTCTCACATTTTTATGATAGTTAACGGTTTTTTCATTTTCGTTATCCATACTTGGACGATTGAGTAACATTTTATAGATTTTCATAAGAAAAAATTGACATGTTTATTACGTACACGAAGCTTTTCCGTACATTTTTCTTGCAATATGGGTAATATTTTGGTATAAGAAATACATAAGAGTGTGCCCATGCGCATCAAAGCTAAAGAGTTACGTTTCTGTGAGGTATTAGTTTTAATTACGGTTCTATACGGATATCTAGCATACAATCCACTAATCGCATTCAAATCCATTTAGCTTTCAAATGTGATAATCATAATTTTTTGATAACCATTGATTCATTAAAGCTGTGTTTCTCATGGAAGATTCCGAACTAAACCACATATCTTTTACATCCAACTTACGTTAGAAGAGTGTTTTTAGATGTACACACTTTTCTTTATTTTCAAAATCTTTCAATTTTATTCATAAAATTTTTATGTAAAAAAAGTACTTGAACAAAATATATACGCAAATCCTCAGAAACACTCCAAATATGCTCTTTGCATAACCCCTAATGATAATTACTGAAAATTAATTGATCCGGGAGTTGGAAAAATATACAAGTGTAAGAATCTGCTATAAAGATGTGACATTTATTTCTCCATAAATCAGGTGAAAAAATAAAAATTACGGATTTTTGAATTTAAAACATCATTCTTCACCACTTGAATTTTTGCTTGTTATAAAAATCGCCTCAAATACTATGCCCCAAACGCCGATGTTCCCATTTGGGAACTTGTACCTTGTATTGGTAATTACTCTCCAAAATTGGAATATGAAGCTTTTCTGTCAATCCAAATAGGAAGATGTGTACTTATGCTACCTAAACACAGCAAAATTATTTAAAGCTAAATTTATTTAAAATTTTCACAAGTTGAAACTTGTGCTACTTTTTGAAGAGACAAAAATATCTAAATTTGATATAAATTCTACAAAAAAAGATTAAATTGCACGTGAAATTGCACTATTGCATGTAAAATAACTTCATATCTTTAGGTTGCTTTCTACCAAGTATAAAATTCCTGCCTGAAAAATTAAGTGGTAAAAAATTTCCTTAAAATGATGTTTCCATTTGGGAACATTGGCAGGTAAAAGGTTGGGTTTATGGTAATATGGGATATGGGTATAAGGTGGAGTAACAACGGAGGTGTTGCTTGTTGTAACAATGAGCTACCTCCAATGTTAAGCTTGTTGTTGCTGCAGGCGCCTCAATTGAATTTAATCTATTCTAAACTGCTATGTTACTTGACCCTGACTGAGAGAAAACATAGAGTGTAGTTCCCAGCGCGGTGTCTGAATTTTGAGTGAAATAACGAACCTCAATTTCGAAATATGACTAGTTTGTTAAACACAGGTGTATAATAAACAATAATGTATTTTTTAACACCATTTGCGTACAGAAATGCCTCGTAGTAACCCAACATGCTTTCGGTTTACTCAGCTTTTCCTTCCACGTAGTGACGTCATAGAGCCAAGTAACATTGCATTCTAGTACAGTATGAAACATCATTTCTAATCAATTGTCTTCATATAACTATTGTTATTTCTTTCGAAATTTTTAGTACCGTAAAATTAAAACACAGTGTTCTAAGAGGTTAATCATGGACATTAGATCACTTTCACCTCTATTTGAATAAAATACTCAAACATCTTTGATTAAAGAATATAACTTTAAAATTCATTAATTATTGTTTTACTAGACTTTTTTAACAAAAAGATGGGTAAAGACATCGGTCTCCCAACCCTTTTCATATTTCAAACAGTCTAGGTCTTTTCCAAACAATTTTGCACAAAAAATTTTTTGTTGATTTATTTCTATTTGAAATCATTTTTACGAATATGAATCAGAAAATGTAATTTTAAGTATTTTACATTTGATAGAAATCAATGTTGGTTCACTAAACTGAAGATTAAATGCCTGTAGGTATACATGTTTTGATGAACTTTATATATTTACTAAAAGAAAACTCATTTCAATTAACAAAAATAAATAATATTCCAATGTGAATTATATTTTTACACAGTAGTTACATAAATAAAAATTTCCATCAAACCGAGGTAAACATAAATCGGATTTTCATCGCACGTCCTAAATTATAATTTTCGTTATCTTTACCGTCTGGTTATTTAGTTTTTATGCCTTCAACAACTTCTTTTTTCTGCATTTACATATGCCATTAGTTCATATTTCCAATAATTTTTTTTGGAAAACAAGTATAATTTAATTTGTACTAGCAATTCATTATTTATTATTTCTGACAGACAAAGATTATATTAGGTTTTGTGCTAGTTAATTAGAAAACTTTCATCTTCAAACGAAACTAGTTAGTTTCCAATTAATTAGTTTTCTTTGAGTTTAAGAAATGAAATTTTTAGTTTTCTGATAATTATAAGTTTAAGTAGATTCTACACTTTGTTTTAAAGTTGTTCAATTCAATTTTGTTTCACATTTCAAACTATTTTCATTACAGCTAAGAACATTTTTACACAAATTCTATAAATTAAAATGGATCACTACGGGCACACATTCCCTCTATAGTAATTTAAAGTTAAATAAAAACAACTTATTAAGCTAATAAAATGATACCAACTTTTGTAATCAAATCAGTTTCTTATAACTTTTGAAAGTATTTCTTTGGAATGCTTTTTGAATTTAATACTTTGTTTTTCATTAATTTTAGTTAATTTAGAAATATGAGTTTAAGATAGCAACTTTGAGTTTCAACGAAGATCATATTATTGTTTAAATCTCTTTTTAAAATCTTATACACCCTAGTATTCCCTTCTGTCCTTTAATTGATTTTCCTAACATTTTTTAATAACATTGTTTCATTGGACTAAAATAAACAAAATACTAGAGGCTATAAAACTGTGGGAATTCCTTTATCACATCAGCAACTGGTATGACTCTCTATATCTAACAATTAACTGGCAGTGTTGAATTGATTTTACATCTCATTATGTTGTTATTCTTAAAAATATTTTTAAAATGTAAAATAGGAATAATGATTTTCGAGAGTAGATCATGGCATTTTTTCGAAGCCTCTACCACTACCTACTAAGTGATTCTATAGGGGATAGAAAGGAAAAAAACGCACAAAAATGATTTTGGGCTATAACATCAAGAATTTAAAAACTAGATCCTTAAAAATTTAATGAATGTAGATTTATTGACTCACAAACCAATCAAGAAAGTATTTGCTTTAACGAGAATAAAAAAGAAAATAAAAAAAAAATTAATACGTACTTTTACCCAACGTAGCGGGTAAAAGTACGTACTAAAAGTATTTAAAAAAAACTGTTAAGATAAATAAAATACAGAATGTATAAAAATAATTAGGCCAGTCTTTTAGAATAGCTTCTTATGATACATGTGAATCATGTGATCTTATCATACTTAACTTACTCCTCCATAAACTGTTGCCAACAGGGAAAAAATGGCTGCGTACCCGACTGCGAACTCTTACTGGCTCATTCCATGCCAAATCGACCAAATAAAAATAATCACCGGGCCTTTAGGTCATGGATTTTTTTCTAAATTTTTCTATAGATAGATCTCTATGAGAGATATCACCACAAGTTTTTTCAGAATTATTACTCAAAAAGGGACCCCAGGAAAAATTTCTGAAAATTGGACATTTTCCTCCATTTTTTTATTGATGAGTTACAAAAAGTGATGTTTCTCAACGTATTTTCAAGCAAATGAGCTGATTCTGGTGCCAAGTGAAAGCTTACACTCTACTCTTTCTAGTAAAATATAAAAATCCGTAATTATTTAATTATATTATTACTTTTTTTCAAAAAATCACTATTTTCGAAAAAATTGAATAACTCCGAGATATCTTAAAACATATACTTCAAAATTTTATACAAGAATAATCTTGACACATACTTTCCATAGCATAAAAATTGGGATGGTGTTTTGGGTTAATAAAAAATAAATAATTTTTTCCTAAAATTCGTTAAGTGGTCAATGCAGCTTATAGTAACTTTCTTCCCAATGTCATTAAAATGCAAGACTTAATTTTATCACAAGAAGAACTTACCTCAGTATGTATTTTCAACAGTAAAAATATGAAAAAAGTGTTTTGGGTGTTGAAAAATAATTTCTTTCAACATTCAATAAGTTGTCTATGTATCTTTGTGACTGTAACTAAAGGACACCATTATAATATGAAACTTATAACACAAGTAAGTTGCCTCAATTCAGTTTTTATTTTGAACATTAAATAAGGGAAGTTTTAGATGAAATAAAATAATTTGAAGTTTCTACTTTATAATATCATTTAAAAAATTAACTTCCTTTTTATTAATAACTTTTAAAATAAGTATTTAGCCCTTTAGACTTAGCCGTGAGGATTTATATGTGTTTGGAGGGAAATATTTTTAGCTATAAAGATGGAGTAAAGTAAACACTAAATTTGTACCAAAAGTACATAATTAAGTATACAAAAAATATAAAGTTCATTAAATATGTATTTATTATTTATATATGAGTGCTGAAGTTTAAATTTCGTGTTATAAGGAAATTCTGTAGACTTTTTCAAAGCTGCATTGACCAATTAACGAATTTTAGAAAAAAAATTATTTATTTTTCATTAACCCAAAACACCATCCCAATTTTTATACTATGGAAAGTATATGTCAAGATGATTCTTGGGTATAATTTTGAAGTGTATGTTTTAAGATAACTCGGAGTCATTCAATTTTTTCGAAAATACGGATTTTTCGAAAAATAATAATAATATAATTAAATAATTGTAGATTTTTATATTTACTAGAAAGAGTAGAGTGTAAGCTTTAATTTAGCACCAGAATCAGCTCATTTGCTTGAAAATAAGTTGAGAAACATCACTTTTTGTAACTAATAAGTCAAAAAATGGCGGAAAATGTCAAATTTTCAGAAATTTTTCCTCGGGTCCCCTTTTGAGTTAAAATTCTGAAAAAATTTGTGGTGGTATTGCTTATGAGTATCTATCTATAGAAAAATTTTGAAAAAAATCCATGACCTAAGAGCACATGCCATTGGTCGAGTTGGCGTGGAATGAGCCTACTCTCATTTTCTCTAACAAACTAAAAGTAGGCAAAAAGTTGCATATCAACTATTATCCTAGAGTACTTTTGTATCATATAAAATTTACTAATATCCTAGTGTTGCAAACCTTCCTCTTAAATCCTCAACAAACGAACGGTTTATGAGTCAAATTACTGAAGTGGAATAGCTTAAAAAGTTACATATTCAGCTTGCAACTCTGAATTTCCATCTCAATATCAGCATTACTCGTGCCCCACTATCAACTGCATTCAATCTCTTGTCCACACGTAGAATCTTAAGTGGAACATCAAAATCAATCAATAGAGACCCAAACCGAACAGAAATCGGAATCCTATCAAAGGTATACTGCATAATAATGCGCACTAAATGCAACATTACTGAACGCAAGGGACCGCTCTCAGGAAAAGGCATAACTTCGGAGGTTCACTCTAATGTATTAATCGCAGCCAGGTCGCAAAGGGAAGATACCTACTCAGCGGTTCTAATCAGATAGCATATGACTAGAGGGGGATTGGACGTTACCCTGTGTAGCTAGTATTGAGAAATGACAAAGTGAAATTAGCAAAGAAGGTAATATCTCGTAGCCGAATAGATTTAGGGGTTAAAAAGTAGTTAAAATTCTCAAAAAATAAGTTAGGATGAGGATGGCGAATCTCATGTTAGGAAATTGGAGAAATAGTGAATCGTTATAAGGGCAAAAATTACTCCATTAAATTTTTTATGTACTGTTTTAAGTAAACTTAAGAATTTTCTATGAAATACAAAATTGAAGGTTAATTTTTGGTTTGCAAAGAAAAAAAATTAAACGACAGGTACGATTGCCCGAAAACTCATTTGTACCAAATAGGAATCCATTACATTGTTGAAATATGAGAAGGCTTATAGCTTAGGTTTGGGTGGGTGTATTATGGTGGCCCCGGGCCATATCACAAAAGGGGGCTATAACCTAAAAATTGAGGTCCTGTCGTTAAAAAAGTGGTACCATAGAGATAGCATTGGTGTAAGATCAAAGAAAGATCATAGTATATTCTTGCCGTCAATGCTATTACTATGGCCACACACTTTTTTGACGATAGGAACTCAATTTTTAGGTTATAGCCACTAAGTGAGTTGTCGGACAAACGGCGTCAGACGCATGCACTGTTAGGAAGTTGATTGTCGGAACCCCACTTTGGTTAACGTGGCTCAACATCAAAGTGTGCTCTATTCCTCCTCACTCTACGACCCGAATGGCCTCCGGACGCGACTCTCGAATGGATCTTCCGCATTTCAATTCCGAAGTATTTAAATATTTACGACCCCAAATCCCCTCGACGCACTTTGGACCCGTCCCGAGGGCCACAAATGGAAGCATTACCATCCCTTAGATGTAAAGCAGCCCTCGGAACAACGGCGTCGGAATTAAGGACGTTTACGACGTCCTATATAAACAAACGACGGCGCGGGCCTCCAGGCTTAATCAAGAGTGTTCTGGTGTTGAAAGTTAGTTGATGATTGGTTGGTTGGTTGCTTAGGTTTTGTTGGATAGTTAAGATTCGGGGAAAGAGTTGTAGTGATTGGGTTCGTTGTCTTTCTGGAATCAATTATGTATTCAAATCAGAAGCTTGACGCTTTTGAGTGTTTGGACTGATTGGAGAAGCATCGTTGATGAGGGAAACTTACTGAGGCTTTTATGATTGGGGGTTTCGTCTCTGCGAACTATCTTTTGTTGCCGGAATAACGATTAAGCTTTCTGTATTTCAAACAGATACAAGTTGTAACTTGTTTGGGATGTAGAAACAACGTATGAAATGCACAAATAATTAAGGTAAAGTTAAAGCAGGCATACAGATGGGTTTCAGAGATACTAAGATCTCTTTCGTCAGTGGCTAGATAGAAGAGTAAAACGGAAGGGAAAAATTCGGCTATACCCTCATCACTGGCTTAACCGCCACTTTTATTAAAAACCGTGCGTAGTACTATAGTACGGTTCTTTGACGTTTCGGATCGTCTGTGTACATTATATCGTCGTAATACAGCACATCTAACATTTGAAGCACCTTTAGTATTCTAATACTCTTTCTCGCCAAACAGTTTTCGCGACTTCGTTTGGCGGTTTTAATATGGCTGTGCTTTTTTTTAAACCAACATTTTTTCAAAAATTCATGCTTAGATATCTGATTACTTGATCAGGCTTCGCACCTAAAAGTATTAAAAGCATTTTTAAAACATCTTTATAGCTCTAGTATAGTAGGCCGTGGTTTGACACATTTTCACATTGGTCAGAAAAAAGTTGCCGATCTTTCTTGATCTGTCATAGTATTTATTAAGAGAATCAATCTCGATCAAACCGTTTGAGAACGTGAAAGATATTGGTTTATTTTGAGTGCGATTTTGTTTTGACTATTCCTCCGAATATTATTAAACTAATTTAAAAAAGATATTACTGGATCTTCGATTACGTGTTACTTTTTTTATTACATGTACCTATTTTTCCTTTAATTAGCTTTGTAAAGTTCCTGAATAATGCAAATAAAGAATGATTTATTTTATGTCGTGGTACCTTACCTGCTACAAACTTATTGTGATTAAAATGTAAGTGAAAAGTATACAGTTTTGTAATTTTTTTTATATTCCTATGATTTGTTTTTGGTTTATACACCCTTAAGAGGCAAGAAAAAATTTTCCCATAAGAATTGCATTGAAAATAAAGTTATCAAACAATTAATTCTGATAACAGAAGAAGTGCCTATTTACAAAAAAATATAGAATATTAATATATAGAATATTAATATATATATAATTATATAGAATATTAATAATGTGTATTTTATATATCTATGATTTGAGACAAAATTAATAGAAATGATGGACATTCTTTTCTGAAAAGCAGAAAAATGCTCGATATGGGCAAGAGAATAAGAAATTCTATAATAGAATTGGAGGAATAGATCAGGAGGGTGACTACTTCGGAACATCGCTTGCTAATAGAATTTCTATTAGCAAGCGATGTTCCGAAGTAGTCACCCTCCTCCTAAGTATTCCCCGTACCTAGAAGTGCTTGACTTCAGTGATGAATAAATGTGATAGTGTTGGTTTAGACTCGATTTAAGCAGCAACCACACGAAGCCATATTTGTCTATTAATTTCACTGCCAATTGAAACAATCGACAACTACTTCAAACTGTGTCTTTTTCCGATGTTAGATGTGCGGTATTGCATCTTCCACGACGATATCTTTCTTGATACTTTTCTATTACCCAGAACTAACAAGTACTCTAACTTCTTACTACAACCAAGTTGGCGTCTTTGGCACGTTTTTGCTATGTGCTCTATTCAACCTTTCCTAAAATTCTCATCAGTAATTATTTCATTTCTTTTCAGGTACCATAACTTTTTTTTCCTAAAATTTTATGACTTAGATAATAAATATAATCTAATCTAATAAATGAATTATTATCTTAGTAAAATTTGATCGAATTTTACCATAAGGCCGCCAGATGGTTTGATTCACTAGTTTAAAGGTCAAAATGACAAAAGCGTTGTTGATTTCTAACCAAATGGGGACTGAATTGTGTTAGCTCTGTTATTGGATTGGATCAGACTCGAACAAAAAAGCTCTATTGTGATATTTTAGATTGGATTGGATTGTGGGTAGTACATACATTTTCCGGTTTTTAAGCTTGATCTCAAGAATCCGCTTCTTCAACTAAATTCTTCATGCTATGTACGACCAGTGCTTTGATTTTAGTAACCCCCGCAGTGGTAATAGAAACAATATTATGCCCATCATGAAGATCAGAATTTTAACAGGCCTTTTATGATAGCATAGCTGGTTTGATGAAAACTACATAATCCTAGCTGCTAATGTAGCTTAAAATGTTACACCTATTTTAAATTTATTATAAGAAATAAAGATTATTTTGTAAAAAATGCCGGAATCGAACGATTTTGCTGGTTTTTAGTCCGATCTTAAAGCATAAATTGTACTAGAGGACATCGTGTGAAACAAGATTTTGCAAATCGTAGAAATTAGGAAAGGTCTTAAATGAAATATCCCCAAAAGACACCAGCTTGGCAGTAGATTGAAGTTGTAGTACATGTTGCCTGCGTAAAATGGAAGAGTACGGATTAATACATTAAATACAGAGGGTCCCAAAAAGTTATAAAATTTTACAGTAGACATCAACGCTCTTTTCTCCAGGACGCGCCAGCGCATCCTCGGCAGCGAACGTGTTAAGCAATAATGTCGAAATGGTCCAAAGGGCACATACCCAAGCAGCACAAAAACGTTCAAGGTTCGTCCAATTTTTTATGTATAGCCGAATTTCGTTTACTTCCAGTTCCAGTTACGAAAACTTTATATACAATTTTTAAAGAAGAAACAATAGACATACATGGTGACATTAAGTGGATAATGTGGTAACTAGATGTCTTGTATGAAATTACGTGATTAAAGTAAAAAATTGCGTAAAGAACTGTAAGGAACGAAACCTTAAATGGATGTAACTAAGACCCTTCTTCCAAAACGCACGATGACTGACACCTGGTAAAGTCATCATTGTTGGGTAATTGTGGCCCGTGGTCAAATAGAAAAATCTTGGTCCCAAAAATTTATGAAAGTAACAATACATGAAAAAAAAATAATTGCAATAAAATTAAAAAGCGAAGAAAGTTCGTGACAATAACTAAAATTCATTAAATTTTAAAAATCAATTGGAAGTAAATGTGACAGCAATTAAATTTGTTAAAAAAAAGCAAACAAAATTATTTTTCTAAGTGCAATGAAAAATAAGTGCTTTAAAAATAATGAATTCTTGAAAATATGTTACTGATGTAAAAAAATACAAAAAGAACGACTTTCCGTTTTTGAAGTATTTTGTTTAAATCCCCTTTTTGTCAAAAAATTAAGAAAATATGCCATGTGAATGATCATTCCTTCAGGCGATGCGTAAATGTACCCATTATCAATTATTTTTTTATTCGTACTTACGAATTAAAAACGACGATTCTGTCGGTTTTTTTACAGTCACTCACAATTTCTTTCATTACCCCGAGTTATTTCTTCCACAACCTTCCAACTTCTGAACTTCATACTTTTAAAGTTAAAAAAAACGAAAATATTGTATTTTTCCCAAACTCGCAGTGAGATTATTTCTGAAATAAAAACTCGCTATCTATGCTTTCGTTAATTGTCCAACGGCCCTATTATGAAATCAAACAATGGCGGGGAAAAGAATAACATGGAAAGCACTTAAAGTTGAAAAAACGTTAATTGCCCCTTTTTTCTATAAGCGGTTTTGGCAACAGGAAAAGTATGAAAAATGCTAGAACGGTTGATATCGTTTCAAAAAGAACGCACAAAAAATTATTGCGATAAATACACAAGACCCAAAAAAGACTTATGAATTTTTAAAATACTCAGTCTGTTTTAATTAACTTCCAAGGGATTGATATCGACTTGGTCTTAATTAAAGCTAAGGTTCCTAGCAGACAAATCTCTAGTAATACTTAAAAATATTTAGAAAGGTGCATTTTTCTATGAGAACGCCAAAACGATAAAAATAAAATTACAATTTGGAGCTTTTCCAAAATTTTAAACTTACTATCTAATTTTTCATACATCTTTAAAAATTCAACAGTAATCTTCTGCTTGCTATTTTAAAATAATGCTTAGCTTGCAAAATGTGGATATCGTACTAAAAATAATCAATTTGTGCAGTAATAATAATCAGTTTGAATAATTTTCTTACCGAGAAAAATTCATCGTTTTTATATAGAGTTAATTCTATGAATAGTCGCTGTTTCTCTTTTTCACATTTTTACCGAAGTAAGACATTCACTTAAAACTAACTAAAATGTGTAGTTAAAACTCATTTAAAAAATATATTTACTTCGTTTATTAATTGCTTTGATACTTCAAAATATATTTCTATAAAAAAGATCGGGTTATATAAAGCTATACGTATAGCTCAGTGTATTGAATCTTTTATTACTGTAAGGGAGAGTGGGGCACATTCGCACAAAAAGTGCATTTCGGCATATTTCTCTGGATCTAGATGAGATATTGAAACAAACTCGGATTCAAATGAAAGTTAAGACCTTTCCCGATATTTTAGAACAATTTTATTGGTCGCATTCATCAAGAATTTCTAACCTATATCATAAATCTAAAAAACTAGAAATTTCGTGCGAATGTGCCCCATGGGTGGGGCAGTTTCACACACGTGTGGGGCACATTCGTACACATGCAAAAAATTATACAATAATTATTTTTACAAACTAAAAAGTTTATTGCACTTTAAAGTAAGGATAATTAAACTAAATATTTGGCACTTTAACATATTTTTCCTCTAAATTGAAGATTTTTTTACAAAAAGAAAACAGCTTCAGAAAATATTGAACATCTAAGTTTTTGATGAGGAAAACAATTGTAGTAATGAAGAGTATATTGCACATTGACATACTTCACATAATATAATTAGTTAGAAAAAGTTCAACCAATATTTTAACTGTCAGGTTTTATTACACAGGAAATTGAACCAACAGCTCGCTTATTAACACCTGAAACTGACGGTTGGGGAACTTTTAATACGATATTATCTTTTTGTATGAATGTTGAATCATTACTTACTGGGAAAATAAAAGTGTAGTCATTAATTTTAAAGTTTTTAAAGTTTTTCATCATTAATTTTAAATAAGCACCATTCAATTCCAAATTTTCTATTCGACCAACATAACAAAATTTTACTTCTTAGTGGCAAATTCTACTAGAATAAAATCACTTAAGTCCAAGTCAATTGGTATTAAACAATTATCAGGGACATTTATTTCTTCAATGTTTAAATCTGGATCTAAATTTCTTAAAACTGAAGCTTTCTTTAAGATGTTATTTTCTATTATCACCAAATTTTGAAACAATTACAATAAAAAACAATTTAAACTTCAAGTTATTAAATATACTGCACTTTTAAGCATATAAATCACTTTCATAATCTAAAATGGGAAAGATGAGGCACATTCGCACTGTCCGAATCTGCCTCATCTTTTGGTGTACGAATGTGCCCCATCTACCAGTTCAAGCTTATCACGTCCCAAAAAAATATTTATACATAAAGCAGGGAAATAAAACCCTTCTAGAAACCTTCTTTAGTAGTGCCTCTACTGAATAAAATGCTGAATGTCCATTTGACAGTTATTTTTGATTGATATTTTACGCCAACAAAATGACAAGAAAATTTACTTTGCTGCTTCTAACGCTAGCAAATTTCTAGTACGTATACAACAAAATGACTCAGGGCTTTGAAAATTCATGCAGGAGGTGGTAGTCATGCTTCCATCTACTGGTTTTTTTTTTTCAGATTTTTAAATTAATGATTACTAGGGGAAATGCCGTCTGTCCGAATGTGCCCCATGTGCGAAATAGTCCCACTCTCCCCTATTGTAAATTCCTTTTTTCTCAATTTTTCTCTAGTGTTATCATTTATTTTATGTTCATTGAGGCATTTATACGAATCATTATTTTAATTTATTTTTTAGAACAAAAATCTAAACAGTTTTACTTTTGATCATGCACCTAAATTCATATAAAACATGGGTTGCTGAAGTCTCCCCCTCAAAAAACTCAAAAGACACTTACAATCCCTCTTTATGAAGTTTAAAAACATTTACAAAAAATTATATTAAGAAACAAAAATACCACTTCCTAATAAGACGTTTAGTTTAAAATAACTTTTCAAAGAAAAAACACATCGTCGGAGGTATGAAAATTACATCACTTGGGAATGTTCACAACAGTCATCAACTTTTTAAAAATTTCACCATAAAAAAAGTTGTAGCATATTCAGTAATACAGCTTTATTTGAATGTGAGACGTAATCTCAATGATTACCTAAATAGCACGAATATTTTTAGCGCAGAAAAAATAACTCCCAAAGCAATAGCTTTTTTGGCTGATCTAAGCCCAGTGTAATGATACCTTTGCGTTCGCATTGCCATTATATTTTAAATGTAGATTGTTGAGTAGAGAATAATACAAGTAATCATATTGTAAAGTATTGCATAATTTCTAATATGGCATTTGATGTTGTGAAGTAAGTGTGGATTCCTAACATACCTACTAAGAGTAGTTTAAGTTATGCACAAACATCATTCATTTTTCACACATTAAAAGAATCCCGCTTTTGATTTTTTTTTCAGTTATCATGAAAGATCAATATATAGTATATATTACGTCAAAAATCGATTATGAAAACTTAATCACTGAAATCAAGAAAGAAATTGTCTTAATTAGGCAAAAAAATTACAAAATCAAACGAAATTAGACTCACTCAGTAGATGTGATTTCTCGGCTTGACTCTCCGAAATCCACCATTTTTCCTAATATTGGAACAGTGTTCTGTGAAGGTTCATCAGGATCTGAAAGTTAAAAATAAATTCTGAATTATATTTGCACTTGTGCAACATTCACATTTTTTAGAAATACTTTAATAATAAAAAGAAGAAAACCAAATTGTCTGATATCTATTCTTATTAAATATATTAAAAAGCTCTTATGATTTTCAAAATTAATCAATTTTTTTCTCAAATTGGAAATATTGAATTTGCTTTCAATTGCTTTTAAAATTTACACATATGCATCAGTTTTCTTATTTTTTTAAAGTAATTTTAAAATAGCCTATTTGAATAAAGTTTAATTTTATTGAAGTTTATGATGCTTTTTTTTCACGTCAAACTTGATACAGAAAATGTTGAAGTTAATCCGATATCCCGAATAAGGCATTTTATTTTTGTACTTTTTCCCTACATACAGTGGGCCCTCGCATATTCCCGGTTGAGCAATGTTACAAATGCATATTTGCGTAGGTCGATCTCAAAGTTTTTTAGCAATGAAACTTGCATATTTGGAAGAAAAGATATAAATGTTTTATTCTGGTATTTATTATTTTAAACCATTTTGAAAAATGTAACTTCTTCTACCAAGTTATCTAACTAGTAACCCTTTTAGTATTTACTACAAATTATTAACATTTATTACAATTTACAGTTATTTACAATTTAACTACTTTTAGCGTGAACCAGTTTTATTAGTTTTGTTTTTGTGTAATAAATGACCGAACCATTATGTCTGTTGTATTATCATATAAGTGCGTTTTAAAACTGGGTTCGTTATTCGCGTATTCGCGGTATATTTTGGAACGTGACAACCGCAAATAACGAGGGAACAACTGTATATACCATATATTTTATCATGTACATTTATTTTTCAATAACAATAATTTTACATTCATAAAAAATATTTCACAGTTTCAGCTGCAAACAGTAGTTTCATAATTTATAGTTTCCTATATGTTTTATTCTACAAATGTTCATTCGGATAAAAAAATGCTTTACTTTTTATTAAGTCACATATAAATATTAATAGGCTAATATAATGTACCGTAATAAATTATGTAAACAATTGTTAAAAGAAAAACTTCATTCCAAAAAACCTTTACCAGCCAAGTAATCTGGAATAAAATTGAATTAAGTAGCATCCAATAAAATATTCTTATGAACACATTAGCTAATCAATTTTTTAAAATTGAAGTGTTTTCATGTCGTAGAGAATATAAAATCTATTTAAAAATAACAACTAAAACTCTCTATATTAATGCATTCATAACTTTTAAAATAAAATAAATTCAGTTTTCTCGTAGATTACTACTACTTCAAAATTTAACGACACAAAGAACCCCATCAATTTCCAATAAACTTTTGAAATAGGGGCATCCTCTCGTACGCATTTGATCCTGAACTTACTTTATCTGCTCGCTATGACTTAACAGAGCAAAACATTTTCCCCTCCCATCTCATTTCGTATATCATAAAAAAAACCTCCGAACTTCGTATTGATTGAGACAACAAACCGATCAATAATCCGTTAACAGCTGTTGAAGTAAGTGTGTATACTGTATCGAGGAAGAGACAATCAAAAGCAAGGGAGAGGTTAAAAAATAAAAGCTTTTGTTTACGGGACATGGCAACAAAAATAATCGGAAAATAATCAGGAAAAATGGGATAAAAAGCCCTGAAGAGAATGAAGCTCGCTCCCTGCCGATTGTATCGTGTTTTAAAGGGGCGTTATCGTCCGAATCCCGATAAAAACGAAGAAAAAGGTACTATTGAGGATGGTTAGTTTCTGAGGGGATTTGGCACCAAATCGGAGAGCCTCTGCTCGAATAGTATAGTGTTAGATAACAAAATTGGTTCATCATATAATGAAAAGGGGAGAGTGTTGTACCTTTGGACAAAAATCACGTTTGGATTTTTCTAAGACAGGTAAAATCACATTTTTACCATTTAAAGTGCCCAACCTATAGTCCTAACCTTCGCAAAGATGGTTATTTTTTAATTAGCTAAAATCTTCAAAATTGGATTTTTAATTCATTTTAATAACTTGACGAAATTTGTGTCCATAGATACAACAACGTGCTCTCCCTATGGACAGATCCAGTTGTACCTGTGGACACCCTTAAAAAGGAAAGTTTTAGTTGAAAAAAGCTTAAAATGAACATTTTTATTGGTGTAGTACCTTTTAATAAACTATTTCAAGCATTTTTAAAATTGAGAATAGATTTTTTAAAGTAATGTAGTTTTAGATCGTAAATAATCAATAAAACGAAGTAGATTGATAAAAGTCTTGATTTTTTACCAAAAATACATAAATCACATGGGATTTTCAGATCGAAATTTGAGGTAATAGTTTCACAATCATGCTGATTGATCTGATCCCTTCACTGATCCAAAAAACCCCAATTCGATCGCTTTTTAGTTGTGCAAGCATTTGGAGGTGATAACTTTCGCAAATCTTCTTCAGTGGAAATTTTAAGTTTTTTGTAATTATCATACTTAAATGCGATAGTGTGCTTAAGATTTTATACCATATTTTACATTAAATGCAAAGTAAAATAAAAATTTTTAAAAAGTAGTTTAGATCACAAAATATTTGATTTTTCATCTAAAATCACTTGAAAATAATCGCCAACAAATAGATAACCATTTAGAATTAATTTAATATGCATTAAAATGTATTCACTTTAATGAAACCTGATTCAAAAACGCCGAAGCGAAAGTGTACACAAACGCAATTTCTCACAGATTTACTTTGAGAAAAATCTCGCCAAAAGAGTATTTGGCAAATTTTTAATTCTATGCGGTAGACCCTCCATTTAAGATCAAATATTAGCTAAGCCACAAAAAAAGCTCTGTTATCAGTTGCAGCGTTGGGTTGCGTTTGGGTCCGGAATGCGTATATATTTATGGCAAGCAGGGTTCAATTACACAATTACAAATTATTAGCATTTCAGCTGCAAACTGCATATTCCAGATGTAATAATAACATTGATATATTAATAATAATATGTTCTTAAAACAATAAAACAATATGTTTAGAAATATTCCGTTTTAGTTTAAATATTATTTTCAACTTAAATTGATGTTAGTTTCAATCTTACAAAAATATTAGTTTGCTTTCAATTCTGATATATAAGGAATTTTTTCATGATCTTGCCAACCATTCTTGTGGCTTGGAAGTAGCGAGATACATTCTCGCCAATTTAAAAACGCGCCAAGGGAGAAAGAAAATGAAGTTTTAAGAAAACTCGTTACATTTCGCTTAGGACGGCAGTATAGTAGTTTTGGGAATGAAATTACATAAATAGGTAAACATAAATATAATTTAATTCTATTACTAAATTGTTTTACCAAACATTAAAAAGGAGGTTTGACCTTGCCAAAAGGAGTTTATTCGATAGGATTTTATTAATTTTCTATAAAATTTGATAATTGATGATTTTCAATAATTTCGAGTGTATTATTGTGTAAATTTAAATGCATTATTTTATTTGAATTGTATTTAACTATTTTAAATTAATTTTATTTAACTCTGTTAATTTTCTTATTTAATTATTTAATTTTAATTATTTATATTCATTAATCATCAAGTTATTCAATTATAATTTTGAAATATTGGTCCATTATTTTCAAGTAAAAGATCAATTCTTAAAGTATTGGTATCGTATATGGCACCATAATGCAAAATAATCAAAAAATGCACTTTTAAATATGTAATAAGAGTCGAAACACATGTTCATTTTTGTTACTAAATATTTACAATAGTTTTACATAAAAAAATTTAAATACTACTAAGGTAAATGTGGGTATAGTGGACACTGTACCAATAGTGGCCACATAGCTGATTAATTTTAAATAGAACGAGTTAGAGGCATCGAACAGCGTCAAAATTCATAGGCATAGTAGATTGTACAATCAGGTAAGCTGATAAATTACCACCGATACCACAGATCAGTATGGGAAGGATATTTAAATATTTGAAAATAACAACATCGGCCGAGTGACTGAAATTTGATTTTGCTTATTGAATCGCGTAAGGAAACGGGTAAGTCGGAACTGATTTTTTCGTATTTATTACCGCTTGATTGACTTTTAAATTTATATCAAGATAAATAAGAGTGTATAAAATAATACTGAATAAAATTTATTTGAAAATGTTGACTTCACGAGGAATAAATGGGGGTGTCCACTTTACCGACACATAATCTTAGATTTTCCAATAGTGGCCACTGCAATGGCTTCTAATAGAAACATAAATAATACTTAATTTGAATCAGTTTTTCTTCATAAACTGTTGACTGTGCTTTAAAATGAGTGTTAAATAAATTTGGTTTCATTCTGGCTTCGGGAACCAATGTTTCTAAAACATAGAATTACATGCTAAATTCCTCTCAAATCAGCTACAGCGTAGACTTTGGGCCGAAAACTATCAATTTTTTTAAAAACAAAGCTAATTTGATTGAATCTAAAATACATTTCGTTGGGAAGGAAGATTTAATTAGAACTAGATGACTATACGAAGAAAAACCCCTCAATTTCATGCATAAACCCCTCATATAGGCAGAAAAAGACAGGTGTGTCCACTATTGATGCAAGAGGTGTCCACCATAGAAGCAACAGCTTCATCTATGTGGCCACTATAGATGCAATTCGGAGTACTTTTAAAAAATTAATTAAAAATACTTTGCCCAATCTAATTAAAGTTTTTAATGGTAAAATCGAAAGAAGAAGATCCGATTAACCTAAAAATAGGATGATAACCGTTTCGAAGCAAATAGATTGGTATTTATTAAGAATATAAGCAAAAATTTTCCTTAAAGTGTCCACTATACCCACATTTACCTTATACGAATTTATTCAAACGGAGATGGGCACCGCCTGATAGGCCACTAGGCCTTGGCAGATTTGATTGATACGAATTTATCCAGACAGAATTTATTAGAAGTTAATCAAGAAAATAAACACATGATTCAAAGACGCAAATTAGTTTCATGCAAGCTTTAAATTTTCCAGTCTTTCGTTTTGAACAATTTTCCTTTATTTCATCCTTTTACATTATAAATTACTAATAATCTGTCAATATCAAAGATTACCGAAACCAGAGCTTTCAAAATACCAAACAGAACTTACAAGAAGAACATTGGCGAAATATCTTTCTTTACACCTTCCAAAACCAACCAATGGAAAGAAACCAGACGCACTCGATCAATAGTACATTCGAGGCTGAACTTTTTAAATGCTCGAGTTAAGCTAGTTCTTTCCATCAGTAATGGTTCCGTACGAAGTTGAGAGTGTTGCTGAAATTTAATCTATTGATTCAGTAACGCCTTCCACGCTTTCCACCATTGGAAGAAACATGTGTTACCACCAAGGAAAACTTGATTTGCAATATGATTGCTTATTGATGTACTGCTAATGTTCCTTTTAGTTGATGGAAAAGGCGGGGTGCTTGGAAAAGCTCACTTTTTATTGTCTTTATTCATTCGGAAATGAATGTTTAGGGGTTGCGGAGTAGGTTGGCTGTAGTTAGGGTTCTGAATATTTCTGAAGGAATCGATACCGGAATCGAATGAGAATCGAATACCTTGGAATCGATACCAAAGAATTGAACCATTGAAGGAATCGATTCCAACAGGAATCGAATCTTAGGAATCATACTTAATTTTCTAATTAATACTTATAATTATTAAAAATTTTTTTCACTAAATAATTAGTATTTTGCAGCAGGAATCGAATCTTAGTTATCTTCCTTAATTTTCCAATCTTTTTTTTAGGTATCTTAATTAATATAGATAATTAACAATATTGCTCACTTATTAATTAGTATTTTGATTTTTAATTAATAGTTTGCAGATTATTAATTAAACTAACAATAATTCCTAATAATATTTGATTTGTGATTGAAATAGATAAGTTCGATTCTACTATATCGATACTGGCCATAAGGAATCGATTCCAGGTCGGAATCGAATCCAAGAATCGAAAGAATTGAACCTCAGGAATCGAATCCGGAATCGAATCGAAAGATTTTTTAGATCCCTAGCTGTAGAATTGGACTTATTCGAGATTTGAATAGAAAGTTGGAAAAGATTTTTTGGAGAGTTTTAATCTATAAGTATAAATTGAAGTTATTTTATGAAGTGACACTGCTTTCACTAAAAGGAAAGGTAATATAAAATTATATATGAATGGTTTTTTTTAGGGTGTTGAATTTTTTGTCTATTCCTTTTGCGACGATAAAACTCTTTCAGTCCTGACCTCCATGTATTTCCTTATAGGATTCAATGGCAATCTTGGGAAGCTTAGGGTTGAAAGTGATAAAAAAGGTACCTCAATTTGCATTTCTTGAACTTAAGGTTAGTTGAGGTCTGAAAAAAAATTAATAGCCGTCAAATGAATGAAATTTTGAAACGAGTGAAATTTTAATTTTATGAAATATCTTTAATACTAACTAACTATAATATTGCTGAAATATTTTTGTTTGTTGTTTTTCCATAAAGCACTTAAGTTTTTTTTTCTCAGTATTTTGATTCCAATCATTAATAAATTTGTAGGCGTACTACTGTATACAAAATTGAAGAACTTAACAAAAGGGAAATAAAAAAAATGTGAAATGCATTAATCTACCAATAAAAAGCTAATCTATTTACCAATTTTTAAAAAAGTCTAGAACCTAAACCTTACATACTTGGTGATGTTGTTCAATTTTTTGCCTTTTCAGGGCAGACGTATTTATTAACATATCTTTATATTCGTAAGTTCATTATCTTATCCCACTTAATATTTGGTGTAATAATATAATTTATAAAATATACTCTATGTGGTAATTAGAAAACTAAGCCGAGACTGCGAGTACTGATTATATTGAGCAATTAATATTTAGTAAACGGTATTTGTTAAGATATTCAGGCAAGACTCAAACTACAAATTTCACCCCATTCATTCATTCTTCCTCATTAAATGGTAATTATTCAGATTGTGAACACACAGAGCTCTCTATTTATTAAACCTGTCTGACGCAATTACACAATTAATCCTCGCCCAAGAAAGAATTACTCTAAGTTACTCCGAAATCCAATCAAACATGCAAGGGAACTCAGCGTCCACGGGGTAATTTTGATATTAAAATTAAGCTCCAGTTAAAGTTCTTATTATAGTTTATCATGGCACTTTATCTCATAACCTTCCTGGATTGTATCTTTCTGGGACATAAATTTAATGCTCATTTAGGCAACGGTTACTGTCGTTAATGAGGGAATTAAGGACCGTTAATTGGAAAACATCAAGCCAAAAATGATAAATTGATCGATATTTTGTAAACTTCTCGAAAAAGCGTCCAACTATTAATTTTTAATGGAGCATTAGGAGGTTGTAAACGTTGCTTAAAAAGTAGGTTTGGGTAAAAATTAACGATAAAATTGAGGTCTTGAGAGAATTAACTAGTTTAATGATGTTTTGGGTATACTTCTTAATCAAGTGATTTTAATGGATCAAGTATTTTGTAAATAATTTAGCACGGGATAAATATTATAAGTAAGGTAACATCGAATGCTCGTTCGTTGTTAATGTATGTTAAAATGTAAAAGTATGTATTCTTTGCATGCAACATATTTGACATTAATTCTTAGTTGTTTTTAGATATTTTTAAGATGAACAAAAATTATACAACTTTTGTGTTGTTCTTGTTGGGTTTTTATAGAAACACTCGCTAAATCCTAAATGGGGTTTCTATGTCTTCCTTTTCCTGTTTTTTCAAGCACAAGTTTTTCTTTGGCCCTTACAACTATTCACATAAATAAGGGCACTTTCAGAATCTATTGATTTTCTACTTATTTTCTATTGATGGTGTTTACTGTTTCTATTATTTGATTATTTCTTAGCTTTACTGTTTTACCTTTAGGTTATTTACTGTTTATTACTATTATTTTTAGGGCTATTTTGTTTTTAGTTCATTGCTGTTTAGGGTATTTTTGTTAATTAGCTATTACGTCTTGTCCTTGTGGGCAAGTGTTCTAGGTATTTCAAAAAGTTTTTGAAGTTCTTTTCTTTACAAAAAAAAGGCAGATTTTCTTTAGTAAGTGTAGCTCCTGTCAAAATCTCCAACTGAAGTCTAGGTATTGCCGTGGCAGGACAGTCACAGATGATGTGTAGTGGTTCCTCCTCCTTCTCCACATCGACACAGAACGTCTTCACTGAGATGGAATCGCCGCAGATAGGCTCCAAAGCCACCGTGTCCCGAGAGAAATTGTTTAGCTATGTAACCTGGTAAATCATGAACTTAGCATATGTCTTTGAAGTTGGGGAAGAATGCTTTGGTTCCTTTACCGTTCTCTGTGGACCTCCATCGCTCACTCCACCTTTCTTGCAGTTGAAGTTAGAGATCTCGAATGAAATAGATGTTGCTTTGTGGCTTTTTTAGCCAGCTCGTCCGCCTTCTCATTCCCAGTGGTAATGCTATCTCTCGGAGTTAAGAGTAAAGGGAAATGTGATTAGTTTAGGTTTTCAATATCTTTGAGGATTTTGTTTGGTAATTTTGCATACAAAACAATACACAGCCCAAAAGTTGTAGGTTTGTAGTAGAGGAAATACTATATAATGCCCACGTATGTAATACTATACCAGAGGTTCTCAAACTGTGCTCCGCGGAGCCCTTAGGGCTCCGCCAAGCATTTCAAGGGGCTCCGCGAAGAAATTTGAAATAAATACATTTTTTGATAAATTCTAATTTGCTTTTCTCTGAAATGTTATATAAATAACTTTCTGTAAGGTGTTGGTAAGGTCTGCTGGTTTTTGCCTTTTTCAGGTCTTTTTTGGTTTACCAAAACAAGTTAAAACCCTGTTTTTAGGGTCAAATTTCCAAAACTTTTCTTGGGGAGGAACCCCCAGGATGGGACGGTTTGGCGCTGGCCGTTTGGGCGCCGGCCTGTTTCGGCACCAAATTTTTTTTCTACTAATTTTTAGAAGAATTATGAGAGTTCTATTTACTTTCATTTTATTTCTGCCGCTGAAACGGCCGCTCCGAATAGTAGCACACCAAGGAACCCCATTCCCCCATTGATTACTCAGCACCTTTTTTTATATAAAGTTCAGCAAAATCATAATCCTACTTAAAAATGTAAGTCCAAAATTCGGAGTAGATGTACCAAAACCAAGGGAAAACCTGTTTATAGTATAGTCAAATTTCCAACCCCCTCCCTTTATAGCATTTGGAATTTAATTACACAAAACGTTTCTTATATTAAATTCTTTAAGATGCAAATTCTGCCAAAAAAATGTATAAAAAGAGAAGATAACATTGATCCTATGGCATGGGATGGGAGGGGATAAGGAATGATTTTGGGCCCATGTGTAAATAAATTTCGATAAGTACCCCTGACGTATGGTCTATCAGCCCCCCAAAACAGATCTCGATTTCAAAAGAAGTAACTTCTAGGAAAACAAAATTTACAGGTGTATAGATTTCTGTATGGAATCCTATGTCCATGCATCTCCGGCATAATGATTAAAAAGAGATACCTATATTATTCAGAAATATAAAATAAAGATTTACATTGTATTCAATGATAAAATATTATTGGTAAACAAAATATTCCATATATCCCGGGGTGTATATTAAAGGGCCGAGGGGGCCCAGGCTCTCCCCCGGAAAACCGGACTACGTTTAACAAAACAAGTTAAAACCATGTTATTTAGGGTCAAATTTCCGAAATTCTTTTGGGGGAGGACCCCCAAAACCCCCTATTGTACTTGAAACTATATTATTGTCAATTTTTATAGTAAGTTCGTTAAAATTAAAATCCTACCTAAAAATGAATGTCCAAAATTTGGACAATGATATACCTAAAACGAGTTAAAAAACTGTTTTTAAGGATCACATTTCAAAATATCTTCTGGGGAGGAAGGAACCCCAGACCCTTCTATTTTACTTGTATCTTAATTTGTCACAATTTTTCTTACAAATAAATTATCTTAGATGCAAATTATACCTAAAAATGTTTTTAAAAGCTACATTAAACTGTTAAATATGCATGGGAGGGACTGAGATATAATTTTGGACCCCTCCCGAAATAAATTTCTATTATGCTTTTATTTCTAGAAGCAATGGGTTTTATGTAATTTGCTTTTATACCTTGAAAAATTTATTTCGGAAAAGGGCTCCGCGAAGAATTTGTCTCTTGAAAAGGGCTCCGCGACATAAAAAGTTTGAGAACCCCTGTACTATACAATACCTAGATATTATTATAAACTTTGTCCCTTTAAAAACATTTAATTTCATATATATATCTGATACAAAAAGTACAGAAAGCCTTTACTTTTTTATTTAATTTTTTTGAATAAATATTCAAGATACTATTTAATTTTAAATTTTGTCTCATTAAATTAATCATGTTTTTACAACTATTATTTCCTTTAATATTTGAAGACCTATGGGGAAGAATGGTTTTTGTCCATTTGAGCTCATCTTTAGTATAGGTGTATAGGTTGTCAGTCGCCATGTTTGACCACAGCTTAAACTTTTGGCCCGAGGCCAAACTCGCTAACTCGTGTTTGTTTCGCAGCAGCCAATGAAATAATGGGAATACTTTTTTCGTTATAAAAGAAAAACTAATCATGGTAGAAGTACAATATTTTACACACATATACAATTATTTTTTACAAAAAGATTGTCGTTTCGTTTTTTAAAAAAATTTTCGAATTAGTTTTATAAGATTCAAAGTTTCAATTTTTTCCCTTTAGGCTAGTTCGCCGGGTCTAAAGTTTAAGCTGTAGTCAAACATGGCTACCGTCAACCTATACTTAAGATGTGTTGAAATGGACAAAAACCATTCTTCCCCATAAGTCTTCATTTGTTTCCAGTTTTTGAATACACTGTTAAAAAATTTCAAACTTTCACCTCAAACGTGGTTAAAATTAGTTGCAACTGAAATGTCACGAAAAGTTGAACCACATTTTTGGTGTTTTCAAACACCAAAAACCTGTTTTTGGTGCTTTTTATCAAGTTTTCGGTGCTTTCATGTACCGAAACATGGTTTGCTTCATTTCGGTTGCAACTAATTTGAACCACGTTTGTGGTGAAACTGTCCAACCTTTCACCAGTTAAATGGTGAAAGGTTGAACTCTTTTTTTAACAGTGTAGAGGTTTATTAAAACGAATGTTATACCTACATAATTACATAACTGACAGTATGAAAAGAAATGCAATATGATTACACGTAGGTATACAATTTTCATGTTACTAATTTGGTAAAAAAGTGAATCACTAAACATATATATAAATCTTGAGAAGGTAACAAAATAAATATTTTTAAAAATATTCCGATGTCTTCACGATGAGTTGGTTGCACGGTTATAGTTTTGTGTTTGGAAAAGTTTATGATTCGCTGTGGTGTAAAAGAAGTTAGTAAGTCAAATGATTGTTATTTCAGTAGGTACTATAAAATACAGTACCTACTGTATATATTTATAAAACTCTGTGTTTATGTTATTACAAATATGGAAACCTATATGAGTATATACTTTCCCTTTTGCAATTCAATAAAACTTTTATTGATGGAGTCTACAATAGAAAACAAAAGTTTCCTGTAGAGGACACAAAGAAAATTTTCAAGATTTGAACAGGTATGAAATAAGGAAGTTAATGATTTAAGTTTATGGAAACCTGCCCATTAATTTTTTAAGAATAATTCTTTTAAAAATTAGTTTTACGTTACTCGTGAGCCCTTTCAATGAATTCCCCTTAACACCATTGGAACAAAAACGAAAATTAACTAGATGAGAAAATTCACCAGGTTTATTAAGCCTAAATATATTATTCACTCAAAAATACCAAACAAACCAAAGATCCACAAGATCGTCTGATTAACACGTCTACAACCCTTCCCACTCCCGCATGAAAAATTCACAAAAGCCCTCAATAAAACCCCCCACTGCCAACCATTACCAAAAGAATTTACTCCAAACCCGGGCACAATTCATTACAGAATCCCGGTCTCTCTTATACGTGATGATTATCCCGGCCCATTTTTGCCACGCTCCGTTTTAACAAGATTACGGCAAAAGTCTTCGTTAATGATTCAATAATCTACCTCCGGTAATGGAAGAACGCGAGGCCCAATGGTTTTAAATTTGTTTTCCGCGGAATCCTCGAGGGACAGATCTGGGGCTCTTAACTCTCTATCACGTACTCTTATTGCCGGAAGAGGGAATACGTGTTAAGGCCGGAGAGCCCTGTGTTTTGAATGGTGTTGCATCAGAGAAGGCCTGTTGTTTTTGTGGGTTTTTATCCTGTATGGGAGCTCTGTTTAGGATGAAAGTGGCGTAAGTCCAAAATGCAAAAATTGAGATTTCTTCTATGTTCCTTTACTTAGTGTGGTAATCGGAATCGCCGAAGATTTTAAATAAGTATCTTTTTTAATTAAGTCCAAACACCTTTAAATTAGTGTCTATTTTTGATAAATAAATTGATTTCTCGGTACTGTTGCTTCTCAATAAGAATTATTACAATTTTTAGGTGAACAATGTTGTTGTTTCTAATACCACTTGGAATATATCCAAGCTCCATCCGCAAAGCGTACAGGATTTAAGGCAAAGGGGGTGCGGCTCCTCAGAAAGTGAGGCCCATGAATGACAGAACTCCGACTTAAGCCTCGGATGATAGATGCCGCCACCATCTATCGCCACCTCCACAATTTTGCCATGTCTCTGAAGGGGAGGGAAAGAGTCTCCAGATGGTAAATAGTCTCGAAGGGGATGGTAATAGTCTCCAGATGGACCCATGGTAAACCGCTCCACGACCGACCACAGGACTTTCGGACCCCCAGATTTAACGAGCACGTACTCGGTGTTTTCAGCGGTGTCGGGAATCGAACCCGGGACCCTTCGATCCCGAAGCCGATGCCTTAACCACTATTCCCCCCATGGCCCCTGGTGAACAATGTAACTTACATAATGGCTTGAGCAAAATTTAAAGGACTGGGGTGATTAATTAATTTGCAGAAGATATTTGAATAACATTTTTGTGCACGGAAAGTTTTTGTCTTATACAAGTCTGCAGAAAAAACAGAGAAAACCTTCGATTACTCAAAACTACGTTCAGTGGACTTATTCCACTTTTATTCTAACCAGCTCTTAGAACATAGGAAGCGTTTGAGAAGTTTGGGCGATGCTAAAATTCCAGGATTATCGCTGCGTTATGGCTGTTTGGTTCGGGATGATCGTGGTGGGAAGAAGATAGTAATGGGATGGGAGATAGAGAATTAAATGATGCTGAGGGGTTTTAGAGACATGAAAATTTTTATAGTTATCATCAAGATGAGCTTTTTTTTCATTTTATAGAGTCGTTTGGGAACTTTTGTGTAATTTTCAACGATGAATGGTGTTTTGTTAGTATCTTTTAGAATAGATGTGATTTCTCATGCATAGTTATAGCAAAGATTCACGGAGAAACGTTTTATTTTGCTATCTTCAAATTGCATTACTTTATTTTGTTAATTAATAGTATAAGAAATATACGATTTATTTTTTACCAAATATAAAAAAACGTAAATTTCTTTTATTACAAAATCATATCCCCTTCAACACTCTTCGTCTCCTGTATGGCTACCTCTTCAAACTCATTAAAGAGGCCCATTTTGCATGTGTATTAAGTTTGCCGAGGCTCAAATCCTTAAACTTAACGCATTAATCTTTGGGTCTAATTTCGCAGTCGGTTAGGGTATCTTTATAATGATGTTCCCTCTATGGCGGTGGTACGCGATGAAATATTTATCAGCTGCTCTGTGTAATTGGGTAGTAGGGTTTATCGCATATTCATCACTAGCTTTCGTCGAATGGGTCCCAACAAGCAGAATTTATTTTAAGAAACGATTGGAAAATTTCAAATTTTCACGCTTTGATCAATGTTTCAATCTTTTAAGTTCTTGGTTATTTAAGAATTGTAGGATCTGTGAAGTTTTCTATCTGTTTGCCCAATAGTTCTATAATAATAGTTACAATATACAGGGTATTTCAAAATTGCGTTGCACGGCTTTAATTTGGAACCAACGCCTCCTAGGGTCACGGAAGTAAGGTCTACCCCTAGGTAAGTGAGCCTGGAGAATTCATTGAGATGAATTACAGCACCCTAAGTGGCGAAATAAAAAAGTTAAAAAATTAATTTAAAAACTTAAGGAGATAGAGCAAAAACCTCAGTGAGAGTATTGTTGCCAACGTCATGTCATGAAGAACTCACTGAAAAAAATTTGATCAAAATATCTTGAATATTCGCGGAGATATTAGCATGTGAAAATAGCACTTTTTCAGGGGTCAAAAAAGAAAAAGTTCGCATATTTGCAAATTTTTTTGATTTTTTGATTAAATTTTGAACTACAAAATAACACTGAAAAATTTGCAAGAATGCGAACTTTTTCTTTTTTTGACCTCTGAAAAAGTGCTATTTTCACATGCTAATATCTCCGCGAATATTCAAGATATCTTGATCAAATTTTTTTTCAGTGAGTTCTTCATGACATGACGTTGGCAACAATACTATCACTGAGGTTTTTGCTCTATCTCTTTTAGTTTTTAAATTAATTTTTAAACTTTATAATTTCTCTGCTAGGGGCGCTGTAAGTCATTTCAGTGCATCTTCCAGGCTCACTTACCTAGGGGTAGACCATGCTAAAATGACCCTAGGAACCCTGGCGTTGGTTCCGAATAAAAGCCGTGCAACGCAATTTTGAAACACCCTGTATAAATTTATACCAGCTTAGACTACAAAAATACTTAAGAATTTTTGTTTTTTAAAATGGAAGGTATAGCTTTTGAGTTTTCAGGAAGTTTGTTGCTATTATCTTATTAGTGACACTTTAATAGTGATAAAGACATTTTATAATCTCAAAAGTAATTGATGCATACATGGTTGAACTTGTTCTTAAAAAAGCTTTACGTAGAATATCAAAATCAAATAGTGATGGAAATCAGAATCAAGTTTTTATCTTTCAAGTGTTATATTTCTCACTGTTCTTTTCTTCATTTTATTTAATATACTAACAGTTACTATAAAAAACAGAACTGATAATAAATAAAACCTAATTTTATGCCAATCTTTACTCCTACATCACTCTCTTTCACCCCGAAAAAATCAAATACTTATTGACCAAAAGCAAAAGGTTTTAGCTTTTAGAGGGTCTCTCCATACGAAAGAAGAAAAAAATCAACCCTGAAGGGAGCACCAGCTTGTTGACCTATACTTAGACTCAAATTTTATCGATACCCAAAGATTACCAACATAACCCGCTTTCAGACATACTGCATCACTTTCCAAATCCGGGGGTTATCCAAGTAAATTCCGTTTCCATTCGCATTGGAAGACCCCAACCCACCCCTGATTGCTAGGTGTGGTCTTGAAGGGACTCGAACCCCCTTTGGAGGAACAATAATAGCAGAGGGGTGGAAACCTCCCCCTCCCTCGAAAAAAAAACTCTTCATTTATGTGTATTATTTCATTCCTCTTCGTTTTTCCATCGATACCGAAATCATCTTTCGTGCCAGAGGTACTAATCCGAAGTAGGAAGTTTTTTTTTATACACAAGAGGGGTTCTGGTGGATCGATGAAGAAGAAACGCGAAAAGAGAGGATAAATAAGGAGGAATGGAGGAAAGGAGGACGAATACATTCCGCGCACGTGGAGGGAATAATAAGGAAGGAATGCTAGGAAGGAAAAAAAACTAGGAGGAATGAAACAATGGGGGGACAACTATCCTCCGTCGGCGATTTTGTTTGCTGTGTCGTATTTGCAGAACGTATGTAGATAAAGAGGTCTCTCGTCTGGGGAATACGCCAGGAGATGGGGAGAAAAGAGTGAGATGTTCCTAAGGTGGGATCGTGTATGTGTGCTTTGATTAAGCGGGTTTGGAATTCGGAACTGAGAGTTTGTATCAGTTGTTTGGACGGAAGGGTTCGGGTGGCAGTTTATAGCGTTTGTTCGTGTTCGTCATAATTTGGGTGCAGAATCTGATTAGTGTTAAACGCTATAAGTATGTGAATTATTTACGGATAAAGTTAAGTCCATTAGTTTCTTGAATCTCATTGCTTAACAGAACTTAGTGGGGAATTATGCGTAAAATCGCTGCCCTAAGGAATATAGTATATATTTTTGTGTTACATATTAACAATTTTTAAAAGAAAATTTAACCATTTTAAAAAAGAGTAACATGTCAGTTAAATTGTTAATACGGGTTGAACAATTAAGAAATTATAAGCACCAAACACTTACATAAAGTAAGGGGAAAACGATTTGGATTTATAAATATATTATGAATAAATTTAATAAGATATCAAAAGCAACCCTTTTGAACACGATACATGTGATAAACACGACAAGAAAATATTTGAATACCAAAATTTCTCGATTCATTTACATCCCTTTTCACATAGATGGTAGTGAATGTTTCTTATCATATCACTCCTTTTCACCACTTATGTCAACTCAACCTCATCTCCAACCAAACGTCTCCCCCATTCAACGATTTCATCCCAGCATTCAAATTCACCACACAAGAACCTCATCTTCCCCATACCCGAATCAAACCCCAAACGACACCATTTCCCAATACATTCACATGATAATGAACACCACATCTCCCCCACATTCACAAAACCGAAACTGACAGCCCATGCCAGACAGTTAACACATTCATCTCTCATCACAAAATCTCCAATTAATCAACCCACCCAGCCACCCCGACGATTATGCTCCAATAAGTGGACATAATTACCTCCGCACGGTTTGGCAACACCACCACCAATGCAATACAAGACCCCATCCAGCAGCAACGCGATATTCCATCAATTTCCTTTTCAACCCTCCCCTAACATCGAACTAAAAAGAAGAAAAAGGAAGAAGGCCATTAGCCGTTCTACCTTCTTGTCGATCAAGCGTGAAATGTAGAAATAAATGGTCGGACTTCCTTGGACAAACTTCGCCCGTCTTCTGCCGCTACTTATGCACCCTTTTCTCCAATATTGATCAATCCCTCCCCCCTCTTCGGGGGTGGATTAAGGGACACAAACAAGACGAGTAATGTGGGTGGGAGATTTATTATAAAGTCTCTCGGGGTTGATGGGTTCATCTCGTGGACCCTCGGGTGTTCTGGACAGGTGGATAAAGGCGCTGTCACCTAGTGGGTGTTGGTGGAGGTTGCTGGATTCTCGGGGGGTGCAGAGTATAAATATAGAAGTGCTCCTCCCTGTTGTTACCTTTCTTTACCTAAGGGTAAGACCAGCTAGTCTTAAATTATCTTCTACATTGAATGTAAGAGGGTTATGTACAGAATTTATATCTTGAAACACGTATACGTGTAGTCGTTTAAGAACCAGCAATTCGGGATCCGTTTAAAATCCCGACAGCTCATTTTTACCAGATAGGAATCTATTACATTGTTGAATTATGAAAGGGTTTAGTATTTTAGGTTAAGAAGTTTGTATGATGTTTGTATGTACGTCCCAAAATCCCCAGGTCTTATGATAAAATGGGACTATGACCTAAAAATTGACGTCCTATAGTTAAAAAGCGTTACAATAGTAATAGCATTGCCGGAAGATCAAAGAAAGATCAAATATACTTTCCCCCGATGTTATTTTTATGGTGACACTTTTTAATGATAGAACCATCAATCATTATTTCACACATAATTCAAATAAGGATACTAATTTTATTCAAGTATCAAGTATAAAAAACATATCCTTTTAGGTACTAATCAGTACCTCAAAGGATGTGTTTTTCTTTAAAGTTGTTTTAACTTAAAGGGAGAATATTTTTTTCTCTACAGAAACTCCGTTATGATTTCTTTATTTGAGCAAATAGCAAATCAGGCAGGAATGCCCAATTTCGAATTTGTGAGTGTTACAAATGGTTTAAAAAGACTGTTTGAGGATTGTCTTAAATGTTTTGTAACAGATGTATCTAAGAATGATCAACTAAAGTATACGAACACTTCTATTAAAAACATTCAGTTTCATCATGATTAACACAAAACAGGAACCCTTATGATCGTTTCGAATTTTCAACACAAGTATTCAAAATCGTTAAAACTACCAACTTTTCCGATACATACAGAAACTATTTCGTTCAACATCCGATAAAGGCGCTCTTCCGATACTGGAAGGTTATCAGATTCCATTGACTGAAATAATTTTGCATATCAGCCTCTTGGGGAGTGGCAGTGAAGAGGAAACTCGGTGTTATCTAGTTAAAATCGTTCTAGCTTCGTTGATTGATATTCCAAGACGAGAAATGAGATTAGTATTTCACAAGCTAACTAAGCTAACTTCGGAATAATGACTGTGGCACCAAAGAATTTTAAATATTTGAAGAATGAATGGGAGTCTTGTATCATAAATCCTAAGTTTCTGAAATACCACCTTTACTTTTTTCACGTTAAAAGATACTACATAGTTTTACGCTTATCTTTACTTTTCTTTTATTTCTTATTCCATGTAATCATTTCGTTCAATGTCTATGATTTATGTACTATTTGCCTCATTTATAAGTAAAGGGACTCCACTATAGCTAAACCACTATAGCTGAACTCCACCATAGCTGTTCCACCCAAGTGGAACCAAGGCCACATAGTGAAATTGTATAGTTCTTTATTTTTTGTTTTCGTTAATATCGATGCGTGTTACTGTGTAAAGTGTCGGATGAGTAAATTACTTTCATTTAAAGAAAAGCAAAAACTCCCCTAAAATAAAAGTTGCACATGTTTTTTCAATTTTAAGAATGCTACGCATTTGCAAATTCTCCAAAAAATTTAGGTAATTTTATATCCTCACAAAGTTTTACAGATACGTGTCTATAATTCTTACCTGTTATGAAAGATCCCCCTTCACCCCTTCAATAGCACTTTTCTGTTCATTAATTTTAAATGAACTAGAATTTCATTGTAAAACGTCAATAGATTTCATTGACTTCATATTCCTTTATTGCTACACTTATTACAGGAACTTGCTTATTATAGGAACGAAATAACGCACAATATTTTACACTCTCACCTTCAACCCAAAGGAGGAAGAGTAAATACCGCTGAATAGGTAGCTAAAGGGTCATTAAGAATCTTCACTTTCACTATTCAATATTCATCCTTTGTGAATCACTCCTGTGAATCGATACTTCCTTTCGAAACGAGAAGGAGTAATGAGTGAAATTCACACTTTTCACTTAGGATGATTCCTCCAAAATGAAGCGAAAATGTGATAAGTCTGAATGATCCTCCTTTAAAGCTTATTCACACTGTTTCACTCTCACTGTTCATCTTTGTTCAACGGTGATTCACTCCGGTGAAGCGCTAGTTTCCATAGAAAAGTGAAGTTTTTTTTTTTAAATGGCAGGTAATTGAGCAGTTACAGATAACAGAGTTCAACAGACATGCCGTAATTAGTACTTTCTTCGCGTTACCCAGTGTGCACCTGTGGAACGAAGCCACGGAGGTGAAGCACTGTTGCCCACGCCACACACACGCATTAGCTCGCACAACCCCTTTTTACATGGGGCCGCATTCATTCATCACACACAAGGACAGAAACTAACATCCATGCCAAACGGGGATTCGAACCCCAGACGTATGGCTTCGCAGTCAGATGCTCTAACCACTACGCCAATAAGTCGGCGAAAAAAGCTTAAAAAGTGAAGGTTTAAAGAGTGAAACGCCAATGCACTCTTCCCTTTGAATGATTCCTCTAAATTGAACCCAAAAAGTGATAAGTCTGAATGAGGCTTTAATAGGTCTCTTATAGGCAAACTAGCGTGAATCTCTCAGGATGAACAGTGAAGCAGCGCGAATGGCCATTTAAAACATCGAGTGACTCTTTCAAAACACTTTCACCTCCCACTTATTCAATCACAGCAAACAACTCTCGGCAGAACACACGCTATAGATATTTCAAAAATCCCTCGACACCGTTCTGAAAGACAACAACTCTCAGGTGCTAAGAGATCCTTCCCCCACCCTTCTTCCAGGATCACGAAAAGGGGGGAGGAGGGATCGAAATTCTCCTTTTTCCCCTTTCGTAGGTGTCAAAAAAGGGGAAGTTTTTCCCGGGCTCTCATGATCAGGCGGCCATTCATTTGATGTATGACTAAGTCGGCCAGTGGGGGCGCCCCTCTCCAATATGTTCCCAACAAATGCTCTCTGTTGAATCTAGATAGGGGTTAATGGAAAGACTGGCAAATCCACACCGCATCGCCAAGCAACCGTCGCCAAGAGTTCTCGTCAATCATCCCCGTGTTTTCGGGAGGTGACAGAGTGCATTTTTCACTTGTGCGCGTTTCACGCCGTGTGTTTAAGGGAAGGTTTTGACAACATTTTTTGCTTCTGTGAGGTGGAAGTACTCTGTAGAAGGGTTTTTTTGTCTTTATTTCGTGAGGGGAACCGTTAAAATCATATAGATCGATTACACGATCCTCTTTTTACCCTAAATATTTTTCGCTAGCCCTAAAAAATCATGAGAAATCGATATCCTTACTTTTAAAGTAAACATCTAATACGCTTGAGCCAGATAAATGAGTGTGTTTAAAAATGTTATAGTGATTTTCATATTACCTACCTTACACTATTGATACAATCTTTCATGTATTGAATATGCAAAATTAATATATAAATTACGATCAGATAGAATAAAAGGATATGATGCACTAAATTTCAGAATCGAAATAGTTGGTTTTAATAACTACTCATTACATAAAACTGAAAATTTCCCCTTGAACATATAGTAAAGACTGTATCGTGTTGTATTCCTGAAAAAATCCAAATCCTAATATTTTTAAATATTACCTTTGTGTAATTAAGATAAGAATAATAAAAAAAAAAACATTATCTGCAACATAAATGGAAAGAAGAATTAAAAGCACGCGTTTTCCAACTCGGCTTAAGGAAAGACCGTGTATTTATAATTTAAATATTTAGGGGATATTTGTTGTGACTAAATCTTTACTTAAAACTCAACCAAAACAATGTATCTCAACTACTATATTCAAAGTTTTTGAACATTGTCGAATATTTGGAAATGCCTGCAGCACGCAAGCTCTTCAACCGAATTATTTTGACCAACACGACAAAGGAGGAGTTATTTATACACCGAGTAATACAGAGGGTCGATGGAAAGATCAATACTCTAATAGCATTTTGTTCAATTAACATTTTATATCGACTTTTACAACATAAAATAGGATATCCTCGATGTGGAACCTTGTGATGCTTATGTTTGCCCTCCTTCAGGTTTTCAGTGTCGGCTGACACCAACCATCAATAAAAACCAACACCCACAGCCTCCACTTCATAGCATATGCATCCAAACTTTGTTTAAACTTTCAAATTTCAAAACAAAGGACACACCTATTTGAATATCCAGCTTTTCAGAAGAGGGGAACTGTAAGATTGAGGAGGCAAGAGAAACATAAGCCGACGAAGTTTGAAGTTTTGCGTAATTAGCGTCCATGCATTTAAATTGCGTCATTAGTGTTTAAATGCTTATCATTATTCCATTCCTTTGGTGAACTCAATAGGGCCCCTCTCCCCATTATCACGGTGGTGGGCTATGGTTTCCTCCAGGTATCTTCCCGACGACTGCATCAACTTTATGCAAATAGCGTCCATCGCCGCGTGTATCAAGAACTCTTAAAGGAAAAGGCGAACTCTTTGGAAATCGTGCAACAGCTGAAAAGTTTTCGTTCTCGATTCAAGTGTGTGGAAATAAATCCGCTAGAGATTAAGAATAGGATGAATTTGAGTTTCGTTTACTCTTCCTTTCATGGTAAATTATTATTAACCTTTTACAAAGTGGGTGCATCATGGGGAATGTTTTTCTTTATGTAGGGTAATTTATGTAGGGTAAGAAGCTCCAAATTTTGTCGAATGTTCAATACAATTCACTAAACTGAATATCCTTAAAAGCTTAATTAGTTGAGAACTCCTTATAGACAAAAATATCTGATAGACAGTTTTGCTTTTAAAGTAGATAAATTTACTTGGGGTGCGTTTTAATATTTGTGTTCAAGAGCTATAACCACTGAAACATGCATTTCTTTTAATTTGTATCTTTCTCTTTCTAAGGAGGCGCAAGGGAAATACGATTATAATGCATGTTGCTTGGTCCTCTCAAGGTGGCTTGGCCATATCAAATGTCAATTATTAGTTTTTTACTCAGTACTGGTATTCGATAATTTATGAGTCCTTTCTTCATTAGACCTTATTGCACTCTTTGTTTGAATAAAGCGCGGATGCAACAGGGTTCTGAAAGGAAGGGCACTTTTTGGAGAGCATTAACCTTTAGACGCAAAAAGACAACATTTTACTTTTTTATGAGGATCTTTCCAGATCTGCCTATGTGAACTTTATTTTTCATCTTCCATGTTTGATAGACAAAAGGAAACAATCTTTCTGAACCTATAGTCGTGATCTAAACCTTGTAATTATCTTTTAAGAGTACAATTTTTTCAAACGATGATAGAATAGTCTGGGGGCCTCCCCCAGAAAGTTGTACGGATTTTGATCCTAAATGACTCATTTTTGATAAGTACAAGCACTCGGGCACTTTCCGGAGTGACTTCCTTTGAATCCGCGCCTGGTTGGAATGGTAGAGATAATTAGGAAAAAAGAACAGGGAAAAATAGTAAGGTGAATAACAAAAACGGAATGAAAATGAAAAAAAGGAAGAACAAAAAGAATTAGGAGGATAAAGAAAGCATTAAAATGAAAAGAATATCAATATTTCCTAGCTAGATAATCCGGTTCGTTCCATCTCAAATAAATCGCCCCTCAATGAGAAACATTGACACTTATTGCTCATTAACATCGACCATCAAATCTCCCAAAATTCAATGAAGCCAGGAAGGCGATAAATCCACCCCCACAGCCCCCTTCTCCCGTGATTGACAGATGCCGACCCCTGATCGACCCTTGGCGCGATACCAGATCCCCCAACCGCAACCGAACGAGGACCCCTGAGATTGGGAGAGAGCAAAGCAAAAGTGGTTGCATATTGCGTGTTTGCACAAGGAGGGTGTGGGTGCCGTTTAACTGTCACTTCGGGTGCCGTTTAACTGTCACTTCGGGTGCCGTGCCTCGTTTCACTTCAATTGAACTGTGTCGAAACGAGCGAAAAACCAACGGCGCTGTTGTTTGGGGCCGCGACCTCTCAGTCAGGCTCCTGCTGGTTTTGATGGTTGAGGGTTTTTTTCTCGAGAGAGAGAGAGAGGAGATGGAATTGATGAGTGTGGAGATTTTGCTTTTATGGTGGTATTGTTTAAATGTGGGTGGTATATATATATATATATAGTGGTTTTGGTCCTCGTAAATTTTGAAGGTTGAGGTAGTGTTCTGTTTTGCTTGGTGGTCGTGACATAGACTAGACATTGAGGTTAGTGTTCGAAAGGTTGTTGTACAGGTGTCGTTGTCAAATGGTTTGTTCTTAAGAGTTCTGCTTTGAGTACTTCAAATAATTTAATAGTTTCTATTTTCATTGACCTCCGGGGCAAAATTAACATTATGTCCCTGTAAAAAACCTTTCCTCTGACTCTGAGGCGAGCGAGCAAGCATCTAAGGCTCATTCACACTGTTTCACTTTCAATGTTCATCCCGAGTGATTCACTCTTGTGAATAGCTACACTGTAAAAAATAATCCTGCAAAAAAACAGAAAATTTCTGGCAGCAAAAGTTGCCAGAAAAAATCTGTAGGTTGAAAAATCCTGTAAACAGAAAAAAGCTGTTACCTACAGGTAAATGCTGTAAAAAGAAACTTTCTGTCAAGTGAGCCAAAGATTTTTCTGGTGCCTCTCAGTAATTTTCTGCTTGTGCGCATGCACTTATTTTGGTAGAGTTATTTTAATTTTAATTAATTGATATCCGGGGATAGAACCCGCGACCTACCGCATGCTAAGCACGCACGCTACCACTGAACCAAAGAAGATTCAGTACAACGTTGCCAATAGCTGTATTGGTTTTCGATGCAGTAAGTTTCTGTTTAAGTACAGATAAGCTAAACAACTAGGTAAAAGCTGTTATTTTACATAAAATAAATAGAAGTGCGGTGGGAATGTTACATGACAGAATATCTCTGTAAACATAAAGTCACTGTTATTGAAAATTTCTGTTTTTCTACAGTTTTTTTACAGTGTAGTTTGCATTTAAAAGTGAAGGAGTAAAGAGTGAAACGCCAATTCAAACTTTTCCCTTCGGATAATTCCTCCAAAATCAAGATCCAAAGAATAATTAGCCTATATTTCCGTTTTTCCTGGTGGCAGGAACCTTAACTTTCCCTCCACTGTACGTTACTGCCAGTAAATAAAAAATAGACTGAGAATAGACACCCGAAAGAATGGTGGTTTTTGATGTTGCTACCTAAATATTAATGCTTGTACTGTCCACACTTTAGTGTGTTCGTAAATAAATAAACAAATAAATATTTTGATTTCATACGAGAGCTAGTCATCATTTGTGCCTCACCCACAGGCACATCACAAGAAACAGATATGAAACTGGATGAACGAAAACTTAAAAAAAACCAAGCAAATCACTGATTAAAATTATGTTATAACTAAAATTAGTCAGCGTCGTTATACCTAACCTGTTGAAGGATTACATTCATTAAAATAGTGTAAATTAAATTATTTAATGAGTAATCAAAACTAGTTGTATTAAGCTGTTTGCCTTTGAGTCTAATACGCTCTACTAAAATGTGGGTTGCGATGGATGCCAAATCTCGAAACTATTTGTAATAGGAATGATAAATCTATTTCAAATATGGTGCAATATCAAAATACACCAGACGCACCACATAAAAGATAAACTTGCTTCCATTTTCCGAACCACCCTCCAGAATGTCCCCGTAATTCCTCTATCTCATCTAATGAAGTTCGGGGATGAAAACACTGATGTAAATCTTTTGCAGCTTGACCGGTTTTCTCATTAATGAAGTCATCGACCATTCGACTGTGGCCCTCCCACCACACCACCGAAAGAACAGGGGGGGATTAAGAGGAGCTAACTCCCTCCTTTTTCCACCTCCTTTTTATACACCCCCTTTTTTTCGAAAGTCAGAGGAGGGTGTATCCCGGCAGGAATTTATGCACCGACTTTAATCATTTTTTGGCGCGTAATGCGTGACTCGGTTGCGGAGGAAATTTATGTAATGCCGGTGTGGTGGAAAATAAAGACAGGGAGTTATGGCGTCTTCCGTGGAACTAGGTGTATTTTTTTATTATTCGTGTTTGTCTTTTTCTGGTGTGTTTTGGTTGGATTCAATTTGGTGAGGTGTAAATCATCTGGAAAGCTTCTTCTGGGCGTGTTTATTGCTGTTCTGTTTTAAGTTTTGTACCTGAGTTGAATGCTCTTTTAATTTGCGAGTGGGAGGTTTTCTGAGATTTAAAAGGGGTATAAATGGGCCAGACGTGAGCAAACATGTAAGGTGGAATTATTATCCCTCTAAATGAACTTGTCAGGTTTACACTAAAGGGTATGTAAAATATAGAAGAAAATAAAGATCATAACTAAGGATGACTTGGTAAAATATAGTATTTTTAGCTTGGACAGCGGTATGTTAGAATTATCACGTAAAGTAGAACGCCATAATTATCTTTAAACTATGTTAATTTATATTTTTATCAAGTCATTTATTTTTTATAGGAACTATTTGTATTTGAATCGGTTTATTAATGGTAAGTAATAAAGAGGGTTTTTACCTTACTTTTTAAATTGATAATGGTCGAGCTCCTATTAATTAACATATCGACTTCCATCAATCTTACGGCCGTATTCACCGGTAACTTGACCGCCGGTTAAACGACAGTCAAGCTTCTGATTGGCCGTTGAAGAAGGAAAACTAGTTTTCCACCAATCAGAGGTTTGATTCCCGGTTAACCGCCGGTCAAGTTACCGGTGAATACGGCCGTAATATTTGCTAATAAATTGAATTAAAGGGACTTAAAAAAGCTTGAAGTGGGTTACGGTTAATTATATTGCTAATTGAAAAAAATAAGAAGGGATACTTAAGGGTCGGTACAATCTTATACATAGGTCGGTTATCTAACCGACCTATGTATTATTTTATAATTGATATCTTAATAATTCTCTTTTTCAATTACAAAATGATATAAAAATTAGTAAAATTTTTTAGTAAAATTTTTAGTAAAATGTGTATTACCTTATTTTCATTCAAAAAGTGTTTTGTCCATGTTGGAATCATTCAAACCATAATTCCTCCTATGTGTTCGATCAAAACGTGATTTCTCCAAATTTCACAAATGCATTTTTATTAATTAATTTTAAGTTTTTAGGTAAATTATGACTACAAATCTTCTCAGTAACTCGTTACACAACAAAACAAACGATAATTAGGTTTTTAAATTAGTTATTTTTTAAGTTATTAGTTTTTTGTGTTTCCTGAAAATTTGCAGTTGAAGGAGAAAGGATGGTTTGATTGTTTGCTCCTCGTATATAGAAGCAAGACCCCAACTATCACCGGTTACCCAACTATCGGCCGTGCAAAGTCTGTAAAAATCACGTGACCCTTTTACTATCGTTGGCTGATCAGTAACTTGGTATTATTAATGATACCAGCGTGTTTTGGACAAAGTAATAAATGCCATTGAATTCATTTCATTGCCCGTCTCACTTCGGGCATTATTATTAACACCGGGTTAATCACTTTGCCCATAATATCATTAGGTTACTTCAAACAAGCGTTTGGTTTTCACAAGACACTCTCCGCTTCACTCTGTCCGATACAAACCACCCACTCAATCAATCAATAACGAAACTAACTTCCCACCGAAAACTACTCTCCATATCTCACCATAAACATTGACCTCCCGAACGATTAACTCCAAACCCTCACGCGATCCACCCACCCCCAACGATCGTCTGCAGCCCTCTCCATCCCTGTTGTTCCCAGCCTTCTCGATATCAGCCTCTTCCTGCGAAATTTGTAACCGCCTCGTGATTAATGGTGGACGGCACGACCTTTCCGCATACCGCATTCCTGCACATCCAGAATATTCCGTGTCGCATAAACAGGCACCTCTTCCTCCCCCTCTCTGTTGTTCTATTGTGGGGTGGGTTGAGGGGTTTTAATTTCGGGGGTGTCTGTCGGTTGGTGGTAGATTGTTTTCGTTATCAATCATGGCTTTTGATGGAGTTAAGTGATACTTCGGTCAATCCTTTTGCCAGAGCCGTTTGCGATTAAAAGCTATGCTTTTAAGAGAGCTTCTCATTAAACTCTGACTGACAGCTACCAAAATGAATCAGAAGCTTTGATATTCGGAGAGTTGACATTTGTGATGTAAAGTAGTGGAAAATTAGAAATTAAGAAGGCGTAATATATAAAAAAGCCGTAAGTACTATCTGCATGATAAGTTCCCAGCCTGAAATTAGCATTAGTATGAATCACTGTAAAAACACGGCACTTTACACAAAAAGTGATGGATAGAAATTGCCTCCATACATGGAGAGATGTCTATACATCAGAGGCTCCTCCGTATCACGGTGTAACATCTCTCCATGTATGGAGGCATTTTTATCGACCACTTTTCCTGTAAAAACGTATTTTTACAGTAACTATCGTTATTTACATGCCACCCTTACTGTGCATCTCTTTGCTTCTTAGCATCTCTTTAGAATATTTTGTTTGTTCTTGGGCTTTTCTTAGCATCTCTGTTTCTTAGCGTTTCTATGTTCTTTCTTTGCTCTTTTACCTATTTCGCTTTAAATATTCCTTAGCTTTTGGGTGTCTATTTGTTCCTTGGCATCTTTTCTATATCATCTTTGTAACATCTCTTGCTTATAAGAATCTCTTTAATCTTCACCATTTTTTATCTTGAAGCCTTTTGATTCACTTATATAATTACACTTATACCAAAGCATATGTCTCTACCATTGATATATTTCACTCTGTTTCTTTTTAAAACTTTAAAAATAATTAAATATTAATTCAAAGGTTTAACAAAATCAAGCAAAATTATGTAACAACTCTATATTGTAACTTCAATAAATGCTGAATTCAATGTTTGGAAATGATGAAATCAAAGTTCTTTTTGTAATATTGTCCTTGATGGTAAGATCGTGATTACTTTTAAAATATATCCTACTTTATTTCATATCCATGGTCAATAAGGATAAAAAATAAGAAAATCTAAGAATCAGGTAAAACATTTTGAAGGCAAAATAGCAATGAATGTTTAAGGTTCTTCTTTCTACCATCTCCACGGACGAAATTATATGTTGGCAAAGACATAAAATAAATTTCCTTTTTCAAAAGTCAAATAAATTCAATAGAAAAACTTTTGTAAAAATTTATTTGTATCATCTATCACTGAAAAAGCCATAACAAACCAAAACAATATTGCCATTGCATAAAAACGAAAACACAAGGGAATACTAGTTTATAACAAACGGAAGAAAATATTTTTAAACTAACTCAAATTCATTTCAACTCCTTCGAAACAAATCAGAAGAGCAGACGCGACCTAATGCATAATAGATTGCAGAGAGAGAAAACCTCCTCCGTCCAAAGGCAATTCATTTCAAGCATTAACAGAAAAATGAAAAACCCTCAACAATCCAAACGTCTCAATGCCGATGAAAAAGAATAATACGTCATGAAAGAAACTCGATTCTTTTTAAGGAGAGGAAATCTACTTTCTCGAAAGCGTCGAAGTATGAGATAAAAACAAGAAATACGGAGTGAGACCTCTCAAGTGGATCTTACCCAGTGGGAGTCGAGATAAAAGCTAACTTCTTCTCGTCGCTTTCCTGATTTTTTACTGCCGGACAAGAGGGAAGGTATAAATTGACACACTACTTCCTCTTTAATTTCCAAGGGTGGAAGAGGAGAGTTTTCTAACAGGTGGCGCTGGGATTTTCCCGCTTGATTGCGTTTGGTTTCGGAAAGAGAATGGGAAATGAAAAGCAGAAGATGTAATTCATGACTTGGATCGGTACCAACTTCAAAGAATCGATGTTTGTACAAGCACGATGTAGCTTGTTCCCCGAGAAATGCTGGTTTTGAGGGTGAATATATAGTAGAAAAATGAAGTCAGTCAGTTTGAATGAAATTTACTTGCGTTTTGTTAGAATAAAACTGCGTTTGAAGCAATGAAAACTTTGTAATATATCTTCTCTTTTGTTTATCTTGTTCTCTTTTTCTCTTATATTTTTCTTCATTTTCTTACTTTCTCCCCAAGTTCTTAATTCTCTATCTCACCCTTTCTTCCTCTAATTACAAATTTAAAAAAAGATTCCAAACAAAAAGAATAATGCTGAAACCTGATTTTTCCCCAGCTGACCAAATCATTCCAAGTCCAAACAAAACTTTGCAAAAAATAAACGTCAAAATTTTCTACTTGCGTTGATCGTCTTCAACATATTATATTTTCTTCAGAAAGATTATAAACCCGATACATTTCTATACACACAACATCAAAACATTAAAAAGCTTTTACACACTATAAACATATTATTCTCAATACATAGCTTACAACCACAGCTTCACAAAAAAAAACGACTCATATATTCTCCTATAAAACTTAAAAAGATACTTCAGTATTTGAGATAAAAATCACGACACATGTACTCAGCAACCCCCTAAAATCCGAAAGCAAACAATATAAGAAACCCATCAAGACGACCATAAAAAACTCATCTCGGTCCAAAATAAAATAAAAAAATCCTACCCGCCCAAGGGAAAGGTCCGATAAAATAACTGCTTAATAAAGACAGAGCAACGCAACAGAGAGAAGCAACAGCCCCGATCAATACGAGTGGGATACATCCCTCCGAAGGCTCCAGGGATCCCTTCAGTTTTAAGATAAGTAGCCCTACGGCGAAGGGGTCCCAGGGGATGGAGGGTCGACGTTTCGTGGGTCGCGGGCTCTCCGATTTCCTGGTGCGGATGAAGGATGAGGAGGAGTCCCTCATCCGGTCTTGTCAAGGTGTTGACTGTCACGCTGTGAGGAATCTGAGAGAGGTGATTTGGGTTGTCACTTGTGGTGGTGGAATGTGAGTATGTTGGAGGGGGGTGATTATGGTTTGTAAGGGATTATTTTGGGACCGTGGGCTTTTTATTGTGGGGGTATAAGGTTTTTTTTGTAAATGCCTAACATTCTGTTTTGAGCATTCAATGAGCAAGATGTTAATCAAATATACATTTTAAATTTAGTTTTGTGTTATTTCAGAAGGGCAACAAAGTTTTATTTTAGTAAAAAGGATAAATTATGTCTTTTTTGTGTATTTTGTGTGTTGATATATATTTTTAATAATAAAAAACAAATTATTAGAAATTTCTACAGGCAAATAGACAATGAATATATGCCGAAACAATATTCAATTGTAAGATAAAAACAATAGGACTTTTATGATAGCTGATGATGAACAAAATACCTTAGGATAACGAGTACTTTTAGGAAACAAAACAGAGTATATAAAGGAGTTATAAAAAGTTCAAAATGTAAATTCTCTGTATAAATAAAATAAAGGTAGTAACTCTTAATAATAGCTAATGTTAGGGTAAAGAGTTATTTTACACTAGTTTAGTTTTAATGCAAGTACTAATGTACTATAAAGAAGTACTCTGAAAGTTCAAGGAACGGTAAATGCTTCCCAAAAATATTTCTGTATCAAAAAGTATTCTATATAGAATAACTAATAATATAGCCTATAAAACTATTTAGGAATTTAGGTTATGAAAAAAACATAATACGCATGCTATAAGAACGAATACTCATGATAATCACAACATCCTTTAACCAAAAATACAGACATCAGATACAACAATTAAAAAGAACATTCTAGGTAGTTTATATCCCCTCCTTCCAATCCTTCTTAACCGTTTTAGAATAAAAACGCATTTTCCCGTCCGATCCTATTTTTCCCCTCTCTAAACGGTCATGATAGCGAAATCCTTTCCCAGCAGCACACGTTATATGCAACTTTTGCGCAACAGCACGAAAACATGTCAAACCTTTTAGCTTTCACCCGTTTCGCCTCGCACGCGGGCACGGCAGGAGAAAAAACTCACGAGCGTTGCTTCGGAAAAGAAACAACTTTAAGTGCCTAGTGTCGGGTTTGATACACTCGCACTTTCCACGGTAAACAAAAAGCGGAGAGCCCCCCTCCTCCTTTCGGAATAAAAGAGTAGCATTCAAGTTTTTTTGAGGGACGGATCTTGCTTGAAAAGCAACTTGTTTTTGGATAGGATGGGAATTTCACGGGCAGCCGTCGGCGTGTGAAGAGCCAGTTTCGGATGCGTTCTTTTTTGACGGGTGGTTTTCGACGCCTTTCGTGGTGTCCCGTGCGGATACGGTGTTTCTGGAGAGGAAGTAACGAGGGTTTCGCATTTCGGAATGGAAGTTGTTTAGGAGGGAAGAGGAATAGGGCTTGTTTGCTTTAAATTGTTAATTCGTTTTTGAGGGTGTGGAAGTTCAGTTTTATTGTTGGGGAAATGTGAAAGCGTTGCTTTTTTGTTCAGAGGGAATTGTTATTCGTTAAAATTGGGAATGTGGGGAGCCATACCATACTTTTTATACCATAAAACATCCTGAGTTCTTATGTGAATCATTGGTAGTTTTTAAGACCCGTTTTCTTTTTCCAAGAACCTTGTGGGAGATTCATCTGGAGAGATACTACATCATTTATATCCAGGGTGTTTCAAAATTCAGTTTCACTGCTTTTATTTGAATCAGCGTCATCTAGGGTCATGGAAGAAAAGTATGTCCTTACCATGGAGAATCCATTGAGATGATTAACAGTGCTCCTAGCGTCAAAATAAAAATAATAAAAATTAACAAAAAAACTAAAGGAGATAAAGTAGAAACCTCAATAAGAGTATTGTTGCCAATATTATGAAAAACTATCAGGAAAAGTTCATAACAAAATCTTGAATATTCGTTGAGATATTAGCATGTGTGGAAATAGCACTTTTTTTCAGGCATAGAAAAGTTTGAAAATTTGCAAGTTCTTCAGTGTCATTATGTATTTTTGTGTTTTTCAGTTAAAGGGGAAACAAAATTTAATATTTTTCGAACGTTTTCTTTATAAGATACTTCAACGGATTTAGTTTTGTTGAAACTTAACTTACAGTGTCCCTTTGACCAATATTTATACCACATAAAAGAAAGAAAAAATACTTAAGCATTCAATTAAGAACATTTTAAAAGAAAAAATTTATATTAAATAATCTGGAAAACTGCTTTGAAGAGAAATACACAGATTTAACCCCTTCTGTCCACTGGGTGTATCCGGATACAGCTTCAACACCGCCCTAAAGGATCTATTGTGATGTTTAAAAAGACCTCAAGATAAAAACATTAAGCCGCCAAATGATGTTTAAAGAAATACTACATTAATATTTCTATTGTTTTTTCACATTCTATAGCCAGGCTAATGTTTTCTCGTCATCTTCACTACATTTACTCTTAAAATGCTTTAATGATTTTGATTTCTTCCTAATAGAAACGCATACGCTTGTACATAAAAAGTGCTGAAATTTTTTCTTAGCCTCCAATTAAAATCAGATGTTTCTCTTGTACCACAAAAATAGCAATCTTTGTTCTCTCCCACCACTGCGTACTTACAGTTTTCCATAACGCCTCTCTATTTGAAAAAGTACTTATTCTATTCTAAAACTATATCCTAGAAAGAAATTCTAATGTCCAATTAGGATTGTCTGTTTCACCCAACAAGAAACAACTCCCCTTTTTGTTTCTAATTTCCCCTTCTCAAGGACCATTTTCTTTTTTCGAAAAAAAGTACCGAACCCTCTTTGTCTCGTTGGAAGAATAAAAATCTAACGGCAGGTGGAACAAAAAAAATGGCGACGGGAGGAAAAACTCCCGAAGGAACCCAATTTCCCTTGGAGCGCCTTAGCTCGTAAGAAAACCGGGCCTTTGTGCCATCGGCCATGATGTAAACCGTTGTTGATTTTCTTTAATGAGTTCTAAGCCTTGTCCTGATTAAAGGTAAGCTCCGGACCTCGAGTGCAACAAATCACGAAAGACAGGCTGAGTCTCTGGTATCGGTCCGATGTAAATGTCTTTTTGTGTCTTCTCACTTGGTTGGTGGACTTTTGTGAATCGGACTTGAGAAGGTGGGCGGTGAATAAGACTTAGTATCGTTTTTTAGTGTTCTTTTTTGCTTGGGTTTGATCCAAAAGTGTTTCGACGGGTAAGGAAAAGTATTCCTTTTTTTCCGATTAACCCTCTTATCGAGGTGTTGGCTTTTTTTTGGTAAAATGCGTCTATACTATGTATTGGAAAATTCACGGTATTAGTGTTCTGCTTAAGACCTACTTAAAATTTAGTTTTGGAGATTTTCTTTATTACGCTTAAAACACATCCTACTACTATTATAATTGTGAATGTTTGTCTGGATGTTTGTTACTCTTTCACGCAAAAACTACTGAATGGATTTTAATGAAATTTTACCATAATGTAGCTTATACATCAGAATAGGACATGGGCTATAATTTATAAAGAGAAAATCAGTCCTTCATTCTTTTTTTCCCGTTTTTCCTGCTTTTTTTCACTTATTTTTCCGTGTTTGAAAACCTGTTTTACCAGTCATACAACGAGTTAAAAATAAAACATTGTTTCAAATGAGACACAGATCACTAGACTTTTTCATTTACTACATCTTTTATTTTAGTTTTAAACACTGGTTTTAACACTGTTGTTATACAGGGTGTCCCACGAGAAGTGGCCCAACCCTTTAACTTTTGAACCCCTACAGATATAGTCATGAAAGTGGGGTCTAGGTATAGTAAAGTGACCATGCCCTATCCGATGAGATAACTTTCAACGCCCTCTAGCGGAAAATTTAGGAGTTATAATTTTTATTTTAAAAACTGTGTGAGGTATGTGAAAAAAGTCAATGACTAAGTTGTAGAGCATCATTGATTTAGTAGGAAAAGACACCTTAAGCAGAAAAATATCTTGAATAAAACCCCTAAAACGCAAGCTCAATTAGGTTGAATTCACGTAGTTTTTACGTCTTAAGACGCCCCTCACGAGGTGATAATGAGAAATTTTTATTTTTATGATTTAAGTAAATGACTAAAAGCATTCTTAGTTCATTAAATTGAAAATTTCTCATTTTCGCCTCATGAGGAGAGTTTTAAGACGTAAAATCTACGTAAATTCAACCTATTTGAGCGTGCGTTTTAGGGATATTATTCAAGATATTTTTCTGCTTAAGGTGTCTTTTCCTACTAAATCGAGGATGCTCTACAACTTAGTCATTGACTTTTTTCACATACCTCACACAGTTTTTAAAATAAAAATTATAACTCCTAAATTTTCCGCTAGAGGGCGTTGAAAGTTATCTCATCGGATAGGGCATGGTCACTTTACTATACCTAGACCCCACTTTCATGACTATATCTGTAGGGGTTCAAAAGTTAAAGGGTTGTACCACTTCTCGTGGGACACCCTGTATAGCTCAGTGGGTTTTAAATTTCTTAATTTGTTCACTAGACATACTAATTTACTAGACTTTTTACTATGGTTTCAAATTTTTTATTTTATAAAGGCACCAAGATATTAAACATTATCAGGAACATCGGGATGGAAAAATTACCGGGTTATGAAAATTACCGAGAACACTCGGACAGGAAATTTACCATAAAGACACCCAGAATACCGGAATATAAAAATTACCGTAAACACTGAGGTAGGAAAATTACCGGGAACGCCGGGATTAGAAAAATTACCGTGACCACCGGGATAAGATTACCGGGAACACTGGGATAGGAAAGAGGCGCCTGGGATACCGGGAACACTGGGATAGGAAAGGGGTTCCTGGGATACCGGGATGATTTGTAATATTGCTAATTTACAAAATTATTAATGTATTTTAAGAAATATTTTAAAACATAAATTTATACACCCCACCCGTGCAAGGCCGGGTATAACAGCTAGTGATAAATAGTCTGTTTTGGTTTTGATATAAAAATTTGCAAATATTTTTAGGGTTATTATCGTTTTATTTTTGTTCGATGGTTCAGTGTTTTTTCGGTCGTAACAACTTTGCCAAATATTTTATTTTACTTTTAAAATAGTATTGAATTTTGTTAGTTTCGTAACAGTCGCCAATTTTTTTACCTAGGGTAGGTGGGGGTAAAAACCCGCACGAGGCAAAACCACGCACCGCGATTTTTAATGGTTAATGATCGATTAAAAAGTTGAAAACCAGGTGGTTGGTTTGTCTTATTGTGACCTATTGTTCTACGAAAGTTCGTACCCCTAAGTCACTCATGAGTTTAAAAAATGCTATAAGTTTGTTTTTCATCATTTTGATGTAATTTTTCTGATCTTTTACTTAAACATTACAAAAAAATGAGCTTGAGAAGAAATACAAACAAATATCCCAATGATAAGATAGCTATTCAACTTCAGTTTCGTTTTGAAAGAATTGCCTCAACATGTCTCTAAAAATAATAAGGCTTGTTTTTCAAAATAAAGTAAAACGGGGCAAATCCACGCAGGTGTTTTGGGGCAATTCCACGCAGCTTAAAACAGTTTAAAAAGCTCAGGAATTCGGCCCAAAAGGAAAATGGGACTACTTGATCTCTAAAGAGGTTAATAAAGGTGTCCGTGATGCCAAACCCTCTACCTGACACCATCCTTTCTCCCTTTTGAATGATATCTGGGCAATCTGAAATGAATTGCTTCAACAGGTTGACAATTTTCATTAAAACTGATCATATTTATATTTAATACTAGCTGTTATACCCGGCCTTGCACGGGTGGGGTGTATAAATTTATGTTTTAAAATATTTCTTAAAATACATTAATAATTTTGTAAATTAGCAATATTACAAATCATCCCGGTATCCCAGGAACCCCTTTCCTATCCCAGTGTTCCCGGTATCCCAGGCGCCTCTTTCCTATCCCAGTGTTCCCGGTAATCTTATCCCGGTGGTCACGGTAATTTTTCTAATCCCGGCGTTCCCGGTAATTTTCCTACCTCAGTGTTTACGGTAATTTTTATATTCCGGTATTCTGGGTGTCTTTATGGTAAATTTCCTGTCCGAGTGTTCTCGGTAATTTTCATAACCCGGTAATTTTTCCATCCCGATGTTCCTGATAATGTTTAATATCTTGGTGCCTTTATAAAATAAAAAATTTGAAACCATAGTAAAAAGTCTAGTAAATTAGTATGTCTAGTGAACAAATTAAGAAATTTAAAACCCACTGAGCTATACAGGGTGTCCCACGAGAAGTGGTACAACCCTTTAACTTTTGAACCCCTACAGATATAGTCATGAAAGTGGGGTCTAGGTATAGTAAAGTGACCATGCCCTATCCGATGAGATAACTTTCAACGCCCTCTAGCGGAAAATTTAGGAGTTATAATTTTTATTTTAAAAACTGTGTGAGGTATGTGAAAAAAGTCAATGACTAAGTTGTAGAGCATCCTCGATTTAGTAGGAAAAGACACCTTAAGCAGAAAAATATCTTGAATAATATCCCTAAAACGCACGCTCAAATAGGTTGAATTTACGTAGATTTTACGTCTTAAAACGCTCCTCATGAGGCGAAAATGAGAAATTTTCAATTTAATGAACTAAGAATGCTTTTAGTCATTTACTTAAATCATAAAAATAAAAATTTCTCATTATCACCTCGTGAGGGGCGTCTTAAGACGTAAAAACTACGTGAATTCAACCTAATTGAGCTTGCGTTTTAGGGGTTTTATTCAAGATATTTTTCTGCTTAAGGTGTCTTTTCCTACTAAATCAATGATGCTCTACAACTTAGTCATTGACTTTTTTCACATACCTCACACAGTTTTTAAAATAAAAATTATAACTCCTAAATTTTCCGCTAGAGGGCGTTGAAAGTTATCTCATCGGATAGGGCATGGTCACTTTACTATACCTAGACCCCACTTTCATGACTATATCTGTAGGGGTTCAAAAGTTAAAGGGTTGGGCCACTTCTCGTGGGACACCCTGTATAACAACAGTGTTAAAACCAGTGTTTAAAACTAAAATAAAAGATGTAGTAAATGAAAAAGTCTAGTGATCTGTGTCTCATTTGAAACAATGTTTTATTTTTAACTCGTTGTATGACTGGTAAAACAGGTTTTCAAACACGGAAAAATAAGTGAAAAAAAGCAGGAAAAACGGGAAAAAAAGAATGAAGGACTGATTTTCTCTTTATAAATTATAGCCCATGTCCTATTCTGATGTATAAGCTACATTATGGTAAAATTTCATTAAAATCCATTCAGTAGTTTTTGCGTGAAAGAGTAACAAACATCCAGACAAACATTCACAATTATAATAGTAGTAGGATTGTTGGTTGGCTTAGAAATATTAAAACAACATTAAGAGGATTATTTCTAATGTTTTTATAAAGAAATATTCTGTTTATCCATGTTTATTTCACTTGGACACCAAGATTTGTAAGTGCGGGTCTTTGCCCCATTTTACGAGGCAAAGCCCCACGATTTTTTTTTCTACTAAATTGTAAATTTCTCCTAAAATACCATCGATAAGAGTTTAAACTTGGATTGGTTTTGTAGGTAGGACCTCAATCTAACATATCCAATTGAAATTTCGGGATTATCTACCCCCTTTCGACGACAATGTTAAAAGTACTGAAAATTGCGGGGCTTTGCCCCCACCTACCCTATATTTTCCTCTCAGTATAAGTGATAAAATGCTATATTAGGAACCTCCCAAAAATATTATAATTGTGATTTCATAGATTTTAAGTGGAATATTATAAAAGACTTATATATCTTAGGGGACATCCATAAATTACGTGAAGTCAAGAAGGGGGGGATGAGTTTGGAAAAATCTCACCAAATCTCACCAAGGGGGGCGATTAAAATCTCACGTCAAATTTTAAAGTTAGAAATTATACGATTTTCTTTTTTAAGAGAAAGGAATAATACCCACAGATATGATACTGTGGTGATTTTTAGGCGGAATAATGTCCTTTTTCCCCACATCATTAATAATGGGAAAGTTTTAGGTGTTGTGAAGCACAAAATGCCAACAAATAGAAAATTAGGATAGAAAATAGGATAGAAAATTATTTTTAAAGGTTGTAGGTAAATCTCACGTTGGGGGAGGGGGGGGGGGTCCGGCAAAATATCACTATATCTCACCAAGGGGGGGTCCAGATTTTGGAAAAAACACCTCACGTAATTTATGATGGATGTCCCCTTAGCTGTTTTATAAATAATTGAACTATCAAAAATTAACGAAACTTATCAAGAGAGAATCCCACTAGCATCTAGTAACATAAATTTGGGCGTAGGGCAAACACAATGGCAAATTACGTGAGCGTACACTGTCTACGATGGCCATTTAAGGATGTTTAATATCAAAACAGCTCTGGCCTACGTAACTCATCGCAGACGGGTGTAACGAATAGACCGTCACAGATCCAGTCATCGATAGAAGGAGGAGGAGAATAGGATAATCTACCCACAAGCGTTATCGCGATGCTGTCTGCGGATGCCCCCGAATGTATATAGATAATGCATGATTTGATGCTTGCGACCAGCGATATATACGACTGGGGTCGTTATGAATTACCCTTACATGCCATTCAAATTAAGCCTCTATTTCGTAATGGTGTCCTGCTGAGTCTGTGTTGTTTCCTGTTGATATGAATGTTGGGAAGATAGTTTGGTTGAGCTCGTGTAATTTTTTCTTAAGCTTGTTTTAGAATTTAGAAATTTTTGCATTATAGCAACTCAATAACCGCAACTTTTCAGGAGATGTAAAAGAACTGCACTGCAAAAATAGTCGTCCAGAAAATATAAAAACTATGTCAGAAAAAGTTGCCAGAGCTTTCCTGTGCGAGATTTCTCTATCGACTGAATTTTTGTATGCTACGATCGCTTCACAACTTTAGGGATCTTATTATATTCTATGTATTTAACTACACACTCTATCTTGTATGTCCAGAAATTATAGAGGAGTTTGTCCCTAAATATTTTCACAGAAAAAGTCGTTGTATACATAACAAGCTAAGTCGACAGAGAAATTCCATGGAAAGGAAACCTCTAGAAACTTTTGCTGCCAAAGCTTCTCCGTTTCTGTACGATTATTTTTTGCAGTGTAAAGAAACATTAGAACGTGTTTTAAACCTTTAAGAAGTTAGGAGGTTAAGAAAGTATATATTTTTAAGTTCCATAAACTAGACATTGTGAATTAACTGATTTCGCCCTTTGTTTGAAGTCACATGTCAGAAATGTGAGGCCATCTATATATAGCGGGTCTAGTTTTGGTTCTATGGTAAAGTATTCAATTTAGTGTGAAGTTGAATTGCTGTCAAAGAGAGATCAAAAGTGTGACGTCATAACTTCTAAAATATACGTCCCAATTTTGACCTAATTTCGGCCTTGTACCACATCTGGTCATTAAATATTATGAATAAAGTTGTTTTACAAACATAACTTTTTTATAAAGCAACGGAAAATATGTATTAGATAAACAAAGTCACTCCCTTTCCATATTTTATAAACTTATCTTTATATACAGCAACAAATCATTTTACCACCCAAGCTGATATCCGGTAAGTTTTTCAACTCTCCAATGAAGAGTGATTTTATCAATCAGTAAAGCCATGGGGGTAGAAGCACTCAAAATTTCTATCAGTGATCCTCACACGAGACTATTATTCGGTTTAGTCGCTACCTCCCATCTCAATCAAATTCACACTTTGATTCCTCGCTTTAAAAAAAAAAAACTGACGGGATGTTACCTCTCCACAATGATCTCCCCGAAACTCCCCATTGTGCCTTATAAACACCCAACACAATCGAATCTCCCGTGATCTCTTTCACAACGTTTCGCACACTACACAAAAAAAATCGGAGGGTTGACGCATAAATTCATCGGGCCCCCTCCGTGTGTGGTCCCGAGAATCGCTTCAAAAGACGCGAGAAAATCTGTTAAAAAGAGATAAGGTTATGAAAGTGTCTGTCCACACTGGGTGACACGAGTCGCTCGAAGTCGTTAAGATCTTTATCTATCACATCACTTGTTTACGGAAGGAAACGGGTGTCGTCATTTAAAAACTTAAAATTCCGTCCTTTAAATTTCCTTAGTACATCTCCCCTCTAATCCCCCTCATCCATTTTACAAAACAAGTTTGTTAGTTTCATCAAATTTAAATATAATACTCTTACAACTACACATAATAATCCATATATTTAAATTTTTTTCAATATAGTTCATGATAACATTGATTTTTCTTTCATTTTACAAGAGTTTAGTCTATCCCTCAACATTTAACAAGAAAACAAATTTTCTTTGATTCCTTTTGTACCAATAACATAGTTTATTAAAATGGTTTTATCTGTATGTTCTTTTCTGTTATTTTGTGTAACTAGTATGTATTTTTTCTACTATGTAAATGGACCTAATGAGTCAGTATGGTAGTGGATAAATAAATAAATAAATAAATTTCTCCCTCCATTTGATAAGGATCTTAACCACTCGAGTCGCCTAGTGTGACCAGGCACAAAGAGAGAGCAAATGGTGCGACACGGTCTTGTTGACTGACAGTAGAGTCTAGAGGCGAAAGTGCCATCTGTTGTTGCGACAGCATATTGGACATCTGCGAACAGGCCCCCTGGAAAAAATAAGGGTGGGATATAGAACGCTCGGGTGTTGAGGAAGGGTTCTTGTTCCTTCCGCCTGAAGAATTCCCTCTGACGGGCTTTGTCTCAGTTGAGAGAAGTACATCGCTGGCAGCGGGTGTGGTATAGTAATGGAAGTAAATCCTTACGGATTTAACTCGTCGTTGGGTTCGCAGAATGTCCCCGTTGGCAGTGGAATTGTGTCGAAGTTTCATATATTGTATTTGATTTGTAGTACCCGGGAGTTTTTTTTCCGGTGTTACATCATTGGGTAGGGTGGATATATTTATTCCGATGTAACCCTTAATGTATCGTATCGGATTTTATTTATCAAATAGTTGTTTATTTATTGACTCCGAAAGTGTCTGAATTAATAAGAGAAATGGAAAACTGTTAAAACGACAGTCTAAAAACAGAGTAAAAATTACTCAAACTGGCTCCGAATCAAATTTACTACAATTTGAAAACATGAATATACTCATTTCTGAAAATGTGCATACTTAAAAATGAAACATCATGAGCTTATTCGTCAGTTAGTGCATGGTTTTCTCATGAATCAAGCTCAAATGTAATTTTTACTCAGTTTTGAGACGGTCGTTTTAAGAGTGAAAACTTTTAAAACAGTTAAAACTTATGAAACACTTATTAAAACAAAGAAAAAATGCAACATTTAAGGGGACGCGGTACCTCTTTTTTGACAAAATTGCGAAAAATATTTTTTTAATCCAAACTAATTTATTTGCATTTGTCTATCATCCTACAAATTTTCAAAACTTTTTGTTGAAAAATATCTAAGCTGTAGTTAATTTTATGTGTGAAAGTATTAAGGTTTCTATGGGTTATAGAAACTTCAAAGTCCTTTTACTCAGAACCACTTTTTCATTGTTTAAAATGCTAAGGCTTTTTATCTATTGGACCAAATCTCTTGAATTTTTTTCTGACTATTGTTGGAAGTGTGTATAACGAAAATCTGCATGTGTTTTTGGATATCCTTTGTAGATGTTTTTTAAAAAATTACTAAGTTGTGAATTTTAGCATTTTTAGAGCTTTTTTAAGAAGGGATTCAAGAAAATAAATATTTTCAGTACTTAAAGTACTAGAAACCCTAAACCGATGCAAATTTTTATTGTACATAGTTCAATGTATTTGAACACCAAATTTTGGAAATGTAAGTCAGTAATTGTAGGAGGAGTAGCATTTAAAAAATACCTCTTAAATTTTAAATTTTCTTTTAAAAAACTCATAAAATTTGAATTTTTATAAATTTCAAATTTATATTATGTTTAATTTAAAGCAATTACATATTTTACCATCAAAAATTATAAAATAACAATGAATTTAAAGATTTTTACCAGAAAGGTACTGCGTCCCCTTTTAAAACACAGATAGCCTAACAAAGCATATTTTTGATACATTGTCCAATGAATCTTGAGATATTGCTAGTTCCAAGATAGCTGCTAATCTAAATGGATCTCCTACTAAAATGTTTTCTTGTTTTAAGGAACAAACTTAGAAAGTTTGGTAGCTTTGTCCAGGGTACAAACATTGGGATCTTTTTTGGGTAGACCAATAAGAAAGCACAACTATAAAAAAGTATAAATGTTACGCGGGCAATGTGATAAATCGGGCATTATTAATAATGCCCGAAGTGGAAGAGGGCAATGTGATAAATTCACGGCGTTTATCAATTGAATTGATTAATTTGCCCACCTCCACTTTGGGCATTATTAATAATGCCCAACTAATCACTTTGCCCGTAACATAAATATCAAATTTGAGCTTTGAAAACCTGTAAGAAAAAGTTTCGCCAATATCGGACAAACTGTTTATAATTTAATAAATTTAACAAATTAAACTCTTGGTTATTTCTGCACCAAACATCCAATCAATTTAAAGTGTTTCAAACTGATCGGTTAACGGAATACAGTTTTATTACGGCTGATATGTTTAAAGCAGGGAAATTAAATTAATAAAGAAATTAAAATTACAGAAACAATAATTTTTTTTAAATATTACAAAAAACTTAATAAATAATAACTTAATAGCAAAAAACTTAAAACAGAAATACTTCTTCGTAATCGACTTTGAAAGTAAAATTACATGAAATTTGAGTATTTGTTTATATAGATGTAAGCAATGAAGCATTTTTTATTAGTATTTCATATTACAATATTGGATATAGTATGATAATGAACAGTTTATAAGAAGTATGAACAAAATAGTGGAATGCGTAGATTATGATATGCAAGGATATAGCTGATTTAGAATTAACTCAATTCAATAATAGAAATTCAATAAATGTCTTTTACAAGTGTAAAACATTTTTAGTATGAAACAAAACTATCAAATTTCATAAAAAGGAAATAAAAGAATAAAATCATTGATTAAGAGTTACATAGTACATTTTACGAACTCTTTGATAAGATAGTAAAATCAAAAATAATTTAAAAATGGAGTAAATGTGTAAAAATTTGAGTCACTTTTCTTCTCAACTTATAAGATAAAAGTTTTAAAGACCATGAAGAGAAATAATTAGGAAATAATGTTACTCAGTTATCTTTTATGTAATTCAATTATAATAAAAGGGAAATTAATCAACATAAGATATTTTATAACAAAAACATTGGTTGGAAATACTTTTATGAAAACTTTTATTTGCATTAATCAAAAATTCTTACTTTATTTGCGAAAAAAAGCTCTTCAAAATCAATTAGAATAACAATTGTCTGACATCAATTAGCAGAGTGAAGTGTAAAAATGAGTTCACAAAAAAACAGGATATGTTTTTAAATGTTAAGAATACTAGGCATTGGAATTGAAATTATTATTACACAATCATAGTTGAAAACGTGAGTGTATATATTAAAAAGAGGTTTGTAAAAACAAGCTTAGATTCTACAGAAAATATTTAAATAAGTACTTAAGGAAGTATTGTTCCAAACGCCCTTATTAGGTGGCATAATTTACCATATTTCTATAATGATATAAAACTACCACTTGTACGGAAAGTAAAATTAATGAAACTGTATATTATTTCCATTAACACCAGTTAGTTCAATCATTTGACTGAAGAAATTGGTCCTCTCCAACTTGAATGAAATTATTTTTCGAACTGAAAAAGTTCGATGTGCGAAATCTCAGAGAAGATTGAGCGTTTTATAACGCTCACTCCGGATGCTTTGTCATCTTTAATGAGTAAAGTTTCTGACAGATTTCATTAGCAAACTTTCAGAGGAAAAATTGCTTCAAAATAGTCTGGAAGGATAAGTATCCTTTGAATGAGTATTTGGAAGTTGGATGTGCTTTTTTTAAATGTGAGTGAAGGGTTTTAAAGTTGCAAATATTTCTAAGCATGCTAGTTTGTTAGAAGGCTTCACTCACACACCCAGGATATTATGATATAAAAGAGATTATACTTTTTAGGAAATGTCTAGAATTAAATATCCAGATTAAAATCCTGAACTGCGATGTTTTGAAATAATTATTATTCAATATCTAATGAATCGTGTATGTTGTCTGATATTTGAAAAACTAAAATTTATTCATAAGACCAATTGATATTTTGGGTAGAGAAATTTCTGGTATGTAATAATATCATCATCATTATTTATGAGAAAACATAAAAGTTATTGGGAAATAGAGTTAGAAATATTTTTGCGTTATTAATTTTAAGTATATAGAATTACACATTAAAGTTATTATGTAGGGAATGTGTGAAATTCGAATATTTTTTTTGTTTCATAAATCAAAATTATTTACTGATGAGTGTATTTTTGTATCTTATTTTGCCTTTACTATTTTTGAAATTGACATCCATATTCTTAATAATTGAAAGTAGTTTTTAAGATTTAATCATTGGTAAAAACCATAATTTTGTGATAAAATAATTGTGATAAATTTTCTCTTCATACGTGAACGTTATCCTCACAAAATATACTCATAAAAAGATTCCTTTGGTTGCTATCAAGAATTTCAAAATATTTTCTCTTTATTTTAAACGAGTTTGAAAAAACTCATACTTTTTAAGTATAAATTGTCAGCAAATATTCCATAATTTACGGTTTCCTACCAAACAAAAAAATGCAAAGTAGAAAATATTCCCGCAATTTATTGTCAAATACAATATCCGTCGAAAGATTTCATATTTGAAAATGCCCTCTTATCTCCGCTCCTTACACATCGCCGAAGATTTAGAGGTTTCCGAAAAACTCCGGCGATATATATAAAACTGCCTCGCCATTTGCAATCACACTTCAAAATTTTTAAGCAAAGAATGAAAAACAATCCTTTATCCGTGATGAAAGCGTACGTATTGTTATCTCTAAGCCAGGTTTTGAATATTAAATTGACATGAAGAAATTGAAAAACCTGTTTGAGTAAGATATCTGAAAAATGCCCCCACATTGATTCGTTCCTGAAATAAAACGGCAGCAGCGTATATTGGAAACTTGAGTACCTCTCAACTCTTCTTGAAGAGCGTGGATAATATCCGCGCTATTTGACTGGCGCGTGCCCCAAACGAGAAAAGAATGAAGAACGTCTCGCTTTATTAAAATGACAGTTTTGGCTGGTAAGTGACATAGCTTGGCGCGATTTTTTTTGTCCGGGATAAATATTTGCATTGATGGGGACCATTTTTGTTTTGCTTCGTGAGAAAAAAAGCATTGTGCCCCGTTATTGGATAGTGATCAACGCGCTACTTCTTGCTGGTAGATGCGAATTTGCTGCAATATACTCCAGTCATGGGGCTTTGTGTTTACTATTCTGGAAATTTTGCTTATTTTCTGATCAAATAGTATGAAACGGTAAGATACGATAAACTAAAGAAATTGACGAATATTGCTTTGTATAAATGAAGCATCCGTTTGAAATCTATCGGAAAAGTTAATGTAATCCATGATCCCCACTTGCTTTTCTAAATAGCACAATGATATAGCTCTTATGCAATTATTTGGTAAATGTATAAGTCTTAAAAAATAGCTCAATGTTTATGTTTACAATATGTAGTTTAGATATTATGGGCAAAGTGATAAACCGGGCATTATTAATAATGCCCGAACTGATGCGGGGGAATATCATAAATTCTATGGCATTTATCAATGAGTATTTATCAATTTGCCCGAAATACGAGGGCATTATTAATATTGCCCGGATTTATCACATTGCGAATATCAAATTCTATGGAATTATCAATGAGTATTTATCACTTTGCCCGAAATACGAAGACATTATTAATAATGCCAGGATTTATCACATTGCTAAATATCATAGCCAAATATCAAACATTAACAAATATCGTCAAAATATTAGAAGGTAAAAATACTTATAATAGGAGTGAATTCTAAAGTAAAATTATTTGTAATTTTAATTTGTTTAACTTAAGTATGTAAAGAACTAAACTGATGTGTAAGCATTAATTAAAGTATGTATAAAGAACACGCACGTAATAGAATAATAAAGTATGGGGATAAGTGAATAAAATTTTCCTTGTACTATTAAATTCTTTTGCGCAAATTGTTTGAAATTGCATTTTGAAGTGTAAAAATATATAAATGATTTGTGATAGAGTTTAAAGCATTGGATGAAAAATATCTTCTATACTAAAGGACACATCTAATCAAAGTGATTATACCAGAAAATATCTAATTAAATGTGTGTATGTAAGTCCAGTAAAGATTCACCAATAATTATAACTGCTTAAACGGAAACATGAATACACATTAGGGTGGGTCATTTTCCTATGGCGAAAAAAAAATTTTACAAATTCTATCGGGCACAGCAAGAAAAGAGTGTCAAATGGTCTCAAACTAACATGTGTAAAATATTATTCCATTATAATAACTCTTTTTGCCTCCGGATTGGCCTCAAATAGAACAAAAATATGTAATTTTTCATATTTTTTTTAAATTATAGAAATTAAATTTTTTTGTCGATAACTTTTTTAAGCTCACAAATAAGGGTCTTTAAAAGCAATTTTAATCACATTAGTCACTTTTATGCATTATCAATACAAAAGCAACTGCCAAAGTGGCAATGTAATATGCTATCACATTAACAATAGCCGTAGAATAGGAGGATTTTTTTTCTAACAAACAGTGGATTGTCAGTGGTGCATATTTTAAATATTGGTAGTTAAGATACATTTTCCCTCAAGTTTGGTCAGTACAAAACGGTATTTTTAATTTTTTAAAGTAGAAATAGTTATATTTTTCATAAATATGCCGCGCTTTCAAAATTCAGCGGACAGTTATTTCACTGGCTGGTCTTGGGATCCAAATATGATAGCAAAATTTTGTTGAAAGAATTTTTGAATGGATAGTTCGTTCATTAGGCAATATATCAGTTATGATTCGCCTCAGTCATGATTTACCTGTTTTTTTGCTATAGCAATAGAGTGAAACCATGGCCTATGAAATTATACTTCTTTGGAGGGAGGGAGGATTGACTCAAAATAGCTCCTTAGCATTCCCTTATGCGTTCACAAAAGTTAAAATATAGCAAATTTAACTGTTTAAGATAACTAAAAGTAAGTTTTGAAAAGTAATGTAGCTTATTTAAAAACTTAGGGGATAATACTGAGCTTTATGCTGAAAATGGGGATCTACCGCTCTTCTTACGAAAATGTTTCAAAATTTGACTCTTAAAATGTGGTTTTTATTTATTTTTGGACATTAGTGACTCAAATGGGGTCACTTGGGATGGAATATTCCTAATATGCCAAAGAAGTTTCAAGGAAAACCCCAACTTTTAAACTATTATCCAAATGTTTTCCTTGGGGTTGAAACGTATAACCCAAAAAAGGTACCCACCTTCTGAAAAATCCATATTTATTAAAAATTTAATGTTTTTAACATCCTATTCAACCGGCATTAGAGTTTCGCACATTTTTATGATTCCAGAAAGAAATTTTTGATTGCCAGTTCTAACCATAGAGATATTTCAAAATATGTTGTATTAAAACTCAAGTATTTCAACTCTGGTTTCATTTTTAATTATTTTATAGTCTTCAATGATGATTTTTATACCATTGTGCACATTTACATTCATGACAGATTCGTGAAATCGAGGTAAAAGCTTGATTTTCGTTTGTCCATTTTTACATGAAATTACTGTATTAATCGAAACTTTGAGGCCAATCCGGAGGCAAAAAGAGTTATTATAATCGAATAATATTTTACACATGTCAGTTTGAGACCATTTGGCACCCTTTTGTCGCTGTGCCCCTGGAAAAATGTGAAAAAAAATATTTTGACCCACCCTAATACACATTGGTATGAATTAAAAACTTATATTTAATTTTAAGTATCACTCTTAAAGACCGTGAATTAAAAATTATTATGACAAATCTGATAGATGTATGAATTATTCAAGACTTCTCTAAAGCATGAAATAAATCAATTTGCTAGGATGAATTCAAATTGCTATAATAAATATATGCCGTTAAGGAGTTAATTTTAGCTAATTCTGTTCATTCAAACGTTGAAAGTCCACCGCTTAAGTGTATCCGAATGCATTTTAAAATTAGCGAGCTGTGAAGAGTAACTTTTCAAAACCTTAGTTCCAGTGGCTTAATAGTTAATAAACTTATGGACTTGTATTTGTAAACTGAAATCGCTCGTATTAATGATATACTATAACTAAACATGAATGTTTAGAATAAATCCTTTTAACTCATAAAGGGAATGGTAACCAGTATGAAGCAAAGTATAAACTAAAACTTTCTCTCAATCAATTTTGACTCATATTTAGTGATTCGCTTTGGGTATTGTATTGTACTTGATATAAAATGTTGTGTCAGTTTGCATTAGAATATTTTAAATAAATTAAACAACGATGCCTGTCTGTGTTTTCCAGATTTTATTAAAGTTCAGCACGAAAATATGGGAATTCACCAGCTTCGGGTAGTTGAAATATGGTGTTTATTTCCTTTACTCGTTGCCATTTGAAAGAAACTCTACAAACTTGATTCAATGGGCACAATACCATCATTTTTTGAAAACAGAAAAAAATGCATTTTTCCAGTAAAGGAAATAGATCTAAATCCAAAAATCCACATGAAAAGTTTAAAAAAATTTAGTTAATTAAATATTTAAAATTAAAATTGCCAAGCCCTTTGTCTTTGTATAGGGCAGCGGTTCTCAAACTGTGCTCCGCGGAGCCCTTAGGGGTCCGCCAAGCATTTCCAGGGGATCCGCGAAGAAATTTGAAATAAATACATTTTTTGATAATTTCTAATATGCTTTTCTCTGCAATGTTATAAATAACTTTCTGTAAGGTGTTGGTAAGGTCTGCTGGTTTTTGCCTTTTTCAGGTCTTTTTTGGTTTACCAAAACAAGTTAAAACCCTGTTTTTAGGGTCAAATTTCCAAAAATTTTTTGGGGGAGGAACCCCCAGGATGGGACGGTTGGGCGCTGGCCGTTTGGGCGCCGTTCCCGTTTCGGCACCAAATTTTTCTTCTAATTTTTAGAAGAATTATTAGAGTTCTACTATTTACTTTCATTTTATTTCTGCCGCTGAAACGGCCGCGCCGAATAGTAGCACACCAAGGAACCCCCTTCCCCCACCTCTCAAATTGATTACTCAGCACCTTTTTTTATAAAGTTCACCAAAACCAAGGGAAAACCTGTTTTTAGTAGAATCAAATTTCCAACACCCCCTTTATAGCATTTGGAACTTAATTACACAAAACGCTTCTTATATTAAGTTCTTTAAGTGCAAATTCTGCCAAAAATGTATAAAAAGCTAACATTGATCCTATGGCAAGGAAGGGGATAAGTAATGATTTTGGGCCCATGTGTAAATAAATTTCGATATGTACCTCTGACGTCTGACGTAATGGTCTAGCAGCCCCCCAAAACAGCTCTCGATTTCAAAAGAAGTAACTTTTAGGAAAACAAAATTTACAGATGTATAGATTTCCGTATGAATCCTTTGTTCATGCATCTCCGGCATAATGATTAAAAAGTGATAGCTTTAATATTCAGAAATTTAAAATAAAGATTTACATTGTATCCAATGATATAATATAATAGGTAAACAAAATATTCCGTACATCCCGGGGTGTATATCAAAGGGGCAAGGGGGCCCTGCCTCTCCCCCGGAAAATCGGACTACGTATAACAAAACAAGTTAAAACCATGTTATTTAAGGTCAAATTTCCGAAATTCTTTTGGGGGAGGACCCCCAAAACCCCCTATTGTACTTGAAACTTTATTATTGTCAATTTTATAGTAAGTTCGTTAAAATTAAAATCCTACCTAAAAATGAATGTTTAAAATTTGGACAATGATGTACCTAAAACGAGTTAAAAAACTGTTTTTAAGGATCACATTGCACAAAATCTTCTGGGAAGGAAGGACCCCCAGGTCCTTCTATTGTACTTGGATCTTAATTCGTCACAATTTTTCTTACAAATAAATTATCTAGATGCAAATTATACCTAAAAATGTTTTTAAAAGCTACGTTAAACTGTTAAATATGAATGGGAGGGGATGAGGAATAATTTTGGACCCCTCCCGAAATAAATTTCTATTATGCTTTTATTTCTAGACGCAATGGGTTTTATGTGTAATTTGTTTTTATACCTTGAAAAATTTATTTCGGAAAAGGGCTCCGCGAATAATTTGTCTCTTCAAAAGGGCTCCGCGACATAAAAAGTTTGAGAACCCCTGGTATAGGGTATAAGTACGTCACAACTGACTCCTACAACTACAACTACAGACTTTAACGAGAAACCCAATTAAGCATTTATTTCATTTTCTGGGATGGATGGCCGTGTTTGATGAATGGAATTTCCAAACGTTTCGCTCTCTGCTTCGGAGAGCATCCTCAGTGGCAAAAAATCATCTGAAATTTTTAAATTTTTATGAGTTGATTTTTTGCCACTGAGGATGCTCTCCGAAGCAGAGAGCGAAACGTTTGGAAATTCCATTCATCAAACACGGCCATCCATCCCGGAAAATGAAATAAATTACTCTTCAGGTCGTGGAAATTTTCATCAATTTAAATTAAAAGCATTGTTTAAAATCAATGTATAGGGGATAAGTACGTCATATTAGGAAATTGGACGATTGGCCATCCTTTTTTTAAAGTCGAACTTTGAAATTACATAAAAAATAAATAATGATCGTAATTAAAAAAATTTTGCGCGTATATTCCGCTCTAGGGTACCTCTATCGAATAAAAAAATAAAAAAAATAGTGGTATTGCCCATTGCTTAGACTGAATTTTATTAATCTAAAATATATAAACCAAAATACAATAGCTTTATAACAGCCTACCACTAAATAATAAAAACAGTATAACCAATAAAACCTTTAAAAATATTTAAAATCTTCATTAAAAACATTCATTCCACTATTTTATTTAAAATCTTACTTATTTACAATTATTAATATTTTGAGCAGCTTTTTTTTAAATAGACTGAATTAATTTTCTAACTCCATGACTCTACGCCGTTTCGCCAACGCTTGATATCCTTTTTTTCATAAATGTTTATTGGTTTCTTTTACATTTCCTTTTCCCCCATCTACTCTCATTTGTATGTATTAAATTATCATTATTTCTATTTTTAGTGCATATTATTCACTGTAATAGTTTTCTACCTGTATTCCCGTATTGTATTTTCTACCTGTATACACTTCCTCAAGGTTATATGTTCTATTTGTTAATTGTTATTTTTTAATAAATAAATTTGTTTATGCTGTTGAAATACACACAGTGTGAAAAAACTAATGAAAATACCGATTATCCACCATACGATAAAGATCCAACTCACCCCTCCAAATCCCAACTTCCACTGCCCACTAACCACCACCCCAAACACGCATGCGCAATCAACCACAAATCAATCTTAATCAAAAATACATATTGACTCTCCATAACAGGCAACCCACGGTCCAAACCCTCCCACAAAAGCGAGCCCCTTTTAGCCAATCCCACCCCACTGCGAAACAAAAAAACAGCAAACCCTCAGTTGCATCATCTCGTATTCTCCCAATCACAGAGATGTGTCACAGAGACCGTTCTGCACACATCAGGAACTGTTCCATTGTGAGGGGGTAAGGAATTTCTACAAAGAATTATTCTTTTTACCCCGGGTGGAGGGCCCTTTTAGGGGGGTGCGGTCAAACAACCACCCGCTTTGGTATCAGCTGTCAATCATATTTAGGCGACGTGAAAAGAGTATCCTGTTTTCAGATGGAAGGGAGCTCTCTCCGTTGAGAACTTCTGGTGGTATGGATTTTGTGCGGTAGGTGTTGTAGGAGAAAGGTTTTTGGGGGGAGGATAAGGATTCAATTGTTCCTGATGGAGAGGAAGTGTTCTTTGTTGAAGCTGTTGGCTGGGTTAGTTTTTAGGGCTTCTGTGAAGGAAATTAGTTTTATTTGAAACAAAGCAGGGAGGTTTGTAGAGTGTATCGGTTTTCAGAAAACAAGGATATATTTTTATCTGACACGGGTGTAATGGGAAATACGCGGTTGATGTTATCAATCGGATAATGTTATCGAAATCAACAGGTCCCGATCATTCCTATTTAATTTAATGTAAAATACATCGTTTATTGTGATCAACTACGGATCGACACGCCGCTTAATGTTATCGAAATTTGTCCATATCCCCTAAAAAACGCCCGCTTTCGAGTTTAGTTTTGAAGGTCAATTTTTTTTCTGAAACTATTTTTTTTCTGAAACAGTGCACCTGTGATAAGATCACAGGTGCACTGTTATGTTTCTTTGCTATGATTGTAAAAAAAGTAAAACATTCTTTGCTCTCCGACCTCAAACATTGAAAGAAAACGGTTGAAGGGGGGACGAATCCATGCTTGTCATTAGATACATACCACCATCGCCGACATGCAGATGTTTCTGATAAGATATTTTTTATTATTTTTCTTGTTTAGTGGAATTTAGATGAATTTCAGTGGTTATTTATGTTTTTGAGCATTTTCTATGCAAAATTTTGAAAAATACCGATGATATCTTGACTGGAAGTCGAAAGAAAACAAATTTATGAATGGAATCACATAGGTGTAGTGCTAAAATAACTGAAAATACAGAGTAAGCGATTTTTTTATTTTTATTAATTGGACTACTCTTATATTTTACCCTTTATAGGAAATCGCTTATTGTTATCAATCGGATAATGTTATCAGTTTAATATCGGACAAATGCGATCACATTAAGCGGATTCGACTGTACATATAATAATATAAAATGGATCATTAATTTATTATGTTATAAGTTCAATTCTCGTATTTTTCTTTAGGTTGTAAAAGTTGTATAGTACCTACTGTAATAGTTTTAAATACTTCAATAAGGACTACATATAACATTGTTGTGATTTTGAAGCTAGCACTCTACGCTGTTTGATACTTTTTAGTATCAAATCGCTTATTATTATCAATGGAATACTGTTATCCTTCTACTCTTGAGAAAAAGTTAACACATTAAGCGGAGTCTACTGTAGCAGAAAATCGTGGAGAAAATGCTACATAAGGTTTATTTTAAAAATGAGCTGTAGGAAAACAATGACCTCAAAATTAACTAATTAAAAAATGTTGCTTTAATTTGGAGAATAAAACTTTTTCAACTTTTTGTATTGCCATAAATAAGTCTGAAAATTTAACCAAATCAATATGTTTGATGATATAATTTGTTTATCACAAAATAAATTTATTTCTTAACCATAACAGATACATCAACTTTAAAAGACAGTAATCATCATTATGATGTTCCTTTTAAGTTTCTAATTAGTGTAAGCACTCTTTTTATACTTTGAAACCTATTTATACCTTTTAATAAACCCAACTCCTTCATTATCCAATTTATGTAAGTATTCTCTATTTTATTATGTTTTACTTTTAGAATGCATTCAGTTAAAACTAAATAACCTGGGGGTGAGGAATATCAGCGAAATATTGAAATTAAGTGATGATTAGATAGAATTATAATTCAATTGTAATGTTTCATTAAGTAATCACTTGTGGGACAAGTTATAATAATTAGAATTGTAACGAAACAGTAGAATTAACGTTAATGAAATAACGTAATTAACCCTGAATAAACAAATAACGAGATGAAAAGAACAAGATCATTGAGGATTTAGTATTTACCTAATTAATTAAACGAATCAAATCAACTAATGTAATGATTTTGATTAAAACGCATTTTTAATTTATGACACTGGGATTTTATAATGGTATTTTAATTAAGAGACTATGTACAGGGTGTTTCAAATAAGGGTTTCATAACTTCTTGGAGGGGTTAGGGAACACCTAGACTAGGAAAGGGGGGGGGTCGTAAATGCACCCCTAAAGACCTGGGTTTTTTAATAAGTAGGCATGGGGTTATAGAAATGCCAGTCGAAATTGAGACGTAACATTTTAAGACTGTATTAAAACCAGGAAAATTTTTGATTTAGACTTTATTTATCGATTTAGATTTTATTTAAAAAAACATTTTTGATTTAGACATTTATTGCATAAAAAGAATAGAGGTAGGTAAGTATATGTACTGAAATTTCAACTCTTAAATTGGTTTTTATCTATTAAAAGCCGGAATCTAACGATTTGCTGGTTTTAATCCAGCCTTAAAAGGTTATGTGTGAATTTCTACTGGGGGAATATACAACTTTCCATGCCGACTAATAAAATTCCCTAGGTCTTTAGGGTTGCATTTCTGCCCCACCCCCTTTCCTATGTGATTCTGAGTCATATAGGTGTGCCCTACCCTTCCACTTCCCAGAAGTTCTGAAACATTTATCTGAAACACCCTGTATTTAAAAGGGTTTGTTTTAGAAAAAAAGAATCACGCAAAGAAAACGGATTCTACCCACTTAACTGTATCCACAGACTATATCAATGCATTTCCGAACATTCGGTATATTACGTGTTTATTCAGAAGAGTACAAATTATTATAATCTTATCGTTATATGGCGTCAATGGCGTTTTACAATATGGAAAAATTAAAAAACTTATTTCTTTTTTAAGTCCAATACTTTTTATGGACTTTTTTTATAGAAAATAACTATCCTTTCTTTTATTTTTTCAAGTACTGTTTCTCTAGTTCCAAGACTCGTAAACTGATTTCGTAGTATTTCGCCCGTATTTCCCACCTGTTTTGTTTTTTTACTTCGTTGTATGTGATAAACAATTAATGCGTTGCTTATTTATTATTGAAGTGTAAATGAATGGTTATGGTTACAGATTACATCCTAATATAATATTTAGTTCCATTTAATAAAAATATTTAGAGAAAAATTAACGATGTGTTACTAAGAAATCATACATATAGCAGTTTGAGAAATTCATAAATAAAAATGGTAAGAAAACCTGTACAAAGTACTATAAAGTAAATTACTTTAAAGAATATCACACAAAGTATTAACTTCATTGAAATTGTATTACGTAATTTATATTTCATAAAACAATCAAAGTGCGTTGTATTAAGGTTTTTGGCCAACACTTTTCGCATCTCTGGTAATAAAAACACCAAGTGAAAAATTATAAAAAATAATTTAATAATATTTAAGTGTTTGTTAATTTCTGAACTAACCATCACTTCTAACTTGATAAAAAAAGGACTTAAAATACTATTTTACGAAACTGTTCTTTAAAACCTTAAACATTTGATAGAAACTTTGATTTGATAATAAAACATGATTTGATAGAAACTTTACTTCACAGCAACGTTTCCTGAAGCCTGAAGGCCTGAACCCAGTATGTCACCACGCGGAAGGAGAAAGTGAGTAAACAAAAATCCTGTTGGGTGTCTAGGAGGAATTTTGATAAACGAATTGTGATAAAAAGACACTATTAAAACATGGGTTAAGCCACAGAGTATAGAGCTTAATAGAGTATTCATCTCCATAGACGCTAATGGCAACTTTTTTAACAGGGCTTTTCCCATAGACAAATCTCCGGCCACAAGACCCGCCTCCTTTAATACCACGCTATTCCTGCTAATTCTGTCATTTGCCCACTGAAGCTGTCACTCAAATCCAAATCGCCTATAATCAGTGTTAAAATCAAATCAAATACATTTCGCATTCTCTGATTGGCTGCTAGTGAACTGAATTATAATATGCGTGCTGAATTAAATTAATGACCTAAAGAGTAAAACGGCGGTTTGGCATCTCTGTTAAGCTCTCTACTCTGTGGGTTAAGCGAAATAATCATACTATAAAATTGACATTATTTGTTTCACTCGAAATTCAGACACCGCGATGGGAACTAATTTGTTTGTTAGTGACGTAGTAGGTTCAACTTAAGTTTCTGTCTAGTATAGAATATATTTTTAAACTGTTAGTTTCCGCAATTAGCTATCCATTGCGCCTGCATCAAAAGTTTACCCCATAAAGAAGATGTTATAATAAGTATACTGAATCTCCGCTGTAGCAGTGGTAGAAGGCTTGCTAAGTGCTAAGCATGCATCAGTTCTTAAGTTCTATCCCCGGTTACTATGTATTTTATTAAAAAAAACTTATATTTTCCAAGAGAAATTTCAGTCAACCAATCAGAGCAGACTCGGCTAAAACTGACAGCTTGCGGCAGGGTCTTGTTTGACAGATCGCGTATAATACTACAAACTAAACTACCATCTCGTCTCTTTTCACCATCCTAAGGTCATCCAAAGATGCGGTCTGTCGCACAAAGTTGTATTTACTCGCTCCTGACTTTGTACCGTAAACAGAGAATCGCTTATCATGGCTTCAGCAGAGCGATCCAAAAGTAGCCGATAGCCGTGAAAGATCTCTTTCATCACCTAATTGAGTCGAGAAAACTCTCGCGCCAACCACTTCAGCTTCGAGGTCAAAGGTGCGGATGAGACTAGAAAGAGTTCTCTGTCCTCTTGGGATAACAAGATGGGTTATTAGATTCAAATGGTTGAAAACTCCACTGTTTAAAGACAACTGTGTAAAAAGAGATTGCTTTCATTAATTGGGATGGGATGGGATTATTCAGTGGTTTCTTTTAGAGTTTTTTTAGTTTTAAAAATTACTAGAATAGTGTCTTAAAATACACAAGTACTATCTTCTACTGTGTACTTTTGAAATATATTTCCATCATATTATATTTGGCAATCATACTTCTTACCCCCCCCCAAGACGAAGTTAATTTAATGATAATGATGTAATGATATAAAAAAATCAAATCTGCCTAGGCCTAGTGGCCTATCAGGCGGTGCCCATCTCCGTTTCAGTAGCCTTTGGGCCTGGGGTGCTATTTACTTATCTTGTGTCCAGGCCGAGTGGCTAGCCTGACGCTGAGTATCATAATATAAGGGGTATCTAAAATGCCTAAGACGTTTAAAATTCATTAAAAGTTAATGTTGGCTTTGAAAAATCTAAAAATGTTTCATAATAAGTACATGGCAGAAATTTTTAATCCAAGGAATAAAATCTAACTTCTTAGTTTTTACTAGGGGAATAGTGGGAATACTGAGACCAAACTGTATAAAAATAATTCACAAGGGAATATTTTAAAGAAGTTATATATTTGTGACCATCTGATATTAATAGTGTGTACATTTCGAAATTTAGTTTACTTATATGGGATTAAATTTAACTTTACAGTTTAATTGTAAACATAACATGTAATATTCCAGGTCATATTCAATACTTATATAGAGCGGCGAAGATAAAAAAATTTAACTGGAAATGTTTTGCTTAACTAAGCGATTTATAAAAAAATCAATCTTACTTTCTGGGTAAAAATGGAAAGAATATTACTCTACGGGTAAATCAAAAACCGTTATTATTCATGATTCCGATTTTACAAAATGATAGAAAATGAAAGAAAAAAATCTGAAGAAAAGACATAATATGAAACAACTGGAAACGGAGCATAACGGTTCATCATTCCCAAATGTGTATTACCCATTCAATATCACCACCAAGAAGCCTTTCCCCTGATCGATAGCTATAAAAATTTTGGCCGAATCCCAACGTCTCTTGACGGAAAAATTCTTCCTTCCCGAAATGACTGAAAAGTTGCATTCACTTGATTGGACGTGGTCTCGGAGACATCATCTTTCTCACTTAAAGAAGAAGACGAAAAGTGTTGCCAAAAATTTTTCAAGAAAAAAAAACGACACTTCATCTTTTTCTGAAGTTGGCGCTGGGGAAAAAATACCTCCCACGCTTCTGAATTTTTTTATGGTGCGAAAGACATATGGGATTTCGAAAAAAAAGCGGGCTAAAAATCGAATGAGGAAATATTTATTTCTCTGTTACTTTTTCTGCCGCCGACATTATCAGGCTATTCGATAAGTGATGGACTTTAGCAAACAATGGAGCTGTTGCCATCATCAATATGTCAGCAAACGTTGATAGATGGTGAAGAAAATGAGTTAGGAGGGTGCGAACTTTTTTTGGATTCTCTTTTAAAATGAAACAATTTTGAAAACTGAAGGTAGGGTGAAACTGAAATTTAAGTTCTCGTGTTAACGTTCCGTACTGGCTATAATGATGTGAATAGCATCATTTCAAATAGTAAGATGGATGGTTTAATGATGGTTGTAACATTTTCGTTTTCTGTATGCAAATATATATGGATATCAATTTATTTTACTCTTCCTAAATAAGATAAATTTTTTACCAAATATGTTTCATATACTGAAACAATAAAACAGATGATATATTTTATGAAATTTCATGTTTTTAATATGGAGAATGAGATTATTAAAATATACAAAATGGCTAAATTTTGTTTTTACGAAGTAAATGGAAAGTCGTGTAATATTTTAAACGTACTTATAAAATACATTTATATAACAAAGGAAGATATATATTTAAAGACAATCCCTTTCAAAATTATTAGTAACACCAAACTGGAAATCATAGAAAAATGATCATGATATGGGGAATTCAGGAAAATATGTCAATATCACTCATTATATTTACAAAAAATTAAAAACCGCAAACATAAAATATGAAATTTGTACATATTTTATATTTAAGAAAACTATCATTAAATTCCATAGAGCATGGAATTTTTTTTGTGAGCTGGCTTGGATTTGAATCATGATGAACCTTCAAGATACCCGAGTGTTTACTTTTTTATTCCATAAAATTACACAGTCGAATCCGCTTAATGTGATCACGGTTAATGTTATCAATCGGATAATGTTATCGGAATCGACAGGTTCCGATCATTCCTATTTAATTTTATGTAAAATACACCGTTTAATGTGATCAACTATGAATCCTCAATCCGCTTAATATTATCGAAATTTGTCCATATCCCCTTTAAAACGACCGCTTTTAGGTTCGATTTTTATTTTGAAGGTCAATTTTTACAAGTAAAAATCTTCCCCATGAGAACATGTGGCGCTTCTTTTTTTCTGAAATTCAGTATGGGTAAGAAAAATAAAACATTCCGTATATTATATTGAAAGAAAACGGTTATTGGGGGGTCCGAATCCATACTTGTGATTGGTTAAAGTTAAAGAAACACCAAGATCCACGCTTTGCAGATGTTTCTGATAAGAGATTTTGATTTTCCCTTGTTTAATGAAATTCAGATTATGTACTCTATGATTATGTAATAAATAAGTGGTTTATTGGAGTGGAAGGATATAATGGAGCGGACAGCAAGCGATTATTTTAATTTTATTAACTGAACTACTCTTATATTTTCCCCTTAAAATTTTTCCTAGTTTAAAAATAGAGTTCTAAATACATTTATTGCGATTACATGATTTTGATTTTAAAGCAAACAATCTAATAACACTGTTTGCTGTTTTTTATATGAGATCGCTTACTGTTATCGATCGGATAATGTTATCAGTTTAGTCTCGGACAATTGCGATCACATTAAGCGGACATGACTGTACTAAATTAACCTTCAAATCCGATTGCTAATTTAAAACATTAATACTTATTAAAAAATTCAAGCACAGAAGAATTAGTTACAAAATCTTCTTCCACTTAACAATAACCAAACTCTTAGCAAATGAAAAGAACAAATTCAAATTTAAATGTCAGTTACAAAATTGTGATTAAATGCTGAAAAAGTATTATAGAAAAATTTAGAAATAGAAATTAGAGACAGCGGTAGTATTCGAAAATAAACTACAATGTCTAGTTTGCTAGATCCCAAGTTACTTTATTCCTCCCAAGGAGAAACCCAGTTAAAACTTTCAGAAACCATTCGCTCCTTACTCATCTCAAAACCATTCCGAAACACACAAACAACCACTCTATTAAAATATCCCAAACACGATTTCATAATACGAATACGATAAAACACAGCCAGCCCTAAGTATCCGTCATTTAAAGACAAACCACCTAATCTAATACATACATACACCTCCTCCCACATCACGTGAAAATCCCGTTTCCAATCGATACCCCACAAAGAAGACGATTGTCTCTATAATTAAACTTTTATTAAACAATCTTTTAGGATCCAGAAATACCCCAGGGGAGCCTCAGCGAAACTCCGTTGTTGGAATCTTTTTCTCTTTCTCTTCGATAATTATGGCCGACTCCAGAGAAATCAATAAATATCCTGATGAAGACGTCGATTATGATTCGAGAAGCTTTTGTTGCACTTCAAAAGACTTTCCTAATTTGTTATTTAAACCATCTTTCGCTCGTTTTGGGATGGGGGAAGGAGGGACAATGGGGGATCGTTTAGGAGTGGTTTATCTGCTTTCTTTTGGTGGTCGTGAATTTGAATGAAGGTTTTTCTTTTGGGGCGATTGCTTTTTGTTGAGGGGTTTATCGGTATTGTTATTGTTGGGATTTTTTTCACGTTATTACGGAGAGGAGTTATTAATTTTTTTAATGAAAAATAATGAGGATTGTCCAATAGGATTGATAATCAGCGTTGATTTTAATTTGGATGTAATAATTAAAACACATGTTTGTGAATTGAGGGTGTTAATTTGAGGATGTGAAATTCATTTGTTTTTTCTTTGAGCATAAGTTTGTGAATGAAAATGCTATTGATCAAATATAATTATTTTATAAAGTTGGAATAATTTTAAAGAAGTTGTAACTTTAGCTGTTATTAAAAATATGCGTCAAACTGTCAAACATTATAGTTTTTGTATCATTGTTTGTAATAATGAAATTAAGTAAACAAATATATAAAGCCTCCTTTCTAGAGTTTATTTTAGTAAAAACCTTTTTCAAAACAGAATAAAATTACTAAATTTTATCCAACAATGTATGTGTAGCCATTATTTTCTTTTCAATAAAAATGTCTTTTTAGCTAGATGAAGTTATTATACCGTCCTTTTACTCGACCAGAGTATAGTTAATATCTAATGTTATCTCCAAACTTCAACTTACAAATAAATCATGTCAATATCACATGTAATACACATGTTTCCAATGTTAACATATAACACTTTCTTTATAGGCAGGGCCGTTTTTAGGCACGTGCAACATGTGCTATAGCACAGGGCGGCAAAGTTTTGGGGGGCGGCAGATCACACCAATTCAAAATGCTATACACTATACAGTTTTGAAAAAAATTTACCACTCAGTTTTCACATGAATGGCCAAAAATGAGTAAATTCCCAGTTTTCTAGGGGCATATTTTCAAAAATTTTCTGGGGGGTACCCCCAGACCCCCAAAAGAATTCTTTATGAGATTAAAACAGGAAAATTCCAGTATTTCTGAGAAACGTGAGTTAAATGGTGACAGTCAAAGGGAGTTAAGAGAGTGTCAAATGGGAGGGAGCATTTACTTGAAACATGTATTGAAAAAGAGGGCGGCAATAAATCGATATGCACAGGGCGGCAAAAACCCTAAATACGGGCCTGTTTATAGGCATAACATTTTACAATACGATTTTTTTTCTTTCTTCATCATTATAAAAAGAAATAAAGTTATCCTTATGAGCATATAAATATAATACGAATATATACGTATGACTAAAAATATCTTATTTAGTGGTATTAGGGTAGGTGGGGGTAATTGTCCGCATGGGGTAATGGTCCGCACGGCCTTTTTTTGATGATAATATTCGATTATATTGACTGCATCGATACAGTAGGTTCCTTTCACAACCCCCAAATGGCCGTGAAAATTTCAGAGGAGTAGCGTGTCCGTTGTCCAAAAAAATGAGGTAGGTCAGTTTTTATTGTCCTTGTTAGAGTATTTTTCTCACTTTTTCTTCATATTATGGTAGAATAGTTATATTTATTCAATCCATCTGTTTTTTTCCGAAAGATCCTTTATTTATCTTTGAAATTATATCACTATACTCATGTTTACTTTTGTTTTCAAAAATCAGTACCATTTTGTTGTTGTCATCATGAAATGGGGTAATTGTCCGCATTGATTTTGGGGTAATTGTCCGCAATTGAAAATGTGGGAATATTCTCAGAAACTCCATCAGAAGAAGCTTTTGTTGCAAAGAAAGACCGTCCTAAAACTTTCCAAACCTAATGAAATCCATAATGCAAGGTTTCATGAAATGATAAGTTTTCTTGACAATTTGGCTGATTTTACGCCGTTAAAAGGATTATCTTTGCAACTTGTGGAGTAACTTTGCTATATAATGTTTTATAATGTCGAATATTGTTGTGTAGTCTTCCTATTGTGAATATACCTCAATTTTGATGTTTTTGAATTGGAATATCTAATAATTCTCTTATTTTATTCTATTGGGGTAATTATACGCACTGCGGACACTTACCCCAAAAAATGGGGCAAATGTCCGCAATTTTTTTCTTTTTAAAGTTGAATATTTCTAAAAATATTTGCAGCTCAAGGCTGTAAAAAATATGAATTGATAGGCCACATCCTAAGCTTTAGATTCCATACCAGAAACTTAGTAAAATAATCAAACTGTGGGCTACAAAAATTCAAAATCAAAAACTGCGGACAATTACCCCCACCTACCCTAAATGTAAAAATAAATGCTTCAGAAAAAATGCATTACATTAATATAATTTAGTAGTAATAAGTTTTTAACATATTTTATTACATATAGATTAGTTTTAAAATTTATTTAATAAACCTTTATCCAATGTTTTTTTGTAGTATTCTTTTTTATCATAAAATAGCTTTAGGTTATCAAAATGTTTTCCCCGTGTATGTTCAATGGAGTTATTCTAAATAAAATTAATAAACTTAAACCTCTAATAAACAATGTAAACACATAAAAATTATATAATTATTATACATTATAACACATATTTGTACACTGAGAGAAATGACAGTTTAAAATTTGAACAAATCGATGTTCTCATTTTGGTATGAAACTTTTTGGCTCAAATATGACGACCCAATGCTTTCAATTTTGAAACACCCGACATACTTAGTTTCAAACAATTTAATAGTCACCACTCAAATTATGCTTATTTTTAGTTTATATTTGAAAATTAAAATATTTGCAATTTATCTAAAGTAACATTAAGTTGGATGATAATGTGTGACTCAACGTTGTGACGTCGCACTCAATTTACTGGTCTACTTCCCACGTCATAGTAACGTAGCTATATGGTAATCATTATCATAACTGTACCACATTGCACCCTCTTTAAAATAATGTCATGGACGAATTAAAAAATGAGTACTTGATGCTTTATTTTTGAGTATTTGCACATTTTCAAAAATGACCTATGTATTAGGGTGGCCCACTTTTCTATGGGAAAAAACAAAGTGTTAAGAAATTGCCACGGCACCCCCTCAATTTTTTTGACCTACAGATAAAACTATTCAGGCAAAGTTTGGGCTCTGTACCTTAATTAGAAAGCGATGACCAAGAGGAGTGAAAAGTCCAAATTCGAAGATTTTTATACAAAACAACTAAAAAACCAAAGATAAAACCATCTCATTTTGTTCATGATTTTTTTATAGGAAACTACAAACGTTATAGATATAATGTTCCAGGTTTTGTTTTTATCACCTTTATTTTGGTTGTAGTAATTGTCTAATGTCCAAAGAACTTCTGTAAAACTGTTTTTCCTGCATTTTTAAACAGCTAATAACTCTAGAACTATACAACTTAAAAACCTGAAATTAGTTCCATTTTGTTTGTAATTTTTTTGTCTTTGATTTAAAATGCATCATGGCCATCATTTTAAAAAGTTTTTTCAAAATTTAAAAAAAGTGAAAACAAATTTAATGAAAAAAAAATTTTGAAATTTTATTTGAAAAATATTAAAAGCCTTTTAGTTCTTAAAATGAGCATTACTACCAAATTTCAAGTTGAAAATAAAATTTAATCATGTATAAAAAATAAAAATACTTGAAATTTAGGTAAGTCCCTAAACCATCCTTAAAATAATACAGAAAGAGCGATTCACTCATGGAAAATTCATAAAATCGCTTGAGGTTGTCCATATGACTTAAAATATGCAAAAAATGTCAAATTTTTTTCATTCAAAAAAATCATTTTTTTTTAATTTTGAAAAATTTTTTTTGATCATGATTGAACTTTTGATCATGATTCACATTAAATCAAAGACAAAAAATTAACAAACAAAATGGGACTAATTTCATGTTTTTAAGTTTTTAAGTTCTAGAGTTATTAGCTGTTTAAAAATGCAGGAGAAGCAACTTTACAAAAGTTCTTTGGACATTAGAAAATTACTACAACAAAAATAAAGGTGATAAAAAAACAAAACTTGGAACATTATATCTATAACGTTAGTAGTTTTTTATAAGAAAATCATGAACAAAATTAGAGGGTTTTATCTTTGGTTTTTTTGTTGTTTTGTATAAAAATATTCGAATTTCGATTTTTTCACTCCTCTTGGTCATCGACTTCTAATTCGAATACAGGGTTGAAATTTTGGCTGATAGCTTCTATTAGCTGTTCGAAAAAAAGTAGAGGGTGCCCAGAACTATACCTGAAAAAAAAGATTTTTTGGCCACCCTAATATGCGTGTTTTAAAATTTGAGTAAATTTGGATCGGAGCCTAGTGCGTGCAATACTCATATTTGGGTAATTTTTACTCATTTTTGAGACTGTCGTTTTAAGAGTGTATTAGGCCGAGAAACACCATTTTCCATTTCATGTAATTTTTAATAATTAAAGCCCTATTTTTAAAGCAAGATCTCACTTTCTGTATAAACAGCAGCTGTGACATAAAATATTCAGACCAAGTAAAAAAATAAGTAACAAACAGCGGGAATTTATAACATAACTCTACTAAGTAAGTGAATAAAAACAAATTAAATCCAGTCTGAAAAGCAAATTAAACGATTCCTAGTTTTAGATTTAATTTTATCAACCATTTATAGTCAATAAAACTTATTCGAAACCTGCTTTTAATTAGCCTCATGCGAGGATTATTAAACTTTCAAAGAATATAATCTTTTGTGTTTAAATCATAAATGTTGAATTAAAAACTGTAAAATATATGGTCATAAAATAAATCTTAAAGTCAAAGTTGAATGCATTTCTATAAAATTTCTTGGTTTTAAGAGCACTAAAATGCTTTAAGAATTTTCACCAAGGGAATGAGGTAAGGCGATATTTTCCTCCATGAATTTTCAACCAATTGAATCTACAAATTGGATTAAATTTAATACTAGATAATAGTCACTAAAGAATTTTGTTACTGTTCTTAGTTTTATGGATTTTAAATGTTATTTCTTTGGGGGGGAATAAAGCTTTACTGAATGGTTTATGCTCTAAAGAATTTTATCCGTTTGGGTTTTGCTGATAATATAATATAAGAAGGGACTTTGTCTTTTTGTTTTCTTTAATATTTAATAGTTAAAGCTCTCCATGGAGTATTTATATCACCAAGATTAAAATTCATGTTAGGTTTAAAACTTATCCTAACTATTCAGGTTTTCTTCAGTTATTATAATAAATGTATAAATTATCATTACTTTAAAAATTGAAGACTTTTTAAATGAAAATATGTTCAAGTCTTTAAAGTAAAGCTTGGTTTAAAATATTGTTGTTCATATATTCCTATTTCATCCCAGCTTTTTATTATCTTACATTAGAGAGCTAGGGAGAGAATAGTTATCATTATTTTTAAGAATCTTGTATTTTGTTTGGATCCAAAATATTTTTCTAAAAAAGCATAATATAATTATGTTTTGGGTATTTTAATATGAAATTATTTCAATAACTTTTAGATAAATAGTTTAGAGTAGTTGCTACTATAAGAAATAAAGTTATACCGAATAAACTTTGAGGTAAAATTAAAGATAATACACTAGCGGAAATAAAAATCCCAACACCAAGAAGGAAAGGAGATATCAAACTCAAATTTATTTCTATGATTGCACATAGTATCAATGTGAATTGATTAAAAAATCAGACTTCCTGGATGTTAGGGGGCCGAGAAAACCTGGGAGGAGTGTTGTCTCCATAGGTGTCCATTACCGCCCTCACACGTCATGGTATTGAGTGACAGGGGCTCTAAATGACTTTTGAGGGATTGTAGGACCATGTTGCCTCCTCAGGTAATCCAAATTCATATGGTGCACCAGCGGACGTTCCATACCGGGCTAGGTGATTTCTCCTCATTGACCGGACTTGTTTTGTGGGTGTTGGTTCTAGAGAACGGGAAAGACGGGGTAAAAATGCTACATAGGGGGTTAAGAAGAAAGCTTGGACATTGCATAAAACATGTGGTTGTGCATGTTTCTCTTGAAATTTGTCCCCAGGACAGGTCTGAAGGTAAGGACGGACAAACGGCTAAATAACCTCAATGAAGCAGCTCTGGTTGTCCAAATTACCGGTAGATCATACTGAGGACAAGCGGCAGTGGGATGGATGTCGTTGGCAGTACTGCGGATGGTCCGTTTGGTCCGCATAGCTTCTTACATCTTGGTCTATAAACAAGGGGCTGAAAATGGGCCCTTTTGTTTCCAATAGTGCACTAAATATGGAAATGAAAATCCCAATTTCATGACATTGTGTTTATGAGAGAATCCTGCTTCGGTTTGGAGTACCACGACGGTTGGGTATGAGTTTGAAGACACAATGGAGAGAGAGCACTCAGCTGATGATTTTCTAATCGTTCCATTGAGTGGTGATACAGTGTAACGGAGTGGGGATGCATTGGACTCCATTTCTGCAACTCCTGAGTATGATTCACCAGTACTTTTTCCAACCAGGGCTGCGTCATTGAGGTTTTGCAGCCGGTAGACCGTCCTTACTTTCAGACCTGTCCTGGGGACAAATTTCAAGAGAAACATGCACAACCACACGTTGTATGCCATGTCCAAGCTTTCTTCTTAACCCCCTAGGTTGCATTTTTACCCCGTCTTTCCCGTTCTCTAGAACCAACACCCACAAAACAAGTCCGGTCAATGAGGAGAAATCACCTAGCCCGGTATGGAACGTCCGCTGGTGCACCATGTGAATTTGGATTACCTGAGGAGGCAACATGGTCCTACAATCCCTCAAAAGTCATTTAGATCCCCTGTCACTCAATACCATGACGTGTGAGGGCGGTAATGGACACCTATGGAGACAACACTCCTCCCAGGTTTTCTCGGCCCCCTAACATCCAGGAAGTCTGATTTTTTAATCAATTCACATTGATACTATGTGCAATTATAGAAATAAATTTGAGTTTGATATCTCCTTTCCTTCTTGGTGTTGGGATTTTTATTTCCGCTAGTGTATATAAGCCTAATAATCTAATAGTCAATTTGGGGCGTTTTTTAAATTTAATACTAACAGATAAAGATGAGATTTGAATTAGATTAAACTGAGATTTTTTTAATGCATGAAAAAAATTCATATCCACCAGATTTGACTTTTTAAAATTTAACCTTAAAGTTAAGTAAAAGTAGCCTAACTAAACATCAAATGGTATTCAATTCTAATGTGTAAAACTTCACCCTGGAATAAATGCTCAGAATTTTTTATAGCTGATTTGTTTGCATTTATCCCGGGAGGACGCGTGCTACTTTCTGTTACACTAGGATGAGCGCAGGGCCTCTCAGGCCCGGCAAACCGTTTTTCATTCTAACATTCAGTGCATGCAAAACCTTTAGTTTAAATGCATAATTTAGTCGTTCAAAGTGTATAATAGGTTGACTTCTTTTAATTAAGATATAATATTCGCTCCAAAATTAGACTGAACCATCCCAATGATAAAACATATTTTTTTATGAAAATGTTAAAAAAATTGGGTAACAATTTAATTTAGTGGTATTCACCTTAAATTCCCTTTTTGTGAGAAAAACTATAAATACAAGTAACTTTTGGAAACCGCTTTGGTTGTAACTAGGCAAATTATAACAGTTTTGGAGATATTTCAATAAAAACAACAGACCGACTCGGAAAATAACATACCTACTCTATTTAAACTTAAGGAGGTGATAGGTGGAAATCTTTTAGGCAGCTACACGGGGTTTCATATATTTTGATAAAAAATGATAGTTTCAATAAAGGTTTATTTAAGCGTCGGGGCCTCGCAGGCCCTGCGCGCGTCCTCATGGGTTAAAAAATTGGTATTTTTCTTGTCCGTTTTCTTCACTTTGTATTTTTCCATTCTATTTTCATGATTTAGTAACACTTCTCATAATTTCTCTCTTAACCCTTATAATATTCTTTACTATTCTCAAATCAGTGTTCCAACTATTCATCTCCAATTTAAACATCTGCATTAAACCTCACACTTAGACATTTGCAGAGAAGGCCCGAGGCCAACGAAAGCCCTGCAAATTGAACTGATGGGGGGGCAAAGGGGCTGTAAACAACCTCGTGATCGTTAATTGTTATTCGGTAGACAGACCGCTCACAAAGTGGAAATGATTTGCAAGCGGGCGTCGCTAATGCTTATTTGATGGAGAACGGCCACGTAAGGGTGCATCTCTGGTCCTTAATGATGCGGCAATTGAGATAGAGCAGTTTGGAAAGGGGCTCAAGAAGTAAGGGGCCTTGTGAGAAATGGGCGATAAGAAGTAGAGATCATTAGAAGGAAACACTTGGTGGAGCTTGAATTGAATTTTAGGTTTGTGTGTTGTATCAACGCACAATTACTATCCCAAATTTGTCAATTTTCAGTATTTTTCAATGACACTTTTTTTGTGGAGAGGGGATTTCTTAGTTCAATATCATTGAAATAGACTATGCTATAAAATGGTGTGAAAGGAAAAGGGGGGAAGTATAATTGATAGATTTTAGGATGAATCGGTCTGAATTTCGAAATTTTCTGATTTGCATAGAAGCGTAATAGGATGATCAGCAGAAAGCATCTACTAGTTCCTTCCGTTACTAAACAGTCTCTTCACTAAATATTTTTAAAGAAAAATTTATTGTATAGCGAAGGTATTTCGAATATATTTAGAGGAGAGGAGGGTATTATGGAATAGTCGGGTAATATGGAACACCTGAGTTTCTGCTCCCCCTCGTGCTGGTATCACGTGGCAATGCCACGAAAGTATTAAGAAATCCCCATGATGCAGTGCGCAAAGAGTTTAGCTACTTGTTGTTGTCTGATCAGTCGCAGCAAAGCAAAGTGTGTTTTAGGATTTTCAAAAGTTTTTGACGGTAAATGTGCAAACCTTTTAACCCACTAGTAACTACACTGTAAAAAAAAACTGTAGAAAAACAGAAATTTCAATAACAGTGACTTTATGTTTACAGAGATATTCTGTCATGTAACATTCCCACCGCAATTCTATTTATTTTATGTAAAATAACAGCTTTTACCTAGTTTTTTAGCTTATCTGTACTTAAACAGAAACTTACTGCATTGAAAAGCAATACAGCTATTGGCAACGTTATACTGAATCTTCTTTGGTTCAGTGGTAGCGTGCGCGCTTAGCATGCGGTAGGTCGCGGGTTCTATTCCCGGATATCAATTAATTAAAATTAAAAAAACTCTACTAAAATAAGTGCATGCGCACAAGCAGAAAATTACTGAGAGGCAACAGAAAAATCTGTGGCCCACTTGACAGAAAGTTCCTTTTTACAGCATTTACCTGTAGGTTACAGCTTTTTTCTGTTTACAGGATTTTTCAACCTACAGATTTTTTCTGGCAACTTTTGCTGCCAGAAATTTTCTGTTTTTTTGCAGGATTATTTTTTACAGTGTATAAGAATATATGTTCTTAAGCATAAATCTATCAAACATAGTGTAGACATATTTTACATAGATTTTCAAAAGGCATTTGATAAGGTTCCACACGAGGCATTGCTACTCAAATTGGAAAAATTGGGTATCAGAGGTTAAACACTACTGTGGATTAGGAATTGGTTGATAGGTAGGAAAAAGAGAGTGCAAGTCAAGGGTAATTATTCTCAGTGGGCAGTGGTCATGAGTGGGGTGCCACAGAGGTCAGTATTGGGGCCAATTCTCTTTATAATATTCATTAACGATATTAGTCAGGGCATTAGGAACAAGATCAGCATCTTTGCTGATGACTTAAAAATTTGGGGGAGGGTAGATACTCAGGAGCAGGTACAAAATTTACAAAGGGACCTAGATATGATATCACAATGGGCTAAAAAATGGAGTATGTCCTTTAACATAAGTAAATGTCAGATTGTCAGGTACTTCATATAGGGCGGGGGAATGGTAGGGCAGAATTTTATCTGCAGGGGAACAAAGTTAAAGAAGGTAATATGATCAAGGATTTAGGGGTGATAGTAAATGAAGATTTTAAATGGGTTCATCAGTGTTCATCTGCTAGTAAAAAGGCTAATAGGATATTGGGATATATTAAAAAACTGTTTCTTCAAGGTCTAAGGATATTATTTTGCCACTATACAGAGGCTTGGTGAGACCTCATCTATAGTATGCTGTTCAGTTTTGGTCTCCATACTTAAAAAAAGATATTGATTCAATTGAAAGGGTTCAGCATAGGGCTACTAAAATGGTTAAGGGTATATCCAGTTTAAGTTATGAGGGAAGATTAAAGAAGCTACATATGTTCACTCTAGAGAAAAGAAGGATTAGAGGGAATTTGATTCAACTTTTTAAAATGGTAAAGCAAGGGGACACAGAGGGACTAGATTTCAATACGGGTAATAGAACAAGGGGTCACAAATTCAAATTGAATAAAGGAAAATTTAAGACGGATTGTAGGAAGCATTATTTTTTAATAGGGTAGTGGATAGATGGAATGCGATGCCTGAAACAATTGTAAATTCAAGTGGGGTAAACGAGTTCAAGAGGAAAATTGACAGATACTGGGATTCCGGTAGTGTGGGTTAAAAAGACTGGACCAACCTTGCTGGGCTTACGGCTGTAGTTGGTCGACTTAATTTGTATTTGTATTTTATAATATACACTAAAAGATCAATAGTTTCTTATACTGCACTGCAGTCGTTTTTTAGCAATCCATGTTTTATCGGTCAGTAAAAGGGTTCATAGTACAAGATGACCTGTCGGGTATTATGGAACATTCCATAAGCAAAGGGTCAGAAAAAAAAGGGTTATGTTTGTGACTATTGTAATTAGACTCATGAACAGAACTATTTGAACGTAAATTGTTAAATATGTTTTTATAGTAAAGATTAACTATGTTCTCTGAGGTCTAATTAGTTTTCAATATAGCTGTAAATCCAACTGTTCCATATTACCCTCCGTTTGTAACTTTTTCTTAAAGTACAATTTTTGATTTAAAAAAAATGAATGCTGATTTATTGGACCATTGGCTCTTCATTGTCATTAGTTATAGTATGTACTTAAAATGATTCGGCGTTTTTTATTAAAAACTATTATTCTTAACTGTTATATCTGTACAATAACGGTAACTTAAAAACTGTTATTCTTAAATATATAAAGGGTGTTCCATAATACCCTCCTCTCCTCTATTTATAAAAATTTTCGAAGTAATATTACTAACTATTTAGATTTTAGATATTTATCAAAAAATATTTTTACATGGTTAAGCAAATTTTACTTTCCAAATATATTGTTTCATACCTAAAGGAAGGGCTCTATTTCAGCCGGAATGGCGTTCCGGAACCTATTTTCGGAAAAATATTAATATTCTATTTTATCTTCGCATTTTTTGTACATACTCTTTTAGAATTTCACTTTTGTTTTAAAAAGTCAAAAAAATTAGAATTCAGACTACACTGTAAAAAAAACTGTAGAAAAACAGAAATTTTCAATAACAGTGACTTTATGTTTACAGAGATATTCTGTCATGTAACATTCCCACCGCACTTCTATTTATTTTATGTAAAAAAACAGCTTTTACCTAGTTTTTTAGCTTATCTGTACTTAAACAGAAACTTACTGCATCGAAAACCAATACAGCTATTGGCACCACTACACAGAATCTTCTTTGGTTCAGTGGTAGCGTGCGTGCTTAGCATGCGGTAGGTCGTGGGTTCTATCCCCGGATATTAATTAATTATAATTATAAAAAAACTCTACTAAAATAAGTGCATGCGCACAAGCAGAAAATTACTGAGAGGCAACAGAAAAATCTGTAGCTCACTTGACGGAAAGTTTCTTTTTACAGCATTTACCTGTTGTATGTAACAGCTTTTTTCTCTTTACAGGATTTTTCGGCCTACAGAAATTTTCTGGCAACTTTTGCTGCCAGAAATTTTCTGTTTTTTTTGCAGGATTATTTTTTACAGTGTATCTTGTCCCGATAAAATATGTGGACTCTTGGCATTTTACATCAAATTTGCCAAAATGTGTTGTACCTTGCGACATCTTAAATTCTACCATTTAAGGACTTTAAGGGGGTAGGTTTACGCAAGTAAGTCCCTATCTCCGTAATGTTAAAAATGAGGATCTTTAGGGAACATTTTTAAAAAATCGACTGAATCAAAGTGCCCAAATTTTTTTCTGAGTATTCCCTGAACTATAATACATACTTTAACCAGAGTTTTTAGGGCTTTGATGTCTGGTTCTTTTTTTTAAATATTATCTGAATGAACATAGTTTTTTTCTCAAAAAGTCTAAAATTTCATTATAAATTTTACTATAACTTCAGTTTAAATAAATTTTTTGAGAAACCCCTTGGTAAAAGTATGTAACATAGAGTCATTAATTATGATACCAAGTTATAAGTTATTTGCTCTAATAGATTTTGAGAAAATGTTCCTTTAAAAAGTCTGGTGGTAAAAAGTATAGTTTTGAGAAAAATGAAAATTTAGTAAAAAGAGCATGTTTATTGCTTGTGTAACCAGTATACCATAGCTATAGTATTTAAATCGCATAATGTATTAAAATAGCTAAATTTAGGGGCTAAACATATAAGAATTTAAGTTTTTTTTTGTTTGAGGGGGCGTGGCACCCCCATATCAGCTGATCAGGCAGTTTTAATTATTTAAAAAAAATACCTCTAATCCACGTAGAATAATAAATTTGGTGTCGTTTGAAGCGGAACGTGTAATACTTAATGAAAATTCAAAAATTGAAAAATGATTTTTCTGGTCGAAAGTTGTAACCCTACCCCACTACGCATTCTATTCCTTAAATTTGACAAAATATACAACACTAATGGTTCATTGATGATAAACCGTCCCGCCTCCTACAAGAGGCACTCTGTTGGAAAAAAACAACCCACTGTATAAAAAAGGTGTTATAAAAAATTTTATATAGTTCATTTTCTTGTACAATAATTAAGATTAGTATAATTTATTATTGATAATTAAGTTAGAACACTCAACAGTCTTCCTAATCTATTACAACACATTTGAATTTATTTTTTAAATTTAAATTTGAAAATAAATGCTTACGTTTTTGCAGTAAAAAGTATTCGCTTTTTTTAGTTTTTAGACCAATAATTTTACCGTTCCGGTACCTCTTTTTTTTAAAATCGAACCCGTGCCTAAAGGGGTCAGAAAAACACCGTAATACTATGCAGCAACAAACTTTCAGGGATGATAGTACTCATCAAAATTCAAGACGAACAAGAATTGGTATAGAAAGGGGGTCGCAAATGATAATTTTCGGAAAAAGGGAATTTATAATTTTCAATAAATTTGCCTTGAAAAGGTGAACGAATTTCTTAAAATAATACAAAATTTTAAACGTGAAACAAGTAATGTCGCTTGACTAAATATCACAGAGTATTAAAAAATAATAGGATACTTTAAAAAACGCATTTTATAACGTGTATGTAAAATTTTTATCCGGAAGTTACCCTATAGACTCTCATAACTTGATGTTCCCTTTAATGATTAGGAACGACACTAATTTATATTAGTGTAATTACAGTCCGCCCATATCTGACGGTAGGGGTGCCATGATTATATCCAGCCTCCTAAATTGATAGGGGCGCTATTACTCAGACGACTTGACGCCCATCACCCCCCTTTGAGATTTAATCAATTGCGAAAACATGAATTGGCTCCCTAAACTGATATCAATCAATTTGCACCATCAATGATAATGATTCAAATAGGCCGTATACTCAATATACATGCTTTTGTTGCATTTTTGAGTAAAAAGTTTTATCGTGTTTTTCATTATTGTTTGTGATTGAAATAAATGTAGAATATTTTCAAAAAACATACCCATGCCTACTATGTTCTAGTTATGATAGATTTAATCTCAAATGGGTCCTAAATGATTTCAAGGATCGTTAGAAAGATTTTCTAATGTCCTACACTAAAAGCTATCTGATATCAACTTTTTCAGCCCATTCTTTTTAATCTTCCAAAGAAAATTATTTTAAGAATTAGAGAATGGATACATCCAATGCGATATAAAATTGTAAATTATGTATATGTTACGAGAAATGGGATAAATGGGGCCTTATTAATAACGCCCGAAGTTGAGGAGGGTAATGTGATAAATTCAATGACATTTATCAGTGAAAGTTATCACTTTTCCCTCCTCCACTCTGGGCATTATTAATAATGCCCAATTTATCACTTTGCCCGTAACATATATTTAATTTTAATATTTTGTTTTAATTAACCTGGATTAGAATGTTTGTTACGTAGGAAACAAAATTAAAATATATTTATCAAAATACTTCGAAATAGGATAACATATTTTCTACCAAAACTTTACATTGGTATGAATGCATTTAGATAACGTATTGAAAAGTCTGGAAGTGAGAGTTAATCTATACAATTGCTTTATGGTATGATAGATTAGATAATTGGACAATATTAAACCCAAAATATCATTGCCTTAATTTTAAGCATTATGACGAAGCTAACAATTTACAACACTCCTCTTAACACATACAAAACTTAGGATTCCCCACTCCGAGTTTTCATATTTTCTCAAACAACCATCCACCTCGTGGAGATTCAATAAACCTCCAAAGCATCACTGTCCATCAACTCTTCTAGACACTTTCATGAATACATTAAATCCCTTTTCGTCGACCCACAACACCACATCCCAATCTACCTCACTATAAAAAAATCTGTACAAAGGTTTATAGCAAAAGAAAATAGAAGCAACTTCTCCCCAGTAGAACCCATCTATCTTTTCCAACCACCAGACAACATAATAGATTCCGACCACCGCACAGTGGACCACCCCCACAAAATCTTATCTCCTCCCCGCCGATATGGAAACATTTTCTCCGTCCTATCTCAGGCCCCTGAAACGCTTGTAACGTTTAACTTCATACAGGAGGGGAACAAGATAGCGCGTGGGAACACCACCACGTGGAGAGATGAAGGGACTGCACTTCGGTGGGCGTTGGTAGGAAGTGGAAATAGCGGTTTTTTGTTGAAAATTGCGGTTGAAGAAAATTAATAATGTGAAGTTTGCATTAGGGTATTTTTTTCAGATTGTATCTTAATTCGGTTTGAAGAACCAAGTTACTCTCAACTGCAATAGATAAAATAAATTGTTTTAAGATTCTGAAACTCATCAATAACCCATAGTAAATTTATCAACAGTCGAAATACATTAGATTCCCTATTCCTACTAAGCGCTACAGCCGATTTCCTTTTGTTACAAGGCTGCTTCAATTAGGTTGATATGAAGTTTGAACCATATTTTATCTGTCTATTGCTGTTGTTTTTCATCCATTACTGGCATTGATACCAATATTCCACAACCATCTTGATATTTTGTACGGAACCTTTTTCTTTTTCTCTTACAAAATACATTACATAGGCTGCAAAATTAGAATTTTCAGTGATATCAAAAAATGTAAATGAGTACCAGCAACGCAAGTCTAATATTTGGAACGAACATATATAATCCCTGCTCTCACTAACCCATTTTGATGAAGACTCTGAAGTTTTAATGTCATTTTAGTTGTTCAAGAAGCAGGATTTGGAACTAAATGCGTCAATTTCAAACGTTGGCCGTACGTCCTAGATTTTAAATGAAAATTTGTTGCGTGGGTCTTTGACTTGAGGGGTTCCTATATTAGTTCTTTTTAATATTATTTTAAAAAACGTTGGTCTTAAAAATTTTACAATAAAGTTTTGACCTAGAGCCGTACATTTCTGTGCAAACAAATCTTATTTCATCTCTTTCTCGAGGCTAGAAAAATTTTAATAAAACATGCTCCTTATTCTGAACTTGTGACCAATATATCAATACCTTTTAAACAACTTAATTTCTGTTTGACCTCAGCAAAATCGATGGAGACGTCTTTGATTAGACAGAAATCGTTAAAGCTTTCCTGATACAATATTGTCATAAACCTCGATTGTCAAGGCACTCTTAGTTCATTCTTGAGGAAATTTTCGATCCATATCGTTTTGTTCTTAGGTTTTTGGGGGATGAGTGGACCGGGTTTGACAGTGATGGAATGCTTTTTGCGGGGGGTTGGCTCTGATGGGATTTGTTTTAGGGGGTGGAGGGGTAGGATTTAATGTGGTGGTAAGCAGGGGTGGATAGATTAACTATAGGTTTTTGTGGTTGGGAGGGCAATGTGATATTAGGTGTTGTAGACGGGTAATGCTTTCGATATTGATTGATGATATAAATTCTAATAATGTTTCATATTTCACCTAACTTTGGAGAAAATTATTCATAATTTTACATAAATTGTTTTAAACACTAGATAGAGGATCTTCACCCTGCTCGCCAACCTTTCAAAGTTTGCTTAGAAACTTTTTTACTTAGCTTTCAAAATTAAAAAACATTCGCTTGAAAAACATCTTGAGTGTGAAATTTAAAAACAAAATTGTTGAACTAATTTTTTAAAATCTATTATATGAATAAGGGGGAAGTTTAAATAATAAGTCTCCCCAATAAGGTTTTTTAATACATCCTTTAAACACTAAGTTTCAATTCCTTCAGAAAATTATTTTCCGAGTCTCCCCATGCCAAAATCAAATCCTAAAATGTAGAAATGCAATAGAAATATCAACATCGTTCATTTGTTTTCTTACCGAAATTAAACGAACTACCTACATATTACGAAACACTTATATGCATTCAAATTTTTTATGAAATGTTCGACAAAATCCCAAAACATCCTTTTGACTTATAGTATCCAAAGCCTAAGAAGTTTAAATGATAAGAAATTCTTAAATTTCATGATACCAAACTGTAATAAAACACTTAAATATCCGTTTTGGTTTATTCAGCTCTAATAGCATAAATTTAAATCTTTTACACATGTATGATTATACTTCATTGACCAGTTTTTTGGTTTTTGACCAAATTTAGAAGAAAGCTCCTATCTTTTATTTAGACGTAATAAATGGGCAATACCATCATTTTTTAAAAACAGAAGAAATGCATTTTTCCACTAAAGGAAATAGATCTTAATCCAAAAATCCACATGAAAAGTTTCAAAAAAATTTAGCTAATTAAATATTTAAAATTAAAATCGCCAAGCCCCTTGTCTTTGTTTAGGGTAAAAGTACGTCACAACTGACTCATACAGACTTAAACGAGAAACCCAACAATATCTTTGACTAGCTGATGTGCCCGGCCTTGCACGGGTGGAGATGGAGATTTTTTTTCTTTAAAATTTTTAATTCATTTTCTACCTTCCAGGTGCGGATGCAGTGGGTAGAACTCTGGACAGCGCCCTCCTACTTTTACCGGTCTAATTTTCCAATTTTTTTCCGTGGAAGGACCTCCATACCTCTCATTAGTTTCACCAGGGGATCTTCAGTGATAATTTTTAGGAAATCCCCAATATTTTGACATTTTGGGTGAAAAAGTAAAGGTAATAGTGTTGAAAAGTGCACCCCTTAGACTAAAAACGTTTCTAAAAATGAGTTTAAACCCTACTTTAACACGTCAAATTTCAAATTATTTCTGGGGGGGACCCCTATACCCCCAATGGGGATCTTGTATGGAAAAGACTCATATCTAGTTTTTCTTTTAAAAACTTGTTATTTTGCATTATGTTTTTTTTGTAACAATGGGGTGAACAGATCTCTTTTGGAGGAGAAATAAAGCTATTTCAGCAAAATGACCATAAAAAGAACAAAAAAGGGGTCAAGGGGTCAATTAAACTTTTCGAAACATAGCCTATGCTTTTCCTTGGGTTTTTTACGTTGGTATACCTAAAGCCCTGGATCCTCTACCTTAAGTAGCGACATCACGCTCAATCGGCCGCCATTGTGGGGAGAACTCACTACTAGTCTGGATAGTCTTGCTTATCGTCACTAGTAGTGAGTTCTCCCTACAATGGCAAACAACTAAAGCATTATTTAAAATCAATGTATAGGGTAAAAGTACGTCACATTGGGAAATAGGATGATTTAACGCCCTTTTTTAAAGTCGAACTTTGAAATTACATAAATAAATAAATAATCATTGTAATTAAAGACATTTTGCGCGTATATTCCTCTCTAGGGTCGAATAAAAAAATTAAAAATAAATAGTGGTATTGCCCATTATAAATAGTTAGGAATAAAATTAAGTTATTTATATCTTAATTTTCCCTTCGTCAATCGATGCATGTATTCAATAATTCAAACTAGCTCACCTGAAAAGCTTTACTCACAAAAGGGAGCAACAAAAATCCATTATTCCTAGACAACTAAACAAACCACAACCTAATAAACGATATCACATTCCCCTTCTCAAAGCATCCATCGGTCCATCCCTCATCATTAAAATAAAACTCAACGGCACACAAACAAAAAAACAAGACAGACACACAACCACCACACACACAACGACCCAAACCACCATTTCCCCAACATACACTAACCATCATTACCGCAACGAAAATAAAATTTTAAACTGCAATTTAAGTACGAAGAAAATTCACGAAAAAGATGAAAACGAATCGCTGCGCAAATGGCGATGTTCCTAAGGATAATGACAAATGCAATCATTTCTTCCCGGACAAATAACAATAATTTATCCGCTCGATCGTTCGAAATTAGCGAAAAGTAGTGTTCCGGAAAGAAGCCCTCGAAACCTTTCAGTCGGATCTATTTACGCACGTGATGCTCCTTTTCGTCTGCTGCTAATGATGATTTCGGTCACGAGATGCCACTCAGAAGGGCTCTTCTTTTCGAAACTGGGAGGGTAGAAAATTTTATTGAAAGGTTTGGAAATATTTGGAGGGATATTTCACTGGGTATATCACGAAAGCTGGACATTAGACAGTAGAGTTTTCGTATTCCTTAAACTACAATTTCCACACATATCATCTATTCATTCCTGTAATTGAAAGGATTGTCTCTCATTTCAGGTGGGTAAACAAAGGTTTTTCTTATTTATTGGACAGATACGAAAAAATTTAATCAATCAATAATACTCCAACTGAATTTATTTCCTTTAAGATAAAATAAGAACTTAGACAAACTCTTTTCAACGTTCAAAATGCATAAAATAATGGAAAATAAATCTCGGGAGTTATATTTGGATCTTTAAGAGGTGGTTCTCTATCCATAATTATCTACATTTTATCACCTTTGGAATGTTATTAAAATTATCTTTCTTATCATCTGCAGTTGCAGTTTGTCTTATCCTCAATAAAGTTACTACAATACATTTGGAATCACAATACATTATGGGTATTCAAGTTATTCTTGTAAAAGTTGAGGTTTGTAAAGTTCTTCTAGGGTTCAATTCCGATATATATCACCGAGGTTTTTTTGTGGGTCAAAAGTCAGCAATATCGCTAAATTTGTTTTATTTTCATAAATACAACTGTATATTGTAATAAGCAAACTTGGAATTTTGGGGGATATTTCTTTCATTTGGAGCCAAAAAAGGAGTTAAAATATTTTTAAATGATCAGTTGTATATCGGAATTGAACCTATTATTGTTCTTCAAGTTGTTTTTAAAATTGAAACTGTTGTTTTCCGGGCTTGTTGGCCGCAATCTTGTAGATGAAACACGAAACGTTTCGACTCCTCCTACGTCCTACTATGTTTTCAAAATGTTTTCAGTTGAATTTCTTTAAAAACACATTATGATCGCTTCAAAAGCTAGAAATAAATATTTCCTAGAAGAACAGCTATCATAACAAAAATTTTATACCCTAACAATCACTACACGAGTATTTTATCGCATCCTACGATCGAAAAAATATTGGAATGGAAGGTCATAGAATATACCGAACAAATGTATCATTTTATTATGCGATTGGTGAATCCACTATTAGATTTTCCGAGTCATGAAAATTCTACCGAAAGTAGTCAAGCAAACGCATTCCACAACAAGGCCAGAAAGAACAAAACTAACACTTTTACATTCCTCTCAGCATTCCCCCTAACACAGAATTCCAAATCCTATTCAAATCTGCTCGAAATGAAATAAGAACACTGCGCAATATTATCAGAGAAATTCGAAATGGCGAAATATTCCAGCAGGAGCTTCGAGAGAAAATTCAACCGCAGTGGGAAAACTATACATTCGAATAAATAAACAGCCCCTACTAGGGGCAAATAAAGAAACAAAATCAGCTTTTTTACTTGCTGTTTTCATTTTTACACTCAAGAAATCCGCTCCTGAAACTTTAACGCTGAATAAAATATCTGTGGGGATTTCGGGAATGAAAACACTGCAGTCGGCTACAAAATGGAAACGTGCCTGGACTGTAGCCGATTAAAATGTAATTTACAAACATGTGCCGGCGCCATCTTCGGAACCATTCGTCCCAAGTTCGGGAAAGAAGAGGCAAGTTTTTACTTTTCCGCCGGGAGTTATCGTTCATTTGAGCCTAGGATGAAATATCGAAGCAGGGCGCTTAAGATTTCGGTTAAACGAGATTGATTTGTTTTCTTGCCTGGTGAATTAAGAATGATGGATTGTCGGGGGAGGGTTAAGCAAAATTAACTGGACTCGAGTGGCAGAATGTTTTGAGGGTTATGTCGAGTGGAAGATAGACTGTTCCCCTCAAGGGAATAAACAATAATCTGGTTTGGATGGTTTTGAGTTATTTGTACGTTAATGAAGAGGTTGGTAACAATAAATTACGAGATTATTTGAACATGTAAGGTTTATGACACCAAATAGTTTCATTTTGTAATTAATTAGTTTTATAATAAAGTAAAGTGAACGATAAAATTAGGTTTCATTATAAATTGCGAATGTATTTAGAACAGTAAACGGGGACGGGAAAAATAAAAGTAATTAAAATTATTTTGAGTTCCATTATTATAACATCAAAGTACGCCATTTAACTAAGAAGTTTATTAGTCAAGAATACGTGTAAAATTATGACGCTGTTTTGAAAATTAAAAGAGAAAACTTCAAAAGGAAAATTAATTTCACGCATATAAAAGAAAATGGTACACAAATTTATCACCAAGAAGTTGTTTTCTTGGTCAAAGGAAATATTCGCAAAATTTGAAAATTTACCTTAAATACTATTTATAAAGATTTGAATAAGTCAATTAAAGAAACAATTGAGGTTTTTCAAGGTATTTTGAGGAAACTATAAGTATTTGATAATCATGTTCGAAATGTGTAATACTTTCCTCACTGAATTTATTTATGATGAACATATTTTAAGAAAAAAAGACTGTAAAATCGTGAAACTTTTAATAATATGTTAACTTAAATATATATCTTTCCAATCGAAAATTTTTGAGCTATATTCTTACTTAAAATTCTCTGTTGAAAATAATACATCCTAGAATAAGTATATGCTGATTCGTTGAACCGCATATAATTCACATTAGTTCAGAAGTTATCTCTTCCTGTTTCCTCAAAATTTCAAGCTTTATCGTTACAAATACGGAATACCTATTTGGGTCCCAAATAGTCTTCTCAGAAAATTTAAACAAGGGGTTGGTAAATGAAAATAACCACCACACAAATAACAATACACAGTAACAGTCCCTTGAGAATAACAGTGCACAGAAACCTCACAACAACCTAACTTTCTCATTCACCCCAACCACCAGAAGAAAATTTTTACATTTCACACCTCACGTTTCCTCATTCCCACAACAACAACCGCATCCAACCCTCAACCCCGGATCCCCAAAACCTGAGGTTCAGTGGCGAAATGTAATCTCCAACAGCCGTGTCAGTGCGTCGCGGACACTGCTGTGAGTCACTGAAATGCCGAGCAGCTGTGATTCTCATTTACATTCAAATATAAGGCCCCACTGATGGATTTCAATAGTGCTCCATCAGATTCTTGGGGCCCTTTGAACCACCTACGGGGGACACAAAGCCCTTCTTTGTCCCAGTTTATTTTGCTGTGGGGCGAAAGTGCGTACCGCGGGCGAGAGAATTAAATTTTGTGTTTTAGGGGTGTTTTGAACCACACTTTCATAAAATAATATATACTAAGGTATAGGGTGTTCTCTCTGTAATGCGCTTTACCCATACAGTAAGTCAAGAAAGTATTCGGACCTACAACAAATTTGCACCTCTATTACGACTAAATTTCGCATGCAAAATCCAAACCAAAATTATCCTAACATAGTATGTTATTATTATTTATAATGTACCCCTATGAGAATTTTTAGCTTGGCTGGTGGCGTGGTGGCGATAACCACCACAGTAACGATATGGTACCATCCATATATGGAGGGGTATATGGGTATATATGTTACTGACAAAGTAATTAATTAGGCATTATTTATAATGTCCAGAGTGGAGGCTGGCAAAGTGATAAATTTCATTGATAAATGCCATTGAATTTATCACATTGCCTCCTCCACTTCGGGAATTATTAACAATGCCTGATTTATCACATTGCCCGTCACATATATATGGTGCCACGCATGGGAAACCATTGCCATAAAAATGCTGAAAAGTAATTTTCGTTCCAAATCCTATTGTAACAGCACGTGAATGCAATTTTTTTCTTGAGGTCCATAATTACTTTAAAAAGATGAAGATTCCATATAAAAAGCGGCACAAGTGCACCCACACGATTCTTTCTTCAATTTTCTTCAAATCAAATTATTTGGTTCAGTCCCACCATTGAATTCATTCAATGGTAGGATTGAAATGTAGAAAATTGCGGCGAAAATATTGTGGCAACTGTGTTATAAAAACAGGTTATTGCACTCATGTACCTCTTTTTAAAATTTAGTTTTTCTGCCAAAGTTTTTCTCGTCGTACACTTTACTTTCGTGATTTTCTACCCAGAACAGGTCTTGTGATGTGCTTATGTCAAATTTTGCAATTTGAGTCTTTCACTTAAATCAAATATTCTAAGTTACAAGAAAAGGATTTCGGTCTGCGTCGAGCTTAATGCTTAAAAAATATTTCTGATATAATTATTATTTTAATTATTTAAGACCCTTATCAAAAATCATCACTCCCACCTACTCTTTGAATGTTGTGAGACTTTTTTGTATTTTAATTCATAAAAATATCATGTTTAATTGCAGAATACTTTATATTTTCTGTTTCATACTAATTGAAAATAAATGACTTTAAAAATGATTCGTTATTCTAAGCTAAACTGAATACGAATATGTTTTATGTATCTAAAATAAATAATAAATTTTTTAGAGATAAAACGAAAGAAAAAGTTTTGACTTTGTGTAACTTTATTAAGTAAATAGATTCTGTATTAAATTCCATCTTATTTTCTAAAAGCTAAGTTACCTAACACTATTACAGGAAAATGGATCTAACACACTCCATGTAAAACGCATAAACCCGGCTAACCTCATTCTGTAAACTCAAATTTACATAAAATAAACGCCAAGCAATATTTTACTGAGAAGGAAATAATCCACGGTAAAATGACCATTACGTTCCTCTACCGTCTCAAATGGCGCATTTCGGCGACTTCAACACGGCATCTTCTCTATTACATTACCCAACTTCCATCCCCAGATAATACATCTCAATGCGATTACCTTAAAACAGATTGCTAAATGGATTCGCCCAGTCCTCACAACGGGCATTTACGCAGCGGTGCTCTGCATAACACGATGCGATACGCATGTAATGGGTTGAATAACACAAGGACCACAGCCATGCATTAGATATTTCTAATCTCACAAAATCTAAATGTACTACAAGGAAAATAACATTGTCGACAGAATTGAGTGGTCTTTGTCTGATGAGAGCTTTGTGTTTAAGTTGCTGTGTACTACAAAGGATATATTGGAGCTGGGTCTGCTGAAATCAATTTACCTTCCTTCTAACTATTATTATGATCCAATATTCATCTGAGAGGGTCCGGTATGGGATAGCTATTGTTCAGGTCTTTTTAAGGTGTGTGTACGGTTTGGAGAATCGACAGATAGTTTCATAGAATGAAGATTGATTTTGATGGAGTAGAGGGTAGATTATTTTTGAGGGTAGACAGAGAAAAGCTCTTTGAAGAGTCAATAAGTATTTTCGTATCGGATATCTTTTTTTTTGGAAAATATCCCTAGCTCCAATCTTTGAAGTTTTTACATTTATTTTATCGCCTTAAAACCTTGCTATGGAATTTTTTATCTAAAGTAAATAATTATAATTATCGTTAATCGTATCATTTAGTCGAAATTGAAAGATTTTTCTAACAAAAAAAAGGTGGTAAATTTTTTTGAAATTTTAATTTAACTAAAATGAAGATAGCGAACCTATTTTAGTGGTTTAAAACAGTGATTCTGAATTAAATGTTATTAGTCTTGTAGCGCTTTTTACGAAAGAAATTGATGTTTTACAATTTTTAGAACAGAAATTCAGGAAACAAAATCTCTCTAACAAGCACAGCCTGGAAACGGTGATAAAAGACAGACATTTTAAAATATTTAAATGCACATTAAGAAAAAAATCGAATTAGTTTTGATTTGATAATCTTGAATACCGAAGCCTTCCATATCTCCCAACTGTATCAACAACCTGATTTTTTAGTGAATAAAAGTTATCCGCCTTTCAAATTTACTTCAAGTTGAACAAATTAATCATCTTAAAAATCTCGTTTTAATAGTTTTAATTTTAAATAAGAAAAAAACCCTTTTATCAAGCGTTACAAACACACCACTTGGGTCAATCCTCTCATGCTGTCCACTTCTTCAAAGGTGAGTCACTCCTTAATCTGAACACTATGGAAGATGCTCCTCACTTAACTCTTTAAAAAAACCTCCAATACTCTTTTCATTCATTTAAACCTTTTTCAAGGAGAAACACAGTTCACAATGACTCACTCCCAAATGAGTCAAATATTTTGACACTTGAATAACGCTCTTCCAAGCGTCACAAAGTAACACTACACTCTTCTTCCTCATTCATACACAACAGCTGACTTCACCATTGGCGCTATCTCCATCCTTCTTTGAAGATGCGCTAGATTCTAGCGGTGACAGAATGGAGATAAAAACGAAGTGAGAGGCCGAGTGCTTTCTTCTTCTTCTTCATAACGCTGATGTTTCTTCATCCAGAAGATGGGCGTAATCTTTGAGGGGGACACTACTGACTTTTACCATCTGTTAAATTTGGGAAGGCTTTAGTTAGAATGGGATGGTGAAGTAGGAACAGATTTTTGAGAGTGATGAAATGGGATTTGGGGGAGAAGTGGTGTGGGAGTAAAAACAAATATTTTTTATCTGGGATTTTGAGCCATATTAGGTGAAAAAAATCCGTCATTCCTCTACCAGTTATTATTGTAGAGATGAAAAGAGGATTCAATGTGCTTCACTTCATTTTTACAGACTCACTGTTATAAAGGAAATGCACTACTGAGTTTCAAAAAGAATTGAACTCTAATTAATTTAAATTTTAAATGCTTTCACTTCTTTCCTATGCAGCATCCATTATCCGAGGCTTGAGTCGGACTCCTGCCAATCATAGGTCAGGAGTCTTCCGACTTAATTCCTGCACGCTTTGTTGGATTTAACTTGCATTCATAACTGGATTTCATATGGCATAAGAAACGACGGCATAAAGGTGAGTTAAAGGGGATATTTTAAATACAAGGTGATCACTAAAATAATTTCTTATATGCTTTTGAAAGATTTTAATGTACTTTTTGAGTGACTCTTTGATAAATTAATGCTTCATTAACCTTAAATACAAATAAGTTTCACACTTCCATTTGCTAATACCGATATCAATTAAATGGTATTTATCTTTTAAAATCTTCAAGATAAAATTAAAGCATATTTTAAAATGCTAATATATCTCTTTCCTTTTAATTCCATATCTTTAATTTGATGAGGTAGCACTTTAGTTTGAAGTATCTTGAACTTTTTACTCAGAAATAATGACACACGTATTTGCATTTTTAATTAATTTGATAAAAACTAATTATATTTCATATGCACCTCCTTGTTAGAATTTCTCAGCACTTTTTTCAGTATCAAATTTTCAAGGAAGTAAGGAGAATACGATAAAAGAAGTGTTGACACTATTAATAAACTAAAAAAGAAACGTGAAATTTATTTTTATCCAGACCTTACAAGATTAGATTGCAAAATTCCTTAAACCAAAGAACACATTACCCGAAGAGGCTTCTCAGAAAATCTCAATCTTCACCAAATAAATTCACAACAGCAAATAAGAAAAACACCAGCCAACACCCGCAGAGATCGCAATCAGTCACAATACCAGAAACTGCGACGCAAAGGTCAACTTGCTTGACAAACACAAGGGTCGAGAGGCCAAGAAACCCCCACAGCGAACGCTGATTGAAAACCTGGCAGGCTTCTCTCAAGGTCAGGGAGCAAAATAGCAAACAATTTTTGAGGAGTTTCTTTAATCCCGTGGCTGGGAAATCAATGAGGTGTAGAAGGAAGGAAATCTTCGTAGATGCAAGATCAATATTATTTTGGATTTTATGTCTTTCATGATAGAGGGAAATAGAAAAGGTGGTGATCACAGCAGGGAATACAAATTTGGAAGGATTGATATGGACTGAATAGATTGACATGAAAAGTTTTTTTATGCTCGGTTTTAAAACCGAATCTAATCTGGGTTCACCTTATCTTTATTTTGTGTTCCCAAATAGATAGAAAATAATACTCAATTCTCAATATGCATACCACATATAATATTCAATACCACATTCTCAAATATTAAATTCTAACAAAAATTACTTGGCCCACTTAAATTTTAACTTAATGACACCTTAAGGTTCCATTCACACTGTTTCACTTTCACTGTACAGTTGAAGAAAAAAATGACACAGTTGTGATTTCTGGCGAACCACTTAGGAAGACAAAATAAGGGTCGTTTTTCATTAATTGAGGTATTTTTTAACCAAAAAAAAATTTAGAGTCCTTAGGGGGTCGTCTTCATATTAAACGAAACACTAACTTTTTTTACAATGAGTACCCCCAATTATTATTAGTTTTTTGGAAAGGCCATCCCCCCAAACCTTTCAATACCCAGTTTCATCCAGATTGATTAAAAAAAATTATTTTTCAAAAATTTACTTAAATTTTTTTTAAATCGTGAAACTTTTTATGGTAATCGATTCTTGTAGTAATTTTATGTAAGAAACCAAAAATTTCAATCGATTTTATCCAATAGTTTTTGATAAAAACGAATTAATATCTTAAGGGGCCATATACCGTTGCCGAATGCATACCGCAAATGCTCTTTCTAGTTCGTTTTATCAAAAACTATTAGATAAAATCGATTGAAATTTTTGATTTCCTACATAAAATTGCTACAAGAATCGATTACCATAAATATTTCACGATTTAAAAAAAATTTAAGTTTATTTTTGAAAAAGAAAAATTTTTTTAATCAATCTGGATGAAACTGGGTATTTAAGGGTTTGGGGGGATAGCCTTTCAGAAAAACTAATAAAAATTGGGGGTCCCCATTGGAAAAAAGTTAGTGTTTCGTTTAATATGAAGACGACCCCCTAAGGACTCGAAAATTTTTTTTGGTAAAAGAATACTTTAATTAATGAAAAACGACCCATATTTTGTCTTCCTAACCCAAGTGGTTCGCCAGAAATCACAACTAAGTCATTTTTTTCCTCAACTGTACATCCCTGAGAGATTCACTACTGTGAATCGCTAGTTGGCATCGAATGTGAAAGAGAAAAAGAGTGAAACACCAATTCCCACTTTTCATGGTAGATGATTGCTTCAAAATGAACACAGAGAATTAAAAGTCTAAATGAGCCTTAAAATGAATCTTCCTTTCATTGAAGCTAATCCAATCTAAGCGAAAATAGTTAAATTCATATTATTTCATTAAAATATAAAAAAAATTTTAAAAGGTAACAGTGTTTGGTAATTACAATGAAGAAATGTTAAATAAATAATTTTAATTGTTTCATATAGTCCAGTAGGCCAAGGCCCATCAAGGGATGTAGGGCTACCAAAGAAGAATAATTGTTTCATACTTTATGTTAAACATATTAACCCCCATAATATTCCTTTACTCGAGCAATACTAATGGGTTTAACTAAACTTCCCATTTAGAACAGAAAGAGGAAAAATTCAACCAATTCTACCAATTCTAATTTAATTTGTAGCTTAGAATATCAGAGTGTTGCAGTATTTTAAAATAGAAAATAATGTTAAATATATAATACTATTGTTTAAAACTATACTCTGTTCATTTTGAACTGGCGTGGCGCTTGAAAATATTTCCTTCCCCCACCACCGATCGGTAACCATAGCAACTATCCACGTCACAGTGACGAAGAAGGCTTACTATTGGCTGCTCGAAGAGCGTAACTATGGTTACGCTTCTAGCGTGGGGGAAAGCACTATTTCTCAAGCGCCAATTCTAAATGAATAGAGTATAAACACCTGCAAGCGTACGTTTAATCAGAAAATTTCATTCACACATAGTTTAAATTGCATTTATACGTTTAAATTTTCAACTCGATATTCTTCCTCAAAGAAATGCGATTCCTACCACTTTATAAACCACTTTCAATTTTACCCTCTTGTAAACAGTTTTCCCTTAGAATAGTTGATTTGGATCTGAATACATGTTTCTCTTATGCGCGTCACTGAATTAGCAACTGAAAAGAAAATGTTTATCATCGTTTTAGTTGTTTGCTTTTTGCTCCCGTTTTTTCCACTCTCGGCTCTTGATATGTCAGTATCAGATGACTTGTCGCTTAGATAACGAGACGCAAAAATGTTTTGATAGCACGTCTTTTGCTGTGTTGTTTTTCTCCGCAGCGTTTTATTCGGAGAAATTTATGTCCGATGTGGACTAAAGTGGACACTTCAATGATCATGGAGTCAGGCTGGGATCTTTTTATTTTAACTTAAGAGGCAGCAGTGGTTTTTGAGTATTAGATGAGAGTTAGTGATAAGAAATGCATTAAGTCGCCCTTCCTGAAAAAGTCCTCTTGTTTATTTGCCCAAACATTGAATGTGTTTTGTGACAAGTGTTATGACACGATTTATTTGAATGGTTTATTTGAATGGTTTTTTTGTTTCTTTCCAGTCTCAAGTAGACGATTGAATCATTATTTTAAGTAACACTAAGGATAGTGGCACTTTTTTTTGTTTTTGAGATGTAACTTAAACGTTGAAGTTATATGCAAATACCCAATCCACTTTAAAACGTTCTTTCTGCAGAAAAAAAGAATTGAATATTGAATTTACAACTTCTTATGAAATTGTTGAATTTAAATCCCAAATAAAACATCTTCATGTTCGTGGTATTGGAATACCTATCAGCTTTTAGCTTTACATGTCTCTGACTGAATTGAGAATGATATACATAAATCGAATTTATTAACAACACAAAACAGTAAATATTAACTTTTACAAATAGTGTCGATAAAAATCTGTTAGTCTCGATGATTTTCTGAAGTCATAAAAAATTAATAAAAATAAGCTTAATTGTATTTACAGCTAAAATTACCATTTAACCGTACAACCATTGAAATTTCATATTGTTTAGTTTCGAGTAGAAGTATAATGACTTCTAAATATAAGAATTCTATAAATAAAACCTCTTACGAGTGTTTTAGACGATGAATATTATCAGTCATGAGCTGAAGAGGTTTTTCAGCAAACTATTTGGACAAATTTGTATCTATTCTCGTGATTGTAGTATTAGCTTTTCGTGTTTGGATAAGAAGGTACTTAGATTAAACTCAATTGGATTTCTGTTTAAGAGCAAACAAAAAATATGAATTTCTTACGAGATTGTCTAAGTTCAAAATTGTATACTTTTTATAAATATTTCAATTAAAATTAATGTTGTTTTTTATTTTATAAACCACTTTTATTTATGATAAAAAAATTAAGAAACTCCACAAAATTTAATCCCTTGAATTAATAAAACCCGTTTCTTTATATCCAGAATGTCATGTCAATATTGTGCTAGTTGTATAAAGGGTTAAAAATTCCAATGTCCTTTTTATACGTAGGATTTTAAAATAATTCTAGGTTTTGTTTTCCAAGACATTTTTGGCTGTGTTTTTGTATCAACATCAAGGTACAGTTTGTTTTGTGACAGTCATACTTTTCTCAAAAAAATAATTCTTAGAACTAAGTGAAAGTGATACAAATTAATTTATAAATTCATAAATGAAATAAATTTTCAACTCTTTATTCTGTTTTTTATCATTATGGATTTAATTTGTCAAATGCGCATTCCTATTTTTTTCAGCTGTAACCATTTCTTAATAATATAAAAACAATGTAAAAACCCTTGATAACGCCCTTGCAAAAACATTGCCTCGCTTGCTCCATTCTATTTTATCTTATCGCATTATACACGTCTTTTAAGATTTTCTTGTTTCTTGGAAACTATTTCTAGTACTAAGTCTAAATGAGCGAATAAGTTACTCAAACAGCTGCAGACGACACGTTTCCAGTGCTCTCCGATCAACCTAAGGCCACTCAAAACAGACGATAAAATCAGCCTAAATGACCTCACAAATAAAGTCGAACACCCAAAAAGTGTCCGAGCTATCAGCCGATTGGTCAGATAACACTAAGCACTTAAGTCCCGCAACAGCTTAAGCGGTCAGGCGTCACTGGAAGACATTTCCCCAGATTAAAGACGATGCGCCACGAAAAATCTCTTATGGGAAACTAAGCCCAGCGGATGAGAAATCACCAGCCTTAAAAGATCATGACGTGACTTTTTCATTGTGCCGGGTCTTCCCTCTGTTTTTGGAAGGGAAAATCTTCCATGTATCAAGTTTAATGGAATCTTCGTGTACGAGACTTAACTGTTTTTGGTTTGTCTGCTACGTCTTCTGGGAGGATAAACGACGTATATACGTCTGTCTGGGAGTCTTGTTACATGTGCTTAGGGGGGGAAGACAAGGGTTTAAGTGGTGTCTTGGACAGGGATTATTAATGGAGATTGTTTGCTGTTAGGTTTCGGCAGTGTTTACGTTACGTGTGGTTAGGAGTTTGAAATAATAAGGATATGGGATGTTTTCTTGAATAAATATTTTACCATTGTTCTTGGGGGAATACATTATTCAAACCAAACATGTGCTTGAACAGTTTTAAAGGAAACGGGGATTAATCGTCATTTACGTCATGCTTTACTATGAGAGGGATCGGGTTTATTCTATTCTTAGAGGGATTAAAGGAATATCCGGGTAAAATATATTACATCTTTTAAAAATATTTCACATATAAAGGATACAACAATTACATAATATGGATGTGAGATTCGGAGATGGTTTCTCTAGGAACTTGCAGTTTGTTTTGGCATGGAAAATAGATTCGGTTATTGGTACAAAGTCTTCTATAAAATTTTATTTACCAAAAATTATATTATTATAGATATAACTAGCCCCACCCAGAAAGAAATTGTTAATATATTGCGTGTTTTCCTTTTATAAAAAAAATAGTCGGTTACTAACCCAACTAGTATGGAGTTAGAATTCGAAGCAACAATGCTTGAAAAAAATTCAATCCACCATTTTTTTTAAGTAAACACAATTGTATTTTAAAATAGCTTATGTTTACTGTTGCTTTTCCACGCCACAGGCCCGCGGTTCAATTCCCGGGCTGGGCAAGGTCCACTCAACCTTTCATCCCTTCAGTGGGTCGATAAAATGAGGACCAAGCGTGCTTGGGAACTAAACACTGGGGGTCTCGCGTTAGAATGACCACCTAACCAGGACACATGCCTAACACCTTGCACCACAGGGCCCTTTGGTCACGAAAACTAAGATGGGCATCGTAGGCCTTGGCCCACTAGGGCTGTTGCACCAATGAGTTTAGTTTAGTATGTTTACTATTTGAATTCATAAAGATATCGTGTGAATACATCTATATTGAATTTTATAGCTTGCTTAAAAAGCTTAAGATGCTATAAATATGTCATGATGATAATTTTATGATACTTTTATAGCCAATCATTTTAGCTAATGTGACATAAAAGTTATCCCACTATAAAAGTAATCACTCTCTTCTATGAAGTTTTCTTTTTAATTTTATGATTGCCCCCATTTTTCATAAGAATTACTTGGCTTTTTTAAATTTCACCTATTTAACAGTTTATGATAGGGGAAATTTTAATTACTTTTTTCAATCTAACAAAACAAATTCTTTAAATATTTTAGGCAAAACCTCTTAAGATAGACGAAACTACGACGAACGATTTAGGAAACTTCCTTTTACTTCGGTTTAAATTAACTTCAAATAGATTAATAAACTTTTTTTGTGCTAAAAGGCAATTATTTTACCATCAAAACCTTAACTTTTCCCCAATCTGGATAGCCCCAAACATTTCTATAGGGTGACAGGTTTCAGGTTTTGTGGGGGGGGGGCGCTTGGATAAAACTCTTAAGGTTCAATAACCGGGAGAGAAAAGAGTTACAGTGAACAGACATTCTAGGCAAACTAGTACTGGATTATTTTATGTCCTTCTTTATCATTTTCGTGGTTTAGTTTAAGTATTTTCTCTATACAATTATAATTTTTTTCTTTCTAAAGGTGAAATATTCAATATTCTGAAAGAACATTCCAAAAACCCTATAAAACTTATTCTAAAATATCTTTTTCATTAAAAGTATTATACAGAATGATAAAAAAATAACATATTTTAATATTACCAATATTTTCGGCTGTATTGAAATACAAAGTAGGTACCCTGTTGGTACTATATTACTAAAGAACATCAAGTATAAAATATACACATCATAAAACACTATAGGACCATGGACCATTCACTAAAATCCCAACCCATTGCAGCGATACCCGATACGTAACTCAATCCCCAAAACCACCTTACTATTCCCAACAAACTTAAAATAGAAGATCATTTCCAAACTTTCTCGGAAGAAAACAGGCAAATGTATCCAACGAAAGCGTTATTGATTAAGCCGAGAACGCGGCGCGTTAATTCACTTAAGTTTCCGGGTGTCTTGTGTCGAGATATATGCTGCGGCACTTGAATTATGCACCGTGGGTGTGATTTAGTGACGATCTTTGCGGTCTGACGGGGACTGGGGTAGTTAAAGGATGGGGTTAACTCGACCGGCACGCTGAGAAAATTGCACCGGAATTACTCTAGTTACGGTCCTATGGGTTTGAGAGCATTTGCTGAGGTGATGCTAGTGAATGCAGTGAGTTATGTAAGGAAAATGGTTAATGTAATGAATGAATTGCTTATTTCTGTGAAAAAGTAAGGATTTCCTTTCAAATTAAATACTTAGTAAAAAGAACTTAATATTTCTGAATTTGAACTTATTTACATGGAAACTATTGCAAAAGTACAAGTTTCAATTTTAAAGAGTGTGTAACGGTGATACAACGGTTCTATTATGATGTAACGAGTACTATTTTGTACCCACTTTTTTTATAAAATTAAATACCTATGTACTCCAATAAAATGACATACATTCCTACACATATCCTCAACGTCTCCGAAAACTAAACTACTTGTATTTCGAAATTTAATTCAAAGTTAACATTCATATTTTCTTATTTTATAAAACAACGGAAATATGTGAGCCACGAGCAAAACAAATATATTAAAGTGAATTTTCCCCCTAAGGCCCCCTTATATTATTATTTCCCCTTTATATTAAAATTTCAGACTTAATGCGAAAAACTGGAATTTACTTTTTGCTTTCACTTCGAAAAGTGAAAGCATACAGACCCAATTATTAAACACAAATTTTCTGCATGTATTACAAGAATAAATAGTATAACTACCCAGTTAAAGTTCTCGTTTATTGGTTCGTAAAGTAATGTGAGAAGTTTTCATTACTATTATTTGACTAGACAGAAGTGAAGCAATGAATGGTACAGAAGATATCTCATGTGTTGCTTAAGGATATTTCCTGAAACTAAGGAAATTAAATAGTACTTAGAAATATAATTATGTTGCTTTGCGCTAACAATTTGCAAACCGAGTAAGTAAATGAATCGGCATTTACTAACACCCCTACAGAGGGGCAGCTTACAAGCTATGTTTGATCAATTAAAACCGAGTGAATAACAATTAAATCTCTTTATAGAGTTATCAATGTAGGAAACGTAAATATGTTTTTCTTTTGAAAAAATAAATAAAATTATCAATAAGAGGGCTATCGCGTTATTTGCGAACCAATATTTTATTGATTTTTTTTAAATAAGAAGGAATTTCTAGATTTTTAGGAGGGATGAAAGATATTATTATGATAAGTAAAATTGATGATTAGTAAAATTACTTAAGTTTTTAAAGCAAATTATAAAAATAACCATTTTTATATCATACTTCTAATCGACAAGTATTTTGTAATGCCTGATTCTTAATGCACAAATATTTTCTAAAAACGTTTTTTAAAACTGCTTGTTTCAAGTTGAATTTGACACGAGTTTTATCTCGTTTTTAAACAGATAATCCCTTTTATACATCACTTGTTACAAAAGTTAGTTCTAAAGAGTATCCTTAAATCAGAACCTATTGATAAAAATTACTTTTATCGTGATTCTTTATGAATCCTTTGGAAAAAATTGGTATCGATATAATGTATGGTATACTCTTTTATATATTGTTGGAATTTGGGTATTAAAATTAGTAGATAAAATGTTGGTTTATAATTGTTGTCAGATTGCTTGATAAAGTGCAATACCGATAATAAATTTCAGTACTGTCATCTAATCGGTTCAAAGAACTAAAAACTGGTTAGTCGCACACTACATCAATATTTAAAGAAATTTGATTGAAATTTGGGCACATATTTTCCGGCTTGTGTGCTTGACCTCATATTTAAGAAAAAAAAACTGATGTGAAAAATTAAACAAAACAACTCAACTCACCAACTTCCACGCTCTCTACATCTGTTTCAGTCCTTAGAGATTTAGGTTTCAGTTCTGATGCACCAGTCCAAAAGTTCAACGACATCATGATCACTATACAGAACAATACACAGCTGTTCTTCGGTATGCGCATTTTCAACGACATTTGTTTTGTGCAGCTACCCAAAACTATTTTTGGAAATTCTTCTGTTTTTTTTGTGAAACGGTACCAAATGTTGCACCAGGTTGATGATCTGTTTCTATTTATTCCAATGCTTATGATATTCTACACATGAAAGGTATGCAAGTCTATATTTGCGGAGCTTCGTCGATGTATGAATATCTATAAACTAAACATTTACTTTTATGATGATTGGCATTCCATTTTATGCAGGTCTCGTGTTTTAATTATATTTATCCTACTTTTATTCACAAGATCTATGATTAAAAATGAACTACATAATACATACATTAAAAGGATATCTTAGCATTTCATGAGTTCAAAAACCTTTATTTGGATCAGTGTATGAAGCTCACGCATTTCACACTAGTTTTGGCACAGTTTAAGTTTTTTAGGGGATTTCAGCAGTCTTCCTAAATATCTTTCCCGCAATTCCTCAGTCAACATAATATTTCGAAGACGATGTATTTAAAAGATTACGTAAGTTTCCCACTTTATTTCTTATTTGAGTAATAAATCATTTGATAAATCATTAATAAATCATTTGATAGTTTACTTCGGAAAAAGGTCTAACGTAAAGAGACTAAGTAAACTGAATGTAATAACTCAAGTTGCTTTGAATTTCATTCTCAGGGTTAAATCATCTTCACTTCTCTTCAATTTTTTAAAGTAATCTTCTGGATACTTGCCTCTCAGTTTGTTCATAGTCGAAAGTTATTTCTGTTTATAAACCGAAACAAACCGTTCAACCACAGGAAAAAAACTGTTAAACAACAACGTGTTCAAAATCTACATTTCTCTGCAAGCACCTCCCGCGAGAAGAACTCCGATGATCGAACGAAGAGCGTCTCTCCTCCGCACGTGTTCCATCGGAATCGTTCGTACTCACCCGCCGAAGACAGCGGAGAGAGCCGTTGGAGCAGACGATCTTGGAGTGCTGCCAGATTCCAGCGAGGAGAGATCGCTCGCGGAAAGCTGAATGAGGAGAAAACTCCGCTCAGGGAAGTCGGAGCAGCTGATCGGTCGCAGCGCCATCTGGCGACAGGGGCCCTAAGCTCGCCTAATCTTCTTGACAGGGCTTAGGGCCTGGTCATACTGAGCGACTAAAATCGCTCAAAGTTTTAAAGAACCTTACCAAACGAAGGGGATGAGGAGCGATGCACTAGACCAGGGATCTCCAGACTTTTTAGCCCGAGAGCCACATTGACTATCAAACAGCAATTTGGGGGCCGAGAGGAGAGCTAAAATTTTTCCTAAGCCCCTCTTATTCATACTTGATAGGTTTGTAGTATATTTTAGCTAGGATTCTTATTTAGATAAGATTAATATGAAAATTCTGATTAATTGAGTTCTAAGTACAAAAGGGGGTTTCGGAGGTATTCCCCCAGAAAAATTTTGGAAATTTGACCCTAAAAAACAGGGTTTTGACTCATTTTCTGGTACCTTCAGTCAAAATTTCGAGGGGCGGGGAATCTGGGATCTTTTTATTTTATTGACTACACCTAATAAACGTAATTTCTTTTCGTAGATAGATAGGTATTCAAGAGCCGGATGAGAGGGCTTCGTGGACCCCGTCTGACCGCTAACTTCGAGAAGAAACAAAGCCTGAGCACGAAGTGTATGAGTCATCAGAAAGAAACCGATAGAGCCAATAAGCATTGGAATTCAGAATAATAGTGGATTAATGTAGTTGAAGCTATCCAATGACAATCCATCCCTTGGTCTCATAGCAGTGACGATATAGCTCCGTGCGTTGGCCTTATCATATCTCGAAGGTAGTGGTCTGACCCGCGGGCCGAAGATTTGAGACCCCTGCACCAGACTACTACAGAAGCGAAGGAAAACGGGTGTCGTCCTTTCTACTTCCAACCGCACCTATACTCTGTTCATTTAAAATAGGCACCTGAAACCGGATCAAAAATGCCTATAAGGCTAAGCGCGCACTAGATACTTTTGGTACGGTGACAGAGACAAAATTATCACCCTGGCTATTGCAAGAAGCTAGAGCGAGAGCACAGGCGACGAGACTCTTGGCCGATTGCCAAGAATCTCTTCATAGAAATATATTGCTCTCGAGTGACTAGTGTTTTAAGTCGCCGTGACGGAAGTCTCTAGTGCGCGCTTAGCCTTACTTTCATCACGAAACTTCAGTGACTGATTCTTTTACAGTATTTTAACTACTTATGTTTAGGCTGCCTTATCACTGCACAAGAAATTTTTAGATCATAATTACAATACTAGTAACTGCTTCTAATACATTACACCTCAGGCGCCTATTTTAAATGACCAGAGTATAGTGCATCTGCTCTCAAGTCTTCTTCTTTGTTCCCTCCGTTTGATTAAAGATCCTAACATTGAGCGATTCTAGTCACCTAGTGTGTCCAGTCCCTTAGGGATATCGGTTGGAGGAGAAGTCCCAGGGTTTTAAGCCCCAAGTCCGAAAGAGCGGGATTTGGGGGTGGATGATGGGGTGACAAGGTCAAGCTGTACTTGAGGAGGGATCAAGAGGGATGTTGTGTTGTTCGGGAGATATCCACGATTCCCTTCTGAGTGATTCTGCCACATGTTTTTGTCACTAAGGTTTATCCCTTAGTTTGAAAGTAGTAACCGAGAGGGATATCATGGATTATTAGAACTCTGACTTCTTTTTTTATCCCTCACAAGCTGGTGTGTAGCTTCGGAGAGTTAAATATAACTTTTAAAGCTCAGCGAACAGTTCAATTAGAGACATCACTCTTCGTCACCTTAGAATCAAAAACAAGTAATATATCCAAAAAATCACTTAGTCGTACTGAGATTTAGCTGTTTAAAGTTAAACTCTGAGATTTTTAATACGATTTGTTCTAAAAAAGTTGTTGATTCTACTCACAAATAATCATTATATAAACGCATTTGATCAGAGAACCCAATTACGTTACCAATATCTCATGAGTCAAAGTAATTTTTAATTCCCATGACTGTATTTAGTGCACCCAATATATAAGGGATTTTCTTCTAAAATCTTAAATTTTCCACAGCAACAAACGCACTTCTCACAATAACTTGCATTGACGAAAAATCAGTTAATTAAGAACGTCGCCATACATTCTTCACTGCGACGAAAGTCGCTAAGCATCGCCTTTCCCTTCACGAATCGCAGTCATGAAAACTAAAAATAAAACCCCAATATACGACAACGAACACCATTTACCACATCTTCAAGACTTCACCTCAAGCATCTCCGGAATTTCCTTCTCATTAAGAGAAATAAAGCACGGATCACTCAAATATGATCGATTCTTAATTCCGCAACCCCCTCCTATCACGTACACCCCTCACAAAGCATTCGAACAAAAGAACCCACCCTCGTGAAAGAAGCCAGCCCACCCCTTCCACTGCGACAATAGGTAATTTAAAAGCAAATGCTTCCTCTCCCTCCCTCCAAAAATGCAACATTTAATTAAATAAAACTAATCGTCTACAAGCCCTTCAAGGCCCCCTTTCAGACACTTTTCCCATCCCTTTATATAAGAGCCGAGCACCCCCTTTCGATATCTAAATTTAATAATGCAAATGAAGGAGAGGTAGGAAGAAGTGAGTTCGGAGAATAGCCTCTAAAAACAATCAGCTGGATCCTGGGATTGCCCCGGTCCCTGCAGGATCCCAATTTAGGGGTCGTGGGATCTCATAGAGGCTGGCTTAGGGAGGGGATTGGATGTTAGATTTGTACTTTAACATTGGGGAGTTGCCTCTCTGTTCCCTTCGGGCTTTTCCCTGTTTTGCTCATTAAAAAAATCCCGTGTTGGACGAGAGTAAGAGTAAATATTTGGATGAATAGTAAGTATAAGTTAAGTACTTTACTTAGCGTGTATATAAATTAAATTATATTAGTGTTTAGTTTGTTTAATTGATGCTTGCTGCGAAATCAGGTTGCTTAATGCTATGTTGTAGGTGTAGGCTTCGTCAAGCAAGGGTCCCAAACCATAACCTTAGGAAAAATTTTGTTGGACAAGTTCGCACAAATTGGGGAACCAAAGTTAAAATCTATTTCTAAGAAAGCGATATTCTTGCAACCGAAATGAACACAAACTTGCATAACTGAATATCAAATCAGTGTTGAGAGTATGCCCAGAAAAATCGATAATTGGATTGTAGCATGTAGAAGTCAATCATTCCTTAGTAAGTAATGTATTTTTTATTTGAGGCATCACACATTCGTGTCCAGTCCATTATTATAGGGTAGTGTATTTGTTAATAAATTTAATATATTTGTTATGGCCAATACCATCGGCGGTTCAATTCCGTTTACGTTCCCGCTAAACATAGCAAGGTTCTTTTGGACACCAGTAGAAATATTACTTAATAATTTCATAATCATAGATTAAAATGCTTAGTTAGATCAATTATTCAGTTTATCAATAAAAATCAGAAAAAATGTGTCGATATTTGTATATATGGCGTTTAAAAGAGCTTGGCAATATTTAGCGGGAACGATAGCGGAATTGAACTCCATCGGCCAGAACCCCCTCCTGACTCGAGGACACTGTCGTTTGGGAGAACAAGAGCAAGTTCGAAGCAAAATCATAGGGTATCAAGGAAGTAAATGTATAAGAGATAGTGGCCGCGGTTGATAGTTTTGACTGTAACAGATTCCTAATTCCTCAACTCACACACATACTGTTCGCCCAACGATAGTAAAAAGGTCACGTGATTTTTACTGACTTTGCACGGCGGCCGATAGTTGGGTAACCGGTGATAGTTGGGGTCTTGCTTCAACATTCAAGCAAATTTCTCTTCCTCTTTCGATCAACTTCCCCTCAATTTCCCCCTGTCTCCCGTCCGAAATACTAGTTCCATCTTTGTCAAAATCAGGTGACCCTTTTACTATCGTTGGTTTATCAGTACACCAACTTTTTTTTTATATTTTGAAATTTGAGTCCCAAATGGAATGGATGCCAATGGATGTGATGATGGATGTCAATGCTTTAAAAATATTTAAAAAATGTTCTCATATTTTTAACAATTAAAATAACCACAGAAAATTATCCAATCATGTCCTACACTACATTTCCAACACTTTCCTACATTATCCGATTCTTCCTAATATTTTCTACTAAAAAGTAAAAGAACCATAGAAAATTTCTCAATAATTTCCCGTCTCAAGAAAAACTGCAATTACATCCCACACACCTTCCGCGTTTTACACCCCATGAAAATATCCCCTCATCTCCTCCGCATCTTCTCCCCATTACCCCCAAGACCTGCTGCACGGGGGATGAGCTCTCGCGCCTCAGCCACACCCCACTTAGCAGGAAGAGGTGATTTTCCGGATGAGCGGAGGGGGCACAGAGAGAGAGAGATCCTTATGGAACCTGTCACGAGTGGACAAAGTGAGTAAGTCGCCGGGGAGAGTTGAAAAAGGTATTGGAATAAGTTTAGGGGAGGTTTTTTCTTCTTCTGTCTTTTCAATTTGTTTCCACAATGTTATCCAATTCTTTATCCTCCTGTGTTATTGGGATATATTTTACCTTTTCAGGAATGTGTGTTGTTTCGTTGTATTGGGTTGTTCTGGTTTCTCCGATGGTGATGGTTTTGCGTGTGGTATCTGGAATTGTGTAGACTAGTTTTTTTAAGGATGAGATGGGATGTATCTAAAAAAGGTGAAAGAAATTGTAAGTTTTAGTGAAGGGAGTTTTCACTAAATTTCTTCTTCCAAAAAATATTTCTTCAAATACGATGAATCAATAAATATCCAGATTTTGTGAGTTTTATCTTAATTTGAAAACGATTCATAAGATAATAAAACATTACTTCGTCTCTTATGAAGTGAATTGATAAAATTTTGGCTCGAAGAATGTAGGCTAGAAAAAACAATAACTACATCGATACCTGCGATACCATCATACCTGGATAATGTTAAATGTGACTAAAATTACTAACACCGATGAAATTTCTTTCGGTTAATTCATATATATTTTTTAATATTCAAAATTTTTTGTAAGAATTTATTTATCAGTGTTCCGAAATTATGGATGATTTATTAATACTTAAAATAATTCTATATTTTTCTCTGGCATCTGAACAGGAAATTTTCCTCTTGGTTACAGATGTTTTTGCTTTAATTATTATTATTACTAGGGAGCTACCGCCCCCTGCTCGCTATCGCTTGCCAACCCCGTTAACTGCTGACGCAGGACCTTTTAGATTGCTTCGCAATTATTACAATACCAAGATCAACTAAACTTAACTCACTTTATAAAACATAAATAAAAACAATTATTAGTAGAAGAAACATCAACCAACTTTTCAAATATACATCATAGGTCATTTCCATGAATAACTCTCTCTTAAAAGTTAGAATATTTATCAACTCTAACTCATTCATAATTTAATCAAAATGTTTTTTCTAACCCGTATATAGTAACTCGTCAGTACACCTAGTGTTTAATAATTATTATTTTTGTTTCAACCCAGACTTGTTAAACAATACCTTTTAAACCATTGGAAATAAGTAGAAAAAAAACCTACATGACACTTAATGTTTACAAACAATTTCATTTATCAGAATAAAAATTGTTACATTTAAAACAAAATGTGTGATATTCTACTATGAAAAAGCATGTATGTAAGTTTTTATAATACTTTTATCTGTTTTTGAAATATATTTAATTTGGATTGTACATTTTTAAAACGTGAAAGGAATTCGTTTCATCATAAAATATGGCGTCAGTTGGTTGTTATGATTGGATGATAATAAGTTGTTTGATAGTTGCTTGCTTAGTAGTTGCTTAGCAGTTAGTTTTTGTTTGATAGTTGCTTAGCGACCTTATCCGTAATCTAAAAAAATGGAAATATTTTAAAATCGAGAATTTTTTTAGAAATTCTAAAGGCACTTTACACATCCTCAAAAGAATCCGGACAGTTTGATACCAAATATGTGTTATACGGATCAGTAATTAAAAAGCCTTTCTCTGGAAACCGTTCACCAAAAACTTTTTTTTTAGAATAGAGAGATTATTATTATTATTATTATTATTATTATTATTATTATTATTATTATTATTATTATTATTATTATTATTATTATTATTATTATTATTATTATTATTATTATTATTATTATTATTATTATTATTATTATTATTATTATTATTATTATTATTATTATTATTATTATTATTATTATTATTATTATTATTATTATTATTATTATTATTATTATTATTATTATTATTATTATTATTATTATTATTATTATTATTATTATTATTATTGTTATCACTACTATTATTTGTAAAAACATTACTATTTCACTTATTATTATTACTACTAAAAATTTGCAACAAAAATCATTATTTTCACTAAAAATAATTTTGAATTTCAATGTTTAGAAAGTTTTCAAACACTAGGGGGCTATCTCCCCCTGCTCGCTATCGCTCGCCAACCCCCGGAAACTGCTGACGCAGTTCCCCTAGGATTGCTTCACAATCCTGTGCTCGCTACGCTCGCTTGTCATATGCTGGTACAGCCTAGCTGTGTTTCTTTACCAACTAAATTTATTGGTTAAAATAGAGTTTTATGTATAGTAATATGCAGCAGGGGAACATTAAATATGTGTATGAAAAATATGTTTACAGTGTTTATCAAATTCATGGATACTGTTGCATTAGTCAAGAAAAGCCACCATATATCAGCCAACAAATACATCAGATGAGGACTATTAACATGTATATGTTATAAAATAGAAAAACGACGTTTAATATGTTTATATGTTATACTTAAAAGTTGATATAGGTGCTTTTACTTACCCCATTATTTAATCACTCCTCTAAAACTTCTTTGTAAACACAATTGTAAATACTCTTGCTTGGAGCTACAACCGTCACAGATTGGAAAAATAATTTCTAGCTCTACTTAAATCCATCTTTAGATTGCTTTTAAATTTACGGAACTTAAACAAAACAAACCAACCGTTGCCAACGGGAGAAAACAAATACCTCCAAATTCAAGTGTCACGTAAGAGAAATATATATATATAGATTATTTATGATTGAATATTCAACATTAAGGAACCGCACACATAAATGTACAAAAGTAAATTGCTAATAAATAAGATTTTCAAATTAAAATATTTACAAATGTATCTTTGAAAAATCGATAAAGTTCTCGAGTCATTAATTTTTAAAAATTTAAACTAGCAATGTCAAATCTTTAAAAAAACTACTTACTGTTTAACTTTTAATTCATAATTAGTAGAAACCCTTATTCACTGTCTAGTTTACTCGCCGCCATTAAGTTCAAGAGTATTTTAAAAACTCCCTAACTCCCAGTTTGAACATAAAAATGCTTTTTAACCGAGTACAGTACTACAAAAGAAAGCACAAACTGATGTCAAAGTTCAAAATGGCACTTAAGTTTATCAATTTTAAAAACATCACTTTCTACCCATATATGATTGAACTGTAAAAGAACCGCAAATAAATTACAGTGGCAACAAAACAAAATCTCAATTAGAAAACAGCGAATTGGAAGTGAACAGTTTTTACATCGGACACGTTGGAAATTATCTTAAAATGCGAAATTATTTGCCATTATTAAATATCATTTGTTTGTTCCCATTACTTTCAAATACTTCAAATAAACGTTAAAAAAAGAATAGCTCGTGGCCATTTTCCAAGTTAGAATTTTATGAATATCTTTTGAGCTTTTTTCTCTGAACTAAATGAAACATGATCAATTGGACGGAACGCAAAAGCTACGAGGTTGCTGTTTTGCTTATATCTTGCTTTCTTTATTTCAATATATCCCTTATTTACTTTTACTTAATTAATGCATTTACTTAATGCAGTGAATAGAGGAGCAAGAAAAATAAATGAAATGAACAGGATGAGGTGTGTCTACTTTGCGATATTATTTGCTCGAGTAAAATGAAGTAAATAAAAGGGAATCTTGAAAGGTTTCGAGGCAATATCATTAAAGGATAAGGTATTTATTTTAATTAAATGGTTCAATAAAAAGTAAGAAATAAATCTAGAAAATAAGTAGAAAGTTTTAATATCAGAAAACAACGTTTATATTTAAAAAAAGAATATACGTAAAGTTAAGTTCTTTTACTTATATTTCTAATTTTTCTTAAACAGTTTGAAACAAACGATTAGGAGTTTAGATAAATCCTCTGTAGAATGAGAAATATATTTGATTGTAAAAGATAGCATAGTATAGTTTCTTAAACAAAATTAATTTAGAACTTTTCATATTTTTTTAACAATTTTAAATTAGAGTTTAGGTGACTGAATCTGAATGCAAGTTTAGAATTAATTCATGCACATATAGAGTATACAATCATCACATAATTGAAAATATTTAAACTCACTGTTCTTCCATCTGTGGAAATAAGAAATTATACGTTGTAATTATACGTTATATCTTGTAATTATACTTTTGTGATAACTGTATTTATTGTAACTTGTTATTACACTTAAGTAATAACTTATATTTATAAGTTGTAATAGTAAATATCATTAATGAAACTTTTAAGTTATATCTGTTAAGGTTACTATTTTAAGTTAAAGAGATTAGTCATGAATGTAAAATAATTTTTTATAAGAAATAAATCTTAGTTTAGGACACAATGAAGTAAATAATGTAAAATTATGTTTTCATGATGCAAGCTGTATAATGCATCTGTTTTTATTTCATTTTTATATGTATAAATTTTATTTGTATCAAATTATTCTTAGTTGGATTGTGAAAAAGGAAATATTTTAATGCCGAAATTAAACTGATACATCAAGTTTGAAAAGTAGAACAATTTTGGGAACAAGATATTGCTTTTAAAGTGTTACATTTTCACAAACAAATTCTTAATAAAATCTGTTAGCAATCTGAAATACACAATGGCAATTAAGCAATATTTATGAAAAACACTTATGAATACACACTTAAGCAAAGCGTTTTTAAATACATTCATCGTGGATATTTTATTCATTCTACTTGAATACAGTATAGATTCTCGAACTTTAAAGGAGTGTCTCTTAACTGTATAAAAATCCTCTTTTTACACTAACTTTTCCATTGTGTTTAAACTAAATTTGCCATTGTTTTTATGAAAATTTTCTGTATGGCTAGAAAAAGTGCTTTTTACGTGAAATATTTCAATGCGATAATGGTGATTTAATAAAATCACCACTAAAAGAATAAATTTAAAAGTCAGTTTCTAAATTTCTCAAGGTCATTTAGTTAATGAGGCCTATCGTCTATTAGCTTAAGTCGGTTCATTTAGAATAGGCACATGAGACGTAATGTATTAGAAGCAGTTACTATTGTAATTATCATCGAAAAAAATTTCTTGTGCAATGACAATGCAGCATAAACAGAAGTAGTTAATATACTGTAACAGAATCGGTCACTGAAGTTGCGTGATGAGCGTTATTAGGTGCTATTGAGCATTTTTGATCCTGTTTCAGATGCCTGTTCCAAATGAACAGACTATAGGTGTGTTATATAATATAGGGGAGAGTGGGGCACATTCGCCCAAAAAGTGCATTTCGGCATATTTATCTGGATCAAGATGAGATATTGAAACAAACTCAGATTCAAATAAAGGTTAAGACCTTTCCCGATATTTTAGAACGATAATTGGTCGCATTCATCTAGAAATTCTAACCTATATCCTCAATTTAAAAAACAAGAAATTTCGTGCGAATGTGCCCCATGGATGGGGCAGTTTCGCACACGTGTGGGGCACATTCGTACACAAGCAAAAAATTATACAATAATTATTTTTACAAACTAAAAAGTTTATTGCACTATAAAGTAAGGATAATTAAACGAAATATTTGGCACTTTTACATATTTTTCCTCTAAATTGAAGATTTTTTTACAAAAAGAAAACAGCTTCAGAAAATATTGAACATCTAAGTTTTTGATGAGGAAAACAATTGTAGTAATGAAGAGTATGTTGACATACTTCACATAATATAATTGGTTAGAAAAAGTTCAACCAATATTTTAACTGTCAGGTTTTATTTGAGAAGAAAAGTGAACCAACAGCTCGCTTATTAACACCTGAAACAGGCGGTTGGGGAACTTTTAATACGATATTATCTTTTTGTTTAATGTTGAATCACCACTTACTGGGAAAATAAAAGTTTCGTCATTAATTTTAAAGTTTTTAAAGTTTTTCATTATTAAGTTTAAATAAGCACCATTCAATTCCAAATTTTCTATTTGACCAACATAAAAATTTTTCTTTTTAGTAGCAAATTCTATTAGAATAAAATCACTTAAGTCCAAGTCAATTGGTATTAAACATTTATCAGGGACATTTATTTCTTCAATGTTTAAATCTGGGTCTAAATTCCTTAAAACTGAAGCTTTCTTTAAGATGTTATTTTCTATTATCACTAAACTTTGAAACAATTACAATAAAAAAATTGAACTTCAAGTTATTAAATATACTGCACTTATAAACATATAAATCACTTTCATAATCAAAAATGGGAAAGATGAGGCACATTCGCACTGTCCGAATCTGCCCCATCTTTTGGTATACGAATGGGCCCAATCTCTCAGTTCCAGCTTACCACGTCCCAACAAGATATTTATAATTAAAGCAGGGAAATAAAACCTTTCTACAAACTTACTTTAGTAGTGCTTCTACTGAAAAAAATGCTGAATGCCCACTTGAGAGTTATTTTTGATTGATATCTTATGCCAACGAAATGACATGAAAATTTACTTTTCTAGTACGTATACAACAAAATGATTCAGGGCTTTGAAAATTCATTCAGGAGGTGGTAGTCATGCTTCCATCTACTGTTATTTTTTTTTCAGATTTTTAAATTAATAATTAATAGGGTAAATGCCGTCTGTCCGAATGTGCCCCATGTACGAAATAGCCCCACTCTCCCCTACGTGCAGGTGACGTCACAATTTCATTCGGGATCATGAAATTCATTTTTGAAATTCATCATTTTTTTGTTTGTTTTTAAGCCCGCATCCTTTAACTAATCTAAAAGAACTCTCAAGCTTTTTCTAATAACGAAAAGTTTCTCCCATTTTTGACTGAAAAAAAAAGGTATATCCGCCAAGAACAGAAATGAACCGGCAACTCTGCTGGCGGTTAATTTCCGTTATTTGAATAAAGAATTTTTTACATTACATTTAAGATATAAACTCTAATACTGCTACTAAATACTTCATTTGAGAAGATATACTAAAAACGTATGATTATAAGTTGCCTTCTCTTGATCTTCTTTAAACACAAAAAAAAATACCGGCGCTTTCTCTCCATGGTAAACTGACCACACATGCACCACTGTGTCACTAAACGGAGGGGGGTGTTTTGCCACCTTTGGGCAGAGTGCGAAAATCGGAACCGCTAAATGTGAGTCACGTGTGCGGGGAGGCAATGAATCATCTCTTAGTGTCAATCTCGATGCCAGGGTTGGAGACTGACGTCGGGGGATGGATCAAAAATGGAGACTTTATTCGCAATCAGAGAAGGGAGAGGAAGGGACCGTTTACTATGTATTGGGTGGAGCCCCTACATTTTGTGGGGGTCTTTTCTGTTCTCTATACATTCCCCTGTCTTCAGTCAATAACTTTCAGTTAGGGTATTAGATCAGGGATATTACGTCCGTATATTTAAATATTTACTTCTTATGTTAGTTATTTTCCTTTAGGTGATAATAACTTGGATTCCTTTAAAAAAAGTTTTGAATATGTTCTAATAGTGAATATCTTCTCATACTGCACTAATGCTTTATCCTATAGTCAGAATCTTTGTCTCTGATGCAAAATCTAAGATGTGTCTCTGTCTCATTATGATTAAAGCTTCTGTGGTTTGAAATAAAAATGAAGTGATTATGTGAAAAGAAATTAATTGGTTTACATGCAACAACCTTAATGCTTTTATTGGAAAAAGTAAATAATCTTGATGTATAAAAATGATATTTGTAATAAAAGCAAATCAGAGTGAAAAATAAAGTTTTCCCACACCAGTAAAGTATCGCAGCGCTTGCAAAAAGTTACTACAACGTAAAGCTGTAGTTGGCCCGTTATTGCAGCAAGTATACAGGGTGTTTCGAAATTGCGTTGCGCGTCTTTTATTCGGAACCAACTCCTCCTAGGGTCATAGAAGTAAGGTCTACCCCTAGGTAAGTGACCCTGGAGAATCCATTGAGATGACTTACAGCACCCCTAGTGGCGAAATTAAAGAAGCTAAAAAAATTAATTTAAAAACTAAAGGATTAGAGCAAAAACCTCAATGAGAGTATTGTTGCCAACGTCAAGAAGAACTCACTGAAAAAAAAATTTATCAAAATATCTTGAATATTCGCGGAGATATTAGCATGTGAAAATAGCACTTTTTCAGGGGTCAAAAGAGAAAAAGTTCGCATATTTGCAAATTTTTCAGTGTTATTTTATAGTTTTGTGTTTTTTTAGTTTAAAGAACAAAAAATTTAATCAAAAAATCAAAAAAATTTGCAAATATGCGAACTTTTTCTTTTTTGACCCCTGAAAAAGTGCTATTTTCACATGCTAATATCTCGGCTAATATTCAAGATATTTTGATCAAAATTTTTTTAGTGAGTTCTTCATGACATGAAGTTGGCAACAATACTCTCACTGAGGTTTTTGCTCTATCTCTTTTAGTTTTTAAATTAATTTTTTAAACTTTTTTATTTCTCCGCTAGGGGCGCTGTAAGTCATTTCAGTGCATTCTCCAGGCTCACTTACCTAGGGGTAGACCTTACTTCCATGACCCTAGGAGGCATTGGTTCCGAATAAAAACCGTGCAACGCAATTTTGAAACACCCTGTATTGTATATACTACTTATAACGCCAGTGTTATTCCTAGGATTTTTTGGAGGAGTAAATATACTCCTTGCCTTTTTCAGGAGGAGTGAAATACGGAAATAACATAAACTAAAAATACGCAGACAAGTTTTTTATAAAAAAGCTCTCTTTATTATGGACAAAAAATGTAAAAAAAAATGAGTATGATGTTTGGTTTTTAACAATTAAAGAATATGATAAGTATTTGTAGAAAATGTAAAAACAAATTAGAAAAAATTTAAACAAATAAAAAACAACACAATCCAAACAAACAATTAGTAGAAAATATAAAAGTTAGTGTTTAGAGTAGACAAAAAAATGGAGGGTTCAGGATAGAAATGAACCAAGTCCACTTTAGCTACTCTTGAGCTACAGACATTTAAAGTTAAAGCTTCATAGCAAAATTACATGTTAACGCAACAGAACTTGCTGCTGCCAAGCGGATATTATCAGAACTAGGACTTGGTTCACTATTGCACTGAAATTTTACATAGTTGGTGCATGTTATAGCGTTGCGAACTCAAAAATGACAAAAAGTGGACTTGGTCCATTTTAATTCTGAGCCCTCCAAATATTAGTTATTTTCGGTAGGGCTCCAAGCATTTTTTAAGTTAAACCTTTGTTGAAAATTCAAAGCGTGAAAATACTCCTGGCAAGTTTTTAAAAGCGTATTTCCGATTTTCAATGCGTGAAATACGCACTTAAAGGCGTTAAAATTATCTCTTCTTAACGCGTTAACGATATTTGGATTGTTTCGTATTATTATCGTATTGAAGTTGTTTTTTAACTATCATAAGGTAGTTACTCCTATTTGTTTTGTTTTAGGAGGGTAACTAGTAGTTAAAATGATTTGTACGTTCTAAACGATTGCAGAACCTCTTGAATATTTGTTTTTCCAACAAATTTTGGTACTTACTATAAGTGAAAACAGAGTGGCAGGGTGTCCTTTGAAATCTCAGAAAAAAATTGAAAAAGAATCAAAGATGGTTTTACGAACATAAATTTAATAATAAAATGCAATCTTAATACTTCATATTTTGCAAATCATATTTTGCCTTATCTTTTTTCCCAGATATCAATCGCTAGAATTTGCTAAAAATTAATGTGAATTTCATTCAACACATGTATGTAGTTTGTAAATGCATCTCACATGCTCCTCCGAATAAAAGTTTTCCCTCAGAATCAAGTATCACATTTCGTACAACCTATGTCTGGAATTACTCAATTTGAGATTAATTCTTAACCCATTACTGCTTGACGTCCCTTTTTAGGGACGTTTTTTAAAAATCCTCCTATTACTACAAAAATTGTTCCTTTGAATCAAAATTTGCACTGATGTGTCTCTGATCTTCATACAATATGAAGAACACAAGAAGAAAGCAGAATTTAAAAATTTTTTCACTTTTTTTAAAGTCTGCATATAGACTTTTTCAGAAAAGTGCTTTTTTAAAAATTTTAAAAGAAAAAGCTTAAAAATCCTAGTCGTTATTTAAAAAAATGTTCAATGCCGATATATATATATATATTACTGTTTATACATTAAATCAGTTAGGGTGTTTTTTTTATTTTTCCAAAATATTTTATCTTGACCCTGTTTTGGACCCTTGAAAAATGTCCCTTAAAAAGGGACGTCAGGCACGAATGCCCCCATATTTTTCCCCGTAGTGAAATGCTAGAGTTTTCCTTATTTTTTTTTCATAAAAACGCGTTCGATTCTTATGAAATGAATTAAATAACTGATATTTATAAAATAACTTTAATTTTAGCTAATAAATTTATTATTTTTGTTTTTTTTTTTGGAAAATACTGTTATTTCAGCTAAATTAATGGAATAAAAAGTCTTAAATTATAAGGAATTAATTAATTTGTATTCATTAAAAAGAATAAATTAATTATTTTATTATATTTATTACTTATGCAAATATATTCCGGTTATATTTTAATTAAAAGTTTAATAATTATTAGTTATAATGACTTTTTGTCATTAAAATTGCCAAAAAAGTCGCTTTTGTGATAAATTTTCGGCTTTTTTCTAATTAGATGTCTCTAATTATTGTGTTCTATACTGCAGATCAATCTATATCATCTGGTTTGCTAATGCACATCCCACTAATGCTTGATTTTTGGGGAGAAACTTGTGTTCCGCACAGTAAAATTAAATAAAATGAAAAAGTATGGGCATTTGAAAGACTTAAACTTCACAAAATGAGATATTCTGATGGATTTGAGGTGTCTAAAAGTAATTATTACTTAATATTAGGTAACATATAAACAAAGAATGCCTTTTTCAATTAAAAATCTTAATTAATTTGCAATTTACATAGATTTGGGAGGAAAAAACGTGCTTTAGAGCATAAAAAATGCTCAAATTATGTTCATTAAGGTTAATTTTACAGTGAATTGGATAGATAATTAATATTTGTTGTTCATATTCATGTTACAATATGGTTCCTATCAATTTTGCTGCACTTAAAAAGGTAAAAGATGTTTTTGAGGCTTTAAAACAGTTTTCTACCATGCGTTTACTATAGGGAAAAACACGGGGGAATTCGTGCCTGACGTCTGTTTTTAGGGACGTTTTTTAATTTTGGTGTAGAAATTAAAATTTTAACCTGGAATTTTTTTCACTATTTTTCCAGTTGTTTTGGGGCTATTTACTATGTTTTTACCAAATATTTTAGAAAAATAAAAAGTTGGGCATTAATGGGTTAAAAATGATAAAAGAGTGCTGAAGAAGGTAATTTAAAATTAATTTTATCATTAAGTCTAATAAATTAATATAACTAGTCAATTTTTACGTCTTGCGTTATTTTTCTATTTGCGTTATTTTCGTATTGCGATTTTCCTTATTTCCGTTATTTTCCTATTTTTGAATCTCTTGATTTTTCCACCGGAACGCCCCAGTGTCCTCAAACGAGGACGAGCTGTAACTTCAAGACTAATAAACAATTTATTTGAATTTCGAACATTTTGTCTTAATTGGGTCATAATTACACCAATTTGAGATAATCATGAAAATATTTTCGGTAGAATTAATTCGGGCATTGGCGGGTTAAGGTTGTGAAATTTACTAGCTTAATTCTCAATGACTGTAAAAATTACCTAGGTCTGAAATTAATTGTTTCTTTACCACGATATTCGTTATTATTCAAATTAGTACAAACTAAAATATTTTTTTATCATATGTTGAATGAGAAATATGCATTCTAAATGCAACCATATACCTTAAATATATAGTATAAAAATATCCCTTAAAAATTACAATACTTATATTTATTCCATGTATTACGTATTAACTTTTATTCAAGCCTTTTTTCATATTTTTGGCGTTAATTAACCATTTTTTTGCACTCTACAAGATTCATGAAACAGGGAAAAACAGTATTTATAGAAAGTATAAAAAATTGTATCATAGGGCATTTCTTTCAACATTTAATGCACGCTGAAAAAAAATATTTCACGGAGAAAACAAAGCTTGCTTTAATCTTATTTGCATTAAATTAATACAAAGACATTCATTAAACTGTAATTAAATGTTTTCTGGAGGAAACTTCTTAATTAGTATGTTATTTCTTAGACCAGTGGCTCCCAAAGTGGGTTCCGCACGAAAAAATTTAGGGGTTCCATGGGACAAACTTTATTTCATTTAAAAAAATAAGAATGGACAGCGCCGCCCCCCTTGGACCCAAAAATGTTCTCAAAATGAGTTAAAACCTTACTTTTACCAGTCGAATTTCAAAATTTTTTCTGGGGGAGGACCCCCAGACCCCCCCCCACGGTATCACAAGAGGATCTCGCGCGATACTTTTTGGAAGGTTCCCAACATTTTGACATTTTTTGTCAAAAGGTAAAGATGGAAGGTGATTGTCTGGAAAAGTGCCCCCCTATACCCGTGCTGGATCCGCACCTGGTTTCAATTAATATCATATATTCAATTTTTAAAAATCGTTGATTAAAAAATATTCAGGGTTCCGTGATCATTGGTAACAAATTTGGGGGTTCCACGACTAAAATAGTTTGGGAACCACTGTCTTAGACCTTAAGAATTGTTTAAGAACCTCCAGCTTTCTGATTTCTAAATAAAAGTTGAAGCATTTAACTGCTTCCTTCTTTACTTAAGTTTGCAATTAACTCCTGTATGTAGAAAATTTGATACCAATGTGATGTATAAATAAATTTTTCCCATATATAGCATTTCTTCTGTTCCTGTTTTTAATGTTCTTTTTTCTATTCTAAGTTTTTAAGAAAGTAATTTTTTCAAACAGAAAATTTTTAGATTTGAGTATTCTATTTATTTACTATAAAAAGTTATCAATAAAACAAAAAACAGGTTTTATTAATGAGAAAAATTATCCTGCTTTAGTTATTAGTTACACAGAAATAATAGTTGAACGATGTAAATAGTTTTTCCCCATAGAAAATATAAAACATTAAATCAGTGGCATCACACTTCCACCCATAGAACTTCGCATTATTTTTCTTCCTTCTGTTTTGCCCTTTTCAGTATTATTTTTAATTTAGTGTATGATAATTCTGTGAAAACAGAGATATTATAAATGAAGTTCTATCAAAAAAATAAATGATGAGTAAAATGAGAGTGATAATTATTTAACGATACGAGTTCTATTAAAACTTCCACTGCCTCTGTCCAACTTATAAACTAGACCCCATGTTGACCTCCGTTCCATTTTCACCCTAATTTCCTAATTTAAAGTATGAATTTATACAATTGATTCTGAAACTAGTTAAAGCCAACTTCGAGCTTGGACACCAGTATGCATTCATTGAATATGCTCCATATTCAATTCGGAATCCCCACGTATATTATTCATCCAGACTTCAATTAAACTTATATTTAGTTATCCAATTCACACGGAGGGTCAATTTCCTCGGACTTCAAACCTCCCCTCCAAGTGACCACTCTAATTTTTCCCCGCACACACACCATCACAATTGAGAAGAAGCCCCCGCGGTGCACCAATTCCCGTAGTCTTAGAAACCAGTCCAATTAACGACCCCCTCCCGATTGAAACATGCCCCCCCTCCGATGACCGCACGAGCACCCCACATTCCACAAAAGGCGAAATCCCGGACAAATGAATGAATTCCGTTTTCGTCTCATTCCATTACACTTTGAAACGTCCCCTCTGACAGGTTATGCGCTCGGGGGTTGATTGAAAAGACAATTTCTGGGACATCACCCGCATTCCTCCTAAAGGAGTAATTACAGGCGATGGCCTAAGGGGTGGAGGCTGCGTGCCGTGCCAATCAGCCCGTTGTTAGGCAGGCCCGTCCTAATGAGGGGCCTATATGAAATTAGCGCCGTTATGAGTTGGGCACAGGCCTTCCAGGTGTTTGGACGGGAAAAACGTTAATAAAGTGATCGCAGTTCGAAGTAATGTGTTGTAAACGGTGATGCGTTAAATCGATTGTTTTGGGGTGTGGGAACGTGCTTTGTTGGGGATTTAGTTGGGTGGAAAGGGCTACTGGAGGAAATAATGGTCGTTTGTGTCAAAACTGTTGTTGAGTAAATATTGAACTTAACTAGTAATTTTAAAATTTTGTTTCCGATGAACTAATTCAGGGCCGTATCTAAGGGGTGTTAAGGGTTCAAATCCTTCCCCCACGAGGTTTTGACGTAAATTTTTGTACTGCTATTTTCCATAAAAATTATGAGACTTACAATAATCGGTCCTCTTAGAATGTAACCCAAAGGTCTCAAAATTTCTTAGAACACTATTTTAAAGAACCCCCATACTTGTACTATGTAAGAAAGGAATATCCACCTTCAAATTATATCGCCTTTGGTCTTCGATTTTACTTGGCTTGATCAATTCAAAGTGGAAAAACAAATTTCAAAACAAAATATTTAGCTTTGAAAGGAGAATTTCACCAATTATTGCTGGTTAAGCGGACAATAAGTGTAAATTTACAACTCTCAAGCGTCACCACCAACCGTGGACCGGTTTCGTCCTGGTTAGGACTCATCAGCACGGTATAGCAAGAGAGCGCTCTCTTGCGTTACCATCCTATACCGTGCTGATGAGTTCTAACAAGGACGAAACCGGTCCACGGTTGGTGGTGACGCTTGAGAGTTGTGAGTTTACACTTATTTAGCTTTGTTGCAACAATTCAACAATAAATAATGCACTCATTATATATTTAGAATTTAGTGCAAAATATTTCCTCGTGCAATTTAAAACCCTTTTTTTAGTCAAATAACTCAAAAATGAATTCTCATTGTAAAAGAAAGTTTTAAAAAAAGCTTTTTTTGCCATGTCTCTGAAGGGGAGGGAAATAGTCTCTTGAAAACCTGGACCCATGGCAAACTGCTGCGTCCGACCACAGGACTTTCGGACCCACAGATTTAACGAGCACGTACTCCGCCTACACTGAACGGGTCTTCAGCGGTGTCGGGAATCGAACCCGGGACCCTCGGATCCCAGAGCCGATGCCTTAACCACTAGGCTCCCCACGGCCATGAAAAGGTAAATCGATTATTATTCGGAGAAACAGTCAAGGAAAATATTTCTTAAAGAATTGAGAGATAGTTTCGGATGTGTATTTATTTGTAAAGGAAATACTGAAATCGCTGCTCTTTTCGCTTTAATGAGAATTGGGGTAACAGGCTCCCCGCTGACACGTCAAGAGCAGAACAGACCCGTTATTTACAACTTACTAGGAATATTTCAAGTAGTTACTGATATATATTCAACTGACAAAAGCTAATTTCTATTTTAAAAGGATTGGCTATTTAGCTGGTAACAAAGGGAGTATTTGATGTCTTTTTCTTGTGAATGTCACTGTAAAAGTTAGTAAAATTGTTTTGAACAATACTTTTTAAAATTATGATTTTTATGAAAACTTTACCTTAATTGTTATCCGATTCGGCCCCAGAAATAAAATGAAAGCAAATAGAACTCTTTCATAATCCTTTTAAAAATTAGAAGAAAAAATTTTGTTTCGTTCCGAAACGGACCGGCACCGAATCGTCCCATTCCGCTCGAGCAAGATCGTAAAATATCGAATCTATACTAGAAAGCAACGTTAGTTGACCCTACTACGTCACTAACGAAGTAGCTCTCATCGCGGTGTCTGAATTTCGAGAGAAACGAAGAGCGTCTATTTTGAAATACGATTATTTCGTTAAACCCATGTATATTTAGTGTTTTTTTTATCACGATTTGCGTACCGAAAATCCTCCTAGCAACCCAACTGGCTTTGTGTTTACTGTTCGACCAACGATAGTAAAAGGGTCAAGTGATTTTTACAGACTTTGTACGGCCGATAGTTGGGTAACCAGTGATAGTTGAGGTCTTGCTTCTATATTCAAGCAAATGTCTCATCCTCTTTCGATAAACTGCCCCTCAACTTCCACCTGTCTTCCCTCCGAAATACTAGTTCCAGTGTTGTCAAAATCACGTGATCCTTTTACTATCGTTGGTTTAACTACTGCTTACTAGATACTACTACAGGCTGACCGAGTTTTGAATTATTTAAAACTTTTGACAACTTTTCCCGCTAGAATCGCCACATATCGGGTCTATAACGTCCTAACCAATAGGATAAACACACTGACAAATAAGGAAAAACAAAGGCCTGTTTTCAAGACGTAACTGCTGACTTTTGGCCAGTTGGACTGTTGACCATTAAGCCCCGCCTTCAACTCTGTGGATTTGCTTTGCTAGATGTTAACCATTGCCATCTACATTTTTAAATATTTCCGCATCTCTGTCAGCGCCTGTAGTAGTATCTAGTAAGCCGTGGTTTAACAGTACCCACTTTCTCCTTCCGCTTAATGACGTACTGGGTTCAGGAAACATTGCTGTGAAGTATAGTGTTTTATTTTGTGTAAAGAAACATTACACTAAACTATCTCTCTAAATTTCAATATTCCGTCCGCCTGCGGATAAATCCAAAACTACATCATCTCACTGTTTCTCCAATTGCTTCAAAAGGTACGGTACAGAGCAAAGTACTTAGATCCACTTACTCATGATTTTATTCATCCAACACCAAACTCAAAACCCTCCCTTCCCGGCTATTGAATTCCACTCACATACACCCAATGTTTGTATTTAATAAGAGCCCGAATAACGCCAACAAAACCCACTGATGCCAACAATCCAAGAACAACTATTCTCTTAAAATATACGCTCCTCTTCAAATACGCGGATTGTTCGCCTAATGCAAACATGAACATGGCCGGCTTCCTATTCCTCCTCCTCCTCGGGAAGCCAGGATGGAAGGGGGCAGGGTCGTCGGTCCTTTTGTGAAGGGATGCCTGGAACAAAAAGACACTTTCTCCGGAAACAATCCTTTCGTTCTGCCGGGAAGAATGGAAAGGAAGAGAGGCAAGGTAGGAGGAATGAATTCTCACTTTCGCCCTTCATGGAATAAAGGCGACATGTTTCTTGTTTGATGGGGAGAGAAGGAGCCGATATGTAATGGGAGATTTCACCGTCAAGTTGGTTAAATAATCATTCGCGAAAATTCTTTAATTTTTATTGCTTCTTATTAGAAATCATAATTCGTAAATTTATTGGATTAAAGTGAAATAATTAAAATTAAGACTTTTTGAGATGGAGAGTTCTTTGTATACTATTTCACTCTTCAATGTTGTATGGGGCAGGGTGGAAAACGTGATATAGATTCTGGGTAATTCATTGGTTTTTTTATTAATAAAAAGGCTTTGAAGGGAATGGTAAAAAAATACTCTTTGGTAGCACCCTCTTCTGGACTTAAACGTGATAGCTAATAAATTACGCCCTTAAACAACGGCATATCTAAAAAACCCCTGATATTTCAGGAATGTGATTTTAAAGTTTAAAAGCAGATTGAAATGTATTAAAATAAATTAAATGCATTCGATTTAACTTTTTTTATGCAACATAAAGACAATCTTGCAGGGTTATACTTTTCTTCCGTGTGCTGAAAACAATCATAGCTAAAAATAGTTGATTTTTGAGATATGACGTTTTTAAAAAGGACTAAGCAATATGTTCCTGACTTAATAATTTTGTTTTGACTTTTAATCCATTTACAGAGCCTACGTCCTAAACATACATAATTCTTTAAATGCATATTGGAGAAAAGTGTCTTTTAGTCCGTTTATTGAAAAAAATGTTTTTTTTTTTCCAAATTTGAATGAGAACTCATATTAAAGGTATTAAAACAAATTCAAATTTAGTAAAAATGTAATTGTTTTACTATGGTTAGTTATTTCTGTGCTCAGTTACTTTATCTTTATCGTAGAGAAACTAAGCTCCAGTTATGCATTTTTTATGCACACACACGCACGCACGTTTTATTCTTTAAATAAAAGAATACTTATAATAATTTGGAATTTAAGAATTTTTACTATGAAAAATAGTTTTGCATTAATTAAAAATCAAGAGGACCCATCTTATTGAAGATTATGATGCAATAAATGCATAATAGATAAACGCATTTTAGATAAACACGCCCTGATAGTTGTTTTTCAGATAAAAGCTGACGTTCTAAAACGCACGCTTCCAAAAAGATTTCAAACAGCACCCATCCCTGAATAAGATTAAGCACAGCTTTTTAAGATTCAAAGGTAATTGCTTCGGAAGTCATGTCCAATTCACTTTGGAAGAGACCAAGCTTAATCGCATCAAAAGCCCTTCTCTAAACCTTTTTGATTCCTCGCTAAACTCATTAGGGTAACCATTCACCAGCAAAGCACGAAAACTCTTCGTCAGCGGAATGAAACGGACATATTTCCAAAAGCTCTTTCTCTTTGATAATGGTGTTGCCATTCAGCGTCTCTCAAATAGTCGTGAGACGAAGTGGTGGGCCTTGGCGGTAGCACAATGAGTTTTCCATTTCCTCCAGGAGGGGGATCAACGAGCGTTCGTTTTCTGGAGAGGAATCGCTCGAAAGGAATAATTAATGGATAAACTGCTACAAAGGGAATTCGGGAATGAGGCGGTGGGACTGGAAGGAATTAAGTGTGGCCGCGTTGGCAACAGTCTGCTGTGTCTCGAGAAACGAGCCGAAAAATCCTTTAAAGAAACACTTATTTAAGATAGTAAAACTTCAATTGACAGGCTTTAATAATTGATTTGAGAATTAGCTGAGAAATCAATGAAGGATTCTTTGCCATGTGGTCTATTTGTCTTTAGAAGTTTTACTAAATTTCTAAACTTTACTTACTTAACACCCTTTGATTCAAATAACAGCACACTACATTGTAAAAAAACTATAGATCAAAAACATAAAATTTATAGTGCCCTAGTAGATAGAAAAGGTATGTCTCTAACCACGGCTTACTAGATACTACTATACAGGCTGACCTAGTTTTGAATTAGTTAAAACTTTTGACAACTTTCCCAGCTAGGATCGTCCAAAATCGGTTAAATAACGTCCTAACCAATAGGCTAAACACACTGACAAATAAGGAAAAACGAAGGCGTGTTTTCAAGACGAAACTGCTGACTGTTTGCCATAAAGCCATTAAACCCCGCCTTTAACTCTGTGGATTTGCTTTGCTAGATGTTAACTATTACCATCTACATTTTAAAGATTTCCGCATCTCGGTCAGCCTGTAGTAGTTAAAGCCCTGGATACTCTACCTTACCTAAGGTAGCGTATCCAGGGCTTTAGTAGAGTAGAATCTAGTAAGCCGTGCTCTAACCCAGGGGTCGGCAACCTTTTGAAACGGAAGAGCCAAAAGTCACAATTTAAAAAATTTCCCAGTTTTTAAAGAGCCACTACATTGTTTTGCTTCAATGTTGTAGTACATGCTTATTATAAGTAAAGCACCGTTTATACGTCTCTCATTTATACGTCTTTTACATTTATACGTCGTTTTCGCAAAGTCCCAATTAATTCAAATAATCAAAATTGTTTTCAATTATACGTCTTTTCATTTATACGTCGTTTATGTCGGTCCCTTGAAAGACGTATAAACGGTGCTTTACTATTTGATTTTAGTTGGGGAGCATTTTTTACGCATTTTTTCTGAGGTACCTCCTCTTGGGTTCGGGTAATTTGTGAATTAATTTCAAAATAAGTGTCATTTCAATAAGTGAATTAATTTCAAAATTTTGTAAACAAAGTATATTCCTAGAAAAATTGACGGATCTGGTGGTCCTCCACCAGAAAATTTTTTGGAAATTTCTTCTTCAAAATAGCTTTATAGCTCATTTGTAGGCCTTTTTGGATTGCACCCAAAAAGCATCTCTCATTTTTTAAGTGGCAGAATTTTCAAGGAAAATAGTATATGGAGGGGTTGGGGATCCCTCTTCAGAAAAATTTTGGAAATTTTCTCCTAAAAGTAGTTTTTTAATTCGTTTTTTAGAACTATTATGACCAAATGAGGGTCACTCCTAAAAATTACAGAATTTTCAAGGGAAAACAGCACATATTCCAAAATTTTGAGGAGTGTTTGAGAGTTCTACTTTGAAATTTTGGAATTTTTACCCTTAAAAGTAGAGTTTTGACTCATCTTGAGAACTTTGGGTATCCGCTCCTTGTGAGTATCATTGATTTGATTAGGTACTTAAAAATATTACTGATTTTTCAAGGGTTTGATAATAAATTATGATTTTTTTCGTATTGAACTCCAGAGCCTCAACTTTACAACTCAACAACAAAAGAGCCGCATGCGGCTCGCGAGCCGCAGGTTGCCGACCCCTGCTCTAACCTAAGCCGGTATCTCCTAAAATTTAAACCTCTCATTTTATATGAATTGTGGTGTTTTTCTCTTGTCAAATTTTAGTTACTTATCCTACTTCTGTTAGCCTCGTATAATACAATGTGGTACACGAGGATAGTGTTTTTCACTTTTTTAATGAAGATAGCTTGATTCACTTAGAATCCTTCATTAAATTTAAAAAATACTTAATAGAGATTATTCAATCAAATGAATGTTTCTCAGTTTAAAGCGGAGTTCGTCTTAAAGATAGAAACATCCATATGGAAAGATAAAAAAGATCATGATATTTTCATTTTCAGCCCAATTTCAAAGTAAGAGCGTCATTAGTTTTAAATACAGGTAATAAATCTTTTAAGATTGGTCATTCGATTCATTAAAGATAACACTGTTCTACAAATTTGACCTTCAAAATTTTTTCCTTGATGAAAATAGTCAATTCTTATAGATTTTGGGTCGCTGAATACGAAAATAACCATTAAAATTCTCAATTGACTCACGATTTTCGGGGAACAGCCCCTCCCCCTTTTTACGTTTTTCGACGACCTTATAACTTTAAACTCGATTTTCAGGGTCAAAAAGCATTATTTTAGACTTTAAATTGCTCCCCAGTTAACAAGAAATGTTCAAATTAATAAAATATGATAAATTTATAACAAACTAGCTGTTATACCCGGCCTTGCACGGGTGGGGTGAATAAATTAATTTTTTAAATATTTCTTAAAATACATTTATAATTTTGTAAATTAGCAATATTACAAATCATCCCGGTATCCCAGGCGCCTCTTTCCTATCCCAGTGTGTTCCCGGTAATCTTATCCCGGTGGTCACGGTAATTTTTCTAATCCCGGCGTTCCCGGTAATTTTCCTATCTCAGTGTTTACGGTAATTTTTATATTCCGGTATTCTGGGTGTCTTTATGGTAAATTTCCTATCCCAGTGTTCTCGGTAATTTTTATAACCCGGTAATTTTTCCATCCCGATGTTCTCGCTAATTTTCCAATCCCGGTGTTCTTGTCACTTTTTACAATCCCGATGTTCCTGATAATGTTTAATATCTTGGTGCCTTTATAAAATAACCAATTTGTAACCATAGTAAAAAGTCTGGTAAATTAGTAAGTCTAGTGAACAAATTAACAAATTTAAAACCAGTGTTTAAAACTAAACTAAAAGATCTAGTAAATGAAAAAGTCTAGTGATCTGTCTCATTTGAAACAATGTTTTATTTTTAACTCGTTGTATGACTGGTAAAACAGGTTTTCAAACACGGAAAAATAAGTGAAAAAAAGCAGGAAAAACGGGAAAAAAGAATGAAGGACTGATTTTCTCTTTATAAATTATAGCCCATGTCCTATTCTGATGTATCAGCTACATTATGGTAGAATTTCATTAAAATCCATTCAGTAGTTTTTGCGTGAAAGAGTAACAAACATCCAGACAAACATTCACAATTATAATAGTAGTAGGATGGATAGGGTTAAGGGGTAATTACCCCCCTAAAAATACAAAAAAATAGCTAAAAATTATAGAGGTTTCTATACGCTATTTTTTCCTCTTATTTTTTACGCAAATCCCGTTTGAAGGGTCCTAACCCTTCCCCAAGGACCCAAATTTGATGACAATATGCAGCAATAATTTTTACTAAAAGCGGTTGAGGTGTTAGCCTCCCAGAAGTCCCCGCGGAAGAGCTCGGAAGACTTCCAGAATCGCGAAGGCGCTCGCGAGTTCAGGAATTAATATCGATGATTTTGAAAAGATTACAAATGATGTTTTTCTTATATTTTGGGTGTATCCTAAGTAGAAACTCTTCAGTTCTTTAAAAACTGACCGGTTTTCGGGAGTGAGGATTCCTTGTTTCAAGATGTTAATAGATGCACGGCTGTGGATAACAATTAGGGGGCATCCCCTTAAAAACTGAGGGTGATGGAGGAAAATGGGTGTCATATTTGAATTCAGCAGATCATTTTACACAAGAATCAGCTGAAATTCAGTAAGTGGCTTCAAATTTTTTTTTGTACAGCACAGTTAAACTCTAAGTGCGGCATTGAACCCTTCCGTGGGTGCTCTGGGGGCGCTCTCACCTCAACCGCTTTTAGCAAAAATCATTGCTGCATATTGCCATCAAATTTGGGTCCTTGGGGAAGGGTTAGAACCCTTCAAACGGGAATTGCGTAAAAAATAAGAGGAAAAAATAGCGTATAAAAACCTCTATAATTTTTAGCTAATTTTTTGCATTCTTAGGGGGTTAACTACCCCTTAAACCTATCCATTTGTTATAAATTTATCCTATTTTATTAATTTGAACATTTCTTGTCCCCTGGGGGGCAATTTGAAGATTAAAGCAATGCTTTTTGACCCTGAAAATCGACTTCAAAGTTATAAAGTCGTTAAAAAACGTGAAAAGGGGGAGGGGCTGTTCCCCGAAAATCCTGAGTCAATTGAGAATTTTGATGGTGATTTTCGTATTCAGCGACCCAAAATCTATAAGAAATGACTATTTTCATCAAGGAAATTTTTTCAGTGTAGAACAGTGTAAGTTAATCATTGCCTGCAAAATATCTAAAATTTAATTAACTTTCTATTTATTGACAGAGGGATTAAAATGATTTTATATTTTTTTCTGTAATTTTGAAGACTTTTACAATATATTTAAATTAATAACTGATAGTTTTTTTGGAAATTGATTTTCAGGAACACTTATAAAGTAATGTTATGAAAATATGGCAATTCGCATAGCGTGGGACTTTCAGGAAACCTAGTAACAACTAGGGGGCTGCCGCCCCCTGCTCGCTATCGCTCCCCAACCCCCGGGAACTGCTGACGCAGTTCCCCTAGGATTGCTTCGCAATCCTGTGCTCGCTACGCTCGCTCGCCATACGCTGGTACAGCCTAGCTGAGATTCATTACCAACTAAATTTGTTGGTGAAAATTGAGTTTTATAAATAGTAATATGCAGCAGGGAAACATTAAATACAGTGTATGAAAAATATGTATATGTTACCGCTAAAGTTGAAAATTAGTTATTCTAAAGAATACCTAGGTAAACTTAAGATTAACTGATTTCAGTCGTTAATGTGCGGATATTTGAGTTTTTCGCATTTTACCTAGGGAATCTACACTATAACGGCCTCTTGATAGTTGAAGTTCAAAATAGTTTGTTTCGCTCAATCCTTTCTATTAAAATGTCGAGGGGCTCACTGCGCCATGCGCTTACCCCTGCGCAGTCGGGTTTCAATACGTAGTTTGTTGTCATATTTTGTGTTTTGATTAAAAATTTAGTGCGTAGCACTGGTAGTTGTCAAGTTGAATGTTAAACAAACTAATACAAGCAAGTAAGTATAGTAAATTTACAACCTTAAGTTCAGTAAATTACTACTAAAACTGGTATTTTAAAACAATTGTGTTGAAGCTCCGAATTCAGAGTGACAGAGATTTCTTTTAACGAAAGCAAATGTCCCAGCAGTTGAAATATCTTTTCAACAAACGTTAATTCAATAATCTCTAGAACCTGGACAAGGGTTTAAGATATGTAATCGATCGCGAATCCTAGCAATAGTTTAGGATAGGCTGGCAGACGATTACACCGCGCTTTCGTTAAGATTTGCTATTTTAAGTGCTCATTGAAATATGTTGTCAAATCGAGATCGAAAAATCACAATTGATACAAAATCTAAGTTGGTACTTTTATATTCTATTCGTATTAAAATTCCTATTTCAATACTATTTTTGTGTGATTTTCGTGCTTTGTGTAATATCAAAAAGTACCGAGTCCCCTTTTTTGATTCGTCATTGTTACTGTTTACCCCCAAAACGAGTTTGGTTATAGTCAGGGCAGGGGGGTTTGGGGGGGGCGGCAGCCCCCCCCAAACCACCTTAAACTTTTATAAAAATAAAATAAATTTTTGTACTTTAACGGATCACCCTCGTTAATATGTAAAATAACTGATTACAGGTAGTATGCAGAGTAACGAGTGTCTAGTCGGTAGAGTGCAGAATACCTAGGTAATTTCAAGATTACCTAGGTAATCTTAGAAATTTAAAAAAATTTCGCTCTTTAACGGATCACCCTCGTTAATCTGCAAATTACCTAGGTTATCTGTAAATTAACTGATTTCCGTACTTTAACTGTAACATATACAGTGTTTATAAAATTCATGGGTACTGTTGCATTAGCCAAGAAAAATCCCCATAATACAGTATAATATATCATATAAGTACTATTAACATGTATATAAAAATAATTTAACAATAAATTAATAAAATAGTAACATTTAATCCCTCTTAACATATTTGAACAGCTAATAATATCATTAGAGACTGAAATCAGAAAAAAAATCAAATCCAAAATACTGCACTCATTTTGTAAACAAATTTATTGTTGCCAACCGAGTAAAAGAAATACAACGAAATCTGGGCCTTACGTAAGAGAATTATATACAGGGTGTATCTGAAATGGTGGAACAAACTTTCAGGGATGATAGTGCTCATCAAGACGAACAAGAATCGGTATAGAAAGGGGGGTCCTAGACCAAATCCCAGGGAGTTAAAAATGGAGCGACACCCCAAAAAAATCATTGAAAAATTCAATTTGTAGAAGAACTACTATTAGTAAAAACTTAATTATGGTCTCAAAAATTGTGGTTTAATGTGATCTTTAAAATTATCTCAAAAGTCTTCATTTTAAAATTTGTTTTATTATGAAAAAAGTTAAAAAAACACAAAAAAATGTGAAAACTGCCAAAACCTTATTTGGTGTTTCGAAATCCTTTCTTTTGATTTGATAATCTGAAAGATCATAGTTGAAAACCCTTAAGTCCAAATTTTCACGCAAATACAATCAATATTAAACGCTTGAGATCCTGTTAAAGTTTGTTTTTTACTTGCGCAAACAGCTGTTCTGGAAACAGCTCTAGAAAACTGCTTGCGCACCCAATACTCTCAATATCTAGTTAAGTTTTTAAATTAATTTTTTAACTTTTTAATTTCTCCGCTAGGGGCGCTTTAAGTCATCTCAATGGATTTTCCAGGGTCGGAAACTTACGTAGGAGTAGACATTACTTCCGAGACCCTAGGACACGTTGGTTCTAAATCAGGGGCGTCATTTCAGTTTTTGGTTGGTGGGGCAAGGAATTTTTTAAAATGGGTCTGGACCTTGGTGTAACTAGGTTTTTTTGGCGGGGGTTGCCTCAACTCCATTTTTAAGGTAATGTCAAAATTTGACTACGTGAACTCCAAAGAAAAATGAGGGGTCTGAGGGTTCACCCCCAGCAAAATTTTGAAAATTTGGCTTTTAAAGTAGTGTTTTAGCTCGTTTTGAGACCCTTTGGGATGCATCCAAAGAGAACAGTTTCTTGTAAACCACATAATTTTCTAGGGAAAAGAGTTGTAAATAAACGTCAAAGTTTTAAGGGGGCTAGGGGTCCTTCCCCAGGAATTTTAATTCCCCTTTAAACTAGTGTTTTATCTCTTTTTCAAACTCTTTGGGGAACTTCTAAAGAGAAAAGCTTCTTGTAAAAGGAATGGTTTTCAAGGGGGAAAACACTAAATAAGAGACGTGAATAAGAGACGGGGCTGGGGGTCCTCCCCCAGAAAATTTTTGAAATTGAACCCTCAAAAGCAATGTTTTAACTCCTTTTGAGACATTTTGAGTTGCACCCAAAGCTCCTTGTGGAAGTTACAGAATTTTCAAGGGACTTGCAGCTATTTTTCACATTACAGTGGAAACCTTGGGGGGGGCGGTCGCCCCCCCCTAAATGACGCCCCTGTTCCAAATAAAAGCCACGAAACGGACTTTTGAAACACCCTGTATAGATAAAATCTTTTCATAATGAAACTATTTATCTCTCTTGTCTCTAAATAGTGTATCCCGGATCATTCCGCTCAAAATATCAAAATGAAACTTCTGCTAAAATATTCCTTTTACGCAGCTCTTTACAAGTCTCTTTGTGATCAGAGCGAAGTTTGCTAGTTACATTTAACCAGCTACGATGACAACCCTCATCTGCATAAATATCGTTTTTCTTAAACTTAATGTTTTTCTCTTTTAAATAATTTATTTATAAACATTAAAAAACCGTCTTACAAATTCTCACAAATATTGAATACCTCAGAATACATCAACTGTCTAGGAGCCTAAAACTATTTCTAAAAGTAATGGCCTAAGCAGTTAATCTTTAGGAGAGTAAAACATCTTCCTTCCATCGGCACAAATAACACTCAAAAAAGCTAAATTATTTTTTTCTCTAGTAGTTCAAAAAATATCTACAAGAGCAAGTCTATCGCTAACAAACTTAGAGAACTTTACTATAATGGCCACTTTACTATGACCTAGACAACACTTTTATGACTATATCTCTACACTGTAAAAAATAATCCTGTAAAAAAACAGAAAATTTCTAGCAGCAAAAGTTGCCAGAAAAGTTTTGTAAGCAGAAAAATCCTGTAAACAGAAAAAAGCTGTAACCTACGGGTAAATGCTGTGAACAGAAACTTTCTGAGCTGTTTTTTTATATTTTAATAAAATAATAACTGGGGATAGAACCCACGACCTACCGCATGCTAAGCACGCACGCTACCGCTGCTCCAACGAGAATTCAGTAAAAGTAGAAATTATCCGAAGATCTTTCTTTCACCACGAACTGAAACTTGTTATTTGGCTCCAAAGTGTGTTGGGTGTTGCCAATAGCTGTATTCGTTTTCGCTGCAGAAAGTTTCTGTTTAAGTACAGATAAGCTAAAAAACTAGAAAAAGCTGTTTTTTTATATAAAATAAATAGAAGTGCGGTGGGAATGTTACATGACAGAATATCCCTGTAAACATAATGCCATTTTTATTGAAACTTTCTGTTTTTCTACAATTTTTTTACAGTGTAGGAGTTTAAAAGTTAAAGAGGCGACGAGTTATCTTGGGACACCATTTATACAATGATTACATGAAATTTTTTTTGTAATTCTATAAAATATGTAAACGTCAATTATTAACTTCAAAGAATGTAACATATTTCTCTTCTACATTTCCAGCTAATTTATTTCAAAGGCTGCTTTATGAGACTTCTATGTTTTGGTCAATCAACTAAAGAAATGAGAACTATCTTCAACTAAGGATAGTGAAATATTTTAATATTATGCATGATGAGTAAATCATTTTCAAATTAGGATCCCCCATAGTGAAAAAGTATTTTTATTGACAAGTCTGATAGTTAAAAAGGCAATATCCCATACCCTTTTGGCTCATTCTTACTACTAGCTAAAAACTAATTCCAGTAAAAAAGTAAGTAGCAAATAAAATCATAAACTAAACACAAATACTACTATACAAGTTTCTTCTTCCTTAATGCGAATATCATATTCGAAAATCAATAATTCCGTCATTTATCACCCATACAACGATCTTCAACATATTTAAAAACAAACTTAACTGAATCGAGCAATAAATATCGAATAAACCTTCCCTAAACTCATCCATCTTCCAGACTTAACGTTCAAAACGTCATCTCGAATAACTTTATAAAACGAAAAAAAAGATATTTCCCTACTAGAAGTAAAAGAATAATCACTCCCGACCCAGAACATAACCAAACGTCTTTAAACCTCAATAATAAACGAAAAACTTCCAGAATAAAAGATTCAAAGGCTTGCCCCTTTAAAGCGTTTTCCTCGAGCATAAATTGACAACATAAAACCTATGAATGCGGCCTAATGCCTCAACACGCAGTATAAAGGGGGAGGATCTTTTCATTCCAGTTCCTCTCCTTATCAGCTGGCCACAGGTGAATATTGATTTTGCTGCCCTACCATTTAAAAATCCGTTAATGATCCCTCTATTCAGTCTGGATCCCTTTTCCGAAGACGACTCCATTTAACTGTTGAGGAGGACGGGTGAAGCGAAAACTGAGAGAGGGTGAAAAAATCTCTGAGGAGAGAAAATGGTTATTGACTTGTTAAGGTGGGGAATGTTTTTTTTCTCCGGCTTTTATGTTAATAACCGCTTTGCGGTGGAAAAAGTTGGAGGTTTGTTGAGATGAAAGGAAATTGCATCGCTTACCTAAATTTCAAAGGTTTTAATCTTGTTCAAATCTTCTCTGAATTTGATCATCGGAAACAGTTTACTGGAATGCTTTTATAGATTCTTTATAGATCTTTGAGAAAGTAGAAGTTGTTATTTGCAGATTCGTGTCAATTTTGAAAACCGATGTAAAACATTTAAAACGCTGAATTCACTGAAAACGATAAAAAAACTTGTTTGTTTTGTGATTTTCAATAAAGCAATTAAAAATATGGTTTTTAATTCAAACTAACACTATCAACTTGTAAATGAAAAATTGATCGAAATTTGAAATGCACAGATATCGTAGAGTCATTAGGAAAAGTTAAAGATAAGCCTAAAACCCCCTTCAGATTGCTAAAATATATACAAATACAAATATTGACCAACTAACTACAGGCGTTAAGCCCAGCAAAGGAGCTCCATTTAACCTGAACTACCTGGTTAAGAGTATTTGTAATAATTAGTTTCTTTAACTCGTTTACTCTAGAGAGACTGTATACGAGAGAGAGGCGACAACTCAGTATAGCGCGCGCAGATTGGTAAATCGGTTTTCTGTCCGCCGCAGGTGGTAGTTAGATTTCCCTCCATAGGATTAGCATGGAACGCGAGACAATCGGCATGATACAGTTTGGACAGAATTGGATGCGCAGAGACGCTTTTAAGCGAGTTGTCGCCTCCCACTCGTATACAGGCTCTCTAGTTTACTCCAATGATATAATTCAATATTAAAGTATTGGAGAATAAGCACATCAATTAAGATATCGAAAACAATCTCATCGTAAAAATTAAACCTTTATCTCACATAACACATCCAACCCTGTCTTTTTACTAACTACAGTTAGAAACATATAAGTTCTACTAATATGATATTTAAAATAGGGCTCCAAATGCTTCCTATTACAGTTGATAGTGTTTACGAATAAAGACAACAATTTACAATGACCACAAACCTTTAGGGAATACTTGAAGCTTAAATAAACCAACGCTTTTTTGCAAAACCTTGCTTAAATTTTAGTTCCAATAGTATTTTTCAAAAATATTTTTCTACAAGCTCGAATCCCTCAACGTGAAAAACAGACTAACCTGTCGGGTATTGTGTCTGTACTATTAATGTGTTAGTCTGTATCTTTGTTTAAATGTAATGTTTTGTGTAACTGTGATTTTAACTATATCGTTATGTATATATATGTGTTGCTGTACAGAAATAAATGGCTTTTTAATCAAAATGACTTCTTTCTGACATGGTGTCAAGTGGGGTTAATGCCCTGGCTTTTAAAAATTTTATTGATGTTTTAAATTAATTTTTTTTTTTTTAAAAAAAACGTGGACTCGAACCCCGATCGTAAAATGGAGTTTTTTCGGCCACCGGCTGTTCTCGACTTCTCTAGTCCAAACCTTTCCGATGCCTGGGCTCGCTGGAAGCAGAGTTTCTCAAATTATATGTTGGCTGCGGAGAAGGATGGCAAGCCCGAGGCTACAAAGGTGGCGATATTCCTTAGCTGCATTGGGGAAGAGGGCGTGTCTATTTACAACTCTTTCGGGTTTGGTGGATTGAAAACTGAATCGGCTCCGAAAACTGAGTGCTCCAAAACATCGACGACGACGACGACGGCTGCTGGAACCACGCCTGTTGAGATTCGATTGGAAGACGTTCTAGAGAAATTTTCAGAACACTGCTCACCTAGGAAGAATGTAGTGTATGAGAGATACAATTTCTTTCGCTGCTCACAAAAGGAGGGACAATCGATCGATAGTTTTGTCACCGAATTGAAAAACCTGGCTTCAACCTGCGAATTTAGTGATCAAAGGGAAAGTTTAATCAGAGACAGAGTTGTGCTTGGGATTCGTGATTCTACCATGCAAGAACGTTTGCTTCGAGAGCCGGATTTGTCTCTGTCTAGAGCAACAGACTTTATCAGAACTGCCGAGATTAGCAGGCGACAGATCATGGACATGTCAAGATTGACGGGTACCAGTGTGAACAGCGTGTCTCGAATTCGACACAATGATAGGCTATCAAACTCTAACCGCTGCAGATCTTGTGGACGGCGTCATCAGCGAGGAGGATGCCCTGCCCATGGAAAATCTTGCTTCCGCTGTAATGGCGTGGGACATTTTTCTTCAGTATGCCCAGCGGAGCGACACATAGGGGCGCGAGCTCTTGATGTCAGGGAGATTACGGCTTCGGGCGGGATTGCTGATGTCCAGGCCTCCGATGAAGTACCCTTGTATATCGACGCACTGGATTCTATGGTGAGTTCTAGCGAATGGTCTAAAATAATAACTGTTTATGTGGATAAAGCGGGTTTTCAAGTATCTTTCAAATTAGATACGGGAGCAAATGCTAATATTCTTCCCATGAATACCATCTCGGATTTGATATCTAAAATTGAGATGAAAAGTACAAATGTCGTATTAGTGACATACGGTAACTTTAAAATAAAACCATTGGGTATAGCTACCCTTAAGTGTTCCTCTGAGGGATCTTTTGATTTAAACCTAGATTTTTTTATTGTAAACACAAATTCAAAACCCATCCTTGGTTTGGATGCTTGTCAGAGACTTAACTTGATTCAGAGGGTTTGTGAAGTAACGGGAGATTTTAGGTCAGGGATTCTCGCATCGTATCGAGATGTTTTCACTGGTTTGGGAAAGTTTCCGGATAGTCCTTATCATATTGAGCTTAAACCTAATTCGGTTGGTGTGATCCACCCTCCAAGGAGAGTGCCCCAGGTGATTCGAGGAAAATTAAGGGAAACACTTGAGGATTTGGAAGAACGTGGGGTTATCGAAAAAGTGGGTCGCCCAACTGATTGGGTTCAGAGTTTGGTCATTGTTGAAAAGCCGAACGGCTCTTTAAGGTTGTGCTTGGATCCTAGAGATCTAAATAAAGTAATAAAGCGAGAGCATCATCTCATTCCCTCTACAGATGATATAATTAGTGAACTTGAGGGAAAGAGTTTTTTTAGTGTGGTTGATCTTAAGGACGGATTTTGGCAGATTTGTTTAGATGATACGAGTTCTGAAATTTGCACTTTCAACACACCTTTTGGCCGGTATAGGTTTAAACGAATGCCTTTTGGGATCGCATCTGCCCCTGAGGTGTTCCAAAAACGCAATGAAAGAATTTTTGGTGACATCCGGGGTGTATATGTGTATTTTGATGATCTTATCATCACGGGATCTGACGAGGCTGATCATGATGATGCTCTCAAGAAAGTTTTGGATAGGGCTCGCAGTTGTAATATAAAGTTTAATCCGGAAAAGTTCCAGTGTAAAAAACGAGAGGTGAAGTTTATGGGGCATATAATTTCTGATTCGGGAATAAAGGCTAATCCGGGTCATCTGAAGGGTATCGCAGACATGCCAACCCCGACTACTAAATCAGAGGTTAGACGTTTGTTGGGCATGATAAACTTTCTGTCTAAATTTTTGCCTAATGCATCTAAATTGACAGCTCCATTGAGGGAGTTGGTCAAAGATAAGTCAGAGTTCTCGTGGGGATCTGAACAGTCAGATGCCTTCAATGCAATTAAGTCTGCATTAGTAAACCCACCAGTATTACGTGTTTTCAGCGGATCTCGCGATATCATAATACAATGTGATAGTTCAAAAGATGGGTTGGGTTCCTGCCTGATGCAGGATAATCAGCCAGTATCATTTGTTTCTAGAAGCCTGACTAGTGCTGAGAAAAATTACGCCCAAATCGAGAAAGAACTTTTGGCAATCGTTTTTTCTTGTGAGAAATTTCATAATTATATTTATGGCAGGAAAGTAACTGTGCAAAGTGACCACCGTCCTTTGGTATCTATTATTAATAAGCCAATGAGTAAAATTTCTAGTCGACTGCAAAAAATGGTGTTGAAATTATTGAAGTATAATTTAGAAATAATCTATGTTCCTGGGAGTCAGATGTTTATTGCTGATACCTTGTCCCGATCGTTTAATGTTTCCACAGAAATTAATGATGATTTGGAAATGTTGAACGTGGTGCATAATGTTGTAAAGTACGTACCGATGAGTGAAAAAAGAAAATTTGAATTTGTAAAAGAAACTGAAAAAGATGTCGATTTGAGTTTGGTCTGTCGGTATCTGCGTGAGGGGTTCCCGGCTATGAATAAAATTCCCTCGGGTGCGCGTCCGTTTTATAAAATTAAAGATAATTTATATATGAACGAGGGACTGCTTTTCTATGATGACAAAATTGTTGTGCCTAAAAACTTGAGAAAGCCTATGCTGGAACTTATACACGAGGCACATTTCGGAATTATTAAATGTAAGCAGAGAGCCCGTGAAATCTTGTACTGGCCCGGAATGTCTAGCGACATTGAAAATGTTGTGTCGCGATGTGAAATTTGCGAAAAATTTCGAAGTTCCAATTGTAAGCAGCCTTTGATGCCTCACCCAGTGCCTGACAGACCATTCCAAAGGGTTGCTGCTGACATCATGGATTTTGGTGGCAAATCGTATCTGTGTCTGATGGATTACTATTCAAAATGGATTGAGGTATATCACATTGGCTCGAAATCGGCTAATGAAATTGTTTGTAAATTGAAGGATGTATTCTCTAGATTTGGAGTGGTGGATGAGTTGGTATCGGACAATATACCCTTTAACAGCTTAGTATTTCGTGAATTTGCTTCTGAGTGGAATTTTAACTGTGTCTTTGTATCCCCTAGATTCCCTCAGAGTAACGGACTGGCAGAAAGATGTGTGGGCATTGTAAAGCTGATGTTTCGAAAAGCCTTAGAAGAGGGTAAGGATTACAGAGTTAGTTTGATGGAATACAGAAATACTCCTATCGCTGGGCTGGATTTGTCTCCGGGTCAACTACGGGGCGATACTGTTAGAGTCAGGGACTTTGGAAGGGGGACTTGGGAGAAAGGACGTATTGTGGATCGTGGAAGCAATCCTCGATCGTTTAAGGTACAAAATGAGGCAGGTAGGATTTTAGTAAGGAATAGAAAACATCTGATTCCTTCCCAATCTGAGTTTTCTCAGAAGTTGGATTACGATCAGTATAAATTCAATCATGCTGATACGGATCCCACTAATGGCTCTCTGTCCCCTGTTCCTCTCCCCCCTATTTCTAATGTTGCTGGTGCTCGGGGATCGGTTCAGCCGTACAGAACGAGATGTGGGAGAGTTGTGCGAGAGCCGGAACGCTACGGAATCTCAAGATGAAATGTGTAAGTTTTAGCTGGAAGAGAGGGTGTCGGGTATTGTGTCTGTACTATTAATGTGTTAGTCTGTATCTTTGTTTAAATGTAATGTTTTGTGTAACTGTGATTTTAACTATATCGTTATGTATATATATGTGTTGCTGTACAGAAATAAATGGCTTTTTAATCAAAATGACTTCTTTCTGACATAACCAACTTCCAAACTCGTGTTTAACTTCCTAGTAATCTCACAAGTTCAACTATACAACATCCAACCAGGCATATTGAATCCCACGATTACCCAACACTACCAAACAAGAAAAAAGTACTTTTGCTATCAGTCCCATTGCGCCATGATGAAATCGTACGGCATTAGCCGGGGGCGAAAAAATCGCCTTCACAATGTTTGTGGAAGAGAATAGCGGAATCAAACAAGCCTTTAAAAGTTGGCAATCTGGCCCCCTGAATGAATCTTTCGCTTCGATTCAAACAAAAGAGATTCCCTAAAACAGATTGATGGAATAAATTAAATCCAGTGAGCATAAACATTGGATAAGCGCGACGGGGCTCTTCACTGACGCGTCTTTGTCCTTCTTGAAGCCTGAATTTTGTTCGGGGGGCCGCACATAGGCTAAAAGAGTTAAATGTAGGACACACATTGTTGACACATTATTGATCAAGCGTTGGATACTTTATGAAGTAGGATTCTTTTCGTGTCTCTCTCTAGAGAAAGTGACCAATAATAAAGTATAATGGAAAGACTGTCATCGTTATCGTTGTCATACTATAACTTGTGATAATATGGGTTTCCTTATTTTTAACTAATTCAAGTACAAATGTAAGCGTCTTTGGTTGGTTTGTTAGGAATTTATGGCGTACAAGTGTAAGTAACTGAAGACGAAGATTTTTGATTAATATTGGGTAGGAAATAAAATTTTAAATGTTTTTTTTTCCATAAATGGAGATAGATTCAGTATCATAAAACGTAACTGAAATATTTAAATTCTATATTCATTTTCTTTAATCAAACACATATTTTATAAGTATTACTTTAAAATGTTTGAGCTTTATTTATTTTAGTTTGTTTATTATTTTTGGTTTAAATTAACCTGGAAAAAAATTTTACGATATTTTTTAAAACTAAGTTGATAATCTTATTATTTTCTATGAGTGGAACTGTCTTTACCTGGGAAACAAAGTAATTTCTTGATATCTCTTACACATCTACCGACTTAATTATTAACCACCATTTAACAGTTAACAGTTCAGTGTACTTTAGTTTACACGAATTTTTTACTTATCTCTTGGTAATAAAAGTAAAAATAATAATAAAAAGTAAGAATGAAATAAGCACAAAACATCGGTGTTGGGGTTTGAGTAGGTAATTCATATTGAGACAAAGAATAATGATGCATTCTAATAACGAATAAATGTCCTTAAGTTGCAATCCTTTGTTACAAATATCTAAACTAATTTGTACATTTTCGAGCTCAAAATCAAATAACAATTAAGTACGAAAACATATTAATCAGGAGAAATTCTCTAATAAACTTTGAGCACAACCCCCAAGGCTTAGTTTCTGGAGTTTCAATTTCAATTGTACCTCACTCTATTCAACTAAGCAAAGTTTTCCAAACTCCGATTCTCACGGCGCACTCCGAAAGAAAGGAATTTTCTTAAGTGCCGTTTCTCTCCTCTCCCCTATTCCAGAGCGAAAGTGTTTCGAAACCTTAAAATATCCTTTTAAAAATACTTCAATTCGGCTTCCTCCACCTCATTCTCTCCCCTTTAAACAAAGAGAGCGAAAAGGGATTTCGACGCGAAATTGTCACGGGATTCGAAAGAAACCGGTGGCTTGTTTGGTTGCTTTCAAGAGTTATTCATTCAGAACTTCGAATTAAAAGATGCGGGTTGTACGTACCCGTTAGTTTTGAATGAATTAAAAATATCACAATATCGTTATTTAACTGGGGATATGTAGATTTCGTATTGTTTTCTCTTGTTTTGATAGGGCTTCAAGTATCTTCCTTCATCTGAATTAAAATTTTCATTATTATTAATATTCATTCTAAAAGCTACTAATGGTCTCATTAACTCTCATTTTGGCAGAAATCATCACACGGTGCATTTTTGTCCAATTACAAGTCGTGAATTTTCGAACAGTAAAGCAATTATTTTGTCAAATAATAAACCCTCTTTTTGTCCCTTATCGAGCTTTATATCAAGTAGTTTTTATTCAAGCTGACTCAACTTTAACAAATATGAATGGGCTTATTATTTTCTCATAAAACGTTTAAGAAAAAGAGTTGCTTTTGATTATACAAATCTTCTTATGAGAGTGTGCTTTATACCAGCAAAACAAACACCACAAAACTATAATATTAATAAGTACAAAGCCTGTTAGTTTATCCCAAATTTCCACTACAATCATTCCAGTCTGGCAAACAACCTACCTTCAAGCCCACTTCAACCACCCTCAAAACTCCACCCGAACAGATCCCTGCTCAAGAAACCAGTTGTTGTTATTGCTGATTCCCCGAAATTATCTAAGAAGATCAGACTAAATCCATGAGTCCATGATGGACGTCCAGGAAATCTAAAAATAGCATATGTTGCGAAAGAACCTCTTCTATTGTAAAATTTAGGCAGGATAAAATAAAGAAGCCAGACACCCTATCCTTTCCATTGTTTCATTCTTTGAGCAGCTTAAACAAGCACAGACATGGATCAATACCGAAATCGAACCTCCCCTCTCCAAAAACGATTATCTCTGAAAACGCCCCTCTCAAATCATCACCTGGTTATAAAGAGAGCACTCGCCGGGTTTTTCAGTCACCTCAAGAGCCCGCCAGTTGGAAATGGCAGATGATTATATTCCCCGCGCTTCCATATACGTAAGACGCCCTCACCCCCCGTCCAATTTACATAAGGAGGGAGGGTCGGGCAGGTCTGTCCCTATATCCTAGAAGATTTCCTTCCTGAAAGCCGGGTTCGTTTTGGATCTCGGATTCTTTTTAATGGGAAGGTGGATGGGGAGATCTATGAATGCCTATGTTGAATACGGCTTAAAAGGGGGTTTGTGTGATACCTAACTTTACTATGTGCAGGTGGTTGAGGATATCTAAAATAAATACGAAGTTGTATCCATAGAACTCTTTCATAGCTTTGAATGAGTTCTATATCTCTTTCATATAAATTCTTATTTTGTATACTACTTTTAAGGGGTCTCGTGTGACCTCCAACTTTACTATATACACAGGTAGTTGAGGGTACCTAAAATAAATGAGAAATTGTGCACACAAAACTATTTCATAGGTGAAATCTAATATAACTAAGGGGCTATCGCCCCCTGCTCGCTATCGCTCGCCAACCCCCGGGAACTGCTGACGCAGTTGCCCTAGGATTGCTTCGCAATCCTGTGCTCGCTACGCTCGCTCGCCATACGCTGGTACAGCCGAGCTGAGATTCATTACCAACTAAAGGTTCAATTCCGTTACCGCTTAATATCGCCAATCTCTTTTGAACACCAAAGTGTATAAATATTAGTAAATAATTTCAAATTCATATATTAAAATGGGTTCAATTCCGTTAGAGTCCCCTAAATATCACCTATCTCTTTTAAAAGCTTAATTTTCAAATATAAACAATTTTGTAAAAATTTTTAATGATAAACTGAGCAGTTAGGTAAACATCTAATTAAACATATTAATCCATAAATTTAAAATTATTTAGCAATATTTATAATTCTTGGTGTCCGAAAGAGGTAGGCGATTATTTAGCGGGAACTCTAACGGAATTGAACCTTAAAATGTTTAATTAGATCTATAACTGTTCAGTTCTTTCTCAGGAGCCGCACCCCCTTTGCCTTGAATCCTTGTGGAGCTTGGGTAGTACCAAGTGGCACACGACAACAACAACAACAACTGTTCAGTTTATCATTAAAAATTTTTTATATTTGAATATTAAGCTTTCAAAAGAGATTGGTGATATTTAGCGGGAAATTTAACGGAATTGAACCCCAACTAAATTTATTGGTGAAAATGTAGTTTTATAAATAGTAATATGCAGCAGGGAAACATTAAATACAGTGTATGAAAAATATGTATAGGGGAGAGTGTTGTACCTACGGACGGTTGTACCTTCAGCCACCTCATTTTAAAATTCGGGAAAAAATGTAAATTTGAATTTGTGGTCGATTTTGAATGTAAACAGATGCTATCTAGTCGCTAACTTGAAATCAGCTCTTTAAAATATTATTTAAATTTTCTATAATAAAAATACTGTTTTTAGATGCTGAAAGTTTTTTTTACTGCATCACTACATTAACTCTTTTCTTCCCCTATGATTATGATATGATAAAATGGGATACATGGGGGGAATCCCCGAGATTTTGACTTTTTATTTTTGATATTAGAAATTGTCAGATCCTAATTCTTTTTTTTATAGAACTTTGAATGCAAAAACACCTGATGTTGTACCTTCGGACACCATAAGTGCTGTACCTACGGACACGTTCTTGTGGGTGTCTGTAGCTAATCGGCGTTTTAGAATCAGGTTTCATTTAACTGAATACATTTTAATAAATGTTCAATTAATTCTAAATGGTAATCTATTTGTCAGCGATTATTTTCAAGTGAATTTTAGATGAAAAATCTAATATTTTGTGATCTAAACTACTTTTTTAAATTTATGATTCTACTTGGAATTTAATGTAAAATATGGTGAAAAATCCTAAGCACCCTATCGCACTTAAGTATGATGATTAAAAAAACTTGAAATTTCCTCTGAAGAAGATTTACCACCAAATTATTATTGTTATTACCACCAAATGCTTGCACAACTAAGTGTTGCTCGTATTGGTTTTTTTGGGATCAGTGAAGTTGTCAGATCAATCAGCATGATTGATGAAACTATTATCTTAAATTCTGATCTGAAAATACCATGTGATTTTTGTATTTTTGGTAAAAAATCAAGACTTTTATCATTCAACTTCGTTTTAATGATCATTTACGATCTAAAACTACATTACTTTAAAAAATCTATTTTCAATTTTAAAAAGGCTTGAATTAGGTTACTAAAAGGTAATTCATCAATAAAAATGTTCATTCTTAACTTTTTTCAACTAAAACTTCCCTTTTTAAGGGTGTCCACAGGTACAACTGGGTCTGTCCATAGGTACAACAGGTTGTTGTACCTTTGGACACAAATTTTTCCATGTTATTATAAATGATTAAAAACCCAATTTTCAAGATTTTGGCTAGTAAAAAATATCTCTGTACTCACAAAGGTTAGGACTATAGGTTGGGCACTTTAAATGGTCAAAATGTGATTTTACCTGTCTTAGAAAAATCCAAATGTGATTTTTGTCCAGAGGTACAACACTCTCCCCTACAGTGTTTAGAAAATTCATGGTTACTGTTGCATTAGCCAAGAAAAACCACCATAAGCAGTAAATTTTTATCAGATAAGTACTATTAACATGCATATAAAAATAATAATTTAACAGTAAATTAATAAAATGGTACATTTAATCCCTCTTAACATATTTGAACAGCTAATTATATCATTAGAGACTGAAATCAGAAAAAAATAAAATCCAAAACAATGCACTCATTTTGTAAACAAATTTATTGTTGCCAACCGAGTAAAAGAAATACAACGAAATCTGGACGTCACGCAAGACAATTATATCTAACTAGCTGTTATACCCGGCCTTGCACGGGTGGGGTGTATAAATTTATTTTTTAAAATATTTCTTAAAATACATTTATAATTTTGTAAATTAGCAATATTACAAATCATACCGGTATCCCAGGCGCCTCTTTCCTATCCCAGTGTTCCCGGTAATCTTATCCCGTTGCCCGGTGATCATGGTAATTTTTCTAATCCCGGCTGCGTTCCCGGTAATTTTCCTATCTCAGTGTTTACGGTAATTTTTATATTCCGGTATTCTGGGTGTCTTTATGGTAAATTTCCTATCCCAGTGTTCTCGGTAATTTTTCCTTCCCGATGTTCTCGCTAATTTTCCAATCCCGGTGTTCTTGTCACTTTTTACAATTCCGATGTTTTTGATAATGTTTAAAATACAGTAAAACCTCTCTTGAGCGACCACCCTCCGTTCCACGAAAAATCGGTCGTTAAGAGGGGTGGTCGCTTAAAAAGGGTCATCTTAAAAATAGAAAGAGGTTGGTTTAGAACTTACTCAAAACATTTTTCAAACAATTAGTGATGAAAAAACACTTAAATAGCTTGTACCTCCACTGAAATCGGCCGATTTAATCACTATGCGCTTATTAGGCAAATCTTTAAAACAGCATTGCAGTCTTATCCATGTTGAATATTTCATTGTGTTCATAGCTAGCTAAAAGCAATGATATTCTCATTTTCCAATCTTGAGATCTATAATAATAATCTATAATTAATAATTTCTTGTTAGAACAAACGTGATTTTAAAAAACTCTGTTCTGAATTACTATCTCATTCTACTCAAATAATTACGTATTTAATATGGAATTGACTTATTAAATGAAAGAATTTTTTTGAATTGATCTAACTTGATCCACAATATAAAATTAAATTAAAATTTAAATCTTTATTTTTAATTTTTAGCCTTTTAATGAGACAAAGTCCTCTTTATTTTCAATGACTTTCGTATCAGATTGGAAAAAAAGTATCAGAACAAAAAAGATATAAAAGAATTGCTCTACGTCCATAACTTTGAAATTTAATGCAAGAAGTCCGGTTTATTGGGTAAAAAAATAAGAATTTAAGAAAAAGATAAGAATACAAAAATTGAAAGTGTGTCTCTTGTTTTGATTCTCTTTACGTAAATAATAATTTAGAATGATGACCCGGTTCTAGTTATTATTTTCCCTTGTCCTAGCCTTAAAAAATAATTCTGAATTAAAAAACTGGTCGCTGGGAGGGGTTTTAATGGTCGCTAATTGGGGTATTTTAACATTAGGAGAATAGGGGAAAAAATCGGTGCCTTCAAAATCCGGTCGTTAAAAGGGGTGGTCGCTATATAGGGGTGGTCGCTCAGAGAGGTTTTACTAATATCTTGGTGCCTTTATAAAATAACAAATTTGAAACCGTAGTAAAAAGTCTAGTGAACAAATTAAGAAATTTAAAACCAGTGTTTAAAACTAAAATAAAAGATCTAGTAAATGAAAAAGTCTAGTGATCTGTGTCTCATTTGAAACAATGTTTTATTTTTAACTCGTTGTATGACTGGTAAAACAGGTTTTCAAACACGGAAAAATAAGTGAAAAAAAGCAGGAAAAACGGGAAAAAAAGAATGAAGGACTGATTTTCTCTTTATAAATTATAGCCTATGTGTTATTCTGATGTATAAGCTACATTATGGTAAAATTTCATTAAAATCCATTCAGTAGTTTTTGCGTGAAAGAGTAACAAACATCCGGACAAACATTCACAATTATAATAGTAGTAGGCAAGGTATATAAACTAACAAGGTATGCTCTTCCGGCGAAAAAGGCGTGGCTTTTGAAAATGACGTCACCCAGGATATATTTCCTATTCACAGCATGGTAAAATGGTTATTTTTGGTGATTTTTATTAAAATAAGGCCAAAATAAACTTTTAAAACAGTTTACACTGCACACAATTACGAACATGTTTATAGGTTATCAAGTGTTTTGAATTAGAAAATAATTTTAACTCAATAATAGCCGATCAAAAATATGAACCTTGAGCTCTACAACGATGTGCTTCAATCTCTCCACTTATTGATTTTAATTACTAACTTGTATAAATGTAATCAAAACAGCTGATGATACAAACAAAGGAAACAAAATATTAAAAATATTCAATCATGAAAACTTTCCAGAACATTCTTGTTATGATAAAATTAATATCGCTGTTCTGCTATGTCAAACTTGAATATCCATTGTATCGAAGCAGTTTTGATTTTTAAGACCAAAAAGATTCAGTTTCTAAATAAATGAAGTACATAAAAATATAGAAAACAATGAGCTAAAATCTAAGAACTAATTAATTTAATTTAATAATGGATTTATTCAAAATTTTAGTGCATTTATCTTTAATGATCCTTTTACAGTCCAGTCAGCTTGTTTATTTTTATTTGAGATTCAGAAATAGTATTCTTAAAATCGTCTGTCACTTTAATTATCTTTTTTAATATTTTTATACTAATTTATTTTAAATAAGTGGGTGATTGTATTCATGTTTTAAAACAAACTAAATAATGAATTTCAATAATATCGACCCAATTAATCCTGATGTATCTACGATCTGTTGCATTGCAATGGCGTTGTATTGGCTGATATGCTCGTCATTGATTGGTCCGTTATTTTATATCCTGGGTGACGTCACTTTTGAGCATACCTTGTTACTTTATATACCTTGAGTAGTAGGATATAATAAAGTTAAGTGTGTGTATATATATATGTATGGTTGTCTTCTATACAAATCCACAGTTTACTTCCGATCTGCACCAAACTTGGTATACCTACGTAAAAAAACTCAGAAAAAAACATAGGCTATGTTTCGAAAACTTTAATTGACCCCTTGACCCTCTTTTGACCCTTTTTATGGTCATTTTGCTGAAATAGCTTTATTTCTCCTCAACAAGAGATCTGTTTACTCCACTGTTACAAAGAAAACTTATTGCTAAACAACAAGTTTTTAATAGAAACACTAGGTACAAGTCTATTTAAAAATTATATTATTAATTTAAAAATCTATTTCAATGAAATTTAAAAATTTTAAGTACAGTTTAACATATTTTTATTTGAGAGTTTATCTAATTTTTATATTTTAAAAAAATTATGGAATGTCATTGTTGTTAAGATAGTCTCCATGGAAACGAGGATGTAAAATCAAAAGGTGATAATATTTTACCTTTTAAGAAAGTTGGTTAACAAACAAAAAACTGTTAAAACTACCTATCAACAAGAAAAGATTGATTTTGAAAAGCTTTAATTATTGAATAATTTCACCGAAAACGTTAATTCCTGAAGATATGATTAATCAAGGGATCTAAGCAATTTTAAATAATTTTTAAAATATTTTTTCCATGTTGTAAATGTGGAAATCATTCAAAAATTATATTGCTTTAGAACTGAAGGAATTTAAAGAAAAATTACAGGAATTTAAAGAAGGAATTTAAAGAATTGAAGGAAGAAAAATTACTAGGAACACCGGGATAATAAAAGTTACCGGGAACACCGGAACATGAAAAGGATATCTGGGATACCGGGATGATTGGTAAATGCTGATTATACAAAATAATAAATGTATTTGGGAAAACTTAAAAATAATAAATTTATACTCTCCACCCGTGCAAGGCCGGGAAAATCAGCTAGTATATAGATAAAATTGAATGTGTATGTGTGGATGTGTGTGTTTGTCTTTTATACAAATCCACTGTTTACTTCCGATCTGCACCAAACTTTGTATACCTACGTAAAAAAACTCCAGAAAAAACATAGGCTATGTTTCGAAAACTTTAATTGACCCCTTGACCCTCTTTTGACCCTTTTTATGGTCATTTTGCTGAAATAGCTTTATTTCTCCTCAAGAAGACTCCATTGCTGCTTACTGGAAGACTGCTTACTCCATTGTTTCAAAGAAAATTTAATGCTAAACAACAGTTTTTAATAGAAACACTAGGTACAAGTATATTTAAAAATTATAATAATAATTTAATAATCTATTTTAATGAAATTTAAAATTTTAAAACATGTAGTTAGGTACATTTTAAAATATTTTATTAGAAATTTGATCTAGCTTTAAAGTTTCATGGGAACGGCTTTTTTGTTAAAAATAGTCTCCATGGAAACGAAAATGTAAATCAAAAGATGATCATATTGTTGCTTTAAGAAAGTTGGTTAACAAACAAATAAAAAAAACTATTGAAAATTTAAAAGCCCTTTCAAATAGAAAGATTGATTTCTTTATTAAAATTTGAAATGGAATATGATTTAATAATTGAATAATTTCATAGATAAAGTTAATTAAAATCCTGTGTGATTAATCAAGGGTTTTAAATGGGTATATTTTAGGTAATTTTGGGAGATTTTTTTTCTAATTTTTTCTGTTTTTTTTATGGGGATCATGCAGTTACATGTAGAAATCGCTCAAAAATTACGATGCTTAACAACTGAATGGATTTTAATACCTTTCACCCTGTAAAATAAGGTTTAAAATGTATTGAAAATTTTAAAAAAGAAATCCTGAAGCTATAACTCCACCCGTGCAAGGCCGGGCATATCAGCTAGTAGTTCAATAAAGCTTTTTCATCTATATATATAAAATCCAAATACCACTGACTGATTCATTCATAAAACTCATCACGAAATCTCCAAAACTGCCGGACCGATAGGCTTGAAATTTGACAGAGACCTTCCTTTCGGCCATCAGACGCGCACTAAGAAACGATTTTAAAATCGAACGACTCCTTCCCTGCTTTTCGGCGCTTTTTCGACTACGTTTTACCCATTGAAATAACATTACACATTGTTGAAATGCATAAAAGGCAGGGTTTACTTCTTATCTGAAGGCGACGTCTTGCCTCACTTGAAAAATATTATTTAAAAACATTGTATAACTTAAAACGGAGTTAAAGACGAAAAAAAGCGTAAATTTCTAATTAAAAGTTAAAACGGAGATTAGAAAACTAAAATAAATTGAAATAATTAATTTTGAAACATTAATTACATTACTTTAATATTATCAAAAATAAATATAGAGCGTATTGGTTCACTAGACATGTACATTCACTAGATTTTTTATTGTTGTTAGCAATAAGTTTTTACTTTTTCAAAGTAGCTTTTAAAGAAGTTGGTTATCATAATAAAATTCCCCCTGAATTACTTACTCATCTGGATTATTTTCGGATGGTTAGAAGATTTTTTAAATAGTCTGAGATGGCTATAATAATTTCTTTTGTTATAAGTTTTATTTATTATGCTGTATTTATTGATTTGATAATAGTTAAATGTGCAACATCGGAACTGATTGGGTTTGGGTATATATAAGTTACAGGGATGAAAAAAGGCACCGTGAATACCGGGATGAAAAGTTACCGGGAACACCGGGATATGAAGAGTGTAGGAAACTTAATGGGAACAACAGGATATGGAAATTATCGGATATACCATAGGATATGAAAAATACCAGGAACACCGGTGGGTAATGAATATTATTGGGAACACCGGGATATGGAAATTATTGGGAACACCGGGATATGGAAATTACCGGGAACACCGGGATAGGAAAATTACCGGGAACACCGGGATAGGAAAATTACCGGGAACACCGAGATGAAGAAAATTACCGGGAACACCGGGATAGGAAAATTATTGGGAACACCGGGATATGGAAATTACCGGGAACACTGGGTATGAAAATTATCGGGCACACAGGGATATGAAAATTACCCTGAACACCGGGATATGAAAATTACCGGGACCACCGGGATAGGAAAATTATTGGGAACACCGGAATATGAAAAAAATACTGGGGACACACTGGAGTGATTGGTGATTGCTGATACGAAAAATCAGACACATAACTTGATAGAACTTAAAAAAGGAATTAATACCCTCCACCCGTGCAAGGCCGGGCAAATCAGCTAGTACAGTATAAATTCATATGTGGTACCTTAACCTATTTTTCTAAATAAAAGTTTTCAAAAAAAAGGGTTAAATTTATATTAACATTTTTATTTAGAGATTAAAGTCCTTAACTTTCCATGTCATTTATAAAACTTGAAAATATTGTTTAAAATCATGTTAAAATATTGTTTTCTTCTTTATAGAAAACTAGCTGATATGCCCGGCCTTGCACGGGTGAAGATTATAAATTTATTATTTGAGGCGTTTGCTATCAAAACCAGCTAATTCCATATTTTTCTGAAATCCACTTTTTTGCATATTTTGAAAGTTTAGAGGGTCCTTCATAACCTGGCGAAGGGATATAGCTCAAACCCAGCTCATTCCAACCCAAAATTAGATTAAAAGTGAAAACTGTGATCTCAACTGTGAAATTTCAGATCATTTGAAAAAGTTACTTATTACGTTAAAGTTACGTCATTTACTTAAAACTCGTAAAGACATAAATATTAACTGGTGAACTGGAAAAAAACCAATTCACAACTTAAATGAACAAAAAAACTGAAAAAAGCATGAAAAATCGTGTTTTTGCATCAAAATCAGCTCATTCCAACCTAATTAGTGTAATTACGCCCAAGGTAATGCAACTGGAATGAAAATAAAAAACTAATCAAATTCTAAGTGGTTGTACCTACAATTAAAAATTTAAAAAACAAATTTAGCTTTAGAACTGTGGACGTGAGAAGTTTTTTGTCTCTCCTGTAAAATTTCCAAAAATGGAATAAGCTGGTTTTGATAGCAAACGCCTCATTTTTAAGTTTTCCCAAATACATTTCTAATTTTATATAATCAACATTTACCAATCATCCCGGTATCCCAGGCGTCTTTTTCATATTCCGGTGTTCCCGGTAACTTTTCCTATCCCGGTGTTCCTAGTAAGTTTTCTTATCCGGATGGACTAAAATTCCTTCAGTACTCAAGCGCAATAGTATAACTTTTGAATGATTTCCACATTTACAACATGGAAAAAATATTCTAAAAATTATTTAAAATTTCTCAGATTCCTTAATTAATCATTTCTTTAAGAATAAACGTTTTCGGTGAAATTATTCAATAATTAAAGCTTATTCCGTTTTGAAATTTAAGAAAAAAAATCAATATTTTCTAGTTGAAAGGGAGTTTTAATGGTTTTTGGTTTGTTAACCAACTTTCTTAAAAGTTAAAATATTATCACTTTTTGATTTTACATCCTCGTTTCCATGGACACTATTTTAACAACAATGATATTCTATAAAGCTTTTAAAATATAAAAATTAGATAATCTGTCAAATAAAAATATGTTTAACTATACATAACTTTTAAATTTCATTGAAATATATTTTTAAAATATTAATATAATTTTTAAATAGATTTGTACCTAGTGTTTCTATTAAAAATTGTTGTTTAGCATTAAATTTTCTTTGTAACAATGGAGTAAGCAGATCTCTTCTTGAGGGGAAATGAAGCTATTTCAGCAAAATGACCATAAAAAGGGTCGAAAGAGGGTCAAGGGGTCATTAAAAGTTTTCGAAACATAGCCTATGTTTTTTCATGAGTTTTTTTACGTATGTATACCAAGTTTGGTGCAGATCGGAAGTAAACTGTGGATTTGTATAAAAGACAAACACATATACACACACTTGATTTTATTATATTAGATCCTGAAATAATATACAAGATTAATTATTATAACAGGATATTATTTTCAGGATTTATTTTATAAAATATTCGCTTAAAAATTAAAATTTCTTATTAAATCAATTTTATTACAAGGAAGGCACATGAAACAATTTAACTTATTGGGAACCTTTTTATTATAAAGATCTTTCTATTAGTAGTAATCTCGTTTACAAAACACACATAAAACAAATAATCCTATTAAAATGCTTTGTAATGTGAAAAATGTGTGTACATGTTACCGTTAAAGTATGAAATCCGTTATTTCATAGAATACCTAGTTATTCCATGGAATAACTGATCGTTTCCGTTAAAGTGCAAAACTATCTTGTATTTCATGGTTTAACTAGTTATTTCATAGAATAACGATCTGCAGCCCGTTTAAGTGTAAAATAATCCCTATATCATATATCTCGCAAGACAATACTTGTTGTAACAAATAATTTTATGGTACGTTTCAATAAATACCATTTATACACTGCATAAATTAGATAAATTACTTCTTTTTTATTTTAATTGTCTATCATTAGTTTAATTTCATTTTAGATAAATTGTTTATTTTACACTTTAACTGTCTCTCATTAGTTAAGTTATAGAATACCTAGTTATTTCATAGAATAACTAGTTAAAGTGTCAAATTAATAACATATTACACACTTTAACGGACACGATCAGTTATTCCATGGAATAACTAGGTATTCTATGAAATAACTGCATTATATACTTTAACAGTAACATACATACTTTATCAAATGCCTGAAAATACAGAGCTGAAAGTTTTCCAATTTATTATCTAAACCAGACAGTGATAACTAACAATAAAGAACAAAAACTCACGAACTTGCATAAAGATGACAAAGGAAGGAATAAACCATCTTTGAAACTTCATTAATTTCCTGCTGTGTTTCATAAATTACCATGATAGAGTGCTAGAATCCTTGTTTTTCTACAAATAAGATTTATCCTTTTGTAAGAAATGTGTCATCACGTTCCCAGAAAATTTAGTTTATAATATCTGGTATGACGTTTTTATATTGCAGAGAACGGAAAAAAATGATCCTTCTTGAAATTAAATTTTCAAGTTTGTAATTTTCAACTTAGAGTTTGTTTACTAATCAGTGTCAAAAGTAAACAAATATAACATCCTTTTAACCCAACTTAGGCTCATAAAAATTTTGCTCAACCACTTAAGCTAGTTATTATTCACACACTTGCTGAAATAAACAGAAAAAACGTGCAATGTCTACCGAATACCAGATTGAAAAAATTGGGTTGAAACCATTCTCAAACATTTCATGCATTAAATTTAAAATTATTCAGAAGTCCGCCCCGAATATGAAAACTTTTTATTTAGAAATACGTTCTAGCTTCTTTTGACTAAAATAGCAGATACGCTCGCCTAGCGTCTTGTTACCATTTATGATGTTACTTCGACGATAGTAGTATGAACGATGGGCGACACAAAGCGTAGATAAGAAGAATTATTGAGAATCTTTATATCGGGGAACTATCTCATTTTCATTTGAATTAAATTATTGGAAAAAACTTCATTCATTTAATTTTTCCATAAGTTTATCCTTTTTTAACTTAAAAAACATGTTCTCAAAAAAATTAATAAATTTTCAAATGGAATGTGTTTTGGTTATAAAACTAGATATTCATTAAGTATTTTTCTTAACTTTATCTATGACTTGAACATAATTGAATAAGCTAAATAAAAGTAGAATTTTTGAGTGAATTAAATGATATTATCTATATTATTTTTCCACTTGGAAAAAATATGCTTAAGTCTATATTGTTACTATGAGATGTTGAACGATGCAAACTCACTTTCATTTTCATATTTCTCCCATAACATCGTTTGAAAAGTGTGGTAAGAGCAACATCATGCAATACGCCCAATTTATTTCGAATGACTCACACACGGGTACCACCTTTTGGTCCAAACGAACCTTAAGTGCCATGAATAAGAACACCCCCGAAACACCACCCCCATCGAATGTCACCACCCGTTCCGGTCCATAAAAATTCAACAGCTGCCGAACCCGCCATTGACTTTCAAGGCGCCGTCAGGGACCATTTTTGTTCCCCACGAAAAATTTGTAAGTCATAAGCAGAAGAAGGACGGGAACCACTCTCCTCCACCCGAAAAGAAAATTGGCGGGAAAATCGAATTTGCGGAGAAATGACGCATCCAGTGTAAATACAAACCAAGATGGCGGACGCGGCCGTGAGTCACAACTTCGAATTCTGTTTGTCCTTAGTCAGGGGAGGCGTCTTTATTTAAGTTTGGGTGACAGGACGTATAAACAAGGTTGGGGAGAAGGAAATTAGAATTCCGTGTTCCTCGGTATTAATTACCCTGCAGGAGAGAAAAAGGAATGTCTGGTTGGTTGATCGCTCCAAGAAACGTTGCGAGAATAGAAAATGGCGGGAGTTCACATTAAGGTATATTTGCACTGCATACAGAGGAGGGGCAAAATTTAAGGGAGTTTGGAGTGAGAAGCGAACCGTGTATCACATATGCCAAAGCTTCGTTAAGTTTCAAGAAACTTTCTTTGCTTATTGATTTAATTAAGTTATTCAGTAGAAGGATTTGAAACTTACTCTATCACAATCAGGTAAGGAAGTAGTTTCTAATTCATACATTAGATAACCGTTAGTTTATCATATTTGGAATTTTTGTTCAGTTGGAATACAAATGTTAATGTATCTATTAGAATGGTTTGGTTAGTGTGTGTGACATTCTCTATAATTTCTCAAAGGATTACTCATTACTTTGAAAAGGGGAGAATAAACAAAAACAGTAAAATAATGCATGCACCCCAATACAAAATCATTTCCGATCTTGAAACATTTATCTTCTTCAGTGAAATTAATCTATGAAGACACATTTAAATACGCAAATGTTTTTCATATACTTATCAATATCAATAATAATAATAAAAAAAATTTTTCGTATAATTATAGTATAGCATCTAATTAAATATCTATAAATCTTTCTTTTTATAATTTTTTTTCTCTTTTAGCATATATGTATTGAACAAACAAAATGTTTTCACTTGGAAGGGCCCTTGGCCCTTTAGTGAACAATATGTATTATTTCTTTTTCTTTTCTATTCTTTTGTGTGTTTGTATATTATTATTTATTGTTAATAATTATTATGATCTGTAGTGGTAGCATCATAACGTACTTTAAAGAAAATATTAAAGATAGAAATTTTTCAACTGTCAATTTCTTCAACTTTCAATAAAAACCCTTCAATTGATTTAAAATCAAAAAGTGATAAGTCTGTGTGTGAGTGTGTGAATGAACTCATCACTTTTTACAGATTTAACACTTTTTGTGTTCATTTTCGAGGAATAATCCAGATTGAAGAGTGTGAATAGGGAATACAACATTGATGGGGTTATAAAACGCATTTCTTCGAATTTTTGGATTTTTTCATCATTAGTTTTATCAATTTTCAATCATTACGCTCGCTAGAATTGGAGGAGTGGCCTACAACACTTCACCTCTGCTTTCGCCGAATATTCAACCAATCAAAACTTTCAAAGGAAAGTACCTACCATAAAACGGGGTGAATCGGATCACTTTTGAACTTTGAACTGCTGCCAAAAGTTTAACAATAAAGATTTTGGAATGCTTTGAAAAGACTATTTCTAGCCCTAAGTAGTACTTAGAGGACCTGTTGAAAAAATTCAATTATTTTGAATGGTTTATTTTATAAAAATTTTTAAGTGATCCGATTCACCCTCAATGCGGGGTGAATCGGATCACTGCCAGTTTTTGTGGAAAAACGCAATTTTTACGTTTTAAAGTGATACAGGATCCTGAAATTAGGCTTAAAATAGTCTAATAAGGTAAAATGAATAAATTTTACTAAAATTATGAAAATTTTTTAAATATAAGGTTTTCCGAAAAACTTCTGAAACTTTTTCCGAAATCTGAAAGATCATAGTTAAAAACCCTGAAGTCCAAAGTGTCACGTAAAAACCATCAATATTAAATACTTGAGATCCTGTTAAATCATGGTTTAAGTCCGTTTTTTGCATCCGCGAACTGCCGTTTTGGAAACGGTTATAGGAAACCAATTTGCGCACGCAAAAAATGAACTTTAACAGGATCTCAAGCGTTTAATATTAATGGTTCTTTAGGGTTTACAACTATGATCTTTCAGATTATTAAATCAAAAAAATGTCGAAATACAAAATGAGGTTTTGGCAGAATTTTCACATTTTTTTGTGGTTTTTTAATTTTTTTTCATAATAAAACAAATTTTAAAGTGAAAACTTTTGAGATAATTTAAAGATCATATTAAACCATAATTTTTGAGACCATAATTAAATTTTTACCATTAGTAGTTCTTCTACAAATTGAATTTTTTAATAATTTTTTGGGGTGTTGCTCCATTTTTAACTCCCTGGGATTTGGTCTGGGACCCCAGAACCCTATGTGATTCTGATTCATCTAGGTGTCTACTATCCCCCTAGAAGTGTGGCCCATTATTTATGGGACACCCTGTATATTTAAGAATATAATGTATGATTTTGAAGTTCTGGTGGTATTATTTCTTTTCAAAATGGCAATTAGAAAAGAAGACAGCAAACATCAATCTTCGTAAACTTTTTTCGGCCGCTTAAAAAACTGTGAAAAAAGCATTATTCATGGCTAATAAAATTTTTATGTATATTTGCAATGTTTACATTAAGATGTCAAAGTTTTGAGATGATTTTATAAGTTTAAGATGGTAAATTTTGGCTTTAAAACTGCATATAACTGGTACCTTTCCTTAGTTCTTTAGCACTTCACACACTCCGTTTAGCAGCTGGTGTATGAAATAAAATCAGGACAGATGTGTTTTGCAGATTTTTTTAAGAAATAAAATAATTTTTAAACCATTGAAAGCCTTTCTATAACATTATTGTTTTATCTTTTTCCAGTTTCGAGCAATAAGTGTTGTTGTTTTTTAGTGTTTTCATATGAAGAAAAGAATCGCTTCGTTCGCTTTACCGAAGAAAGTGCTATTGTCAGAAGTTAAAATAAGGCGCTCTTAAATATCGCACTGGTTTCTGCACCTATATTCAAAGATGATTTAATATGCGGCATATTACTAAACAGCTGGGTCTATATGTAAGGTTTTTTTTGTTGATTTTGATGTTGTTTTAGTGAAAATTTCTTTCGAATGACTAACAATAAAGAGTGAAGTTTATCTCAATAGATGTTAGATGTTATGTTTGAGATCAAAATTCATCACCTAAAACTTATCCGAAACTTATCGGTTAACCTTAAAACTTTGACACATTGTAACATACAACATTGTAAACACACAGAAAACTTTTATTGGCCATGAATTACATTCTTCCCAGTTTATAAAGCAGCCGAAAAAAATTTAACGAAAATCGTCGTTTGCGGTCTTCTTTTCTAACCGCCAATTTATAAAGAAATAATAGCACCAGAACTACCAAAACCATACATTATATTCTTAAATATACATAAACCAAAATCCCCTTCGTTTGAAATCTCCACCTGTTATCAGTTTTTCAAAAGAAATTTTCAAACACGCATTTTTATGACTGATCCGATTCGACCCGCATCAGTAGTCGGAATGGCAAAAATCGGTATTACCATTTATTTAAAATTTGATTGCAAAGAAGTCTTTAGAAGAATAGGGAACACACGGGGGATACCTAAAATTAAGAAAAAAGGTTATTTTTTGGGTGCAATAAGCAAAGTTTTGACAGACAAGTTTTTGTAACCTTTTTTTATTCAACTTCAAAGCCGTGGTAGACCTAAGATACTATAGCAAATTAATTTTTGATGGCTGAAAAAACTTCTGAACAATGTGTAGAATAATGCAGAATTTATCCTGATTTTATAACTCTAACTCTAACACAGCCGGAGCTATGATGGTTTAAAAAACTTTTTCAAAAGTGATCCGATTCACCCCGTTTTTCGGTATTTAACCAATATAACGTCATGCACATTAACGAATGCATATTTAAAGCAAAAAAGTATACAATTTCGTTATCCTTTTAATTTTTTGTTTGTCGGACCAGTCACATTACCTGAGAACCTCAAAAACCCTAACCTATAGAACCTACCTATAGTGCAAGATTTATTCTCAACTTCTAACCCTGCAACAAACCAATAACTCCATAACATAACAAACTCCCCCTAAATCTAATTGTTTGTCTCGGGGGCGGTTACATAAATCCCCCAACCACCAACATCTCCAGACTTCCGCCCAGATGATCCCTCCCCCTAACAACAATTGCCGGACGATTCCTTTTTTATCCGGTCCCTCATTCATCCCGGATTCCTGTTCTCCTGATCTTGTTCCTGCTCCAGATAATCCCGATCCCTGATTAGCTGGGCCAGTAAGCAGAGTATGCGGTAATGACATCCCCCGGAATTTTCTTGCTCGACCCCGTGTCGTCACACCTGATTGGCTGTCGGCCGGGGGTGAATTCGAGTGTCTAGCTCGTGCCCTTGGGGTCCGTAAGCTGAGGGAAAGTTGGAGGAAACTTGTTTTTTTTTTTGTGTGATGGTTAGAAGGAGTTTTGCTTTGATCTGAGTTTTATCTTAAGAAGTTGCATGATTCCTATGATGGAGTGTAATTTACAGAATATTAAGAGAGTTAAGAGGGTTAAACAGTGCTGTACAAAAAACATATTGAAGCCAGTAACTAAATTTCAGCTTATGATCTGCTGTAAAATGATCTGCTAAATTCAAATATGACACCCATTTTCCTCCATCACCCTCAGTTTTTAAGGGAATGCCCCCTAATTATTATCACAGCCGTGCATCTATTAACAGCTTGAAACATTGAATCCTCACTCCCTTAAACCGGTCAGTTTTTAAAGAACTGAAGCGTTTCTACTTAGGATAGACCCAAAATATAAGAAAACGTCATTTTTAATCTTTTCAAAATAATCAATATTAATTCCTGAGCTCGCGAGCGCCTTCGCGATTCTGGAAGTCTTCCGAACTCTTCCACGGGGGATTCTGGGAGGCTAACACCTCAGCCGCTTTTAGTAAAAATTTTTGCTGCATATTGTCATCAAATTTGGGTCCTGGGGAAGGGTTAGGACTTTTCAAACGGGAATTGTGTAAAAAAATAAGAGGAAAAAATAGCGTATAGAAACCTCTATAATTTTTAGCTATTTTTTTTGTATTTTTAGGGGGGTAATTACCCCTTTAACGTATTCCTTTGTTATAAATTTATCATATTTTATTAATTTGAACATTTCTTGTTACCTGGGGGGCAATTTGAAGACTAAAACAATGCTTTTTGACCCGGAAAATCAAGTTTAAAGTTATAAAGTCACCGAAAAACGTAAAAAGGGGGAGGGGATGTTCCCCGAAAATCCTGAGTTAATCGAAAGTTTTAATGGTGATTTTCGTATTCAGCGACCCAAAATCTATAAGAAATGACTGTTTTCATCAAGGAAAAAATTTTGAAGGTCAAATTTGTTGAACAGTGTAATTCAGTACCCGTAACTTTAAGCTAAGAAGTTTCTGTAAAACCACTTTTTCCACTAAAAGAGTTTTATTGTAAGAAAAGCAACAATAAATGCAATATCCAGCATCGGAAAACTTCATTTTGCGAAACATTTTAACTGCCTGTAGCCTATAGACATCCTTTTTGTTAAAACGATAGACATATTGGTTGAAATTTTGGATACATAAAAAATAACTAATTTCTGATATTTCAAGTCAGCATGAAGTTCTATATTTACCCAAATAATTTAAATAGTTTAAAAAATATTTTTAGATTAAGAAGAATATATATTTTCACACGAATCTGAAAAATTTTGAAAAAAAATGATGAAATATTATTAGATAAATTTTTATTGAAACAAATATTGTAATACATTTTATAAACCAACAAAAAGAATTACAAATCAAACTTTTTATATAATGCAAGCTTTAAAAACTCAAACTTGTGTTACCTAAGAATATTTCAAATCCCCTTCACTTATTACTTTAGAACCAAGAAATCCTTATTCGCAATTTAAATTGTGTAAGGAGGAAAGTAGATTCAGAGAAAAGGCCGAGGAGCAAAATTTCTTACCGGTGTAAGGTGGTAAGTAATAGCATAGTAAAAGTAATTGTCATTGATACAACTGCATATTCGATCTTCCTCGTAAGATATTGAAACAGCTGTGACACTATTATGGAAGATGCCAATCAACATGTAATAGGGATATTTATATTATATAAAGATGAAATAGAATCTTAGGTTTGTAACAAATTTCTGATCTAAAACTGCTATTCATTTTATTTTAAATTTAAAGCCATGTAACTTGAGTTTTTAGTATAAGTTTTAATTGAGGAAAATTATGATGAATAACAGATCACTTTAGTAATTTGTTTTATCAATACGTTATACAGGGTGTCACGAAAAGTTGTCTAACCCCCTTAACTTTTGAACCCCTACAGATATAGTCATGAAATTGAGGTCTAGGTATAGTAAAATGACCATGCCCTATCTAATGAGACAACTTTCTACCCCTCTAGCGGAAACTTTAATAGTTATAATTTTTATTTTAAAAACTGTTTGTATGTGAAAAAAGTCAGTGACTAAGTTGTAGAACAGCATCTATTCTGTAGGAAAGACCCCTTAAGCAGAAAAATATCTTTAATGAAACCCCCAAAACACATGCTCAATTAGGTTGAATTTACGTAGATTTAACGTCTTAACACGCTCCTCACAAGGCGAAAATGAGAAATTTTCAATTTAATGAACTAAGAATTAAGTCATTTACTTAAATCATAAAAATGAAATTTTATTATTTTCGCCTTGTGAGCATAGAGGTATAAGAATAATAGAGACGGCATGGACGGCAACCCTGTGTTCCAAAGATCAATGCTAGGCAAAAAGAATTCTTTAACATTGGAGCTCCCATAGACGCGTCGATTTCTAAGGTGAAAAATCGTAATAACTCATAGAAAAATGATCGGAAAAAGAAAAAAACACCTGTTTATGATGTAGAAGGAAAAGACTAATTATTCTGAGCTTAAAAATTTATAATATCTCCGAAACATTTTTATGAATGGGATTTTAAAAAACTTCGCGCCGAGTTCGTTCGACTTTCACGAGCTATATTCGATTAAATTTGACATAATTTCAGTTAAATTACTTCTAGTATTATAAAATGAAGTTTTGTGATTAGATTGGATGTGTTTTTGAGTCATTCAAATCAATATTTCTGGTTGAAAATTGTTTTTTACGAAGTTAAGTCATGAAATGAGCTTTGGCGGCCGTTGGCGATCGAGCTTGGCGCTTGTTTTGTGTTGGTGCGGGTTTAATTTTAGCGCGTTATTATTTTTTATTTTGCCTCTTTCTCAAGAATTCAAGAAGATAATTTCCAATAATTATTAAGGAATAATATAAATGCATATTCCAATTATTGAGATGCAGCTTCTAAATAATTGTGATTTTTTAAAGTTTCTGTGGATTTTTTTTGCCATATTGTAAAGACTATTTTTAGATTGCTGCTACATTAATGCTAAAGGTATCAAAATAAGTTACCAATATTTACATTTATGTAATTTTTGTAACAATATTGTTAATATTATTATGGATATTTGTACAAGATTTGGGTACTTCTTTTAGAATTTTAATACCTCAATAAAATAATGTTAATAATAATTAATGTCTCCATCACTGGGGCTGTTTAAAAAAATTTCGCTTTGATATCCTTGAAATTTCATAACACAAAACCTAATCAGTAGAATGTAATCTTATTAATTCAATTTACTAGTTCAAAAGCCATCAAATGTTCGAAAATATTTTTTCAGTTGCGAGTTTGCCATTAAAAAAACTGTAATCAGCAGATTGGTTGGTTGGGGTTTTATGGCATAAGACCCGCCCCCTATTTTCAGAAAAATATTATTTTGAAGCCACATACTCTTATGAATGAAGATTACCGTCACTCTTTTTCCTATTAGTTTTTGGGTATTTAAATTTTGAAGTTTCAAGCTTTTCGGTGCCTTTTCGGTTTTTGCAACATTGTTTGCTAAGATCGAGAAGTGATAAGTAGAGGGGGTTAACGAGCTTAAATGAGAAAGGGGATGAGTCTCCAAGTTAAATAAGGTAAAAAGTAGACCATCAAATTTCAAAGTAATAATTCACTTCACATATCCATAAACTTCTTCCCTGTAGGTTTTGTTTTCGGATGTAATTCGCTATTCAAATTACACAATTTATGCACTTCTATATAAAAGCAAAATTAATTAACTATTTTTTTAAATCTTTCTAACCACTTAAAGTAACAGTTTACTTTAATTTTTGTATTCATCAATTTAAAATTGCTTTCCTTTAAATATTGCGTGTGCTTTATCGTTGTGAATTAGAATAGGATATAGAGTAGTGTTAATTTCATTTATGTTACAGAAAACAGATACTGGAATTAAAATTACTAAAATAAAATGTAACCTTTAAAAACAGAAGCTATCACTAATTTATATTTTAACTGTAAAAAATACGATAGCATTGATACAAAAATACGAAACCTATAAGGCAACAAAAAAATATATATTCTGAGCGCCGCGCCAAACAGCGCGATAACCTCGCCAAATAGCGTGAAATCCCGTAACTCATAACTTTGACATGCTAGGCAGTCATGGGATCGCTCGCTTCCGTTGAAATCGGACCCGATTCCTCCTCTATTCTTCTTTCCTAACTCTATGCTTGTGAGGAGCGTTTTAAGACGAAAAAACTACTTAAATTCAACCTAATTGAGCGTGTGTTTTAGGGGTTTTTTCCAAAATATTTTTCTGCGTAAGGTGTATTTTCCTTCTGAATCTGTACTGCTCTACATCTTAGTCATTGACTTTTTTCCCATACCTCAAATAGTTTTCAAAATAAAAATTATAAGTCCTAAAGTTTCCGCTAGAGGGCGTTAAAAATTGTCTAGTCGGATAGGGCATGGCCACTTTACTGTACATAGACCCCACTTTCATGACCATATCTGTAAGGGTTCAAAAGTCAAAGGGGTTGGACCACTTTTCGCGGGACACCCTGTATACAGGGTGTATCTGAAATGGTTCAACAAACTTTCAGGGATGATAGTAGACACCTAGACGAGTCAGAATCACATAGGATTTGGGGGTTCCAGACCAAATCCTAGGGAGTTAAAAGTGGAGCGACACCCCAAGAAAAATTATTCAAAAATTCAATTTGTAAAAGAACTACTATTAGTAAAAATTTAATGATGGTCTCCAAAATTGTGGTTTAATAGTATGATCTTTAAAATGATTTCAAAAGTCTTCACTTTAAAATTTATTTTATTATGAAAAAAGTTAAAAAACCACAAAAAAATGTGAAAACTGCCAAAACCTTATTTTGTATTTCGAAATCCTTTCTTTTGATTTGATAATCTGAAAGATGATAGTTGAAAACCCTTAAGTCCAAAGTTTCACGGAAATGCAATCAATATAAAACGCTTGAGATCCTGTTAAAGTTTGTTTTTTGCGTGCGCAAACAGCTGTTCTGGAAACAGCTCAAGAAAACTAAATGCGCACGCAAAAAACAAAATTTAACATGATCTCAAGCGTTTAATAATGATTGTATTTACGTGAAACCTTGGACTTAAGGGTTTTCAAATATGATCTTTCAGATTATCAAATCAAAAGAAAGGATTTCGAATAACAAAATAAGGTTTTGGCAGAGTTTTCACATTTTTTTGTGTTTTTTTTTTAACTTTTTTCATAATAAAACAACTTTTTAAGTGAATACTTTTGAAATAATTGTAAAGATCATATTAACCCCTTAACAGTGACATTTATTTCAGAAAAATTGACCCAAAGTGGAAAATTTTTTTGACTGTTTAATTTTGTTCTTTATATTATTATTAGTGTTAGAAAATAATTTTTCATAAAAAAATCAAAATTTAAATGCAATTACAAGGGTATTAATTATTTTAACATACACATAAAAAGTATTGGATTACACACACACACATCTTATTAAATTAGGAAGAAGATTATCGAAACATGATGTCTCACAATCTCTTAACGACGAAAAATCACTATCATCATCGAAACGAACTCAGTTTGGGCTTCACAAAACAGAAACCTCAATTTTTCTCCCGCCCGAGCTGAGCTCGGGCGACACTGTTAAGGGGTTAAACCACAATTTTTGAGACCATAATTAAATTTTTAATAATAGTAGTTCTTTTACAAATTGAATTTTTGAATAATTTTTTTGGGGTGTCGCTCCATTTTTAACTCTGAGGGATTTGGTCTGGGCCCCCAAAATCCTATGTGATTCTGACTCGTCTAGGTGTCTACTATCATCCCTGAAAGTTTGTTGCACAATTTCAGATATACACCCTGTATAATATTACAACTTATTACTATTTTCCTTAGGTTTAAAGTTAAATTTAGAAATAGCCAAATTCAAAATACACACCTGGTTCAAAAAAATGCTAGATATAAACAAAGCTACAGCTGGTTTTCAAAAAACAACTTACGATCACATTTTAACATCATCAGTGTTACAAAAAACCGCTGAAATTTTCATATTAGTGTTTTCTCTTGTAATTTAATGATATACTAGCGCTGACGCGCTAGACCCGGGTTTCGCCCGGGTTTCAGTTTTTTAATAAATATCACCCGATGCTTTACAGATGGGCTTCGCCAGTCCAAATGGGGAAATAGTTAAATAAAGGAGCCACTTTTATGTTTATGCTACAACAATGGATTTTAAACTGCAACAATCGAGAATATGCCTACAACAATTAATGTTACATCTTCTCTTGTTATATTTACAACAATGTGGTTTTGCCCTGAAGTTAGGCAAGAAATATGGGTTTTTAAGCATAAAATTGACTAAAAAAGTTAAAAGGACGCTTCGATTTTAAATTTTTTTTTATTCAGAAACCTTCCCTGGAGCGAGTAGATCAACGTGGTATAGTTTAATAGTTAATGTAGGTTCGAAAAGTTTAAAACTATAAAGGACATACATACAGACAGACATTGATTTTTATATATATAGACTAGCGCTAAAGCGCTAGACCCGGCTTTGCCCGGGCGCAGTAGCGCTGACGCGCTAGACCCGGGCTTCGCCCGGGTTTTATTTTTTTTAATAAATATCACTTGGTGCGTTACAGATGGGCTTCGCCAGTCCATTTTTAAAGAAGATTATTCTGGTGTGTTACAGATGGGCTTCGCCAGTCCATTTAAAAAAATTCTTCTGGTGTGTTAGAGATGGGCTTCGCCAGTCCAAATGTGGAAATAGTTAAATAAAGGAGTCACTTTTATGTTTATGTTACAACAATGGATTTTAAACTGCAACAATCAAGAATACGCCTACAACAATTAAAGTTACATCATCTCTTATGATATTTACAACAATGGGTGTTTTCCATGAAGTTAGGCACGAAATATGGGTTTTTGAGCATAAAATTGACCAAAAAAGTTAATAGGATGCATCGATTTTAAATTATTATTCTTCAGAAACCTTCCTTGGAGCGAGTAGATCAACGTGGTATAGTTTAATAGTTAATGTAGGTTCGAAAAGTTTAAAACTATAAAGGACATACATACAGACAGACAGACATACATACATACAGACATTCATTTTTATATATATAGATAGTCTAGCGCTGACGCTCTAGACCCGGGTTTCGCCCGGGTTTCAGTTTCTTAATAAATATCACCTGGTGGGTTACAGATGGGCTTCGCCAGTCCATTTTTAAAGAAAATTATTCTGGTGTGTTACAGATGGGCTTCGCGAGTCCAAAATAGTTAAATAAAGGAGCCATTTTTATGTTTATGCTACAACAATGGATGTCAAACTACAACAATGGATTCTAAACTACAACAATCGATATCATGCATACAACAATCAATGTTACATCTTCTATTGTTATACTTACAACAATGTGGTTTTGCCCTGAAGTTAGGCATGAAATATGGGTTTTTAAGCATAAAATTGACTAAAAAAGTTATAAGGACGCATTGATTTTAAATTATTTTTATTCAGAAACATTCCCTGGAGCGAGTAGATCAACGTGGTATAGTTGAATAGTTAATGTAGGTGCGAAAAGGACATACATACTATAAAGGACATACATACATACATACATACATACATACATACATACATACATACATACATACATACATACATACATACATACATACATACATACATACATACATACATACATTAATTTTTATATATATAGATAATTGAAGTAACTAAGTAACAGATGATAAAATGATATAATGAATTATGCACTATGCAGTACATTTGAGGAAAAAATGACTCAGATGTGATTTCTGGCGAACCACTTGGGTTAGGAAGACAAAATAGGGGTCGTTTTTCATTAATTAAAGTATTCTTTAACCAAAGAAATTTTCGAGACCTTAGGGGGTCGTCTTCATATTAAACGAAACACTAACTTTTTTTTCCAATGGGGACCCCCAATTATTATTAGTTTTTCTGAAAGACCATCCCCCCAAACCCTTAAATAACCAGTTTCATCCAGATTGATTAAAAAAATTTATTTTTCAAAAATAAACTTAAAAATTTTTTTATGGTAATCAATTCTTGTAGAAATTTTATGTAGGAAACCAAAATTTCAATCGATTTTATCTAATAGTTTTTGATAAAACGAACTAGAAAGAGCATTTGCTGTATGCATTTTCGGCAACGGTATACGGCCCCGTAAGATATTAATTCGTTTTTATCAAAAACTATTGGATAAAATCGATTGAAATTTTGGTTTCCTACATAAAATTACTACAAGAATCGATTACCATAAAAAAATTTCACGATTTAAAAAAAAATTTAAGTTTATTTTTGAAAAATAAATTTTTAATCAATTTGGATGAAACTGGGTATTTAAGGGTTTGGGGGGATGGCCTTTCAGAAAAACTAATAATAATTGGGGGTCCCCATGGGGGAAAAAGTTAGTGTTTTTTTAATATGAAGACGACCCCCTAAGGACTCGAAAAATTTTTTGGAAAAAGAATACTTTAATTAATGAAAAACGACCCCTATTTTGTCTTCCTAACCCAAGTGGTTCGCAGAAATCGCAACTGAGTCGTTTTTTATTTCCCCAACTGTACATGTACATTCAAGTAAGATGTTGCAGAGAAGTAGTAACTGAGAGAAGTGCCTGTAAAACTACTTTTGCCACTGAAAGAGTTTTACTGTAAGAAAAACAACAGTAACGTTTTTGGATCGCACCGTATTTGGTATTCATCTCATATTTTATAAAGTTAATTATATAAATAAGTTAGATGGATAAAAAATGCACTTTTATGCTAAATATATATTATAAAGGTGATAAATTAATATTTATAAAGGTTCTAAAGATGGACCAAAAAGAATTCCAAAGTAAATGCTATGAACGATTGGATTGAACTTAATGTGGACAGAGCCATGCAAAAAAACGAAATGTGAACAATGCAGGGGGAAATTAATGATGTTTGGTTAGTGTAATAGTTAATCTAAGTTAATAAATTTTCTGTGGAAATTAATCAAATTTGAAGTTCAGTTCATTAATAACTCGAGTGGTTGAGCTTTTCAAAAGGATTTAGCGTAAACTGTAATAGACATTAAAACTATTTTGAATATTGTTCTTGTTAATATTATATTTTAATTTTATTTTTTAAGTAGAAGTTATTCCAAATTTTCATTCTGAAGGTACAGGTTGTTCGCGTAAATAAATTTTTAAATATTATTAATTTTGAAATAAAGGCGTAATAGGGTTCTTAAGTATATAGAATTGATAAACTAATATTAATATTTTCTATGCATTAAACTCTCTTTCCTAACAAATTATCCGCTAGTTTAGTTAATTATTATCCCTACTTTAACCCTTCTAATCCTAACACGCCCGATATTACCATTGAATCCAAGGAGAAGTTCAGAGAGGCTAGGTCTGAAATCGTTAGGTTACGTTTTAAGGCTTAAACCATATTAATATACACGACGATCAAGCCTATTATTTTCTATACTGAAAAGAAAAATTATCTCGCCGAATTAAGTTCTTTTTACTTTAGGTTAGGTTTACTTTTAGGTTTTCACGCTAGTACAGGGATGTTCTTTGTAAAGGTTCAAATATTTGACAATCTATTAATAAATCTTATAGAATCAATATTTTTCTCAATTTAAACGAAACGCTTTATGAACGAAAACGAGTTTTCGAAATAAAAGTATTTATGATAATAAGTTCTACCTTAATGTCGAATGGACGTAACACATGAAAACAGCTTAAAACAATGCAAAATTAATTATTATTTCTTTATAATAAATAAATATAGCTATATGCTACGGGCAATAGGATAAATCCTGGTATTGTAAGGGATAAATACTCATTGATAAATAAATATCACTGAATTTATCACATTACCAGCCTCAACTTCGGGTATTATTAATAATAGCCCGTTTATCACTCTGCCCGAAACATACACATTTAGTATCATGTGTTTAGGGAATTCGCTTTGTTCTTATACTAAAAAGATATAGGTAAAGGATAATGATTTTTTTGCAGTTACAACTGCTTTCGAAGTCAATTAAAGTTATCTGAAGTTCTGGCTGCAAGGGGCTTAAGAAGTACTATACCATGTCATAAGAAATAAGTGAACAATAATTACATGTTTTCGTCCAAAAGAATTCTCTTTAGTAAAAACAATTCCACATTTTATCTAGAAAAACTAAATTTAGTGAGTATGTCAGTTTAATAATCGGGTAAGTAAAACAAACAGCGATAGAATTCTGAAAAATAATTGTTTCTAACAAACTCCCTAGGTACCAGATTTATAGTTCTTTTCATGTCTTTTAACGATCTTAAGCTTAAATTTTTGGAAACACTTTAAAAATGATGGCTCGGTATCAGTTTCCCTATTCTCAAACTACTAAAGGGAAAAAATGACATTTGTGAGAAAATAATGAGGACACCTTTTGCTTGTTTTTCTTCTTTGAGAGTAACAAAATTTTTTGTGTCAGAGATGTTAAGACTATCGCAATTATGCTATAAAAGAATGTTCGCAACATTTATTCTTACAGTAATCATAACAGGATGTAACTATAAAAATATGAAAGCTAAATACTAATAACAAACAATTCATTTGGTGTTTGTTTACAGAAAAATATATTCTTTGGAGAAACGGATATTTTTTACTTTTATTGTAAGGATAATTTTATCATGGATAATAAGAGTTATCTTTTCTTTGAAACCATAAAAAAAGTGTTGGTTGAAAGCTGGAAGAGCAATTAATATTTGGTGAGTTTTCTGATTTACAAAACTTTATTTGATGCACAAAATCTAGAAGGGGGAAATTAAAGAAAAACTTATATATTATTCTTAAACAAACTCTTTCTTAGTTTTTAGAGTGTATAAATAAAAAGCTTATTTCTCTTTCAAAATCGTATTTATATAAAATGTATTTTACAACAAATTTCAAATATATTTGTGGCATTACTTTTTTCTTTAAAAACATAAATTTTATAAATGATTTAAAAGGTTAATTAAGGTTATTTGATATTATACCTATAAAACGTCTAAGTACGGAATATTAAAGATTTTAACTAAATTTAATGAAAATATTTCTGTCATCAAGTTAAAACTAATAAATCAAAATCAGAAATAAAATAATTTAGAAAATAAGCTAACACAAATTAACATAATGCTTGAAGTATAAAAACTATTATCCGAAACCTCAGTGAAATTACTTTTTGAAAATTAATTATCGTTACATGGAATAACATCGTTCTATTACCAAGTCCAAAACTTATATTCATATAGTTTATCAATCATAAATTTCATTTTGATCGTATTAGGGTTCTCTATTTTCAGAAAAATCTTAAAATATTATACCAATCAAAGCCAAAGTTAGGATTTTAACGTTATTATTTATTTACCCTTTTCATCATTCTCATCTCATGAATAAAAAAATATGGTATTAAAATATTTTCTAGTTTTTTTTTTCACACATTTAAAGTTTCAAAGTTATCTATGCGTTTTTAAATTAGAAATATTATACAGTAAAATCCCGTTACAACGAATGCCGATACAACGAAAAATCCCGTTATTACGAATATCCAGAAAGTCCCCAACCGTTTTATTTGAATTAGCGATAGTACGGTTACAACGAATAAATTTTACGGTCCCGTGAAGTTCGTTATAACGGGATTTTACTGTACATCACAAAAACTTAAAAGTTTTTTAAGAGTTAAGTTAAGAGTTTTTTTACATGTAATAATAATGTGTTACACAGTTCTAGATTTTCCATCGACAATTTTTACTGAACGAGTATTTTATTATGTACTTCAATACTGGAAAAGAGTTTAGGTGTAGGAAGATCCTATATATCTAATGAAATACTATGTTATATAAAAACAAATTTATTAATTTGAAAAAGTTTTGAAATAAGATAAAAACAAATGAAAGCTACCGGAAGATAAACTGATTCATCTTCCTTTATTTAGTTCTAATGCCTAAGCTCCCCTACTCCAAATATCAAATGCAAACAGTATTTCCTAAATAAAATGAATGAGAACTAAACTGAAGCACTATTGGAAATAATACTAACTCAGAAAATTCCAAGATAATAATATCAACCAAAGAGTAAATGAATACCTCATATACAAAATTCCCTCTAAAAAAACAAATAGATTTCTCCTTTAAATGGAAACAATTGAACTTAAATGACCCACATCCGCGAAAACGTATTAACGCACAATAATAACTATCAACTCCTCGGGAACAATAATCAGGTCTGGAGGCCCTCATATAGAAACGAAATACGGCATTATCCGAGCTCGATTGGGTCGAGTGGATGGCAAATATTTAACCAAAAGCATACGCTCTGCAAAGCTCCATAAGACGAGGGGGGACCAGAATTTCATGGAAAAACCTTTTTGCGGGGAAATTGTTTCTCGCTCAGAATCGTTTGCTGTTTGGAATGACAAACGATGGGTCTCTGTGGAGAGGAAGATCATCATCTCCCGGGTGCTTCTATCCCCGAGATGAAAGAGCTATGAAAACAATGTGTTTTCGTCTGAGTTGCCACTTGCGCATTAGCTTTTCTGGAGATGGGGGTTTGGGAGTAACTGGTTATTGTGTGGGTCTGTATCTGTATCTGGGTGAATACTGTATCTTTTAACAAATCTTTCTTGGTTTCTTACTTCAAAGTTTCAATACGTCCTTTTATAGGTATATGTTTTCAAAATTTCAATAAGGATGGGATTAACGATATTATCTTTAACATGAAAGGCAAATTCTTTTATTTAGGAGTTTTTTACAGGGTGTTTCTAAAGTGCTTTTCACGGCTTTTATTTGGAACCAATGTGTTCTAAGGTCATGGAGAAGTAAGGTCTACCTCTAGGTAAAGGACCCTGGAGAATCTATTATTGAGATGATTGAAGCTTTGGACTTGGTGGTAGAAAGATGCTATTAAGGATAATGTTATTAATTTAATGATTGGGGGAAATAATTTCCACAAAATTATATTTAATGGGCGAGAAGCCAAAGTGTGGTATGTAATTGATGACGTGAGATAAGTTTTCTGTAAAACTAAAAATTCAATTTAACACATTTCTGGGGTTGATATTCTGTCCTCTGATTTATCGCTGCTACTAAACAACCTTTGGATGCCAGAGATGCTACCAAAAACGAAGATGAGTATAAACCTCGTCGAAAGAAGTTAAAGTTTACCAACTAACCTCCTATATGTGAGTTGTCATTCCTTTTCACTTGTACTCATTGTCTTCTAACCATCTGGTTTATATTTTGGATTATTATTTTTATTTTAACTTAAAATATTTTCTTTGATGTTATAGAGTATTTGCAATCACATGACTCGGAGCTAGCAAAGGCCTTAGCAACAGACGCGTTGACCTATAGAAGTTAACAGTTAAAAGAAAATAACTGGTTATGGAATCTTTCTATTGGAGCATTTGCATTCACATGATTCGGACCTGGCAACCTCCACCATAGCAACAGATACCGTCGCACCAAGCAACCACCCTAGCAACAGACGCGTTGACCTACAGCAGTTAAAAAATAGCTGGTCGTGACATCACCTGAAAACACTCTATTGGTACAAAGTTTACTTAAAAGTCTCAATTAGTCTAATCAATGAAACAAACCTAAATTTTTGAAAACTAGTTAAATATTTTAAACATACAGACTTTATTACAGCAAACACAACCCTAACTTTAGATAAATGGCCAAAACAACCTCATCTTTATTTCTAACCCTAACGAAATATCCAAACCACAATCGTTAAACTAGCGAAGTCAGATCACATACTCTCTAGATTACCTTCCAAGATAAACCACTACCAAAATCTTACGTTTCCCTCTTCCCTCTCGTTACTTAAAAAGAAACTCCTAAACATTTCTTTTCACAGCTTCCGTATCCATAATTTATTGTCCTTGGCCTCCCAACAAAGTAAAAGGAAGGAGAGTTTTTCTTTTGAAAAGTACCTGGGAGAAACACGGTTCGCCATTTTCTACTTGAGCCCCCTACATAATCTCTCTAGATAACTCTCCTTGTAGTCTTTCTCAAGAAAACAAAAGATTTCGAAAAATAATTTCGTGGAAACGGACCAAGTAATTAAATTTTCAACAGCTGGCTCAAGTAGTGGATTAAATCAGGGCTAAATTCTAATGAATATGATTTCCTCTTTGGGAGACTTTTTCCACTGGGGGTGTTTCTGTCGTTTTTAATTAAACATGAGGCTAAGTTTCGTGTTGCAAGTTTACTTTGAAAAGTTATATGGTAATGAGAATTCATTTCGTTTTTTTATGTTCGGTATAATGCTTAGTTGTGATGAAGATATTCACTTAAAAAAGATTGAATACTAAATTAACTGAAAATAAAAGGAAATAATGTATTGGTTGAAGAAGTTATGATTTACATTTGTACGCCCGATTCAAGTTTGTAATGTGTGATGGAGAAGGTTATTGTAGTTCACTATGAAATGGAGTTTAGCCATGCTTATCAATTAATTCAATTTCGTTTCAATTTCGTCTTAAAATTTTCTGAGCATCGACACACTACATTTAATCATAAATTTACCTTCAACTCTCTTCAACACTACTTTTATACGTTGAACATTGATGTAGATATTAATGCCAAAATTTGACCGTAATTTGTCATCTATTTGTAAGTTAGTAAGTCGGTTCAATTCCGTTAGAGTCCCCGCTAAATATCGCCTATCTCTTTTGGACACCAAAAAGTATAAATATTGCTAAATAATTTTAAATTCATGGATTAATATATTTAATTAGATGTATAACTGTTCAGTTTATCATTAAAAATTTCAAAAAAATTGTTTAAATTTGAAAACTAAGCGTTCAAAAGAGATAGGTGATATTTAGCGGGGACTCTAACGGAATTGAACCAGTAAGTCTATTAGTAAGTATTATTTTTAGAAAGGACCAAAATTTATTCATACTTAAATTAAATACAGAATATTCCAATAATAGAAGAAATCAGAACTTTCTCTGGTTCAATTCCGTTAAAAAGGTCCCGCTAAATACCGCCATGCTCTTTTGGTGCATATTCACAAAGCCCGCAAAGTTTTTTTTTACTTTTTCAACAATGCACATGCGTGTGGACTTGAACTTTGCTGTTTTTTTTGGAAATTTTAATAAAATAATAACTGGGGATAGAACCCAGGAACTGCCGCATGCTACGCTGGCATCCTACCACTGCTCCTACGGGGATTCAGTAACTTCAAAACTTATTAGTATAAGATGTCATTTCTTTGTGACGCATGCGCATTATATCAAATTATAAAAACCTTGTGGGCTTTGTGAATAAGCTCTTTTGGTCACCAAAAGTATAATTATTGCTAAATAATTTCAAACTAATAGATTAAAATGTTTAGTTAGATCAATAACTGTTTAGTTTATCAATAAAAATCAGAAAAAAATTGTCGATATTTGAATATATGGCGCTCACAAAAACTTGGTGATATTTAGCGGGACCTTTAACGGTATTGAACCCTTTCTCTTATGCAGAACTGGTGTGGATTCGGATCGTTTTAAAAGAAAACAAGTATAACTTTTTATAAAAATAGTAGGACTTTAGTAAAACATATTTTAAAATCATTACTAAAATTTTAATTCATGAAATATGAGTTCATGTCAGTAACTACAGGGTTTAATCCATCCGAAGAGAAAAAAATCTTGAAGCACTCCCCAAACTGAGTACAAAAACAATGTTTTCCATCAAATCCATTTCGTTATTAGAAGCACCTTTCAACCAACACTGCCACATCCTCAATGACTTTCCATCCACCGATTGACATCTTAAAAGCATTTCCGTACGAAAGAAAAAATGACACAACCGGACAAGATCACCCAAACCCGCCCAAGGCACATTTCCATTTTCCAACGTCTTTTTGTCTCAACAGATGCGTTCGAGTGCGTTATACGCCAGAAGTAAGCGATGGATAAAAAAAAGAACAAGACCCAAAGGGACCTGGCCCTCCGATTTCTTCCTCAAGAATTACCCTCGGTTAGAATCTGTTGGTCCGGGGCACCGCCGCAAGACATCACGTTCGTGGTCTTTTTCTGTACTTATTTCCAAAACCGAAGATTTATTTTTGAAGAAAAGAGGAGAATTTCAACGTATTTGCTTAGGCTTAGTAGCGGTTTTTCCTCTCCTCTTGCTGCGGGTTTTCCCGGGACTTGACCAGAATATGGAAATATAGCATGACGGGAATGGATATTTATGGTAAAGGGTGGTGCTTTAGGGACGGTGAGGCAGGAGGAAATCTTGAAAATATCGCGTTTCCTTCTTTTCTTATCCCCTAAAATACGGTATTTGTCAAAAGGGGATACACACAGGGTCATAAGAAACAAATTCGGGATCTTTGCCGCAACTTGGTGTACTATAAAATGTTCTTAATGGTATAGTAAATGGTAAATTCGTTTAAGATATGAGTGAAATGATACAGGTGTTTATACTGCAACATCAGATGCCTTTAAGCACACATAAAAAAGTAACTGGTTACACAAAAAAAATTGATAAAAATGTTTTTAGGGAAATGGACAATTCCCGGATATTTTTATTCTTTTAATTTGATAAAGAAGGCTGGAAAATAAATTTTGGCGCAAAAATTTTTCATTCTGAAACTTAATTATTTTTATTTGTTTATTTTTATTTATTATTTTTATTTTATTTTAATTGCTTCTTTAAAAATAGTTGTATGATGTCAATTGATGCAAACAGCAATACGAGTAGCCAATAAAGAGTATCCTTTCGGCGATTCTTGATGTTTGTATCAAATTACGTCACAAACGTTTCAAGGGCAACTCAAATTTATCTGTTTTTATTTCAATTTTATTAATACCCTTTCAGTTTAAGCCGCCCGAAGTTCTCTATACAGGGTGTATCTGAAATGGTGCAACAAACTTTCAGGGATGATAGTACTCAACAAGACGAACAAGAATCGGTATAGAAAGGGGGGTCCCAGACCAAATCCCAGGGAGTTAAAAATGGAGTACACCCCAAAAAATCATTGAAAAATTCAATTTGTAGAAGAAATACTATTGGTAAAAACTTAACTATGGTCTCAAAAATTGTGGTTTAATATGATCTTTAAAATTACCCCAAAAGTCTTCACTTTAAAATTTTTTTATTATGAAAAAAGTTTAAAAACACAAAAAAATGTGAAAACTCTGCCAAAACCTTATTTTGTATTTCGAAATCTTTTCTTTTGATTTGATAATCTGAAAGATCATAGTTGAAAACCCTTAAGTCCTAAGTTTCACGTAAATACAATCAATATTAAACGCTTGAGATCCTGTCAAAGTTTGTTTTTTGCGTGAGCAAACAGCTGTTCTGGAAACAGCTCTAGAAAACTGCTTGCGCACCCAAAAAAGAAACTTGAACAGGATCTCAAGCGTTTAATATTGATTACATTTCCATGAAACTTTGTACTTATAGGTTTTCAACTATGATCTTTCAGATTATCAAATCAAAAGAAAGGATTTCGAAACACAAAATAAGGTTTTGGCAGAGTTTTCACATTTTTTTGTGTTTTTAAACTTTTTTCATAATAAAACAAATTTTAAAGTGAAGACTTTTGAGGTAATTTTAAAGATCATATTAAACCACAATTTTTGAGACCATAGTTAAGTTTTTACCAATAGTATTTCTTCTACAAATTGAATTTTTCAATGATTTTTTTTGGGGTGTTCTCCATTTTTAACTTCCTGGGATTTGGTCTGGGACCCCCCTTTCTATACCGATTCTTGGTCGTCTTGATGAGTACTATCATCCCTGAAAGTTTGTTGCACCATTTCAGATACACCCTGTATAGGTTTCAATGGCTATCTACTGTGGCTGGCTTAGGACTGAAAAGGTTAAATCCCATTTTTCCTCTTCTTATTTAATTTAATTTTAACTTACACACTATTTTTCTTACCAACTTAATTCCTTACTACCAACCCGAGAATTGAATTAAGATCAAGTAAATTACGCTTCCAAACTACTAAAATGTGAAGAGTTTATGAGACATATCCGGATTAACAAAGATCTATACCTCCGAAGGTCATATTATATTGCAGAGTTTCAACATTCACGGGGATCTTTTCCACTCAAAAGACAGTAAACCGATATTTACAACACTGGAAAATTACAAAAGACACGGAAAGACGACGATTATCATAGAAAAACTGAAAAATTACGAAGCACAGAAACCAGGAGTTATCGACACAACCTCGGTAACAAGATCTCAGCGATGGTGACATCGGAAGTTATCTCCTACCTGAAACCCAATTCCATATTTCCGACCATTCTGCCCCAAAAAGCAACAACACAAAGCCTTCCGCTCATAAAAATTTTAACAGCCCGAGCAGATAGCGAAAGGGTGCAATAAAATCGAACCACCTCCCTGGCCATTCTGACACTTCCCCAGGAAGGAAAGGTCCAAGGAAGGAATAAGTAAGGAATAAAAAGTAAGCCGTTCCTTGGAAGGGCCATAAAACTCGGTTATATTTCGAAGGGCGGCTGCCTCACTTGGCAGGTAATCTAATTGATTAAATGGAATGCCGTCCCGGTCTCTTCTGTCACGGACAGGGTGGGATATGTTGAACTGACGGCACGAAGAGGGCAATAAATACATGGAAACACGGCTTTTCAGTTTGTAGAGAAGTACTTGGAGGGGTGGTAATTGGAGTGATTCGAGTAAGGTGGGAAGAAACGGATTTCAAGCTTTTTGGGGCAGTTTATTATTTTTTACAGAGAAAATCCGAAACTTGCAACGACTAAATTTGTTGATATAGAGTAGATTTCAGTACCAAATTGGGGAGATTAGTGTAAAAAAGGTTCACACACTTTATTTGTATTATTATAAAGTTTAAGTTTTGTTACTTGATTGGGAGAGAGGCAAAATCAATATACAGGGTGTCCCACGAAAAGTGGTCCAGCCCCTTTAACTTTTCAACCCCTACAGATATACAGGGTGATTCAGAAATAATCATCAATATTTTGGGGGGAGGTAGAGGGGCCCTAGACAAGCATATTTCGAATAGGGATGGTGGGGTGCAGCCTTACCGTTAAAGAGCTAGGACCTAATGTAGTGCGAGCGCGTTTCAAAAGGCCGTTTTTAGAAGGCCCGTGTGACGAAACAAAACATAATAAAATGAAAAACATTATTGCATGAGGTAAAGGAGTATCCGTACTACTGAAATCCTCAATGTGATAGAAATTGGACCACTTGCTAAACCGTGGGGTGAGTTTTAAAGCGTGCAAAATTAATCCCTTAGTCAAAGAATGGAGTTCCCTAAATGGTATTAAGAAAAATGATGATCGAGATCGGGGAAGGAATTTTCAATGATCAAACAGTTTCAATGATCAATGTTACGATCATTGAAAATTCCTTCCCCGATCATCATTTTTCTAAATACCATTAAGGGAACTCCATTCCTTGACTAAAATATTAATATTGCACTTTTGAAACTCACTCCACGGTTTAGAAAGTGGTTCAAATTCTATGGAATTCATGGTGTAAGTAGAAGGGATACTTGCTTACCTTATGCAATAATGTTTTTCATTTTATTATGTTTTGTTTCGTCAAAAGGTCCTTCTAAAAACGTCCTTTTGAAACGCGTTCGCACTACATTAGGTCCTAGCTCTTTAACGGTAAGGCTGCGCCCCACCATCCCTGTTCGAAATATGCTTGTCTAGGGCCCCTCTACCTCCTCCCAAAATATTGATGATTATTTCTTAATCCCCCTGTATAGTCAAGAAAGTGGGATCCAGGTATAGTAAAGTGATAATGCCCTATCCTATCCGATGAGACATTTTTATTTTAAAAACTATTTGAGGTATGTGAAAATTGTCAATGACTAAGTTGTAGAACCGGATTTAGTAGGAAAAGACACCTTAAGCAGAAAAATATAAAAATATCTTGAATAAAACCCCTAAAATGCACTCTCAATTAGGTTGAATTTACGCAGATTTTACGTCTCAAAACGCTCCTCACAAGGCGAAAAGGAGAAATCTGTGGCGAACTTAGTCACCAGTATAATAGTCAAATAATTTAAATGGGCTATAAATACCGACTGAAGCGTTTGTAACTCAGAAGTATACTTTTGAGTCGTATGACCTTCGGATCGGTATCACGTCCGGGTTCACCAATGTGGCATATGCGGGGCCACGAGGAGATACCGATCCGAAGGTCATACGACTCAAAAGTGTACTTCTAAGTTATAATTGTTTCAGTCGGTTATTGTAGCCCATTTGAATTATTTGACTATTATACTGGAGACTAAGTTCACCACAAATCTTTACTTTTATGACTTAAGTATAAATGACTAAAAGTATTCTTAGCTCATTAAATTTAAAATTTCTCATTTTTGCCTCGTGAGGAGCGTTTAAGAAATAAAATCTACGTAAAATCAACCTAACTGAGCGTGGGTTTTAGGGGTTTTATTCAAGATATTTTTCTGCTTAAGGTGTCTTTCCTTACTTAATCGATGCTGCTTTTTCACATACCTCATATAGTTTTTAAAATAAAAATTATAACTTCTTAAGTTTCTGCTAGAGGGCGTTAAAATTTGTCTCATCTGATAGGGCATGGTCACTTTACTATACCAAGACCCCACTTTCATGACTATATCTGTAGGGGTTAAAAGTTAAAGGGGTTGGACCACTTTTCATGGGACACCCTGTATATGTAGCAACTATTTTCAAACCTATCAGGAGAATGACGTGGCTAATTATTGGTTAAAATAGTTAATCTTATTTCAAAAGTTACATTTTGAAGTTAGCTCTTTTATTCTATTTTTTTTAAATAAGTCGAATACTTTTCTTTACATTTTAGTCATAATTTTCGGAAATGCCCCATTGGCAATTGATGCGAAAGTAGAAGTTGACAAATTTAAGAATAACTTTCTATTTTCATATATAAATTATGAGTATTATTATTAATTGTTTTTTTTATTAAACCAGTTTCTGAGATATTTTTGGGATATTATGAATGAAATACAGTATATTTTTTCCACCAAAGCTTTCTGCTCTACTATAAAACATTAAATAAGGCGAAATACTTGGATTTTTATTTTTAAAACAGGATTCCCAGGTATGTTCAGCTTAGGACTAACGATGCTTATTGGAGACTGAATAATTAGTTAATAAATTTCTTTTTATTTCTCAATGTTTTTATACTAAATTTTAAAAACTTCGTTTTACAAAAAAACAAGTTTATCTTCTTCAGTTTTAATTTCTTAAATGGTATACATTTTAATGTGAGTTTACACTTACATTTTAATACTTGAAAGGTCCATATGTTTATCGATTATATACCTGAGCATAAGTTTTATTTGAGCATAAACATTCAAGTCCGTCAAACAAGAAAACTAATATTTTAAAAACGTGTAGCAATAAAACTTGTATATTTTCCCCTAAGTATGACGAAAATATTCTGAGGTAACGCAAAAATACTTTAAATAACCAAATAGTTTAGTTAAAGATGTGAGATCTTTGAATATTTAAAATCCAAAAATATATTTTAGTTGGTATATTTTTTCTTAAAACAAACATACTTAGCTGAAAAGTCTGGTAAATAGTTTGAATTTTTTATAGCTGATGTACTTATAGTTTATGAGGCTCCAAGGAATGGGGACACATGCAAGTTTCCCCCATGATAAAACACCATAAAATTTACAGCATTATGAATAAATTAGATTTGTCTCATATTTTTTCGTTTAGCTTCTAAATGTCTTTTCGTTTCTTGAGAAATGGATTCTCAAAAGAAGTAAGGATTTATAGACGAAACTTTTTTCCACTAAGATTTTTGCCAAAGTCTATAAATAATGCTTACTATAGCGTGCATTTTATATGCTATGAAGGTAAAATGGGTAGGACCCACTTTGAACGAGTTCTATAAAAATAAAATTTTCTTTTAGTTTTTACATAAACGAAATTGAAAGGTTTCGAGTCAAATAATTAATTAAATAAAGCTAAATAACGTCCACACTTGTAATCAAGAAATCGGAAATACTACATAATAGGAGTTTTAACTTTCATACTGTCAAAATATATTTTCTTTTTCGAACCTCATTTTTAACTTAGAAAGAATCTCAATTTTCCCTCCCAATCACTACTATTTAAAAAGTTATTTGTGTAAGTGTGTGTAGCTCTAATTCATTGCTTACTTAAGGTCTTCTCAAAGTAAAAAGAAGAGCTAACTCCCAAAAGGTAACTTTTACGCTTTTCAATACTGATTAACCCATATAAAAAGACAATATCTTCAATCAACCTTCCCAACTCAAACAACGCCAAAGCGATTAAAACGTTAACATCTGAACAAACAAATCCCAATTCCTCTCTTATCTAACAGAAAACACGCATTACAACACAGTTTTCTCCCAGAACCAATAACTAACCGGAGAAGGTAAAGAGGAAAAAATCCCGCCAATCACTGCTACAACAAATCACAATGGAGAAAATCGACTCCGTTTGTTCCTAATCCAATTACAAGCTGGAAAGTCTTAAAAGTTAAGCTACGTCACGGGATTTCCGAGCCTCTCCGATAAAACGATTAGGCTCTCCGATTTCGATGAATGGAACGATAAATAATCGTTGGGAAGAAAGTAACAGAATTTTCAGCGGAGCTGTCGATAATTCATAGGTTGGAAGGGTTTTAGGGTGGCTATCTCGACATCACAGACACTCGTTATATTGATTCGGCAGCTATCCCTACTCGCTTTTTGTAAGTTAGATCTATACAACCTGCATCTAAGTTTTAACCTTTTCTAGGGTCAGTTCATGAGAAGAGAAGGGAGAATTTCTTAATCTTATAAAAATGATTAGAACAACATAAAAAACATAGCACAATTAAAACTACAAAAGCTGACTGCTGTTTCAGTGGTTTATAGGAAACCACCTATGCCGAAATTAAATTAAATTTATTTTCGCCAAGACGAAAGTGTAATCATTTTTGTGAAATTGACTTTAGCACAGGTTTAATCTTTTAATAATGATATTCAAAATTACTACAAGAATTCATTTCAGAAGGTTCTCTTAACAGGTTAGGGGACATCCATAAATTATGTGAATAAAAGTTATAAAGAAAATCTCACGTGAGAATTTCAGGGGGGAGGTTTAGAAAAATCTCACGAAGGGGGAGGGAGGGGTACAATATTTGGAAAAAACACCTCACGAAATTTATGATTGGTTAGTTGGAATTTTTATGGCATACGTATTTTTTGATTAATGATATTTATACAGGGTGATTCAGAAATAATCATCAATAATTTGGGGGAGGTAGAGGGGCTCTAGACAAGCATATTTCGAATAGGGATGGTGGGGCGCAGCCTTACCATTAAAGAGCTAGGACCTAATGTAGTGCGAGCGCGTTTCAAAAGGCCGTTTTTAGAAGCCCCGTGTGACGAAACAAAACATAATAAAATGAAAAAATCTATTGCATGAGGTAAAGAAGTACTCCTACTACTTACACCATGAATTCGATAGAATTTGAACCACTTTCTAAACCGTGGGGTGCGTTTTAAAACGTGCAATATTAATCTCTTAGTCAAACAATGGAGGTCACTTAATGGTATTTAGAAAAATGATGATCGGGGAAGGAATTTTCAATGATCGTAACATTGATCATTGAAACTGTTTGATCATTGAAAATTCCTTCCCCGATCTTCATTGTCCCAATCATCCCCGTGGTGGGGATGGATGGGACACCAAGCGGGGATGAATGGGACAGTGAAAAAAAGTTCAAAAATTTACAAAATAACAAAGTTATTTTAAATATTGCACAACGTTTAGCTTTTTAATGGAACAACACACTTCTATTTTCCAAATAAAAAAATAAAAAAAGCATTTAAAGGGCAAAAAGAGCCTACATTTATTCGACTTCATGACAAGTAAAATTAACGCATAAACTGAAGCAAATCCTTTTGTTCTTTCAGCTCAGTGGTTGAAGCTGGTGTTATTTCTATTAATGCTACTCGCTTTTTATGGGTTTGTACTTTTAGGAGTGCAAATAGATAATTTTTGATGCCTGAACCTAACCCCCAAAGCCATTCCTCTCCTGCAGAAACATTTTCCTTGCCATTTTTAAGGAACTTTTCATAAAAATAGAGCATAAAAACCTAACTTGTTTGAATAATTGTTTAACCATAACATATTTGAGATGAAAGTTGCAACTATTTGCTCATTAAGACTTTGCATATTCACACATGAGTTTGGAACATAAAACACAAGTTTAAACATAATTTTTTGCACCCTATTTTAGTAAACTTTATCAGAAATTACTTAAATGAGTTGAATATAGCAAGCTATTGATGGAAAGTTTTGGAAACAGGAAATGAAGTGATGATGGAACTGTCCCATTCATCCCCGCAACTCCTGTCCCATTCATCCCCGTACCCACTTATTTTTGAAAAACTAATATTAGACTAGGAAAAAATCCATGGATTTTCTTCATTTAAATTGGAAACTATACTAATATAAGTACTCTTTCAACACACTGTAAAATTTGTAACTTAAGTTAAATTATTTTTTAATAAATAATGATAGAAGTAAAACGATAAAAGTTACTTTTGGTATGGGAAAACACATTTAGTAGTCCTATTTATACAAAAATGGAAGCTGATGTCAATGAACACAATTTTTTAAATGGGCTAGGTACTACTATCTTATGGCTGAAATAACAAAAATTTAAAGTGAAATTAAGGTATAAAAAATTGAGCTGTCCCGTTCATCCCCTGTCCCATTCATCCCCGTTCTCCCCTACTGGTAGAGGAGGCTCCAAAATTGCACAAATGTTTTTTTACAATATGTGCATTATTTATTGATAAGGTCTTCTATGCAGGTATGGAGAATTTTTAATTCTAGTTTTCTTTGTAAACTATGTTTTCATAAATCCATGAAATTAAATATCTCATTCAAAACCAAGAAAAAGGCACTTTCTAAAGAGATAAAATAATTTATTTTTGCAGTAAGCAATCTAATGTACAACAGCTTATGCTGCAATATACTATGTACATAACTATGCAACTTTTCTATAAAATGCCATTCTGATTATGGTGGGTTAAAACTGAAGGTTCAAAAGGGAACCCAGGGTGCTTTCTCTACATATGCACAAAGAAACAAATTATTTGCAATAGGAATGTAGTGCTAACAACACATTAAAAAATACATTGCCTATACATTAATGCTTATCAATAACATTGTAAGCAGTTTATACCTAACATTTTTAGGTAATTGCAGGTTAAATCACAAAATTCCCTAAAGAGTTAGTACCTCTGTGTGCATACGAAAAACAATAATAAAACACAATGTTCATTTTTAAGGTACATGTTATGTATTAGTAAAATGGACAACCTATGCATGGCTTCTTAAATTTACGTGTTAATAAAGCATAGCGATGAAAATCAAATTTGTGATACATATCATCTGGATTCAAAACTTGAAAATTATCTGTTTGCATGCATTAGGCAGTGTAATAATGGTTCAAAAACTTTTAAACTAGGACTTGAATTGAAATCTACTTATAAAGTAAGAAATATTGTTTTTTTCCTTCACCCTTAATTTTTAAAAAGAACATACATAAAAGAAATTCACTTCAATAAATAGTTTATCAATCACAGTACAGCCATGATAATTTACAAAAAAGTTTGAATTATACACACCTTCACATTACTAAGAACATTTATTAAAAGGAAGGACAAAGAACCAAGAGAGACTTGGAGTCAGCTAAATTACATTTTACTTCATTTTATATATATAACTTTCTTAAATTAATTTCTTTAAATTAATGAAAATAAAATTTTTGCATTTTTTTTATTTTAAATTTTTTTAAAATTAAAATTAAGCAGGAAAAGCTGCCAGCTGAAAAAAATCCTGAAAATTGGACATTTGAAAACTACCCATCAAAATATAATTGGTAAACATAAATGGGAGTTATAAATTTTTAATTTTACCTAAACTATTACATTTAAAAAAATGATTATCATTTTTATTAAAACCTTAAATGACGATAATAAAAACAAAATGTCGAGTGGCAGCTTTCTGTACCAATCGTCTCCCTTGCCACCTTTTCCTTTTCGACAGAATTAGTAATTTAAATTACGATCTAAAACTTGGTAAAGGAGGACGAGGTGCCGTTGTTGACAGGATTTGGACAGCTTATCAAGGCTTGTTTACAAAAATTGCCCCGGCCCACATTCCTGCAGAGAAGGCATAATTTGATTATACCTCCATTAAGCACACAGCGCCTAAGGATTACCTGCCTTAAACGAGTCCCCAACAAAAAGCGAATAAAATTTTTAACTCGACCTCCCTTAAAAAGATGGGATCTTCAGGGTCATAGATTGAAATTCTGCATATTTGTCCTGAAATATGGCTAAATTGATACATAATTTCCTACAACTCTCATATTTGAGTTGGAATGAGTTTTAAAATGTTATAACAAGAAAACACTTTTTTATCACAAAAAATGGTAGCAAATGCATAGTTGAAATTGATTTATCCCTGGAAACTCAAAGAATAAAAATGTGATAAAAAATAAACACATATAAAATCACACAAAAATGCATCATTTTAAAAAAAACTAACAATAAATGACTAGAAGCTAAGAATACAGGTAAATAATGCATTTTTACATACCACATTTATTTTGATTTCCTCAAATAAGGTCATTTCATTATTTTAGTCTTCGATCACTAAACCAACAATTTAAATAATTATAAAAGGGGCTAATTGTTTAAAATTTAAGCATGCCGTATATTACAACGCAATAGCCAAGCATGTAAAAAAATATCCAATTCAAAAGTGGGGGTGTCAGCTTATACTTGGATCTAAAATTATAAACTGAATTAAGTTTCATGGAAACACCTCGCAATCTTATTAAAAATATATCTGCTACCAATATATAAACAGAAACAAATTTTATTATCAAAAATTATTTTATCAAGGTCAGTCGTAATCATTTTGAAAAGTTCGTTGAAATTGTCATCAGTCATTGAGATATCAAAGACGCCATCACCATTTTCAATGATTTCCACACTAGAATTTTTGTTTTCGAAGGTGGTAAATTTTCTTTTGGTTTATACACAGATTTTGAAGTTTAGATCACTTTTTTTAAGAAGCATGCCCTTGGCTTATATTTAATATACGGTATTTAAAAATCATAAAATCCAATGAAGTTAATACACTTTTGAATACTTCCTGCAAGTAATGCTCATAACATTTCTTGACAGTAAAATTTGGAACAAAAAAAATGTAGAGGACAACAAAACAATGAGCATAAGTTAACTTCCACATTGGTAGTATTAATAACACAAAGTTGAGGACATGCTTTGAAACATTAAGGACAAGACCAAAATAGTTATGCATTATCAAGCCTTAACGAATGCCCTTGAAAAATGTAAGCACCTATTGGTATAATATGAAATGTTATTGCTGAACTATAGCACCAAAATAAAGAATAGGGTAGTGGTAAAAATTGTATGTGCTTTATGACAATGAATGCATGCTGTAAAAAATCTGCATACAAATAAAAGAAAGGAAGACACTTTGGAGATGAAATACCTCACTATTGAAAAAACACATTGCATAGCTATCAGTTATTGCATAATATATTATCCGGAATGTTTATGAATAATTTTTTAAAACGGTTTTAAAAGTAAAAAAATTACACAATATATTATTTAACTCCAAAGCTGGCATGCAAATAAATAAAAGAAGGATATAAAGAAACATTGCTTTGATAGAGTTGAGACACCTACAATATTTCTAACTATAGAATGCATGGGTGCCACTCTTCAAAAATTGCAAGATGGAACTTTAAACTATCATTTTCCCCCAGTCTAGCAATTTCTTTCAAATTGAAGAAAAACAAAAAAATCATAATACGAACAATTAAATAGTTCCTTAAATATCAAGCTAATAAAGCTGTATCTGAATAAAACTGGCTTATTTGTGAGCAAAATGAGCTATATAAGTACTGAAATTTAGTACAAATAGCTGCCAATTGATAAGCATACTTTGGGTTTCAATATAACCGGGATGGAATTCCGTTCACAGAACTTTTGAAAAGACGGAATTACGTCGCCAGAACGGAAGAGTGGCACCCACAAGAATGAAAAAATATTTGACAGATAATTCTAGAATATTAACAGACCAAAATTTGATTTTTAAATTTATCTGCAAACAAAATTTTATATTTCTAAGAATGAAATTTGCTAATCATAGAAGCTTTTGCCTTTTAAAGGAACAGTCTAAGAATATAAATGTTACTTGGTTGAAAACCAAATAAAAATAAATCATACAACTCAATATTCCTAAAAATTTTGTAAAAAATATTAACCAAAAATACTTAAAATTGTTTATTTAAGTTCAGAAAACTAAAGGATATAAAGAATGATTTTGCAAATCTTTTCACAAGTAAAAAAACTTTATGAAATAACTCAAATGATAATTTCTCAAGAACGGACAAAGCGACTAGATACAAAGCGCGTAACAGTATGAATTTATATCAAAACATCTTTCTCTGATAATTTTCATTAAATAACAAATAAACCTTAATATGATTTAAAATCCTATTACGAAGAATAAAGATCATCAAAAATCACAATGCTTAACTACATTAATTATTTACACTTCTTTTCAACACACATTTAAAACAAATTACTAAAAAAAAGAGTTAGCAATTCATACTCATACATAGTAAAAATGTTAAGTATACTGTTTAAAAATAAACTTTAATGGGGGAAAATATAAAAATGGCATTTCTGATCAGTCTTGCAATAACAATCTCATTAAATTGATAGCAAAACTTCAAAGATTCTATAATCGTTGGTAAAAAATTATTGGCATTATTAGAGTAATTTATTACTTGTACGACTCATTTTTGATTTCATAAGGAATTTTTATTCCTGGATTACCCAAGAAATTTAGAATCTAATAGGAAAAAGAACACCAGTTACTAGAATTTTTAAGCATGAGTATTGGATTACTATCCAGAGATTAACCTAGACCAGGGGTCGGCAACCTTTTGACACGGAAGAGCTAAAAGATACAAATTACAAAATTTCCCAGTTTTTAAAGAGCCACTGATTTTTTTGTTTCAATTTTATAGTAATTGCTTATTTTATTTTAGTTGGAGAGGTTGACCCAACATTTTTTCCGAGATACCTCCTTTCTGGTACTTTTTTATATCAGGATTTACATGACTTACATACACATTGTAAATTAGTTTCAGTGAACTTAATTTCAAAATTTTGTGAACATGTGAATTTCAAGAAAAATTGGAGGGTCTGGGGGGTCCTCCCCCAGAAAAATTTTTTAGAAATTTCCCCTTCAAAATGGAATTTTAGATCATTTTTATGGCCTTTTTGGATTGCACCTTAAAAGCACCGCTCATTATTTAAGTGACAAAATTTTTAAGGAAAAATATGAACAGCAAAATTTCGAGGGGGGTGGGGATGCCCTACTTTAGAAAAATTTTGGAAATATTATTCATTCAGGGACTAATACAGGCTAATTTTGTAACCGTTTATCGGCACCTTCACAAAAAATGTACGAACAAAAACGGCATCTTTACAAAAATTATTTTTAATAATATGATAATTGTTTATAGTTAATTGAACATTCGAATTGTTATAAAACTGAAGAAATGAGTAATTTACTTAAAGCTGATTTCATTAACTTTACAGTTTTCCTTAAAAATAAGTATAAATTTCACAAAAGTTAAAACCTTACAAATTTTCACAAAAAATAAAATGCTTTGTAATTTTTTCACAAAAATCAGGGTTATTGGTCCCTGTCATTTTTTAGAACTTCTACAATAGACCATATGAGAATAACTCCTCATACGTCACAGAATTTTCAAAGAAAAACATACACATGTTATGTTCCAAAATTTTGAGGGGTATTTGGGGGTTCTCCCCCAGAAATTGATTTGAGTTTTATCCTTAAAAGTAGTGTTTTGACTCATCTTGGAGAACTTTGAGGTACATCGCTCCTGTTGAGTCACATTGATTTAATTGGGTACATAAAAAAATTTCCTAATTTTTTGAGATTTGAAAATATATTAAAAATTTTTTCGTATGGAACTGGAGAGCCGCAACCTTACATTAAAAGAGCCACATGCGGCTCGCGAGCCGCAGGTTGCCGACCCCGGACCTAGACCCATCTTATCAAGTGGACAAAATTTATTTTAAGCATTTTTCATTTTTATGGAACAGATTTGGGGTGTGTGTGCTGATACAAGGAATGTCAAAACTTTTCATTGTGAGGTTTGTTTAAAACAGAGGATTGTTTTCCCTTTCTGACTGACGTTTTAAACCTCTCTAATTGCCATTTTTGAGATCTTGACCAAATAAAAAATTCGGCATATCTTACTCCATAAAAACATGTACTGAAAAACAAATATTTAACTGACATTTTTAAAAAACATTTTTGAAAAAGGAAGTTGACATTCATTTACTTCAGTATTCAGTTAATGTGTTGGAATTTGGAAAGAAAAAATTGCATTTTCAAGTCAATTACCATTTCATTTTTTGAGGGCATGAATAAAAATGCTTTTTTTTGGATGACTCTGCAACTTAAAAATCCCTGACATTAAAATAGGGAAAAAATCATCATCTTCGTTCCTACATAAACATATGAATGAATTTTATTTGCAGGATATTACTCAGATTGATAATTCAAAAATGGAGGACACTTATTTTATGCAAAAATAAATAATTGAATAAGTGAAATATCTATGATTACATTTAATAACTATTAATTAAAGCAAATACATAATTTTTTACTTAAATAAAGCTAAGTAGTAAATTTTTAATTTATAGCTAACTGGTGCTTATAAAAATAATCAGTCATAAACGAATTTATAAAATCTTTAATATAAAATTGTATTAATTAATAAAAACCTAGAAAATTGGATCAAATCTATCAAATTCTGCCCAGGCCTAGTGGCCCATCAGTTTCATTAGCCTTCGGGCCCAGGGTGCTAATTACTTAGCTTTTGTCCAGGCTGAGTGGCTAGCCCCCCTAGTTGTTCCTGAAGCGAGCTTGGTGCTCATTTTATTGACCCCCAGTAGGATGCCATTAACCAGAGCAGAGGTCATCGAAAGAAAATTGGATAGTGAGAGAAATTGACTGATCCTTTTATCATGGAAATTCGTCAGCTATTCAGTCACAAGAACCTTATCTAAAGGTTGTAATCGACCAGAACCCCTGCAGACTGAGATTAATAATCTTTAGTTAATTTAATTTACCCTTTGCTAAATTTAGTCATTAGAATAAATACATAACAGCACTTCTAAATAAAAAAAATAGATAAAAATTCAATGAAAGGGCGATATATTTACTGTAAAAATCATAAAAGCAATAAAAAATAAATTCCTTAAAAAATAACGACATTGTGGAAATGATACTTCTAAAAAACAATAAAAAGGTGTTTGAAGTAGTTGTTTCAGTTTATAGAATTTATGGCATTAGTTAAGTACAAAATAAAATAAAATAACGGAAATTGTAAAACGATTTGAAATCATTTACAACATTATTTACAACTCAAGTCTAGTAAAGCATGGACCTGCCTTTCACAGAAAGCTGTACATATTTTATCCCCTGGACATATCTAAGAGCTAGGCTACATGCAAATTAAAGTAAAAATATTAATTTCTAAAAATAACTTTATTTTATAGTACCCATGTCAGCAACTAATATTTTCCTGGGGAATGACAGGAAGTTTCTTAATGCTCAGTGGCAGTAATTTTCAGAAATGAATTGTTTATATAGTGTTAATTATCAAAACGTATAAAAGATAGCTTTTAAATGAACTAAAATATTTTTAAATAAGTAGGTTTTCTAATGAGTATTTCACTCAAAGTTTACTTTCATAAGGGAAAAAATTTGAGGAATGGATTAACTTTTAGATGAGCTTCCCTTATGAAATTTATTAAATAAACTTTGATTAAAGCTTAAATTTGTTCATATAGGTATAAAGTGTTTTTAAATAATGTATTTCACTTAAAAAAAACTAATTCACATTTCTTATTACAATTTAACTTTGAAAGCTGGAATTCTGGTTTAGGTAGCCAGAGCAACTAAGTTTATTAGACAGTGACTGATAATTAAAAATTTGAATAAAATAATGTTTAAATAAATTCCATTTACCTTTGAAAAATCAGAATTGCTAATTAAGTTCATGCTTTTATTTTTCTTTTCAAAATCTAATTGTTTTGACAAATTATAAGTTTGACTGAAAATTTCATCAATTTAGACACTTGGCAAATTACTATAAAAAAATATTTTTATTTGGGCCCTATTTAGCAGGTTGTCCATAGAATTTTAGTTTCTCAGAAGAGTACTATCAGTGTTATTCTTAGGATTTTTTTGGAGGAGTAAAAATACTCCTTGACTTTTTTAGGAGGCGTGGAATTCATTTATGAGGAGTGAAATACGGAAATAGCATAAACTATATGTGGAGACAAATTTTTTATAAAAACGTTTTTTTAATGGACAAACTGAAATGGAAAAAATGAGGATGCTATTTTGGTTTTTAACAAGTATAGCATCTGTTAATATGAGTAGAAAATATTAAACATTGTAAATAAAATAATTTATTTACATTAAACATTATGAATGATATGTTTATTTAATATTACAAATTACAGTAGAATTTTTTTATTTCGGTAGGGTGCCATGCATTTTTTAAGCAAAACGTTTGTTAAAAATTCATAGCGTGAAAATACGCCTGGCTAGTTTTTAAAAGCGTATTTCCTATTTTCAATGCGTGAAATACGCTCCCAGAGGCGTTAAAATTAACACTGAGTACTATAAAATACATTTTTTTTTTAGAAATAGATATTAGGGCTTGAATTTGCATGTAGAAAGAAAGCTCTATCTATAACAATTGCACAATTGGGGGACAAGATACATTGTTTAACAATATATTTTTGAGTTCTTAACATTTATTAACTTTTCAAGTATGGCAATATAATTTTTGATCACAGTCAAGGAAAAGCTGATTTAAAAGCACACTTAAAATAAGACAAAGAACACACATTTACTATTTACAAAACACATTTGATTGATGGATAATGGCACAGATAGTCTACTTTAAAGATAAAAATTTTGTTAGCATTTATTTGTTGAGAAAATATATTTTTAAGTATTATGGAATGATACATTAATACATCCAACCTTAATAACAGAGTATTTTACTTTTTCAGTGTGTAAAAATAAGGACCAATTTGATTTCATATTTTTACACTGACAAGACAACAGATAAAATTTAATTTTTGCTGACACTAAAAACATCACACAAGAAAGTGTATTAAGGCATTAAGAACTTTAGAGCTACAGTACAAGCAACTAGGAAACATACATTTCTTTTTTTTTCTTTATCTAACTTTAAAAGTTGTGAGTTTTATAACATTGAAGAGAAAGTTAAATTCTCCATTCTAAAGATTTTTAGGTTCTTAAAATAGATATATCATTGTTCAGATATGGTTGTTAATGCAGAATGCAATACTTAAGAAACATTTTTTAAACAAGTTTTGGCCAGTGTGTGGTTATATATAAGTTCTAAAACAAGTGATTTTTCTAATTTTGATTCTTACACAAGCAAGATCAAATAATAGCTACTTCAAAAATTATTTCTTTTAAGCCAAATAGTTTCAAGTATAAAATAATATGGAGGTTTCAAGACAGTTTCATCTGAGAAGAGCATGGGGTTAAAAAGATGATAGAAGGCTTGAGCACAGCTCATAGGATTCACACAAGAGTTTGTTAAGGCCATGAATTCTCTTTCAACACTTTAAGCGGGGAACTAAACTTCTACAAACTTACCCTGATTTTGAGACTCAGATGAAACACTTTACCAAAAAAATAGCTGACTAACTGAGAACTCATTAATCATCTAGAACTTAAGGCATAGCTTTACGTCATATGGCAACTGAAAAATTCAGAAATGGTTGAAGTAATAGTTAAAAAGAAACAAAATTATTGAGGAATGAATGAGTCATTCAAATGAATCAACAAGCAACTTCAGCAGTTCAGATCGGAGTACGACTCACAAACGGCCATTCTGGGGATTCTTTCCAAGTACCTCAACCCTACAGAGTACGCCACTATGGACGCATGATCCAGCTTACCAGGGACCATCGCCAGTTTCCCTCCAACCTTCCTCCTTCGCATGCGCTGGCCTGCCTGATTCACAGTCAAGTCGTCGTTCTTGTAAAGCTCGGGGTCCTCCAAAATGCGGCGTTTGGCAATGGTGAGTTTCTCGGCAAAGTCGATCATTTGTTCGCAGAGCTGCTGGGCAGATTCGCAGGGGCCGTCTCCCTCGTTGACCCCGTTCACAATGAGATCTTCCATTCGGAGGAGGGTGAGCTCGTGCCTTTGGTGGGCCTCCACCACCGGCAGGTTGAGGTCGAGGACAAACGTCTCTTTCTCAATGTTCGTAATCCTTGATGGGTTCGGTCCCTTCATGTTGTCGATGGAGGGGTCAGTAGGGGTTTTGGCGTGTTTCTCTGTTTTCCGAGGAATGCAGAACTTACCGACCACAGGGTCGAAGTTGTCCGAGATGCCGTCGCTGGCCAGGAAAACTATGTCGTCAGGATCCAGTTCTGACATGGATACTGTTAGATTGCTCAGTTCTGGGTTGATGCCATCTACCGGACCTAGGGCACCTAATGCATCCCTCATGTCTCTCATAGAATAAATATCATGAGACCCTAGAAAATGACAAAGAGCAATTTCAGACAAATAAATTATCCATTTAATGGAATTAAGTTAGTAAAATATTGAATTATTTGATTTTACTTATCCAGGAATAAAATTTCAGTCAAGGAAGTTTAACTTCAGTATTATGTAGTTCAAGCATTATAGAGAACATAAATAGAGATAAATTTGCATTTGGCATGAATGACTAAATCTAAAATTATCATTTAATTAATATTAAACTCAATACAAAGTTAGATGCTGAATGCCCATGTTAAAAATCTGCATTTAAAAAAAGTTACCTATTTTTATCTCCTTCTTACTTCTGTTTTATGTTTCATGAAATATTTCCTTCCCAATTCTTTTTAATCAAAATCAAAAACCAAGTTGTGTATCTAATATTTTAGGGTTTTTAAAAAGAATTATGGCAGTATTATATGAAACCCTAGTCTTAACATATTTATACTTTAAGATAACTTTACAATCACTAAAAAAATGAAAACATTACCTTGGGTAATTTCCCTAACACCATATTTAGAGCTGTATATGTAAGCTAAACTATCACCAACATTGCATGCACAGGCAATGAATTTGCTGGATTGTTTAAGCTGTGCAACAACTACTGCACACAAGGTTGTCAATGTTCCATTTTCTTGTAGAATTAGGTTGTGGGCTTCACTAAATGATCTCAGCAGGCTTATGAATACATCCTACACGACATTAAAAAATATGCATTAGTATAAATAATATGAATCACATCAAATGAAATGATAATACAGTACACTGAGTGATCACCATAACACCACCTACTTTTAACAGCCATATTTTAAAGGTAGTATTTTTTTCCCTTTTCTTTTAATGTTAAATATATCTAAAAAAACAAAACCCCTCTAAGCGACCAGTTTTTTCAATTCACAAAATATTTCCCAGATGTTTTAGAGCTCAGAAGGGAAACAAGGGGTATTCTGTTCAATACTTTTGTTCCACTCATTCAAATACACTTTCAATAGATTCATTTGCGGTGAGACGTAATGGTCGTAAGTAAATTCAGTTTATGTAACTAAATTTGATGTCTCATGGAGAGGCAGCTGAGATAACATAGCCAGGAACAAAAAGTCAAATATAAAATGTTAACAGCTTTTAATAAGATCTATTATACACATCCGCTTACTTCTGCTGGACAAAACTAGAAAACAAAGTTTATATACACTGGTAGGAAAAATCAGCGATGTGAGCTTCTTTTCGCTCACATGTTTCTTTCAACCGGGGGAGTGAGCTCTTGGCTGACTTGCGAGGTAGTTGCCGCACATTTAACCTTAGAAAGGCTTTATTGTTATGTTTGGTAAGGTTGATGAATTTTTTTTAAACCTGGGGGTTTCCGAAACTTTTCATACCATGGACCCAATAAAAATTTTATAAATTCCTGGAAAATTTGAAATGAACCCTAACGGTCGTATTCACCGGTAACCTGACCGGCGGTCAGGTCAGGAAACCATGGTTACAGCCTCTGATTGGTGGAAGGAAAATATTGAATTATTTTTCCACCAATCAGAGGCTGTAACCATGGTTTCCTGACCTGACCGCCGGTCAGGTTACCGGTGAATATGGCCGTAAGTGCTTATTGCATTAACCTCCTTTGTAGACCCCATTGAGTCAACATCAACCACTTTGAGAATCCCCGTTTACTAAACTGTTGTCATTATGTAGCTACATAAAAATACTTTATTGGCCAGCACCTCCTTTCCCTTTTCCTTGGCACGTGTTTTAGTGTTCCAATCTTCAAAACAGGACTACTTTAATTAGGATTAAATAGTTATTATATTTATGCAAACACTCTAATTACAGTGTTTTCTGCTCTTCATTGACTATTAGTATTATTAATTAGATAGTTATCAGTCTAATCTTAGCCAGAGGTGATCACTTCAGTATAGTGGACTGCATATTATAAAAAAGTGATGTCTTTATCAAAGTGATATGTCTTAGTTAAGGTAATTAATAAAATAATACAGTATACTCTGAATAAGACAAATTTCATTATGTTGAAAACCTTTTTTTTAAATACTATTTTTCCTAAGCATGTTAGGTATTCCTCTAGTTTAACTTCCTATGCCAATAATAACTCTTCATCTGGAAATATTTTCCCTATCCCTAAGAGAGTATACTGTACTTTTAATAATGTGAGTTCTTGTAGTGTTGAAATCATTGTACTCAGATAAATTAGGAGCCATCATTACTTTTTAGCAAGGAAATGCTTCAACAAAATTACAGACAGAATAAAAACTTCTTAAGTTAATTATTAATTGAAAATAATAAGCATTGTAATTGATATCTGATCATCCCAATGTTGAGTTATCAAAAGTGAAAGCAATAATTTAATTTATATTGTTTTACTTTCGGCTGAAATAATTAGGCATCTAGCAAATATTACCTGTGTAGTAATGTCACCAGATCCTTCCCTATACAGAACTTTATTGAGGTAATTAATGCAACCATGTATAGCACAGCGAGCAGCGAGGCAGGATTTTTCTCCCCAGTTCACGCCATCGGCAAGTGCTAGAACAGCACTGTTTTCCCTCATAACTATTGCAAAAGCATCAGCAATGGGATTACCTAGTATGGAAATTATTACAAAAATTATAACAAATAAGGAGAAAACAAAACAATTCTACTTATCCTTTCAAGTTGCAAAAAAGCTGCAAACTATAACTGATATGATTTCAAATAGAATAAGTAGTAATCATTACACCCTAGTTTTGTATAGACATAGACATAGACATAGAAAAAAGTTTATTGTTTTGGGCGTTTGCCCGTTAACAAATAACACAATCATTTTAGAGAACATGACATGATCTTAGAATTCAGATTAAAAAAAATTAACAAATTTTAAAAAGAGAATATACAAATCACTGTCTAGTTTTGTATACATTTAAACTAAAAATTGTACCCTCACATATATGGTTCTGCTTAGTCTCAACAGTATTAATGACCTTAATAAGCATAAAATGAGAAAAATTTTGATTTCAGGTGAAACTTATAGGGTATAAAAAATGGTTCAATTCAATCCTGCTAAATATTGCCAAGCTGTTTCAGACACCAAATAATAGAAATATTGACTAAAACTGCAAACTAATTATTAAATTATACTGTTATATCAAAAACAATCATAAAAGTTTGGTGAAAATTTTTTGTCAATATCATTTAGGCAATATTTAACGAGTCAGTTTACAGAACCGGAGCAAAGAAGCATTTAATCCATAAAATCATTTTAACCTGCATTTTCTTTAGTGACTGGATGACATTCATACAGGGTGGTAGCAATTCCAAAAGCTGATTCACAAGGTGAACACCAGTCTTTAATTCCAGCTACTTCAACATTGTCAACCTTTTTTGGACCTTCTTCCTGAGCAACAAGCCAAGGACGTATGTCTGAAATTACATTAGTTATTATAAACACTTTTGGTAGACAGTCATTTTTGTTAGGGAAAATGATAAGTCTACAGCATGAGTTCCCACAATTTGTTAAGTCACAGAGCTTTTAAAAGGAATATAATTCCCCACAGCTCCCAGTTTCACTAAATACTTACAAAAGTATTATTATACTGTAAGATCGTAATATTATCTATTTGAATATTAATTTCAAATTAGTATAAATAAATATAAAGGAAATAAGGGCTATGTGTTTTAATCTATTTATGACCGTAAGTAATATTGGGTACTTAAAGATTAGATATGGGCAGTGAGTGAGTTTATATTGCAACAAAAGATTTTGGTAAATCTAGATTACAGGGGTTACTTCTTGGTACAGTAAAGCACTGTTGACGGGTCAACAGACCAAATATTCCAAGGGGAACAAGACCTCAGTGGCGAGTACACTGTAGTACGACAAAAAAGTAAATAATCCAAAGGTTCAAAGCATGTTTATTCAAAGTAAAAGGCACTATATATACAGATTTATACTATATATACAGAGGATATCAACACTCTTCACTTTGAGTTTAAATATAAAAGTAAACAGAGTAATAAACCCCAGCTTCAGTGGCTCCAACAACTGTTTATACGTCTTTCAAGGGACCGACGTATAAATGAAAAAACGTATAAATAATATCTTTAATTCAGCGTTGGAACTTGGGAAAAAATCCACTGGTCCGGCGGACCAGTGTTTTACCAAACTTACTGGTCCGCAACAAAAATTACTTGTCCGACAAATTAAAAAGGACAAGTTTAAATATTATTATAAAGTAACTATTGCACTGAATGTGAGTACCAAAACCAAATAGTTATGTAAAAAATTAATACATATTCAATAATAAGTTACCAGCCGTAATCATAAAATTTATATAAAATAATTAATAAAGTAAATTTATGAGAAATAAGCAATGGCACTAAATAATCAAATAATTTAGAAAATATCTTATTTATTATATATTTTTCTTGATTAAATAATATTTCACCAACTGACATACAAATAAAATAATCTTCTTGATTAAATGAAATTTCTCTAATTGACATACAATTTGGATGCAATTTTTTCACCACTGGTCCGGCGAACCAGTGATTTTCTGATTCCACTGGTACGAGCTGTTTTTCAGTTGTCCCAAACCAGCAATCCAGTACAATTCAAACGCTGCTTTAATTATTAGGTTTTTAACGCTCCTAACGCAGATTTACTTAAGTTAAATACATTAATTTTTAAGGTTTTTCTAAAGAAAAAATTACTTCAAAACAGTTTTTAAACTGAAAATAATAATTAAATTTTAAAGTATTAAAACATTTAACATAAAAATGAAAGAAACCCTACCTTTATAGTGCTAGGGTTTTTTAGAACAGCAGTTTTATGGTTCCCCTTTCTTTGTGGGATCATTTAGAGAACAAAAGAATTCGTCTCTGCAGCCATAAAACTGTAAGTGTAGCACATCCCATTATCAGTTCAACAAACTGCCCTTTTACTCACCCCCACTCCATTGGTCATGCCTCCCACAACAGCCAAGGAATGCAGTGTCCTTCAACCTTCCCTGAATAAAAATTTCCCACGCAACAACTGATACTGGATATTTCTTAATTTTAAGACAGCCGAAAACGAAGTAATAACCGATATTGCACATTGTATAAATATATAAGTTTTTGCATTAAAATGAATAGGAATTAATTGGGACTTTGTGAAAACGACGTATAAATGATAAATGTATAAACGGTGCTTTACTGTAATATTTTTTTGACAAAGCCTCACCCCTCTCTTGGCAAGAAAGCACTTCAACTTCCACATTACTGGGTTGCCAAAATCCACTACATCATTACCCTTTACTAAAGGTATTTGGCTAAGTATTTTTAAATTGGCTAAAATTTTCAAATAAATACTTTACCCAATATAACATTAAATGTTGGTTTTTGATAGGGAGTTAAAATGCTGTGCCCATGTTTAGGCAAAAACAAGTCATTTTGGAAATTGATAACCACCTAATATTCTTAAAATAGTGTAATTTGTGAACTCCAGTTAAAAGTTAAAAACATTGCTACCTTCAGCAGGTTCTGTTTGAGTTTCTTTGGTAGCTCTTTCAACATTCCTATCTGTAGAAGATGCTTCAGATATTTCATCATCAATAAAGTAAACATCGGAATCAGCATCCGTAACTTCAAATGGTTTTGGATCACAGTTAATAGTAGTTAATCCACCAATTGGACCAGTGAAGGCAGACAGCACAGTTTTTGACAAAGGTGCTATCTCCTTAACAGGTAAGTCATAACAAGATTTTCCATACAAAACTTCAGGATGATATTTCTTGACCTCACTGAAATATGAAAACAACAACCATAATTATTTAAACATAATTATATTTCATAAGTTCATAGTTGGAAAGAGTATCTTTTGAGGTCTTTCCAATTTATATTATAAAACCTCAGACTTAATTTATGCAACTAATCATTATAATTGGCTACTTATCATATGAAACATGTTTCGAACTTAACACATCTGCTACTGAATTTATGCGGATGTTTTGTATCGGGTCACACAGAATAATTTAATTATTATACGATGTAATTAATAAACTGGTCAGGTTTTAGAGAAATCGATAATAATGTGAAGCTGAAAGCTCCAAGTAGAGTTCATGCAATGAGAAAAAACCTATTATTTTAAGCCGATACGAACCCCAAGAGGTACTTGTGAATAAACGATCCTGTTGAAGTGGGTGATGTACAAGGTGATTTACTGTCAGATTTCTTTTCTTGTCCTGTAGAAAGTTGTCGAAGAAACCCACCAACTTTTTCGCGAAAGGTTGGCATCATTGCATAAATGTACGAATGAGAATTTTAACTAATTTTGACAAACACTTAATGCATAAAAAATTCCACTCCACAACACCAAACAATAAACAAACATTAAAAAAGCAAAGCCATCTAGTATTGCCACAAAAAGTTTTGAAATAAGCAAATTAAAACAAAAAAAACGTACAAAAAGCAGTAGAACTTAATTTAAATAATTTTGTAAATTAAAATGTATTTATCCTGAATACTTTTTAAGTACAATTTTACTAAGTTACACGTTATTAATTCTTTCCTTCTAGTTTGTGCTCGTACCAGTACATGAACATGTTATGACTTGTTTGTGTACTAATGCGAAGAAATACTTTTTTCTTTCTTATAAATAGATGATAAAGAAATAAAATTTTTCTCTTTAAAAACAAATTAAAATTTTTAACTTCATAATTTTACGTTTTGAGAGGAATGAAACATAAAATAGGTGATATTTTCATAAAACTAGAGTGATACGCCGATACTCTGTGCGCTCATACGCCACTGAATCAAAATTACACCATTTTCACAATTCACATTGTGAACCTGGTTGTAGCGTCCGTTTGTGTGTTTTGTTACCAGGTTGAAAACTAGAAATATTGCAAATTTGATTTAGCAGAAGGGATATTTTAAAGGTAAATTGTTAATGTTTCGGCTCTTAAAGATTAAATCATGCTGTTTTCAATTGTTTTGATCCATTCACTAAGCACCCTTACCGCAGGGCGCAGTCGTTGTTGTATGGATGGTGGAATTACTTTTAATAAGATGAGAAAATATGAAACTGGTGTGCTTTTTTGCATGTAAACAACTTTCTTAATAACGTTAATTATTCAATGCAATTATTCAAAATGTTGATCAGTATAACACTAAAAAAGTGCATTTTGTAATCCGTATTGCCTGTCTTATCAACGGTTTTATAATCTTTTGTCGTATTAACTTGCCGATTATCTCTTATTTCTGATGAATCTACTTCACTCTAGCCACAAAATTTATGAGTAAACTTAATGGTGTGAGATTGATTATGAAGCTATTTGTCTCTTAAATTCCAGTTGTCTTGAAATGTTATGACTGAAGTTAATGAGCAGTTGCAGCAGCATTACATTTTAAAGATACTATCTTTAAAGAACATCTTTAGAAAGAGTCCTCCAACTGCTGTGTTTACCCACAGCTCAAATGATGACTGACAACCAGAGATCTTATTATTAATATAATAAATTTTACATTCTAATATTAATAATCTACTAATAATTATTTTAGGATTTAATAATAATGAATTTATAATTAGATCTCTATGTTAGTCATCATATGAGCTGTGGGTTAACATGGCAGCTGGAGGACTCTTTCTAAAGCTGTACCAAAAAACTTTGTTAAAAGTTTGGTACTAACGTATTATATACTGTCGACCATTAAACAACCTTTGAATTCAGTGGTACAGCTATAGAACAGTCAATGGTATTTGATAACGTTTTCGGATTCAGCGGCACGTTCGACAGTGTAAAACGTTAGAACCAAAAGTTTTATCAGCTCTTTTTATTACTGATAAGACATAATTACTATATTTTTTCTAATTTGTTTTTATAAAGCTGTAATAACTGCTGGATACCAGGTTGAAAACTAGAAATATTGCAAATTTTATTCAGCAGAAGAGATCTTTTAAAGTGTAAAATAGTTTGATTTTTGGTTAGGGAGACTACCACAGCTGTAATAACTGCATTTAACCTCTAAAAAAGGGAAAATTTATTTAAAAAATGAAATGTAAATACATGTAATGTACTACTGAGTTTTGAAATTGTTGTATAGGAAATTTAGAACTTCTAGAAGGGTTGGGCAGACCTAGGGGACTCAACCTCATAGGACTGGTAGGTTAAAAATGCACCCCTCACAACCTAGGGGGTTTAATAAGCGGGTATGGGACGTTGTTTAATTTCCATGAGTGATTGACTTAATCTTTAAAGATTGGATTAAGACCATCAAAATTGTTTGATTCTTGCCTTAAATACCTAAAAACCAATTGAAGAGCTGAAAGTTCAGTAAATGTGTAACCACACCAATTGTAATTTATCAATCTTTAAAGCCCACACTTGTTTTAAGCTTACAAACTGAGAAATTACAAATGAAATTTTAGCTCTTTAATTGTTTTTATTTAAATAAGGTCTTAATTGAACACTTGCTGGTTTTAATCCATTCTTAAAAGGTTATATATGTTCAATTTCCTCTAGGAATTATACAACCTACCATGCCCACTATTGAAAACCCGCTAGGCCAATAGGGCTAGGGTGCATTTCCAATCTCTCATCCCAACTCTCCCAATTTTTTCGGGAGACTCCCGAATTTCACTGTTATCTCCCAATATCCCGAAAAAGTATTATATCTCCTGAATTTCTTAATAAATCAAGTTTGAGGATTTTCTCGGTAATTTTCGTTTTCTCGATTGCGAGTGTCTAAGAAACTGATCGATAATAGCCTAGGAGCAAGTTTAAAATGTGGGCAATGTTTAAAAGTGATGTTGGCAAGCTTTTTTTGCAATGTTTTTCTGATAAAAATTAATAGTAAAAGGAAATCATGGGTGCCACTTTACAGTACGGAAGACGGAATTCCGTCTTTTGAAAATTTTGGCAGACGGAATTCCGTCTCGATAAAATCGCTGATCAAAATTCAAATTTCCATCGGAGAATGTTTATTTCTTTGCTTTATTTCCCGGTTTCAATGAATACTGAAGTACGTTGTCTTTTTGCATCTACGCATGCTCCGTAGCCGAGGGAAAATCCGCAGAACAATCGCGAAAGTTTCGGGTTTTTTACGGGAGTGTTCCGTTCTTCGTGCGACTTCCGTGGAAAGCCGTGGGTGCCGATTCAAGTTGGCTTCTTCTTGCGTCATTATTGCGATGTAGAAAAAAACAACTTTACCATAGTTAGAAGCCCACAGGTCCGATGTTCCAGAAATCGGGAAAAACGATTTTTCGCGACAGTTCCGTTTTTCCCGCAACTGCTTTTCCTACACGTCTGTTGAAGTTAGCTTCAACGGCGGTGCAGAAAAAGCAACTTAACTTTGGTCAGAGCAGCCTGATAAGTCTAATAAGATTATTTTTCCTCTATTTTAGTCAGTATTTTCAACTTCAGAGGATTTTCTAAGTTGTAAATTTTTACTGAAAGGTCACTTTATATCAACTTAATAAGATAATACAATGTATTTTTAATCTGTTATATTATAACATGTTTTAGGTATCTGATCTGATTTCAGATTCTAAAAAAAACCTTCACCTCAAAAATACTAATTTCTTACTTTTTTCTCTACTTAACTAAAAGTTTTTGACAGTATCGTTTTTGCAATTTAATTATTACTTAAATAATTATTCTATTAACCAGGGTTCCCACGGTCCTTGAATTTTTTAAGGCTAAATTTAGGTACTTGAAAGTCCTTGAAAAACGTTCTAGGTCCTGGAAGGTCCTTGAATTTTGACTCGGCCACTAATCAAACTTAATTTTTTCAGATCTTTCTTTGTTTTTTTCTAGAAATTTTCTTTTAAACTACTCTTATGAACATAACTTGCGGCCAGTTTTACAAACTGACAGTGAAGAGTGACTTCTCCTCTCATTCCGATTGTATGCGGGAAAAAAGTCTTGCTTTGAAATACGACTGATTTTTAAATGTCTGCGAAAAAGGTCCTTAAAAAATTTTGTCGAGGTCCTTGAAAAGTACTTGAAAGTCCTTGATTTTCAATGTTTTCAAAGAGTGGGAACCATGTTAACTAATTTCCTTTTTTTATTTGATTTTAGTTACATTTTGACTTTTAAAGTGGTTTTAAAACCTGATTCGGGAATGTAATTGGCATAGTGTGTGTTTAAAACCGTGTAATAAATTTGTCTTTCTGAAGTTATATAAAAAGGTACCTACTCCTTGAATTTTTTAAAAACACTCCTGGAAGACTCCTTGATTTTGATTTCTGAAAATTTGTATGAACCCTGTATGCATATCTCAGAATATTTAGGTATCAGTTCAAGTACTTTTTGTGTATTAATGATAACAATTGAAAGACTAACTTTGCAAGTATAATTCAATAGTATTTTTGACTAACTGATAATATGTAGGTATTATTTATTTAGATTAATTATCAATAAATAGATATTTTGGTTAATGGGATAACAATAACATTATATGCGTACAATTATGCATATAGTATTAGATAATTCTGTTAAAGTTCGCTAGGCCGTGGTAAATTTTTTAAAAAAAAGTTCAGTCTTGCAAAATTTGAAGAGTGGAACCCATGAAGGTAATAAAAAAGTTTTAGTATTTCTGTTGTAAGAATCCTTACATATGAAATTTTTTTTACTTTAAAGTCTTAGAGAAGTACTGTATTTCTAACAAAGTTAAATGTCGTAAAAATCTCCCTAATTTATGTTTTCAAATGTTGGCCGCTATGCCATTCCTATGTGATTCTATCTCTAGCTATGCCCTGACCCCTCCTTTAAGTTCTGAAACACTGTGAGGAAGTAAACTTTTCGTTAACCTTTAGTTGGTAGTAGTAAGTTATTGAAAACTGATCTTTAAGTGTGTGGCAACTCAGCTTTGTGACGCAATCACACTAATATGCATGAAATAGAAACTGCATTCGAGCTGGCAGTAATTTTGGCTGCTTTTCCTCTGCCATAGCTTTAATTATTCAGGCTGGCCCCGATCTTATTTAATTTTGGCTTATTGTAATAAATATTAGTTGATTTTAAACCTTGGTGTTATTGCTTTGTCTCGTGCCTTACGCAGGATCGCCACAAAGTGTATTTACTATTTATTAAATTGTGATGCCTTTGTATGAGAATTTTCAAAATAAATGTTTAAAACTTTCAACATAATTTTGTTCCCAAATTTTATTATTTCGCTAAGTCAAGTTTTTTTTTCATTTCAGACTTACTGTGTAAGACTCTTATGTCATAGTTCTAGCAAAGGTGTAAAGAAGTTGACAAAATGCAGAGAGAAAGACTTTACCCTTGTAAAGAATGTGGGAAAAGTTTCCACCAAATGAACCAACTGCGGCAGCACATGATCATCCACATGCCAGAGGAAGAGCGCCCTTTCAGCTGCTACATTTGTGCTCGGAAATTCAACAGACTTCACCATCTCAAACTGCACTTGATGGTCCACCTCGGGCAGAGTCCACACATCTGCAACGTCTGTGGGCGAACATGCAACCAGCTGAGTGACTTGAAAAAGCATCAGATGATACACACCGGAGAGCGGCCACACTCATGCCCCATATGTGGCAAAGGGTTCATTCAAGTGGGAGGCATGAAGCGCCACATACAAAAGCACGAAGAAGAGCGGGGGGTTTCTTTGAATTGTGAGGTATGCGGAAAGGACTTTTCGAAAATCGGTTACCTGAAAAAGCACATGCTAACCCACTCGAGTGATAAAGCCTTTCCTTGTGACTTGTGTGGTAAAGCATTTGGCCACGAAGCTGGGCTGAAGCAACACCTGGCAGTGCATAATGACGATGACCCTCATGTGTGTGACATCTGCGGAAAGAGGTTCAAGCGAATCGGAAATCTCGAAAAGCACGTCATTACTCATTCTGGGTGTCTTCCTTACAGCTGTGATATTTGTGGTCGCCAGTTTTTGCAGTTGGGCAGTTATAAAAGACACGCTTTGAAACATTCTACCAGTGTCCTGATGGACAATTTTGAAACAATAGATACTCTGCAAACTGATGACGAGGTTTCTACTAATGGTAGCATGGAAAACTTTGCCTCTAACAGCAGTGGAAGCTCTTGGGCTGTGAATGCAGAGCAGCTTGTCATTAAAACTGAACCCTCTTCCTTGTCTGAGGAAGATGCAGATGGTAAAACGGATACTTACATGATATACATTAACTCGGAAGGTATTGAAAATATTGCTGGAGATATCATAGAAGCTATTTAGATACTTCAATTGGTTTGAAAGCATTAAATTCCTTGTTAAATGACTTGTTCTGGTTTTCTGCATCCAATCAATCAATGTCTTAGTCCCTTTCAATTGCATTGATGAATTAAATTTTGTGATTTATATTTAAAATTTGAATGAAGTATTATTGGAAACATGCCTATAGTATGTTAGTCACAACACAAAATATGTTGAAACTAATTAAAATAGTTATCAATTTTCTAGTCTTGCCAAGGAAGTTTGGTCAAAATAAACTCTTTTGAGTTGAATTTTTTAAATTTTAAGCATTATTACACATTACACAGGTATTGAAAAAAATAGAAATAAGGAGATTTCTAAGGAGCAAAATTGATTGTACATTAACTATAGAACAAAGCAGGAACATACATAACATATATTGGGCCTATAAAATTTAACAAATCTCCCAGTAATTAAAAATAGTTGACATCCCTTTTTTCAACATTGTAATCAATGTTATAGTATGATTAATAAAAATATTTTATTTGGTTACAGGTATTTAAATATTAAGTGAGCTACTATGTCACCAATAACTAAGAAAAATTGCTTAGTCCAGTATATTAAGCATTAAAAGTTTTTTATTGACAAATTGTAGATTAGCTAATACAACAGTATACTTAATTATCAGCTTATTTATTTTTCCTTCCTAATACAGTAGAGCCCCAATTATCCGCGGAATTGGGTGGCAAGGGTATTGAAAATAGTGAAAATCACGGATAACCCGAAAAAAAGACCAAAATAAGGTGAAAACATGAAAAAACATTTCGGCTTAAAAACTATGTTTCATTGTACAAAAAACATGATATGTAAAACTTTAAAATATGTTCAGTATAGCAGAAGCCTTTACACTACATCTAAAATCTCTTATCTCATCTAAAATTTGCTCTTATTAAAAATTTTTGTATGTGGCACTCGTGGATAATCCACACCGCTGATCATATAAATATTGGGGTTTTACTGTATATTGCATTTTTATTAGAATTATTTGTAAAAAAATATCTGAAAAGAGTTAAATTTTTTTTGTACCCTCAAACATTAATAATTTGACTTTAAAAACTAAAAAAAACATCTAAACTAATAAAATTTTCTAAAAATAAAATATATAAGTATGAAACACATTAACCACTATTAATTTAAAGAAGAAAATATTGGTTTCAATAAATGTTCTTGTTAATTTCATTCTGAAATGTCACGTTAAATCATATTTGGAAAAGAATCCCTCTGTGGAGGTTCCTAACCAAATCTAGTCATTACTTTGAAGCTTATTCAAAACAAGTTTTGACCAAATTTGGGTTTTGACTAACAGAAACTAGAAGTTCTTGTGTGGACTACAATTGATAAGTCATATCAAATGTAAGCATCTGTTTATCACAATTATGGCTTCTGAATAATAAAGTTAAACTTTGTAAGTTATTTTGATGATGGATTTTTGAAAATTTATCACTGTACTTTTTGAACTATGTGGTATTGCTGTTACTTTATACTAAAATATAAAAAATTAAACTCAAAATTTAATAAGTTCCAACAGAATCTCCCATTTTGATACATTCATATGCCAAGATATTTTTCTAGAACTCTTAATAATACCATAATTGATTATAGACTATAATCAATTATGGTATTTTGATATAATCACTTTATTTTAACTTTTGTAAATGCACTGCAAAAAAAGTTTTCCTTTTGGAACTCTGAGTCAGTGACTAACAAACAGATAAATCAATATTTTACACAAACGTTTTAATGCAAATTATAAAAAAAATTAAGTTATAAAAATAATTGTTTTAAAAAATATATTAAATTTATATGGACTGAAGCAGTATGTACGTGTTACATTCTGAAACTTATTTTTCTTAAATTGCTCATTGTCCTTCTAGCTTCTTCTTGACACTTGAGCATAGACTGAAAAACTTCAAATTTTCTACTGTGGAATCTGAAAAAATAAAAATAGTTTGAGTGAAAAACTATCAACACAATAAAGTACAGTTGTTTAGGAAATTGCAACCTATATAATAGTAGTAAATTACATTCAAAGGGGCTGGGTAGAGGAGTTAAGGTTTCTGCACAACCCATTTAAAAGTTTTTGGAGGATCCCTAGCCCCCTTGAAATTTTGACGCAAATTATAATTCTTTTCCTTCGAAATTTCTTTGTTTTACAAGGAACTGCTTTCTGCAGATATAACCCTAAGAGTCTTAAAATGCACTGAAACACTACTTTTAGAGGCAAATTTCAAAACATTTTCTGGGTAAGAAAACTTGAAACGAAACCCTAAACTCCCCTCTAAAATTTTGATGTCTAATGTTATGCAGTGTCAAGAAACTTTTCCCCTGGGTGTTCCACTAAGGTTTGAAAAGGGGATAAAACACCAGCTTAAAGGGAAATTTTCAAAAAAAAATCGGAGGGAGGACAAAATAGTAAGAAAAAATAATTTTGCATGAACGCTAGGGGTTCCCAGAACTTGGACATTCTCAAAAGGGTTCTGTGAGAGTAAAAAGGTTGGGAAATGCTAGTCTAGCACAGCGTTTCTCAACCGGGGTTCCGCGGAACCCTGGGGTTCCGCGAGGCTCCCTCAAAGGTTCCGCGACGGATCCGAAAATCTTTTTGTTCTGGTTTACATTTTAGAATAACCCTAAACTATTTAGCCATCAGCAAATCAAATGTGAGCAAGTGTTTTTCCGTTGAAAATTTTCTTCTGTAGCCCTTCAGTTTCTACAAAACAAGACAAACACTAGTTTGAAGGGGAATTACAAAATAAATTTCTGAGGGAGGACCCCTGTCCCCCTTGAAATTTTGGCACTAATTATATTTCCCCTTGAAAATTCTATGTTTTCAAAGGAACTGTTATTTTCAGATGTCACCCAAACGGTCTTAAAATACACTGAAACTCTACTTTAGGGGCAAATTTCGAAAAATTTCTAAGGAGAACGCCCAAACTTCTGTCTAAAATTTTGACGTATGTTATACAGCGATTTTCCCTTGCACATTCTGCTGTCTCAAGAAGCTTTTCTCCTTGTGTGCTCCACAGGAGAAACAGTTTGAAAGGAGATAAAACACTAGTTTAAAGGAAAATTTTCAAAATAAATTCTGAGGGAAGACAAAATAGCAAGAAAAATATTGTTGCATGGCAGTGGCGTTTATATAAGGGGGACCGAGGGGGCCCTGCCCTTCCCCGAAATTCGGACTAGGCATACTAAAACACGTTAAAACCCTGTTATTTAAGGTCAAGTTTTCAAAATTTTTCTGGGGGAGGGCCCCCAACCCCTTTAGTACATGAAATTGTATTAATTTCAATTTTTTCTAAAACTCATGAAAATTAAAATCCCACCTAAAAATACATATCCGAAATTTGAACTAAATGTACCAAAAACGAGTTAAAACCTAGTTTTAAGGGTCAAATTTCTAAAAATTTTCTGGGGGAGGACCCCCAGACCCCCCTTCCAACTTGGGACTTTAGTAATTACAATTTTTATTACATGAAGTTCTTTTGAATGCAAATTTCCCATAAAAATGCATTAAAAAGCTATGTTAAACCTATTTTAAATATGCATTGGAGGGGTTGAGTAATAATTTTGGTCCCCTTCCAAAATAAATTCGATATACGCCACTGTTGTATATGGACGCTAGGCTAGGGTTCCCCGGAACGTGGGCATAAACAAAAAGGTTCCGTGAGAGTAAAAAGGTTGAGAAACGCTGGTCTAGCATATAGCTACTAAGTCAGCTACCCTACAATAATTGACCTGACACCAAGGTGTGATGCTTCAACTGAAAAAATAAATGATTTAATTTGAAGTGATAGCATAGACTTCTACGTGCTGCAATATCATTATTGACCTTTCTAGGCATATTCTCAACAATATTTTGATATTCAGTTTTGGAAATTTGTGTCCATTTCTGCCTTAAGAACATTGGTATCTCAGTTGTAAATTTTGACCCACTCCTTAAATGTTGCGTTATTTGTTCTCAAAAATGTTTCCTAGGGTTGGTTTTGGGTCTCTGAAGGAGCCATAGAAAAAATTTCACATCTATACAGGGTGATTCAGAAATAATCATCAATAATTTGGGGGGAGGTAGAGGGGCTCTGGACAAGCATATTTCGAATAGGGATGGTGGGGCGCAGCCTTACCGTTAATGAGCTAGGACTTAATGTAGTGAGAGCGCGTTTCAAAAGACCGTTTTTAGAAGGCCCGTGTGACGATACAAAACATAATAAAATGAAAAATCTATTGCATGAGGTAAGGAAGTATCCCTACACAAACACCACGAATTCGATAGAATTTGAATCACTTTCTAAACCGTGGAGGGAGTTTCAAAAGTGCAATATTAATCTTTTAGTCAAAGAATGGAGTTCCCTTAATGGTTTCTAGAAAAATGATGATCGGGGAAGGAATTTTCAATGATCGTAAGGGGCCATCCATATATTACGTGAGGTCAAAAAGGGGGGGGGGAAGGGGTTTGGAAAAATCTCACCTGGGGGGAGGGGGGGTCGATTAAAATCTCACGTCGACTTTTTAAGTTAGAATTTATACGATTTTCTTTTTTTAAGTATGAAAAAGGAATACACACAGATAAGATACTGCAAATTGTTTTAAAAAAATTTGTAGGGAAATCTCACTTGGGGGAGGGGGGGTCCAGGAAAATCTCACCAAGGGGGGAGGGGGGTCCAGATTTTGGAAAAAACGCCTCACGTAATTTATGGATGCCCCCTAACAAAGATCATGGAAACTGTTTGATCATTGAAAATTCCTTCCCCGATCATCATTTTTCTAAATACAGTCGAATCCGCTTAATGTGATCGCAATTGTCCTAGATTAAATTGATAACAATAAGCGATTTTATATCAAAAAGCAGCAAACAATGTAACTAGATTGTTTTGCTTTAGAATCAAATTTACATACAGGAATTAATGTATTTAAAACAATTTTACACAATGTATTTGACAATTTGAAATTTTTAGGTGAAAATGTAAGAGAAGTTTAATTAATAAAAATAAAATAATCGCTTATTTTATAATTTTATTTATATAGAAAGGTCTGTCCTTTAGTGGGCACTCCATACATCTGCACGGCGCTATAGTTTCTTTCTAACCATTTCTTACAAGCATGGATTCGGACCCCCTTGAACCGTTTTCTTTCAATTTATGCGGAATATTTTCTTAGTTTCATAAAAAAACGCCAGTTGCTCTGGGTGGGGCAGATGTTTACGTTTAAAAATTGACCTTCAAAACAATACCCGATATCGGACGTTTTTTAGGGGATATGGACAAATATTGATAACATAAAGCGGCGTGTTGATCCATAGTTGATCACATTACATTTTACATTGAATTAAATAGGAATGATCGGGACCTGTCAATTTCGATAACATTAACCGTGATCACATTAAGCGGATTCGACTGTACCATTAAGGGAACTCCATTGTTTGACTAAGAGATTAATATTGCACGTTTTAAAACTCATCCCACGGTTTAGCAAGTGGTCCAATTTCTATCACTTGAGGATTTAAGTAGTAAGGATACTCCTGTACCTCAAGCAATAATGTTTTTCATTTTAGTATGTTTTGTTACATCACACAGGCCTTCTAAAAACAGCTTTTTGAAACGTGCTCGCCCTACATTAGGTCCTAGCTCTTGAACGGTAAGGCTGCGCCCCACCATCCCTATTCGAAATATGCTTGTCTAGGGCACATCTACCTCCCCCCCAATTATTGATGATTATTTCTGAATCCCCCTGTATATTGATCCCCCTGCTTGACAGAGACTTACACATGGCAGGAAGCATTGCCTTCCGAAAAGTAACATTTGTCCATTTTATGAAATTGACAGAAAGTGGGAAGAATCTAACAGTCCGAAATGTTCATCCTGGGATCAGTATTTAATTTACAGACAATAAAGTTAAGGGATCCACGAAGAACACCCCCAAACAAGATTACGCCATCTCTGAATTTGGCAATTTGTGCAATCCACTCGAGAAAAAGACCTGCCTTTCTCATTTTTAAACTTAACCTTGCCCAATCAACAGGAGGAGTGTTGAGTGAAACTCGATGCTTCTTAAAACAGTTTTCTAGTTGTTTTAACAGGGTGTCCGCTAACCCTGGAAACCGGGAAAACCTGGAATACTCAGGGAATTCGAAAAGGCCCTGGAAAACCTGGAATACTCAGGGAATTCCAAAAATATTCTGGAAAATGTGATTTTTACGATGCGTAGCGTTTTCCAGCGTTTTTTTACATAGTGGATTTACCATCTCCGGTATTTAGTCAAATCAACGGCATCCTAGCTCGCACGCGCATCGGCGCGACACGATACGTTCGCACGACTCGGCCTGTAAAGGCGCCTTCTCCTCGTTCGTTTACCGTACTACGGAAAAACTACTTTTATTGGAAGAAAGCCGTGTTCATGCTGTTCTTACCATGCAGCCTAAAGATGAGGAGAGAAGCCTATTTTACGGGGCGTAATCGTCGGTAAAGCCGGCTTCTCGCATTTGGTGTATTGTGAAAAACGGACTTGAGCTTTTTCATGGAGAGATATTCTTAAGTCAAAGACTTGCTTATGAAGTCTTATTTTATTGGTGCTAAAATTAAAATTATTTTAAGTAGAAAAATTGAAAGAAACTTTATTGGAAAACTTGAATTACTCTGCTTGAGTCTTAATTTAAGTTTAATAATTTTATAGTTATAGTATGGTTGTGAGTGATAGGTAGTTTTTTCCTCCAAAAATATGACCTGATAAGATTTTCAGCTCTCATTTATGAAAATAAATTAAATTTCTTTACAAGGTAATAGTCTTTATACACAAATAGGATATTTTACTTAAAATTGAAGTTTTAATTTTTTTCAGTTAAATTTCTGAATTTATTGATACTTTTTGAGCATTAGCCTTTTAAAGTTAATTTTTACTGAAGGCTCATTTTTGATAATCAGGCTTATTATCAATTAAACATTTCTGAATTTTAGTTTTTCAGAATAACTTGAAGATCAAATATAATCTGACTTCAGTTTTCATTAAAATAATTTCATTTCGCAAAAATGCACCCCCAAAAATTAAACCTGGATCAACACCCATTCTAGTCAGTGTATTGTATAGTCATCTCTCAAATCTTGTATTCCTTTTACCTTTTGAGTTTTTGCTCAGTCTCAGAATTGGTCGAAGCTTTTCTAGAGAAAAAAAAACGGTTTAGTTTTCTCAATGAGTAAAACATCTGTAAATTAAATGTCTAATTTTAAAATTCAACCAATTAATACTAATCTCTTGAATATATTTTTTCAGTTATTTTTTATCAAGTTGATTTAATATATGGTATGTGAATAGACGGAAAATAAAAGTTCCATCTTATCACCAAAAATAAAAAAAGAAGAAAGAAACGCCTTAAAGCTTTAGTTTGACCAAACCTGGAAAATCAAAAAAATGTCCTGGAAAACTCAGGGAAATCTTAGCTTAGAATTAAGTGGACACCCTGTTTAAGTCCAGCTACGACGTTGCAAACACCAAGCAAGTCTGCCTTCTTTTTTGGATGACGTGATGCTTGGTTTGTTTGCGGCAACAAAACAATGGATAAGATGGGATTTGAAATGTTTTTTTATGGTTTTTACGATTTTCACACTTTAGGGCACGCTAATGCCATTAAGTCATTTTTGTAGGACAAACAACTTGTACAATTAGTCTACAACACCAAAATTTTTCTGTGACATTAATAACTCTCCCAAAATTGAACGAATAGACTTGCCTCTAAATAGACTACTTGCTTCATCACTTCTTTCTAAGTCCCTAAGTTTATTTCCTTTCGAAATATCATCACAATTTCATGCAGAACTAAAGAAGGAACCTCACCAGGTCACGTGCAAGCATTGGAATGTAAAAAAAATTGAGATGCAGTCGGGTTTCATGCAAATTATCTGGTGTCCGGTCAATTATTGTAGGGTAGCGTATATGATAGATAAAAATATATAGGGATTTTCAATCGTGTTTCTACTGGAAAAATACAATCTTATATCTTAGTTTAATGCACTTAAATTTAAAAATATTATACAGTCGAGTCCGCTTAATGTGATCGCAATTGTCCGAGACTAAACTGATAACATTATCCAATCGATAACAATAAGTGATCTCATATAAAAAAACAGCAAACAGTGTAAATAGATTGTTTGCTTTAAAATCAAAATAATGTAATAGTAATAAATGTATTCAAAACTCTATTTTTACACTAGGTAAAATTTTACGGGGAAATATAAGAGTAGTTCAGTTAGTAAAATTAAAATAATCGCTTACTTTGTATTTTTATAGAAAGGTCTCTTTTTTCAACTCCATTATAGCCTTCCACTCCAATAAACCACTTATTTATAACATAATCTGAATTCCAGTAAACAAGGGAAATCAAAATCTCTTATTATTATAGAAACATCTACAAAGCGTGGATCTTGGTGTTTCTTTAACAAATCACAAGTATGGATTCAGACACCCCCTATAGCCGTTTTCTTTCAATATAATATGGGGAAGGTTTTATTTTTCTTACTCACTCATACTGAGTTTCAGAAAAAAGAAGCGCCAGATGTTCTCATGGAACATGGGCTCCGAGGGGGCTCCGAGTGTGTGGGGGCTCCGAGGTGAGACGATATTGGAGTGCAAGAGCCTTGCTGATGAGACATTGACTTTTCTTTATCTTACTTTTGTATTCTGATTGTTTTGTAAGATATTGTCGTCTTTTTCTCTGCCATTAGAAATAAAAAAAATGTTCTCATGGAGCACATGTTTACTTGTAAAAATTGACCTTCAAAATGAAACTCGAACTCAAAAGCGGTCGTTTTAAAGGGGATATGGACAAATTTTGATAATATTAAGCGGAGTGATGATTCATAGTTGATCCTATTAAACGGTGTATTTTACATTATATTAAATAGGAATGATCGGGCCTGTCGATTTCGATAACATTATCCGATTGATAACATTAAGCGGACTCGACTGTATATTGTTTTGAATTTGATAAGTCACTATATACTACATGATATTAAACAAAAATTATTTTAAGTACAACAATCTTACGCTCTATCTTGAGTTTGAGGATTAATAATGGATCCTTGTCCACACATAGAGTTCATAGCTGATATAACAGAGGGATAGCATTTAGAAGCACTGGCTGCTAAAATGGCACAACCAACTAGAACTGGTTCACATGTATCGGGAATAATGACAGGTAAACCTAAAAAAAATATATAAAAATACTGTTTTCTCAATCAGAAAATGTCAGTGAACAAATATTTTAGAAAAATACCAATAAATTTGTTGAATAATTTATTTTTAAGCACTTAAATTCCTTACTAAAACCGAAAACCTTTGCCTTATTAATTGTAGCTGCTGTTTGGTGTATAAACTTGTCCCCACAAAACTTATTGTTTATTCAATGGTTGGTTAAATTGTATTTTTATGGCATAAGATGAAGTTGCTAAACATTTTAGAAGAGAGCATGGTGTAAGGGCTGTTCAAGTATTACGTAAGTTCCTAAGGGAGGTTTCCATTTGCTTATTTTTGCTCTAAAGGTGTAAAGAGGGATAAAAATTATGCTTACATAAGACATTAAAAACACTTTACTTTTGAAAATGCATAGTAATTCAAAACTAATCAGTTTACAAAAATTAATCTGGCAAAAGAAAACTAAACTTGAAAAAATATACACATATAATGTTCTGAGCATGTTGACCACCCCAAAAAAACATAATGATGATAAATTGTTTAAAATGTTATAAGTTCTTGGATGCCAGTTTGTTTAACAAAAATAAGAACAGAAGGAGTCGTAGTTTTCATTAATAGATGGTTTGAGAGCTGTGTATTTTTGCTGGGGAGGGGGGCCATAAGCATGCTTACCTAATACTTTAACACAGTGGTCTCCAACCCCCGGTCCGCGGACCGGTGCCAGTCCGTGGATCAAATGGTACCGGGCCGTGGGCCGACCATTTCATTGAAACTTAATTTAAATTCCTAGGTTTATACTTTAAATTAATGAATGAAATTAATTATAAATCACTTTATATTTATTTTTTGGTGAAACTGTATTTTATTTTGAATCAATTTATTTTTTATATTTTATTCTGAATCAATGCCCCCCCAGCGGGCCGCGGTAAATGAACAAACGTTGACCGGTCCGTGGTGGTAAAAAGGTTGGGGACCACTGCTTTAACAGACCCAAAACTGCAATTTCAGAAGGGTTTAAAAGTAAAAATAAATTACTTGTGAATAATACCTTTTTATACTGGTTACAAAGTAATAAGTTACATTATTTGTTTACACTAACTTATCTTTATGGAATGTAAAAGGTAATATAACCATCATATAACTGGTTCACTTTCATTTAAACTATTTGGTAAATCATCAAAGAAAACTCAATTTAATGCTTAAAATGTTCAACCTGTTATATCAGCATGCATTTGGACATACAGGTGATTTTTTGCAAGGCCACCACAGACAAGTAAGCATTCAATTGTATGGCCATTTTCTTCTAAAGCATTAATTATGTGCTTTGTACTGTACTGTAAAAAGAAAATAACATTTAATAATTATATGCAGGTATGAAAATATACATTTCAAATAAAGCTTCCATAAAAAATAACAATAGAAAGCTATAACCAGTCCTGCCAACTGTGAAAACTATTTTCTACCAATAATTAGTTTTATTATGTACAGTCGAGTCCGCTTAATGTGATCGCAATTGTCCAAGACTAAACTGATAACATTATCCGATCGATAACAATAAGCGATCTCATATCAAAAATCAGCAAACAGTGTAACTAGATTGTTTGCTTTAAAATCAAAATTATGTAATCGTAATAAATGTATTCAAAACTATTTTTACACTAGGTAAAATTTTAAGGGGAAAATATAAGAGTAGTTCAGTTAATAAAATTTAAATAACCACTATTTTATTTATTTTTAAAGAAAGGTCTCTCTTTTTTCCGCCACATTATATCCTTCCAATCCAATAAACCAACTATTATTACATAATCTGAATTCCAGTAAACGAGGGAAAATCAAAAAAATCTTATCAGAAACATCTGCAAAGTCTGGATCTTGGTGTTTCTTTAACCAATCACAAGTATGGATTCGGACCCTCCCCTTCCTATAACCGATTTTTTCAATATAACAGGCGGAATGTTTTATTTTTCTTACTCATATTGAGTTTCAGAAAAACAGAAGCGCCAGATGTTATCATGGAGCAGATGTTTACTTGTCAAAATTGACCTTCAACATGAAATAAGAACTCATAAGTGGTCGTTTTAAAGGGGACATGGACAAATTTTGATAACATTAAGCGGAGTGATGATGCAAAGTTGATCACATTAAACGATATATTTTACATTAAATTATATAGGAATGATCGGGACCTGTCGATTTCGATAACATTATCCGATTGATAACATTAACCGTGATCACATTAAGCGGACTCCACTGTATTTAAATTTTACTAATTAATTGAATATAGTCTGATGGGTAATAACTAACCTAAACTATTTGCTTTAGTGTTGTCATTATTCATTCACTTACAAAACAGAATAATTTTAGTTCTAACCTTATATCTCTTAAACCTTATATCTTACTTTACTCTCTTAATTTAGTAGTGTTTCAATACCTATATTGTATACTAGTAATTCATAAAGCAATAGATACAGAAAACATTTTGAGCTGCAAAAGGTATTTTCATACATTCATTAATAGCTTTTTTGCCAAATTTAAGGATTTTCAGAAATGGCATCTATGAAACTCAAAAAAAGAAAATATTCATTAAGTTATCTTACAGCTAAAGCTTGTACTGTGGCCACATATTGTAAGACCATGTCTTCAACATCACGGGTGAGACTCAAACCACAAACCTAAAACATCCATTTATATTAAAAGTTTACAAAATCAATAATATAAACTTAAGAGAATAAATCCAACTTTTTCATGGAATACCTGGTATAAAATTAATTTTTTAATCAAAACTATTAATACCGGAACACAAAAATTTTCCTATTTATTCTATATTTGATTCATAAAACAATAAATAACTTTCTTACAAGCAACTCAATTTATGTTGGTTTGGATAAGATTTTTTCTATGAAGTTTATCAATGACTTTCATTTGTTTTAAGTCCAAGTTTGCTCAAAACTAAAAAGAACTAACCATTCCCCTTAGATCTGGATTAGCTAAAGGGGATCTATTCCCATGATAATCTGGATACACGTGATAATCTTTGGTCAAAAATGAAACAGATCGAAGGAAGTATTTCTCTCTCAGCTTATCAGCAGCCTCGTTTAAGACGTCAGTTATGTGTCTAAAACGATATAAAGAAACTATATTAAGAAGGAGCATATCTGATTGAAAGCAAGTAAATATTTTAAAGTATGAAAAAATATCTTAGTGCACAGCGGTTCTTAAACTGTGGTCTGCAGACCCCTGGGGGTCCACGAGTTACCTTGAGGAATTCCTCAAGTTACTTTAAGAATTCCCCAAAGAGTTTCAAAATTAGATGAAACACTAGTTTTAAGAGGCAAATTTAAATTTTCTGGGGGAGGACCCCCAGCCCCCTCGAAATTTTTACTTCAATGCAAATTTTTTTCTTTGAAATTTCTAGACTCTCACCTCAGAGACTTGGAGTAATTCAGTGGCGTATATAAAGGTGGGTGAAGGGGCCCTGCCCCCCTCCTGAAATTTGGAGTTAAAACCCTGTTTTTTGGATCCTATCTCCCAAAATTTTCAGGGGGAGGACCCCCGAACCCCCTAAGTACTTGGTACTTTATTATTAAAAACTTTTTAAAAATAAGTTAAGTTCATCAAAATTGAAATCCTGCCTAAGAATATAGTTTAAATTTCAAGCGAAGTGTATCAAAACCAAGTTAAAATCCTGTGTGTTTTCAGGGACCAATTTCTCTAAAACCTTTCTGAGGATGACCCCCCAGATACCTTTTTGTTCTTAAAACTCTCTTATAAACTATTTTTACATTAAGTTTATCTGAATGCAAGTCTTACATAAAAAATTATCTCTCTATTCTAAAAAAAAGTTTTTGGTGAACGGTTTCCAGAGAAAGGCTTTTTAATTACTGAACCAAATGACACATATATGGTATCAAAATGTCTGAATTCTTTCCGGATTTCCGAGTAAGCCCTTCGATTTTTCAAAAAAATTCTTAATTTTAAAATATTTCCATTTTTTTAGATTTCGGATAAGGTCGCAGTTACAAAGCAAGAAACTATGAATTTTAAAACAATTGAAAATATATTTCACTGGTTTTTTAACATTCAAATACATTAAATAATCATCTTTCTATTTATCACACTAATTTAAAAAATATATATTGCATTCTTCTTAACAATATTTATATTTTTGCTGTTCAAACGATTTTAATTATATTTAAAACTAATGTATAATTAATTTATCTTTTATTTTTAAATAATTAATTCATATTTATATATTTATCTTTGTCGTTGTGGCAACCTAATCATTACTATATTTACAATAAAATATAAACTTGCTTTCAGAAATTTTGAACTTTTGCATTTATTTATTACAATAATAATTATTTTTATATCCTTTTGCAAGTTATATTATTTAAGGTAGTAAAAGGTAACTTTTTTTATAATGCCAAAACGCAAAACTAGATATGGCGGGAGAATGCTTTAGAAATAAAGATAAAAATCGAAAGTCAGAACATTCGTGTCATTGCTATGAAACTGACACAATTTCGATGTTTATTTGTTCTCATGAAGCAAAATTCTAAATTTTCGGCTGTTGCTAGCCGACCGTCGTACGACGGACGGCAAGTCCCACGGCCATGGCGACCGACGTATTGTTTCGTACTGTATTTCACAATTCCTGCAAGATTTTTATACTTTATTAGCAATGCGCATCCATGTGGACCTGATTCTTGCTGTTTCTATAAAATATTTTAGCGAAATAATTTTGTTTTCAATAAATTAATAATTTAAATTATTTTTAAAAAAAATTAGACTAAGTAAAACATTTAAAAAACCACAATGAATTTAATTAAATAAGGAATGACTGTTAAACAAGAGCAATTAATTCTTGCAATTTTTAATGGAATTTATAAAAATTTAAATTAAATTTACTGAAAAATAATAACCGGGCTCGAACCCACGACCTTCCGCACGCCAGGCAGACGCGCTACCTTTCCCCCATCGGGGCCACACTTACCACAATCCTAAATACTTTAAAACCACGCCTTTAACCCGAGCATGCGCACAACGGTTACCCGACGGTCGGGAAGTCACTCCCAAATTTTCGTGATGTTTACGATAATTACTACATTTTTCACAGACAATCAATGAAAATCATTACAAATTTTAAGAAAGTAAAATTTATTCCGGAGATGTTTCAGTGCTTCTGAATGGATCTGTGTGAGAAAAACATTACCTTGGGGAAATGGTAAAAGAAAGTTTACACTGCTTTGTTACTAATTTTCTTGGAATTAAATGGCGATCCGCCAATTCATATTGCCATAAAGGAACTGTTAAAATTTCGCCGCTGAATGAATATTCCCCTTTTTTGAAAGAATACCCCAGAGAAGTAGTTCCCCTGTTTTAAGAATGTTTTATAAAATGAGTAAGTGCTGTGAGCTGTGTTTTGTGAGGATGGCAAAGAGATCCTTAAGTATCAGCGTCAGCAGTTAACGGGGGTTGGCGAGCGATAGCGAGCAGGGGGCGGTAGCTCCCTAGTATTCAAAAAAATTCTAAATGGGGGTATCAAAACTAATTAAAAACCTGTTTTTGTAGTTGAATTTCCAAAAATTTTCTGGGTGAGGACCTCCAGATCAATTCTAGTAAGTAATTTTAGTTCTAGCTAACAAAGGGGGGCCTTTGTTAGCTAGAACTTAATTACTCATAACCTTTTTTATTAAGTTCCCTAAGACGCAAATTCTACTTAAAAATGTACTAAAAAGCTACATGGACCTATGAAATATATACATGGGTGGCTGAGGGATAATTTTTGTCCCCTCCCTAAAATAAATTTCTATATACGCTCTGGAGTACTTTGTATTATTCCCAGTATAATTATACATTTAAAATACTACATACAATAAATGTGGAATGGATTAAAAAATATATAAATAAAAATGTGGAAAAAGCAATAGACATGAATGTTTTAACAAAAAAAATTTCAAAGCCCATAAAAATGATAAATAAATTTTTTTTAGAGAATGCAATATGAAGTTGAAAGGTATTTCTAATAGTGGTGCTCAGGGCCATATTTAGGAGCGTGCAACGTGCTATAGCACAGGGCGTAAAAACCTTTTTTTCGGGGTGGGGGAGGCAGATTACTACAATTCAAAGCTAGAAAAACAAACAAATACATAGGCAATAAAAAGAATGCAGTTGCCATTTCAGTTCCATGTGCATCAAGGACCATGAAATTTTATACAAGGAGATTTTCTTTTTTTGATTAAAAATTATCCAGCAATTTATTTTTAAAGAGATGATGTTTTGAACCCACGATTTGTAATCTGTAGAAAATTTAAATTCTAATTCATGTTAAATAGGATTTAATGCTTATTTCACCCCACCATTTAGTAGTACTTTAAAAAGAAACAAAAGAGGGGGGGTATTTTCTATAAACAAAAAATTAAATAGGGAGGCGGCAATAAATTGATACACACAGGGCGGCAAAAACGAGTAGAGATGGTTAGAATCAGCACGAGTAGAGATGGTTAGAAAGGAAATATCTAAAGTTATTTGTGCTGGCTGGTCTCTTTTCCTTCAGTGGTTGCCTAGCCACTGTGACATCCCTGGCAATGAGAGAGTGGACAAGTTGGCTAAACGTGGCTGTAGTCTTCCTCAGCCTCCTTACGATTCTCCTTGCTATCATGCATTTTCCACCATTGCGAGGCGTACAAAAAGGCTTACACGCAGAACACAGGAGGTCAATGCCAAAGGTAAAGCCTGGGAGATCCTGCCCTCCAACCCTATTCCAACGAATCTCCCTAGGCAGGTTTTCTCCGCAAACTTTCGTATCATCAGCAGACATGACTATCTCCAAGGACACCTTCACTGAATTGGTGTAAAAAACAAATCCTGGATGCGCTCTGTGTTCCTCTGAAGACGTAATGAATTTTAAGAACCTGACAAGTTGCGCTTTTCTGGCCAACATAATTTTTAAATTTTTACCTCTTGACAACTACACTTCAAAGGCTAGTTTTTGTTGGGCTGCACGAATGGAAATGGTCAATGCGACCCATTCCTCCACGTAATAAAAAAAGGGCGGCAAAAACCCTAAATACAGACCAGGCGGTGCCTAAAGACGAAATGTAGTACTGCAAATAGATGGTATTCTTAAAGATGCCAAATTAAAACATTTAAATAGACAAATCATTTTTTTACCAAAGCTACATAAGCTATAGCTGAAGGTTTAAAAGCACATTCAGGACAACATTGGAAATAAATTCACAAAATATGCACAAAGGGATAGAAGAAGAAAGATCAAAACCAAATTTTTGTGGCCACAAGAAAAACATAGATGGAGATTTAACACTTGCATCAGTCCTTCTCAAATAGTTACCTTTTGCTTTCATCATTGTAAATCTGTTCCTTTAAAATTTGTGATGCTGGATGAGTATCAATAATATGATCAAGCTAGTAAGAATAAAAACACCTGAGAAAGTATTATATAGGGTTTGCACTAAATACAGAAGGTCTGCATGGAAACTTTCAGAGTGAATCAGAAAGCTTTTTCTAAATTACCTATTTAATCAATTTAGTACATTGATTATCAAAATATTGGCAATGTCTTAGACTTGATCTTTCTTACTTTCCAGGTATAATGGTGAAAAACAAAGAGAAAAAAATTGAAACAATTGCCAATAATATATTTGGAGCTTAAAGATATTTTGTAAACAGTACAAATTTCTTTAAAGAGATATTTACCACAGCCCCAGCAGCACTTTGACCAGCTTCACTACACCAATATTCTGGTACCATTGCTGAATAATAAGGACCCCAAACCCCTGGTGTAAATATGCAGTCTTTGCTGACCTGAAACGAGCATAAAGCAATTGAATTAAATGTTTTATAATGAACCAGAAGGAAAACTATTAAATATAATGGTGCTGTTAAGAACATATGACCCCTATATTAAAACAACCAATAGTATTGAATAAAAGCAACTTGCAAAGTTGCAATAATTCAAGGAAAACAACATGGTTTATTTGCACAATCAGAGTTAAAATATATTTAGAACCAAACAAATTTGTTTCGAGGATACTTGGATCCTCTTCGTCAGTGAAATGATGTAAAACAAGCATGACAATTGGTAAATATTTGATAAACGGGAAACAAAGTTACAGCTATCATATATTTACTAATTGTCATACTTGTTTCCATCTTTTCACAGACCAAGAGCATCCAAGTATCCTCGAAAAAAATTTTAATGTTTAAAAATTTATTTTAACTCTTGTGCAAATGAAACATGTTGTTTTGTTGAATTATAACCAGTAGCACATATACTACTATGATTAAATACTTCAAGCAAAATATAATAACTAATGATTTTCTAAAGCACGCTTTCTGTAATTTTGCACATGAAAAATTGGGAATTTTGAATTTAGATTGAACAACATATAAAGGTCTAGTTTGAGTATTGTTTTTAAAGTAATAAAAAATTCAAAACAGCAAGCTTTTATGACTTACTTTCAAGTGGCAAGTAGAGGTTCCACAAATAAGAGCTAATCTGTCTTCAAGATTATATAAATTTCCTTCTGGGTCGGAGCATGCAAGAACTCCTAATATATTAAGATATAAAGCAAAGATGTTAATCAGAGTACATAGTTTTATTTTTAATTTGTTAGTTTGTTTAGTACACCTATCCCTTCACAGTATTGAAAGTCCAGGAATTTTAAAATATTGGTCCACACACAATGGTTTTGAACTATTTTAAAAATTTGTTTTTATCAATAAATTCATGAAGAGTTCTAAATTCCTGGTTTTACTATTTTTCCTTATGAGCACAAAAAATTAACTACATGACATAAATGGGAAAGACATAAAAAATAAACTATATAAATGGGATTGGAAGTCACAGTAAACATTGTGTGGTACTGAAAGAAACAACTTGCCGAATTTGAATTTCCCACAAGAAGTAATTTCCAAACCTCTAAAAATCTATTATGGATAAATTTAATCTTTAGAAATTATTTCAGGTGCATCATTTTGCTTCTAGTTTTAAGAAAGTCATGGCAAAGGTTATATACTTTATTATTTATAAGGATATACTTTAATATTATGAAAAAAGAAATTGAAACCATGAAAGTGTTTCATCATAAGATGTAGTTTTTAAAAAAATCTTACCAAGACCTCCAGCATGAGCATCTATAATTGAGGCTGAGACAGGAGTTCCAGGGATTAACCCTAAGTCATTGGCTGCATCTATGCTTAAACCATTCCCACAGTTTTCTCCAGGTAATAATGTGGTTGTACCTAAAAATTGTTTCAAGAAAATGTAAATTCTCCCTTGGTTTGCTTCTAAGTAGAGTTTACTCCGCTTAATGTGATCGCAATTGTACAAGATTAAACTGATAACATTATCCGATTGATAACAAAGAGTGATTTCATTAGAAAGAGTGATCATATTAAAAAGCAGCAAACAGTGTAAATAGATTGTTTGCTTTATTGAGATTGTTTGCAATTCGCAACTTAAACATTCTTGAAGAAAAACATAGGAGTGGAAATCAACCTGTAAAATAAGTTATAATTAGAGTGTTAACTGTTGAGTTACACTCCTAAGTTGAACTTCCTATGCTTGCCTCTTATTTGAAATACATAGTTGTGATTCATAAGTTATGCATTAAAATTAATCTTTAAAAAGAAGTTTTTAAAAACTCAGAAAATTTTGCCTAACATTTATCAATGCTTATGATCATATGAAATGAAACTAGACATAATTAATGATTACAAAAAAATACTTTGCTTTAAGTTTATTGGTGCCAGTCAATTTCAATTACATTATCGGATTGATAACAAACTGTAATCACTTTTAGCGGAGTCGATCATAGAGGAAGGATATGAAACTATCTTCCCTCTATGGAGTCAACGGTATTTGCGAAAATATGTTGTCTGAAATTTTTCTGCCGAGGGCTATTTCAGCGCCAACAGTAGCGATAAAGAGCCAATTTCTGGTAAAGGCGTGAAAAAGAAGCTCCAAGTTGCCCTTAGTCACGTGGTACACTCTTTCCGCTGGCTCACACAGACTCCTTCCGGAACGTGCGCTCTCTGCCTTCTTCTTCCTCTATGATCACAAGCATGGAGTTGGATCCCCTTTTAATGTTTTCTTTCAATATATGCGAAGCATTGAATGTTTTCTTTTTCTTACAATCAAAGCAAAGAACCATATATGGTGCAGCTATGACTCATACTGAGTTTTAGAAAAAATTAATGCTAGATGCTCTAGGTTGACCTTCAAATAAAAACTCGAAAGCTGAGGTTTTTAGGGGATATAGACAAATTTTTATAACATTAAGCGATGTATTGATCACATTAAGCAATGCATTTTAGATTAAATTAAATATGAATGATTGGGACCTGTTGATTTCAATAACCATTATCTGATTAATAGCATTAACCAGGATCACATTAAGTAGAGTTGGCTGTATAATGACAAAATAATTATTTTTCCTAGCACTAGATAAAAGTTTGTTGGTACTGAATGACTACTGTAAACATCAATAGTATTGTTTCACATAGCAATAATAAAGTTTCCCTTAAAAAGGGAACACATTTACTTTTTTCTTTCCTATGGTTAAGATAAGGATGTCACCAATTATAAATTGCATCATTAAAAACAAATTTCTGATTGATTGTTTAGTTTCATTTTAAAAAATTATTACATTTTTATCTTATGAAAATTTCCCAAAGGAAAATTTTATACCTTCAATACAATTACCATTTTAATTTGTTATTTGAATTAGAACAGAATTATTTTGGAATATATTAATATGATGTTGGAAGTTTCAACAAATATCAATGAATTTTTTTTAAAAATGATAGCAACAGTTTAAAAAAGCAACCAAATTAAGCTACACAATTGCTTTGACATAATATTGGTTGCTCTGGGGTTAATTTATACTTTAAAGAAAGTATCAAAGTGTTATAAAGATACCTATTTTTTCATAGTTCCCAGACACTATATCTTCAAGACCAATATCAGTCCAAAAATCGTCTTGCCAACCTCCATTTTTTGCTTGACCAGCAACATATGTCCACTTGCATACAAGTGAACATAAGGACCTACATAAAAGTACAAAAGAAATATGTACCCTTGGTGAAAGGAAATAAAAATAATGTACATGATGAAATTATATGGATGTATTTGTATATATTTTAGAATAAATAAAGTACTTAAGGTTAGGGGAAAAGTTTGTATTACATGATCTGATCATAAAAAAGACTATAATTTAAATTTGTTTTTCAGTTTCTTGATAAGAGGGACAGTAAAAAGATTTGGACTTTATTTGATAGAGTGTTCCTGTAAAAAAAATACTTTTTAGTAGTTTCATTTGCATAAAAGTTAAATTTTGTCATTTTTGGTGAAAATATAATAACATATTTTGTTTCTTAAAGTTTTTTCCTTTATCTCTTATTGCTTAAAGCTGTTCTTCTTTTACCAGGCAGGGGTTCATCTAGAAAGAAAATGGGTATGTTTTAGGACCCTTCACAAAATTCCAATTTCCCAAAAAGGGACCTTTAAAAAAATTCTTAAGATCAAAAGTGGTTTGAAAATTGTTTTTAAAAGGAGTTTCCCTAATTTTGGAATGGAATTTATGAATGCTGTGGTTGTACTACAGCCTTCATTTTCACAAAATTCCTAAAACAGGACCCGACAGAAAAACCTGGATGAACCCCTGCCAGAACTATAAGGAAGCGATTAATCTCCTGCTTCTTTAAATGATTTGTAAAAAGAAATCCAAAACAAAAAGATAGTGAAAACTATATCAGAAGAATATAAAACAATGAATCAAAATTAAACTGTAAAAATTTTGTGTATAAAACGGCAATTTTATCTAAATGAATGTTTTAAATAACAAACAGACCATCTCAACATTAAGAGCAGTGTTGTTAAAAAGGTCAAAACTGATACATGAAATCAAACTACTCTTTGATAATGATCTTATCAAAAAAACATGACAAGATATTTTCGCTAAGGAGAGAAGATTGCATACCATACAGATAACACTAGTGTCAGCACAAATTCTTCTGATAAACATTTAAAACCCTTTCTATATTTTCTTTTCTATCAACTATGCCAAGAGTGACATTTTTAGAGATGTATCTCGGCATTTTAAAAAAGGATAGAATTAGTTTTCAAAAATTAATTAAAATTAATAAATTAGTTATTAATTTCTATTATTAAAACTACCTATCAGGTTTTCAAAACAACTATCGTTTGATTCTTGCTAAATAAAGTGTTAGTTACATAAACTATTTCACTTTATATCTCTCACTTTTTAACTTCTCTTTAAAAGAAATTTCAGGGGAGAAATTCCAATACCTATATGTCAAATTTAAAAAGACACTTTATTGAGTTGAATTTCAATTTTTTACTTGGTGATTAGAGCAACAGTTTGATTTCAACAGACTTATTTTTAAGTTATGGATAACTAAATAGTGTATTTTTTGTAAAGCATGTATGTAAGTCATGCTACATGAATAAACAGCCAAAGTTTTTTCTTGTTTACATGGGAGTCTTACAGTACTAACATAATGTATACTCAAAAATGTTTACCTTTGCAAACTTCCAGTTGCTTTCCAAGTTAAAAAATCTGGCAAATCAAAAAAGTGACCAGCTTTTTCCCATTGATTAGGTAAATTCTATAAAGCAAACAAAATTTCTATATACTTATATTTTCTTGTAAACATGATATTGTAAAAATGATCTAATATAATCAATGTCTTAACACAGTACACACAATTTAAAAGTTAATAATTTACAAATCAGGAGTGAATCCAGCTAAAAAGGTTAGGACTATTTTGCATCCCCTTCACAATATTCAAAGACATTTCAATAATTATTCACAATATTAAAAAAACAGTTTTCATGATTTTCTAGTTTTGTACACCGAATTTAACAGAAGAATTTTAAAGGACCGAATCTGCTATGGTTAATGGTCTGAAAAGGATGCTTCTTCTCTATTGGTTGCTTTGCAGACAAACCTAATTTTATTGGAAGATAGATGTTCTTGTCATTCCTGCAATGTAACTTAGGGTGAAGAGAAGCAAGCTTTACAAGCCAAACATAAAGGAGGCTTTAAAACTTTTTAAAAGAAATTATACAGGGTGTCCCATAAATAATGGGTCACACTTCTAGGGGATATAGTAGACACCTAGACGAGTCAGAATCACATAGGATTTGGGAGTCCCAGACCAAATACCCCGGAGTTAAAAAGGGAGCGACACCCCAAAAAAATTATTGAAAATTTCAATTTGTAGAAGAACTACTATTGGTAAAAATTTAATTATGGTCTTAAAAATTCTGGTTTAATATGATCTTTAAAATTATCTCAAAAGTCTTCACCTTAAAATTTTTTTTATTATGAAAAAAGTTAAAAAACCACAAAAAAAATGAGAGAATTCTGCCAAAACCTCATTTGGTATTTTGAAATCCTTTCTTTTGATTTTATAATCTGAAAGATCATAGTTGTAAACCCTTAAGTCCAAAGTTTCACGTAAAAACCATCAATATTAAACACTTGAGATCCTGTTTAAGTTCGTTTTTTTCGTGCGCAAACTGGTTTCCTATAGCCGTTTCCAAAACGGCAGTTAGCGAACGCAAAAAACGGACTTAAACCATGCTTTAACAGGATCTCAAGCATTTAATATTGATGGTTTTTACGTGACACTTTGGACTTAAGGGTTTTCAACTATGATCTTTCAGATTATTAAATCAAAAGGAAGGATTTCAAAATACAAAATAAAGTTTTGGCAGAGTTTTCACTTTATTTTGTGTTTTTTAAACTTTTTTTGTAATAAAAAAAATTTTAAACTGAAAACATTTAAGATAATTTTAAAGATCATATTAAACCACAATATTCGAGACCATAATTAAGGATTTACCAATATAGTAGTTCTTCTACAAATTGAATTTTTCAATTATTTTTTGGGGGTGTCGCTAAATTTTTTACTCCCTGGGATTTGGACTGGGACACCCAAATCCTATGTGATTCTGACTGGTCTAGGCGTCTATTATCCCCCCTAGAAGTGTGACCCAACATTTATGGAACACCCTGTAGAACTTCTCCTAATTCATAATATTTTAATAAAAAATTCAAATATATTAATGAGTATTACTTTTTTCATCCATAGTAGCTTAGGTGGTTCCATTTCAGGAGAAATTTTTCCACCCACATATTCCAGAACCGCATTTTTTCGGAGATTAATAAACCTAGCCTCCTCAGCTGCCCTATGATCCATCCACAGCATGATGTTTTGTTTTGGATTGCCTGTATTTAGTAAATGCCATAAGTGTACTTTATAATAATAAGCATATGAAGGTTTTAATATTAACTAAACATCAAATGACTTGTATATTAACTACAATAATTAAACAATATTCAGTAAAAATCAAATTCAAATCAATTGTTTTGAATTAATTACATAAAAGCTATGATAACGAGAACATAAGTAACGATAGATGTCATTTAGACAAAAAATTCAAACAGGAATAAACAGATAGGGGAGACCGGGCAGGGATGGGACACCTTCAATAAACCTTATAATTAAAAACAAAATTAGTTTTTGAGTGTTCCACCAGGTAAAGCCACCAGTTTCATACTTGTTGCTGTTTACTATTTTAGTTGTAAGCTCCTACAAGTTTCTGAATGAAGAAGATGATTTTACTATAGCAAAAGTAACTAAGTATTACACTTTTTAAAGTGAATTTTAAATCTCATTCTTGGTTGCTTTGTTAATGGTTTATATTGTTAACTGAACTAAATAATACATCCTTTATGAATAAATAGTTGAGTTCAGCCTAAAAGCCATAGTGTTTTGTAAGAACCTATTTTTTTAAATGTTGCTCTTAGAATAGAATATATGGTGGATAGAGGTATTTGCTTACTCTTTGTGAGCCGATTAACCTTCATATTGCCAAAAGCATAAAAATATGACATTCTACAAATTATTAATATTTCCTTTTCTTTTTTTGGGCAGTTTCATTAATTGCTTGTTTCTTATTTGATCTTAATTTGATGAGATTACATTCCTTTTTAAAAGGATCCTATCGCTTGGAGGTATTTACTTGACTTTATTCCCTTTTCTTTGATAGTCTTTAGGTCGAGGACCTGGTTTACTTTGAAATCTAGCTTTTCTTTTAGTTTTTTCCTAATGTCTGAGTATTTACAGCATAAAGTAACTATGTTCTATTGTCTCCTCTACATGACAAACAGAGCATAAAGGAGAGTCCATCAGGCCAAATATAAATAGAAGACTATTAGTTGGTAGCATGTTTGTATAGAATCTGGCCAAAAGGACGTCCATCTCTCTGTTTTTGGACCATTTGAAATTAATTGGTTTCTCAATGCTTCTGAATTCTTCATAGGATTTGGATGCTTCAAAGTCGCTTCTAGTTCTTCCCGAATGTATATCTTTAATGTTTTTTTATTAGGTCTGTTGGGGAGATCCATTTAAGGACTGGTGTCTCCTCCTTTGTGGCTGTCACAAGTCAATTTGTTTGTTCATTTTCGTTAATTCCAGTAAGGCTTGGTGTCCATATTGGGGTTAAATATTGCTATCAGGGTGGGATGGGAAACCATGACTCGGTGGGATGGGACTTGCCCAATTCCTCTCAACAAGCTATTGCACTTAATTGCATACAATTATTTAGATACCTTTGTTCAGGAACTGCTTAGTATTGCAGTTGAAAACTTAAATTTTTAAAAATTAAAGAATTTAAACTATTTTGTATTTTTCACTTAAGTTAGATTTTTCGAAGCAAATATAAGGTAAAATACTTTGTGATTTTTAAACATATATTTGAAAATAATTCAAAAATTTTAATTTTTAGAGTTACTTTAATTAGTTTATAAATCTTAAGTATTGTTTGCTATCACATTGTTTATATTTTTTAAACATATCAAAATGTCCCAAGATGTTATCTTGAAAGTTTCATATTTATACTAGGAAAACTAAATTTTTAAAAATATTCTTGTAAAAAATGTCCCATCCCTCCCCGGTCTCCCATATAGTTAAAAAGACTTAATAAATTGAATGTCAAATTATTTACAGAGGGAAATCGAAAAGATATGTGTAAAGGGATAATTTTCAAAGTTAGTAGTACAATAGACCTTAGGCCAAAGTTCTTTTGACAAAGCTATCGATTTTACAGTAATCAAGTTTGAAGGTGGATCAAAATTAGAAAACATTTATGGCGCACGGAGAATTTTTTTAAAGATAAAGTTATACTTATTGGTAAATTAACTAACCAGATTTGCTCACACTCAATGGATTGAACTTTGGATCTAAAACTACCAGAGAACAAGTAGCATCAAACCCAACACCAGAAACAAGGCTTGGATCAATTTCTTTAGCAACTTCCTAAAAGGAAAGAACTTCAGCAATACATTGATGATAAAAACTGCTATAAAACTTTATAATAGTATATCTTAAAAAGAAAATGGATTTATTAAATTTTGAGCACTTAAACACAGTTAAAGTATAGCCATAAATGTACCTTGAAAAAGTTTTCTTAAAATAAAATTAACATTAAGTCACCTTCACAACTTTGATACATAGGTCCCAGATTTCATCAGAAGATTGTTCATACATATTTGGATAAGGGTTCCATGTCTGAATTGGTGATGAAGCAGTTGCTATAACTTGTCCTTTTGGTGTTACTAAACCAGCTCTAACACTTTGTGTTCCAACATCCACTCCAATAAAAAATTCTTCTTTTTTGCTCATTGTTTAACTTATAATACAGGTACTCTATGAAAAAACAAATATGAAGGGAAATAAAACATACTTCAATAAGAGTTGACCAGCCGTCATGTTAACCTCAAGTTAGATTTATATGGTTGCGGGTCATCATTTGAGCTGGGTGAACATGGCGGCTGGTCGACTCTTTTCGAAGCTGTGCCAATTAAATTAATGAAGCATCAGAATACAAATATAATTACATATTTTGGGAAGCAAATAATATGCGAAACATATGAACCGAGAGGAAAGACTGAAGAAAAATTTAGGGAGTTATGGTTGTAACTGTAAAACTGAAGTAAACCAAAAGTAATTAACAGTAAAATTCTTAGGAAAGAAAAAATAACAATTCATTCCGAACAATGATATTAATTATTTTATTTAAAATATATTTAATTAAGAGCAAAAACAATTATATAGGAAATAAAATATATACATACGGTTGATAATCCTTCACAGAATGAAAACACAATACTCACTAAAACGGATATGCAATTCTTCAAAGGAGAACGCACATACACTATCACTTTAAAAAGATGTTACATATTCTCCTTATCAAGCACCTTGAGACTTGAGAGTATTTCGTAAACAACGAATAACTTGAAAACTATTACGCTCATCTCCAGCTCATCTCGCTCTCGAGTAAAACAAAAACAAACAGTAAACAAAACATGGAAAGGAAACCAGCTGATTGGTTACTGAGCTAATGCCACAAAATTTCTGGAAACATTAAAACTAAACAGAGTTAGTAAGCTGGTCTGGTAAGCGGAATGATTAGATTATAGTTTCTGTAGGCCTTTCGAAGCCAATCCTCATCTGTAATAGGATTAGTTGAATTTCTAAAAAAAAAGAAGAAAAAGAAGGCACTGTATATTTGGACCACAGAGTAAAGAGCTAACAGAGGGCCCATCTCCATAGACGCTAATGGAAACTTTTTTAACATGGGTTTTCGCATAGACTGTGGCGCCCTTATGTGATAACGTAGGAACTAAACCAGATAATAGGACGAAACGTTATTGACTCTCTACAATCGAGCTACAGCCGCATACAATCTCTCTCTCCGCAACCTGCCCTTTTTCAATTAACCCCGCCCACCTCGCCCGCTAGAGAGGGAAAAAGGCTATGTACTATGCTAAATCTTTATATTTAGCATAGTCTCTCTACTTTTTAAAATTTTAAAAAGGAAACTCTACCAAAAATAAACAAATGCAATTTTTTTGGACAATAAATGCATTAGATTGTGTTATATATTCAAAAACTTAACTTAATTCCATATAGTAGGGTGAGATAAAATGGATAAGAGTGATTTATAATATAAACAATTCTAATAAGCATAAATAAAACAATAGTATTATCAAAATAAAGATGTTTTTCTACAAAAATAAATAAAATACTACTTACCTACTAAACATCTAAATTATTTGTTCAAAAATATTTATAAATAAAAATATATAAAAATTTTCTAAGGTGAAAAGATTAAAAGAAACATAGTAAAAAATTCTTACTTTATATGAATTTCAACACAGTGAATGCAAGTAGTAACAAAAAAAATTTTTATTGAATAGATATTTACAGATATTACACAAACTGGACAAGTTTTATAAATAGCATTTCTGATACCTTAAGGACTAGTTAGTTGAAGGGATTTATGCAAAAATATAAGACATTGAAATTAAATAAAATGATACAAGTGGGAAAATTCCCAGTTACAATATTACAGAATTTAATAAGAAAAATTAGTCACATTAATAATTTTTCGTGATTTCCAAGTCATTTAGAAATAAAGAATTTTTCCTTTTAAAAAATTAACAGCAAATTTTAATGATTTAGTTAAACAAATTAAAAAGCTTTGAATTCCTTCAGGGATTTTGCCAACATATTCCACAATAGAATTTAGGATAGTACAATACTGGAAAAAAAAATCGACTCAGACCCTATATCTCCGGAACGGCTTGTGATATAAAGACAAATAAGGTATCATTTTTCATGACTTGAAGTATTCTATATACAGAAAATTTTTCAAGTTCTTAGGGGGTCGTCTTCATATTAAACGAAGCACCAACTTTTGTTTTTCCTATGGGCGACATCAAAGATTTTTCCAGATTCTGAAAGAGCACCCTCTAAAACCCCCAAAAACCAAGTTTCGTGTTTTTTGGGGGTCAAACAAAGCCAGGAAGGGGGTTTGAAAACTTTGGTAATTTAACTTCAAAGAGGAAAGATTGGCGACAATTCTTTAAAATTCTCTAGTAAAGTTAGAACAGATTTGGCTACTTATCTGTGTTTTGGCACAATTCCTACAAAAGTTAAAGCAGATTTAGCTATTTATCTATATTTTGGCGCAATTTCGTCTTCCAATTAGAATACCCTTAAGTGGTAGCCCACTTGGTAGAGTAACAAGCTCGTGATCACTAGGTTGCAGGTTCTGCCCCGCAATTCCGCATGTCTCATTGTTCAAGGTTAACCTATAGGGATACAGGCAAACACAAAGATGAATAGATGTTGAATACTTTTTTTGAAATCTAAAGCCTTTAAAACAAATTGATACAATTTTTATTGCCGTTCGTTTACAAATAATAATAATTAATTGAGAGTTATTTAAAATTAACATTTTTTTAATTCTGGAAAAAAAGGGAATAAAAATTTAAATAAAGATATTAAATAATCACGCTAAATTATGAAAGTGGTTTTGTTGATAAGAGCTAGAAATTTAACTAATTAATGAAACAATAAATCAGGCTTTTGCGGCTCAAAAATTCCTATAAAAATACTTAAATACAGATAGTTAGATTGATTTTTTGATGTATTTTTAGAATTTAATCGATGTTTCTAATAATTTTCAATTTCCACTTACGAAAACTAACTTATCTTGAAAAATTAAGGCAATTACAAAGTTTAAAATTTGCTTATACACATAGGAGTAGAAAAATTTTCAAATACTGATTTTAATGATTCTGCAGTCATTTTTTTAGTAATTAATTACGAGTTATGTTTCATTAGGTTGGATACAGAGTTTATTAATTTTTAAGGATAAACATTGAAGTTTCTGAACCTATGTGCTTGATGAATAAGATACCAAAATATAAATATGAAACATGTTGACTGGTCTATCATTACATTTCAAAGTTAATAAACTTGATGAATTAAAATTAGTTAACTTTAATCATATCGACGATTTGGAGCTTCTTGATATTTTAAACAATTGGGGTTTTAAGGAAAAAATGAAAAATGCATTATCACATCAAAGGCAAAAAGTTTATTTTATTCATCTTTGTAAAGTTTTTAATAATTACCATAAAGCGAGTGAGTGAGTGAGTGAGTGAGAGAGAGAGAGAGAGAGAGAGAGAGAGAGAGAGAGAGAGAGAGAGAGAGAGAGAGAGAGAGAGAGAGAGAGAATCTTTTTTAGGGGGGAGGGGGGTTGGGAACGTTTTTTACTGCCGAACATATGGGGGGTTGATTGGAAAGGGATATTGGAGTTTTATTTTAGGGGTTGGATATTTTTTTCTGTTTGTGTTTTTAAATTTTAACGTTAATTGGCATGCTGATTTTTCTTGAGCCTCAATAAAAATCAGCATATTAATTAATGTTAAATTTTTCAAACTCAACCTGTTCTCCCCAAGTCCCTATTTCTATTTAACCTCATCTATCCCACTTAAACTAGTTTAACGTTTTCAAAATTAGTTTCCAAATCCGATACCGGTAAGAACCAACGATATCATCCATATATTTGGTAACAATAGCGGATGGATCTACTGTTCTCCCAATACCAGGTTGAATGCAAGAAATGATTGACTTTGACTATACCTATAAAAAATAACATTAAATTAAAAAGTGGTAGTTAAATTGTTATTATAGTGTTAATTTTTTATTTTGTAGTCACCACTATTTTATTTATTATTAGTTAATTATGTAAGTCAACTTTTATTCCAAGCATTGAGCCCTCTGGCTGCGTAGCGTAAATTTAATACGCTGCTTGCCTTACCCCTGAAAACTAGTGTAGGTGTAGGTGGCTGGTGCAACCCTTGGATGTGCCAGTTAGGGAAAGTACCCATACTACGTGACCCATTTTTTACCCTCCTCCCCCTTGGTGACCATCCGTAGTATATGCCAAGACCCCCTGTAGTTTTCACGAAGTAATTCATTAATACGGTTTGATATAATTTTTTGCAAACAGAAAGTTGAAAAAATTAATTTTGCTTAATTTGTCTAATTTTAATAATTAATTTTGCCTTATTAGTCTTAAGTTGGCAAATTTCAACAACTAATTTGGTTTAATTTTGTCGTATTGACTAGAAGAAATTGACTACGGGACAAACCCTTAAGCCCCCCTCCCCCTGTGACCGAGCGTGGTAATTTGAAGACCCCCCTCCCTCCCCTAAATGGGTCACGTAGTATGGGTACCTTCCCTTATAGGCAAAGAGATGGTGTTAACCCTGGGGTGCATCATATGGGAAAGATGTGTGATCCAAAATTCAGCAACACGATGATATTTGTGTCATGGTTAAATTAATTCATGTCTTGATAACATTTAATATCAAAGATAAAACGTTGAATTTCTTTTAATAAACAATGCATGTAAGAAGAGACCGTCCTTATTAAGCGACGACTTTTCTTGACCTTAGATTTATATTTAAAACCACAAATATCTGCATGAAATCTGTCATGAATTCGAATCTTTATATCGAATACACTTTTTTGAAACTTTATTCGCGTAATTCAAAAACATTTCAAATTTAATGCAGGTGAAATTTTTATTCGAATAATTAAGTATTGTTTCAAAAGTAAGTGTTAATGTTTCAAAATTTTTTCATCTGAAAAAATTGTATTTTAAAGATTTTTAATTTGTAAACTTTTATTTAAAAATATCATCAAAATTTAAAAATAAATAAAAAAATATTACATCCACAAAAAAATAGGTTAATTTTCCTTTTACTGAAATTAATAGAGTAAAAAATAAGAACTTATTAATTCTAACTCTATCGGTAGTTTAAGTTCGAGGCATACAAAAACTTCCAAAAGCAAAACAAGAACATGGAAGTTCTGCGGTTCGAACTTGGCTCTAAAGATTCGCGACCAGGCACACTAGCCGTTAGGCCACACGGGTACGTTCAACATCAAGTTTAAACAATAAATGTGTTGATTTCAGTTAGTAGATTATGGTTACCGTAAGGTTACTGTAATTTTCATAAGTTGTATGTCTTTGGCGATATGAGATTGGCGCAAATTTTTCTAATTGAAATTTCCTACAGTGTGCGTGGGGTTAATGGTTGTAAGGATCAAAATCTATGAAAAACGAGATTTCAACGTAAATTCAACGAACTTCAACCCCCACTCCTGGCTTCATTTGGGGACCAAATGACATGAAAACTGGTTTTGGGGGGTTTTAGAGGGTGCTCTTTCAGAATCTGGATTAATCTTTGATGTCGCCCATAGGAAAAACGAAAGTTGGTACTTCGTTTAATATGAAGACGACCCCCTAAGAACTTGAAAAATTTTCTGTATATAGAATACTTCAAATCATGAAAAATGATACCTTATTTGTCTTTATATCACAAGCCGTTCTTGAGATATAGGGTCTGAGTCGATTTTTTTTTCCAGTACTGTACATATTTTCTTTATTTATAAAATAACTTATCAGATTATTGTTTATTTTAGTATCTGAGTGATATAAGGCTTTTGCTTTCAAACACACTAATACTCAACTAAACTTAAAACTTTACATAAACTGACATAACTTTGAATAACTCAAAAAGGTACAATTTGACCATGCAGGGGTAATATAATGCAATCTTCTTGAAAGCTTCGAAAGCTTTGAATTCAACCAATGCAGATTCAAAAGCCCCTAAAAGTTGATGAATTCATCAGATTTTATTTTCAAAATAAGTATTATAAAGTGAAGGTAATTTGAACCTGCTTAAATAATTAAAACTCCAAAAAAGTTTATCATGACTTCATTTAAAATATTAATCAATAAACTGAAGGATATACAATAAAGGAAAGGAACAAAGACTTGATTTACAAGTCAACAGTAATTACAAGATATTCGTAGATCTAAATTATTCATAAAAACATAACTTAAAAACGAATAGAACATTAATTGTTTTTACAATAAAGTATCTCATTAAAACTCAGTAATAAAGTAAATCATTAAAAGGCAAGAATAGTATAGCATTGACACCTACTTGCAACTTATTGGCTATAAGAAAGTTGCTTTATAAAAATAATAAATTGAATACTAATAAAAATTCAAGGAGTAAATTTAAGAAACAAAGTAGTACTCAGCCATTAGTAACATTCAGTAACATAGTTGAACCAAACGATGTTTAATAAAAAATAATAAACATTTTATTTACAGTTTAAGATTACTTTCAGACCATTTTAAAGGAAAATATACCCGTTTTTGCTTACTTTTTTCCATTTGAAAATCGGCAAATTTTAATTAATAGTAGTGTGTCTTTAATCGTTTGCTTTTTTTCATTTGCTGAACAAATATTATAATTTATCTAGTTTTTCAAAACAGTTCATTAAAAAATTATTTCCTACTTACTTTTTTATCCTTTTAAAGGAAAATCTTCATACCTAGAAGCCTCAATAAATTAATAGTCATCGGATGTATTCCTGAAATCACAACTGACTGGACGCCATTGTTTACTATTCAACAACAGTGATCTAAAAGCAAAAGGAAAGACATTTAAAAAAAAGGAATTTTTATAATGAATGGATGAATGATAGGATTTAAGTAAATGAACAAAACAATGCTAAATGCGACTTATATACTTGGACAATGATGCAAATCATTTCGACGACCGCAATTAATGATGAGATAGCGAAGTTTCAACGTTTCAACGAAGAGAACGCGGCCATTAAAGTTTAAAAATAAAATTTAAAAAGGGAAAACTTTGCTTCTGACAGAGGGAAAGCTCGCAACCTGTAGGGAAAATTTCCTTCCCATGGGGAAAAACGAGAGAAACAACAGTGATTGCTAAATTAAAATGCAGCTTCCATACAAAGTTCCATATCCAATGAGAATCACTCGTTTCCTTTAGTTCCCGCCTACCCTGTTGATCCCGCCTACTCTGGTACCGCAGCGCTACTATGTGATAACATAAGAACTAAAAAGTAAAATCGCGTTTTGGCAAGACCCTCTATATACATGGCCACCCAACTCCGGGGGCCTTAGCATTAACATGTCGAAATGAGCACCGGCATCGGAATTTGCCATATCACGTGACCGATGACGTCAAACTCCGACACTTGCAAAAAATCCGTAGCACGGACCGGTCCAAACCGACTGAAATGATTCGACGTCGAGATTATAGATCGAAATTGATGTCGAAGTGGCAACCAAACAAATCACTTGCCTCTGAGAAGGTGAAATCCCCTTTTCGATGTCGGTTTGTGTGTTGGAGTGTTTCTGCCGATGCTTTTGAAGTTGAACTAAAGTAAGTTATTCATAATTTTTTCATCATTAGATCATATTAAGTGTGTTCTGAGTTGTTTTTACAGTTTTATAACTTCTAAAACTATATTTTCATGCGTATATATTTAACCCTACAGTGATCGCGTGAGTCGCAAGACTCCGAACTTACATTAGTGCATATTTTTCTAAATAAGAATTTTTAAATTTATCCACATTTAAAAAATAACTTAATAATAGTTTTTAAGGCGTTGCTAGTGATTGTGCTCAAATATAATTTTATTGTGTAGACCTAAAACTCTAGTGTTAGCATGATTGTTGTGTTTATGATTCACAAAGGCTTAATTTGCTCAAACAAATTTTACTTTCTTAAAGACAGTGCAATGGGTACTTTTGTGATTTTTATGGGACTTTTATCCCAATTTTTTGAGTTTAAGCCAAACTAGATTACTGTCAGCCAATGCACGGACTTTTTATATTTTACATTCACAACCTTTGGTCTTAAGTAACAGTTTTGATTATATATCTGTGTATAATTGTAATTGCATCTCCTTTCCGGTTTTCAAATTTCTAAATTTGCTTGAACTGTAGGTGTACAAACTATTCGTCTTGCGGTGAGATATCGCTTTAAAATTCCACAGGGTCTATCTTCTTTACAGAAATGCTTTAATGCACCCATTATTTTACCTAAGAACACTTTCAGTTGGGCTTTAAGTTAATAATCAATAAGGTAAAGTATAATAATATATATTTCTGAATTTCATGAAAAAGATAAGTAGTACGGTAAGTATATAGAGCCAAACTGGTTACTTCTCGCCAAGAACTACCCTTCCTCCCTTTCCTCTTCTTCGAAGAAGTTTTAAGAGTTGGGGCTTAATTGGTTATTACCAATGGGATGCTTAAGTAGCCAAGCTAGCTGCCTTAATTTCCTGCTTGGATTTCCTCGTTTCCAACTGCTTCGCAAAGAAAGACAGACTTTATAGAGCTGTCGCTAAATTGGCAGCCGCCATTGGAATTTACATCAAATCTGTTCCCCAGATGATTAATAGAACTATTATTTCATTTTTTTACTAACGACTAGTTCAAAATTGGTTTCTGTTCACCTTTTAAATTTTTTGTAGGTTTTTGGTCCTTTGCTGTTGCATCAGAAGACTAGCAAACAACTGTTTGTCAACGTTATGAAGCTATTTTTTGAAGCAGTCGCTGAGTGTTCTGTTCCTGATGTATTGAAATTTTCCAGAAAAAAGTGACGGTAACATTTTCTAAAAATATGTATATATAATTTAAATTGGTTTATTCTATTTAAAGCTACATCTATCTTAATCCATTACTACTACTTTCATCATACAATATTGATACTGTAGGATGAGCCAGGTGCAAGCACCTTATATTATGATAAATCCCCCAAACAATCAAATATAAATACTACTAAAATATCTTAACTGGCATTGATACTTAAAATTTTTGTTATAGTTTTATTTTTAATTTGTAACACATTGACAACATAGTCTAATTGACAAGTCAGAAAATATTTTATGTAGGTCCTTCACAGCGACCATTAAAAAAGCTCTAAAAGAATGGAACTAAAGCATTGGCGATTCGGACAGTCTCCAGATATTGACAACCATTTCCCTTTTTGCTGTTGAGGACCTACATAAATCTTCTCCAGCAAAATTTGCACCCGGCTAATCCTAAAATACCACCCTTTTATCATGTAGTACATTATGATAGTACTATATTTTTTTAAGCGTATTAGTACCTTGATAACATTTGCAGAACACTCTTTACTATTTGGTTCAATAACTGTCCTGCTAAACATCAAGCTATTTTAGATGCCTGAAATTAGAAATGACACTAAAACTGCAAACTGATATATTTAACTATACAGCTACATCAATGACAAGCAATATTGGAATATTTTGTGCTAAAAACAGCTTGGTGATATTTAACGGGACAGGTAACGAATTTAAAAAATAATGTGAATGTAAAGAACACAGAAATGTTTTTTGATGTTCCGTTGAGATATAGTCCCTATTTGCACGCTAACTTTTCTAAACAGACGAGAGGTTTCAGCTCACTCGAACGTCAGGCCAATTCGCTTCATGGTACAGTTGGCACACACAAGTTAGTGCCAAGTTGCTGAATCTGCAGCATTGTTTTTATTTTTTGCTATACATTATAAGTACTTTGTAAAATGTCACCAATAATGTCCTATTGGGGAGATTTGCACCTGGCTTATCTTAAAGTACCACAACGAAAAAGAATGGGAGAAAAGTTTAGCACTAACAGACACGGCAAGAATGACAAACCCTGAAATATGTGTGTGCCTATAGATTATAATATACAGTCAGTAATTAGGGATAATTGTTTCCCGATGGTACTTAGTTTTTTCAATGTAATGGGAGAGTTGGAAAGAGGAATTTTTCTTAAGTACTAAACAAGTTGTCGCTGTGAAATCATACCGGCATATCTTCAAAAATTGAGTTGTTGGTGTTAAAAAAATTCTTTTTCCCCGTCTATTTTTATGTCGAACTGGCATATTGTTTAGTTGAATTAAGCTCCATCAAACTGATATGCATGTAATCGGGAATAGGGCCATTTTGTTTATCAGAAGACAGATCTATTGCACAATACCCAGTTGCTTGAAAACCTTCAAGGTGGAAAGATGTCCATCTCCATCATCTAAGTAAAACTGAATTATCTCACAACAGTTAATTTTTATTATTTTAAGTATCACATGCGAAAACTTTAAGCGCTCTAGTGAAAAATATGCATTTTGCAGATATGCCGGTTTGATTTCACAACGACGAAGTGTTGTGACTATTGCTTCTATTTGAAGCATAGATATTCACATTTTGTTGGACTTTGATCTTCATAAGTTTTTGTTTTTAGGATGCAAGGAATGTTGAAAGAGGAACTGACATGCTGTTATAGATGCCTGTTATTCCAATTGGAAGCGTTATGAAAGGAAAATCATTCAATTAATGTAGTAAGTATCTGTTATTGTTTTAAGTACTTGGTTCTTCTCAATTATCCACATGTATCAAACTATTTTTGATAATGACAAATGTCCAAGTCTTCCCAATATGTTTTTAATTTACTATTAACTTAACTTGAATCACTTTAAACACACCTAAAAAATAACAAATTTCTTTTATGTGTGGGGGGGGGCTCCAAATCCGTTGATTGTTTCTCCAATCTCTTATATTTAAATCAGGGTAAAATGAACTAAAATATCAGAATTAGTGATTTTTACATATTTTTTAAATTTAAAAACAAATCTCAAAGCTCTGTGACATTCTAATTTTGTTCCCAAAGTGAAATAAAACTCATCTAAAGCTCCTAATTTTGCGCTAGAGCAAAATAATCACCAAAGCAGTGAATATCGGTCCAAAAGGAAACTATTTAGTTGTGTAATTTTTTCTAGGGCTCAATTAATCTTGCTGCTTAGTTGTGAATATTGTTAAGGCGCAGTAACAAAATTATTATTTTGTTCCTTTTGCCAGCCCTGATTTAAATACATATCATGATTTTTAATAAGCATGATCTGATAAAATGACAGATTAACAAAACAAGGTAACATATTACAATATATAGTAGATGTTTGGCTTTGCTCACAAAAGATAGGAAGAAATTTAAATACAAGTGGTTTTTTTCCCAACACGTAAAGAGTTGAAAGTAAACTAAAAGTTGAGCCCCCCAAAAAAATTTTTTTTTGTTCCAATTACAGCACATGTTAAACCCTGAAATGTGCCAAGCTGAAATGTGTTCGGTTGGTTAGTGAGATGGTATGGAGCTAAAGAAAACATTTAGATATTGCCTAATTTTGTGTAACCTCGTATGAATTTTTTTAAACTCAAATTTCTTGTATCTTAATTGTGTGTAGCATTTATTTCATCTAATGATTTGTTTCCTATTTCAGGATTAACTTGGAATTGAAAGATGATGAAAATGATGTATATTACTGTTAATCTAATATAATAAAATTGAATGTGTGTATATATGTATGTGCGTATATTTGTCTTCTATACAAATCCACAGTTTTCTTCCTATCTGCACCAAACTTGGTGTATATACGTAAAACAAACCCAGAAAAAACATAGGCTATGTTTCAAAGTTCTAGAACGACCCCTTGACCCTCTTTTAACCGAATTTATAGCCGAAAACGCTTATTTCTCCATTTCTCTACCAGAGCAGATCTGCTCGACTCACTATTGTTAACGAGATGAAAACCTTCAAAAATTAAATATTTTAACAGGAAAAACTCGATAATTGTCCATTTAAAAATTATATCAGATGTAAAAACACCAAATTAAATTCAAATAATTAATTTTGAAACGTTAGTTTCCCCTATTTTAAGATATTTTCCTTTAAAATTTAAATATTTATGGAAAAGTGTAAATTTTTTTTCATGGAAAACGACTTAAAAATAAAACATTGTTTCAAATGAAGCGGTTCACTAGACTTTTCAATTTACTAGATCTTTTATTATTGTTTCAAATTTGTTATTTTAGTTCACCAGACTCATTAATTTACTAGGAAACATTGCCGAGAACACCGTGAAAAGAAAAATTACCTGGAACATCGGGATAGGAAAAAATACCGGGATTACCGGGACATAAAAATAACCTCCAACATCGGGATAGGAAAATTATCGGGAACATCGGGATAGGAAAATTACCCGGGAAAAAGGAAAATTACCGGGAACACTGGGAAAGTGGAAAAATTACCGGAAACACCGGGATAGAGAAAAATTACCGGAAACACCGGGATAGAGAAAAATTACCGGAAACACCGGGATAGAGAAAAATTACCGAGAACACCGGGAAAGGGGAAAAATATCTGGAACACCGGGATAGAGAAAAATTACCGGGAACATCGGGATAGGATTAATTACCGGGAAAATCGGGATTTGAAAACTACTGGGAACACCGGGATAGGAAAGAGGTGCCTGGGATACCAGGTTGATATGTAATATATTGCTTCTTTACAAATTTATAAATGTATTTTAAGAAAACTTAAAAAAATAAACTTATACACTCCATCCGTGCAAGGCAATATTTTTCCAATATTTAGATGTTTTTATGGGAATCATGTGGTAAATTCAAAAATTGGTCAGAATTTAGAATGCTTGATTCGACAACTTTCGCTGATCAAAATAGGGTAGGAAATGTATTAAAAATTTTAAAGAAAAAATCTCCATCTCCACCCGTGCAAGGCCGGGCATATCAGCTAGTATATTATATTTGTACTTGAATAAACTTCCAGTCTTGTTTCTCTCTATATTAAAAAAAAGTTACCGTCACCGCGGCCGCCGCGGTCGCCGCCGCCGCCGCCGCTGTTTCAGAAAATTTTATTTTTCAACTCTTTGAACTCTCATAACGCAAAAACTACTTGATAGAAATTTATAAAATTTGAAACGTTTGCAGAAGAATATTTGGGGCACATTCTCGAACAAAAAGCTAACAGATGTGATGATTAGTTCTGGGGTATTTTTAAGGTCAAAGTTGAAGTTTTTCTTTTTTCGCCGCGTAATCCAGTTCAGCGAAATCTATTGGCAGAAGAACTATGATTTTTTGCAGCCTAATACTCTGAAGTATGAAGATGTGCACTACGTCGCCCTTTTTTCGAATTTGGTTTAGAGTAATTAATTTTTTGATTTTTGAAATTTTGACACTTTTTCGTTTTTTTCTATCTAAAATGAAAACTAATCACGGTATCAATATGATTTTTTAAACACTTATATTCTTATTTTTTAGAAAGAGATTGGCGTTTATTTCTTTAAAAAATTCTAATTAGTTTTGGAATTATTAAGCATCAAAGTTTAATTTTTTTCATAGTTTTAGTAGGTCTTTATCAGACGTGTTTAATGTTTTTAAAATTTATATTTGCCAGTTCACTAGATTGTCGCGAGCACGGATATTTAAATTTAAAAGATTTGAGGTGCACATTTTTGCTCTAAGTTTGCTAGCAATATAGTATTAATAGACTTGGTTAATCTTTTAAAGATACTACGATATTTTTGAACCACTAGAGAAATAAATAATTTAGATTTTTGAGAGTTATTTGTGCCGATGAAAGGAAGAGGATTTTCCGGAAGTTTGTTTTACTCTGCTAAAGATCGATTGCAGATATTGCAGATCGCGAAGCTATCTGTAAAGAGCTGCATAGCAGTTACGGGGGTTGGTGAGCGTAAGCGAGCGGGGGACGGTAGCCCCCTATCCATTAAATTATTGACAATTTAAGAAGGAATATTTCAGTAAGAGTTTTATTTTGATATTTTTGTGGTAATGATCCGAATTAAATTATTGAAAAGTTTGAGAGATAAAAAGTTTCGATATTAAATGATCATTAACTATACTCTCTTCATTTAGAATTAGCGCCTGAGACGTAAGGTATTAAAAGCAGTTATTATTCTAATTATCATCGAAAAATTTTTCTTCTGCAATGACAAGGCAGCCTTAGCAGAAGTAGTCAAAATACTGTAAAAACAATCGGTCACTGAAGTTGTCTGATGAGCGTTATTAAGCATTATTGAGCGTTTTTTTTATCCTGTTTCAGGAGCCTATTCTAAATGAATAGACTATATAAGCAGACAAGTTCCAGGTTTTGCTGGATAGTTGAGATGAAACAAGCGAGCTCTGCTCGCGAAGCGATCTTTAAAGAACTGCGAAGCAGTTCCGGGGGTTGGTGAGCGATAGCGAGCAGGGGGCAGAGCCCCCTAGTTTATCTACATTTTTCTTGTTATTTATTTCTTATTACTGTACATTGCATTTTGGTGAAAGATTAAATTTGAATTTTAAAAATATTTGATAACTGTTACCCTTTAATTGAGGTAGTTGCAAAAACAAGCTAATGTCAAAAGCTTTACATTGAGGCACTGGCAACAACGAGCCAACTAAAATATAAAGTTGTTGGAGTTAGCTCGTTGTTCAGGGAAATGCCTCAATTGGGAAAACCTCTCCAATCACTGTTCTAAGGAGGAAATTTTTATCCATTTAAAACGACTTGTGTTTATTGTTATTTGATTTTCAAGTGTTAAAGCAGGTATGGCCAAATGTCATGCCACTTAGTGGCACAAAAAGATTAAGAATGTGTTTTGAAACTTTTTATCAAATGACATCTAAAATAGACATTAAATAATCTAATTTTAACATCTGTGTGTGTGGGATAAGTTGTATTAATTTAGATGACTAGGTAAAAATATCTGAACAATTGAAACTGACTGACCTCACAATAGCATTAATCATTTAGTATTCATTGGTTGTAAAACTATTAAGAATTATATAAATGTTTTATTTGGTTCATTTTTATTATATTAATTTTTTTAAGCTCTTAAATTTTATTCTTAATAAAACTTTTGAATAAAATCGAACTAATTAAATCTGAGCTTTTGTTTTCTTACTATACTCATAACTTATTAACAAAAGCTCCATACTTGATAATGTATGGCGGTGGTTTTTGTAAAATTCATAAAATTAGAAGTGCTGAGCATAGACCTCATTAAATTGCAATATTTATATAAATTTGTCTTATACAAAAAATTAATAATAAAAAAAATTAAATGGTATCACTTAAGATGTAAAACATTAGGACTAAGTATTTTAAATATATTCATGCCACAAACTATTAGTTTTAAAACAGTTTTTAAGTGAGGCATGAGTGTTTAGACAGACCTTTTTAATAATTATGAATTTGTTTTCTTAAGCCTTATGTAACTATAATGAACTAAGTCACTAAGATAATTCTAAATAACAATACATATAAAAAATAAGTATTGTTTTGAAGTCAGAATTGAAACTTGATTGCTTTTAAGGCCCATGGAACCATCTATTTACTTAAATATAGTATTACATTCAGTGTTAAAGATACATTTCTATCTGCTATTGTTTTACGAACTATTTGTTTTATTGTTTACGTTTGTTAAATAAATTTACGACTTAAATAACATTAGTTGTGCATAATTCCTACAAATAGATCAATAGATGCACATTTTTATGCTCAAAGTTAATTTCAAAAGTTTGATAGGTTAAAACCAATGAGCAATCAGTTGATGATCCATTGGACAACTACATCAAAAATAAACTATTTTGAAATTTAATTAGAGAAAAAAAGATAATTCCTTTTTTTATACAACCACCGAACTACTTGCGCCACGACCAAAACAAAGACACGTCGAGATCAACAAGCTATGAACCAATGAAAAACGAATACGCCTCAATGTAAGCTATTCTGTGATTGGCCAGCGCCATTCCCACTCCGATGTCGTTTTCGAAACTTTTCCGAATCGATTGTCGGAATTCGTGAGCTCGTGCTACGAAGTTAAGCGACGGTCGAAATCAGATTTCGACGATCGTGCGAAAACGATGTCGGAACTCATCGATGTCGGTTTCAAATCGACTTGTTGATGCTAAGGCCCCGGGTGATGACGTCAGACGTGGGTGAAAATTGCCATGTTAAGTCTATGGAGTGACGTCAAAGATGAGTGAAAGTTATGCCGTTGCACGGCCGAGTTGGGAGGCCTTTATATAGAGGGTCTTGGTTTTGGACCCTCTGTTAGCTCTTTACTCTGTGATTTGGACGGCTATTTTTCAACTAAACTCTACTATAATTTCCACGGCTCGGCGTTCCATTGGTTCCATCACTAAGCGCCGAGACTGCTACGTAATCACGAGACCTACAGCGCATGCGCCACTGGCCGTTTTGGCCGTCCAAATATACACTTCGGAAAAAGAAATCACATTACCAAATTTTATGGATTGGCAAATGAGATTATTGATGAGGATTTTCTTGAACAGAACCACAGACTCCTATTGTGGAGCTCCAGGGCTCCAGGCATGTGTTTAACTCATTTTTTCAAAAAAGGTTTTAAACACACTTGTGTGTCCAGTAGGGTGTATCGAAAAAAACTTTTTTCGATTTTGATGACGTAATAGTGCGGAAAAGTTATCTAAGGTGCCAGAGAGTACCTGTGAATTTTTTCAGAATTTTTGGATAATTTCTTAAGGTGCCACATTGGCCCTGAAGTTCCCCATGTTAATCCAATGGGGCGCGCCGCCAAAAAGGCCGAAAATCGGTTTTCCGCACCTCATTTCTACCCTAATCACACGACGAATGTCTCGTCTCGAGTTATGGAATCTATATGATCTAGGCTATCCGACAAAACTTGAATAATAACTTAAATCTCTATATTATGTTCAGTGGCGGCTCGAAGGTAAAATTATAAGGGGTGCTGCTGCGGCAGTACCAAGTTGGCAACGTATTTTAAGCGATATAATGCAAAATAATATTTCTTTTAAACAAAAACGTGGAAAAATCAAATAGAAAATATGGGGAAAATATAAAATTTCGATTTCCCACTTAATAATTAAGTATTCAAAAACTGTCACTTACCTATATTCCTATATATAGCTGATTATTACAAAGATGAAGGTTATCAAGCGAATATGAACTAAACTCTACATTTCGAATTAAATTTGTTCATTATAAAAAGAAATAAAAACGTGGCTGCAAAAAAGTAAACAAATCTTTATTGACTAGCCGAAACATCAGAAAAGATTTTTTCCTCTTTGTTGAAAAGAAAAAAGAAGCTATAAATAAAAATTAAAACAGTGTTGAAGTGAGGAAAGCTATAACGCCAATGTGATTTATTAGTAGAAGAAATCGTATATTTTTCTTCTTCCCTCAGTTTTTTTTTCACAGCTCTCTCAATAGAAAAAGCTATCATTCTTTTGGTCGGGGCTGCTGAAAAGCAGCCCCTTTTCTCCTAACATATTCGCATGCTAAATTTTTGATATTTTGATTTGATATGATAGAGATAGTGTTTTATACCACGATAGGTATATCTGCGGGGGCTGATCGACCCGGAAAGAAATCTGTTGTCGAGACGGCATAGCAGGTAATTATTAATTGAAAAAGGATTATAAAGGACTAAGATTTAAGGGGGAAATAGATAATTTATAAAATTGTAAAGCAAATAAAAATTGGAATTTCGGGAAATTTTGGTTGGGGGTGCTGCAGCCCCGCAGCCCCTATGGGCGAGCCGCCACTGATTATGTTGATTGTGGGCTCTGATTTGAACGAGGAAATACGCGATTTTCGACGAAATTTGAGCATACAAAAAAACGTAATATAGATATTTAGGCTATTATTCAAGTTTTGTCGGATAGCCTAGATCATATAGAGTCCATAACTCGAGACGAGACATTCGTCGTGTGATTAGGGTAGAAATGAGGGTCGAAAAACCGATTTTCGGCCTTTTTGGCGGCGCGCCCCATTGGATTAACATGGGGAACTTCAGGGCCAATGTGGCACCTTAAGAAATTATCCAAAAATTCTGAAAAAATTCACAGGTACCCTCTGGCACCTTAGACAACTTTTCCGCACTATTACGTCATCAGAATCGAAAAAAAGTTTTTTCGATACACCCTAGTGTCCAGTCTCCAGTGGTTCCCAATAGTTCCCAAAGTGGGCAGGGTCGGATTTTCAAATGTGCCCCCTATAGGCTGAACCAAAATTTGCCGCCTTTATGCTATACATCTAACAAAACTAAACAGGGGTGCCATTTTAGTTTTTGGGTGGGGGGCAAGATTTTAAGTGGGTTTTGGTACACGCCGTGACTTTACTTTTTGTTTCTTTTTTTTTTGAGGGAGGGCGGTCTGACTATAACCGTCTTAAGGTCCCGAGTGTATTTATACCTGAAGTGTTAGATCACTTAAAAGTAATATTTTACACGAAATGTTACAATTTTACAATATGTGAGCTCGAAGTAAAAAGGGGGGGGCCCAGAAAAATTTTGAAAACTTGCTTCTTAAAAACAGTGTTTCAGCTCATTTTGAGAACCTTACAGTAGGGTGGAGCGAACCTAGCCAAAAAAGACCAACTTTGGAAATTGAGAACGCCTAAGGTGGGAATAGGTGCCATTTACGATAAAACTTAAAAATTCAAAACTTTGAGTTCGATCAATTAATATCTTCAATGCCATAAATTTATGTACTTTTTGTAACGAACCAACTCACAGGAAATAGTGGTGCCCAGTTGTCTGAGGTTTTTTTTTTGCTTCGATCCCCTATCAGTTCCTGGAAAAAACTTTATAAAAATAGCCTATTTTCTCAGAATATGAAAGAAAAAATTAAGAAATAAGGCGAAATTCAATGCGCTTTCTCCAAATCTTTATACTCTAACAAAAATCAAAATATGAACACATATTGTGACCCTCCAAGAAATCTTTGTACAACTAAAACGAAAGCAGGAACCTTGATTTATCAAGAATATGACAAAAATATGAAACATCGATCTCCATTAATTGTTATTAATTTAACATATTCGTGCCTTGGGTCTGAGGAGACCCCAGATGGGGAATATGTGTCTCTTTCTTCCATGATGCTTCAAAATTGAATTATAGCCCCAAAATTTTTACCCATTGTAAAACTTCACGTATTTAAGGAATACTGGCATCGAAAACCTCCAAAACTAAAATCGACGGGAGATATCAAACGCCAAAGTGCCTTTGGGGTCGCCTCATACGCTCATACCCCATGCGGGGTAGGAAGGTTAATTTAGTGTCTTCATAGTCTATAATACTTTTGAGTTCTGTATTAAATTTTTAATATCAAGTTAACAGCCGTAAATTGCAAATTGGGATGAAAAAGCATTAAAACCCCTAAATTTATAAACGTTAAGTTCAAATATTGGGTTGTCCCATAAGTTCTGTTACTTTTTACAAAGTTTTGTGTTTGAAAATTTTTTATGAAAAAATGGCACTAGGTGGAGATTTCAAACAAAGGGGATTTTGATTTATGTATATTTATGAAGATAATGTGTGATTTTGGTAGTTCTCGTGATATTATTTCTTTTCAAAATGGTGGTTTGAAAAAAAGACCGCAAACGACTATTTTCCCTCACTTTTTTTCTTTTGTTTAAAAATCTAGGAAGAATGCATAATTCATGGCTAAAAAAAGTTTTACTGGAAGTTTGAAATGTTTAGTTCAAGATGTCATAGTTTCAAGATATATCGATTAGTTTAACTTAGGAAATTTCGGTCTCAAACATAACATCTTTTGCAAAAAGCTTACCTCAGTAATGTTAGTCATTTCAAAGAAATTTTCACGAAAAAAGCATCAAAATCAATAAAAAAGCTTAGGAAAGAACCAAGTATTTAAAATATGCAGTATATTAAATTATATCTGAACTTAAGTTCAGAAAGTAGTGAGCACAATGCAAGCGCGCAAAGTTTTAGCTTATCAGAATTACACTCTCTGAACTTATGCTAAGCGAACAAAGCAATTATTTGATTCATATACGAAAAAACAACAATAAAAACAACTCGTTGGGATTTAGAAATAAATAAATTCATCGATATTATGAAAAGAGGCTTTCTATGTTTAAACCGTTGAAACAAGCATTATGGTTCAAAAAACATCTGCGTTTAATTTGCTTCATACCAGCTGCTTAGAAAAACAATAGGTGTGCTTTAAAAAACACGTGAAATTGCCAATATATGAAGTTTTAAAGTTAAAATTTCCTACCTTAAACTTATCGAATCATCTTGAAACTATGACATCTTAATCTTAACATTTCGAATATACAGTAAAACTTTTTTTAGCCATGAATTATGCGTTCTTCCTAGTTTTTTAAACAAAAGAAAAAAATTACGCAAAAATCGTCGTTTTTGTTCTTTTTTTCAAACCGCCATTTTGAAAAGAAATAATATCACAAGAACTACCAAAATCACACATTATGTTCATAAATATACATATATCAAAATACCCTTTGTTTGAAATCTCCACCCATTACCAGTTTTTCATAAAAAATTTTCAAAGACAAAACTTCGTAAAAAGTAACAGAACTTATGGGACAACCCAATATTTTATTTAGTCTGTAATACACATTCTTATTTACATAAGATGCTTTTAAAAAACCGTGATATTGCACTATAGGCATCTTATTCCAAACTTAAACCTGAACTACCACTTTTTATAACAAGTCTTCAAATTTAAAGGGACGAACTATCAAATAAAAGATTATTTGTGTTATATAGTTAAAGAAAATTTAGGGTATATTGTAAGCAATTTTAATGCTCTTATTTGAAAAAGTAACTGGACTTTCCTTTAGCCGTCCCGGGGCCGGCTGGCCCCATTCGGCTCCGATGTTGACGTTGCGGTAGCAACGCCGCCCACCGGAAGGAACCGGGTGCTCTAACATTGTTTATATGTGGCTCAATCGAGCAACCAGCGGAGAGAGGCCGCCACCCGCGGGACCACCACCGCGGGTTTTATTTCTTGGTTAAAAAGTGTGTTACGAGATTATATATTCTTTTCTATGTACAATATTAATTTCAATCGGCTCTTCCTTCCTCTTCTTCCGATTCTGCGATGAGCCTCTCGCATTCGGCTCTGATTATGCTGATGGCCACTTCTCTAGCTTTTGGGTGCTCAAGGATTTTCGACAGTGAGGGTGACCGCCTCACCGCCTCCAATCCTACCCATTTGTCGTCATAGTTGATACAGTTCAGGAGCATATGCTGGTAAGTGTTTTGTGTCCTGCAGCTCGTGCAGTCAGGACTTCTCCTGTGGAATCTGGCTTGATAGGGGCCTGCGCAACCATGTCCCGTGTATATTTGATTCAAATAATGATGCCCCTGCAGTCTTTTCTCCCCAACTTTTGGGAATAGTGCATATGTCGTTCTCCCTGTCTCTCCATTATTCCATCTGGTCTGCCAGGCGGATAGTGCATTGTTTTTAAGTACTCTGCGTACCTCCTGGAAGGGGTGCTTGACCCTTAGGTCGACGTTGGGGCTCTCTGTCGCCTTTTTTGCTTTTTGGTCTGCCAGTTCGTTTTCCCAGTGTCCAACATGAGCCTTTATCCAGATCATGTTGACACTGGTTCCCTTTTCTTCCAGTTCTCGCAATTTAGTCCTTATTTTGTCCTTTATGGTGCTATTTTCGAATCCTGTGACCAGTTTTATGGAGGACAGGGAGTCCGAGAGGATATCCACCTCCGCGCAGCCTTCTACGCAAGTGAGGGTGAGTGCCTCCAATATTGCTAGCAACTCCGCGGTTGCTACTGTCGCGTGGTCCGATATCCTCACCAGTCTGTCTTCTATGGTTTGTTCTCCTTGTGTTGCTACCACTGCATATCCGACCCGTCCGTTTATTTTGGAACCATCGGTATATATCCTGATTTCGGCTGATGTTGTTGCCTCCTGTTCATATACCTTCCATGGTAGTTTCTTTTGTATCCATGGTGGTATCAAACCGGCGTATGGTTTTTCTATATCGTGGTTTGATATCGTCCTTTCTGGTGTGACAAGATCCGCTCCTTTCTTCTTCACTTTATACAGCTGTTGCTGTAGGTCCAATTTCAAGTCAAGGGGGATCACTCCCGCCAAGACCTGGATTGCGTTATTGGGTGCAGTCTTATACGCGGATGTGATGTGTAGGAGTGGGATTCTCTGGGCCTTAGTAATTTTTTGTTTGAGTTTTTCTTTTCTCTCGTACCAAATTTCTCCTGCGTAAGTTAGGCACTTCTCGGTAGCTGCTTGGTAAATCCTCTTTTTAACTTCGGGTTTCAGCCCCCACTCCACCCTAGCCTTGTTGGCCAGTTTATATTGTACTTTTCTGATCTTGTTGGTTACTCCATCTATGTGAGCTGTCCATGTGAGAAGGGGGTCAATCTCGAGTCCCAGATACTTTAGGGTCTTGGAGTGCTTTACAGTTTTTTCGCCTAGTTTAATGGTGGGGTTGCGGGTGACCTTTCCCACAAGCATGTATTGGGACTTATCTGTGTTTATTTTTAGGTCGTTTTCGACCGTCCAGGCATGTATGGCGTCGAGGACCGGTTTCGCCTGTGCGGTGAACAAGTAAGCTCTCTTATTCCTCAGATGGACCACTATATCGTCGGCGAACGCTTGGATCCAAACGTCCGGTCCAAAGTCAAGTTCCAGAATGTCGTTTACCATGACCAGCCAGAGTATTGGTCCGAGACTGGATCCTTGAGGCACTCCCACACTGTAGCTGAATAGTCTTTCATTGATGTTTACTTTTCGATTGTGGAGGAAGTCTAGTATTATGTTCTCCAGTCCCTGTTCGAGGCCCAGGTTCTTTATTTTGTTCGTTAGCAATCTCCAATTGACCGAGTTAAACGCGTTCCTCAAGTCAATGGAGATTAAAACGCTGAGTTCCTTTTCTTCCTTTGCCACTCGAAGTCTTTCAATGAGCGTATCTAATGCCTCCGTGGTCCCTCGGCCCTGGCGGAAACCAAACTGCCGGTTGCTCAGGGCATCACTAGTTTCCAGGTGGTGTATGAGTCTATTTGTTATCACCTTGTCCAAGCATTTTCCCCAGGTTGGGAGGAGGCAGATGGGACGATAAGAGGCTGGGAGTTCTGGATCCTTCCCCTTCTTTGGTATCATGATAGCTTTGGCTGTCTTCCAGGGAGTGGGAAAAACCCCTCTAGCTGCACAAGTTTTTATGATGCCATGGCTCAGCTCTGGGCATAATTGATGGATTTGCTGAAACACCTCGATGGGGAGTCCGTCTGGTCCAGGAGTTTTCCCCTTCTTCATTTTCGCGAGGGCGAAATCGATCTCTCCATCTTCCAGAGTCAAGGCTCCCTGGGGTCTTGTCTGGTTTTCGGATTTTCCTGTGTTAGGGAAGTGGCACTCTGCCAGAACTATGGCCGCTTGCTCGGGGTTATCCGTAGTGCTGCCATCTTCCTTCCTCAGGGTCTTTACTTCGGTGACTCTCGATTTGTTGCCCGTGAGCATGTCGTAATTTTTTCCAAACACGCTGTTCGTAGTTATTCTGCTAACATAGTCCTTGAAGCTCTGATTTTTAGCCTTGGATATTAGTCGCTTGTAGTTGGCAAATTCCCTCTGAAATTCCTTTTTATAGATGTCTCTAGTATGTCCTGTTTCTTTTTGGTATCTGCGTCTGAGGGCTCGCACTTCCGATCTTTTGGACTGTATGGTCGGGTTCCACCATGGGCAGCTCCGGATTCTTTCCTTGCTGTTGAGATTTGTCTTTAGTAGCTTCCATATTTTTTCCTGCGTTTCTTTTATCCATTCTTCCAGTTCTCTATCATTTCCTCCCATCCTCAGTTTTACAGCTTGTTCTTCGCAAAGTGTTCTTAGATTTTCTTGCGCCCTTGTCCAGTTCACCCTGTTTATTGGGATGTTTTTCCCAGGATTTTGTTAATCTTCTCGTCTGTCTTGACAACTAGCATATTGTGCTCGCTAGCTACAAATTCTTCTACCGTGAGATCAATGTTGAGGCCTCTTGTGATGGCGAGGTCGATCCAGCTGGTTCCTCTGACTGAGTCGAATGTGGGTTGATCGTCGGCCTGGTTCCAGATGTATAGGTTTTCTGTGGCACATAAATCAAGAAGCAGCCCTCCTCGATTGTCCTGTCTTCTGTTACCCCAGAGTTCCGATTTCGCATTGAAATCTCCTAGGAGCAGCACCTTGCCGCTTTGTCGATGTAGTTCTCGCTCTACCTCATTGAGAGTGTCCATGATATCTTCTGAGGGAGCCGCGTAGCAGGCAATGATGGCCAGGTCTCCCGTTTGGAGCGATATTATGTCTCTTTTGACTGTAGTGACTATATACTTGTAGATTTTCTTGACTAGTATTGATACTCTGGCTTTATTATTTACATTTTTTACAAAGACGGCGTCATATCCGGAGGGCGTGAAAGGAACGTTCCCCTCTTTCATGACATATGGCTCTTTTACTGCCACAATATCTGGCTCTTTAGTGAGAATATCTTGCTGTAGGGTTAGTGAGGCTGCACGGGCCTTACCCAAGTTGATATGCCAGATCGTTAATTCACTCAGACCCATGCTTGATGGAAGAATAGTCTATGCGGCGTCTCAGCCATTTTATTTCATTGGTGTACAATGGACAAGCCACATCCGTGCATGCGTGGGCTTCGTCCATCTTCCTTCCTCTTCTGTTTACCTCCTTTTCATTTTCTTGTTGGCAGTTCCTACAGTGGGCCTTCTCCTTGCATTTGTCCCATTTGTGGCCGGCTGATCCACATTTAGTGCAGTAATTTGTTTCTGCGTTACAGCGCTTGGAGGTGTGCCCGTGGAGGCCGCAGTTGTAGCACTGCAACGGACGCAAGAACTCCCTTATTGTTGCTATTTGCCATCCAATTCTGATCTTCTTTTGGCCTTTAAAAGCTCTGAACAGCTCCGGGTGGACATCCAATATTATGTTGGTGTGGTCTTTTCGTAGCTGCTTGTGGGCTACTTTACAGTCATCCATCTCAAATTTGGTGTCTATTTTCAGGAAGGCTTGAACTACCTCCTCCTCGTTGGTTCCATTTTCCAGTCCGTATACTATAACTTGAGGCTTCCTTTTTATGATTTTTCTCACCTCCAGAGCCTCCCTTGCTTCAGTGCTACTTTCTATCTTTTGGAGTAGCTTCTCCATTTCCTATTGGTCCTTGGTCTTTATCAAAAGGCCTCCCTTCTTCACCTCTCTAGTGGTGGTGATTTGAATTTCTTCTGCCGGAACGTGGCTTTGCAGGATTTTCTTCGGCTTTTCATTGCTCTTGGGGTAGAGGAGGACTACTGCTGGGGGATTTTTCCTTTCCTGCTGCTTCTTCTCTTTGGTGTGGTTTTTTACAGCATCTGCATACTCGGTTTTGGTCTGGTAATCCTTTGTGGTCTTCTTCTCTTGCTCGAGCTCTCCTTGTAGTCTAGTGGCCTCGAAAGCCGCATTAGTTGCCAATCTAACGATCGAGGTGACCTCGGCTATTATCTTCACTTGCACCTCTTTCGTTATTCCTTTCGCTCCGCTGAGAGCGTTCAGTCTCTCTTGGCAACCCAGGATATTGTCAACAATTTCTGCTCCATTGAAGCCGGAGCTAGTATACGTGATGCTAGGCATCCCTAGTGCTGGGTACTCCTCCGAGGATATATAAAATAAGTATATAAATTAATTTTTCTCTCATTTGGCGATTCTAAAGCTGTATGCCTTAACTGCTTGGCTCAAATCACATCGCAATACCCTTATAAATTCTTTTTTTTGATTATGAACACAATAAATAAAGGAAACTATAAGTTTCTATTACATTTAAAACTTGAATTTGATTGATTAAGACTTTTCTCATTATACGCTATGCAAAAGATCCATTTTTTTCACATTCTTGGGCCAAAACACACCTAAATTATTTTTTACGAATTTTGTTATTTTTCCAAGAATAAAGAGGGTAAAACGCAACTTTTGAGCTCTATTTGGCACCTATATTCCAAAATTTGTTTTTCGGTCGCTAGCCTTATTTATTGGCATGCGCCCTTATTTCGGGCTTGAAAAATTGGAAATTCTCGCCAATTCAGGTCCATGGAAAGTCTTAAAATATTGTTTGACCTCCAAAGAATATAAACTTAACCATGGTTTGAAAATGGAGCTAAAGTTCTTAGGAATCATTTATAACCATTTTTACGTAAAATTTGATGAAACCTCGAAACTTAACGTGAATGTGGAATAGGGTGGGTCATTTTCCTATGGCGAAAAAAAATTTCACAAATTCTATCGGGCACAGCAAGAAAAGGATGCCAAATGGTCTCAAACTAACATGTGTAAAATATTATTCCATTATAATAACTCTTTTTGCCTCCGGATTGGCTTCAAATTGAACAAAAATATGTAATTTTACATATTTAAAAAAAATTACATAAATTAAATTTTTTTCTAGATAACTGCTTAAAGCTCACGGATTAAAAAAAAGCAATTAAAAAAAAGCAATTAAGCTTAAAAGCAATTTTAATCACATCAGTAACCTTTATGCATTATCAATATAAAAACAAGTGCCAAAGTGGCAATGTAATATGCTATCATATTAACAATAGCCGTAGAATAAGAGGCTCTTTTTTGACAACAAACAGTGGATTGTCAGTGGTACATATTTTAAATATTGGTAGTTCAGATACATTTTCCCTCAAGTTTGGTTAGTACAAAGGGGTATTTTTAATTTATAAAAGTAGAAATTGTTATATTTTTCATAAATATACCGCGCTTTCAAAATTCAACGGACAGTTATTTTACTGGCTGGTCTTGGGATCCAAATATGATCGCAAAAATTTGTTGAAACAGTTGTCGAATATATAGTTCGTTCATTAGGCAATATATCAGTTATGATTCACCTCAGTCATGATTTACCTGTTTTTTTTTGCTATAACAATAGGCTGAAACCCAGGCCCATGAAATTATACTTCTTTGGAGGGAGGATTGACTCAAAATGGCTCCTTAGCATTCCCTTATGCGTTCATAAAAGTTAAAATATAGCAAATTTAACTGTTTAAGATAACGACACTAGTAAGTTTTGAAAAGTAATGTAGAGTATTTAAAAACTTAGGGGATAATACTGAGCTTTATGCTGAAAACGGGGATCTCCGCTCTTCTTAAGAAAATTTTTCAAAATTTCACTCTTAAAATGTGTTTTTAATTTATTTTTGGACATTAGTGACTCATATGGGGGTCACTTGGGATGGAATATTCCTAATATGGCAAAAAAATTTCAAGGAAAACCCCAACTTTTACACTATTATCCAAATGTTTTCCTTGGGGTTGAAATCTATAACCCAAAAAAGGTACCCACCTTCTGACATATCCATTTTTATTAAAATTTAATGTTTTTAACATCCTACGTAGCCGGCACTTAAGATTTTCGCACATTTTTATGATTCCAGCAAGAAATTTTTGATAGCCAGTTCTAACCATTGAGATATTTCAAAATATGTTGTATTACAACTCAAGTATTTCAACTCTGGTTTCATTTATAATTATTTTATGTCTTCAATGATGATTTTTATACCATTGTGCACCTTTACATTCATGACGGATTCGTGAAATTGAGGTAAAAGCTTGATTTTCATTTCTCCATTTTTATATGAAATTACTATATTAATTGAAACTTTGAGGCCAATCCGGAGGCAAAAAGAGTTTTTATAATCGGAATATATTTTGCACACGTCAGTTTGAGACCATTTGGCACCCTTTTGTTGCTGTGCCCCTGGGAAAATGTGAGAAAATTTTTTTTGACCCACCCTAATGTGGAACCTGAAGATATTAATTGATCAAACTCAAGTGTTAGTTAAGTGAGAGTGGCAACAGCGGTGAGCTTACTGTGTTGACGCTTTTTCAGCTGCTGCGTAATAAATACTGATTTTTTGTTTATAAGTTCATCTAAATAGTATATTTTTTACTAAATTTATATATAAATTACTAAGCAGAGCGCCAACGGATATTATTGGAATATAAAATGGCCGTAGATATTGATTGTGCTGCGTGTGCTGAACGGATTACAGTAGTTGAAGATTCGATCCTGTGTACCGGTGGTTGTGAGAGTTACTATCATTTTTACTGCGGAGGATTCCCCGAGAAAAGCTTTCGAAAGCTTGCAAAGGATACCCGATCACGCTGGAAATGTATTGGTTGTAAAACCAGACGGGGAACGACCCAGGTGCTTGACGTTAATAATCCCCAGCCTACTAGTTCCCAGAAACCAGTGGATTCATCTGAAATCCTAAATCCGGAGAAGCAGTCGGACCAAGATCCAAGCTACATGGGTGTTTTTATGGAAGAAATAAGAAATTTGAAAATCTTTATTCAAAACCAGTTCACCGAGTATTCAGATAGCTTGAATTACCACGAGGGTATTGTTAAAGAACTCACAACTACTATACAGAGTCTGAAAAATGAAATCAGTGAGCTGAAGAAAGAGAATGCATCTCTAAAATCTGACAACAATCTTATTAAAGTGGAGATAGAGTCCTTGAAATCTGAAACTCTGGAACTACAACAGTATTCTAGACGTTCGAACCTTGAAATTTCAGGTTTGCCCGAAACTCAGGGTGAGGATACGAAACAATTGGTGACATCGGTTTTGAATGTGCTGAATATCCATAACCAAGAAAATATAGTGGTTGCCCATCGGGTACCAACAGCTAAAAAAGATAACGTCAAACCCATAATTGTCCAATTTACATCTAAGTTTGAGCGAGATAAGTGCATTGCAGCGGCAAAACCTAAAAGGCTTCTTGCTTCAGATGTAAGCGATCGCTTTGATTCTGTCCCAGTGTTTGTGAATGAACATCTAGCTCCAGGTATTAAAAGACTGTTGTACTTAAGCAAACAGTTTAAACTTGAACAGAATTTTAAGTACTGTTGGGTAAAGGACGGGAAAATATTTTTGCGGAAAGAAGATAACTCAAGAGTGATTAGAGTTAAAAAAGAATCTGATCTATTTAATTTATCCAACCAACAACAAAACCCAAATTAGTTCCGGATCTGATTACACCTCAATAGACACTCTTGAGAAATTAAATGAATTCCTCCTTTTTCCAAGTGTTTGCTTAAATGTTATTCACTTTAACATACAAAGTGTTCGATCCAAGTATGACGAGCTAATGGGTTTGTTGACAAATAAATTGGAGTTAATTGATGTTATTGTTCTATCAGAAACTTGGTTATCCGATAATGAAATAGATTTTTACAAAATCGATGAATTTAAATCCTTTTATTGCTGCAGAGAATATAATAGATCCGGAGGTATTTTGGTGTATTGTAAAAGTAAATATGATTTCAAAAAATTGAGTTTTGTGATGGAAACTGCAGAAATAGTTGTCATAATAAGTAATTCTTTTAATCTATGCATAATCTCAATATACCGGTCACACTCATTTACTGTTAGTTCATTTATTTCTGAATTCGAAACTATATTATCTGAAATATCCTGCAAAAACGTCATATTAATAGGTGATATAAATATAGATATTTTAAATTTAAATAGATATTCCACCTATTACCTTGATCTTTTAAGTGCTTTTGGATTCACATCACATATAACTGATATAACGCGTCCATCATCTGGCACCTGTGTCGACCATGTTTTTACTCGATATACCTCTCTAAGCATATCAAAAATATATTCTGCACGTCTAATCAATAGTATATCTGACCATTTTCCTATTGTTTGCAAACTAATACTCAATAGACCTGATAACTTTACTGATACCAAAAACTTTGATAAAATTAAATTAAAAGCTATTAATTATAAAAAGATCGAGGAATTTCTTCAGAACTACGATTTTAAGGTTTCTGGGCATGATGCTTTGTCGTGCTTCTCCGATTTCCACGGTAAACTAACTGCAATAAAACATAACTTCAGTTTTACCCCTTCAAACAAATCCAGATTTAACAGGAATGAATGGTTTAATCTAGAAATTTATAATATCATAAAATCTAAACAAACCCTTTATAAGAAAACTTTACGTTACCCGGGAGATATTTTTTACAAAACTGCTTACAAAACTACAGTTAAATTATTAAGAAATAAAATTAGAGTAGCAAAAAATAACTACTATGAAACTAAACTGAGTGAATGCGATTCGAGTCGAAAGCAATGGAAACTAGTAAATAATATCTTAGGAAAAGAAAGAAATCCTACCTTACCAGAACATAAAGATTGCGGCCTATTAGCTAATGATTTAAATAAATTTTTCTCATCCATCAACGATCATATATTTCATCATAATAACGAATTCAAGAATTACATAGTTCCCTCCGTTAATTCCTTTCAATGGTTTTCTATAGAAGAGGTAGACATCAAAAGATGCATACGCAACCTAAACTCTAAAAAAAGTCCTGGCTCTGATGAAATTGACGCGAAATATTTAAAAATTCTATCATGCACAAATCTAAGTATTTTGACCAAACTATTTAATGATCTTGTAAATGAAAGCACTTTCCCAAAATCATTAAAAATTTCTATCATAACTCCCATTTATAAAAAAGGAAATAAAAATGACTATTCTAATTACAGACCAATCTCCGTCTTACCATTGCTTTCAAAGGTATTTGAACAAATTATCAAGGATCGATTGCTTTCGTACTTGAATCATATACATTTTTTTTCAAATAATCAGTATGGATTTCTGCCCAACTCAAACACTGAAAAAGCTTTGCTAGAGTTTACCAAATTTATCTATAATAGTGTTAACAATGATAAAAAAACTGTTGGTCTTTATTTAGACATCTCCAAGGCTTTCGATTCAGTACAACATAATATTTTACTAGAAAAATTATTTTTGATTGGCATTAGAGGTCCTTTTCACAATTTCATAAAGTCATATTTATCAAACCGCTTTCAGATTGTTAAAGTACATAATACCCTTAGCGGATGTCTCCCAATAAAATGTGGTGTCTTCCAGGGATCTACTTTAGGTCCCCTTTTGTTTTTAATCTTCATTAACGATCTGTGCAACCTTAAACTATATGGTAAATTGATAAGTTTCGCCGACGACACAGTTTTACTTTACTCAGAAAATTCAGTGGAAGACCTTAATTTTGTGATAAATGATGACCTTATAAAAATTCGCGACTGGTTTTTTCATAATGATTTAAATTTAAATGTTGATAAAACTAAGTATATGGTATTTTCCCTTACGCAAAACCAAGCAAATTATCTCTCTATAAAATATCATGAAAAATACTGCAATACTCATAGCAATTGCGCCTGTAAACCCTTAGATAACGTATCCTCAATAAAATACCTCGGACTGCACATAGACTCAAATTTGAAATGGAAATCCCATACAAAATATATATCAGACAAACTAAGGTATGTACTGTGTAACTTTTATTACCTAAAACAAAAGTTAAATAATAAATTACTAATCAATTTATATTATTCTTGGGTTCATTCACAACTTAATTACGGTTTAGTTGTGTGGGGAGGAGATTACATGATCAACTTAAAAAGAATTGAGAGGCTGCAAAAGAGATTCCTGAGGTTTTTAAATAATGAAGCACACTTACACACAAATAATATAAACTACTTCAATTCCTTAAATATACTTCCAATTCGCCATCTTTTTTATTTTAAAATTTGCCTCCATGTCTATCTAAACCCCAACATTTGTCAAAAACGCAATGTCGTAAACCTACGAAGACCAAACATATTATACTTTGTTCCTAAACCTAATAAATCCATATTCTGTAAAAAATTTTTGTTACATAGCCCCTAAGTGTTTTAATAAGTTACCTATACATATTCAAAATAGCCCTTCAAAACATTTATTCAAAAAGCAATTAAAGGAATATCTGTTTACTATTGAGGATATTGATGATTTCTTTTGTTCTGTTTAATGTATGATTTATAATTATTTTAAGCACTTTAACTCATCATTATGGCAAAAATATAAATTATTGGCGCCCTGTTTGCCACCATATCCATCTCATGTATGTGTTTCCTGTGTTTTTTTTTCTCCTAGTTTGTATTTTAAATTTTTGTTATTCATAATTACAGTCACCTACATGGACCATGAGATCCCAGGTGACTATGTGAAATTGTAAATTTTCTTCTTTTTTTATTTCTAGTTCAATAAAAAAAAAAAAAAAAAAAAATTTTGAATTCTAAAGTTTTATCGTAAATGGCACCTATATCCACCTCAGGCGTTTTCAATTTCCAAAAAAAGTTTTTCGCTCCACCCTACCTTACAGTTCCTTGAAAACCACAGAATTTTTTTGGGGAAAAAGTTATAAAAAACGTCAAACGTAGGCCAGAGGTCCTTCCCCAGAAAATATCTTTGGAAATTCCCTCCAAACTTTTGTTTATCAACTTTCAAACTCTATGGAGAGCGCACCAAAAGGGAAAAGCTTCTTTTAGGCGGGAAAATTTTCAAGGGAAAAACACAGTATATACCACAGAATTGCTTTTTTGAAAGGATGTTCTCGTCTTTCCAGAGATTATGTTTAGTGTTTCCTTTCTTTTCTCCTTCCGTGGAACCCTGGGTTCCACGAAAAAACTTAGGGGTTCCATGTGACAAACTTTATTTCATTAAAAATAAGATAGAAGAGTGCCGCCCTTGGACAGAATGGTTTTGAAAATGAATTAAAACCATACTCTTACACCAGTCGAATTTCAAAATTTTTTCCACAAGGGTATCTTGGGTGATACATTTTCAGAAAATCCCCAACATTTTGTCAAATGATAAAGGTAATGATCCGGAAAAGTCCCCCTTTGGACCCAAAAAGATTCTCAAAATGAATTAAAACTCTACTGGGGGGGACCCCTATACCCCCTCCCCCCAGCTGTATCACGGGGATCTTGCGTGATACTTTTCAAAAATCCCCAAGAATTTTGACATTTTTGCCAAAAGGACATTTTGCAAAAGGTGGTTGTCTGGAAAAGTGCCCCATGGACCCGCGCCTGGTCTCATTAAATATCAGATATTAGATATTAAATTTTGAAAAGTCGCTGATTAAAAAATATTCAGGGTTCCGCGATCATTGGCAACAAATTTGGGGGTTCCACGACCAAAATAGTTTGGGAACCACTGGTCTAGTCTATGTTTTTTGTCTAAAAACTGACAAAAATAACTTCAATTGTAAATATTATTATCTATATAGGGCAGGGGTCGGCAACCTTTTGAAACGGAAGAGCCAAAAGTTACAACTTACTAAATATCCCAGTTTTTAAAGAGCCACTGATTTTTTTTGTTTCAATTTTATAGTATATCAGCTTATTTGATTTTAGATTGGGAGGGAGGTTTTATTTGGAGACGTTGACCCTACATTTTATCTGAGGTGTCTCCTTTCGGGTTCTTTTTTACATCAAGATTTAAATGACATGCATACACATTGTAAATTAATTTTAGTGAACTTAATTTCAGAATTTTATAGGGTCTGGGGGGTCCTATCCCAGAAACAATTTTGGAAATTTTCCCTTCAAAATAACATTTTAGCTCATTTTTAGGCCTTTTTGGATTGCACCCTAAGAGCACCGCTCATTATTTAAGTGACAAAATTTTCAAGGAAAAATATGAACAGCGAAATTTCGAAGGGATGGGGGGTCCTGCTTCAGAAAAATTTTGGAAATTTTATTCATTTTTTAGAACTTCTACAATAAACCATATGAGAATAACTCCCAATACGTCACAGAATTTTCAAGGAAAAACAGTACACACATTATGTTCCAAAATTTTTAAGGGGTATTTGGGGGTTCTCCCCCCCAGAAACTGATTGGAGTTTTTAAGCTTAAAAGTAGTGTTTTGACTCATCTTGAGAACTGGTTACACAGCTCCTTTTGAATCGCATTGATTTGATTAGGTACTTAAACATAAATTTTCTAACTTTTTAAGGGATTTGAAAATATATTAAAATTTTTTTCATATGGAATTGGAGAGCCGCAACTTTACATCAAAAGAGCCGCATGCGGCTCGCGAGCCGCAGGTTGCCGACCCCTGATATAGGGTGATCCCATGAATGAGCACTTAGCATTTGGATTTGCGATTTTCAAACTTAATAATTTTTTTCAGGGCTTTTTCTCGGTCAATTTTAAAAAATAAGGTAATATGATCGAAGTATTTCCAGACCTCAGAAATTAATAATTTTGAAGGAATCCTGATTTTAGTGAAAAAAAAGTGCGATACACCGATTACCCACAGTAAATAATCAAAGTTTTATCTAATTATGAACACCGTCTTCCCAGTATCCCATCAGTAAATGAACACTGAATATAGTCATTAGTTTTTAGTATTTTGGAAAAGTTTGTTATGCGTCAATCCATATCAAAAACTACCAGAGGTGGTCGCTTGATCATTTTTATCCATCTATACAGGGTGTATCTGAAATGGTGCAACAAACTTTCAGGGATGATAGTAGACACCTAGACGAGTCAAAATCACATAGGATTTGGGGGTCCCAGACCAAATCCCAGGGAGTTAAAAAGTGGAGCAACACCACAAAAAATCATTGAAAAATTCAATTTGTAGAAGAACTACTATTGGTAAAAATTTAATTATGGTCTCGAAAATTGTGGTTTATAATGGACTTACTAAAAAATGGCCGCCAGCGACTATCCCTAAGGATGTCCTTTATGGACTCGCCAGACGCTCTAGCGAGCAAGAAGTGCACTGTAGGAGTATGTGCTCCAAAGTTTCCTCCCCCATGCCGCACATCTCACAAAGAGGGCTGGCCGCCAAACAAAATCTGTGTAGATATTTTCTGGTGACTATATGACCCATATACGCGCCCAAGCTGCGAACGATGCCACAGCATGGGGCATATCCTTAACCCCTTAACAGTGACATATATTTCAGAAAAATTGACCAAAAATGGAAAACTTTTTGGACCGTTTAATTTTGTTCTTTATATTATTACTAGCTGATTTGCCCGGCCGCGTTTTTCCAATACCGCACGTGTAGGAATCCCACCAGAGGCAGCACTAGCGGGGAAGTTGACGTTTGGTTGAGGAGCCAATAAGAATTGAAGACTGTAGGTTTGCATTGTTTATGTTCTTAAGCGATTTGGCGCTCAATACGAATCTGCGTCCTTACGAATCTTTTGTTCTCATGACTTGAGCACGATGGAGGAAACTTTCTTTTATTTTAAAAGATATGCCAAAAGAATTCAATTTGGTCTTTGATAAGAAGACAAGATCCCAGCCAAAAAATTTATTCCTTATTGTAAAATAGATTGTTTCCATGAGTAATATATAAGATTTTTTGTAAAAAATTTTTTTGTGTAAATCATTATAGTCTAAGTTATTTCATATCTAAGTAAATGTTCAGCGATCTTAGGTGATATGATTTTTTACATCGTTTTGTATATCTGTCTGTATAAAATTTTATTTGATACAGTGGTGAAAATTCTTTTTTATCATTTCAAATAAATTTACTGTTTGTGAAATAAAGTTTTCATTCATTCAAACAAAACGTATGTAAAAAATTTAAAACTTTCAGAGCTGAGTACATATTTTATGTTATTGTATTATTCCATTTAGGCACCGAAATAGCTTTATGCAATTTTGATAGCTTTTAAGCTATTGGTGTTAAAAGACGTTTCGAAGAACAAATTAAAAAATGAAATAAACAATCAGACAGGGCTGATCTAGTGGTGGGCAGCTGTTCGTCGAAGGCCGTTTTTTGAGCCGCAGCACCAACAGCTAAATAAGTTTTTCAAGACCAACAAATTTTAGAAAACTATTCTCCCCTCTTGATTCTAGGAAAATCATTTACTACATGATCCCCATCATAAAAAATTAAGTACATTTCAGTCTTAGACTTAAAATACGTGAGCCAAAATTTCTTCCCAACCGACTACAGAAGAACGCGTGAAAGGGAAAATAAACAAAATGATGTGCTCAGAACAAATGAAATAGAACAGCTTTTTTTATTAATTTTTCTGTTCCACCTGCATATGTTTATTTCTTGAAAATTTTTCGTCCTCATAGAATTTAACTTAAAGGGGCCAATAATTGTGGTATCAAATCTCAAAATATTTTTCGACTCTTTGGGCTAGAAGGTCAATTTTTACAAATGTTATTGCATCTTTACCTGAACTTTAAAATACTATAAACTGTAAAATTTAATATTATTTTAAAAGTTGTTATATTTTAAAATAAGTATTATATAAAATATTATTATACATATAAATCGTGCTATAAATTTTCATAAGTTTTTATTACTCGGAAACTACTTAAGATAAAAAAGATTTTAAAAAATTGACGCTTGAAAGACAGTTAAAATCCAGCTAAATATACTACTTGAAAGCTCAAGACAATTAAAGACAGATTAGATTAGATTAGATTAATAACGGCAAAATATAACACCCAAACCGAATGTTACACATTTTCTTATTTAAACAATTGCAACTTCAGACGAAAATTAAACGCATATTACTATTTATTACTAAAGTTAACAAATACTAATTACATTAAATCGCCTTTAGTTGCCTTTTAAAATCATTGTTTATTATTTTTTGTTCGCCCCCTTATATAAAAAGAATACAACAAAACCTCTTTCCAAGACTTATCGCCAAACCCGCAAATGGAGCGATAAAGAGCCTAAAGCATCAAACCGTATTTGCGCCAAATTCTCCTGATCCTCTTTGAGCGCTAGTGCTGCCTCTGGTGGGATTCCTACACGTGCGGTATTGGAAAAACGCTGCCCGGCCTTGCACGGGTGGAGTGTATTGATTCCTTTTTTAAAATTCTCCCAAGTTAGTCCAATTTTTCGTATCACCAATAACCCTGGTGTCCCCAGTACTTTTTCCATATCCCGGTGTTCCCGATAATTTTCACAACCCGGTTTTCCCGGAAACTTTTCATTTCCGGGTGTTCCCGGTACCATTTCTTTTCATATCCCGGTGTTCCCGGTACCTTTTCATGTCCCGGTGTTCCCGGAAGCTTTTCATATCCGGGTGTTCCCGGTACCTTTTCATATCCCGGTGTTCCCGGTACCTTTTCATATCCCGGTTTTCCCGGTACCTTTTCATATCTCAGTGTTCCCGGTACCTTTTTATATCCCGGTGTTCCCGGTACCTTTTCATATCCCGGTATTCCCGGTAACTTTTTATATCCCGGTGTTCCCGGTACCTTTTGATGTCCCGGTGTTCCCGGTACCTTTGCATTCCACGGTTCCCGATAATTTTCATATCCAGGTATTTGGGGCCGTTCAAATATTACGTAAGCACCTAAGGGGGGGAGGGGGGTTTGCTCTTTGCTTATTTTTCCTGACTAGGGGGGTGGGGGATATGAAAGATGCTTACGTAAGATACTGAATTTTCGAAAATATCTTGTTTCTTGCATAAATAATTTCAAAACTCAACCAAAAATAAATTTAACAAAAAATTGAAGTAGGGAATCTGACGTAAGCACTTTTTTCTGGGGACCCTTAAACATTCTGAAATTTTAACCCTTAAAAGTAGTGTTCCGTCTCATTTTTGAACCCTTAAAAAGGACAGCTCCTTGAATAAGTCACCTAATTTTCAAGGAGAAAAAAAAACAGTACTTACTAAGAGGGATGTCAAAATTTCGGGGGGGGGGTCCGGCAGTTTCTTACGTAATTATGGTGGGGGGGTTGGAGGTTTGCTTACCTTTGCTGACAAGGGGGGAGGGGGGTTAAAAATGACCAAAAAAGTGCTTACGTAATATTTGAACGGCCCCTTTCCAATAATTTTCATCCCGGTATTCCCGGTTCCTTTTCCCCATCCCAGTTCCAACTGTGATATCTCATTCCATCCCAATTTTTTTGTCTATTAAACATTTATCCTTTTCATGTGATTTTCAATTACCGTATCGCAGTAAGCCATGTAAAAACAATCCAATTGAAATCATCTCTTTTTTAAATCTAGTGTTTAAAATCTTAAACTGAATTTTCATGAAGTATTCCCGGTATCCTTTTAAAATTCCGCAAAAAATAAATTTCAAAATAAAATAAATTTCAAAAATCCCTCGATAAAAAGTTATCAAGCAAGATTGTCTTCTTATTAATAAAACTAACTTCTTTAAAAGCTACTCTGAAAGAGTAAAAACAGATTGCTAGTTATAATAAAAATCTTGTGATTATATAGTCTAGTAAACTATGCCCTATGAAACAATGAAATTTTAGCTCTGTTTCTTTGGAAACTTTTAAATTCTTGCTGTTTAAATATATTTATTTTTGAGAAATTAAAATCTTAAAGAAAGTAAATTAATTATTTTAATTTATTTCGGTTTTCTGATAACTGTTATAATATTTAAATACAGATATTCACACTGTTTTTCTTCTTAAATTTCGTTGTAAATAATAAAATATGTATAAATGTTAATCAGTTATATTTTATTCAAGTGAGGCAAGACGTCGCCTTAAGATACAGAAGTAAACACTGCAATTTATGCATTTCAACAATGCACAAATTTCAATGGGTAAAACGGAGTCGAAAAAGCGCGAAAAGCAGGGAAGGAGTCGTTCGATTTTAAAATCGTTTCTTAGTGCGCGTCTAATGGCTGAGAGGAAGGTCTCTGTCAAATTTCAAGCCTATCGGTTCGGCAGTTTTGGAGATTTCGTGATGAGTGCATGTCAGTGAGTGGTATTTGGATTATATAGATATAGATAAGTGTTAGAAAATATTTTTTAATAAAAAAAATCAAAATTTAAATGCAATTACAAGTGTATTAATTATTTTAAAATACACATAAAAAAGGATTGGATTACACACACATCTTATTAAATTAGGAGGATTATTAATTAAGGAAGATTGTCCAAACATGATGTCTCACAATCTCTAAACGACGAAAAATCACTATCATCATCTAAAAGAACTCAGGTTGAGCTTCACAAAACGGAAACGTTAATTTTTCTCCCGTCCGAGCTCAGCTCGGGCATCACTAATTCTGCACATAGTAGTTGCCCGAGCTGAGCTCGGGCGACACTGTTAAGGGGTTAAAGATCTTTGGGTCATTTGGGGAGCTTTGGATACTGAAGTAATCCCGTCCAGTGGTGCAGTCCTTCCATCTCTGTATCCAGAACTCGTCTAAAGATCTCCTAACCGCACTCGGGACAGGACCCATATTAAAAGCCTTATTAGCCAAGGAGTCGGCAACCTCATTCCCATCGATTCCACAATGGCTGAAAATCCACTGAAGCACCACATTCCTGTTCAAACCACTCAATATTTTCAGCTTTTGCAAAATATCTCTAACTCGAAGATAGTACTCTTTGGGACCCGGGAACTGTAACACTGTAAGGCCTAGATGGATGCCTTTGAGTCAGTCAGTATACAAATGTTGTGGGTGTCAATGGATTTGCAGTATTCAAGAGCGGCGTCCAATGCCAGCAATTCCGCATTCATGCTCGATGATGCATCGCATGGAAACATAAAGGCTTAATGTGATCTTTAAAATTATCTCAAAAGTCTTTACTTTGAAATTTGTTTTATTATGGAAAAAGTAAAAAAACACAAAAAAATGTGAAAACTCTGCCAAAACCTTATTTTGTATTTCGAAATCCTTTCTTTTGATTTGATAATCTGAAAGATCATAGTTGAATACCCTTAAGTCCAAAGTTTCACGTAAATATACAATCAATATTAAACGCTTGAGATCCTGTTAAAGTTTGCTTTTTTTGCGCGCGCAAACAGTTTTCTAGAGATGTTTCCAGAACAACTGTTTGCGCACGCAAAAAACAAATTACTTGTTAAAGTGTCTGACCTCCTTGCCTTTCACAACCTATACTCTATTCATTTGGAATAGGTGCCTGAGAAATCCCAATCCCCAGCACAAAAACAGGTTTGACTGTATTGACTTGACGGGAACTAAAAAACTACTTACGAAAATTTGATACTCACCATCAACATCCTACCCACATGAAGTCCTAAAAGAATCGTCGATAAATCAAAATGTGAAAGTTTAGATAGCTCTGTTGGTTGAGGGTTCAAAAAATGCCACTCACTTATAAGTTAAATATTCTAAAAGACAACTAAAATTTAAACGTTTTAAGAAAATGCCTCTGGAGTAGTCACAATTGATAAACGAGAGAGCTGATTTACTCGACCTATCACAGGTAGTATTCTTGGACTAAATATGAAAATCTGTGGTTAAAATTTTTTTCTGAAATTCTGTGTTTCTTTTTCTTGAAGTAAGCTTTAAAAATAATTTTGTCTCAAAGAATATTAACATTTTCTCCATCAGAGATTTATTAGAGTTTTTAAATAATTAATTTTAATTAAGTATTTTACATTTAAACTAAACATATTTTAACACTCAAAAATCAATACATGAAAAAAAAAATTTGAAGCAACTAAACTCATTCGAAGGTTGTTTTATAGCGTAAGGGGTCTTCTCGGGCACCCCTGAGGTACTGAGGTAAAACAAAAATCGAGATGATGTGTAAAAAACTTTAAAATCTTTTTATTAACTTTTTGATGTTTCTTGCAATGAGGGCCAAAATATCAACCTGGAATTGCGAAACATTTAAAACTTATTTTGTTATAATTTTATTTGTTTGAATTTATCAATTTATTATTTATTCTTTTTTCAAGTGCTCGTTTACTCCAGTAGACGTACCCAGTGAGCCATCACCTGGCCACCACTGCTTCCTGGTATTGGTATTTAGTTTTAATTCAATCATTAATTTTAGCATAAAAGAGGTAAGCCGCTTATTGATGTTACCGTGATTTTTATCTCTCAATTTGGGTGCTTTTTAATAATTTCAAATTTATCTTGGGAGTGATGCTCTTTACAATGATAACGAAAGCTCATGGCTAAGGATATGCTTTATTGAAGGTCAATTATTTGCTCGTTTATTCCTCAAATAAATAGAGAGTCGTATGTATGTGAAAAAATTATCTATCCGACTTCCACATCTCACAGATAAACCTCGACAACAATTGCTAGCTAATAGTAATGATAGAATGATGAAGAAGCGGCTACTTTGAATCGGTAAATCAATGTTTGATGACATATAAGTCAAGTCCCAAGTCCGTGTAAATAAAATTTGCGGCTCTTCACCATGACAACGACGTGGCAGTGCAATACACTGAGCTATAAAACAAACTGGAGTGTCAACCTCCGATACTCTAACAAGCGAATGATCATGCCAGCGCGGAAGGTCACAATGCCCTGATTGCTGAGAGCAATCAGGGCAAGCTTGAAGCAAAGTTGGAAGAGCATTTCCCCCTTTAATCCGCCCATGCCTGTTTTTCAAAATATTATGAGCAAAATTTAGAATGGTCGTTTCAATCTGTGCATACAACTGCGCTACCAGATGGAGAAATTTAAAAGAAGATGGAAATCCTTTCCGCGGTGTGATGCGGTTTCAGCACGCTAACTAGTCACTCCAGTTTGTTATATAGCTCAGTGGTGCAATATAAATGCTGTGAAATGTGACTAGTGGGAAACGACTAGTAGTGAGCTGTCAATTTTATTTACACAGACTATAATATTATATAACAAGTTATTATTTAATATTATAAAATTTATTATAATATGGGGGAATAACAAAAGGGGTGGAATAATTTTTTTAAATAATATTTAATGTAGCACAATTTTATGAGAGCAAAATGCATTTTAATTTGTTTTAAAGTAGAAACATTATTTTAATGAGACTCAGTTTCTTAGCACAATAATCAAACATTGAATCAAACATAAACAATACCCGAAAAGTATTATTATACTAACTCGTTAGTATAATAATGGGTAGTGTTTATCCTTCATATTTTTTTAAACCCAGACTTGTTAAACAATACCGTTTAAGCAATTGAAAATAATAAGAGACAAAACATCACTCTATGTTTACAATTGATTTCGATAAAATCCAACTAAAAATTTTAAATATTGGACAAAAAGTGTGAAATTTTAGTGTAAAATGGCGTACATGTAAGTTTTTAGAATATATTTTTATCAGTCTGTGAGTGATATTTCATCAAGAAAGTACTTTATAAAAAGGTGAAAAAACATGTTTCATCTTAAAATATAGCGTCAATCCGTCGTTGTGATTGGATGCATAATAATTTGATTGGCAGTACTTGCTTTGTAACTGCGACCTTATCCGTTACCTAAAAAATTTGAAATATTTTAAAATTGAGAATTTTTTTGAAAAATCGAAGGGCCTACTCGGAAATCCGGAAAGAATCCGGACATTTTGATACTATACATGTGTCATTCGGTTCAGTAACTAAAAAGCCTTTCTCTGGAAACCGTTCACCAAAAACTTTTTTTAGAATAGAGAGATATATATTATGTCAATGGAAAAAAATCTTGAAATGGAGGAAATGACCACGCCTTCGGCGTGGTTTAAAAGGAGATGCGGAACAGACATACATACACAATACACACATACACAAAGCCACAAACGTTTTTATTTATATAGAGATTAATAAAATTGCCTAGTAACTACAACACTGGTACTAAAAAGTTTCCTATTCTTGGCTTGCATGACTGGTAAAACAGGTTTTCAAACACGGAAAACTCAGGAATAAATTTAACTTTCTTAAAATTTGTAATGATTGACTGTTAAAAATGTAGTAATTATCTTAAACATCGCGAAAATTTAGAACTTTATCTTCATGAGAAACAAACTTCGAAGTTGTGTCATTTTCATAGCAACGACACCGAATGTCAAGACCACAGAGAGTCCGTCGCCATAGGCGCTATTGGAAATCGAAAAGTTGGATGAGTTTGGGGCTATATTGGCGTTGCGATCGCAACAACGTCACGAGAGGCGGGACGGAAAAGCCTGATTGGTTGAGAAAAACTTTTTCCTTCTCCTTCGAAAATAGAAGATTGAGTGACAGCCAATCACAGGTTTGATCACTCTGTCAATCATTTAGTTGATCGTGGCGCCCTCCAACCCATCCAACTTTTGAATATATCGTTTTGGACCCTCTGTTAGGATTTTTCTCTGTGGTCAAGACTTCCAACATTTTCATACTTATTTCTAAAACATTCACCCGTGTTATTTAGTGGTTTGCGTTTTGTAATTATGAAATAAAGAGTTACATTTTACTACCTTAAAAAACATACTTGCGAAAGGATATAAAAATAAATGCAAAATTCAAAATTTCCGAAAGCGAGTTTATAAATATTTTATTGTAAATATAGTAATGATTAGGTTGCCACAACTACAAAGATAAATATAAAAATATTAATTTGTTATTTAAAAAATAAAAAATAAATTAATTATATATAAGTTTAAAATATAATGAAAACCGTTTGAACAACAATTAAACCCTTTGAACAACAAAAATATAAATATTGTTAAAAATAACACAAAATATATTTTTTAAATTCGTGTTATAAATAGAAAGATGATTATTTAATCTATTTGAATATTAAAAAACCAGTGAAATATGTTTTCAATTGTTTTAAAATTCATAGTTTCTTGCTTTGTAACTGCGACCTTATCCGAAATCTAAAAAAATGGAAATATTTTAAAATTGAGATTTTTTTTTAGAAATTCTAAAGGCACTTTGCACATCCTCAAAAGAATCCGGACAGTTTGATACCAAATATGTGTTATACGGATCAGTAATTAAAAAGCCTTTCTCTGGAAACCGTTCACCAAAAACTTTTTTTTAGAATAGAGAGATTAGATAGCCTATGACTTATTCTGATGTATAAGCTACATTATTTTAAAATTTCATTAAAATCCATTCAGTAGTTTTTGCGTGAAGGAGTAACAAACACACTCACACACATACTCACAACCTTTCACTTTATAATAGTAGTAGGATATTGAATTAACTAAAATTTTTTGTGCCTATTTTTGAATTTAAAACCATTTTAAAATATGAAAATTACCTATTTAAGAATAATGTAATTTAAGAACAGCGATTAAAACAGTTTTTGGATGTAAATGTTTTAATTCAAAACCAGTTTCCATAATATTATAACTTTATTTTTGTCTGTACAAAAATACACATAGGTAAATTAGTTTTATAAAAAAGTTCCTTCATGCATTTTACATCAAATTTGCTTTGATTATAAAAATTTTAAAATTAAATTTTTTCTTTTCATCGAAATTTTGTATACGATCATGTTTTGAAAAAAACAATATAAATGGATAATTTCAAAGCACGCCTCCACAGAACAACAAACATACTTTTCACTTTACCACCATGCTACACATACCGAATATACGGCTTTGAAGGCATCTTCATGGACCAGCTACTGCGTTTTGCTGCCTGAAGAAAAAGCATCTGCAAAGTTTCTTCGTTCACTCTAGCAGTATTTTCGTACATTCCATTGGAAACGTAACTTGTTTTCAAATTCTCAAAACTCTTCCTTCTACATATCCCGAAAGAAAGCGAGCTCATGGAGCATTCTTCATAGTTCTGAATATCTTCATACCCACCATTTACTCCTGTACCGTTACAGACCAGATTGGGTTCTTCCGGGTATTGACAGTCCATGGTGTTCGTGAAGCACATGGAATACCTCTCAAAAATCTCATCAGAATGGAACATGATTTCTGAAAACTGCCCTGATTTTTGAGGTACAGGACGTTTTTCTCTACCAGGTGCTATCTGTGGCACCTGGAACAAAGGTGCTTCCATGGCAACGATTGCTTCTTCACCCATAGTGCTTTTTAGGCAAATAAGAGCGGCCATAGATGACGTCAGACGTTTATATTCAATACGGATATTGGGTATTTCGCCTTCCAAGCAGAACTCGTAGTAGTTCATGGAACCTAGCGACTGGAATAGCTTCAAGTACATGTCCTTTGGAACGCAGGGGTCGAATCCCGAAACTGTTACGTTTTTGGATCTGGGATCACAATCTTGTTCTAGTTTCTTGCAGTAGAAAAAGAGGCTGATTCCCTCGTACAGGGATAAGCTGGAGTTCTCGACGGCTTTACTGATGCGAAAGGCGTAGAGGCGAGCCACCATTTCGTTTTCGTAAGCGAAAACCACGGCTTTCATTTGGGGGTTCTTAGGGTCGGATATCACTTTTGAACTGTTCATTTTCCAGAGAAAAGCGTCTTGGAGAAGGGTGAATAAGCTCTCTACGTTTACTTGAAGAGGGATGTTACCGATGATGATGCAGCTTTGGTAGAACATCAGTTCTGGGAAGTTTTCCAGACATTCACTCCTTAACAAGAGGGGAAGATTATTGGTTCTATTCCGTTAACGTTCCCACTAAATCACCAAGCTCTTTTGCACGGGTTCAATTCCGTTATAGTTCCCGCTAAATATCGCCCATCTCTTTCGATCGCTCAACCAAATAAAAAAAATTTTTCTAATTATTAATGATAAAATGAACAGTTATAGATCTAATTGAACATTTTAATCTATGAGTTTGAAATTATTTAGCAATATTTATAGTTTATATAGTGCCCAAAACAGATTAGCGATATTTAGCGGGAACTATAACGGAATTGAACCGCACGCCATATTTTCAAATATCGACAATTTTTTTGTGATTTTTATTGATCAACTGAGCAATTTATTGATCTAAGTTAACATTTTAATCTACAAGTTTGAAATTATTTAGCAATATTACTACTTTTTGGTGTCCAAAATAGCATGACGTTATTTAGCGGGAACGTTAATGGAATTGAACCATATTATTTTCAATTAATTTAGAAAGTTTTATAAGTGGTAATTTTTGTTGCGTATTGTTTGCATCTGTGTTTTAGATGTTAAATAATTAAGTCCTTAACATGTATATGCAAGTTTTATTCCTAAATAATGCATAAGTTTGAATGTTTAAAAAAATTATGTCGATATTTATGTAACCTGTTGCGTAGAAAAAGCATAAGCATGATGTCAAATTTATACAATTATTAGAGACAGAAAATACATGACATACAGACTCTACTAAAATAGAAGCGAAACTATTTTTTTTTCGTGGAAAGAAATTAATCTAATAAGGTATCACTTTACAATACCTTGCGACTCCTTTTATGATTCCTACATGCGTTCAAAAGTTAAAAAGAGGTGGAAACTTATCTTAGGACACCTGTAGTATACTTGTGATCTTTCAATGTTTTCCTAAAATAGCTTAGTTTTGTATTCAGAGGGATTTAAAACCAATTATTCCTCTGTGGATTTTACTGTTTCCGACGGAAGTGGCCGTCATAAAATTGATGGAATTTATGTTTTAAAAACTATACCAATTCTAATGGAGCAATAGTAATAACTACATAAACATTTAAACAACGTTGATCTAATTTTGCATGCTGAAAACTTTTTTACTTGACATTATTTTAAAATGTTGAATAATTCAATTAAATTTAAAATGTATTGAGAAAAATTCCTTGTTTTACTTTTCAAGAAATTTTATATACTTTATTTAGGTACATTCCAAAATATTATAACGGCATATGTGTCATTTTTCAATGACTAATGAAGTATAATGTTTGAAACTCTATGTTATAAAACATGCTAGTTAAAATTTTCTAAACATAAATATTTTGTTAACTTACTGATTTATATAGGAATCTTTTGTGTATTTTTCAGTCATTTTCATTTCAAATATTTACAATATAAAACAAATTTACCGTTACTTTTGCCAAAATAAATTAATTATAAGCACGTGTCCAATTGCTTATTTCCAACAGCTCACGAGACTAAAAATGATCTTTTAAATATAAATACGTAGTATTTTGACTCTAGTAGGCTGAATTAAAAAAAGTAATGTTTTGAATGGATATAATAGTAAGAATGTATAATTGCAGTCAAATTTTTTTTAATCTTAGGCTGAGCGCGCACTGGAGACTTTTGTCTCGGAGACTTAAAACACTAGTCACTCGAGAGCAATGCATTTCTATGAGGAAATTCTTGGCCTAGTGATCTAGCGACGAGACCAAGATCACTAGACCAAGAATTTCTTCATAGAAATGCATTGCTCTCGAGTGACTAGTGTTTTAAGTCTCCAAGACAAAAGTTTCCAGTGCGCGCTCAGCCTTAATGTGTTCAAAATGGCTTAAAACCTCCAAAAAAATTTTAATTTACCTTTCAAAGCCCTAAATATAAAGTTATTTTCAATTAAAAACAGCTTATTTTCTGTCTGAGATGAAACAGCTTGTGACGTTAAATGTACCTTGCTCTGCCTTGCTCCCGCTTGTTGTTATCATCCCGCTTTGAAAGACTGGAGTGAAAAGACTGAGTTCTAGTTTTTTACAGCCTAGTGTTTCGATGAAAACGGTATTTTCCACATTTCTAAGAGGAGAGACACATGTGACGTCACATTGTTAGGAGCTTTCTGTATTAAAATATGTCATAATTACCTTTAAAAATGTTTGTGGGAAAAGACAAGCGTATTTTCGGAATCAGGAGATAATTTTTATGAAATTAAAATTAAATAATTAGAATTTTAAGAGATGCGCAATTCTCCATTTGATGTAATGACTCATATATTCTCTCGTAATTTTTCATTTTAATTTTTTTTACCTTTTATCATTTTTTAATCACATTGTTATTTTGTTTTCATTTATAAATTTAAGTTTCCTTGTATCTTTCATATACTTTGCTTAACGCTTAACACTTTTTCTAAACTTTAAGGGCCCTAATAAATTAAAACACTTAAAACTTCAGTTGCATAGCTAGACGTCTACCATCACCGACACGGCCTTGCTCCAAAACCCCCCCGTAAAACTTTGAAATGAGAAAAAAAAGATCATATTTTTAAAAAAAAGTTTAGTTCAAAGTTACAATTTAAGCGATCCAAGGTTTTCAAAATCAAATCTTATGAATTTTGGATAAACATCTGACTCTTAACAAATAAAGTACTGCTAAACCAAAGATAGTAAAAGGGTGACGTGATTTTGACAACGCTGGAACTAGTACTTCGGAGGGGAGACAGGTGGAAGGTGAGGGGCAGTTAATCGAAAGAGGAAGAGACATTTGCTTGAATATAGAAGCAAGACCCCAACTATCACCGGTTTTACCCAACTATCGGCCGTGCAAAGTCTGTAAACTCACGTGACCCTTTTATTATCGTTGGCTGAGCAGTAATGGTGTTATTATATCAGAAAAGGTACAATATTTATATCTGGATCAATGGCGGGTCTTGAGGTGCCCGTGAGAGAATTCCCAAGAAACAGTTTGGAATTACTTTTATCACATTAAAATTTAAAAAACTTTTCGAGTTGAGAAACCCGATACCCCCCATTCCCTTTGGGCAGAGCTTCCTAACCGGTTTTCTTCAGGAATTGTAGTTTTAAAGTAAAAAAAATATTATTCTTGTTTGCCTACTATTTTTACTAGGGCGGCGCGATGATGTTTGTGGTTGAAATTTGGGTCTCCTATATTGGGAGTTTAAGAAGCACTGTTAGAGACTATTTAAGTGGAGATGGTGAGGACAGCAGTCTATCTCTAACTCCATTCCATTCCCCGAAATCATCTTCCTTCGATGTTATTCACTTAACACCCTTCGATTGGAAGCGAAACAAATGTTGGGTCATTTAGTACATCAAGCGTGGCGAGAGAGATTATGTCCGAAACCTCTCGACAATGAGGAACATTAGCAGAGTCCTTCTAATGCCTGGCAGCAGAGCTCTATGGTCACCCACAAAAACAAGACCAAGAAAAAAAGAAGGCAAAACGCTTTGGTAGGAAGCCAAATTACACACGGGATCTTCCTTTTCCAGGTTTCAAGTAAATATCGGAAAGGTGCTGCAGCTTTCTTCTTCATTATGAAATAATAGACTAGCTACTAGTAATCCTATCGATTAGCGATAAGTGCCCGACTGGTTCGCCCCCCCCCCACTCACTTTAAAGCTCAAGGCACAAATGGAGTGGAAATAAAGGGCGCGTGATTTGTTCTTTCATGTGTGGTACGAGGAGGGGAGATATTTCGGATGTGATGGATGGCTTTGGATTCAATCACATTAAACGCCCTGGCCGGTCGTGTGAATTGGGGTCGGCTGAATTATTCTTATTCTGGGGCTGGAATCGTCCGTTCGAGAAATATTTATGTCCTCTTACGAGAAGTTATGTGGAACAACTGATGGCCGAGAATTGCGAAGTATGGGTTCTTTCGTAAAATATTCATAGTTTCAATTGTACGAAGCTGGATGTGTATTGGAATGAGAGGGATTTACGGGTTGTTATTTATAGTTGTGAAATGATTGCTATCCATTGGGCCGTATTTAGGCAAATGTATCATGTGCCCTTGCACCAGGCGGCGGAATTTTCAGGGGAGGTAAATCAAAATCCGTTTGAAAAGAAACCCCATGGTTTTTTTTTCATTATTCCTATCTCGTAATCCATTTTAAGGATGCAGTTTGATTGTAAGTGGCCGCGGTGGTGTAGTGGTCAGCGTGTCTGGCTACGAGCATTACCGACCCAGGTTCGATGCCATTGCGGCTTCTCCTTGGGTAGCTGGTCATGGGTCAACTCAGCCCTTCATCCTTCCGGGGTCGATAAATGAAGACCAAGCTTGCCTGGTGTGTAAAAAATCTTTGAACCACCCACCTATTTAGAAATAGTGGACTGGACACCAAAAACTCTTTTTTTGTAATTCTTAACCTACATTCATCGATTTTTCCGATAACTCAGCCTTACAGGTTCTGAAATTACGGTATTGGGTCATTCCAAAGTGACTAACGTAACATTCAGACCAGATTTCATTTACCTTTTTTGCTTAAAACACAAAAAAATAAGATAACAATTTGTACTAAATGGTCTTTTTAAGTGCAAGTATGATTCTTAAGTAAAATCCTAAATTTATTATTTTTTAAATTAATGGTAATAGTTATTTATTTAAAAAAACGTCGTCGTGACTAACGTAACGTTTTTGCTTCATATTAACACCTTCATACTAATCTAAATTCCTCTAAAACTTGAAAAGGAAAACAATATTTATAAAGATTATTTTCTCATAAACAAATAATTAATTTTAAGAATATTGCACAGTTATCAAAAAATATTTTTATTTTTTCTAACAAATAAACACTTTAAGCTTAAACGGTGTGTGACAAACGTAACGTGACAAAATAAAAAAACAGGTAGGGGATGAAAAAACTATTTATTATTTCAAAAGTATCAAAGTTGGAATGAAGTATAATGACAGATATTTGAGGGCATTTCATTTTAAACCTTTTATGTTCATCAATTAATTTTTTTCGATCAGAGTTGGAAATAAAAAATGGTAAATTTCCTTTTAGTTCAGTTTAGTTTAGTTCAGTTATATTTAGTAAAATATAAAGTTTAAAACAGTTGATCTAAAAATATTTTTGAAATTGATAAATCATTTTGGATAAACTTTGATGAAATTTAACCATTTTTCTGAACCATGTGTTATTTTGTTCTAAAATAAAATTCCTCTCGATTTTTTTTGTACTGTTGCCAAAATATAGTTCTTGAATGTGTAACAAATAAACAGATATGGGTCACTTTTAATGTTTTGTAACGAAAAAAAATTGGTCTGAAGGTTGACATTAAACTGGAATCCCCTATTGAGAAGCGCCATCTGAACAGGAGAAAGTAAACGATCTTTTAAATATCTTGACGGCATGTAAATTTTAAGGCACAAGTTCAGATTTGCGTATGCATGGCGAATTTTGGCTGTTTAGCGGCACATTTAGAAGCCAAATGATTCATTTAACATGAGTTAGGGTTACCATATTAGTCATCTTTGTCGCTAAAAACTTGGAGCATACGCAAGTCTGAACTTGCGCCAATTTTAAATGGAGTTCCTTTTTTAAGAATAAATGATATTTGGATAGTGATTAAAAAGTTTATTTTTAAACAGAGAGAAGGGATTCTTTAAATTTTAAACTGTCAAAAAAAGTTTTGTGTTATAATTACATAATTACTTTATAAGATTTCCTATCGGCGCAAGTTCAGAGTTGCGTATGCTTGGCGAATTTTGGCTGTTTAGCGGCACATTCAGAAGCCAAATAATTTTTTTAACATGAGTTAGGGTTACCATATTGGTCATCTTTACCGCTAAAAACTTGGCGCCTACGCAAGTCTGAACTTGCGCCTTCCTATCAAACTAGTAAAATTTACAAATTTACAATAATTAGGCTAAACGCGCACTAGAGACTTTTGTCAACAAATTATCACCCTGGCTATTGCAAGAAGCTAGAGCGCGCACATTAGGCGACGAGACTCTTGGCCGATAGCCAAAAATCTACCATAGAAATAGTATATTACTCTCAAGTGACCTAGTGATTATAGTCGAGGTGACAGAAGTCTCTAGTGCACGCGTAGCCTTAGTCACCACTTTTCTTTTAAAATGTGTTTTAATGGTCTATACACAGGGCTCGATTTCTAAAGGCTAATACTTTTTAAAACCAAAACTTATGCATTTATTTTCAAATTTAAATTTATAAAAAAATTCAAATGTGTTGTACCATATAAGAAAGAGTTTTCTAACTTAATTATTAATTGTATAAGACGATGAACTCTTTACGCATCTTTTTATAGAGGGTTATACTTTTTTTTCCAACAGGGTGCCTCTTGTAGGAGGTGAGACGGCTTATCATAAATGAACCATTCGTGTTGTATATTTTGCCAATTTAAAGAATACAATACGTATTTAAAGTCCTTAAATGGTAGAATTTAAGATGTCACAAATTTTCTTTGCAAATTTGCGCAGCGATCTGGCAAATCTGGTTGAAATAAAAAATAATCAACACCAGGAGCGGATTGTGGGTTCACAATCATGTTTTAAAAGAACAATTAAGTAAAAACCTTACAATTAAACCAAAAATATTGTTATTTGCAAAAATGATAAAATGCATTAAAAGTATTGTTTTAATTTGAATTATGCCTTTTTTTATATTGTTTGGTTCTTATTCTTACTGTGCTATGAACTTAATCTGAAACCAAATCTGATAAGTTGAGTTCTAAGTACAAAAAGGGGGTCTGGGGGTTTTCCCCGAAAATTCCTTTTCCGGGGGTTTTCCCCGAAAATTTCCCCGAAATTTGACAGTAAAAACAGGGTTTTAATTCATTTTAGGACTTTTTTTCGTACATAGAAAGGTATCCGCTGGCTTGATTAATGGGTCTCGCGGGCCGTAGTTATCAAACCCCTGAAATAGAATATCATTTTTTTTCTGAAATAGAGGTTCCGGAACGGCGTTCCGGACCGTTCCGGCTGAAATCGAGCCCTGTCTATACATATTAATTTCTAACCCTAAATAGGTAGATGGTTCGCAAGTCCTAAACAAATGGTACGCTACAAACCAGCATCTGCTATACTCAGGCTTCTCATCAATAAATAAATAAGACTAACCTTGACCATCCAACGTTTTTTAACCTGTAGCACAGCGTGTGTGAAGTAAATGACTAATTGTAATATGTATAATTAGTAGTTTACTAATTATAATATCTATTATGATATGTCGTTTACATATTTAGGAATTAAATGTATTGTCATTTAAAGAAATACCTATGGCACTAGTGGCAATAAACCATTTTAATTGATTAAAATCCTAATTTTTCTAAGAAAGAATTGAAAATTTACCTATAAACAAATCATAATTAATTATTTGCTAAAGTATAAAATTTTTGAAATTTAGTATTTTAAAAATTAAATTAGTAAGGAAATTTTTTGTTATTATTGAATTTACTTATTATTTGAACAAAAAATTATGCTACAAAGTTGCCAAAATACTAGTTTTTTTCAACTTCCATTTTGATCTTGAAAAAAAGTAGAAGGAATTTCCAAATAATTTTGGTATTGGTAGATAGGAACATCCTTGAGGATCAGTCGGCTTCTTTACTGGAAAAAACAGACTTTATGTTTTTTTACATGAATATAAAATTTTATCGAACCGTCATATGGAACCAGAGTTGCTTACGTATTCAAACAAGATAACTTGTTTTATTACCACCATTGTTCTTCAATATGTTTGGTTAAGAGACATCTGAATTAGCATCTATTAAGAACTTTTCAAACGTATTGAGTCCCAATAGTTTTCGCCTAGTATTCGCTCTTATTAAGGAATCTTCTCCTATGATAAGAAACTACTAAAGATACGTAAACTGTTAAATGGAGGAATAAAGATCGGATAAAAATACGATATCTCAGGGATAAAACAATGAGATAATGATTGACGAGTTTATTTGCATTTTACACGCTTGAGTTTTTTAAAAATCTTCCATTGATGTATTCATCGTCACTTCGAGGATCATAAGGAGGAAAAGATTTAACACAACCACTCATAATAAATCATTTTAACTCTTGTCAATAAAAATGAAAAATACCTAAAGGAGGGAATTATCTAGCTTCAAAAAAAACCGGTCCTTAAATACAAGGAAGCATTGTAGCTCACTTCAACACTGTAATTTAAGAGCGGAATTTATCTTTGTCAGAGATGGTTGCTTCGTTTAACATCTTCTTTGCCTATTGATGGGGCGAGGGAATTTTAAGGCTTTTCTCAATTTATCTAAATTGCCATAAGTAAGGGCGATTACGCTGATACGGATTAGTGCGTATTTAGAAGGGGCAACGCAAAGAAAAAAAAGATCGCTGGAAAGATGATTAATTGAATGGCTATTATTTTACTTGCTTACGTGAAAACGCTTCATAAAATTTTATTCACATTTTCAGTAGGGTGAAATAAGTTATAAGAAGTTAGTTTATGAAATATTTTAATATAAACATTAGTTTATAGGATAACATTAGGATTTGAAGTTCTTTTAAGATCGTGTGGAAGTCACCTAAGTAACCGATTCATAGTGTAATAGAGTAGTAGAAACCTCAAGGCTTTGTAAATGAAAATCCATATTGTTTATGAAACTATAAATTGACCAATTTTAGATTTTAATTTAATTATCATTGCAAATCAGATCAATACTATCCTCTAAATTGTTTGCTTGATGAGCTGATTTTACAAACATTTACCTTGTTTTGCATTACATCCTCAAGATGAATATCAGTCACTATTTTATATATAGTAAAAAAATAGGTATCATTAGTCTTTTTTACCATCAGGAGCAGGGGGATGAATATTTTTATGCTTCAAAAAAAAAGACTCAAAGAAGATAATATAGGAACAACAAAAGCAGAAATTTCTGTATAAATATTTCTACCACAAAGTAACTTAGCATTAGAAGCAATGAATAAAATACAAACACAAAAAAACAATACAAATCAAAACACATGGCGCAGTCAAATCCCTCGACACACCAGACTCCACAAATTAATTTCCATGCACTCATGAATGAAAATAAGAAAAATCTCACACTGGAGACATTCTACTCTTGGCCTCTTTAGTCCTTACAAGCAATCATCAAAGAAGGAAACTGTCGGAGAGACTATCTCATTAAATATCCAAAGTCTAGACAATCCACAAACACTATAGCTGGTGCCAGTTTATTTCATGCATAACACACACAGCTTGCGACTTTAGCTTTCAAAAGGGAGTTCAAACGATATTAATACCCTCCCCCTCCAAAAGGACTACAAAAATCCTTTCCATTGTTGTTTTTCTCCACATAGTCTGGAGGACTTAAACACTTCAACCGGGATTCATCAAACGTTCGAATAGGGAGGAGGAGGAGGAACGTAAACACAGCTCCACCCCTGCGCTCATTAGTGGAGGAGGGATGTTTCAACTTTCATGGCGTCCCGTATGAATGGGCAGCTTATTAGTGGCACAATGGGAAAGGGCGAGAAGTGGTTTAGCGCGGTTCGCGTGGTAAATAATAATAGACTGGGTGCTTTGTTGTCCTGCCTGCCGCATTCAGTGTCAGAAGTGTCTGAGGTCGCCTGTGGAGAATTGTAGGAATAATTGGCCCCCGGAGAAATCGACGGCCGGTTTATGTTTTGTTTTTGATGGCTGGATGATCGTAAATTTCTGGGATTATTTGCGGCTTAGCTTCATAGCGGAAAGGAAATAAGTTTGTAAGGTGCATTATATTACTTAAATAAATAACTGAAGGAAATTATTTTATACCCAGAAGATCATTCACACTTCCACTTTCACTGTTCATACTGAGTGATTCACTCTTGCGAATCGCTAGTTTGCATAGAAAACTAAAGGAGTAACGAGTGAAATGACTATTCTCACACTCTTCACTTTGAATGATTCCTCCAAAATGAACACAAAAAGTGAATGGAGCAAAGGTTCACACTTCCACTTTTACTATCCTGAGTGATTCACTCCTGGGAATCGCTGGTTTCCATAGAAAAGTGAAAAGTGAAGAATGAATCACGAATTCACAATTTTCATTTTGGAGAATCCTTCAAAATGAACACAAAAAGTGAATGGAATGAAGGGTGAATAAGACCTTCATTCACACTCCCACTTTCACTGTTCATCCTGAGTGATTCACTCCTGCGAATCGCTAGTTTGCATAGAAAACTAAAGAAGTAAAGAGTGAAATGACTATTCTCACACTCTTCACTTTGAATGATTCCTCCAAAATGAACACAAAAAGTGAATGGAACGAAGGGTGAATAAGACCTTCATTCACACTTCCACTTTTACTATCCTGAGTGATTCACTCCTGGGAATCGCTGGTTTCCATAGAAAAGTGAAAAGTGAAGAATGAATCACGAATTCACGCTTTTCATTTTGGAGAATCCTTCAAAATGAACACAAAAAGTGAATGTAATGAAGGGTAAATAAGACCTTCATTCACACTCCCACTTTCACTGTTCATCCTGAGTGATTCACTCCTGCGAATCGCTAGTTTGCATAGAAAACTAAAGAAGTAAAGAGTGAAATGACTATTCTCACACTCTTCACTTTGAATGATTCCTCCAAAATGAACACAAAAAGTGAATGGAACGAAGGGTGAATAAGACCTTCATTCACACTTCCACTTTTACTATCCTGAGTGATTCACTCCTGGGAATCGCTGGTTTCCATAGAAAAGTGAAAAGTGAAGAATGAATCACGAATTCACGCTTTTCATTTTGGAGAATCCTTCAAAATGAACACAAAAAGTGAATGTAATGAAGGGTAAATAAGACCTTCATTCACACTCCCACTTTCACTGTTCATCCTGAGTGATTCACTCCTGCGAATCGCTAGTTTGCATAGAAAACTAAAGAAGTAAAGAGTGAAATGACTATTCTCACACTCTTCACTTTGAATGATTCCTCCAAAATGAACACAAAAAGTGAATGGAACGAAGGGTGAATAAGACCTTCATTCACACTTCCACTTTTACTATCCTGAGTGATTCACTCCTGGGAATCGCTGGTTTCCATAGAAAAGTGAAAAGTGAAGAATGAATCACGAATTCACGCTTTTCATTTTGGAGAATCCTTCAAAATGAACACAAAAAGTGAATGTAATGAAGGGTAAATAAGACCTTCATTCACACTCCCACTTTCACTGTTCATCCTGAGTGATTCACTCCTGCGAATCGCTAGTTTGCATAGAAAACTAAAGAAGTAAAGAGTGAAATGACTATTCTCACACTCTTCACTTTGAATGATTCCTCCAAAATGAACACAAAAAGTGAATGGAACGAAGGGTGAATAAGACCTTCATTCACACTTCCACTTTTACTATCCTGAGTGATTCACTCCTGGGAATCGCTGGTTTCCATAGAAAAGTGAAAAGTGAAGAATGAATCACGAATTCACGCTTTTCATTTTGGAGAATCCTTCAAAATGAACACAAAAAGTGAATGTAATGAAGGGTAAATAAGACCTTCATTCACACTCCCACTTTCACTGTTCATCCTGAGTGATTCACTCCTGCGAATCGCTAGTTTGCATAGAAAACTAAAGAAGTAAAGAGTGAAATGACTATTCTCACACTCTTCACTTTGAATGATTCCTCCAAAATGAACACAAAAAGTGAATGGAACGAAGGGTGAATAAGACCTTCATTCACACTTCCACTTTTACTATCCTGAGTGATTCACTCCTGGGAATCGCTGGTTTCCATAGAAAAGTGAAAAGTGAAGAATGAATCACGAATTCACGCTTTTCATTTTGGAGAATCCTTCAAAATGAACACAAAAAGTGAATGTAATGAAGGGTAAATAAGACCTTCATTCACACTCCCACTTTCACTGTTCATCCTGAGTGATTCACTCCTGCGAATCGCTAGTTTGCATAGAAAACTAAAGAAGTAAAGAGTGAAATGACTATTCTCACACTCTTCACTTTGAATGATTCCTCCAAAATGAACACAAAAAGTGAATGGAACGAAGGGTGAATAAGACCTTCATTCACACTTCCACTTTTACTATCCTGAGTGATTCACTCCTGGGAATCGCTGGTTTCCATAGAAAAGTGAAAAGTGAAGAATGAATCACGAATTCACGCTTTTCATTTTGGAGAATCCTTCAAAATGAACACAAAAAGTGAATGTAATGAAGGGTAAATAAGACCTTCATTCACACTCCCACTTTCACTGTTCATCCTGAGTGATTCACTCCTGCGAATCGCTAGTTTGCATAGAAAACTAAAGAAGTAAAGAGTGAAATGACTATTCTTACACTCTTCACTTTGAATGGTTCCTCCAAAATGAACACAAAAAGTGAATGGAACGAAGGGTGATTAAGACCTTCATTCTCACTTCCACTTTTACTATCCTGAGTGATTCACTCCTGGGAATCGCTGGTTTCCATAGAAAAGTAAAGGAGAAAAGAATGAATCACGAATTCACGCTCTTCATTTTGGAGAATCCTTCAAAATGAACAAGGAAATGAAGACAAACAAGGAAATGTTTTTCATAATTCACATGTTTTTTTGGGGCCGTTTCTTTTTTCATAACTTAAATGAAAATAACTACCAAAAAAGGTTGATTACAAGAAGGGTTTATATGGTTTTATAGCAAAAGACATTTTAAAATATTTAAACTTTATTTGGACTACTTTATTTAAACATTGTTTGTGCAGGCAAGTGAGATAAGCTGTTGTTCTCTAAGTTCCATGAACGAGCAATGTGTTCTTTATGTTTCCGCAATTTTATTTTCCTTTTTTCTTCCTTTTAGTGATTTTTCCCACTTTGTGTCTTCCCACTTAGTATTCACTATCATTGGTTATGTGCGTATGTATTTCAATAAATGTAGGATTTTCTAAATGCTTAAGGTAGCCTCTAGCGTTCAATCAGTATAAACTGAAAAAATCAAACTTTGAAATGAATATTTTCAGGAAAAAGTAGTAGTCCAGGAAAGATAAATGAGTAAATGTTTTACTGATTATTTGTTTACCCGTATACGGCGTTTCCAAAATATTTTATCCCCTGACGTAAAATGCAAGGAAAACAACTTACACTATCAAATCTCATATCCTTTCATCATAAAGAATTGTCCTTCAAAATTCCATTTGAAGGGCTTGAGTTTCAGAGGAAAATTTTCTATGGTAGCAACTTTGTTCATGAGTCAAATTTCGAAAAAAGAATTTATCATCTTAAAAGGTGGTTTCTTTGATAAAATTCTATGTGATGCAAAACTTTTTAAACCAATATTTCTTCAATGTTATTCATTAGATTAATAGGTAATTCGATCTTTTTTGTATATGCGCTGAAAGTCTGAAATCAAATTTAAACATAATAGAATAACTTATTAAGCTAAATAAGGTGACTTCCTTTATTATTTAGTTTATGAATATCTTTTGACTGAAGAAACTCTTAAGATAGGCATTGAATGCTTTCCTTCAGTTCTTTTATTGGAGATAAAATCAGTTTTTAACTTAATTATCTATTCTCAGTAAAGTAAAATTACTCAGTAGGGTAAAATTTCAATCATAACTTCATTCAACTAATTATTTTGAGCCAATTCATATTTTGCATCCGAAAGTTCCTAAAGTTCATTTTACTATATCTCTATCTGTAAACTCTCATTATATTAAATGCTTTTATAGTAAGTCTGTGTAAGGTTAAACCACCTCGTTTGATTACTGTCTTGAAAGACCCATTATAACTGTAATTCTGAGTAAATATCATTATTATTATTATTGGAGGATTGTGATTTTACATAAACGGGAAAAATTCTAAGAAGAGTAATTGGGATGAGGTAAATACAAATATATCTATACTTCATTTGTAAGATGGATCTCGTATCTAATCAATGCATTGCAAACATCAACAAAATGATCTATTGTTCGTAAATTTAGAAGGACTTGAATTACAAAATTCTTTACATCACTTCTCATCCAGTATGATTTCCCTAATGATAATCTTCGGAAACAAATAATACCTTTTCAAACGAATAGAACACTCTCTCATTCCTCAACTTTCAATGGAACGCCTCCCCCCAGAAATTTCAATAATAATCTGTTTCTTTTCAAATCCTCCAGTTTAGAGATTCCTCGCCAATAATGAATGACCATTGTGCATTAATTCACAACAAAGGATGCCCATCCGTTGTAGTATTCGCCGCTTATATTAATTACAAGCCTATGGAACGAACTCTGGAACAAGCGATGCTAATTTGACAGCACAAAGAAGGGCTAATGATTGGCCGAGGTAAATATACCTTTCCATAAAGGACCTCAAAAGCTCTCATTCACTGAGTGATCTCTTCAAATTCACCCTCGAAAGTTTTCAAGTGCCTCCAGAGAGGAATCGTTCATTCGTTTGTTGCCGTTAATTCACCTCCGGAGAACCAACGAATTTTCCCGCGCCTTTTGAAGGAGACCGTTGGATAATTTGAAAGGTTTGTTGTGAGCGGGAAATTGGATTAGTTGTTCTAGAACGTTTCCTAAGAACATTAATCTGAAAGAGATATGGTTTGTGAGAATGTTTAAACGAACACTTTTCAAATAATTTAAAACATGGAAGTTTAGTTTAGTGGAGAGTATTTATAAGTGAATGTTGCGAATAATATTAATGGAGAATATTTTTTAGCCTCCGTAACAATGATGTTTTTCTTACAAAAGCTGTCATGAAAATATTATTCATTTTGTGAAAACAAGATGATCTAGATGGTGATGATTAAAATGATAAAACAAATTATTAAGATAGTTGAGGAATTTTTTATTTAATTTAAAAATCACACTTTTTGACAGGAATTTTAATGAAACGATCCCAATGAACTATTTTAGAAGTTTGAATATTTGTGTTCTTTCGAAAAGTTATACGATATACAAAAACAATTCTGCGACCAGGAGCTCCTAAAAGTTGATAGTAAATTTAGATAATTTTTGGCACATAATAGTTCCCAATTTTCAGGTAGAAGGACTCCCTCGTCTCCATTTCTCTATGCCAGTCAGGTGGCAAATAGCGATGATTTGAATCACTTGTGTTTCCTTATTTTTTGAGTGAGGTGTTAACACATTTAAGCCTCGGACTGATCATCCCGAGATTTGCATCTGATATAGCGAATTAGCGATGAATTTTATCATGATTCAGTAAACTTGCTCAATGAACTAAATAGAAATTAACTGTAACTAAATTGAAAATCATTAAAATATTTTTTTTGGGTGATGAGATCTGAAATTGGCTTATCTGGCAACATAGTTTCTCATGATAAAAATCTATAAAGCAATCTTTATAGAAAGAAAAAATGCACTTTTTAATTCCCCTGTGGCGTGAAGAAGAAAACCACTCTATGCAAATTTCTACTTGCGTCATCGGTATCAGATTATCAGATTGTATAAAGGCATATCTTCGAACTCTTGCTGACTCTCTCTCTCTCTCTTGCCACACCCATGCTTGGCTATACCTTAAGATTTCTGTTAATATGTTTAAATGTTTAGGATTTATTGAAAGTTGTGTTTTACCTAAAATTTGTCTGCTCATTTATTATGTGGATCCTGGATTATTCTGGGATCTATACCCCAATATACAGGGTGTTTAAAAAAACCTGTAATGATAGGCTATTTACTAAAATATTGGGTTGTCCCATAAGTTCTGTTACCTTTTACAAATTTTCGTGTTTGAAAATTTTTTATGAAAAACTGGTAATAGGTGGAGATTTCAAACAAAAAGGATTTTAATATATGTATATTTATGAACATAATGTGGGATTTTGGTAGTTCTCGTGATATTATTTCTTTTCAAAATGGTGGTTTGAAAAAAAGACCACAAACGACGATTTTCGCGTAATTTTTTTCTTTTGTTTAAAAAACTAGGAAGAACGCATAATTCAGGGCTAAAAAAAGTTTTACTATATATTTGAAATGTTTAGTTTAAGATGTCATAGTTTCAAGATAATTCGATAAGTTTAACTTAGGAAATTTTGGTCCCGAACATAACATTATTGCAAAAAACTTACCTTAGTAATGTTAGTCATTTCAAAGAAATTTTTACGAAACAAAGCATCAAAATCAATAAAAAAGCTTAGGAAACACCCAAGTATTCAAAATATGCAGTATATTAAATTATATCTGAACTTAAGTTCAGAAAATAGTGCGCACAATGCAAGCGCGCAACGTTTTAGCCTATCACAATTACACTCGCTGAACTTACGCTCATAGAACAAAGCAATTTTCTTTGCTTCATACGAAAACATTACAATAAAAACAACTCCTTGGCAATTAGAAATAAATCAATTGAACGATATTATGAAAAGATACTTTCAATGCATTAATGGCATCATTTCAATGCATTAACAAGCATTATGGTTAAAAAAAACACCTGCCTTTAATTACTTCATACCAGCTGCTTAGAAAAACAATAGGCGTGCTTTAAAAACACGTGAAATTACTAATATATGAAGTTTTAAAGTCAAAATTTCCAACCTTAAACTTATCGAATCATCTTGAAACTATGACATCGTAATCTAATCATTTCAAATATACAGTAAAACTTTTTTTAGTCAATAATTATGCGTTCTTCCTAGTTTTTTAAACAAAAGAAAAAAATTACGCGAAAATCGTCGTTTTTGGTCTTTTTTTCAAACCGCCATTTTGAAAAGAAATAATATCCCGAGAACTACCAAAATCACACATTATGTTCATAAATATACATATATCAAAATCCCTTTTGTTTGAAATCTCCACCTATTACCAGTTTTTCATAAAAAATTTTCAAAGACAAAACTTCGTAAAAAGTAACAGAACTTATGGGACAACCCAATATTTCCCCTAGACCCATACTTTCAAAGGCGAATTTTCTTCAAATGAGGTGAAGAATTATATGAGACCAGTTTCAACTCCATGGGGGGTCTATTTTAGAAGATGCAGAAAATAACCTTTTATACGGCCCCCGTAGATTGAAACCCCCAGTAGAAAAAAGTTTTTACATTCACTTCTTAATAAGATAGAAAAAATTCTGTCTCGATATCTTCAATATTCACTGAGATATGCGGGTTTATATTTTTAAGGGACCGTCCGCAAGTTAAAAAGCGCGTCATTCTATTAAACAATAAAGCAGTGTTTGGCTAAATATACTTATAGGTATATAGTATATATTTTTATACTTATAGGTATTTATTCCTGGGTATCAAGTGTTTCTGGGAGTCGAACACTCGTGCTACGATTATTTTTTACGTAGTTAATAGGTATGAAGGAGTACCTGATTTCGGGGACCTGATTTCTACATAATAAAAATCTCCGAGATTTTCCTCAACGCTCCTGATTGGCCATTCAGTTTGGTAGGAGGGTTACTTTCAAACCAATGACGTCACAAATCTGAACGCAAAATGAGAGCTGATGGGCCCCCCTGGGCATCGCTGATATGAGTAGCAATGACAGGTATCTGGATTAGCGTAGTTGAGTGAGCCACCATGGCTGATTGGAGGAGTTTTTCATGTAGTCCTTGTCACCTCAAAAAATCAAAGTTTTACGGTAGTTTAGTTTCTAAAATTTTCAACTGTAGTTTGTGGATGGTCCCTATTTTGCGGTGGTGAATCTTGGTGAATTTTGAAGATATCGAGATGAAATTTTTTGTATCTGAAGAGAATGAATGGAGACAATTTTTCTCATTTAGGGTTTCAATCTACGGGGGCCGTCTAAAAATTTATTTTCTGCATCTTCTAAAATAGACCCCCCATGGAGTTGAAACTGGTGTCATATAATTATTCACCTCATTTGAAGAAAATCTTCCGTTGGATGTATGGGTCTAGGGGAAATATTTTAGGAAATAGCCTGTCGTTACAGGTTTTTTGAAACACCCTGTATATAGATTTAAATTCGCAATAAAAAATACACACAATTTTTAAAGCGATTTTTGTTCACAAATTGTGAAACTCAAAGGGTTAATTAAAATTGTAATATTGTACTTTACAATAAAATTAAATACGTAAAACTGACTTAAAAGCAAAGGGGGTCTGGAGGTATCCCCCACAAAATTTTAATTTTTGAAAATTATACTATTCGGGAACACCTAGGGGCCGTTCAAATATTACATAGGTACCTAAGGCCTCTAATCGAGGAGGGGGGTCTCCTGACCAGCGGGATATGAGTGATGCTTACGTAGGATGTTAGAAACACTACATTTTCTAAAAATATTTTTATTCTTGCGTAAATAATTTCAAAGTTAAACCAAAAATAAATTTTATTTTAAATATTTTATTTTGTACTATAAAAAAGAACCAATGGGGAGGTCGGGCAGTTTTCTTACGTAATTATAACGGGGATTGAAGTTTGCTTATCTTTGCTGACTAAGAGGAAGGGAGGCAAAAATGACCAAAAACAGGCTTATGAAATATTTGAACGGCCGCTTGAGTATAATATGAAACATTTTACGGTGGTACCTGAATACTATAAACCGTTGAGTATACCCACTATGTTTTTCTATTTAATAGTTTTGCATAGAATTATACAGAAAACAAGAGTACGATCAACAGAGCCTTCTCCCTTTCCATTCAAGAAAAATTCCTACTTATAAACCTATTCATCCTTAATTGATTGCAAACTCAAAACTTCAACACTTTTGATATACCCCTTTGTTTACGCCTTCTCTCACCCAGAAAACAATCGAATACCCTGAATCCAAAGAACTTCGCCTTTTAATACACTCGGTCGCAAACTCTTTCTCTCTATGCAAAGTTTGAATTTCATCCATTTAACATCCAGCTCGAACTTTCTATCAACTTCCCATCCCAGCCAAATATGCTTTGTCAACGTCAAAAAGTTTACACGATGATTCGACTCCAAAGAAGTTTCTTTCAACTATTTACTTCTCCTCGAAAACGAGTCTGCTTATTCAGTTAGCTCCGGAGGAAAATGATTCGCTCGGTGATGGATTTCAGATAAAGGTTTGATGAATGGCCCACCAGATGTCGCTAACATTTTGTGAAATAAGGAATCTGGTTTACTGGGGTTTGCTCCGTATACCCAAACAGGCCTTTTGTGAAGATGCCGGCCGTTGGGGATTTAAACTAGGGAGAATAGGGATTTTTTCATGATGAAATCCTGGTTGGGTTGAAATCGTTTTCTTAGATTTAAAGGGCACCTGACCAGTTTTGTTATCTTAGTTGAAATGGAATAATCTTATTTAGAACTTATATATTCCCGTCTTTAAATTAATTATTTAGAGATAACTCATTGAACGTATATTTCAATAATATAAAGTGATATGATATAACAAGGTGTCAAAAAATTTTAGTAAAAATGTTACGGAATTGAATATCTTTTTGAACTATTTTCATAAGTGTGTTCAGATTAGAAATAAAAGTTCAATTTTGTTTGACAATAATTTTTTTTCAAAAAAGCGACACTTGCTGTGAAAGTGGGTGTAAAGTTTTTAAGGGTGATAAATTAAAAATAATAAATTAAAATATTCTTTTACACCTACTTTTAGTAAACTGATTAATATCTTTAAGAAAAACACATTGAAAATGTATAAACTAAGGGTAAATAAGTGTACATAAAGGGTACATAAAGACTATCTTTGAATTGGCTATAACATTTTTTGTGTTAATACATGTAAAGTAGGCTTCAAAGTTTATAGTCTTTAGTAACTTCACGGCAGAAATAAATGCCAGGAGAAAATCTCATCAATGTAGTTTTCTGGATCAAAACAATAGTAGTAGAGCCCCACTACAGGAATTTTAAGTCCTTATAGGAAGAACTTTTTTATGTTAATTATAAATTTTGAATGATAAATCTTTGTTAATGTAATGTAGGAAAATATCATTAAGCCCTAAACCAATACTAGCATGAATAAACTATATTGTTATCAATGTTTAACCCTTTATTTACCGACGGTACTTACAAGTACAAGTACTGCCAACTTTAAAATTACATAGAATAACCATCCTTGCGAATATATTGACAATAATTTGCAGGAACACTCTTTCAGTTATCCTCTTCCAGGATAAAAAGCAGCGAATGTTCTATGATGAGTATTTTAGCGGGAAATGCGAATAGATTTAACTGAAGTTGTAAGTTTAAGTGCCATTTCGATCGGATTCACATGATTGTCATTTTTGTTCCCGCAAAAGTAGTTAAAGTCAAAAGTTAAGTGAATTATTTTTTAAGACTTATTACTGCGATAAAAAAAGCTGTTTTTCTTGTATTGTGAGAATATTTTAGCACTCCGTGTACTGACAGTACCCAAAAGTATTTATTTTATTTATGTATATCCCTTAATTTTCAATTTAGAGACTCAAAAAAGTATTTGCACAAAAAAATTGCAGCGAATCATAATGCGGTAAATAAAGGGTTAAAGATTCTTACTTGGAAAGAGCTTATTCATTTCCAAAGAATTTTCCTTTAACAATTATTATTGAAAATACTTAATGAAAAAGAAAGTAACGAGTTCAGGAAAAATGGTTACATGGGAATAGTTTTGTACTACTAATGAAATCGGATTAAAAGTTGTATATACTATTCAAGTGTTTTTGATATAAACCCTTTTAAAAATATATAAGTAGCTTGAATAAATGTCGACATAAATGATGATGGGATAATAATTTCTTAAGCTCAACGATTTCTGTTTCAGACTATTTGTTCAAGATAACTTATCCCGGTTATTATTAAAAGAATAAAAATAAAAGGGGACGTTTATTATGATTTGATATAGAACTTACTCTTTCTAAGGTCCATAAAGGCGTACCTACATTTATCAGTGGAAAAATTTCCAAAAGAATAAGTCTGGATATGGTCTATAGAAGTTTGAATGCAAAAAGGAAGTTCACAAGTCTAGACCATCCTTAAGTATTGATTTCTTCTCTATGTGTGGTTTTTGAACACTTTTGTGAGTGCTGAAACATATAGGTATGTCTGATTGTGAAAATATAGCTAAAATTAGGCTATGTGGTGTATTATCAAATATGGTGATATAGTTATTTGAACAACTGAGTAGTGTACCAATTTCGTTACAGATCCAAGTTTCGATACTTTATTTGTCCAAGTTCCATCTAAGCATACTTCTTTGGAAGTTAATACTCTTTTTTTAGTTAAGTTCTTACATTCGATCTATAAGCAACTACCAAAGTTGTGAAACTTGTTCAAAGATTAAATGGAAATACCTCAATTCCTTGAATTTATTACCTAACTCTCATTTCCCCTCCTAGGAAAATATTCTTTTATCTTAAATCCTATGTGAAATTAACCTCAAAGTTCCAAACTCTTGAAATCTCTAATCTCCTTCTTACAGTAAAATAACTAAAACCTTAGGGGAATTTTTTTTGTACTTAGGGGAATAATACTTCCATTGCGAAATAAGACGAGATATTAATTTTAAAGGAACTTTTATAATATTGCATACATAAATTACTTTCCTCAAGTATGTTTTTATATTGGATGCATAGAAATCGGAACACATGTTAGAATGGTAATGTTCATATTTATTAAGACCTTTAAGAATTACTACTAATAAAGATTTCACAAAACTATGAATCGAGAACTCTTGATGTCTCTCTCCTTAAAAATATCAATGGAATACCCCGGTTCAAGTTTTCAGAATCATCCAATGAGCATCACACACTATTTGCTAATTAACATAACAAAATCTGAGCAATATGACCTCGCGAGCCTTCTTGCCCCCTGCTCATTCCCAGGCCATTAATATTAATGAGGATAAATGCCTATTTCGGTCCCACTTCGGATCGTGGTATTTCTCATTTCCTCGAAAACACGGCATCAAGTTGGAAACTTTCGTTGTTTGAGAGGAAAACCTGTAAACGCATCTCATTAATTTTCGTCAGCATGCAGCAGAAAGGGTTTATTCCCTTGTTAGGGTCTTTTCAATTTAGATATACGTGTTTTCATAGCGAATCGCAAAGTCTTCCTATGTGGTTTCATTCCATTACTCCGTGTTTTACCGAGGCTTTGTATTAAAACAGTGTTATACTGAAATTTCGGGCAACCTACTGAGCGGTAGGAAATCTGGAAATTTTGTAAGGGAGGTGAGAGATAATAGTAATCTTGTGTCGTTGCCTGCCCCTTCTACAATTTAAGTAGATCGGATAACGTTTTTTATCTTATTCATTTCCAGTTTTTAAAAATTTTAATTTATAAAGTTAAAATCAAGGTTATAAATGCAAGTATAGAAATATAAGTGACCTTACGTTACTAAATATGTTTGTTGATTTTTTTTCAAGCAAACTGAACTGTCGTCTAGGTTTTGAAAGTGCAACTAGGGTAATATTACAAAGTGGAAAAATAAATTAATTTTTATTGAAAAATAAATTTAAAGTAACGCATGCAACATGATTTGCTTTGAGAATTTTAAAAGATACTAAACAGATCCATTAAGAATTAATAAATAAAAGTTTTAAGTTCAAGATGACCATCAATATGTCAAAGAGCATTAGTTAAACATCCATGTGAAACCTTAGAAAAATCTTTTTCTTTTTATTCTTATTTTGTTATGTGTTGGCCAGCTGGAATCAAAACACATTCCATCGGCCACCTGCATCACCTCCCTCCGGAAAGACCACACAAGTTCCCCGTGGAAAAGGGGGCAAAAAAAGCGCACCACAGCGGGAATAAAAGAGAAAGGAGAGCTGCGCGAAAACACGATGACGAATTTACGAGACAGGTAGACCGCCGGAACAAGAAGGGGGTTACAAAGGGTCTGGGAGGCACAAGGGCAAAGCTAGATGAAATAAAGGGAAATTTGGTATGCACACCTGGGGCAAGCGGCAAGCAGGGCGATGGTCACCCATAAATTCGAGGCTAACAAAGCTGGAAGAGTGCCTCGCCATAGGCCACATAGAATACACTGGGGAACACTAAGAACTCTGCCATAGGCTAGGGTCAACACAATAAGGAACGTGGAGATTGGGTGAGGAGTCCAGGACAGTCCCAGGGGGCGTAGGTGGTCCCTCACGAGTGGTCAAAGGTAGCACCACCCAAAGGTGGGCGGCGCCGTATTTAAAGTCAGGAACGACGGAAAACCTCTCATAAAATCTTTACCTTCCGGTGATTAAGAATTACAAACTCCTTACCCCTCCGGAGCTGGGCTCCCGAAGATTTTGGCCAACGGCCCGAGATAATCGGACACCCCTTAGCATCCAAGAAGATATCTTTTCCCGAGTGCGCGATTAAGTTCGTAAGAAAATGTGCATTTTGTTTAAGTGATCATCAAGAATTACTAATCGTTCAAGAATAACTATTCTCGGGTGCGAAACCCAATTGTGAACACTATATCACTCTCGGATTGACTTAGCAGAGGACAATGAGGAGCTCTAGGCTGCTTCTCTTAGGTAGGTGCAATTTCCCCAATTCTCCTCTCAGTCCAGATTATCACAAGCATTAAATATAATGAGTATATTATTGCATAAATGTGTATTGTGAACTTTGTGTTCAATTTATGCGTCCATAAGGCGCATGGTTTATCGCATGATATTGCTCTCAGGCATTCTTTCTCGGTCTACTAATGATATTAGTAATTTGCAATGTATTATATATTAAGTGAACTAATGTAAGCATTAATTCAGCGGGTTTTATCCCAGCTTAAACTTTAGGGTAAAAGTAAAGGATAGGAATTAGTGTATTGGAGGATTGGGAAGTTACTTCGTAGGGATGAATAGGAAGAATTAGAAAGTAATGATAAGAGAATCCTCATTAAAAATGATATTGCGGACCATGAGTGGGAACAATGCCTGGGATAATAATTGTATAATGTGTTGAATATGTGCATGTTAAGTATGTGCCAAGTGCCTATGTATGTATACATATACTTATAATATTATTTAATCATTGATATGTTTTGATGTGTGATCATATTTTATTTGAATAATTTAGCCAATAAGGCTCGAATTAGAACGCTAATGCATGCGAATGATATGTACTATTTGATATCCACTAAGAAAACTAATTATTCAATTAATGGAATGTATTATTATATATACATAATCAAGAATAAATGTGTGTATTTTTAAACAAATCAACCGAATTGTTTCGTTCTATTTTGTTCCAACGCAGTCAATATACACTAACCACTATACATTATAACGGCTAGGGTGATGATAATACAGTTCCCTAAGAACTAGTAGAGCCACCCGACAAGTGGTACCGTGACCATTCACGAACCACAATTTTCAAAATTTATGTTAATACTAATTGATTGACTGTAGAGAAACGAAATGGAACAGAAAAGTATATGTATACCATACACCATAGTATAAGATAATTGAAGTATCACACTCCACACACAAAGCTTTGAGGGTATAAGTAAGAAATTTGAATTGAAAGATCCTTTTCTTTTTTTAATTTTAAATAAGTAAATCATAAATATATACCAAAATGTCTCATACCGAACAAAACGACACTGTAGAAAATTCGGGCATGAACGGGCATAGCACTGACTTACCAAGTCTAGCTATAATTCAAAATTGGATCCCCACATATGATGGTAATTCCGCGATAACCCCAGACTACTTCATAGACACTGTAAATAAATTAACAGAGGGTCTAAACATACCGGACGCGCAAAAGATCCACATAATAAAAGCAAAAATCAAAGGAGATGCGCTTACGAGTTATATTAGTAATTCGGAATTAGTCCACGAAACGGACTTAAAGGCCTTTAAGGCCAAATTCCTAGATTTTTTTGGGAAAACCCAAAGCTTGGCACTACGCCAACAAAACCTAGCCTCATGTCGGCAAAAGCCAGAGGAAGATATAAAAATCTTTGCAGCTCGACTCACGAGGGCTACTAGAGACTTTTTTGGGGCAGTGGACTTCGATTCCCCAGACATGAAGTTAATTTATGATAAATCGAGATTGGCCAGATTACTAGAAGGCGTATTGCCCCAATATAAACCCCAATTACTAACGAAGGATGTTTCCTCCTTTGATGAGGCCATCAAATTCATCCAGCTACTTCAAGCAAATCAATTAATCTTACAATCTCCGTCAATAAACGCGATAGAGTCAGGGAAGCCAGAAAACCCCCCTCAAGGTGACACCAAAATAAGGGATGACGTCACTGACCTAGCTAAAGAAATCGCGAATTTACGATTGGAGAATAACCAATTCAAACAGAAACTAGACAACATAGGCAGGGCAGGGGACAACCAATTCCCAAGAGGGAGGAAATGTAGCCAATGCCATAATTTCAACTGTCAAAGACATACGACCCCAATGGGATATCCCCAGGTCCCCCGCGCCCCGCAACAATACCGTCCGGCATTCGCCAGACCACCCCCCTCCTATCGAGAACCGCCCCAATACTCAAGCTATTACCCTAGGACTTATTACGGGGAGCAAAGGGGGGAGCGCTCCACGGAGCAAAGGTGGAGATGTAACGATAGAGGTAGAGGGGAAATTAGAAGGGGCACCTACTACCAAAACGATAGGAGACAGACATGGAATGGAGGGAGGAACGGCACATACAATAACGAGAGCCAAGGTTTCGTTCCCAGAGGGGACAGGGGAAGAGGAAGGTCAAACAGACCTTTAAACTAAAAAGGGATTTCCAACAACCCCCCCGTTTGGATGAGAAATCCCACGACAAGTCTATGGAAACTAAAAACACTACCCACACACATACGAAATATACACGCGTACACGGGGAGCACTCACAAAATATTCCGAACACACACCGTACGCAAAACCTACACACACCTAATGCGAATAAGAAATCGGTCACATTCATCAACACAACACAACATGGCACAGAATTCGCCACAAAGAATCTACTGCCGGTAGTAACTCTCAATATCGGAAAAACACCCATTCTATCCCTACTAGACAGCGGAGCAGCATGTTCATTGCTCACTAGGGAGAAATTTGAAGAAATAAAAAATGAGGTTAGCATAAAACGGGTCCCTTCATGGGTAACTATCAAGTCAGTAAATGACGAGCCTCTTAAAATTCACGGGTGTTATGAGATAACCATAAATATTGCGGACATGATAATTAAACACCCTTTCTACATTGTAAACCAACGGTTCTCCCATTATTCTATGATACTGGGTTATGACTTCTTAAAAAAAAATAATGTTACTTTAGATTTTGGCCGTAATGTGTTAATAAACAACAAACAAAAGTTAGAAATATCGGGCAAAGATAGCGGAGATATAAACAACTTACGCATCCATACATATGCAAAATTAATAAATAAGTGTAATCTTAGCCCACATGAAACGGCCATGATTACTTTACAAATAGGACCGAATTTCGATCTTAATCAAGACGTAATTTTAAACCCCTCGCTAAACAATAAAAATATTGAAGTAACCCCGGCAGTAGTATCTATCGGTAAGAACAGAACTACACATCTATTAATCACCAATTTAACTGCTAACAACATAATCCTAAACAAAAACACAAGAATCGCGACAGTAGACACTGACACAGAAGACGCCGACATAAAGAGCATTAGGAAAATCCGTAGGGAAGAACTAAACGAATCGGACTTTAAATTGGAACACTTAGATAATCCCACGAAGTCTAAGTTGCTGAAACTACTCATGAAATACGCGGATGTTTTCAGCAAACGATTGGGAACGCTGGGGCGCACAAATTTAGTTCAGCCAGAGTTCTCGGTTAAAAGCGACGAACTTAAAACAGCAAAATATTTCCCGGTGCCGCACGCCCTTAAAGACATTCTAAGGGATCACCTGGAAGAAATGCTAGAGGCGGGAATAATTGAACCTTCCAACAGCTATGTAACTTTCCCCTTAGTAATGGTAAAGAAAAAAAATACCCCTGGAGCGCCACAGTCCTATAGAACATGCGTGGACTTTCGAGCACTCAATAAACTAGTAACCTACACTAATCACCCTTTACCCTTAATGAACGCGGAAATAGATAAATTAAGCGGTTCCAAATTATTCACCACAATTGATCTAAATCAATCCTTTTTCCAAATTGAATTAAAAAACGAGCAAAAGCAATACACAGCCTTTCAATCCCCATTTGGTGCATTTCAATTTAAAACCATGCCCATGGGTTCAAGCTTCAGCAGCGCTACCCTTCAAAAACTATCAGATAAAATACTTGCCCCCTTAAGACAGCTAAGAATTGCAAATTTTATAGACGACTTCGCAATTGGAGCCCAAACTATCGACGAAATGCTTTCAACATTAGGAAGTTTCTTCCAACAATTGAGGAAACATAACCTCACAATAAACCCAAAAAAATGTTCCTTTATCACTCAACATATAACCTTTTTAGGTCATAATATTGATCAATATGGTTCTAAACCATCAAATGAAAATCTAATAAAAATAAATAACTTTAAACCCCCAAGGAATTTAAAGCAAGTCAGAGGATTTTTGGGACTCACGGGTTATTACCGCAGATACATTAAAAACTACTCCAAAATTTCCGTTCCTCTAACGGATATCTTGAAATTAAAAGGGAAATTTAAATGGAATTCCGAGGCTCAAGAGGCCTTTGAAATATTAAAAGACGCGCTGGATAAGGCTCCCATCTTAATACACCCGGATTTTACGAAACAGTTCGTCCTATCGACCGATTCTAGCACTAAAGCTATCGGTGGTTGCCTTAGTCAACTGGACGAAAGAACGGGTGTCAAAAGACCAATAGCCTATTACTCAAAAAAATTAAATGACAATCAAATTAAATATCCAATTTACGAGCTAGAACTATATGCCTTAACCGAGAACTTGCGTGCTTTCAAGTACTATGTATACGGTAGAAAAATAATAGTCGAATGTGACAACAAAGCCCTGTCACAAATAAAAACGCTTGAGAACCCAGCAAACCGGGTAACTAGACAAATACTTAAATTGCAAGAATACGACATCGAATTCAAACTAATAAAATCTAAGGAAAACATAGTTCCGGACATTCTCAGCAGATACCCAATTAACGACATAAATACAAATAACATAAGCGCGGTAACAATAGAAATGCCATCAGTTCACCAAATTCGCACAGAACAACACAAAGACCCCGAACTTAATAAAATAATAAACAAAATAAAAAGCAACCCCCAAACACTAACACGGTCAGAACGCTTCTACGCAATCGAGGACGATTTATTGCTGCGTATAACCAGCAAACCGGGTCACGGTAAACTACAAACCAAACAAATGGTAATCCCCAAATGCTACCGACCAAACATTTTACATCTCACACACGCGAATCATGCGGGACATGTTAAAACCTACGATAATCTAACTAGATACTTTTATTGGCCTGGAATGTACAGCGATGCAGAAAATTTTGTTCAGTCATGTACAGACTGCTCACATTACAAATCTCCCAATAGATATCCTCCTGCACCTTTACAAAGTAATATCTTGGCTAAGAAGCCCCTTGAATATATAAGTATTGATATAGTAGGACCCCTAAATGAAAGTCCATGTGGACACAAATACATTCTCTGTGTAAATGACTACTTTACCCGTTACATGCAAATTTACCCTCTGAAGACACAAAAAGCAACCGAAGTTGCAGACAAATTGCTTAATTTCATATCCATTTTTGGACTTTTTGAGAATTTACTATCGGACTGTGCATCAAACTTTGTAGGAACCATCTTAACCTCTCTAGCGGAAAAATTAGGCATAAATAAACTCAAAACCACTAGTTACAGACCCTCTACAAATGGGATGAACGAGGCATCTCACAAACAATTAAAAATTTCCCTAGCTATTTTTGCTAGGGATAACCATAATTGGGTAAAAGGTATTGAGTTCTACCAATTAATGTATAATGCGCAACGACACAGCACAACAAACTACAGCCCATACTACTTAATGTTCGGTCTTGAACCAAAAGTTCCTTACACCATTAAACCAAATTTATCCGACGAGGAACATAACTCTATACCCGAATATGTAGAAAATCGACTAAAAATATACGCACAGGCGCAAAAGGCAGTTGAGGAAAATTTCAAACAGGCAGCAAAAAAACAACAGGAATACAGATTAAGCAAGGGCGCGAAACACAGATCTTTTGAAATCGGCCAAAAGGTATATTTACACACTCCAAATCTGGAAAGGAATAAAGACTCTATAAAAAAACCCCTTTTCGACGGTCCGTATATAATTGAAAAAAAACACACGGACGTAAATTACACAATTCGGAACGCTGAACGCCCGAATGCAAAACTTCAACGAGTACACGTTGAAAGATTACTGCCATTCACAGAAAGGAAAAACACACTTAAATTAGCACACGGGGCACAAGACACCACACCCAAATACATAGACCGGAATATAGAAGCTAACATAAAACCAACCCTTCCCCCCGAAGACGATTGGGACGAAGACATCCCACTTGCATACTACGCGCTCACCCGGAACAGGTATCGTTCACAAGCATCAATCCCCGCAAAACCCGTCAAAGGTACGCAATCCGACAATCCAAACGGGGAGGGAATCCCTAAGGCACACGCCTTACCCCATTCCCCAAATACTAGCCCAGGAGCACAACCGACGGGGAACGAAACATCGGAAAACGATAGGTCAGGCGCACAACAAAGAACGGACATAACCGAACAGCGGGACGCGGAAGAAAATACTCAAACGGCAACAGAACCGACTGAAACTGATACAGATAATGACTCGGAGCAAACGGGAGAGAAAAGAAAAAAATACTCGCGGAAAAATTGGGCGGACCAGCCACGTCGGGACTTCTCGCTCAGGTCACGACCCAATACATCGGTCTCACAGGTTACCACGGACAATTTAGGAACCCGCCTATGGAACTGGGCAGAGCAAATTACTCGTCCATCGGAGGACGAAGATCAGGGACCGCAGTCTCAACTTTTAACCCTTCTAGACACATTGACGGAGAGATTGAAAGATGATTAGGTACCGCTAGTTAGCAAGCAATGTAAATTACAAAGGGAAACAAAACCGGGCATAGCAGGGAAACAAATAAAAAAGGCATAGGATAAATCACGGAAACACAAATACAACACAACACACGGTGGGATATTAAGATAGGGAACTCGAAATGGATGGAAATGACATGAACTAAATATAAAATAAACAAATTTTGACGATGCATACAGGGTCAGATATTGATATGATATTTTTTCGGAATACTGGTAGGTGTTTTAACATATGAGCAAACTAATACAATCAGCCAAATAAAATCAATCTTAGATATAGAGCAAATAAAGCAAAATATCCAAACGGATCAAAATTAATGATTTATATGGCGTAATTCAGTAATTAAGAAAACTTATACTCCCTGATAGATCAAAACTTAACTCCAAACATAAAATAATATCAACGGTAAGGGGAAATATTTCAAGAGCAAATAATTTTAAAACCCGTCTAAAATATAGGAAAACCAAAACCCAATTTAAACAAAAAAAAAACTACATAGAGGCATAAATTTTCGGGCAAAAACCATAAAGTGAGATAATAACTATAAACATAAATGTTGCAAAACAATAAAACAAAGGTGAATTAAAATAAAATATTTCAAACTATCTCTAGCCTCATATGTTGCTTTGAGATACTTGGGGAGGATTTTAATTGTCTTCCGCGGAGACAATTTTAAGTGGGAAATTAAGCGCTGGCGTTTATCTCTACCACCACCCAACCCAAAGTATTAATGTAAGCAATATGAATAAAATGCAGAATGTACGGTGAAAAAAAAAATTAATAAATAAATCATGAAATATGTAAAAATATGTAACATAAGTAATACAATAGATAATGTAATGTGGGAAAAAAAGAAAAAAAACCAAGGGAAACATAGTGTAAAACATGGTACATAGGGTGTAAAATGTAACACTGCAACATAGAATACAATAAATAAATATCAGCTACTTACAAATTGTGTAGAATCCTTAGATGACCGCGTTAAAGTTGCGCGGGGCAAAATATATTTCAAAATGTAATTCCATAACTTGAAAAAATATCTTCCCAAAACTTGAAACTTAGTAAGACCGTATGATAATATACTCTAAAAAATGGAAACAAATATAAGAACACAACAGGCTCAAATAAATACAAACACGCGGTTACGAATCCAGAGGAAAAAGTAAATCGAAAACAAAATTCAAAATTAGAAGATAATTGCATGGCATAGATAAATTACATGAACAAAAATCAGATTGCAGAATTAGATTCATTCTAAACGCTAAAAACAAAATTCATGGGGAAAAAAGTGACAAGAAAAAAACCTGATGGTAGGTTACTACTTGACTGGAATTCACTGTGGACCGTGCGGACTGGGGGACGCGGACAACGTGCCGGGTTAAACAAGCAAGAAATAAAATAAGTAAAACACACATAACAAAAGAAAATTAAGGGAAACACCAAAACACGAATGCACAACAGTAAAAGAGACAAACAAGAAAGGAGAGAAATACAAAGGACAACACAACATTCAAACGTCATTCATTCATCCAATTACTCATTCACACACCCAATCAACCAAAATTAAATACATGTGCACACTAGCAAGTGCACATGCGGGATTCTGCACTTAGCCAGGCACACACATACAAGCGCATGCTCGCGAGGGATCGCGCAGGGCTCCCCGGGTACCCTGAACGCACCCGGGCCGCCCAAACAACGGGGACGGCTAAATGGTTGCCGAATGGGCCCCGTTGACCGGGGAAAGTCCCGTCGCCCGCGTCCAGCCGCCCGCAATTCCCAGAGCATCAACGTCTCGTACATATCGACTAAACTGCAAAGGGTAGACTAAAGCACAGATACGAAAGCATCAATCGGGAAAAATCGAAATAAAATACATTGTCCAAACAACAAGGGAAATAAAACCATCAACCAATCCTACCAGAGGGGGAAAATGACCGCGAAAACGCAGATACGGTAAGACCGAGAGGGCCCACACAAAGTAAGAAAAGGCCAGGGCACAAACTGTCCATAAATAAGCCTGGGTCAATAAGCCCCGAGGGACATAATTTGGCCGGTGAGAAAGCGAGGGACACAAAACAAACTCGGGGAAGCAAAGAGAGCGGCAATCTGCTCACAAAGGACGAGGCCGGGGAGGCGAAGTAACAAACGAAAATGGACAATCACCGCAATACCAATTACCTAATCCAACACCTGACGATTCACTCGCATAGAACGAATAGGGAAATTTAGGAACGGTGAGAACTGTGGAGAGCTCGAGGGTAGCATATGGGCACACCCTACGGCGTCGAATTTTATACAAATTCGCGCCACATAAAGGAGCTAAAAGAGAGGTGAATACTCCACACAAAATAAGGAATGGAAAAAAAAAGACATCTACGAAAACGCGAAACTGCATCCAGGATTAGACGGGGAATATGGCAAATGGGGAAAGAAAAGGGCAGCACCCGAAACTGACCACCCTACACGAAACAAAAACCTAATTAGAAGTCCAAGACCCCAGAAAAGCATAGAGCTCTCGGGAGTGATACTTTCCCAAGTATCACGACAGAGGGATCAATAGCGATTGAAGGAAGAGGAATTGCAAGGAGATAATAAAAATAATTAGAGAATAGGAAAAGAGTGCCTGCCCGCACATATCCCATCGGTGGGAATAACCCGTGGTCAAATAGACACGTAATTCCAACTGGTGTCATTAAGACATTAGTAAGAGCACCGATAACGGTACTCAGGATAAGTCACACTGATATTACACATGTACATATTACACATGTAAATAGTAGAAAAAAAAATTACCAAATTTTGCGATTTGACAAATTGCAAGAATTTGCATGCATGTAATTGGGAAATGCTTATTCAAAAGGACGTTCAATAAGCGCTCAAGGGACAAGTCCCGAGCAAAAGGCTGAAATATATCTTCCTTTTGAACAGCGGAGTGCCATCTCTGAAATGGCATTAATGATGTATATATTTATTTATTTTTCTTTTCTTATAATGAATCATTAAAATGTATATAAATATTAGGATTAGAATCTAAACTTTAAGCATGTACTTTAGAATTAAGTAACACTATTCTGGACTGGGCAGTGAATTGGTGATATTGCATTGCAGGCTACCTATGGACTGCAGTAGCGGTGATAATGGGCACTCCCCATATCACCATATGCAAAATGGAGGGTGAGGGATGTGAGAAAGAAGCACTCCCACGCCACTTGCTGCAGCGAATTGACCTACCTTCCCACGCGTGTGCCTTGCAAAAGTGTATCAACTGCGTCACTGGCTATGAATCATATATACTAACGCCTAATTTTGAACTGATTGCACCAACAACTTTCATTCTCAAAAACGAACATCCGGTCGTCGAACACTTGAACTTCAACACGACCTTTTATACCTGCCGGGCACCGCAGGGAGCCTCCTGCAACTGCAACACGGCCACTTGCAAAGGCCCCAACGATTTTTGTCAGTTATACAACTGCTCGCAATCTGCTCAGTGTGAGTGCCACCTTACCCATGACAAAGCGCTAATAACGCACGTAGGAGAGGACCGATCTATAGACAATCCGACGATAATTACTATACAAACATGTATCTTCCGGAAGAAGAAGTCCTATAGCAGGAAGTTACTGGAAGCAGAACGGGCCACATTCAAACAGAACAATTTAACCCTCACGTTCACTGATCCTGTTCTCACCCTGCCAGACACCAATGGCCGACTCATCTTGCGAACCGACGACTACGAGACACTCTTAACGGTGAAGGATACCAGACACATCACCGTCCCGTTCGAGCTACTGGCACACAAGACAACGCTCACCGCCATATTCATAGCGGAAAATGGTCTCTCCGTCGATGCGGAGATACACATCGAAGGCAAAAAGCTCTGTCGCCTAACGGGGTGCATCTTTTGTAAAGAAAATTTCCAAACCTACCGATGCTGGCAGCCATTCTTCCAGAATCTCCTGTGGGGTGCTCTCATCTGTCTAACCATGGTAAGCCTCATCATGGTTAAGATAATCATCAAAACTATCACGTGGACCATCATGCTCCTCTTCTACCAAATCATGCTACTATGTCGACTTATCCGGATGGCGGCACGGTTCTGTCTTCTCTTGGGAGCGGCGACGGGACATGCCATCAGGCACTTCGGTGCGGGAATCTACGAGGCATTAGAACACAGAGACCGAAGATACGGAACAGGACTAAAGGCGGTCTCACTTGCAGTCCTGGCACTCTGCTTAATCGTCGATGGTGCCACCGCAAGTTGCTCCGATTATAACATAGTTCAATCGGAACTAAAACTATGTGAACACCATGACGCATGGGAAGAAACCTGCAAACTCACCACTTCTGCGGAAGTAACCATCAAAAACATTCGCCACGCATCATGTCTATGGTTTCACTCCAAAGATAGTAAGCCTCTATTCTCACTAAAAATCACCCTGGAGTCGGTGGAGTGTCATTTCTCGACACAAAGACTGTATTACACCTTCCCAGTACAGACCCGTTCCCAATCACAGATCACCTGCAGCCAAAACAAATACTGCGCTTGGGGCGAACATTGCGCTATTCACTCATACGACGGACTGAACTTCGAGGCAGAGACGATGGAGGCCAGATCGTACAGCGGATACTCAACGTGTGAGCCGAGCAACCGCGGAAACGGCTGCATAATAAGCCACACACCGGCCTGCGCGTTCAAGCGCGTGTACTTCGTGCCACAGCTGGAAAAGTCTTATGAGGTCTCCAAAATAACTGGTTACAAATGCGGCTACAAAGTGGCATTAGAGCATTCCAGAAATGGAACAACCTCCCGGGCCACCCTAAGAGACAAAACAATAGCGATCGACGGAATAAAAGTGAAGCTTCTGGGGGCGTATGACCAATCTACAATGCTCATCCCAGAGAAATTGGTCACCAGCGTCGACAACCCCTCCGAAGGCTACCTGGTGATGGGGAGTGAAAAGAACGATCCAGTGGCGAACCTCATCGGAGCGGTGCAGGCCAATACGTCTTACACAAAGACCTTCCTCTTCGCCAAGGACCTCGCCGACTGTGCCTTCTTCGAGGACCAGCTACGATGCATAGAGAACACTCAGGCAGTAAACACCATGGTGGAAACGCAGGAAGGCCGCCTTCCAATCACCAGGGAACTTCACAGCCTGCACCTGCACCAGGGACGGTTGCGATCAAAACTTCTCGCATCGTCGGCCATCAAGCTTCAGCTGCACTTCTCCAATTATGAAATATCCGTCCAGCGGGACGCAGTCTGTCCCGTTATTGAGGGCTCAAATTACGAGGTATCCGGATGCTACAAGTGCGGGATTTTGGCCGAGCTCACTCTCACGGCTAAATCATCATGCAAGGCGGGACTAGTTTCCGTCACCTTCGAGAGCATCCAGGTACATACTAAGGCAGTCGAGCTCTCAGTCGCGCCCTCCACCATCACAGTGAAGCTCCTGGCTGAAACAAAGTGCTTCGAGGACAAGATTTGCCTACAATCGTCCTCGAACATTCAGTGTCGCCAAATATCATTTTGCCTGGACGAGCCTTCCATTGAACTGTTAAAAATGCAGGGCAAAACGATGGAACAAACAGCCACCAGCACCCAAGGCTCATTGTTCGAGTGGGTCCACTTTCCCAGCCTTAACTCGGCATTCTTTATTCTAAAATTCGCCGGAGCAGCACTTTTAGCCATTGGACTTACCATCACGATCGTCTCTACCCTCATCACCTGCTGCTGCAAACAGAGATAAGCTGTCACTTATGGACTCACTTTTATTTAGTGAACTCTCACTTATGGACTCACTTTTATTTAGTGAACTCTCACTTATGGACTCACTTTTATTTAGTGAACTCTCAATTATGAACTCACTTTTATTTAGTGAATTTTACTAATTAACTTCTTTTATCTAGTTTTTTTTTTCTCTTATATGCATATTCTACATATTTCTCTTTACTTTCCTGCATGCTAATTCGGGCTAATATATAACCATGCAAGATGCATTATTTTCCAGGAGGTGGGGTGCCCGAGCACTTGACTCTGGGGTGCACATACATTTCGGAGCAATCCAATGCTTCCTTATTCCTGATGGAATAACATCATTTCCATGGATGGGGACGCATCGCCAAGGACGCTTGACGTATGCGTGGCCATCATATGGGGCATACACATTTAAATGATAAGTTGCTCCCGGATGTTACCGCACTAACTTCACTTCCTGGCAATTAGCATCGCAGCAAGGAGTAATTAAACGTAAGGATCATTTATATGTCTTTCCTATGTTATTATACTATCTTTATGTTATCCCTATGGTATATTTTTCTTTCTGGTTGGTTTCCAGTAAGCTTTTATTTACTCTATTCACTACCCGTTCAATTATTTAGCATTTTCTGGATGTTATGTGCAAACCACTGGACTGAGCAGGAGGGGGTGAACCTCAGGCACTTGTAACCCTCTCTAAAATTCATTTCCTTCTCGTAAGAAAAAAAAAGGTTTCTGCCTTTGCATAACCCTTTTTTTTGGCGGGAGTAGGGTAGATTCTGTTGGCCAGCTGGAATCAAAACACATTCCATCGGCCACCTGCATCACCTCCCTCCGGAAAGACCACACAAGTTCCCCGTGGAAAAGGGGGCAAAAAAAGCGCACCACAGCGGGAATAAAAGAGAAAGGAGAGCTGCGCGAAAACACGATGACGAATTTACGAGACAGGTAGACCGCCGGAACAAGAAGGGGGTTACAAAGGGTCTGGGAGGCACAAGGGCAAAGCTAGATGAAATAAAGGGAAATTTGGTATGCACACCTGGGGCAAGCGGCAAGCAGGGCGATGGTCACCCATAAATTCGAGGCTAACAAAGCTGGAAGAGTGCCTCGCCATAGGCCACATAGAATACACTGGGGAACACTAAGAACTCTGCCATAGGCTAGGGTCAACACAATAAGGAACGTGGAGATTGGGTGAGGAGTCCAGGACAGTCCCAGGGGGCGTAGGTGGTCCCTCACGAGTGGTCAAAGGTAGCACCACCCAAAGGTGGGCGGCGCCGTATTTAAAGTCAGGAACGACGGAAAACCTCTCATAAAATCTTTACCTTCCGGTGATTAAGAATTACAAACTCCTTACCCCTCCGGAGCTGGGCTCCCGAAGATTTTGGCCAACGGCCCGAGATAATCGGACACCCCTTAGCATCCAAGAAGATATCTTTTCCCGAGTGCGCGATTAAGTTCGTAAGAAAATGTGCATTTTGTTTAAGTGATCATCAAGAATTACTAATCGTTCAAGAATAACTATTCTCGGGTGCGAAACCCAATTGTGAACACTATATCACTCTCGGATTGACTTAGCAGAGGACAATGAGGAGCTCTAGGCTGCTTCTCTTAGGTAGGTGCAATTTCCCCAATTCTCCTCTCAGTCCAGATTATCACAAGCATTAAATATAATGAGTATATTATTGCATAAATGTGTATTGTGAACTTTGTGTTCAATTTATGCGTCCATAAGGCGCATGGTTTATCGCATGATATTGCTCTCAGGCATTCTTTCTCGGTCTACTAATGATATTAGTAATTTGCAATGTATTATATATTAAGTGAACTAATGTAAGCATTAATTCAGCGGGTTTTATCCCAGCTTAAACTTTAGGGTAAAAGTAAAGGATAGGAATTAGTGTATTGGAGGATTGGGAAGTTACTTCGTAGGGATGAATAGGAAGAATTAGAAAGTAATGATAAGAGAATCCTCATTAAAAATGATATTGCGGACCATGAGTGGGAACAATGCCTGGGATAATAATTGTATAATGTGTTGAATATGTGCATGTTAAGTATGTGCCAAGTGCCTATGTATGTATACATATACTTATAATATTATTTAATCATTGATATGTTTTGATGTGTGATCATATTTTATTTGAATAATTTAGCCAATAAGGCTCGAATTAGAACGCTAATGCATGCGAATGATATGTACTATTTGATATCCACTAAGAAAACTAATTATTCAATTAATGGAATGTATTATTATATATACATAATCAAGAATAAATGTGTGTATTTTTAAACAAATCAACCGAATTGTTTCGTTCTATTTTGTTCCAACGCAGTCAATATACACTAACCACTATACATTATAACGGCTAGGGTGATGATAATACAGTTCCCTAAGAACTAGTAGAGCCACCCGACATATGTCATATTACTGAGGTTTTTTTATCCTAGATGTCGTGAAAATTGGCATTTCCTTCCAATGTAAACTTAATAATTTAGTTAAATTAATCTTTCTATATATTGTTGAAACTAAATGATGAAAGATCTTTTTTAACACCACCTTTTCCATGTCATCATAGTTTTAATGAAAATTAAGTGAAACTCACATTTTGAATAAAAAAATATTACACTTACCATTAAAAATACTACCCCTTTTTATCGTTTGCTTGTCCTCTATCAAAACAGCCCTCGCATTTAGTTCCTGAGCCATAGAAGCCTTAGAAACCAAACTGAATAAGAACTCTCGGTACTATTCCGTTATCGATTCCACTAAAAATCACTAAGGAGTTTTGTATGCCGAAAGATTAAAAATAACAACCCGACCGATTAAACAAAATGATGATATTTATAAAAATATTCGCTAGTATCGCTAGCCTGTTTTTAACGGGTATGCTGTTTTACAACGGCATTGTACAGAATTTACTTTTCACTCTTATAATCACTAAACCAAGTCGTTACACACTTTTCTCTCTCTCTCAGGCCCCATTCAGAAACTTTACTGAAAGCTGAGTTTATTGTATGCGTTCAAAACTCATTACCTCAAAGCGTATTTAGACTTTCATATCATCCAAGTATTTTGAGAATCCCGAATTTCCCGGTCCATTGAATAACTCAGAAGGGCACACACCAATCTAAATGCCCAATGAATTTCGATGGAACCCCAACTAATTATTGGTCCAGCCCTTGAAGCCGTTAAGTAGGTTTACGCCCTCTTGAAAGCTCAAGCCTCTTGATTTACCTCGGCTGCTGATCGAATTTTCCAGCTCTCAACAGACACTAGTGAACCAACAGCAACAAGTTTCCTGAGATCTATACTGCTGTCTTTTGTGAGATGTCTCTGTGGGTGGTTGGAGGGCATTCGAGCTCAAAGGTAATGATTTTGTGGGGATGTGATGGCAGTGCTTTTGGATGGGAATGAGGCGAGTAATTTCTGGTGGAGGTTGAAATCCGATATACGTTTGTTTGTTGAAACTTTTTGAGTCCTTTACTGAGTATTGGTGTTCTTTGAAATGTTTGAGATGTTTCAAATGATTAGCCTTGAAGAATGAGAGTTCTTTGTTTGTGTTGGGAATGATTTATTTTGATAAGTACGAATTGATTATAAATGGAGGATGATTCTTGGAGGATTTGTAGCTCGTGTTTCTTAATTCAGGTTATAATTTACGAAAGCTTTTGATTAAAAAGCATTGTTTTTAGTTCATTGTCATCCAGTTTTCCATTAAATTATCCATTACTTTGTTTTATTGGCCCTGTTAGCGAGTGAACATGTTACATGTTAGTTTACAGTAAATCGAATACGTAGAACTATGAAACAAAGTTCACAATATTAATAAAAGCAAGGTAGAATGTTGATTTTATTAGGTTAGAAGAGCAGAGTTTCCAAGAAATAACTAGAGGTATGAAACAAAAGGGGGTTAGTGTTGCATGAAGGAAATTAGGTATTTGCATGAGTGAGGGATTTGCTTGATTTTATACTTTTTCGATACATTATGGTCTAAAACTCTCGAATTTCTGATTTTTAAGTTCAAAAATGTGTTTTACATAATTTAAAATTCAATTTTATTTTTGCCAAAACGTCAGAAAAGTCACGTTATCAGAAAACGGACTTCTATTGGATGTGAAATCACAGCGCATGATTTGTGATTCGAAAGTGTTTTCGCGCCCAAACAAAAAACGAAATTTCAAAAATTTATATCTCAGAAACTAGGCTACGGAAATACTTGATGTAAACGTCATTCTTCATGGTTTTTATATACTATTTTAATAAAATTTAATCTCAAAACGTAAGAATACCTCATTAAGTAAAGTCAAATAGAATGAAATTGATTGAAAGAAACATAAAAAATGAATACAATCAATCTTTCTCAAAATCATCTAGATGCAATATTACACCCCCTAAACTATTATATGGTATTTTTTATTTATCAGACAATATCCCCAGATAAACTGTTGGAAAAAGTCAAAACTATCCTCAAATCCCAGAAAATGGGTTAACAAAATACTGAGTGCTATTATTGTATACAGACACAGGGAAGTATTTACTTGGCTAATTCTGATGATAGTTCTTCAAGTTTAAAATTTCAAGAAAGAAAGAAGATCCGAGCGGTTTCAAATAAGATAATTGGATTTTACTTGATACTAAATTTCAAAAATGTAGCATACAGGGTGTTTCAAAAGTCCATTTGTGGCTTTTATTTGGAACCACAAGTCCTGGGGTCACGGAAGTAAGGTCTATCCCTAGGTAGTGACCCTGGAGAATCCATTGAGATGACTTACAGCCCCCTTAACGGCAAAATAAAAATAGCACTTTTTCAGACCCCAGAAAACAAAAAATTCTCAAATTTGCAAGTTTTTTTTATTAAATTTTGCCTTCATTCAACTAAAAAACACAAATCTACACAACATTACTGAACAAATTGCAAATTTATGAACTTTTTCTTTTTTGCTATCTGAAAAACTGCTATTTTCACATGCTAATGTATCCGCGAATATTCAAGTTATTTTCATGAAACTTTTTTCTCTGAGTTCTTCATAACGTTGGCAACGATACTCTAACTGAGGTTTTTGCTCTATCTCCTATGGTTTTTAAATTAATTTTTTTTAACTTTTTTTATTTCTCCGATAGGGGCGATGTAAGTCATCTGAATGGATTCTCCAGGGTCACTTACCTAGGGGTAGACCTTACTTCCCCAGTAGCACGGCAATACTGGCCAATATCGGCTACGAAGATCGTGCATTACTGGCCAATATTGGGCAAACTCGTAACGGCCGATATCTTTTGGCTAGCTTTTTGAACGATAATGGCCAATATCGCTAGCCAAGACTGGCCAATATTGGAACATAGCATATAGCCAAGACTGGCCAATATATTAACATAGCATATAGCCAAGACTGGCCAATATATTAACATAGCATATAGCCAAGACTGGCCAATATTGGTACGTTAGAACCGGCCCCTTTAGGCCAATATTGGTAGATGAAAATCGGCCAATATCTTTTGGCTAGCGTTTTGCTCTATCTCGGCCAATATTGGCAACAATATTGGCCATTAATGGCATCCAGCAATGACCGATTTTAGTCGAGGAAAGCTCGCAAGAAGAGATTTCAAACAGTAAAGGCAGTTTGAAAAAGTAATTCTATTTTGAAGTTAAATATTTTAAGATAGCTTGAGCAAATGGGGTTGGGTTAATTAATGAAAGCCAATTAAAATTCTAAATATTTTAACATTACTTTATGAATCGTGAAATTTCAGCCTAAAAGTTAAATTTTTGAACACAAATTTATAATTTGCATGACTTATTACTGATAAAATATCTGAATTCTTGGCCAAAAGTAGTTTCTGTACTTATATAGTTTCTTAGACATGTTTTTAAGTTTATAATTTCCATCTCGCACATAAATAAGATTTTGCAAAAATAATTTTTGTGCAAGATAAAAGAATGAGCTTAAAAACATGTCTCAAAAACTAATTAAATATAGAAATTAGTAACACCTAAAAATTTTGATATTTTATCGATAATAAATCAGCAAATTACAAATCTAAGCTCCAAAATTAATCAATTGTTAGGATGAAATTTCACAGTTCACATATAGTAAAGTTTAAAAATTCATAATTTTAGTTGGCTCTCAAAAATGAACACAATTCCTTTTTCTCAATCTAACTGAAATAAATTCATTTCAAAATAAAATTGCTTTCACAAACAACCTTTACTGGTTGAATTCTCTTCTTGGGAGCTTAGACTAAATCAGTGGAGGCCAATTAATTCAAGGGTTTTGTTGTTCAAATCCATAAATTTTATAAACCAAAAGAATATAGTACAAATACTCATTTTGCTGTAAACCTGATAAAGGTAGGCAAGAGTGAAAGAAATAAGTTAACCCGACTTTTCAAATATGAAAAAGATATGAAACAAAGTTATGGGTTCAAATTTTAAAGGAAAGCGTAATCAGCTGAAGTAAGATTTAAAGTAGACTCATTATAAATGGTAGTACCATTTTAGTAGAAATCATTTTAAAAGGAGCTTGCAGAAAGGAATTCAAGTTGCTTTTCTCAAGACATGAATTTAAAATCTATAGTTTTAATATTTTAAAAATTAAGATAAGCTATTCACCAACTTTTACAATAAGTGCATTGTTGGTCCATCGAGGCTCAAGTTAACTTCTCTCAATTTTAAAATAACTCAACTCAAATAAGAAAGCTGACAGTAAATTTTAACACATAATTTTTATTGTTGCTTGGAGCTTCCTCCAAGACACAACCACACTCCTTGAAGAATACAAAAGTATTATTGGCCACTACGATTGCAGTGTTGAATATTTCTCATAGCGGCCAGGCGGATTATACTTACACTTAGGGTGAACTGACCAGTAGTTGACCAGTTAAGGGAAACTTCTCAAAGTTTAATGTTTTTTTCTGAGGAAAAAAAATTTCTAATACATATGACAGTTGTTTAATATCAATCAAGCTAGGAGGAATAATAACTGATAATCATTTTTCCTTTCTCTTTCTAGAATTTTATTTATTTAGTTTAAAAGCTCTTAAGTAGATTTTGCCAGTAGTTGACCCCTTGTATCCAGTAATTAACCCCCACCATTCCAGTTGTTCCATATTGTTAGGTATGTTTTCAATAGAACATATTCAAAATGAATGCACAAAAAATCTTGCTTTTTACCATAATTATGCTCAATGGTCAACTACTGGTCGGTTCACCCTTTATTACTCAACATTCCGCCTGTCTTAACAGTTTTTTAAATTTTAACAATTAGTTATAACAATAGTAACAATTAACTAATAATTACTAATAATAGTAGCAATTTATTAGTAACAATAAATTGTGCATACGCCAAATAATTTTTGCACAACTAATAAACAGTAATAAAATATTCATTAAACACTTTCAAATTATACCTTTGATTATTATAGTTGTAGGTTCAAAGTTCAAACAAAATCACAAAATTTACATAAGACCCCCTCAAAAAAGCAATTTTTAAATTTATTTAATTAAAGAGATTTTTCAAGGCACATATATTCCATTATTCTTTTTTCATAATTGAATTAATATTAGATTAAGTTAAGTAAAAAATATTCTAAATTCTGTATTAATAAATACAAATATTATATTACTTTTTAAATATTAATATACACTTGTAGTACATTTAAGTTATGTAATAATACCAATATAGAATACTTTCTCTTATTTATGACTTTTATACCTTCAATTAAGATTCCCAACTAATGGATTTGGTTTGTTAAAGTGAACACATAAAAACTTGATATTATCAAGTTTACCTATCTTACAATAAAAAAAGGCAATTATTATACATAATCATTCATTTGTTTACATCCATTAAAATCTTAATTTTCAAAATAATGCAAAACAGAATACAAAAATAGAAACTAACATGATTATGAAGAACTATTAAAGGTATGTAAATGGTTATGGATATTAATAACAATGAAACTATACCACCTATAATGCATTAGAAATTTTAGGTTTTACTAATGTTTCAAGCTTTCTTTTCTTGGACACTTTAGTTACTGGTTTATCATTCATTTTGATACAATAATTTTTTAATAAAATATTACTAGAAACCCATAAAACATGCTTAATGACTTCTTCGCAACAATGTCCAGAAGTACAAACATCATAAGAATTTAAAATCTCTGCATCATTTACAATATTATAAGTAACAGATGTTACCACTAATCTTTGATTTTGAGACATAAAAAAATTTGCACTTAAAAATTTTGAGACTTAAAAAACAATACACTGCCAATTCAGTTAGTGCATGAGTTGTATGAGTGAGTGCGAAGTGTTTCTTTAGTCAAAACACCATTTGATGAAACAGAAACTTCCTTCCACTCATTCATCCAATCTATAAATTTGTACAGAAATTGCATATTTGAATCATCTGGAGAATTAGTTAAAGGATGCATGAATTCGTTCCTTAATCGTGTTCCCTTTTTGGGACACTTCACGTTCAATTTAATTTTTTGACCAAGAGTTAACAAAGCATTAACAACACATTCATTAAACACTTTTAAAACTAATTTGACATTTTGTCGCTCTAAGTTAGAGGGATTCAAAGCCTTTAAGGTTAATTTATTTTCGTACTTAACAATGCTAGACTTCTCTAGATCATATAACTGCTTAAGGGTGTTAAATGAAGCACATTTCATAGAATTATTACTTATGTTATTACAATCACTGAAGCGGACCTGGAAAAAGTTCCCGAACCTATGAACCTGGTTCGGGGGAAGCCCGTGCCAGCTCCATAGGAGCAATACATAAGGTTTGGAGAAATTCTATTAGGTTCGGGGGAAGGTTACAACTTTTTCCAGGTCCGCACTGAAGTCAGGGTAAAACATTTATTTATCATCATTTTTTTTTGGTTAATCCAATTATTACGAATGCATTTTAAAATATGAACTGAATCAACTACAAAAAATAAAGGTCTTTCTGATTTAAATGGATGAGGATATACAATACTTATTTTAGATGGATTGACAAAGTAAGACATAGCTTTTTTATTAATAGAATTATTATCAGTCACAACACAAATAACTACATACCCTATTTCCTCCAGTCCAATTATAATGTTCTTCAACAGTTCATGCAGCTTTTCGGCATTAATTTTTCTTACAGGTAGAATATGGACACTGTCTTTATGTGATGATAAGAAGCTCTGAACTATGAAAGTATGAGCACAAGTTGCAGGTTCATTACCATCGTAGCACATCCCCACTATATTACCCCCGTTATAGTCAAAATAAGACTTATGATGGGTTTTGTCCATCATCAGAGAAACTGTTTTCTCATGATCATCTAGAGTTTTGAATTTATGACGTGCATAACGTAAAAAGTTATTATCAAACTGTTCATGTCGAGGACTATTAGTTCATCCTTCCTGTGCACACTTTTCTAATAGAACTTGGATGAGGCATGACAAGAAATCCAGATTGCCGCAGAAATTTATATCCGTGGGGAGATATTGTGTAGAGTAATGTAAAAAATATCATAAGTATCAGAAGAGTATCTATATTGAGTTTTCGGGCAATTTAATAGTTTGACTTGTTCACCAAGAAAATTTTTCCCATTTTTAATTGCTGTCTCTAATTGTTGGTTTTCCAATCTAAGTTTCTTTTCGCCTGGCTTTTCTCTGGAACTGGTTGATGTGGATAAGTATGATGTAAGAATAAGTACTTGTCTCAGTTTCAATGTCTGACTTCAGAAAGTGGACCTCACATACCTATAAATATAATGAAAACTAATATAGTGAAATACTGAAATTAAACAAAATCAAATAGGCACAAAATTTGCGAACATCAAACTAGAAGCCCAACAAGATTAGTTAAGTTAACAAAATCTAAGAATATAGGTATTATTAATCCTTTTCTTAATTTTTGACCCCAGCATAATTAATTACTTTATCTGCTAATGCATTTCACCTATAAAACTTTACCCTCCCAATTGAAGAATATTTCAAAAAGCACACACAATTAAACACATAACAGGGACACTTTAAATTTAACACCAGAAAACCTAAGAAATCTATAAAACAAAAAAAAACGTTATAAACTTAGTTTGTTCCTTTCCTAATCTAAAATTATAATCGGGTATTCATTAATGTGTTTAATTTTCTATGATAAAGATTTCACTTAAGCCAAGACGATTAAAAATTGCTTGGCCTGTTTGTTTACAACAGTAACAAAGTAAGTCATAATAAGCTATCTTTGAATCTGAATTTTGAAATACCATAAAACTCTTACTTACTCTGGAGTGTATTGCGACATTTAAATTTTCTCTTGGAATAGCAGCTATCCACTTTATTATCGGGCAGTTAATCACATTGATGAACGCTGAAGCACACTACTTATCAGTCTTAAAGGTAAAAGGAACTTGAGCCAAAACGAAAATGAAATCGGAATGAAAATAAACATGCTCACTCTCGTTGTCGTTGGTTTGAATTTCGCAGCGTGCAATCGGTCGCTTAAGGATGACGTCACGACGTCTTTATTAACGATTGCGCATGCGTTATCTTGGCAGAGACTGGCAAAGACTAGCAAAGACAATATTGGCCAAAACTTGAAGCGGCCAATATCGGCAGATTATGGTAAATCGATATCGGCCGAGATTTTTTCTGGCCAATATTGTCGGATTGCTATGTACCAATATTGGCCAAGATATACTTTGGCCAATATTGGCCAATTTAATATCGGCCGATATTGGGCAAAATAGGCATTTGCAGGCCGATGAACGCCAGCATCGGCCAATACATGCCCAATATTGCCCAATATTGCTGTGCTACCGGGGTTCTGTGACCCTAGGACACGTTGGTTCCAAATAAAAGCCACGAAACGGACTTTTGAAACACCCTGTATAGAATATAGAATAAATAGAGTAGAAAAATATTTTCTTCGGTTATTATGTTTACATTTTCGTGGCATTAAATCCTTAAGGATGTAATACAATACTGAAAATCGAGATGCTTCGAACCTTAAATAACTTTGGATGAAAGGGAGTTGAAAAATAAACAGAACAGAACTTACAGAATTACTTCCATGTATGACTTGTTATGGAAGAGTATCCATCGTACATATTAAATTCAATAATATTTTCAATTCTAAAATTTTCCGAGCTTGTCGAAAATACCAAGGAGTTCTTAGAATTTGAGCTTAAGTAAACAAGTGTATCAGCTTACAATAGAAAATAAAACGAAAACAACTTCTTAAGGCTAAATTATTTTTCGTAGAAGTATACATATTGTCAGTCATCATTAAATATAGTTTTTACTAATCTTTGGGAAAGTTATTAAAGAAAAATATTATTTATTTGAGTATGGTAAAGCATTATTTTGCAGTAATAGACATACTAATGAGGGTAGATTTATATCATTCTTACATCATTATTTAAAATATTGGAAAACACATTAAACTTTAATCTTTACACAAATATTTGACCATGAAAATACACACATAATTATTTTTTTAGCGAATTGGAACTAAGATAAGAAAAGGCTACGGCAGGGGATACCTGAATGTGATGTTCTACATCATGTGAAAAACAACACAGACTGATCTTTAATCATCATCAGTGTAACTCCAGAAAAAGGAAATGCCTAATCTTGCTGAATGGTGAGAAATATGAAGGGAATCAAATGGCTACGAATGTGCCACGTCAACACTTTGCTCTGGACAGTGGGACAAATCTTAGTGTGTCGGAGCATCTGCTGACTTGCTCACTTTTCTAACTTCCTAGCAATAGATGTTTTGGGTTTCAAAGTGGCGAAAGTTAGTGTCGCAACTAGTTACTTTTTGGACAAAAGACAGGTGGGCATGATAGTCCTAGACTTACACTAGAGGAAGTATAGGTTTTAACTAACCTCACTGAGTGCTGAGTGACGCGGGGCCTCTGAAAGAATCCCATGCCGAGAGAATTTGAGAAAAGTTTATGAAATGGAAGATATTTTATTTTTGTTTAAGTTAGTTGTTAAAGGAAGGAATTCAGTTAACGAAAGAACAATTATGCTGTTTTACCTCAAAATGTCACACCTTTTAAGTTCAAAAATATAAAAAACTTTTTTCCGATGTGTAGAAAACTACTAGATTATTCTAGATATTCTTTTAGAAAGTTTCTTCTTAATCATCTACTGTCCATATTGACAAAAAATATGCTTTCATAAGTTATAGCTTCAATTTTCAGCAGGTTTTTAAGTTATTGCAGCATTAATTACACCTTAAGGTGCAAATAATTAATGCATAATGCTCCCTAATGCATAATGAGTCCCAGTACATATATATATATATATATATATATATATATATACAGGGTGTAAAGGAAAGTCCCTTTACCCTGTAATAAGTTGCTAACGGAGCAAGCTAAAGCTATGCAGTTAAGGTAACGGTATAGTAAAGTGACTATGCGCAATCGAATGCGACCAACCGCAGCGCCCTCTAGCGGAGATTTTAGGAGTTAAAAAATTTATTTTAAAAACTATTAGGAATTTGTTAAAATAGTCAATTACAAAGTTGTAGAGCAGCATCGATTTAGTAGGAAAAGACACCTTAAGCAAAAAAATATCTTGAATAGAACCCCTAAAACGCGCGCTCAATTAGGTTGAATTTACGTCGATTTTACGTCTTAAAACGCTTCTCACGAGGCGAAAATGAGAAATTTTCAATTTAATGAGTTAAGAATACTTTTATTCATTTATTTAAGTCATTAAATTGAAAATTTCTCATTTTCGCCTCGTGAGAAGCGTTTTAAGACGTAAAATCGACGTAAATTCAACCTAATTGAGCGCGCGTTTTAGGGGTTCTATTCAAGATATTTTTTTGCTTAAGGTGTCTTTTCCTACTAAATCGATGCTGCTCTACAACTTTGTAATTGACTATTTTAACAAATTCTTAATAGTTTTTAAAATAAATTTTTTAACTCCTAAAATCTCCGCTAGAGGGCGCTGCGGTTGGTCGCATTCGATTGCGCATAGTCACTTTACTATACCGTTACCTTAACTGCATAGCTTTAGCTTGCTCCGTTAGCAACTTATTACAGGGTAAAGGGACTTTCCTTTACACCCTGTATATATATATATATATATATTAGGGTGGTCCTTATTTTTTAAGTTTGGAAATCTTAACGCGACGCCCCCCCAAATTGTTCCATCATACAAGCAAATAGTTTTTGCAAAATATCAGCTCATTCGAATAATAAACACCCGTGCGCAATTGCCTTGAAGTTTTGAAATAATACTGATTTTTTCACAAAACATCCCAAAAACCATAGATTAAACCCTCCCATCTTCTTCTTGATTTTTTAATGAGAATCTAATATAGTTATAGTTATAATGTTCCAGATTCCATTCTTCTATCACCCCTCTTTCGGTAGTAAAAATTTTTTAAAGTTAAAATAACTCTTGTAAAGTTGTTTTTCCTGCATTTTAAAAAAGCTAATAACTCCAGAACCATACAACTTAAAAACCTGAAATTTGTGCCATTTTGTTTGTAATTGTATTACCTTTCATTTGATGTGCAACATAACTGCCTTTCTCAAAAAAATTTTCTTCAAAATAAAAAAAATGGAGAAAAAATTAAATAAAAAAATTTTTTGAAAAAAATTTTTATTAAATAAATTTTAAGTTTTTCCACTCCCAAAATGAACATTTCTGCTAAATTTCAAGTTGAAATTAAAACTTGATCATGTAGAAAAAAATAAAATTTGCGAAATTTTGGCATCCCTAAACATTCCATGTAATTTAACAAAAAAAGGTGTTTTACTCATGGGGATTCCAAAAACTCCCTTGAGGGTGTTCATACGATTTGTACCATGCAAAAAAATTTACTTAAATATCAGAAAATACAGCTATTAGCCGATTCGGTACAAAATCCTACAGAGCTAGTTTCCAACCTAATTCAATGTGCCTATATTTTACCTGAATTTCCCTTAGAATTAAATTTTTACGTTATTTTTTCACTTCCAACATGTCAAATCAAATGAAATTAAAAGTGTTTAAAGATAAAAGAATAAAATAAAATCATAATTCTAAATAATAATAGGTTGACTCAATATTAAAACTTATACTTAAATTACAAATGAATTTTGTCAATAAACTCTAATGTGATGTATTTTATCCTAGGTTTATAAAAATATTTTTACAAGATCACATTAAAATTAACCAATTATTTACTCTATATAATCTAAAAGTTTTACATTGAAAAATAATAAAAAGTACACCCACCTTTTTTTCTATAACGCGCGGATTTTTCTAACCCAGCTAGCTAAAGAACTGACTCTGACTCCAATAAGGAAGTTTGCAGTATGGTGACAAGATGTTTAATGAAAGTATGAAAAGTTGGACACAAGCCAAATACAAAAACCAAATATCTGCATTTGGTGCTCAGGTTGCACTTAAAAGAATAGACTCTATGCAAATAACATTATACAGACGAAGTAATAATCACAACATATAATAAGTAGCATCCTATCATAAGGGTTTCTCAATGTCTCTCGATTGGATTTCGGATATTTTTACGATAATCCTGAACAGTTTGTAAGATGAACTGTTTTTGAGATTCATATTTGCTAAATTGGTGGTTAAATTCCTCAATCAGTTTAACCCCTCTTTCTGCACAGTCATTGACTACTTTAATTGATTTGCTATTCTTTGTCCATTTAAGTAGTTCTCGTTGTTTTGCCATACAATAGGATCCAAGTTCTAAAAATTTCTTTTCTATTTTAAATCGATCAAATAGTTTTGTAGCTTTGCAACTAATTCGGGGGTTTTCTGATCTATGGCCACACGTTCTTCAGTAAAATGAAACCTTCGTCTTAGAATAGATAAGAGTGGAATCGATGAAGTTCCACGCCTTCCATACCAAAAAATGCTAACTTTTTCTTACTTACGGAAAGTAATTTTTACAATTCTAAATTTTTACCATAAAAAATGTTCTATACAAGCGTTAGTATTCATTTTTAATCACTATAGGACTAGATAAAAATATTTATTTTCGTTCTTCCTCCCCGATGACTACGCACAACGCAATCTACCATTTGGTACCCGACAGGGCTCTGTAAGATTTTGTACCGAATCGGCTAGTAGTTGTATTTTCTGATATTTAAATGAATTTTTTTGCATGGTAAAAATCGTATGAACACCCTCAAGGGAGTTTTTGGAATCCCCATGAGTGAAACACCTTTTTTTGTTAAATTACATGAAACGTTTAGGGACCTGCCAAAATTTCGCAAATTTTTATTTTTTTCTACATGATCAAATTTTAATTTCAACTTGAAATTTAGCAGAAATGTTCATTTTGGGAGTGGAAAAACTTAAAATGTATTTCATAAAAATTTTTTTCCAAAAATTTTTTTATTTAATTTTTTCTCCATTTTTTTTATTTTGAAGAAAATTTTTTTAAGAAAGGCAGTTATGTTACACATCAAATGAAAGGTAATAAAACTACAAACAAAATGGCACAAATTTCAGGTTTTTAAGTTGTATGGTTCTGGAGTTATTAGCTTTTTTAAAATGCAGGAAAACAACTTTACAAGAGTTATTTTAACTTTAAAAAATTTTTGCTACCGAAAGAGGGGTGATAGAAGAATGGAATCTGGAACATTATAACTATAACTATATTAGATTCTCATTAAAAAATCAAGAAGAAGATGGGAGGGTTTAATCTATGGTTTTTGGGATGTTTTGTGAAAAAATCAGTATTTTTTTGAAACTTCAAGGGAACTGCGCACGGGTGTTTATTATTCGAATGAGCTGATATTTTGCATACATTATTATTTTTTATAGTGACACAAAACTAGGGGGCGTCACCACCGGAATTCCCCCCAAAAAAATTTACCATACAAATAAGGACCACCCTAATATATATAAAACAAATACATTTGAAATTTAAGATCATATGTACCACGTGTACCCACCATAACTCCCAGACCCTCAAAGAAATTGAAGATGTCCACAGGTGCGCCCACGTCATCAGTGGTCCCGGACGCTCTCTGTGGACGGCACAGCTTTCTGTAGCACGCGGAAGGACAAAGTCGAAATTCCGCGTGCTGGGACCAGAGCTGCACCCAAACCAAATCAAAGTAGAAAAAACTGTATGAAAATTGAAACATTTGGATGCAAAAGCACCCTAAAATAGAAAGTAACGAGATGCATCTTACCGGAATGTTCAGGAAGGTTGATCATAATGGCAAAGCCCTTTATAAATTGTCTGTGTGGAGTTTAGTTGTCAAAAAACGCGTAGTGATATTGTGTTTAAAGTACTCAATCAGATTTATGGGAAAATTATTGTCTGACAAAACACCCAAAAGAAGTTCAATCTGTGCATTGAATCCAATTGTATTCGAACATATGTTGCCAATTCTTCTTATTTCATTGCTGATAGTATTAAGATAAATCTTGTTTGATAGGTTCGATTCCCAAAATATCATTTTATTCACCTTAAAGTTAAACAGGTTTCTTTTGTCAAATAGATCAATGTGATTGCAGTTATTGGAGAAACTAATTTTGAGATCTAAGAATTCTGCTTCATTTTCCTTATTATTGGTTTTTTCTAGTTTCAATTCTTTCGGATAAAGGTCCTCATAAAAGTTACAAAAATCTTTGAAGTTGATTACAATAATATCATCTATGTATCTAAAAATTCCAGCTCCTATAAAATTATGATTTTTTTCAAAATAGTGCAAAAAGAGATTAGCCAAAATGGAAGAAAATTTAGAACCTTGTGGAATACCCTTTATTTGCAAATAACATTTTTCGTTATTGTAGATTATTTCGTTTTGATATGTTGGATTTGAGCTGCTTGGCGCTTGTCTGCATATTCATTCTAACTGTTTTTGAATATTAATTGTTTTTCCTATATATATATAATGTGCCACATTGGCCCTGAAGTTCCCCATGTTAATCCAATGGGGCGCGCCGCCAAAAAGGCCGAAAATCGGTTTTTCGCCCCTCATTTCTACCCTAATCACACGAAGAATGTCTCGTCTCGAGCTATGGACTCTATATGATCTAGGCCAGTGGTCTCCAACCCCCGGTCCGCGGACCGGTGCCGGTCCGTGGATCAAATGGTACCGGGCCGCGGGCCGACCATTTTATTGAAAATGAATTTAAATTCCTAGTTTTACACTCCAAATTAATGAAAGAATAATGAATTATAAATAACTTTACATTTATTTTTTGGTGTAACTGTATTTTATTTTGAAAGCATGTTTAAATGCAACTAAATTAAAATTAATAAATCAAAATAAATTAGAATGTAAACAATCAATGCTCCCCCCAGCGGGCCGCGGTAAAATTGTCAAACTTTGACCGGTCCGCGGTGGTAAAAAGATTGGGGACCACTGATCTAGGCTATCCGACAAAACTTGAATAATAGCCTAAATATCTATATTACGTTTTTTTGTATGCTCAAATTTCGTCGAAAATCGCGTATTTCCTCGTTCAAATCAGAGCCCACAATCAACATAGTATAGAGATTTAAGTTATTATTCAAGTTTTTTCGGGTAGCATACATCATATAGAGTCCATAACTCGAGACGAGACATTCGTCGTGTGATTAGGGTAGAAATGAGGGGCGAAAAACCGATTTTCGGCCTTTTTGGCGGCGCGCCCCATTGGATTAACATGGGGAACTTCAGGGCCAATGTGGCACATTAAGAAATTATCCAAAAATTCTGAAAAAATTCACAGGTACTCTCTGGCACCTTAGACAACTTTTCCGCACTATTACGTCATCAAAATCGAAAAAAGATTTTTTCGATACACCCTAATATATATATATATATATATATATATATATATATATATATATATATATATATATATATATATATATATATATATATATATATATATATATATATATATATATATATATATATAATATACGGTAAAATATTCCATAATAATTAAAAAAGAGAGAAGCATTCAGCAAGAAATTATAATATTTTTTTGGCATTTTTATTTTATTTTGCTCAAAACTGCATGAAAAAGGCAAAACATATTTCTCCCACAGTTATTTCTTCTTCTGCTTGAAAGCCATACATAGACGCTTAATTTTATTTTGTGAATCACTTTTTCGTAGGGTATAAAATGTAATGGAATTGCTTGAAATTATAGAATAAAACGATTGGGTATTTGTTAAGATAATTTTACTGGTTCAGTTAAAATATTCCTCCTGATTTACTAGTGACTAGTCATTTAATAGTAAAAAATACGGTAACGAGTTTCCATCTTTCCTTTCTCTTATATTCGTTGAATTTACCCATTCTTCATCTTCCTTGTCCGCATTTTCATCTCCGAGATAAAAATCATCTTTCACGCAAAAAACATTCCCTGTTTTGTTTCGTACCGAGCTACATCCCTCCTGCAACTCAATCGAGATCTTGATATGCATTTAGCTAAGCCATCAATTTCAGTTCCTGCTGGGAGCCTTTCGTCCATTTCTATTTTCATCAAGAGAGAGGAAATAACATCACGTATATTTATTTGATAGCAGTAAGCTATTTTGTGTGAGGATTTGTCCTCCATTGTATGAGGGAAGAGGAAGTTTTGTGCTATTTTTGCAGTGCCAAAGAAAGATATTTATATCTTTCCATAAACAGCGAGCAGGTTTTTTTCGTAGAAATCGAATGAAAATGTGTATATAGAAAGAAGTAAATTTCTTTTCCTTAAAAATATTTTGATGAAATAAAGTACAGTTCTAATGTAGAGAAACCATTTCTAACACTACTGACAATGAGGAATACTGATTAAAACATCAATAAGTTCAAAACTTTTTAACTAAATTTTTCAGAAACTGGAAAAATGACTTGTTTAACATTCTTGTTTGGTTGATATATGATATCACGAGTCATTTTCAAATTATAGGCATGTTTTTTTGTGCCACTTGTTTATACTCTATTCATTTAGTATTGGCGCTTGAGAAATAGTGCTTTCCCCCACGCTAAAAGCGTAACCATAGTTACGATCTTGGAGCAGCCAATAGTAAGCCTTCTTCGTCACTTTGACGAGAATAGTTGCTATGGTTACCGATCGGTGGTGGGGGAAGGAAATATTTTCAAGCGCCAGTTCAAAATGAACAGAGTATAGTCTAAACGCCCATCTTGAAAAGTCAGTAAAAAGAATCTCGAATTTGTTCGAAATTTTGCAATAAGCATGAAGGTTTCAGGTCAAAAGTGAAAAATTACAATGGATATTATTTTTAAACATATTTTAACCATTATTGAACAAAATTATTATTTATTTACAATAAACTAAAATTTTAAATTGATTTTTTGATTGAGAATATTCAGAATATGAACTATTTTATTTTTTCAAATTGTTGTAAATGAATGATTAAGTTTTGAACTTATACAATGTTTTCAACAAAGCCTACAAAAAAGAAAAGAAAAACCATAGTGGAAGGATATCTTAAAAAATAATTCTTTTTAAAAAGATATACATATAATGTATTTTCAACACCATTAATAATAAACTTTAAAATTAACAATCCATAAAAATGTAGACCTCTATTATCTTAAGTCAGACGAATCAGACAAATCAGAGAATCTAGACAGTGAATTTACACAAACTACTTTATACATTAATAGAGGAGACGAAATCACTACCATCGGAATTTTATTGAAATGCATTTAGTAATGGGAAAGGTACTGTTCAAGATCGCATTCAATTCAATTAAATGTATGTAGCCTTTAGGGAAACAGCGAACCACAAAGGTTAAGAATTCTAGATTTTATTTTAATCTAATTTGTTAGGTTAAAATTGGTTGGTAAAATTGCTCGGGAAATACAAAGAATTAGAAAAAAATTAATGCATGAGAAGATTAAGACAAGATGAATGAGGAGCAAACAGTCAAACCGTGTTTTCTCCAAAAAAAAATAAAAAATGAGTTACTGCTATTTTCATGATCTCCACCTTAAACTGCACAAAATAATGCTATTATCTTCAACTAAAACAAGTTATAACCTATTCTAAAACTACTTAGAAAATTGATGTTTCAATCAAAAAGTGTTTCCTCCAGAGCTTGTTTTCAGTCAAACAGTGATTCCTCCAGTCACAGCCAATCATAGCTGTTCTTACTCGTCACGTGAACCACTCATTTGTCAGCGTAAAGTTGGTGATGTAAAAATATTGGTGGGGACTTTTTGATACGAAATCACCTAATGTTTATTTCAAAAGTTTACATTGTATATCAGAAATAAAAAGAATAGTTTTTAAAAAGAGTAGGATTAATTTTTTTCATTAAAAAAGTGTTTTGTTCATGTTGGAAATATTCAAACCATGTTTCCTCCTATGTGTTCGATCAAAACGTGATTTCTCCAAATTTGAAATGCATTTTTTAATAATTAATTTTAAGTTTTTAGGTAAATTATGACTACAAATCTTCTCAGTTACTGGTTATAGAACTAAACAAATAATAATTAGGTTTTTAAATTAGTTATTTTTTGAGTTATTAGTTTTTTGTGTTTCCTGAAAATTTGTATTTGAAGGAGAAAGCATGGTGGTTTGATTGTTTGCTCCTCGAATATGAGCAGTGTTTTTCGTGTGGGTGAAAAAGATATTTCGGGGTTGACGTTGAAGTAATTTAAAAGTGAAAACTAAATGGTTGAAATAGCATTCAAAATGAAGTGAATGAAGGTTTTGTACAGATCTTAGTACTTTTTAATACTCATTTTATAAAAATCCATAGCGCTTAGTAATATAGTAACTTTTTTTAAATAAAATCATCAATAATTCTTATTGCCTTTTCCTCTTTCAGGAGTGATTTATTACTTTATCTAATGATGCGTACAACTATCAAGATCTTCCGAAAAAATTATCAATACTTGTACTGACAAAGGATAGTAGATATGAAAAAATAATGTTATAAAAAACGTCTAGTTACATGTTATGTGGAGTAAGATTGATGGATTTAAATAGATCATTAAAGCATATCAAATCATGCTTTTTAAAGTTATTTTTACAAAAACGCCCAATCAGCTCCCAAAGCATTATTTTCACTTAAAATAACCCTTCAATAATACTCACCAGCCTTGAAATTGTAACTTATTCGAAATAGTTTCACTGTATAAAATGCTTTCGTAAAATAACGGAAATTAACCTGAAGCACTTTTAACGGTTAATTCATGTACTTTGAGGTAACATCTGTTTTTTTCCCGTCAAATGAAAGAAAATTCTATTATTTGAAGAAGCTTGATAGTTCTTTTAGATTAGTTACAAGAGTGGCCTTTTTATAACAATCATTGTAATAAAAAAATTACATAATTTTGAAAGACATTCGTGAAGTTATCGGCAAACATACTATAGATAAATGACGATTGGCCACATTTTAACTTAATAATGATCACGTGTAGAAATTTTTATTTGTACATATATTTTATTAAAGTTATTCGTTTAGTGGTGATTTATTACATTGAAATTATCTTTGTGGAAAAATTTTCCCGGAAACGACACACAGACTACAAAATTTTTGTCAAAAACAGTAAGAATTTAATTTAGTGTAAAAATACGAACTTTTTTACAGTGCAAAACGCTCAATAAGGAAGTTGCATGATTTTTTATATTTTTTGATCGATTCTTCCTGCAAAAATAAGTTACAACCAAAAATTTAAGCGGCCCGATCGAGAAATGTTTTGATTGAAAAAAAAACACCTTTTTCAAAACGCGCGAAAACGCTAAGAGTTTGGGATGTCATGTCATCGTACAAGGCCATTGTTGGAAAGTTGTGGAGCTGATGGTGTGATTTCGTTTCGTCATCGTACATGTTACACGTTTTCAGTCACGTGTTTTTTTCTCGACTTTTAAATTAAAATATGTAATTACTTGTACACTTTTTTGAAAAATGGAGTAAATATTTCATTTTACCATACACAACACCATACGAAACACTTGAATGTTTACGAAAATCTCAACTTCCTCATTACAGCTCTCAAAGCATTCGTTTCACTTAAAATAACCCTTCAATAATACTCAATTTCCTTAAAATTACAACTTTATTGGAAATAATTGTTTTCAGATGCTTCTAAAATGATTATTTCTGTTTAATTGAATTGAATATGAAGAACGATGATTAACATCCACATCTTGTAAAAGACTCAATAGCACAGATCAAAAATCGACTCAATTCATTTGCTTTACATAATGCGCCGTCTCAATCTTCCCATTTCATCATAGACATTTATTCATGAGGGAGAAAAACGACAAAAGAACAATGGGGAAAAAAGCGGCACTCCATGCCTTTATTTGTCATCGGACTTAAGACAGTTATTTCATTTTCTTAGCAAGGGGTATATTTTCTTCCTTTATATCTATTAACTTGACAAGACGGAAGGGGCATAATAAATCACTTCCACTGTCTAACGGACGGATTTGAATTAGAAATCAACAGTGAGAACAGAAGAAAAAAACTCATTCGAAAATCATAAGAAAAGAAGGACGTCAAATAAAAGAAACCCTAGCGTGAAGAGAGATTGATGGCATTTATTTATGCGCCGTTCTGCGCTTAATTCCGAGGATTCTATTTTTTCATTGTTGTCAAATAGATCTTCAAAGAGGTGCTGTAGCCACTTAAGGCTGCTCAGTACATTGGGATATGTTGGAGGCCCTTGTCTATACGCCTTCGGAATAACGATTCTAAATTGAAAAATTTCGTTTAGTTTTTCCTTCCGAAACGAAATGGCGAAAGCCTCTTTCGCTATCTATTTGGAGGGAGGTCTGAGTTAAAGGGAAGGTACGTGTTTTAAGGTGGAGTAGTATCGAGAAAGAATATGAGACGGCGGTAGAGACAGTGTGTGGTTTTATTATTCTTTTAGACGAGGGGACTTATTTATTAGGTCTGCTGGTAGAAAAGGCGGAGAATGTTATTAGAACGGGAATGTTTACGGGGGACATAGTTACTTTGTTACCGATTCTTGTTTGAAATATTTACCATGGAACAAATGCGAGAGACGTCCATTATTAGTAAGCAGTCCTTGCTGACATGTTTTTTTATAGAAACGAACTTTTAATAAGAGTAGAGAAAAAGTAACTGATTCGTAAGATTCTATTGATTAAAATGAATAGTAATAATGGTAATGAATAAAATAGCAATAACCTATTACCTAATAACTAATTATTAACAAAATGATGAAAGGTCATTCAGTCTAAGTTCATATGTCAAGTATACAAAACGTTATCTTTTGACAACGGCCTATTAGACATGAATATTTATAACGTTTTGATGTGTAACTATTATCTTTAAAATTTTTATTTAGCGCGATCTTTTAAATAATTTTTTCAATGGCTGTATGGTATTGGAAAAGGCTCCCAGAGAGAGTATTTACTTTTCAAGATTTTTATTGTTCAGTTATGAACAACTTTAATTCATAGTACAGTCGAGGCCGCTTAATGTGATCGCAATTGTCCGAGACTAAACTGATTACATTATCCGATCGATAACAATAAGCGATCTCATATCAAAAAACAACAAACATTGTAACTAGATTATTTGCTTTAAAATCAAAATAATATAATCGTAATAAATGTACACTATAAACTCTATTTTTACACTAGGTAAAATTTTAAGGGGAAAATATAAAAGTAGTTCAGTTAATAAAATTAACCCATTAATGCCCAACTTTTTATTTTTCTTAAATATTTGGTAAAAACATAGTAAATAGCCCCAAAACAACTGGAAAAATAGTGAAAAAAATTCCAGGTTAAAATTTTAATTTCTACACCAAAATTAAAAAACGTCCCTAAAAAGGGACGTCAGGCACGAATGCCCCCGTGTTTTTTCCGTATAGTAAACGCATGGTAGAAAACAGTTTTAAAGCCTCAAAAACATCTTCTACCTTTTTTAAGTGCAGCAAAAGTGATCGGAACCATATTGTAACATGAATATGAACAAAAAATATTAATTATTTATCCAATTAACTGTAAAATTAACCTTAATTTAAGTAATTTGAGAATTTTTTATGCTCTAAAACACGTTTTTTCCTCCCAAATCTATGTTAATTGCAAATTAATTAAGATTTTTAATTGAAAAAGGCATTCTTTGTTTATATGTTACCTAATATTAAGTAATAATTACTTTTACACACCTCAAATCCATCAGAATATCTCAATTTGTGAAGTTTAAGTCTTTTAAATGACAATACTTTTTGCATTTTATTTAATTTTATTGTGCGGAACACAGATTTTCCCCCAAAAATCAAGCATTAGTGGGATGTGAATTAGCAAGCCAGGTGATATAGATTGATCTGCAGTATAGAACACAATTATTAGCGACATCTAATTAGAAAAAAGCCGAAAATTTATCACAAAAGTGATTTTTTTGGCAATTTTAGTGACAAAAAGTCATTATAACTAATAATTATTAAACTTTTAATTAAAATATAACCGGAATACATTTGCATAAGTAATAAATGTAGTAAAATAATTAATTTATTCCTTTTAATTAATACAAATTAATTAATTCCTTATAATTTAAGACTTTTTATTCCATTAATTTAGCATAAATAACAGTATTTTCCAAAAAATAAACAAAAATAATAAATTTATTAGCTAAAATTAAAGTAATTTTATAAATATCAGTTATTTAATTCATTTCATAAGAATCGAACACGTTTTTAGGAAAAAAAATAAGGAAACACTAGCATTTCACTACGGGGAAAACCACGGGGGCATTCGTGCCTGACGTCCCTTTTTAGGGACGCTTTTCGAGGGTTCAAAATAAGGTCAAGATAAAATATTTTGGAAAAATAAAAAAACACCCCAACTGATTTAATGTATAAACAGTAGGGTGGTTTTTTTTAAACGAAAGTTCGAATTTTTTTCGGGGCACCCCCTCAAAAGGTGCCATTTGATATAAAACTAATATTCTGAGAGTTACAGCTCAAAAAAATAATATTTAGACCCCGCCCCCGAGCGTCAAAGTTTCAAAAAAACTCTAAATTTTGCACGTTTGTAGCTATAAAATCCAAACTAATGGTTGTAAAAATACAAAGTGGGTCTCATTTTGTAGATAATTTATTTAGCTTCAACTTTTATAATTGAAACTTATTTGTGAAGCTCACAGATCATAAGATACGAGGGGTTTCATTAACTCCCCACGCAATATCTATTTTTTAAGAAGTGCCAGGAAATTTCTTTAAATTTATCAGCTACCGTAAAATGGTTCAATAACATACAAATAATAGTTTTAGACAACATAGGTACAAAATTTAATATATTAAAAAGCAAAAAAAATTTTTTTCGTACATACCTGTTATTTTTTTCACAATCGTAAAACAATTCAAATAAAATATATAAAGTAGTTTTTCAACTACTTATTAAATTAATAAAATGTGTAAAAGTTGATAAACAAGCAAAAAAATACAAATTAATATTATTTTTAGTTTTTTCTAAAAAATAGAAATTTTATTTTCATCGCTTTGACAGTATTTTTCCTTAAGATCTCCCTATTTTATTTAAAAGTAGTTTTGAGAGCAGTATTCGACACGACCCTTATCTGAAGTTCTTAAATTTAAATTGAACAGATGTAAATAAAATAGTACAAAGTTTGAGTTGATGATAAAGAAGTCAATTCAAAACTAATTATCATTAAAAATATTGTAAGTTTCATTTCTATGCAGTAGGAAAAATTCAGAATATCTTCTAAGAAAGGAATCTTGCAAGTGCTTGGTATTAATAAAGCTTGATACATCAAACATCCCTAGGTACAATTGTATCATGCTAGATGTAATGCAAAACTCCAATATTGGGTGAAAACTTTTCCTTTTTAAATACAATTGTATCTAGCGCTTAAAAAAGGTAGCTGTAATCAGAAGTATCTGTGGTATTCTACTGATATATCAAGGGGGTTGGTAGGGGACCCGCCACTCCCCTTCCCCCAAAAAAATCAGACTGTGTCCAAAACAATCCTGCTACATGCTAGATGTAATACAAAAGCCCTCTGTTGTATGAAAATTCCAGTCAGTATTTCAAATAGCTTTATCAGACCTTTAAAAGTAGAATAGAAATATTAAATCTTTGAAAAAGTTCATTGTAAATGAAAATGAAGTGATGAAACTGTCGATTTCGTTGCTGAAAAGATAATTAGACACTTAAATTAACTCTCACTACTATTATTCTACTTTCACATAGTCTTCAGCTAGTTTTATAGTTCCTCCTCATAACACAAAAGCATGTTACCCTTAATTTATTTTTAAAGCTTTCTGAGAATTCAAAAGTCTCGGGGTTTAAGTACCACAAACTATTGAAAAAATAATAATGCTATTTTTGATATTTCTGCATTTTTTTCGTAACTAACTACAGTTTTTACAAATTTAAGTTCTTGATATGCAACTAATGTTGCATCTAGCTCAGAAAACCAAACTGTAATGAAGGTGTGTAGTAGAATACCACAGATACTTCTGATTACAGCTACCTTTTTTAAGGGCTAGATACAATTGTATTTAAAAAGGAGAATTTTCACGCAATATTGGACTTTTGCATTACATCTAGCATGATACAATGGTTCCTAGGGGGGGGGATGGTTTGATATATCAAGCCTTATAAATACCTAGCACTTGCAAGATTCCTTTCTTTGAAGATAGGTATATAAAATTTTTCCTAATGCATGGAAATGAAACTTCCAATGTTTTTAATGATAACTAGTTTTGAATTGACTTCTTTCTCATCAACTCGAACTTTGTACTATTTTATTTACATCAGTTCAATTTAAATTTAAAAACTTCAGATAAGGGTCGTGTCGAATTATTCTCAAAACTACTGTGTAAAACTAAGTGTCTATTACTCTCAAAACTACTAAAATAGGGAGATCTTATGAAAAATACTATCAAAGCGATGAAAATAAAATTTCTATTTTTTAGAAAAACTAAAAATAATATTAATTTGTATTTTTTTTGCTTGTTTATCAACTTTTACACATTTTATTCATTTAAAAAGTAGTTGAAAAAATATTTTATATATTTTATTTGAATTGTTTTACGATTGTGAAAAAAATAACAGGTATGTACGAAAAAAAATTTTTTTGCTCTTTAATATATTAAATTTTGTACCTATGTTGTCTAAAACTACTATTTGTATGTTATTGAACCATTTTAAGGTAGCTGATAAATTTAAAGAAATTTCCTGGCACTTCTTAAAAAATAGATATTGCGTGGGGAGTTAATGAAACCCCTCGTATCTTATGATCTGTGAGCTTCACAAATAAGTTTCAATTATAAAAGTTGAAGCTAAATAAATTATCTACAAAATGAGACCCACTTTGTATTTTTACAACCATTAGTTTGGATTTTATAGCTACAAACGTGCAAAATTTAGAGTTTTTTTGAAACTTTGACGCTCGGGGGCGGGGTCTAAATATTATTTTTTTGAGCTGTAACTCTCAGAATATTAGTTTTATATCAAATGGCACCTTTTGAGGGGGTGCCCCGAAAAAAATTCGAACTTTCGTTTTAAAAAAACCACCCTAATAAACAGTATTATATATCGGCATTGAAATTTTTTTTAAATAACAACTAGGATTTTTAAGCTTTTTCTTTTAAAATTTTTAAAAAAGCACTTTTCTGAAAAATTCTATCTTCCAACTTTAAAAAAAGTTAAAAATTTTTTAAATTCTGCTTTCTTCTTGTGTTCTTTATGTTCTATGAAGATCAGAGATACATCAGTGCAAATTTTGATTCAAAGGAACAGTTTTTGTAGAAATAGGAGGATTTTTAAAAAACGTTCCTAAAAAGGGACGTCAAGCAGTAATGGGTTAAAATAATCGCTTACTTTGTATTTTTATCGAAAGGTCTCTTTTTTCCACTCCATTATATCCTCTCACCCCAATAAACCACTTACTTATTACGTTTACATAATCTGAATTCCAGTAAACAAGGGGAAAAATCAAAATATCTTATCAGAAACATCTGCAAAGCGTGGATCTTGGTGTTTCTTTAACCAATCACAAGTAGGGATTCGGATCCCCCATAACCGTTTTTGCCGTTTTCTTTCAATATAATTTGCGAAATGTTTTAGTTTTCTTACTCATACTGAGTTTCAGAAAAAAGAAGCTCCAGATGTTCTCATAGAGCAGCTGTTTACTTGTAAAAATTAACCTTCAAAATGGAACTCTAACTCAAAAACGGTCGTTTTAAAGGGGATATGGACAACTTTTGATAATATTAAGCGGATAGATGATTCATAGTTGATCACATTAAACGATGTAATTTACATTAAATTAAATAGGAATGATCGGGACCTGTTGATTTTGATAACATTATCCGATTGATAAAACCGTGATCACATTAAGCGGATTCGACTGCATTAGATTTAGCGAAAAATATATTATACTTCACAACAACGTTTCCTGATACCAGTACGTCACTACACGGAAGGAGAAAGTGAGTAAACACAAAGCATGTTGGGTTGATAGGAGGAATTTCGATACGCGAATTATGATAAAATGACACTATTTATACATGGGTTTAACGAAATAATCATATTTTCAAATTGACGTTCTTTGTTTTGATCGAAATTGTTTGTTAGTGCCGTAGTAGGTTCAACTTAAGTTGTTATCTTGTAAAGCATATTCAATTTAAAGCTTTCATTTTCATTCACTAATATTATCGCTTTCTTTTAGGTTTACATGAAGGGTTCAAACGTAGTGCTGATACAACTATTCATCCTCTTAGCAAAATCTAATGCAATAATTTTCATTTCTTCAAAGACGTAAGGTATTGGATTTGCTCTTGGATTCTCCCTTTAACCATCTCAGGCCAAAATTTTTCCTAGATATAATGGGCAATATCGGGCAGTCTAGGATTGAGGAGATTAATGAAATATTTATTTCTTGACCATGGAAAATTACATTAGATCGTAAAAAACAGCTTGAGACTGTGTGGGAGTAATTTTATTAAATCGATGGGTCTCTAAATTGGAGAGAGTGCTACATCCAGAACCTTGAGATAATATTGAACTTATAGAGAACGATCTATGAACCTTATAAAGAACAATTTTTTCCTTAAAAGTAATGCATATTTTTAGTGTTTAATATTTTTACCTCTAAAGAAGAAGTATAGCTTCTATATCTTTAAATAATCCCCTCTCTTTTTCATTATACGAATAATTTTTTTCAACTTCCATTTTGCTCCTCAAAAAAAGAAGTAGAAATTTCAAAATAATTTTGGTACTGGTATAAAGGGACATCATTCTTGAAGTTCAATTTGCATCTTTACTGAAAAAAAATCGGCTACAGCCTTAATAAACGAGGCAACATCGATAGGTTCGCAGGCAAAGTACATTTTTCAATTTGTTGTTTATTGAAAAATGTACATTAATTTTTTCAAAGGTCACCAATATGGATCAAGTGATCCCTGGTGACTAGAAGTGTTGTTTCTTTGTCTTTCTTTTGTTTCGATGTAACCTTATATGTGTGTAATAATAAAAAGTAAGTTTGGGTTTAAAAATAAAGTGCACCGAGCGGCGTCGAGAAATAGAATGGCTGCCCGAACCGAAGTAGAGCTCAATAAAACTTCAAACTTTTCATAAAGAGGGATCGAAAAACTTGTGAAAAAGTACGCTAAATGGCTCATTTTGATATGATTACGTTGAAAAGTAACTAAAGATGAACCTTACTTTCGAATATTCAAGTGTGTTTTACTTTTAAACTATCGGAAAGCGGAAAATGTTGAAAAAGGGGATTTCTCACAATATGTTGGAGGGAAAAAAGTTTAAGGAGAGCGCTTTTAAGCTCGATATTTAACAGAAAAAATGTCCGATTTTTTGTGTAAAGATGCAAAATGATCCTCAAGGATGTACCTATCGACCAGTAGCAAAATTATTTCGAAATTTCTACTAATTTTATTTCAGGAGCAAAACGGAAGTTGAAAAAAAAACCAACCCTCGTAGTAAACTCAGTAGAGCAGTTTTACAGTTTTAGTGCACCTCCCTGCCACCACACAAGCATGAGTTCTGTTCCCGGGTTGGAAAAGGCAGACTCACAGCCTTTCACCCTCACAGCCTTTCAAGGCTGCCTCAGCTGACAGTGACTCTCAGTCATACGTTCTGTAACAAATCTGCCAATGGCCATACCCAGTGAAGATGATTATACTAGAATTAGAAGGTCAAAGGACCTACTATACTCGAATGCAACTTAAGTCGAATGCCTGACGTCATGGCCAGGCGGATGAAAATCTGAGTAAACAGAAAGCCTGCTGGGTTGATAGAAGCTCTTATTGGCTGGCAAGTTTGAGAGCTAGTTGTACTACTACGCGTTACGCCACTTTAAAAAATAATAACACTGAATATTTTATGCATATCGGGATGAAAAGATAATTAATATACGTGGATTTAAAAAACTAATCATTATTTAAAATTGAAGCTCTAAATTTCACCCAAAATTCAGACACCTCGAGGGGAACTACTTTCTTTGGTTGCTCTCGGCATATTTCTACAGGCTCAAGTTAAGTTGCAACTGAGTATAGGTACTTCACGTATGTCCTCTTATTTTTTATTATTTTTGATAAAAATTAAAACAAGGACAGTTGTATAGCGTACCCAAAGCGGCTTACTTTTAGGGCGTTAGTTTTTTCGTAATATATTTATGACACTTACAATGATCTTTTGCACCGTAACCCCCCTAAATAAGTGTTTTGAATATTAATGGCATGTAATGCCACTTTTCCACTTGGTTTGAATTTCAAAGTTTACCACCATTAACAATCATTACGGTTTATTTGTTTTCCTTTGTATCATCGACAAAACTTTGAAAATTCGACGCGGCTGACAATTTATCCACCGTGCAAAGTCATCATCTGCCATCGCAACCACCCGCAGATAGCCCCGCTCTATTGATAATCCATACACCCCCGATACACCCCCAGAAACCATTTAAAACAAGCCTTTTTACCCAAACAAAACTTCCCCAAACTTGTCGAACACCGGACAACCATAACTCAACGTCCTTCTCAAAAACAGCGCCAGCCGAAGCGAAACTTGCCCAAATTCAAATGCAGATCGATACAGGAGGCTGCTATTGACAATGATGAACGTTACTTGAGCAACAAACTCTTGATGCGTTGGTCCAATTTGTTACCCCGCGTGTCGGCAGGGACCAATAAGACGTGCGGTAATCTATGACCGGCGGAATGAAGCCGGCGATTAGGCCGGCCTGAGTAGCTAATTGGGCATAGCTCGGCCCTCCCGGGTCATATATCACTCAACGCCATGCCTAGCCTGGGATATTATTTAGACTCTTTTAGTTGTTAAATGGGCCGTGAATAATTAAGACTCACTGCGGATGTCTGTGGATTTATTTAGTAGGTCTGGGAGTGTAGACTACTTCAATTGTGTTGCTTGGTAATATAAAGTGTTGATGTCGGAAGGGGTATTCTGTTACAAATGCTTAGTCTGAGGCGATTTTCCGTTGTCTTCGGATATTAAATAGGTTTTGGATTTGTAGTTGCTGGCAATTCAGAGTAGTATGTGTGTATCTCGTCCTTTCATAAGAATCAATAGTACGAGGTACATACAGGGTGTCCCAAGATATGTGGGCTGTCCACTCCCTACAGATATCGGAATGAGCCGATTCGGCGCTAGCCGTTTGGCGCCGGCCCGTTTCGGCACGAAACAAAAATTTTTTCTCCTAATTTTTAGAAGGATTATGAAAGAGTTCTATTTACTTTCACTTTATTTTTGGCACCAAAGCGGCCAGTGCCGAATCGGTCCGCGCCGAATAGTAGTAGATACCGTACAGATATAGTTATAAAAGTGGTGTTTAGGTCAAACTAACCTAAAATTAAAGTGACCAACGCTTTTTGATGCGACATCTTTCAGCTACCCAAGAGGCAGACTAGGAATTATAATTTTTATTTTAAAAACTTTTGCAGAATTCCTAAATTAGACAAGTACAAAGTTCTAGATAGATGTCAATTTAGGAAAAATTATTGTTGTATTTAAAAATATGTATATAACCTTTTTACAAACATTTATTTAAAATAACAAATGCTTTAAGAAGAAATTTCTAAAAATGGGATTACGGTCGTATCGAGTTGTTTCAAACGTTCTTCAAGAAAAATTCGGAATTTTAATATTGTATGCTCTATCTAAACTGTTTAAATTTTCCTCTTTAGTTATATGGTGAGACCAGACAACAAATACCAGAGGATTTTGGAATTAAATGATCTTATTATTGATTTCAGGTAGAGTATTAATTGAGCTCCATTGCTGAATAGCCCAAGTGAGCAAGAAATACAATTAGCCGCTTCAGTTTATTGGCAGGTTGTTTTTTCCGCAACAAAAAGAACACCGCAAAGAAAGTAGTTCTACAGATTGTGATGTATTGAGGTGAAACAAACTTTCAGTGTCGCACAAACAATGTTGTGATTATTTCGGTGGACTACTGAAATGGAGGGAAACCTTTTCCCGTGTTAAATATGTTGAAAGAATGTTATCTGCGAATAAATATATCCAATAAATAACGAACTGATAGTAAATGATATTTTTTGAATCTAATTCTAAAATATTACAGGGTGATTACAAAAAACTTCCCCTATTTAAGAGTTTCTAGCTACCATATCGTTCATAGGCGTACTTACTATACGGCGCGACCGTTTTGGCACCAGCCGTTTCGGCGCAGGGTGATTCTGCGCTAGAATTAAATGAAAGTAAATAGAACTCTTTCATAATCCTTCTAAAAATTATAATTTATAGTGCTTCAAAAATTTTTCCACTTGGACAACCACGCGAGCTTCATTACTAACCACCCTTTCCCACATGCAAAGTGTGATCGCTTGCACAGGAGTTCCTGCAATTTTTTTTTGAAAGGGAATAAAATGCTGACTTTTATCACCTACAATAGTGAAAGAGTGAAAGTTTTCAGTATTTCGATCTTTATGGGGGTGGGCACCACTTTGATATAACCTGGTAGGGAATTTTTTTTACACTTTCAAATTCTATAAACAAGTTTTCTGTTAACATTTTGTGTTTGTTAAACCTTAAACTGGCTAATAGTTAATCGTTGATAATAATTTTTGAGTATGTGAGAAAATGCTCAAGCAATAAAATTTTGTAGTTTTCTGTAATATTAAGCATATTAATAATATAGTTATTGTAAATAGGTAAAAATAGGCAGGTTTTAAAACGGACGTCCCAATGATATGAAGAACCTAAACTAGGTCTCTGTCCAGTTTTTACGAAATTTTTTTTCACCATACATCTAATTTTTCTCAGTAACATATATTTTGAAACTTTCTTGTATAACCTTTGTTGTCTGTCCCGGGAGCAGTCGCACCTATCAAACGAATGGGGGACCTCGTGGATATGTTATACCAAGGGATGGATTCTCGCGTTTTAGTTCTCCACCTACTTGGTTTTACAAATAATAGTACTTTAAATAAGACACAAAACAATAAACTATCATTTGTGTATGCATATAATTTGCTCACATTCATTCGTGCAATCCTTAAAAATTAGGTTATGTGTTACATACAAATATATTTGTGGAACAGTTCACATTACCGTTTTATTTTAATTTTTTTTTGATAAAGCAATCTCTACATCTTTTGTATCCCATTTTTAATCTTTTGGCATTATTTCCTTTTCTAACGTAGTTTCAGATGATGTATCGAAGGCATCTTTGTAGGCATTTGAGAATCACTTGTATTTTCAGGGATTTTAGTTATAATATTTTTTGCCACCATTCTGACATTGGTTCTAAACTTCTCTTTTATTCATTTTGTTCCCCTTTTACCGGGGTAATATTCCCCATTTTTCGGAGAATTGGGACTTTCTGAATTTTATTCATCAATTTCATCACACATTCTTCAGTCACTTCTATTGTTTCCTCATCACATTGAACATTATAAACTACAATATCTTGTTAATTTTCACTAAAAAATCATAATCATTGGTAGAAACCGTCTCAAGCAAAGAAAAAAGCCGCCATACCAACCGATTGAATGGAATCCACAGACAAAACTAACTCTACCGGCACGCGCGCGGGTATCTCATACACAAAAACCTCGATTCCCAGAAACAGCTTATTTCTGAATTCTTATCTTAACTTGCAATTTGAAGAATGTGACCTTGAACTCAGCTACACGAGACCCCACACATTTTGGAAAAAAAAAGGGGAACGCTATGAGACTAAGAATGCTCGCCTGGGTATAGGAGATACCCAGTGCGGGTCCTCCCGGGTTAAGGGCAATGACTTTTCATGTTTAGAAAACGTTAAAAAACAGTTTTTAACTGAAAGTTTCATTGAAAAAGAGTTCAAACATATTCTATATACTCAAGTTTAAAAATACCATATGAATGTAATGGTTTTTCGAATATTTATCCTCACGACTATTTGTAAACTTTCATTCCATTCCACCAGCTCAAACGATCTCAAACACTGTAATTGCGTTCCCGTAGATGATTTACCGTCCAAACACCGTTCCAAATCCTATTCCGGGAACCAATTTCACACGAAAAACGTTCCATTTCATTCCCAGTACCGCATTCCGAAGCTCAAACTAAAGCAAATAGCCTAAACTATTTCACCCAATGACAACACAACCCTATACTTTCGGCTTTAGGAGATCTCGCAGCGTATTTTTTCCTCCTAACAACCTTTCATACCTGATACACCTCCGAAAAACTGATGAAAAATGCAACGGGCTATCCAACACAGTTCACTAAACAAAGGGATTTTAGCGCTTTTTTTTCTCCCGTCGCCTCTAAATTTATCACAGGGCTTTTGCCCCGCCACCTGCTGTACTGATGTATGAGATTTTCAAGATGCATTGAGTTCGGTGTTTTTCTTCCAAATCTTGTTCGACTCCTTTTTTTTCCGTGTCGGGTTGGAGCTTATCCAACCGATCCAGGTTTTCCCGGAAAGTTTCATTGTTTCTAGATTTCATTTGAGAGCTAAGGTGGTGGGGGTAATGGGTTTGTGTTCCCGGTCTTACCAATGAGAAAGGATACTGTAATTAGGGGTCATTCTCATAGTGCACTGAACAATTTCAAGAGGGTTTTGTACATTTCCCCTTTGTGATGCCATAATTTTTTTTAAAATTGAAACGGTACCCAATATTTAAACTTTTAATTATCTTTATTACCACACCCCAATTGCCTGCTTAGGCAGGCGAGCCTAAGATTATTAAACTTTTAATAAACAAAAACTTGATATTTTTATTAGCTTAGGAATAATTTAAATTTTAATTTCTACTTGAAAGATTTACATGCACAAAGATCTGTGCAAAGCAAAATTAAATGGACGGGAGGAGGCAAGATCCAGGGACAGGGGTGCTTGAAGAAAAATAATCGAGGCCTTATGTGCCAGCTTAACGGTGCGGAGATAATTAGTATGTAAGAATAATTTAAACAATATATAAAAAGGTATTAAATATTTCATTTAGGCCTTATTCACCTCTAAACTAACCTATGGTTATCCTGGAATCAAATATTCTAATTGGGAGTTGAAAAAATGCAAAAAGTACTAGGCGAACAATAGTTATCAAGTTCCCAAATTGCACAGCTCATACTAAGTATGCCAAGTTTATTTAACTGCAACTAGAAGTAATATAAATTGGACGAATCTTAAACGTTTGTGCTGCTTAGGTTAGTGTTGAATTCAGCCGTTCGCATTTTAATGGCAGTGAAAAAGTTTTAAAAGTGTGATATCACATATTTCTACAAACATAAAGAACTTCCATCTTAACATATGAAGCAGTTTTTGAAAGGCTAATAAATCCCATATTTATAGATGCATGAAATATTTTTGAATTTGAGTAAAACTACGGTCAAATGCTTTCTGTAGGGTCTTTACGCTTCTAAAAGCAATTTGCTTCTTTTCTAAATATATCACCAATTTCCTATTAATATTTATACCTTTTTGGTAATAGATACTATGTAATAAACATTACGTTGCAAAATGTTTAGGTTTTGAAATGCATTATTAAATGCATTATTCAGTTAAAAATTAAATATTAACATATAAAATAGATATTCTGACACGAATATACTAGAAACCCCAGGGAGGTTTTACTATAATCAAACAACGTTTCACATTACCCACTTACTTCTATTTTATACTTGAGAGAAAAACGTAAAAGATAGAAACACTCTTTACTAATCAGTTAAGTAGAACACCATGTAAACACACCTAAAGGCATCTTGTATATTTTATAAGTTAGTTTACATAAAATGAAATTTTGAATATATTGTGAGTGAATTAGCTTGTTTTATTTTCCTTCAAAGATATTAGGTACTTGTACTAAACATGCTTATAAAAGTTTTTAAACTGTGGTGAAATAACTTTTATTTATACTTCACTGTTTTGAAGCTTTAAAACTATTAGGGAACTACAGTGAAGTTTTAAACTGAATTTCTTTTAGAGATTGTATTTATTTTTTGTTTTCATCTTATAAATGTGTTCGATGTCACTCAAAAAGAGCAACAAAGAGTTCAACTCACTCCTACTTAAATTCAAAGTTAATTTTTTTTCTTTTTAAGGATTCGTCTTGTTTTTTCTTATAACTTAGATGAAATCTAGATTAAATAAGTAGTATTTAATTTTGGGATTCTTCTTCAGTTATAAAAAAATCTGAAAGACAAACAGTAATATTAATTTCCTTAATGAATTTTGTTAATTTATTAAAGTTATAAATATATTGATAGCTCAAAATTTCTAATATGTCCCGAAAGAAGTATTATTCAACAAAGCAGAGTGTGTTAAAATTAGCAGGTAGTAGATCTTAATAATTTTAGGTTAAATAAAAAATGATAAAAATCTTAACAAAAAAATTCAAAAATATCCTTTTAGGTTTTTAAACTTTCTGTAGCTATCTTTCCTAATACCCTACGGATTTATAAGGATTAAAAATCAATTAATTATATTATTAAAAAACGTTTCTCCTGTACAAAATTTGTTAAAATTTTTTCACACTGTAAGTAATTTTTTCTTTAAAAATAAACAGATCAAAATAAATTTTAATGAACTAGCTATTATAATGCATGCCTTTCACTAAGTCATAAAGTGTTACTTTCCTTGACACTTTCAGTTACATTTTTAAAACAAGTATTTCTCTCATAGAAATTTTAACCACAATTTATACTACCCCCTTCTCTTTAGAACAAGTGGGATACTTCACACTTCACGACTACGCATACACTCAGTTACCCCATAAGAACCCGCCCCCTTTCTGCGACAAAAACTCCTCCTCCATAATCCTGAAGAGTCACTTCACTACTCTTCACGAGAGGCAATTCACTGATATTATAAATGCAAAGTGCCCTCTACAAGAATCCCTTCCCGGAAACTAACAGGATTAAATTTGGCGTAGACGAATTACCACCGCAGCTTCCCAGAGTACACTCTTTTTAATTCCATTTGCCACGGTTGAGCAACTCAGATCATTTTCTTGTAAAGAAAGATTAAAAGCGGCCCTTTCCGTACCCACGAGACCTCTGCTCTTGAAATTTGATTAAACTCAGCAATGAGCAAAAGCACGGTAATAAATTCTAAAGAGCGAGAGGAGAAGTAGAGTTCAGCTTGGATTATCTCGAGATACGGGTGAAATTTAATAATTTGAAATTCCCTCTTAGAGGGGTTATAATCAGTTGCTCTTGTCAGATTTCACTTGAATTGTTGTTGTTCTTTTTGTTTTGAATGGGGTCTTTTGATATTTACTTATGGTTGAAGAAGTGAGTGGAAGCAAAGGAAATTTTATTTGTTTTAAAGGTTTTCTATTTGATTGTTTAAGTAATCCTTTTCTATAAAAGAAATTTGGCCGATGATGATTATTGTCAGAGATATTTTGATATATTTGAACATATTCTCTTAATATTATGGTTAAGGGAAGGATATTCTGCAGATTATTTTTGAGGTATATTTTCAGATCTTTCAATTTATTTTCCTGGTTTGGTTGTTATCTCTAATAGCTAAAGTTTATTTGGGAAATCAATTTTCACATTACGCATTTTGAAAATAGGCCAATGTTTATTCTGAGTTGAATTAATTGGAAATAAGACAAACTCCTTCTGTCTCTCAAAAAAGCCTACTTATAATTGAATCGTCAGTTTGAAGAAGGGAATAAGTCCTAAAAATGACAAATTGACGTTTTGTGCTCAAAACGATCTCCACGCTTTGCTCTACACATGGGTGAAAAGAGGGGAGAAATAACTAACTCCTATACGGAGATATCGCCCCTCGAAGTTGTGAAATCGATGTCCATTCATTGTATTTTTCAAGTTAACCCATTAAAGGCCGCTATATGAACTTTTTTTATGTTTTGAGGTTCAATATACGTCTCTAATCATATTCCGTTTAAATTTTAAGAAAATCTTTATTTAGACCGGAGATATGATATGGTCCCAAAATGGGAGCTTTGGCGCTTAATGGGGGTAACGCGGATTTCTCCATCCTTGTGATACTCGTTCAATGGCAAGTTTCTATACCCAGGTAGCACACGGACATTGGACAACGATGTACCAATACTGGCCAATATCGCGAATATCGTAGAATATCGGACATCGGAATCACGATATCCGACAGCTTTGATCGATATTGTGTAATTTTTTATAAGAGAGAGATAAAAAATATATTGAAAAACATTTTTTTTAACGTCATTTGGATGAAAAATTAGTGTAAATATTTAATTGGACCTTTTTACCCCTGTTTTGGTAAAATTGCTAAAGATGATATCTGTGAACTGATTTTGATTAACATTGGCCAATATCCGAGAAGTCAATGTCGCCATGACGATTTCGATCGACATTATATGGCGTTGCGTAACCGGTGTCAGAAAAACAAGATCACAAGTCAATTCAAAGTCGTAGAAAGGATATTGGCCGATGTTTGGCAGCATTCTAAAATTTCTATTGTAGGTGGGATATTGATTGATAATGAATATCTCAAGTCAGTAATCAGTAATCTCGAATCCGATGTTTTCAGGGGGTCGCGAACACCGCATGACATCGATAGATCTCGTACAAGACGAACATCGAACATCCAGGGTTGATCATTAATGTCCAGGATTTATCAATACTGAACGAAATTGGCCAATGCTATTCGCGACATTGTCTGATATCGATAAAAACGAATATCGCAAATACGAGATTAATCAGTGTTGTTCGATATTATCTAAGGTCGAGCATCGCGATTGGCCGATATTCACGATAGGGTCATTTTGATGAAGGCCAATATCGTCCATACAATATCGATCGATTTTCGTGTGCTACATGGGTAGCTTGCTAAATAAAGTTAGAAACCATTACAAACATATTAATATGATTAATAAAGATAATTATAAGTCATTTAAATGCATATAAACTATATTTATACCATAAATAAAAAACTTGTGAATTTTCTAACCATTTTATTTTTTCTTATTCTTCCATTCTTTTAATTTTTTATGGTAGATTATATGGGGCATGTTTTAAGCAATATAATTTTGCATTTATAATTTTACATTTTTAATATTATTTTACATTTAGAGTATTGATGAAAAAAGGCAACCAGTATATTTACCCCTTATTCTTGGTCAGTAAGAACTTAAAAACCGATCAAGAAGATCCACGCCACCCATATTTTTGTTATAAGATCCAACTATTCCCGGTTTGGTTAATCAATTTTCTTTTTAAATTTTGGGCACCAACGTTTTGCCTGTTCCATAGGATCCATAGCTTCAAAATTTGAAGCTAAACACACCACTTTGTTATCCTTCCATTTTACAATACTAAATCCTTTGTTATGTTGAGTCGGATAAAAATTTTATCGGCATTTTTACGCTAAAATTGAGGCAAGATTCTTCTTAAACACTCCTCACTAGCTGAACGTAAAATCTAGAATGCAGAGCTAACATTTCTCACACACGGGAGCATTCCTCAAACATGTTTTCTCAGAAAAGGGACCTACCGAGACAAATTTTAGAGGTTACCGTGACTAATTTAAGTGGTTCCAGGGGCAATAAAACATCTGGATTTCGACAACACGAGATAAGAAATCGAAGGGGCCGGAGAAAAAAGCGTGGGACCCTACAAAAAGGCAATACAAAACAGGAAACAAGTGAATTCAATGGATACGTTCCGCGAACACCGAGGGGATTTTCGTTTAGTCACTTCAGGCCAAAGCTCCCATTTTGGGACATTTCTAAATAGACAACTGTAAAACCCTTTCAAACTATTTTTCTTGGACTCTGGTTGTTATGACTTAAAACCATAATTATTTTTCTTCATAATTGGGGTTTCAGAACTTTCAGGGTCCAATATTTTATTTTTTATGAATTTTTTTTCTCATGAAGAAAAAGAGGACAACTTTCGTGGAGTTTGAGAATTGTTTAAACATATAATTTATATTCCAATCTTTCTGAAAAAAATCAAAAATGAAGCTCAAAACTTCAATAATTAATGAAAAAAATTTCAAATATGTACCTAAATTACTTGTCGAGAAAAAAATCCCAATCACATGTTCCCAAAATGGGAGCTTTGGCGCTTAATGGGTTAATTTGGAGTTAAAGTTAATTTGTCTTTCTTTTCCTATTCTTTGAACTGTAAACTAAGTTAAAATGAAATTTTTTATTTAAAATTTTTTCAAACTTTTTTTATGCAGGGAATATTTAACTCCATTCATATTCACTCACTCCATTGATACTGCTCTAATAACTCAGTTTCACTATAATTTTGAATTTTATTTGTCTTATTCCTTTTATTTCACCCTTTTGTGGTGTAAACTAAGGAGAAATATAATTTAAATGTGAATTTAAGGGTTTTTTAAGATTTTTTCATCAGAAAAATTTCATAAGGTTGAAGAAGGGAATAAGTCCATCAACTTATTTTGACTGTAAAATATTTTTGAATATACTTATATTTGTTTTGATGGTTGCTCTGTTTTCTAAATAGGGTTGTGAACTTCCAGTAAAAATTTGGTGATTATACAATGAAAATTCTATTACTTATACAGTTTTTTTTCGATTTTTTCAAAACTTGGTTTTTGGACTTATTCCCTTCTTCCAACTGACGATTCAATTATTTACAGACAAAAGGAAAACTAATATTTAAATAAATGAAAATTTGAATTGCATTTGTATAGGATGCATAAAGGGTGCATTATAAAAATATTGTGTATTCAACAGTTTGTATTTTCCGAATTTAAAAATGTTATTAATTTTGGTGAAATTCCAATAACTTTCCCCTTAAATATTATCAAGTTGTTTTGAAGTATATCACCAAATATCACCAAATTTTTTTCATGGTTTATTTGCACATTTTTATGGGTCAGTTAGCATTTTGGGGCGATATTTCAAATTATTGTCATTTAAAACAGGTTGGTGATATTTAACGGGACATTAAATGAATGGAATTGTATTTTCTACAACGTTTCTAAGGCCACGGGTAAATTATTTTCCAATGAAATCACAGAATGGAAAGGTTTTATAAGTTGAAATTAATTTAATAATAAAGCTCATTTCTATAAAATAAATTTATAGAAGCTAGTACCTACAAATATTCATAGTGTGTTAATAAATTTTGTCTTTTTTTACACAGAAAAGTGCATTAGATATTTAGATAAAAATTAATTTACATTTAAATCTATTTGGATATCAATTAAGCTTAATTCTCTTGAGTAAAATTTTCCTTTTTAATCCGCATACTAAAGTAATTATCTAGAATAAATATTTACTCATTATTTTGTCTGTTATATATTATTCCTGTATATCTCGTTATTTCTATAAAAGTCTGCAATGAATGTGTTGGAAGTCAATTTATGTTTTCATTGAACTATTAATACTTTTACTGACATAGAGTTAAAAAAGCAAAGTAAATTCATCGAAAATAAAGTTTTTTAATGTAATTGTTGGCAATAAATTTTTATTTAAACACTTCAGAAAATCATTAAAAATTAATTTCTCATTGGAAAAAACAAAGATGGTTTGATAGCGATTCTCTAAATAATAATCATAAAATAAACACACAAGTTCTTTATCAGTTTGTTAGCAAGTAAACTGAAACTCTCAATCATGGAATATTCTTCTCTATTCAGTGAAAATCCAATTTAGAACAACTTTAAAATGTCTTTTTTCTTTGCTATTTTATTTCTCCTTAGAGATGTTTTTCGTAGAATAGAAAGGAAAAAAATATCTTTTGTTTCCAAAACACTCAATTTAAAGTCAAAGTAAGAATACAAGATTGAATTAATTTAAAATTTATTTTACTTGTTTTCTGATAAACAAGGTTTTACTTGCGAAAATGGTAGTTTGTTATATTCGCCGAAAATATTTAATACATTTTTAACTAGGCATTCCGTTTTGCTTGATTCTTTACTTCACACACATTTAATTAATGATGAAGTTATACGTTTTTTATTGATATCTGCTTTTGCTTTTAATGTATAATCTCTAATGTTTAATTATCTAATATTATAAATGTCTTCAGGTCCAAAGTCATTTATTCTAGGTTAGCTTCAATATCATTGAAATTCCTTTCTTTAACAAAAATGTTTAATTTAATACTTGGTATTATCGATTAGTATGGCTTTAGATTTGGAAATAAACATTGGTTAAATATGACTAATTGGTCTATAAGTAGCCGTATACAGACAGTAAACCAGTTGTAGAACAGGTATTAGGGAAATAAAGGGTGACAACAATGATGACTAAACAAATACCTTATACCGATTCAGGGAAATAAAGTATTGTTTCGATATTTTTTTTGCACCAACGAAATAAATTTATTCAAAAATTCCCTCTACAAGTCAAAACCGGAATAAATCCAATCACAGGTTTTCCAAAGAGATAAGTGTTTTTATAAAAAATGAATAATGACTTTGAAAGTTTTAAACCATTTCCGTCATTTTTTATTACCACCCTCATTTTTTTGTTGCATCAATTTCCGAACTTCAAATTTCTATTTGATCACAAATTTTTATGGCTTGATACTGGACATATCAAACAGAATACACGGACTCCTTTTCTTGGCAGCTAATTCTTTATTTTATATCCTGAGAAAAGGCAATTTCACACAGCTCATAAGAATTTAGACAACGACCACAAACAATATTTCAGCCACTCTAGACCTATCCTTCCAAACCTGGGCATACAAAAAATACCCGTTGCCAAATACCATTAACCCAATAGTCGTCATTAATCTCGATTGCCGTTCTGCCGTCAATGGCTTGAAATCGAGCGCCTTCTAGCGAGTCACTTTAGAACAGTTCCTTGGAGACACGTTCTCTAAAACACGCATAAATCACTTTAGGCCACGAACAAAAGGATTAAAATGTCACAAACGGCGTAAATTTTCAGCGGTAGAAGGGAGATAGTGGCAGTTTCTTGATCAAGTCCATTTATATCCATCAGGAGTGGAGGACTTCTCGTCGATGCCTTCTACTTCACCAAATTGGGTTTGGAAGAAGCTTTTTTTCGCAGGTTGTCGGAAAGTTTATTGGAAATAAGTGTGTAGGGGTTTTCTTTCATGATTTTGCATTCCTATGGGTTTTGGTCGTCCGAGTTTCATTTTCTGTGGCCACATAGTTTCATTGTTCTGAAATAGACAAGGAAGATTCTTTTGTTTTTCTTTCGAGGGAAGAATAATGGAAATAGAGTTTCGGAATCTTGTAACGGGAATGTCAGAAAACACTGTTTTATTTGTCGGACGTGAAAGTTTCAGAACTTATTGCCATTGGTTGAATAACTAGTTAACACATGTTTTTTCACTGAAAATGCACAGTGAAATGCTTTATTATTTTTAAACTGTAAATAAAATAGAAACAATGTATAAAAATATTTATAAAAAGAGTATTTGAGTCAAAGAATACTATTTATGCAAATTGCAGAAGATAAGGAGATAAAGTTTAAAATAAAGAGTTCAAGTTAAAAAATATTTGTTTTAAGAATTTGCAAATAAGATTAGTTTAATGAAAGGGAAATAAGGTTTTCAATTTATGAACCTTTTAACTTACTACTTCATTTTTAATGTAAATTTCATTAATATCACCAAATAAAAATATTTTTTTAGATAAATTTAGTGTTTATAGTCTGAGTGATGTTGATGTTAAACATGTTACACTTTGTGTAATTATATTCAAAATAATATTGGAGTTGTCACTAAAAAGTGCTAATTTCAAAATAAATTCTTCAGGTTTTTGTTTTATGAAAAATGAATTAAAATATTTGAAAAACTAGGGAGCTACCGCCCCCTGCTCTCTATCGCTCGCCAACCCCCGTTAACTGCTGACGCTGATACTTAAGGATCTCTTTGCCATCCTCACAAAACACAGCTCACAGCACTTACTCATTTTATAAAACATTCTTAAAACAGGGGAACTACTTCTCTGGGGTATTCTTTCAAAAAAGAGGAATATTCATTCAGCCGCTAAATTTTAACAGTTCCTTTATGGCAATATGAATTGGCGGATCGCCATTTAATTCCAAGAAAATTAGTAACAAAGCAGTGTAAATGTTCTTTTACCATTTCCCCAAGGTAATGTTTTTCTCACACAGATCCATTCAGAAGCACTGAAACATCTCCGGAATAAATTTTACTTTCTTAAAATTTGTAATAATTTTCATTGATTGTCTGTGAAAAATGTAGTAATTATCGTAAACATCACGAAAATTTAGAATTTTGCTTCATGAGAACAAATAAACATCGAAATTGTGTCAGTTTCATAGCAATGACACGACTGTTCTGACTTTCGATTTTTATCTTTATTTCTAAAACATTCCCCCGCCATATCTAATTTTGCGTTTTGGTATTAGTTACCTTTTACTACCTTAAATAATATAACTTGCAAAAGGATATAAAATAATTATTATTGTAATAAATAAATGCAAAAGTTCAAAATTTCTGAAAGCGAGTTTATATTTCATTGTAAATATAGTAATGATTAGGTTGCCACAACGACAAAGATAAATATATAAATATGAATTAATTATTTAAAAATAAAAGATAAATTAATTATACATTAGTTTTAAATATAATTAAAATCGTTTGAACAGCAAAAATATAAATATTGTTAAAAAGAATCCAATATATATTTTTTAAATTAGTGTGATACATAGAAAGATGATTATTTAATGTATTTGAATGTTAAAAAACCAGTGAAATATATTTTCAATTGTTTTAAAATTCATAGTTTCTTGCTGTGTAACTGCGACCTTATCCGAAATCTAAAAAAATGGAAATATTTTAAAATTAAGAATTTTTTTGAAAAATCGAAGGGCTTACTCGGAAATCCGGAAAGAATTCGGACATTTTAATACCATATATGTGTCATTTGGTTCAGTAATTAAAAAGCATTTCTCTGGAAACCGTTAACCAAAAACTTTTTTTTAGAATAGAGAGATACATTTTTATCATTTGAGTGTGTTAGACCCAATATCCAAAGAAGCTACAAACCAAATAAAAAGACCATTACACTTAAAAAACCTACAGAAATTTAAAAATGACAATAAGGTGTTCCTTGATTTAATAAACTTAAAACAGATGATTTTTCTTGAAAAAAAATTACATCACATGTGTTTCATACGTGTAAATCAATTTTCAGCTAGAATAGCAGTTGTAAAAAATATTTTTTATGAAACATATGTTTATACAGTATAAAAAAAGAATTATGTGGAAAAGGAATTCTTAAGAAAATACATAGGCGAAAATACTGTTGATTATTTTGAACTGACTGAAGCTCATGGCTTGAATTCTTTTAAAAGCATTACGTCATAGATAGAAAATTCAGTCATATTTTTACAATGTTCGAAACTTCAATAATAATTTTAGTTTGTCGAAGTATTTTGTATTTTTACGAACCAAGGAATGCCTTTTAAATGTAAGGAGTAGAAATTTTAAGTTCATGTCAATCACTTTTAGTTACAGCTTTCTCAACTAGAGCATCTGTGGAAGCCGACACATTTCTCACATTTTTGGAAGCAAAGTGTCTGTGTTCTTTTTTCCACTGTTGCAAAACCCATTTTTCTTGCTCCAAACTTTAAACTAATCAATAACACTGGCTGTTCAACACTGACGAGACGCTGAATCTGTGTTGAGTAGGCAAATCCCTACTGCAGATGTGTTAAGGTTTTGCCATCTGGCAGCAAAATAAAGAAAAAAAAAAGGATCTTCAACAGATTGGATGACAGCTTTTGTGTTGAATGAAACAACGTGTTTAGAATATCCTGCATCCATGTTCTTGTGGAATATTTAACACTTCCTTGTGGCGTGTTTTAGAGTAAGGAATTTCGTTAATTTTTTTTAATTTTAACGCTTAGTTCATAATTGTTGCAGAAAAATAGTTCCAGAGAGTTAAAGACTAAGCTTTAAACAGGAATAATTTAAAGTTGTTTCTTTTGTAGGAAGTTTTCAAGTACTATAAGGACTAAAGCGCTTCTCAAATTTATTAACACACTTCTTTACAAGTACTAATAAGGTTTTCTCTCTGTCTTCCCCTTAACAAATTTTATCATACATAACTTATAGTATTTTAATGACTATGGTGTAGTACCAGAGATTTTTAGGACATCTTTTGTGAAACTCATATTTATTCAACTGATCTAAATAGAATTTATTCAGATATAAATTATCTCTCTATTCTAAAAAAAAGTTTTTGGTGAACGGTTTCCAGAGAAAGGCTTTTTAATTACTGAACCGAATGACACATATATGGTATCAAAATGTCCGGATTCTTTCCGGATTTCCGAGTAAGCCCTTCGATTTTTCGAAAAAATTCTTAATTTTAAAATATTTAAATTTTTTTAGATAACGGATAAGGTCGCAGTTATAAAGCAAGTACTGTCAATCAAATTATTATGCATCCAATCACAACGACCGATTGACGCCATATTTTAAGATGAAACATGTTTTTTTTCACCTTTTAAAAAAGTACTTTCTTGATGAAATATCACTCAAATACTGATAAAAACATATTCTAAAAACTTACATGTATGCCATTTTATACTAAAATTTCACACTTTATATCCAATATTTATAGTTTTTAGTCTGATTTTTTTCGAAATTAATTGCAAACATAGAGTGATGTTTTGTCTCATATTATTTTCAATTGCTTAAACGGTATTGTTTAACAAGTCTGGGTTTAAAAAAATATGAATGATAAACACTAGGCATATTATAGTTACGAGTTACTTTAAAATAATGGTTTTTGTTTGGTCCGAATATTGATAAACAATTAGAATTAGTTATTTTTATAATCATAGATTAAACATAATTAAGATGATTATTTTTAAAAACATTTCGTTAAAATTTTTGATAAGTTGTGGTTAATTATTCAAACTTTTAAGGGATATTTATTCATCGAGGGGATTTGGTGGTGTATTTTTGCAAAGTTGGTTGACGTTTTTAATGTAATTGCTTTATGTAAATTTCTTAAATTACATTGTTAATTAAATTGTTTATTAATTACATTGTTAATTAAATTGTTTATTAATTACATTGTTAATTAAATTGTTTATTAATTATTTGTTAATTAAATTACATAAATTACTGTAAATTGTTTTATAAAGTGTATTAAGTTCAGCGAGTTGGAATTTGTGGGAATTGCGAAGCAATTCCAAAAGGTCCTGCGTCAGCAGTTTACGGGGGTTGGTGAGCGATAGCGAACAGGGGGCGGTAGCTCCCTAGTATTTTAAAAATTAAATATGCAGCTCAATCTTAAAATCTAAATAAAAGATACGTATATAAGTGTTCTTCTAAAACTTAAAGTGATAAAAATACGAGTTATCTTTGGATACTGATCTCTCAAATTGCTAGAAATTAAGGTTTCGTGTAAAATATTTATGCATTTAGAGATCCTTAGGACTATCAAATTCACTGAAAATTGATTTAACCTATTTTAGAGTTAGTGATAAAAAGTATGAAGCTCTACACAAGAAACCATTTTATTTCAAATGTTTCTATGAAAGAAAAACGTAATAAAATTGTGTATACTTTTCTTTAATAATTAATTTTAATCATTAATTAAAATTACAACGCCATCTCTGTACCAATGTCCCTCAATTTTCCAATAACTCACTCCCTTATCCCCCTAGGAAGCTTCAACCCCTTGAGGGGTTATGCTTAACGTGACCAGACGTCCCGTTTTGAACGGGACTGTCCCGTTTTAGAGTAAAGAGTCCCGGTTTAATTCGAGTTTAATTCGAGTTAAATCACGAGTTTAATTCGTCACTTTTAAGCTGGCTGACTTTTTCTGAATAAATAACTTTTAAAAAGTGGGTTTTTTATTGACTACCTGTCAATTAACCTAAATAAACCAATGTCCCGTTTTGAGTAAAAAAATAAATGGTCACCTTAGTTATGCTGCTAATTTTTAGAATCATTCGTAAACACCTTTTTACTTCTTCATGATGATTAATGGTGTATACCTTAACTTTGAATACTGAAAATAATTGATCAATATTTCAAAATTGTTGCTACACTAAGGAAATACTAAAACCCTAAAGATTTTGGAGCAATTTTAGGAAATGAGCAGATATTTTTTTCAGTACTTTACGATCAGTTCTACTCAAAACTTTTATGACCTTGTGTGATGCAAAGCTTTTGTGATAAACTATGGTTTTCGGCATCCTTAAAGTGATTTCAGAATATTTTAGATTTACCAAAGAAATTTACACACGAAGACGGTGGATTATTATCTTAAATGTGTGTGATTTCCCTTTTTATTATTAAAAGAACTAGAGCACTTTATTTTGTACACAATTCATTTTTTGAAGCATCAACTTGTATGAATAGAGATTGTTGTTAACATTAAAAATATTCCCTACAGATACTTCTGACAGTTGCTACTAAGGACCGTTTGAAGCCCTCCAATATTTAACCTCACATTTTGAGAAATTTCAACATAAAATAGGACCTATAGTGTGTTGTGTGTTTGATAACTTTAAAAGTATTATTAACTTAAACCTTAAACTTTATTAAATATTATTAATTATTAAAGTAAACTTTATATTATTGCGGAAAGAAAAGAAAAAGCTGATCTACAGGGTGTCCCATAAATGATGGGTCACACTTCTAGGGGGGATAGTAGACACCTAGACGAGTCAGAATCACATAGGATTCGGGAGTCCCAGACCAAATCCCAGGGAGTTAAAAATGGAGCGACATGACACCCCAAAAAATTATTGAAAAATTCAGTTTCTAGAAGAACTACTATTGGTAAAAATTTTATTATGGTCTCAAAAATTGTGGTTTAATATGACCTTTAAAATTATCTTAAAAGGTTTCAGTTTAAATTTTTTTTATTACAAAAAAAGTTTAAAAACCACAAAAAATATGCAAACTCTGCCAAAACTTTATTTTGTATTTCGAAATCATTTCCTTTGATTTAATAATCTGAAAGATCATAGTCGAAAACATTTAATTCCAAAGTGTCACTTAAAAACCATCAATATTAAATGCTTGAGAGCCTGTTAAAGCATGGTTTAAGTCCGTTTTTTGCGTCCGCAAACTGCCGTTTTGGAAACGGCTACAGGAAACCTGTTTGCGCACGCAAAAAACGAACTTTCACAGGATCTCAAGCGTTAAATATTGATGGTTTTTACATGAAACTTTGGACTTTACAACTATGATCTTTCAAATTATAAAATCAAAAGAAAGAATTTCGAAATACAAAATGAGATTTTGGCAGAATTTTCACATTTTTTTTGTGGTTTTTTAACTTTTTTCATAATAAAACCAATTTTGAAGTGAAGACTTTTGAGATAATTTTATAGATCATATTAAATCCCAATTTTTGAGACCATAATTAAATTTTTACCAATAGTAGTTTTACAAATTGAATTTTTCAATAATTTTTTGGGGGTGTCGCTCCATTTTAAACTTGCTGGGATTTGGTCTGGGACCCCCGAATCCTATGTGATTCTTACTCGTCTAGGTGTCTACTATCCCCCCTAGAAGTGTGACCCATTATTTATGGGACACCCTGTATATATTTAGAAATTGCATTTTGTAAATGTCTGTATGTAATATATTTACTAGTAAAAAAGAGAGAGAATAAATTTTTTTATAAAGAAATAAATTAAAAATTAGTACCCTGTGTTTGAACCATTGAGGAAATTTTGACCATAAAAAAGGTAGCTTAAATTTTAGTAGTAATTAGTTTTTTTGTAACTATTATAATTATGTATATTTTACTATGACAGAAACCACAACGAATAACTGGAAACTTAACCATTTTTAAGAATTAAGTATATGAAGTGTTAAGAGCAAATTGAAAAAAAATTGTGAGTGTACTCTTCCTATTGACTAGTCAATTGAAATTTTGAGTTTTGCATCCATTCTTGACCTCTTAAATTGAAATAACTTTTCTCTTATTTTCTTTTGTAAAGTATCTTACTTCCTTACCGGGAAAAAGTAGTTTAAATTATGCTTGACGAATAATTAAATTCAACTTGAAAATGGTGTATCATTAGCAAGGGTTCTTTGGGTAAAAATAGTTAATTATCGTAAAGAAATTTGCTTTACTCCTTCAGCTTGTCAAACTGAAGCGAAAATGATTATTAGCCGATCACATCAGCTTGTGATCACACTTATTTTGCTCCAAAATATTTATTTCATAAATTTCCTTAAACACACACTTTACATTTTAAGTAATTAAAATAAGCTATTGAGTTCACTAATGCGTTTGATTAAAACTACTCTTTTGAAGGAGTCTTTAACTAAAATGCAAAGCAGGATTGCAGGAGTTTTTAAACAGTGACGCAACAGATTTTAAGTATTGCTTCTCAATGAAAAATGGTGTTAAAACAGACTCTCTTTCAAAACAAGTAGCGTTTTAAACCGAAAGAAGGAAATTAGTGAGACAGGTTAGTGAAAATAATTAAGATTACTTGGAAATTAATTGAGTCTAAGTCGAGAGTTTTTATTATTTTTGTAACTTGTTCACTACTTGTCGAAAGAGTTTATCTTTAAAGCAGCTCCTAACTTGATTTGTTTGGAGGTTATACTAAGAACTAAGAATATATTTTATTAATAAAGTTAAAATAGTATTTTCTATTTTTCATGTAACAAGTTAATACCTGATACCTTCAAATTTGTTTGTTTTATTTAAAGCCTCTAATTTAAACATTTGTTGCTTGAAGTAAATACAAAGTTCTGACTTCCTGTTAATTAACCCATTAACGCCCAAATTATCTTTTTAGGGGGCGAATTGAATAAAAATCATGAATCTGGTGTATTTTGCCTTAAATATCAATATTATAAACAAATTTTGTCAAAACAGTCATTAGTTTTTTTAAAAAATGCTGATCTAAAAATAGATCACTGGGCGTTCGGAGGATATTTTTTGTCATAAAGCTAAGTACTAGTTAAACTTCGAAAATATACTTAAAATTAAAAAATAAGTATAAATATTTGTATTTCTCTTTAAAAAACACGTATTTATTCATAAATATGTGGGAAAATAATTAAAAAGTAATAAAATTAAATAGTTTACCCAAAATTAAGTACACAAATAGCCTATGTTGAAAGTAATTTTAAGGGGAAATTGAACCAAGAACTTGAAATTTATATATAAGTATATTAAAGAAAACATATGACATGACATAAAATTATAAATAAAAGGCATTGGGTTAATTTTTTGAAAATTTTGTAGATTGATTTACCATAAATTAATAACATTCATGAAATAAAATATAACTTGGCCTAACATGGCAACATTCAATATTGCTGCTTGTTTGAGCTTTTCGGCGACCTATTCCTATTCAATAAACTACTTTCTCTGGCATAACGTCAATTTTAAGGTTACAAAGGCTGGATAAGGGCGAATTTAAAAAAAATATAATAATAATTTAATAAAAATATTAATAATCCTCCGATTTGAGATTTTCATAACTCCTTGATAACCTTTAATTGTCTTATAATTTCCCTTGTGAAGTATTTCAAAACTACTTGTGTTGTATAAAATAAGTTTATGTGAATAAACACCAGTAATTTTATACCAGTAGTTGCAATGCTGTACTTTATTAGAAATGAATCATAATGGCCTACCCTCCATTTATCCACCAGAATAAATTATAAATTTAATTAGCAATAATATAATGTTCAATTTCTTAATAAAATCAATAGTTGACTTAATTTTGAACATTAATGTGTTTTCTCTGACACATTTTGTCAGTTTTGAGTGGAAAAAAAAAATCCTCGTATTGTAAGCAACACAGAAAAAATGAACGCCCGAACGCCCAGTGATCTATTTTTAGATCAGCAGTATTTGTACTTGAGTTTTCACTAAAAAAATTTATTTTGACTAAACTCTGCATTATATCCCAATAGCTACATCTATAAAGATAAAATAAAACTGGAAAAGGATTCATTTAGTGGTATACCTTAACTGTTTTCTTGAAAAACGCAAATGAAGATGAAAAAACTGCAAAATGAGACTCTGAGCCGAATTTTAGCCCATCACTGTTACAAAATAAATGAAGCAAATGCAAAAACCTCATGGTATTAGAATTGGGGGATGTTTCCTCTTGCCATACGTGCAGTTTCGTTACTCTTGGGTGAATTTAAAGAGATTTAAGAGAGAATTTATGACACTATGTTTAGCGATCTAAAAATAGATCACTGGGCGCTAATGGGTTAAATTGGGTAATTAAACATTTCTTGGAAATTTTGAACTAGAAAGAAAAAGGAATTTAAGTAACTATATCTAAATTATCTAAATAAATAATCTTGCTAAAGCAGTTTTATTTTCCTGGTGCTAAATTGAGAGCGAGGTAATATTTTTTTAAAATAAAAGAATATACAAAAAACAAAGTTGGTTACATGAGTATGAGCTAAAATTTCTTGTTTTAAATTTGATAGTAAATTGGTAAGATAATAAGCTAGCAAGGAATACAAATTGGGATCGGTTGTTATTTTAAGTTACCTACCTAGAAACATACAACGAAAATTATTCATATTCGTAAGAATAGGTAGGGAAAAAACTCACATAATCTAAGGGTACCTGCATAAGGGGAAGTATAAGGGTCATACACACACCCATATACTTCACAGTAAAATAGTTTTTCCTCAAATAAAGGAATTTAACCGGCGGCTCTTGTGTCGGTTAATTTCTGTACTTTGAGGAAATATCTAGGTTTTTACTGTCAAAAATAAGAGAAACTTTTCATTATATTTGATGAAGAAGTTTAAAAGTTCTTTTATATTAGCTACAGAGGTGGCTTTTATAACTTTCAAAATAATTACAAGTTAAATAATCCCGAATCGCATTGTGACATCACCAGCAAACATATTACTCCACCTACATACTGGATTTAAAATTTATTCTTTTTCTTTGTGGAAATATTAACTGAAAAAGCACGTTTATTAGGCATACTGACACTTTTTGTCAAAAACATAAGTAAGTTTGGCGCAGAAAAATAATTACAGTATTTTTTGTTCTACACACAGAACTGATTTGAAATAAAAAAAAGCACCGATATACCTCTTAAACTAATCTTGCTACTTGAAACTACATCATGCATAGCTATGCCCCTCTACTCCCGCATATCAATGTTTTTATAAAGCTGTAATTGATTTCTCAATTTCAGGTTAGCAAAAACCTATACTCCCTACGCGTATTTTCCGTCTTATTCCCTTTTCAATTTCAAAAATACACGCAGCCTCCCAATAAAAGTAAACCCGATGTTTTCCCAGCGCAAAAAAAGCGAAGAGGACAAGTCGTTTCCCGGAAACTCGACTACCATTTCCACAGCACGTAACACATGCGGCGGCTTTAATATTCAGAAGAGAATCGAGACATATCCCACAGAAATGGATATATTCGCCACGAATCACATTTTCGATATGCTTCAATTCTAACTATCAATAAAGTTAACTGATGCTTGAAAGTCATGCTTGGCGATCCACTCTCGCCTTTAGGCCTGATCGAGGAATGAAATTCGATATGTGCTTATTTTTGTGAAAAATGGTCGAGCACCGAGCTGGCATGACATATTGTCGATGCAGTGTAAGTAGTAGTGACTGACGGATTTGAGGAAAAGGATTTTTGGGGGATTTACAACACACATGTGTGGATAGGGAAATTACGAGGCATAGGGGAACATGTATGCGACGTGTTTTAAGGGGAGAGTTGGGGGAATTCAATAGCATTTGGTATACATGATTACGAACAAGTATTGTTTATGTAGGTCAAAGAACTTGTTTATAACAACAAAATGCTTTATGTAAGCAGTATTTTTTTAAGCTTGGAAGGTAGATATCAAAGTGAGGAGCTTATTTAACAAAGTTAAACAATTTCAGTTAGGGGTCAATCCGTATCAAGTGATCCAGAGGTGGTCTCTCGACTATTTTAGAACCAAAAATTTTTTTCAGGGTTGATTCTTATATCATTGGAGAGTCCAAAAACACAATCCTTAGTTTTTTTTATCTTAATTTGATTTTTTATGGCAGCCATCGAAAAAGCTGATTTTTGCGTTTGTAAGAGTTTCTGTTAACTTTCGTTACTCCTGACTGGTTTAACTTAAATTCATGCAACAAAAGCCATTGTACTCAGAAAGATACATCCTTTAAAATTTTTGCTACAATGGTTTGGAGAATCATGTCCCAAATATAGAAAAACAGCCCAAAAGTAGAACTTTAAAAATGATGATATTTCAATTTTTGAAGGCGTAGTATTCCCAAAAGATCTATATTTTCCCAATGTTTATTGTAAACAATGTGTAGCCTACTTACTGGACTATATTCTGAAAAAAATTCAACTCTGGTATTTTGTTCTTTTTTAGGTAGTTATAGGCCTCCAAAGTTGGAACATTTAAAAAAAATCTAAACTTTGACCCTCTATAGGGGAGAGTGGGGCTATTTCGCACATGGGGCACATTCGGACAGACGGCATTTCCCCTAGTAATTATTAATTTAAAAATCTGAAAAAAATACCAGTAAATGGATACATGACTACCACCTCCTGCATGAATTTTCAAAGCCCTGAGCTATTTTTTGTATACGTACTAGAAATTTGCTAGCGTTAGAAGCAGCAAAGTAAATTTTCTTGTCATTTTGTTGGCGTAAAATATCAATCAAAAATAACTCTCAAGTGGACATTCATCATTTTATTCAGTTGAGGCACTACTAAAGTAAGTTTCTAGAAAGGTTTTATTTCCCTGCTTTATTTATAAATATCTTGTTGGGATGTGGTAAGCTTTAACTGGTAGATGGGGCACATTCGTACACCAAAAGATGGGGCAGATTCGGACAGTGCAAATAGGCCTCATCTTTCCCATTTTTGATTATAAAAGTGAATTATATGTTTATAAGTGCAGTATATTTAATTACTTGAAGTTTAATTGTTTTTTATTGTAATTGTTTTAAAATTTGGTGATAATAGAAAATAACATCTTAAAGAAAGCTTCAGTTTTAAGGAATTATGATCCAGATTTAAACATTGAAGAAATAAATGTCCCTGATAATTGTTTAATACCAATTGACTTGGACTTAAGGGATTTTATTCTAGTAGAATTTGCTACTAAAAAGAAAATTTTGTTATGTTGGACAAATAGAAAATTTTTAGTTGAATGGTGCTTATTTAAAATAAATGATGAAAAACTTTAAAAACTTTAACCCTTTAGTGCGCAGCTTATCATATATGCAAAGCGATGTATCCAAGCTAATTCTCCCACTCCTTTTAAACTTAGATGCTCAAATGCGCGGTTTACCACATCTGTAAAGCAGTGTTTTCAAATGTATGGCATGAGTTTGCTAATTTATGGCTTTACACTCAAGTAATAAGGCCAACAGTATTGAAGATCGCGGAAATCACAGATTAACGATTTCGGGCTAATTTGATTGCAATTAAAAGTTAGTAAAAAAGTTCAGATAGATGTGATAATTTTTTATATCAAAATTTGGACCTTTCTTGTCATATATTTGGCTTTGAATCTTCAAAGTGAGTATTTCTTGATTCTCTAGGGCCGAATTTAACCACTTATCATATATCTGCAAAGTTGCGCATTTAGGTTGCTTTTCACATTTCATTTTTAGATGTTTGTCTCAATGTTTCTATGGATCTATTTTATTATTTTAGGCAAATTTTACATGGTTTATGGGTTGTATCGTTGGTATATATTTTTTAATACCGATATTAGTTTTCTTGAGGGTGGATAAGATTTTTTTGTGAGAACTTTTAATTTGTTTCCTTTTATAAAAAATTTAGTTAATTAAAAATTTTAATTTTTTACCAACATTTGTTAACAAGTTCCAGAGGGTTTAAATAAGCGTCAGCCCCTCTGGATCCACCAGTGTAAGAATTATATAGTTATTAACTCATTACCGCCCAGCCAGGGGGCATATTTCTAGAACACTAGACATGTGAAAGATGCACTTTTAAATGACCTTGGATTTATCCCATGAGAATGAAACTTCACACGTGGCAAGACAAAACATTCCTTCAGAGGTTATGAGGTTTCTTTTCAAGTTGTTATGATTTTTTTATATTTTTTCTCTTTTTTTATTCCGCTATAGTGATGATAGCAGTGCGTTTGTCTGAGGCTGATGGTTTCGTTTTGATGTGTTTTTGTGTGTGTAAAAAATAGCAAATTGACTCTGGGTGGTTTATTGGGTTTTATTTTTTATCAATGTAGCTATAATACTGTGTTATAACGTGGTTATTCTGAAAAAATTAATATTTTTAGTAAAATTACAGGTAGAAATGTAGATAAATGCTGGGCGTTGGATCCACGTTTTTTCTGTACTGCTAACTGTTAGTGAACAGAATATTAGGAAAAATACAGGATTTAATATCCCTAAGTTCGCATTAAACACATTACAGTTTAGTTTTCTCAAAAAAAATTCGTTAGACTTGTTTCAAAATCCCTCAAAAATTGACCCTGACAACCGAAAAAAAGCCAGACCTCGATGTACAGACAGGTATTAAGTCTAAAATTAAGTATAAATAAAGATAATAAGTGATTAAAAGCTTTAAACAAGTTGAAATAAGTATTTTTGTGCTTAAATAAAAAAGTTTCATTCTGACTGCATTGTTTTTAATAGTGTGTTCAAAATAGACCTAAATGCGCAGCTTTGCATATATGCAAAGACTAAATAATTGCCGATAATTAAAAAAATAATTAAGAGGGAATTTTTTTAGTATTTTTCCTAGTGTTTGGGGCTCATAAGTAATCAACAAAAAAATATTGACATTAATTGGAAAATGTGCGCACTAAAGGGTTAAAATTAAGAGGCAGATTTTATAAGGAGCGGGCAGAAATGCGGGGGTCATTATTGTGACCATTTTTGATTTTGATGAAATTTTTATGATGGATACTTCTAATGATTTTAGAATACCCCTATTTTTTCTTTTTCCCGAAAAAAAATTTTTTCGGCCTACAAAAATTCTCAAAGTTGGTCGCGACCCGGTATTTTTTTCGAATCGGCATATCTTAGTACAACATTTTCTCAGTGCATTGAGGGTCAACCAAAGTAATTCTTGCGGTAACAACATGTCCTTAGATAGCTTAATCAAATTCTTTTGTGAATTTCATGGTTCACCTTCCCTGCAAACTGGAAGGGTTCGCCAAACTTTGTCGAAAAAAATGAAAAAATGCCAAATTCGAGCCTTTATTGACCCCAGCATTGAGGGTCAATCACAGTTTTGACGGTTAAAGTGTGTAGTACTGCTCAGTATTAACTTAATCAGCCCATTGGTTGTATGGTTAACCCTCATGGCAGCAGAAAAATGGCTACTTTCGTAGCTATCAAAACAAAAAGAGGTCATTTTGGTGACCCCGTATTTCAGAGCATTGAGGGTCAATCAATAATTCGAAATATACGTTTCTTAGTACAATACCTCTACTTTAAGAATCAGTTGACAAACCTATGGCGTCTTGATCTGTGATCACGTGAGATTGATTTTTGTAACTTAAAAAATGGAAAAAAGGTCATTTTGGGGACCCTGTATTTCAGAGCATTGAGGGTCAATGACGAACTGGAAATATGCATTTCGTAGTATGAGACCTACCCTTTTAAGAGACAATTGACAGAATTATGGAATCTTGACCTGCGATCACGTGAGATTTATTTTTGTGACTACAAAAACGGAAAAAAGGTAATTTTTGGGATCCTGTATTTCAGAGCAATGAGGGTCAATGACGAACTGGAAATATGCATTTCGTAGTATGAGACCTACCCTTTTAAGAGACAATTGACAGAACTTTGGTATTTTGCCCAGCGGGCACGCCTAAGACTTACTTTTCTACATAGCGAACACATAAAATATGTGATGCTTACAATTAGCTTTGTAGGTTGTTTTCAAAAATTATTTTCAAATTACATTTGGTCTTCCAAAGGAAATACCACCACGAAGATTTGAATGACGAGGTGCATATTTTTCTTATCTCTACTGCAGTGTTTCCCAACGTGGGGCGTACGCCCCATCGGGGGGCAATAAGTTTTTCTAGGGGGGGTCAATTTGAAAACTTTTAACCAAATTGTCACCTTGTGGGGCATGGACAACCAGGTTTTATACACTTTCAAAGATTTTTGAAAAAAAAATGAAGTGGGGGCATAGACAATTTAGAAAGGCTTAGCTGGGCCACAGACGGAAAAAGGTTGAGAAACATTGCTCTACTGTAATTTTTTCTTTTATCATCTGCAAATCTAAGGTTCATTTATATTTTTATTTTATTTCAGTATTTCGGTATTGAAGCTGTTGGGGAAATCAAAAAGATAATTTCAAAGATTAAAGAAGATGAAATAACTTGGGAGAAATGACCTTTTTTGTGTTTATATTTGTTAAAACTTATTCTTTGAAATATTTTACTGCTTTATATGTTTAAGGCTAATGTTTTTCAAATTGTCTTAAATCACTGCTCAAATAAAAATTTAATCTAATTATATGGTTTATTTTTTGGTGGTATTTCCTTTGGAAGACCAAATGTAATTTGAAAATAATTTTTGAAAACAACGTACAAAGCTAATTGTAAGCATCACATATTTTATGTGTTCGCTATGTAGAAAAGTAAGTCTTAGGCGTGCCCGCTGGGCAAAATACCAAAGTTCTGTCAATTGTCTCTTAAAAGGGTAGGTCTCATACTACGAAATGCATTTTTCCAGTTCGTCATTGACCCTCATTGCTCTGAAATACAGGATCCCAAAAATTACCTTTTTTCCGTTTTTGTAGTCACAAAAATAAATCTCACGTGATCGCAGGTCAAGACTCCATAATTCTGTCAATTGTTTCTTAAAGGGTAGGTCTCATACTACGAAATGCATATTTCCAGTTCGTCATTGACCCTCAATGCTCTGAAATACAGGGTCCCCAAAATGACCTTTTTTCCATTTTTTAAGTTACAAAAATCAATCTCACGTGATCACAGATCGAGACGCCATAGGTTTGTCAACTGATTCTTAAAGTAGAGGTATTGTACTAAGAAACGTATATTTCGAATTATTGATTGACCCTCAATGCTCTGAAATACGGGGTCACCAAAATGACCTCTTTTTGTTTTGATAGCTACGAAAGTAGCCATTTTTCTGCTGCCATGAGGGTTAACCATACAACCAATGGGCTGATTAAGTTAATACTGAGCAGTACTACACACTTTAACCCTCAAAACTGTGATTGACCCTCAATGCTGGGGTCAATAAAGGCTCGAATTTGGCATTTTTTCATTTTTTTCGACAATGTTTGGCGAACCCTTCCAGTTTGCAGGGAAGGTGAACCATGAAATTCACAAAAGAATTTGATTATGCTATCTAAGGACATGTTGTTACCGCAAGAATTACTTTGGTTGACCCTCAATGCACTGAGAAAATGTTGTACTAAGATATGCCGATTCGAAAAAAATACCGGGTCGCGACCAACTTTGAGAATTTTTGTAGGCCGAAAAAATTTTTTTTCGGGAAAAAGAAAAAATAGGGGTATTCTTAAATCATTAGAAGTATCCATCATAAAAATTTCATCAAAATCAAAAATGGTCACTATAGTGACCTGCCCGCTCCTTATAAAATCTGCCTCTTAATGACGAAACTTTTATTTTCCCAGTAAAAAATGATTCAACATTAATACAAAAAGATAATATCGTATTACAAGTTCTCCAACCGTCAGTTTCAGGTGTTAATAAGCAAGCTATTGGTTCACTTTTCTTTTCGAATAAAACCTGACAGTTAAAATATTGGTTAAACTTTTTCTAACTAATTATATTATGTTAAGTATGTCAATGTGCAATATACTCTTCATTACAATTGTTTTCCTCATCAAAAACTTAGATATTCAATATTTTCCGAAGCTGTTTTCTTTTTGTAAAAAAATCTTCAATTTAGAGGAAAAATATGTAAAAGTGCCAAATATTTCGTTTAATTATCCTTACTTTAAAGTGCCATAAACTTTTTAGTTCGTAAAAATAATTATTGTATAATTTTTTGCATGTGTACGAATGTGCCCCAGATGTGTGCAAAACTGCCCCACCCATGGGGCACATTTGCACGAAATTTCTCGTTTTTTAGATTGATGATATAGGTTAGAAATTCTAGATGAATGCGACCAATTATCGTTCTAAAATATCGGGAAAGGTCTTAACTTTCATTTGAATCCAAGTTTGTTTCAATATCTCATCTAGATCCAGAGAAATATCCCGAAATGCCCTTTTTGTGCGAATGTGCCCCGTTCTCCCCTATCTCTGTTGGAATATTTTTAAAAATCTGAAATTTTTACAGGTAAAGCCTCACTAGGGTATCATCCAACTGTAAAAATTTCACGTTTGGTATTTGCTTTCAAGTGGAGTTATGAACCTTCAAAATCTGATGATTTCAAAAAATCCTTACTTTGACCATCTATATCTCTGGTGGAACAAAGTTTAATAAATGTTTGAAAATTTCCCAGGTTACGCCTCACTTAGGTATTATCCTCCTGTAAAAATTTCATTTTTGGTATTTACTTCTAAGTCAAGTTACAGGACCGTAAAACAATTAGTTGGGAACATGATAAAATCCATTAATGTAACGATATCCTCATTCTTCAGTTTAATGTTCTTCAAACGTAACGTTTTTATGGTCATGTAACTTGACATAGAAATAAATACCAAAGATGAAATTTTTACAGGAGGATAATACCTAAGTGAGGCGTAACCTGTGAAATTTTCAAACATTTAAACTTTGTTCCACCAGAGATATAGAGGGTCAAAGTAAGGATTTTTTTGAAATCATCAGATTTTGAAGGTTCATAACTCCACTCGAAAGCAAATACCAAACGTGAAATTTTTACGGTTGGATGATACCCTAGTGAGGCTTTACCTGTAAAAATTTCAGATTTTTTAACTGTTCCAACAGAGATATAGAGGGTCAAAGTTTAGATTTTTTTTAAATGTTCCAACTTTGGAGGCCTATCACTACAAAAACAACAAAATACCAGAGTTGAATTTTTTTCAGAATATAGTCCAGTAAGTAGGCTACACATTGTCTACAAAACACATTGGGAAAATATAGATCTTTTGGGAATACTACACCTTCGAAAATTGAATGAGTACAATGGCTTTTGTTGCATGAATTTAAATTAAACCAGTCAGGAGTAACAAAAGTTAACAGAAACCCTTACAAACGCAAAAATCTGCTTTTCGATGGCTGCCATAAAAAATCAAATAAAGATAAAAAAACTAAAGATAGTGTTTTTGGACTCTCCAATGATATAAGAATCAACCCTCAAAAATTTATTTGATTCTAAAATGGTCGAGCGATCATTTCTGTTTTTTCTGAACCACTTGATATGGATTAACCCGTAGTGTAAAGAAAAGATAGGAAGGTTTAATGGGGGAAAATTATACTTAAAATACAAATATAACTACTTTTCTACAGTTAATTCATATAAATTCTGGCTTAAATTTACTTTCAGTGACTTCATAAGTGGCTGATTTGAACGTTCTCAATTTGAGAGCATCCAATTCGTAAATCTAATTTCAGATTAAAATTCTACACTTTAATTTTCTCTTATCTGAATAATACTTTATTTTAAAGTGTGTTTAATGTATATTGACTAGAAATTTTATTAATGCACTTTAATTGTAGATTTTAAGTTAATTAAATGTAAAAGATTTAACAAAATTATATCCTAAAATGGAGTAAAATTGTATGTGTTCTCTTATGTGTGTACTTTTCACCACTAGTTTTTAAATTATAAGGGATGAATTAAAGAAGGATTACAAGGAGGAAGAAATACAATCAAGCCAACAATGGAAAGAATTTGAGGGAGTTTTAAACAAGGTTATTAACAATAATGTTAAATTTAGGCAAAAGGGAATATCTCGTAAAATTACACCCATGTGGTTTTAATGGAAAACGAGAAAGGCATTAAACTTGAAACAAAAAACTTTTAAATTATACAAACATACTGGTAAGGACAGTGACAGGGGGACGTATTTAAAGGCAGGGAAAGACTTCAAAAATATTAGTAGGAGGCAGAAGAGGGCATTGGAAGAAAAACTTGCTAGGGATATCATTTGAAATCCAAAACAATTTTACGCTTATGCGGGAGAGAACAATAAGTTAAGTACTACCTTGGGGCCGCTAAAGTCAGGAGAGGACAAATTGGTTCAATATGATGTGGGTATGGCAAATTTATTAAATGATTTTTTCATGGGGGTTTTTAATAAGAACTTTAAATTAGAGTGTGACTCTACAGCAGTTGGTAATAAAAGTGGGGAAATTCCAGATTGTAGATTTAATAGGGAGGAAATAATACATCTTCTAAAAAGCATGAAGCCAGCTAAAGCTCCAGGTCCGAATGATATTTATCCAAAAGTGCTTGTGGAATGCCCAGAGGAATTAGGGGACATATTTCTGACAATATTTAAATCTTCATACGATTCTGGTTTGGTACCAAGAGATTGGAAATTAGCTAATGTAACCCCGATATTGAACAAGGGACCAAAATGGGATCCAGACAATTATAGACCAGTGAGCTTAACATCAGTCATTTGTAAGATTTTTGAAACCATATTAAAAACACATTATGTTGTACTTAGAGGAGGGTAACCTACTTTCAAGTAATCAGTTTGGATTTAGAAAGGGTAGATCCTGTCAAGCTAATCTCTTAAAGTTCTATGATTAAGTAACAAAGGATTTGGACAAGAAAAATAGTGTAAACATATTTTACTTAGATTTTCAAAAAGCTTTTGATAAAGATCCACATGAGGCATTGCTCTTAAAATTAGAAAACTTGGGTATCAAGGGTAAAATCTTACAGTGGATTAGGAACTGGTTGATAGGCAGGAAGCAAAGAGTGCAAGTCAAAGGTAATTATTCTCAGTGGGCAGAGGTCATGAGCGGGGTGCCACAGGGATCAGTATTAGGGCTAATACTCTCCATAATTTTCATAAATGATATTAGTCAGGATATCAGCAACAAAATCAGCATCTTTGCTGACGACTTAAAAATGTGGGGGAGGGTTGATACTCAGGAACAGGTGCAAAATTTACAAAAGGATCTTGATTTAATATCAGTATGGGCTGAAAAAGGGTGTATGTTAGGTAAATGTCAGATATTGCATATGGTTGGTAGGAATGGTAGAGCTGAATTTTATCTGCAAGGGGACAAAATAAAAGAGGGTAATATGATAAAAGATCTATGGGTGATAGTAAATGAAGACTTTAAAATGGGTCAACAGTGTTCAGATGCTAGTAAGAAGGCTAATAGGATATTGGGTATGCATTAAAAAACTGTTTCTTCAAGGTCTGGGAATATTATTTTGCCATTATATAGGGGATTGGGGAGTAGGGTGGGCCGAAAATACACTTTATTTTTTATTTCTGTTCTAATAGCGCGGAAAGGGTGCCACTTGGGTCCAATAAGGACGGTGTAAAATATTGTTTTGATTGGATAATATCTTCAGCTCCCGCATCGCACTTAAAGTTTGAAAAATTGGATGACTTTTTTACAAAACAACTAAAAAACCAAAGATTAAACTCTCAAATATTGTTCATGATTTTTTTGTGAGGAACTAATATAGTTATAGACATAATGTCACAGGTTCCATTCTTCTATCACCCTTCTTTCGTTAGATATAATTTTTTAATGTTCAAAGAAATTTGGTAAAGTTGTTTTTCCTGCATTTTTAAAGAGCTAATAACTCTAGAACTAAACATTTTAAAAACCTGAAATTAGTCCCATTTTGTTCGTAATTTTTTTGTCTTTGATTTGATGTGCATCATGACCATCATTTTCAAAAAAATTTTCAAAATTAAAAAAAATGACAAAAAAAAATTTAATAAAAAATTTTTTTTTGAAAAACTTTTTGAAAAAATATTAAAAGCCTTTTAACTCTTAAAATGAACATTACTACTAAATTTCAAGGAGAAAATTAAATTTAATCATGTTTAAAAAAAATAAAATATTCGAAATTTAGGCAAGTCCCATAAACTATCCCTAAAATTATAGTCACTCATGGAAAATTCCTAAACTTGCTTGAGGGTGTTCATATGACTTAAGACATGCAAAAAATGTCAAATTAATTTCAGAAAATACGACAATTAATAGATTCCGTACAAAATCTTACAATGCTAATTCCCAACTTTAAGTTAATTCAATTTGCATGCATTTCTCCTAAAAACACCTAATATTTATGCTTATATCTAATTGTTTTTACTTTTAACAAGTCAAATCAAAGTAAATAAAAGTTTTAGAACACAAAAAAATTGGATATAAACACATTTCTATGGAATATTCAGGTAAAATTCATGCACGTAAATTAACTTAAAATTGGGAACTAGCAATGTAAGATTTTGTACCGAATCTATAAATTGTCGTATTTTCTGAAACTAATTTGACATTTTTTGCATGTCTTAAGTCATATGAACACCCTCAAGCGAGTTTAGGAATTTTCCATGAGTGACTGCATGATTTTAGGAATAGTTTAGGGGACTTGCCTAAATTTCGAATATTTTAATTTTTTTAAACATGATTAAATTTAATTTTCTCCTTGAAATTTAGTAGTAATGTTCATTTTAAGAGTTGAAAGGCTTTTAATATTTTTAAAAAAGAATTTTCAAAAAAATTTTTTTTATAAAATTTGTTTTGTCATTTTTTTAATTTTAAAAATATTTTTTGAAAATGATGGTCATGATGCACATCAAATAAAAGACAAAAAAATTACGAGCAAAATGGGACTGATTTCAGGTTTTTAAAATGTTTAGTTCTAGAGTTATTAGCTCTTTAAAAATGCAGGAAAAACAACTTTACCAAATTTCTTTGAACATTAAAAAATTATATCTAACGAAAGAAGGGTGATAGAAGAAGAATGGAACCTGTGACATTATGTCTATAACTATATTAGTTCCTCATAAAAAAATCATGAACAATATTTGAGAGTTTAATCTTTGGTTTTTTAGTTGTTTTGTAAAAAAGTCATCCAATTTTTCAAACTTTAAGTGCGATGCGGGAGCTGAAGATATTATCCAATCAACACAATATTTTACACCGTCCTTATTGGACCCAAGTGGCACCCTTTCCGCGCTATTAGAACATAATTAAAAAATAAAGTGTATTTTCGGCCCACCCTATTGGGGAGGCCTCACCTAGAATATGCTGTTCAATTTTGGTCTCCATTCAACTTCAAACAATTCTTTGATATTCAACTTCAAAACAATATTTTTAGAAGCTTAAAAAATTACAATCTTATTCAAAATTATTCTTAAAAAACTGTTTAAAAATCTAAAATTTTTGAATAGGATAAAACTGTTCAAATCACTCTAAAAAATCATTCGTACTAATCACTTCTAGTGTTAATTTTTGAAAATCCTCCAAATAAGTGAAACGTGCAAATTCACTCTTTACTCCTTCTCTATATTCTATGCAAACTAGTAACTCACGGGAGTGAATCCCTCAGAACGAACAGTGAAAGTGAAACAGTGTGAATGAGCCTTAAGCTGCTTTTCAGAATCTCAAACTTATCACATTTTAAAGTACATTTTCCCATTTGTCAATATTATCACAAAGATCAGCACCACAACGGACAGAAAAAAATAAAATCTTCCCCCAAACCCCCCATGAAGAGAGCATCCTATGGAACGGTGAACGCCCTTAAGCCCCCGAAGAAAATCAGCCAGCTAGCTGCACCGAATGAGATATCTCCCCTCCGTGGTTAATCTTCCACACTTGGCTTCAGGGGTAATGCTCGGAAATAATCTATTACTACAGCAGCAAAAGGAAAATAAGTTGCCACGAGAAGCTTAATCCCATAACACAAATAACAGTTCCGGAAGATTTGAAGGGAAGGACTTATAATTAGCTATAGCAGCGTTCGGTAAGAAAACAGCGTTCCTTGAAGTGAAATTAGTCCAGGGTGGGAAATGTCACGGGATGTTAACCCTTGGGGGATGGTCCGCAATGCGATTTCTCACACTTGGGGTAATCATTGAATTGTCCTTTGTAGTTGTTGGGATGATTTCGTGCATATTGGGATGATGATATTGCGATTGTTAAAATGTGTAGCTAATAAGTGGGGTGTTTGTTTTCCTTTGAAAGTGTTTGATGAGATGTGGAATAAGGGTGATCGAGATAAGCTTATTGGTCTTGTTATCCTTCTGAAATATGTAAAGAGCGTGATCAGGAAGCTTGAATGTTAAGTTATGTTGATAATAATAAAGCTTATGTTGATAAGCATGTAGAGTCCGCACAGCTTCGTTGCCGATACAAAATAGCAGGTGTAAATATCGATTATCTTTTTTTAAGTTAGGAAAATTGCTTCCTTTTAACGTATTAGGAGAAAATTTTGATTAAAAACTTCTTTCTTAAATATTTCATCTGAGATGCACAAGTATAAACTATTTTCCTAACTTTGAAAAAAGAAAATCAATTTTCACTTCTGGTATAGGAAATATCCAAATCCTTTCAGATCTGTATCTCTCTATATTAAAAAAAAAGTAACAGTGACCGCCGCCGCCGCCGCCGTCACCGTCACCGCCGCTGATTTTGAAAAATTTATTTTTGACCACTATAAACTATCACTACGCAAAAACTATTTGAAGGAATATTATGAAATTTTGACCATTGGTAGACAAATGCATGATGATCATTTTAGTTCCCAAACCTAATTAATTAGATAAATAGTTCTGGAATTATTTAATGTCAAAGTCGAAAATTATTTTTTTCAGCTGCGAGTTCGCCCCCAGCAAAATCTATTTACAGCAGAAACATGATTTTTTGCAGACACATACTCTTAAGTATGAAGTTTTGCACCTCGTCACCCTTTTTTCAAATTTCGAATTATTTTTGGAGTTATTAAATTCTAAAATTTCGAAATTTTTTACCCTTTTTCGGTTTTTTCGTTATAATAGAAAAACTAATCACAGTAGAACTATGATATTTTAAACACGCATACAATTATTTTTTATAGAAAGATTGGCGTTTCGTTTTTCAAAAAATTCGAATTAGTTTTAGATTTATTAAGATACCAAGTTTAAATTTTTTCTTCTCTTTCTAGTCGTTCACTAGAGATACAGGCGATTATTTTTATGAGTATGATTTCTTATTCCCAATGATTCACTAGATACACACGTGCATTTCATAAATTTAAAAGTTTTTTTCATGGCATTTTTTTCTCTATAATAGTTGATGATAATTAGGTAGACTTGCTGGATATTTTTGAAATAATTTCGGTTAAATTATTGGTAAACTAAAAAGGAATATTTTAGTAACAGTTTTATTTTGATATTTTTGTAGTAATGGTCCGCATTAAGTTATTGATAAGTTAGTGAGATAAAAAGTTTCGATTTTAAATGATCATTTACTAAGCAGACAAGTTCCAGGTTTTACTGGATAGTTGAGATGAAACAAGCAAGCTCTGCTCGCTAAGATCGCGAAGCGATCTTCAAAGAACTGCGAAGCAGTTCCGGGGGTTGGTGAGCGATAGCGAGCAGGGGGCAGAGCCCCCTAGTGGTTTAAAATTAAGTTCTACTTATAAAAAAGGAAGCCTTTATACAGGTTTCAAAAGTTTTGTGAGAAATTTTGAAGAAAAGCACTTTTTATATTAAAAGCTCAGTGGAAGGCCTCATTATTGTTATTTCACTGGCTTTTATAATTTATAATATCAATTTAGCACCAAATGGTATCATTTGAGGGAGTTCCTTCGAAGAAATTAGGATTTAATTCATTGCGTCCACCGGTAGTGCATTATTATTTGGTGAGTGCAATGTCCCTAAGTAGCACTTTTTAATCTTAAATTATGGGGCTATAGGGCACAGTTAATACACATAAATAAATATAATCCATCTAAATAAGTAGTTTTAAATATCACATTTGAACCAGTTTTATATCATCAGTAGGGGAGAGTGGGGCTATTTCGCACATGGGGCACATTCGGACAGACGGCATTTCCCCTAGTAATTATTAATTCAAAAATCTGAAAAAAATACCAGTAGATGGAAGCATGACTACCAACTCCTGCATGAATTTTCAAAGCCCTGAGCCATTTTGTTGTATACGTACTAGAAATTTGCTAGCGTTAGAAGCAGCAAAGTAAATTTTCTTGTCATTTTGTTGGCGTAAAATATCAATCAAAAATAACTCTCAAGTGGACATTCAGAATTTTATTCAGTAGAGGCTTTACTAAAGTAAGTTTCTAGAAAGGTATTATTTCCCTGCTTTAATTATAAATATCTTGTTGGGACGTGGTAAGCTTGAACTCTTAAATGGGGCACATTCGTACACCAAAAGATGGGGCAGATTCGGACAGTGCGAATGTTCCTCATCTTTCCCATTTTTGATTATGAAAGTGATTTATATGTTTATAAGTGTAGTATATTTAATAACTTGAAGCTTAATTGTTTTTTATTGTAATTGTTTCAAAATTCGGTGATAATAGAAAATAACATCTTAAAGAAAGCTTTAGTTTTAAGGAATTTAGACCCAGATTTAAACATTGAAGAAATAAATGTCCCTGATAATTATTCAATACCAATTGACTTGGACTTAAGTGATTTTGTTCTAGTAGAATTTGCTACTAAAAAGAAAATTTTGTTATGTTGGTCAAGTAGAAAATTTTTGAATTAAATTATACTTTTTAAAGTTAATGATGAAAAACTTTAAAAACTTTAAAATTAATGACAAAACTTTTATTTTCCCAGTAAGTAATGATTCAACATTCATACAAAAAGATAATATCGTATTAAAAGTTCCCCAGCCGTCAGTTTCAAGTGTTAATATGCGAGCTGTTGGTTCACTTTTCTTTTCGAATAAAACCTGACAGTTTAAATATTGGTTGTACTTTTTCTAACTAATTATATTATGTGAAGTATGCCAATGTGCAATATACTCTTCATTACTACAACTGTTTTCCTCATCAAAAACTAAGATGTTCAATATTTTCTGAAGCTGTTTTCTTTTTTTGTAAAAAAATTCGTAAATTTAGAGGAAAAATATGTAAAAGTGCCAAATATTTCGTTTAATTATCCTTACTTTAAAGTGCATAAACTTTTTAGTTTGTAAAAATAATTATTGTATAATTTTTTGCATGTGTACGAATGTGCCCCACACGTGTGCAAAACTGCCCCACCCATGGGGCACATTCGCACGAAATTTCTCGTTTTTTAGATTGATGATATAGGTTAGAAATTCTATATGAATGCGACCAATTCTGGTTCTAAAATATCGGGAAAGGTCTTAACTTTCATTTGAATCCGAGTTTGTTTCAATATCTCATCTAGATCCAGAGAAATATGCCGAAATGCACTTTTTGTGCGAATGTGCCCCGTTCTCCCCTACTATCAATCTTAAAATATTATTTTTTAAAATTTTGAAAATTAGTCATTTTTCCACTTTTTTAAAATTTTGGAGATCTACATGCAAATCCTAGATTTGGCTGAAATTTCAGACACTTTCTTTTGGGACCAAAAGGAATGGGAAAATCTCTGGGGAGCGAGATTTTTCGAAAAAGTTGTTTATAGCCACCTTCTAATACTACCTATTATAGAAAATATGTTTAAGAGATTATTTGTTAAGTTTAAATAAAGTCTGTAGTTTATGTCATAAAACAGTCTAGAATTTTGGTACAAATATGGCATACTGTAAATAATAATAATTATATTCAATACCTCCTTTTTTCTCTGTTCATCATCTTTTTATCAAATAGAATTGATTTTTGCCGTTCTTAGTTATCAAAATATTATATTTCTCTCGTTATTAAAGGAGGGGGGTTAAGAAACTATTACGAAACGTCGATAACAAGAGATGGATAAATAGACTGTTTTTCTCTGAGGAAGTAATCCTTAGAATATCATCATTAAAAGTTAAAATGGAGACACGGTGCAAGAATGTTTCTTCTGAAGCTAAGAGGTGTACAATCAAATAAAAAAACACATTTCCAGTAAAGAAAACTCAAATACCAACCAATCAGCTCTCATCCTTTCCAACCCTAGTTAACCTCAATTTACAGTCTCTGCTCATCATTCCAGAACCTTACACCTCTGAATCCAATCACCTTTCTATCCTACGAAAGACACCTCCAAGAAACTGGAACATCCCTCCCCCCAAGGAAAAACCTGATTAAAAAGCAGCAAAAATGATTCCGGGGCATAAATTAAGCGTTGTTTTCCCGGTATACATATTTCCCAATCCCTCCCTGCGCGTATTCGCTAATGGAAACAATTTTCCGGTACTTAAATCCAGGATCCATTTTAATTGCCTAGAAAAAGGGAAACCTCCATCTGATAGAGAAAAGCCCTAGCGCCGCAGTAATTTTGCGTTTGAGTCTTGCTGACGCTGGAAGTTATCTGATTTTTCGTGAGTTAAGTGCTTTTCGATAATTAGATGGAGATTCCTCCTTTTTTCCCCCTGAGCCTCCTTCTATTCTTTCCGATTTTCAATGCGTGTATTTGGCCCCCCGATGAATTGGGTTTGGGGCGAAAAAATACACTTCCGGGTATAATTCATAGGTGAGGCATTGACGGTGAATATATCATTCGAGATTAATGCGTCGGTTTCGGATGTTTTTATGGGTTCTTTTCGGTGTTTTTGGGAAAGTGTTGTTTTAATACGGTGTATCGATGACATATATTTGTCTAATGGTGATTTCCATATGCGACACCCTTTTGCCAATACGTAAATGACAAATGTTCACATATTAAACATTCTGAGGACATTTTGTCCTTTACGCTAGGAATAACAACGATAAAAGAGGACGATCATTTAATATTTTAATGTTCTTCTAATATTCCATTTGAAATTAAATTACATCCCTTTTTAACGCTATTTATCCAATAACACAAATTATTAGTTTAATGGTTTTTATCTTATGTCTGGAATTCTGCCTGTTTTTGGAGCTACTATGTGTGTTTTTACTACTTTAAAAAAGTTAGTTTATCAAATAGTTAAATAGTATAAAGTAAATATTGACAAGGGACAAAAGAAACCCCCTCCTAAAAATACAATTTTAGGAAATAATTATAAAGGGTGTTTCAAAATTGAGATGCACGGCTTTTTTTCGGAACCAACACTTCCTAGGGTCATGGAAGTAAGGTCTAGCCCTAGGTAAGTGAGCCTGGAGAATGCACTGAAATAACTTACAGCGCCCCTAGTTCGCACATTTTCAAATTTTTTTAACACGGAAAATAATGACACGGAAAAATTTGGAAATATGTGAACTTTTTCTTTTTTGACCCCTGAAAAAGTGCTATTTTCACATGCTAATATCTCGGCAAATATTCAAGATATTTTCATGATTTTTTTTTCAGTGAGTTCTTCATGACGTTGGCAACAACACTCTCACTGAGGTTTTCGCTCTATCTCTTTAAGTTTTAAGTTAATTTTTTAACTTTTAAATTTCGCCGCTAGGGGCGCTGTAAGTTATTTTAGTGCATTCTCCAGGCTCACTTACCTAGGGGTAGACTTTACTTCCATGACCCTAGGAAGCGTTTGTTCCGAATAAAAGCCGTGCAACGCAATTTTGAAACACCCTGTATGTTCTAATACATATCTCATTTTATGTTCTCTCTCTCTCCCCCTCTCTATCTCACATTATCGTTTATTAGAAAACCATATAAATCACATCGATTATAAAAATAACCGGAATTAATATACTTTTTAGAAAAATATATTTTAAGTTTAAGTTTATATTTACTTTCCATTTGCCTCTTAAAATGATGAAAATAATCATCCTTTTTAGTATTTAAAATGTTCTTATACAAACACAAATACAAAAACAAATTAAGTCGACCAACTTTAGGCTACAGTATTGTTCTTTAGCTTATTTCGTAACTAAGAGTAGTTTTTAAAATTATCTAAAAATAAACCAACTATAGTTAATTGATAAAAAAATTTAAGATGTTACAAATCCTTAAGTAAACTTAATCTTATTAAAAGAATATTTTTAAAAATGATTTTTTGAAAATGTCAGTTATTTTTTTGTTTGCTTTTTTATGGAAGATCCTTTGGTAATTGTATAAAGCGTTCAGTGTAAAAACTGAATTTCTTTACATAGAATGGATTTCTAAACCTCTGATACATAAAGTAAAAAAATGAGTTTTTTAATTTTTAAAAGAATAAAATATTACCCTGAGTTTAAGCTGCCATGTATCAACCCAGTATCTTAGTAGTTTATTTTACATAAAAATAATGCTTCGAAGTGTTTAGAAAGTTTTCCTTTCAAAATTGTTATACTTACCAGTGCATGGTAACACTTAAACCAGTTTTTGTGCGAATCTTTTTTGTGCTTTTTTATTTATGCGATCTTTTTTCTGCCATTTTTTTGTGCGGTGTCTGAAAATTTCAATCCAATGGGAACATAGAACAAAAATGTATTATAAATGGCTACCGAGACATACATAAGGGGGTTTAGTGAAACAACAGTCTTTGCCTACATGGTATCTGAAAAAAAAGTGTACGGAAAGTAAAGAAACGGTTTCTCAATTCAGCTGTAGGGCGGGGATTGCGTTATGTTCCGAATATAAAGAGTTTTTCAATTAATTCAGCTATGCTGAAGGATTTTTGGTACAGGCCTACGTGATACTTTTTTATGCAGTAAATAATCTCCTCAAAAAAAAGTAATTTAATTGTGCTGCGAAAACTACTTTTTATTAGAGACTTAAAGGCGGGAAAAAACCGGGTTTAATCCCAGGAATAAACCCGGTTTTTTGGGTTTATTCCCAGTTTAAACCCGGTTGTTTTGGCTTTTTAGGTTTATTCCCGGGAATAAACCAAAAATACCGGGTTTATTGCCGGGATTAAAACCGGTTTTTCCCGCCTTTACATGTCTACATTTTATACCTACTCGCGTAGTTTTGTGCATATTTTTTATGCGGTCCCCATTCCTCGCACAAAAACAGGTTTAACTCTATATAGTTCTTCCATTTCTGAGAAAGAATGTATGTTGCAGGTGGTTTAAAATATATTTTAACCACCTAATGGGGAAAAATTTGTTTACTAGTAGTAACAACACACTATATCAAGTAAAGGTAAAAAAAAGATTGGATTTCCTTTATCATGCTTACAGCTGTAAGATTTTATACTATAAGGGGTTCCCAAATTTTGATATCTTAAAATTCCATTTACAGTCGACTGTGTTTAATGTATTCACTGAATACATGCAAGTATTATAGAAATATAAGCATTCTCAAAACTACTCAATAATTTTAACACAAATAGTATACCCATACGCATAATATAATAGTATACCAATAAAATAATATTATTTAAGAAACTATGCTCATCAAAACTTTAAAACAATAAATAAATTGTAAGTATCCATTGAAATTAATATTGTGCTGAATCATTTCATGCCCCTACTGTTTGTTTGAAAGATTATTTTCATCCAGTTGACGATAAAAGAAAAATGTCACCCATTTCACTTCGTAACTATAAAACGAGTTATAAAGTTTTAATGCCTAAGTTTTGGGAAAGTTTTGTAGATTAAATGCCCATATTTTATCAAAGCTTTGCATAAAAGATTTAAATGGATTAAACGCTGCATGAAATGTGAACGTAAAATTTAGATTCTTATTTTAATAGGTTTATTTAGAGACCAAATTCCAAAAATTATTCATAGACGAATGAGTTGATGAGTATAAAGAATAAAAATATGTTTTTTCCACTTTTAAGTGCATAGTATTAAAAATTATTAAAAGATATCAGAGATTGCATATCACACTTCACACACATAAATATCCTTCAGTTTAAAAAAAATATTCCTTTGATATTCTAAAAGCAAACATAACTTATAATTACCTACTATTTTCACAGCTTTGTTTCATTTGGAGGAGGAATTTATTTTATAATAGTATCTAACTTAAATAAATTACTTTTAATGTTGAATTTTATAATGGTTTTGAAAGTTTTTTTCAAGTGTGTATGTTCAGCGTAAACACTGCCCTTGAGAAATATGGTTCAAAATATCATTCGTGATCTAAAAAAATGTTTAACACACACATTAGACTAAAAAAGTTAAAAAACTGTTGTGTGAAACGTGAAACACCGAAGGTTAAAGAGCTAGTATTTAAAATAGAAAATTTTAAGAAATGTGTTAACCTTTCTTTAAGCAGAGAAAATAAAACCTCCCCGTAGCTTCAAATGCATAAGATAAATCAGCTGCTATTAAGCAACTAGTGTTTATTATAAATATTGTTTAGTTATTAGTTAATATTCCCCATTAGTGAATATATAGTTAATACATCCCCGTTTGGCTTGTATGTTAGTGTTATTGTCCTTGTGTGTGTTGAATTTACCTATACGGGTTCATACCTTCAGGTGAATTTGTTCAAATAAAAAAAAAATATTTAATTTTATAGCAAGAACTGGCTTAGGGATCCTTATAAATGTTATTTTCTTGTAGGATAATTGCACGCGTGATTCCACTAAAAATGAGCTAAATTAAACCTTAAAATCACAACTGAGGGATTATTCTCCGATTAAATAATATATACCATTCGTTTTCCTTTTATTGAGAGTTGGTGTTTATCTATACAAGTTAAAAATTTCATTTATTTTAGGATATATTTTCAGTTTTGCGCAAAATCTCAGTTGTGACTAACTCTAAAGGAAAAAGTAGTGTAAGTCGCCTCTCAAATTTTGCTTAGAATAGGATATCTGTCATAGAATAAATGAAATTTAGTAGCTAGTATAATAAACCAACCATCATTAAAAGCAAAACCAAAGCTATATCTAATTTAATCAAATAACAATCCTTCATTTATGATTTGAGGTTTCATATTTAGCTCATATCGTTACCACCACGCCAGAAACACGAATCTGCATTCGAAAATTGGCTCCAACCTAGAGATAGTTGTCAGTCGCCAAGTGAGCAGTAATCAGTCCAAAGTGAGCAGCAATCGGCAACCCAATTGACATGGTTGGCGGCCAATTACATCTTGATGCCACCGCGCTTATGATAAGAGTTGCGCGTTTACGATATCAAAAAAAAAATCGAAATCATAAAATACTGGTGGTTCAATCCAGAGATTGTCTCATTTACTCATCTTCAATTTGATTGGTGTAAAGAATCACGTCGGCTTTCCAAGAAGAGTTTAATATTTGGTTTGAAGGGTTTGGTTTCGAATCCTTTAGGGAATGATCGCGCTTCAAGTATATTTCTATGAATTTTCAACTTTGTATTTTGTTTGCATTAAGTGAAGGATCGAAAATTTAAGAGTAAGGCGGTATTAACTTTAAAGACCACGACTTTGAATTGTTGGAATCGAGAAATTAACTCTATTCATGGACTAGTCGAAAATACATCAGAAACACCGGCAAGAAGAAAACACACCAAAAGGTAAAATTTTTTTGGCGGGAAAGCAGTGTAGCCAAACAGCGCCAACCCAACCAGCTTCTAGGCTTTCGCCTGCATTTCAAAAAAGATTCGTGTTTCTGGCGTGGTGGTAGCGATATGATTTGTGAGTCACGCATGAAATTAGTTTAGAGTGAAAATGGTGCAATAAATGAGACTATTATTTACATATTTCAGTACTTTAATTTTGTAAATTCCAATTCAAATGATCTATCAAAATAAAACTAAAACCTTTGAATCCATTGATACACGTCACACACGTCTGTACTATTAAGGTACGTCGAACCGCACTTATTTAAGCGGACCAAATCTTAATAGTGCGGAAAACTTGCCTACCCATAACAGTAACTTGTGTGTGAAATTTTAGCCCTGTCAAATAATATCTTCTGTTCTGTTTTTCGGCCTAAAGTTTTGACTTTTTACCAAAAATTTGCTATTTTGTAGTATTTCATACGGTTCTGTGGTCTTCTGATGCCCAGATTTTTTTCAGGAGGTGTGGTAGGGGTCTAGGGTGATTATTCCGTGAACCCCATCCTCATACCTCCCTTTCCCCAAACGAGAGCTGGGGTTTTGTGGGCGAGCGCGCTGCTCGTAATGTTGGCTTTCCCTCCAAACGCCAACCCTGCGTTGCCTGTTTTGTGCATCAGAATCTCACGTAAACCAATTATTTTCATCAAAGTGACCCAGAAACCACCACTGAGGGGTATCTATCCATCAGGTTCCATGTATTTACTGTTTTTTGTTAATTTTTATTTTCTTTAATTCATAACTTACAAACAAGTATTTTTTTACAATCTACGCTGTAACAAACTGAGAATTGCCATAAGGATGTCTATAGGGATGATACATTGCGTCTAAAATAGTGCTGTTATACAATCGGATTTAGTCTTAGGCAGCTCTCATTTATTTAAGGTTGGCTCATATTCCTAATACAACATAAATACTTACCCCCCTCGAAAATTTTATACATGATTTGTGAACGGCCAAAAAACCCTGAAAAATGGCCCTGAAAAACAAATCAGATAAGTTTAGGCAGCTTTTTCATTTATTTAAGAGATGATTTGACGAAGTCGTTCCGAGCATAATATCTGCCAAGTGGTATAGAGAAAAAACTCCCGAGAAGAATATTTATATTGAAAGAACAATTTGAGTAAATTTCAGTGTTTTCTATTTCTGAAAAAGGTAACTTATCCTAATATCTTCCTTGATTACGCCCGTGGCACCACACACCTTGCTGGAAGCTCCAGTAACTATCTGTACCTTTTTCTCCACTGTCGGTGTGTGGTGGTAATTTAAAGAACTCCCACTTCACACTGTCTTGTGTGAGCACTGTCCCACTGTCCCTGTTTCGCTGCCTTCATGAATCAGCTTTTAAAACTGGTGGAACTGTAATCTGAGCATTTTCCCAGTCAATAGCGTGTAGCTTTAAAATTGTAAGTAAGAAAGAATTAACTTTTTGTCTAAGTTGTGAACCCTTGCAACTGATTGCTTGTTCTCTTCTCGACAAAATTATTAAGAGTGTTTTCTCTAAAGTAAATCCTTTAATCAGTCATCATGCTAAACAAGATGTTTTTTGGTAATGCAAAAAAGAAATTTTAATGCATTTGTCAAGAATTTTACGATACTGAAGAGGTAATATCTTATGCGTAAGACAGAATCAAATAAATGCCGCAAACCTTCTTTAATGAATTTCTGAAGTATGATATTGAACCATAGTCGAACATACACAGTAAGGAGTAAGTACATGGCATAAACGGGGTTGGACCCAGACCCCCTTCGGCCTGTTGAGTTACACCTGTGTATCTAGGTAAGATAAAGTTAGAATTTTTAGAAATAGTAATCGATGAAAATAAGTTTATTGATTTTTACCTCTTCTCTTATGCCAATCCACATGAAATGTAGATTTCACTCTGAAATTACATCTGGTGTATGATCGTAAAGTATTTACCTACTTCCAAAGTGCGCACTTTTCCTCTATATACCCGCTATGTTTTCGACGCATATACAAGGGGGACACAGCTACAGCTAAACAGAGAATATCATAACGTGTTTTAAATTTATCTCATTGATTTTTCAGGGTTTTTCGGCCGTTCACAGATCACTTCTTAAAATTTTCGGGGGGTATGTATTTGTGTTATATTAAGAATATGAGCCACCCTTAAGGGGTGTCAGGACCCTTAACTCTATGAAAAACGCGTCGGAAATGTTACTTTTTAAAACTCCATAACTCATAAAATTCAACCAAAGTGAATGAAATTTGTTTTATAAGTTTAGAGATAGTTCTAAATTATAATTTTGTAGGTGAAAACAAAATTATTTCATTTATTTTATATATATGGCATGCTTTGTAAATACTAAATTTCTTCTTCTTAACGAATGTGGGATCCACTTCAACGCAAATGTACAATCCAATTATCAAGTAAATACAATGCAAATAGTCTTAAATTACACCTAACATTCCCCTCCAGATGCTAAACACAAATTAAAAGAAATTTCATTGATAAATTTTAATTTCTTGCAACTTTAATTTTTTTAAGAGTTAAAAAATTACATTTTTTAACTTTATTTATTTTTATAAAAAAACTAAAACACAAATTAAGAAAAAATTGTGTTTAGCATCTGAAGGGTAATGTTAGGTGTAATTTAAGACTATTTGAATTGTATTTACTTGATAATTGGATTGTATGTTTGCGTTGAAGTGGATCCCACTTTCGTTAAGAAAAAGAAATTTAGTATTTGCAAAGCATGCCATATATATATATATATATATATATATATATATATATATATATATATATATATATATATATATATATATATATATAAAATAAATGAAATAATTTTGTTTTCACCTATAAAATTATAATTTAGAACTATCTCTAAACTTATGAAAAAATTTTCATTCAATTTGGTTGAATTTTATATGAGTTATGGAGTTTTAAAAAGTAACATTTCAGACGCGTTTTTCATAGAGTTAAGGGTCCTGACACCCCTTAAATAAATGAGAGCTGCCTAAGACGAAATCCGATTGTATAACAGCACTATTTTAGACGCAATGCATCATCCCTACAGACATCCTTATGGCAATTCCCAGTTTGTAACAGCGTAGATTGTAAAAAAAATACTTGTTTGTAAGTTTGAATTAAAGAAAATAAAAATTAACAAAAAATAATAAATACATGGAACCTGATGTATAGATACCCCTCAGTGGTGTTTCTGGGTCACTTTGATGAAAATAATTGGTTTACGTGAGATTCTGATGCACAAAACGGACAACACAGGAGGCCGCAGGGTTGGCGTTTGGAGGGAAAGCCAACATTACGAGCAGCGCGCTCGCCCACAAAACCCCAGCTCTCGTTGGGGGAAAGGGAGGTATGTGAGGATGGGGTTCATGGAATAATCACCCTAGACCCTTACCACACCTCCTGACAAAAATCTGGTCATCAGAAGACCACAGAACCGTATAAAATACTACAAAATAGCAAATTTTTGGTAAAAACTCAAAACTTTAGGCCGAGAAACAGAACAGAAGATATTACTTGACAGGGCTAAAATTTCACACACAAGTTACTGTTATGGGTAGGCAAGTTTTCCGCACTATTACAATTTGGTCCGCTGAAAAAAGTGCGGTTCGACGTACCTTACTGTACTATCATCCTCTAACGAAACAGCACTAAAACTTTTTTCCATCGTCAAAGACGTCACTCGAAAAAGAAACTCTTGACGGACTTTGACCACCAAAACTTGTTCATCTCACTTCTCACGCCCCCATCGAACCGCAAACACGAGATCCAGAACGCCCATCCAAGCCCCTCCCACTCTTGGGACCAGCTCCATCACTTTTTTCAAATCTACGTTGGCATCAGCAGTAGCCACCAATCAGCTTTCGCACCGTAAACGGAAATTCCCCAGCTGCAGGCCACAACTGTTGCCATTTTTCCGGAAGAAATTCTTGGAAGAATTTTAAACGGAGCGTGGATTACAAATGGGGATAGCCTGACCTTATCTTTCCTTCACCATGTGGAGCTCCTAACCGTTTGTGTGTGGGCATGGGCTGTATCGGGTTGAGCAGAGAGTGTGTTGTTGGTGTTTTTAGTTTTTGTTGATGATCCAGTTCGGGAGAGTTTTGTAAATAAATAGTCCCCTTTTGCTGCCGCGACAGTGAATTTTAAGTTGTTTCGAGGTTTAAGGTGTTTCTGGTGATACACTTTTGAAAAAAGAGGTAGGTCTTGAGGCTGTTTACAACGCATTGGGTTTAAACACACGGTCAAAAAGATTAACTGGGTTGAAGTAAAGTTTATTGTTATGCATTGGTGTTCTTCTTAGATTTTACCGCCTAGAATTTGAGGATCATATTTATAACTTGTAGGGGAGAGTGGGGCACATTCGCACAAAAATTCGCATTTCGGCATATTTCTCTGGATCTAGATGAGATATTGAAACAAACTCGGATTCAAATGAAAGTTAAAACCTTTCCCGATATTTTAGAACGATAATTTGTCGCATTCATCTAGAATTTCTAACCTTTATCATCAATCTAAAAACGAGAAATTTCGTGCGAATGTGCCCCATGGGTGGGACAGTTTCGCACACGTGTGGGGCACATTCGTACACATGCAAAAAATATACAATATTTATTTTTACAAACTAAAAAGTTTATGGCACTTTAAAGTAAGGATAATTAAACGAAATATTTGGCACTTTATTATATTTTTCCTCTAAATTGAAGATTTTTTTACAAAAAGAAAACAGCTTAAGAAAATATCGAACATCTAAGTTTTTGATGAGGAAAACAATTGTAGTAATGAAGAGTATATTGCATATTGACATACTTCACATAATATAATTAGTTAGAAAAAGTTTAACCAATATTTTAACTGTCAGGTTTTATTCGAAAGGAAAGTGGACCAACAGCTCGCTTATTAACACCTGAAATTGACTGTTGGGGAACTTTTAATACGATATTTTCTTTTTGTATGAATGTTGAATCATTGCTTACTGGGAAAATAAAAGTTTAGTCATTAATTTTAAAGTTTTTCAAGTTTTTCATCATTAATTTTAAATAAGCACCATTCAATTCCAAATTTTCTATTCGACCAACATAACAAAATTTTCTTCTTAGTAGCAAATTCTACTAGAATAAAATCCCTAAAGTTCAAGTCAATTGGTATTAAACAATTATCAGGGACATTTATTTCTTCAATGTTTAAATCTGGTTCTAAATTCCTTAAAACTGAAGCTTTCTTTAAGATGTTATTTTCTATTATCACCAAATTTTGAAACAATTACAATAAAAAAAAATTGAACTTCAAGTTATTAAATATAATGCACTTATAAACATATAAATCACTTTCATAATAAAAAATAGGAAAGATGAGGCACATTCGCACTGTCCGAATCTGCCCCATCTTTTGGTGTAAGAATGTGCCCCATCTTTTGGTGTACGAATGTGCTCCATTAGGGTGTCTCAAAAAAAGCCTTTTTTCGAAAAACATCGGTCCCCAGGGCTTTTCCCATTCCTTTTGGTCCCAAAAGATAGTGTAGGAAGTTTTAGCCCCCTAAGTCAACTCTAAGGTTTGCCTGTAGAGCCCCAAAGTTTGAAAAAAGTGGAAAAAATGACCAATTTTCAGAATTTTTAAAAATTATGTTTAAGATTGATAATGCTAATAAAACTGGTTCAAATGCGTCTATAGGACTTATATAGATGGAATATATTTATTTATACAGGGTGTATCTGAAATGGTGCAACAAACTTTCAGGAATGAAAGTACTCATCAAGACGAACAAGAATCGGTATAGAAAGGGGGGTCCCAGACCAAATCCCAGGGAGTTAAAAATGGAGCGACACTCCAAAAAAATCATTGAAAAATTCAATTTGTAGAAGAACTACTATTGGTAAAAACTTAATTATGGTCTCAAAAATTGTGGTTTAATGTGATCTTTAAAATTACCTCAAAAGTCTTCGCTTTAAAATTTGTTTTATTATGAAAAAAATTAAAAAACACAAAAAAATGTGAAAAATCTGCCAAAACCTTATATTATACTTCGAAATCCTTTCTTTTGATTTGATAATCTGAAAGATCATAGTTGAAAACCCTTAAGTCCAAAGTTTCACGTAAATACAATCAATATTAAACGCTTGAGATCCTGTTAAAGTTCGTTTTTTGCGTGCGCTAACAGCTGTTTTGGAAACAGCTCTAGAAAACAGCTTGCGCACCCAAAAAACAAACTTTAACAGAATCTCAAGCGTTTAATATTCATTGTATTTACGTGAAACTTTGGACTTAAGGGTTTTCAACTATGATCTTTCAGATTATCAAATCAAAAAAGGATTTCGAAATACAAAATAAGGTTTTGGCAGAGTTTTCACATTTTTTGTGTTTTTTAACTTTTTTCATAATAAAACAAATTTTAAAGTGAAGCCTTTTGAGGTAATTTTAAAGATCATATTAAACTACAATTTTTGAGACCATAATTAAGTTTTTACCAATAGCAGTTCTTCCACAAATTGAATTTTTCAATGATTTTTTGGGGTGTCGCTCCATTTTTAACTCCATGGGATTTGGTCTGGGACCCCCTTTCTATACCGATTCTTGTTCGTCTTGATGAGTACTATCATCCCTGAAAGTTTGTTGCACCATTTCAGATACACCCTGTATGTATTAACTGTACCCTATAGCCCCTATAATTTAAGATTAAAACGTACTACTTCGGGGCGTTGCACACGCCAAAGCTTATAATGCACTACCGGTGGACGAAATGAATTAAATCCGAATTTCTTCGAAGGAACTCCCTCAAATGATGCCATTTGGGGCTAAAATGATATTATAAATTATAAAAACCAGTGAAATAACAATTTTGAGCCCTTCCACTGAGCTTTTAATGTAAAAAGGGCTTTTCTTCAAAATTTCTCGTTTCCAGCTGATGAAACCCAAAACTTATACTAAAAAAGAGGTTTGTTGAACTTTTTTAGATACCAAACATTGGATCCTTTATAGGGGTTTGATTTTTTCAAGTAGAATTAAATTTTAAACAACACAGATCGGAAATGACAAGAATATTTCCTATACCTGACGTGAAAATCGATTTTCTTTTTTCTAAGTTAGGAAAATAGTTTAATACTTGTGAATCTTGGTTGAAATGTTAAAGAAAGAAGTTTTTAATTAAAACTTTCCTCTAATACAAAAATCCTCTATAAAAGGAAGTAATTTTCCAAACTTAAAAAAAGAAAATAGATTTTCACGTCTGGTATAGGAAATTTCCATGTCATTTCCGATCTGTGCGCTATAAAATTTAATTCTACTTTTTAAAAATGAAACCCCTATAAAGATTTCAAAGTTTGGTATCAAAAAATTAAACAACCCCCTTTTTTAGTATAAATTTTGGGTTTTATCAGCTGGAAACGAGAAATTTGAAGAAAAACTCTTTTTACATTAAAAGCTCAGTGGAAGGGCCAAAAACTGTTATTTCACAGGTTTTTATAATTTATAATATCATTATAGCTCCAAATGGCATCATTTGAGGGAGTTCCTTCGAAGAAATTCGGATTTAATTCATTTCGTCCACCAGTAGTGCATTATAAGCTTTGGCGAGTGCAACGTCCCTAAGTAGTACGTTTTAATCTTAAATTATAGGGGCTATAGGGTACAGTTAATACATATAAATAAATATATTCCACCAAAATAAGTCCTAAATGACATATTTGAACCGGTTTTATCGCAGTATCAATATTAAAATATAATTTTTAAAAATTCTGAAAATTGGTCATTTTTTCCACTTTTTTCAAACTTTGGGGCTCTACAGGCAAACCTTAGAGTTAACTTAGGGGACTGAAACTTTACACACAATCTTTTGGGACCAAAAGAAATGGGAAAAGCCCTGGGGACCGAGGTTTTTCGAAAAAAGGCTTTTTTTGAGACACCCTAGTGCTCCATCTACCAGCTCAAGCTTACCACGTCCCAACAAGATACTTATAAGTAAAGCAGGAAAAAAACCCTTCTAGAAACCTTCTTTAGTAGTGCCTCTACTGAATAAAATGCTGAATGTCCACTTGATAGTTATTTTTGATATTTTACGCCAACAAAATAACAAGAAAATTTGCTTTGCTGCTTCTAACGCTAGCAAATTTCTAGTACATATACAACAAAATAACTCAGGGCTTTGAAAATTCATGCAAGAGGTTGTAGTCATGCTTCCATCTACTGGTATTTTTTTCAGATTTTTAAATTAATATTTACTAGGGGAAATGCCGTCTGCCCGAATGTGCCCCATGTGCAAAATAGCCCTAATCTCCCCTACAGAAATAAAATCCATACTTCTCTTATCCTACCCGTTAAAAGGGAGATGAAATAGTTAAGCAATACCGTCCCTGCTTATACATTTGTGCTAGCGAGAATCTCGTAGATAAGAGAGATTATACAAAAACGACACAAATGTTTAAATGAAAAAAAAACAGTAGAACACTTCAGATCATGGAGTAACATTCAGTACATTAAGCATGTTTCTTTCCTTCCTTTCTTAAAGGCCCAGTGCTTTTATTGAATTTAGAATAATTTAATTCTTTTATCAAAACCAACCAACTCTGAAAGGATTTGAAAAAAATTCTACTGAATTCAAACTATAATCTTGATTAAATCCTTCCTTTCTCCAGCTCTTGGCACCTAAAATTGTATTCGAAAACATAATGATAAGACCAGATTTTCTTTTCAGATTTCCAGAAGCACGTTTTTTTGTGTTTTGATATTTTGCGACGGCTCAAATAAATTTTTTGCTAATGGCTGGCACTTGTAATTCAACACCGTTACTCATCCTTATTCCATCTCAACAGTTAAAAACACAGAAAATTTTTTTTTCAATCAATTCATGAAAAATACAATTTTTCCCCTTTTATTCTAACCAATGATTCATACATAGAATCAGTTACAGAAAAACTAACAGTATCTCTCCAAAGCTATGACCCAAATAACATAGATAAAATCATACTCTTAAGCCCTGACGATGCAAACGCACTTCGGGAAAAATATCTTTCTACCACAGTTGAGGAGATGAGAGCCAGAGTGGACCAACCTCAGCAGCTGTTATTTCGAGAAAAACGCTTTACAAAATTGTAGTAATATTTAAACTTTTTGTTTTGAGGTTAGTATTTAATATTTAGTTTTGATCTTCTCGTGATCAATCTCTCAGCTCTTCAATTGAAAGTCAGAATCAGAATGGACCCAGTGGCTTGATCCATTCTGGCATTAAATTTTTGTGCGATTTTAATTACTAAATCAAACGAAAAAGTGATGCCATCTTGTGGGAACTAAAAAAATGCATTTTTTTCTAACTTAAATCAATAGATATGTCTCTACATTCTACTGAAAAATAAAAAAAACGCTTTTTCATTTTTTGTGGGTTGGTCCACTCTGGCTCTCAGCTCCTCAGTTCATTCCCAAACCAAGTCACTCAGATACCCCATTTTATTATCATTACATGGTAACGGGACTCCATCCGGTCTCCATTTACCACAAAACGAAACACATCCCCAGAACCATCAACAACCACTCAAAAAGAACGACCGGACAGGGGCCTCCTGCAACCCTAATTCGATTCCCATTTGATGACCCCTCACTGGACGAAAAGATGGATGGTAAAGGAATATCCCCTCTCCCTGTGGTCTGACCACCACTCGGTATTTTTGACGTCAACAAAACTTCAACTCCACGTTTGCTGGCGTAAGTTAAAGAAAAGAGAACCAATAAAACTAAAACCAACTAACCAAACACCCAGGTCCATGACCACTTTTTTTTCGGAGGGGGGTTACTCGATATTTTTATTACGACAACTAAGTTTTAGATGACATAGCTACGGATAGGATTTTAATTTTGATGCACTAAATTTTAAAATAGTGTAAACAGTGTGGATCTGAAGAAAAATGGGGAGATTGGAAAAATTTTGGAAATTTACCCCTCAAAACAGTGGTTTAGCTCATTTTGAAACGTTTTGGATTACACCCAAAGAGCTCCGCTCATTGTTAATAGCAGAATTTTCAATGAAAAAAGTATAAAGCATAGGAAAAGGCAAAATTTTGAGGGTGTTTTGGGGTTCCTACTACATAATGTTTTTTAATTATGCCCCTAAAAGTGGTATTTTACTCATTTGGGGATTTTTAGATTACATCACCTTCTACCTTTAAAGTAGGGTTGACACCTAACAATATTGAAATCCTTTGGGTAACACCCGATGAGGACCTCTCCTTGTGAGTCACATAATTTTAATAGGAAATAACAGTATTCAAATCTATGTCAAAATTTCAAGGGGGTGTTGAACCCCTAAAACCCCTCTTGGATACGGCCCTGCAACCAACCAATATGATGGATTGCCGGGAATCCGCTTTAAACAAAACAACAGCAGCGCTAATCTGAGAGTTGTAGTGTTATAAACTAAACGAGCTTTGTTTCCATGATGCAAATATGGCGGCCGCTTATCTAAATAATAATGCGAGGGTCCCTCAGTAATGGAAGGAAGTTGAAGTTGAGTTGTAGACTGGACGATGGGGTTATAAATTGCGTGAGGTTTGGGGATGAGTGTGGGGGAGCGTTATGGCTCATTAGGGCAGTTTGGGGTTTTGGTTTATTTATTGGATGGGGTGCACAAGTTGGAGTCGTGATGTTGGGAAAAGGTGGAAGTGATACGTCACCCGGTTAATGAGAGGAGGATTCGATTTTGAGACGATTTTGTAATGGGCAATTTTAAAGTTATTGGATTTGGGGATTGCTTTGGAGATCTAATGGTGGATAGGATGTATGGATAAACTGTAGGTTTTTTGAGCTCTTAAATATTATCTCTAACAGCCGTATTCACTGGTAACTTGACCGGCGGTTAAACGACAGTCAAGCTTCTGATTGGCCGTTGAAGAAGGAAAGTTGGTTTTCCACCAATCAGTGGATTTTATAATAATGCCTTTTAAACTAAATTTTCAGAAAACATGGTTGTTATTAGGTTTTCTGTAGATTTTGGTGTGCAATATGTTACAATTCTTGAAACCCCCTCTACCTTTTGTCACAAAGTGTTAGAGATTGATGATTCCTATCCCTCCCCTTCAAGCGTGACATCATTAACTGACGCTCGTCCCTATGGGTAGATAGTTTGACAATGACTGTTCCTTAATTAATTGTTTTTACTTTTTACAGCCTTCAGTGATCTTATTCCCTATCCAAATGCATAAACAATGCAGTTAATGAAATTAGGTTATAAATACCATCAATTTTATTTCATGTAATTATAACAAAACTTTAACAGTAGCAGTAGAACCTTGATTAAGCTAAGCCATGAGTGAGGTTTGAAAGTTATTTCATGGCTTACTGCGATACGGTAATTGAAACACGTAGCGGCTGTACCAATCCTGCAAAAACCGCGTACAGAGAAAGTTTCTCATTCTCGCCACTACGAGCGCGCATTACCGACCGTCTCAATAGAAAAGACGCTTATTAACGATGTTTTTCCCGGTTTTTCCAACGTATAAGGATCGGGGGAAAGGAATTATATATATGCTAAATTGGTTCTTTATTTCCCTTACAATATACATCGACTGATTTACTTAATGTTAATACGTTTATGCTCCGAGACCACCGATATCTCCGAAATACGTCTGAATATCTTTTAAGTTTTTTCAAAGCACTTTAAAGTGAAAATCCATTTTAAAATTAGTTTGTTCATGGAAATTTTTAAGAAAGATTATGAAAATAATCGTTACATTAAAGCGAACGCTAATGTTTTTAATTCCCACTCTTTTTCCTATAACTAAAAAGGAAAATTCAAAGTTATATCAGTAGGAAATAGAAATACATGCAATGTTAACTTTCATAATTTCTTGGATTATAAAAACCAGCTCACTATTATGATTCAGATATAGTGCTAATTCATCTATAATTCAGCCCACTTTTTTTGTCATAAGTATTAAATTGCCTACAGCTTAATATTTTATGAAAATGAGTTATTAATGAACAACAGATTCAATTAATGAGGAAATGAACAACAAGATTCAACAGAAAATGAGAAACAATGTTTATTTTTCAAATTTCTATAAACATAAAAACCTTTTTCACTTGAATTCAGATTTGAGAATTTTGATTCAGATTAATCAACTTATCTATCAAGCCCATTTTTTAAATAATAAATTTCACAGTTTTATGTTTTTTAAAGTAAGATTACAACATTATAATCTTTATTAAGCAACATTAGACAAGTCAACAGGGAAATTAATAAGTAAAATTTTCAGTTTGACAACCTATGATGCAATTAAATTGATTTAATAATGAATTTTACTAAAAAGCAAAAATACCATTGAAAAAATATTAAAATTGATAGGTATTATTTCAACTGTTTGACAACCAAAACTATATATTTTGAAGTAATAAACAGGTTTCATTGAAATATAAAAATGAATACACAAAAAGAAAAAATTTGGTAACAACAGCTTTTTAGCACAAATGTTTTTGCTTTCAGCCTACTTTATGAATTTTACGAATAGAAGGTTTGTTCTGAATTCTTTTACTGAGATAACTTTCACTGACTTTCTTGGCAAAATTTTTCAAAACTATAGGGATAAATGTTTTACAAATGAAATCTCTCAGCTGTAGATGAATTGTGGTCAGCGTTTGAACACATCATCAGTGTAAACAACACGGTAAACAAACGGTCGGTATTACGCCACCTAGCGGCCTCCAGGTGAACTTTTTCTTGTACGCAAAATTCAATAGACTTGAAGGAAACTGGTACAGCCGCTACGTGTTTCAATTACCATATCGCAGTAAGCCATGGTTATTTCTACAGTAAACATAATTGAAATGTGGAGTTGAAAAAAAGCAGTTACACAGCGATGGTGGTTTAGGAGCTAATAAATATACCGCACACTTGTTGATTGCAACAGCGATAATAACTTTATTTCTTAAAATAGTAATAATTTTGAATCTGTGTTGCCACTTATAAAAAGATAAATAACTTTTGAAACAATAAACAGAAACATAGACACTAGGCCGCTACACACTCCCCTCCCAGTGACAGCGATTAGAAAACATCTTTTAGATGCGATGGAAACCAAACAGTTCTTCTACTGCAAGTAATAGTACTTTTGGTTTCTTCATGCGGTTGACACTGAGAAGGTGATTTCTCTTCTCCCATGGGTAGGAAAGTTTCTACTGAGGGGTTTGGATTGTTTTCTAGAATGAAACATGGTTTCAGTCTATCGATTGATATTCTTTTTACAACTCCTTTAACTTCTATATCAAAGTATTTTAAATCTCGATTTTTGACAAGGTACGGTCCAAGGTAGACAGGTTGCAAAGATGACGTTGCTGCGTTGTTGTACACGAAAACGTGCGAGCAATTAGATAGTTGCTTTGAGACAAAGACTGTTTTGCTTCCATGAGTTGTCGTTGCAGAAGGTTTCATGCTGCGTATAGTATTTTGCAGCTTCTGAACGAAATCTGAATGTGACACGTTAGGAATAGTTGTAAGAAACTCCCCAGGTAAACAAAGAGGACTTCCATAAAGAAGCTCAGACGAAGAGTATCCTATATCTTCTTTCACTGCCGTGCGTAATCCAAGAAGAACAAATGGTAAGGCGTCTACCCAAGATCTGTTTTGCTGTAAGTGGCACCTTAAACTAGCTTTTAGCGTTCTGTGCTGACGCTCAATTAATCCATTCGCTTGAGGATGGTATGCAGTTGTCCTAGAGGTCTGAAAGCCAAAATATTTACTCAAGGATGAGAAGAGTCGACTTTCAAATTGCCGCCCTTGATCAGTTGTAATCCGTTGAGGTGTTCCGAAACGACATATCCAAGCTGAAATTAGGCCTTTTGCAACTGTTTCCGCCGTTTGATCTTGTAAAGGAAGAGCTTCTACCCATCTTGAAAATCGATCAATCATCGTTAATAAATATCTGAAACCTTGGCATGGTGGTAATGGACCAACGATATCAATGTGAATGTGTTGAAATCGTTCGGAAGGAACTTTGAAGTCCATCAGAGCTGAATGTGTATGTCTTTGAATTTTAGATCTTTGGCATTCCTGACATGCTCTACACCATAACTGGCAATCTTTATTCATATTAGGCCATATAAATCTTTTCGCTAGTAATTTTCTCGTGCTCCTAATTCCTGAATGTGAAAGGGTATGAATAGATAAAAATATTTCTTTACGAAAGTTTGGTGGGATGTAAGGGCGAGTATTGTTGGTGGAAATATCACAGTATATAGATTTCTCTGCACCAGGGATCTGAACTTGCACCATTTTCAATCTTGGGTTACTCTGCAATATTTTCAAGTCTTCATCATCTTGAAATTTAGCTATAGTCGCATAATCTATTGGAGATGGGGTAGAAATAGTGTTAATTCTGGACAGAGCGTCGGCCACGACGTTTTCCTCTCCTTTGACGTACTGAATAGTCGTTGAAAATTGAGCTATGTAGCTCAACTGTCTTGCTTGTCTGGGGGAGGCCTTGTCTAAGTTTTGTTGAAAAGCAAAAGTGATAGGTTTATGGTCCGTATAGATGGTGAAAGACCTTCCTTCTAATAGATATCTAAAATGCTTTATTGCCGTGTAGATCGATAAGAGCTCCCGATCGTACGCACTGTACCTTTTCTGTGAATCAGTTAAGGAACGTGAGAAGAAGCTTAAAGGATGCATTTTTCCATTTTCGATTTGATGTATGACAGCCCCAATGGCGGTGTCAGAAGAATCGCATGTGAGTGATAGAGTAGCGTTATTTGATGGATGGACCAGCATGGCAGAGTGACAGAGAGCACTTTTGAGGTTTCTAAATGCATTACGAGACTCTTCAGTCCACCGTAAAGGAATTTTGCTGTTTTTGCTGTTTCCGCTTAGCATTGAGGTTAGAGGCTGTTGAAGTTTGGCACAATTAGGAATGAATCGATGATAAAAATTAACCATCCCTAAAAACTTGCGTAAATTGGTTGCTGAAGTTGGCTCTGGAACGCTTTGTATGGCCTCCACCTTCGAAGGAAGGGGTCTGATTCCTTCGGTTGAAACTTCATAACCCAAAAATTTAATCTTCGAAGTACCAAACACACTTTTTGAAACATTTATACATAATCCATATTCGTTCAACTTTTTGAACACTATACGTAAATGCTCCAGATGCGTCTTTTCATCTGGTGAGGCAATAAGAATGTCGTCTAAATAGCAGAATGTAAAATCTAAGTCGGATAGCACCATGTTCATGAAACGTTGAAACGTTTGGGCCGCGTTTCGTAACCCAAACGTCATATAAGGAAATTCGAAGAGTCCAAAAGGAGTGATTATTGCTGTTTTTGGTATGTCCGCTTCGTGAACAGGGATTTGCTGATAAGCTCGCACTAAATCTATAGATGAGAAAATCTTTTTGCCGTGCAGAATTGAACCGCAGTCTGTAAGGAATGGTAAAGGGTAACGATCGGGTACGGTGATATTGTTGAGAGCTCTGTAATCACCGCAGGGCCTCCAATCTCCTGATTTTTTTAAAGTTAGATGTAGTGGGCTTGACCAAGGACTTTTTGAGGGTCTGCAGAGCCCTTGCTGAACCATAAAGCTAAATTCTTCTTTTGCTGCTTTTAATTTTTCTGTTGATAATCTTCTGGCCCTAGCGGCGACAGGTGAACCTTTGGTTTCAATAAAATGTTCAATGTTATGACTTCTAATTTTGGTATTGATAAGGGTTGGACGAACTAGGTCTGGAAATTCTTTTAGGATTGCTTCATACTTATTTTGTACTGTGTTTACTGTTAGAGTTTCAACTTGATAACAGGGCATACCTGAAGAAGACAACGACGTGATTCCGTCGATCAACCTCCGATTCTTACTGTCAACCAAAAGATGGAAATGAGACAAAAAGTCTATACCTATTATCGGTTTATTAACGTCCGCAATTACGAACGGCCAATCAAAAGCTCTTCTGAGACCTATATCTAATTTTAGTAACTTTTGCCCGTATGTTTTAATTTTAGTCCCATTTGCAGCAAAGAGTTCCAACTTGGCAACATATCTTTTTTCTTGCGGAGTCGGAGGAATAACAGAAATTTCTGCTCCTGTGTCGATGAGAAATTGGGTGTTGGTCCCTTTGTCTTTTATAAACAGACGACATAGTTCCACCCCTTGACTCTCTGTCGTCTTCGAGAGGCGGGGATCTAGTTTTCCAGTCTCTGGGAGGCGCTCTTGTCAGGCCAGTCGCATGGTTCTACACTAGGGTGGTCACAAGTTACATGGGGAAAATTTTTTTTCAACTTTTTTTAGGTCTTACCCCCCTAAAATGTGCCAATAGGCTAAAAAATGAGATTGGCCAAGTTTCAGCTCAATCCGATAATATTAACCCGTGCCTCATCGAGGTCAAAGTTCAGAAAAACAGCGATTTTTAACAAAAAATCGTAGTTTTCGCCCCACAAAACTGGAACCGTTTGTCCCAGAAATCTGGTTAGGGTGTCATTTGATAGGAAATTTCATTCACTTTAACTCTGAAGTTACGGAATTTTATTTGCTAAAACGGATGGGGAGCTATTTAGCATTTTCATAGTAAAGGTCCGTGAAAAAGCGACTTCATTGCTAGAAAACTGGAACATTGCAATGTCACAAAAAACTTTATCCTCCGGGCTTTTTCTATTACTTTTGGTCCCAAAAGATAGAAAATGAGTTTTTAAACCCCCTTAGGGAATTCTAGGGTATAATTTCAAACCCCCTAGTGTTTGAAAAAAAGGAAAATATATATAATTTTTTTTAAATTTTTAAACACGCATTTTGGGACTGAGAATGTGATAAAGTTGGTCCAAATGCATTATTAAGGGCTTAATTAGATAGAATACCAATAATATAGGGTTTAACCTTTCCCTATAACCCCTATAATCTAAGCGAAAGAAGCGCGACTGCGAGGTTTTGCTAAACAAAGGAATTAATGCCCATTAAAGTGATAAACAAAGCTAAATTACAAAATTTTCACAAAAACCTCTAGAGATATGTCATTTGGTGTCAGAAATGACGTTTGAAATTATATATGTGGGTAAAATTATAATAAAAGCGTCCTTCCGACTCAAAATGTTAAAAAAATCCTATTTTTACCAAAGTTACATGTTTTCAGCTAAAAGTGATCTTAGAAAAATGCATAAATTGATTTTAATGTACCTCGATATTCATTTGCCTATCGTTCAAGGAAAATAACCTTTTTGAAAGGTATGCATAAAGGATTACAAAATTTTTCTTTCTGTGTACTACACATGGTGAGAAGGAAGAAAATTTTACCAAGTAATTTTAAAAAAATAGTTTTAAAAGTTTTTAGATAATTATAATGATTTTCTATAATATGGGTTTATTCAACTTTAGGTTTAGGACAGAAACTTGGTTGCCCTTAAAAAAATCCAGTGAAAACTACAGAGAATACACTGTTGGAGTGTCTTTAAGTGTTATTTTTCCGAGAAATCTTGTTTATGATTTTTTTTTACAAAAATTAATTATGAGAAGCATAGAAACATTTACTGTGAAATCAAAAATATATTTTAATATTTCATTAACTTACATGATATTTTGTCTCCTTTCACACAGGTGTAAACACAATTGACGAATGAAGAACAAAATATTAAGTAATTAGGTTATAGATCAAACATATAATGAAACATTACTATACTTTTCAAGAAAATAGTTTTCCTTGAACGATAGGCCAATTAATTTCGAGGTACATTAAAATCAATTTATACATTTTTCTAAGATCACTTTTAGCTGAAAACATGTAACTTTGGTAAATATAGGATTTTTTTAGCATTTTGAGTCGGAAGGACTCTTTTATTAAAATTTTACCCACATATATAATCTCAAACGTCATTTCTGACACCAAATGACATATCTCTAGAGGTTTTTGTGAAAATTTTGTAATTTAGCTTTGTTTATTACTTTAATGGGCATTAAACCCTTTGTTTAGCAAAACCTCGCAGTCGCGCTTCTTTCGCTTAGATTATAGGGGTTATAGGGAAAGGTTAAACCCTATATTATTGGTATTCTATCTAATTAAGCCCTTAATAATGCATTTGGACCAACTTTATCACATTCTCAGTCCCAAAATGCGTGTTTAAAAATTTTAAAAAAATTATATATTTTTCCTTTTTTTCAAACACTAGGGGGTTTGAAATTATACCCTAGAATTCCCTAAGGGGGTTTAAAAACTCATTTTCTATCTTTTGGGACCAAAAGTAATAGAAAAAGCCCGGAGGATAAAGTTTTTTGTGACATTGCAATGTTCCAGTTTTCTAGCAATGAAGTCGCTTTTTCACGGACCTTTACTATGAAAATGCTAAATAGCTCCCCATCCGTTTTAGCAAATAAAATTCCGTAACTTCAGAGTTAAAGTGTATGAAATTTCCTATCAAATGACACCCTAACCAGATTTCTGGGACAAACGGTTCCAGTTTTGTGGGGCGAAAACTACGATTTTTTGTTAAAAATCGCTGTTTTTCTGAACTTTGACCTCGATGAGGCACGGGTTAATATTATCGGATTGAGCTGAAACTTGGCCAATCTCATTTTTTAGCCTATTGGCACATTTTAGGGGGGTAAGACCTAAGAATTTCGAAAGTTGATTTTTTGTAACCACCCTATTCTACACACTTGAAAGCTTTCTCTCCAAATTTTGAATGGTAGAAACATACTCTGTATTTTCGGTTAATACGCCTATCTACGGAGTTGCTTCTAGCGCGGGATCTGAATTGCTGCCGTCCCGAGGAATGTGTCTTGTTTAGCTCGTTAATCTGTAACTTTAAATCTGCTAATTGATCTTGTATTTTGTTTATATTGGTTTCTTTCTCGGAACATAACACTGCAGCGCTGTGATAAGATGACATAGACTGCATCTCCCATGCCTTGTCCGCCATAGCAGCTAATTGACCCAAATCTTCGTTACTGATTGAAAGAATGCTTGATATTTCTATAGGTAATCGTTGAAGCCACAGGGTTTTAAGAAAAGCTTCCCCTACACTTTCCGGAGCCAAACTCTTCATCTCACATAATAGCTGCGATGGCTTCCTGTCCCCCAGTTCCACTTCCGTTAACAACTTTTTTGTTTTTACAATTTCCGAGTCTTCATACACAGAAATAAGTCTTCTTTTGATTGTTAAGTTCTTTTCCTCTTTTGGTGGATTTACCAAAATATCCGATACTTGTGACAATATTTCGGCGTCAATAGAGCTTACAACGTAATCATATTTAGTTTGATCTGCTGTAATTGAAGCATTTCGAAACTGTGCCTCCATCTGTAGGAACCATATTGATGGATCTGGTTTCCAGAAAGGTGGGATTTTTATGCTTACCCTGGTGATTATGGGTTTTTCATCTTCGTGTTTGATTTCTTCCTGGTGTTTTGCATTTTTTTCCTCCATTTCGTTTTAGTCCGGTGATCACCAATTTAGGAGCTAATAAATATACCGCACACTTGTTGATTGCAACAGCGATAATAACTTTATTTCTTAAAATAGTAATAATTTTGAATCTGTGTTGCCACTTATAAAAAGATAAATAACTTTTGAAACAATAAACAGAAACATAGACACTAGGCCGCTACAGTGGATATTAATTTTTTTGTCCTTTTCACCTTAGGGAATTTTTGTAATCATTGAGAACAGGCATCACGTTTTTCCCGAAACTAGGAAAAAGCCTTTTGGCGTGATGGTAAGGCCTCATAAACCCACATCAACCAGGAAACGTCAAATTCATTGTCTCATAAAATTCATCTCCCAGGCTACGTTAAATAACATCCAATACAATTACGCCCACAATCATGAATAAATTTCACCAATATTCTCTTACTCAACAGTTCCTCTCAGGGACCCAAGATTTAGATGAAATCTCATTAGTACCATAACGCTGTCAAACGCAACTAGCCTCGTGTATTCAACCCTAAATCAAACTCATTTACAGCATATTTTGCATTGCACTGTAAAAAATAATCCTGCAAAAAAACAGAAAATTTCTGGCAGCAAAAGTTGCCAGAAAAAATCTGTAGGTTGAAAAATACTGTAAACAGAAAAAAGCTGTAACCTACAGGTAAATGCTGTAAAAAGGAACTTTCTGTCATTTCTGTTTCAGATTTTCTGTTGCCTCTCAGAAATTTTCTGCTTGTGCGCATGCACTTATTTTAGTAGAGTTTTTTTAATTTTAATTAATTGATATCCGGGAATAGAACCCGCGACCTACCGCATGCTAAGCACGCACGCTATCCACTGAACCAAAGAAGATTCAGTATAACGTTGCCAATAGCTGTATTGGTTTTCAATGCAGTAAGTTTCTGTTTAAGTACAGATAAGCTAAAAAACTAGGTAAAAGCTGTTATTTTACATAAAATAAATAGAAGTGCGGTGGGAATGTTACATGACAGAATATCTCTGTAAACATAAAGTCACTTTTCAAGAAATTTCTGTTTTTCTACAGTTTTTTTTTACAGTGTGCTTCTTAAATGGACACAGTCCAAAGCTTATACACAGCTTGGGACGGCACAAAAGACGGTCCCTATCGTCCCCTTAGTGCTACGGATATCATTCAAAGGGAGGCATGTAATTAACGGTTCTGTAGTGAGGACTGGATCGAGAAGAGGAGAGAGAGAAGCTATTGGTAAATGAGGCATATACTCATTCACTTGGATCGAGTTTCAGAAATCGATACTGTTGAATGCGGGATACACTCAGCATCGATGTTTAATGGATTCGATTCAGGCGCAGACGAGTTGGGCTGGAATGGAAGTAGGTCGGTTCCTCTGTAACTGAGCTTTGATGCATTATATCAAATTTGTTGCCATTTTACTTTCTATTGTATTGGTTAAATTGAGTGACCTGAATTAAATCATCAAATTGTTTGTTTGCAAATAATTTAACTGGACCTCATGGGCTTACATGTTATGAAGTTTTAAAAAGTTTAATTATACTTTAAATTAGTAATTCCTCATAATTTAGGAATCAAAAACTTGTTCAATTTTATTTCGAATACTGTCTAAATAAATCTAAATATCTGGTTCTATCCGATTTGAAATGATGTCATTTTATAATTATATGTTGTCAAAGGCGTATAATAAATAATTATCACTAAAAATTAATTTTATTTCAATGTACTAGAAATATTTATCAAAAATATTAAAATGAATAAAAATACTAGAAAGAATATTAGAAAGAATAAAATCAGCAAAATTTCTAAAAATTATTCGAGATTTAAACAAGCAGAATAATATCTTTGAATAATTCCTCATGTTTTGATACCTTACACGCCTTTTTGTGTCTATTTGAAAGGTGTAATTTATGAATTCAGGGAAAAGATCCTCGAAGAATTTTAAGGAGATGAGGCATGTAATCAGTTGAGACAAAATCAGGGAAGCCAAATATGCAATGCAATAACTATTCCCTGAGATTTGGTATCTTAATATGTCATGTAAATAACTTAAGATATTTTAAGCATATTCTAAGTTTAAGAATATATCAGTTTTAAGAATTATGAACGTTATATTAAAATTATGAGACGTTTTATTACCATTTAAAAATGAATTTTATGTCGAGTTTGATCGGTGTTATTGGGCACAAATGTTAACAAACTTCTGTAAACAAAGTTTAGCAGTTAGTGTAAACAACAACGTAACTATAAGAAGTATACTAATGAGACCAACACAGTATACAGGGTATTCATATTAATAAAGTATCTGAAGTAATGGGAGTTGCAGTATTCTAAGTTGGGTTAACTTTACTTGTTAGGAAAGAAACCATAATAACTTTGTGAAAATTCGAGCTACTCCATGCTACTTATATGGATTTATTAGGTTGAAAATGAAAATTCTGTTGCTTAGAGCAGGGAAATAAGTTCTTCATTGTTTCGTACATTTAATGAGAACATTAATTATTTTAATCTACATTACAGGGGGGTTGTTATTAACCATCACAGTTTATAAATGGAAATTCGGATAATTGGAATTTGTGAAGGTCCGTTTTTGGTTATTAAATAAATATTAGTTATGAGATAATAAACATGATAAAATATAGTTAATAAATATGAGTAAAATCCAACTGTTCATTTAAAGACTTAATAACGAAGTTGCATGTGTCAGATTTTCAAAAACAAACAAGTGTTCCGTATGGTTTTTTGTATGGTAAAATGAAATATCTAGTCAGTTTTTCAAAAAAATGTACATGTAATTAAATATTTTAATTTAAAAGTCGAGAAAAAAACACGTGACTGAAAACGTTTATTGTTTAAACTATAAGATGACGTCAACAATAATACCATCAACTCCATTGCTTTACAACAATGTTTAGTATAAGATGACGTCACATCCAAACTCTTGGCGTTTTCGCGCTCTTTTAAAAAGGGGATTTTTGTTAATTTTTTTAACAATCAAAAAATTTCTCGATCAGCCTCAAATTTTGGGTAGTTGCTTATTTTTGCAAGAGGAATCGATAAAAAAAATATAAAAAATCATGCAACTTCCTCATTGTACAGTTGGGGAAATAAAAAACGACTCAGTTGCGATTTCTGGCGAACCACTTGGGTTAGGAAGACAGATGAGGTGTCATTTTTCATTTTTTAAAGTATTCTTTAACTAAATAAATTTTCGAGTCCTTAGGGGGTCGTCTTCATATTAAACGAAACACTAACTTTTTTCAATGGGGACCCCCAATTATTATGAGATTTCTGAAAGGCCATCCCTCAAAACCCTTAAATACCCAGTTTCATCCAGATTGATTCACAATTTAAAATTTTTTTTAAAAAATAAAAAAAATTTAATATTTAAAATCGTGAAATATTTTTACGTTTTTGATAAAAGCGAACTTTAATCTTAAGGGGCGGTATACCGTTGCCGAATGCATACCGCGAATGTTCTTTCTCGTTCGTTTTTATCAAAAACTATTCGGTGAAATCGATTGAAATTTTGGCTTTCTTCATAAAATTACTACCTAAATCGATTACCATAAAAATATTTCACGATTTTAAAAATTAATTTTTTTTTATTTTTAAAATTTTTTTTTAATTGTGAATCAATCTAGATGAAACTGGGTATTTAAGGGTTTTGAGGGATGGCCTTTCAGAAAATCTCATAATAATTGGGGGTCCCCATTGAAAAAAAAAGTTAGTGTTTCGTTTAATAAGAAGACGACCCCCTAAGTACTTGAAAATTTTTTTAAATTAAAGAATAGATTAAACAATGAAAAATGACACCTCATTTGTCTTTCTTACCCAAGTGGTTCGCCAGAAATCGCAACTGAGTCGTTTTTTATTTTCCCAACTGTATACTTTACAATTGAATAGCTTTCGGTTTTCTTTTAATCTTGGTTTTTTAAGATTATTTCGAATTATTAGCTGTTAAGTGGGAATATACACCCCAAATGTTTGACAAAATAACTAGTATATAAATTTTAAGCTATCACACCCACATGATACACTCACAAAATGCACTTTGAAAAACACTGATAACAAACGTGCAATTGGTGCTTATTTAACATTTTTATGAAAAAATAAAAGCACATGAGTTACTTTAGAAACAAAAAACCGTATTGGCAACTTATGAAAGATTACGTACGCTATAATTGAGAAATATGTCACATAGAAATGAGAAAAACTTCTATACCAATAGTAATTGGCAACGTAGAGCAATCTTATATTACTGGTAATTATTTTCACTATCTCATATTATTGATATAAGATATGACCATTGCTCATACTACTCTAAATTCCTTTAACTTTCTGTTCAATATTTCTTATTCTCCATTCTGACCTAGATGATGCTAGAATACCTTTACACACAGTACTCAATAGAAAAGACCCTCACTCTTTATACGCACCATAACAGTAGACATATCACGGCAACGAAACCATTCCCTCCATGTGTGATAAACACTGCCAGCGGAAACGACAAAAACCCCACAAAAAACCACAACCATACTTCCACGGCCCTAAGGCAGCTTTGGAGCAAAAATCACTACCCGTAAATACACAGCCATCACAGTTCCACGAGCTTATAGAAGCGAGCCTGAAGGTTCAAAGCATCAGGACGAGGCAGAAAAAGTACAAATTTATACCTCTCATCTATTTCGCACAATACTTGGAGCAAATAGGGGAGGGCCCTCAGAGATAAAGAAGGAAAATCGAGGGTGACGACATCTTGAGTGAGCATATCGCGTATGAAATTATCCTCTAGGGTCATACCAGGTCAGGATTTATGATTCCAGGAGTGCCAAGGGAGCAACTAGGCGTACCGAAGTAGAGGCCTACTATGATCAATCCTGGTGTAATGCTGGGGAAAGTACATGGGTGTGAAAAAGGGTCCTTTGTAATTCTGGAACTTTTCCCCGCTTCCAGTCTTGGCCGGGACTATTCATGAGATTTTGTGGCGGAAACTCAATTATGGAGTTTTCCAGATATGGTTTGGTATTATGGTATGAGGAAGATCGGTTTCCTTTTATGAGCTTATTTATTTTTATTTGTGATTTGAGATTTATGCATTGGATGCATAGGCTTTTCTTAGGATTTATTTTTTACATTAGGTTCATTTTTTACACTTTTAGACGAAATATTCCTGTTTCCTTTTAGGTGATTCATCACTCTAGTTTTGTATACTAAGAGGAACTTTAACTATATTTTCTGAATTTAACATATTTTGTGTGAAAATATATTGCAATATATTTGTTTTTATTTAGTTAAAAAATTCTTCGGATAATAATTTGAAGAATGTCATGTATGAGCGATAGAAAACTCATGTTCCACTATAAAACATTTGGAAAACATGCAAAATGAGTAAAATTTATTTTCTAAACATTACTGTAAGTAGTTAAATATACGGTTAAGAAACAGGTAAAATAAATAACATTAAAAGAAAACATTTACTTTTCAACATATGATTTAATTTATTTTGGTTTTAACCTCAAATACATTTAAATTAAAAAAAATAAATTAAAATTAAATTAAAAAAGTTGATGTTTAAATCCTAAAAATAATTTATAAGTTATATGATTACTTATTAAATGAGTTGTAAAAATTTACCCTTATATTTAAAGTTTGAAATTAGGAAAGTTTTCTTTGTCATTTCCTGACACACAAAATTCTATCCCAATATCTTCAAAACTCAATAAGATATGTTTTAAAATTTTTATGGGGTAGTCACACAAGTTAAACTTTTGAAGTTATTCCTACCACCGCTTAAACAAGCTAAATTTGGGGATGAACCATACTTTGATCTCAAAGAGATTTAATAGAGCGGTTTAAGTCACGAACTTTAAATTTTTAATATCTGAGTGAGTAAGATATTGAAATAGAATGTTTTGCGTCTTATTCAGGAAATTTTATTTAAAGTAGATCCCCCATGGAGGTGAAACTAGTATCTTTTAATTTTTCCTCTTTCAAAATGAAAATTTGCTATTGGAAGTATGTCTAGGGAAAATATTTTTGGAAATAGCCTAGTACACTCCATTTGAAACACCCTGTATGCCTAGAAAAAAGTGATACTCTATCCTATACGAATAAAAAAACGCGGTATTGTTACAACCAAGTATCATCACTAAGGCAAACAACACCACCTTAAATGCTTCCTAATGTGCTCTCAGAAATCCACTAAACAGAATTTATCTGATCCACCGGGGCAAAATAATAAGAGTATTATTGGGCAGACATTTGAGGAAAAGCTACATCCCTCCTCAAACAAAACCGAAAACATCTTCCTCCTTCCTCTCAAAAAGACAAAGGCAAATATAGATTAGTCTAATGGCATCCCCTTTTTCTCCCCTACCCTCCAAGGAGAGTAAACTTTTTCCCCTTCCTGCCAATCTTCACCTTCTCCATTTGTTGAGTCCCTAGAATCGATCTTCATTAATGGCGGACTCGGATTTTGCAGAGGAAAGTGCTCTTCTGTTAATTGCTTCAATGTCCTAGGAGCTGGTACAATTAATTTCGCCGGGCACACCATCCAGATGAGTTTTCCCTACCTCTAAACGAGTCTACTGTTTCAAACTTGGAAATTGAAAAACAAAATTCTCTTCGGCGAAAGTTGGTCTTTTCTTTGCAGTTTCTCGTTATCCTTCCATCGATTATTTTTTTTTGGAGCGATTGAATCGTTTTTTTCTTCTTCTTCTGAGCGTGTTTGTTATAAGCCGAGAAGTCTCCTGGATTTTGTTTGGTAAGGTGTTAAGTTCGAAAAATTCTGCTGGTGGAGTTGTAAAGTGGTGAAAGAAGGGTGGGAAGTTGTTGGGTGATTTCGTGGTTCGGGAATCTGGAAAAGGGTTTTGATGTGTTTTTTACGATAGTTTTTTTTTGCTTTTGAGAGGATTAGGAAGGATAATGGAATTGCTGAGTCTCGATAAAAGTGTCTAGGGGGAGTTATTTTATTAAGATCAAAGTAAACGAAGAAAAAGAATATAACAAGGTAAAAATAAATATATTTGGTGATTTTAAAAGGAGTTGTAGGATAGAAAGTGGGGGATTTTTATTCACAAAGAAAGCAAATGGAGCACATTTGTTAGAATATATATAAAAATTTGCTAGAAATATCTTAGAAGCAAAATTTAAATATACTCTTAACAAATTGTTAAACTGTTTAGTACTATTATTGTAATTCATTATGAATTTTTTGATTTTGAATTTTTTTTCGGTAAAAGCTACACTTATTTAAATAGACATATACTTTAATTCCTCAAAGAAGTTCGAGAAATTTTTTTGAAATTTTTTTCAATTTTTTTAGATTTATTTTAATAGTATATACCTAATCTTTCCGATGGGAAACAAGGTTATATTTAAATATAAAGGAAATTTAAATTTTATTACAATTTTTTCTGTTTTATTTTATATTCATATTAAATTTTCATTTAATATTTGAAATTCAACTTTTTTGAGTAGCAAACTAATTAATGTGTTTCTTTTTTATGATTAGGAAGGCAAGCTTTAAATCATATGGGGATAAAAATGCATTGATATATTCCGCATGACTCACTTATTTTGTTAGGGAATGTGTTAGAACATTGAAAATAAAAATATTTACGAAGTGTGTATAAAGTACACCTACACTTTTCCATTACATTGTAGCCATTAGCATACTTTTCTTCTGTGTATTAGATATTTTCTTTAGATCTATGATTTTTTCTAATGGATAGTTAATATTAAACATGTTGAAATAAATCATTATAAAAGCAGGAAGGATAACTGAAATTTCATCCTACTATATCTTTAAAATATTTATTTTAAAAGGTAAAATTTGATTAAAAATGTACAATTTATTAAGAGAAATATTTTACTTTGTAGTTTAAGCTAAGACCTAAAAACCTACGCATTACATACGCATGAAATGTATTTTTCGTAAAAAATAGAAATTCATACGATAGAAAAATAAATTACATCCTGAACCATTTAAAGTTATAAAATTACTGCGATTTTTGTGAATGCAACACTTTCTTTAATTCAAAACTTTCTTAACTGAATTAACATTCATTAATTAAAAGTTAGATTGTCTTTAATACACATAAACCCACGTTTAAAAACACATTTATTTTTAAGTTTTTGTAAGACTAAAATTATGATATTTCTGAAATTTTTTATTATCTGATTGACTTCTTTAAGTGCAGGTAATTTTCTTCCCTATTTTACTTTCTTTTTTATACAGGGTGTTTCAAAAGTCCGTTTCGTGGCTTTAATTGGAACCAATGTGTCATAGGGTCACGGAAGTAAGGTCTACCCCTAGGTAAGTGACCATCGAGAATCCATTGGAATGACTTACAGCGCCCCTAGCGGGGCAATAAAAAAGTTTAAAAAATTAATTTAAAAACTAAAGAAGATAGAGCAAAAAACTCAGTAAGAGTATTGTTGCCAACGTTATCAAGAACCCACAGAAAAAGTTTCAAGAAAATAACTTAAATAAATATATATTCGCGGGGATATTAGCATGTGGAAATAGCCCTTTTTCAGACCTCAAAAAAGAAAAAGTTTGCAAATTTGCAATTTTTTCAGTCGTATTGTTTTTTAGTTGAATAAAGGCAAAATTTAATAAAAAAAAAATAGAAAAAACTTGCAAATTTGCTAACACCCTGTATACAGGGTGTTTAAAAAAATTAATTTAGAAACTATTGGAGAGAGCAAAAACCTCAGGGAGAGTATTGTTACCAACGGTACGAAGAACTCACAGAAAAAGTTTCATGAAAATAACTTAAATATTCGCGGAAATACTAGCATGTGAAAATAGCACTTTTTCAGACCTCAGAAAAGAAAAGGTTCGCAAATTTGCATGTTTTTTCAATTTTTTGATTAAATTTTGCCTTTATTCAACTAAAAAAACACTAAACTACACAATACAACTGAAAAAATTGCAAATTTGCGAACTTTTTCTTTTTTGAGGTCTAAAAAAGTGCTATTTTCACATGCTAATATCTCCGCGAATATTAGAGTTATTTCCATGAAACTTTTCTGTAAGTTCTTCGTACCGTTGGCAACAATACTATCACTGATAGGGGAGAGTGTTGTACCTACGGACGGTTGTACCTTCAGCCACCTCATTTTAAAATTCGGGAAAAATGTAAATTTGAATTTGTGGTCGATTTTGAATGTAAACAGATGCTATCTAGTTGCTAACGTGAAATCAGCTGTTTAAAATATTATTTAAATTTTCTATAATAAAAATACTGTTTTTAGGTTCTCTAAGTTTTTTTTGGTGCATCACTACATTAATTATTTTCTTCCTCTATGATTATGATATGATAAAATGGGATATATGGGGTGAATCCCCAAGATTTTGACTTTTTAGTTATGATATTAGAAATCATCAGATCTCAATTCTTTTATTTTTTATAGAATTTTGAATGCAAAAACACCTGATGCTGTACCTTAGGACACCATAACCTTCGGACACCACCTACGGACACGTTCTTGTGGGTGTCTGTAGCTAATCAGCGTTTTAGAATCAGGTTTCATTTAACTGAATCCATTTTAATAAATGTTAAATTAATTCTAAATGGTAATCTATTTGTCAGCGATTATTTTCAAGTGAATTTTAGAAGAAAAATCAAATATTTTGTGATCTAAACTACTTTTTTAAATTTATGATTCTACTTGGAATTTAATGTAAAATATGGTGTAAAACCTTAAGCACCCTATCACATTTAAGTATGATGATTAAAAAAACTTAAACTTTCCACTGAAGAAGATTTACCACCAAATTATTACTGTTATTACCACCAAATGCTTGCACAACTAAGTGTCGATCGAATTGGGTTTTTTTGGATCAGTGAAATTGTCAGATCAATCAGCATGATTGATGAAACTATTACCTTAAATTCTGATCTGAAAATACCATGTGATTTTTGTGTTTTTGGTAAAAAATCAAGACTTTTATCATTCAACATCGTTTTAATGATCATTTACGATCTAAAACTACATTACTTTAAAAAATCTACTTTTAATTTTAAAAAGGCTTGAAATAGGTTATTAAAAGGTAATTCATCAATAAAAATGTTCATTCTTAGCTTTTTTCAACTAAAACTTCCCTTTTCAAGGGTGTCCTTCCCTTTTTAAGGTACAACTGGGTCTGTCCATAGGTACAACAGGTTGTTGTACCTTTGGACACAAATTTTTCCAAGTTATTATAAATGATTAAAAATCCAATTTTCAAGATTTTGGCTAATAAAAAACATCTTTCTACTCACAAAGGTTAGAACTATAGGTTGGGCACTTTAAATGGTCAAAATGTGATTTTACCTGTCTTAGAAAAATCCAAACGTGATTTTTGTCCATAGGTACAACACTCTCCCCTACTACATAAAACAAAAAACCTCAGTAAGAGTATTGTTGCCCACTTCAAGAAGAACTCACTGAAAATTTTTTATCAAAATATCTTGAATATTTGCAGAGATAATAGCACTTTTTCAGGGGTCAGAAAAAGTTCGCATATTTGCAAATTTTTCAGTGTTATTTTGTAGTTTTGTGTTTTTTTAGTAAGAACACAAAATTTAATCAGAAAATCAAATAAATTTGCAAATATGAGAACTTTTTCTTTTTTGACACCTGAAAAAGTGCTATTTTCACATTCTGATATCTCGGTGAATATTCAAGATATTTTCACGAATTTTTTTTCAGTGAGTTCTTCATGACGTTGCCAACAATACTCTTACTGAAGTTTTTGCTCTATCTCTTTCAGTTTTTAAATTATTTTTTGAAATTTTTAATTTAGCTGCTTGGGGCGCTGTAAGTCTTTTCAGTGCATCTTCCAGGCTCACTTACCTAGGGGTAGACCTTACTTCCATGACCCTAGGAGGCGTTGGTTCCGAATAAAAGTCGTGCATTTGCAATTTTGAAACACCGTGTATATAACGCTTTTAACCTTAAAATAAGCCTAATTTTGTTGGTTGCAACGTTGTACTTCTAAACTATACTTGAAAACCTCGAGATAAACCTTAACCCTTCATACCGTCATTTTCAGCTGACATCCGCTGTTGAAAAGTTCTCTCCTATTCCTAAGGATCTCTCCTATTAATTAGAACAGCAACAACCCAACAATCAACACAGCAAACCCAAAACAACTAAACTTCTCTCCCTCACTCCATCATCCTAGGAAGGTGCGAAGAGGGAACCTTCCCCCACCCCCTAAGTAGCCAGCGGTCTCTGACAAGACCCCGGCTAATTAATAGAACTGGGGGAGAGGAACACCCCACAAAACCATTTGCTAGGAAGACGTAGACAATTAACGGAACAGGGGAATTAGAAGATACTTCTTCGTCAAAGGAGCCCCGGGTTCTTGAAAGTTTAATTTCAGAACCGCGCGATATATATTTGTAGGAGGGGAAAACCTCGCAGATTCTCGCGGCTTTTCATGAATATTTATTAAATCATGTCTGATGTACTGCGCCTGTCGTCGCGAGGGTTGACATTACTTCTAAAGCAAGGGTCGCCGGGCTTTGAGGCAGGGAGGGTTATCGTTATTAGAATCTTCTCCGTAGGTGTGTAATCTTGAAGTGTTTTAATTTTGAGGGTTGTTTCACGCTTGGGAGACACCTGGACAAAAGCTCTTTCGAGTTTGCTGAACTGCAGTGCTAATTTGGAAGCTCGTTTCGTTTTATGGAATCTCTTTCATGCAGGTGTTTTCTCCTGTGAGGTATCGTGTGTTTCTCTGTGTGTAGAGGGGTTACTTTATTACTCCTTGATTGTGTAATTAGGTTATTTAGATGTGCGTGGAAAGGTTTTCTTCTATTTTAAGTAGTGCGAACGGAGTAGAATTTTTGTGGATGTGTAGTTTTGTGGAACAAAGGTAACTGAGCCTGCGTTTCTAGGCAGTTATGATTGCATGGGAAGACATTTCCTGTTTAATACGTGGAGTACTATTTAAAATGCATATTTAATTTTGGTTGTAATTTAAATAGTTCTTAATAAGTCTATAAGAGCAGGAATGATACCCATTAAAATAGTGACAGTTTTCCTGAACGTGAAATTATATTTAAGAAATCTTAAAATTGTTGATATTTAGGATACTAAAAATCATAGTAAAAAATGAAATGGTAGTAATTTAAAAATGGTTATATTATTATATTGTACTCTTATACTAAGTTAAGTGACTACATTTTAATAGTTGTAACAAAGTGGGGCCTAAAGTTTGATTTTAAATTTGTTTCAAAGCATATATCACAAAATAAAAAAAAATATTACCAAAATAGGTATTAAATGTTTGAAAAAGGCCATGTTTTATATTTGTTTAATAAAATATCTTATCCTACGACCAAGTGCAATCCCTGATAATTTTTATTTGATTAATGATTAAGTCATAAATTAAAAGAAAAATATCATTTTACACAAATTTTCTAGCTATCCACCGTCACAAACAGTTTAAGAATAAGAATAATTTTTGTTTGAATTATCTCCTACTTCTATAAAGCTAACAAAATGTAAACTACACCTTATTAATTGTTTTCCCATGAACTGTGATTACAATTGAAATAAAAAGAATTTAACGTGAATAGTTTGAAATACATTTTTCAAAAACTTAGGCTTAACATTTCTTCCATAAATGAACACATGTTTGAAAATTTTATTTCTATACTAAATGTAAGCAAACATATAGAAAGCTCATTTTATCTTTAGACTGATAAAAATATAAAATTTTCTCACATTATTTCTAACAACATTCTTGAGAATAGCAAGTTATTCCACGATTCAAAACTGCATTCTTATTATAAAAATTACATGCATTTTCTGTGCCATATAGGGTTACTTATGGTAAGTGGGCCAACCCCCTAAAACTATATGTACAGGAAATGTCACAATTACTCGCATTGATTATGTTACAGCTTGTCACACCGATGAGTTTTGCATATATATTTGAGATTTGTTTAATTTATTTTTAAGATTATAGAACTAATTTAAAATAGATTCCCAGAATGGATTTTTTGTAGAGTTCAGGACGTATTTTTCAAAGAAGTATTTCCAGGTAAGTTTTCATTACATTTTAATGTTTATTGAACTGTTTTGCAGAGTATAACCTAAAATACATACGGCAATTTGAAATTTTTCAAAATTTTTAGTTTTGAAGTGTTTAACAGGGGGGTCCCACTTACAATATGGTTGGGGTATGTCGGACCCCTCAGTGGGGGTAAGTGGGACCCCTCTTTATTTAGTAAGTGAAACCCCTTATTTTGATATAAGTGGTTCTAGAGGGTCCCCCCCCATATGATATAGGAATTATTACTGAAGACATGGGCGGATTTCAGGGGGTTATAGGGACAACTTCCACAATATTTTCAGAAAATATTGATTCATAGTAGCAAGACCCCACCATTTCAAAATTAATTAAATTTATAAATAGTTTGATCGACATTTAATATCAAATTTGCGTTTTAATTTAAGTTCTGGTGAGTAAAGTGAAATATCTCATCAACAGTGTTCATTCTCATTTAGTGTGTCCGATTTCTTTACTATCTTACAATGTGTATTTAAAGTGCCAAAATAAATCTTAATCAACCTTATTATGTTTTTTCAACAAAATTTTATATGCTAAAGTAAAACATATCCCTTTGGCCTTTCAAAACATTTAAAATACTTATTTTGCTTTTCATTCTATTCTTACCTTGCCATATTGATTTTGATGTGAATATATTTCTCACTCATGGATACAGTTACAATAAAATATTTTATATTTAAATTTACTGTACTTTATCAAGTAAGACCCACTTACTTCCTTTTAAGTTTTGCTTGCTTTAAATATAAATAAATAGGGGGTGACCCACTTACCCCATCTCTTGGAGTAAGTTGGTCACCCATCTCATTTTTGATAAAAAGACCAGTTAAGAAAAATGTAAAGCTTTATTTTAGAAACTACTGACACATTTTTGTTTATCGATAGACTCTTTAACGAAATTAGTCAACAAGTACAAAATAAACCCTTTCAAATTTTTTTCTCTAAAGCTCCAAAAATGTATAGGGGAGACTAGGGATACTTGATCCCCACTTTGGTTTTTAATTGTTTTCTCAGCTGCAAATCATCACTTTTCAGAAATTTTTGGCATGCACATTGGTAACACTATCCTCTACCCAAAAGACAAAAAAATTACTAGAAAGTAAACAGATACTTTTAGTAAAATTAGTTTTTTTAATTTTTTATTAAGGGATCAAGTATCCCAACACCTAGGGATACATGATCCCTTCGTGAGGGATACTTGATCCCACTCAGAAATTACGTTATTATTCATCGTACAAGCAATTTACCTATATATTTCGTTTGCTAAACATTATTTTTAAAAATAACAATAATTTTAATTCATTTTCTACGGCCGTATTCACCGGTAACCTGACCGGCGGTCAGGTCAGGAAACCATAGTTACAGCCTCTGATTGGTGGAAAAATAATTCAATATTTTCCTTCCACCAATCAGAGGCTGTAACCATGGTTTCCTGACCTGACCGCCGGTCAGGTTACCGGTGAATACGGCAGTTTTATTAATGTAGCTAAAACTACAACGAATAATGCAAATTCTTTGCAATAAAAATCATAAAATCGCATTTACTTCTTGTAACAATAATTGTATTTGTTGAAAATAAAAGTGGAGGTGTATGCAGGTAAAAGCATTACTTGGAAAAAAAGAAATCTTAGCAAATGTTTTCAAAATCAGAAAAGTCAATCACAAACATTAGAGTTGATGCAGTTCTTAAAGTTCCACTCATCCTAACTAGAGGAGGCAACTTAACACAATCATTTTCCTCTGCAACACTTTTATCCTCTATTTCAGGAAAAATAAATTGGTTGAGTGAGGTACCTTTTCTTTTAACCCGGGAGGACGCGCGCTACTTTCTGTTACACGGGAACGCGCGCGGGGTCTCTCAGACCCCGAAACCGTTTTCCGTTCTAAACGTTCAGTGCATGCAAAATTTTTATCACGGATAGTTTAAATATGTAATTTAATTGTTCAATGTGCATTATTAGTTGACTGCTTCTTATTAATATATAATATAAGACTATTTCATTAAACAATTTCATATGTTATATATCTTATAGTAATGAAAAAGTATTTTGAGAAATTAACACAAAAAATATTTATTTTCATTTAATAATATCTTGACTAAAATGCAATACTAATTTAATGCAATACATAGATATCCTTGACTATAATACAGTAACAATGTAATACGTAAGTATATTTCACATATATTTTTGATAATATTTTTGTACTCCCCTAATAAGATAAAATTTTAAATCATATTCTTACTCACATAATTAAATTTAGATTAACAAGCCACTCACTAAAATAAAGGATAATGGGTAGGGTGTCTCAAAAAAAGCCTTTTTTCGAAAAACCTCGGTCCCCAGGGCTTTTCCCATTTCTTTTGGTCCCAAAAGATTGTGTGTAAAGTTTCAGTCCCCTAAGTTAACTCTAAGGTTTGCCTTTAGAGCCCCAAAGTTTGAAAAAAGTGGAAAAAATGACCAATTTTCATAATTTTTAAAAATTATATTTTAAGATTGATACTGCGATAAAACCGGTTCAAATATGTCCTTTAGGACTTATTTTGGTGGAATATATTTATTTATATGTATTAACTGTACCCTATAGCCCCTATAATTTAAGATTAAAACGTACTACTTAGGGACGTTGCACTCGCCAAAGCTTATAATGCACTACTGGTGGACGAAATGAATTAAATCCTAATTTCTTCGAAGGAACTCCCTCAAATGATGCCATTTGGAGCTATAATGATATTATAAATTATAAAAACCTGTGAAATAACAGTTTTTGGCCCTTCCACTGAGCTTTTAATGTAAAAAGTGTTTTCTTCAAAATTTCTCGTTTCCAGCTGATAAAACCCAAAATTTATACTAAAAAAGGGGGTTGTTATACTTTTTAGATACCAAACTTTGAAATCTTTATAGGGGTTTCATTTTTATAAGTAGAATTAAATTTTATAGCGCACAGATCGGAAATGACATTTAAATTTCCTATACCAGACGTGAAAATCTATTTTCTTTTTTTAAGTTTGGAAAATTACTTCCTTTTTAGAGGATTTTTGTATTAGAGGAAAATTTTAATTAAAAACTTCTTTCTTTAACATTTCAACCAAGATTCACAAGTATTAAACTATTTTCCTAACTTTGAAAAAAGAAAATCGATTTTCACGTCAGGTATAGGAAATATTCTTGTCATTTCCGATCTGTGTTGTTTAAAATTTAATTCTACGTGAAAAAATGAAACCCCTATAAAGGATCCAATGTTTGGTATCTAAAAAAGTTCAAAAAACCTCTTTTTTAGTATAAGTTTTGGGTTTCATCAGCTGGAAACGAGAAATTTTGAAGAAAAGCCCTTTTTACATTAAAAGCTCAGTGGAAGGACTCAAAATTGTTATTTCACTGGTTTTTATAATTTATAATATCATTTTAGCCCCAAATGGCATCATTTGAGGGAGTTCCTTCGAAGAAATTCGGATTTAATTCATTTCGTCCACCGGTAGTGCATTATAAGCTTTGGCGTGTGCAACGTCCCGAAGTAGTACGTTTTAATCTTAAATTATAGGGGCTATAGGGTACAGTTAATACATATAAATAAATATATTCCATCTATATAAGTCCTATAGACGCATTTGAACCAGTTTTATTAGCATTATCAATCTTAAACATAATTTTTAAAAATTCTGAAAATTGGTCATTTTTTCCATTTTTTTCAAACTTTGGGGCTGTACAGGCAAACCTTAGAGTTGACTTAGGGGGCTAAAACTTCCTACACTATCTTTTGGGACCAAAAGGAATGGGAAAAGCCCTGGGGACCGAGGTTTTTCGAAAAAAGGCTTTTTTTGAGACACCCTAATGGGTTTCAAGTTGAATTAATTTAACTATAATAATTCTTATGTAGAAACGTCGGCTAATAATTGACGCAATCTTCTTATTTCATCTTTATAACTCAAATAACGAGGCATTTTGCAACATTCACTTTGCTCTCAAAATAGGATTGAACTATTCCTCGAGAAGCACGCTGATGTAATGATGCGACAAACTTTTGACTGAGAGACAATTTGAAAAGCACCTCAGCACTCAAGACGACGTGTCCAAGATTGCCTCATCTTCAAAGAGGGGCCGACCCCTGTAGTTGACCATTTGTTTGGACATGTGGTGATGGGGACACCAGTCCATTTCCTGGAATCAGTCTACCAATTTTTTTTCCCACAGGAGGGGAGGGGGAAAGGTGGACAGCCCGAATTCTTCGAAAAGATACCAAGGGAAAGCAGGAAATGCAATGGAATGTGAGCGGAGAAAACGAATTTCTATGGCTAAACTGAAGCGATGTTTATTTCTTAAATCCTTTATTTTCAAATTTCTTTTTTTGAAAGAAAAATTATGGATTGTAGTTACCTCTACCTTACTTTTGGAAACCCTCTTTGGCTATAACTCGCACCAATCCTCTCAGTTTTGGAAGCATTTCCTTAAAAACAACGACCTAACTCGGAAAATAACATACCTACTTTATTTAAACTTCATGAGGTGATAGGTGGAAACCTTTTAGGCAGCTACACGGAGTTTTATATATTTTCATTAAAAATTAGAGTTTTTATGAAGGTTTATTTAAGCGTTGGCGTCTCGCAGACCCCGCGCGCGTCCTCGCGGGTTAAGAAGTTGATTTCAAATTCTGAAAATCCAACTTTACGTTCTACTTGACCAACATAATGGGAAACCCTCCTTTTTGTGGCAAATCTAACTAAAACAAAATCATTTTTATTTAAAGAAGGATCATCTACTTCAACTTGATCCTGGGATCATGTATCCCTCGAAAGAACGGGATCAAGTATCCCTAATATGCGATTCATACAAAACATACATTTTTAATAGTAAATAATCAAAGGATGCTCACTAATGAAATTACTTAATTGTTAAAGACATCCTATACTTTGAAATTACACTTAGTTTAAGTTTTTAAGTTGCATATTACAGACAATACACAAAATAACATATTTACCTAGAAAAAAGTTTTCCATGCAAGATTCAAGCAATCACTTCTTTCGCTGAAATAAAATGACTGAAAAAGATGTAGTGTTGCCAGTTTTTGTGTACAGTATAACTTAAAAATTGTTGCCAGATTTCAAAGACCTGACATTTTATTTTAGTGCATTTTTTGGCTAGGGATCATGTATCCCTAGGGATCAAGTATCCCTAGTCTACCCTACTAGTCCAAAAAGGGGTCCCACTTACCCCAAGTGACCCTATCTGTTTCTGGAAATAACGACAACATTTTAAAATCCGTCATCTTTAGCTGAAAAGTATCTCAAGAAGATATCTCAAAGATACGGTTACAATTAAGGTGATTTGAATTGTTAAGTTTAGGCTTCCTTTTAAAAGAAAGATACTAAAATGAAAAAGGGTCATTGCGAAGTGACTAACGTAACATTTAATTTACCTTTTTTTGCTTAAAACACAAAAAATTAAGATAACAATTTGTACTAAATAGTCTTTTTAAGTGCAAGTATGATTCTTTAGTAAAATCCTAAATTTATTATTTTTTAAATTAATGTTACTATTTATTTATTTTAGCAAACCGTCATCGTGACTAACGTAACGTTTTTGCTCCATGTATATTAACACCTTCATACTAATCTAAATTCCTCTAAAACTTGAAAAGGAAAACAATATTTAAAGATTATTTTCTCATAAACAAATAATGAATTTTAAGAATATTGCACAGTTATAAAAAATATTTGTATTTTTTCTATCAAATTAACACTTTTAGATTAAACCGTGTGTGACTAACGTAACAAAATAAAAGCAAAATTGGTCTGAAGGTTGACATTAAACTGGAATGACCCAAAAGAGAAATAGGGAAGGAGTAAGGCTAATAAATATAAAGGAATAAATAAAAAGAATTAAGTTAAATAAGAAAAAATAAAAAAATAATTAAAAAGAATTAAGTAAAATAAGAAGAATTAAGTGAAATTAGAAGTATTAAGTAAAATAAGAATATACAAGAAATGTAATAAAAGAAAGGGAAAAGGAAGAGTGGAGAAGAAATATGGAAAAGAAAGAGGAAGAAAAGAAAGTAAAGCGACATCATATTTTTTAGCCTATCTTTTACTTTATAAGGAACACTAAATACAAAATACATCATGACACGTAACTGATAGTCAACTGAAACCATAGTTCTAAAAATCTTGTGGTTCCCTTATACTAAAGATGAGATTCCTGAGTTGTGGCATTATTGAACGAAACCAGCGATTTGTTCTTTGACTAGACAAAAAAATAATCTTAGAATCAAACATTCTTAAAGTTTTCTTATATAGTTCGTTTACTTTAAAACATGTTATACAAGTACTCACTATTGATGTTTTCCGAGATCTTTCATTAACAGTACTAATTATCTTCTGGTGTGAATGAATGAGGATGTATCGATTGAGGGGTGAGGTTTGCACTATTTCAAAGAGTTTTCGCATTTAAAGGATTTGGTATATAATTATAGAAATGGAACTTGTGGTCGAAAGAATCGTTTGAAAGAAATCAATGAATACTACAAATAAACGTTCCACCATAACTTCTCTTCCTTTGTTTGAAATAAGGAGTTCAACTTTTCTTTTGAAAAGAGATTCTTGGGTTTGTTTCTTCCAATAGAAAAGGATTCCATTTGTCTTGAGAGTAAGTATACCTTTTCGGACATTTGAAGAATTAGATGCATTAATTTTTGAACTGGCTGTTGACAATTTAAGGTTTTTGTTTTGTTTTTTTGTAACATTTGTTTTAGAGTGCAAATATTTTAAGAGCGAACTCCTATCAAGTGTTGTGGAAGTGTAAGTAAACTTTATTGTTTTTCTTTGGATAAACTGGGGTTATTTGAGACAGTTTCTAGAGAATTTATTGATCGGTATAAATAATAACTATAGTAGGAACATAGGTTTTTCTCTGATAAGAAGAGTAGATATAAAGCTAAACACTGTGTTCCATAAAAGAGGATTGAAAGATGATTTGTTGGTATCCTATCACAAAATGAAACTTTAAAGGATAGACTTCCCTAAATTAAGTTTTTTAGTTTTTATAGAGCGCATGCTCATAAATTTTTGGACTAGTTTATATTTTGTAAGAATTTCTTGTATTAATAGCTTAAATAATGTCTTGCATTGATTCCAAACTACAGGTTTGTTATTTTCATGAAAGTAAAAATGAACAATATAAAATTCATTAATGACAAATAAGATAACATTTATCAATATTCCTTTATACAGTCGAATCCGCTTAATGTGATCGCATTTGTCAGAGATGAAACTGATAACATTATCCGATTGATAACAATAAGCGATTTTATATCAAAAAGCAGCTAACAGTGTAACTATAGATTGTTTGCTTTAAAATCAAAATTAATTAATCGTAACTAATGTAATAAAAAAGTTTACACTATGTACTATTTGGCAACTTAAAATTTTTAGGGGAAGATATATGATCGTTCCATTAAAAAATAAAATAATCACTTTGCATTTTTATTTATATTTGTGTATGCACATCATTATATCCTTCCAATCCAATAAACCCATTCTATGGATAAACCACTTATTATTGTAGGAATTCCGTTCCGGTGAACTAAGGAAAATCATAATCTCTTTTCAGAAACATCTGCAAGGCGTCGATGGTTCTTAACCACAAGCATGGATTCGGACCCCCCCGTTTAAAAGTTTCCGTTTTCTTTTAAAAATGCGGAATGCATTTTCTTACTCATAGTTTCAGAAAAAATAAGTACCAGATGCTCTAGGGTGGGGCAAATGATTACTTGTAAAAATTTATCTTCAAAATGAAACCCGATAGCAGACATTTTTTAGGGGATATGGAAAATTTTTGATAACATTAAGTGGCGTGTTGATCCATAGTTGATCACATTAAACGATACATTTTACATTAAATTAAATAGGAATGATCGGAACCAGTCGATTCCGATAACATTATCCGATTGATAACATTAACCGTGATCACATTAAGCGGATTCGACTGTATATAGGTTCCTTATAGGTTCAGAAAAACAGTAAAATGTTTATAAACTTCTTCACGCCACTTGAAATCACAGTTAGAAAAACACTACTTTCGCTCAAATTCTATTTTCTTTTAATTCTTGAAAAACAGATAGAACTAGCTTTAGGTATTCTTAATAGTTTAAAACATTTAAAAAGAAATATCTAATATCTTTTTATTACAGTAAAATGAAGGAGAAAAGCTAATTTAAACGTCTTTATGGGAAAACTAATTAATATCAAGTCGAATGGATCTCCATCCATTGTAAACAAATTTAAATTCTTCAATCTTCTCAGAAAAATGTTGTCCTAGATATTTATTTTGAGAGTTTCAAGAAATTAAGAGTGTGCGATTGCTTGGTATTATTGTAAGAAAATTAAAGTAAACTGATTCGAATAAACATCAACTGAGTGAAAAATCCGTTTGTAAACTGCATTTACATGATTAAAAAGATTCTTTGATTATCTTTTTTATATTCCTCCTTGAATACGAGCTCCTATTGGTGTGGGAAAGCATTTAATTAAATTTAGTGTGGTAAAATTTTTAAAACTCAGAGGAGCTACTTAAGCAAATGCAAATTTTGATGACAGCTTATTGAAACTGGTATTAAGCTCAAACGATTGAATAGTCGTTGTGTAATTACACCTTCTTTTGAGATTCGAAGCACTTGTATTTATGATTACATGCAAGCGAATACTGCTTACAAACCTGTAGTAAATTTTCATTCCATTAAAAAAGGATTTCATAATCTATTCTATAGAACTAAACGCAAACAAAAATTTAAAAACATTAATTTATTGTCCGCTTGTGCTGAACACAAAAGCGCATTATAGCTTTACTTTAGAGATTACGTATTTAGATGTTCATAAACAGCCACCTTTGAAAAGATGGCAGTGCGTATTTCTTTAAATAAATTGTATACTGGGGTTTAATGAGAACGGATATTTAACAAACATACTTCATTACTTTTAAAATACAAACAACGGCTAAGCCCTTTCTCATAATTTTTCAATACACGTTTTGCTAAACAATCATTTATACAAATGTATGTATTTGCAGAAACTATAGCGTTTCTTTGAATTTTTCTGTGTGATTTCTCAATTATATTGAGAAACATCCCACTATCGACCCCTAAATTTTTGTATTTACCCTCTGTTAAAATCTTTAACAATGCAATTTCGACTTTTACATGCTAATAGAAATGTTTATTAATGTGGTAAATGCAAATATTTTATTAGTACATGCTTTATCGCTCATTTAAAAAAATTAACATATTCTTTAATCATAATAATTTCAAAATATATTTGGAACCTTAAGAATTTCTGAGAAAACTGATTATAATTTTTCCAATTTAGCATTCCTCTCCAAAGTATAAACTTTAGATTAAGAGGATATCTTTGACGGAATTTGAGAGACTCAGTCGTTTGATCATTGTGATCTATTATAGTTTCATATTTTTCCGAACTCTAAATCTTTCCTTTCTAAATTTAGCATTCCTCTCCAAAGTATAAACTTTAGATTATGAGGATATCTTTGACGGAATTCGAGAGACTCAGTCGTTTGATCATTGTGATCTATTATAGTTTCATATTTTTCCCGATCTCTAAATCTTTCTTATCTAAATTTAGCATTCCTCTCCAAAGTATAAACTTTAGATTAAGAGGATATCTTTGACGGAATTCGAGAGACAGTCGTTTGATCATTGTGATCTATTATAGTTTCATATTTTTCCCGATCTCTAAATCTTTCCTTTCTAAATTTAGCGTTCCTCTCCAAAGTATAAACTTTAGATTATGAGGATATCTTTGACGGAATTCGAGAGACTCAGTCGTTTGATCATTGTAATCTATTATAGTTTCATATTTTCCCCGATCTCTAAATCTTTCCTTTCTATATTTAGCATTCCTCTCCAAAGTATAAACTTTAGATTATGAGGATATCTTTGACGGAATTTGAGAGACTCAGTCGTTTGATCATTGTGATCTATTATAGTTTCATATTTTTTCCCGATCTCTAAAGAAAAATTTTGGTTTTTGTGCCAATAAGATATCGCATTGTTCAAAAAGACGTGTGTCAATAACGTTTTCGGTAGCAACCCATTACTTAAATCACTAAAAAGGAATGTAAATGATTTGAATGATCACACATTTAATAACTCTAATGGTCTAACGTAAGAAAATGATTTAAGGTAATATTTACTCTTTTTCTCCCCATTAGACATAATTTATGCCTCTCTGTGCGCTGAATGGGCTATAAATAATGCTTCTTCATTGGGGGTTCACAATCTCAAAGAACCATTCTTGCATCAATTAATCCTTGTTTATTAACCTAAATTTCTAAGTAAGTTATGTTGAAGAATAAATACATTAATTAACTATCATAGGTTCTTTTCAAAACCTGACTCTTTAATAATAAAAATAGCGAAAACTCTGGTAGAAAAAAACTTTTTATAATTCATATTCTCCGTTTGGGATTACACTGTTTGTTCATAGACTATTTTTTATAATGTTTTACAGATAACGAAAAGTAAAAACTTTAAAAATAACATAAATGATAAGTAAGGCATCTTATCGTTAAAACATTTTAACTAAAGAACACAGTCTTTAAAGCATTATTTCAAAACTTAACTATTTATTTAATAACTGCAAAAACATTAGTATTTTTAACTCATTATTTCATAAACCCTAAGCTGATAACTGATGAAACAAATATCAAAGCTTTTTAATGCATTCCACTGGATCAAAAAAACCTGAAATATAGCTTTTATTTTTGAGAAAAAAGTACGAGTATGGAAATTTGAAAAAAGAAAGTAGGTCCTATTTATTTATGAGATAGGCTTAAAAATATTTGTCTATTTATAGGTAAAAATGATGCCAGATTCACGCCTCTCATTCATGTGTTCTGAAAAGGAAAGATGAAGAAAACACATTCTTTCGGTGTCGGAGATATATATCTGAAATAATGTTACGTCGAGTATATTGACAGAAATCATACATTGTGAGATATCTGTACTTGTAAAAAAAGAAACTTTTGTGTTTCCAAAGCTGGTATCTGGAGGGAGAGTTTCTATTATATCTAGTAAAATGAAACGGAAAATATCCCATTATACGCTTTGGAAAGAATAGTCGTCATGTCCGATGATAAAAATAGCTGATAGAACATGCAAGAAGTATCCCAATGCTGACATTTCAGTTTCCTGTGTCTTATGTAACTCCATTAAAGCTTATATCTGAGTTATGAGAATGATATGGTTTTACATATTTAGTTTCTTTCCCAATATTCGTGGAGAATATTCTGAAAAAGCTAAAAGTGGATTTGAAATAATTTTTGGAAGGTAATAATATGATGATACTTTTTTATATCCATCACTTTTGGAAGGGGAAATTTTCCAAAATTTTTTAAGAGTTCTTAATATTTTAATAAAGAGGATCGGCTCATTTTGAAATGTTCTAAGGATTTTGTGCTACGAATAATTTAAATTTATTAACAAAAAGAAAATAATCAATACCAAAACCAGGCATGAAGGCATCACACAAAAGAACAGAAAATAAAAAGGAATTGAATGTTCATGAAAAAAGGTATATTTTATTAGTGTGTGTGGATTCCTAAGTGAAGATAAAAGAAAGTGTACAGCTTAAAAAATATTAAATAAAATGAAACCTGTCAAAATATCCATACGATCCATAATTACAACAATTTTTGCCTAGCCTACTTAATTAAATGCAAGTAAGTAAAAATTTGAATTTTTTGAGAAAATTCTAATATAATTTTTAAAAGTCATTAATATCTTATTTAAATTACGTATTTTCAGTCATTTATTTTGATTTTGAAGGCTAAAAGTACCTTTAACCAACTCAATGATCGAAACAAGTCCTTTTTAGAAGTCCGCAAGAAACAAAATCAATTTAATAAAGTATCTCAAAATATTTTTTCAAGTCAGACAAAATCTCCCTTTGAAGAATACTAAAAAGCCACTTGAAGCATGAAGAACCTGCTTTACAGATGCTTTCATCACTTGAAAAGATTTAGATCCGCTTTGCGTCTTATCTTAAGTATCTTTACTCGTTTGAAATTCAGTTCTTTCTTCCTCTTACAAGACCTTATCGGCTTCTTATCCCCCACATCCTAAACCGGGAAAAATTTTGTTTCCGAACGCCCCTTAAGGGTCTTATATTGAATGGAATGCGTTTTATACGATAAAGTGGAAAACTAAGTACTTTTATGATAAGATAGCTTTTCTAATGCGAAGATTGGAGATACAATTATCCCTGGAAAGTTTTTCTATAACCATTATTGGAATTCATTAGTGTCATCTAGTTTGATTCATTTGCTTTATTTCAATGCAATCTCGCGTTAAAAATCCCAGCAGGGAAAGGAGTAAAAGCTAGATGATTTTTTGATGTATTACTTAAGAAGTTTTTTACCCCGATTGAAACTATTGTTCTTTTCGTTTTTTTGTTTGCTCATTAAGTTTTAAGATTAAGAGATTTAAGAACGCATCTCGTTTTGTTCATTAGTATTGATTGAAATAAAGCTAATTCAGACTTGCTCGTTCTAGGAGTTAAATATTTCCTGGAATTCCTGATTTATATGGATTTAGTTAATTAGAGAATGATTTAAATTTTTTAAATCATCGCTAAGCTGTTCTTGCGTTTGATGTACTACTCAGGATTCTTATAGAGCACCTAATATTTCAAAAATAATATTTCTAATTGTGTAAATTTAAGCATATAACAGGTTGGGGTAAAAAACATAAGAAAGGGCATATAGATTCTGCAAATACATTGGTTATTTTAAAAATAAATTTTTCCATTAAAACGTTCCTTATTTTAGGCTGATATCCTGATTACGCATTATATTATCCAATATTTCCTAACATTAGAGCAATTTATTCAACAAAATTATGAATGACAGTTGATAACATAGTGATACTGTTCATACCGTTACAACCGAAGTATTTCGATTTCTATCGATAGGTATAGATATAGTAGACGAGTGCAAGAATACAGTCTAGATTAGGAAAAACACGTCAAATATTAATAGTTTCTGATTTATTGGAGAAAAAATGACATTTTAAACAAATTTTGGTTCTTACAATTTTTTTAGATAAGGAACTTTGTTCAGGTTTATAAGATTTATTTCTTATTGGTCTTGGTCAATGTCTGTTGTATTCGAATTATAAATCATTCGAAATGTATGTTTTAACTGGAAATTCATACTAACGACACTAACAAACACTACAATATTAACTTTATTAAGTTTCTAAGAGTTATTGCTGGTTTAATAAATATCTGAAATTCAATGTTTATTATATTTATTGATCCTCTAATTATTTTCATCTCTTATAATTTTATCTATGTTCATTTCTTTCTTTCTTCCATTATCTAGATTCTAGGTATATCATGCCCCTCTTTCACGCTATTTTTTTTTCATGTTATTCTTTTAATACACATCATGAAGAATTTTCCTTAATGGTGGAAAATTAACACATAAGGTTGAAATAATCTAAAAAATAAAGGGTATAGTAGTGTTTAAATGTTTACTAAGACTTCTACGATATGAAAATCCCTGTATTAAGAGCGTTCTAAACCAAATTATGATCAAAATGAAAAAAAAAGAATACAAGTTTAAAAATTTTTCTGCTAAACACAGTGTGCAATGTAATATGATAATATCATTATTAATCTTTTTACTGAGTTTTATATGGAGGGCTCAGAATTAAAATGGACCAAGTCCACTTTTTGTCATTTTTGAGTTAGCAACGCTATAACTTGCACCAACTATGTAAAATTTCAGTGCAATAATGAACCAAGTCCTAGTTCTGATAATATCCGCTTGGCAGCAGCAAGTTCTGTTGCGTTAACATGTAATTTCCTATGAAGCTTTAACTTTAAACGTCTGTAGCTCAAAAGTAGCTAAAGTGGACTTGGTCCATTTCTATTCTGAACCCTCGAAATATAACAGATAAAAATCACCGAATGTTTTTTTTCCATTAAATTAACTTTTCATAATTTGACCCTGTTAAAAAATAATTATCATGTACGTTAAATTTATAACTGAAAAAATTCTGCTTCTTTTAAAGTTAGGTTTCTCCCATATTTTTTATTACACTACTTTTTCCCGGTAGGTAATTTTTGTCTCTTCCTGGTGCCATAACGATATATTTATGCCATTCAAGAAACATCATACTTATACTTACTTAAGTCAAGAAGGTTTTTAAACATTTGTAGTTAAGAACAGTTTTAAATTTATTTCAGTGATAGGATGATGTAACTTTTATTAGGAACGTGTAGAGGTCATAAAATTTCTTATTCATATTCTGTGTAAAACTTTAAGCTTAAAGCAACCATTAACTTCAACGCCTAAAAATACATTACACATGAAAGACCAAAATTACGCTCATTATGTTTTAAGTGTTTTGTATGGATTTTTATTTTGTGTGAAAAATTCTGAAAAAGTCAATGTAAAAAAGTTTTCAAAAATGTATATTATTATAAATCCTAATTTTACACTTCATAGCTTGGAAGATCATTTTTCTATTTTAAAGGCATCCTTCAAGAGTATCCAAACGGCTCCTTGGTATAAACTATATTTTTACTTAATCTAAAAGTAAAAATAACTTTTGTAATTGGAGCCAGTTTGGAAACACATCTTCAAGCTTATTCTCTTATTCAACCATCCCCAGAATATCTGAAACAGTAAAATAATATCAAAATACGCATTCACCTGATAATAAGCAATGGGAAGTGTATTAAATTTTTTTTATAATTTCAGATATTTTATTTCATAGATAAAAATAGTCAAATAAAATGTAAGGTATGATAATATATAATTTTAATCAAAATTCGGATGTAATTTTCTAAATTAAAAAATGTAACCAAAATATCTCAAGTTAGACTTTAGAAGGTCCTTGTAGAGGGGGTTTTGTCTTTAAATTATTTAAAAACACCTTCATGATCCTTTCAGATAAAGTAAATTTGTCACCCTTTACTGCACATTTCTGTTGCCCTTTTAATTTCAAATTCTGGCTAGTAAAAGTACTATTTGTGATGGAGAAAATAAAGGCCATTTTCATAGTCACATCCCATTTAATAAAGTTTTACTCAAAACGTCTCCGTCATTTTCTTAAACATAATTTTACAGGCTGAAATTTCCATCATTAGTCCATCATTTCTATGCTTTTTTATTTAAAAATTTCGGCCATTTTGCAGAAAATGTGTACGTTAGGGTAGAGAATGCAGGCCATATCTATAATCAGAACACTCTTAAATAATATTCCTCAAACCTAAAAAATATCAAGTTTTAACTTGAACACAATATAGTCTCACTTAGTAGTATATGTGTCAACCATATTTATCACATCATGAAGCTGACATCCATGGCATTGCCACATGTGACTCCTGTCACTTAATCAACGGTGACTTGGTTGTCAAACAAAATGGAGCCATCATTCACTTCCCAGTTGAAACGAGAGATCTCCTTCACGGAATCAATGGGAAGTAGATTTTCCGTGGCTCCCTGTGTTAGGGCAACGGAGCAAAAAATCTCTGATGAAAAATTGCCTCGTTTCCTATGACGGAGGACCTGGTGAGTCGCAAATGATGTGGAAGTGTCGTGATGTATCTTAACTATTCGACCTAAGCTGTTTTGTAACCAGGAACAATACTTAATGTTTCGCTATCACCTATTGGATGTAGTTTGATGGTTATTCATAGATGGAGCTAATCCTTTCTACTTTTTTTCAGGTGCCTTGATGACTGCTATCAATTCTCTTTTACCGTTCTTATTTATTAGTTTTGCAGGTTTAAAAATTTTCAATGTGGTATGTGCAAAAAGTATAGCTATTGAAGTTTGAAGTTTTCGGCAAAAATACCGTGGTTTTGTTTTAAAAATTGGGAATTTTTAAATTGATGATGTCCGGCCCAGCTTCGGACAAAACGTTCGCAATTTTTGAAATGAGACTATTGTATTCTTGCCCGAAAAATTTTAATCATCATTTATCTAAACGCGAAAGGATTTCACTTTTAGTATATCTACTGTTTTTTAATATATAATTCTTATTTGTGGGAATTCTTGACTCTATCAAACAAAAATTTGTATTGCCCATTTTACAATAATATATCCTTATTAATGGTCTGATAGCCCAATGCATTTTAAAGGATCTGTTACCTTTTGAAGTAGTACTGATACTGATATTTGTAGTTTAACAGCCGTAAATCAAATAGTTGAATTTTCTTATTTTTAAAAGTAGTAGTTAGTAAAAGTTTTATAACATGTAATTAGCTTTGACTAGTTAGGAATGCATAAAAAGAAGAAATACTCTTTGTAGTTTGAATTTCTACTTTGAAATTGTACGTCGTTGAAAAGGTACTTTATTTTATAACTGTGCGATTTTTTCTTACATGTTTAATAGCACCCGTTTAATTAACTAGTTATTTTCCGTTTAATAAAGTAATGGTTTATAAAAAGTGCATAAAACTTTATCTAATTTATATTCAGAGCAATTTTGAATTTATGAGGTTTTAGGGGCTGAAGTTTTTCATTGCAAACTCAACTATTTATAAATGAGAACAAAAGAAAAATTATCTGCAGTTCTTTAACCCTATCTATTATACTTTTTACAACTTAACTATATTGTATACAGTGCTGTGCAAAAATTAAGGACGGAACAGTTTTTTCAATATAACACCTAGTAGAATTATTTTCCATCCATGAATATCATACCAAGAGATGTTCAATAGGTGGGAATACAGGGCCCGAAAAAAAATTTTCCCTACCAATATTTTGAGGGGCTAAAAGGATCCTCCATTGATAATGGAGTCCAGTTACAATTTGGAGCTGTGGCAGAAACGTAAATGTAAGAGGTGCATTCTTTTTCGTGCATTTCAAAGGTAATGAAGATATTTTTACAGATATATGTTTCTTTTTGGATATGTCTACGTCCATATGAACTAAATGCTTCTGTTTTCTAACATTAATAACATAATGTCTTATCTGTGAAACTATACAATTCCGTTGTGCCGTTTCAGCACCCCTTACACACCGCAGATATTTTCACTTATGTTTGCTATTGAGAACCTGTGTTCTCATATATGTCCCATTAGATTCTTTTAAAAGAAATATTGGGTCATGAATTTCGCTTTATGAGTGAAAAAGTTGCACAAAATCACAATTTGGCTACCTCAAAGTTTCTTGAAAGTTACGATATTGAAAGAAAAAAGTTACTTTCCGAGTCTTCCTAAGCACAATCAAGCAGATGTAAGAATTACGAAAAAAATGGTTGACGATCAGATACACCACTTACCAAAAATGAGCCAGAAGCTAAAATTTGCCAAAAATGATGATTAGACCGATTTCTCTCCATGAAACCTAAAAAATATTATTTAAATGTAGCAAACACGTTTAAAAACATGCATTTAGTTCAGGAATAATCATATTCATTACAGAAAACATAAAATTTTCAGTTTAATACCTCTCACATAGACGTTTCTGCCACAGCTCCAAATTGTAATGGGACTTCATTATCATTGGCGGGTCCATTTATCCCCTTAAAATATTGGTTGGGAAAATTTTTTTTCGGGCCCTGCATTACCACCCAACATATCTTGGTGTGATTTTTTATGCGTTTTATTTCATTCGGTCCCTATTCCTCGCACAAAAGCAGGTTTGACTGCATACTTTACATCTTACTGATATGTGCTCCCTTTTTAATTAATAAAAATGTGTCAAAAACTCTTTCATTCCCCTATATTTTACCATAACTATTCAAACTGACTCTTCAGCTTAAGAAAACCCCAAATCAATAACAGTACCTACCGCATTTACTAAGACGTGACCAACCTTAATATCTCTTTACAAAGCCCACCATTCAGTCAGTATACGAACTGAATACAAAGTCTACATTTCATTCCCAAATGGCACTGCACAAAAACTTAGCCCTTCTACATACACAGCCAATCTATATGGATGTCATCCAAGGTACATATTTCTCGTCCCGCGAGCACATTCCGCCATGGGATGTTTATTATTTTGAGGGATGAATACACGCTCTTGGGAATAAAACTTTACGACTTTCGGCGGGCCCCCGGCTTATTTATTCGGCTTCCTTTGTTTTGAAAAGGGGGCCTGGAATAACACATGAAAAACGCAAACAGTGTTTTTCGGAGTACAATGCTTTGACCCCGTGCTTGTAAAGTCGGGAGTGTCAACTTTCTAGAGGGGGGCTGTATTTTTTATGGAGCCTGGGATTCTTTCTGGGCTATAATTTCGTGGAGTTTTGGAGATGTCGCTTTGTTTACTTTTAAAGGGTTTCTCTGAAGGGAAACTTTATGTTGTAGAGATGTATGAGGATAGGTTGTGAGGATTCTTGAGGTGTTGGGGTTTCTGGGTTAATGAAGAATCGGTGTAAATTTTGGATTAGCTAAATGTTTTGATGATCTTCCGATCTCTATGGTTTGAAATCATGTGTGAGAAATATAGTCCGAGCACCTAAGAACTTTGCCATCAAAACTAATTTTTTACAATAAGTTCAAATCTAAATTATAGTCGCATAGATTTCACACAAATTATTTTTTCAGCGTTTATGAATTACCACCACACTCAAAATTGAGGGAATTACCCGTTTCCATAACCACGGCTTACTAGATACTACTACAAGCTGACCGAGTTTTGAATTATTTGAAACTTTTGACAACTTTTCCCGCTAGGATCGTCCCGAATCGGTTAAATAACGTCCTAACCAATAGAATAAACTTAAATACACTGACAAATAAGGAAAAACAAAGGCGTGTTTTCAAGACAGAACTGCTGACTAATGGCCATAAAGCCATTAAGCCCCGCCTTCAACTCTGTGGATTTGCTTTGCTAGATGTTAACTATTGCCATCTACATTTTAAAGATTTCCGCATCTCGGTCAGCCTGTAGTAGTATCTTGTAAGCCGTGCCATAACAATCACCACAATATTGCACAACAAATTAAAACATATTGTCTAAAGTTTTTCTGGACTATTGATGAATTAAACGTATTTACTTGATACATAGATTCAAAATCAATGAATTTGTTTGATATCGTGGTTCAGAATCAATGGGCGTCACAAGCGAATTGTACAATGATCAAAATAATTACTCTGCTTTCTAAATTTTGTAAGTTGGATTAAGAATTTGCAAAAGTAAAAAGGTTTTTTATAACCTTTTTTCCCTATTCCAAGATTTTTTCAATTTATTGAAAAATTTGGTAGCTAAGTTTTGAGAATAAAAAATAATTTTAAATGGCTTTTGATAAAAATAGAATTTACTTTATCCGTTAAGCTTACAGAAATTGAGAAGGCAATTAAGTAACGATATAATCTCTATTACTTTAGAAAAAGCAAGGTGAAGAATATTTTTATTGATAATGATAAGTGGTATTTAAAAAGTGGCAAATTCATATGCAATTCTTTAAATAGTTTTTAATTGGTAAACGGATATAGGATGGATACGACTTAAAAATAACTTACGTTATTGTACAGTCGGCTGCAAAAAAATCGAAACAGAGACGATTGTGAGCGATTGGTAGGGGTTAGAAGGATACTGTAAACTCCAATTTTCATGATTTAATGTCCTCTTTAAAACAAGCTATAATTTAAGTCCTTAAGGGGCCGTCTACATATTAAACAAAGCACCAACTTTTGTTTTTCCTATGGGTGACACCAAATATAATTCCTGTTTCTGAAAGAGCACCCCCTAAAACCCCCAAAAACCAAGTTTTGTGGTGTTTGACCCACAAACAAAGCCAGGAGTGGGGGTTGAAGTTCGTTGAATTTACGTTGAAATATCGTTCTTAACGTTGATTTCTCGATTTTGATCCTTACAACCATCAATCCCGCGTGATCAAAATCGAGGATTCAACGTAAAAAACGAGATTTCAACGTAAATTCAACGAACTTCAACCCTCACTCCTGGCTTTATTTTGGGACCAAATGACATGAAAATTGGTTTTGGGGGGTTTTAGGGGGTGCTCTTTCAGAAAGAGGAATAATATTTGGTGTCACCCATAGGAAAAACAAAAGTTGGTGCTTTGTTTAATATGTAGACGGCCCCTTAAGGACTTAAATTATAGCTTGTTTTAAAGAGGACATTAAATCATGAAAATTGGAGCTTACAGTTTCCTTCTAACCCCAACCAATGTCTCACAATCGTCTCTGTTTCGATTTTTTTGCAGCCGACTGTACGTCTAGTGCATGTTCTTCTTTCTTTTTATTAATAATTCGATTGATTTGGGAAAAAAACCAGTGAGTGGGGACAGCTTTATTTGATAAGAGAAAAAGCACCTGCTTTGGGTTATGTATTTCTATTGTATGCTCATCCTTTTTACTCTTAATAAATTTGTCTATTTTATTAATAAGTTGACCTATTTGAAGAAAAAAATCATTGTAAATAGATAGCTTTATCCGGTAAGAGGAAAAACCTTTTTTTTTCGTCTCTCTACTAATCCAACTTATTGAATAAGAAATATCCCAAAACAATTTCAAGAAAATCGCCTTCCTCCATCTCATCAAAAATAAACAACCTTAATACCCCCGGCAGTTGATCTCCAAAGAATGCACATTAACGCAATCGGAAACAATAACAACAAGTCCGGCTTATTGTCCTCCTTTTTTAGGTCCCTGTCCTCGCCAATCCAATAGCAACGGCCCCGGCATTATCCCCCAACGGGCAATTTGACGCATGATTAAACCCGGACCCTGTCCGTTAACAGACACATGGGACATAAATCTGCGTTGGCTGCAGTTCAAGAACTCCTGCCCGGGTAAAGAATATAACACGGGGTGAATCGTCGAATGGAAACCCTCTTGGACTGGCCCTCCTGCTATGGTAGATAACCGACCAGTTTCTCAGTTTTCCCGAGTTTTCCAGCATTGGGCGAAGGGCCTTTGGGAGAACTTTTGGATGGTTCTCTGATTTTATTCGCCTGGGCTTTGGGAGATCTTATTTCTAATTATGGGGACCCGGAGGGAAGGGGTTTTATTTTGTAGTTAGGAGCGTTGAAGGTTGGTTAGAGTTCTTTTGTGTGATTGGTTTCAGGTGTCTGCGTCATCTGAAAGTGCTGAATGGGTTCAAGGGTTGTTTTGGGCGATTTATATATGAGGAGAAGAAATCGATCAAAGAAGAGAGACATCTGGTAAAAGGGATTTTATTTTAAGATTCACTTTTGGTCTCAAAATTGAATTCTAAAGAAGTTTTAATGCATTAATTTTTAAGATTTTTTATTTGCTGGTTTATGGTAGAAACCTTTTTTTAATAGCATAATTTCTTTTCAATTTTAAAATGGCAAACTTGATATAACAATGTGATTACTATTCTTAATATAATATTATTATAACTTAATATTATAATATTATTATTAAACTTAATATTGTTCTAACTCATGTTACGCGCTTGTAAAGAGAATGTGAAAATTTTGAACAAAGCACTCAGACAAAGTAACCTATAGTAAGAATATCAAAGGTATAATTATTTATATTGGTTGATTGGGTGCAGTATTATTAACTACCATTCTTCTTTCAAGTATACATTAGGGTGGTCCTTATTTTTAAAGTTTGGAAATCTTTATGCGACGCCCCCGCAAATTGTTCCATCATACAAATAAAGGATTTTAGCTCAATCAAAAAATTTTAACCCGCGCAGCAAAAGCTTTAAAGTTTCAAAAAATACTGATTTTTTTACAAAACATCAAAAAAAATCAAAGATTAAACCCTCCTATCTTCTTTTGATTTTTTATGAGAATCTAATATAGGGTGAATCGACCAGTAATAATTGACCAGTTAGTGGAAATTCCTCCAAGTTTTATTTTTCTTTCTTAGAAAAAAAATTTTCTAAAAAAATTGACACTGGTTTAATATCAATGAAAGTATGAGGAATAATAACTAATAATCATTTTTCCTTTCACTTTTATAGAATTTTTTTTATTTATTTTAAAAGCAATTAATTGAGATTTTGCCAGTAATTGACCACCTACATCCAGTATTTGAACACCATTATTCCAGTAATTGACCATTGCCATATTCACCGTTTCCAGAATAAAAATCAAATATACAGCTCAAGCACAAATCAACCAACTGATCCACAACGCAACCTATCATTTCCAAAAGAGCTATTTATTCGAGTCCCACTGAAATTTTCCCCATTTCTTTAAAACATGGCTAAGGGTAAGTTGGCTGAAAAAAATACGCAACGGAGACGTTTGAAGAAAAAGTTTCAGAAACACTTACACAAACTTTCATTCAATCTGATGATTATAAAATTCTCTCACAAAAATTAAGAATTGGCAAATTTTAGTAAATTTTTAAGTTTATAGTTTTTCTTGACAGTTTTAAGCGGAAAAATCAGTTGTTTTATTGAATGGTATAAAAATTTTGAACTTAACTAATATTCCATTCTTATTAACACCCGTGCCTTTTGGCAGAAAATCCTATGATCTGAAAACCAACTGTTCCAATCCTACTAAAATTTCTTCCAGTTGTTGAATACGTCTTAGAAAATTCTTAAAAGCTGTATTTATTCAATCAGCAATCAATAAATTAAACTCTGGAAGAGAACACGGAAAATTGTTCCGATTTATTAATTCTCATACTTAATATTAAATCACTGTCAATTTAAAATATATTTTGTTGGAAAAATATATCTACTTTATTAGTAATTATAATGATTTTTAAGATGTATTAGCAAAATCTTATACATTTTAAGCAAGAAGTAGAACAATTGTTTTTATTGTTTAACCTTTTAAAACCAGACTGTAAACCAGCACGATTTGCCACCTAGGCCACCTAGCGAGCGCTTGCACCGCGAACCGTTCGATTCCAGCGTTTACTACAGAAGGCTATCTAAAAAACTAAAAATGCGCATATGTCTGACAACCAACCAACCAACTACCCGTAGTACGTACTTTAGGGCTTAGCGAGAGGAGCGACATATTTTAAAAGCGCAGGTGTTGGAAATTTGAAGAACCAATGAAAGAGGTATATTGAATAAAGAGTCCCTATTAACAATACTGGTTAATTACTGGAAATGTAACTTTTTTTACAGTAAATCTAACCAAAAATTGTACTGCAGGTAAAAATCTTTAAGATCGCTCTTGGTTTAAAAATAAATCTTAAAAGCAAATAAAATCCAGTAGTTGACCACTTTGGTCAAATACTAGCACTTTTTCTATTCTAGACAGCCAGTGGTTGACCACCCCTCAAATATCAAATTAAATGATTAATATACAAATAATGATAGTTTTATTTAATTCAACTAAACATTTAGGACCTAAATACATCAATCAATAAAATATTGGAATAAAAACTAGCTGGATGATTTGAGATTGAACTAAATACTCCATACCATTATTGCTAGTAGTGAGAGCGCATGCTTTGAAGCTTTGTTGATAACTTTTTTTTAACTATTTATTGTGTCTTTTAAGAACAATACTAGAACTTTAGACTATGCATGAGCTTTTAATAAAATGTCAGCTATGTTTTCAACGCAACAGATTCGAAATAAACACACAACAGTTCTTGTTTTTTGCGAACTTATGCTCAATTGGTCAACTACTGGTAGGTGGTCAACTACTGGTCGGTTCACCCTAGTAATAGTTTTATTGTTCTAGATTCCATTCTTTTCTATCACCCCTCTTTCGGTAGTAAAATTTTTTTTTAAATAAAAATAACTCTTGTAAAGTTTCCTGTATTTTAAAACAGCTAATAACTCAAGAACTATACAAATTAAAAACCTGAAATTAGTGCCATTTTATTTATAATTTTATTATCTTTGATTTGATGTGCAACATAACTAACTGCCTTTCTTATTTTTTTTTCAAAATTTAAAAAATGGGGGAAAAATTAAATAAAAAAATTCTAAAAAAAATTTTATTAAGTAAATTTTTCAACTCCCAAAATAAACATTTCTGCCAAATTTCAAGTTGAAAATAAAATTTGATCATGTAGAAAAAAATAACAAATTTCGAAATTTTAGCAAGTCCCTGAACATTCCATGTAATTTAACAAAAAAAGCGATTCACTCATGGGGAATGTAAAAACTCCCTTGAGGGTGTTCATACAATTAGTATACCATGCAAAAAATTTTACTTAAATTTCAGAAAATACAACTACTAGCAGATTCGGTACAAAATCTTTAGGATCTAGTTTCCAACTTAATTCAATGTGCCTACATTTCACCTGAATTTTCCTTAGAATGAAGTTTTTACGTAATTTTTTCACTTCCAACATGTCAAATCAAAGTAAATAAAAAGCGTTTGAAGATAAAAGAATAAAATAAAACCATGATTCTAAATAATAATAGGTTGACTCAATACTCAAACTTATACTTAAAAGTAATAAATGAATTCTTTACTTTGTTGTGATATATTTAATCCTAGGTTAAAAAAATATTTTTACAAGATCACTTTGAAATAAAACAAATTATTTATATAATCTAAAAGTTTACATTAAACAACAATAAAAAATGCACTCACTTTTTCTATAACGCGCGGATTTCTCTAACCTAACTAGCTAAAGAACTTACTCTGACGCCAATAAGCAAACTTCCAGTATGGTGACAAGATGTTTAATAAAAGTATGAAAGGTTTGACACAAGCAAAATACAAAAACAAAATATCTCCACTTGGTGCTCAGGGTGCTCTTAAAATTGACTCTATGCAAATTAGATTATACAGACGAAGTAATAATCACAATAGGTAATAAGTAGCATCTTAATAATAAGGGTTTCTCAATGTCTCTCGATTGGATTTTGGATATTTTTTACGATAATTCTGAACAATTTGTAAGATGAACTGTTTTCGTGATTCGTCTTTGGTAAATTGGTGGTTAAATTCTTCAATTAGTTTAACCCCTCTTTCTGCACTTTACTACTAACTTTTTCTTACTTACGGAAAGTAATCTTACAATTCTAAATTTTTACAATTAAAAAATTTTTTATACAGGCGGAAGTATTCATTTTTAATCACTATAGGAGTAGATGAAAATATTTTCTTCCGTCCTTAGTCCCCGATGACTACTCACAACGCAGCCTACCATTTGGTTCCCGACAGGACTTTGTAAGATTTTGTACAGAATCGGCTAATAGTTGTATTTTCTGAAATTTGAGCGAATTTAGTTGCATGGTACAAATCGTGTGAACACCCTCAAGGGAGTTTTTGAATTCCCCCAAAATTTCGAAAATTTTATTTTTTTCTACATGATCAAATTTTATTTTCAACTTGATGTTCATTTTGGGATTTGAAAAACTTTAAATTTACTTAATAAAATTTTTTTCAGAATTTTTTTTATTTAATTTTCCCCCCATTTTTTTTAATTTTGAAAAAAAATAAGAAAGGCAATTATGTTGCACATCAAATCAAAGATAATACAATTACAAACAAAATGGCACAAATTTCAGGTGTTTAAGTTGTATAGTTCTAGAGTTATTAGCTGTTTTAAAATGCAGGAAAAACAAATTTACAAGAGTTATTTTTACTTTAAAAATGTTTATTACCGAAAGAGGGGTGATAGAAGAATGGAATCTAGAACAATATAACTATAACTATATTAGATTCTCATAAAAACCAAGAAGAAAATGGGAGGGTTTAATCTTTGTTTTTTTGATGTTTTGTAAAAAAATCAGTATTTTTTTTTGAAACTTCAAGGCTTTTGCGGCAAGTGTTATAATAATCCGAATGAGCTTAAATTTTGCATGCATTATTATTTTCTATAGTGACACAAAACTAGGGGGCTTCTCCAACTAAAATTTCATTTATTGGTAAATGCTATCCATTTTAACTAAGGTAAGTATCGTAGATAGTTAGCAAACATATTTTAATATGAAACTGTAACTCTTGCCCGTAAAGGTGGAATCAATAATATTAGGACTCAAATTAATTCATAAAGATTTTCCCGAATAGCATGTATGATCGATTCAAATGAAAAGGAAAAGTAGCCAATATGACAAATGTAACTAAACTCATCAAGAAAGGTACACCATTTACACTTGTGTAAAGGAAGTTAAAAAAGGAAATAAACACATATCCTTTTTTTAATTCTAATTCTAAGAAAATTAATTTCTTTAAAATACTATGAATTGTGTTTTAAGGCGGTAAAATTCATTCGGAATAAACATTTTAATGATCAGCTAATATTTGCTGTATAACACAAAATTAATAAATCCAACTGGCAACTAAATTTTCAAATAATTTCGATCGAAAAGTTATTCCTACATATTATAAGTAGTTTTCACTGAATGATTTGGAGATGTATTAAAATTTAATTCTTAGCTTAAGTGAAAATAATATGGATACTTTCCTGAAATCTTATTTAAATTGCAGATTTTGAGATTTTAAGACAGATGAGAGCAGATTATTTTCAGAATTCAAAGTTTTTAAAGTCTGGTGGTATGGCTTTTCGACCTCTAATTGTAATTTTATTTTATTACTCAAAAATATTTTTATATTTCTGAGTAAGAAACTGAAGTACTTAAAAGTATTTCGGTTTAACTTTAATGTGGGGAAAACTTCTTTTATTTGATCTATTTATCTCAAACCTTAAATTAAGATAATTAAATAACAGTACCTGCATTTCTGTACCACATTTACTTATTTATTATTTTAATATTTAAAGTTTCCTAATTGCACTCCTAAAATTAAATATTTTAAGAGATAAAACATTTTAAGTTAATTGGTAAGTTTACTCTTGTGAGTATTAGAAATGGCTTAACGTAGCATTTAACAGTAATTCGGAATTTACTATTAAAGCTTTCCTGGTATTTTCTTTCCATCTCTCTTTCCTAATGAGATAGTTTAATAGTAATGAGTTATTTCCTAATTTTTAAAAGTAGGGGAGTTAGAAATGTATAAAAACTGTGAAAAATGGACAACTTTGAAAATAATTTTGCAATTTGTGTCAAATAATGACGTATTTGAATTTTCGATATTTTTTTTCGTAACCAGCACACCGAAATGCATAGGAAATCGATCAAATTTTTCAGCCTTTTTGTTGCAGAACTGTGTAATTTAATTATGGTGCTTTAGGTATAAATAATATAATATTAGAAATAAGTAGTAAATAGTCTTGATGGAAATTTTATATTTTTATAGTTAAAACTTAGAATTGTGTAGAAGTTAAAATAAACTCTCGTCTAGTTAAAGATTTAAACTAAACTTTTTTTCACAAGTTTATTTGGTAAAAAATGCAAATAAAACAACAATGCGACAAGTTTTAGTTCAAAATTAGAATTTCTGAATTTCTTGTATGGAACACCAGTTTTGTGAATTGGAAAAGCCAAGAAAAATTGTGCCACGAAGTACTTCGATTAGTTATAGTGGCATTATATACAAAATAACACAAGATAGAGGAAGCGTTTTTTATTATTCTTTCCTTATGATACTGGAGGGGTTTAAATAGTTCTAAACGAATATAAAACAAAAACAAAATAAAAGCAAACACATTTTATTAATGGTATCCAACCCATCTGTCAAGCCCTACAAATTAACAACTCTACGTTTTCAAAAGGCTTTCTTAACCTCATACAACGAATTCTTAGATAATGTGACTTTGAAATATTTTTAAAACTACAACAGGCGAAAATTTACTAACTACACATGTCATGCTCCAATTTTAGGCTACTAATAAAATTAATAAGTGCCCAAAAGGTATTTAAATTCAAACATAATTCCTCCTGCTGCTTTAATTAAAGTAGAGTAAGTTTTAGAAGAGATTATTTTAAAAATTAAAGCATTTTACATTAGGTGTAAATTTTTTATTTAAATTCACAATTTTTTAACAAAAAAGTTCCAAATAAAATAAGGTATTTTAATCAGTTTAATTATACTTACTTTCGGCAATAAGATAAATAGAAAGTCAAGAAAAATAGTTTTTACAAAAAACTAATACTGCTGTTTTTGAAGGATTTCTTTATTTTATAAAGTTTACATTTATAAAATAGTTTTACTAAATGTGGTTGATAAAGGTTAACATCTTCTGTAGTACAATATATTTTTGTTTGAATGTCAAGTTAGTAAGTATAAACTTAAGAATAATTTTTATGAAATGGTATTTTAAACAATCTTATTAAATAGTGGTAGTAGTATACAGGGTGTTTCAAAATTGCGTTGCACGGCTTTTATTTGGAACCAACACCTCCTAGGGTCACGGAAGTAAGGTCTACCCCTAGGTAAATGAGCCTGGAGAATGCATTGATAGTACTTACAGCGCCCCTAGCGGCGAAATTAAAAAGTTAAAAAAATTATTTAAAAACCAAAGACGATAGAGCAAAAACTTCAATGGGAGTATTGTTGCCAACGTCACCCCTAGGGGCGCTGTAAGTCATCTCAATGGATTCTCCAGGTCACTTACCTAGGGGTATACCTTACTTCCATGACCCTAGGAGGCGTTGGTTCCAAATAAAAGCTGTGCAACGCAATTTTGAAACACCCTATATACAGGTAACTAGATAATGAGATTATGTAGTACAATACTGGAAAAAATAAACGAATCAGACCCTATATCTCCGGAACGGCTTGTGATATAAAGACAAATAAGGTATAATTTTTCATGGGGGGGATTTGAAGTATTCTACATACAGAAAAATTTTCAAGTTTTTTGAGGGTCGTCTTCATGTTAAACGAAGCACCAACTTTCATTTTTCCTATGGGCGACATCAAAGATTATTCCCGATTCTGAAAGAGCAAGCCCTAAAACCCCCCAAATCTAATTTTCATGTCATTTGGTCTCCAAATAAAGCCAGGAGTGGGGGTTGAAGTTCATCGAATTTGCGTTGAAATATCGTTCTTTACGTTGAATTCTCGATTTTGATCCTTACAACCATCAACCCCGCACGAGAACTCAACGTAAAAAGCGAAATTTCAACGTAAATTCGATGAACTTCAACCCCCACTCCTGGCTTTATTTGGGGACCAAATGACATGAAAATTGGTTTTGAGGGGTTTTAGGGGGTGCTCTTTCAGAATCGGGAATAATATTTGATGTCGCCCATTAGAAAAACGGACGAAAGTTGGTGCTTCGTTTAATATGAAGACGACCCCCTAAGAACTTGAAAATTTTTCTGTATATAGAATACTTCAAATCGTGAAAAATGATACCTTACTTGTCCTTATATGTATAACAAGCCGTTCTGGAGATATAAGGTCTGAGTCGTTTTTTTTCAGTAGGGGAGAGTGGGGCACATTAGAACAAAACGTGCATTTCGGCATATTTCTCTGGATCTAGATGAGATATTGAAACAAACTCGGATTCAAATGAAAGTTAAGACCTTTCCCGATATTTTTGAACGATAATTGGTCGTATTAATCTAGAATTTCTAACCTATATCATCAATCTAAAAAACGCTAAATTTCGTGCGAATGTGCCCCATGAGTGGGGAAGTTTCGCACAAGTGTGGGGCACATTCGTACACATGCAAAAAATTATAGAATAATTATTTTTACAAACTAAAACGTTTATGGCACTTTAAAGTAAGGATAATTAAACGAAATATTAGTCACTTTTACATATTTTTCCTCTAAATTGAAGATTTTTTTACAAAAAGAAAACAGCTTCAGAAAATATTGGACATATTGAAGTTTTTGATGAGGAAAACAGTTGTAGTAATGAAGAGTATATTGCATATTGACATACTTCACATAATATAATTAGTTAGAAAAACTTCAACCAATATTTTAACTGTCAGGTTTTATTCCAAAGGAAAGTGAACCAACAGCTCGCTTATTAACACCTGAAACTGACGGTTGGGGTACTTTTAATACGATATTATCTTTTTGTATGAATGTTGAATAATTACTTACTGGTAAAATAAAAGTTTCGTCATTAATTTTAAAGTTTTTCATAATTAATTTTAAATAAGCACCATTCAATTCCAAATTTTGTCTTTGACCAACATAACAAAATTTTCTTTTTAGTAGCAAATTCTACTAGAATAAAATCACCTAAGTCCAAGTCAATTGGTATTAAACAATTATCAGGGACATTTATTTCTTCAATGTTTATATCTGGGTTTAAATTCCTTAAAACTGAAGCTTTCTTTAAGATGTTATTTTCTACACCAAATTTTGAAACAATTACAATAAAAAACAATTAAACTTCAAGTTATTAAATATACAGCACTTATAAACATATAAATCACTTTCATAATCAATAATGGGAAAGATGAGGCACATTCGCACTGTTCGAATCTTTCCCATCTTTTGGTGTACGAATGTGCCCCATCTACCAGTTCAAGCTTACCACGTCCCAACAAGATATTTATAATTAAAGCAGGGAAATAAAACCTTTATAGGAACTTACTTTAGTAGTGCCTCTACTGAATAAAATGATGAATGTCCACTTGAGAGTTATTTTTGATTGATATTTTACGCCAACAAAATCACAAGAAAATTTACTTTGCTGCTTCTAACGCTAGCAAATTTCTAGTACATAAACAAAAAAATGACTCAGGGCTTTGAAAATTCATGCAGGAGGTGGTAGTCATGCTTCCATCTACTGGTGTTTTTTGCAGATTTTTAAATTAATAATTACTAGGGGAAATGCCGTCTGTCTGAATGTGCCCCATGATCGAGATAGCCCCACTATCCCCTACTGTACAGTATTTCTATATTTTATTAACTTTACGTTAATTACAAGTAGTTATTTTTGAAAATTGAATAATATAATACGTAAACCTTATTATCATTGCATCTGGCATGTTTCATTATATAATTAACTCTCAAAAACTTTTACAATCACAATTTCTGCTAAAAAATATGATATTTTAATAACATGTCATTTCAAAATTTCCTAATCTTTTCCGTTTTAATTGATTTCAAAACTTAAATATTCTAAATCCCCAAAACCTCACTTGTTTGGTTTCCGGGAGGCATTGTTCTGGAAGTTTTGGAACAACCTGAAATGAGTTCCTAAATATAAAATGTAATTAACTTTGCGTCTGTTTAAAACTATCGCCCTACTTTATTGATTAGTTAGCTTCAAGGTCAACTTACTTAGTCTGATTAATAAGCAACCAGTAATTTATTGTAACAAGAACTATGGTTAAAATATTTTCATTCTTTGAGGGGTTGCATCCGGTTCGAATAAGGTAACTTGATTATTAGTATTATAAAACACATGAGGGAGATCATATATTTAAGTAGGGTAAAAAGTTAGACTATTACAAAAATATTTCTTTGAAAAAAAAGGATGTTTATGTTAGAAGATACAAATGTATTTTCTAAAAATACGGAATGAGTAGTAAAAAGATTAAAAGATAACAAACCTTTGACTAAAAGGGATTCTCAAAGTGTTATTTTTTAATAAGTTTTTAGAGTGTTTGAAATAATTAACTTTTAACTTAAAAAAACTTGGATCAAAAACATTTTGACAGTGAATGAAATAGGTGTAGGTATTTCCTGAGACTCAAAAAATTTATGATATTAATTTTGGTTATGAATATTTACTTGAACCATCCCAAATATTAATAATAAAATCCCAATAAAACAACTCAACCTACAATCTTTGTTTATTTTTATCAAAAGTAACTACCCTTTTCAAAACGAAACATGTCGTACCCCTAAAGAGGAAGAGAAAAAAATCAGAAATTCTTTTAAATGTCTTTATTTAAAATTTCTACACGGCCCAAGCTCTAAAGCCGAACCAAAATGAATAATTAATAGTAGTAGATCGACTCAAAAAATCCTTCTGCTCACTTCATACCCATCATAATCGCCACCAACTTTTTACGTCAATGTTTGCTCAGCCTTTTCCGAAATCCAGACTTAAGATTTATTAAAAAGGAGAGAAAACTTCATATCTCCACAAGGAATCTCACGGAAATTTTTTTCAAGACTTCCTTCTCAATCCAGATTTCTTATTCTTTTTCTCCTATTCCGTTGCTGAGAAAAATTAGCATTGGACACGGAGTATGGAGGAGGGCAAATAGCTCTCTTTTCCGACGTATAATCCCTTCCTCCCAGCGAGGAAACTACGTCTGTCCCTTATCAACATAATCATCTCTGGAGATATTGCCGTGGGTTTATTGAAGATTCCAGCGAAGTTCTAGAGGGAAAAAACTGGTGTAGGATATCATCTGCATTTTTCATGGAGAAGTTGGAGTTTAATTTGAATCGAGGAATGAAGAGGTTCGGTGCTGAACGCTCTTTTTAGGGGGATCTGTTTACTTTAAAGATGATGAGCTCGTGTTCGCTTGAATGTATTTATTTTCCGGTAATTTCAATTTTAAATTAAATTTCTGAGATTTTAGTTTACCAAAACGTGTTCAATACTTGGACTTTCTATAATGTGTATAATTATTATTACAGTTTAGTTGATTAGCATAAAATTGATCTTAAATATTAAAAATTTGAGATAAGCTTGTATTTTTCTTTAGATCCGGTAGTTGTTTACGAGTAAGTCAAATAAAGGAAAAGTAAGAGAGCACCACCAAAAATGCCTCATACATTGGAATAACACATGCCATAATTACATTAGCCACACTACCTACAATAATTACTAAAAGTAGATTCGATTGACAACACTCAAATTGTTCAGTTAATCCCTTATTTATATTGAGCAAAATTATGTCACGACTCATATGAATGTTAGTGATTTATTTGTATAAATTGGTTCTATTAAAAATAAAGTTACTAACAAGTGATCAAAATTTTAAATAATCCACGTTTGTGTAAATTGTAAGAATTTTATTTAAAGCTATCGTCTAATGATGGGAATGTTAAAAACTCTTACCTAACTAACCGAAAAAGTTGCTGCTAATTTTCAAGGGAAAATCTATAAACACAAAAATATTACACATATAAAGCCTAATTATTCAGAATAAATAAAATTTTTAGTAGTAGATAACCATTAAGTAATCAATACCAAAATAAAATATAAAAAAATCGGAAAAATGTATACTGTCGGTAGCTGGTTATATAAAAAAACAATCAACAAGCTTTTAATTAATCCAAAACTTAAAATTATTGTAAATAAAATATCAAAATATCTGCAACTATTTTACTCTCCATACTAAGGATTGTAAATTTATACAAATAAATGTAATGAAGATAATTACATAAGTTTACTATAGAGCAAATTTGTAGAACTTTACTTACATACAGCTATCATGAACCACCGATATGGAACCACTTCCTTTAGACATTTAGAGCATCATGCCTTTTATTATATCTAACTTCGCTTGCTATATTGAGTAGGAGTCAAAGTTATTTTTTTTTATTAAAACGTATGTTGGAATACTTGGGAGAAGAGTTGGCAAGTTCCCACGATATATTTAATAAATTGAACTATTTGTCGGAAGAAATACGTGATTCTTTAGAACAGGTTACAAAAGTCAAACGAACACTCTTTGTTTACTGCAAACGTACTTTCCCGAAGTCGTTTGTTTTCTTATTGCAGTTGTTTTGATTTAGAGTTATCCACCTGGAGCACTTGAAGCAGTAAAAAATAATAAACCTGTTTTCAGATTTATACATCGTGATAACGTTTTAAAGTAATATCAATGTGAGCATGCATGCATTGATTGAAATTTAATCACAATATTTCACAATGCAAAAAAAATCTATAAATATTAATTAGCAATTTAACAAAATGGGCTATTCTCTAGAAAAATGAAAAAAGGCCCTTAGTTTTCCCCAGAAAGTTTAAATTTGTCTTTCTATAATAAGTTATTATTTGACACTAAAGAAAAAATGTCTGATAGGAATCGTTTCTGAACTAATTTAAATCAACATAAAATAACTGTATCAATTTTCATCTAAAATTAAAAATTATTTAAATTTATTTAATTATGTAAATCTATGACCACGCGTTATAGGTGTGTCATGAAGAAACCTAGAACAACATTTCAAGTGCAAATTTTTATTAATAAATAGATATTCAAATCGGTAGAAAAATGTTTCTTTGTACAATGAGCAGGCAATTCAGTTCCCTCCACTCTTTCTTATACAATTATAGTTGACGATGATTTAGTCATGATATATCTCGGTTTACTGCATAAAAATAGTTCTACCGCCTTGGGTGTGAATATGTCCTCTACAGTTCGTTTGTGAAAGCACTCGTCGTTGTAAAAAGGCAGACGTCACGGTTCCATACAAAATAAGTATCTCAGAGTTGTACGGTTTCTAATGTCAGACCCTGTTCTAAAGAAAGCAAACCTAGAAAGAAAAAATACACCAGGATGTTAATATTGCGTTTCTACACTATTAAAACTTAAATCTGAAATTAATTCCTTAATCACTGTAATTAAACTAAATTTAACCAAATTAATGAATTGGAATTAAATTTAACTGTTTTAATCACTTGAAAATTACACGTAGTTTTTAACCCCTTAACAGTGTCGCCCGAGCTCAGCTCGGGCAACTACTACGTGCAGAATTTGTGATGCCCGAGCTGAGCTCGGACGGGAGAAAAATTAACGTTTTTCCGTTTTGTGAAGCCTAAACTGAGTTCGTTTCGATGATGATAGGGATTTTTCGTCGTTTAAAGATTATGAGACATCATGTTTGGATAATCTTCTTCCTAATTGAATAAGATGTGTGAGTAATCCAATACTTTTTTATGTGTATGTTAAAATAATTTATACACTTGTAATTGCATTTAAATTTTGATTTTTCTTATAAAAAATTATTTTCTAACACTAATAATAATATAAAGAACAAAATTAAACAGTCAAAAAATTTTCCATTTTTGGTCAATTTTTCTGAAATAAATGTCACTGTTAAGGGGTTAACTGCTAAACTGAACAAACATTAGTCATCTTTTAGCTTTTAAACAGCAATAAAAGGACAGTTTTTAAGGTGTGATATCGCAAAGTTAATAGTTAATAATAATAACTAATAACGTCCATTGGATAAAAAGGTCGCTGGCCCATACACCAAACATTCAAATGATATCGCTAAGTTTTAATTTCCTTGTCACATTTTGTATCACAATCAAGTTTCCTCTCCTCCCTAAGTAACTGAAGTAATTTGAAAATGACCCCCCTAATCATAACTTTAGTAAGAACTATTGTTCAGTTTTGTTTAACAAGAGATACAACGCTTCCCAATGCAATAGCTGATTTAAGTGGGCGTTCCGCATGCACAAAATTCCTCTTTTTAGAAAAAATAATTTAATGCCTATCATGCATTAATTTATTTTAAATACATTAAAAAATATTTATTTCATTACGAAATTCCAGACATTTTTTGAGGTCCTTTATTCAATTTCACAAACATGATCAACAGTGCAGTTTACATCATTCTTTATTATCCAGAAAACCTCTGTATCTTGAAAATATTTTCCCCTATAACAGTTAATTTCTTTTTGATGGTGGACAATTTTTCCTGGATCTAGAAATTTTTTTTCTGGCAAACATTTTTAATCACTATTGTTTATTAAGGTAGAAATTATATTTAGTTTTTGTAGAGTTAATTGAAGTTCATGACTGTTTCATATAAAAAAGTACGAAATGTATAATCAACCATCTGGGGAGATGTCTCTCTCTCTCTTAGCACTTAATTATTTTCACCTGATCTGTTAATAACTTTTGTTATATTGTATAACTCAACTGTCTATGTTTGTTTAGATTTTAGTGTAGTGGGGTGATCCTACTAAAAACTGAAAAGTTTCAAAAACCTTGCAAAAGCAATTTATGAAGTAGAACAAAATAGAAAATACCTAAAAAAAGGTTAAACTTAGACTCATGACCTAAACTAAGGTTAACTTAGACTAAATTTATTTTTAAAGTTAAAAAATAACATGAAAACCAATATATGTGTTAGACTGGAAGTTTAACAATTTAAAAGAACCCCTTTTTATTTTACATATTTATAACTTTGTTCTTTAAAAATTCGATGTCTGAAATTTTGAATCCTTCGTATGAATTTCATATTATTAAATTAACCGATCAAAAAATTAACTTGTTTTAAATTTTAACTTGTAATTTTTTATTTAATTGCATTTTACAGATCATAATTTATAAAGCAGAAACATTTCATGTTCTCAAAAAATTGCTCAGAAAAATCATCATTGATTTCAGTGGACAATGCTGTGAAAAGAAATTTTCCATAAACGAAGTTTAAGCTATTCCCAGGCCGTCAAGCATTTCTTTTCGAGGACAGAAATCCTTGAAAAAATGCGAAGATCATCTTGTTTTTTTTTAGGGAAAAAGAGGAATTTTGGGTAATGACCCGTGGTGGAAGAATATCGATAAGGAAGAGTTCTAAATCTCGTTTTTGGTTGAAAAACAATGCATACTCCTCATGGTTCAGATTCAAGCGTTTCAGTGAAAATTCTATTGGAAAAGCTGATGGCAAAATGTAGGTTTGATGCCTAGTTGGATTAAAATCAAGGTTTACTTGTTTTAAAATTTATATATATTTTCTGCATAACTAGGTTTAGGCAAATGGTATCGGTGACTTGAGAAGATTTAAAATTTCTTGGTTGAAGTAGGCATAGGCATTTTCTAATAACAAGAAGACAAAGTTTTTACAAGTAAAATTTCAGACAATTTAAATCCCTCAAACTTACGACAACCTATTTAAAAACAAATTTGGAATAAAAACATAATTATTATTAATTACTTTAATAAAGGTACTTTAAAATTTCTTACTTTAATAAAGGTACTTTAAAATTTCTTACTTTAATATAAGTACTTATTTATTTAGGAGCCGAAACATTACATGTGGTGTAGTAACCCATTATGTTACATAACTTCTCCAATTCCAAATGTACCATTTTCACAGTGATATTCATTAAATTTCAATTTTAAATTCAATATTGAATCAGAAATTTTATTGCGAAGTGTCTGATTCATAACTATTGGAAAAATTTTTCTGGTATTCCATAAACCAGTATGAATTATACTGAATCCAGTATAAATGATACTGGATCCAGTATAAATGATACTGGAACCAGTATAAATGATACTGGATCCAGTATAATTCGTACTGGTTTATGGAATACAAGAAAAACTTTTTCCAATAGGGATAGAATATTTATAAATCTTTTAAATGATTTAAACCAGTTTTTTATATAATTTTTCATTTCCCGTTATTGAGTTCTTTTAAAATGACTCAAGCCTATCTTATCTAGTGGAGGTAAAAAGCTAATTAAGCATTGAAATATTTTATGAATATAAGAGAAAATTATTAAATAATAAATATAATAACTAACCAATAATGAAGAATAAATTGGATGTGACAAAACTTAAGAATTTAAAAACCTTATTTTCAAAAGAAAAAACAACAATAAAAATTAATAACTTAGGACCTTTCGCCAACTAAATCAAAATTTACATCCTTATAAATCTTGGATTTCTTTTTCTAATGTTTATAAATTCATTTTCATTAATTGTTTATGCGAATGTACGTTTACGGAAGTAATTAGTTTGGAAAAATGATCTTCAATTAAGGAGCGGTGATTCCCATTTAAGATACGTGTGCAACAACAAAAAAAACAACAACTTGAGGTAAGAGAAAAGTGCATTTAACTGTTCATTTAAATTTAGATGATGATAGCATATTAATTAGCATAAATCATTTAGGAAGAATTGCTTAAATTAATTAATTAGTCATTAATTAGTTGATTACATCATGAACATATTGGTTTTCTGCTTTAAACTGAATTGATAAGTAAATGTTACTTTTAAATTATATATAGTATTAATTTGGCTAATTACAATCTTATTAAATCAGCCTTTTATTCAAAAGGTTTGGTTAGTTTAAAATACGTTGTGATTTAAAATATGATTAAAATTTTATCAAGAACTTTTAGGAAATGACTTAATATTTGATTTAAGGGGATGCCGATAAAATACATCTCGCTTTTGACGTCATGATTTTCAGTTTTTTGAATTATCCAAATTAAATTTTTATTTTAGAGTATTTGCTATTTGAGTTTTTTTTGTAAATCTCAAAGACATTCCTGCAATAGTTTTAATTAAATCATTCAATTACTAAATGAAAGTGACTTTCATCATTAAATAATTATATTTTTATAATATAATTATTTATAATATATTTTTATAATAAACTTTTAAAAAACTTAACAAATTATCTTAAATAATAAGATAAACTGCATAATGATATTTTTATTTAAAAATATCGAAAGCAATAAAAAAAACCTTGCAAAATGTATGGATTTATGATAACGAATTACACATTTTGTTTCTCTGGAAATTTAACAGTAGGTTTGTGTGGCATTGAAGGGACACTTCTCTGCTGTAATTACGAAAAAATTAATAATTACGAAAAAACTTATTATAAGTTAGAAAATCTAAAAATAAAGTATATTACTTATTCGAAAACTTCTTATTCCCAGTATTATATACCGTATTTAAAAATTTCTGAAATCAAAGTTGACAAAAAAGCTTGCTTAACGAAAAATGTCCAATAATATTAGAAAATTCTTATGCACGTAAGCATATACTAAATACGGCTTGTATTGTGTGAATATGAACACAATTTTGATTAGATTATCTTACTAATGGCAAGTTAAATATCTGTGCTTATTTACCTTAAAAAAGGTGTTACTTTTCCAAAATTTAGCATTTAAACATTACTTCTGATTTTTCCTAAAAGCCTGTATGCCTGCACATTTTTAACATTAATTGTTAAACGAGAAGCCATCACTAGTTAGGCACGAGGAAAGTTTGTAAACACATTATTAATACAGGAACTAAGTAGCCAAAGTTATAATTGATTTTAGGGGGTTTAAACCCCAAAAAGCTTTTAAGTTTCCCAGAATTAAATGTATAGAAAATATTACCAAGAAGGAAAGTTTTTGCTTAACGGTTTATTGATGTTTCTATCACACCTAGTATCATATTTTTAGAAACAAATGCCGTATGTTAAAAGCATCAACCCTACTATAAAAAAGCAACATTATTAGGAACATCAATTGGAACTTATGTAAGTAATATATAAAAATATTTTGTATATAAAAATATTTTGTTGAGAATATAATGTTTGGATTGTCTGTGAAAAATAAATACTTTAAAGTATGACGATTTTAAAGCTTTAAAATACATTTTTTCTTATTGAATTAACTTTGAAAGTGATATTTAAATTAATGTAATTTTATTTATACTTTTTTCATATATTTTGATATTAAAGAAAGCCATTTATCCATCAGTTTGCGTATATATGTTTTAAACATTTGAAATGGATTCAGAACTCAATGATGATTAAAGTAACAAGTGATCTGGATAAAATATTATAAAAATTATTATGATTTGAAAAAAAATCATGCATTTTTCTGTTCAGTTTCAAATTCAGTTTTATAAGTTAAACGATGTAATATAATTTTAATAAATTAGTTAATTTTCTAAAATTATGTTCCTTTTTTATGTACGCACAATTAATTGCAGAAATATGCTGTTATTTTTGTATATTACATTATTTGCATTTTTTTCATTATGCACGCTCCTCTGTGAAAAACTTCAGATTTAAAAGAAAAGTATAACATCGATAAATCTGGAAGGTAAATAATTTATAAATCCCTTTTTTGTAAGTATAATTTTAAGTAACTATAATTTAAGCAAGCTATATTTTATTATGATACATATTTTATCTTAGCAAAGAAAATATTCCTCAATTAGTAAATATTTAAAAAATGTTTATACTTACTTTTTCAAATAAAATAAATTATCAACAAATAATAAAGTTTAATTCCCCTTCAACATTGAAAATTATCCTTTCTTAAAGATAAATCTTTTTTAAATACATAATTCTTGATATCCAGTCTATACTAATATACTATAATGCATTTTCCATGCGCATGCTTATGCTTATGTTTAAATAGTTTTTTACAGTTGTTACTTAAAAAATGCTTTAAAGTGAGAAGTGTGTTTTCACAAACAAACTTTTTTTTATAATTTGAAAGGATACTACTGTTTTATACTGTAGGTATACTTAGGAAATTGAGTTTTTAAGTTTGATGGAAGGACCCTTCAAGTTCTTAAGAAATGAATATTGTGTTTATTAAGCACAGTATTTAAATTCAATGTAATATTTTTTAGCAAAATGTTGGAAAAATATTGTGTGTTAGAAAAATTAGGAATACAGCAAAATACATATTTAACGTTTAAAATTTAAAGATTTCCTTAGCTAATTGGGAAGTAAACACCTATTGAAATTAGCGATTTTGACTATTGTATATCATCACACAGGATCTAAATAACCAGTTTTTAATTTTTTCAGATTTTTAAAACATTAATTAATTTGCAATCCTCATTTAAAAGTTCCAAAGGAGAATAACTGGGCGTGACGTCACAGCTGCCGATAAGTTACTAAATACAAAGGAGCCGCCGCTCGCTCGAACTCTTTTAAGCAATCGAAAGCTCGAATTTCCCCTCTCTGCTTAAGAACGATGACGTGCTCGGCAACCCTGACGTAATGCGCTGAGCTACTGCGCATGTAGTTTTTATTTATTTAAAAATTAACTAACGATCGGATTTGAAAAATTTCTTCACCGATGATCTTCTTTTATGAGAATCTGTTTGGAAAAATTAAATTTGAAAAAGTGTTATCTAGACAATTATAAACCAAAAAAATTTTTAGCAATTAACCTAATACGGTTAATTATGTTGATTATGTTTGACAAAAATATGTGTCTCTAACGTAAATAGAAAAATTCTTGTTTTGAATTTTTAGGTAAACTTTTCTAAACAGGGTCCTCTATGTATAAGTTATGTAATTTCTTAAGTAGGGCAACATAAATTATGACACAAACTAAGTGAAATTAAGTGAACTAACCTATATTATTTAAAACACAAAAATGATATTTTCCAGTTGAAAACTTCTAAATGAATAAAATAATTCATCTTATCCGATTTCCCCTTTCCAAATTTGGTATGAATTCATTAGAACAAAACCATTAGGGTAAAAGAAGTCAATACATACTGGATTTTTCGATGTGCGGTCCTCATCATTGGGAACGATATTTCAACTGCAGAATCGATTCCATTTTGTCTTTTGGATTTATCAGATCCTAATAGTTGCTGGGGGAGTTCCTGCAACTAAAAATTAAAAAAAAAGTTATTTTTAAATCAATCTAAAAATCTTAACACCTCTCTTGCATTTATTATCCTAAAGAAATGAAAAGTAATGGATAATTTAATGAGAAAGGACATTTTTAATTAAAAATGCACAGTTGTTTTCCCTTTAATTCTTCGAGCTTTTGTTTTTAGATGTTGAATCTTAACTGACCATTCTAAGTGCCGCGAGATAAAAAAGTTGAAATTTTCCAAATTAATTTAAACTTATTATTTTAACTTTTGGTCACATAGAAGCCTATTTGAAAGTTCTGCTCTTTTTATTGATTATTCACCTATGTAGTAAAAGTAATGGCATTCTTGCAATAAACATGTAAAGCCTCACTTCCAATATTTTCAAATTAAGGGTTTTACAATAAAAAAACCCTACTATCTTTCATTTAGGGTCTTCCTCGAAGTTCATACGTTCACATTTGTAGTTTATATGTATGAATCAATAATTAAAAAAATATTATTATAGAGCAAAATAATAAATGCTATCACATAAAATATCTGAACCTTGCAAAAAAACCTTTGCAAAATTGCTTGAAAAACATCTATCTAACTTGCGTCTAAAGAATAAAGAGTACAGATTTCTAAAAGAAATCTGTAGTTATTCTGTAGCAAAAGGTGTGATGGAGATCCATCACATATTCGTTCTCGATCTCATAGTTTCTCGTTGCAATTGAGCACAGTCCCCCAAACCCCAGACAAATTCCTAAACCACTCAAAAACACCACCTGCAGAGTATTTGTAAATGCAAAGCATCTTAATCCCCTTCTCTCTTACGACATAACTGTCTAATAATGTGTAATACGAAACTCCAACGACCCCATACTTTGTTTTCTTTTATTGGGGAAAAGATCACCCAGCCAGTCCCAAAACTCAAATACCAGACGCAACCCATAAAATCTATCCTCACTGTCAAATTCCGTTCTTTGAGGAGATCTTACCGACACCGCAAAGGTCTCCTAGGCCAATTTGCAGCTGTTGAAAAAGGCCCCGTACAACCACCCACATAGAGAGGGACGTTCAATAAATAAAACCCCTGACCTACTTTATTCCAAAATTGATAACAATAACATTAACCTTGTAAAACTTCCACTCATTTTGTTCAGCGTCAGACGCTGATTCTAAAAATCTCAAAACCAAATTTCTATCTCAAACCCTTTATTTGCTATTAAGCCTAGAAGTTTTGAGACACCGTTAATCTCTTCTGAAACCCTTGACCCCGCCAACCATCTTCCCCCACTTGGCGACTTGACTTGCTTCGTGGGCGGTGGTTCCCCACTAAAAAAATTCTGCAGTTTTTCTTCAAAAAAAATCTGCAGACCATCTGCAGTTATTTGGCCCCTTCATTCTGAAGAAAATCTTAAGATAACGTTCTTCAGAAAATCTTTAGATTATGGTTTCTAAAGAATTTCTTCAGAAAGAAGGGCCCAAATAACTGCAGATAGTCTGCAGATTTTTTTCTGAAGAAAATCTTAAGACTACTAAATCTTAAGCCTAAGGCCTAAGCCTACTTCCCACATGCAACCTTCTAACACATGGGTTTCGAACTGGCGGCCCGCGGGCCGCATGCAGCCCGCCGGGTCATTTTGTGCGGCCCGCGAAGCTCTCTGAAAACCCTTGTGGCAAGTGCGAGCCACGGGGTGATACCGATCCGGTCATACGACTCAAAAGTATACTTCGGAGTTATAATCACTTCAGTCGGTATTTATACCCCATTTGAATTATTTGACTATTATACTGGTGACTAAGTTCGCCACACCCTCCAAAAGTAGCTTCAAAACACTTTTTAGAACACTAAAATTCAAAATTTTTTCGGGGGTGGTCCACCGACACCCCCCCATTTACCTCTTTGATTATGGGTTGCTTCGATTGTTTTCTATGGTGCAAGAATTAAAAGTTTGAAGTTTCGATAAGTGATTTGTAAAATCTGAAATTCCCCCTGAGCGTAGCAAGGGGGTATGAAGGCTTTTATATAACCTTTATCATGAGGAGGGAGAAAATGGAGTATCAAAAAATTAGGTTAAACAAACTTCTAAGGCAAATTTACAAACATTTCCTTGAGGAAGACCTTTTCATTTAAGTATAATATTCAGAATATTAAATATATTCAGTATTCCTAGTTGTATAAGAGTAAAAAAATTCATATATCCTCTGGAATTTTGGAAAGTACAGTAGTGCATACATATATTTAAACAACCAACGCCCGCGAGTACTTAGAAGTTGGAAACCCCTGTTCTAACATATGCTTGCGTTTGCACTTTGCAGTAGTCTTGCATCTTTGAACAAATAAAATTTTCAACCACAATATAAATAAAGGACATTTGGTAAATTAAATCATACTATATTGTTAGGTAGCCCCTTAATTATCAGGAAAATTTATAATTCAAATCAGCATTCATTCAGGCACGCAACTAATGTTGAAAACAAAACGTAAACATTGTTCTATCGATTCGATTCTGCAATCGATTCTCTAGGTTAGATTCGATTCGTTTGATCTCTGATGTCGATTCGGTTCCCGAAGATTTGATTACCTAATTCTCTCATATGAAGTCAGATTTAAATGAGAAAGTAGTTTTCTCGCTATGAAATATTAACATCACAAATACAATCTTAAAATAATTAAAATTTTAAATTAACCGTACAATATTAAAACTTTGATCGAGTTCTAGGAATCGATTCTTTTAAGATTTAGTTTCTTTTGAAATCGATTACAAGGCATTCGATATCAGTTTTATTCATTCTGTACGCAAAATGATAAAATTTTGTAAAGTTTAATATATTTTGAAGACAATTTGAAGATTCTGTTCAATCTGAAAAATGTCTGAATAACCGTCTTAAAAATTTCTGAAGATATATCTTGTCTTTAAAACATCTGTAAATTGTCTGCAAAAATTCTGAAGACAATTTAAAGTTAATGCTATGTCTGCGAAATGTCTGTTAGTTGTCTTCAAAAATTCTGAAGATAGTTTAAAGACAAGGCAAAATCTGCAAAATATCTTACAATTTTTGTAGAATTTCTGTAGAAAGTGGCTTTTTCTGAAGAAAATCTTCAGATTATTTTTAGTGGGGTTGTCACACCTAATGAGGAATTTTAAGCCAAAGTCAGCCAATTTGGCGCTATTAGGTTGTTGACCGACCATGGTATAAAACCGGGATACCCTTTGTTTTATCCATGGGCCCATCTCATCTTGTAATTGTACCATTCATCACGTCGGGCTGCTGACCGAGATCCGCGGGCCGCTTCGCGGTGTTCCCACCTGACACCTCCGGGACACCTCACGATTAACGGTCCCATCGGGATCATGGGACCGACTTGCAACCTGCCATTCCCGTTTTCCAGACTGGACCATCCGCGTGGAGGAGGAGAGGGGTATCCCCTCAAAAGTCCAAATATCATTTAATCAAAATTAAATTTGTGATTCTCAAGCCTCGACATCATCCTTCTTGTGTGTGGTTGTGTTCCAAATTCGTGTTGTGTTTCCGGATACTTCCCGTTCTCTGTGTGCATCCAAAAGTGTTTATGTGCTCTTTACTGATCCAAACGTGGTGTATCTGATCCTTGTGTTAAAAAAAGTGACTGCTCTCAGCTCTGGACAGTGAATTCCAATATGGTGTACCAAAAAAAATACCTGCAATAAACCGACTAGTTGCCTCATCTTACTTGTTTTTCTTGAACTCCAATTTGTGCACTTTCTCTATAATTTTGGATCTTCATCATACAGTATATTTATCATCTGCAGCTCATCAAACTGTAAGTTAAAACTTTTTGATTCCAATTCTTATATTAATGGAACCATCTTCCACGACCAAGATTATTTCCTCTTCATATTTTATTATAATATTCACGGCCTACTCTTTCTCTTCAGTAATTTAATATCTATAATCCAAACATCGAATTCATAAGAGTTTCCGTTCCTGAGGTTACTTAATAACGCAACTGCAATGTACTAACCACTAAACCCCAGAGTACTTCTCTTTTAATTCCCCAATCAACCATTTTACAAACCGTATACTACAATAGGATTTTGAAGCCTTTCGACATCTAAATCTGCACCCCGACAATTTTTAAACATATTTAAAAGGCATTTTAGCGGTTTTAAATAAAAAAATAAAACCTGCAGATTTTCAAAGGATAATTGCATACAATCCTTCATCTCCGTTCACTTTTTTTGAAGCAATTTTGCCGAATTTCTAGGTTGGGAAGGTCAATTTACATCGTACAACTAAAAGCTGTCTTTTACTATAGGGAAGAGTGTTGCACAGACAATAAGAGACAGACCGGTCAATGGGCGGCCCACGCATTTTCACACATCCCAACGGTTTGGTCCTGACGAGCTTAGTGCGCATGGGTGCGGACTTATTTTAGCTGTTTTTTTTTGAAATTTTAATAAAATAATATATCTGGGACAGATCCCACGACCTACCGCATGCTAAGCACGCACGCTACCACTGCAACAACGGGGATTCATTAAAGATAGAAATTATCCGAAGGAGATCTTTTTTTTCTCCCCGAGCATGCGCACTAAACTCGTCAGGACCAGAGCGTTGGGATTAACAAAAATGCGCGGCCCACAACACGAACTCCCTCAACATCAAAGGCACTATTCAATTAAAACAAAATTCCGAATGAGCGTGTCCATAAATTTGTAATTGAACCATGTTTGCCTTAACGATTTGTACATATTTCGGAACGCAGTTCAACGCCGCAGCCGATAACAGAGGCTTTTTTTGGGTATAGTCAATATTCCAATCGAAGAAGGAGGGCCTACCACTCAAAAAAAATCTGTCTGAAGTTGTCTTTATCTGCATTTTAAATTGGGACGGCAGTATAGTAGGTGTATTTTTTTTAACTCCTTAACTCAAATCGCTACTTTTCTTAGGCCAACACCGACACAAAAGTTTGGAATAGAACCTACCTCTGTCCTAGAGATGCGGAACTCCCCTATACACAGGTCTGACTCTCAACGGTGTAGTACACTTCCGCCGATTGCTTGGGAAGTCTCGGGGATGTTGAACACATTTCCACTGCAACCGACGTGGCATACACTAACATGGAGAAAACACATTCATCATGCATGGAAAGAGATTATATCTACGTAAAGAGAAGCTACTTTAACCCTTTCATGCCTAGATTTAAGATGTTTCAAAGGCTATCTCGGGTGACCATAGGAATGAAAGGATTAAATTAAATAGCTATACTATGTTCCACCTTAACTTGTGTTGAGTGTTTTTTCTGTATATGTAATTTGTAGATGGCGCCAGGCGCCAGGTGACTTTAAAAAAATGACGGAGTTGGAGATTAACAAGAGTGAGGAGTGTGATGATTTTGATGATGTAAATATGTCGTGTAAATAAACGTTTTTGTAGTAAAGAAAAAGCCTGATGCCTTGCCTCCATTTACTAAGCTGAGTTAAAAAGCAAAGCCCTAAGTTTACAGGATCCTAAAAGAAACCTGAATCCTACACATCAGAAGAGGGATTTGATTTTCGCCTACAAAGTGCTACGAAAGCCGCCAGCCAACGACGAAGAAAACAAGGTCAGTTTCGTTTTCAAAGTTTATGTTGGTTATCCAAAAGTCTAAAGTGATCGTATGAAATGGCGTGGCTAGGTAAAGGAAAGGAATCTGACTTAATTGAACTGTGCAATTACATGGGCGTTCAGATTCCAGAAAATTGCATTATCCCTGATATTATAAGCAGCATTACAAAGACCACAGGTTTAGATGAAGAATTAGCTAAGATAGCTTTAAGAAGAATCATTAACGATAGAAAAAAGCGGGAGCAATTAGAATTATGTGAACGCGAGAAATTAAGAAACTTTGAGTTGGAAAAACTTAGGATTGAAAACGAGAGTCGGCGTAATGAGCGAGAAAATACCCCTGCACCGGCAGCGCAAGTAAATAAAACTGGTGTTGAGTTAAGAAATTTAATTTCGAAATTCAATACAAAAGATGATATAGCTTCATATTTGGAACTGTTTGAAAGACAAGCAAAACAAGTAGGATTAGCAGAAAATGATTACGTTAGTCAACTTCTGGGGCTTTTACCTTTAGAGGTTACTCAGTTAATTGTTCGAGAGTCGGAACAAGATGCAAATGATTTTAGATTTGTGAAACAATTGTTATTAAAACGTTACAAGTTAAGTCCTGAAAAGTTCCGTCAGAAATTTGAAGGGCATATCAAAGATCCCAACAGTACATGGGTTGATTTCGTATTTCAATTAAGGAGCTATTTTGATGAATGGATTGAAGGGTCCGTACGGGAAAACCTCATTGATTCATGGCCAAAATTTGTTAAAGCAAATGAGTTAGCTAACCGCCTGGACGATTATGAAAGTGTTAGATCAGGTGTTAAGTTAAACGATAATAGAAGCTCGAAAAATAATTATCGTAATGATGTTCCAAGAAATTACAAGAATTTTGCTAGCACACAAAACAGTCGTTACTCTGGTCTTAGAAATGAAGATAGGATCACCGACCAAAGAAGTTCGAATTTATTTCCCCCTCGTGAAAAAAGTGAGCCAAAATGTTACGCATGCAACGAATATGGTCATATATCTAAAGATTGCCCGCACCCTTGTAAACGCTGTGGCGAAAAAGGCCATTCAAAGAAAATGTGTACAAAGAATAAAATAGAGGGAAACTATTTCAGTGCGTCTCATCGTGAATGCCTTGACTCTCCTGCGTTATACGAAAAAGAAAAATATTTGAAAGAAGTAGTCATAAATAAAGAAAAAGTTTTGGGTTTGTTTGATACGGGAAGTAGTTCGTGTTTGATGAAGGAATCAACAGCGAAGAGGGTAGGAATAAATTATAATGCGTGTAAGAAAGATCTCTACTCTTTCGGAAATCAACACAAGCCTGCGGCCCAGAGTTTAGGAGCGGCGGTGATTGACATTCAAGTAGATGACGTGGAAGTTAAAGACGTTCCCGTTTTGATTGTGGATGACTCTACACAACCAGTCGAATTGATTATTGGACGTACAGTGTTAGACCTGCCGTATATTGCTTATGCCAAAGTGGGAAGTAATTTATACATCGGTTATGCGAAGGACTATCCTTTTCTTCCTATGAATTGCTTTGAAGAAAAACAGAGTGTGAAACTTGTAGCAACGGAAACAACCAAGCTCTTGAGCAACACTATAAACTTCGTTAAAGCAGAAACTAAAGATTTGGAAAACGGACTGGTGATAATTCAAGGAAAAAAACAAGAACTCAGTCCATTGTTAGAAATCAAAGAGGGTCAAACCATTGTACCTGTTTTGAACATGACAGATGAGAACATTTCTTTGAAAGAAAACCAAGTTATTGGAAGGGCAGAACTGGTGGAAGAAGTTCATGAAGACAAGGATTTAAAGAAGCCTGTGGAGGTTTTGTCTGTAAATGATGAAGTTCAGCGGACTGCCATAACCATGGACCAGATAAAGTTTAACAGTGATCTATCTGAAGACCAGAAGGAAGGTTTGGTGTCCTTACTGAACGAATTTAGAGATTGTTTTGCTCTGAAACTATCCGAACTGGGTTGTACAAGTTTAACAAAAATGGATATCAAAGAAGTAGACGGGTCAAGACCCATATCCATGAAGCCTTACAGAACCAATTCGGCAGAAAGATCGGCTATTAAAGAAATCGTAAAGAAATGGAAGGAAAATAACATAGTTACAGAAACTCGATCCCCTTATGCAAGTCCGGTTATGTTAGTGAAGAAAAAGACGGGAGAAAACAGGTTAGTCATTGATTACAGACGTCTAAACAATCAGACGATCAAGGACAAATTTCCATTACCAAAAATTGACGATCTACTGGAACAATTGGTCGAATGCAGTATTTTCTCTACGTTGGACTTAGCTCATGGATATTTGCAAATACCCCTTACAGAAGAAGCCAAACTGAAAACTGCTTTTATAACTCCAGACGACACCGGGCAATTTGAAAGGATGATCTTTGGCTTGACTAATGCTCCTTCGGAATTTCAACGATTAATGCATCTTGCCTTAGGACCATTATGCAACAAAGACGTTTTGTGCTACCTGGACGATATTTTGGTTCCGGCGAAGACTTAGGAAGAAATGATTACGAAGCTGACAAAAGTATTCGAGGCATTACGAAGAGCAAATCTAACCTTAAAGTTACCGAAGTGTGAATTTGCAAAGCATGAAGTTGAGTACTTGGGGTTTGTGATAAACAGTCACGGCATCAAACCTGGATTGAGAAAGGTTGAAGCTATTTCGAGATTCCCACACCCGAAGAATATTCATGAAGTTCGACGATATCTGGGACTTACAGGATTCTTCAGAAGATTCGTGAAAGACTATGCCCGAAAAGCAGGACCCCTGACAAAATTGACGAAGAAAAACGAAATTTTCAAATGGGAAGATGAACAAAAGAAGTCTTTTGAAACCTTAAAGAAAGAGTTGACTGAACAGCCAATTTTGAGTCTCTACAATCCTCAAGCCGAGACAGAAGTCCATACAGACGCCTGTGCTGATGGAATTGCTGGGATGCTTTTACAAAAAGGAAGTGACGATAAATGGCACTTAGTTTACTGTGTCAGTAAGAAGAATACCGAAGCTGAGCGAAAGTATCATTCAAGTAAACTTGAGCTGATGGCTATCGTTTGGACTATAGAGCGACTTCGACAGTTTTTACTGGGAATTAGATTTACAGTTGTAACTGACTGTCAAGCCCTGATCTACATGAATGCCAAGAAATCTAGCAACCCCCAAATTGCTCGTTGGAGTATCCTAATTCAAGATTATGATCTGGAAATTCGACACAGATCCGGGATTAAAATGTCACACCTTGACGCAGTTAGTAGAGCGCCTTTTCTGGATCCAAAAGATACCATTACCGATATTATAGAAGAAAAAATTGAAGTATACTTGACGCTGAGTGAGGAAGATCAAGTTCTCATGATACAGCATTCCGATGAAGACTTGAAGAAACTGATAAATATTTTTCAAAAACCAGAAAGCGAGAGGACTCTTGAAGAAAAGAGAAGAATGGTTAACTATGAGGTAAAAGGAAAACGGTTATATAGAAAAGTGAAATTGAAGAAAGAAGAAAAGCTTTTATACGTGATACCTAAAGGAATGAGAAAGTCGACAGTGGTGAAGTTCCATGACTTGATGGGTCATTTTTCAGTAGAACGAACTATGAACAAGATTCGCGAACTCTATTGGTTTCCCTACATGAAACGCTACGTACGTCAGCACATAGCAATGTGTTTTGAATGCTTGATGAATAAAGTTCCAGGAGGAAAACAACCAGGGGTCTTGAATCCGATTAAACCAGGAAAAAGACCATTCGCTATTATTCACATGGATCATCTTGGACCATTCGTGAAAAGTTCAAGAGGAAATCAGGAACTTTTTGTGATAATCGACAACTTTACGAGGTTTACCAAACTGTATCCTGTTAAAAGTACGTCAACACAGCATGTCTTGAAGTCTCTGAAGAGTTTCATCGAAGAATTAGGTCTACCTGATAGGATCATAAGTGATAGAGGTTCTTGCTATACATCAAAACAGTTCGAGCAGTTTTGCAAGGAGAACGGAATCCAGCACACCCTTAACTCCACACAACATGGGATGGTGGAGCGAGCGAATCGAACCATCATAGCCGCTATTACAACATCCATGAACGACAACAGACACCGAGATTGGGACTTACGAATGAAGGAAACCGAGAGAAATCTCAATAACATGCTGAACAAGACAACAAACAGAACCCCATTCGAGAGTCTACATGGATACATCCCAAGATTTCATGATGGATTACTTAGAAGAGCTGCCGATGAGGATGCTGAGTGCTGGAGGGATCCGAAGCAGGTCCAAGAAGAAGCTAGAGAAGTTATAGAGAAAAACCAGATGAAGATGAAGCAAGGATATGACAGTAGGAAATCGAGAGCTGTGATCTTCGAGCCCGGAGAGACTGTTGTCGTACGACGACAGGCGAAGTCCGCGGGACAACCTACCAAGACTCAACCTAAGTACAGAGGTCCGATGGTAGTAACATCTGTTCTCCCCTGTGATACCTACAAAGTGACTCAACTAGAAGAGCATGAGACTGGACGTTTCTACACAACAACAGCTCATGTGAGCCAGCTCAAACCTTGGCGAGCTACTGATCCAGATGATGATGACGATGATGGACTGGACGATGACGAACACTATCCAGATGAGTGATTTTTTTTATTTTTGAAACTAATCATTAACACATTAATTACCTGAAATTTTAAGTTCTTATAAGTATGCTAAATATCTAAGTACAATATTCTATCAGTGTATTTTATTATTATTCCTATGATAATATTTGAGTTACGGCATTAGAAACTTTATTTTGATTTTCTTGTGAGTTCAATGTTTTTCTTTTTGGTTTTGATATTGTGCAATTTGAGTTGAACGTTCGTTTCTTTTTTTCTTCACGAGTTGTTTTGTTTCTCTCCAGTTGTGAGTAAGTTTTTATTTTTTATTAGCTGTTTGAAGGGTTTATTTGGTTTTGAATATGTTTTTTTTATTTTTGCTTCTTTAAGTATTTTTGAGTCTTAAGAAAAAGGTCAGTGAAGTTAAGATATTTTGATGTATGTAGTGTAGGTTTTAGTCATTTCGACTGATTAGATTAAGTTAATGTAAGTTTGTATTTGATTTGTGTTCTTTATTCTTGTGAGTTTAACGATAAGTAATTTGAAGTACTAAACGTAAAAGTAAACGTAATGTATAGAAAAAAAAGGTGTTTTTGAGAATTTGATTCACTTATAACGTAATTACTAAGGAAGTTATTTAAAAGTTTAATTTAGTTGCTTATGTAATGTTAACGTTATTGTTTAATTGAGGACAATTAAAAGGTCAGGTTGGCCGAATGTTGAGTGTTTTTTCTGTATATGTAATTTGTAGATGGCGCAAGGCGCCAGGTGACTTTAAAAAAATCACGGAGTTGGAGATTAACAAGAGTGAGGAGTGTGATGATTTTGATGATGTAAATATGTCGTGTAAATAAACGTTTTTGTAGTAAAGAAAAAGCCTGATGCCTTGCCTCCATTTACTAAGCTGAGTTAAAAAGCAAAGCCCAAAGTTTACAGGATCCTAAAAGAAACCTGGATCCTACACTTGTCAGTGGAGAAAAGGCAACGGTGACCGAATTACAGCCAGGAAACCAGTTTCCAGCCAATCGGACGGAATGGGGTGCCCGTCCAACGCCGTTCTGCCCGGCTCTACCCTACGGACTACATTCATTCACTTGGGTTTAAAGACTTTTAACGTGTGATTAAATTAAGATGCATGATAAAACTCCCTATAAACTATAATGTACGACATAATTTTAAAAATGCATCTTCATATTATTTATTTTAAATCACAATACAACCTTGTATACTATTTTTACGGGCGGATTGGTACATTCTCTGCCATTCCCAGTGCCGACAAACGATAACAAATCCCGATAAACAGCAAATCTGGTGGAACAGAGTATATGAGTATGTTGATGATATTTTAACCGTTTATTTCGTAGAAAGAAAAACCTAGTGATTTAGGTACTGAGGTAGCATAAGTAATGGTAATTGTGTCGAGCAGATTTTCAATTTTTTCTGATGTTTCTGCTTGGAGTAGAACTTATGATACATTATTTTTAACAATGAGTAAATTGATATGACTTTTTTATATTGCCCTTTTCTTTTACTAAAACACTTTACCTTCTCATAAATTTTTAAAAGGGGAGTTTGGAAATAAAACAACCTAAAAAAGCGTAACACAATTTTTTTAATAAAAAATATTCAATAAAATCAGAATATATCTTATTAAGTCCAATTCGTCTGGGATGCGATTTAAAATCAGCAAGCGAAAAAAGCTTCCCTAATTTCCCTACCGTTTTCTGAAGAAGAGCAATCCTTTATTTTAAAACTAGACTCACAGGATCACATGACAAGAAGATAACAATCACAGACCTAGAAAAAAACCGCTAACTGTTTTTGGTCACATGGACCAATAAGAAAGCTTTTTCATACAATAACAGCATCCATTTTATTTTGATGCTTAGTACCAGATCCTGATTGGCTATTTCATTGAATTTAAATGGTACATCCTAATTAAAATGAGATAACTACTACTCGCAAAGATAATAAAATTACAAAAGTATCATCCTTGTTACGATAAGCGGCTTCCAGATTTCAAATCAGAAATTATTGATATTCTGCACAGAGCTCTTAAAATATTTTCAGTGAGAGAATTATTTTAATTTTTTGTTCTTAGTTAAAACAACTTCCATTTTATACAACAGCTTTTATATATAGGAAACATTTTCACCTCGTAGCTTCTCGATGTATTATTATGAATAAACTTACTATCAGAAGTAACGATTTAAGCATTGATTTATTTTAGTGGATGCTGTTAATTTGATGAAAAAAATTCAGGCTTATAAGACTTAATAAAGTTATTAAAAGTTTAAAGTTACTGTAAATTTTGGCGCCCAATACAACAGTCGGCAAAATCCAGCGAACTCTAGCGAGCTGTTATGGAAACAGGGCTTGCAAAAAAGCCAGGGATAAATATCCTTAAAAAACTAGCGGGTAAATTCGCTAGCGGTTTTACAAAATCCGCATCCTATGGGAATTAGGTTTAGAACATATTATATCTACCTAAACACTGGAGGTAGATTGATATTTTTTATTTTGATAGTTCTTATAAAAATGTTTAACTTTTAAAAAAGAAATCAATCCAAAGAAGTGTTCTATGAATAACATTTTCATATTTAAAATACATTAACTCTTAATGAATAATTACTGTTACGAATTTACAACCGCATACGTTTACTATACTTGCAAATAAAATCGGGTTGTTTTATTGAATACTACCTTCAATGAGGGGCAACAATATTTATTCAATTCCGTTAACGTTCCCGCTAACAACCAACAAGCTATTTGGACACCAAAAAGTAGAAAAATATCTAAATAATTTCAAACAAATAGATTAAAATATTTAGTTAGATCAAAATCTGTTCAGTTTATCATTAAAAAATCAGATTTTTTTCGATACTTAAATATAGGTTATTAAAAGAGCTTGTAAATATTAAGCAGGGACGTTAACGGAATTTTGAATCGGAATATTAAATATTACACAATATGAATAAATACTTTTTCTCATAGAAATATTTCTTTTAAAAACTTTCAGCAACTGCCTCTTTTAATTTTAGCTTCACTGTAACGATCATTTAACTGCCTTACACCCAGTGAAAGGTAATTGGGGTTAAGCCTAACATGTCAAATTTTAAACTCGTTTATCATACTGGTTCGTTAATTTAAAAAGAGCTTAAAACAAAAACTTTCTCGTAGGGTAGAGGAATAGAAAGTACCTTATGAAGAACTAAAGGAAAAAACCTTTGCCACTGGATGATATATGATAAACATTAATTAAAATATATCCAGAAGACAGGTTGAGGCATAAATGGTGCAAAGACTTGTCATTGATTTTAACTAATGTGCATGTTTTGTTTAAAAATTCTTTTTTTAGTGCTCATGAGAAGTGCAAAGTAAATAATTATTCTTTAAAAAAAGGCCAACCTTTGAGATATTTTTAGTCAAAATACTCAAACTGACTTTTTTGGTTACATAGATTAAACTAGCTTTGTCAGGGAGTTAAATTACTCAGGTTATGAAAATTCTTTTTCCCAAGTTCATAAATTTCTATCCGAAAGTGTTAATTTGTTCTTAGGCCTAATTAAGTTGTCAAAAGGTCAAATATTTGTTTTAAGAGAAAAACTGCTTTTTCGAGAGTGTGTTTTTTTTCTTGGTCTCTAAGGAATGAAAATATTTTCGAGTCGGGACTAAGAACGAAATTTTCTTATAAAATAAAATATATTCAACAAATCAAAATCACTATAATTAATTAAAATATTTTGAAGATATCAGTTTTATTGCTTTTTTATACTTGATAGTTGATTATGAAAGTAAATTTTTTATCGAGCCAAAAAAATAAATATTTTTAAAATGAGCAAATAGATTGCTTTATTTGATGCAAATATTAATTAAATAAAATCAACAAAAAGCAAAAAATGTATAAGAGTACAAGTCGTTGTTTAACTAATTTTTATACTTACTAGGGAGCTACCGCCCCCTGCTCGCTATCGCTCGCCAACCCCCGTAAACTGCTGACGCAGGACCTTTTGGAATTGCTTCGCAATTCCCACAAATTCTAACTCGCCGAACTTCATACACTTTACAAAACATTTAAACAATTTACAAAAAAACGTCAACCAACTTTCCGAATATACTTCCCCAAATCCCCTCCATGAATAAAGCTCCCTTAAAAGTTTCAATATACAGGGTGTTTCAAAATTGCGTTGCACGGCTTTTATTCGAAACCTACGCCTCCTAGGGTCATGGAAGTAAGGTCTACCCCTAGGTAAGTGACCCTGGAGAATCCATTGAGATGACTTACAGCGCCCCTAGAGGCGAAATTAAAAAGTTAAAAAAATTAATTTAAAAACTAAAGGAGATAGAGCAAAAACTTCAGTGAGAGTATTGTTGCCAACGTCCAGAAGAACTCATTGAAAAAATTTGATCAAAATATCTTGAATATTCGCGGAGATATTAGCATGTGAAAATAGCACTTTTTCGGGGTCAAAAAGTAAAAAGTTCGCATATTTGCAAATTCTTCAGTGTTATTGTGTAGTTTTGTGTTTTTTTAGTTGAAAGAACACAAAATTTAATCAAAAAAATTTGCAAATATGCGAACTTTTTACTTTTTGACCCCCGAAAAAGTGCTATTTTCACATGCTAATATCTCCGCGAATATTCAAGATATTTTTATGAAATTTTTTTCAATGAGTTTTTCTGGACGTTGGCAACAATTCTCTCACTGAGGTTTTTGCTCTATCTCCTTTAGTTTTTAAATTAATTTTTTTAAGTTTTTAATTTCGCCGCTAGGGGCGCTGTAAGTCATCTCAATGGATTCTCCAGGGTCACTTACCTATGGGTAGACCTTACTTCCATGACCCTAGGAGGCGCTGGTTCCGAATAAAAGCCGTGCAACGCAATTTTGAAACACCCTGTATATTAACTCGAACTTATCAAAAATTTAAACGAAATGTTTTTAAAAATATTCATCTTAATTATTTTTAATCTATGATTATATAAAAATAGCTATTTCTAATTGTTTATCAATATTCGAACCAAACAAAAACCCGTTATTTTAAAATAACTCGTTAGTATAATATGCCTAGTGTTTATCATTCATATTTTTTTTAAACCCAGACTTGTTAACCCAGACAATATACCGTTTAAGCAATCGAAAATAAAAAGAGACAAAACATCACTCTATGTTTACAATTAATTTCGATAAAATCAGACTAAAAAATATAAATATTGGACAAAAACTGTGAAATTTTAGTATGAAATGGCGTTCATGTAAGTTTTTAGAATATGTTTTTATCAGTCTTTGAGTGATATTTCATCAAGAAAGTACTTTTTTTTATAGGTGAAAAACATGTTTCATCTTAAAATATAGCGTCAATCGGTCGTTGTGATTGGATGCATAATAATTTGAATGACAGTACTTGCTTTGTAACTGCGACCATATCCGTTATCTTAAAAAATGGAAATATTTTAAAATTGAGAATTTTTTTGAAAAATCGAAGGGCTTACTCGGAAATCCGGAAGGAATCCGGACATTTTGATACCATATATGTGTCATTCGGTCCAGTAATTAAAAAGCCTTTCTCTGGAAACCGTTCACTAAAAACTTTTTTTTAGAATAGAGAGATAAGTCCTAGAATGATTTATTTAAAACACTTTCCAAGTAAACCTTTTGTCAATAAAATAATTTTTAACGTAAAATAATTTTTTGAACCTATAAAAGGTGTTCAAACATGTCCGCCTAAATTCTGCACAGCTATATTTTTTGCATGAAGTAAATTAAAAAATGTGTTTAAATATATATGCCACTTCAATCAATAGTTTTTGAATCAATTTTTTTAGGAAAATGTATAACGTAACGCTCCGGTTTACGCTTAAGAAGGTTTATGGAAAGCGTAAACATAATTGCTATTTGAATAAGTTTGTATATTAACATGTAAAAGTTCACAGAGCATGCATGCGTAAGCTGTAGAAAGAAATTATCTAGTTTTTATCGGGTATGACGTCATATTTCCGAAAAAATAAAAGTTGCCGTTGAAAATGAGAAATTTTCATTTTTATGACTTAGGTAAATGACTAAAATTGTTCTTAGATCATAAAAACTAAGATATATCATTTTAGCATTATGAGAAAAGCGTTTTAACCCGGGAGCAGTCGCACCTATGAAACGAACGCGGGCACTCGCGGGTGGGTATGTGATACCCAGGGATGGATTCTCGCGTTTTAGCACTCAACCTGCTTGGTTTTACAAATAATATTACTTTAAATAAGACACAAACAATAAACTATCATTTGTGTATCTTAAATGAATATAATTTACTCACATTTATTCGTGCAATCCTTACATAATTTGAGTTCTGTGTTCCACACAAATATATTTCTGGAACCTTTCACATTAGCGTTTTATTTTCAAGTCCCTTTTGCTAAAGTAATCCCTACATCTTTTGTATCCCGTTTTTCTACAATTTGGCATTGTTTCCTTCTTCTGAGGTAGTTTCTGATGATGTATCAAAAGCATTTTTTGATTGCGTCTAAGTAGGCGCTCGATAATCACTTTTATTTTCAGGAATTTTATTTATAATATTTTTCAACACCACTCTGACGTTGGTTCTAAACTTCCCTTTTATCCATTTTGTTCCACTTTTACCGAGGTAATATTCTCCATTTTCCGGAGAATCGAGACTTTATGAACTTTCTTCATCAATTTCATCACACATTCTTCAGCCACTTCAATTGTTTACTCATCACAATGAACATCATAAACTCCAATATCTTCTTAATTTTCACTAAAAAATTAAAACCATCGGTAGAAACTGTCTCAAGCAAAGAACAAAGCTGCTATACCGACCAATCGAACGGAATCCACAGACAAAACTGACACCTCTACCGGCACGCGCGCGGGTATCTCATACCCAAAAGCCTCGATTCCCAGAAACCGCGTATTCCTGAATTCTTATCTAACCTTGAAACTTGAAGAATGTGACCTTGAACTCAGCTACACGAGACCCCACACGTTTTGGAAAAAAGGGGGGAACGCTATGAGACTAAGAATGCGCGTCTGGGTATGAGATACCCAGTGCGACTGCTCCCGGGTTAAGACGCACAAACTACGTAAATCCTACCTAATTGAGAGTTTTAATTGAGCGATAAAAGTTTTTAAAGTAATTATTACTCGTAACATTTACACTAGGAGTCGTTGAAAGTTGTCGCATCGGATAGGGCATGGTCACTTTACTATACCTACACACCACTTTTATAACTATATCTCTAGGGGTTCGAAAGCTAAAGGGGGTAGACAGTTAGTTATCTTTGGGACACCCTGCGTATGAGAAAGGGAGTTAAAAATGGTTTGGGGGAATTTCCCAGGTGCCCCCTCATTGGTGTTCAAATCCATAATGATGTTGAAAATACTCAAACATCATTACCAGGGCTGTGATTTATATGTAATTAAAAATCCAAAATATGTACATATAATATGTGTTTATTTTAGCAAAATATGCATTAAAAAATGCCAAATATGTAATAATAAAAAGAAAATTTTAAGTAATTTTTTTAAAGGGGCTCTAAATATTATGCAAGCACTCACTAGGGAAGGATGGTTTTCGCTATTTGCCCACAGATCATGTTTTTTATGTTGTCATGTCGTGAGAAAAAACCGAAAACCATGTGTCTACTTTCCTTCTCGGCACGCCTGACACATTTCATCTGACAATCCCTACCTTCACAATCTTTAAAAAGTTAAATTCAGCATTGGGTGCACTAATTATAACTACAATTTGAATGCTTATTTCATTTTATGGGTTACTTTAATTTGAAAATCGGTCAAGTGTGTGATTATTTTTGAAAAACTTTAAAAATGGATAAATATGTAACAAAAATATGTAGTTATAGGTTGAATATGTAAAAATATGTAAATAAACCGAAATATGTGAAAATATGTAAAATAAACATGATCTTAATCAATTCAAAATCTTTTAAAACGTATAGATTTCAAGAGCACACTTTAATATCATATTCCTGAACAAATATGTAATTACATATAAATCCTAGCCCTAATCATTACCTACAAATTTTCAGGTATCTAGAACAATTTTTGTCCCCCACGCCCCTCAAAAGTACTAGTTTTTTCATGTTAAAGTATAGGAAAAATCTCGAAAATAACTCAATTTTTATTGTTTTTAGTATTAGGAGCCTGAGCGCTTTCAATATTGAGTAAAAAACCTATATATCACCTTTGGAATATCATTTTCTTAACCTATCGAAAAAAATTCAATTGCACCTACTGGGAAAAGTTCCCCTAGGGTTAAAAGCTCACTCTGACACAGCAGATAGGAGGATCTCGGGCGCTTGGGGGTGGGAGGTGGATCAATATACAAGGTTGTCAGATGACAAAAGCTATAATAAAATGGGAAAAAGATTCAATAAAACTCCCAGATGGCATGTATTCACCTTAATTATTAATTGGTAAGTTAGTAAAGTTGAGCAATCGAAGGTTCTCTGTATCGGCTCCGGTGTTGTTCCAATGGAGAAGGGCTTTTTGGGCAGCTCTAGAGAGTCCGATTATTGAATTTTTGACTTAGGCCCAGTGTTGGCTGTGTTGGACCCAATGGGTTTTTTCAAAAGTCCATGTGATAAAACCCTCATTTGGGACCCATTTTGGTTTTTTAAAAGAAAAATCAAGATTTTTGCCACTTTTAATAATGAAGAAAATTATCGAAATAACAAACCAAGAACTGCAGTTTAGTGAGTTTTTCAAATTTTAACCAGGTTTAAATACTTAAGGTACTTTTTTTCCATTATTGAATTTTTTTTTTTAAATTTAGGACATTTAAAGTTTAAATTTCCTAAAAAAGTAAAGAAGGATTTTTTAAAAATATCAGAGTTTTTTCAGTTAAATTGATTTCTTTCAATATTGAATGAGTTTTTTCAAAGCTTAAGATATTTTTCAAATTTCAGTGGGTTTTTTTCATTATTGAATGATATTTTTGAAAATTTAACACGTTTAAAGTTCAAACTAGTTATAAAAAACTAGCTGATATGCCCGGCCTTGCACGGGTGGAGAGTGTAAATTTATAATTTTTAAGTTTTCCCAAATACATTTCTAATTTTGTATAATCAGCATTTACAAATTATCCCGGTATCCCAGGCGTCTTTTTCATATTCTGGTGTTCCCGGTAACTTTACCTATCCCGGTGTTCCTAGTAATTTTTCTTATCCCAGAGTTCCCAGATGGATTAAAATTCCTTCAGTTCTCAAGCAATATAATTTTTGAATGATTTCCACATTTACATGGAAAAATTAATCTAAAAAGTATTTAAAATTGCTTAGATCCCTTGATTAATCATATCCTCAGGAATTAACGTTTTCGGTGAAATTAGTCAATAATTAAAGCTTATTCCATTTTGCAAATTAAGAAAAAAAAATCAATATTTTCTAGCTGAAAGGGAGTTTTAAAAGTTTTTTATTTGTTAACCAACTTTCTTAAAAGCTAAAATATTATCACCTTTTAAATTTTATATCCTCGTTTCCATGGAGACTATTTTAACAACAATGGTATTCCATAAAGCTTTTAAAATATAAAAATTAGATAAAATCTCAAATAAAAATATGGTTAACTGTATTTAACTTTTAAATTCCATGGAAATATATTTTTAAATAGACTTGTACCTAGTGTTTCTATTAAAAACTTGTTGTTTAGGATTAAGTTTTCTTTGTAACAATGGAGTAAACAGATCTCTTCTTGAGAAGAAATAAAGCTATTTCAGCAAAATGACCATAAAAAGGGTCAAAAGAGGGTCAAGGGGTCATTAAAAGTTTTCGAAACATAGCCTATGTTTTTTCTGAGTTTTTTTACGTAGGTATACCAAGTTTGGTGCAGATCGGAAGAAAACTGTGGATTTGTATAAAAGACAAACATACATACATACATACCCACACTTGATTTTATTATATTAGATTAATGAGGATTTTTTTAAATTTCAGTATTTTTCAAAGTTAAATAGATTTCTTTCAAAATTGATTTGTTTTCTTTCAAAGTTTAGGATATTTTTAAAATTTTAATGTTTTTTTTAAATTTAAACTAGGTTTCAAAAATTAAAAATTGTTTTTTTTTTTATTTCATTGATTTTTTTCAATTAAATAGGTTCTTTCATCGGAATGGGACGATTGGGCGCGGCCGATTCGGCACGGCCGTTTCGGCACCGGCCCGTTTCGGCCCAAACGGCCAGCGCTGAAACGGCCGCGCCCAAACGGCAGCGCCGAATAGTAGTAGACCGTTCTTTCATAATCCAGTGGGTTATTTTCATTATTGAATGGTTTTTTTTTTCAAAATTTAGGACGTTTAAAGTTCGAACTAGATTTAAAAAATTAAGGAGGATTTTTTTAAATTTCAATGGATTTTTTTTTCAAAAAAACTTGACAGTTTTTTGACAGATTACATTTAAATTAGAAAGAACTCACTAAAATTAAAAAAAAATACTTTTAATTTTCCGAAGAAAACCACACAATTTAAAAAAAAACAGTTTTTATTTCTTTTCAGGTTTTAATTGGAAAAAACCCCAGTTTTTCAAAAACACCCGAGTGTTTGCCAACCCTGGGTAGGACTCTACCACCCTAGGTGAAGGATCTTGGAAGAAATCCAAATCCACACTAATATCAAATTTTGTATTTTTGGACTTATGCCATTTTTACCCTGAGTAGTTTATATAATGAAAAACCTAGCCTTAAATAAGTTGAAAAATTAGCAACATTATAAGGACAGTGAATAAATTAAGTTTATAAACGTGCGCATAAAAAATTATCGTGATATCCATAGCATACCAAATATTTAAAACTCAAAGCTTTAGGACTCTTAATGACTCAAATTCATAAAAAATCTCAGTATACCACACAATTTTATCATCATTGAGGAATGAAAAATTCTTTTTTTCCTAATAAACTAAAAATTATTACTTTGTCTGGAAACTCGTTGAAAGACTTGAAAAACTAAAATGGTTATTAGGCGTTTGAAAAGTTAGATTCTCAAATTCACTTTCAAATAGGATAATAATGATTTAGAACGACTCCATTATTTCCCGATAAGTAGATCATATTCCATCTAATGAAGATCATTAAATGGATTAAGGAGTATCTTTATGGAATTTCTTACCTTCTATATCGTTTGGCAGTGGAATTATGTCTGGGCTCTTTTCGTTCCCATCGACTAAGCTATCGTTCGGTTCTTTTTTGATTGGAGATGGATACCTGAAAGAACAAGTTACCCTAAATTATTCTATTATAATTTTTTGGTAATCGTTTTTAGTTTTTAAAAGTGTATATATGTGATTATGTGAAATATGTGATTCTTATTACTTGGCAATCGCTGCCAGTAAGTAAGAAAATTCCGAAATGTTAATGGAATGTGAGGTGATATTTGAAACACCTCCAGTTAGTTAAGGTTCTATTTTTAACTATCTGGATAAAGTTATGTCAACTTAAATCTGGTTTTTATAACGGCTGATAAAGCATCTCTTCAAAGTCGTTTTCAACAGTTATAAAAACCAGAAATTCCAGAAACCCAAACTTTGGAAATCCCAAATGCTTCTGATTATCATTCCTTACCTTCCTTTCTATATTCCTTAACATTTTGTCGTAGAGATATTCTAAAATTTACAACAGATGAAAATTAAGACTTGATTTCTTGTGAAATAAAATTTCCTTTGGAAAATTATCAAACAAGTATTAGAAATACGTCAAAACGTTATTTAAATATCTTATCTTACTTAAGCGTCCACGGTTATAAAGTAACAATTTGTCACATTTCAAAATAAGTATTGTTATCAATACATACGATGGAGAGTTTTCATCAATAACTTTCTAATGCTTTTTGTTCTCCAGCTTCAATATTTGCTCTACCACGCTTTCAGGAATTAACTGTCGACGACGTTTCTAATTTTCACGCACTAAAATATCCACCATTAATTTAACGGGCAGAAACATATTTCCAGGATCCACCCAAAAAAAGAACTCTTCACCACCAGCAAACTTTCCCCTTCGCATGGAGAAAAAAACCCCACGACCGCAACTTCCATAGAACGACGCGAGGCCGAGTTAGTTCAAAACTATTCCAAACATTTACCCATTCTCTAAAAGAAATGGACAAATAATGGCCGAACCAAATCACCCCAGCGGCATTAAATCGTTTGGGAGAGGAGATAGGAATTATTGTTCTTTTCTTCCCACGTTCGCGCGCGCTGCAACAAAATGGCGCGTTCCACTGGCGGGAAAGAAAGTGTTCTAAAGGCTTAATATCCTCAGCGACTTCCTCGCGATAATTGAAGCCAACAGCAGAAGCCGGGGAGGTGCAAACGATCTCATTTCCGCCCAAAAGCGGGGTCGGAAGCAGGGTACCATCTAGAAGGTGTCCGACGGGGTGTAGGTGGAATTATGCCAATTTTTTTTCTTCTGCTCGGTTCCTTTTCCGCGAATCCCGGAGATAGTTTCACGCTTTTCGTGCTAGGCATGATGAATGTTCCTGTTTTCGTAGAGAGGACGAGAAGACATTTTCGTCTTATCGGGGAGTTTTATCCCCGAGTTATTATCCGCGCTCTGAAGTTGGGTTTTGTCGTGTTATTAGAGAGGGATCAGGGTTATGAAAGTGCTTAGGTAGTATAATAGGATTTTGAATTATTTAGGTAGTATAATAGGAATATTGAGGAGGTTTTTAATGAAAGTTAACTGACGGGTGCATTGAATGTAATCCGCCATTGTTAGAACCTGTTTGCATTTAACCCTTTCAAATATAGACCGTATAACGGCCGTATTCACCGGTAACTTGACCGGCGGTTAAACGGCAGTCAAGCTTCTGATTGGCAGTTGAAGAAGAAAAACTATTTTTCCACCAATCAGAGATTTGACTCCCAGTTAACCGCCGCCGGTCAAGTTACCGGTGAATACGGCTGTAAGATTTCCATTAATCGCATTAAAAATTAAGGATGTCTGAACTGAAGTGGTTTTAAATGCAATGTTATCTGTATAATACTTTTCTGTCGACGTTGGATAAATAAAAACTTAGCAGATTCCGAGTTTGGTAAAAATCATCGAGAAGTTAAAAAAAAATCATTATTCTTTTTATCATAAAAAGAACGGGTATTTTCGGTAAATACCTTTTTTGAACATCTTAAAAAATTCAGTCTCTGAATTGTTTTAAGACATATTAAATGCTCGTATTAAAGTTTCTCCGTAAACCCCAAAAGAGAAAAATTTGAACATGTTCTGAAAAATCATAATAGTTTGGGATTTAAAAAGTTTAGGTTTCCCAATTTTCCGGTTTTTATAATAGCTAAAAACAGCATTAAAGCGGTGCTTTATTCTACATGTAAATTGTAAAAGGCCTTTTAAATTTAAAGTAGACAAACACTCATTATTTTCAAATAAAATCCAAGTTTAAAAAGTTATATTTACTGAATTTCATACCGGATAATTTTCTACTTTGTCTGAAGTTAGAAATAAAAAATAATCTTTTAATGATCCCACATATATCCTTCATTAGTTTTGCCACATAGGTTTTCTAGGGTTTTTAGATTCCATACAATTACCAACGTTCTGATTCCGTTATTAAATTGATGATAAAATTTATTTGAATAATTATTTGTCGGATAACTAACTAAAAACAAATACCCACTGCTCCCATCAAAATTTCGGCTTCTTTTTTTATAACTGGTAATAGTAATGTTATTAAAAGCATCGTTTTGTGTGCGGTTTGTGTGTTTTTTTAATTAGAAATAACAGAATTGAGTTTGTTATAATGAAAGTGGCATAAGTCCACTGAATGTAGTTTTGAGTAATTGAAGGTTTTCTCCAACGGCGTTTGCATTTTTCCTATGGAGAAGACATTTTCAGGCGGCTCTTTAGGGATCGCTTATTGATTTTTTGACTAAGGCAACTGCACTAGGTAACTGATCTTAAAAGGAATCCAGATTCTTGCTTTTCTCAAATTTTGTATTTTTGTACTAGCATTTTAACACTAGTCAAATAAGGCACTAAAATAAATAAGGATCTAAACTACGAAAATAATGCATTTTTAGACCTAGTTCTGTTGAAAATGAAAATATTAATAATTTTCCTCTGCTAATCTAATAGTCCAAGAAAAATGAGGTTTGAAGTGGAACAAATTGTAAAAGAACGTTTGATGGGTGATTCTTATAGGAAATTTTCCGTAAAAAACGATGGTGAAAATTATACAAAAAATAACCGTGTCCTTTAGCCAATATGGCGGATTTTCCAAAATGGCGGTCAATCGTTTTTAACTTATTACTTCCTAAAAATCGTTAATAAATTATAAATTTTGCAGTTAATGTTTAAAATGTAGTAGTAAAATTAATGGCGAACTGTTTTTTTTCTCTTATGATAAGTCATATATCCAATATGGCGGATTTTCCAAAATGGCGTCCACATGTTTATAATAAGTAAAATTCTGATGATAAATTCATAAATTCTACAGGATACGGTCAGAATTAAGTCAAAATAATATTGAATAAAAGTTTCTTCCCCCTCAATGTATCAAATATGGCGGATTTTTCAAAATGGCGGACAATCGTGTTTTACTTATTTGCTAAAAATCGTTAATAAAATAAAACTTTTGCAGTAAATTATTAGAATTTAGTTGAAAAAATAATGTGGAACTGTTTTTTTCTCTTACGATAAGTCATTTATCCAATATGGCGGAATTTCCAAAATTGCGTCCACTAATGTTTATAATACATAAATTCTGATGATAAATTCCTAAATTGTACAGGATACGGTCAGAATTAAGTCAAAATAATATTGATAAAAGTTTCTTCCCCCTCAATGTATCAAATATGAAGGATTTTCCAAAATGGCGGCCACACTTATTTAGAGCCTTTTTATTTTTAATTTTTTTCTTAATAATTAGAAATATTAAATGTTATTAGGTAAAAGATAAGCATAATACTTATAATTTACTAAAATTTACGGGTAAATAATGTTAAAGGTAGGTAGAAATTCAAAAATTACCATTTACCACTAAGTTTGAAATATGGGGACACCTTTTTGGAAATTATTTCTATGTATCGCAAAATCTTGGTTAATATACCATTTTATAGGTAATTTAATATATAAATATTTATGTTATGCCAAAATAAAATTTATTTATATGTAAAAACGTTAAAAATAAAAAAAACTCTAAATATGTGGCCACCATTTTGAAAAATCCGCCATATTTGATACATTGAGGGGGAGGACACTTTTATCAATATTATTGTGACTTAATTCTACCCGTATTCTGTAAAAAATATGAATTTATCATCAGAATTTATGTATTATAAACATTAGTGGACGCCATTTTGGAAAATCCACCATATTGGATAAATGACTTATCGTAAGAGAAAAAAACAGTTCCACATTATTTTTGCAACTGAATTCTAATAATTTACTGCAAAAGTTTTATTTTATTAACAATTTTTAGCAAATAAGTAAAACACGATTGTCCGCCATTTTGAAAAATTCGCCATATTTGATACATTGAGGAGATGAAACTTATATGAATATTATTATGACTTAATTCTAACCATATCCTGTAAAAATTACGAATTTATCATCATAATTTTACTTATTGTAAACATTAGTGGACGCCATTTTGGAAAATCCACCATATTGGATAAATGACTTATCGTAAGAGAAAAAAACAGTTTCCCATTAATTTTACTACTAAATTTTAATCATTTACTGCAAAATTTATAATTTTATTAGCAATTTTTAGGAAGTAATAAGTTAAAAACGATTGACTGCCATTTTAGAAAATCCGCTATATTGGCTAAAGGACACGATTAATTTTGGTATACTTTTCACCATCATTTTCTACCGAAAATTTCCTACAAGAATCACCCATTAAACTTTCTTTTACAATTTGTTCCACTTGAACCCCTTTTTTGAGCTAACTTTCTTGGACATTAAACACCTTTCTGAGAGTTTCTTATGCAGAATTAATTATTTTTATACTAGATGGCCTAGAATTGGTGTTAAGTCCAACGAAAAATTTGGCGCTGCCAGGAATGAAATAGTATAATGGATACAGGAATGTTTTAACGAAACAGTTATTCATTATTTTCAAAGAAAGTACATAAAATAATCTAAACCTTTTAATTAACAAATATTCTTAAACTATTTAATCAAATAAAATGCTTAGGTGGGCTTAAGAATGATGAATTTTTCAAATGAAGTGTTATGAAACTGGATTAATTTAACCATAAAATATTTACCCCATATTTTACTGAAACATTTTTCTTTATCAAAAACCATGGCTTACTGCGATGTAATTGAAACACGTAGTTCAATTCTACGTGTTTCAATTACCATATCGCAGTAAGCCATGCAAAAACTAATAAGTAATACCTTTGTTGGTATACTAACAGTTGACAATACAAGTACCCCAACTAAATTTTCAAACGACTTAATATTTTATAATAATTTTCGATAAGATATTGTTTTCAATTGTGTAATTATAACGATGAACAGGTAGTTACAACCTTACATAAAATTAAGGGGAAGATACCAAGGACAGTCTAGTAATTTTTTTCTTGTATTGCATCAGGAAATTAATGTACTTTGAAACCTCAAGTCTGTACTCTTTTCTAGACAAATTAGCATGTAACGCATTCGGAAAAGATTACCAACAGCAAATTAAGTTATTAGGTAAACAGCTTCACCCGAATTTCTTTTCCGAAACTCTCGTAAAGCTCAAGGAAAGCGCAGCCGAATAAGTCGTTAATTATCGTAATCCAAGACCGACGAACCCAATCTGGGAAAACAACCACTAGCCTACATTGACCATTAACTGTTTTTTAAGCCACCGCTTAAATCGCCTCTCCACGTCACTAAAAAATATTTCATTAATCTGCAACGATTAGGTTGAGGTCCCGTGTAATCAGTTCAGGAAATAATTAATTAGCCCTTACTTGTACGTGATTTGTGTTATGCTGGCAACGCAAAAAAAGTTAAGATATTTACTTCCCAACGGCGGAAAATAAACCGTGGCAGGCAGGCGAAAAAAAAGTTGATATAATGATAGACGATATATTGGCACTTATTTCCACTCGTTTTACCGCCAAAGTCAGCTGTTTCGGATGGTGGTGTAAACCGCCACTGTATGATTAAGCTCGGTAATGATCTCAAATTAAGGACTAGATGGAGAGAGGAGGCTGAAAAAGCGGCGCAAAAAGTGCCTTTTTTTATATAATTCCCACTCTGGTAGTTTTGGCGTAAATAAAGATTAAAAGCAGACAAGTGTTGCAGTATTCTTTGAGTATGGTGGTAAAAAATGGGTAGTAGATGTACTGTTTAAGGGTCAATGGGGGAATCTAGAGCCACTTTGCTTTAACGAAACGACAGAGAATAGTGATTTGTGGACATTTTGCTCGTCCGAATGAATTTTTATCTGTGGTGCATTAAACGAATGGAAAAAGTTCGTGTAACAGTTCCATGAAACTTGCTGTAAAAAATAAACATACTTAGCGTAACTCTAGCTTGATCACAAAGAATGCAAATAAATTGAATATTCGTTATACTAAATGTGTTTTTTATGCATGTAATAATTGTTTTTTCATTTGGTTTAAAAATAATGACTTTTATATAAAGATTATAACACTGGATTTACAAAAATATAATCTAAACGTATAATATATATAACCATCCAGGGCATTCTCTTTAATCTCATCTTGAAAAAAAATCCTTTGGGTTATTCGTTAAGTAGTAGGTTATTTTAGGAAGCTGATTTTCAAATATCTTATTTATTATATGAAAGAGATGATTGAGTTGTTTTAAGTTAATTTCTGTAAGTTCTTCTACATTTTAAAAGCCTGTATCAGAGAGTTTTAACAATATATTAAACTTACTTAAACTTTTCTTCTTCGAAATATGTCCCTGTAATTTCAACAAAGCTGGCATTTGGATTCTCTGTAATATAAAAAGTTTGAATCAGAATCATTTTCCAAATACAAATTACTTTCTAAGAAAAAAGTTTTTCTAACGATACCTATTTATTTTACTCTCCGAAAAATGTTAAGAAACATTTCTGTAAAATTTCATTTTTCAATTATTAAAATTGAATATTTAAAGAATAGTTATTTCCATAAAGGAAATACATTTTTAAACTAATAAATAAATTTTGTTACAATTCCATGTTCTTTTTATTTAACATTAATTTACTTTTTAAATCTTGCCGATGTTTTCTTGGTGTGATAATATTTTTTCCATAAAATGCTTATATTAATTCTGGATATAGAAAACATACCAGGAAGTTTGAATTTAAATAAAAAGGAAAATTTTTGCAGAATACTTCCAAAGTCCAAATATTGGGTTGTCCCATAAGTTCTGTTACTTTTTACAAAGTTTCGTGTTTGAAAATTGTTTATGAAAAACTGGCAATAGGTGGAGATTTCAAACAAAGGGGATTTTGATATATGTATATTTATGAACAAAATGTGTGATTTTGGTAGTTCTCGTGATATTATTTCTTTTCAAAATGGTGGTTTGAAAAAAAGACCGCAAACGACGATTTTCACGTAATTGTTTTCTTTTGTTTAAAAAACTAGGAAGAACGCATAATTCATGGCTAAAAAAAGTTGTACTGTATGTTTGAAATGTTTAGTTTAAGATGTCATAGTTTCAAGATAATTCAATAAGTTTAACTTAGGAAATTTCGGTCTCAAACATAACATCTTTGGAAGAAACTTACCTCAGTAATGTTAGTCATTTCGAAGAAATTTTCAAAAAAAAAGCATCAAAATCAATAAAAAAGCTTACGAAATACCCAAGTATTCCAAATATGCAATATGTATTAAATTTATCTGAAATTAAGTTCAGAAAGTAGTGCGCAATATTCAAGCGCGCAACGTTTTTGCTTATCAGAATTACACTCGCTGAACTTATGCCTAGCGAACAGAGCAATTATTTGTTTCATACGAAAACACTACAATAAAAACAACTCGTTCGAATTTAGAAATTAACCAATTCAATGTCATTATGAAAAGAGGCTTTCAATGTTTAAACCGTTGAAATAAGCATTATGGTTCAAAAAACATCTGCCTTTAACTTGCTTCATACCAGCTGCTTAGAAAAACAAAGGTGTGCTTTAAAAAACACGTGAAATTACCAATATATGAAGTTTTAAAGTCAAAATTTCCTACCTTAAACTTATCCAATCATCTTGAAACTATGACATCTTTATCTTAATAATTCAAATATGCAGTAAAACTTTTTTTAGCCATGAATTATGTGTTCTTCTTAGTTTTTTTAACAAAAGAAAAAAATTACACGAAAATCGTCGTTTTTGGTCTTTTTTTCAAACCGCCATTTTGAAAAGAAATAATATCACGCGAACTACCAAAATCACACATTATGTTCATAAATATACATATATCAAAATTCCCTTTGTTTGAAATCTCCACCTATTACCAGTTTTTCATAAAAAATTTTCAAAGACAAAACTTCGTAAAAAGTAACAGAACTTATGGGACAACCCAATAAAATGCTTCATTTAAACTAGTACCGTAGTTTATTTAATTTATAATCTCACTGCTCAATAAGGAAGTTGCAAGTGCCCAATTTTCAAAAATAAACAAGTGTTCCGTATGGTTTTTTGTATGGTAAAATGAAATATCTAGTCAATTTTTCTAAAAATGTACAGGTAATTAAATATTTTAATATAAAAGTCGAGAAGAAAAACACGTGACTGAAAACGTTTATTGTTTAAAAACTAACGATGATGTCAACAATCATACCATCAACTCCATTGCTTTCCAACAATGTTTATCGTACGATGACGTCACATCCCTAACTCTTGGCGTTTTCGTGCGCTTTTAAAAGGGGATTTTTGTAAATTTTTTTTGCAATCAAAAAATATCTCGATCGGCCTCAAATTTTGGATAGTTGCTTATTTTTACAAGAAGAATCCATTAAAAAAACAAAAACTGAAATCATACAGCTTCCTCATTCAATAGTCAGAATTTTATTATTCGCGTAAAGTTTTTTTTGTTGGTAACACGGTTTTTACTGTAAATGTTTCTTTTCCTTGATATTAGTTAAAATGCAGGGAAACTAAAACCTGAAGATTCAACTTATGCAGTGAATAAGTGGAATAAGGGTCTTTAAAAGCTGCTTTTCCTTGATAATACTTATATTACAGTGAAACAAACGGTTTCAGGGAGAAAGTAGGAATACAAAAATTATAAAATCACCTTGTTCTGGAAGTTTTTTTCTTGATTTGACTAACCAATACCTACAATACTACAATACCTTTCAATAATTTATTATTCTAAAGGTAATATTAAAATCTTTATATATTTCGAATTATTAAAAGTAGTTCTAGGAATCAATTTATTTTTTTGAGAGAAACTCTGTCCCCTTGTTTCGGTTTCGCCTCGTGTTTTATGCTTTTTCTTTTGGCGCGCGTTTTTTCTCTCGGTTTACGATTGGTTGTTTTTATTTTTTGTTGAATTCCTTTTTTTTCACATGAATCTGTTCTGCTTTTTTATATATTTGGATTTCATCGGCGAGCGAGCGGGTGCGTGCTATGTTTTTTCCCGCTCCGCTCAGATAATTGTAACATACCCCTAGCATCATTATTAAATATCTTATTTTAATCAATTAGTAGTTTTTCTCTGTGGCACCATACCACAGAAGTGGGGATTCGGCCGTGATTGAGTCGCGAGACAAGTGTTCCTTCGTCGCCAGCTGAACTGTTGTTCCAGTGTCCGCAGTGTCCGGTGTGTGTCCGGGACTTTCTTCATTGAGCGACCAGAGTATTTTTTTCTGGTGATTGAGCCGTCCAGTGTCCGGCTGTTTTGTTTCTACTACGCACTGAGTCATCCGAGGATTATTCCATTTAGCAGATAAGTGAAAATTGTTGCTATGCATGATTTTGTTACTTCAGTATTTTCGTGAAGTTATTTCGTATCGTTTTGATATTTGAGTAAATTGAGGTGCTGAATATTAAATGTTGGAGTATTAATTAAGAGTAAAGTAGAATTGGGTTATTCTAGTGAATTATTGGTTATACTGTGAGATTCTAGTACACAGAATTTGATGTTGGTTTTGTTTTGAATATTAGTTAAGGAAGAAGCTAATGATTTAGTATCTTTGATTAAGAAGTGTGCTTTATGTGATTAAAGTATCAATATAAGGTGATTTATTAGTTATTTAGCGTTTGTTTGAAAAGTAGTGCCCGGGACAGTACTATTTAGTATTTTTTTGCAAACAAAAACAAAGTTGACTGTGGTATTAAAAGAACGTTTTAGTGCGAGTTTTCCCTTGTGTTTTGAAAAGAGGTTAATTTTTTGTTTTTAAAGAGGATATTTTTGTTTTTTGAAAAATATTTTTATGATTTTTATTTCGGGGATGGTAGTTTTTTTAGTGTATTTTCTGAGTGTTTTGCCTTAAATATTTGGTAGTCTTAATTCATATTTTTAAAAAATGGCGTTGTATGGTAAAGGGAAAAAAGAGGACCTTTTGGTTTTAGCTAGAGAGCTAAGTTTAGAAGTAGATGAGGAAATGACCGTTTATGACATAAGAGAGAAAATACTCAAGGATGAAAAATATGATGAAACGTTTGCTAAAGACTTTTTTGCATCCATCATTGAGGAAAGGAAAAGGAAGGAAGAGGAAAAGAAGAGGAAGGAAGAAATAGAGGAAAGGAGCATGAGGATAAGGATCGAGGCAGAGCTTGAACTTAAACGTCTGGAGATTCACCATATGGAGTGTTAATTACAGAAAAGGAAGAAGGGAAGACAGTTGGAATTAGAAAATCTAACAATTAAATGCACGTAGATGATGGTTGCCCCTGGAGACTATCAGATGTTGAAAAATCAGAAAATTGGATATCTTGGATGTGAAGAACCTAAAAAAGAGGACGTGTTGAATCTGGAGGTAGAGACGGAAAATGATGTTTCCAAACAGGGAACTAACGTTGAAGAAGATGCTGTAGGCAATAATGGAAGAAATCAGGGTCTAGAAGATGAGAAAGTGGGTAAAGAAACTTCTGAAAGAAGAGAAGGGATGACATACCTGAGAAGAAAGATGAAAAAGAGTCTATGGATGAGGTAATGGAAGGTGGAGTTTCTGGAGAGAAGAAGGAAGATGAGGTTGTCGAAAATGGAGAGAAAATGAATTGGAAGAGGAAACTGAAGCTGTCCATGAAGAAGCTGAGAAACCAGATGCAGCACCCATCAGATGGGGAAACAAACAGATAGAAGTTCCTAAATATACTGAGGAATCTGGATCTGAGGATGATGCTCAAAAAGATGATGTTAGTTCCGAAGTAGGGAAACCTGCTAAGAAGCGTCAAAGGCAACCTGCAAAGTCTAAAGCTAAAGTTACCCCTGCCAAGCGACAAACCAAAGCTGCTGCTTTCAAGTATGCCGAGGATTCTAGCTCGGAAGAGGAGATGGATTTAGGTTCAGAAGATGAAGCTCCTAAAAAGGAGAGCTGAGAAGCTGATAAGAAAGCCCCTGCAACTCCTATGAGACGCGATGGTCGTCAGAAGAAACCTACCAAGTACACTGAAACTATGGATCTGAATTCGAGGAAGACCAGCCCTCTGAGAAAGAAGACTACGAGCCTGAAGTAAAGGCTAGGTACAGCTCCTGTAAAAAAACGTTACAGTAGAATGTACGGGCGAACGGGTGGGGTTAGAAAGATGCTTTTGGTGTAATTTTTCAGGATTTATTGTAAGCTTGAAATCACTAATTGACTATTTTTCTCTCAGAGACCGTCTTCATACGAAACGCAAAATGAAGTGCAATTTTTTTCATGGTGACCCCCGATTTTTACTCCCGCAAATGAAAGACTATATACCATTTTAACCCTAAATACCCAGTTTCATTTAATTTGGTCATTAAATAAAGCCATGGCCTAAATTTAAAATTTGAAAACTTACAGAGAAAAGGCTGAAAACGGTCGCCAGCATGCGACCGCCAAGGCGAAACTAGTAGCAACCCTCGCTCTTCATTCTTTTTTTTTCGACCACAACAGAAAGGATTTGAATGGTTTCGAGTTGAAGTAAAAAGATATGAGGCATTTTCTCTTTCCCAATTTTGCTAATTTTAAAACGCATAACACATTTCTAGTGGAATATTTAAATTTTGTTTATTTTTGTTTATAAATAAGTAATATTTAAATTTTTAATTTATATCAGACATTTTCCATTTATTTTTGTATTTCAATAAAATAAACGATCGGTGAAGTTTCCTTTGAAAAATTATTTGCGTGATAACTAAATATTCAAAGGATAATTTTCTTAAGATATTATACCAAGTATAAAGTGCTTTATAATAAGTTATGAATCCGATTTCCCCTTCAAATCATAGGGATTTTTATGTGAAATAGATATTGAAGTATTGAAAATAAGCTTTTTAAACAAAATTAATATTTCATTTATCGTTTGGTAATATTCAGTCGTTATTTGGTTAAAATAATATCGTTGCTCTTAATATTTCTTTTTTCAATCGGGGTCTTGTAAACCATTGATTGACAAATACATATTTTCTTTTACAAATTTCCAAATTTTGGATTGACTAGCTTTATTAACATATATAAAAAATTTCTAGTTGATGGACATTTCAATTTACTACCGATTTGCACCCTAAACTCTGTGGTTCTTGTTGGGAAAAATTTCAATTTTGAAGATTATGAGAAAAAAAAAAACTTGAGTCAAAAAGTGACGTGGCAGATCGTGATCACTCGACTTAGAGGCGATGTCAAAACTTATCGCATTTGTTGGTCAAAAATATCGGACATTCGTCTATTCCATCAGTGACATCGCGATCACATCTGACTTCACTGTGATTGTCACAAAATGATCACAGGTCTAAATCAATAAATTATTTTACTTAAACTATATCAACCTAATCTGTGTTCTTAGTTATTTTTTCTTTAAAATAATGAAATCAATCAGATTATTATTCCAAATAAAAAAGTAGTTTAATTGCATCCAACTCTTGTTCCAAATAACTGGTGAATGTAATCTAAATATTTCATTTTTTAAAACGGAAACAAAAATGCAAAATGTGCCAATTTGTGAATTGATCGCCAAAACCAGCAACCCCACCCGTTCCATCGATGGAGCAATGCAACGTTTTTTTGACGGGAGATACAAGGAGTATACAAGGAGAAAGCCACGTTAGACGAAGAAGATGGACTGTGGTGTTTCAAAGGCGGGACACAATCGTTCCTAATGAGGGTATCAGTTTACGGGAAATGATTTAGATTAGGACCTGATTAATGGACTTAAGTTTTTTAAATTGAAGCTTAAATGTTTTGATGCAAATTTCAGAATTAGATAATAGTATTTACAAGTAGTTTTTTTCTGGTATATTAATTCATCAAATTTGAGTTATTTTCAGTATAGGTTGGGTACCTGCGTAAAATTGAAATGTTAAAATATTGGTATCTATTTTTTTAGATGTAATGAAGGTAAAATGGACAATAACAAGAACTCTTGAACATTCATGAACTAGAACTCCTTTAGAAGACTTTTTGACTTTGAAAGACTCTTTTTGACTTTAGAAGACTCTTTTTGACTTTGGTAACTATTTGAGAAGACTTGAACATTTTTGTATTTTATACCAAGGCTTTTTTCATTAGTTCTTTTTTGTCGTGATTTTTGTATTTTTCTTAAGAGTGTTTATAGTGTATTCCCATATTATTTCATTCATTTTGTAAGTCAATCGTAAGAAGAGCTCTTCTAAATTGTTTTTTTCTCGGTTTCGCTAGTCACTGTAGTTTCGCTGAGGTCAGCGACTCTGCAGGATGTCCGAGTTGTGGGATTTGAGAGAAACTCTGTCCCCTTGTTTCGGTTTCGCCTCGTGTTTTATTCTTTTTCTTTTGGCGCGCGTTTTCTCTCTCGGCTTACGATTGGTTGTTTTTATTTTTTGTTGAATTCCTTTTTTTTCACATGAATCTGTTCTGCATTTTTTGGATTTCATCGGCAGTCGAGCGGGTGCGTGCTATGTTTTTTCCCGCTCCGCTCAGATAATTGTAACATACCCCTAGCATCATTAGGTATCCTTAGTACTATATTGTATATTTCTAATCTGCTTTAAATTCTAGGTCCTTGTTTTCCCGCTAAAATCTAAATAACTAATGCGGAATGAGACAAAAATAAACAGCTTTTTGTGTCACATTAAAGTGGTATACCATAGATTGTGTGTGTGAATTAACCCATGCCTATAAAATATAATTTCATAAATACATTGTCAAGAGAAAAATTCAAAAGCAGGAAGACTATTTTCTTACTTCGGGTAGGCTGTGGTCCTTGCACCCTCATGACTAAGACGATGATGAGAACCATGACTACCAGAGCCACCACCACCCCTACGAGCACTCCTACCGCAGGGGACATGACGAACCCACCGCGCGATCCTCTACCATCCCTATCTTCATCTTCTTCATCGGTGGAGGGAGCTAAAACACCCATGTCGGTCGTTACTTCCCCTGAAAATAGCAAAAAATAAATATGAATAGAAATATATGTATGGTATGGTTGGGTACGGAAGTTCTGAAAGTTACTTAAAAAGATTCCATTTAAGTTTAATATCTCACTATGACGACTGAAACGCGGGGGTAATCAAGACGTCGACCATGTCCTTTGACATTATGCGAAATATAACACCGAGAGAAATATTTTAAAACTGGGGGCTGCAACAGATAAACATGAAATGAACCTCCAAAATTCAGCTAACGGATTTCCAATAAAAAATAGCATTTAACTTTTCCTTAAGTTTAAGAGTAATCGGTACTTTTCCATTATACCGGCGCAGGCGATAAAGTCGCCAATAATGATTCATTGTCAACGGAAGTTGCTTCTGGAGGTTTCTTACGGTGACTGTGTGTTGTCGCCAAAGAGCCTACCTCGAAATTTGCGCCGGTATAATGGAAAAGTACCCAATAATCTTACACTCTGAAGATCTCTTTTGCCTCTAACCTAATCCTGATATCCTGGAATTTAAACCTCTTATGATCGCCCCGTATGATACGTGTGGTACACAGGGAGTTTTTTTGGGTTTTAATAAAAAATGTTGGTGTACATTTTTTGTTTGTACAGTTTCTTTAAATTTAGTTCCTCATTTTTAAATATTGATTTGTTGAATAGTAATAATTTGTTTACATTAAAATCTAATGTTAACACTATTTTTATCTGTAAAAATTTCAAATAAAACTAATTATTTACAATAGATAGCTGATTTGATTTAAAGTGTTTTGAATCAGAACTTTTGTAAATGTTTCTAATCTTTCATTTGGTATGTAAAATTAATTCTGTAAAGGATCTCATTTGTTAGAAACTACTTAACTTCCACACATTTTTAATCCATGAAAAATATTTGAAACAATCATCTCATGAATTCCAAAGCATTTTGCCGCTTTTTTATCATTAAAAAGCTCATATATTATACATCAATTTAAATAGAACATCCCTCGAGGTTATTTTTAAGTACGTATTTTAATAATAACAAGTAAGTCTTCTTAAAGATCATGATAAACACTTCAAGTAATGAAAGAATAAGATTAATACGTTCGGCCATTTCTACTTATCACGCTGAGGGAATAAATTCATGAGAAACGCGAAGAAAGAGATAATTAATAATTTAATCAGTGTCGGTTATCAAAACTTTGTTGTTAATTACGTTTCTTCATTATTAGGTAAATGAATATTATTATTTTAGCGTAATGTTTTGTTCTTCCGATGCTGATTTTAATTAGCAGTAGAAAAGGGAATATTTTTATGGAGAACATATGGAAGAGATTTTGTTGAGAAAGTTTCATAGGTTAATATTAATATAACAAAATTTATATTTGAGGAATATAATTAAGAGAAAAGTTCTCAGGAGTAGAAATGTATTAAAGCTCAATCCTAATATAGTTTGCAGTAGCCTGCAAAGGTTGTTTGGTTGTTTTCTACTTAAGATAATTTATCTAAAACACCCTGGAATAATGCGCAATGGTATTTTGCTCCGGGTTACTGTTTCTATACTCAAGTGAGTTTTTATACATAATGGACATACTTTTTTTTAAAGATAGTTATAAAATTTACTGAAATGTATTTAGCATTTCGTTTAAAAAGGGTTTCTGTCATTTTTTTGTAATTAAACAAGTACCTGTTAGTTTATTTTATACTATATAATTGTAATGGTGTGTTAGAAAAATAAACTAGTCCTTTATTAAGATTTTTCTAGAAATAAGTTTGTGTTCTTTGTTTTTAAAAAAAATATTTGCTAGAAGTTAACATGATGATTTTTACATTGCACATGATTAGTATGATAATTTTTAACATGAAGATTGATTTACCATCCTGTTTCCCTTTAATTAGGCAAATGAGTTTACTAAAGAAGAACAGTTGATAAAGTCTAATAATTTGGGTAAATTAACCCAATAACTTTCTGACTTTCTTTATAAATTGCCCATGGAGGATGTTCAAAAAAATATCGTGAAATGAAGTATCAAAACTATCAGAATAATTAATAAAGGTATCTGGAGGATATTTTTTTAAAATTTTCAAAGTTTGTTAAAATACTCTCTCTAAGCTTATGTAACACCGAACCTAAAAATCTATGTATTCAACCTCCTGCATTACCTATGAATATTTATGAAACTCAAAAATAAAACGTGTTAGCTTCTTTGTCACAAATGATCAATAGACATACGTATTCTGCTTACTGCATTACATATTCATGAAAATTATAGTTAGTATATGCTCTCAAATTTTTTTTAAACTATGTTCTATATTATCATTTCCTTTGTATGTATTAAACAGCCAACAGTCGACTCGTTTTTTTTTAAGGAACCTCTTTTTTATATAAAAAAATCATATTTTTAAGAACTGTAAGCTAGTCCCAAATTTAACCTTATAGACAAAGGGAAAATAATAAGAGTACACAGTCGTTTTAAAGCATACGCAACGGTTAAGGTTGATTTCTGAGTCAATAAACTTACGTTCAGTAATTTCTGAGTCTATTTTTATAATTCTCGGTTTTATGAGTCATTGTTATGGGTAGGTAAGACTCTTTCCTTCCTTTCCACTAATAATGAAAGTTCTATTCCTATATTTCGAAACCAAAATTTTAAAAACCTCTTTTCTATGAATTAATTTTGATACGTCACTCTGCTCAACTGAGGCCAGCCATTGGTAAAAAGCTTTTAGTTTTCCCAACTATTTCGGAAACTCTATGTCTTGTGTATTATGTAATTATTTATTAATGTAGATAAGTGAATGTATATTGTTTTTCGATAGTTAATGCAGTGTTCGAAATTACGGGGGTCCGCCGGACCATGGTCCCCAGTAGCTATTGTAGTAGCTTAAATAAGAAACAGTTATGGGGTTTATTGAATTTCAGGGGACAGGGTAGAAATAAACAGGTCCAAGTAATTTCAATGGAAACGCGGCCCAGTCATTCCGGTTACGGACCAGTGGATCCCCCAATTTTTGACACTGGTTAATGGAATACGTAGAAGGTATTTATGCGTAACTTCAGTTCTTAATACGTATTGAAATTTATAAACTATTTCAATTAGTAAAAGGAAGGAGTTTGATTACTCAGATATTTACATATTTATACTACTTTTAAGTATTTTTTTATCCTGGGAATTATTTGAATATATTCTACGAGCTCGTGCAAACCACAGAGGATCCAAAACTATGTTTTAAAATCCCATATTAAAGTAGAGGGCAACACTGCAAATGTCAATCATAGCTCTATGTTGACCATACTATTTTGGTGGTCAAAAGTCATTAGATGTGACGTGTTCATCCAATCTGTCTTTCGGACGGTACTGGAGGTTCAACCCGATGCTTTTTTTATTTCTAACATCGCCTATCTTGGATCCTCTGTTCTGGAACTCTATGGTAAAAACAAGCCTCCATTTTCCTCCTACTTTAGAATCTAAAACTTGAAATTTACGAATATGCATACTAAGTTCTACTATCACAAATGATGATAAATTCCAGATTTGCTCATACCACCAACAAATCCATTCTCAGCAACTCACTCCACACCACCACAGTATTTAATGAGTTCACTTCACGATACAACATCAACTCACACTTAAACTTACACACATCATCCCTCACTTGGGCCCGAGTTCAGCAGAGATAAATGCCATCGCGTTATACCCGGTCACGTTGTTTATCATAAAGGGAATTCTGTGGCAACTCCGGATTGTCAACCCTGTGTTCGACCCCTCGGGTCCCATATGAATAACCCGGGCCACCCTTTGTCTTAAGGGTGGCTCGGATCGGAATGCTACGGGGTATTTATTTGGGTCGGGTTCGCGGTATGAGGATTAGTGGAGATGGTGGTTTTCAGTGTCAGTTTAGAATGTTGGAAGAGATCGTTATGAGTTTGAAAGCTAGGTGGAATGAAGTAGAGTGGATCTGTATCACTGGATGTGTCTGATGTGAAGCTGTTCTTTTGAGAAGTGAGGTTGATATTTCAAAAGTGTTCGTGTGAAGGGAATACTTATTATTTTGTGGTGTAGGGTAATTATAGAAGGTATCATAGAGTTGTTTAAAGCTGTTGGAATGTTGTTTTACGTAGAATCAGCAAATGAAAGGACCAAGTTACCTATACGGAATGCGTCATTTTCAGTTATAAAAATTTAATAAATAAAACTTTGTGGAGAGTAGTTTTAATGTAGAGGGGCTTATTATTTTAGTGATATAAATAAAACTCCATGTTACAGACTTGATAGATTGTGAAACATTGCAAATTTGATTGAATGGGAATACATGGTTTTAATCTTCATTGGAAAAATTAGCTTTGATGGTATCTACGGTAAATTTTTACCTTATTATTCTATTTTAAATTTAAGATTTAGGATATCTATTCATCATTACTTCAGGTAGCAGAAAATCCATTTCATTACGTATTTAGAAACTTGAGAACTTAAGATTATAAGTTTTCATATATTTTCAATTTCAAGTAACAGTCTACTTGTAAAGTAAAAAGAATAACTACTAAAGAAAAACCACATTTTTCTTAATAAATAAAATACGGAATGCATGAAAATTAATAATGGCAATATTTTAGGGTTACTTATTACTACCACCTTGGGAACTAATAAAAAACTTAGCCATTTAATGGTCAGAAATTTTAAGTTTCTTTCGCTTACCATGTCACAAAGGTAGTCATATTTTTAAATTTTTATTTTAACCTGGTTTTAGGACTTCAAACTTCACTTTGTTCCTTTCTAAGAAATTTCATATCCGCAATTTTTGTTTATTCAAAACTAGAAATGGAATGTATTCTTTTTTTATCATTTTGAAATTGTGTAATAATGCGAGTTTATTTTTTGGTCACAGATTCTTGAATTTAAACGTTAAGGATAATGAAAAGACGATGAAAGTGCACCGTGAAATAAAAGTACGCAGCGCCCCTCCATGTTGGCAACTGTATAAGGTGAGCAAGTATGATGACATGGGCACTTGTATTGTCATTATTATTTTCATGCATTCTGTATTTTATTTATTGCGTAAAATATGGTTTCTTTAGTAGTTATTCTTTTTACTTTTTTTTACCTTTTACGTTTCACCTTTTTTTCTAGATTATTTTGTTGCAAATGAATACTAATAGTTAAGTATATACTAATTGTTTTAATATTGAACTAATGATTGCTTTCAAGGAGTGAATACCAATGTAAGGTATGAATTCCCTCCTGAACAACTTGCCATATTTGGAATTTAACTGCAAGTAGTTTTAGGGTTGAATCAATAACTACTTGATTCAATTCAATCAAATTTATTTTTTATGTTATTTTTGTTAAAAACAAGACCTTCCAATTTTAAATTCTTGCCTCTATAGACCAAATTAAGTTTTGTGCGTACTTTTACCCCCACCCCCCTTCCCATATTTTTTGAATTGCGATGCAGAATTTTCACGAATCAAAATAATAAGGAAATCATCACTCAACAAGAGTAATCACTCAACATGGAAATAGACGAAAATTTTACAGACATAAGAAGATGACTCAAAACACTTAAAATTAGCTGTGAAATTTCATTAGGGTAGTTGTGAAATAATTTTGAAAATTGGGTTGTGAGGTGTCAAACTTCGCTAGTTAGCACCACTTGGCGTGCATTTGTTGAAACTTTAATAATTGTTCGGTTTTAACTGCTTTTCAGAGAAAAAGCAGCCATTTATTCAAGCATTGGGGGCCCTCTCTGCATTTATTATCTATACTCAACAACAACGTTTCCTGAACCCAGTACGTCACTACGCGAAAGGAGAAAGTGGGTAAACACAAATCCTGTTGGGTTGCTAGAAGGAGTTTTGGTACGAACATCATGATAAAATTACACTATATACATACATGGTCTAACGAAATAATCGTTTTTTAAAATTGAAGTTCTTCGTTTCACTCGAAATTCAGACACCGCGATGGGATCTACTTTGTTAGTTTCATCGTAGGGTCAACTAACGTTGCTGTCTAGTATAGTAGGATTGCGTTTGGCGTTTGAAGTGATGATTTCAAGAAATTTTTTACTACTTTACTTCGGTACTTCCGCAGCTAATATTTTAACGGTGCGTGTTTTGAGTCATCTACTGGCCCATCTTAAACTTTGGTCCATTTCTGTGAGAGTGCCTGGGAACGTTTCCTTGCCTGAGAAGAGTAAAAAGTCACCAGAAAAGACCTCAAAGGAAACAACAAGCTATAAAAACAGTCTCCTCCATCCCAACACAACTTCTCATCTTACCCTCACCCCAACCAACACGGCACCATAAAGCTGACCATTTTATTGGACCGCTTCTTCCACCCGGGCGTACACAGAGGCGACCCTCACCTGCTTAGTTTAATATTCTTTGGAGGAAAAAGTTCAGAATCCCTCTCCCAGGGTTATTTATTTATCGTCTGTCCATGTTGAATCCGAGATTTTATGAGTTCTGGGGGATGTTTTGACGGTCGGAGTGCAGCCGTTTATTGACAGCTGGCACCGCTCCAACTTTCACACGAACGCACAATAAATTTTGATGTCCGGTCAAACGCCACGTTTTGATGGAGTTTTTCTTGTGTTGAGTAATTTTAGGGATGGATCGTCTCTTTTTGTTTTAAGAGAGAGTTGCTCTTTTCTCGAGAAAAAGTTATGGTGGATTTTTGGTTACAGTGTTTTGTCTGTTGAATCGTTCTGGTCTTTTATCAATATTTCTTTTGTCAAAGCAGCTTAAGAATCGTGTATATCGTTATGATTATAAATTGATGTTTTTGAATTTGTATGAAAACTATCTTATCTGAAATTATATGTCCCCGAAAACTTGGAAAGTTTGTTCTATTTAGTTTATTTCTCAAAAGTTTCTCTATTTAAATCGTTCATTAAAACAACTCGAATAACAATCATAAATGACCATGTGTGTAATATCAATGGAAGGATTAAGGGGCGTAAATATGGTAGAGTGAAAACTAACCCAAAAGTAGAAATTTTGATTTCGGAGTACAGAATAAAGTTGACTTTTAGACGAATATCATACGTACATAATTTCATTAATTTAAAAAACTCCTTCTAGGATCTAAGATCTTCAATATGTCATTTCTTTCCCCAAAACGTATTACTATGGATTGTAGATTTAACGTGTAGAGATTCAATACTCATTGTCAAAAAACTATAAATCTGAAGATCAATCCAAAAAAACCTCAAATATTGAGGTTTTTTAAGCAATGAAAATTGAAGATTGTTGTAGAGCTCTAAGTAAGCCCAGTGGCTCAGTGGTAGTGCTTCGCGCTTCCACACCACAGGCCCGGGGTTCAAATCCCGGGCTGGGCAAGGTCCACTCAGCCTTTCATCCCTTCAGTGGGTCGATAAAATGAGGACCAAGCTTGCTTGGGAACTAAACACTGGGGGTCTCGCGTTAGAATGACCACCTAACCGGGACACATGCCTATCAACTTGCACCCCAGGGCCCCACGGTCACGAAAACGAAGATGGGCATCGTAGGCCTTGGCCTACTAGGGCTGTTGTGCCAATGAGTTTTAGTAGTTTAGTTTTAGTTGTAGAGCTCTAAAATTTTTTTTCAAAATTCTTAACATTTTGCACTTATGTTTATAGGTGCTGCTGAAAAGTGGCTTTTTCCTGTTACTTAAAATTAGGACTTCGTTTTTTTTCATTACACACTAAAATATACTTGACACTTTTATGGACCATATATGATTTATTTCATGTGTTCTTCTTGGTCAGCAAAAAAATTCGGCAAAATTTCTTCAAAAAAGTGAAGGGAATTTGGACACTTTGTCTGCAGTTTTTTTAGAAACTCTGCAGTTTTTTATAATACCGCTAAAATTCATTTAGAATGTATTTAAATCTGCCGTAAAAAGACTGCAGAATTACGTGCTGAAGTCCTATTGCTACAAAATAACTACATACTTCTTTGAGAAAACTGCACTTGAGACGCTTTTTTGAAGGAAATTTGGACACGTTTTTTTTGCTGGGAATGTATTTCTCACAGAATACTATTTATCGTTACAAAGCTAGAAAGTTTAATTTTTAGTTGATATAAGGTTATTTACGGGAATTTTCATAAAATGTCTCAAACGTAGGTCAAAATATTTTTACCATGTGGTGAAAAACCTGATTATGTTTATCAATATATCCCGAATTAGTCAACATATTACAGAACTCTACTTTCTAGCGTATTTAATACGAAAGCATGATATACAAAATTTTTAAATTCCCAGAATTCAATATCCTTCAGCTTGATTTTTCTCCAGTCATTAAAATCATGGAAAAACCCTCTCATCCCAGTCTCCTTCTAAAGGTGTCTTTATTCTCCATTAATTTTCTGATGGACTTTCTCGTGTGCCACAGCAGACCCAGGGAACTACGTTACGGAGCAATAAATTCTCACCTCAACAACAAATGTTGGTAATATATTATGGTATCCGTAAAGCATTTCGTGATGGCTCACCTCGCGTGATGAATGATGATCACGATGTTTTGGTAATGTAAAGATTGATGAATACAAAACACGTGATTAAGTAAGGATCTGCAGAAAATATCTCTGGGAGTATTTTCTGCAGTTCTTATGTCAAAGTCATATGTCTAAAATGTTCCAAAAGTATGTTAAATAATATCTAATAATGTCTAATAATATGTCTAAATATGTTAAATAAATTACAAAATGCACTTTAACAAACCAATATTTTTATAAATATACAAAAAGTTTACCCAAATTAATTTAAGATTTTAAGAAGTAAAAACAATCCAACATTAGAATCATTCCTTGCAAGCCTAGTTAGGCTTGTGTTGAAGAAATAAAAGTCTGCTTAACTGGTATATTTGTTTTATTGGTTTTGAAAATAGTATTTTTGGTCAAAAAATCAATTCGTTTTAACTGCACATATTACATAACTATGCTACATTTCCAATTAATCTCCAGTGGGACGATTCTCTATTAATGAAAACACATTTGAATTGCAAAACACCCGCACGAAGAAAAACTCGAATTTTACTGAAACTTTCGATTTACGTTATAATCACAGCACGCACAGAAGACTCCATTTCCCAAGATGAAAAAGCTCTTCCACAAAACCCTGAGCAAACAATTTTTTAACCTTAACTCACGAAAACATCTTTTAAATAATAAGCCAATGTTATTTTTTCTCCGCAAAAAAACGCCTCTCTACTCCAAAACGCATATTATGTCGCCTCACAAAATGAACGCGGCTATTTACATACTTAGGAAAGAACCGTTGCCACGGAAGATGAAGTAATTTATTCATTGAAAAAGACAGAGTAGAGTTGAGAGGACGAGAAAGAAAAATCTTCCACGGCATCTGCTGGCCCAACGGAAGGGAATTTAAATCTTCCAATTTTTACCTGGAAAAAGACTGTCCCCGCCAGTGTGGGTATATTGCTGAGAGAATTAAAAGTGGTTTTTTTTTCAATTTAATTCAAGAGATAATTTTTTACCCTAATTTAAAGCCAACTGTTAAAAGAATAGTTGACTTCTAAATGTTAATGGGCTTGAGAACCTAATCTTTGAAAATGTTAGTGTTGTGAAGAATACTTTTTACTATTTGGCTGTCACAACGAAAGTATGGTAAAATAGTAAAAGATGGTTTGTAGAGTCCTACTTTGTATTAGATACCGTTTTAAGTTTTGAATAAGAGAACACTTGAAAATTTTAATTCTTTTGTAGGCTTACTAACAGATGTTATGATATTTTTTGTATGTATTTCCTAGATTGTATTTGATATTTTGTAACACATAATATAACCTTTTATAAAAATAAAAATTAGTTTTAAAGGTTTTGGGTGAAACATTACCTTTCGCCCTACTTAATCTTAAAATTTTTTACATACAAAAATAATTTTTTCAAAAGTTGTAAAACAATTTTATAACCAAACAATAGGATTTATGCAAGTTGAAATAGACATTTTTTATTAATTAAATTCTACAACACATAATTCTCCACATGGTATAACATGAGGCTTACAGATGTAAGTAGCTAAGTACAAAATACAATTTTAAAAGAACAGAAAATTTAAAAGCCTAAATTATAAACAAAATTCCGCAGAGCGTTTACATTTCGGAACACTTTATAAGCAATGACAAAACAGGTGGCCAAGAATACCCGCAATGTATGAACTCTTTCTTCAATTTTTCTCTTTGTTCAGAATATAAACTACAATAAAATATAATATGTTCTATTGTTTCAATATCCTGACCAGAGGAACAAAGATTACTACTTACTGAATTAAACCTGAATAAATAGCTATTGAAATTTCTATGACCTGTGAAAATTTGAGATAACTTAAAATCAGTGGACAAATTTTTACACTTGAACCTTTGAAAAATAGATGGAAATTTTTTTTAGTTAAAATTGCTTTTGGCGAAGCCAAAAATTCATTATTCCACCGCAAAACAGTTTTCTCCCAAGCCGCCTTTCTCCAGTGAGACAAAGGGACCGACATCGCCTGATCAACCACTTCAAGGCAAGTTGCATCCCTGGCCAACTGGTCTGCTCTTTCATTTACGAGATCCCCACTATGACCCCAAACATAAGAAAAATGGATTTCTGCAACTCCATCAAGGTCGTGCACCATGGACTGAATTTCCACCACAAGCTTTTCCACAGAGATTGTATTACGCAATAGGTGAAGTGAAGAAAGTGAGTCTGTGCAGATAAGATACCTGAGATTTCCATTTTGATGTAGATAATCTTTAATCCATTTCACGGCAAGATTTATACACAGCAGTTCGGCATGAAAAACAGAGCATTCATGTATTAAGCAATGCAGGAAAGTAACTTTTTCAACTCCGTCTTCGTAAATGACACAAGCCAGTCCAACTCTCCCATCCAATTTACTTCCATCCGTGAAACACATAGTTTTATATTCAAGAAAGACTTCGCTGTCGTAAGTTATGAGAGTGATAGGTTTCCTCTTTGAAGGGTGAGGCAAGCACAAAACCGGAAGTTTCCCATCAAGGGTGCCAAGACAGTTTTTCAGATAGTTCTCCTTAGAAATAGACATTGGATCATCATTCTAGTCTAAACAAGGGTAAAATGCTAAAACATTTAAAACTGTATGCAGGTTATGTAGATTATAATTATAAAACCCCCATATTCTTAATCAGTTAATCTTAAAAATAATATCATTTAACCAGTGTCGTTTTTTTTTTCGTGAATGATTTAAATTCTGAATGATTAAGATTCTTCATTGGATAGAAATGATAGATAAATCAAAAATCATCTTTTGTTTTTATTTTTAGTACGCGTGTAGCATTAAAGTAAGAGTATATGATTTAACAAAGTCAATGCAAAATTTCTCCTCGGGAATAAGTAGAGTCACAAAATATAAATTTAGTAACCCTTTACTAAGTTCCAAATGGTGGTATACATTATGCAGTTCGAATTTATTCGGAGATAGTCACATACTATTTATACTTGTTTAAAACGTGAATCACTTTTAATTAGACATAAACCCATTTCAGAGCTCATAAAGAGTTACTAAAAGACATCTTTAAAGTAATTAAAATTAATTGTTTCACATTCTAGCGATCGAGTATATTTAATTATTTATTTCTATGATGAGACTGACTGCTCTAACTGCATTTCTAGAATTAATACAATAACCGTTAGGGAGTGAATTTCAAGTTAGAATAATGAGAAGAGAAATTACATTTTTTTAGATAATAAATTCCTGTTTGATCTAGAAATAAACAAATTTATTATTAGGAATATTTATTTGAAAACTTAACAGTGTAGCATAAAATATTAACCTTTGTTTTTCTTACAAGTTTACTTTACACCAACGTTAAAAAAACAGTGATTTTTCCTTTAATTGTCAATCCCTTTGATTGGATTTGTTTATATTTGAAAATTAAAAATATTACTTGTGTTTTTACACAAGCAAGTAATTTATAGTATTTTTTGGGGAGGATTTCAAAGCTTTTCTTTTAAGAAAAAAATAAAAATCAGACTTGATTTTTCAAAAATATTTTTCTTAATAGATTTTGACTAATTCTATAAATTGTTTCCATACTATCAAATTTTTTTCTTCATAGAAATAGTCCACCACACAGGCACAACTACTGTCTTTAAAAATTATGTTAGGAAAAAATAATAAAAGAAGAAATCACAGCACTATAAAATTTAAAAATAGGAATATTTAGTCATAAATTGGAAACGATACTTGAAGGTAAAGAATATTATCAAAAGTTTGTAGTGCATCTCATATCTTCCATCACTTTCTCTGAAAATGAAACTCGTGTACGAATCAGTTTCCGATTTATTTTTAGCACTGATTCAAAAACCACTACTTGAAAATACATAATCCCTCTCAAATGCATGTTCCCTAACCACTCATTCTAGTCAAAAAACCTCATCACTCAGATCCCGACTTCTTTCACTTACCCTAACTACAATCAATCATTCCAGAGAGTACCATCACAAGTCTTGTTTAATCAACCAAAGATTCCTTCCCTCAGACAGACGTAGTTTTTTTTAAATTACTTTAAAAGCACTCGTCCAATCCCAAACGCGATTGTGTTCCCATCGTCGTTGGGTAATTACTGGCTTTGGCCCCAACGTGCGTGCCAAAAGTGATAGGCCAATCTCGTGTGGAGAGTGAAGGATGGTTTCGAAGACCTCCGTCGTCGAAAAACCTTTCCTTGTCTTCGAGGAAGATAGCCGATGACATATTACTCATGCGATGTTATGGCCATTTCGTTCTTGGGGTTGGAGGGTTTCCTGGGTTTTGGTTATCTCTGGAGAGGAGGCATTAGTGGAGAGGATGAGAAGGGATTCCTACTTTTAGTGGAGAGATTGGTTTAAATCACAATCAACTCTTAAAATTTTTATTTAAATGATATTTTAAAATATTTAGTTCTTAATATTAGTTTCTAAGGAAGGTTAATATACAGTGGGCCCCCGCATATTCGTGGATTTCGATCTCAAAGTTTTTTAGCAACGAAACTTGCATATTTGGCAGAAAAGATATAGTTTTTCGATTCTGGTATTTATTATGAAAAACAATTTTAAACAAATGTTACTTCTTCTACTAAGCAAGTTTTCCAACTAGTAACCCTTTTGGTATTTACTACAAATTATTTACAGTTATATTACAATTATTCACAGTAATTTACAGTTCAAGCTACTTTTTGCATGGATCAGTTTTATTAGTTTTATGTAATAAATGACGGAATCAAACTGTTATTTTATCATATATGCACGTTTTAAAACTGGGTTCGTTATTCGCGGATTTCGCGTATTCGAGGTATATTTTGGAACGTATCTACCGTGATAACGAAGGAAACACTATTACCGAAAACGTGGATGTTATTGCACGTAAAGGTGAAAAACTTGACACGACGAGTTTATATTACTCACAACTAACGATTTATTTTAAAGAGTAAATCCAATATTTCGTGTGGTTATTTTTCTTGAAAATGATTGGTTTTACATATTCTAGCTCACCTTTGTGTGATTAGTGATTCAATCTTATTTTTTCTACCAGGTAATTATTTTTCAATTGTTAATAAAATCACAAGCTACTCTTTTTCTGTGTTTTGTGCTGGTTTAGCCTAGTGAAAGAATGACAGAATATGTTATTTTACTAAATAATGTTTATATCTACTTATATTTTAATATAAATACAAAAGTATTAATTAAATTGTATCCCGAAGAAAATTTAAAAAATATCAAAACGTATTTTGTGGAATTTAAGTAGGTTTTTTTATCTACTTTACTTTGAGTTTTACTTTGGGGTAAACATAAATAACCTTTCTTTACTCTTTATATTACCACTTTTTTTGGGATTATGGAATTTGACTTAAAAATATCTTTTGATATAATCTTTTTTAATTGAAGAATTTTATTGAAAAAGTCAAACCAGTGCATAACACAAGCAAAAATAGGTTCTTTAGCATTATTTAAAATTTTCAGAATGTATGCTTCTCAATTTTTCTCTTTCATTTTTACTTAGAAACTAAAATAATACGTTTGAAGATTATTTCGAAGATTTTTTTTAAATACAACTACGCACTTTTATAATTACGTAACTCTTTGAAACTCAAAATAATTTACTTTATTCCATACTGTACGTTTGATAAACCGGCAAAAAGTAGCATATTTATTTATTTTCTATCATTCTAATAATTACTTCTAAAATTAATCAAATAGTGGCAACAGTTATGTAATTTTCGTCTGAGAGATATACATAATGCATACAAAAACCGCAGGTAAAAACTCTAAAATTGCTTTAACGACATATTTAATCAACGATTTTTAGAAATATTTTGAAAATTACGTAAGTTTTAGAAAAAAATCTCCCAAAAGAGTATTAATGGTTTCAACATTTTTGTGTTCACACCTGGTGTGAGCAATTAAAACGCCAAATAACTTTACACGTAAGCCCATAAATTAATTATTACACTCAGGATTTGTCCGTTGCTTCTTTCAACTTTTACTCAGAAATACTCCGAAAAAACGCAGACATTTTGTGTCGAAGGAAAAAAAAGACGCATCATGTCATTTGAACTTCATTTCAGCAGCAATTGAAGCGTGCTGGAATCCTTTTCTCGCGAATTCTCGTTGATTCTCGTGAATAATACACCTTTCGAGAAATTGACGGTTCAAAAAAGAATATCTTTTTCTTCTTCTCATTCGTGGCAACACTTTTTTCCCGTGACTTCCATGGCATCTATTATCAGGTCTGACGTCGATAAAAATTGGAAGACGGGCAAAAAACACGAAATAACCATTAATTAGTTTATGCATGAAGGCGAAAATCCCTGGATGCTAAAAATTCTAGAACGAAAAAAGTGCCATAACAAATCGGAGCCACTATCATTTTGTCAAAGTTGAAGTGAGGCTAGGTTTGACAAATTGACGTTTACTTCATTAAAGCTAATGTGTTCTAACCATGTCTCCTTTCTTTCGCATAAATAACCTTAATTAGTGGTGAGATTTTTGTCTAGGTGAAGTTCCACTTTTTTCTTAGTTTTGGTCTGATTTGTGGCGTTAACTTTGGAAACCTGTGGGTTTTTTGGTCTGTAAGATTTTTTTCGTATTCTATTGCTTTATTGCGTTAAAGTTTGATGAAAAATTTGGAAGAATCGTCAGGGTATGTGTTTCGATCATGTTGGAGTTAATCAGTACGGAATTATTACGAGCGCGTGAATTGTAGAGAGTTTAAAGTTTATTTTTAAGGGATCTGAGGTGTAAAAATTTTTGACTTAGGTAGAGATTATTATGTCCTTCTAAAATTAGTTAAGTTACACAAAAAATAATTAAAAGACAATTTATTTTCGTGTACATAAATTTTATTTTAATTTCATAAAGGTTTAGAAATTAAACCAATAAATTAAATTAGCTTTCGAAAAAGAACCCATATGACTGTTTTGAGTGCCCTGTGACCCCCACTATGAGTGCCAGTTTTGACCCCCCTCTATTTGACTTTATTTTACAAAAAAGTACAGAATGACTCGCTATTTGTTATCACTTTAAAAAATCTAAAATTATGTAATAAACCCTCTAATTTGAACCTAAGTTTTACAGAAAGGTCCTCTATGAAATCCTAATTACGGAAATAATTTAATAATTTCATGTTATTGAATATTCAAACAAACTTTTTCAAAAGCTCATTTTTAATAAATATTGGAAATGATTATTAGATATGATTAAATGGAGTTTTCACACAGAAATATCAAAAATGTTTGGAAATGTTTTTACCGATCTTTGTTCTTGAAACTATAATAAAAAATGCACGGCGCTTATTCTATTACTTTTTACAGTTGTAATTAAATAAAATGAAAATCAAATAAACTAAAAGTAAAATATTAAATTCTGTGACTAATTATTGAGAATTTCTATTGGTTTATATTTCGTATTTGACACCCATATATATAAAAAAACACCCATATATAAAAAACACCCGCTAAAGATAGGTTTTATAAATTTTCTTAAAAGCCTGTCAAGTTGAAAAATGTGTTCTTTATAAATCATATTACGAGTTTGCTTTTAATTTTCTTCTCAAGGAAAACAAATAGCTTAAATACTCAACATCATATTCCGTCAAAGCTACTTAATGAACGTCAAAGCCCTCCATTTCATTTTCTCGTTGTGTCTAAATAATAAATAATTTAACCCATTACTGCCTGACGTCCCTTTTTAGGGACGTTTTTTAAAAATCCTCCTATTTCTACAAAAATTGTTCCTTTGAATCAAAATTTGCACTGATGTATCTCTGATCTTCATAGAACATAAAGAACACAAGAAAAAAGCAGAATTTTAAAATTTTTTCCCTTTTTTAAAGTTGGAAGATAGAATTTTTCAGAAAAGTACTTTTTTAAAAATTTTAAAAGAAAAAGCTTAAAAATCCTAGTTGTTATTTAAAAAATTTTTCAATGCCGATATATATTACTGTTTATACATTAAATCAGTTGGGGTGTTTTTTTTATTTTTCCAAAATATTTTTTCTTGACTTTATTTTGGACCCTCGAAATGCGTCCCTAAAAAGGGACGTCAGGCACGAATGCCCCCGTGGTTTTCCCCATAGTGAAATGCTAGTGTTTCCTTTATTTTTTCATAAAAACGCGTTCAATTCTTATGAAATGAATTAAATAACTGATATTGATAAAATTATTTTAATTTTAGCTAATAAATTTATTACTTTTGTTTATTTTTTTTGGAAAATACTGTCATTTCTGCTAAATTAATGGAATAAAAAGTCTTAAATTATAAGGAATTAATTAATTTGCATTAATTAAAAGGAATAAATTAATTATTTTACTATATTTATTACTTATGCAAATATATTCCGGTTATATTTTAATTAAAAGTATAATAATTATTAGTTATAATGACTTTTTGTCATTAAAATTGCCAAAAAAGTCGCTTTTGTGATAAATTTTCGGCTTTTTTCTAATTGGATGTCACAAATCATTGTGTTCTATACTGCAGATCAATCTATATCATCTCGCTTGCTAATTCCCATCCCCCTAATGCTTGATTTTTGGGGAGAAATTCGTGTTCCGCACAATTAAATTAAATAAAATGAAAAAAGTATGGGCATTTGAAAGACTTAAACTTCACAAATTGAGATATTCTGATGGATTTGAGGTGTGTAAAAGTAATTAATACTTAATATTAGGTAACATATAAACAAAGAATGCCTTTTTCAATTAAAAACCTTAATTAATTTGCAATTAACATAGATTTGGGAGGAAAAAACATGTTTTAGAGCATAAAAAATGCTCAAATTACATAAATTAGGGTTAATTTTACAGTTAATTGGATAAATAATTAATATTTTTTGTTCATATTCATGTTACAGTATGGTTCCGATCACTTTTGCTGCACTTAAAAAGGTAGAAGATGTTTTTGAGCCTTTAAAAAAGTTTTCTACCATGCGTTTACTATAGGGAAAAACAACGGGGGCATTCGTGTCTGACGTCCCTTTTTAGGGACGTTTTTTAATTTTGGTGTAGAAATTAATATTTTAACCTGGAATTTTTTTCATTATTTTCCAGTTGTTTTGGGGCTATTTACTATGTTTTTACCAAATACATAAGAAAAATAAAAAGTTGGGCATTAATGGGTTAAATTTCGTTTTATTATTTAACTCGACTTTTCAATTTAGCTTAATCGGTTTTTACTTTTTTTACATTCAATAGAAAGCTTCAAAGGACAAATTTGGTGTGAAAAATAATCTTTTAAAATGTCATTTACCTCTAATGGTGTAATTAGTACTGTGCGTAAAATTTTTAACTTATTGAATTATTTTTTAAGAGAGAACATGTTGTTTTCAATGACTAATATTTTAATCAAACACGTTTTTAAAAGGTGGCAAAGTCTTAAAGGTGGTTTAAAAGTCAAAGCAGCTTAGTTGCAGTAATCGAGCTATATACGTAAATCTTGACTTTATTTTTAGGTGTGCTTTTTTAACTCATTTCATATTTTTTATGTTTTTCACGTTTATGTACAATGATTTGTTGCCAAAATAACTGTCTTGCTATTTTAGAAACTTCGTTTTTAGTTATCCTGAATTTTGGCACTGATATCACCTAACAACTTTTGCAATAACTATTTCATTTAAGTTAACCCATTAACGCCCAAATTATTATTTTTTTGGGTGATTTGAATAAAAATCATGAATCTGGTGTATTTTGCCTTTAATATGAATATTATGAACAAATTTTGTGAAAACAGTCATTAGTTTCGTTGAAAAATGCTGATCTAAAAATAGATCACTGGGCGTTCGGATGATATTTTTTGTCACAGAGCTAAGTAATAGTAGAACCTCAAAAAATCATAAAAAATATAAAATAAATATACCTATTAGTATTTTTCTTTAAAAAATGCATATTTATTTATAAATCTGAGAAAAAATAATTAAATAATTATAAAATTAAATAATTTACCCAAGATTTATTATATGAATATAGCCTATGTTGAAAGTAATAATTGGTGAAAAAGTGGGAATTGAACCAAGAACTTTAAATTTATATGTATATTATAGAAATAATATTTCATAATATTGTGTATTTAAGTTAAATAAAATGCATTAGGTGATTTTTGTTGTAAATTTTATGGATTAGTTTTATTATAAAATAATGATATTCATGAAATAAAATGTAACTTATTCGGCAACATAAAAATTGCTGCGTGTTGAAGCTTTTTTCCGGCCTATTCTAATTAACTATACTTTTCCAATTAACTTACTATTCTGCCATAACGTCAATTTCAAGGTTGTAAAAGCTGTTTTAGGGCGAATTAAAAAAATTATTACAATTTTCAATCTAGGATTTTTACATCTCCTCAAAATCTTTTAATTGTCTATTAATTTTACCTATAATGTATTTCAAAACAAAATGCTTGCATGGACTTAAGTTGTATCAACAAATTAATGTGAATAAACTTGAGTACATAATACTATTTGAAATCTTTTGATTTACTAAATAATCAATCAAGAAGGTCTACCTTTCATTCGTCCACCAGAAAAATTATAAAATTTAATTAACAATAATATAATGATCAATTTCTGAAGAAAATCTGTATTTGTGTCCATCCTGAATAGTGCTGAGTATTGTCCTATTCATTTTTTACTGTTTATAGTCGAAAAATCTGAATAATAATATTGTAAGCATCACATAAAATATTAACACCCGAACGCCCAGTGATCTATATTTAGATCAGCAATATTGGGTCGTAATTTTTCACTAAATAAATTAGTTTTTACAAAAATCTACATTGTATCCTAATAGCTACATCTATAAAGATAAAATAAAATCTGAAAAGGATTCAATTTGTGGTATATTTTTATAGATTTCTCGTAAAACATGAACAAAGATGAAAAAATTGCAAAATGAAACCCCAAGGCAAAGTTTTGCCCATCACTGTAACAAAATAAATGTTGCAAACGAAAAAAAACACATTAGATTATTCTTAAGGAAGGCTTTCTCTTGCCATATGAGCAGTTTTGTTTTTGTGGGGTAAATTTAAAGTAATTTAAAAGACCATTTCTGACACTATGTTTAGCGATCTAAAAATAGATCAATGGGCGTTAATGGGTTAATAATAAGCTGATTCATTGCCCATTCGATTATGGAGTTACAGAAGTAACCGTTTCTTTCTTAAACCCTAAAGTGTTTGCTAAACTCTTAAGTTCCTGGCTTTAACCCAATAAGACGCTGAATTTGAATAATAGAATATATGACACTCCAGAGCTGTAACAAGACTTTTTTCGGGGGGGGGGGCGTGGACTAAAATTTTTTCTGATGTACCTCTTACGAGCACTTTTACATGCTAAATTTTAGATGATTTAACATGGCATTCAAGTAAAAATGGGGTTCTTTAGGTTCTTCCCACAGAAAAATTTTAGAAATTTTCTCCTCAAAATAGTGTTTGGATCACACTCAATGAGATCAGCCTATTGAAAGAGGCAGAATTTTCAAAGAGAAACAGTAGATTGTAAGTAAACGACAAAATTATGAGGGGGATTGTTGGTCCTCCCTCCGAAAAATTTTGCAACTTTTACCCATAAACGTAGGGGTCTGACTAATATTAAGACTATCACAAAATTTTCAAGAGAAAAAACCAGTACAAAAATTGAAGCCAAAATTTCGGGAGGGGGAATGAACACCTAAACTTCATCCATCGGATTTAGTTATGGAATTACAGAAGTAACCGTAATACTAAGTGTTCTCTAAACTCTAAAGTTAGTAGCTTCAATCCATTAACGGCCATATTCACGAGGGTAACCTTGCCAGCGGTCCCCATAACTTTCCTATACTATACTTTTCATATGATTCAATGGTAATATCCGTTGGTTTAGGATTGAAAAGGTTAAAATTGAGTCAAACCTCTGATTGGGGGGTGTAGAAGTGTAGAACTAGTAGTCCTTCTTTAAATACCAATAACAAGTTTGTTGCCGGTTAACCGCCGTTCAGGTTATCCGCGAATACGTCTGTAAGACGCTGTATTTGAATTAGGGGAAAGTATTGTACCTCGAACCTAAGTGTACCTGAGTCCTACGCTGTTTATAGTTAAACTTTTTGTAGTATGGAAACACTAGACATGTAGTTAGCATCCTTACAACCAGAGATCTCATACTAACTAAATTTTTAATTAAAAAGTTTAATATTTGAGGTAATAGTATAAAAACTGATTTAGCCCATTAAAAGTAAATTTTCTGAATTTCACTTCTATGCTATTAGTTTAAAAAATAAAAATTTTATTTTGCAGTGAATTTTATAACTTAAAGTATATTGTTTCAGCTATAATATTACGTGTTTAAAATGGGGCTGGAGGTAAACTGAACATGGTATGCAAGCATTTTTCATAAAATGATCAAGTGGACTTAAGGAGAGCCTTGGACCTAAGGAGATCATTGTACCTTGGACCTACCCCATATACACTTAACTACCTTGAATGGCTTAGAAAATACACACTGATGACTTTTATTACATTGGTATCTTTATTTTAAAAGCAGAGTAAGATTTAATTTCATGGCTAAAGCTAATTTTACATGAAATATAAATTTTTGTGATCAAAATAAGTGTTTAAAAAAGTGTATGCTAAAAAGTGCTCTAGAGAGCTAAGAGAGAATTCCTATTAGACTTCAAACGATTAGATTTTATCAGGTTATTCCAAATTTTTTAAAAAGTTTTACATTCATTAAATAAGAAATAAGCTAAGAATTTTCGACATAGGCCCAAGGTGCACAACCCTTGAAACCAAGATACCCCTTGGACCTATTTTTTCTTTCATTCAGTATTTCACACACTGAAATACTTCAATTAAAATTCCGAAAAAAATAGATGGTGTGTATGAAAGGTTAAATCTAGGGAAAGTTGTTTCATCAGTTTATTTCCAACAAATAAGACATAGCGGGGTCAAAAGAAAAAAAATAGGTCAGAGGTACAGCACCTTCCTCTATAGTAGCATACAGCACTCACCTTCAGGTACCACGTATGATATGCAAGGCGCCCTCTGCACTCCGGCGTCATTCTTGCCCCAGCACAGCACGGCGCCGTAGTCCCCCAGGTAGCGGGGGATGTAGTGCAGTAGGCCGAGGGTGCGGGGGTAGCGTCGCTTCAGGTCCACCGCCCCCCGCAGCGTGTTGTTGAGGGTCCACTGGAAGGCGCTGGGCCTCGGCTCAGCCTCCACCTCGCAGGTGATGTTCACCATCTCCCCTTGCACCACGTTGAAGGTGGCGGCGTCAGGGAAGCGGCACACGGGGGAGTCTGGAGGGAGGAGAAGGGTATAAGACGATTAGGCTTGGTGTTTCAGTTGATCATAAAGAATTTTAATATGTTTTTTTGTTTAAGAAAGTGTCACTTTGATTTTAATTGGACTTGATTTTTATGACTTGAACTGTCAAAGTAATTTACAAATTTCGATTTTGTTCCATGTAAAAAATTCCATTTTTTAACTATTTTTACAAGTTTTTTATATATGTGTGGGTTTTATTCTGATTATCAGAAGTTGTACAATATTTAATATAGTCTTTTTTCTGACATATGTTAAATCAAGTAACTGGCAAGTTGTATTTAACCCATTAATGCCCAAGTTATTATTTTTTCGTGCGAATTTAATAAAAATCATGAATCTGGTGTATTTTGCCTTGAATATGAATATTATGAACAAATTTTGTGAAAACAGTCATTAGTTTCGTTAAAAAATGCTGATCTAAAAATAGATCACTGGGCGTTCGGAGGATATTTTTTGTCACAGAGCTACGTAATAGTAGAACCTCAAAAAAGCATAAAAAATATAAAATAAATAGGCCTATTAGTATTTTTCTTTAATAAATGCGTATTTATTTATAAATATGTGGAAAAATAATGAAATAATTATAAAATTAAATAATTTACCCAAGATATATTACATGAATAGCCTATGTTGAAAGTAATAATAAGTGAAAAAGTGGGAATTGAACCAAGAACTTGAAATTTATAAGTATATTATAGAATTAAGATTTCATAAAATTGTGTAATTAGGTTAAATAAATTGCATCAGGTTATTTTTTTGTGAATTTTATGGATTAGTTTTATCATAAAATAACGATATTCATGAAATAAAATGTAACTTATTCAGCAACATTCAAAATTGCTGCGTGTTGAAGCTTTTCGCAGGCCTATTCCAATTAACTACTTATCCAATTAACTTACTCTCCTGCCATAACGGCAATTTTAAGGTTGTAAGAGCAGTTTTAGGGCAAATTAAAAAAAAAATATTGCAATTTTTAATTTGAGATTTTTACATCTCCTCAAAAAAATTTAATTGTCTAATAATTTTTCCTATAATGTATTTTAAAACGAATGCTTGCATTGACTGAAGTTGTATCAACAAATAAATGTGAATAAATTTGAGTACATAATACTATTTGCAGTCCTATGATTTACTAAGTAATCAATCAAGATTATCTACCTTTCATTCATCCACCAGAAGAAATTATAAAATTTAATTATCAATAATATAATGATTAATTTCTTAAGAAAATCAATATTTGTGTCCATCCTGAACATTACCGAGTATTCTCATATTCTTTTTTTTTGCAGTTTATAGTAGACAAATCTGAATAATCGTATTGTAAGCAACACAGAAAAAATGAACGACCGAACGCCCAGTGATCTATTTTTAGATCAGCAATATTTGAACTTAATTTTTCACTAAATAAATTAGTTTTCACAAAACTCTGCATTTTATCCTAATAGCCTCATCTATAAAGATAAAATAAAATCTGAAAAGGATTCAATTGGGTGTATATTTTTATAGTTTTCTCGTAAAACATCAACCAAGATGAAAAAACTGCAAAATGAAACCCCTAGACAAAGTTCTGCCCATCACTGTAACAAAATAAATGTTGCAAACGAAAAAAAAACACATGATATTATTCTTAAGGAAGGCTTTCTCTTGCCATATGAGCAGTTTTGTTTTTGTGGGGTAAATTTAAGATAATTTAAAAGACCATTTCTGACACTATGTTTAGCGATCTAAAAATAGATCAATGGGCGTTAATGGGTTAAAAAATAACAATAATCTGAAGATAATTCAAAACATTTTATAAACAAAACTTAACATTTCAAGACACCATTTATAGATAGATATATTTTAAAAATCCACATTAAATCCAGGATCGAAATGCTAGTGCTTTATTTGGAAAATTAATCCATCAACAGACAATATCAAAACAATTTTGCACGACTTTTTTAACCGCTTGCTCAATGATCCGAGCATGGAAGTTCGAAATCTTTATACCAAATATATAAAGAGATAACGCAAAAGGATTCAGATCGATTTCAAAGAGTTACAAAAATATGAAGTTGAAGAGCTTAAAATTATAACACAATACTGTGCTAAAAATACTCTCAAACCACCACTTTCACTCTTAAAATAACCACTACAGTAAAAAAAGTATAAAGCATTTTTTCCATCAATTTAGACATTTACCAAGATAAATTCATTCTTTAACACGAATATCACACTTAACTCAAAAATAACTCCACACAATACCACACAAAGAAATAAAATAATCTCATTTACACAAACATATTCCGGTTTCATTACAAAAGGCGCCTCCAAAAATACTTCCCCCGCTACACAAAAAAACATCAGGGTAACAAATCGTATCTCCTCCTGATACACCCCTTTCCTCTAAACTCATTCCTTACTACATCATATTCAATAAACGTCTTCTCTCTCCTGCAAGAACTTTACTTCTTATTCCAGGGGAAAAGCATAAAACATCATCCCAACAGTTGATAAAGACATTATCACGTTCATTCTTCCACTGCAATGGATTGTCTCTCCACGGGCAATTGTTCCTTCCTTACCCGTTGAGCCTTTTTTCCTTGGGCATTCTTAAGGAATTCCCCTGAGCCAGAGCCCTTTCTTCACCCATGTCGAGCAATCTTGTCACTGTCGGCTCTCATAACTGGGTCATTCTTTTGTGAGTCAAAAATACGTGACCGTCCAAGCGTTATGGGAATAGGGAGGCTGTAGTTAGCGTATCTCTTCTCGGGTTCCTCGTTTTCTCGGGTTGTTTGTTTAAAAATGTAATGCCTTTCCTTCCGGGCTGTGATGGAAGGATCGATTTTCTTAGATAGATTTTTTTTTCGTTTTATGGAGTTCTGCTTTTAAGTATAAACCAGAAGCGTTTCTAACATTATAATTAAACAATGGGTAATACCTGCATTTTTTGAAAACACAGAAAAACAATTGATTTTTCCCTGTAAAAGAAATGGTTCTGATTTCATAAATCGACATGAAAACGTCTAAAGCATTTAGTTCGTTCAAAATTTTAAAATAAAAATCGACGATAGCTTTTCTACTTGTTTCGGAATGAATAACGTCACATATGTTTCGACCTTACTTTGAAGTTAAAATCAACAATCGCTTTGAATCCGAACAAATGTTTTGAATTAAATGACATCGCATGCTGATTTCGCGCCCTCAAGTCAAAAACTTTGAAATTGAATTAAAAAATAATAAATACGCATCGTAATTAAAAAATTTGCTCGTTTATTCCTCTTTTGGATAACTTTATCGTATAAAAAATAAAATAATAATACTGGAATTACCCAATATACAGTAAAAACGTTTAAGCCTTTCAGTCCTATCCACCCCAAATTTGCCTTACGATTTAATGGGTAACATCGAGTCGTTGAAAGGGTAACAGCGCTGATGTAGGTTTCTAAAATTTTATTAGATATAAATATAATATAAAACTATATGTCATCTGTTTACAAAAATAACATAAAATCAATTTTAAATAATTAAAATGTCCCGAGATATACTACTTTATCACTTAAATAAGTAACAACAATGTACCCCCATTTTTTCTCCAAAGTTTATAAGTATATAATAATCGGCTGGTCTAAATCCACGAAAGTAACTACTCAACTCTAACGAATTTCGCTGATACTTTAGCATGGGTCAACTTTCGTGGATTAAGACACTTCCATAATTATATTTTTCTTTCCTTTAAATCGAATAATTCACTCAACGTATTACCTAACATTGTTACTCTTGAAACTAGACGTAATACTTGTGTTTTTAAGTTTTTCTTTAGGCTTCTAAATAATGAGATTGATTGTTCTGACCGGGGTCATAGGACTCTTAAATCTTCAAAAAATTCGATTTCGTGAAAAAAATATATGTTATTCTGTATACAATTCTGCATCATTTAAAACAAACCCCATAAAAAAATTCCATTTATTTCAGAAGTTATAGCCAAAAATGTGTTTCATGATGGGCGTAAACAACCCTACCTATTTGTAAACAAACGCACATGTTAATCATGCTTTTGAGGTATTTGCCTTGATAGATCATTAATTTTGATATTAATTACTCTGATTATATTTTAATACTTATTAAGTTAGAAGAAGGAAGATGTCTACTCAACTCAACTCAAGAAGGCTTGTTTATATTTGGATTTACCGATCTGATTATTAATTTTTATTAATTGGTATACATAATCCTGACAATTTCAGATTTTTTTTATTTCACTGGTATCTTTAATATCTCATCAGCATTTATACAGTAAATTTATAATATTACTTAGTTTAGAGAGAAGAAAAACTACCAAGTCATTTTTCTCGAAATATTTTTTTAGTGTTGCGCGCATTATAGCTTATTATATAATGAGTGATATATGCATGATAATTTATCAAATAATGTGTATATAATCATGACACTTTCAGATTTTGTTTATTTCACTGGTATCTTTAATGTTCAGCAGCATTTATACAGTAAACTTATAATTTAACTAACTTCAAAGAAAAAAAAACTTTAAAGTCATTTTTCTCAGAATGTGTTTTTTTGGTGTTGCGCGCATGATAATTTATTAAATAATGTGTACATAATCATGAAACTTTCCGATTTTGTTTATTTTACTAGTATCTTTAATTCCCCCCAGCATTTTTATAAAAATTCATTTATTTTGTATTTTTTAATCATAATTAAAGTTTAAAAATTTTGCATTTTTTTGTATAAGTAAAACTATGATGTTTTAAAAATATAAAATAGGCGCAAAAATTGTTAAATGCTGGAGGGATGATAAAGTATACTCATCTATTTTAATTCCATGCAAAAATAATTCACTAATATTGTATAGTTTGGAAACAATCATGCGCGCTAGATGATGATATCTAAAAAACTGCAAACAAACATGCTTATTTCGACGGTCTATACATAATTATTTTTTTAAGTGAATTTATTTTTGGAAAATTCCTCTTATTTATGAAGAGTGGTTCTTTCTTAATGTGAAAGAAGAATATCATTTAAAAATTTAGTTTGAGAGTAATTCAATTTCAAAGTTTTGTAAAGTTATTTTCCCTGCATTACATCTTAAGAGTCCTATGACCCCTTAATCTCTTAAATTTTCACGTTCCGCAATATATGACAAGAAATAAAACTGTTTTTGAAATTCCCTCCTGTAACAAAAATTATTTATTAAACCAGTCAATATTTCAATTCTGCAAATTGGTAAACAACTTGCCAATTGATTCTGATATTTTCTTTAATTCTTGCAGTGATCTTGTCAGGGTAATTAGGTTATGAAACTCGACTTTTAAATTTTTCTTATTCATTGTTTGTTCTTGTTGTTTAATATGTGTCTTTTATAGGGTTTTTGTGTGTCTTTTATAGTGTTTTTTGTGTGTCTTTTACTTTGTATTACCAGTCATGTAATTGGATTTTTATCTGTTTGACTGTAGAATAAATAAATAAAATAAAATATTCAATTACAATAGGTTGTAATAATGTTAAATTTAACAAAACAATTTTAAAACTATTTTTTTAAGGTTTATAGTTTTTCTTTTAATTCTTAAAGATATGATGCAAGAAGTACTTTATAGGATCCATTTTATACGAATGCTTGTTACGTTTGTACAGCTAATTTTTTTCCTATGGGCTTTAAAAGCTAAAATATTTATTATCTAGTGCTTCTACTCCTATCTTATAAAGTAGAGGCATTTGTATTGCATACATTGGCATTGCGTACACACTGAGGGATTTATGCTACGGTCTTCCGTGAGACTTTTTTTATGCAGTGTTATTCACCTCATAAAGAAAAGTATTTTTTAATTGTTTTGCGAAACTATTTTTTATAGCTGCTCTCGAAGTTTTGTTCTAATTTTGTTTTTATTAGATTTATTTTATGTGGTCCCTATCCACTGCTTAAAGACAGGTTTGAGAGTAAATTTACAAAATATGAAAAGTTAATATGCTAACTTTTCCCATTTATAATTGATGTAAAACTTAACCGAAAATCTGCATATACTCTTCCGATGCGTAAAAAAATATCGGAGTGAGTCAGCTAATTAATATTTATTTTACCCCAATACTTGAGAAATCCTTATTCATGTGAAACTTTCAATTCAAAATAACTGAGCGTATTCACTAAATAAACACGCTTTAGGTCTTCTTGAATGAATAAACGATTAGCTGTTTTAAAATTTATGTAAAACTGAGAAATGTGAGATGGTGTAAAAAAGTATGGATTGATCTTGAGTAATTGCATTAGAAATGAAGCGAATGAATGGAATAAGAAAGTTTGTATTTAATAGGTTATTACTGTTTTTACTAGGAAATGTTTTGACCGATAAAAAACTGCTTATGCTAAACTGATAACTAAAATTAACCACCTAACTGAAAAAATTAAGAAGATTTTTATTTAAATGTGGTTTGTAAACTCTCGTTTTAAATAAATTGAAAGGGCCATTCCCTAGAATTTCTTACATATTTTTGATTGTTAAAGGACTGTTTGATGCCAATTAGATCGGGAAAATGTGGAAATATGTTCAAAAAATATGTTTTTAGGAATTAAAGTTCACAAATAGAAAGTGGAATTACCGTATTGACAGTTATTGGAAGTCAGACCTTAAAGTGGGTTGAAGGATAATAACTCCAAGAGTAGTTTACAATTAAATAGCCAGTTTAAAAAAGGGCTGAATATGCTTAAATGTAACTTAATTGACGATTAGATTGGTTTTTGAGATTTTTTCACCTGAAATTTCACACGGTTCAAAAAGTAACAATGCTATCAACTTATTTCAACTATTCAACTATAAAATATTTTTGAGTAGACTTCATCTTTTTTCGGCCATTATTCAGTACTCAAAAAAGGTTCCTCAAAATTTCCAGCACAAATTGTGTGGTTATGCATTGAAAATTCCATTACTTACAGTTTTAATCGATTTTCTCAAAACTTGGTTTTTGGACTTATTCCCTTTTCCAAACTGACGATTCAGTTTGCCCTCTATAATTTCATTTTCATTTTTGCCATTCTTCGGCCTTCACCTCACAACACATATCTCGCACTCAATTTATTATTTCCTCTTCAAATATGTCCTCCCCCCTACCAACTGTCTCAGCGAACAGATTGAAACTCCAAAATAAAACAATAAATAACTTGGAAATGGAATTCATCAATTCTCAAAAATCAAGACTACTTCCCAGTCAATCTACTACACGCGCTCTGCTCCATAATACCATAATGACTTGATGTATGGGCTTTTAAAACCCTCCATACATCTTCCAGTCACCTATATACGGGCGAGGCACAAAAAGCCTTCACCTTCTTTTGAGCCACTCCGCTCCTTGCCCAATTTCCCCGGCAATTTATTTCGATTTTATGATTACGGATGTGCTTCATCACTGACGAAACTGTCAATTTTTTCGCCACTTTTTTTCCCCTAGCCATCTTCCCGGAGGAAAATGACGATTCTAATGTCATTTATAAGAAATGATCGTTTGGACGTCTCCCCCCTCCTTTGTAGTTTTTCTTACCTGAGATTTTTCTTCGAGGGATTTTTAAAATTTTTTGGTAATTCTCTCCGGTGCTGACGGGTCAATTACTTTCGGAGCTGTCCAGGTTTCTCCTTCGGATCAATGGGCTTAGAGGGGATACTGGATTGTGTAGAAGTATATGGGACATGGGGAGGGGAATTGCTTTAGGGACAGTCTTGGCTTAGCGAAGTTTGAAAAATTTACTTCTCAAAGTGATGTATTACTCTGAGAAAAATTACCCAGGCGGGATATAATTGAAGATGATAAGGGGATAGATATATCAGATTAATATTGACGATTATAGGAATAAGTGTATTTGGTGAAATTACTGAGATGAAGTTTTACTTATGTCTAAGCATTGCTTCATTACTTGATTGATTTAAACTCGTCATTTTATATGATTTTAGGATCAGTTGTAAAATAATTACTATGTTTAAAACCCTCTGCATACCTATATATTTATTATAATATATTATTTTCTAAATTCTTTTTTCTGACTTTTCAGGATGACTGTTAAAGACGAAAAATGACGACAACTTATGAAGACGACAACTTATGAATGTATTCATGATAGTGCATATTAGTGCCTCTGGTATATTAAGGGTTTTAAACCAATGTTTCAAAGAAAGTTTTCGCAAACGTTCCTTCACTCTCTGCTTCCGATATTATCAGTGTTGGTGCTGATGAAGCCAATTCAGAAATTCATTGTTCATTCATTAATATTACATTAGCTTTTAATTTTAAGGAGCGATTTAAAATTATGAGAAAAACCAAACAAAAATAAGAATAAGAAAACGACAGTAGGGGGAATCAGTACCAAAATTTGGACAAAATTTCAATTTTGAGATTTTGCCATAAAAATGAAGTTATTACTCTTATAATTCTTCCTACTAAGTTTCATAATAATATGGACATTCTAAGTTTAAAAATTTCGAGGTTTCTGATGCGTAGTTTTCAATTTTAAACGAATTTTTCTCAAAACAAGGTTTTTAATGTTTAAAATCATAAGGTTTTTTTAATCCTCTAAACCACGTCTAACTTTGTACTCATTATCAGAAACATGTTTAACATCTCTAGGTATGGATTTTAAAATATAGTAATTACAAAATGTTTTTCTTAAAAAAATAGCCAAATTTCAGATTTTTATATTATGTTTTAGGAAACTCTTACAGATATTCAAATTTCCATGCCTAAAAGGACTATGTATGTTTGATTTATGATAGGAAAATGAATCAAGTCAAAAGAACATACATTAAGAGAGGAGTATCATTTTAAATTTCGGGTAATTTCGTTTTTTTTTAGTTTTTTGTAATTAAAAAATTAAATTTGCTTTTGTGCAAAATATTAATTAGAGTGAAGGAATTATACGAGGGTTGTTTTTTAATTAACTTCCGTTTTTCCCCTGAAAAAAAAAGTAGTAGGAATTTCGAAACAATTTTGGTGCTGGTAGTTAGATACATTCTTCAGGTTCAATTTGCCACCTTACTGAATAAAATCGGACATTTTTTCTATTTTTTATCGATTTTACAAGCGCGCTCCTTGAACTATTTTCCCGCCTACCCATAGAGAATTCGGCTTTTTTTTCTCCCATCGCTCCGTCCGTGAGCAGGCATTAACATTAAACAATGGGTGGACAGGTGATCGCGGACGGAGCGAAGGGAGAAAAAAAAGCCGAATTCTCTATGGGTGGGCGGGAAAATAGTTCGAGGAGCGCGCTTGTAAAATCGATAAATAGAAAATATGTCCGATTTTATTCAGTAAGGTGGCAAATTGAACCTGAAGGATGAATCTAACTACCAGCATCAAAATTGTTTCGAAATTCTTACTACTTTTTTTTCAAGAGAAAAACGGAAGTTAATTAAAAAACAACCCTCGTACATAATTTAACACCTAAAAATATAACAAAATCCTGTTAATGAAGAAACAAAAATTGGTACTGAGTCTCCTTAAAAGATATGCAAAAGGAATTTAGAGAAACCTCGTTGTTTAATATGTTATATTTACGAGGTAACTACATGCCAAATTACAGAACTGATTAGTTTTGGAATATTTGAAGACAATCTCTAGAATCTATAGAACTCAAGCATAAACATCATCAGGAAACCTAACATTCACGGACCAAACTCCACAAAATCAATCTAACAAACTGATCTTGTCTAAACATTTGCGCGATTGGAGTTTCCCACAACGGTACAAATGGGAACTAGCCCCAGAGCCATCTAACCTCCAAATCAGAAGTCGCTTTGTGCACAAACTCAAGGGAATCACTAAGAGACCAACCAAACTCTATCAGTTGGCCCCTACAGGTGGTGCATAAATCATTACCGGACTCCTTCCAAAATTCATCGTCCTCAAATTATGAGGGCTATCCTCCCTGTATTTGGGGGGCCTCTAATCTAATCAGTCTCATTCAAACAAATCGGCAGGGATGTAATGGGGCCAATTGCTGCTGTAGGGTCTGGGTGCCTTATCAATTATCAAAGCCGGCGCAGATTGCAATCAGCTCGCTAAATTTGCGTCACGTCAAATTAGTTGCACCTACATGCGAAGGCTCTCAGCGACGCTGTTTGGCCTCTATGATCAATTCTGGAGCGATCCTCGCGATTTTCAACAGGAGACTGTTGGATTAGCAGGACGATAGGTTAAGTGTGGGGTCGTTTGAGTCGATCGGTGGGAGGAATTAGTTTAAAGGGTGCTGAATATAGCCCGGGATTGAATAGATGTTCGACAAACGTGTGGATTACTAGGTATTCGTCTTTGAAATTCCTATTGGTTTGTCTTGAATTCCAGATTCGAAATGCATTTATTTTGGTGATTACTGGTCTGTTAGGATAGTAATTGTGGTCCTTTGTGTGGATTAAAGATGTTATCTCTGTAGGAGAACTCAAAATGAACAGTCTTAGTATAATATGTTAAGTGTGATGTCAGTATATCTTGTGTAACACTAACGAGATGTTATTAAAATGTGTGCACTTGTATTCATATAAATTAGTTACAGAACACTAACAATATTCGGGGTACATATAGTAAGGCCGTACTACAAAGTTAAAATAGTTGATAATTTCATGAGAAAATTTACATTTTTCTCATAAAATGTTCTTCAATTTCAATTTATTCTGAAAAATGTATATATCTTTGGTCAGGTATTTTTACTTATAAGAAGTGTAATACAATGATATTCATGATTTACTCATGTAGTATATGTCTATGAGAAATAAAATTTTAATGTTATATATTACAAACTTTAAATGTTAAAAAAGTATTTTTTTGACTTTTTAGTAAAGCTTTTACATAACGTAATATTTAGATTTCATGAACCTCTTTGGCTTTAAAATATTATTATTTGAAACCATGCCGTATTCACCCGATTTTTAAATATTTAAGTTAACATTAAAGTTTTTTTAATTGCCAACTACTGCAGCTACCAACTGATCCAGTGTGAAGAACAAGAAAAAATGTGAAATTGGAGTAAAACCTTAACCATCATTCGATGTTAATCGACTGGTGTCTATAATCTTTTAAAAATTTCATAAACTACTATTGGGTGAGTTATTTTAAATCTATGTAATATTATTTGTTTATCAGAAATTTTAAAATCTCAATTTCAAATTCCTATCAAGTTCATCAAATCTAAACTATCTTTTAATCCTTATTTGTACGAGTGCGAAATTTTATCATAACATTTGTGAACAAAAACTATTTTTAAAACATGAGTACTCAGTGTTATTCTTTTTTTGGAGGAGTAAAAATACTCCTTACCTTTTTTAGGAGGCGTGAAATTCATTTATGAGGAGTGAATTATGGAAATAGGATAAACTGAATATGCAGAGAAAAACTTTTATAAAAACGCTTTCTTTTTTACCGGACAAAAAATGAAATAGAAAAAAATGAGGATGCTATTTTGTTGTTTTAATTATAGCATCTATTAAGTAATTAGTAGAAAATATCAAACATTATAAATAAAATAATTCATTTTAGATAAAATATTCTAAATGAAATATTTATTCAATATTACAGATTTGAGTAGAAAAAAAATATTATTTTTCGATTTCGTGGGTGCACCATATATATTTTTAAGTAAAACCTTTGTAAAAATTCAAAGCGTGAAAATACGCCTATATAGTTTTTAAAAACTTATTTCCGATTGCCAATGCGTGAAATACGCTCTTACTGGCTTTAAAAATATCTCTGTATGTACTGTAAATTGTTTTTTCCTTCTGGCAACCTTTTTTTCACAACACTATTGCCTAATAAGGAACGTTAGCAGCTGTCAAATAAATCAAATGTCACAATCATTAAAGCGGGTTTGAACTTATCATTCCGCTGTCTGTTGTTGGAAGAAATATGCAATATCTTGAATACTTTTTGTCACTAATCTGTGGAAATTTTTAAACCATCTTCCCTTGAATCTAGGATAAGTTATATATATATATATATATATATATATATATATATATATATATATATATATATATATATATATATACAGGGTGTCCCACGAGAAGTGGCCCAACCCTTTAACTTTTGAACCCCTACAGATATAGTCATGAAAGTGGGGTCTAGGTATAGTAAAGTGACCATGCCCTATCCGATGAGATAACTTTCAACGCCCTCTAGCGGAATATTTAGGAGTTATAATTTTTGTTTTAAAAACTGTGTTAGGTATGTGAAAAAAGTCAATGACTAAGTTGTAGAGCATCATCGATTTAGTAGGAAAAGACACCTTAAGCAGAAAAATATCTTGAATAAAACCCCTAAAACGCAAGCTCAATTAGGTTGAATTCACGTAGTTTTTACGTCTTAAGACGCCCCTTACGAGGTGAAAATGAGAAATTTTTATTTTTATGATTTAAGTAAATGACTAAAAGCATTCTTAGTTCATTAAATTGAAAATTTCTCATTTTCGCCTCATGAGGAGCGTTTTAAGACGTAAAATCTACGTAAATTCAACCTATTTGAGCGTGCGTTTTAGGGATTTTATTCAAGATATTTTTCTGCTTAAGGTGTCTTTTCCTACTAAATCGATGATGCTCTACAACTTAGTCATTGACTTTTTTCACATACCTCACATAGTTTTTAAAATAAAAATTATAACTCCTAAATTTTCCGCTAGAGGGCGTTGAAAGTTATCTCATCGGATAGGGCATGGTCACTTTACTATACCTAGACCCCACTTTCATGACTATATCTGTAGGGGTTCAAAAGTTAAAGGGTTGGGCCACTTCTCGTGGGACACCCTGTATATATATATATATATATATATATATATATATATATATATATATATCTCTGATTTATTTCACAAAAAAGAAAAAAACATGCAAAGAAGGGTTAAGTTTCTTTTATAAACTCCAATCCAATACAACTCTATAATCACAATGTCTAGGGCCATCTCCCGAATCCACGAGAACCTTAACTTTCCAAACTCCTTACAATCGAACATAACCCAAAGATTGCTCCATCCCCAACACAAACACCCTTCCCTTGTGTAGAGATTATTAGAACCGAAAACTGCATCTCAAACGACGCCCATCGGAAGAAATAGGTCCTCCGAAGGGGTGCTTCATCCCCGAAAGAATAAAGCGTGGAACTCTCTCTCCCTGCTTATGGATGAGAACCCATGGAGGCTACGGAAAAGAAAGTAATATATGGCTTTCGACAGATAAGGTATAGAGTGATTGATGGCGTATTCTTTTGGAGCATGGAGAAATTGTCTCTCTGAATGGGGCAAAGGAGAATATATTTAGGTTGTCCTGTTGGGGCGAACTTTTCTTTGGAAGAAGGAGTTATGGGAGGGCACAAAGCAGTTATTCGCGGTACATTGGGTTTTACAGAGAGGTATTTAAAACGTCTACTCGTGCGTGTAGAGCGAGTTAAATGATCTTTTGAGTTAAATGATCTTTTGAGTTAAATGATCTTTTGAGTTAAATAATAATGAGAGAGGGTGTCGTTTTTAAAAGAAGATGAGTGAGGGGTTTGGGGATGAATGGGGATTTTATAGAGCTTAATGCTGCTGATTCTTTTGGGATGAAGAAGATTTGGGTGGTTTGAAGAGTTGATGAAAAGTTATTTCTTTAAATTTTGTTCTGGTGTAAAATAGTCGTTTTAATTTTTATTCATTTTTCCCTTTAATTATACGCCCATTTAATAAAATTGTCAGGAGAGGAGCCTGTTGGTATAAAGTATCTGAATTTTTTTGAATACATAAATAATTAGAAGAATTAGTTGGAATTGAATAAGCAGAAATGAAGAGAAATAATTCATACTTTATTCCGAAATATTCATGGGCTTAATAGGGAAACGCTATTCTAGACCTATGAATGGTATGAAGATAAATGGTAGACAGATAAATTCAAATTTAATATATTTGTTATTTTTTTTCAGTCATTATTTTTATTTAAAAGTTTTTTATATGACATTTATATATACACCATCTCTCTTTAGGTCTATTGCCCCTTTATAATAATTTTCTTACATAATTTTTTTAGATATGTTTTAATTTTAATAACATGTTTTAAAACATCTTTGCAGTCACTTAACACATAGTATTAATTTTATATTTCTTCGATACATAAAGGAAAACCATTTTATATTGTTAACTGAAAAAGAGATCTCAAGCTACCATACCCATACAACTACATAAAGATGAAAATCTTTTACTCTATTCATTTTGAATTGGCACATACCTGAGTACATTTCCTTCCCCCACCACTGAATCGGTAACCATGAAAACTATCAACATCAAAGTGGCGAAGAAGGCTTACTTTTGGCTGCGCGAAGATCGTAACCATGGTTACTCTTTTACCGAGGGGGAAGAACTATTTCTCAAGTGCCTATTCAAAATGAACAGAGTATAATATATTCCAATAAAGTTGATTTTATAGTAAAATTTTACATGATTATAATGTAAGTAAACACACGAATGTATTTGAATCGTACTGAAATAAATTTCTTTTACTTGCAAGATTTTTTGGATAAAATTGATTTGTACACCTCGAAACATATCTATAAGAAAAACAAAAAAGTGAATAATATACCATAAGCTCTTCCAGACAACTCAGAACCGCAAAAAGCTATCTAGAATCTTGGAGGATCTAACGTCAGGCATCCTGAGATAAGTGATAAAAACTGTGACTATCAAAAAACCGTGAAAAGAATTTACGATGAAACACAAGATTTATGAGGTAGTATACAATGAAATATTTGAGAGATTCTGGTGGTGTGATAAATGATAAAAAATCATGTTTGAAATATAAAAAGCTCACTATTCTCGGAGAGAAGGTTGATTTTGTGTGCCTTCTTGTGAAAATAATAGCAGAATTTATCTTTCTGTTTATTTTTCAGTGTTAACTTTTTTATATAATTTTTAATATGTTTTAATTTTAAATAAATACTTTAATGATTAAGAAAATGAATATCCTAAATGTTCTTTGTAAAAACATTTTATCTTATTACATATTAAAATAAATTGATAAACTTTTGAGAAGACCAACAGATTTCTAACAAAAAGTCTGGCAATAAATTATTCCGTTTAACTTATTTTTCATGGTAAAAAATAATCCTTAAAAATGACTAACTCATAAAATAATTTTACACAACTGAAGACGACATAGTAAATTGTGTCTTCTTTTTTTATGATGGATTTTAATTAAATGCTATTTCTTGTATGATTATAAGTTATGAAAAAACATGTTACATTCATGCCTTATGAATATTTAAGCATTTTCTGAAAGTTTCTATCACAACATTAATGAATATTTCAACAAACGTTTGAATAATTTTGGTAAACATTTTTGAAAGATAAATACTTAATACTAAAATAGTAATAGTTAGAAACTTGTTTCCCGTTAGACTACGATTGTTAATTACGTAAGCAAAAAAATTTCTAGAGTAGTAGTAGCTGCAACTTTTGTAGACGAAAACAACCAAATGTAAAATCATTTCTGATGAAAAAAATATTTTATCTGCATCATCGAAGGTTTTTCTTAAAGCTTTCTTAGCGTTAAAAACATTCTTTGTTTCATATGAGTTATCAAACCAATCCAAATTTCCTAGAAGTCAAAGCAAAGGAATCGGTCTCAATTCCTCTAAATTAATCAATAACAGCCAACTGAAAAGTCACTTCAAATTAATACATTCCCCAGCTAAGAAAGGGAAGAAGAACCAAAGAAATCATCTCCTTTCTTAATCACTCCTTTTCTCCAAATGCTCAAGCCTCCCCCCATTCAATCCTTTTTTTCACCACCCCCATCTCAAGTCCCTTTGAATTTATTGAAATATTCTTTCTGTCCTCAAAAAGGAGCGTTCAATAGAAACTCCATTCGCAGTGGAATTTTATAACATGAAGGGGAGAGCGTTTCCATCGTAGTTCGTAATGAAACTGGCAAAGGGGGGAGGGGGTTGGGAAAAGAAGCAGACAGAGGGAAACGAAATCAAAGATGCTCCAAATAGAAGCTCGGGAGGAACTCGCCTCCAGAAGTTATCCCGTTAACGGATTTTCCAGATGACCATTAATTATTCCGAAGGACGGCTGGTTGCCAGAATTGGTACTAAATTGCCTCCTTTGGCGACGGTTGTGAATGTGAATGTTTAATTGCGTCATAAAGTTTACCCCTCTGGTTAAATTATAGAAAATGAGTTCCGACGTTTGTTATGATTGTTGTAAGAATAGTGTTATCAGCACTGACTAAGAAGATTTTAAATGAAGGATGAGTTATTTTTATAAATGTAAATTACATCAGAATAACTTTAAAAGTTATTTGTAAAATTTTGTGGGTATCGTAATACAATCCATCCCTCCTATTTATTTTTGGAAAGAGTTCACGAAACTATTTCATCTCTTTATCTCCCTATCGGAGTCGGAAAATCCATCCGGGAATACGTGCCCTGCTACGAACCGAGCACATTGTAGTTTACAACCCCCTATTTCTACAGTTAAATCTTACAAAGAACATAAATCACTCTAAAACTAGAATATGATTAATTCATTTTAAAGGGGTAAGATAAAAGATATCCCAAATTTCATCGTAAAGCTGACTGCAGCTACCAGCCACAATGGGTCTACATCCGTTTTTAAAGTTGAGCTATTTCTGACACTAAGAGATAATGCAATTCTCCGTTTGATTTGGCGCCATAGACAAAGAGTGCAACATGGTAACCTTAAACTCCAAGCGCGTCTATTTTGGGACCCACCGTATTGACCATCTTGGAGTAGAGGGAATATTAAATATCTCTGCATCTGGTTTTATTTACTTAAGAAAGTAAGCGAATCTAATTTTCTTTTTAAAAAATGTTTTGACTTCTTGTTGCGTTTCATTAAAATCATTCACAGAAATTTGGACAGTAATATATTTCAAATCTTAAAGGACATAAGGAACTGAAGATACTAGATTACTACTGAAGTAAATAGTGTGTTATGGTTTTAATTAAATTAGAATAAGCTAATTATGACATTTATTGAATATTATCCTATTTTATTCATTAAACTCTTTCCAATGATTGTTTGTAATTACTTAGGGAGGGAAAGGAAAGTACGAGGTAATGATTTATCGTATGTAGGTAATGATTTTAAAATGCTTAAATTTTAAGTTATTTAAAAATGTAGTTAGCAAGTTCCATCATAAGGTTTCTTTAAAAACACCTTCCATATTGTACTCATCATACCACGGGAGTTGTGGCGGGATAATCATTACACAGCTTCCTTAATAAACTGTGTAACTATAGCTGCAGAGCACATTCGTTTGCGATGCTGGGTGGTACAGGGCAATATGCCGATGACCTCTATTGTTATACGAATAACGAAGAAAAATAATTTTTATGACACATATGTAGGTAAGCTTTGAAAGCAAGTGATTAATTTTTAAATTTATCCAGTGATGAAACAAAACTTTAATTTAAACCAACTGCCTTTTTATGCATATCATTTTCTAAAAAATATTTGAATTTAAAAAGCATTTTAGTATGCTTTATACTTTTTATAAACTGCGAATAATTTCTTAGTAAGAGTTTCTCTATCTTTCCTCCATCAAAATTTTCAAACCATAAATGAAGGAAAATCATAAAATATCTTCCCCTCCTCCTAAAATCTAAACTAAACCCTTTCAATTGTAAGCCGCCGGAGAATACCATTGAATCCAATGGGAAATTTGGAGCGGCTAGGTCTGTATGGGTTAATACTCAAAATAAAATACAAGTTGACTCCAAACACATCATTCCAAAGAAACATTCATTACACCTCCCTTTGATACTCCCCAAACTTTAAATACACAAAACAATTCAATTTTTCACTCCCTAAATCTCAAAACGAAGACCGGCAAAACGCGCTCAAATCCTCAACACCATCTATCACCGCAAAATAATAAATGCACCCCCTCGCTATTACTTCCACCACGTGACAATTTGTTCCTGCAGACCCCCCACAACTGCACCCCTCAATCTATCTTCACCCGCATCATCACTTAAAAGACCTCCTTATCAACACATCTCCAAAACTGGCGCCTTAAATAGAAGCAACCCTACTAACGACCAACCCGTATTTTTTCGTCTCTCCTCGCTGTATCCACGGCTCTGATCCGTGTATCTGCTATCATTAGAAACCTCCATGTTTTAATCGCATTGACGACCCAGTGAAAAATGTACGCTTCCCTGCGAATCTAATGAGTTTTGTACTCTTCCATACACACGCAAGTCCCCCATCCCTTGGTTATAAATTCCGATTTCTTTAATTACCAAGAAAGGTTTCTGGGAGTCCCGTGGAATTATTGTCATTACCGACAATGACTTTTCCGGGAAGTTATTTCCCGGTTTTTGGGAACGGGTTATGAGTTAATGGGGGATGGAGGTCTCTTAATTAGGATTGCTTTTTTTAGAGGTAAAAAACTCGTGTCGTGGAATGAGTTGGAGGTGTGCGTTTGTTGAAAAAAAGTTACTGGGTTGAAAAAGTTGATTATGGGTTTGCTTTAATTCGTATTTAACTGCCTTTGGGAGTTATCTTGATTTTGACTGGGTTGAGAATTTTTGTGTTTTGCCGTGAAATGATGGGGTAATGAGTGGTGTAGTATTTTAAAGTGCTTTTTTTTGTACGGAGAGTCGTTTTCTTTTGTTTAAGTTTACATTATGCGGAATCATTTTAATTTCAGGTGATTTTGCATGTTACGTAATGCTAAAGTAAGGAGGGTAAAATAAGTATTTATACACTGAATCTTAAAATACAGTCAAAAGCCATATTCGTGAATTTAGTCATAGTACTTTGCAAATTAACGTTTCCAATTGAATACAAGTATATTGTAACGGAATTTTTCTAAGGAACATATATTCCTCCAATAAACAACCTAAGAAGTAAACAAAAAGGTTAAAGAGAAATTTATACTACTTACAAGAAATTTAGAAAACTGATAATTTGTATAAAAATATAAGCCAGGCTATTTCAACACCAAAAACAAACTCTCCCAATTCTATTCTATTTCTATATTTTAAAATTATGTCTAAATAATGCATGCACATCAATAATAAACTCGTGGTGTGCGGACATGAGACAATGGTCTTTTACTAGATTTGTTCGTATGTTCACACTTGCGTGTCTAAAATAAAAAAAATATTTCTTTAGATTTGCATCTCTACTGCTTTGTCAGCAGATTTCTCTAAAAACTATATTATATAAATATCCGAATGTGGTCAACTATTTAGTATGCATTGCATGTTAATAAGTTTGAATTATGGGCTCAGATCGGCAGATGATACTACTACATATTTACAGGGTGTTTCAAAAGTCCGTTTCGCGGCTTTTATTTGGAACCAACGTATCCTAGGGGCACGGAAGTAAGGTCAATCCTTAGGTAAGTGACCATGAAAAATATATTGAGAGGACTTACAGCGCCCCTAGTGGTGAAATAAAAAAGTTAATAAAATTAAATTAAAAACTATAGGAGATAGATCAAAACTCTCTGCAAAATTATTGTTGCCCACGTTATGAGGAACTCACAGAAAAAAGTTTCATGAAAATATCTTGAATATTCACTGAGATATTAGCATGTGAAAATAGCACTTTTTCAGACCTCAAAAAAGAAAAAGTTCACAAATTTGCGAGTTTTTTTTATTTTTTTGATTAAATTTTGCATTTATTCAACTTAAAAAACACAAAACTTCACAATAACACTGAAAAAATTGCAAATTTGCGAACTTTTTCTTTTCTTGATCTCCTTGAACTTCCTAACGTATGAAAAATAAAAATTGAGTTTTTTAAAGGCTCAGTTTTTTCAAGTTCACAATCATCCCCATGGATTCCCGATTCCCCCATAGGTAGGGAGGGAGTAATTGGGATTCATTTTCATTTAAAGTATGAAATTTTTGTAAATGTATTAAATTTTTATACAATAGCTTTTGAGAAAATTTGAAAAGGTTTTTGAGATTTTTTAATAAAAGCATACTTTTACTGTTTTCGATATAAACCGATAAAAAAATTACCTCGAACACACAGCGAATAAGATATTATCTGTGAGGTATAAATTTGTTTTAAAATTTCATTTAATTTCTAAATCTATAATTACTTTCGCAGTACGATAGATGATGTAATTCCGCTGATGCAAATTTTGTGTAAAATCCATGAAACTTAATTTGCGTCTCGAGTAAAATCCATTACGTTCTAACAAAATTACGGAAAACAACTGCAGTTTCTCTTTACAGAAAGGCTCTATTTTGCACTTGATGTATTAATCCAAAGGCCAAGCAATTTGTGTTCTCTGTAATTGTGTAAGATAAAGTTTATAAGGTATAAAAACGAATTAAAATTTTGTGCCCAAGTCTATTAAGTGGGAGAAAATGTAATAATGGATGTTGATAAGGTTATAAGGGTCATGGAAAACATAAAAGCTTCAATTGCATCATAGTATTCAATGTATGCATTTAAAATGCATTTTCTATCTTAAGCAATACTTTTCCAATTGTAACTTTCAAATTAAGAATTTTTAAGGTGATCTAAATTTAACCAAGTTATTGCGTACGACTGTCTATAGAATCTACGTGCATAGCGGCCAACATTTGAAAACATATATTAGGAAGATTGTGAGAAAATGTCCCTAATTTTTGTGAACAAATTAGGGAGATTTTTACATCTAACTTTGTTAGAAATGCACTACTTCTCCAAGACTTAAAAGTAAAAAAATTAAAAATAATACTATATAAGGATTCTTATAACAGAAATACAACTTTAACTTTTTTATTACCTTTTACAAACAATTTTTATCATAAAAACATTGCAAAAAAAGCTTGCCAACATCAATTTTAAAACATTGCCCACATTTTAAACTTGCTCCTAGGCTATTATCGATCGGTTTCTTAGACACTCGAAATCGGAAAAACGAAAATTACCGAGAAAATCCTCAAACTTGATTTATAAAGAAATTCGGGAGATTTAATACTTTTTCGGGATATCGGGAGGTCGGGAGTCTCCCGAAAAAATCGGGAGAGTTGGCCGCTATGTATGTGTAAATACTTTAGGTAAATGGTGTCTTTGTTTTACTATTGTTTTGTTTACTTTAGTGCGTTATTTAGATAAATTAATTCAGTTTCCGTTGTTCACTCATTTACTTCAGATATACATTAATGATGCAATGTTTTCTAGGGACATTTAGTGTTTCATAAGGATGATCCTTTTTTAGCAAAATTGAAATTAACATGAGGCAACTCACATTTTACAGAAGTTAGTGAGTGTTTGAAACAGTAATGTGCTGCTGTTTACGCATTTAAATAACGAAAAATAACAAAACAATCAACATTACACAAACGAAGGCATTAAACTAAGCTTCAAGTGGGGAGTACGGATACAATCTAACCATTCTCTCAAAAACAACTTAAAATTTCTTAAAGAAATATAATACCACCTATCGATATGAATTCCGAAAAGCTAGATCTTTTTACAAAATGTAAAATACCTTTCTAAAACGGACTCCAACAAAATAAATTAAATCACAATAACAAAAAAACACAAATAGCAGATCCTCTCTCCTCACTCGCTATAAACACAGAACTGAAAATAACAATGTTTGTCGAGAGCGTTACAAACCATTAAAAGCTTCCATTCTTGCGCGATAAAAAAAGCTCCCCCACCAGGGCTAGAAATGGCAGTTGATTACAGGTTGTAACGCTCCTCGTAAAGAACGGATCTGCCTTCACTTGTAATCAGCATCGAAGAACATTGTTGTGCCGATTTCTCCTTCTGTCGTATGTAATCTATGAGTAGCTTCGGATAATACACGTTATTAGATTTTAAGTTCTTTTATTCCACTGAGAAACGAATTTTTACGAAAGCTGTAAAGTGGTACTTTCTATGACATAGGCGATACGTTCCTTTAGCTGAATATATGAGGGGGTTAGTTATTTAATATTTCGTGGCGATCAATATCCTTTTGCTAGGCTTCCTGTCATCTTTTTCAGGGAGACTGTTGGATTTTTTATTGCTCTGGGGGTATGTGTTCTATTGTTTTTGCGAGACGGTTTGGAATTCTCTTTCGTTTAATTTTGGAAGGTTTGAAACTTCCTTTTCGAGGTTTAAGTGTCGTATTTCTTTCAGTTTTTAATAACGTAAAAGCATCTTTTACCGAAAGATCCTTTCGGTTTTCATAAAACTCGTAGTTGAAGTGGTTTGAGAATATCGTTAAAACAATATTGAAAATCTGTTTTTATATTCTGTCCATTGTTTATGATTTCATGTGCTTTTAACGTCCGTTTTTTTTCTTCATACTAGTTTAAAAATTCATTTCATGAGAGTAAAACAAGCTCTGTTGGATGGAATGCTTTATTAAAATTAAAGTAAAAATAAATATTGGTATTATTGGATGCTTGAGCATTTTATAAGAATTAATTTTGAATATTTTTGACTTTCGATTCTAAACGAATTGAAAATCTGATTTATTTTGTATAAAAAATAGTTTTAAAAGCAGTATATCATATCCCATACTTAAAACTCTCTAAAAACCTTTTAAATAATTATTTATCTATAAAGTTTGAACACTCAAAAACTTAACATAGAAAAATATCAGAAATTTAAAATAAGGAAACAGTGAATGTTTTTTCCTTAAAAAGATGGGGATTATTAGAAGAGCACAATTTTTGAGAGTGAATTTAAATTTAGAGGAATGTAATTCACATTTTAAGTTAATAAATTATTTGAGTGGAGGATTAACACGTTCAAGCCGGTGCGGTCCACCGGTGGCTCGCACTAGACTGTCTCATCGGGTGGCGCGTATACCACCGGTGGCCCGCGCCACCGCCATGGAAGTTCCTGTAACCCTTCGCGTCGGCACGTTCGGTAGCTTATTATTCTATCGGAGGCTGTCACTCCAGTTTGTTTTATAGCTCAGTAGAGCCTCCAGATGAAGCGCAGCATGAATTTGAGCGCCGCCTCCCAGCGAAAAAACATGAAAATCAGCCCCGGCGTGAACGTGTTAAGCAAAGATACCCTAATTATAATTCAACCAAATCCTATTCTTCCAAGACCAAATAGGATCATAATGCGGTGTGTTTGTGTATGTGTGTGTGTCAGTCATTACTATTTTAAACTAAGTTACAAATTTACAAATCATTTAGCCTGCGTCCAGGAAGAATGGTTAGCTACAAATGCACCACCTCCAGAAGCAATCACTTTGTTCATTTGTCTATCTATCCCAGGAAAATAAAGGAGTGTATAGACCATGAAAAAACTACCCAAACAGAAGACTTATGAAAATTTAGTTAGTACCCGACTTAAATTACACTAAACAGGACCATCCATTGTAGAGCATACACTAAAAATATTACTATTGTTCTGAATAAATTTCAAAAACGTCAGTTTTTACAGCAGTTTAAAACACTCTCCTGGAAAATAAAATGTTGGATTTTCTTTTTCGGGAGTTTTCCCGATTTTCCATAAAATACAATTTCCCTTTATCTTCCTTGATTTTTGAAGGGATTTTAAAATTCTCTGTATTTTCCTTTTTTGAGGGCATTTTTTAAATTCCCTTCATTTTCTCTGTTTTCCTGGTTTCCTTGTAGCGTAGCAACCCTGGATGTGAATACGTCAGTCAGTTTGAACGCTAAAAATCCTCCTACTCACACGGTATGTCCAGTTTCACCACATCACACGCACTTTTGAAAACCCCTAATCCCCCCTAATCACAAAATGTCTCAATGGGATACTTCCTCCCGGAGAAGAAGACGATAACTATCGTAGGAGATTTATTATGAGAGCGTTGATTGGTTTGTCGATAAGACGTATTTCCTAATTTGGGATATCCGGTCGTTTGCAAACGTTCTGGTAGGTCCATGCAATGGTTTTTACCCTACATCATGTGACCCGTGACGTCAGATAAAAGTATCCCATTTGATAAATGCATTTGTCCTCTAAGCGTGACGTTGCATATGGACTGACCCTAGGTTTGAACGTCTGGGCATGATATCCATAAACCACGGCATATAATCCCAGAAATTACCTTAATAATTATTAAAATACAGGGTGTTTCAGATAAGTGTTTCGTAACTTCTTGGAGAGGTAGAGAACTGTCAGATTGCTTTACCCAAAAAATAGTTCGATTTAGAAAAATAGTTCGCTGTAGTTCAAAATAGTTAATTTCAGCTCTTTAATTGGTTTAGGGAATAAATGCTTGAATCGATGGTCTGAATTCAATCTTTAAAGGTTACATGTCATTTTCTCATGTGTATTTTAAAACTTTCCATGCCCGCTTATAAAACCCCCTATTTCTTCAGGGGTGTATTTCCAAACCCCCCCACTCATAAGTGCTCTGCCCCTCCTAAAAGTTATGAAATATTTATCTGAAACACCCTGTAAGTAAATATTCACATCTTAAATTAACTCCGCACTACTAAGTTAAGAATGCCAAGAATCCTCCTACTCACACTGTATGTCCAACTTGACCACTTCGCTCTCACCCTCTCCCTCCGAGTTGAGCGCGTGGCACCTGTACAGCCCCCTGTCCTCCCTGGCCACCTTCTGCAGGATGAGGGACTGGTTGTTGACCAGGATGCCCCTGGAGGCGTTGCTGAGCAGGATGAGGTCGTTCATGAACCACAGCACTTCGCTGACCGGAGGGTTGGCCTTGATGTTGCACTCGAAGTACACGTCGTTGCCCTCTTTGATGGAGGAGTGACGGTTGCTCGTGCCCAGGGCTAGCAACAGCTGAGGGGCGACTGCAAGAAAAATGTGGTGTCACTGTACAGCAAGTCAATCATATCATGAGAAGTACACGAGTGTTTGGATTATTGAAACGTGATCTATACAGGGAAACCACTGAGCTGGATGTCCCAAGATTACTGTCCGGACTCTTTAACTTTTAAACCCGTGGAGATATAGTCATAAAAGTGGTGTCTAGGTATAGTAAATGGACCATGCCCTATCCGATGAAACATTTTCCAATGCTCCCTGGCGTCAATTTTAGGAGCCATAATTTTTATTTAAAAATCCTTTAGAGATTTTCCAATTTATTCAATTACAAAGATGCAGAGCAGAACCGATTTAGTAGAAAAAAATACCTTGAATAAAACGCCGAAAACAAACCGCTCAGTTAATTTGAATTTACGTAGTTTTTACGTCTTAAAACGCTTCTCATAAGGTCAAAATGATAAACTTTTGTTTTATTTATCTAAGAACACTTTTAGTAATTTAACTAAGTTATAAAAAGAAAATCATAGAATTTTATGAAAATCAAAAGCGGAGAGATTAAAATGTGAGTTGATTTGATACATGTAAAAGTTAGTTGATTTGATGTAGAATGATCAAAGATAAATAAGCATATTACACCCCTAAGCGCTCCCTAAACCTAGAAAACCTGTATAGGAGAGAGGCGACAACCCGGTAAAGCGCGCTGATTGGTCAACAGCGTTTTCTGTTCACCGCACTTTTCCCTCCATTGGATTAGCATGGGAGCGAGATAAGTGGCATGATACAGTTTGGACAGAATTGGAGATTTGGACAGTTTTAACTGTGCGCAAGGATGCGCAGTGACGCTTTTAAGCGAGTTGTCTCTCTCTCGTATACAGGCTCTCTACCTAAACCCAGTTTCAATCAGTAGTTTTTATAAAAGACTTTAAAATATATAGTGGTGTCCTTTAAAAAAAACCCACTTTTTCAGTTTTCCGTCATTAAAAGCTTAAAAAATATGATAATTTAATCGAACAAAATTGTGTTGTAACGGCTCGTCCTCCTCTACATTTTAGTGCTTAGTAATTTTAATTCCGACTCTCCGTTACAAATTGGCAGACAAAAAAGTAAGAATCCAAAAAAAACCCAATTTTCCTAAAAAAAACCCATGTACCCTAAAAAAAACCCACACTTGAAAATACTCAAAATATTAAGAAAAAATATGATTGAAAGGTTTATTTTGATAGAAAAGAGAATAGTTAAGATAATTAAAACCAAGTTCATCACAAATTATTTCTAAAATTAAAACTGTGATAAGTTTTTCTACTCAAGAATTTTGCCTTCAAAACACAACGACAATAGCGTTTTTATTGTTGTATTTTGATGAAAACGACCTATTAAATACAAATACTTAATACAATTTCTATAAAAAAGCTTAAGAACGGTAATTGGCACTGATATTTTATTTTAAACCCGTAACTATTTACTCTCAAAACCCATTTTCGAGTAAAACTCGGTAAAATGCTATATTTTCATGGAAAATGGCTGTTTTTGGTAACATTGAGTTTTTATCAAAAATACTGAAAAAAAATTGAGAATTACCCAAACAACTATTCTATTTGCATAATTAGTTGTATATCATGAATAATATTAAATATTTTGCAAAATTTTTTATTTATTTTATCATTTATTACAAAATGAAAAGTGGGTTTTTTAGGCACACTATGGGTTTTTTTCACCCCTCATTTCAAAAACTACCGTAGGGTCCCTAATTGGCCGACTGAGCTGAAATTTCAGTATTTTATTCTCATAATAACGGGATAACACAAAACCACGTGAAGAATGCTTTAAAATGTTTATAACATATATTTTTACAGCATCAAAATCTGCATAACTAAATCATATTTTTAGCCCAAAATCGACATTTTCTATTTATTCAAATAAATAAGTAAATAAACGGTTCTTTGACATGCTTTCAAGTTCCCTGCCACTCTAAATGGCTTAGAAAGACATGGGAAATGAGAATTTAAAATTATTTTAATTATTTATTTAAAATATCTCGATGGGTTTTTTTTAGGGTACAATTTGGAGTGGGTTTTTTTTAAAGGACACCACTATACTTATTTGACATGGTCCTTAAAAATTACTATCCAACTTTAAGACTAACATCAATGATATAACCTTGTTCTTTATTTATATAATAAGCGATTGGGAGAGGATAAAAACTATAAAAACCAAAACTCCCCAAAGGTAGTATGAAGAGAACAAGATTTATCTTAAAGAAAATTATTAGTATTTATACTCTAAGCTCGTTTGTAAATATAGAATTGGATTTTTCAGATTACTTTAATGAGTGAAAATACGATAACCCTAAACATAGATTCCTACTCAATTATTTGAGTTCCAGATTAAATTAAACGAAATAATGTTAATTTATTTTATTTAGTAATAAGAGAGGTTTAATAATTAAAATTTTAGAAGACATCTCATTTATTTGTTAAGCATTTTCTCTGAATATATTTTAACTAATAAGTTTAATAAATAATTATATTTAGTTAATGAATATAAAAAGTCAAAAAAATTTATGGGATTCTGTTCTAATGCTTAAATTCTGATTTTACAGGCATTGAAAAACACTAAAATATCCATCCATTTTTAGTGTATTTTTTATGTTCATAAGTAAGTTTATTTTGTTTAATTTTATGAGGAGCTGATGAAGGGTAGATCTAAAAAGAAGAGGGCAGTAGGTAGAAGAGGGTAGAAGGTAGTTCACTTTGATCAATCCGATAGCGAATTGCACATTAATTTGTGAAGGGCACAGTAGTTAGTGGTTACTTGTCCATCACCAGCTGTAACAACCGTCCTTATGTATAATACCTTGTTAGAAATAGAATCAAGACAGTGTAAACAGGATGTTGATGCATTCTGTTTTATTTGCCGTGAATTTATTAAAGTAAGAAACTTTAAATTTGATTTCGCAACAAATTTGAAGCTTTGGGAAGCTATGAAGCCTAAATTTTTAAAAAACTTTAAACAAAAAAGTTATTTTTTTCCTTCATTAATAACGTATGACAAACAAAAATTTAACAGTCAGAAGTCAGACATAAAAATCGTGTTGATTGGGGTTATTAACTTCATGCACTTAACTCCTTCCTTAGGAAAACAGCATACTTAAGCACTTTGATTTTGATATACATCTATGCACTGGCGGAAGTAAAAACAATCGGTCGATATTTTAGGTAAAAAAGACTGTGAACGCTTATAAATTCGAGTTAAAAATCATTTTGATAATAATAAGCTTAAAAATAAAAAATGCCAGTTGAGACATCTTAGGAAGATAAATGCTTAGTACTTTACATGAAACGCCATTTTCCCAATTCCGGAAAATTAATATAAATACGGAGAGTTAAAAGGGAAATAAAACCCAATTTATCATCATATCTTTTACGTTAACGGCCTGGAAGAAAGGCCAAAATCTTTTATTTACGACATCCACTTTCCTTCCCGAGCTTCCCAAATTTTTCTATGAGGTGAAGCGTATTGAAATACGACCTTTGCGACTCTTAACTCCCGATTGAAAAAGTCATACTTAAAGACGCAAGAAATGACAATAATCAAAAGGCATTCATAATGTTGGCTATTTGCATTCAAGAAATGAAATAGTTTATGGGCGAACAAAAAAAAACACTAGTCCTAGAATAAATACCTCGAAGGAAAAAATTCTTTATGATGTCATATATTTATTCGTGCCAACTAGGAAACCGCACGGTAAGGGCATTCATAAAATTGTACAAGCAAAATATAAAAAGATAACTTTTGAAAACATTTTATGTCCCCACAAATATTATGTTTAGAAATAGAGAACCAAATGGGCATAAAAATTCCTGTTTTTCTGCTTCTCTGGCTTACATTTTGTTGCCGAGGGATTCTTATACCCCATAAAAAGTTTTCCGGAAGCCACTTCAGACAGACAATACTCTCCCAACGGAAGGCACAGGGAACTAAATATTTTAAAACAGAGGAAGATTGAGGGAAGATATACGGATCTCAAAAAGAATCTTGTCTTTTTTTTGGGAGGAAAATTTCCATTATTATTTTTGTCTATCATTCTTTTTTTATAAGTCAAGGGAATAAAGTGTTTTTTTAGATATTTGTTACCATTAGTTACGGAGGCCATCAGCCACAGATATTCCTTGACTACCCAATAAGTTAATACATTTGTGGGGGTTTGAAAAGTAGAAAACACATCAAATAAAAATTTCTTTCGAAGATCACGAACTTTTTTGTCAAAATGTTGTCGAAAATTTGGAAGCAATGGTAAAAATGTGTAATTTACATATATTGCGATAATTCTAAGCATATATAATTGCATAGGGCGATAATATACTTTTAACCCTTTCAGTCTTGTTCGCCCTATATTCTATAGGATTACATGGCGACCTCAGGCTGAAAGGGATAAAGTTTTACTTTCTCTTGTTATAAATGCCATACTATGAATATCTTGAAAAGCGATAAAAAGTTGGTATTCAAAAGCTCACAATTTAAATATATTCGAATTATACTACAGTAGTTTACACTATTCGCTATTGAAATTATTTCTCGCCATTTCCAATTTTTAAAAAATATTGTTGTCAATGGAGAATTGCAGCATCTCTTAAAATTCTAAATATTCAATTTTAATTTATTAAAAATTATCTCCTGATTCCAAAAATACGCTTGTATTTTCCCACAAACTTTTTTTAAGGTAATTATGACATATTTTAATACAGAAAGCTCCTAACAATGTGACGTCACATGTGTCTCTTGGAAATGTGGGAAACACCGGTTTTATTTAAAAACTAGGCTATAAAAAAGTAGAGCTCAGTCTTTCCAGTGCTTCAAAACGGGATGATAACCACAAGCGGGAGCTAGGCACATATAACGTCACAAGCTGTTTCAGATCAGACAGAAAGTATGCTATATTCAATTGAAAATACCTTAAAATTGAGGGCTTTGAAAGGTAAATTAAAATGTTTTTTGTAGGTTTTAAGAAATTGACTGCAATTATCCATTATGAAAGCGTACTTATTTAACTTATTCGATTCATCAATTACTAATGTTAATAAACCAAAAGTATATACGAGGACAATAAATTTTATTCTATTTTAAATCATTAAAAACCCTTAGTGTTCGGCAACTACTGGTCAAAAAGTAGTTAACCTTTTACAGGCCAATGTTCCCAATTGGGAACATCATGTTTGAAAAATCACAAAAAATTAACTACTATCAGTAAACTGTTGAAAAATTTACCATGTAAAGCTGAAAGAAGACTTGATTTTTTAAAAGTCAAATGAAGTTGATATCTTTATAGGAAAAAATTACAAAAAACTTTAAAATCGGCCTCTTTTACGCTTTTTGATAGAGGCACACAAAACAATTCATTAAAAATCGAAATATTGTCCCAAGTTTCCAAAATTTGGTGAGGATATTGAAAAAGACTTACCTTAAAAAGATATCTTCAGTATTAATAATAAATATTAAAAACACGCTTGCAGTAACTTGCGAAACATGCATGTTCCCAATTGGGAACATTGGCCTGTCGCCGCTAGTTCCAAGTCGTCCGCTAGGAATCCGTGTTTCAATTACGGCGTTATATCATTGAAATGATAGAATTGGTGTATTTTGGGAATTTCTTTTCAGAAAAAAATAACAAGGTTATATAATTCTTAAAGGGGAATCCCCTTTTATAAAGGAAGTAGCTGGTTTGAATGTTTTTTATTGAGTAATTGTTTTTTTATTTGAATCTAAGCTTTGAGAAATGATGGATGTGAATAAACCATTCCAAAGTTCCCAATGATTTATTCTTGAACAAATAAAAAAAAGTTAATAGTAGATTCAGACATCTCACAAGCTCAGTATTATTTATTATACATATGAAAAAAATTTAGAAAATATTTTTTCAGAAATGATTATTATCTGGGAAATAAAAGTACAAAAAGTAAAAGGTTTCAGATTTTTTTAAAGTAATGTGAGTGAAATTTTCATTTAAATACACAAATGCTACATTCAAAAATCAATTATTTCATCCATTACTCAAACTTTTAATCATTATTTTAGTACTAATTATTATAATCTAATTTTAAATCCTATTCCTAAATGCATATCTTCAATATTTTGCCTGTGTGTAGTAATAAATGAACTTGTTTTTTTATTTTAAGAAAATTAAAATTAATATTAATCACTCATATTTTAGTTGTTTTTTGATATCCCCATTCTTAGATTGTATTTTTCAGGCTAGTGTATAAAATTTAGAAGCATAATGATACAAAATTTGGGTATTTTTCTGATGTGTAACGTGAAATTGCCAATAAAATTTTTTAAATTTATGAAATTTAAACAAAATTACTGCTTGTACCGAAGCATAAATTACATTTAAGGTTAAATTTGTAAGTTATTCCATATAATTTGGGTTATTATTCTATAGATTTATCACTATAGCCTATTCGCTCTTCCCCGGGAGAAGTATAGTCGGAAGTGGCCAATGTTCCCAATTGGGAACATCGTGAAAATCACATGTAAAAATTTTTTATCACCTTCATATTAATAAAATCTCTAAATTGAAGCATTAGAAGGTAAATTATGCAAAAAAATTAATTAAAATATACCTGGATCTGAATTCGGCCTGTAAAAGGTTAATTACCAACTACCAACTAGTTTGGGCAAAAATAGTTGTAACTACTAGTTAACTACTTTTTCTTGGAAGTAGTTGTAACTTGTAGTTGATTAATTCCCAAAGTAGTGAACTACTAGTTAACTAGTCTATTTAATTTCATAAGATATTTTCCCCAAATTTTCGATTACTTTTTCTTACCTATAGCAAAAATATCATGGCTAAAGATTCGCCAATTTTTCATAGGTATACAGGTTTTTGGTGTCTTAAAGTTTTCTCAGTTATAGTATTTCAGTTATAGTATTTTTAGTTATAGTATACTAAGTTAGTCAGTATAGTGTCGTATATAAAGGGGGTTAAGGGTTCTAAACCCCTTAGCCTGAACAACAATATTTTAAGCACAAAATCGGGTTGTTAACTTTAAGTATTGCCTTACTAATTTTTAATGCAGGAAAACATTTAGAATCCTCGTAAACCTAGCCTAAAATCGCATTTTAAAGTGCTGGAAATTACAGGAGAGAAATTCCTCATAGACTCCCTAATTTTTAGAGAGGATTTCACTTTGTCATCTGATACGTACGTGCAATCCAAACGCTAGGTCTGAACTAGGAATATGAAGCTCTTTTAAAACCGTTAATTTCGGCGCTCTTAATGATTTCCTTTTAAATTTACGCCAAGCTGTAAAAGTTTACTCAAAATATTCGCATCTATCCGGTCATATTTATCCTTTTCTTCCGGTCCTACCCACCCGATATTGCTTTAAGAAAAAACTGCACGTGTTAATTGGAAATTTTTCCTCTCCTCCTTCCTCCTTCTATGATATGATGCACTGATGCTATGATTTACTTAAACAGAGCACAAGATAAAAAAAAATAAAAAGGAAACCACAACTTAAATGGTTGCATTTATATGTCAATGGGCAATACCATCATTTTTTGAAAACAGAAAAAAATGCATTTTTCCAGTAAAGGAAAATATCTATATCCAAAAATCTACATGAAAAGTTTCAAAAAAAAATAGTTAATTAAATATTTAAAATTAAAATCGCCAAGCCCTTTGTCTTTGTTTAGGATAGAAGTACGTCACAACTGATTCATACAGACTTTAACGAGAAACCCAACAATGACTTGTTGATGATTTGTTTTAACAATTAAAGCATTGTTTAAAAATCAATGTATAGGATAGAAGTACGTCACATTGGGAAATTGGACGATTTAACACCCTTTTTTAAAGTCAAACTTGGAAATTACATAAAAAATCAATCATCATCGTAATTAAAAAATTTTTGCGCGTATATTCCGCTCTAGGGTACCTCTATCGAATAAAAAAATAAATGGTGGTATTGCCCATTGCTGGGATGAAATATATTTCAAGGTTGCTGAATACGAAAATGTATCACGAAAAATGGCATTATAAGTAGATGTAACATATTTTTAAAATGTTGATCTTTCAATATTTTTTGAAGTAGTTGAACTTTTTGAAAGTAGTTCGAACTAGTAGTTGGTGAAAAAAGTAGTTAAACTACTTGTTCAACTACTCTAAACCAAAAGTAGATGTACTACTAGTTAACTACTTTTAGTTAACTAGTGCCGAACATTAAAAACCTTTAAGAACTTTTTCCATTTAATTTTTATGTAGACAATTTGAGACTTTAAAAGCTCGTGAATTATTGTCAATAAAGGAATAAGTAATTTTTTTCAGTTGGATATTTTATTTAAACCTTTTTAGGTGGTAAAAAACTATTGCAGGTAAGAAAAATTTCAACGTTTTTATAGCTAAATATTAAAGTTATCTTCAGAAAAGGGGATATATACTACAGTTAATGGGCATCCGTTTCAGATAAAATAGGCAGTAAAAAGTATTGGAACTATAGCATGTCATTTCACTTGGGTGTGAAGACTTTATTTTGAAGCTAAGAATGTTGAATCGTCTTACTAAGCACCTATTTTCCACCCAAACTACCACTAAGAAGTTTTGAGGAACGTTTACTCTACTTTAAGGGGTGTCAAAGTTTTATAAAAATGAAAGGGGAAATTTCCCTTTTATCTGGATATTTACGATATAATATTTTTGAAGAAGCGAGAAACTTTTATTTCGTGTCTAAAACTTTAACAGGTTTGAATTTTTTAACACGGATAAACATAGATCAAAAGAAGACTTTTCTGGGAGCCCAGTTGGGACAGTTTAGATAGAGACGTGTCAGTCTTATGGGCACTTTAAAAGGACCACATGTTTATCATTAAAAACGTACGGAAAGTAATTTAGTAATTTTTTCGCCACGAGCAAAAATTGATTTTGAATAATTTAGTAGAGCTGTTAAAATATTTTAATGATGTGAAAGTATTTTCATACAAGAATGCAGCAAAAATGTAATACACAATATTTTAAAGTTAATGCTCCGTGCCGTATATTTTTTACAGATAAACAGTTTATTTTCACATTATTCCATACTTTATCCGTCTAATTATTAGGTCTATAATCGCAATGCATCGCTTAAAACAACAATAGAGTGTTTTTAGGTGACGTCACGACCATTTATTTTCTTCCTTGCTGTAGGTCAAAATGTCTATTGCTAAAGCAGTTGCAAGGGGCGGCGGTATCTGTTGCTGTTGCTGATTGCAAATGCTCCAATAAAAGCATTCCATGAACAATTATTTTCTTTTAACTGTTAACTGCTGTAGGTAAAACAATATGTTGCTAAGGCCGTTGCTAGGTCCGAGTCATGTGATTGTAAATGCTTTATTATAAAAACTTCTACGAGATTACAATGTTTCATGACAATGACATCACAGGTTTCTTTACAATGACAACAAGGAGCTTTTATAAAAAAAATTTCTAGCCACCTAATAGAGCTTTTCACGATGGCGTCACTACCAGTTATTTTCAGGGCCGTGGAGGGCAAAACAATAGCATGTTTGCATGCACTGAGCATGCGCAAACCTGTTGCTATGCGGTTGTTTGGGCTGATGCTAGGGCCAAATCACGTGATGTTAAAAGCTCTATTGTAGAATCATAGATGACTCTCGCTTGCTCTGTTTAATTCGCTAATTAGGTAGCTGGTAAGTATGACTTAAGCAAAGCCCATTTCTGCAGCCAATCTATACTAGATTACAACGTTTCCAATCAGTGACGTCGTGGGTTAAAGTAAGAAGACGCCATTGTTTTAGATACCTAATCGGCAAGTCAGAGATGACTCACTGGCTGTCTTTTAATCCAGCATCGTATGTATTTTATATAAAATTGAAATCTTTAATCTTTTAGTATAAGTATCTATAACAAGACTATAAAAACTTAGGCATTTAAACTATTACAGATGTATACTTAAGACGTATTTTAAAAAATCTCTTGTAACTTAAAAAAGTAAATTAATTAAAAAAGAGGAAATACTTAATTTTTTAAAGTTGTTAATTACTAAATCCACCAAAATATCTATTTTTCAAAATTTAATAGATATTTTGTACAAAAAAAAACAATGTGTGGAAAGAGAGGGTGTTAACTATTTGCTTCTTTTGCTGAAAAATCACCAAATGCAAAAACATGCATACATAATATTTCAACGCCCTCAACTCATTTTCATACAAAGCCCCACCACCAAACACTAACCAAATAAACGAACCATACTCACAATGCACATTCAAGCTAACAGTATCTTCAATGGCACTCATCTCCAGGGTCGGATGTGCCGCCTTGCACGTGACAGCTTTCCCATTATCCTCAGGCCTGGGGGTGAAGGCGAACGTGCTCATGGTCAGATTTCCGTCCTCCATGACCGTCTCGGTGGTTCCCTGGACCTCCTTGCCCTCTCGCCACCACGTGAGCAGGGCCTGAGGTCGAGCACCCCTGGCCTCGCAGGTGAGTTGTGCTATCCAGCCAACTGACAGCGGCCTTCTTCGGGGCATCACTTTTACTTCTAAAGGTCGAACTGTGGAACAGAAAGTTATTGGTTTTGTAAAGAAATTTTTAGTGAGTTTTTCATAGCTTTGACAGCATGAGGTTTTTGTTCTTTCTCCCTTAGTTTTTTTTAATTATTTTTAAACTTTTTTATTGCACCACTTGGGATGATGTAAGTCATTTAACCCATTATGCCCCAAATTTTTTCCTCATCCTCATCCAAAATATGTCAAGTTTACGTAACTGCAACTATAAGTAAACTAAATTTGGCCTTACAGGACGAAAATTGGACGAATTGGGAACATTGGGAAGTGGGACTTACAAGTCCCGTCGGGGCATAAAGGGTTAAATGAATTCTACAGGGTCACTTACATAAGGGAACCCCTTACTTCCATGAACCTAGTAGACGTTGTTTCCAAATAAAAGCTGAAAAAGCCGACTTTTGAAATACTCTGTATAAAAATTAATTTTGCGACCGTAAACCATATTATTTAGTTGAATCTTCTGTTCGAAAAAGAAAAAAGTCCAAAAACGCTGTAACAATAAAAAAATACCTATGCCCAGAAGATTCATAGCACATATACTGCTGAACCAACAATAGTAAAAGGGTCACGTGATTTTTACAGACTTTGCACGGCCGATAGTTGGGTAACCGGTGATAGTTGGGGTCTTGCTTTTATATGTCGTAGACAGATCGTGAAATTAGACATTTCGTGAACTGTCTATAGAAATTTCATGAACGGCATCCAGATCGTGTAATGGTCGATCAGTTACACGAAGTGGCTAAAATTTTTAGACAGTTCATGAAATGCAATTGAGCCTTAGATAGATTATGTAATGTTCCAGAATTAAATGAAATGTCTAAATTTTTTAGACGGTTCATGAAATATCCAATAGCTGTTTTGCCGCTCTTGTAATACACAGAGAAGAATCCTAACAGAGGGTCCAAAACGATATTTTCACATTCTGGACGGGTTTGAGGACGCCACGAGGAACTATAAATGATTGACTGAGTGATCGGCAGTACATTTTGGTGACCAAACCTGTGATTGCCTGTGACGTGTTCACTGTCATTCAACCTGTCACTCAATCTGCTATTTTCAAAGGAGAGGGAAAAAAGTTTTTCTCGCCCAATCAGGCATTTTTTCTCCGCCTCTCGTGACGTAGATGCGATCCCTGAGCCAAAAAAGCCCCTAATATTGATGTGCGTGCGACTTAATACAATAGACACAACCAGTCATCAGCCTGATTGCAACTGTACTATGATTTTTATTTATTTATTGGTTCTAACTAACTAAATAAGCATTTAGTATTCAACATAATGGACAGTCACTCAAGTTTACCATGTGTAAATAAATAAAAAAGACGAAAAATTTTATATTTGAAATTTTGTAAGTAACTGAAAAATGAAATTTTATCACAAATAAATAAAATTTGCTGCTTTAACTAATATCTTAACTTTTTTTAGTTTATTCCTTTTCAATAATCAATTACTCCTAGATATTACACTATCGGCAAAACAGCTATTAGACATTTCATGAACGGTCTAAAAATTTTAGCCACTTTGTGTGATCGACCAACACGATCAAATTCTACGATCGTGTAACACTATCTGGCTGTAGTTCATGAAATTTCTAGACAGTTCAAGAAATGTCTAATTTCACGATCTGTCTATAACATATACAAGCAAATGTATCTTCCTCTTTCGATCAACTGCCCCTCAACTTCCACCTGTCTCCAAGGGCGTATGCAGGATCTGATTTAGAGGGGGGCAGGTCATAAACTTAGAAAAATTTTTTTTGGAGTACTCAAAAAACTATTGGACCCTTAGGTGGACAGGTTTGCATTTCCGTGATTTCAGTGATTCTGAGTTGTTTCAGTGCTGTAACTAAGACTTTAAATTAATATATGCTAGGTTTAAGATATCTTAAATGAAAAAAAAATATTTTAATGCTAACTTTAAGTAAATACAGGGGGTCTGGGGGTTTTCCCCTAGAAAAATTTTGAAAATTTGCCTCTAAAAATTGCATTATAGCTCCATTTTGAGACCCTTTATTTTCAATCTGAAGATAACAGGTTCTTGTAAACTACCGATTTTTCTAAGGGAAAATTTTTTAAATAGACGTAAAAATTTCGTGAAGTCTAGGAGTCCTCCACCAGAAAAATGTTCGATATTTGAACCTTTAAAATGGTGCTTTATATCATTTTGAAACCTCCACTTTGATGAAACACTCAAAGAAAACAGCAACTTTTAAGCGGCAGAATTTACAAGGAAAAGACACTGTAAAAGGCGTCATAATTTTGGAGAGGGGTTTGGGGGTTCTCCCCAAGAAAAAATTTCGTTATTTGATCCTCAAAAGTAGTGTTTTAACCAGGGATGGCAAAAAGAACGAAACTAAACTCAGAAACTGTGATTTTAAGGTATTTATTTCCTCCCGGAACAAAGTTCAACAGTCTAAAAAATTTTTTTTTCTCCGCGATAAAATCAAACTTAAAATTTGATATTTCGTTTCCTCCGGATTAGAACCAAATGCCTTTTGAAATTGGATTTTGTTCCTGGAACTATACTTAAAACGAATTAAAGTTGAGTTTTTTCCTGGAACAAATCTTTGGGATTCTTTATGTTTTAATTTTCATACGGATCTTAATTCAGCCTAAATTGTGCCCTCCGTAAAGAAATAAAACACGGCTTTAACTCCTCATTTTTTCTCCGGATCAAAAGTCAACGCTGCTTTGATACCAAGATTTCCTCTCGGAACCATACGAAACACCGTCTCGACAGTTTTGCTCCAAGAAAAATTCAAGGCAGCTCTGATTATTTACTTTCGTTCCGGAACCAAATTCAACACGGAGGAAACCCTTTACTTTGCTCCGAAATTTTTTTTACCGGGTTTAAAAAAACTTGAGTTTCGATCCGGAACAACAATAAATGTGAGTGAAATGCTTAAATTTGGTCCCGAAGATTTTATTTATTGTTTCTAATTTTAATACTGCACACAATATATTTAATATTACACAATAGTATTGTCGTCAAATGACTTTTGATGCAAGTGCTTTAATTTCCAGCTTTCTATCCAAACGAATGCCGAAGTCGAGTCTCAACCAAAATAATAACCTTATGAATATGAGTGAATAAAAAAATAATCATCTGTAACAGTTACGGGGGGCTAGAAGTAGTTTAGTTTGTTGGGTTTGAGAGAGAGAGAGAATTCAAAATTCAAGAACGAATTTTATATAGTTCAAGCTGTTATAAATATCTAAAATTTGTGATCAATTAATAATAACGGATCGGTATTTGTTTCTTGGGATTTCAAACTGATGGAATTTTAGGCTGTTGGGATTTATATTTGTAATTTCGGGGAGTCAGGATTTCTTTAGTTGGGATTTTATACTGAGAAGATTCCATGCTGTCGGGATTTTGTTTCTTGGGATTTTGGACCAACAGCATTTCGTTTGTAGAGATTTCAGTTTTTAGTATACTAGGCTGTCTGGATAATGGCTGTCTGAATATCGGCTGTTGGGATTTTGGCTGTGTGAAAGACAAGACACAGTTTTTTTTTAAATATTGAATATTTGATTTTTCTAAACTTCACTTTGAAATTTATCAAATAATGCAAAAAATAGTATTAATTAGAATAGAATGTTGCCTTAGGAACAAAATGAAAACATACTATTCACATTTAATTTTGTTCCAGAGCGATTCCAACTAATTAAACCCCGCTAAAATTTTATACGGAGCCAAAGTTAAGTGTAGCCGCCGTGTGGTAATTAGGTTCGGGAACGAAACTAAATCACCAAAGCTGCCTTGAATTTTGCTCGGAGCAAAACTGCCGGGACCGTGTTTAGTTCGGTTCCGAGGGGAAATCTTGGTTTCAAAGTTGCGTTGACTTTTGATCCGGAGAAAAACTGAAAAGTCGAAGTATTGTTTGATTTGGTTCAGGAGGAAACTAGAGTTTTGCAAAGGGAAATGATTTGGATCCGGGACAAAATTAAAATATAGAGATCGCTTTAGTTTTGATCAAGAACGAAACTGAAATTTTAATTCGTGATACTTTATTTCCAGGAACAAAATCAAAAGTCAAAATGAATTGGGTTTTTATCCGGAGGAAGCACAATCTCATATTGAAGTTTCTTTTTTCATCCCGGAGAAAAAATTTAAATGTAAATGAGTATTAGTTTCGGTCAAGAAGGAGTGAAACCTGAGAGTTCCGTTCCATTTGCCACCCCTGGTTTTAACTCATATTGAGACCATTTGGGTTAGTTACAGGGTTAGTTTGAGTTACTCCCAAACACAAATTGGGTCGGAAATTTTTGCCTTTTCTTTTCACTCTGATTAAATTTAAAAAATCCAGTTTTTTAGGGGGGGTAGCTTCCCCCCCTGCCCTTCGCTGCATACGCCCATGCCTGTCTCCCCTCCGAAATACTGGTTCCAGCGTTGTCAAAATCACGTGATCCTTTTACTATCGTTGGTTCAGCAGTACCAGGGTTGCTGTTTTGAATCCCGTATTTATCCTAACCTACGGAAAGTTTATACAGCAACCCAAAGGAACGCCATAAATCATCTTAAGTAAATTTGAATTCAAAGTGGAGATACCTCATTCTTCAACCAACGCACTCAATTACTTACCAAACATTTAAAAATGTTAACTAAGATATTCAAGTAACTTTTATAACTTACGATTGAGGTCTAGCATTACTGTTGCTACTCTAGGCTTGGTGAGATTGGTGTTGGATGCTTGACAAGACACTTCCACGAGGAGGTCGGAACGCTGAAGTTCCGTGATCAGCACTTCGTTTCTGACCACGTCTTGGGAAGTGAAGTTGTAGGAGTCGTCGATGAGTAGGTTGCTTTTCCACCACGTTAATGAAGGCAGAGGCTCACCTAGATGAATTCAGCAAATAGTGTTTAAGGTAATTCTGAAAATTTTGTCATTCAAATAAGAATATTCTTTGTCTTTTGTCTTGAATTGTCTTTTAAAGGAGTTTAGTGGTACTCTAGTTGAAAATTGGGCGATAATTTATATTTAAATTATTAATATAGGTAGTAGTTGTGTAGGGTTCATCACTGTGGAATGTCCTACTTGAAAGTAATGTCTGTTTTAGGCTAATCGGAAGGTAGGGTACAAGCTGAATAATCCATTCTTCAGTAACAAAAACAATTTATTAAAGATAAAAAACGTTAAAGGTTAAGAAGGGGCAAGCAGGCCAGCCAGTGAAAATAGAACAAGAGAGCAAAGAATGCAAAATTACAGTCCTTTTATGCATGAGCATATTCACCGTTGCCACTGGCGAGAAACAGGAACTGTTGAACGAGTGTACGCGCTCGGGAATCGAACGCACACACGGAATCGAACACCACCACAGTTGTTTTTGTTTGTTTCTCTACAGCGTTAGGTGTATTAGCCGCGTTTGAAATTGGGAACAAAAACTATTGGCCTTAACCGAAATGACTAGACCGCGTTTCCATTGAAATTACTTGGACCTGTTAAGTAATCCTGTTTACCATCCACATTTTACCCTTGTCCCCTGAAATATAAAACTATTACAATTACTGAGCTTCTAGACAAATTTGAAATATCCATTGAAAAACCAGCATAATTCCTCTGTTTGATAAAAAATACCCCCAATATACACATCAGATATTCTTTCCACGTTTGGTGTGTTCTGAAATGCAATTTTTAGTATAAGTCAGAATCTAGATACATCTTCAGGTATACACGCATTTTTATTCTACCTTCGATCCATCGACGTGAAATCGGAGGAAATATTTGGCTTCTGGAGACTACTTTCAGACTCATCCTTTTGCTGAAGGTTTTTTTCACTATCTCACACTAAGATAAAAAAAGAGCGCATTCCCTATTGAATTGATTGTCCTGGAAGCTCGGACCATGACTAAATTTTGAAATCTAGCTGAACTAGTACATGAGAATTCAAGTACAGAGATTTTGACATTCCCTTAGTACGAGCATAGAATTTGATTCATCTGACTGCCTTGAATTCTAAAAGTTATTTATGTTTTAGTTTACTACAGGAAACCATGATACACCAGGTCTATAAAAACCTCAATGGCTATGAGATAAATTTACAACTAAAAATCTATCGCATGGCAATTTGAAATTTGTTTATGCATGCTCCTTTGAGTTTATTTAGAGAGGGTTCATGTTTGTGGATCGCATTTCCGAAGTTTATGTACCCATTTCTTTTATATGCCTCCTTCTTATTCAAGTTTAAACTTCGCCTTGAAAGGTGACATTTCTTAAACCAATCGAATGGAACACTTATAAGGATTTGAAAGAAATGTGTGTGGCAAAATGTGATATTTGATGTGACTGCTCTCTCTTATCTTCTTAATAAATAAATTACCCAACTTGGATTAACACTGTTTTCTTAATGCGTTTCTAAAATTTCATTACATATCGTTTCTTTTTTACCCTGCAATGTCTCGATTAAAATTAATAAGGATTTAAACGTTCTAACACGTGATAAATAAAGCATGGGTTTTAAATGTTTTTACTGAGTTTTGAAATTTAACTTGGAATAACTTTTTGCGGAGATACAGCTTAAAACATTTTATTGACATTATTATTTAAATAGCTTTTTATTATACGTTTAATATTTACTAGAATAAGGGGAAAATGCAAAAGTTAATTTGCTTTTTAAATCAATGAAACAGGTGAAGTTAAACTGATATCGGTTAATCTATAAATTATAAATCTGATTGATAACATGACTACTATGCTCTTTCTGTGATGTCTAAAACATGTTTAAAAGTATACTTTGGTAATAAAGGTCAGCTTCATTTTAAAACTATGATTTTGTATTTTATGAGTAAATTCTTAGTTTAACTTTACACAACATAGTTAATGATTCGACACTGTACAGAGTGTTTCAAAAGTCCGTTTCACGGTTTTATTTGGAACCAACATGTCCTACGGTCTCGAAAGTAAGGTCTGCCCCTAGGTAAGTGACCCTAGATAATCCATTGAAATGACTTAAAAGAAATAATCAAAAAAATTTAAAAATCTGCGAACTTTTTTTAACATGAGATTGCCCAAATGAGATAGTTTTATATGAGGCCGATCTGCAACCTCTCAGTCTCAGGAGAAAAACTAGTTTGGTGAAATACTTCTCAAAACTCACCAGCTATGGGACCCAAAATCGAACGTCTGAGTTCCTGATGGGATGGACCAACAATAAAAGATTAAAGAAAAATAGCCCTTTTAGCTTGGCTGACTCAGAAAATTTGATCCCCAAAAATGTCGTACAGCACAGTTTGATACAGAGAGTTGATCCCTCTATTGGTTTAAATGGAGTCTACTTCCACACTGATCTTCCTTCCCAGGTGAGCAAGAAAACAGATGCCCCTGCTTATCTGAAACAATTGGCCCTTGAAGTGATAAACAACATCCCAGAGGACTCTATTATAATGTATACAGATGGTAGTAAGAATGAAAGTAACTGCTCTGGTAGTGGAGTTTATATTTTATCCCAAGGACGTACAACAAAATTGTGTAGGAGAAATCCAGACTGTTGCTCGGTTTTTAGGAGCGAGCTAATTGCTATTGATGAGGGGCTCGGATCAATCCTGTCGTTTCCCGGCTCATCTGCCATTTGGATTCTGTCAGACAGCCAAAGTTCCATCCAACATCTTTCCAATTGGCACAAAGTGGGTGATGGCACTGGTTTGGCAATCCTTGACAAACTGGAGCTTCTTTCATCCTTTCGTGATGTGCACTTCCAGTGGATTCCATCCCATGTTGATGTTCACGGGAACGAAACAGCAGATTTTTTGGCTAAAAAGGGGGCTGGTGAGCCGTTGGACACATATTCTCTGACTTATTTGGAGCTATTTTCAAAAGCTAAAAGAGATGCTAGGGAATCTTGGACTGTCCCCCCTGTTCATCATTTTTACCAGGCGAAGTGCCCGGGAGGTGCATTGGCACTCAAGTGTGGAAGACGAGAACAGACGATCATCACCAGGCTTGTCAGTGGACACTTGAAATCTTTGTCCTATTCCAATGGAAAAAAGACTTTTCCTGCCTGTGTGAAGTGTGCCGGGCATCAGGCCACTCCCGACCATATTCTGGACTGTCTGGGACTTTCCAGACTTGATCTTTCGACGGACCCTATTATGGTTTTGGATTTTTTGAGAGTGATGGGCTTCATAGACTTGGTTTAGCGTTGCTAAACACCGGAGATTGGCAACAACAACAACAACAACAACTTTTTTTAAGGCCTGAAAAAATGCTATTTTCGCAAGAGAATATCTTCGCGAATATGCATGATATTTTCAAGAAATTTTTTTTCAGTGAGTTTTCCATAACTGTGGCAGCAATACTCTCATTGGATTTTGCTTCTCCTTTAGTTTTTAAATTAATTTTTTAACTTCTTTATTTCACCACTAGGGACGCTTTAAGTCATTTCAATGGATTCTCCAGGGTCTCTTAACTACGGACCTTACTTCCTTAAGATTCGTTGGTTCCAAATAAAAGACGCGTAAAGGACTTTTGAAACACTATGTATATTGTACTAATATTTATTAATACTGATAAAGGAGCATAGCTGTATTGCAAAAATTTAAAATTTTACGAAATACATGAATATATTTTAACTCAGTACATTGAAAAAAAGTTTAAAACAGTAATAAAAAAGTAAAAGTTTTCTTAAAACCTTATTCTTTAAGAAGCCAAAATTACAACTCTTTCGTAAACTTACCCTCTGTAGCCTCGCATATTAATGATACTGATGAACCTTCATCATAAGGCCCGATAATGTCTTGAAGAGTTTGACCATGTTCGTTGGTTATCACAACTTTTGGAGGCACTAAAGTCAAAAACAATTGTTATGAAATTATAATAAAGGCTATGAGTATTAAGCACACGAGGACACACATAATCCCATTCAAAATTCTTAAACATGCTTATTTCAAACGAGTCTCTCCAAAAAATCATCTTTAGTATCTTTGTTTTTGAACAAATTAATACTCTTAACCCGGGAGGACGCGCGCTACTTTCTGTTACACGGGAATGCGCGCGGGGTCTCTCAGACCCCACAAACCGTTTTCCGTTCTAAACGTTCAGTGCATGCAAAATTTTTATCACGGATAGTTTAAATATATAATTTAATTGTTTAATGTGCATTATTAGTTGACTGCTTCTTATTAAGATATAATATAAGACTAGGAAAACAGGAAATGCAATGGAATGTGAGCGGAGCTAACGAATTTCTTTGGCTAAACTGAACCGATGTTTATTTTCTAATTTCTTTTTTTGCAAGAAAAATTATGGATTATAGTTACCTCTTCCTTACTTTTGGAAACCTCTTTGGCTATTTAACTCGCACCAATCCTCACAGTTTTGGAAGCATTTTCCTTAAAAAACAACAACCTAACTCGGAAAATAACATACCTACTTTATTTAAACTTCATGAGGTGATAGGTGGAAACCTTTTAAGCAGCTACACGGAGTTTCATATATTTTCATTAAAAATTAGATTTTATGAAGGTTTAATTAAGCGTTGGGGTCTCGCAGACCCCGCGCGCGTCCTCGCGGGTTAAAGCTACAATCTTTTAAAATTCTTTGACTTTTAATCTGCGTCTTACTAATGTATATATTAATGCGGTACATGCTACTAATTACGGTGAAAGGCATTAGAATTATACTCTGTTCATTTAGAATTGGTGCCAGAAAAAAAGTGATTTCTCCCTCGCCAAAAACGCAACCATAGCTACGCTCTTCGTGCAGCCTCAGAGACTGATTTGTTGGTTGTATTTTTCTACTGCAGTTGAGGCGGGCTAGAAAATAGGTGATGTTTATATTTTACCGGTTTACGGAAGTCACAGGTCGGAAAAAAATGGAAAGCCTTCTTCGTCGCTTTGACGTAGATAGTTGCCATTTCTACCAAGAATGTGGTGGGGGAAGTAATTATTTTCAGGTGCCTATTCAAAGTGAATAGAGTATAGTTAAGATGTATCAATTTCAGTGTTTGTCAATTACACAATTGGATGTATACTCAGTTATGAAAGTTTATTTTTCACCATGAAATAGATTTTCGTATATTTAAAATATTGAACTTGCTCAGGGTATCAAAATACATTATAATTACATAAACATATAATTACATTACATTAAATACATTATAAGATGTATTACATACTCTCATTCTAACAAATTGTCAATAACGGCAGTTTAAAAGGATTCCATTATCATTTCTATGGATGAGTGGATTATAACTTGAATTTAATTAAATAATTATTATAGCTGCATATCTTACTGTGGAGGATAGGATAAAATTAACTTAATTTGAAATCTGAAGGCAAATAATTGAGTGATTGCAATTCAAGTAATGCACATTGTTGTTTGATGAAGTTATAATACTGTATACATTATTTGTTTCGTTTTTTTAAAGGAACAACTTCAAAAATTAAGTTTTTATAAAATCGAAAAGAAAAAAAACAAGAACGTTCAGTCCCTCAGCGTCTACTCCAGAGTAGACGCTGAACTACGTTTTCTTTTTCTTTCCCTAAAGTAGTTAAATTATCCCCGTCGGGAATGAAATGTTCCCTCTCTTTTTAAACTTTGGTTGTTTATTATTCTTTTTAATAAAAGCTTTTCTCCCCTTTTGCCGATTTGAATGACAGCTATAGTGGGAGAGTGGCAATGACGTAGCAGGAGTGAGGAGGAGCTACAGGAGGCGTAGTGCCAGTATAAAGTGTCTGTGGGGAAAGTCAGCGCTTTGAAAGTTGCCATTAGAGTCTACGGAGATGGACCCTCTGTTAAGCTCTAAACTCTGTGAGTAAGACCACGTGGGGCTGCTGCGAAGTTTTCCTTTGTTGAATAAGTGGGACTAGTTTAAACCTTGAAAAACTTAGTTTCTCCCCCTATACTCAGTTGCAACTTAACTTGAGCTTGTAGAAATATGCTGAGAGCAACCAAAGAAAGTAGTTCCCAGTGCGGCGTCATAATTTTGAGTGAAATTAAGGGATTCAGTTTTAAAATATGATTGGTTTTATAAATCCACGTATATTAAGCGTCTTTTCATACCGATTTGCAAGATGTTGAGTATTATTATTTTTTCAAGTGGCTAACCACGTTTCTTCCACTTGGCTATGAAGTCAAGGTCAACTTAAGTTGCAATCGAGTATAGTATTTCTCATTTGGTATAGTTGCAGTCGAGTATAGTATTTCTCACCTAGTATTTTGAGACGGATGTAATGAATGAAAGTCCTGGACCTCCTGAGGTCCACGCGGCACTTGTAGTCCCCCTGGTCCTCCTTGCGGATGGGGTAGACCTTGAGCAGCGGGGGATGCACGGAGGTGTCCAGGTAAGCTCTGCCCTCCATCTCGGGGCTGGGGAAGTGGCGCGCTTTCTTCAGCGCCGCCTTGCGGATGTCCAGTGTGTAGATGGGGTTGGGGAGGTCCTCGCGGTACCACAGGATGAGCGACGCCGCGTCGTCGGCCAAGGGGGTGGAGATGTTGCAGGGCAGGGCCGCCAGCTCCCCCGACACGGCTTGGAACTCTGGACGACCTGCGAAGTAAAATTCAAATTTATTAACACAACTCAAATAGAACAAGAACACACATAGTTGAACAAAACACACACAGAAAAAAGCAGAAAATAATTATGTGGAACCAAAAGAGCACAAAGATCGTCCTTTGTACCTAAAAAGAAAATTAACAATATGGCAACAAAGCTGGATCGACTCTAATCTAATATCTAAAACATATTGCTTCAGTATCCTATAATTAGTTTATTAATAAAGTTATGTATTCCAGATTTAAATTCAAATTTACTGTTAGCAGATTAAATATTATCATTTAATTTATTAAATAGATGTCCTAAAAAGCATGTGATTTATGAAATATTCCTTTGTTTGTCTCGGGTATAAAATAATATCCTTGTATATTTCTGAGTTCGAAGTTAGTTGTTGTAATTGGACAGAAGGAAGGTTATTGAAGATTGGTTATTGAAGATGAAAAGAAGCAAGCGGAAAATCAAAAGTTCTCTGACATTAAATATGGGCTTAGATAAAGAATTATTTTTTATATGAGATAAGACTTAAGTTTGTAAGTGAATAAGAGATCTAATATTATTATAGTAATCTGAAGCATAACGAGTTATTCCATACTCCATAGCTAATAAAAGATTGAACTCAGGCAAAATATAAAGTTAACCTTCCTACCCTCTTGAAAAAATAGTCACATATTCCCCTCGTGGGGTCTAATAGTACCCCACAAGCCTATGGCTCTAATAAAGGGTTGAAATACCTTAAATGGAAAGAATTTTAATTTTTTACTTCTAAAAAAATGCTTCATAATAATTTTTCTATTTTTTTTGGTATTTTTCTAATTTTTTGTACTATTACGGCGTTTTTTGGTTTCTTTTGATACTCGTTTTTTATAACACTTGAACCTTCAAACAAGAATTAAATTACAGAAATGAACCATTATGAAGTTGTTTTACTTAAAATGTTTATAATCACAGTGCTTAAAGTATACTAGCTGATATTACCCGGCCTTACACGGGTAGAATTTATTAGTTTATTTTTAACTATTTTTGACTTTCCATATCTTTTCTTTTCTGTATTATCAGCTACCTGTCACCCCCGATTACTTTATTTAGTATTATGAAACATGTGAAATGTGGACTCTCCTTTTTTAAATTGAAATAATATAAAAAATTAACGGTTAAGATATGTTAGTGAAATCGCAGTATCTCGCTTGTTTTATGTAAGTTTTCAATGCGAAATTGATTCTTTTTCGTAATAATTCTTCGAAATCACATTCTGGAATTGGGTAAATACTCATAAATCTCTGAAAGCATTCTTATTTTTCCAAGAAAACTGAATATAAAAACCTATTTACAGGCCATGAATTTATATTGTTTTTGTAAGGAATTTGTTAAACAGGAAGTCATGGCGACAGTTGTCTGAGGTTTTTTTTGCTGAAACTGTTAGATACTCAAAAGATTTCGATAAATAGCATATTTTTCTTAGAATATGAAAGAAAAATTTAAGAAATAGCTAGTTATTCAATATACTTTGCTTCTTTTTGTAAAAAAAATGACAATTTCTACGAAGATGTCCTTCTTATAAATCTTTAGGCATCTTAAACACACATAAAACCATGTTTTATCAATAATATGACAAAAAAATAAGGTATTAAGCTTTATTTGATATTTTTTTACCGCCATTCATGCCTGGGGTCTCAGAAGACCCCAGAGGGGGAATATGTGACTATTTCTCCCACGACACTTAAAAATTGAGTAATAACTCCAAAATTCTAACCCATTGTAAAACTTTGCGTAATTAAGGAATACTAGCATTGGAAATGGTCAAAACAAAAATACATGGGAGATATGAAGAGTCAAAGTGCGCTTGGGTTCGAAATAGACCCCATGCGTGGTAAGAAGGTTAAATGGATTCTGTTATTACCAGCGTTCGAAATTAGCAGTGGTCCGCTGCTCCGAGATCACTGTAAAACGGATCGGATCACTGCGGGCAGAAAATCATTGGTTCGCCGGACCAGTGGCTAAAAAAATCCCACTCTCCAGTTTTTGCCGCTTGTTTTTTTAATTAATACTTTTTATCATTTATAACATTTACATTAATCCAGAAAAGTGTTCACTAAATATTTTCAAACCGTTTTGGCTATTTAATTAGTTATTTAGTATAGTTTTTAAAAATTAGTTATCGGTATTCACTTTAATGCAATCGTTACTTTTAAAAAAATCGAAATAAGGCTTTTTTGACTTGGCGGACCAGTCCTTTTGGGGGCTCAGTAGTAGTCCGCATAACTAGTGTTTTTTTTTTCAATTTATAACGCTGGTTATTATGGTGATGGATTTACAGCAGTGGGTCAAAAGAGATACGAGTGGTTTACGACATTATCAATGAAATTTTTTTTCAAAAGAACCAATAGAAGGCCTTGAAAACTATCGCAATTCAAAACCAAGCGTTTATATTGGTTAGATAAGCGTCAATAACGACAGCAGATAGACGAAGTTCCGGAGTGTGGGGATTTTTCTGATAGAAATATAAAAATTATCTTCTTCTATCAATTTTTGTTTCCTTGCAATTACCGGGCTGTTGCATAACTAGAGTGTTTTAATTATTTGAATAAAATAAGAAATGGAATTCAACTCGTAAATCCAGACTATATGGCTGCCACTTTTACTAAGCAGTATGTGATGTTATCTCCAGTTAAAATGATATTAAACTGTACTTTGCGAAAGGATTTTTTTCTTATCAGTTTTTAAGTTAATTATTTTGTGAATATACAAGTTGCTTTTCTGTGTTCCAATCAAATTTAACTACTCTGCATGATATGAAATCTACTATAATAGGTCTTAAACAAAAGCGAGCAACGGGAAACGAAGAAAAAGGCATTTTATAAATGTATTTTATAAAAAAATGTATAACGTAACATTTTTGAAACAATTTTACATTTTCATAAAATAAGTTCTACTTTGTAAAATCCTAAGGAACAATTTTAATTAATAAACATAAAAAAGCTATTTTTCAAAGTTTCAAAAATTGAAGTTTTTCAAACGGAAACAACATCTATTTAAATCCTAACATCTTATAAAACACACGTTCCACTGTTTGATATATTAATTTACAACTCTTGAGAGACAAAGACAGAAAATGCATGTTACGTAGAACTCGTATCACTATTCCCTTTGCGCAAAAAAACTCTAGTACGGAAATAAACCTACATGTTTATGCATTTTATAACAATAACACATTTTTCTATCGACGTCTTTATATTTGAGATGCTCCAGTTTCCCACTCATACAAATGAAACTAAAAATACCGAATATAAATACACCTGCACAATAATACAACATCCCAAAGGAACAAAACGAAATTTCAACATCCAGAGAAATCCATTCAAGAGAACAAAAAACTATCTCAGTAACCTTAAAAAAAACAAACTTCGAAGCAAAAAAAAGTTCAAGAAAAGGGAGATCTTGCATCATTTGGGCCTCGATCTCTCCAGGAGGAGGAAAAGAAATTCAAGGAGTTAAAGTAGAATCGAGAGGGTATCTTGAGAACCATGCAGATGGGTGAGGATGGGTATGTATGGGGGTGTGCTCCCAGGGCAAAAAAAATGAGAGAAAAAGATCTCCGGATTTCACCATGATCGACAGACAAGAGTCTGGGAGATAGGAGTAAAAACTAGAGCGGTCGCCTTCCAGATGTAGGAGATTTCAGGTGCTCTAGCTTTTGGAGATGATAGGCTAGAACAAATGTTTCCTTTTCTCTGGAGAAAAGGAAATCCGAACGATATCCCGAGTACCCCCTCGAAAAAAATGAGAGTCCGATGTCGACTCTCCAAAACAATTTTGCGTTGCATACCTTATTTCACAGTCCCCGTGAAATTCGTCTGTTGGGTTATTTATTTTTTTAACTCCGTTTGGAGGGAATCGAATTCCTTATTCCGAAGTAGAATTGCGTAGAGGAATAGAGCATGGGAAGTTGAGGCTGCTGCATGGGATGGCTTTATGAATGAAGGGAAGGGGATAAAGATGATAAATCTGGGAGTTGAGTTTCAATTGGGAATCGGAGTTGCATGTTTCTCTTGTATTTCTATTTTAATATTTCTTCATAAAATTGTAAGCACATTTGTCTTTCATTTAAAAAAAGCAATGGTTAAGTTGTCTAAACATGAAAGTCCAAGTTAAAAGATCAAAATATTCCTTCCGCGTTTTAAAATAGTATGAAAACCAAGCAGTTTCTTTGTCTTGCTTTTTAAAGTCCGTTTTGTAACTGTTATTTTTTAGTATTTAGTTGAAAGAATCGAGTTGTCTAATACTTTTTTCTTTTTATGAAAGCTTAGCCTACACTCGCGTTTGTTAGAAGTTAACTTATTTGGTTTAAAACTTAAATTAACTTTTGTAAGATGAGGAAGGTTGCATAATATCTTTCTGACTTAAACATTTCGAAATTTTTGTTTCTTTATTTTTGAACTTTTTATGTCTTTTTTGTGCTACTTCATTAATTATTTAAAAGCTAAAATATGTATTATATTTGAATTTTAATGGTGTATGATAAGATGCTTTACTCCAAACTTATTTTAACATTTGTTTCCACTTTAAAAATAGTTTTGCTATCAGATTAGAAATTTTAAAACAAACTAAACTGTTTCAAAGTTAAATATTTATAAATACGAGTTTTTTCACCAAAAGGGAAACATATTTTGGATCCTCTTTAACTACAACATCCTGACTAAATATTTCTGTACCAATGTCTTGCTACTTCAACCAAAAAGTAAATCCAACATGATACATATCATGAAAAATAAACGACGATCATCCACACAATCTTCAAAACATAATCTTTTTGTAAGTGCAACAATGTATGAAGCACTTCCATCCCATTTCTGGGTCTACCGCTATAACGATGAATCCCAATTACCATCAATACGACAGCAGCGTGATCAAATAATGATCGATAGTACCTGCTAGCTAAAGCACTATTAGCTACACCACCTATCAAACCAGACCCATCAAGGTCCTCTGTCGCTGCAGCATATGTCAATATGAACGATGCAGACTACAAAATAGCTGATGAATAGCTCTAATCTGTGCTCACTGTAGCATTAAGTGTCCCTCAAATGTCTGAAGACTACGGGAGTAATTGTAAGGGGAAGTTTTGTGAAGGAATTACCAATGGGAACTAACAATGAGCTGGCAGTAGGGGAATTATTGGAGAAATGGTTGATAACTACATGGTACGTGTAAGTTAATACCAATGACAGAGTAGTGTTAGCAGATAGAGTAGTTATTTTTCGATATGATAAGCCGGATTTAAAGGAGAATTTATATTTAATAGGGATTAAAGTGGTAGAATGCAAATAAATATTCTAATGTATTTTAATTTTTTAAGTTAATGAATAAATGATTTGTGGTGGGGTGGCTTCAAGAGCCTTAGCATAGTAACCGATGTTTACTATTTTGATGTTACAGGAACGATTTTTAAAATGCCTAGAAATAAATTTAAATTTAAACTTGATGTTATAAAGTTGTTAATAAGAACAAATACAAGAAAAGTAAAAAAACTATTTAAAATTTAAGAATAAATGATTAATTCAGTTCTGTGCTAACACTTATAGCTGCTTCGTACAAATACCAAAATGCAATAAAACTTTTAAAAAATTTAAAAGGTAAATTTAAAAAAAATTATCTTATGCAACCCTTAGATAACTTCTTCAGGGGTGTAATATTCAACAGCTGCATTAAGGGTAACATTTTCCTGTTTGGGACAGCTCAGCAAATACTAAACTACTCCAATTCCACTCTCGAGATCACCCATATTTCACTTTAAGGAGGAGCACAACTTCAAAGAAACTCAAATTGAAAAAAGGAAAAAGAGAAAAAGGCAAAAAAAGATAATTAAAAAAGTTTTTTTTTAATTTGAGTTTCTTTGATGTTGTTTTTCTCCTTGGGTGACCTTAGGTGCAATTGGGGTAGTTATGTATTTGCTGAGATGCCCCAAACAGAAAGGTTACCATGCAGCTATTGGATATTACACCCCTGAAGAAGTTACCCAATGGTTGCATATGTTAAACTATTTTTAAATTTACCGTATCAATTTATTTAAGTTTTAATAAGAACAAACACATTTTATACTCAAGAAGATTGGTATTTCATATTTAAATTAATCTTTATATCGAATTAGAGTATCATAAAATTCGAAATATTTTCAACGCCTCCGAGAGCGTATTTCACGCATTGAAAATTGGAAATACGCTTTTAAAACTAGTCAGGCGTATTTTCACGCTTTGAATTTTTAACAAAGGCTTTCCTTAAAGAAATGTATGGCACCCTACTGAAATCGAATAATAATAATTTTTCTACTGAAATTTGTTATAAAAAATAAAGTGTTTTATTAAAATGTTTAATATTTTCTACTAATTTTTATAACAGATGCTATATTTTAAAAACCAAAATAGTATTCTCATTTTTTTCTGTTTCATTTTGTCCATTAAAAAATTTTAAAACATTTTCCATACTTCACTCCTCATAAATGAATTTCACACCTCCTAAAAAAGTCAAGTATTTTTACGCCTCCAAAATAGTCCTAAGAATAACACTGCATAAAATCATTTTCATTTGGTGTAAGCATATTTTAATGTTGAGGTTTTGAACTATCAATATCTCAAAATCGAAGAGACCTGAAAAAAATCGAGGTACAAAGCTTTCTAGGTACCAGCAAAAATAGAAAAATACTTAATTTCAAGAATACATTTTGTTTTCGAGTAATCGAAGTTCGAGGTAATGAGATTATACTGGACAATATAGGGAAATAATCAGCAACAAAATTTTGTGTCTCATTAAAAATACTAAGGCAGTTAAGGAAAATCTCAGTTTCAATGCAAATATGAACAGATAATTAAAATATATTTCTGAATATCATAGAAATATAAAAGACCATACTACACCATTACTCTACATAACAAAACTTTAAAAAGCTAAATTCGAAGCTGTGCTAAAAAATTAGTTGGCATCCTGCATCCAACTACTACTTATATTATTGTTTTTTACATAACAGAGTGAATGCCTTTCTTTGCCGATAATATAGGCCGAAGTAATAGGCCATAAATAACGTGAATGCAGTAATCTCTGTAATAGTTTATAGGTACGTAAAATCAATTCAAATTTTGTCTCAAGCCCTCTTTGGGACTCCCCAGCTATATTAATAAAAGTAGACTTGGTTCACAAAAATGCCTATGTATTTACAAAATTCTGATACCGCTTAGAGCATTCCAAACCGGTTCGAAGTTGTATGCTGAACTCTAAAAATATTTTACTTAGGAAAAAACAGTCAATAACTAAGCTGCTGGGCATAATTTATTTAGTAATATTGTGCATAGGAATGTGGCAATATTAAAAATCACAGTTTTTTAATCAAGATTTCCAACTCTTTTTTCCTCACGAAAGGAATTTTCGGTTATAGTATGTTCTTATAGAGTAAACTGGCATTCAAGGACATAAGAAACACTTTAGTGGTAGATATAAATAAGGCGAATTAAAGAAACTCATTGTTTTTATGACAAGTTCCGTGTTTTTAACTTGGTAAGTAAAAAAAGATAATTTTAGGAGGGTTCTATTCTGACATTTTATGTGCAGGAGGTGTTTTCTACAACTTTAGAAACAAATATTTTCTTCAACGCTGGATAATTTTTAAAATCGGGTTCTAATTCCAAACAGTAGCACTAGTAGAAGGATTTGCTGTAGGTAGTTAGGCTTTGTTGCTGAAATAATAGCTATATACAGGGTGTTTCAAAATTGCGTTACACGGCTTTTATTCGGAACCAACGCCTCCTAGGGTCATGGAAGTAAGGTCTACCCCTAGGTAAGGGACCCTGGAGAATCCGTTGAGATGACTTACAGCGCCCCTAGCGGCGAAATTAAAAAGTTAAAAAAATTAATTTAAAAACTAAAGGAGATAGAGCAAAAACCTCAATGAGAGTATTGTTGCCAACGTCAAGAAAAACTCACTGAAAAAAATTAGATCAAAATATCTTGAATATTCGCGGAGATATTAGCACGTGAAAATAGCACTTTTTCAGGGGTCAAAAATTAAAAAGTTCGCATATTTGCAAATTTTTTTGATTATTTGATTAAATTTTGTGTTCTTTCAACTAAAAAAACACAAAACTACACAATAACACTGAAAAATTTGGAAATATACGAACGTTTTATTTTTTGACCCCTGAAAAAGTGCTATTTTTACATGCTAATATCTCCGCGAATATTAAAGATATTTTGATCTAATTTTTTTCAGTGAGTTTTTCTTGACATTGACAACAATACTCTCATTGAGGTTTTTGCTCTATCTCCTTTAGTTTTTAAATTAATTTTTAAAAACTTTTAATTTCGCAGCTAGGGGCGCTGTAAGTCATCTCAATGGATTCTCCAGGGTCACTTACCTAGGGTAAGACCTTACTTCCATGACCCTAGGAGGCGTTGGTTCCGAATAAAAGCCGTGCAACGCAATTTTGAAACACCCTGTATAGAATTACGTTAATATGAATACCCTTGAATAATAGAGGGGTATTCATGTAAAATATATGAATGGATAATGTATATGAATACCTTCGAATAGCATATTTATATGCTTTACTAAACTGTAACACCTCTTATGTCTGTCGCAGTACGCGTTCCAAAGTAATGTACGAGAGACAGGACTTTACTAGACCTGGACACAATGCATTTTATTCATCAGAAACATTTTAACATCAACATGATCATCGATATTCCCTAAATAGAATACAAAACCCAAAACATATAATATGCATTTAAAATAATACATTTTACGAAGAAATAGCATTTGAACTCTCATACAGTGCAAGTTTAAAGTCAATGTAAAAAAGTACAATGCACACATATTATCTCATGATTTAAATGCTTTAGCTTTTGAACGAAACTAGAACTTTTTGATTATACATTGTGAATCTATTTTACTCAGTAAAAATGTGCTTTACATGTAAATTGGAATTCTAACCCCTTTAATAATTCTTTCACATCTTAAATCACCACATATTAATTTGAACCACCCAAAGCACAACATACAGCAAAGCATCCAGCCTCAAAACATACCCCACATGAAAATAGACCCTCCACGAAGTCATTCCCCTCCCTCCCCGAACTTACTCTGATACCCACTCCACCAACTATTTAAGTCTCCCCCTCCTCCTCAATCCCTCAAAACACATTCATCCCTACGGCAGATGGAAAATCTCGGACCCTCCTCAAGCCCTCTAAGATTTCAGGAATGCTTCCTTCAGAAGAAGAGATATAAATCGAATATCTTTCTCGGTGATACTTACCCGAGGCCGCCTCTACGTGAGGGGAAGAATGAGAGATATCTCTTCTGCCCCATATAAAAATGGGAAATGGCTGAAAAGAGGGCCCGGTTTGCCATTCACTTGAAGACCGGGCCGAGGGTTGGGACTCGTATTTATGCGTTTCGAACCGGGCTTCTGTATTATGGATGAGAGGAGTTGGCGCTGTGGAGGGATACTGGTCAGGCTTGACGTGTGATGTAGGATTATGTGGAGTTTTTTTTTGTTGGTGATGACGTACATGATGGGGAGTATGTTGGGAGGAATGTAGTATTTGAAGTGGGTGGGGGCGGATATTGAGGTGGTTTTTTTTGGTGGGTTGAGTGTAATCTTGTTGACCGTTTCTGGGTTGAAGGCTGGGGTATTGATTGCCGTGGATATGATAGAGATCGTGATGTTGTATTACTTGTTTTTAATGAGATAATTTGGGATGATTGGTGGATCTGATGGTTCGGGGTCTATAAAATTTATATTTAACCATCAAATACTGCATTCAGTTTTTTTAGATGCAATCTGAAATTGTTAAAAGGGAAGTGGTATGAGTACATTGGGCTTAATTTTGCGTAATAGAAGGTTTAAGCACCACTTACGGGTCAATCTTTGAGTTTTTGACCTAGGCGACTACCAAGCTCTAGGTAAAGGAACATAAAATCAATCGAAGGCCATACCTTTCTTAAATTTTGTATTTTTGGACTTTTATTACTTTCATCCTGAGCATCTCATTCTCCTTGCTGATTTCATGAATCTATTCGTTTTTGTATCGTTGTTCTATTTCTTCATGGAATGTTTATTTGAAATGTATTAAAACACAACCCCTTTTATGTAGCTATATTTTAAACTTGAGATAGTTTCTTATTAGATTTTTCTGTTCAAAAACTAGAATTGATGGATTTTATAAGGTGTTTGGTTGTATTTTTGTTGACGGCATTTACTAACTCGAGCAAAAATAAATTTAAATTATGATAATTTTTTAACAGTTATTCATTAAATGAAGTTTTCCTTGGCCTCATAGACACTGCTAACTACTTCGTTACCTCACTCTATGTATTTGAATAGTATTATGAATCAAGAAAGCTTTTTATGTAGAGAATTCAAAGTTTCATGGTCATTTATTTAATAAATTTAGCTAATATTTATTTTCCTTTTTAAAAATAAAAAAATCTTTACACACAATCTAAAATCAAACACTTATATTTATGCAACATCAGTAAATAGTTAGATTTCATCATTTTGTCGATAGTACCATGTTTAAAATAAAATACCAGAGAGTTAATTTAGATAATTGCAATAAAATATTGTTTCTTGGCACTGGACAGAGACCCCCAACTACCATCAAATAAGTGAACATCGCCAGTTAAAAATTTTTTATTACAGATGAAAATATGGGTTTCATGCGTGCTTGAATTGCATTAGTACTTTTTGTTTTACATCCCGATTTCCTTCAGTTACTTTTATTGTATTTACATTTTCATTCAACATTTTGTAGTTCAAAATAATATTTAAGTAAGCTGAATATGTATGATTATGCCTATTTCTGTTTTAAACCATTTACAATGTACTAGAACACTTAACACTATTACGAGCTTTTCAACGTTTTACGTAGGCACGCAATGCACATAAAACATATAAATTCCCTGTTTAAGAACAATTTAACGGAAATACAATTCCAGTAATGTCTAGGACGATTTTCGCTAGTTCACGAGTACTTTAGGTTATCCAGTGAAGTCGTGCAATATTCTATTACCATTTCATAATAAAGTGAACACTGACCTAACGCGTGTTCCACTTCGTCATGGAAGCGGATATAAATTATCAAAAGCTCTGTCGACATTTACGGAGCAGCATCCGCAGCTGAATAGCATTACACGAGCAATAACCATTTACTACTCCAAGTAATGGGGCATAAGAGTAGCTCCATCGAGCAACATCGGGATATTCTTAGAGGAGATTACTGTAAAAGCTAAAAGGGCTTTTGGTACACTTTACACATAGGTATAATCAAACCATCAAACCCAGGAGGGTTTTTTTCTGAAGAAGAGAATGAGTTAACGTGAATGAACTCTAGCTGTTCGGCAGGAAGACAGAATCCCTAGCCACATAGAATGTATTTAGATATTTATGGAGGAGTTCAAATTTAAGAAAATAGTGCGTAATTCAATTAAATACTCAACAGAGAGCATTTAGATATAATATTAAATTCAGTGTGAATATAACTATATATTCGATCTTTTATTCCCAGAAAATTTTCTTAACAGACAATCAATTTGAGTACTATAATTATATATTTTCACGTCTGAAAAACGTTTTGAACATTCATCTTCCACTGATATTATGGGAAGGTATGTATAATACCTCAGACCTATTTTTATTTCTTACATTGTATTTTTTATTGAAAATAAATGGATAAAACAACTTTCCCTTCATACTTTAGCCTTTCTTACTATACATATATTTTTGAGGAATTTTGATTAAAATATTTCTGTACGTAATTATCGAAAGAAAATAAAATTGAAAATAGGTCCAAGGTATAACACCGGTGTGAAGCTAAAAACAGTGGTACAATACTTCCCCCATAGATTATTGCCCTGCTGAAAACCTACAAGAACTCTTCCCCAAAACAAAGCCCAAATACAAAACAACGCAATGCGCATTCGACAGAAAACCGCGAAAAGCTGGCTATGACATTTTAATGCAACTCTGACTAAGTCTCCGTGGGTCACAAATATTGAAGTTCATTAGAGGTGTCATTTTCCAGGTCTTCGTGCTCTCTCGAGACACGCTCACTTTGCTACCTCACTCTGCGACAAGCCTCTCCTTTTGTGCCACCGATGCCACTTCCATTGTTACCGGGATAATAAGATTGCGGAGCACAAAAGAAACTCAACAAATGGAGTCTCACTTTGAATGAGCGTCTTGACTGTTGAATTAATGGTGGGGAGGATGAAAGGAACGAATGTCCCTTTTCAACGAATGGAAACGTATATGTAGGAGGGGATGTTTGACTCGAGGTTGGTTTTCTGGGATTGGACGAGTTAGGTTTGTTTGATTCTTGCTCCAGTGTTTCGCTGGAGGTTGTGTTTCGTGTGTAAAGAGAGAAAGGATTGGGTTTTCATGTTTGAAAATGTTACTGATCGATTCCTTCATTGTGGTTGCGTCATTAATTTGATATTTTAGGGGAATAAGAGCTGGTTTTGTACTTATGTTTCGTATATTTATAATTTTATTTATATTCATTAAAATCGTTCATCGTTTTACTAATTTCCAATGTTAGTAAAAGTGTAAGTAAAGGTATGACATATTCTTTAGCAGTCAATCTAGAAACTAACCAATGTTGTATAAGGAATAATGATAGTATTCACCACTAACGCAAGTAGTCACCGTTGACTTGACCAGGGATTAACCGGTAATCGAACCTCTGATTGGTTGAAAACTAGTTTCCCTTCTTAAACTGCCAATCACGGTTAAGTGTCGGTCAAGTTAAAGCCCTGGATAGCAAAGCTATCCAGACTAGCTTCATCCAGTGCTTTAGGTCAAGTTAACGGTGATTACAGCCGTTATTTGACCTAAGATTAACCTGGAATCAAGCTCTATGGGTAACATTGATTAGGCTTAGACGTTTTCCCCTTTTTCAGCTACTGAAAAGACGTTTTGATTCCTGTTTAACGTTTGGTTAGAGAAGTGGTGAATACGCGCGTAAGTTATATATTGTGAATCTTATTCATATTTTTTATCTCTGTATTAAAGCTCTTAATAAGCATTGTCAGTAAAAATATTTTTAACTGTTTTTGCTAAAGATCGAAAGAAGGTTTTGAGCTCAATATATCTTCCATAGTTTGACATCCATCTGTTAAAATTCATAAACTATAATTTACTTTTGTAGTGTTACATAATTTATTTATATTTCGTATGTAAAAATGAATGTAAAATCATTTCAATAAAGATTGCTGTATAGTCATTTAGGAATTATAAAATGCATACCGCGTGTTTCAAAATATATTTTACGCAAGGCTTAAGAAACATAAAACTATTTCTGATATTGTTTCAAGAAGTATTAGGGAAACGGAGACAAATACGATACCAGGAAATGGAGGCTGTATGTAAAAATTATATTTCTCTAATTTTATACAAAAATATGTTTTTATATTTTACCTATTAAATGAAAATACTTAACTTTAACACTTTAAGCCCTGACGGGACTTGTAAGTCCCACTTCCCAATGTTCCAAATTCGTCCAATATTCGTCATGTAGGGCCAAATTTAGTTTACTTCTAGTTGCAGTTACGTAAACTTGACATATTTGGGACGAGCTGTGCTACTAGGGTTAATATGAAGCTTATATACTTAATATACTTATAGGGATAACGCATAAAAAATATACAGCACAATTTTTCTGAAAAACATAATTTGGGACATAAAGGGTTAACGAAATTATTTCACTTACAATCAAAATTTAATTGAGAACTAAAGTTACACACTACACAATAAAAAGTACACTCAGTATTATTCCGTAGGTTTTTTTAATTATGGAGTAAAATTACACAGCGTTTTCTACTTGTTTACAAAGGATTTAGAACTTATACACTAATAAAAAGTTCAAGTTAATACCAATAATTAAAACCACATATCTATACCATGAATCATCTCAAAACTGAACTGCAGTTTCGGTAACCACCCGACCTTAAAACATTCATTATGCACATGGCAGGGATGATGTTTAGCCTAATGTATGAGTAACATTTACTGCAATCAGAAACGATCTGCGATGACTGCTGTAATGATTCATTTAATTTGAAATGCCAATATCATGCAGTTTATGGCATGAACATTCCCTGAATTAACATTACATGCACAGTAAATTTGAATACAGAAGACGATTATAGCGCATAAATATTAAAATTTATCTCTCTAACCTCTATTACTATAAAATTTTCATGTTAAAATTTGTATTTAAACTTTGATTTTTTTTTCGTTTTGATGAACGTTATGTGTGTGGTAGGAACACGCGGAAAAATTTAAATTGTTTTTAAATGTTTACCTTAATGTTGCTTCCCTATCATTACTAATTGTTTTCACTTTTGTAAACCTTCTTTGAACCAATAAATTACTTACTACTGACATACTGCCAGGAAAAGAGCTTTGAACAAAGTTGCGAAAGAAAAGGGAAGCTTAGAGAAGCTTGTATGAATTGAGCTGGCAATATTTGGCAATTTAAGGGTACATTTGGTGAATGAGAAAGAGATTTTCAACTTATGATAATCTATATTTAATTAGAAATTATCTTTTTAATTTCTCGTCAATAAAAATCAGAAATACTTTTTTACATATACTTTTATTTAGAACCAATGTGTCCTAGAGTCACGGACGGAAGTAAGGTATACCCTCAGGTAAGTGACCCTGGAGACTCCATTGAAATGACTTACAGCGCCCCCCTGAAATTATTATCGAGAAATTTATAGTTTTTGAAATATAAGCAAAAAATTGGAAAAATAGCAAACATTTTGCGATTTGATATGAAGCCGACCTCCCACATGACAGCAAACTTCAAATTCATAATAAGCACCCTTGAAAACATATAAAACAGCTGAAAAAACCCTTCTGTATAAATGTTTTTAAAAAATATCGTTTTACTGGAGTAAAGCATAAACCCTAAAAAAGGATGGTTAATGGACTATTTCTACTTTTTTACTCCACGAACTTTGACCTTCGATATTTAAAATTACCCAAAGGAGCTACTCTGGCACCCCTTATATTATGATTCAGTATATCAAATAGTACTAGAATCAATCGTAAAATATTAGGTGTACCCTATGGGCTCAATTCACATGACGTCAGAGATCACGTGATAGCTACATTTTAGCGATGAATTGACCCCATTTCCCCCATTTCAAGGTCACATGGCTTGGCGACCGAGCTACATTTCTGTAATAATGAAATCAGATTTCGCATTTCATATGATTGAAAAGTTACCGAGTTGCCAAGTGGTGCTAACTGAATGTGTTTTAATTCAATTTTCAAAATTAATTAACTACTATCCTACTGATATTCTGCAGCTAATTTTTTTCACATAAAGTGTTTTGAGTCATCTTATTATGCCTGTAAAATTTTCGTCCATTTCTGTGAGTTAAGACAAATAATATTTCTTTGTGAGCTCCATAGCTGTTTTCATTTCTCTGTCTAGGGGCATGTTTTCTCACTTTAAGGATCACAAAACGTGAAATAAACATGATTTACTACTTGATATTTGCATTGTTTTTGCTGTAGCTGTAATTGACAAAATTTTAACAGATCTGATAAAATTTAATCTTGTTCGCGTCCTTTAAAATAACTTCCACCAAAAATTCGTTCAGTTACTATAATCGGCTACATTTGCAGCTGAATAAAACCCGTTTACATCTGAACATTTTATATTATTGTATACATTAAATCCGAGTAGGAAATTTCAGTTATAGGCACCTAACAGGTCATATTATTCTTAAATTGTATTGTCAGTTTAAAAAAGGGAATAAGTCCAAAAACAAGTTTTGAGAAGAACGAAAAAAAAAACAGTATAAATAATGGAATTTTCGTTCTATAACCACCAAATTTTATTGAAAATGTAGGACCCTAATTAGGAAAAAGAGAAATCATCGAATCAAATATAAGTAAATTCAAAAGAATTTTACAATTGAAAAAAGTTGATGGATTTAGTATTCCCTTTTTCTACATTATGAGTTTTAATTTAAAGTGAAGAAAAATCTTAAAAAAACTTAAATTGACATTTAAATTATATTTCTTCCTAGTTCACGACACAAAGGTGATAAATATAAAGTTTAAAACAAGTTGAATTTAATAATTATAATGAAAATGAGTCATTTTAGCAGTACAATGGAGGAAGTGAATATGAATTGAGTCAAACATTCCCTGGATAAAAAAAAGTTTAACATACTTTTAATTAAAATCAAGTTTTATTTTTGGCATAGTTTTCACAACAAAGAATAAGAACAGAATGAGAAATTAACTTTAATTCCAAATTAATTGAAACAATTCAATGAATGGACATTGATTTTGCAACTTCAAGGGGCTATATCTCCCTACAGGGGTAGTTATTCCCCCCTCTTTTCACTCATGTGTAGAGCAAAGGTGTGAAATTATTTTGGGCACAAAAAGTTAATTTGTCATATTTTGGACCCCTTTTTTAGACTGGTGATTCAATTATCCTAAATAGATCTTTCAGCTCCTCGAAATATTTTAAAACTTTCCGAGAAGGTTCTGAATGCAGAATGAAACAAATGTGGAAGCCATATATCAATACTGACATAGAAATAAATTTTCGGGAATGATATCTTCATTTCTAAAGGAGTGGTTCTAAATTTGGGTTTCAAGTGCTTTCAGTTCTCTCCTCATAGGATTAAAATAAAACACATTTATCTAGAAAACGTTATTTTTAAGATTTAGAAATATATATTCTTGGATAATTCAAGCGTAAATTTTATAACTGTCATTATTTTTATTGAATCCAAAAAATGTGCGCTTCAATTAGTTGAGTAGAGTTTAAATTGTCCCAGTAAATTTTCTAAAAGAGTTATATTCGTTGGCAATTATTATCTTATAAATTCCATTTTCCTATTTTCTAAACTTCAGAATCCACTGATATTTTTGACCGCATATATAAACCTGTCTCGCATAATGAATTTATTTAAGTTTTTACACATTTAATAACCAGAGTAAAACATAATAATAATTTGCTTAATTTGTCCACAAAAGTTAAAACACACCTCCGTTCTTTAAATATTTAAAATTCCTTCAATTTGTTCCAAAATTTCTATCTGCATTGGTCTTTCCATAGTATTCGAAACTGACGAATATTTTATGTATAACAAGTTTATCGATCTCAATATAGTTTTAAAATTTGGTACTTGCTAGGGAAGATACGAGGCATGTATCCCATTCTAAACTATGGCATTGGCTATGCCCACTTGAGTTTCAAACTGCAGTGTGGGTACTGGTAAGATATATCCACATTTGCCGAATGATTAAGGCAGGCGGAGTTGAGTGCGGTGTATATTTAGAAAATTCAAAAATGATAGCAACATGATCCGTGCCGAAAATGTAAGACTACATTGGGATTAAATTTGAACTATGTTTCAATTTAATTTTCAATAACAGGTATTATAGCCTGAGAGCTGGATGCAAATTTTGGGAATGATAAGGTGCACGAGATATTTCACCTGGAACAGATTCGATTGATGATGGGAAAACTTATGTCACCAATGCCAGAAGGCGGAGTGGAAGCTTTTAGTGTGAAAGGGGGGGTCGAACATGCAAACAGCGCGCGGTCCCTTGCGACAGAGATTTTGAGGAAATCGGTTGAAAATTTGCACAGTTTAAGGAGAGTGTGAATAAAAGATAATGTAGCATTCTCAAAAGTATAAGTTGTGTTTTAAGGGTCGTAGAGAACTAAACGAATTTTCGAATGTTTATATGAATGATCTGTACGGCCGACGAGGTGCAAGGCTGGACATAGGCTTAATGTATTGAAGAATGTTAGTAAAAGTTAGGGTAACACTCCCAGAAGACTAAGTGGAAGACAAAGGGTGGCCAGAAGTCACCTAAGGTGCAGAAAAATCTTAAAACCCGAATCATTCGGAAACTTCTGGCTGTTTGCATATGTATAGCTGACATATAGAACAAACTATATGCAAACAGCCAGAAGTCTAAGTGGAAGCGTTCGGGAGATATTCAGGCGCGAAGTAAAAAACTGAATAAAAGCAATTCTCTTGCAACAATGACTAATAATACGCTAATAAATATAAAGTCATTGTTAGCGTGGTTTTTAGTGTATTATTAGTCATTGTTGCAAGAGAAAAGTTATATGTTATAAGTCATTTGTTATATATAAGCATTGGAAAATTCGTTAGTTTCCTACAACCCTTAAAACACAACTTATACTGTTGAGAATGCTACATTATCTTTTATTCACACTCTCCTAAAACTGTGCAAATTTTCAACCGATTTCCTCAAAATTTCTGTCGCAAGGGACCGCGCGCTTTTATTCGGTTTTGTACTTCGCGCCTGAATATGTCCAGAACGCTTCCACTTATACTTCTGGCTGTTTGCATATAGTTTGTTCTATATGTCAGCTATACATATGCAAACAGCCAGAAGTTTCCGAATGATTCGGGTTTTAAGATTTTTCTGCACCTTTGGTGACTTCTGGCCACCCTTTGTCTTCTACTTAGTCTTCTGGGAGTGTTACCCTAACTTTTACTAACATTCTTCAATACATTAAGCCTATGTCCAGCCTTGTACCTCGTCGGCCGTACAGATCATTCATATAAACATTCGAAAATTCGTTTAGTTCTCTACGACCCTTAAAACACAACTTATACTTTTGAGAATGCTACATTATCTTTTATTCACACTCTCCTTAAACTGTGCAAATTTTCAACCGATTTCCTCAAAATCTCTGTCGCTAGGGACCGCGCGCTGTTTGCATGTTCGACCCCCCCTTTCACACTGAAAGCTTCCACTCCGCCTTCTGGCGTTGGTGACATAAGTTTTCCCATCCTCAATCGAATCTGTTCCAGGTGTAATATCTCGTGCACCTTATCATTCCCAAAATTTGCATCCAGCTCTTAGACCATTATGCTGTAACACATTGTTTTACAGATATTTATATAAATGACGCTTTAATAACAATGAGGATGTATAAATTTATATTTTAATCAGTACTTTAAATTTGGAGAATAAGGAAGTTGCATGTATCAGATTTTCATAAACAAACAAGTGTTTCGTATGGTTTTTTGTATGATAAAATGAAATATCTAGTCAGTTTTTCAAAAAAATGTACAGGTAATTAAATATTTTAATTTGAAAGTCGAGAAAAAAACACGTGACTGAAAACGTTTATTGTTTAACTATAAGATGACGTCAACAATAATACCATCAACTCCATTGCTTTACAACAATGTTTAGTATAAGATGACGTCACATCCAAACTCTTGGCGTTTTCGCGCGCTTTTAAAAAGGGGATTTTTGTTAATTTTTTTGACAATCAAAAAATTTCTCGATCGGCCTCAAATTTTGGGTAGTTGCTTATTTTTGCAAGAGGAATCGATTAAAAAAATATAAAAAATCATGCAACTTCCTCATTGATTAATAACTTACAATGGGCAACATTTCTTAGCCAAGACACTCTAAGAATTATATTGAATACTAAACAGCACATGGAAGTTATGAGAAAAATAACTACACTAAATTTCATATTGCACTTGACGAATACTTTCTGTATAATAATATTTAATAAAATCACCCCTTAAAGAATAAATTTTAGAAACAGATATGTAGAAGTCAAAATTTTACCTGATCATTTAGTTTAAAGGATCCCCCCCTAATATTCTACTAGCTAGGTGACGTCAGAATGCTATTTGGGATGATAGCATTTGCTATAACTACATTGATTGTTTGTTATAAAGGCCGCCTCTCCTGTAACTAATCTAGAAAAAAACTCTCAATCTTCTTTAATTAACGGAAAGTTTCTCTCATTTAACATAAAACAAAAAATAGGTATTTCCTCCAAATACTTAAATCAACCGGCAACAGAGTTCTGCTGGTTAATTTCCGTTTTTTGAAGAAAGAATTTTCTAGTGTAACCGCCCAAAATTTTTCATGGGATTTAATACGGGCAGTTCAGGATTGAAAAGGTTAAACGGCCTAAGATTACCTTTTGAGGAATAAGGAAGATTCGGATTGCCCATTCAAGTCAAAAAGAATTCTCAAATGAACTCGTTTAAAAAGAAGGCTTAGCTTTTGGCTTATCAACGCTCTCCTTCTTTCTTCGTACATTATACTAGACTTAAAGATAGTTAGTATCCTTTTCAGATCCATTCTTTCAGCACAGATGTTGCATAAGAAGGCAGAGAGAACCCAAATATACGACATTTATAAAGTGGAATAGGGTAATGAAAGCATTAAAAGCAACTCTCCGACCGAAAAGAAGTTCAAAGATAAGGCAGAAAACCATAAATCGTTTCGTTTTAATTAATGGTAGGACTGGAGTGTTTCTTTGGTTCCAGAGGACAATAGATCTAGAAACTACAATTAACAACGGCCCTTGAGGTAGACGTTTCTGGAAAATACAATGGGAAACAAAATATTTTTGCTGCTGAATGGGATGGAACTGAAGTGAAACCAAGCATGGAGATTTTTTGGGGGGATTGAATATGAAACGAACTAAAGGGAATTTTCTTTCTCTTGAGATAATATTGAGTGAGGATTTTTTTATGGAAAAGAATGCTAGAATGTAATTGAGTAACGACTAAAATACACGTTTAAATCCTATAAGAATTTTTTTCTGAAGTAAAATAACACTTTTTCGATTTTGTTTATCAGTGTGATAAATTAGTTACCATAAAAGTCATTAAAATAAATTGATTTTCAAGATGAATGAGCATAAAATTAACACTTACGATTTTTTTAATATCCAGAGTTGTGTTTAAATAAAACATGACTTATAAGAGCTCAGAAGGGAAGGGAAGAACTATAATAATGAAGTTCCTTTGGTATGCGTGCTACAATATTAAAAAACTAATTTCTTTAAACATCACGTCATCATTAATACTTCTCATCTTAGTTTAGGTGTTTATAAAGTTCAATGTATTTAAGTAGGCGATATTTGAATCATATGGCGTCAAATAAGATTATATGAAGCTAAAATTTGAAACAAATATCTATGATTTTAATAAATCAAAGATGGTTAAGCTAATCTCCATCCTTTTAAAAATTCCTTAGAAAGAGTTCCAAGACAATTTAGTTTAGTTAAGTAATTAATATTAATATTTATACAAAGATCGATCTAAAGTTTAAACTTTTTATCGATAATTTTATTCAATACCTTATGAAATATTAATAAATAAATAAATTAAGAACATAGTTTAAACTTTTTACATATATTACGAATATTCAATAATTTTGTTTTATAAAACTCATCCTCAAATATTGAAATCACAATTTTTTAAGTAGGCATTTGTTCGTCCTGTCGATTTTACTAAACTTCCCAACTTCAATTAAAAGAAAAATGTTACCTAGCAGTAATATAAAATACTGCATTAAATACCTAACACATATCCAATCCACCCTTTATGGAATCTGACAAATACGTCATCCAAAATTGCTAGCAATAAGAGAGGTAGCTATATGCTCCGACAACAATTTTTTTATGTACCAGAGTATTACGTGCCCCGAATATGAGCTTAAAAAATAGAGATAAAATATCCTTAAGTACCCAAGTTCTTTTTTTAATCACGTTCGATGTTGGCTGAATTGTGTTGAAGGTTATTAAATTTTCTCTGGAAGTATTAAATCTGTAATCACTTTATACGTTAACATTCATTGAACAACTTTTGATCTTGTTAGTGATGGTGGTATGCAGATTTTTTTAAGGCCAGTAAAGGATCTTTTGGTGATTTTACAGTAACTTTTTTTAAATAATTTCACCGTAAGCGTCATTGTGATCTTTATTTTGTTTCTTCATAATGTAATTAATGATTTTGGAATTGATCTGCTTATTATTTCTACCCATATGGTGGCTTAAATGCTTATGTTTTTATCAAATAGAAATGTCACACGAAAGTATTTTATTGTTTGTTATCAATATTGGCAATCATTCTGGATAAAAGGTCAACAATTTTAAATAACATATTTATGTAATTTAAACTTGCGCAATTATAGTTCATAATTATAAATATTTTAATAGATTTTTAATAAAATTTGGGATAATGTGCAGTGATATGAATAAATATCAACTTCTTAAACATTATGATAGAAAAATTTGTTTTGACTAAGTATTTGTGTATGTAGATTTTTAAAATATGCATTTTCTTTATGAAATAGTTTAAATACATTTCGATATTGTTTTTAGTTTATCTTAAAATAATGTATGTTTAGATTTCTGTGAAATGAAATATAGAACATCATTATAAAATCATATTACAAATGGGACCTGAGAAAAATAAATCTGATTTGAAAAAAAATTAATATAAATTATGTACAGTTTTTTGTTAATAAAACACTCAAGTGTAATAATTGAAAATAAATAAAAAATTAAACATGAGGTAAAACAACAGTTTTATATAACTTCGAATGGAGAAATAATCTTAAATTTTTCAGTTATTCGTTGAAGTTTCATGCAAATTTCAAATCCACTTGTCATTAACGTAAGCTTTTTCAACTCAAATAAACGAGGGAATGATAAAAACAAAGTACCGTCCATTTAAGTTCCCTCAAATAGCTTCTGAAAATACCCGAAAACGTGTCAAAATGTCAGGAGCACTAAAAGACTTCACTAAAGTAAGGGAAAAGCCGGTACACTTTTATCCTTCCAGACCAAATCTTTCTGGGTTTTTCAAAAGAAATTCGAGCTACGAAAAAGCCACAGGAGCAAAAAAGAAACATTTTTAAGGCTACAAAAAAGGAGCACAAGGATCCATAGTTTTAGCCCCTAGCCCCATCTAACCCTTAAAAAGGGGGAAAAGCACAAGTTAATCTTCACACACGTATCCTCGAGTTCCGTTTAATACTAGGTATTGAGATATACGCCATAGCTAACGACCAAGAAGTCTTCATAAATTCAGATCAATCGGTGTGGGAATGAGAAAGCAAAAACTGGGAAATGGATAAAAGAATTAGGAATAAGGAAAAAACACTTCAGAAATTCGATGAAAATGCCTCTTAGCTTCGCAAGCAGAAAAGTTTTAATTAAAAGGCGCTTGACATTCTTTTCTAAGAAGAAGGGATTGCGGAAAAAAGCAGGAATCTCATGAGTAAAAACGTTCTTTTGATCCATGCTTATGTTTTGAAGCTACTTGAACTCTTGATTTTCGAAGGTCTTATTCCAATATTTTAATTGATTTTTGAAGGCACGTTGTAAGGATTCTTGTCGTCAGGCAATTATTTCTTTCTTCTTAATCATGTATTTTTAAAAAGTATAGTGTAATTACAAAAATAATATATTTATTTTTAAAAGATCATGTGATAGCAATCGCTGAACAACAAATATGAATTATTAATTACACTATAATGACATTAAATTTGAAAAATAGTTGCATTTCCATTTTAGGGCAAAAAAGAAAGGTTTCTTAATTGTGTTTTATTGTAGTGTGCGAGAGTTTAAAGTACAATCATTTCCAATATATTTCAAATGTTAAACACAATGGCGTAGTGGTTGTGCATCACAGGCCCGAGATCTGTTCCGGGGTAGGGAAAGGCCGACTCAGCCTTTAATATCTCCGGGGTCGGTAAAATGAGGACCAAGTTTACTTGGAGAAACATCGGTCTTTGTCTTAGATGGTAATATGAGAGTTTGAAGGTATAGTTACTTTCACGAGTATCCTCCTCAATTTTTGAAGCTATATTTATTTTTAATATGGCTTTTAATAGAGTGTAAATCCACAAAATCATATTCTATTAATTATTTACTGGCAGCAAAGAGGAACGTAGTTTTGATCAAGGATATATGACTGTGACGTGACGTGTCTTTAATGAGCATCGATATTATTATAAACATCGATCGGTGCTCCCTAAAGTATCCCACCTTATTTTTCTGCGATCGTAACCGAAAGATCCCTTACTTAATTTAACAACTAAATATTTTGACGTTTCGTTCCGCATAACAAAATTCCACTCTCTAAAACATAACGATGCCCATACTTCCTTTATTAAATCTTTAATCCCAACATAATCAGACGAAATTCCCAATCCCCCATTTCCATAAAATCCCCCCCATACCTTCCACCCTCCATTCTTTCCCGATTCCTTCATCCCATCGATCCCTCCTTCATTTACTTCGTTTCTCAGTTTCATTAATCGGATTTCCACCACTAATGCATCGCCATTAAGCAATGTCTTTTCCGAATTCCTTGTAATAGGTTCGGCACCAGAAAGTTAATCATCGGGCAGAAGAAGTGGAATCAAAGGGTGCTTTTTCCCCAAGGCGAATCGGGGAAGGTCAGTGCCGATTAGAACATGTTCTACAAATTCCGGAGTGATTAAGGGAGAGCTCCGTGATCGGTTGCCCGGATTGTGGAAGGGTTTGATTGGTTGGTTTCTGAGGTTTTGAGTACCAGCCATTCCGTACTGTTACAATGTAATAACAGTTTCATATAATGTTATTTTTGTATCGCAGACTTCCGTGTACATTTAAGTTATATGAAATTCTGTTACTGGATAAATATAAATTTAATAAAGGATTCCTTATATGTGCCATGGATTCTATACTAAATGCACAAATCACGGGTTACAGGGAGGAGCTACGATTAAGTTACTTCACATTCTAGACACCCGCTCTCTTTTTGGCCAATTGCGTATCTAGAAAGTGTGACTTTTTGTAACCGAAGCTCCTCCCTGCAACCAGTGATGTCACTGTCAAGAGTCGTTGAAATCTTGTAAAAATGTAAACCGACGGTCGGTGGTAATATTAAAATGGGAAATTCTTCCACTCCCTTTCAGTTATCAACCGAAATTATTAATCACGACATTGTTTGTGTGACACGGAAAGTTTGTTATGTCTCAATACTTCCTGACCTGTAGAACTCATTTCTTTGCGGTAGTCTTCTTGTTGCGGAAAAAACAACTTGCCAATAAACTGAAGCGTCTAATTGTATTTTTTGCTCACTTGGGTTATTCAGCAATGTGGTGGATCTCAAGTAATACTACCTTAAAATCAATAAAATAATACCCTTTAATTTCGAAATCCTCTTGCATTTGTCTGGTCTCGCCATAGAACTAAAAAGGAAATTTTGAAAGTATAAAGAGGGTGACGTAAACACATTTTTGAAATTTCAAAATAGTTGGTGAAGAAAGAGCCATCGAAGGTGGTTAAAACTTTTTGAGAAATTTGTAGTGCAAATTTGTAGTATCAACGCAAAAGGCGGCTTCCATCTTTCAGGGGAAGAATAAGTTTCTAAAGATAATAGGAGTCACGGGAGAGTCGTAAGATAAACTTAAAAATACATATTAAAATGAAAAGAGGAAATAATTTTTTTTTGAAAAAAAGCCTTAAAAGGTGGAATTCCCATACCCTATTTTTTGAGGATAGTCCGTATTTCATGGGTGAAAAATGTTTTAAAAGGAATTGTAATTGTTTTTTTAGTAAATTGTTCTCCAAATTTGTCTATGGTAGCCCTTGAAAACAGCCTAATTTTTTATTTGAAGAAAATGTTTCATAAAAATCATAAATTCATATTTTGCGAAGCTCTGGTCTCACTATTTCATAAGCTATATGTCAGAAGAAGTTTATATCTTGATAATTTCACGTTGATCAGGATTTTTGGAACCATCGATCTATTGCTCTTATATGTCCTAAGTTTATTTGTAGAAAAATGAGAATTTTCAATTAGACAAATAAATGCGGTAAAAATTTCTTCAAAACAATACTTTTTTAATGAATTTTGAAAGTTAAATTATGGATTTCCGGTGATGCGTATTGTATACTGCCGTCCTAAGCGAAAGTGCACATAAAGGCAATTTCGTTCAGATTTACTTTGAGAAAAACTAGCCAAAAGAGGCAGATTTTTTATTCTGTAAGGTAGACCCTTTTTTCAGGTAAAAAAACTTAGTAATTTGCTATGGCATTGGGTTTGCATTAGAGTTCGGAATTAAGAAGGCAAGTGGGGTTAGATTACTTATTTGCAGATAATGAAAAATACGCATTTCAGCAGCAATTTCTAGCAACTCGCATATTCCATATGTAATAATTGTACTACTCTTATATATTTAAAACTATTACACAATGTGTTTAAACTAATCTGTTTTATGTAAGCATGAAGACTTTCACAGCCGGTTTGATTAATGAAATTCATTTCTTTCGGGCTTGTAGGTCGTGGTCTAAAATAAAATATAAGGGCTTATATTTTATTTTAGACCACGGCCTACAAGCCCGAAAGAAATGAATTTCATTAATCTGTTTTAGTTTAAATATTATTTTGTATTTAAATTTATAGGAATTTCAATCAAAGAAGAAGAATACGTTTGCTTTTAATTCTGTAATTTAAGGGGTCTTTTCATGATTTTGACATCCATTAACTCTCGCCAATTAAGAAATGCGCCAATGGAGTAAGAAAGTGAAGTTTTAAGAAAACTCGATTATGTGCAATTTCGCTTAGGACGGCAGTATAGTGAATAGTACTTATTAAAATATTTGCCCTGAAATTTCTGCGGTTTAAGTGTTAATAAAAGGTAATGAATAACTCAAAATAAAAAAAAACACTAAAAAGTAAGAATGGCCTGTATAGTATGAGCTAATAATATCCTATTACGATAGAGTTCTCAAAATTTGATAAACTTAAGAAACTGAATGGTTAAGTTTTAAAATAATTCAAAATTTATTAGTAAAGGAAAACAACAAACACCATGCCACATTTATTAAGTAAAAAATATTCCAAAGAAAATATTTGTTTTAGCACATTGCAAGAAAGCATTAACAAGTGAAGAGAAAAATGTCAAATAAAAGTTTCTTCAAAACACATATAATGAAACCCTAGCGATCATAACATATTTGATGCGTGTCATTAGTTGTAAGATAAATATTTTAGAAATAGGAATTTCATCCATCAATATTTATTTAGAAGGCAAACCCAAATCGAAAATTCAGACCGAAATACATCAGCATTGTTTAAAATAATAGCTTTCTAATGCCCACTCTATATCTTCTCACCTATTTAGATTCGAAAATGCAAAAAAAAACCCATTGCCTCGCTAGTTAGGGAACGAAAATGTAGTCAGCCGTAATATATTCCATCTCGTTTCAAAACACCATTACTGTCCCATTCCTGCTGAAAAAATGCTTCCGCATTCACACAATCCAACCAAGCAACCAAGATTTCCCTAGTTTCATCAGCCACAGCATCTGTCAAAGCGGAGGCGCATTACAGAAATGATAAATGAGAAACTACTGTCAAAACCAATTCCCATTATAATTTTTCGGGGACCGAGCGCGCAAGGCATTGTTATCAATGTTTATTCAGTTCGCGTTGTAGGAATTTTCGAACTATGGAATCGATAAAATCTCGCGGCATATAAAAGCGGCTCCATGTTCCAAGAGCTTTAAAACAAACGATAAAATTTAGCAATTCAAATGAGTAGCGTAGTGCCGTGAAGCTCTCTTAAATGGCATCTTGCTCAAACAAGGTCTGGATGCTTGAATACACCTATAAGACAAACTTTCCTCCAGGAAAGTGCAAACATTTCCAATGGGAACTCTTCACGTATTTCATTTGTATTTAATGGTTCACTTTAGTTAGAAGGGAAGCAAAAATTAAAAGTTACCCAACAAGGGGGAGGGAAGATTGTTTAAAGGATCCGAAGTCAATAGTTTTGATAGTGAGATCGGGTTTCGCATTAAGCTATGCGAGAAAAATGTTGAGCCTTCTTCATTAGCCTCTATCTATTAATTAAGGAAGTTTCCGTAAGTATTTCCATTAGAGTCAACGTATTGAAAATCAAATCACGTCTACGTCTATAAATCAAGGTTTAGTGTATAATTTGAGAGAAACTCTATCGCACTGTTTAAATATGGATAGGGTCTATTAGTTCCTGATAAAGTACATCATGCATACATGATTTTGTCTGTGTTTTAAAATGTTTACAACTTGTGAATTAGAAAAATTTGGCGTGGTACATGTATGGCTTTGTAATGTGTTGTCGTAAGCACCAATAGTCCATATCCTGTGGGGAAAAGGGGGGGGGGTAAGAATACGCACAAAAATGGTTCTTGAACCATAAAATCGAGAATTTAAAAGCCAAGATTAAAAAATTTATAGAACGCAAGTTTATTGACTCACAAACCAACCTAAAAAAGGAAAGTTTTAGATTTATAGAACATATGTTAAAATTTACAAAGAAAATATAAAAAAAATTGAATGCCTACTTATGATCGACGTGGCAGGTAAAAGTACGCAAAATTAGAGGACAAAAGTACGCGCCCTGAAAACGGAGTAGAAATTGCAAAAAATATGCTACATTGTATTGGGAATTGGGAAATTCCTTTCTAATTTCTACACTCTTTACCATACATATATAAATACCATACATAGTATAAACCATACATACCATATATGGTATATAAACCAAATACCATACAAACCTCTTATAGTCTAAACTGCACCGATGTGTTTATTCTACAAGTCGTCCTTGAAACAATCTTAAAATTCACTGCAGTAAAATCCTAACGATGGCGAGTTTTTGAGTAGAAAGTATGCTTCACATTGGTATTTACTTTGAACATAATAATTAATTCTCTATTTATGAAAAAACATTGTCCATCCCCAAAAATTACATGTTAACCCAAAGAAACTATATTCTACCTAATAAATAAAATACAAAAAGTATAAAATTAATAATGTAAGTCTTCTAAGATAGCTTTTGAGTCCCAGTTGCCAATCCTTGCACTGATATCCCATGTTGCTAACAGGGACAAACACTGAGCAGTCTTACTTTTAGTCTTACCCTCCTTCCCCCTATGAAGCAGTTAGGAATAGAAAGCAAAATGTCACGATCAATCGTTTATTATCAATAACTGTGTAAAGTTTCCCAAATTGGAAATCCTAAAAAAATCCTTTCATTTTAACTGGCAAACCAACAGTTTTGTCACGTTCATTGCCATGGCGACCTCCATAGAATATTAAGGCATCTCTTAGATTTCATTACCTATATACCTAGAGCGTTGCCAGCGGAAGCATCTCTTCCTTTTTTATGCACAACATGATCCTACGTTTAGTACACAGCATCCAAGATTCTGGGGTTACTGGAATTATTTAGGGAGCCTCTGCTCATCGCAGACTGTCCGGCAGTTCTTTCATTACACTTTGGTAACTGGTTTCTATAGCAAAGGCGGTACAGTCTCTGAATGCCGATGGTCTCTTGCATTATGTGCTAGTTAGAAAAAGTATCTACTTATATTCTGGAGGAGTAAGAATAAGGAGATAATAGGAATTCTGCGGGGAAATCTTTGTCATTCTAGCAGAACAGCTTATTATATACAATTCTGGTAACCCTTTTCACTTACGCTCAAGCGCAAAATAGTATCAAACTGTTATAAATGAGTACAGTGTTGCAAAAAGTAGTTTTAACAGTAAATAAATTGTAGTAAATACCAAAAGGGGTTACTAGTTAGAAAACTTGCTTAGTAGAAGAAGTTACATTTGTCAAAATTACTGTTTTTACATAATAAATTACCGAAATTGAGCAATTATATCTTTTCGGCCAAATATGCAAGTTTCATTGCTAAAAAACTTTGAGATGCATTTTTGTATATCCCATCGGTCCTGTCCTGACGAGTTTAGTGCGCATGCTCGGGGAGAAAAAAAGATCTTCTGATAATTTCTACTGTTAATGAATCCCCGTTGGAGCAGTGGTAGCGTGCGTGCTTAGTTCCGTGGTGCTTAGTTCGTGGGTTCTATCTCCGGTTTTAATTTTATTAAAATTAAAAAAAACAGATACAATAAGTCCACACGCATGCGCATTAAAGTCGTCAGGACCAAACCGTTGGGAAACTCAACCGAGAATACTGAACCGCGAATATGCGAGGGCTCACTGTACATGCATGAATGAATATGTAAAAAATAAGGACACGAAAGTTTGCTAATCATAATTTTAGGTGGTTCTTATCATCAGAGAAAAAGAAATCAAGTTTCAGAAAAACCTTATCCATTATCGGGATCAGAAGACTTTAAGTTTAACAGTAATTAATATAAATTAGCTTAATAAATTCCATACATAGTGAAATGCAAAAAAAAACTGTCTTGAAAAATGTGTTATTGTACTAAATAATCTTTAATTATTCCAGAACCTCTCGAGACGTCTGAAAATATTTTCAATTTGTACACCGACGAACATGCAAACTAAAGTTTTACCAAATTAAGAAAAACATCAATAAATAAAAATATGTGAATATAACTCTTCTCTTTCATAGCGTATGTTGGAGAAATTTCTGATGATTTTAATTTTTAAGCTGAATTCCCATGGGATGCGGATTTTGTAAATTCGTCAGCGAATTTAGCGAGCGGATTCCGCTCGCAGTTTTTAAAGGTTTTTTTCCCCTAGCTTTTTCGCTCGATCTGTTTCTTAAACCGCTCACTAGAGGTCGCTGGTTAAACGTTTAATTACTTTATTAATTTTTATAAGCATGCATTTTTCATCAAATTAGTAGTATCAACTAAAATTGAATTAATAGTTAATGCATTCCTTCTAAAATTTTAAAGTTTATTCATAAAGACATCGAGAAGCTCCATGGTGGAAAATTCGTTGCATTTATACAGAAGCTGTAGTAAAAAACTGGAAGAAGTTACGTATTTTAATTAAGAACATCAAATAAAAATATTTTCTCACTAAAATTCATTCAGAAAGAACACCAATAATTATATCTGTATTCACAGGGCGCTATTCTTTTTGTTTTAAATTCTCTCACATGTTCTGATGAAAACATTAGCTTCAGTTGTAGTACTATATTCAAATCACAATAAAAATGTATTGCCATTCTTTTCTAAATACAGTAAATCTCCAAACACATTCAAATTAATTGCGGCTTTTTCTAATTTGGATCATTATAGAAAAATTACAACTTGATAGGAAAAAATGCAGAACACAAATGTCATTAGAAGTAGTTCTACAAATGAGCTATTAAGCATTTAACCAAAGGTCTATTTGTATTTTTGTATGTCTGTAAAAGTTTAATAATTCAGAAAAGGATATGAAAAGTTATTTCAATCTACAGTTCTTTTTTACGAATTTCCTTTTAAGACATCAACTCACCGCTTATCTCCAGAATTCTTGCCTACTTCCCATGCCATCTGCTATATTTTTTTAGTATTCCCTGTAATCTGGAAGCCGTTCATCGTTACGAAGACGATTCTTTTGTAATTTTATTAACTTTGCGAGTAGTTTACTCATCTTAATTAGGATGTATCATTAAAATTAGATGAAAAAGCTGATCATGATCTGGTACGAAGAATCAAAATAAAATGGATGCTGTTATTGTTTCTAGGGCTTTCGTGTATTGGTCGGAGGGTATCACGTGACCAAAAAATGTAAGCGAATTTGCCTTACTTCTTGAACATGAACCAAGAAAAAACGCACGCAAATTTCGGACGAGCGAATTTACGAGCGGTTTTCTTACTAGGCCTGTGATTGGCCTATTCTCGTCTTGTGTTCCTGTGAATCTATTTGCAAAAGGAAAGATCGATCTTCTTCCGATAACGTAGGGAAATTAGGGGAGCGTTTTTTGCTTGCGGATTTAAAACCGCATCCCATGGGAATTGAGCTTTAGAGTAAAGGTGTTACTATAAACACCATTAATTACTGTAAAACATCCTTCACAGTTGATTAAACTTTTAAAAAATACTGCTTCTCTATAAAAAGACTCAATTTCCAACAACAATATGTGCATTTCGTGGAATAATTATTTTATGTACAAAACTGTAATCAAACGATAGAAGTAGTAACATAACAAGTTTTACGACACTAAATATATTTTAAAAAGTAACAATTTCAAAGCAGAGTTTAAAATATACCAATCGTACAACATCTAAATTAACATGAAGCCCGTTTAATCAATACATTAAAGCAAAATCTCACCCATGGTTCACATCTTCATACAAAAAATATGATAGAATCAATTATCTGTTTCTTACCTGAAAAGAAACTTTATATTAATATGTATTTACTTTTTCTAGTGAAGCAAAACTAATATTTTTCAACAAGAAGGTTCATTAATTTTAAAGAAACTTACAACCTAATTGATAACTAATGGAATTTTCAAATTTTTTTACCTAAAAATTATTTTCAAGCCATCATATGAACTTCAATGAATGCACAAAACTATATTTTGATGTAAATTACACTTGATTTGATAGCAATATGCTAGAATTTTAAAACACATTGATTTTTACGTGCCTAGCAGTCAGTAGAAACGAAAACCATGCGTTCTTAGCTGGAATTTCACTAAACACGTGTATGAGGAACCTGGCATTGTGCAAATTAAATTTATTTCATCGGAGTTTGAGCATAAATATTTATAAGCTGATATGATAGGGAGAGAAGGGAGGTAAAGGAAATTGAATAAATGCAGTATTCAAATCACGGAATTTGAATTCGATTTTGTTTCTAAAACTGAATTCTTTCAAAATAATCGTATTTTGGAGTTACGCAAAAATGGAATTTACATCACCGCACGGTAATGAACTGAAGTGAAAAAGGTTGAATATTTTCAACTCGAAAGGAGAAGTAAAAGTGTGATTGATGTTTAGGAAAGTTTTACATGAATCATGGCGTACAATTTATTATTTTTTGCTTCAGCTGTAAAACAAAACTTCAATTTAGACAAGTAAGGTTTTCTAAAATGTAATTAAATGAGAGAGAAATAGTTTGTGTGTTTTAATGACTGCTGATAGTACATGTTAATTAAATTAATATTCGTATGCTTAGAATTAAGCTTATTTACTTATTTTTAAACATATTTGAAAATGAAAATTACAAATAATATAAAATCTTAATTATCATTCAAAGCGAAAATGTGTTTTTATTAACTGGTATATACCGCATCCTTTTACTTTTCTTCATTTAGTTTTTTTTTCGTTTAAGTTACTTAGTCTAAAATTTTCCAGGAAATCTTTGAGGAAATAAAGTTGCTGAAATCAAAACTTAAGTTTTAGTATGAAGTATTTTCGATGAAAATTGTTGTTTTATTACTGAATAATATAAATACAGTTGATTCAGGATGTAGTAAACTTTTGGTTGTAAAATAAGCGAAAATGAGTTCTGCCGATCATATAAAAGATATAGAGAAATCCTATTCAGAATATAATATCAACTTTATGTTCATAATAAACACAGATTTAGAAAATAACACATTAAATCCGAATGCTTGTATGTATCTAAAATTCAATAGTTTTATGCGATTGTTTGCCAAGCTTAATAGTAATAGTAAAAACGGCTTGGATTGGATTCGATTGGATTCTCGAATAGTGCATCATGCCGAACAAAAGAGAAGCACTACCCTAAAATTCAAATCAAAATTTTAAAAAACATCCTATATTTTTAAAGCTATCTAATGCATTTTTATCATTATAGTCCGTTAATTTAGAATAGGCACAGGAGACGTAAAGTGAAGCATTTACTATTGTAATTATCATCGAAATAAGTTGAGGTATTAGTTTCAGGCGCCTATTCTAAATGAACAGACTTATAGCAATGTGATAAATTTAATGATATCTATCAATGAGTATTTATTACTTTGCCCACCTCATTCCGGGCCTTAATAAATAATGTCTTCAAACATTTGTTTTTGTATATTGTACACAAATTTCTAACTGACGATTTTGTTATATCCCTCAAAGACATTTCTTGAAATAAAATCTTCAATAATAAAATCTTTATAATAAATATAACTCTTTCAATAGACGTAATTACTACTCAGAAAGAAGAACAACCCAACTGCAAATACGAGAGCTTGGCAGTAAGACATCTATATTAGTCGCCAGGGAAATATTTATGAATCTTAGCTCGGCTCTTTCTCCTTGGTGACCAATATAGAATCCTTGTCGCCAAGCTTTCTAATAGAACAATTTTAACATTTTCAGTTACGTCTTTTTTCCTCCAGAAAGGGAAGAGGATATGTCAAATTAAAATTTACACCCTTTCGGATGGTAAACAACTTATTTATATCATTTACACAACATCAGCTACACAACTGCCTATATTTTAAGTCCAAATACCAATCAATGTCTTGCAAAGCCGAACCATTCCCTAACCAATCATTTAAATCATCTCGACTGGGAAAATTGTCAACAGCGATATTTTGCATCCTACAAGAGCGAGGAGTCTATTAGAAAAATCCCAATTTTTCGCTAAAAGCTTGCATTTTCTGAATACTAACTACTCCCCATTCGGAGCCTCTCAAAATCCGATTTTTAACACGCCTTCGAGAATTCAGATTCTCGAGTTAAAATTTATTTCAAATAGGCGGAGATCGTATTTCGGAATCTGCATTTTTTTAAAACTAGCCTTCACGAATATTTTGTCGTACAGTATTTTCGGGGAATGATTTTCCATATATTATTTCTTTTGTTGGATTTTCAGAGGAACCTCAGGGATATATCCTCTTTGCCTTTACTTGGATAGGGAAAGCATATTTATATAAATCTGCAATTCCCCCAAAGATCAGTCGACTTTTCTAAAATATTTGAAACGCCGGGATGGAGACGGGAGATGGAAAATACGCATGAAAAGGGAGATTTTAAAATATTGTGTATCTGTTGGTAGGATATGATGAAATATACTTCTATGAATTCTCCGTTTAAATATTATTTTGTAAAATGGTCACTGGGTTAACGGAATTTCTATTTTTCAGGCTGTTATCACCAAAGTTTTGTAAGATATTTTAATGTTTAAATTTGATTTTAGGTTCCACATTTTGAAAATAAAAATTGTGCATCCATTATTTGTAAAACCTATAGTAAATAATTAAAAGGGAGAATTACAATAAGAATTCGAAATAAATTTAAAATTTTCTGAAAATGCAACCTTTTTCTACACCAATGTTTGAAATTTTAATCATATACCAATTAAAATTGATATTGTATTCATACATTATATTTATTATTAATATTACAAAATAAAAATAAACTATATGTTATTTCACTGCTTCTAGAAACGACTTTAAGCAATTAATTTTAATTAGAGATGTTAACTTTTCTGAAATTGGGGTTATGGAAAGTAATACTATTGTTCTATCGCAGTATATTTTACAAAAAAATACAAAGTAAATTAATTTTTTCAATTTATGATTTGAAATATTACTTTAACTCTAAGTAATATAAAAACACAATTTAAATTCTATTTAAAATAAACCTCTTACACCTCACGCGGAAAATATTTACTAGCATGTCACCAGCCTATAAACCTAGTTTCTCAATTTTTAACCACTGAGCTATAAAACAAACTGGAGTGACAACCTCCGATACTATAACAAGCGACCAAACGTTCCGGCGCGGAAGGTTAAATTGCCCCGATTGCTCGCAGCAATGGGAGCATTCGAGGTTAGAAGCAATCGAGGCAATCCCCGCATGACCCACTTTTAACACGCACATGCCTGTTTTTTAAAATATTATGAGCAAAATTTAGAAGGGTCGTTTCATTCTGTGTATACAACTGGGCTAACAGATGGGGAAAATTAAAAGAAGATGGAAATCCTTTCCGTGGTGTGATGCGGTTTCAGAACGCTCACTAGTCACTCCAGTTTGTTTTATAGCTCAGTGTTTTAACTTCGTTTTCAAAATTTTATTTATAAGAAAGCAAATTATTTTATTTGAATACTCCTATTTTTCAACTCACCCGGTTTTAATGGAGAATTGCAGCAAATCTTAAAAAATTCTAAATATTCAATTTTAAATTACTAAAAATTCTCTATTGATTCCAAAAATACGCTTGTCTTTCCCCACAATTTTTTTAAAGGTAATTATGACATTTTAAAACAGAAAGCTCCTAACAATGTGACGTCACATGTGCCAGTGGAAATGTGGGAAACACCGTTTTAATCGATACACTAGTCTGTAAAAAAACTAGTGCTCATTGTTTCAACACTGAACTATAAAACAAACTGGAGTGACTAGTGAGCATGCTGAAACCGCATCACACCGCCGAAAGCACTGTAAAAAATAATCCTGCAAAAAAAACAGAAAATTTCTGGCAGCAAAAGTTGCCAGAAAAAATCTGTAGGTTGAAAAATCCTGTAAACAGAAAAAAGCTGTAACCTACAGGTAAATGCTGTAAAAAGGAACTTTCTGTCAAGTGGGCTACAGATTTTTCTGTTGCCTCTCAGTAATTTTCTGCTTGTGCGCATGCACTTATTTTAGTAGAGTTTTTTTAAATTTTAATTAATTGATATCCGGGGATAGAACCCGCGACCTACCGCATGCTAAGCACGCACGCTACCACTGAACCAAAGAAGATTCAGTATAACGTTGCCAATAGCTGTATTGGTTTTCAATGCAGTAAGTTTCTGTTTAAGTACAGATAAGCTAAAAAACTAGGTAAAAGCTGTTATTTTACATAAAATAAATAGAAGTGCGGTGGGAATGTTGCATGACAGAATATCTCTGTAAACATAAAGTCACTGTTATTGAAATTTCTGTTTTTCTACAGTTTTTTTTACAGTGAGGATTCCCATCTTCTTTTGAATTTCTCCATTTGTCAGCACAGTTGAATATACAGAATGAAACGACCATTTTAAATTTTGCTCATAATATTTTGAAAAACAGGCATGGGCGGATTTAAGGGAGAAATGCTCTTCCAACTTTGCTTTCAGCTTGCCCCGATTGCTTAAGCAATCGGGGCAAGCTGACCTTGCTGACCTTCCGCGCTGGCACGATCAATCGCTTGTTATAGTATCGGAGGTTGTCACTTCAGTTTGTTTTATAGCTCAGTGTGTTTCAAAGCGGGATTATAGCAACAAGCGGGAACAAAGCAAATTTCAAATCACAAGCTGTTTCTGCTCAGACACAAAAGAGGCTGCTTTTAATTGAAAATAACTTAAAATTTACGGCTTTGAAAAGCAAATGAAAACATTTTTTGGAGGTTTTAGGCCATTCTGAACACATTAAGATTAAACAAAATTTGACTGCAATTATCCATTATAACATATACGTATTTATTCATAGGTAAATTTATTTTTACAAACTGGAGTTTTGGAGGTTTTAGTGATCAACCTTTCCAAAAACTTAATCCCTCGTTCAGAATACCTTACATACCTCATTGGTACCAACAAAAAAAGAGCAATCATTAAGGAATTTTCCGAATAAATGCCATTGTGTGAGAGAAAAAATATCCCCGAAGAAAAACTGAACAATAAACAGGAAAACAATCCGACGTTTACTACAAGCTTTTGATTAAGTGTCCTGAGACCTTGGTGCTATAGCCCGCTTGAGACTCATTTAGGCTTCACCGTTCATCAATTTCGAACACTGGCTACCTTCGTTGACCATCTCCCTTTTTTTCTGCGCCTGAACCCCCAGCTGACGGTGTAGATCCCCCTGGAAGCTGTGGTTAATGCCTTTTATCGCCAGAAAAAAGCCTCAGTTTTCGATTGGAGAGAGATGTTTTTTTCTTCTTATTTTTATGGAGCAGGAAGTCAAGTTGTTTGTTGTTTACAGACTGAATTTAAATCAATTTTATAAGCTTAGTTTTATAAAATTAACTAGGAAAAATATGTCTTATATATTACTTGCAATTGGTGGATGATTCTGAAGCTTTAAAAGTGTCATAGAATGAACTTTTCTAAATACATTTCCAGTTCTCAATTCGGTGATCATGAGTTAATAGATAAAATCTTATACGAAGTATCAAATAATACTAAAAAATTCCTGGAGTATTTGACTGGAAAAAGAATTAACTGTTATTGATCATCAGGACTAAAACATAAATGCCACTTACCCAAACAATTCAATTAAAATTAGATAAAATTCCCTTTGTGTCAAGAGTATGAAAGATCAAAAAGACGATGATAAAAAGACACAAATATGAAAAAGTAAAAAACCTTACAGCTGTTTCAAAGGCCAAAATGGCCAAAAAGGTTTTTTGTTTTTCCTCTGATGAAGGAGGCCATTTTGGCCTTTGAAACAGCTATAAGGTTTTTACTTTTTCGTATTTGTGTCTTTTTAAGGTAATTTTTTTATCTTTTATACTTCAACTAAAAGAAAATTAAGCTATGTCAAACCTTTTCTGTTGTAGATGCTTAGGAAAATAAAACAAAAGTAATAATTTTTGAGGGGTGATTTTAGGCTATTAATAAGAGAAATTAATGAAAGAGTAACTGTTTTATTCATGCATGGCAACGTAACATATCAATATATAATAAATTATTCATAGAGTGATAGTAAATTAATACGTATTTATTGGAACAAATCAGAATGTTGTTATCTAATATTTTAATAATTTTTAAATTTCGTAAGGTTAAAAGTGGATTCGTGAGAAAATAATTAGAAAAAAAATAATTGGAAACCTTTGCATGCGTCGACGTAAATAAAAACATTAAGTATTAATTAAATGCATTAATACTAAACAAATAAATGTACCAGATCATTCACACAGGACAGCTTCAGTAATTAAGATTCCCTTTCAACAGAAACCACATACACCGACGAATGAATTGGCATATAAAAATAATTCAACAGCAACACCCCCCCCATTCATTCCGGACAACAAAATAAACGACGACGCCCGTCAAAACTCTCATATATCCGCCAAATCCCCTGCAGCTTTGCCGCATCATTCGAAGAGAGGCAGTAGCAGTCATTTTAATTACGTTACTCCTATTAGCCCCAGCGTTAAGTAATTAGGTTAGGTTAGTCTTCGCGAGCATCAATTATGAGCCCGCGTTACGAGCAGTTGGACATTCCGAAGCGAATTTGTTGCTAGTATTTATGTTTTATGATGACGAAAGAGCTTATAGGGGGGTTGAGCTCCTAATTTATGTAAATTACCCGACGGTGTTTCGTCTAAAACGCACTTTTTCCCCACCGGCGTGTCCGAAATGCTGTTGGAGTTTCTTGGGGCCTCCCTAATGTAAAAGCGTTCACTATGGTGGAGTTGGGTTGTTTTGATACTGCTTAGGGTGATTATAGTTTCATTAAGCGTTAGCGAAGTTTTTAGGATCGTGTTGGTTCGGGAACTACTAGGTGATGTTTTGCTGTGCTCAGATTCATTAAAAAGAAATGAACGCCGTTCGTGGTATTGGAATGTAGTATGTTTTTTAATATTTTATGTTGGAATTTTTATGTTTTAATTACGTTAAAGTTCCTGCTAAATACCGACAAGCTCTTTTAAACGCCGTATATTGAACTGTCGACATTTTTTAAAATTTTTATTGAAAAACCTATCGGATTCGAGCAAACATTTTAATATATTAGTATGGAATTATTTGGAAATATTTCTAGTTTTTGATGTACAAAAGAGAATGGCGTCATTTAGCAAAACCATTAAATGAATTTAACTTATTTTATAAAAATGCGAAATTAAAACTAAAAATAATTGCTTTTTAATGTTATACGTTGCCCAAAAATGAGCAAATAAACTCTTTAAAACTCGTAAAGGAGGTGATCAAGTGAATAACATTTATTTAAAATACTAGGGGGCTCTGCCCCCTGCTCGCTATCGCTTACCAAGCTCCGGAACTGCTTCGCAGTTCTTTGAAGATCGCTTCGCGATCTTAGCGAGCAGAGCTCGCTTGTTTCATCTCAACAATCCAGGCTCGTCGGCTTAGTTAATGCTCCTTTGATACCGAAGCTACTCATCTCTCTAGTTTATCAATGATTTAATTCGAATCATTCATTCCCTCGAAGATATCAAAATAAAACTGTTTCTAAAATATTCATCTCTTAACTTCAGTTCTTTTTTCTTCAATTATTGAATAGAAATGTTTTAAAAAATATCAAGCAAGTCTACCAATCATCATCAACCAACTTAGAGTAAAAACAAGCCTTTAAGAAACTTTAAATTTTTAATATGCACTTAAATATCTAGTGAATCGTCGGAAATTAAAGAAATAAGACTCATAAAAATAAGCTGTTTCCCTAGTGAAAGACCAGAAAGAGAAGAAAAAATTGAAACTTTGAATCTCAATAATTCTAAAACTGATTCGAATTTTTTAAAAAACGAAACGCCAATATTTTTATAAAAAATAACTGTATATGTGTCTAAAATATTGTACCTCTATCATGATTAGTTTTTATTTTATAACGAAAAAAATCGAAAAATTGTCAAAAATTTCGAAACTTTAAAATTAAATTACTCAAAAACTAATTCGAAATTCGAAAAAAGAGCGATGAGGTGCAAAAATTCATGCCTAAGAGTATGTGTATGCAAAAAATCACGTTTCTGCTGTAAATAGATTTTGCTGGAGGCGAACTCGCAGCAGAAAAAAATAATTTTCGACTTTGACATTAAATAACTCCAGAACTAATTATCTAATTAATTAGGTTTTGGAAGGAAAATGATTATCATGCATTTGTCTACCAATGGTCAAAATTTCATAAAATTCCTTTGAATAGTTTTTGCGTAGTTAGAGTTCAAAATGTTCAAAAATAAAATTTTCAAAATCAGCGGCGGCGGAGGCGGCGACAGCGGCGGTCACTGTTACTTTTTTTTAATATAGAGAGACAAAAGTAAAAAGGGTGCGAACAAAGGGATAAATTGATAATAATACATTCACAAAATTTACGAAGTAATAAACTGCAAAGAAATAAAGTAGAAAAATTACTGCACACTATAAGTAAATAACTGCCTGGGAAAGTATTTAAATAAATGATAAGGGAAGTTTTCCATGCTATGAAAAGAAATACATTCTTTAAGTTCATTTTAAATATAATATTTTTAATATTTTATCTATGTATATTTATATACGGACAATGTGTTTAAAACCGTTAAATCTATTTATTGTTTACGTTGGATAAATTTTTCAGGTCTGGGATTTTTATAAACTACATTATGTGCTGTGAGACTATTGCGCTTCATGCGACTAAAAACGTTTTGGCTAGGCTCTCACTGAGACTTTCGTCGCAGGGACCTGCCTCTCGTGCTATGGCAATCGGCTAAGAGTCTCGTCACCTAATGCGCGCTATAGCTTCTTGCCCTAGCTCGATTGACAATTATTTTCCCAGTCGTGGTGACAAAAGTCTCAGTCCGCTATTGAAATATAAAAAATTAATAATAAAATTGACTTAAAATATTTTTTAAATACTTACTAACTAAAAAACCCAAAACTACAAAATACCATTGTAAAACTTGCAAATTTTTAAACTTTTTCTTTTTTTGAGGTATGAAAAAGTGTTATTTTCACATGTTAATTTCTCCGTGAATATTTACGATATTTTCTTGGAATTTTTTTCAGTGAGTTCTTCATAACATTGGTAACACTACTATTACTGAGGTTTTTCTTATGTCTTTTAGTTTTTAATTAATTTTTAAAACCTTTTTATTTCGCCACTAGGGGAGCTGAGCGTCATCTCAGTGGATTCTCCAGGGTGATTTACCTAGGGGATGACCTTACTTTCATGACCCTAGGAAACGCACGTTGGTTCTAAATAAAAGCCGTGAAACGGACTTTTGTAACACCCTGCATTATCAGAATACTTGAAAGTACTAAATAATATATTCTCATAGTTATCTTCCATAGCCTCAATTAGAATAATTTCCGTTCCAACAAAAATGTTCATAATTTTTTAAACAATATCAACGCATTTTTCATTCATAAAACAGAAAGTCATTCACTGAGACTTCAAGGTCCTGTATTAAGAAGATTCCACCAACCAAGACCGTCTTCGAGTGTAAAACTAATTACAAAAAAAGCTCACAACCTCTCAACTCAGCACACGTCCCGACCATTTGATGGCCGTCACACAACCTGCTTTTTTTTACGCTCAAACCCTGAGTGGTAAAACTTAAGGTTCCAAGAGAGGAAGGCAAAGAGCAGTGGAACTGATTTCTTATTCTAGAAATCCCACTCAAAACTAAGCCATTTCCTTCACCTTATTGGTGACCACTTTTTTCCTACTCCGGAGTCAATTATAAGGAGAGGTCGAAGGTACGTGCCTGGGGGGGAGAACGCAAAGGGGGGGATTAGTCGGAGTTGGGTTGAGTTGTTCCGCTCCTGGCTCGCTTCATTTCTCTTTTATGACGGAAATTGTAGACACGCAAGTAGATGAGGAATTAAAGGATTGAGGGAAAAAGTTTCTGAGATAAACGAGAGAAAAGCGGTTGTGGAGGAGTTGGAAAGTTAAAACAAACTTTGGAAGTCGTAGAAATCTAGTGCTGGGTCTAAATGATTCATCGACTTTGTGATATCTGTTCTTGTGGAGTTTACTTTCATTTTTCGTTAGGGTAGTGAGAGTTGAGTTCTTCGAAGTGTGGTGAAGGAGTGCAACTACTTTTGATTAGAATCTAGCTCTATGTGTTTTTCCATACACAAAGTCAAAATGGTGTTGAATTTTACATTTATTTTAAAATATACTATAATTTAATGGATGTCAAAATTTCTTTTATTTGTATTAATTTCTTTATTCCCATTAAGTGCGGGAATTTACTAAAATTGCTTTAGAGAACTTAATGAAACACCATTAAAAATATTAATGTGTTAATATTTGGAGTACGAAAATAGTTTTGTGCATGTTTATCAAGAAAAGAATATAAAATGTACTTGAACCGAGAACTTTTTGTACTTGAACCCCTTAACACTAATATAGGGGAGAGCGGGGCACCTAGGGACACTCCAATTTTAAGGAAGTTATGAACTCTTCAACGTGTTGTCTTTGGTGCGTCTGGATAATTATTTACATCAGTTTTTTTGTTTTGGGTTGGGCAAATAAGTTATAATTCTGGTTTCAAAAGCACTTCTTAATAAAAAGATGATAAAAATTATGAATTACTTTTATTTCATCATTTTTGTCATGTTTGAATTTTAAATATGTTGGATGTCTAATCTATTAAAATTAGACATAGCTTTTTCATTATTTGTGTTATTTTTATGTTTTTCAAAATAAAAGTTATAATTTTTGTACTGTTATTGAAAGTGTCCCAAGGTGGGCCACTAGTGCGGGACCTTGGGACATTAAAATATGTTTTTTAAACAATTTGTCATTAGTAATTCCCTAAAAGAGAAAGCATTGGTCGACATTTGTTTAATTATCTTCACAAAGGAATACATTTAATATATTAGCTGTGTTTGAATAAATGTCTTTATATAAAAAAATAGAAAATAATATTTAGTAAATATGTCCCCAGGTGCCCCGCTCTTCCCTACTGTTAAAGAATTATTCTTTAATGGTTTGCTTATGGAAAATATATTTTTCAACGTTCTTCTATAAATAATGTTTTTAACTTTCTTTTCCTTCCAGTTACTACCATGATTATAAAATTCAGTATCTGTGCTAGACACATTTTAAATTCATTGAGGCGTATTTCTTCTTACGTAGCTATTATACTTCATAGAAATTAATGAACGTTTACAACAAAAAATATAAGGTAAAGAAAGCGAGTTTATAAATGGCATCTTCTATACTATGGCTAATTAAATATTGCCTTTGTGCTTAAAGTGTTTCCATAAAATAGTATCTGATACAGTAATAAACTTTTGACTAAAAACGTTTAATCGTTTTTTTAATAAATAAAAAGAATATAAAAGAGAAATGTGCGATTTGTGAAACTATGAGGGAAAATAAAAGATGTACGAACTAAACAAGATACAAGAAAATTAACTATCTGAGAACTTAAATATTAAACAAGATAATTTTTATATTATACAGCTAATATATAATTCAGGCGTAATAAAGTTTAAACCATCCATAAATGAAACATTAATCATTAATTAGTTGGTTGGGAAAATATCTAAAACTGGGAACTAAAACTTTTCAATAAGTTAAATTTATACGAGATGAAACAAGTTATTTTAAATTTCTACTAAAAAAATAGCTATGTATTGACAAGGAAAATAATAATTTCTTACTCAAGTTAAATATATGCCACAGAACTTATCTTTTCCAAATATCATTTTCTGCCTACACAATTTAAAAAATATAAGTACTTCTAGGTACACCATTTCCATTCGAGATTGTGCATTCATATCTAATAATAGCGTAAGACACACTTACTAACCCAAAGCATAAAAAACACACTTTAAACACGCCATTCAAATACTCAATGCCCGGGGAAACGGTAGAAAAAGAACAACAGCATCCATTTTGTGTTTCTTGCCGTCTTCATAGCTTCGCCAGCTGTTCTTTGATGAAGAAAATTCAGTGATCCATTTCCTTGATTTTTGCGAAGGAAGAAGGGAAAAAATGCGTGACTCCTTCTCCGTTATCGCTGAATGAGAGAATAAAGAAATGGGATTTAAACTTTCAAAGTGGCGCAGTGAACCGGGTGAATATGAACAGAAATAAGAGAATGGGGCATTCTGGGAAGCGCGTGGAGTTTCCAATGCTATTGAGCAGATGTTTTTATATGAAATGGATAGATTTCTGAATGTGCGTTGAAGAAGAAAAATGTGCAAATTTTGAACATGGCTGAGTTTTTCGATTCTTATAATGCTTCCAAATAAGCTCGTTTTACTTAAACTTCCGCATTATTTTGAATGATAGGAGTGGAAAGTAAATGCATTTTCCGATGATATAAAAGCTATTTCAGGGCATTATTGCTGATCGTTTAGATTGCAATGTGAAGGTAACTAAATTTTTTTTAGAAATGTGAGTGATATCTATTTAGTTTCAAATAAAGTTCTTTTTTAAGAAATTTCTATTTAAAATTTCGGTACTACAGGGTACAGGGTGTCCCAAAAAAGACTGACACGAAAATAATAAGTAGTAAAACAAGATTTTTATGAAAATAAATTGCCCAAATCAGCGATCAATCATAAAAATTGGCACTCTTTTCAACCCTTGGCGCTGTTCATTCCGTGCAGGGATTGTAAATATGCACCCCGCATATTCAACCTAACCTTATCAATATTTATAGATTTTGTATAACAGTTTTTGTACAAAGGTAACTGTCCAAAATCATTCAAATAGAAATTATTTACTGAATCTAAAATAATAAAATTGAATGTATACATGGTATACCTACGTAAAAAACCCAGAGAAAAAAAGGCTATGTTTCGAAAACTTTTAATGACCCCTTGAACTCGGGTGAGATCTGCTCACCCGATTGTCACAAAAAATACATTTTGCAAAATAACAAGTTTTTAAAAGAAAGACTAGATACACGTATATTTAAAAATTCTAATAATATAAAAATATAATTAAATGAAATTTAAAATTTTAAACATGTAATTAAATATATTTTAAAATATTTTTATTTGAAAGTTAATCTTGCTTTTAAATAAAAAGTTTCATGGAATACTATTGTTGTTAAAATAGTCTCCATGGAAATGAAAACGTAAATAAAAAAACGATCTTTTATTGTAGCTTCAAGAAAGTTGATTTAAAAAACAAAAACAATTGAAAATGTTTTAAAGCCATTTCAACTCGAAATATAGATTTTTTCATAAATTGAAAATGGAATACGCTTTAGTTATTGAATAATTTCACAGAAAAATTTAATTAAAATCCTGTATGATTAATCAAGGGTTCTAAACGGGCATATTTTAAGTAATTTTGGGGGATTTGTTTCTAATTTTTTAGTGGGGATCATGAGGTTAAATTTAGGATGCGTTCAAATATTATGATGCTTGACAACTGGATGGATTTTAATACCTTTCACCTGGTAAAATAAGGTATAAAATGTATTGGAAATTTTAAAAAAGAAATCTTAAAGCTATTAACTCCACCCGTGCAAGGCCGGGCATATCAGCTAGTAGCAGATAAAACGGGATTATTAAGACTATCAGAATGCGTAGGTCTTACAACAGTTAAATTTCCTTTTTATTCTTACACTACTTTTAAGTAATCTCTAACAAAAACAAACTTATTTGGCATTAAATTCGCATAAAGCTGCAAAAATATGTGAATCCTTAATCAGTCTTTAGGACAATTTTAAAACCATTAAATTAAAAAAAATAAAGAGTTAAAGATAATATTACTTTTTATCTACAAAATTAAATTGCATAAAGCTTTACTTTAAATATATTTATTGACGTTCATTCTATAAGTAAGCGTGTATTGAAATTTAACTTAGATAAAGAATTTAAAATACTTTTGTTCTATAATTCAAAAATGATTATCTAGAAAATGGATTTCACAGTTCATTCTAGTTTTCTCAGTTAGAGAATTCAGAACATTTTCAATGCGAAGGTGCTGAAAGTATTTAAGAATTTCATGAATGCGCTTTGAAATGGAATATGATAGGGAGAAAAATCTTTTGTTTAAAATGGAATTCCATTTACGTAGATTTCAGGTATGAGAACTGATCTACATATAATAGTTTTTAACACAGTTAAAATCAAGTAAAACTAGTAGAACTATTAGAACGATAAATATAGTGGAGAACATTATTTAGAAAAACCTTTTTGCATTTAACATTTATCCTACATTCTATTATCGATTATAAAGATTAAAACAATGTATGAAATATGAATGCGGGGGGACTTCCTCACTGTCTAATGAGCGGACTTGTTGTGGTGAGAGAGGATGCATGATTAGCCTTTTAAACAACGCAATTCAAATTTCGAATTAAGGGCTCTGATTTTTGGCTTAAATGGCTTGTTTACTCGACAACTCTCTTAAAAGCGTCTCTGCGCATCCAGTTCTGTCCAAAATTCTGTCCAAACTGCATCATGCCGCTTGTCTCGCGTCCCATTCTAATCCTATGGAGGGCATGAATCGCCTGTGGCGAACAGAAAACCTTTTTACCGATCTGCGCACGCTATACTGAGTTGTCGCCTCTCTCTCGTATACAGACTCTCTAATACCAACTAGAGAGCCTGTATACGAGAGAGAAACGACAACTCGGTATAGCGCGCTGATTGGTGAAAAGAGTTTTCTGTCCGCCGGAGGCGGTAGTTAGGATCCCTCCATAAGGATATGCAAGGGACGCGAGACAAGGGGCTTGTTCTTAAAACTGTAGTTGGAAGGTTTTAACTGCGTGGAGGGATGCGCAGAGACACTTTTAAGTGAGTTGTCGCCTCTCTCAAGTCAGTGATATAGGCTCTCTTATACCAACCAGTTCAGAATCTGAAGATGAAGGAAATAAGAAGAGTTAGAATACAGACAATATTTGGGGGACCCTTACTTTAAAATATTTCAAAAATCAACAATCCCTTAGAGGCATCTCTGCACCTTATTCGAAAACGTGAAAAAGCCTAAAGACCCGACATCAGACCTAAGCCTCGCTATACAATCCCCAAACACAAGAACTGACACCCCACACAACATCAAACGCGTTCACCCGCCCCCAAAAGAACAACCAACCAACCAAGCAGGCTCAACCCAACGCCCCATCCAAATTGTAAAACATCGTACACGTCAAACAACATCAGGCAATAGGGCTACGGGCTAAGATAACAAGAACGCCGCTGAGACAATTTCTGATTCTTCTAGCAGCGTGAATGGGCGAAAATATCTCAAGGAAGCGAAAGGAGAGACGAGAGCTAATATTTGATCTACCGAATAAATACTCTGGGCTTTTGAAGAGTCCCTGAGAGTGTCGAAGAACTCTAGCCGGAATCTTGAATTGAGATAAAAGAGAATTCTTTATTTTGTCCGCGAAAATGTGCATTCCCTTTTCAGGGAAAATCCCTTTCTTTAAAGCCCCGTTTCCAGTTTCTCCCTTCCCGGAACGGTTACGGGTAGTGTTACAGGGGATGGCTTATTCAATATGGATATGTTTTGCGGGGTTTTGAATATGATTTGGAATATCTGTGGGGTTAAGCAGTTTAGTGGGATATTTTTGTGGTTTTTTGTTTGAGGCTTATTGGATTAAAATATATTCTTGTAAAATGTGAGCCAAGTTTATATTGTGTCGTTTCTACGGAAGCGGAGTTATATTATCTTGAAGTATTATTTTACTTCTTTTAAGAAAATGTCTTGTGAAGCATCTGATTGGTTTTATATTTTTAAATACTGTTATAAAATATATGAGGAGCAAACAGTCAAACCGTGTTTTCTCCAAAAATATGAGTTGCTGCTATTTTCATGATCTCCACATTAAACTGCACATGCACAAAATAATGCTATTATCTTCAACTAAAACAAGTTTTAACCTATTCTAAAACTACTTAGAAAATTGATGTTTCAATCAAAAAGTGTTTCCTCTAGAGCTTGTTTTCAGTCAAACAGTGATTCCTCCATTCCACAGTTAATCATAACTGTTCTTACTCGTCACGTGACCCACTCATAGGTTAGCGTAAAGTTGATGATGTAAAAATATTGGTGGGGACTTTTTGATACGAATATAATTTCTAATAATAATATTTCTCTTATTCAATTACAAAATTATATAAAATAACATTTTAGTAAAATATGTATTACCTTATTTTCATTCAAAAAGTGTTTTGTCCATGTTGAAAACATTCAAACCATGTTTCCTTCTATGTGTTGGATCAAAACGAGACTTCTCCTAATTTCAAATGCATTTTTTAATAATTAATTTTAAGTTTTTAGGTAAATTATGACTACAAATCTTCTCAGTTACTCGTTATAGAACTAAACAAACGATAATTAGGTTTTTAAATTAGTTATTTTTTAAGTTATTAGTTTTTTGTGTTTCCTGAAAATCTGTATTTGAAGGAGAAAGCATGGTTTGATTGTTTGCTCCTCATACGGAATTAGCTTCAAAGAGTTAACATAAGAGCTAAGAGATTAAAGTTTATTATCAGAAATTTATCCGACTTTAGTATTTCGAATTTATTTACATTTTGGATAAACAAGCTTCTAAAAAAATTTTCATCTTAAATGTAATATCTATCTTAAAAATAAAGTAATTTTTTACTGTTAAAAGAGTTTGTAAAATAAAATATCTACCGAGGCATAATAGGATATCAGGGAAACATTATGAAAATAGGTTTTACGGATAAAAATAAATTAGTTAATGCGATTAATCCATTTTGAAACTTAATAAACACCCTTAGATGAGGTGCTGAAAGTTTTTAATAAATGTGGTATTTATAAAATGATAGGATATCCAAAGTTTGCATTGAAAATAGAAAGTAGGGATATAGTTTCAGAATAATTTTATTCTTGGAAAATACCTTTCTGGCGCCCGTTATAATCTAGATGGATGAAATATTTATAATGACTTCATAGATTTACAACAATTGGTAAAAGAAAAGAAAACTTCCTAAAAGTAAAAAAAATATACTCTTATATACTTGTATGTCATGAATGCAATGATAACTGAACTAAAAGAGTATGCGTGTTAAGTAGAAATATAATACGTTTGTTTTATTTGTTTTGTTTTCAACTTAAAATAGCATTTCCCCAACCCGAGCATTCGGTGACCTTAATTATTTTTAAAAGATCTTTGTGAATATTTGATAAATGATAGAACCCTAATTTTACTATAAGACATTTATACATTTTATGATATCTGACAGTTAAATATTTGCATAATAGGATACTAATTACAATTACAGAGAAAGTGAGAAACATTCTCCAAAATAATTTTAAACGTAAAAAGCAAAACAGCTCCCAACATAAAACCCAACAGGAAGCAAATGTAATCTAAAGAAATTTTCATAAATTACAAAAAAAAAATTAATATTTTTGAATTTAGTACTTTTAGTTTGACCATTGAGTCATTGATAAAAAACCTGGAGTACTAACTTCTTATACCTAAACATTATGAAAATTGTTACTTTTTTGCGTGTGATTTGCCGTTTAAAGGGACAAAACAATAATACTAAAACAAGGTAGGTCCCTAAAAAACATAATATATTTGTTTAACTCTGTAATTTAGTCATCATTTTCAAAATAAATTTTGTAAATATATCGTTTTTTAGCCTTTGCCCTTAGTTTTATCAAATAAATAAACGCGTTAAGTTGGATTCTGGTAACATGCAAACAATAGGGGAACTTGATCTTTGTCTCTTTTGCGTAATAACACGGTGGCACTCTGAGTTTGTTTGCACTCCAGGCTATTATACAGCTCAGTAAGCTTGACTCATAACACATTGTTATCCTTTCCAAATGATAACCATTTACGCGCCAGAATATGTTTTGAAACAAGACGGGTAAATCGTCAACCAAGCTGAAACAACGATGTTCCATACCCCGTCGCCTACGAGTATCTAGTTCAATCCCCATTCAAACTAAAACGTGTCGAGCCTTCCAAATCGCCTCTTCCATCAATAAGCGAAACAAAAAAAATTACGAACTCGAGATAAATGCCAATGATTACTTAGTGGAATCCAGCGCTTTCTCACCGTAATTACGAAACTATACGTCTTCCCGAAAGTAAAGTTTCACGTGCTTGCACTTTCGAATACCATCGAACGGATTGGAATTATTAAAATGAAAGAAGGGGTTGGAGGGGGGAGGGAAGGAGGGGGAGGTGCGAAAGGGAGGGACAGAAATTCGAAAGGGGCCATCACTCAAAACTCGTAAAGCGGAAACATCAAATTGAACTCTGCATGGTTCTGAAAGCATCGGCACGAAAATGGTGTACATCAATGCTGAGAGGAAGATTATTTGCAAATATATTTCTGGCTGGAATGCTGATAGTAGAGTGGATAAAGTTGGAAGGTTTTCCTCCATAGCTGCGGTATTTTTGTTGATACTTCACATAAATACATATGTAAATATGTTCTTTGGTAGATTCCTTGGGGTAAAATCTCAGAAGAGCTGTTCTTTAATTTTTTTTTATTTTACAAATTCTACGTATTAGAAATCGTTTAAAGCTTTCTTAAGCGAAACATAATATAACTGCAATGTAAAGATGTAGTATTCCTTCTTGTGTTATTTATTTAAATTGGCGTTAGATGAATGTTTTTAAACATGAAAACATTCTTGGGAGTATAATTTTTATCACATAACTTTACGACAAGATTTCTGGAATTTGTATCTAGAAATATGATGTAAAATTTTGAAACTAGGTATGCAGATTTAATGTATTTAAATTTCAAATTTGGGAATGTTTCATTAAAAAACAGTTCATTTTCATGATTAAATTATGAAATATTACAAAAAATAAGTATAATGGAGCTTTTTCAATTACATTGAAATGATTGTTTTACCAATGATTGTTTTACCTACAGCAGTAAACAGTTAAAAGAAAATAACTGGTCATGGAATGCTTCTATTGGAGCATTTGCAATCACATGACAGCAACAGATACCGCCACGCCCAGCAACGGCTTTAGCAACCGACTGTTTTACCTACAGCAAGGAAGAAATAACTGGTCATGACATCACCTAAAAACACTCTATTGGATGCCATAAAACTAGTAAAACAAATTGCACTATCCAACAATAAGCTCCGTTTTTATTAATATAACACCCCCAATACTTTTAATAAACTATATTTCAAATAAGAGAACTTCGTCTATTTTCATCACGGAACTTTTTATTAAATTTTCAAATTTAGAGATAAAATAAACAATATTCTAATCAATATTTAACGCATCCATAATAATAGACTAGATTTTTCAAGAAACTTTATGAAGCCCTACTATAGAAGATATTATTAAAATGGAAATGAGTGGAAGAAACTCAGAATACAATAGCAATAAACACGAGCTATACTAGAAGGAAATGTTTCTAAATCAACTTTCTTTTTGATTAAAATCTGAGGACGATTTTTATTGAGTCATACTAAGATAATTTCTACTTCTACAACCTCACTTTTAATGAAAAACTGAAAAATACGCTTCTCAAAAGAATACCTAAGCTTTTTTTTTAGTTAAAAACACCTACCTAGAAAATATTAATACCACCCTCTTAACACCATTAAAAATACAGCACTCATCACAACTTCCGAAGCACATGCGACGCCGGCAAAACTCCAAAACCCACTTAACAGTCATAATTGAAAACCCCACTTAAAATATTCATTACACCAATGAAACAAAAACGACAGGAAACTAATTCAAAAACCTAGGGAGAGAAATAATATATACTTCAAATGAGGGACTTTAATAAATCCATAGTACGAATCCGTCCCAATTGCAGCAGTGTCTGATGGAAACAAAAATAATTAAATCCTCACAAATAAAACAAGGAAACCACTCTGTACATCAAAGTGAAGCTTTTTAATTAAGGAACCAGGTAAATCCTCCTCGCCCGATTGGTTGAAAAATGGAACAGGCAATGCGCCATTCTTCCCGTGAATTAGATTTATCTTCATTTTGGCTCCCCCGCCGATTTAACTGCCATGCCTTATCGCTGTGTGACAAGCGAGGGAGAATCTCATTTTCAAAATGGATCCTGCCTCGTTATTTTGCTTCGTATCGGTGCCGTCAGTCGGTCTAATTATCTGATCATAATTCCTGGCGGTGTAGTTTTTGGAGCTCTGGAGTTTGTATTGCTGTGTTATGCTAACTATATCGTTGCATGCCATATGTATTTCTGGAGTACGTTAGAGTGGAGATAAAGTGAGGTCATGTCTACTAGAGAGCTCTGTTTCAAATTTAGTTTCATGTAAAAGTCTGAATACTTTTTGTGTGGTCCTTTTTTGTGTGATATTTTATTGATGAGGTCTTTTTTGTGTGCGTTGTATACAAATCACAGTAAAAAAACTGTACGAATGAAAAATCGCACAAAATAGTCGCACAAATAAAAAATCGCTCAAAAAAGGGACGGACTAAAACTAGAGAGCCTGTATACGAGAGAGGCGACAACTCAGTATAGCGCGCGCAGATCGGTAAACAGGTTTTCTGTTCGCCACAGCCGGTTCCCTCCATAGGATTAGCATTGGACTCAAGACAAGCTGCATGATACAGTTTGGACAGAACTGGATGCGCAGAGACACTTTTAAGAGAGTTGTCGTCTGTCTCTCGTATACAGGATCTCTAACTAAAACAGGCTCGATTGTATATTCACCGTATTTCACTGTTTTTCTACAGTTTTTTTTACAGTGTAGTACCTAAAATGAAATGCATTTAAAACAAGACTATATAATCCTAAGAAAATTATATTTTTTATTTATTAATATCAGTGAAAAACTGTTTGCTAAATTTATATCACGAAATTTAAAAAAATCGACATAAACGAGAGAAATCTCAGAAAAAATATTTACCTACATATAGGCTACACTTGCAGGTCTACTATTAGCCAACCGCAACGAGAAAAACTTTGACACATAAAACCAAAACTATGATAAGAAATTTAAATCTCAATGATAGTCACACAGATTTGGCACGTGACGTTTTTTCAGTGTTTATGAATTACCCAAACACCCCGAAATTGAGGGGATCCGTTTCCATAACAATTACCACAATATGGTACTACAACGTCAAAAGTTTTACACGAGGAGGTCGGATGGGTCACAAGGGATTGCGACTCTCCATTAAGGAACCCCAAATCATTCATCCCCTTTAACCGATTTCTTAGTTCTCTAATAGTTTCTCGAAGTCTTGATAAAAATCTAGTAGCAATTACTTTTTTATTAATATGATTATGATAGTGAGTTACAAGTAATCACTTGATAAGTTTGGATGAGTTTCTAAATTTGTGGCCGGTCCCTTTTTCAAAGTTCAAAAATGTTATTAATCGTAAATAATGTAACAAACGGATATTTCACAGCAATATAGTAACAAAAGGATATTTCACAGCACACACACTTTACAACCCGTTCTGCTGTAGATCATCATAGATTGTCATCGGATCACTATGGGAAATTAGGGGAGGCTAGTACTGAAATGGATAAATTGGAATATTTTTTATTTAACTTTTAGTCATTTTTAACAATATTTTTTCGGCGCTAGAAGATGTCTAAGTCAGCTTAAAGGGTTCAGCATGGTCAATTTTCATAGAAACACCTAACTTCCATGACCCTAAGAGACCCATTTTCAATACGAACACGAACTGATAAAACCCCTTTATAGTAATTAAATGTTCAACTAACGTTCTCTCTACACAAGCTATAAAAGATCCATACATAAAATGCTTAATCTTCAAAACCTCTGGATTTCACTCTAAAGGCTTTAAAAATTTGGGAATATTTTAACTGGAATAAATATTTGAGTATGGAGAACTCAAATTGGGATAATTGAATCACTTATACCTTTTGGAACAATTGTTTTGTATTTGGTCATTTTTTAACTTTCAAACAATAATTATATCACTGATCCTATATAAATCCTATTAGATAAATGTCTGTCTTCTATTGAGCACTCTGACTCACTTTTTCGACCCTTTCAGTCATACAGCCTCCTCGAAGTTCCATCTCGGGTGGCTTAGGATTGAAAAGGTATAACCAGATCAGGAATTGTAAATCGGCCTACAGACGTCACATTTATGATAACCTAGTTTTCCCGGACTTTATAGATTATATTTTAGTCCCGATTATACTTTTTTATTTTATGTATATTAAAATTACAAATCTCCCGCCTGTTGGATTAATTTTTATCAGTAAAAATACGTATACCTACTAGGATTAAATGGTGATACCCAAACTAAGAAAACACATTATCTTTAAATTGCATATTGTAAATCATTGTAATAAAATTTTAAAACCATACCGCTATGCCATTCAGATGGAAAAATAAAGGATAAGGTAATTATACAGGGTGTCCCATAAATGTTGGGTCACACTTCTAGGGGGATAGTAGACACCTAGATGAGTCAGAATCACATAGGATTTGGGGGTCCCAGATCTAATCCCAGGGAGTTAAAAATGGAGCGACACCCCAAAAAAATTATTGAAAAATTCAATTTGTAGAAAAACTACTATTGGAAAAAATTTAATTATGGTCTCAAAAATTGTGGTTTAATATGATCTTTAAAACTATCCTAAAAGTTTTCAGTTTAACATTTCTTTATTACAAAAAAGTTTAAGAACCACACAAAAATGTGAAAACTCTGCCTAATTTTATTTTGTATTTCGAAATCCTTTCTTTTGATTTAATAATCTGAAAGATCATAGTTGAAACCCTTAAGTCCAAAGTGTCACGTAAAACCATCAATATTAAATGCTTCAGATCCTGTTAAAACATGGTTTAAGTCCGTTTTTTGCTTCCGTAAACTGCCGTTTTGGAAACGGCTATAGGAAACCAGTTTGCGCAGGCAAAAAACGAACTTAAACAGGATCTCAAGAGTTTAATATTGACGGTTTGGTATGGGACCCCCAAATCCTACTTGTTTCTGACTCGTCTAGGTGTCTACTATCCCCCCTAGAAGTTTGACCCATTATTTATGGGACACCCTGTATAATAATGTAAAAGCTATACTCGAATATAAATTCTCGAAATGTGTTGACAACATTGCTATTGTATTATTGAATTTATCATCTATTTTGTCCCAACAGTTTATAAAAAATACTAATAGCCTTCCAACAGAAATTTAATATAGCCCTACCATTTCTAAAAGACATTGATTTAATTCTCCCCCTTTACAAATCCTGCAAACTGTTATCTTTCACGCATGAAATAGATCATTATGAATCTAAAAACGACATCTGACATTTATCACAACAAAAATCAACCAGACTCATCCATATTACTTGATAGCCATTCATATTTATATGCGTCAACCTCTATCCTGCCAAGTTGTTGCAGTACTTAATTTCAGTGGTATCATCAATATAGCTTTGTAAATATTCCTATCATCAGTCAAATGCATTAGCATTTCTCTGCTGCTGCAAATATTGAAGCAAAAGGATTTTCGTTCCTTTGAATTTCCTTCTAACAATTAAACTCTCATCTGTATTCGGGTTTGGATATCCAAGATCGCCATTATGTAGATTGGTTGAAGATGCTTTAGGTCATTTTCAAATATATCCCATTCTTAGAATAAAATCTTAAAAGGGGCATTTAGGAATAGGCAGAATAAGACACCATATTTTACTCTGTAAAATGATATTTTAATTGAAAAAATGTAAAATATAAGTAGAATTTCGGATGAAAAAATGATTCCCAAAACACGATTCTAAACAATTAAGACTATAAGCAGAATTAAGAAATAGATACTTACTCCTTTTATTTAAAATTAGGATGTATTAATTTATACTTAAAAGAAAGAGTCTCTCTATTCTAAAAAAAGTTTCTGGCTAACGGTTTCCAGAGAAAAACGTTTTAATTACTGAACCGAATGTTACATATTTGGTATCAAAATGTTCGGATTCTTTCCGGATTTCCGAGTAAGCTATTGAATTTTTTTTTAAAATTCTCAATTTGAAAATATTTCCATTTTTTTAGATTATGGATAAGGTCGCAGTTAAAAAGCAAGAAACTATGAATTTTAAAACAATTGAAAACATATTTCACTGGTTTTTTAATACTCAAATCTCTCTACATTAAAAAAAAAGTAACAGTGACCGCCGTCACCGCCCCCGCCATTGATTTTGAAAATTTTATTTTTGAACACTTTGAACTATCACTACGCAAAAAATAGTTGAAGGAATATTATGAAATTTTTACCATTGGTAAACAAATGTATGAGGGTCATTTCAGTTTCCAGACCTAATTTATTAGATAATTAGTTCTGGAGTTATTTAATGTCAAAGTCGAAAATTATTTATTCAGCTGCGAGTTCGCCCCCAGAAAAATCTATTTACAGCAGAAACATGATTTTTTGCAGACACATACTCATAGGTATGAAGTTTTGCACCTCGTCACCCTTTTTTCGAATTTCGAATTATTTTTGGAGTAATTAAATTCTAAAGTTTCGAAATGTTTTACTCTTTTTCGGTTTTTTCGTTATAATAGAAAAACTAATCACGGTAGAAATATGATATTTTAAACACGCATGCAATTATTTTTCATAGAAAGATTGTCGTTTCGTTTTTAAAAAAAATTCTAATTAGTTTTAGAATTATTAAGATACCAAGTTTCAATTTTTTCTTCTCTTTCTGGTCGTTCACTAGAGAAACAGGCGATTATTTTTAAGAGTATGACTTCTTATTCCCAATGATTCACTAGATACACACGTGCATTTTATAAATTTAAAAGTTTTTTTTAATGGCATGTGTTTTTTCTCTAAGATGGTTGATGGTATTTAGTAGACTTTCTGGATATTTTTGAAAACATTTCGGTTAAATTATTGGTAAACTAAAAAGGAATATTTTAGTAACAGTTTTATTTTGATATTTTTGTAGTAATGGTCCGCATTAAGTTATTGATAAGTTAGAGAGATAAAAGGTTTTTATTTTAAATGATCAGTAATTAAGCAGACAAGTTTCAGGTTTTACTGGATAGTTGAGAAAGAATACCCCTGAGAAGTACTACCCCTGTTTTAAGAATGTTTTTAAAAGTGAGTAAGTGCAATGAGCTGGGTTTTGTGAGGTATTGCGAAGCAGTCCAAAAATGTCTGCGTAAGCAGTTAACGAGGGTTGGCGAGCGATAGCGAGCAGGGGGTGGTAGCCACCTAATGATATAAAAATTCTGTAATCTTATAAATAATTAAAATTTTTATTAAAGCATTTAAATAAATACCTAAATTAACGTTTAATGATATTTAGCATGTTTTTTAAACATTTTATCTCTAAATGGTGGTAAACTGTTCAAAGAATTTTATTCAGAAAGGTTAAATAATTAAATTATGTGTGATATCTTTATTTAAGTTTCTATAATATCATATAATACATTTTATTGATTTATACAATGTCATATATACCAAGGCTCCCTGATGACGCAGTACAGAGTATTGTAATGGTTTATTCCTCTCTATTAGGCAATTTTTCTCAAATAATAATTTTTTATTTTTATTCTTAAATAGTTTATTATTTAAAACACACTCTGTTTTACAAAAGGTTACTAAGCTAAAAAATGCTCTTCATCTTTTGGAAACGTATATTACAAAGGCCTGAGGTAAAGCCAGAAATTAATTTTAAAAACTATCTTTGTTGATTCCATCAATTTTTACACATCTGCAACAAAATTAAAATTCTTTTAACATTAGTTTAATAAAATGTATTAAAACAGCACTTACAAACATCTAATTAAGTCCCATTCATCAATGAAAAGTTCCTCATCGCAAATAAGTTTACCAAACACACACAGAATTCACATTGAACCCAAATCATTCAAGGGGATAATTCAGGCATCTATCAAACGTCTACGCAACTCATATCCCAACAAATATACATCATCAGCCTGCCAAGCAAATATTGGTTGGAAAATTAAACCCACTTCAAAGTGTTATGAATTAAACACTTGCTCTTGATTTATCGCGATCCTAACAACCAAGGCATCTCTAAACATTTGCTATGTAAATGACGAATAATGGTTATTATTACATTAATCAAGCTCGTCCTTATCACCGGGAGCTAGCTCACTTTTCGGCAACTGGCCTAATTATATGCGATAAAATGAAATGGAGTTATGAAACATGCGTGAGGAAGATTAGAAATATCCGGCAAGAAGTTCTGGGGGAAATTTGAATTTCCTGTAATTTATTATTTTGGCTTGTTAAAAGTGTGTTATTAATTTTTATTGCTTCTGCGAAATGGAAAGTGGATTTATAATCGTAGACAAGTTTAAAAGCTTATTTATTTTGTTACATTATAATGGTGTGCTGTGTTCATTTACCCTTTTTACCCTGTTCATTTTAACCCTTTCTGACTTAGCCACCTCATATTAACAAAAGGATTCTATAGCACAATCTAAAATAGTTAAAGTTTCTTGGTTTAAAGCACTTTAAAGAAATTTGATAACGTATTCTACGAAAGTTGATAGATTTATTGTTATTGTTAACTGGATATGTTTTTTGGTAAAAATTTTCACCTTATTTCACCGATGAGCGAGAGGAATATTGCATGTATTCTGTATTTAAAATGTTTCCATTAGAATTTACTTAAGAGGATGAATGGGTTCTCCAAGTAAGTTTTAATGTGAAAAAAGGCAAAGCTCATATAGCGAAGCTTAAAGGATAGAGTAAGTAGTTCTAAGGATTGGTGAAAAATATAGTGTTTTTGTCTTTCAACTAACTAATTTGGTTTACAAAAATTTATATTAAGTGAGTGATATAATTGGAAAATACTTAAGGTCATTATGTGCTATCTGATTAGCGGTTAAACAGCACTCAAAGTAATGGATTCCACCAATCAGAGTTAGCGATTCCTTCTACGATTGGTGGTTAACCGCTGATCTGGAAGCTTATAATACGGTCGTTAATCTTTCATACGCCATTTTTTATTATGAACATTACCGCAATACCTTAAATACCTTTATATTGCTTTAAAATAATATGCATAACCCCAACTAATTTTACTCTGAATCAGTTGAAAACCCCAGTGTAACAAAAGGGTTTATCCTAAAATCCTTTTTTATATATTTTTTTCGAAACAGTTTAAAATGTAATAAGTAAGTTAAAAAACTGGTACATGTGTTTACCTACCAATTGTCATGTAGATCACGCTACATCAATGAATAAAATCTCAAAAACAATTTATTTCGTTTGAAATATCATTCCCTCATTTCGAAACAAAAAGTTTCCTAAAATCTTCAAGATAAATTATATATCAAAAAGACTGTAACTTCAAGAGATAATAATATAATTTTGCCATTATACAGGGTGTCCCATAAATAGTGGGCCACACTTCTAGAGGGGATAGTAGACACCTAGACGAGTCAGAATCACATAGGAATCGGGGGTCCCAGACGAAATCCCAGGGAGTTAAAAATGGAGCGACACCCCAAAAAAATTATTTAAAAATTCAATCTGTAGAAGAACTATTATTGGTAAAAACTTAATCATGGTCTCAAATTTTGTGGCTTAACATGATCTTTAAAATCATTGTAAAAGTTTTGATTTTAAAAATTTTTTACTACGAAATAAAGTCAAAAACCACAAAAATATGTGAAAAATCTGCCAAAACTTTATTTCGTATTTAGAAATCCTTTCTTTTGATTTGATAATCTGAAAGATCATGGTTGAAAACCCTTAAGTCCAAAGTTTCACGTAAATACCATCAATATTAAACGCTTGAGATCTAATTAAAGTTTGATTTTTGCTTGCGAAAACAGATACAGAAAAGAAACATTGAGGGAAAATCTACGAATTACGGATTGATGCTCGCTAAATTTCTTGCCATTATTTGCGATACGAGATTCCTCGCCAACTTTCGCCAACAATAGATAGTCCAAGCTGTCTTGTCGATCTGTAGGAGCTTGGTATGTTTCGCCAAACTGGGAGAGAAAAGAAAGTTAGCGATTATCTATCCGTAACTCGTAGATTCTCCCTGAACGTTCGTTTTCTGGAGCTGTTTTCGCACTCAAAATACTAACTTTAACAGGATCTCAAGCGTTTAATATTGATGGTATTTACATGAAACTTTGGACTTAAGGGTTTTAAAATATGATCTTTCAGAAAATCAAATCAAAAGAATGGATTTCCAAATACAAAATAAAGTTTTGGCATATTTTCACATTTTTTTGTGGTTTTTTGACTTTTTTTTCGTAGAAAAAAATTTTAAAGTGAAAACTTCCAGCATAATTTTAAAAATCATATTAAACCACAAAATTTGAGACCATGATTAAATTTTTACCAATAGTAGTTCTTCTACAAATTGAATTTTTCAATAATTGTTTTAGGGTGTCGCTCCATTTTTAACTCCTTTGGATTTGGTCTGGGACCCCCAAACCCTATGTGATTCTGACTCGTCTAGGTGTCTACTATCCACCCTAGAAGTGTGACCCATTATTTATGGGACACCCTGTATAAGGGCTTGGTAAGACCTCATCTAGAATATGCTGTACAATTCTGGGCTCCATATATGAGATAGGATATAGAATTAATTGAAAGGGTTCAGCACAGAGCTACAAAAATAATTAAGGGAATAGCACACCTAGATTACAATGAGCATTTGAGTAGGCTCAACATGTATACACTGGAGAGAAGAAGAAGGAGGGGGGATTTGATTCAGCTCTTCAAGTTCGTAAATCAAGGGGATACAGTAGGTTTAGACTTTAATAGGGATAACAGAACAAGGGGCCATGGGTACAAATTGAATACGACTCATTTCAATCGGGATTTAAGAAAATACTACTACTTCAATAGGGTAATAGATATATAGAACGCATTGCCAGAAAATATAGTATATTCGAAGGGGGTGTATGAGTTTTCGCTAAAACTAGACAGTCAGTGGGAATGGGTGAATTAATAAAAAATGGACCAGCCTTGTTGGGTTTCGATCCTGTTGCTGGTCGACAATATTTGTATTTGTATACTTATGAGGCTAGTTTTGACTGGCAAAATTACATGCTTTGCAAATGTATCCTTGGTATGTATGAAAACACTTTAATTATTCTATATTTGGCTTACAGGATAAATTTGTAGTGCAACTCAACTCTACTCTTAACACAATTCTGCGGCTATTTTATCATTTTTAATTTCTTGTAACTTGGGGGTGGTGCTTCTTTCTTCTTCAGGGTAGAAGGAAAATAGCTTAGGCAATAATGCCCATTGCCCTACCGCCGGTAAGGTCATTAAAACTGGGAGTTTTAAATGGAAATGCCTTTGTGAGGTAAAAATAAACAGGTGGGATCCCAAACTGCCACTAATAATACGTTTAACTTCTTACTCTCCTCATAATCATCACCATGAATGCACTTATTCCCTTCTGACTAAACTACTTACGCCAATTTTTAACCAATGGGATACTTACATCCGGAGAAGGAGACGACCACTGTCGTAGGAGATTTATTATAAGCGAGCGTTGATTGGTTTATCGATAGGACGTATTTCCTAATCTGGGATATCCGTTCGCTCTGCAAACGTTCTGATAGGTCCAAGAAATGGTGTTTACCCTACAACATGTGACCCCTGACGTCATATGAAAGTATCCCATTGCTTTTCAGTGGTGATAATATGGAAATTTGCTCGCGGGTCCGTTTAAAAAATTTTCTTAAAGGGATTTTCTCCTGCAAGCCGACAACCAGACATAACAGGTCCTTTGATGTTAAGCTTCACCTATAATAGGAAACTATCTGTCCTCACAACAGGTCACTTTCTCCCCTAAATGCATTCCATCGCTTCCTTAGACCCATCAGCCATAATTAAACACTCCTCACCAATCCGAAACACAAACTTAAAACTAACCTCTCCTTCAAAAGCCCCCCTTAAACCCTTCACAAAATCTCCTCCGTGTAAAGCCGGGCATTACCATCCTTCTTAACTCGGCCATTACTGTCCATAACACTCGCAAGCCAGCTCCCGGCGTAGGGACAAGAGAGAGAGAGTGGACAAAAGCCGAGTGTTCCACAGATGCCACACACGGCCCTTTGCGTGGGGCATCAATTATGCGCCGTGCTATGAATATTTAAGACATGCCGCATCGTGCCGGGCATATTGGGGGGAATTAATCAGCGGGGCTGGGTTGTTTCGTGACCTTTCTTTCGCAGGGGGTTTCTTCTTTGGAGGAGATGCTGTTTGTGGGTTCTCATTTCCATAATGTGGGGAGGGAAGGGATGGGATTTCGGAGTGAAAAAGCTGGTTTTGTGGTGTGATTTGTTTGGGGGAAGTGGTTTTTCAGATTGCTGTGTGATTTGGGAGGTGGAGATTGAGGGAAGGGGGAGATGGTTAATTTGGGTAGATATTTGTGGATTAGCTGTTCTTCATCATATATAAAACTGATTGGTTCGGTTTTTTTTGCATCAAGCTTTTAAATGTTTGGGGAATGGGGTGTTTTCATTGCTGATTTTTGTGTGTGAACCTGTTGGTCAAGCTGGGTCGAAAAACCAAATTTTCGAATATGGAAACGATTTAGGTCTCGGAAGTTACGTCTTGACATTCTGATTACTTGATAAATAATAAAAAAATCCCCAAATCCGTCGGGCCTTAAGTTTGAGAAAACTGACAAAAAAACACCTTAACTTAATTTATTTTCGAATTTCGTAAATTATGTTTATCAACTTCATACTAGTTGTAAGTATATATCCTTTCAGCTATCTGGAGTCAAATCAAAATATTTGAAAAATCTTACTTTAATTTTGAAATCCGGGTACCGGATAGATTATAACAAATATTTCAATAATTGAATAAAAACATTAATAAAAACATAATAAAATTTTAAAAAATTCATAAAATTAAACATTAATATAAAACAATACTAAATATCTTCATAAAAATGTTGTGCGCTTCTATACAGTTTTTCTCGTTTATCCCAAAACAATAAGGGTGGCGTTTGACGTGTTTCAGAAATAAGCGATTCAATTTAGGTGTTCGCTGCAACGAATGACATTTCCAACAACGACATTCACAACAACGAACTCCACATTTGAAAAAAAAATTTATCTTAGAAAGGTTGTCGCCATTGTGACGCACAATTTCCAAAGCAGTACTGTTTTGCCGGCTCAGATGCTATTCATGGAGTTATTCATGACTGTTTAAAAATGCCTTTTCTTCAATGTTTATAAACATTTTTTAACCCATTACTGCCTGACGTCCCTTTTTAGGGACGTTTTTTAAAAATCCTACTATTTCTACAAAAATTGTTCCTTTGAATCAAAATTTGCACTCATGTATCTCTGATCTTCATAGAACATAAAGAACACAAGAAGAAAGCAGAATTTAATTTTTTTTTTACTTTTTTAAAGTTGGGATATAGAATTTTTCAGAAAAGTGCTTTTTTAAAAATTTTAAAAGAAAAAGCTAAAAAATCCTAGATGTTATTTTAAAAAATTTTCAATGCCGATATATATTACTGTTTATACATTAAATCAGTTGGGGTGTTTTTTTATTTTTCCAAAATATTTTATCTTGACCTCATTTTGGACTCTCGAAAAGCGTCCCTAAAAAAGGGACGTCAGGCACGAATGCCCCCGTATTTTTCCCCGTAGTGAAATGCTAGTGTTTCTGATTTATTTTATAAAAACGCGTTCGATTCTCATGAAATGAATTAAATATCTGATATTTATAAAATTACTTTCATTTTAACTAATAAATTCATTATTTTTGTTTAATTTTTTTTTGAAAATACTGTTATTTCTGCAAAATTAATGGAATAAAAAGTCTTAGATTATAAAGAATTAATTAATTTGTATTAATTTACTATATTTATTACTTATGCAAATATATTCAGGTTATATTTTAATTAAAAGTTTAATAATTATTAGTTATAATGACTTTTTTACACTAAAATTGCCAAAAAAGTCACTTTTGTGATAAATTTTCGGCTTTTTTTCTAATTAGATGTCGCTAATCATTGTGTTCTATACTGCAGATCAATCTATATCATGTGGCTTGCTAATGCACATCCCACTAATGCTTGATTTTTGGGGAGAAATTTGTGTTCCGCACAATAAAATTAAATAAAACGAAAAAAAGTATGGGCATTTGAACGACTTAAACTTCTCGAATTGAGATATTCTGATGGATTTGAGGTGTGTAAAAGTAATTATTACTTAATATTAGGTAACATATAAACAAAGAATGCCTTTTTCAATTAAAAATCTTAACTAATTTGAAATTAACATATATTTGGGAGGAAAAAACGTGTTTTAGAGCATAAAAAATGCTCAAATTACGTTAATTAAGGTTAATTTTACAGTTAATTGGATAAATAATTAATATTTTTTGTTCATATTCATGTTACTGTATGGTTTCGATCACTTTTTCTGCACTTGAAAAGGTAGAAGTTGTTTTTGAGGCTTTAAAACATTTTTACACCATGCGTTTAGTATAGGGAAAAACCACGGGGGCATTCGTGCCTGACGTCCCTTTTTAGGGACGTTTTTTAATTTTGGTGTAGAAATTAAAATTTTAACCTGGATTTTTTTTCACTATTTTTCCAGTTGTTTTGGGGCTATTTACTATGTTTTTACCAAATATTTAAGAAAAATAAAAAGTTGGGCATTAATGGGTTAAACTTAACATGACAATGTTCCTTTAATATGCCTAATTGATTAAACCCCGCATAATATTTAAGAATCAAAAAATTATAATCGTTAAAAAATGTAAAGATAAATGAATCTAACTCTTAAGGGAACCAAGATGTTACAGACCTTCAAAAATAACTTTAACATAGACTTTTACTTTTACTATAACTTAACACATAACTTTTACATTAACTTTTATATACAAGTTTTAAACTTTACCTAGGAAAATCACTTCATCAACGATGGAAAAGCCAGCATGCGAGGGAATCTACTGTTTAGTACAGTTCGAATAATGCGGTGTGCAGTGCCCAAACATCCTAGGTAATAGCTCTATGCTAATGGATATACGAGTAAATGGGTGACCAGAATGACAATTATATACACAGGATTTAGTGAACTACGGATGGCACAGTGTTGCCATTTGCATTAACTATCTGCGAGATTTACTCCCTATCATTCAAAAGTTAGCTCTCAATAATGAGGTATTCTCACGTTTTGAGATTAAATTTATTAAAATAGTAGATAAAAAACCATGAAGAATGACGTTTAGATCAAGTATTTTCGTAGCCTAGTTTCTGAGATATGAATTTTTGAAATTTCGTTTTTTGTTTGGGCGCGAAAACACTTTCGAAACACAAATCATGCGCTGTGAGGTCACATCCAATAGAAGCCCGTTTTCTGATCACGTGAAAACAGAAAACACAATGGTTTCATGCGCTGTGATGTCACATCTAATAGAAGGCCGTTCTCTGATAACGTGACTTTTCTGACGTTTCGGCGAAAATAAAATTGAATTTTAAATTATTTAAAACACATTTTTGAACTTAAAAATCAGAAATTTGGTAGTTTTAAACCATAATGTATCAAAAAAGCATAAAATCAAGCAATCAATAAAATCATGCAAATACCTCATTTGCTGACTCTCTCTCTATAACTTAATTCTAGTTTACTTTAACATAGTATAATTTCTATTATCGATATTTTGGCTGGAAGTAAATTTTTGCAGTACTTTGTATGTGAGTAAAATAAATTATTATAAAATATGATATAATATAAAATGATGATAAAATATCATTAAATATTGTGTTCTTTCTACTAAAAAAACACAAAACTACACAATAACACTAAAAAATTTTCAAATATGCGAACTATTCATTTTTTGACCCCTGAAAAAGTGCTATTTTCACATGATAATATCTCCACGAATATTCAAAATATTTTGATAAACTTTTTTCAGTGAGTTCTTCATGACGTTGGCAACAATAATCTCACTGATTTTTTGTTCTCTTTTAGTTTTGAAATGATTATTTTAACTTTTTAATTTTGCCGCAAGGGGCGCTGTAAGTCATCTCAATGGATTCTCCAGGGTGACTTACCTAGGGGTAGACCTTACTTCCGTGGCCTTAGGACACGTTGGATCCAAATAAAAGCCGCGAAACGGACTTTTAAAACACCCTGTATTAGATTTGTATGCATGTATTGTAAATACTTAAACGTTGTTCTAGAAATGAGCTGAAGGATAAACAATAGGAATGGGTATTTGTAAATTGTTTCATTCACGGAAATCTATCGGGTATTTACCTATTAGTTAGTAGTTTATTTGTTTCGGACAATGTGGTAAATATGTACATTATTATTAATGCCCGTGTTCGTGAAAAGTGATAAATACTCTCATTGATAAATACCATTGAATTTATCACGTTGCCCGCCTCACTTCGGGCAACTTCACTAATTAATCACTTTACCCGTAACACATATATGTTTTATTATGTTACATGATAAGTTGCATTCTTAATAATGCCCGAGCAATGTTAATAAATTCAACGAAATTGATTAATGGAATTTATCACTTTGCCCGCTTCCACTCTGGGTATTATTAATAATGCCCAATTAATCACTTTGCCCGTAACATATATATTAATTTGCATTTGTTTTTAACATGCATGGTGGGAATGACGAGGCGAGGATACAAAAATTAATATTCATAAAAAATTTCATTTTTATAACCAAAGAGTTCCCCACCGTGTAACGTCATCCTATATTGTTGATTTAAAAACCCACAGACTATTTCAAGCCTTTGTCTAATTTACCTTAAAAAAGCCTAGTTTTCTTGATATATTTCATGATTTCTACATTTGATACTTAAAGGTCCGCTGTGCCACATAATTCGGCCGTTTATTTATAAGCCATATTTTTGTAAATGTAAATTTTTATGAAAATTTTAATTATGCTGAATGATAAGCAAGCAAAGTTACTCGTGCAACAGGCAAGTGCCCTTTCTATAGGTGGGTTTTAACTTACTTAAAATTTTAAAAAGTGTGAGAAAGATATTAAAATGCATACAGATATGCCCTCATTTACTCAATGGTGAGCCTAACCCCCAGTATAATAGTTTGCTAACTCTGTAAGGGTATAAATACGGACTGAAACTAGTAGGGTGGGTTGGGGTAAAATGGGTCACTTTTAAGGTACTTTCACATTCTAAGTTTTATTTCATAAAAAAAAACTTTTTAAGGATTTCTTTCAATTGGATCTTGACATTACAATCCTTCAGAACGTTTTCATCTAACTTTATCAAATATTTTTTAGTTATAAGTTGGTTAAACTTAGCATCAAAATAATGACCTATTTTACCCCAACTTCGGGTAAAATGGGTCTCATTGCAAAAAGATGTCAGAAATATATTACTAAATCTACATGAAAATAAGGAAAAAGGCAATCGGCTAAGCCGTTTTTATCTGAAAAAATTGTTTTAAGTTGTACTTTAAGGAAAATGTAAAAGTCCGAAGTTAATGAGCATTGTTCAAATGTAGCAATTAAAATACTTCATTTGGAGAAAAAAATAAACTTGTTTGACAGTTCAATGTATATTTGAAGGAAATAAGTTAAAAACATTGTTTTTACTTAATACAGAAGGCCTCCTAACTATGACCCGTTTTACCCCAAGTACAAAATATTGTTATAAAAGAAAAAAAATATTTTATATTTTTCTAAGCTGTGATTGGCTTGAAATGTCTCTCGGACTTTCTTTTATGGAAAAATATTACAAAAGTGTGCTGTAATTTATTGCAATATATAGATATTTTGGAAGTTAGTAAACCCTGTTTTTTCGACAACGCTATTTACAGTTCAAATAAAATATTTTTTCAGTTCTTAAATTCATGAATCTAAATTTTTGACAGTTGGAAAATGTTACCAACAGATAAAAGATTATAATACAAAAAAATGAGCGAAAATAGTAATTCAATTTAAATTTGATTTATATATCGAGTTTATTAAAACTGACCCATTTTACCCCAACGTACCCTATAACTTATAGGAGAATTCTTTCAATCGCATCACTTTCATTTCGTCCAGTCTTCGTAATATACCTTTGTCTAGCCAAAACTCCATTATAACTAGATAAATCTTGACCATACGGATTCCCCTTCTCCTTATATAGCATTTCAAACCAAAATCTGATAATCTCTGTGTGCGTACTACATAAACATAATTATCACCCAATATACTTCAACTCGTCCTCTCTTCCAATAAACACATCACGACCGTAATCAGTTTAATACCTAATGATTGTGTTGATATTCAAATTCAATTACCCTCAGAACACGATGAGAACAAGCACATGCCCCAACAGGCAAAAATCAGCACGCCGACACCACTATAAATCAGAATTTACACAACCACACACCTAACCTTATTACACCACCCCTAAACCCATCTGATCAGACCCCATCGGGAACCTCCTGATTCGATTCTGTGAGTTCGCTCCCAAACGATTTACCGAAGTCCATCTCCCCCTTTCTGGGATGGATCCGATCAACTCCTCCGCAGCGCGCCAGGGGTGGAAATTAATTACTCCGAATGTGCATTCGCAAAAGGCCGGGGATAATTATTCTGTTGGCAGAGCATCGGAGGAGGAATTAACGAATCAATTAGATACGGCGGATTGCGGTCTCCTTGCCCGCAGTAATGACGTGAAAAAACAATTGAGTTGGATGCGCTGCTGCTGCTGACGAGCCAAATGGAAGGTATTGATATGCTAATTTCTGATGAGCGAATCGTAGCTTGTTGTGTTTCGGGATTAGCCCTGAAAAATGAATGAATATTTCATCTGGTCTCGGGGTTACGGAAATTAGCGTTATGAGGAGGAGGAAAAACCGAATAATTCGATTGGAAGTATGCGATTATACTAATGGCAGATTTGGTGGGTGTGGAAAGAAAGGTTATTAAGTGGGTTTTGTGATTCTTGTATACCGTAAGAGAGGAGCTTGAGAGAAGAGAAAATTGCTGGTTTTATATTCCGTATGTGTATTGTTTGGTGGTTAATAGCTTTTAGGAATGAACAGATGGTTTTGTTTATATGGGTGTAGTAAGAGTAAGTAGATAAATATCTTAGGGGTAAACTGTTTTGAATATTAATATTAGAAGTTATTGAGTAATATTTATAAAAGGAGGTAGAGTTTTTTTCTTGACGGATATGTCTGTAAAACTTTGTGTTAAGCACAATCATTTTTGACCGTGAGGGGAGCCTAGTGGTTAAGACAAAGGCTGCCGAATCACATGGTCTAGGTTAAGATTATCTATATCACTTAAGGAAACAACATCAGTATGTTTTTCATCCATAACCAACCCAGCAAAAAAATCAGCAAAATTTCTTTAAAAAAGTGAAGGGAACTCGGGCACTTTGACTGCAGTTTTCTTTAGGAAATATGCAGTTTTCTTTAGAAACTGCAGTTTTTTATAAGACCGCTGGAATGCCTTTAGAATGCATTCAAAACTGATGTAAAAAACTGCAGACTTACTTGATGAAGTACAATTGCTACAAAATAACTATAGACTTCTTTGAGAAAACTGCACTTTGACGCTTTTTTGAAGAAATAGAAAATTTTTGCATGATTGAAGTTGCATGATTTTTTTGATTTTTTTTAATCCATTCTTCTTGCAAAAATAAGCAACTACCCAAAATTTGAGGCCAATCGAGAAATTTTTGATTGCCAAAAAAATTAACAAAAATCCCCTTTTTAAAAGCGCACGAAAACGCCAAGAGTTTCGATGTGACTTAATTGCTTAATTGCGTTGGATGTGACTTAATTAATCATCTTACAATAGGAATTGTTGAAAAGCAATGGAGTTGATGGTATTATTGTTGACGTCATCTTACAGTTTAAACAATAAACGTTTTCAGTCACGTGTTTTTTTCTCGAATTTAAATTAAAATATTTAATTACCTGTACATTTTTTTTGAAAAACTGACTAGGTATTTCATTTTACCATACAAAAACCATACGGAACACTTGTTTGTTTTTGAAAATCTGACGCATGCAACTTCTTTATTGTCCTAACATTAAACAAATCCATAACTTTTCAATACGCACTGGTAAGATTTCGCAAATACTTAAGTATTTAGCTATATCTATTCACCACCAGAATTCCTCGTCCATAAAAATACAATTTCAAAACCAAATAAACGCAGATATTTACTTGAATAAAACATGGAATTGGTTAAACGAGTTTTAAAGGAAATAAGTAAAGTAATTGTTTCCCTATTTAGAAAGAAGAGAAAAAAATCCCTCATTTACCACTTTTATCCGATTGTGAATGGAAAGCGTGATTCCAAGCTGCTATGTAGTCTGTGTGTACAAGAACAGTCGGAAGTTTAAACTCACTTAAAGAGAATAAATAAAGGAACCAAACAAAAAATGAATATAAAAGAACGTAAACATTCCCTCTCTCAAAACTCTCGCGAAATTAAATCAACACATTTCATTTCAGGCCGAGATTTTTTTCTCCGGTGCCAAATGCCTCGGTGACTTTTCTTAGAATTTTTTTCCTTTGAATTTACTTTCCACTTCTCCTCGACACGAACCAACTTCGTCCCTCTGGGGTCCCTTGCGGAGTATTTGCATTTGTTTTCCATCCCGCGTCTTCCTCCCTCACCAGACCCCCTAAAGAAAAAAAAGGTTTTTAAAAGAAATCAAAATGGCGGAAAGTCAAAAAAATAGAAAGGAAAACAAGCCACTCTTTCCTCCGTCAAAGTTCAAGTTGAGTAAGACTCCGCACGCATTTGCGCAAATGTTGCCAAAAGGAAGAAGGAAAGTTACATAGGAAAACGGCAGAAAAGCAGGGGCGGGAAAGAAAACCCTTCAAAATGAATAAATGAAGGGGTTACTTCTCAATAACGCCCTAAGGTCTGGTGATGTTAACTAGAAAACCTGGCTTTCCAATGAGATTAAGCCTATCTTCCTGCTCTATAGATTAATCTTTCTTCCCGAGCAGTTTTTCAGCCCCTGGATTCCTCGTATAAGTATTCTTTATTTTTCGAGTGGAATGATGAAAAAGATAAGTTTTTCTAATGCCATTTGGAAGTTAGAAAAGCTATTTGTGTTTCAGTTGCTCCGGGTTAAATTACTTTACTTGAACACCATTGGTCTGTCTGATGAATGCTTGGGTTTGAACTGAACATTTAAAAACTAAAGTTTCGGGATGGGATGAAAAATCTATTGGAGTGAGGACTGGAGTAATTTCTTATATATTTTGTTACTTTTACTTCACTTTTCCATTAAATTAATGGAAACTGTGAAACACTTGTGCTCAATATATCGAAGAGCATTTTTAAAGGATTGGATGTATTCTTTCTATTTCAAAAAAACTGCTATACTATGAGAACGGAACAAGTCGTTCAAGTTAAAAATATCCCTAAAGTTTTTATCTCAATTTGTTGAACGTTATTTATGAGATTAGGATATTCTACCTTATACTTAAGTTGAAACTAACCAGGAATTTTGAAGATAAATAACTTCATAAATTATAATTCAACGCATAACGGGAACTCATCGACTGGCTTTACAGCAGAAAGTATTGATTTCCAATAAAGGTTTTCGTATAACAATGCTGCAGCGAAATTAACGATTGCGAAAATAACCCCTAGCAGAAAACGTTACTCTAAACGTTAGGTATTTCATACTAAATTTTCAATCATACTGTATTTGCTCATTACATAATTATTAATGTCTTGTGTGTACTTTGGTTGGAGTAACGAAATGTTATTTGCACTGATAGAGAGGATAACGATGCACTACCGCAATATGCAAGCAACCCTGCTCTGCTTTAAGCAACGATATCGACCGGTAAACATTGTCTTGAAATAGAAAATAATGTTTCTGTGAAAGATTCATATTTTTTGGATCACGACAATATTTTCACGACTGTTTTTATTTTATTGGATTTTACTCTTGCTTTTATTAGAGGGAAAGTTATGATAAAAAAATTTGCGGCAAATGAATTCCTGATTATCCAACATAATGTTTTAAACACTTTGTTCAGTATACCACCTAAGCGTCCCATAGTTATTTAAAGTAATGCATCAATTTGCATACAGGCATGTTTTTTGTTTTAAATTTCAATCCAAATAGTTTACTTTAAACTAGGTTTGACTTTATCGTAAGTACCACACCATTTTACTCATCATTGTTTTGTCTTTATTATAATGCTTTTATTATTCAATTCGTAAAATGTGAATAATATTTACATCTCATTTCATATTGTTAGTTGCGTTTATGTTATTGTGTTTGGATTACAGTTTATGCATAGAAAAGTTTTTGAGGTAAATAATAATTTTTTTCTTACTTGACTTGGTTTGTCCCCATTTTTTCCTAGCTGCGATACTTGTACCATCTAATTCAGTAAATGATCTTAGGTTTACGGTATTAGAATGTTTATTTCCGAAACCAATTAGACAACTCTAAAGAAAAAAAAGTTGATTCGTGTAATTTTGAAATATATCTCCCTGATCCAAAAAAATATTCCTAGAAATTTGAGCATGAAAGGTGTAAAGACATTTTGGAAAGCTCTCTCATAAACACTTGACACATTGCTTCCGTGGATTTTTATGTGAACCTCTTTTTTCCCCAAGTTGATTCACTTTAAACCGTAACATTGAATTAAAGGCTTAGACTAGAGCTCAGAATTAATAGTGACAGAATATTATTGAAAGATAACTTTTTTTGCAAAAAAAATCCCACTTAAGTCATTAATTAGGCTTTTCTGAAGAAAAAAATAAAGCTTACTTAAATAACCTACCACAAAGCCAGGCTTAGATCACTCAGTTTTCTTTACATCTCGGGATTTTCTAGCTGTGTTCATCAAGATTTAAACACTATGGTTTTTAAAAAAAATTTCTATAAGTGAATGGGAAAATTTCATTTGCAATTATCTAAATGGGGATTTTACAGTTTTTATTCATTGAATTCTCCGTACAATAAATGTAATGGTATTTACAGAGTGATCCATTTATAGCTATGTAATTAATGCATTTTTAGATTTAAATAAACAAAAAACTTTCTGAACGGACTAAAATCTACTGAATTTTTTTTCAATATGTTAACTCTATTCTGAAAAGAAGACATTTAACATTAAAAATTTTGCCCACACTGTATGAACCAATGCGAAAAAAGGGGGGGAATAACGCATTTAGTCATATTTCCAGAACAAAAACCTTCGACATCTTACAATATTGGTACTATTGTCATGGGAACGGATTTTTCCACTTAATTTCAGGGGTGACGGTAATTCATAAAGGATGCACAATAGGGTGGAGCGAAAAACTTTTTTTTTTGGAAATTTAAAACGCCTGAGGTGGGAATAGGTGCCATTTACGATGAAACTTAAAAATTCAAAACTTGAATTCGATCAATTAATATCTTCAGGTTCCACATTCACGTTGAAGTTTCGATGTTTCATCAAATTTTACGTAAAAATGGTTATAAATGATTCCCACACAATTTTAGCTCCTTTTTCAAACCATAACTGGTTGAGTTTATATTCTTAGGATGTCAAAAAACATTTTAAGACCTCCTATGGACCTGAAATGGGGGAATTTCCGATTTTTCAAGCCCGAAATAAGAGCGCATGCCATTAAAATAGTCTAGCGACCGAAAAACAAATTTTTGAATATCGGTACCAAATAGAGCTCAAAAGTTGCGTTTTACCCTCCTTATTCATGGAAAAGTAATAAAAAAAATTGTAAAAAATAATTTAGGTGTGTTTTGACATTAGAACTTGAAAAAATGGATCTTTTGCATAGCGTATAATGGGAAAAATCTTAATTAATCAAATTAAAGTTTTAAATGTAATAGAAACTTATTGTTGCCTTAATTCGGTGTTTTAATCATCAAAAAAAGTATTTACAAGGGTATTGCATTGTGATTTGAGCTAAGTAGATAAGGCATACAGCTTAGAATCGCCAAATGAGAGAAAAATTCATTTTTATACTTATTTATAATTATTTTTTCAGATCAGAGCATTAAAATTACTTATAATATATCCTAAATTTTCCCTAATTATAAACACAAATCATAACCTTTTTTTAGGTATTTCGTCCCTTCAAATTTGAAGACTCGTTATAAAAAGTGGTAGTTCAGGTTAAAGTTTGGAATAAAATACCTGTTGTGCAATATAACGCTTTTTTCGTCTGTTTTCTGTAAAAATATCAACCTTAATGTTTTAAAAGCATTTTATGTAAACAAGAATGTGTATTACAGACTACATAAAATATTTGAACTTAAAAGTTTATAAATTTTGGGATTTTTAAGTTTTTTTCATCCAAATTTGCAATTTTAGGCTGTTAACTTGATTTTTAAAAATTTAATAATGAACTCAAAAGTATTATTGACTATTAAGACACTAAACCAAGGTAACTATAAGCTTTTACAACATTTAAAACTTTAATTTGATTAATTAAGACTTTTCCCATTATACGCTATGCAAACGATCCATTTTTTCAAATTCTAGGGCCAAAACGCACCTAAATTACTTTTACTAATTTTTTTATTATTTTTCCATGAATAAGGAGGGTAAAACGCAGCTTTTGAGCTCTATTTGGTACCGATATTCAAAAATTTGTTTTTCAGTCGCTAGACTATTTTAATGGCATGCGCCCTTATTTCGGGCTTGAAAAGTCGGATATTCCCCCATTTCAGGTCCATAGAAGGTCTTAAAATGTTGTTTGACATCCTAAGAATATAAACTCAACCAGTTATGGTTTGAAAAGGAGCTAAAGTTATGTGGGAATCATTTATAATCATTTTTACGAAAAATTTGATGAAACTTCGAAACTTTATCGTGAATGTGGAACCTGAAGATATTAATTGATCGAACTCAAGTTTGAATTTTTAAGTTTTATCGTACATGGCACCTATTCCCACCTCAGGCGTTTTTAATTTCCAAAGTTGGTCAATTTTGGCTAGTTTCACTCCACCCTAATGCACAAACGTTTTGTGCAAAATCTTGGAGATTCAAGGACAAAGTATGTATCAATAAACGTACACCATATTTACTATTACAGAAACAATAAACATAAGTTGGAAAATATCTAGATTAATAACCTTTATGTCAAATTCAAACCTCAAATTCGCCACCAAGAAACATCCCTTTCTAGCTATTCTAGGAAATATAATATTAATTGAAAGGCACGACGTCTCCCATAATCTTATTTACACAAGGAATGTTATAAGGAAGCGTAACAACTCACACAAAATCGAAGAGACTGCTCCGTCAAGTGGAAATAATTGGGACGAGGGAGGATCTGGGGGAATAGGAACGGTCAACAGGCGATCGCGGAATAAGGGTTCCACCGAAACTAATTCCTATGCCCCCCTCACTGGAACTGTTTGCTAGTTTATAATTGGATAAAAGGGTATTTGGCTTTGATTGTACCGAATGTAAATATTTCAATTCTTGTCGGTGTTATATCGTCAGGTTGTATGGATGAAACATAATTTGATGAATGCATATTCATTGAATAGGGTGTTTGGGATTAAAATTTAATGAATTGTATATGGTAGGAGCGAGGTAAAAGATATATCAGCTGGTTAGAATAAAAGTGGTTTAAGTCCACTGATAGTAGTTTTGAGTAATTGAAGGTTTTCTTTAACTTCGACTGCATTGTTCCTATGGAGAAGGCCTTTTTAGCAGCTCAAGACCGTTTATTGAATTATTGACTTAGACGACAACCACACAATGTAAAATGCATTAAATTAAATTAAAATATACTTATCTAAATTTCGTTTTTTAACTTAAATCACTTTCATTCTGAGCAGCTCATATATTATGGACCAATGTTTAAATTGATGGTGAAGTAAATTGATTTTAAGTCACAGTGTTATAAATTCAAAGTAATGTAAACTGAATTCCATGGAATAAAAAATCCTTTTATAACTTGTTCTAAAATTACTTTTGTTACTTTGAAAATTTAAACATAACTTTCCGTGGCTTGATTTTCTTTTAACAACGTATTTTAAATTATATGGCGTTTCCAACGGGATCTTACAAAAAAGGGGGGTACTCTTTTATCCCAGTATCGTGCACATCTTACCAAGCATGTTTATTAGGTAACTGAAAATAAAAAATATCATTCTGATATTTTTATAAAATTTTAAAAGTATTAGATTTTTTTTGCGTAGTAAAAACTTCTTAACTTATTGGTGCAACAGCTCACGGAGACAAATTACTGTCATGCCTTTAATATAAAACAATATACTTTGTAATTTGCTTATTAAGTTTTTAAAATTGCTGTAAGTATGAAAGATGGTCAAAACATGTTTTAATTATACAGATTAAGTAGAAAATATTGTAAGATTAAAATTGTAGGAAGTGTAGATAATAACTCGATGGTTTAAAAGTTTTAATCTCCATGAAGCTTAACTAACCAGTAATCTACCTAATTTTTTTCTTATTCTATTGAATAGATTTAGTTTGAATGATAAACCCTAATGGTATACGTTTGAAGATTTAATGGCTGCATAACAACTTGCATTTCTTAATCAAAGGAACCAGTGAGACATCAGATAAAATCCCGGCGAAAGCTTTTCACAATTACCGCGGATCTTTTCGATAAGCAGATACAATTAAATTCCTACTTTAAATCGTCACTAATTCCTATTCAAATAAGTTTTAAATCTGCGTTTGTTAGCAATTTGTATGCAAAGCTGATTTGGATAACAAATTGCCAAATTAACCGAGCCTGATTAAATTACACAATTAGTACGGCTCCGAATTTTTTTTTACCAGTAACAACCTTTTCTTTCCTTGAAAAAAAATAATTCCCTGAGTTAATTAACAGTTTCTTTGAAAATTATGTGAAAAGGGGAAGTTAAACATTCTGCTATCAATTATATTTAAGCTGGTTTTCCTACTAAAGGGGGACTGATCAATACTTCTTTAAAGTTGTACAAAAATGACAAATTTTTCATTAGCAGAAAGCTTTGATGAATTCCAAAAAATTCATTAGCTTGGATTTTTTCTGAGAACCTCTTCAAAAGAAAAATCGTAGAAACGTTCATTAAAGAAGAAGGAAATTAATATTTAAAACTTAAAATATTCAACCATGCCTTCGGCCATATTTTCATCTTTTGGCATAGAAAAAAATATACAAAACAATGAAACAATAAAAAGAAAATTAACATTGTCACGCCCGTTCATAATTTATTCTTAATTCAAACAATAAACCCTTTTCAATTGTTTCAGCTCTTAAGAAACTTATCTTCTGTTTAATTTAATGGTTCTATTAAAATTTCATCAGTTAAGAAGAAAATAGTGCTCTGAAGTGCTACTAATGATGTCATTAAGTAACAATAAATTTGAAAAACCAGAGGGCATACATTGTTTTTAACAAGAACTTTGTTTTTATGTGGTTAGGCAGTGAGTTTTTTTGCTAGATTTTTTTTGGTTTCAGTTTTAACAGCTTACGCTTCAGTAATACCATAGCTGAGTTACAACCATGTGTTTTTTGTGATAGATGTTTTTATGAGACAAAAAATAAGATGGTTTGTAAAAAAGTCGCGCCCGTTACGCATTTGAATGAACCAAAGAATAGTTTGAAGAGTTGTCCCACTAGGATGCCTTTATTCTTTTCACCATTACATAGGCCTGTGAATTTTTTAATGTATATGTTGTTGATTTGAATGCCTTTTGGAATATTCAAGTTCCAGACGCAATGAGTACAGGGATTAAGGCAAAGGAGGTGAAACTCCTAAGAAAAGTCAGGCTCATGAACGATAGGAGTCCGAATTAAGCCTACATAAAAGTACAATTATGAAAACTTTAGAATGTCCTATTATTTCAGCAGATTGGATGCCTTTCTAATTTAATTAAAGCTTCTCCAATCTAATCAGAATTTTAATGAGTTTCCCCACCGAAATATTATCACTATAATTAGTATCCACTAAAACACCAACTCCCACAGGCCGTGGTGAGCCTAGTAGTTACGGCATCGGAATCGGAGGGTCCAGGGTTCAATTCCCGTCCCCACTGAAGACCCACCGAAGGCTCGTTAAATCTATGTGTCCGGAATTCCTTTGGATGGTCATAGGGCAGTTTACCATGGATATAGGTCGTCTGGCGACTATTTCCCTCTCCTTCAGAGACATGGCAAAATTGTAAAGGTGGCGATAGATGTTGGCAGCATCTATCATCCGAGGCTAAAGTCGGTATCCTGCCATTCAGCGGCTGCTCAGGAGACCCTATCATTTACCCTAAATCCTGTACGCTTTGCGGATGGATATCGGATATCCCAAGTGCCATTAGACACGACAACACTCATAATTAACGAGTCTTTAAATAACTATACAATTCTGAAAACAGTAAAATTTTCTATTTCAGCAGATTGGATGACTTGATATTTTAATTAAAGTCTCGAAGACCCAAGTAGAATTTTAATGAGCTCCCGCACTGAAATATCATCGCTATAATTAATTCCATCCACAAAAACAGGAATTTACTTTTAATGGATCATAGGAAGTCATCACAATCCCATTCGCCATAAGAACTGCTTTACAACACACAGTCAGACAACCCCATGGGATCCCACTTCAGGGCATTGAGCCAACTACACCGTCAACAGGTAATGAAGAGCCTAAATCATCAACCTTAAGAACAACTCCCAAATTAATTATCTCATCCGTTACGCCACAATAAATCGAACACTCCCCTCCCAGACAACATAATCGGGGAATAATGACGGTTTTCAATTTTCTCTCTTCAAAAACGCTCGTCGTTCAAACATGAATACTTAACACCCAATAAACCGGTAACAAACGACGATGGAAACTTGCTTACTCCAGCCCTTGCCATTGATCTTGCGTGTCCGGGGCAAGAGGACAAGCCATGCATGCAAATGGAGTTTGTAGGGAGATAATTCTTGGCGGGACATTCTTAGTCAGTTTTCTGCATCATCTACTTAGATCGTTTTGCCTGGGTCCTTTTTGGCCTTCGGTGGGGGGAGGGTCTTTCATGTGAAATAGTGACGCTGTAAGTGAAGGAGAAATTTTTAATGGGACGTATTATAATTTCATTTTTTACTTAAGCTGTTATTAGATTGGAAGTCAGGGTGTCAAAGAAAAGACGACTAGGTAATGTAGTAATAACTAGGTTTATCGAGAGAGGCTAAGATTAAGGTGGTGTTAAAGGTGGAATACTATCAAAATTTTTGTGAATCATGTATCGCTTCGAACTAAAAAAATTAACGTAATAAAACTTAAAACGTAAAAAAACTTAAAATACATTTTATGAAAAAATTAAACGTTTAATTAAACGTTGTTACTTAAAAAAAGTAATAATATTTAACTCCTAAATCTTGTAAATAAATTTTTCATAAATCACACACTTTCTTAGGTCCATGCATATTCAATAAATTAAAGGAAGCTACTGAACTCACTAATAATTATGCAGATTTTAAAACAAATATTGCCAAATTTATAGAGGCACAAAAGTCAATAGAAATTATCTTTACAGTAAATAAATAACGTTCTATCACGTTGTCCAAAATCACATTGAAATAGCCCATTGTTGATATCATGGCACGAGCTTTTGTTCTTGTGATGACACAAAAATATTTATTTTCTTTTGTTTCTTTTTGTTAATCAAATTATGAGTTATTTGTACTTTGGGTTTTCTTGTGGACTTTCTTTGTTTTCGCTTTATGTCCTTTCTGTTTATGTATATTTATGTGTCTGTGTCAATAAAAAAACACAAATTCCTTAATACATTGTGCGTTTACAGAAAATTGGGTAGTATATCTGCCATTTTGGAAAAACTATTTTTACTGCATCCTCATTGGCTTAAAAAACAGTCAACTGGCATATTTAACTGGAAACGCGTAGTTAAGAAAATTTTATATTTTGAAGTACTTACCTTTCTAGGGAAGCCAAATTCTGTCGGTCAGCCAAAGCGGTGTCGTTATCGAAAAGCTGGTTTGGAAATATGAATTTTAGGCCTTTATTCATAAATTGTGAAATAGCAACCAAACCAGAGATGCTATTTTAGAATGTATTATCGACATTATTTATTTAATACCCATTCAATGAAACGTGATTTTCCGGGATTAAATAATTTATTATTCAAAACCTGGAGTTTGCAAACCATTAATATATCCACTAAGTTAATTTTACGGGTTTATAAATCGTAATAATACGAAAGATTTAACAATAAATATAACTGATTAATCATTTTAAACATTATAAATTAAAACGTGGTTATAAGTAAATAATTTATTAGTTGGGAGCGTTGATGGATTGTCTATGTTTTAAACGAGTTTAAAACGTATTTTTAAAAACATACAATGTTTAAAATTAGGATCATCAAGAGCATTATTTCACCCATAATTATTGCCTTTGAGGGAATGATTCATAAAGATTTACAAAAAAAGAAAAGTAATGAAGAAAACCATGTAATATAGTTCTTTTTGCACAATACGTTGCATTCCCATTACAAGTTATAGTGGATAATAAACCACCTTAACTCTAATCAGGTTAGTAAATTATGACAGCATTAAAAGTTATTAGTGGCGTAAATTACCTATTTTTACAACATGTTTCCGGTGTACTGCAACTTGCGCTCTCTTTATAATTACTTCTTTGTGTTGGTACTAAATTTGCTTAGTAAAAGCTGCTCTTTGTTAACATTTATTTACCACCGCCACTTCGCTGATTACGCCACTTGTTCTTATTAGTTCTACTCCAATGTGCTGGGTGTCTTCTCTCCCCAGTAAACGTCTAAATAACTAAGGGTGTTTTTAATAAAAAGCCAACCATTAATTTAAGAATACAGATTCTTTCTCGTAAAAAACCGATTTTGTGATAAGCCAGATCTGACAAGACACGCCTTGCAACAAGCAATATTGCCAAGAGAATGAGAACACTATTCCCCATACAAACGCAGTAAAACAAATCAATAAAAACCGATTTTTTACTCCGTTTTTTCCTTTCGTTCCAAAAACTGCGTGAGAGAATGAGATAAGGGTTTTTTACTCCTTCAGTTTGTGTTTTGCTTCTGTGCTTGGTTTCATTTGCTTACATGTAGCTTTAGGATTTATAATGAGTTTTCTGAGGAAGCAGACTTGAGGTTTGTTTTACCTTGTCTGTAGATATTGTGGCGTGTTATCTATCTCCCTGCTCATTTCTTCCCGGATTGTGTTCACGGGCTGGATTCTATTCAAAGAGTTCACTTTTTCTTGATGGTTGCGTTCATTTTCCTGATTTCATCCATGGAGCTTTTTTGTTTTCTCTTTTGTCTGGCACGAATGTATTTTTTTATTCGTGTGTCTGTGTTTAATGTTTGAAATTTGTTTCGTTTAAAAAAACACTCCTTATTTGTAGGTTCAGATATTAATATTCACTTTGCGTGTAGGATTATGGAAATTCAACCAACATAATTTAAAAATAAATAGAACTCTTGGTGTGGATTCGTCTTTTAATTAAATCATTACAAAAACTTTTTGATTAGAAACGTTTCATTCAAGTTGAACAGTGGTCGAAGTCACTATTAAAAGCCTTATTCATAGCATACCTACCACACTATTAACCCAATATTTTACGTTAAGTAATGTATCTCCTAATACCAATACACTTAAAAATACAGGGTTTTCAAAAGTCCGTTTCGTGACTTTTATTTGAAACCAAAGTATCATAGGGTCATGGAAGTACGGTCTGCTCCTATGTAAGTGAATCTTTAGAATACATTCAGATGACTTATAACTACCCTAGCGCCAAAATAAAAGTTACAAATTAATTAAAAAAATTAATTTGAAGTAAAAAAATTAATTAAAAAACTAAAAGAGATAGAGCAGAAACATCAATGATAGTATTGTTGCCAACGTTTGAAGAACTCACTGAAAAAAACTTTCATGATAATATTACGAATATTCACGTAGATATTAGCATGTGAAAAAAATAACAAATAAGAAATTCTGAATAATCTCATATCAAGTTCATTCTAAAAATTCTTTAAACTCGCGAAAATATATTAACATTTCCGTAACTCTTTGGCTTGGTAAAAATTTTATCCTTACAGCTTTTCTTCAAAGTGAGAAATATTATTACTAAGTCAATTTTATTTATCTTGGGCTCTAACTAGCCTATGAATTTCGAACTCCGATTAGTAATCATCAAATATATGTATATTGGGCCAAATAAATTTATCAGCTTTACTATTTATTTATTAAGTAATTAACTTTCAAAAATTGGAGTTAAAATGATGTAGACTTTGAATTTTATATGATTTTTTATTTAATCAATCCAAGTTTCTTTCATAAGGCAATTTAAAATCGACTCGGTAAAAGTATATATTACAATTAATAAAATATTCATATTTAAAAAAAATTAAGTCGTTGGTACAAATTGAAAAGTAAAGACAGTACTATAAGAATAAACTCAAAACTGTAACTTCACTCTACATGAAGATCCGCATGAGAAACAAATGAAAATATTATTAATTTATAGTCCAATTTGCACACATTATTTTCCCGAGAATATTATGATCATAAAAAAGTATGTTCCTTTTGAATTGAAAATATTTGGATCTTAAAAGTATTACGGAAACTGATATAAGAATTTTTAACACCTGAACGATTTTATATGCTATAAAAATTGCGTACTTGGAAATTGGATGGTTATCAGTTACATTATATCATTTACATCAAAAACGTTGCCTTTTACAGGCATCCATACGTGATAATATTCATGGAAATATTTTATAAAGCACATCATCAGAAGATACACGTAGAAAAGTATTTCCCCCTAGACAGTTTTAATGAAAAATGAAACTTGTTTCATTTCAATTAGGCCTTTCCACAGGAGAATAGGGATTTTGAATTTCAAACAAAATAAACATGAACTGTTCGAGAATGAAATTAAATGTGTGTATGTCATTTATTTTGTTTAACCTACAAAGTAAATTTTTAAGCAACAAAAAATGCTATAATTCTTTACAATGTAAATATGAGAGTTCACAAAGTAATTTTGTTTTATTAGAAAATGCAACAAATTTTTTTTCCGAACCTGTATATTTTGGTACCTTAAAATAGGATTATAGTAATTTAGTACATTTTTATAGAAGATAGAAGCAATCTCTTCTCTACAATATTTTTTTAGACATGTGATATTGTCTTTAGTTTCATCACAAGAGAAACTGCTTTAAGAAAATAAACTAGGATTGTATACGCATCAAATAAAATGATCTCATACAAGTTCTCTTTTTGCTTCAGGAGTTTAAAGTTACGAAGAAATCAAATAATGGTATTTCATGTGATGCTTACTACGTCCAAGAGAACTACCGTAGAGCAATCAATAAAACATATTGAATCTAATCCTGAGCCGGGCTTCCTTTATCCATTTCATGAATTGCTTTAGTTTGGTAGGAGCATAGATATTATCGCTATGATATATATTTATGACAAATGTTGCAAAAACCTATTTCTAGTTGTAAGGTTTTGAAACAAAAGAGAAATGATTGTTTGATGTATGAAAATAATATATATCCAGGCAATGCTCATTATGAAAGGGGGCTTCGTTTTTAGTTTAAAAGTGGAAGGAAATTCATCGTTATTCAGCTTGGAGTCAAATTGTCTTCAGCTAAAATAGGTCATTTTGTTCTATCGGAAATTCAGTTTTTTGTGCGTCTGGAGATGTATTTATGATGCGATGTGTTTGAAAAATTGTGTTAGATTTCTTTTGATATTAAATAGATTGACTCAAATAATGAATAGATTTCAGTTTTGGATTACTTTTACGTTATATTCTAGTCATTAAGTCACTAATGAAGTAAGTTACTTAAAATTGTTATTTTCATTGACCGATTATTTTATATTCTAATTAAGACGAATAATTTATCCAAAACCTAAAATGCAAGGAACGCTTTTTGGAAAAATTGCGTTTTTTTATTAACGTCCTTTCTTAGATCGCGTTTTTATGTAACTTAATTACAATGAACAACTCGTAACAACTATTTTCACATAAATATAAAAATAAAGATTGTACCAATTTCAAGTCCCTATTTTAACCTTTTAAACGCCGCAATTCAAATTTCGAATTAAAGGTTCTAATTTTTGGCTTAATTGGCTTGTTTTATCATTATCAAATCCATTCTAGTCATTTTTTGGCGGAAAAAAATTCTTAGGTATGCTTTTGAGGATGTTCCCATTTGGGAACATCGGCGTTCGGGGTGAGGTTTCTAGGATGCTTTCCAAAAGGCACATATTTTACAATTAATTCAAATAAAATGCTTTAAATAGGTTTCTACTCCATAATTATGAACATTTTTATGATAGTAGACGGTTTTTTCATTATTATTATCCATACTTGGACGACTAATGGAGGATTTACACCACTGCTGTAAAAGAGACATCAGCGATATTTTCGGCATATTTTAGTACCCGCTACTCACAAAAGATGGCGCTCGTCAATTGGTTTATTGGAATAACAATTCCCGTTTCTTCCGAAAATATCGCTGATGTCTCTTTTACAGCAGTGGTGTAAATCCTCCATAAGTAACATTTTTATAGATTTTTATAAGAAAAAATTGACATGTTTATTACGTACGCGAAGCTTTTCCGTAAATTTTTCTTGCACTATGGGTAATATTTTGGTGTAAAAAATACATAAGAGTGTTCCCATGCTCTTCAAAGCTAAACAGTTATGTTTCTGTGAGAAAAATTAGCTTTAATTACGGTTCTAAAGGGATATCTAGCATAAAACTCACTAATTGCATTCAAATCTAATTAGCTTTTAAAAGTGATAATCATAATTATCTCCATTGATTCATTAAAGCTGTGTTTCTCATGGAAGATTCCGAACTGAACCACATATCTCTTACATCCAACTTACGTTAGACGAGTGTTTTTAGATGTACGCACTTTTCCTTAACTTCCTAATTCCTAAACTTTTTATGTAAAAAAAGTACTTGAAAAAAATATATACGAAAATCCTCAGAAGCACTCAAAATATGCTCTTTGCATAACTCCTATTGATAATTACTGAAAATTAATCGATCGGGGAGTTAGAAAAATATATAAGTGTAAGAATCTGCTACAAAGATTTGGAATTTATTTCTCAATAAATCAGGAAAAAAAAATTACATATTTTTGAATGTAAAACATCATTCTTAGCCTGTTTAGATCCTTTGAGACAAAAAAGTTCAAAAAAATAAAGAAAATAGGAAATAACTTGAACTTTTGCATGTTATAAAAATTCCCTCAAATACTATACCCCAAACGCCGATGTTCCCATTTGGGAACATATACGTTGTATTGGTAATTACTCTCCAAAATTAGAATGTAAAGCTATTCTGTTAAGACAAATGGGAAGATGTGTACTTAAGCTACCAAAACACAGCAAAATTATTTAAAACTAAATTTATTTAAAATTTTCACAAGTTGAAACTTATGCAACTTTTGGAAGAGCCAAAAATCTCTAATTTTGATGTAAATTCTACAAAAAGGATTAAATTGCACGTGAAAAACTTTTGAATGTAAAATAACTTCATATATTTGAGTTGCTTTCTGCCAAGTATCAATTATTAAGTGGTGAAAAAATTCCTTAAAATGATGTTCCCATTTTTGAACATCGGCAGGTAAAATGTGCAGAAAATGCCATTATTGCCCTTAAAGATAATTACTTTAGTTTGAATGCAGGGATGATCACATGGATCTCATGGCAGAAAAGTATGGCATGAAAATTATACATCTTGAAACTAAGTACAAAAAACGTTTAAATGAAGGCGATCATAATGTAGAGATGTAAAGGAAGTTTTAAGAAAAGTAATATAATAGTTTGTTTTCCTTATAAGTATTTTCCGTTTTGATTTTTTAACAAAGAGTGTCACATTCTGAAGGTCCCTCTTATACTAAAATTACATCGTTTCTTGTCAGTGACGTGCCAGAAGACTTTCTAGCCATTTAATTCGCGAAAAAGACAAAGCAAGCGAGAGTCATCTCTGACTCGCCAATTAGGTAGCTAGACAGTGTGGCGTCTTCTTACGTCAACCCGTGAGTACTGACAGGAAACAATGTCATTTATTATAAATCGCACACTATATCAAAAGTGCACGTTATTTCTTATTGATTGTGGAGAAACTACACTCACCACCATAAAGTTCAAGTAGTTTAAATGCAGTATGTCTAAACAATGCAACGCTATATTGTTTGTTCGTGTTCATTTATAATAGGCCGCTGAGATGTGTGGCGAACCATGAGGTGTGAGACTACCTCAGATGTAATGTATTAGAAGCAGATACTATTGTAATTATGATCGAAAAAATTTTCTTGCGCAACAGAAGCCTCAACAGAAGTAGTTAAAATACTGTAGAAGAATCGGGAAGTTGCGTGATGAGTAGTGGTGTTATTGAGCGTGTTTGCCCCTGTTTCACCAGCCTATTCTAAACGAACAGACTATAACTGAAACTATTATAATCTCAGAGTACACTTTTGAATTTTATGACTAAACCTATCTCAAGACTACAGTCACTAAATGATTACTCCGTTAACATTCATCATCTCCGCATCACCACTGCAGAAAAACGACAAAAAAGAACCCCACAGTATTTCTACAATCCCTCAACGACCTCCAATTCAAGTACAGGTAGAACAACAACAGGCTCCTCATTTGGGTCACCAAGAGGGGTCAGTGCACAGATAGTGCAAAAATGATCCCCAGGTAATCGCTTGCTACACCGTCGGCTGAGCAACCCACATTACCGGCGACGCCATCAAATGCGAATTAACCGGTGGCTCTCTATCAAGAGAGTTGGAAACAAACTCAACTTCGCTAATCGACCGGCCACCGAGAGTCGTCAATCACTTATAGAGCAAGATGGTTCGACCCGAGGTTAATCTACGACTGGACGATGGGGCTTAGGGTTTTAATCGGAGTCATTTGTAGTGATTCATGGGTGTATGTCGATAGGGGTGTTTGGTGGGTGTAAAATTAGAAGAATTGATTGGTGGGTGGGACTTGTGTTTGTTCGATAGCTTTAGAGGGTGGCGGATGGACTGGTTGGTTTTGGGGTTTGTAGCACAGGATGAATGAAGGTAGAACGAACACTTCCATATACCTTAATGTTATATTTTTTAAAACATGGGAATTTCCATAGACACAAGCGCCCTCGATCCGCGGAACCTAAACTAAAATTTTGGTCATGCAACGTTAGCTGTGGAGAACAGGATCTGTACAGATTCCTAATGCTTCTTAAATTTTATTTCTAGTATTTTTCTAAATGTTTTAATTTGAAAAATTTTAATTTTTTTAAATGTTTTTTATTAATTTTTTTTTTAATTTTTGTTTAGAAATGAGAGCAAATTTGAAGGTATATGATAAAATGTATTGTCATAAAGATTAAAATTTTTTGAAAGAATCACAATTGCGGATTCGATTGAGAAAGAAAAAAAATCCCGACTGAATTCAAATTTGGTTTTAGTAAAATAAAGATAAAAAATCGAAGTTGTTTTTTGGAAGCAATAGAATAATGAGTTGGATAAATAAAACATGATGTACTAATAAAAGTTAAATTAAATATTTTATCTTATCAGGAAATTTCACATAATTTGTTAAGAAATCTTGGTCAAAGGACAAAAATATATTATTTCACACAAAGGATTATGCATTACATATTCGATCATGAGGTTTTTTAAAATTAGAAACAAAGATTTAAAGTGGAATAACAATGTATCCATCTATATCCTTAAGTACCTTATTTCTACTTGTAAATCCTAAAATTAATTAAGTTATATTACATAAGAAAAATAACATGAACTAAGTTTATGGAACTAAAAATCCGTTCAGAGGTCGGGTTTGGTGAATTAATAAAATACGTTTAATTCCTTTTTAAGTTTACAATCATCTGTAAAAGTATAATGCACCATAAAATTCAAAGTAAAGATTACTATCCTTTGTGTACAGATAAAATTCCCTCGATTCCCCCATGTTCACCATTAATGCATTCCGTCTCATACAACCTTTCTGCTTTTTTCGTACATCTAAAGTCTATGTAATTTAAGGAAATTTTATATTTCCTCTAAATAGAAGTTCTTAGAAATGGGTTGACTTATTATAAAACCTGTCTAGGAAGAATTATAGTAATGTAGTATAATTATAGTAGGTATAATATTTTTGTAAGGATTTAATTTAGTCTCATAGGCTTACTTAAAAAATATATAATGTATTGTTATACTATGACAATACAGGATACAATATTATAGTATGGCAATACAGAAATTTAATAACATCAAAATGTATCAATGTATTGTGTGACAGGATAAAAGTTTTATAAAAATCTATTTTTCTCGTATTGAAAAAGTATTATAATGAGACGTAATATATATTCGCTTAAGATATTTGAAGAAATAAGGTCCTTTATACTTTGTATGATATCGCGAAATTTTTCTCGAACACTGATTAATCAGTGTTCGAGAAAAATTTTCCGAAGGTTCCGGGTTATTATGCCGTGGTCTGATATTAAAAGAAACTCCCAACGTTTCGCCGGCATCTTCGGCTGGCATTTTCAAGGGTAGTATTACCGCTTAGGTCTGGGTCTCAAGTTATATCCCGCTGCAGAGCCACGTGGTTCATCGTCACCAACCGATGTCATAGGAAGAGAGGAGCTGGCGACGCTTGATTGGTCTGTGTGATGATGTTCCGCCGCTGCGTCATCGAGTTGCTCCAATGGCTGTGTGTTGACGATGTTTTTTGTCAACACCATCGGTGTCTACGCAGTTCCCGTTTGAAGGGTCCTAACCCTTCCCCAAGGACCCAAATTTGATGACAATATGCAGCAATAATTTCTACTAAAAGCGGCTGAGGTGTTAGCCTCCCAGAAGCCCCCGCGGAAGAGTTCGGAAGACTTCCAGAAGGCGCTCGCGAGCTCAGGAATTAGTATTGATGATTTTGAAAAGATTGTACATGACGTTTTTCTTATATTTTGGGTCTATCCTAAGTAGAAACTCTTCAGTTCTTTAAAAACTGACCGGTTTTAGGGAGTGAGGATTCCATGTTTCAAGATGTTAATAGATGCACGGCTGTGGATAAGAATTAGGGGTCATTCCCTTAAAAACTGAGGGTGATGGAGGACAATGGGTGTCATATTTGAATTCAGCAGATCATTTTACACTAGAATCAGCTGAAATTAAGTTAGTGGTTTCAAATTTTTTTTGTTCAGCACTGTTAAACTCTAAGTGCGGAATTGAACCCTTGCGTGGGTGCTTAGGGGGCGTTAACAGCTTAACCGCTTTTAGAAAAAATCATTGCTGCATATTGCCATCAAATTTGGGTCCTTGGTGAATGGATTAGGAACCTTCAAACGAAAATTGGTTAAAAAATAAGAGAAATAAATAGGGTATAACAAATCCCACTATTTTTAATGATTTTTTTGCATATTTAGGTGGGTAATTACCCCTTAAACCTATCCATTTGTTATAAATTTATCATATTTTATTAATTTGAACCTTTCTTGTGCCCTGGGGACAATTTGAAGACTAAAGCAATGCATTTTGACCCTGAAAATAGAGTTAAAGTTATAAAGTCGTCGAAAAACTTAAAAAAGGGGAGGGGCTGTTCCCCGAAAATCCTGAGTCAATTGAGAATTTTAATGGTGATTTTCGTATTCAGTGACCCAAAATCTATAAGAAATGACTATTTTCATCAAGGAAATTTTTTCATTGTTGAACAGTGTTATTTGGATCGATTCCGTTAAAGTCTCGCTAAATATCACCAAGTTTTTATGAGCGCCATTATGTTCACATATCGACAAATTTTTCTGATTTTTATTGTGATAAACTAAATAGTTATTGATCTAACTAAACCTTTTAATCTATTCGTTTGGAATTATTTAGCAATATTTTTACTTTTGAGTGACCATAAGAACATGGCGGTATTTAGCGGAACCTTTAACGGAATTGAACCGATTATTTTTATAACCCCTTAACATTTTTAGGTGAATGATTTCCTTTATGATTTGTGATTCACAAACTTTTAAAAATTCCGAAAAACAAATGTTTGAAAATTTAGATAAAGCGTGCAAAATCAAAAGTTTGTTTAAAAAGCCTTATTTTACAGAAGAATCTAAATGCTCAAAATTTTATAACACTTTTTTAAAACAAAAATTTCTTTCATGTTTACATAGTTAAACAAATGTAAATATGTTATAAATACCTTTAAGGAAATCATTAAGTAGGGGAGGGTGGGGACGATTGTAACGCGGGGCAATTGTAACACTTTGATTTCCTCAAAATGAGAGGCTGCTTGGGTGAAAAGGAGATGATAGTACGTAAAAGGCAGGTGAATGAAAGAATATCAGAGATTGCCAAGGCTGACATTTGAGTTGTGGCTGTGTAATTGAGAAAAGAGTGTTTTTCAAGCATCGAAGTAGCTTTCTACTTTTGGGTAACTTTCCTTCTCTTTAATTATTGAAAGTGCATTTTAGATAGTGAAGGATTTGTGTTCTGGTTGTATCGGTGTGTGGATGTTTGGTTTTCCCACTTGAAGAAGATTTTGCTACTCTTACAATTTCAATATTCGACATTCACGATCGAGAAATTTTGAGGAAGGTGTGCTCTTTTTGAGCTCCTGCCTTTTGATTTTATTTGGATCTCCCTGGATATATACGTTTATTCTATTGTGATATTTGGGTACCTATTGGACTGATTGATCGACCCGAAGTGAAATTCTGTGATTCGGTTGGATATTTTGGTCCCTAGAGGACTTTGAGTGTCCGCCGTAATCAGCTGAACATCTTGCCGGGCAGGCCCTAGGCTGTTGCCGCGACTCGGATTCTCTTCGGCGTCAACTATAGGCCTAATCTCCGATGGCTGAAAGCTGATGATACATCTGATCTTAATTATTGAAAGTGCATTTTAAATAGTGAAGGATTTGTGTTCTGGTTGTATCGGTGTGTGGATGTTTGGTTTTCCCACTTGAAGAAGATTTTGCTACTCTAGGGGGCCGACTCTTCTTATCCAGATAAAACCAAGCGTTGCCGAGAGTCAAACCTTTGTTGTGGAAGGTAAGCAAATCACAGGAACGATAAAAACCATCGAGCTCGGGATCATCAACACTAGGCTTCAAATTCAAGCGTTGCCGAGAATCAAACCTTTGTTGTGGAAGGTAAACAAATCACAGGAACGATAAGAACCATCGAGCTCGGGATCATCAACACTAGGCTTCAAATTCAAGCGTTGCCGAGAATCAAACCTTTGTTGTGGAAGGTAAACAAATCACAGAAACGAGAAGAACCATCGAGCTCGGGATCATCAACACAAGGCTTCAAATTCAAGCGTTGCCGAGAATCAAACCTTTGTTGTGGAAAGTAAACAAATCACAGGAACGAGAAGAACCCTCGAGCTCGGGATCATCAACACTAGGCTTCAAATTCAAGCGTTGCCGAGAATCAAACCTTTGTTGTGGAAAGTAAACAAATCACGGGAACGAGAAGAACCCTCGAGCTCGGGATCACCAACACCAGGCTTCAAATTCAATCCCTAGCGTTACCCCCTGGGGGTGGTGGGGGATGACCAAGATAACACGGACACCGCCTACGGCGAAGGAATCTCCCAGCTTCACCCAGACTTTGGCATTTAATCCGAGGGAGACCGTGTCTGGAATTGATGTCCGAGAGCAATACTCCGGGCTTAAAGACCTGGCCCTTGAATGGGAACCAATTGACGGAGAAGAACCATCAATGCAATATATATGCCTGGCTGAATTGCTGGCTCTTTTTGAAAAGAAATTTAGAAGTCAAATCCAGTCAGCACACTTTATGGCCGACTTTTTGCCGATTATCAAAAAGTTATGTGACATACCCGGAAAAACTCCCCCAATGGAAGCAGTGGGCAAACCAGAGGTCATTTTACAGAGACTAGACAGGTTGGAGGAACTTATAAAGAACAACAAACACACGCCGACTTACTCGGACATGGTTAAACAACCTTCCCGCGGGGAGAGGCAGTTAATTGGAGAACACCGGAGTGGCGCAACTCTCCTGATTAATAATAAGTCAAATTTGAGTACCAGCGAGGAAGATCATAAAAAGATCACCGATGTCCTGTCTAAGAGTGGAACCAAGATCCACAGGGTCCGAAGAACAAGGATCGGTTTAGCGGTGGAGTGCGCGGATGCTATAGAAAGAGAGAAATTAGAGACAAATATATTGAAGGATTCTGGGATTGCCGAAAACTTTAGTACGAAACTTCCAAACAAACGTCTACCTACAATCATAATTAGGAGGATCGGTCAGGATTACGAGAGAGATGAAATCATTGGAGAGATCAACAAAAGAAATGAAACACTTGGAATCAGAGACGGTGAGGTGCTAGAGCCCCTCTTCTCCTTCAAAACCAAAACTGCTGGATTTTGTTGGGTTTTTAAATGTAATTCCACTGTGTTTCACAGGATTATAGGAAGAGGCAGATTGTTCCTTGGGTGCCAGAGTTGTCCTGTGGAGGAGTACAATAAGGTTCCTCTCTGCACCAAATGTGGAAAAATAGGACATCCAAAATCCCGTTGCGATGGAAGGGAAAATTGCCTGAATTGTGGAGAATCGAAGCATGATGAAACTGTGTGTCCCAACTCCAAGAGATGCATCAACTGCAAAAAGAGTCACGCATGCCTGGAAACCGAAGTGTGTCCCCAGTATGAAAGAGCAATCGACGCCATAAAACTCAAAATTGATTATGGAAAATAGTTCGGACACTAGTTTCTTTCTCCATAGCGGCGATACAAAAAATGATGACTTTTTGATGCTACATATAAATACAGCAAGAACAAAAGCAGCGATGGTACAACTCGAATGCGAAATGAAAGACAAAACACCAATGGTTGTATCTATAAATGAGCCATACACTAGAGATGATCGAACGCAACTATCAGTAAAGGACTTTGTAATGTGCGAGGCACAGAAACCTAGAGCATCTCTAATGATCAACAAAAAGCTAAAGCACTATAAACTGTTTGCTAATAGAGACATAATTCTTGTTAAACTTGCTTTGGAAAACAGGGAGGAGACCTTAGTGGGTTCAGTTTATGCCTCACCTAGCGAGGATCTGATGGAGACTCTAATAGTACTGGGCGAGCTACTAGAAAAATATAAATATTGTAATAAGTGTATAATTATGGGAGATTTCAATGGAAAGAATGAATTGTGGGGTGGGGAAATAAATGATAATAGAGGCGAACAAATATTGATTTTCTGTCTTGAGAACAATCTCACTATACAGAACGGTAGCGACAGTTCTCCGACTTTTTCCTGCTCCCGAGGATCCAGTTGGATAGATCTAGTGTTAACAAGAAATATTAAGAGATGCAGGGTATCGGTAGAAGACAATATCACACTTAGCGATCACAATTTATTAACAGTGATAATAGGAGAAAAAGAGGCACAGAAATCTGCAAGGAAAATTGATGTAAAAAAATTGGACTGGATGGGATTTGATAGATCTTGCGGGGCTCTGTATGAGAGAGAGGAAATAATAAAAGTACCAACAACTCCTGAAGAAATAGAAAAGTACGTGGTGGAGTTTCAGGGGGGTGTTTTTGCTGCAGCTATGGAAAACACCAAGGAGAAGAGAGGGAGATGGACAAATAGATGGTGGAACCCGGTCCTCGCGGAGAAGAGATCGAGGGTGAGAGCATTGAGAAGGCGATTTCAGAAATCATCTGGAGGGGAGAGGAAGTACTGGCGGGAAAAATACAGAAGAGAGGAGGCCCTCTATAAGAGAACGATTCTAAGGACTAAAAGACAGAGCTTCAAAGACTTTATAACAAGTACGACAACAAATAACCTGTTTGGAGACCGGTTTGATACTATTTTCTTAAAAAAGAAAAGAAGGGTGGAAGTGGGGCCAGTCAGGAAAGAAAACGGTGAACTTACGGATGGAATCAGGGAGACTACACTTGCATTACTAAGGTATCACTTCCCTTTAGAACCAGACCAGAGTCGGCTACCTGCCTCTCCCGACCTGGATGACATTGTACCACCATTCACAAACGACGAACTAATATTCGCCGCTAGAGATGTTAAGAAGGGGAAGAGCTCAGGGCCCGATGGAATCCCGGGTGAAATCATAAAGAGAATGGTGATGGGTGGAGGAAGACAAGTCATGCTGACCCTCTTCAACAGATGTCTTGCAGAACGATGCTTCCCACGACCATGGAAAAGGGCAGAGATAATCCTAATCCCCAAGCCCAATAAAGAATTGGATGAACCATCAGCATACAGGCCTATCTGCCTGCTACCAACCATGGGAAAACTTCTGGACAAATTAATAACAAATAGGCTAACTTTTTTCCTGGAAACGACCAACCAAATAAGCAAAAACCAATTTGGCTTCAGAAAATATATGGGAACAGTTGAAGCCCTTGAAAAGTTAATAACAGATATAAAAGAAACTCTAAATAGAGACATGATCGTGACATGCATTTCCATTGATTTAAAGAACGCTTTTAATTCAGCTAATTGGCATATCCTCAAGGATAAAATCGGTGCATTGGATATCCCGGATTACCTGAAAAACCTACTAAAGGATTTCTTGATGGACCGAACAGCAGAGTCTTCTGGAGTTTATCTAAAATACAATAAAGGAATCCCACAGGGTTCAAGTGTTGGACCGGTGTTATGGCTCATTATGATCAACTCTATACTGGAACTGGATTTGGGTGAGGGAGCTAGGGTCCAAGCATTTGCAGACGACCTAATAGTGCTCATAGAGACGAAGAGAGTATATCACATCACTGAAAAAGCGGGAGAAATACTAGAAAAATTACATACTTGGATCGTTCAAAATGATTTAGAAATAAATACGGCAAAATCAACTTACACAATATTTACCACGGGAAAGCTTACAAGGTTGCCCACCATAAAAATAAACCAAGAGAGAATTAAGTACGAAGATAGCATAAAATACCTCGGTGTGATAATCGATAATAAACTTAGCTGGCACAAGCATCTCAATCAATTAAGAAAAAAGGTTTTAAACGTACATTATATGTTATCGCAAAGATGTAGAGTTGAATGGGGGCTTAGCCCCAAAGTTAAAAAAGAAATTTATCTAAGAGTGATTGAAAAGATGATTACTTACTCATGTGAGATCTGGTACGAAAACAAAGTAAAAATTAACAACAAGGTAAAACAAATACAGCGTGGTCCCCTTAAAGTAATTACCAGCGCCTATAATACCGTTTCTACAGATGCACTCTCAGTGCTAGCAGGAGTGATCCCCATGGACATTAAAATTCAGAAGATCAAAAAGTTGTACGAAATAACAAAAACAGATAGAAAAATTAAACTTGATGGAATGGAGATGGAGAGAAAGCAAATGAAAATCCCTGAAAAAATTCATTTATCTCCCTGGAAGAGGAAGCTTTTGAGATGGGAGGTGTTTGAGTCAGACACCGAGAAAGAGAGCGAAATAAATATATATACCGATGGCTCACGATTGCAAAACCGTACGGGGTACGCGCTTGTTATAGTGATAAATGGTGAGGCCTTCAAAATAGATCAAGTGCGCTTACCAGACCATACCACAGTGTATGAGTGTGAATTGGCGGCCCTTGAGCGAGCAGTTGATGAGATCACCAAAATGGACACTGGGATCAAGGTGAATATAATGAGCGACTGTAGATCCGCCATCCAAACCATTACTGGTTTTGCAAAAACTAGGGAAGCAGCAGACATTAAAGAAAAAATACTTCAAAACAAAAACAACGGAAAAGATGTCAGGATATTTTGGATCAAGGCACACGTGGGGCACCCCGGTAACGAGCTGGCGGACCAGTACGCGAAGGAGGCAACGAGGCGCGAGCATGTTGACGTGGAGCTTGGGGTCCCAGTGAGCCACGTAAAAGGAAAACTCCGAAAGGAGGCGAAGGAGGAATGGAGAGAAAGGTGGAGAAACTCAACCAAAGGTCGTACAACATATGAGTTTATAGATAAACCCTCAACAAAAACAATCGAAGGTGATCACTACATTAATCAAATATTAACGGGCCACGGGTCATTTGGGATATACCAACAAAGGTTCCACGCTAGAGACTCGCACTGCGGTGAATGTGGATGTGTAGAAGACATAGACCATCTTGTCTATCATTGCAAGAAATTTGATAAGAGGAGGAAAAGTGGATTTCCGAAAGATTACAAAGAAAAAAGCGTCAAGCAACTACTGAGGCATAAAGGAGCGAGAGACACACTGAGGGACATGGTCGGACAGAGGCAGGAGGAACTTATTTTGGAAACCACTTGATACTTTTTAACTTGTCATATTTAAATTATTAGTGTTATTTTTAAAATTCAATAATGAAAACGTGAACTCCAGGATATTTGGAGCACAAAGCTTTTAAAATTTTTTGAATATTTTAGAGACATTGACGCGTTAAATACATATTTAGCTCTTGGTTAAACAATTTTTATATGTGTATACTTGCTGTACTTCTAGATCCCCGAGTGCCTGCTTAGGCAGGCGGGCCGGGTGTATTAATAAAGTGTAGATTTCCTTCTCCTGCACTGCAGGTATGAAGCACAACAACACTGATTTTATGTATAGTATGTACATGTATCCTAGTTTTATTCTGCTTAGTTTCAAGATGATAGTGTTGTTAGTTTCGTTGAAAACTAGGGTTGAACTAAAAATGGTGACGTGGGGTCGATTGTAACACTTCAGCCGGGGACGGTTGTAACATGTTACAACTGACCCCAATGTAGAAAATAACATGTTTCAAAAGTATTTTCGATGTATTGATTTATAATTCATACTTACCCTTAATAATGGCATATAATTATGAATTTTTACGGTTTTAGGATGCCGAGATCGCGTAAAAGGAAAACTGAAAGGGGGCTGATTAGTCTAGAAAAAATGGAGGGAGAAGCTGTTGATGTATTGGTGTCTAAAAAGTCTATTAGATGTGTTGCTCGAAATCACGATATTTTTCATGTAACATTATACATATTCTGTCAGAAGAAAAGAAAAAAAATGAAAATCCTTAAGTGGGTTATAATCAACACAATAAAGTTTTCGATCAAGGGCATTAAGAGGAATCATTTTTCGTGCAAAAAATGGTCCCACGTTCGTTGTACTACAGAGGAATTAAGTTATGAATTCCCTAATTGCCCTTGTGAATAATTATTTACTATTATTTACTCATCAACATTCATTATTATTTAAAACTCATTATTTGAGTGAAAAGTTCATTATTTCCATTCTAGAGTATGTATTTAATTATTATTTAACATGAAAATATAAATTGTTAATAAATTTGAATGATTTTCTATCTATTTTTATGAATTTGTGTTGTGTTACAATTGACCCTTATATGTGTTACAATTGACCCTTCAAGTGGGGACAGTTGTAACGTTTTTCGATTTTCGATGTTTTATTTACTAAATTGCAATGCATGTCCACCGGACGGTTTTCATAACAAAATTGTAATTGGGATGTATCAACCTGTTTTTATACCAATTTTCATAACTCTAACATAAAAAATGGCTTAGTTTGAGATCAAATAAGCAATTTTGTTACAATCGTCCCCACCCTCCCCTACTCTCCAAGGCGTATATAAACATTTATTTGCATTTCAACAAAATATTTTAAGACTTAAACCGTGCCGTATTCCATCATAAAAAACCCCAAAAAAGCTGAGCATAATGCAGAATTTATTTCCCTCAATGCTTCAGAGCATAGTAAACACTTACAAAGCTGCAAATGTTTTTCTTCTCAACCCATTACATCCGTTTAGAGCGTACACTCAGCACGTCGTTTCTACCCAACATAAAAATCTGGGATTGCTAACTATCAACCAAATGAGACCATCTTGTTATTGTGACTCTTGAGACATTCCTGCGTCATAGAGAGAAGTCTGGAATCGAGATTTATTTCCACAGCTTAGATGGTAGGTAGTACTACACGCGGACTAAATCGGCATATCACTCATGTGTATTTAATTATTTTGCCGGACTCCACCAATTTCGCGAGAGCGCTGTTCTGTCTGGAAAATTCCGTCTTATTCCGTCTGAGATATTAATGGGGTTTTGAGAAGAGTTTTTTCTCAGAGGAGAAATTGGAATTTCTTGTTTTCCCGAAAGTTAATGTCAAGCGTTCGTGCAAATGGCTCTGGAAAGAGCGTTTCTCTTTTTTAATATGGCGTTTTTTTTGTTTCGTTTGGAAGGTGGGAAAACCGGCTGAGGTTGTTAGGAAGGAATGTACTGTTACATCGTCGTCGTTATGAACATGGGAAGGCTGTAGTGTAGATAGAATATATACTTTTAGTTTTACCCCATTCGTTGATATTTATGCGTTAACAGAGTATCTTAAATTATCTTTTTTGCTCTTCCATTATGAGTCTAAATATTTCTTTGGAAAAAAATACGGAATTTTTGCAATTTAACGCGTTTTCACTTTTTAGTGTGTTGCAAAAGAGTTTTCATAATTGTTGTTAGGACCTTTTTAACTTTGCACTTGCTTCTCTCTTGTTTGTAAAGGGCCTTTAAACTTAATTCATTTGTAAAAACTATCCATCTCTGAGCTTTATTTATGTTTTGTAATACGGGGAGATATTTTTAGTACCTCAAATACAGTTTAAACTTTTATTCTTAAATATCTTTTTAATTGAATATTTTAAAGACGGATACAATTAGTATACTGCTGAATACCCTAGGACATAGGAGTTACACCGTTCTTTAAAAAAGGAAAGCAGCAGTGATTTTGAATAAAAAGAAAATTCTGTAAACAAAAAAAAGTTATAAAGATAATCATAACTATGCTCCTTCTAGGTACTTGAATTGTTCTTCGTACATTCATAAAATTAATTAAGCATTAAGAGGGCTAAATATCCAATCCTATTATCCTTACACGAACACTCCTACCGTCGTAACATCCTACTAAAACTTACCCAAACACTTAAGATTATTTTTGTTTTGAAAAAATAATAAAGACATAAAATAAGTACCTAGCGGCATGCCTAAAGTTTCAACAGATCGGAAAATGCGCAAAAAACTACATAAACCAAACACTAAAAACAGTAAATTATCCCTTCTTACGATGCCTTAGGATATCAACACAGAAAAGAAAAAAATGCTCTAAATTATGCTTGAAGCAACATTGAAAACAGAACTACTTATTAATTGAAAAGCAAGACCCAAACTTAAACACCCGTATCACTCTTACCACCCGCCATTACATTTTTTCCTGATTGCTCGGCGGGTACTTAGCATTATTTCGGTCTGTATTACAGCGATGTTTTGTAGGTTTTTTTTCCTCCCTTACGCAAAAGCTGAGCTCGACGACATGGGAGATTAGAAAGAAAGCTCCTTACTTGCAAGGCGAGCATTCCCCAGCTCTGTATGTAATAATTCTCCCTGTTTTTTTTCTTGAGGTGCCGCTGTGTGAAAATGAACGATTAAGCAAAAAAATGTAAACCTTAAGCTTTGTATGCTTGCTCGGTACAGCTGTTTTTCTTTCGGTGGAGATGCAAGATGGTTTCTTGTGAATAGGCTTACTGCAATAGAGTGCATGGTTTTAGCTGTAAATAGGGTTGGTAGATTTATGGTTATGGTGTGGAATAGTTAAATGATAGTCTAAAGTTGAGTATTTTTCCCCTTTCGTAAAATTTTCTTACTGCTTGGTTATAAAGGTATATCCATTCTATATCTCCATAAGACGTTATTTTTTCAAAAACTTTATACCGATAAACTTTAGGAAGTGTACTGCAGGAAATTAGCTGAGTTAGTTAGACAGTGAAAAACAAGAAAATACCATGGGTAACTTAGGTACGTAAAGTGTACGTCACAAAATTACACGGAAAAGGGAATTTCCTTCAAGAAGAATTGCCTCTGGTATAACTATAACATAAAAATACGTTCAGCGTTACCCGAGACTATTACATTAGTTTTAGTAGGGCGAAGAGATTACAAAAGAAAAATGGAGAACCATTATGCAATTTTTATCAAATAATGCATTACTTTAAACCCGTTTTAGTAAACACATAGCAACCGATAGGATAAGAAACCCATAAGGCTAAGAAATGATGTGTATAACTCTTATATAACTTTATTTCCTCTACAAACAGTCGTTATAGCAGCAAGCTGTTTCATTGGATTCGTTCCAGGATAATAACCTATATAAGAAATTCGAAAGGGCTAATTGCTTTCTTAAATTCCTATGCATAAGTGTTTAAGAAGCTACGTTAAATTATTTTTCGTGACATTATTAGAGTAATAAAATTAATACATTTTCTAAATAGAATTAGGTTTGTGTTTTTTTATCTTCAGAGCATTAAAATCCCAAATAAATTGTTGTTTAAAGCTTGACATATACGACATATATGACTCATTCAATGTTTTACACTTTTGAGTCATAAATGAATAAATAATTAAAATTTTAAATACTAGGGAGCTACCGCCCCCTGCTCGCTATCGCTCGCCAACCCCTGTTAACTGCTGACGCAGACACTTGTGGACCGCTTCGCAATTCCTCACAAAACCCAGCTCACTGCACTTACTCACTTTATAAAACATTCTTAAAACCGGGGTAGTACTCCGGGGTATTCTTCCGAAAATGGCGGATATTTATTCAGTGGTGGAGTTTTAACAGTTCCTTTATGAATTGGCGGATCGCCTTAATTCCAAGAAAATTAACAACAGAGCAAAATGTAAACGTTCCTTTACCATTTCCCCAAAGTAATGTTTTTTTCACAGATCCATTAAGAAGCACTGAAACATCTCAGGAATAAATTTAACTTTCTTAAAATTTGTAATAATTTCCATCGATTGGCTGTTAAAAATCTAGTAATAACCGTGAATATCACGAAAATTTAGATCTTCGAAAAATTAGATTTTATATTCATGAGAGCAAACAAACGTCGAAGTTGTGTCAGTTTCATACCAATGACACGAATGTTTAGACATCAAACATTTTCGATTTTTATCTTTATTTTTAAAGCAGTCCCCCGTGTAATCTAGTTGTTTGCGTTTTGGCATTGTGAAATAAAGTGTCACATTTTATTACCTTAAAAAACATATTTGCAAAAGGATATAAAAATAATAATTATTGTAAAAAATAAATGCAAAAGTTCAAAATTTCCGAAAGCGAGTTTATATTTTATTGTAAATATAGTAATAATTAGGTTGCCACAACGACAAAGATAAATATAAAAATATTAATTTGTTATTTATAAAATAAAAGATAAATTAATTATACATAAGTTTTAAATATAATTAAAACTGTTTAAACAACAGAAATATAAATATTGTTAAAAATACCCCAAAATATATTTTTTAAATTCGTGTTATAAATAGAAAGATTATTATTTAATCTATTTGAATATTAAAAAGCAGTGAAATATGTTTTCAATTGTTTTAAAATTCATAGTTTCTTGCTTTATAACTGCAACCTTATCCGTAATCTAAAAAAATGGAAATATTTTAAAATTGAGATTTTTTTTAGAAATTCTAAAGGCTTATTGCACATCCACCAAAAGAATCCGGACAGTTTGATACCAAATATGTGTTATACGGATCAGTAATTAAAAAGCCTTTCTCTGGAAACCGTTCACCAAAAACTTTTTTTTAGAATAGAGAGACTACTACAATAATTTTAATCAACTGGCTGCACTAACAAGTCCCACCAACTTCAAAATTACATAGAATAACCATCCTTACGAATATACTGATTTGCAATTACTGATTACTAATTTGCAGGAAAATTCTTTTAGTTTTACTCTTCAGGATAAAATGCAGCGCGAGTACTGTGATGCCATTTGATCGGATGCCTATGATTGTCACTTTAGTTCCCTCAAAGGTAATAAGTCAGCCAAAAGGAGAGTGCATTATTTTTTCAGACTTAACCTTTTACCTGCCGATGTTCCCAAATGGGAACATCATTTTACGGAATTTTTTTACCACTTAACTTTTCATGCAAGAATTTGATACTTGGTAGAAAGCAACTCAAAGATATGAAGTTATTTTACTTGCAAAAGTTTTTCACGTGCAATTTAATCTTTTTTGTAGAATTTACATCAAAAATGGAGATTTTTGTCTCTTCCAAAAATTGACCAAGTTTCAACTTGTGGAAATTTTAAATAAATTTAGTGTTAAATACTTTTGCTATGTTTAGGTAGCTTAAGTACACATCTTCTCATTTGGCTTGAAAGAATAGCTTCATATTCCAATTTTGGTTAGTAATTACCAATACAAAGAATATGTTCCCAAATGGGAACATCGGTGTTTGGGGTATAGTATTTGAGGGGATTTTTATAACACGCAAAAATTCAATTTGTTTCCTATGTTCTTTATTTTTTTAACCTTTTTTATCTCAAAAGATCTAAACAGGTTAAGAATGATGTTTTAAATTGAAAAACCTGTAATTTTTATTTTTTTCACCTGATTTATGGAGAAATAAATGCCAAATCTTTATAGCAGATTCTTACACTTGTATATTTTTCTAACTCCCCGATCGATTAATTTTCATTAATTATCATAAGGAGTTATCCGAAGAGCATATTTGAAGTGCTTCTGAGGACTTGCGTGTATATTTTGTTCAAGTATATACTTATATTCGTAAAAATTATAGGAATAAAATTGAATAATTCTGAAAATAAGGAAAAGTGTGTGTACATCTAAAAACACTCTTCTAACTTAAGTTGGATGTAAGAGATATGAGTTTCAGTTCGGAATCTTCCATGAGAAACATAGCTGTAATAAATCAATGGAGATAATTATGATAATCACTTTTGAAAGCTAATTATAATTGAATGCAATTAGTTGATTTTATGCTAGATATCCGTATAGAACCGTAGTTAAAACTAATTTTTCACACAGAAACGTAATAGTTTAGCTTCTAAACGCATATGAACACTCCTATTAATTTTTATTACAAAATATTGCCCATGGTGCAAGAAAAACTGAAGAGCTTCGCGCATGAAATAAACTTGTCAATTTTTTTTATGAAAATCTATAAAATGTTACCCAATCGTCCAAATATGGGTAATAAAAATAAAAAACCGTTCACTATCATAAAAATGATCATAATTATTGAGTAGAAACTCATTTCAATCATTTATTTGAATTAATTGTAAAATATTTGCCTTTTGAAAATCACCCCTGAAAACTTCACCCCAAACACCGATGTTCCTAGATGGGAACATCCCCAAAAAAAATCCTACTTGGTATTTTTTTTTCATTCAAAAAATTGCCAGAATGGTTTTAGTAATGAGGAAACAAGCCATTTAAGCCAAAAATAAGAACCTTTAATTTGAAATTTGAATTGAGGAGTTTAAAAGGTTAACACTGCCATAAAAAACCATGTTTTCTTTTGTATTGTGAGAATATTTTAGCACTTTGTGTACTGCGTATATATTTAAAGGGTTTAATGAAAATATTTAGGAACTAAAGCATGCTAGTAAAAAATTTTAAATGTTATAAATTTGCTAAAAGCTGTCATGAAATTTATTTAACTAATCCGAATAGAATTGATTATATTATTATTGTTTATTTGTTTTCCCTTGTCTTTCCCTTGTTTTATTTGAATTATGCATTGGATTTTTTCTAAATTTAAACAGAAAATATGTATTCTATGAATAACATAAATGGTATATTGGGAACTCGGGTACAATTTTGCTTTTCAAGCTATAGATGCCACTAGTATATCTACCTAAGTAGTTTCTAAAAATATTTGAGTGAGTTATATTCATAAAAATTTACAGTTGAAATGTTGAAAACATTAATCGAAGTTAACAAGAGGGTTTTTCTTTAAATGTGTGTTAAATTATTCAATAATAATAGTATAATAATGTATTTAGTATACGTATTTAGTTATACGTAATTTATGATGTTCATGTATAATTATAAATTCCTATGGAAATAATCTTAAAAGTTATTTATCCGTTCATTCTACCTACCTCAACAAGACCTCGTAAAAATATTATAAAACGGCAAATAAATATTTAATGGTACCATAATAAGGAATAAATTCAGAAGTGATGTATTATTTCGGACAACCAACAAGTCTGCTTCGAAGTTAAAAATTCAACTTAAATGGAACATAAGATACCCGGAACCACTTCAAAAATCCATCAAATATTAATTTCCCGAGAAACTTTAGCAAAGCACACTTTCAAAATTACTACAACCAAGTTAAACTGCCTCGTTTACTCAGTTTCTGAGTAAACGCAAAACCTGGCTAAACTTTTAGTCTCAATATTTTCATATTTACTCGCTTTTCCCCTGAAATCCTAAGGTTCTCTGCTGTCCCCAGCGTAAAACTATCGAGTGCTTTTCTCCGAGGCATTTCAAGTCATAACTCTACTACCAGTGTGAGAAGGAGGACAAATTTTCGTCATAAATCCGAGTAGACGTCATAGAAACAGTGTCATAAACAATCGTTGTGTCTGCACGACGCGAGTCGGTTTTGTGTCGGGTGGATTTATTTTCTGAAAGCTCAACGTTCGTCCTAATACTTCGGGAATTTTAAGTTGAAAACTAAAACATGTGTTGTGTGTGTAGGTAACTTATTCCCAGTTAAAAGTTCAAAGCATTTTTTTATTCTTTAAGAACTACCCACAGAGTACTAGAACAGAGAGTCCGTAGCCATAGGCGCTAATGGAAATTGAAATTTGGAGGGATGTGGGGCTTTTTTAGCGCTGTGATCGCATCTACGTCATGGAAGGCGGTGAAAAAGCCTGATTGGGCGAGAAAAACTTTCTTCTTCGAAAAAAAGCAGATTGAGTGGCAGCCAATCACAAGTTCGGTCACCAAAATGTAATGCTGATCCTTCTGTGAATCATTCATAGTTCCTCGTGGCACCCTCGCATCCATACAACTTTTGAAAACATTGTTTTGGAACCTCTGTTAGGATTTTTCTCTGTGGTACTACATACCCTTTTCACACAAAATTTTCCGCATGCTTAGAAAACATGCCTTTTCTGTTAATTTTTTTCACAAATATAATTTAGATTTAATAAAAATACGATTAAAAGAATAAATTTTAAAAACAAGTGTGTAAGTCAAATATTCTAGTGATGATTTAGTTTAAACGAAGCCAATCATTTTTTAGCTAGGTGTGTGATATGTTTGTCGGTGACGTCACAAAATGTTATTCAGAGTATAGAAATATGTTACTACATTGATCATATTATAAAAGCTGTATATTGTAAACTTTTCTAAAAGAACTATCAAGCTTCTTCAAATAATGGAAAGTTTCTTATTTGACAGAAAAAAAAACAGAGAGTTCAACAATTTTCAGAAATAAACCAGCAGCAGTGCTCCCGGTTAACCCGTTAACGCCTGAATTAATTCTACCGAAAATATTTGTATGATTATTTCAAATTGGTGTAATTATGACCCAATTAACCCATTACTGCCTGACGTCCCTTTTTAGGGACGTTTTTTAAAAATCCTCCTATTTCTATAAAAATTGTTCCTTTGAATCAAAATTTGCACTGATGTATCTCTGATCTTCATAGAACATAAAGAACACAAGAAGAAAGCAGAATTTTAAAAAAATTTTTACTTTTTTTAAAGTTGGAAGATAGAATTTTTCAGAAAAGGGCTTTTTAAAGAATTTTAAAACAAAAAGCTTAAAAATCCTAGTTGTTATTTTAAAAAATGTCCAATGCCGATATATATTACTGTTTATACATTAAATCAGTTGGGGTATTTTTTTATTTTTCTAAAATATTTTATCTTGACCTTATTTTGGACCCTCGAAAAGCGTCCCTAAAAAGGGACGTCAGGCACGAATGCCCCCGTGGTTTTCCCCCACTAAAAAAATTCTGCAGTTTTTCTATAAAAAAAATCTGCAGGCCATCTGCAGTTATTTGGCCCCTTCATTCTGAAGAAAATCTTTAGATAACGTTCTTAAGAAAATCTTTAGATTATGGTTTCTAAAGAATTTCTTCAGAAAGAAGGGCCCAAATATAACTGCTGATAGTCTGCAGATTTTTTTTCTGAAGAAAATCTTAAGATTACTCAATGTTAAGCCTAAGGCCTAAGCCTACTTCCCCCATGCAACCATCTAACATATATGCTTGCACTTTGCAGTAGTCTTGCATCTTTGAACAAATGAAATTTTAAACCACAATATAAATAAAGGACATTCGGTTAATTTAAATCATACCATATTGTTAGGTAGTCCCACAATTATCAGGAAAATTCATAATTCCAATCAGCATTCATTCAGGCACGCAACTAGTGTTGAAAACAAAACGTAAACATTGTTCTATCGATTCGATTCTGCAATCGATTCTCTAGGTTAGATTCGATTCGTTTGATCTCTGATATCGATTCGGTTCCCGAAGATTTGATTACCTAATTCTCGAGAAAGTAGTTTTCCCGCTATGATATATTAACATCACAAATACGATCTTAAAGTGATTAAAATTTTAAATCAACAGTACAAATAAGAAAACTTTGATCGAGTTCTAGGAATCGATTCTTTTACGATTTAAATTCTTTTGAAATCGATTACAAGGCATTCGATATCAGTTTTTTTTTCATTCCGTACGTAAAATGATAAAATTTGTTAAAGTTTAATATATTTTGAAGACAATTTGAAGATTCTGCTCCATCTGAAAAATGTCTGCATTCCTTGTCTTCAAAATTTCTGAAGATACATCGTCTTTAAAACATCTGCAAATTGTCTGCAAAAATTCTGAAGACAATTTAAAGGTAAATCTATGTCTGCGAAATATCTGTTAGTTGTCTTCAAAAATTCTGAAGATAGTTTAAAGACAAAGCAAAATCTGCAAAATATCTTAAAATTTTTGTAGAATTTCTGTAAAAAGTGGCTTTTTCTGAAGAAAATCTTCAGATTATTTTTAGTGGGGGATCCCCATAGTGAAATGCTAGTGTTTCCTTATTTTTTTCATAAAAACGCGTTCGATTCTTATGAAATGAATTAAATAACTAATATTTATAAAATTACTTTAATTTTAGCTAATAAATTTATTATTTTTGTTTATTTTTTTGGAAAATACTGTGATTTCTACTAAATTAATGGAATAAAAAGTCTTAAATTATAAGAAATTAATTAATTTGTTTTAATTAAAAGGAATAAACTTATTATTTTACTATATTTATTACTTATGCAAATATATTTCGGTTATATTTTAATTAAAAGTTCAATAATTATTAGTTATAATGACTTTTTTTCATAAAAATTGCCTAAAAAGTCGCTTTTGTGATAAATTCTCGGCTTTTTTTTCTAATTAGATGTCCCTAATCATTGTGTTCAATACTGCAGATCAATCTATATCATCTGGCTTGCTAATGCACATCCCACTAATGCTTCATTTTTGGGGAGAAATTTGTATTCCGTACAATAAAATTAAATAAAATGAAAAAAGTATGGGCATTTGAAAGACTTAAACTTCACAAATTGAGATATTCTGATGGATTTGAGGTGTGTAAAAGTAATTATTACTTAATATTAGGTAAAATATATACAAAGAATGTATTTTTCAATTATAAATCTTAATTAATTTGCAATTAACATAGATTTGGGAGGAAAAAACGTATTTTAGAGCATAAAAATGCTCAAATTACGTTAATTAAGGTTATTTTAACAGTTAATTGGATAAATAATTAATATTTTTGGTTCATATTCATGTTACAGTATGGTTCCGATCACTTTTGCTGCACTTAAAAAGGTAGAAAATGTTTTTGAGGCTTTAAAACAGTTTTCTACTATGCGTTTACTATAGGGAAAAACACGGGGGCATTCGTGCCTGACGTCCCTTTTTAGGGACGTTTTTTAGTTTTGGTGTAGAAATTAAAATTTTAACTTGGAATTTTTTTCACTATTTTTCCAGTTGTTTTGGGGCTATTTACTATGTTTTTACCAAATATTTAAGAAAAATAAAAAGTTGGGCATTAATGGGTTAAGACAAAATATCCAAAATTTAAACATTTTGTTTATTAGTATGGAAGTTACAGCCCGTCCTCGTTTGAGGACGCTGGGCGTTCCGGCGTAAAAAAATCAAGAGATCAGAAAAGTCAGCAAATAGGAAAATAACGTATATAGGTATGCTAAACAACTTAAAATGGACTAGTTACAATATTTTATAAGACTTTATGATGAAATTAATTATAAACTACACTTTTTAGCATTATTTTTATGAAATTAGCATTATTTTTTATATTTTTACAAAATATGTCACATCGAAATTTTATTTCCCTTATTAAATTTATGTTCACAAATCCCCTTTAGGTTATTTTTCTATTTTTTTTCGAGATTTCAGAGGACATCGAGCCATTTTATTGCCTTTTATGGTCCCACAATTCATTGGGAAAACAAATATTCATGAGATTTTGCAATCGGTAAGAACCTATAAGCCATTGTCACTACTAAAAACCCTTCTAAAACAAAAATAAATATTATTAACTACCTTATAATAGTTGAAGAACAGCTTTAACACGATAGTAGAGCAAAAAAATCCAAAAACTGTAATGAGTAGAAATCTGAAAAAAGTTGTCCGGAACGCCCAGCGTCCTCAAACGAGGACAGTAAAATTGGACGTTATTTTTGAAAACGAAATTTTTTTTTAAAGTTACTAATTTTCTTTTATATGTATACATATGACCTTAATTTGAAATACAAGAGAAAATTAAATTATTACCTTGACTTCAGCCGATGTAGCTAGACAGAAAGGTAACGCAAGTGTAATACATGAAAAAAGCGCGAAATTGCGAGCCGAATCAAGGAGCTTAAAACAAACCCAGACACATGATAATTTGTGGCATGTTTTGTAGTATTGCCATCTATCGTCATGCAAAATAAACAATCGTTTCCGAAAAAAAGAAAGATTTTACACATACTTTTCTGCACTGTCCTCAAACGAGGACGCTGGGCGTTAACGGGTTAATATCCGTTATTTGAAGAAATAATTATTTTGCAGTGTGCTTATTTCTGTGTTTCTATGCTATAAAATGGCAACATAAAGAAAATGTCCACATCCCATGTTATTATTGGTTTGGAAGTAATTTGCTCCCTTTTTTATATTTGTAAAAGGGATAAAGTGTTTTTTTACTACACATTTGGTTGATTTTTTTATGAAATCAAAGTTTTGTAAGATTATTTTCCCGGTATTTCTGTTAGAAATACATGCTTTATTAAATGAAAAAAAAATTTAGATGATTTTGTTAACCAACTTTATACCTAATTAATTTCAGACAAGATCCTACAAGATTAAGAATATATTTTTTTCTTTAATATTTATAGTTAACATTCAATGGCATTATTTGCAGTAACTTTATATTTGGGGGTTTTATTCAATGTATAAATACGTCCAGGGAAGTTTTAAAGTATAACTTTTGCTGATGGGAAATTTAATGAGATTTTATATTTTTCCCAATACTTAAATTTCTCGGGCTCAAATGGAATCCACAGTTAGTTATAATTAGATTGATTTTAAAATTAAGTGAATATCATTTTATGTTAATCGTTCTTATCAATTTTCCATTTGTCTGTCATTTTGAAAGATAAAAAAAATATCTTGAATGAATTTGTATGTCATATATTTTAGTAAGAATCAGAAAGTAAAGTGTAGTTTTGAATTATTTAAATTTTAATTTCTAATTCATTTAAATAAAATATTGCATATTATATTATTTATGACGAATTAATATGTACAAAAATTCTTTTTATTCAATCATTAATTTTGGAATGGATTATTTTCATTTAATAAAATAACACTAGACAAACCTTTTCTGAAAGTACTTAAGTAAAACATACTAAGTTGTATAAGTATACGCATATACATATTAGATAAATTATACGATAAAGGTAAAAGTATGTAATAAAAACACGTGTAGCATAAATTGTTAAGTTAAACTTTCAGCTGTGCAGTAATGGAATTACAGAGTAGCATGTGTTAATATTGGTGGGGCATGTTTTTTGAAATTTCAATCTTTAAAAAACGTCCATTCCCAAAACGCATTAGATGTATTACATTAAAAATTCACTAAATTGCCTTCATGCACAATTCATAAAATGGCCCTTATTATAACAGGAACATCAAATTCAGTCTCATGCATATAAAACAACCTACACTCCATGCACTTACGTGGCAGAGACTGCAAATTGAACATGATCATAAGAAGTTTCAATTGCCAAGGCACGTCTGGACAGGGAACTAAATATCCCTTCCTCCTTATTTCTAGCACACTTGGGAAAAACATGAAGGAAGCAATAACTCTAAGTAACTGAGCAGAAGAAAAAAATATGATCCCGGGAAAGTAATTAACTACTACAAGCATCGATTAGTTTCCTTATAAATTTTTGAGTAAGTTATTTGCTTCTATGGTTTCTAACGGGCTAAGAGTATATCTATGTATGGGCTTTACAGCTGCTTTATTAGCTATAGCAAGTATAGCCTCGCTTCCAAAAGTTGACCCAGTAAATATCAAGGCGGAAGAATCCTTTCCTTTGAAAGTTTGATAGAACTTTTCAATGTTTTATTGCCATTAGATGTTTCTCAAAGGCTTTTTCTATAATAAATTGAGTTCTGTTTTTTATGTGTAGTCGCATTTCTCGCTTAGAGACGTTTGCTTAGAAATAGTACAAAAAGGGAGCTTTATAGCACTTAAGAAGGTTCTCAATTTTTTTTCTTTTGTAAAAACATAACATTTTGTTTGACGGTAAAAAAGCAACACTACATGATTGAAGTAAGTAAAATTATCAACTGGACATTTAAAAATAATACTTACAACGAATCATTTTATACTTAAAATTATATAATCACAATGTAAAGCTATAGTATTTAATTAAAATATATAACTACCCAGGCTTATAAAGCAGATGCCAATTTCAACTGTACACTGTTTAATAATTATACTTAACATATTAAAATACCCACAAAAACAAATTTGTCGATTCAATTAATATCTTGAACTTTTACTAATTAAGATTTCAATAGAATACCACATTTCCTTGTTTCCATTCAAACGTGTCCCCTAACTAATCACTGATCTGAACAATACTTTATAAAAATGTTTCTTATAAACTTTTCCTGAAATATATTAATAGTTTATTCTTCCCAAATACTTAAAATGCTACTTCAAATCATTAGTGATGCTTAGTGTTATTGATTAGTTTTCTTAAATAGTTTATCAAATTTCACCATGTTCACATTTTTAAAACGCAGTTAATTAACATCAGACTATGAATTTTCAACACAAAATTACAAACGTTTCTAATAAACTATTTTCCCTATTTGTGAAATACGCATAATAAAACTAATACCGTCACAGAAATTAAACTTTCATAGCTCCACTCATTGAAAAATGCATCAGCTAATTTTCATACATCACTATTTAAGAATAAGAATAAATTCATAAGGTCTTATGGGTAAACTAAATTTAAAATTTAAGTCTTCCCTAAATGTTTATATTACTGCTTAATAAATTTTCAAAAGCCGCAAAAACTTTCTGATCCACTCTTTTACTTTGAAGTAATTTGCATACTTCACCCGTACTTATCAAATACTCTTTAAAATATCTTTTTTGTCACTTCAAACATTAATCAAGTAAGGCTTCACAGAGCGTTGCGGAAATCATTAGCAAATCAAGTGAGAAGCATGTCAGGCCTAATCCGTTGGGAGTTTCAGTAATTTGAAACGTTCCTTTCATACAAGGCCCTAATGACCCGAAACTCGGGTAAACGTTAATGGCCTTCGTTATGCCTTTGGTGGAAAACACATAACAAAGACAAGTTTTAAATAAAACTTAGCTGAATGTTTTGCTTTGCCTCTGTTTTGGGCGTTGGGGGATAGAGGGATCCATTTCAAAGGAAGTGTTGTGTTGCACGTATGAATAAGTAAAAGAATGCCGAGTAGAAATATTCATAGACTAAATAAAATAGATACTCGAGATGATGAAATTCTAACAGATATATTCTGAGCTATCAGCGTCGGTGTCAAATCTAAGGTAAAAAAGATTCCACCAATCAGAGTCTGCGAAATTCTAATTTTTCTTTCTTTAACTGATAGTTAACACTGACTCTAATGGATGTGGATATGGCTATAAGTAATTTAACCCTGTGAAATACGGGATAGAGATGTACTTGATGTATGCATAGTATTTTAGTTATGATAAGGGGTAGATTAATTTTCTACGTGTTTGGTTTACATCTAAATATTAAATATAGTAAAATTGGGCAGTAGATCCGTTACCATTATACTAAATTTCTTGAGCAACGAAGTAGGTCTTACGAGATAAATTTATGTAATTAGTAACCTAGAAAAATTACTGCAGGTGAACGTATTGAATTTTTTTAAGCAAAATGTTTACAATAATATAAAATATTTAAATTTTATAAAACTTTAAAGCTTTAAATCTAGTGGGAAAATAGTTGTCAGTACCTACCCAAATTTTCAACACATTAAGTTCATGTCAATCTTTTAAAAAAATATATTTAAAATAAAATTACAGAAAATTATCATATTTTTGGTCTAGTTCGTACGTCATAAATCGGCAACATAAATAAAATGTGTTAAAGTATCTAAAAAAAAAGATGCCTACAGAAAAGATATGTTTCATCACAAGTTACCCACCATTCAAACGGTTGCGGTTATAAAATACATATCAGCAATGAGATTGTTTCTCAAACAATCGTCCAAATGTAAAGCAAGCAAAGAGTAATTAAAGGATTTCGGATCGAAACCTAAAGCACAACTGGACAGATTCCAGCAAACAATTTTCACAGCAGGACACGTTCGGATACAATTGCTGTAATTAGGCTGTCCAAACATAAAGTAGTTACTTTTTGATACGTCGCATTCAGCAACACTGCACTGAAACTTATGCTTGACCTTCAGCTTTGAAAGAGCACGAAACTAAAGCTATGTAGCTCGTATCTGCAGCTAATAACGTCCCAGATTTCAAACACTTAATTTGAGATAACTGTGTTTTTTCTTTGTTTGTTGAGGTAATCACACAGTATTGTGATTATTATTTGATGAGGGTTCATCATTTGTTTGATTTGTGTACCTCGTGATTATCTTCTATTACAGAGGAATTAGCGATGTTCAGTCATTACAAATAAAGTATTCGTTCTTAAAAATGCGATTGTTTGTTTGATTAGTTATATCTCCTTAAGAATTTATTAAAATTTATGATTTATATTTAATTAATTTCCATTGTTTGTTAAGTTTATTTAGTAAGGATTATGGAAGAGATGTATCAAAGTTCTTGGTATGAAATATTTTACTCGCGGTCTAAGACAGGAAGAGTTAAATTATATTTATTTGGAGTAAAAAATTAAATATGAGAAAAGTAAAATACGGTGTTTGTTAACGACCCTGTTTTATTCATTTATGTGAATAAATTAAATTTAATTAAATTTAATAATTTATATACTAATGAATAGAAAATTCGGAATTCTGGGTAAAGAAAAATTATTAATGCATCAAAACACAAAGAACACAGAAGATATTTGTAAAAAACCCTGTTTTAGTCATTTATGAGAATGTAATTAATTTAATTTAATTTAAAATTTTTATCTCTCTATTTCAAAAAGAAAGTTTTTGGTGGATGGTTTCCAGAGAAAAACTTTTTAATTACTCATATCCGTGTAACACATTTTTGGTATCAAAACTTTCGGATTCTTTCCGGATTTCTGAGTAAGCTATAGGATTTTTCAAAAAAAATTTCAATATTAAAATAATTCCATTTTTTTCGATTAAGAATAAGGTCGCAGTTACAAAGCAAGTACTATCAAACAACTTATTCGATTCTGAAAAATGTGTGCGCGTGTGATTCCCATTCTAAAATAGATACCTAAAATGACTTAAATGATTAAAAGTATTAAATCCTTTTGATCTAAAAAATGCAATGAATTCGTTCACATATAAATAAGGGGTTTTACGCAAAAGAATTTTCATTATTGTATCACAAAAGGTATCAAATCGCTCTAAATAATTCATGACATCAATATATGTAAAGGACTCATTTTCAACCAGAATACGTTTGTGTCTTGTGATAAATGAAGTTACTGAGAATAAATTTATCTAATAAATTCTGATGATAAATGGAATAGGCTGATAAATTTACATTCTATCATCGATAAATGAAAAAAAAAGGATGATTTATAATTGTTTGTCCAATCTGAGTAATGAAGATCCCACTTTACTTCAGGCATATTGTTACAAACTGATTTCATTCTTAAAGAATATTTTACAAAGCATTTGTTTGTATTAATTTAGTTTAATCATTTTCTTAAATTTAATGAATGAAATAAAATTATATAAAAATATCAAAACTTTAATAAATATAAGACAAGTAAAAAAGTAAACTATAAATTTCGAAACATGTTAAACTATCCGAAAATTAGATCTGAAAAGCATTGCACTGATGTTACTTTTCATAGCTATCTTGTCAGTAGCTTCTCCTATCAATGTTTTTCCTCTTATAGTTTTACATCAATAACGCCATGTTGTGTTCCCTCTACTTCATTTAATACCTCGTATTTAGCAAATTTGCCTGGCAATAATTAGTAATTTAATAAAATACAGGGTGTCCCATAAATAATGGGTCACACTTCTAGGGGGGATAGTAGACACCTAGACGAGTCAGAATCACATAGGATTTGGGGTCCCAGACCAAATCCCAGGGAGTTAAAAACGGAGCGACACCCCAAAAAAATTACTGAAAAATTCAATTTGTAGAAGAACTACTAGTGGTAAAAATTTAATTATGGTCTCAAAAATTGTGGTTTAATATGGTCTTTAAAATTATCTCAGAAGTCTTCACTTTAAAATTTGTTTTAATATGAAAAAAATTAAAAAACACATAAAAATGTGAAAATTCTGCCAAAACCTCGGTTTGTATTTCGAAATCCTTTCTTTTGATTCAATAATCTGAAAGATCATAGTTGAAAACCCTTAAGTTCAAAGTTTCCCGTAAAAACCATCAATATTAAATGCTTGAGATCCTGTTAAAGCATGATTTAAGTCCGTTTTTTGCTTCCGCCAACTGTCGTTTTGGAAACGGCTATAGGAAACCCGTTTGCGCACCCAAAAAACGAACTTTAACAGGATCTCAAGCGTTTAATATTGATGGTTTTTACGTGAAACTTTGGACATAAGGGTTTACAACTATGAACTTTCAGATTATAAAATCAAAAGAAAGGATTTCTAAATACAAAATGAGGTTTTGGCAGAATTTTGCCATTTTTTTGTGGTTTTTTAATTTTTTTCATCCTATGTGATTCCTATGTGATTCTGACTCGTCTAGGTGTCTACTATCCCCCCTAGAAGTGTGACCCATTATTTATGGGACACCCTGTATAATCCCTCTATCTTTTTCCTAAATTTTATAGGAGATAATAATTTATTATACATTAAAACTAACTTTATAAAAGAGATGAAGTTACAGGAAGAATTTCCATAAAATTGAAACAGAACTCAGAAGTATTATTTTCTTTTAATAACATGAAAAAAATGAAACACATAATTGTTTTAAACTATGATATTAGGAAGTTACAAATGTTTTACTGAACCTAATTATCTTGTTTTATTCACCCTAAATCACTCAAAACCATTCTATAAAGTTCTTCGTCCTGCTAGTTAAATATTATTTCGCAGAAAATACTGAGAAATATCCAATACGTGCTTGAAAACAAACCTTATTCCACTCAATTTCTTCACTCCCAAAACTTAACACATAAACACAATTCATCCATTCAAAAAAGAAACATTTGAATAAACAAGCAGCCACTTCAAAAACCCCAAACGTGTTATGAATAGAAACGCAATACTTTTAACCCCTTTTAAAACCCATACACTATAAATACGACCTATTCTCACGCGACTATTAAGGTCACTTTTTTAAAAAACCAAAACACGCCGAGTTGGTGTATTTTTAATGAATCACATTGGCGAAAGATTAATTGGCTGTTAAGGTCCCCCTTCTTTATCCATAATAAGCAGGTCTTGCTAAAACAGTGCACTCTCACAACGGAATTAGTTTAATGTCTAATACATTTTTCGTTAACAATGAATGTGTGGTCGAACAGCGTAGCGATATTAAACAAAAGGTCTTGTTTTCTTGCTTCATAGTCTATGAATAATTCATTGGGTGAGGGCAAATACACCGTGTTTACTCGTGGAATTTTTTCGTTTTAACATATTTCGTTAGCCAGGTGTGAGTTATTAAGATAGTTCGGTGAGGTATTAATCCTGAATGAAATGTATTGTTTTGAGTGCGGTGAAGGTGGGGAAAAAGGAGCAACCTTGGTAATTTTTAAGGGGAGGAATTTGTTATCGAAGGTACTTTGTAGCATCCCCTTTACCCTCTTGTAACAGTTTCGGTGATAAAATTTGAAGGATTGCAGTTGATTTTGGGTAGTATTAAAGAGGGGGAGTTTATCAGCAGTTGACGTATGGAAAATCAATCTAACTGAATTAATTAAATTATGGTCTTAGTGTACTTAATCAATCTAACTGGCTGTAAACGTATTGTGTTTATTTTTTAGCTCACGGAGTCTCGTTTACCTTACTAGTATTTTAAATGTCAAAGAAAAGGAATATCGGATAAACATCCAAAAAATACAAATTTTAAAATAATGATAGTTTTCTTGATAGTAGTTAAGTTTTTGTATGAATTGATGATATGATTGAATTGATTGTATGATTATTGTAATAACCTTCAAAATCGACCTTAACTTTTACATGAACATTAGATTGATAATTTAAAAATATGAATATAGGTAATAGGAATTTTAAGAATTAAAAGTAATTATTTAATATATGTATTAGGGTGGTCCCCTTATTTGAATGGTAAATTTATTTATTTGAATGGTAATGGTTTTTTTTTTGGGGGGGGGGGGAATTCCGTTGATGACGCCCCCTAGTTTTGTGTCACTATAGAATCTAATAATGTATGCAAAATTTAAGTTCATTCGGATAACAATAAAACGTGCCGCAAAAGCCTTGAAGTTTCAAAAAATACTGATTTTTTACAAAACACAAAAAAACCAAAGATTAAACCCTCCCATCTTCTTCTTGATTTTCTTATGAGAATCTAATATAGTTATAGTTATAATTTTCCAGATTCCAATCTTCTATCACCCATTTTTCTGTAGTAAAAATTTTTTTAAGTAAAAATAACTCCTGTAAAGTTGCTTTTTCTGCATTTTAAAGCAGCTAATAACTCTAAATAAAAATTTTTTTACATGATACAAATCGTATGAACACCCTCAAGGGAGTTTTTGAATTCCCCATGAGTGAATCGCTTTTTTTGTTAAATTACATGGAAGGTTTAAAGACTTGTCAAATTTCCAAATTTTTATTTTTTTATACATGATCAAATTTTATTTTCAACTTGAAATTTGGCAGAAATGTTTATTTTGGGAGTTGAAAAACTTTAAACTTACTTGATAAAACTTTTTTTCAGAATTTTTTTATTTAATTTTTTCCCGATTTTTTTAATTTTGAAAAACTATTTTTAAGAAAGGCAGTTGTGTTGCACATAAAATGAAAGATAATAAAATTACAAACAAAATGGCATTAATTTCAGGTTTTTAAGTTGTACAGTTATAGAACTTTAAGGCTTTTGCGGCACGGGTTAAAATTTTTTGATTGGGCTAAAATTTTGCAAAAATCATTTACTATTTGTATGATGGAACAATTTGGTCGGGCGTCGCATAAAGATTTTAAAGTTTTAAAAATAAGGATCATCCTAAAATGTATTTAACAACTTAAATGACAAAATCCATTACAAATATTAGTATAAGTTTAAAAATTCATTTTCACTCTGAAAAATTTTTTAAATACTTCTATTAATTTCCAAGATTTTTACTGTAAACTGGAAAAGTTATATTGATATAAACGTACACTTATTTCGGTTATCATTATTTTCTATATACAAGAGTTTTTTAAAATTCTTGACAGTTCAAAACGATTCAATTAAAATGTTGTAAATCATCCTAATATAATTTCGAGTAACTGAACAATTTTTGAACAGTATGAAGATCGGTGTTTACCATATGTTGATTGATTTTGACCCCGGCCAATTATTCTAATTTTAATTTGGGAAACTAAAAAGCAATAAAAATCAATGTTTTATTTAACCTTTTTTGTTTTTTTTTACTTACGCCTCCTTCATAATAGTTTTCTTAAGAAATGTTTAGAATATATCTCAGGACATGCATAAAAAAGTAATGAAAAAGAAAATATACACGGAAGACCCACGCAAATGTAAATAATTACAAATAAAAGTAAAATGCGTGTTAGAGTCGATAAAAGCAGCAAAAAATGAAATGTTTTAAAGTTATTTCTCGAAATTATTTTGTTTACACTTATAATATTTAACTTGAATATAATACACAGAAACTTGTGTCTTCTTTACTGTTATATACACAAGAGAAACCACACAAAAACTACGTAGTTCTTTACAGATTTTATATATCAAGGGTAAAAATATATTATTCTTCACAAAATGTATAAGTGATTATTTAGCTTAAAAAAGATACAATAACTTGAACGCATCAACATCTACCCACCTGTTTTTAATTCAAAATTACTTTTCATTCGTCAATTTCTTATACCCTTTCTTATAGTTACGCCTTTACAAACAACTGCAAATTAAATATTCACTAAAGCTAATAATATATTCGTAATACAATAACAAACCAGTATTCATTTTTCCTAACTTTAACAGGGATTTGGTTGATATTCAGTAGTATTAATCCACAAAACTATGTGGTTTCTATACATTAGTAGTACAAATGTTATTATGTTTACAAAATGTCAAAGTGGTTATTTAGCTTAAAAGTACATTTAGACAATAACTTTAACGCATCGACATCCATTCAATTTTTTTAAATCTAAAGTAACATAATTTTTCCATGTTTATTAAAATTTCCAGGATGCTGGGCAGTGGTCCATCTGGGTAAAAACCATTTATAGTTTGATTTTTACCCGGATGGACCATGGTCCAATATTCCGGAAATTTTTAAAACATTGTCGATACCGGTCGTGGAAACCTTAATGTTTAATAACATCATATTTCATTCGAAGTTTTCTAATACCTCCACGTTTTACCTTAAAAAACGTATTTCGAGACAAATTGCAACTTAACTTTTCATTTGGGTGAAATAACGGCATTCGTTATTGTAACAACAACCAGCATTCATTTCGAAAACGGCATTTCCTAGCAAAACGGAGAAAGGAACATACATTTTCTATTCCCTTTCACATTTCGTGTTTGAACCAACACACCAAACGTTCCCCCTTAACTTTATGCAGCATCTGGAGGGGCGCACACGAAACAAAGGGTTATATATCTTAAACCATGCCGACACCGGAGTCAGGGATCCCTCGTGCCCTGAGAAAAACCTGAATAATTCATACTTAACGTCATCACACTTCCCTCTGCCAGGAGAGAAATGGTTTTTATTCCATGAATGCAAAAAGTAACAGATGAAGGTTGTAAAATTATATCAGAAGGGACCCTTCTCTCGTGTGTTCTCTCATCGTAGAAGGTTCCTTTTATATGTGAGGCTTATTCTCTGTGGAGTAAGGGGAAGATGCCTTTAAAATGGATTCTGGAGGAACTAATTGTTTATTCAAGAGGAGAGAGAAACGTGTGTTCTAAAAACTTTTCCGAAAAGTGTCAACTTTGTGAAGGGAGATTGGATGTTTTGTAGAATAATATTTTAAAAAGCGCATCTGAGTTTGAAGTTTTTTGAAATAGAAAATAGAAGTAAGCTGTTTTTTAAAGATTTAAGCGACTATTTTTCTCTGTAAAATTATCATAAGCAGCGAGTTAAATATTTAATCTACCTGGCATTTAAAATTTCTGATGTATTAATTCGAAAGCTCAGTTACATGAAGAATGGATTTACTCCAGATGGGTTACTATGCATAGATGTCGGAATTATTTAGTTTGCACTCTGTGTTTGTTTAGTTAAAGGTAATTTTTAAATGTAATTTTCGTAACAGCATACGACTTTATGTGAATAATTTAATACCTTAAAACATTTATTACCAGAAGACGTATATTATAAGTACAGTCAAACCTGTTTTTGTGCGAGGAATAGAAACGCATAAAAAATTTGCACAAAACATCGCGAGTAGCTATAAAAATTTGTTTCGCTACACAATTAAAAAAATCCCTTTTTGATGCGGTAAATAGGGACCGCATAAAAAAAGTCTCACGTGGGACCTTAGCGAAAATGCCTCAGCATAGCTTAATTGAAAAACTTTTTATAGTTGGACCGTAAAGCAATCCCCGCCCTACAGCTGAATTGAGAAACAGTTTCTATACTTACTTTGAACTTTCTACGACTACCTCAAGTGATATGATTCACTTGAACCTTTTATATGTCTCGATAGCCATAAATACAAGATTTTATTCATTGTTCCCATTTCATTTAAATTTTCATACACCGCACAAAAACAACAGGTTTGAGTGAGATCTTTGATTAACACAATATATTCATATGAATCTATTAAAGAAAAATATAATATAGATTTTTAGAACAATAGCAGCTAAAGACAAGTCATGTTATCATGTAGTCGGCGACGACTGTTGATTCACTTGAACCTTGATTGTCTCGATAGCCATATATGCAAGATTTTTTTTCATTGTTCCCATTTGATTGAAATTTTCCTGCACCGCACAAAAACAACAGGTTTGAGTTATATCTTTAATTAACACAATATATTCATATGAATCTATTGTTAATTAAAGAAAAATATAATATAGATTTTTAGAACAATTAATTTAACAACAAAATTTAGAATATTTTCTTTGTCAGAAGCAAGTTAAATTTCAGCAAAATTTATTACGGCCTAATTTAAGCTCACATTTTGTCACCGCAGCGAATTTTCACAACATTGCTGCGGAACAATACCAATAAAACTTTGATTTCAACATCATTTGATACCTTCTACAAATAACGTTTGCATAAATTCAAATATTAAAATACAAAGAACCCCTTTTCCTCACTGAAACTTACTCCTTGCAAGGAATATATGGAAACAGAAAAACCACACCTCCCATCCTTTATCGCTTCCCAAGCGAAACATCTTAAAACCAATAGAAAAAAACTTCTCGACCGAAACTCTTTGACCTTAGAAGCAGGTTCCGCAAATTACACCTTATCTTCCACGCCACGCGAAATCGACACCCTCCCCTTCCACACGTTCCCAAAAAAGAAGTCTCCAGACCCACCAGTTGGATTTTTCAATTTCTTTTAGACCCGATTTTTGTGCGCTTTCTTTTTATTTATTAACCGGGTGGATGCGTTCCGCGGGCCAATCCGACCCAAAAATTTGAAGCGCCCTGCTCCAAAACTATCGATTTCTGCGAAGTCATTCATCATTCTGTCCAGGCGCGTGTCTGCAGATTTGGATTCACAACCCTTGGGAAAAGAGTGCCAGGACGATTCTTGTGGGTCTTCAGGTAAGTTTTCACGAGTTTCTGGATGCATAAGGGCGTAGAAAGTATTAGACTCAATGGCGGAAAACGTGATACGATTTTTTTCATGAAAAAATATATATTATTGTTTTACACTATTTATATTGAATTGTCAGTTAGAATAAGGAAAGTTCAAAAACCAAGTTTTGTGAAAATCGAAAAAAACTGTATAAGTAATGGAATTTTCATTGTTTATGTATATGTATAACCACCAAATGTTTACTGGATATTCAGAACCCTGTTTAAAAAACAGAGCAATAGCCAAATCAAATATAACTATATAAAAAATATTTTACGGTTTAAAAAAGTTGATGGATTTATTCCCTTCTTACACCTTATGAAGTTTTTATGAAGAAAAATCTTTAAAAAAATGCCCTTAAATTGACATTTGAATTATAAGTATTCTTAGTTTACACCACAAAAATGCGAAATACGAAAAATAAGACAAATAAAATTCAAATTCATAATGAAACTGGGTCCTTAAAGCAGTATCAAGAGAGTAAGTGATTATGAAAGGAGTCAAACATCCCCTGCATAAAAAAGTTTGAAAATACTTTTAAATTAAGAGCAAATTTTATTTTGGATTAGTTTGCAGTATAAATGATAGGAAAAGAAAAAAAATTAACTGTTATTAAAAATTAAATTAGAAAATACAATGAAAGGACAACGATTTCGCAAATTCAATATCTGCTGATATGGGGTAGATATTTTCACCCTCTTTTCACTCATGTGTAGAGCCAATTTTGGAGATGTTTTTAAGCCAAAAAGGCAATTTGTAATTTTTTGGACTTATTATCCCTTCTTCTAACTGACGATTAAATTATTTTATTCCCTTGTGTGTTATCCTTTACTACTGGAAATGATTGATTTTGTATGTCCTGATATATTTTAATGCATTATATGCAGGTGAATCTTTAGGTAAATTTTCATAAGTTTTGCAATAAATATTGCTTGATATCAAGTTAAAAAGATAAACCAAACACTATGTAATAACTCGTCGATACTTCAGTCTATAGATTACCATACATAAATGCTTAAAACAAGCAACGTGATAAAAAATCAGGTAGCAAACAAAAATGGCGGATAGTAAAAAAAACAGCTGCTGTCTGGGAAAATGGAAAATTATGAGAAAACAATGGAAATATTGAAAAAATTAAATGGTATTTTACTTCTCGATACACATTAATTAATATAATGTACATTATCTAACTAAATGGTGCATAGGAAAAGTCCTTGAACCTGAAAACACTTGCGAACGGAGACTCCGTTTTCAATTTTAGTCTAACGGAAATATTTTAATACGAAAAAGATCAGTGTACCGTTGAAGTAACATAAGCGAATACATCGCATAAATTAGGAATATTAATTCTTGAAAATACAATAAATAATAGTCTGTCAGAATTTGATTGTTGCATGTTTCTGGAGAATTTTAACCCCTTCTTGCCAGAACGAAATAAGCTAATGATTTATCTCCCACCTATAAGTAATACCTAATGTAATGTACCTACTTTAAAATTCTCTACAGACGAAACTACTGGTAAAAAAACCTGAAATTTTAAAGGGGACATTTTGAAGAGATGGAAATATTTTTTTTTCAAACAAAAAATAGTTAATTTGTCCCTTTGTAGATTCCCTTTACCTAAAATTGTGTCTTAGTTTTTAGACCTTCACCGTCACCAAAAGTCTAAAAGGTAAATGTTAATTCAAACTATTAAATCAGACACTTTCCCTAAAAATCGCGCAATTGTGTTGAGCAAAAGGGATAGTTATAATTTATTTTTTCTCAAGTTTCTAATTTGATAGTTTGACATAACATTTACCGTCTCGATTTGTGTTGTTTTTTGTTTTAAAAAATCCCATCTTTTCAATATGCCCCTTTTAAAATTTCAGATTTATAATTCCTTCCCAGTAGTTTCGTCAGTAAGTAATTTTAAAGTAGGGTACGCTATTTGTTATTTTATAATCACCCCGTGCGTAAGCAACTGGCCTTCCGCACTATTTGTTTGTATAAAGCTTCCAGCAATGCTCAATTTTAAAACTTTAAAATTTTATTTTAACAAAGTTTAACTTGACTTGAAACATAAAACACATGATTAATTTTAAAACAAACTCTTCAAAATAAATTTTTAATAAAATTACAAGATATTATGGAAAATGTAGTGCATTTACGCACCCTATAAAAATATCCGGTACTACTCCAGAATCCCGGCGCAAGCGATAAAGTCGCCAATAATGATGCAACCAGCGCCAAACGGAATATCCCCGCTTGTAAACCTTTGCTTGTAAATAAAAAATAACAACTATGCCATTCCATGAAACTTTTTATTTTAAAATTAAACACTCAAATAAAAATATTTTAAACTATACTTACCAGTTTTAAAATTTTAAATTTCGTTGAAGTATATTTTAAGATTATTAATATGATTTTTAAACAGATTTATATTAGTTTTTCTTTTAATAACTTGTTATTTACATTTTTTTTTTCGTAACAATGGGGTAAGCAGATCTCTTTTTGAGCAGAAATAAAGCTCGGTAAATCTCGGAAATAAAGCTGTCGCCAAAAAATCTGCTTGGCGAGATTTGCGCCGGCTTTCTAGAGAAGTACCAAATATCCATTATTCTTTGACATTTGTCAGCTAAAATAAGCAAATAGCAACCCCGCCCTCCCCTGCTTACGTAATATTCCAACTCTCCCATCCATCCCTCGTGTAAAAGTCAGTCACTAAAAAATCAAAACTTATTACATGTACTGAGCAATTGGTAGTTATTCTCATGATCCCTTTTAATCAAGGCGTGTGTTCAACTATTTCAAATGCAGTATAAATAAAAGACCAGCTGAAGCGATAATGGTTGAATTGTCAGTTTGCAAAAAGAAATAAGTTCAAAAACCAAGTTTTTAGAAAATAAAAAAAAAACAAAAAAAAGGATACCGCTTTAGAAAGAGTCCTCCAGCCGCCCTATTTACCTACATATAAAATGATAATTGAAAACCATGAAGATCTGATTATGAATATTATTACTATTAGATCTTAAAATAACAATAATTAGTAGATTATTATTATCAGAGACATAATTGAACAGTTAGATCTCTATGCTGTCGCGGGCGACACTTAAAATATCGTTGCTGTGGAACCTGTGGTTCATGGCTGGAGGATTATTTCTAAAGCTGTTCCAAAAAACTGTATAAGAAATGCAGTTTTCATTGTTGCCACACACAAATCACATTCTACAGTTTAAAAATATAGATGGATTTACTCATTTGTAAAACTTATGGTATACCAGCTTTAAAAATCTTAAAAATAACACATAATTTAATGAATAAATTATATTTCTGCTTTGTTCACAGCACAAAAGTGAAAAAAGAAATACAAAGACGAATAAAATTAAAAGATATTTATAAAATTGAATAATGGAGTCAACCCAGCAAAACAAGTCATCAAAAATTCTTCAAAAAAGTGAAGGGAATTTGGACACCTTGTCTTCAGTTTTCTTTAGAAACTCTGCAGTTTTTTATAAGACCGCTGACCTTTAGAATGTATTCAAAACTGCTGTAAAAAAACTGCAGACTTGCCAGATGAAGTCATATTGCTACAAAATAACTACAGACTTCTTGAAGTAAACTGCACTTTTGACGCTTTTTTAAAGGAATTTTGGACATGCTTTTTTGCTGGGAATCATTCAAGTGATAAAAAAGGTTAATACCCTTTTAAATTAAAAAAATATTTTTACTTTGTTTGGATCACAAAAAATACAAAAATTAAAAAAATTAAATTTCATTCAAGGGGATATAACTGTTCTAAAGGGGGTAGTTAGTTTCCCCTCTTAACAAGAACAACTCAAGTGTAGAACAACGCTCGGATATTTTTTAGCACAAAAATCCATTTTGTCATTATTGGTCTTCTGTTTGCCTCTGTTTCAAAGCTTCTGTTTCATATGATCGATTCAATTCTTAAGTTTACTTTTGAATTGTACGACTTTCGGATTTGCCTACATCTAAAAAAACGTTTTGAATCTGTCTCAACAATTTAAATAACAACATAAACGAGATAAAGTAACCAATAACTAACTGCTGTTTAATTACACTAGCTTTTTGTTTATCGGCTACTAAACAAAAATTTTTATGAGCTTGAACCAGTAACCTATGTAACTCCTAAATATCATGAAAATTTGTTTTACTGATCGCACGCATTTTTTATCTATAATGTATTTGATAAATTAAATGAAGGTACTAAACTTACAGTAGATTTTAGTACAAATTTCATTAAATTCATTGAGGCATAAAATCAAAAGAAATCATCTTTACAGTTCATAAATGGTGTTATATCACGTTGTCAACAATAACGTTAGATTTACATTGTGGATATCATATTCATAGTACGATATTTTGCTCTTATGATTTTATGCAGATAATATTTAATATTTTTCTTTTTTTTTTTCCTTCTTTTTGCTGCATTCATATATTTTCCTTTAAGACTGCTGAAATGTCTTAAGAATGGTTTTAAAATTGCTTTAGAAAAACTGAAACTTTTTCATGTTAAAAAGCAAAATAACTGCAGACAAATTTAAAACTGCACTTTAGACGCAATTTTGAAACAATTGTGTAGTTGTTTTTCGTTGGGAATCGCGAGTTATTTATTACTTTGTATTTTCTTTCACATTTCAATTTATGTCCTTTTTGTGTGTTCATTGATGTGTTTGTTAACGTTAATAAACATGAATTTAAATTAATTTCAATGAAACTTCACACCAACCTGGACCAGTCGTCGCTGCCACCAACCGAGCCACCACCACCACCACCACGAGTGTCCAGCAACACACCAGCCCGCATCTTCGCACCACCCTCCGACCACCCTGACCAGTCGAAGGGAACATGCGGACACGACAGAGACGAGACCACGCGGCGGTCACGTCATGTCAATAATAATCAAAATCCTCAGAGACGACAGCGCGCGTTGCGAGGAGACTCAAGAGACAGAGTGAAAGAGAGAGAGAGAGAGCTCTGGATAGTTCGGAGGAGGTGTTGTGTATCCGGCCGACTCGCGAGGACTGTGCCGGACTCCGGCCGAGAGTTGAAGCGAGGCGGCCGGAAGGAGGCGCTGGGGATGGAGGTTCGATGGGAGGAGGGGTTGATCGCTGCCGGATATCAATTCTCGTTCGGGACGTGGGAGTGGGGTTGAAGTTTCGCTTTCAGATTGTGGTTGAGATAGTGGTGGAATTTGTGTTGAAATCTTGTTGAGCCGGGATGTGAAATTACATCAGAAAGCTTGCATTATCTTGATATTAATAGGAATGTTTGTATCGTGGGTTGGTCTGCCGGCTGCAAGAATTCGCCTTAGTCTGATATGTAATGATGTTCTGTTGAATGAACAACCCAGCGAAAAAAATCAGCAAAATTTCTTGAAAAAAGTAAAGGGAATTTGGACACTTAGGCTGCAGTTTTCTTTAGAAACTCTGTAGTTTTTTATAAGACCGCTGAAACGCCTTTAGAATGTATTCAAATTTGCTATAAAAACTGCAGACTTACGTGCTGAAGTCATATTGCTACAAAATAACTACAGACTTCTTAGAGAAAACTGACTTTTGACGCTTTTTTGAAGGAATTTCGGACATGTTTTTTGCTGGGAATGCTGTGCATAAAATTAATTATTTAAAAACAAATTAATTTCATTGAATTTCATATATTTTAAGTTTTGCTCCGTGATAATGGGCAATACCAGCGTTTTTTGAAAACAGAAAAATGTACTTTTTTTCAGTAAACGAAATATATCTAAATCCAAAAATCGACATGAAAAGTTAAAAAATTTAGTTAATTAAATATTTTAAAATAAAAAACGACAAGTTCTTTTTCTTTGTTTAGTATTGAAGTAGTACTCCACACCTGATTCAGCCTTACTTTAAAGTAAAAATCAACGATCGTTTTGAATCCCGATAGGTTGAAAACAATGTTTAAGATAAGATCCTTAAGATCATAATTCTTAGATCATAATTTGACACTTGACGTTTTGCACCCCTTTTCTAAAGACAAAATTTGAAATTAAATTAAAAAATAAATAATCATCGTAATTAAAAATGTTTGCACGTATATTCCTCTCTAAGATATCTTTATCGAATAAAAAGATAAAAAAACAAATTTGGGAATTGCCCATTATGCACAACTTAAAAAAAAGTTTACTTTCATTGAAGTTTTGATATTTTTGAAAAGCTATATATAAATTTTATTTTGCAATTATAATTCCATAGATTAAGTTAGAATATTAGAAAATATTTGCAAACTTTTCGTAAGAATTAAGAGGCAGATTTTATAAGGAGCGGGCAGAAATGCGGGGGTCATTATTGTGACCATTTTTGATTTTGATGAAATTTTTATGATGGATACTTCTAATGATTTTAGAATACCCCTATTTTTTCTTTTTCCCGAAAAAAAATTTTTTCGGCCTACAAAAATTCTCAAAGTTGGTCGCAACCCGGTATTTTTTTCGAATCGACATATCTTTGTACAACATTTTCTCAGTGCATTGAGGGTCAACCAAAGTAATTCTTGCGGTAACAACATCTCCTTAGATAGCTTAATCAAATTCTTTTGTGAATTTCATGGTTCACCTACCCTGCAAACTGGAAGGGTTCGCCAAACTTTGTCGAAAAAAATAAAAAAAATGCCAAATTCGAGGCTTTATTGACCCCAGCATTGAGGGTCAATCACAGTTTTGAGGGTTAAAGTGTGTAGCACTGCTCAGTATTAACTTAATTAGCCCATTGGTTGTATGGTTAACCCTCATGGCTGCAGAAAAATGGCTACTTTCGTAGCTATCAAAACAAAAAGAGGTCATTTTGGTGACCCCGTATTTCAGAGCATTGAGGGTCAATCAATAATTCGAAATATAAGTTTCTTAGTACAATACCTCTACTTTAAGAATCAGTTGACAAACCTATGGCGTCTCGATCTGTGATCACGTGAGATTGATTTTTTTAACTTAAAAAATGGAAAAAAGGTCATTTTGGGGACCCTGTATTTCAGAGCATTGAGGGTCAATGACGAACTGGAATTATGCATTTCGTAGTATGAGACCTACCCTTTAAGAAACAATTGACAGAATTATGGAGTCTTGACCTGCGATCACGTGAGATTTATTTTTGTGACTACAAAAACGGAAAAAAGGTAATTTTTGGGATCCTGTATTTCAGAGCAATGAGGGTCAATGACAAACTGTAAATATGCACTTCGTAGTATGAGACCTACCCTTTAAGAAACAATTGACAGAATTATGGAGTCTTGACTTGCGACCACGTGAGATTTATTTTTGTGACTACAAAAACGGAAAAAAGGTAATTTTTGGGATCCTGTATTTCAGAGCAATGAGGGTCAATGACGAACTGGAAATATGCATTTCGTAGTATGAGACCTACCCTTTTAAGAGAAAATTGACAGAAATTTGGTATTTTGCCCAGCGGGCCCGTCTAAGACTTCCTTTGCTACATAGTGAACACATAAAATATGCGATGCTTACAATTAGCTTTGTAGGTTATTTTCAAAAATTATTTTCAAATTACATTTGGTCTTCCAAAGGAAAGACCTCCAAAAAATAAACCATATAATGAGATTAAATTTTTATTTGAGCAGTGATTTAAGACAATTTGAAAAACATTAGCCTTGAACATATAAAACAGTAAAATATTTCAAAGAATGATTTTAACAAATATAAAAACAAAAAAGGTTATTTCTCCCAAGTTATTTCATCTTCTTTAATCTTTGAAATTATCTTTTTGATTTCCCCAACATCTTCAATACCGAAATACTGAAATAAAATAAAAATATAAATGAACCTTAGATTTGCAGATGATAAAAGAAAAAATTACAGTAGAGCAATGGTTCCCAACCTTTTTCCGTCTGTGGCCCAGCTAAGCCTTATTATATTAGCAGTATTTCGGTATTGAAGCTGTTGGGGAAATCAAAAAGATAATTTCAAAGATTAAAGAAGATGAAATTACTTGGGAGAAATAACCTTTTTTGTGTTTATATTTGTTAAAACTTATTCTTTGAAATATTTTACTGTTTTATATGTTCAAGGCTGATGTTTTTCAAATTGTCTAAAATCACTGCTCAAATAAAAATTTAATCACATTATATGGTTTATTTTTTGGAGGTCTTTCCTTTGGAAGACCAAATGTAATTTGAAAATAACCTACAAAGCTAATTGTAAGCATCGCATATTTTATGTGTTCGCTATGTAGCAAAGTAAGTCTTAGACGGGCCCGCTGGGCAAAATACCAAAGTTCTTTCAATTGTCTCTTAAAAGGGTAGGTCTCATACTACGAAATGCATATTTCCAGTTCGTCATTGACCCTCATTGCTCTGAAATACAGGATCCCAAAAATTATCTTTTTTCCGTTTTTGTAGTCACAAAAATAAATCTCACGTGATCGCAGGTAAAGACTCCATAATTCTGTCAATTGTTTCTTAAAGGGTAGGTCTCATACTACGAAATGCATATTTCCAGTTCGTCATTGACCCTCAATGCTCTGAAATACAGGGTCCCAAAAATGACCTTTTTTCCGTTTTTGTAGTCACAAAAATAAATCTCACGTGATCGCAGGTCAAGACTCCATAATTCTGTCAATTGTTTCTTAAAGGGTAGGTCTCATACTACGAAATGCATATTTCCAGTTCGTCATTGACCCTCAATGCTCTGAAATACAGGGTCCCCAAAATGACCTTTTTTCCATTTTTTAAGTTACAAAAATCAATCTCACGTGATCACAGATCGAGACGCCATAGGTTTGTCAACTGATTCTTAAAGTAGAGGTATTGTACTAAGAAACGTATATTTCGAATTATTGATTGACCCTCAATGCTCTGAAATACGGGGTCACCAAAATGACCTCTTTTTGTTTTGATAGCTACGAAAGTAGCCATTTTTCTGCTGCCATGAGGGTTAACCATACAACCAATGGGCTAATTAAGTTAATACTGAGCAGTACTACACACTTTAACCATCAAAACTGTGATTGACCCTCAATGCTGGGGTCAATAAAGGCTCGAATTTGGCATTTTTTCATTTTTTTCGACAAAGTTTGGCGAACCCTTCCAGTTTGCAGAGAAGGTGAACCATGAAATTCACAAAAGAATTTGATTAAGCTATCTAAGGACATGTTGTTACCGCAAGAATTACTTTGGTTGACCCTCAATGCACTGAGAAAATGTTGTACAAAGATATGTCGATTCGATAAAAAATACCTGGTCGCGACCAACTTTGAGAATTTTTGTAGGCCGAAAAAATTTTTTTTCGGGAAAAAGAAAAAATAGGGGTATTATAAAATCATTAGAAGTATCCATCATAAAAATTTCATCAAAATCAAAAATGGTCACTATAGTGACCTGCCCGCTCCTTATAAAATCTGCCTCTTAAAATTTAATAGTAGAAGTAGATACATTATGAACTCATAAAGATAATTACTCAATTAGATAAAAAATGCGGAAATTTTATTTGATTCATTGGTTTGAGAAGAAACGTTTAATTTACTTTATTGGGTTTTTTTATAAAACAATTAAAATGAACACTATGGTGGGCCGAAAACACACTTTATTTTTTAGTTATGTTCTAATAGCGCGGAAAGGGTGTCTTTTGGGTCCAATAAGGATGGTGTAAAATATTTTTTTCGATTGGATAATATCTTAAGCTCTCGCATCGCAATTAAAGTTTGAAAAAATGGATGACTTTTTTCCGAAACAACTAAAAAACCCAAGATTAAATTCTCAAATATTTTTCATGATTTTTTTATGAGAAACTAATATAGTCATAGACATAATGTTTCAGATTACATTCTTCTAACACTCTTGTTTCGTTCGATATCATTTTTTAATGTTCAAAAAAAAAAAAAATTTAAATTCTTTTTTCTGCATTTTTAAACAGTTAATAACTCTAGAACTATACAACATAAAAACCTGAAATCAGTCTTATTTGGTTCGTAAATTATTTGTCTTTCATTTGATGTGCATCATGCCCATAATTTTCAAAAAGTTTTTTTTTCAAAATTTCAAAAATTGAAAAATAAAAAAAAATTCTTTTTTTTTTACTTTTTTTTGAAAAAAATTTAAAATCCTTTTGATTCTTAAAATGAATATTACTACCAAATTTCAAGTTGAAAAGAAAATTTAATGTATAAAAATAATTTAATTTTATTAATAATTTAATGTATAAAAATAATTTAATTTTATTAATAATTTAATGTATAAAAATAATTTAATTTTATTAATAATTTAATGTATAAAAATAATTTAATTTTATTAATAATTTAATGTATAAAAATAAAAAAAAATCGAAATTTAGGCAATTACCTAAACTAAACAGTAATATTAGCTTGAGAAGTAATCGTAGAAAATCGAAGCTTACTTTCGAAATCTATAAATAATCAAAACTTATAGAAATATATTTTTTTACCCTTAATTATATACGATTTTCACAATGATGCGGAATTACACTTTCTTATCATATCAGAAAAAGTCTTCAATACAGTGTGGTAATTATGATTGATGCAAACATATTAGTACAGGAACGTTATTATTAAACTCGGTTTCATACAAAATCAATTTCTGTTTAGGATCCAATAATTATTTCTACTACTATGGAGATATCGGCTTTTCAGTTTCAGAAGTGTGTTTGAGGACCCTTTCTTTTATATCAGAAGACTAAAATAATTATATACTGATATATTATGACATTGTTTGAAGTAATAAATCATAATTTGTTTATTCGTATATCATAAACTGTTGTTAATCGTAAATAACAAACACAAAATCTTTCAGTGTACCGATATTAAGCACTTGATTTATTACTAGGCTAAGAATATAAATGATGCCATGTTATATTGCATAAATATAAATTCAGTGAAAAATTGAAATAAAATTAAACTCTTAGCCCCACAGATTCGTAAAGGTTACAGTTCAAAGTTTTAATAATAATTTGTTGTTTTCCTAAACATTAAATTTCCTGGAAGTTTCAAACGGTTGGTACAATGAACTATTACGCCAACATTTATTTGTGTAAAACATTTTTGTTAGTAGAAACCTCACCCAAAAATAGCTTTTTAGAACATTTATGCCATTGTAACAAAACTACAAAGTTCCCAAACTGTTGAGAACATAAAAAGCACTTTTCTCTCAGAAAAAGTCAAACTCAAAAAAAATTTATCAGAAGTCAATTTACACTAACGCCCGTATTCACCAGTAACTTGACTAGCGGTTAAACGCCAGTCAAACGTCTAATTACAGTTAAAGAAGGAAAGCTAGTTTTCCACCAATCATAAGTTTGACTCCCGGTTAACCGCCGGTCAAGTCCGGCTAATACGGCCGTTATTCATTTATTGAAAACCAACTCCCTCTCAGAACTGCAATTTTCCAACAGCAAACATCACCTTAAATTTGTATAACTCATGGAAGAATCTTGATCAGTGGAAAATGGGTACCTATTCAATTCAATGTTTATAGTAGGTTTGAGAACATTATAGTAGGTTTCAGAAACCACATCGAAGCAGTCAGTCGCTTTAACAAATGTGGGATTGACTTAAACACTCCAATTAAAACGCAATTATTTATATTTCGGATGACGTATTTAATTGGGAAGTTGAAAGAATAAATTAACCCTCTGTATGGCATCAAAAAAGGTGGGATTGAGTATTTAAAAATTTAATTTCATCGTATTCTAATCAATTTCCATAAATTTTAAAAGTTTGATATGAATAAATTGGATGAGTCCTTCAATAATAAAGAGAAGAATCCCCGTTGATTGGATTTTAGTCATAAGCATTGTTTCACAGATCCCAGTAAAAGATTATTCGTGGAACCTTAATGACGTGTTTTTCATGGAGAATAAATAGTTGGGATCTGATTTAAATTTCAATGCTAGGTGTTTATAGATACGGTTATTAAAAAAGTTTTAATAGGAATATAACTTTAAAAATGCAATCTTTTAATTGCAATCCTCTTTAATGAATATTCTTATATTTTTTACCTTGAATTCAAAGCTTGAAGATTATGTTAATCGAACCTAATATTTTCAAAAACGTATTGTTCTTACTCTCCTTGGATTGCAAGCATAAATCACTGAACATTTAACTTTGAATGTGATAGAATGTTGGCAAAATTATTTTTTTACATTTTACCTAAATGTAGTCAATTATTGACAAAACAAGTTTAAAATTATTGTAAACTTTTAATACCCTATACATACTTCTTAAAAATTTAACGGTTAGTTCATATTGGGCTGAAGGCTGAACAAATAAAAATGGTAAATCCTACTCACTTCTTGACTTTTTTGTCAAATTAGTCAATTTATTAATTGATAAATGAAAATACGTTGCAAAAATAAAGCGAGTTCAAATTCTAATACATTTAATCTGACTTTTTCCTCAAAAATTGTGACAAGATCTATTGCAATATGGGAAAATACCAAATTTCAACGTTATTCCAGATTTTTTACGTAGACTTGGTGTTTGAAATCACGTTTCAACTTCCTCTTAACTCCGCATCTTCTATGATTCACATCAAACAAAAAGATCTTTCACACTTTGAAACTTTCAATGTTCATCGTGAGTGATTATCGCTAGCTTGCATAGAAAAATCAAGGAGTAAAAAGTGAAAACCCAATTCACACTTTAGATGATTTCTCCAAACTGAACATCAATAATAAAGAAAAGTCTGAAAAAGCCCAAAAACGTTTTTCACCATGTCGGATTCATTAATAGCGATGGCTAATAATTTTAAATACCTATTGTTTTTTCTGCCTTATATTTGATACATTTTTGCTGTGGTATTTTACCATTTTATCTCTTCAAGCGACATAACCTTCAATGGTTACGTGCGATGAGCGTTCATTAATAAATAATCGAGATTGAAACTCGAGATCGAAATCGAATCGGTATGTTGTGATTTATATGCTACTAGTATTTATATAAAAAGACAAATCTTTCATGTCCAAAGACGTTAAGAGGCAGATTTTATAAGGAGCGGGCAGATCACTATAGTGACCATTTTTGATTTTGATGAAATTTTTATGATGGATACTTCTAATGATTTTAGAATACCCCTATTTTTTCTTTTTCCCGAAAAAAAAATTTTTCGGCCTACAAAAATTCTCAAAGTTGGTCGCGACCCGGTATTTTTTTCGTATCGACATATCTTTGTACAACATTTTCTCAGTGCATTGAGGGTCAACCAAAGTAATTCTTGCGGTAACAACATGTCCTTAGATAGCTTAATCAAATTCTTTTGTGAATTTCATGGTTCACCTTCCCTGCAAACGGGAAGGGTTCGCCAAACTTTGTCGAAAAAAAATGAAAAAATGCCAAATTCGAGCCTTTATTGACCCCAGCATTGAGGGTCAATCACAGTTTTGAGGGTTAAAGTGTGTAGTACTGCTCAGTATTAACTTAATTAGCCCATTGGTTGTATGGTTAACCCTCATGGCTGCATAAAAATGGCTACTTTCGTAGCTATCAAAACAAAAAGAGGTCATTTTGGTGACCCCGTATTTCAGAGCATTGAGGGTCAATCAATAATTCGAAATATACGTTTCTTAGTACAATACCTCTACTTTAAGAAACAGTTGACAAACCTATGGAGTCTCGATCTGGGATCACGTGAGATTGGTTTTTGTGACTAAAAAAACGGAAAAAAGGTCATTTTTGGGACCCTGTATTTCAGAGCATTGAGGGTCAATGACGAACTGAAAATATGCATTTCGTAGTATGAGACCTACCCTTTAAGAAACAATTGACAGAATTATGGAGTCTTGACCTGCGATCACGTGAGATTTATTTTTGTGACTACAAAAGCGGAAAACAGGTAATTTTTGGGATCCTGTATTTCAGAGCAATAAGGGTCAATGACGAACTGGAAATATGCATTTCGTAGTATGAGACCTACCCTTTTAAGAGACAATTGACAGAACTTTGGTATTTTGCCCTGAGAGCACGTGATATTTATTTTTGTAACTAAAGAAACGAAAAAAAAAACCGTAATTTTTGGGATTCGGTATTTCAGTGCATAAGGGTCAATGAGGATGACCTCCAAAATATAAACCATAAAATTAGGTTTAAATTTTATTTGAACAGTGATTTAAGAAGAGAAGACAATTAATTAAATTAATTAATCAATTAATACCCTCGAGTTTAATGAAGTTGAAATTGAATATTTTGTAATTTAATTTTTTCATTGTGAAATAAAAAAATTGCAATATTAAAATTGGAATTACAAATAATGAGGATATTTTTTTTGAGCTTTCAATTTTTTCAAATAAAAAATATATATTTTCCTTTTTTTGTGTAAAGTTCGTTTTTGTTAGATTATTTAAAAATGATTTAAAAAAACATCCGCTAAAAACACTGCAACAATGATTTAGAAATCGTTTGCATTTTAGAGTTTATAATTGAATCTACGCTATTCATCAAAATCAATTAAAAAATTATTATCCTTGAAAAAACAAATTTCCTTTTAATGGAATTCTTCAGTAATTAAATAATTCTTAAAAGAATTTATTATAAAAGCAAAGAAAAATTTTAAAGAAAAGAATTTGGCATAGCATATTTTATGTGTTTCCTATGTAGAAAAGTAAGTCTTAGGCGTGCCCGCTGGGCAAAATCCCAAAGTTCTGTCAATTGTCTCTTAAAAGGGTAGGTCTCATACTACGAAATGCATATTTCCAGTTCGTCATTGACCCTTATTGCTCTGAAATACAGGATCCCAAAAATTACCTGTTTTCCGCTTTTGTAGTCACAAAAATAAATCTCACGTGATCGCAGGTCAAGACTCCATAATTCTGTCAATTGTTTCTTAAAGGGTAGGTCTCATACTACGAAATGCATATTTCCAGTTCGTCATTGACCCTCAATGCTCTGAAATACAGGGTCCCAAAAATGACCTTTTTTCCGTTTTTTTAGTCACAAAAACCAATCTCACGTGATCCCAGATCGAGACTCCATAGGTTTGTCAACTGTTTCTCAAAGTAGAGGTATTGTACTAAGAAACGTATATTTCGAATTATTGATTGACCCTCAATGCTCTGAAATACGGGGTCACCAAAATGACCTCTTTTTGTTTTGATAGCTACGAAAGTAGCCATTTTTCTGCAACCATGAGGGTTAACCATACAACCATCAATGGGCTAATTACGTTAATACTGAGCAGTACTACACACTTTAACCCTCAAAACTGTGATTGACCCTCAATGCTGGGGTCAATAAAGGCTCGAATATGGCATTTTTTCATTTTTTTCGACAAAGTTTGGCGAACCCTTCCCGTTTTCAGGGAAGGTGAACCATGAAATTCACAAAAGAATTTGATTAAGCTTTCTAAGGACATGTTGTTACCGCAAGAATTACTTTGGTTGATCCTCAATGCACTGAGAAAATGTTGTACAAAGATATGTCGATACGAAAAAAATACCGGGTCGCGACCAACTTTGAGAATTTTTGTAGGTCAAAAAATTTTTTTTCGGGAAAAAGAAAAAATAGGGGTGTTCTTAAATGATTAGAAGTATCCATCATAAAAATTTCATCAAAATCAAAAATGTTCACAATAATGACCCCCGCATTTCTGCCCGCTCCTTATAAAATCTGCCTCTTAATAGTTACTCTGGTCGTGAAAGCTTACATGTTTACATAAATAGAATTTAAAGTAAACGGTTAAAACATATCTTTACATTTTTTACTATCAAAATGCAATTTTATCGTGCTATAAACAGCATTTTTTGAGCTAATTTAATTTTCCAAACACAAGAATATTCCCCAACTTTAGCACAGAGCGAAACGAGTAAAAAAAGCTGGGTAACCCTTACATTCTCTATCCTTACATCTGGTATCGTTGAGTGTATGGTTATGAAAAAAAGAAGGAAATACATTAGAAAATGAGATTAACTTCCATATCCAGCGCTTTTTACTTTTAATGTGACAAGAAGAATTAGCCTTAAGCATACGGAAGCATCCTAACTTCTTGTTAGAAAAAGACAAGGGTTTAAAAAGCGACAGCCATCTTCATATTTTTCTTACCCTTCAGCTCACAGCTTACCTAAACGAAGAAAAATTAATTAGGAGGCTTTTCCAACGCTTTTTATGCCGCTGATGGTGACAATTTTGTGAAAAATGAATTTTTGCTTTTGAGATGAAATATTTCTTTATAGTGTATTGTAAAAACATCAGGGAAGTGTTTTTCTGAGAACACTCTTGCTGTAAGGAAAAAATTATTCTTCAGTTTGACTTTTTTAAAACATAACTTATAGTTTTTTTAATATTATCATGCATTCCCAAATTTTAGCAACAACTTCAGTAACGTAGAATTTCAAAGCATGAGTAATGTTTTAAAATTGATTCGAAGAAAATCCACTAAAACTAATTTTCTGGATGTGTAAACTTCCTCGTTTTAAGACGATCTTTAGCTATCGTTCTTTCGTTATGTTATTCATATTTTTTAAGTTTTTAAGTTAATTTTTCCACTATTTCCTATGTAATAAATTATGCAGCTGAAAATGAGTAAATAAATCTTTCAAATTTACATTAATGTGATTTTTATGTTTAAATATAAATATTATAATGAAATACACTCCAAGTTAAGCTTACTGGAATTTTCATTACTCCATTCCATTGTTTTCTGTTACAAGTAAGATCGCAAAACATATATAATGTAACTTTTCAATTTTCTCTGCACATTCTCTGCACACGGCATTGCTTGATTACACCCGCTTTTATCTATTGTATACCAGATTAAAAATATATACTTTCATATTTGCCATGTCTTTCAATAAAGGGAAAAGAAAACAGTTTGTAAAGTTCTTGGTTTTAAAATTCTTAGCAATCAATGTTTGTTGTCTAGTGTTATAGAAGTGGTCGAATAACTTGGAAATGCTCAATATTTTGTCCTAGGGGGAAATTTGAATCAGACTATTTCTATTTAAATCAAATATATATATATAAATTTAAATATTTAACAAGTTATTTGATTCGCCTAGTATTTGAACAAATGTTATTTTTTTTCAATCAATATCTTAACATTACTTTATTCATCAATATGTATACAATTATATGCATTACTAGCTGTTATACCCGGCCTTGCACGGGTGGGGTGTATAAATTTATTTTTTAAAATATTTCTTAAAATACATTTATAATTTTGTAAATTAGCAATATTACAAATCATCCCGGTATCCCAGGCGCCTCTTTCCTATCCCAGTGTTCCCGGTAATCTTATCCCGTTGCCCGGTGATCATGGTAATTTTTCTAATCCCGGCTGCGTTCCCGGTAATTTTCCTATCTCACTGTTTACGGTAATTTTTATATTCCGGTATTCTGGGTGTCTTTATGGTAAATTTCCTATCCCAGTGTTCTCGGTAATTTTTCCTTCCCGATGTTCTCGCTAATTTTCCAATCCCGGTGTTCTTGTCACTTTTTACAATTCCGATGTTTCTGATAATGTTTAATAATATCTTGGTGCCTTTATAAAATAACAAATTTGAAACCGTAGTAAAAAGTCTAATGAACAAATTAAGAAATTTAAAACCAGTGTTTAAAACTAAAATAAAAGATCTAGTAAATGAAAAAGTCTAGTGATCTGTGTCTCATTTGAAACAATGTTTTATTTTTAACTCGTTGTATGACTGGTAAAACAGGTTTTCAAACACGGAAAAATAAGTGAAAAAAAGCAGGAAAAACGGGAAAAAAAGAATGAAGGACTGATTTTCTCTTTATAAATTATAGCCTATGTGTTATTCTGATGTATAAGCTACATTATGGTAAAATTTCATTAAAATCCATTCAGTAGTTTTTGCGTGAAAGAGTAACAAACATCCGTAGTAGGATATAGATGGTGTTTCCATTAGGGTAGTCCATTTTGTCTGTTTTGCAGCTTTTATTTGAAAACAGCGTCTTCTTTAAGCTTTTTTCGCCTCTAGTGGTGCTGTAAGAAGTATCAATGTGTATTTTTCATGATCACCTAGCTAGGGCTAGGGTTAGACCTTACTTCCGTGACCCTAGACGTTGTATCAAAAAAACCCGTGAAACAGACAAACGGACTTTTGAAACACGCTGAATATTGCACTTGTTTATGTGTTTGGTGTATATTTCAACTTTTTGTACGCTCCAGAGGCATTTTGTTCGAAAAAAATAATTATCTTTTAAAAAGAATTTGTTGGGTTTAATTTTGTTGTTTGACTTAAATGCAAAGATAATCATCGTAGAAATGAAGATATTAAAATAAATTCGAAGAATTAGAAAATTCCACAACTGTTAGTTAGACGAGAAAAATTCAGTATTCTGTTACATAATATATTGCAATTCTTAATCATGCACTACACTATGTAACCTCAACTAGATTTTAAAGATCTTTTTCAGGAAAACTCTAAAATGTGTCATATGTCAAATTTTCAGACAAAAGTCTCATTTTCTCAAGAACTTCTATGTGATAAATTTGGTAAAGTATAGGATACCGTCTGATATTTTTTTTGTGAAATGCATTACCACAAAAAAGTGTCCATATCAATTCGTGCCACACAGCCGTAACATATAACACAAAAATAGACTTTATCAAATTTCTTGGAAGCACGCAAAAGTGTATCCATGTGCGTGATGCATGCTTTCAAAATCTATACATGGTATTAACCGTACCATTTATTAAGATAATATCTGAAACTTTAAACCCTGATGTTTAAAATTACATATTGCAAAGCAATCTGTATTTTAATATAGTATTTAATGCAGCACAAAGGGGAATTTGATGATACAAATTATTTGGTAAGATTTAAAATGCAACGACAACTTCATTGAAATGTTTATATCCAACGGGTTAATTATTTTTCGGTTGCGCCAATAACCAGTTATTTTTTACTGTAATATCTACGTTTATAGGATGTTTTCGTTTCATTTTATTAGAAATATTATTTGAGAAATACCTTTTATTTTATTAAATATTTCAGTACATGCTTAGGTTAATAAATGACACAAATGGGTTGCAGGGGAGTGTCGGACAAAAACGGGTAGGTGGACAAAACTGGGATTTGGGCTTTATTCATTGATTTGGAGTGATATCTAGCGAAAACTTCTAGAACTATTTCCAGGCATGTACCATGGCAACTTCCAGTGAGCAGAAGTTATATAAACCAACTCATTTTGCAGAGGGAATTATTTTTAAGTTTAATGAAAAAAGCTTATCATATTTTAGCGTCTTCACATTACCAATATTAAATACCGATTTACTCTTGCTAAGTACAGTGATGTTACTTCATTACTTATTTTTTATTTTAAAAGTTTTTATTTGTACATAAGACTATAAGAGTGGTTTTATTAAAGCTAGAGTAAAATTTCTTCAAAAGGGCACGGTCGGACAAAATCAGGATGCTGGTAGAGTCGGATGTATTTATCTTTTGCTTATATGAACACTCTTAATCTAAGGATATTTGGATCCCTTTGCTTTCACAGCAAAGGGTGAGCACATGGAATGATGAACAAGATTAAACTTTTATTTGAAATTTTGTTCCTAAATTGTTATTTGCTGAATATTTTGTATGAATTGAAATTCTAGAAGCTTATTATGGCATACATCACACAAGTTTTCGAATAATAAACAATGTTTTTACGAAGTTACTATGTGATTTTGATAATTATATCCAGTACCCGGTTTTGTCCAACCTGGAACAAAACCGGGACTTTTCACTCATCAAAAATATGTGCTTTTATTATCTATATTGCTATTATTTATGATTAATTTATTGTTAGGAATTTTTTCATAAGGAACCCGTTTATCGTATTAACACAAATTTAGACTGTTTTGATCATTCATAAAGTGAATATTAAAAAAAACATTTTGGGTCCCGGTTTTGTCCGACTTTCCCTACTTCTTAAGTTGTACTTCTTAAAATTACCTTAAGATCTAAAATATAAAAGTAATTAAATTTTAGTATGCCATTAATATTTTTTACTTTAAAAGTGTAGTAACTTTGACTTTAACTTGGAACAACCATTGTTTGAATTCGTGTTGTATTGATTTTCCAGTTTATATTCATGCAAAAAGTATTTAGCTATGTTGTAAATATTAAGTTATTAAATTTGTATTACTTTTCTACTTATACGTGTTGACTTGGTCCACTCCTCTATAAAGCATATATGTATGAAGGCAATTTTAAATATTTGAATATATATTTATAAACTAAATAGTAATGATAAAGTGAAGTAACTTTAAATAGTAGCTGTTTTAAATTCTACAGCAAGATAAGTCATTTCCTGTGACACATCGAGGTGATTACAATAATGTAAGGAATATTGAATTAAGTATAACGTGACGGACATATACAAATAATCTATCTCTCTATATATAAAAACGTTTGTGGCTATGTGTGTATGTAACGCATCTCCTCCCAAACCACGCCGCAGGCGTGAACGAAATTCGGTATATAGACGTATCTCGAGGCGAGGACGATCACTGTCAAGTTTTCCAAGCTCGAAAATCGAATAATTACGAGTAATTAGCGAATTTATAGCCGAAAACGCTTATTTCTCCATTTCTCTACTAGAGTAGATCTGCTCGACTCACTATTGTTAATGAGATTAAAACCTCAAAAATTAAACATTTTAACAGGAAAAACTCTATAATTGTCCATTTCAAAGCTTTATCAGCTATGAAAACATCAAAATAAATTCAAATAATTCATTATCAAACGTTATTTTCCTTTATTTAAAGATTTTTTTCCTTTAAAATAAAAATATTTATGGAAAATGTAAATTTTTTCATGCAAACAAATTTTGAAAATTATGCATTGTTTCAAAAGACATGGTTCACTAGACTCTTATATTTACTACTAGATTTTATTTTATTTCCAAATTTGTTACTTTTTTCACTAGAATTATTAATATTAACCAGATATTTTTTTAATAGTTGTTCCGAATTTTTTACTTTATTAAGATGGAAAAAGACACCGGGATATTAAACATTACCGGGAACACCGGGATAGGAAAAATTACCAGGAATACTGGGTTAGGAAAAATTACCGGGAATATCGGGATATGACAAATTACTGGGAACACCGGGATGATTGGTTATTGTTGATTTACAAAATTATGTATTTTAAGAAAACTTAAAAAAATTGAATTTATACACTCCACCCGTGCAAGGCCGGGCATATCCGCTAGTATATAACTAAAAACGTTTGTGGGTATGTGTGTGGGTGGAGGACACATCTCCTCCTAAACCACGCCGAAGGCGTGAACAAAACTCGGTACATAGACGTATCTCGAGGTGTCGATTGTCACTGTCGAGTTTTCCAAGCTCGAAAATCGAACAATTACGAGCAATTAGCGAATTTATAGCCAAAAACGCTTATTTCTCCATTTCTCTACCAGAGTAGATTTGCTCGACTCACTATTGTTAACGAGATGAAAACCTTTAAAAATTAAATATTTTAACTTGAAAATTTCTATAATTGTCCATTTAAAAAGGATATAAGCTATGAAAACACCAAAATAAATTCGATTACTTTATTTACAAACATTATTTTGTTTTATTTTAAGATATTTTCCATTAAAATATAAATATTTATGGAAAATTGTAAATTATTTTTTCATGGAACCAGAGTTTTAAAAATAAAACATTGTTTCAAATGAGACGGTTCACTAGACTTTTCAATTTACAAGATTTTTTTATTGTAGTTTCAAATTTGATATTTTGTTCACTAGGCTTATCAATTAACTAGACTTTTTATAATCCTTTAAATTTGAAACAGAAAAATAAACAGGAACACCGGGATTGAAAAAAGTATCGGGAACACAAAGATTATAAAATTAGCGGGAACATCCGAATAGGAAAAATTACTGGGTTATAAAAATATATCGAGAACGCCGGGATAGGAAAATTACCATAAAGACACCGGGAATACCGGAATATAAAAAATTGCCGGAAACATCAGGATTTGAAAATACCAGGAACACCGGGAAAGGAAAAATTAACGGGAACATCGAGAGGTAAAAAATTACAGGGAACACCGGGATATTAAAATTACCGGGAAGATTGGGATAGGAAAATTACCGGGAACATCGGGATAGGCAAAATTACCGAGAACACCGGGATTTGAAAATTACCGGGAACATTGGGATAGGAAAAAGGGACCTGGGGTACTAGGATGATTGGTAATTTTGCTTATTTACAAATTTATAATTATATTTTAAGAAAACTTAAAAAAATAAATTATACACTCCACCCGTGCAAGGCCGGGCATATCCGCTAGTACTAACTAAAGAAATATAAACTTTAGGAAACTGTTTGTCAAGAAATGGTAATTATCGCAATTTAATTTGTTACAGGGGAATTTTTAGATAAGCTTTGAGTGACTAGTTAATTACTGTAACTTGAACGCAAAGCTACTTTTGATATTTTACAAAGAACACTTAGCAAAAATTATGTACATGCAATTTGTCAGAATGACATGTACTTTGTTAGGTGAAGTTTTTCATTTCATGGAATTTTGTTTCGTTATTTCTGAGGGGAGACAGGCCTATGTATTTAGCAATTAAACACACGGTGTTTGAACGAGTTACTAACTATAGAAAGTTTTAACAAAAGAAACGGATATATGCCGACATACAACTTTATAATTTTATTCATATTCAGTCGACTCCGGTTAATGTAATCATTATTTTTTCCAAGAGTTGAATGCTATTATCCGATTGATAATAATAAGCAATTTGACACTAGAAAGTGTCAAACAGTGTAGTAACTCAAGTGTATGCCTTAAAAACAGCTATGCACTCTTAATTGAAGTACTTAAAAGGATTTCCTACATTGTATTTTGTAAATTTCACATTCTTAACGAAAAGAAATGAAAGTGAAACACATAACGCTAACATATTGATGACTAATTTTTTATTAAAATTAAAATTTGGGAAGACTGGGGTTTTTAGGGGATTTCACCAGATATTAATAGCTTTAAGCTATGCATTGAGAGCATAATATGTTGGATTTTGCGTTAAATAGAAGTGACTTGGACTGGTTAATTTTGATAACATTATCCGATTGATAACATTGACAGTGATTACAATAAGCGGAGTCGACTGTATTATGATATGATGTTACACCCACTCCTGAACACGTGCAGTTTTATGCAAAAGAAAATTCCAAACAACTTATTTCTGTTTCATCTCCAAAGCGCGTACGAAAGAACAAAAAGTGATTTTTCCTATCAACTATACGGAAGCGATTACTTTCCATTGAGAAACGGCACCCCAAAACAAATGAAATTCTCTTAGAACAAAAAAGAAGTTATTCAATGCCTTATCAGCTCTTAGCATATACATTTATATGGCAAAATGACGTTCCCAAGTTTCAATGCTTGCTTTGTTCTTTGTTTTGAGATTGTATTTTTTTGAAAAGCGGGCCATTATTTAGCATTGATTTTTGGAAGCAACGGCCATTCATGGCTAATTTTTAGACCTCTGTACTGTTTCTGAAGTGTCTTTCATTGTGAAAATGGAGGAAATAGGTTCCCCGCGTAAAAGATAATTTTAAAAACTGGTCACAACAACTTTGTGAGTAGGGTTTATCAAATGAAAATTAACCATTTAACTAAATAGTTTGTCGTGTCAAACAGTTATTTTTATTTGTAGTAGAGTTCCAATGGACTCAATTCACGTGACGTCAGCGATCACATGATAGTTACATTCCAAGCTTTGTTTACTATTAATGCATTACTAGCAGCATAGTATCTGTTGCATTGTTTTGTGTAGCTATCACGGGATAATCAATTCTTTCGCGCTCTGGCGATGAATTGGCACCATAGTAGTACGTTCAAATGTTCAAATTTTGTTTATGTTCAAATTTTGGAGGTCCAAAAGGAAAGCCAATATACGGGAAAATCATTCAATTGAATAAGCATTCTAAGCAAAAAACTTCTTGTGAAATTGTGATGTCGTTACTATCAAGCCAAAAATGCCAATCTAGTTCCTAAGCGCATTCAAAGTTTGTCGAGAAAAATGCGATTATACAGTTTCTCAAAGCTGATAGTTTAGTTTTGGACAAATCTATTGAGAATTGCGATTGCCAGTTCAAGAACTGTGTGTCAGCATCTATCAGTCACTTCAAAAATGCAGATAGATGACCAAAAAAGAAGATCGCCGTTTTGGCGACCGTTTTTAACGACATAAAATTACATTTGAAACAGGAACAGAAGCTACACATCCTATTAAATTGAAAAAACCTATTTATTCATTCTTAGACATTAAGTCAATATCAATTGCAAGAAGTTTCATAAATTTTTGTAGAATAATATTGTATAACAAGACCTTTTCTGCTTCACTCAAATCTTTTCGTTGATTAACTGATTCCTGCATATTTTCTGTTAACTTAACTGCAAATTTCAGCATATTTATTCCATCCTGTCCTGTGAAGGAATTAGATGTCTCATCTTGATACAAGTCAGTGACATCTAATTTGGAAACGGTGCTTGTCTTCGGAACATCTATTGTCGTAACAACGGGTTTAATTGTTGATACGCCTTCAGGTCCAGCATTGTACCCATTTCTTATGTGCTTTGAATCAGGTCTTTCGAAATCTAGTTTCATGATGACTTTATTTCTATTTCTTATACTTTCCTCCATTTCTTTAAAAGCATTTTCGGGTAGTTTAATCACCATATCCAGTTGCTTTGTAGATTCATTCTTATTTAAAGCCGTAGTGTAGGGGGGCTCTATTGTACTGGAATAACTATCTGCGTGAGGCAAAAAATCTGCGGGCTCCGTATTTGAGAAAACTGCAGTGAAGACATCATCCATTGCAGGAGTGGCGTTGTAAATATGGGGATGATTATAAGGATATGTAGTTGAGTTCTGATGGTTAACAGTAGAGTTAAAGAATAATGCTCCATATTTACTGGGATCTGGAATAATCAACTTATCTTCTATGCTGCTAACCTTGAACTTATATTCGAATACTTTTTCTTTCGATATTTGATTATTTTCACTTTGGTTTCCCTGTATATTAGAGAAAAGAAATCCGTTTTTATTCAACATGGATTGGATGACGTTTTTATCTGGTTGGCCGTTTGCTAAATTATCTTTACTAGGGTCAAGTATTGGCAATTCTGCTTTTACATCCTCCTCTAAGCCTGACGTCGTTTTAGTTGTTTTGACTTCTTTTTTAGTATTGCCTCCAACCGTTATATTGTCGTTCATCGTCATGATTTGAAGCTGTTTAACATCCTCAGCCACACCTTTCGAAGATACGGGGTTTCTGCTAACGTCTGGAAATACATTCGTTTTTGCAGGCTCCTCTATAGTCTTATCAAAAACCATTTGACTTGAGTCTTTTGTTTTTTCTATGTATTTTGTGCCTTTAAATGGACCAAAATCGTATCGCTCAACTTTTTGCGGAGGATTATCTAAAAACACAAAAGGTGTTTCTACTATAGGTACTTGCGTTGTAGTATTAGCTACTTCTGCAAAGGTTTTTCCTTTGTCCTTATTTGATAATTCACCCAAAGTTTGGATACTGTTTCTTAGGTTTTGGTTCTTTGAAAATTCGGACTCGAATTCCAGTCTCCTTCCAGGTTGATCCAATTGATTTCTCATCCATTTTTGAAAGTTAACCCAGCTGTTTTGGAAATCCTGGGGGTCAGTATGATCTACTTTTACTGTTGGGTTGGTGGTGCTTGGATTAATAGTAGATTTAATTTTTTTATTTTTCCTGTAAGTAGAAACAAAATGTGGCTTTATTTTAGCATTTCTACAAAGAATTGCTTAATTATTAATTATATGAAATGGCGATTTGAGAATTAACTGAAATTGGGACCTTGAGAAAATGTAAACACACTTCTCTCCAAAAGTTAAGATGTAAAGTGTTTTTTATTTAGTGTCACAGAAAAAAAACACCATACGATCAAACACCATAACATTAACAAAATTAACTTTTCAAACTGTAAATTAAATTCGTATTGATAGTTTTGTTTAACCATGCTCAAAAGAAAGTTGTTGCAAATAATTGACCTTTGAAAAACTTGTGTAATTAGACATGTGAAAGGAAAGCTGATGAGACTGAAGATTTTTTAAAACTGACAAAACTTGAGGGGTCAAAAATAAATGACCAAAAATATGCTTACGTAATACTTGAACGGCCCCTACCCGCTTTGGGTCACCTAGTGGGGAAAAGGGTTTTTTACGAGGTTTCTTTTATTTTCAGTGATACGAGTAAATCAATATTTGGAACAATCCGACGCTATCGTGTATTTATATTTTAGTATAGTATGATAACTCGTAGCATGATATATAATGTGAAGTATGATAACTCGCGTATTATATAAAATCGAATTCGTAATCACAATAAAACATAAAATAAGATTATTTAGCTTTCAAAGCTAGATTACCCGCTTTTAACTAATCTTCCCTATTTCATTTAAGGATCATCGTGATATAACTCAGTATTTTTGCCAATTTTAGTTATTCATCAGTCTATAATTAAAATTTTACCCCCGATTGCCGGAAATAAACGATTTTACGAAGAACACCATGGAATCCCAGTTATTTTTCTATCGCTCTATCCATAGATTTGTACGCTAAAGAGAGCTAGTTTTTTTGCCATAAAAAAGTTTGGGAAATAAAGTTATGTCATACTGCGCCTTAAGCAAAAATATACAATTTACCTATAACTAACATAAAAACTTGAAAAGAAACTTACTTCCCTTGTTTATTTGTAGATTCATCTGGGGGAAGATTTGGTTTTAAAACTATGTCTTCAATGTAGTTGAATAATTCTTCTTTATTTTTAAAGCTCTTCCACTCTTTTTCTGCCGAATTCTTCGGTTTCACTTCCCTTTTGTGCTGTAATGGATACATGAACGAACGAGACGTCCTCAAAACTTGTTTGTTGGAGGGACCTAAGCTTTGCCGCCTCTTTGAACACTTGATTTGTCCGTTCAGTTTACTACAGCGTGCATTCTTGGATGGACGCGCTTGTCTTTGACCCCTGGAAGGCATTAGGAAATACACTGAAACCTGTTTATAACGATATGGTAGGTACCTAGAAAAAATATCGGTACTGATAGGTTATAGTTATATAGACAGTTTACTTTAAGATTTTCGGCCATGAATTCACCGGTACCATGAGAAATATCGTTATAGACAGGTTCATCTTTACAGACAGCTCGTTTTATGTATAAAACAAGCATTATCCTTTTATACACAGTCAACGAACATCCATTTAACCTTTCAGACAAAAAATTTTCAAAATGGGGACATCCAGTTAAAAAATTCCAAATAATTAAATTTAATAGATTCACATAGCTGATAACAGTGTGTAATAATATATAGATGATTGGTTGGTTGGTTGGTTGGATAGATTTTTATGGCACAAGAGCCAGATTAGGCCATTCTATGCCAAGCAAGATATATAGATGACGCTTTTTTTCATACCAGCTATTAGCTGGTATGAAAAAAAGCGTCCATCTATATATAACTTACAATTATAAAGATACACGCATTTTTAATTATCTTTCACGCAGAACTACTCATTAATTTTTATAAATGTGGAAAACATTCCCTTACTAATAAAAACTGCGTTAGTAAAATGTATGGAATTAACATACATATGTTAAGTTACTTAGCTAAATATCACATATTCTGTGACAAATGTAATTTTGTACAGAACATGTAGATAATGCAATTATAGTTTTGCTCATGAAATTGTATTAAATAAAAAAATGTTGGGCCGAAAAACTTATTGAAAAACCTGACTTGTTGTTGTATAAGAATTATCTCTAGTGGCCATTTTTCTAGAGTATTTGCGTAATAGAAATACACTGTAAAAATAATCCTGTAAAAAAACAGAAAATTTCTGGCAGCAAAAGTTTCTAGAAAAGTTTTGTAAGCAGAAAAATCCTGTAAACAGAAAAAAAGCTGTAACCTACAGGTAAATGCTGTATAAAGAAACTTTCTGTCAATTGCGCTACATATTTTTTCTGTTGCCTCACAGTAATTTTCTGCTTGTGCGCATGCGTGTCGACTTATTTTAGCTGGTTTTTTGTTTTGAAATTTTAATCAATAACCGGGGATAGAACCCATGACCTACCGCATGCTAAGCACGCACGCTACCGCTGCTGCAACGAGGATTCAGTAAAAGTAGAAATTATCCGAAGATGTTCTTTCTTTTTCCACGAACTGAAACTTTCTGTTTAAGTACAGATAAGCTAAAAAACTAGAAAAAAGCTGTTTTTTACATAAAATAAATAGAACTGCGGTGGGAATGTTACATGACAGAATATCCCTGTAAACATGAAGTCATTTTTATTGAAACTTTCTGTTTTTCAACAGTTTTTTTACAGTGTACATGGCAATCCGAAACACTGTGCCTGTGTAAAAGTTAACCTTATAAAGGAGACGTTTTATTGAATCTCTCCACTGGCTCAGTGGTAGGGTGCTTTAGAATGTCGCAGCTCCTGGGTTCTATCCCCGATTATTATTTTAATAAAACGTATATTTCCTTAGAGAAATATCAACCAACCAATCAGAGCAGAATCTGCTAAAATTTCCCCCTGGGCACTAGCCTCTTGTCAAAAAGGGGCAAGTCTGAAGAACTATCTCTTATGACCACTTATCTAGAATTTTTAAGCCCAATAGAGTACATAGAGTAGTAAAGCGTATTCCTGACCCAATTCAATCTGAACGAAAATGTCATCTCCAATCCAATCCTACAACTCACCTCAACAAATCGCGACGATCTCTATTCTCCATCTCATCTTCGTCTTCTTCGTGGTCGAACTCGTCGTCCTTCATCTCGTCGTCGAATCCCTCCGTCGTCGTCGTCCCCTGAGACTCGACGTCTTCGTCGGGGGTCGGCGGCTCGTCCATCCCGTAGACGGGAGGCGGAGGATCGCTGGCCATCTCCCCCGAGTAGTATTCGGAAGGATCGTCGCTGAAGATTTGGTAGGGGTTCTCGTACTCGTCTTCTGGAGGGTTTTCGTCTTCTGACGAGTGAGGAGGGTATTTGGACCGGATGGTGTGGTGATGGTGGTGAGGAAGAGATGTGGAGAGGGATAGAATGGTGAGCAACAGGAGCAGGTGGTTCTTTCTGAATGGATGGATGATTACCTGGAAGACGGATGGCGATGTTGATGGATGTTAAGTTGCAATGTGATTACTGATTAAGTTCAACTGGCCCGTTAAATATAGCCAAGCTGTTTTGGAAGCCTAAAGGCCCCCACAGTCGATCAACTTGGCGATGTTTGAGTTGCTAAGTTGACCGTGGGGAAGTGGATGGTTGAATTTAAGGTTGACGATTTGGTCTTTAACTTGGTGGCTGGAGCTTAATCGTAACATGATATTAAGAAAATAAAACAAATAAGGACTAAAAAATAATATGAATTTAGCACGAGAGAAAAATAAAAAACATAATTTTGTACTTAATGTGCTGAAAAATATAAATTTGTAAAAATCTGATATAATTGGTGCTTTATTGTTTTTACATTTTGGTTGTCATTAAGTCATTTGGTTGTCATTTTGGTTGTTACATTAGTGTTTTATTGTTATTTTACATTTTGGTTGTCAACAAGGTGGGCGACCTGTTTGAAAATCAGCAACCTGGTTGTCAACCAGGTTGACTACCAAGTTGATTGTCTGTGGGATCCTAATTATTCAAATATCGCCCAATTTTTATGGTTGTAATCAGTATCGGCTCGTTAAAAGAAGCACGTGAATCCCCAATAAAAATGTAGTAAGTCGAAATACGTCAATAATAAAATAATTTTAAACACATATTGAAACTTGCACCTTATTCAGGATGTTTTTCCACTCCTTTTTGTTCTATATGTGAGATTTTTAATTTTTACTTAATTTTATTTTAAAAATTTAGTTGGGAACCCCATTTAAACCATCCACGAGCCGCTACTGGATGTAATTGATGTAGCCCTGTTTTTTTGCAATGTTCAGCGGTATTTCTAATCAATGGAAACCATACCAACTAGGTGATGTTTATACTCTATTCATTTTGAATAGGCGAAAATATTTCCTTTCCTGAAAATATTTCCTTCCCCCACCACCAATAGGTAACCATAGCAACTATCCTCGTCAAACTGTCGAAGAAGGCTTACTATTGGCTGCACGAAGAGCGTAACTATGGTTACGATTCTAGCGAGGGGGAAAGCACTATTTCTCAGGCGCAAAATTTTAAATGAACAGAGGATAACGGATAAGATAATGGTATCAAAAAATAAAATACCTGGAATAAAATAAAATGTTTTTTGTGTACTTTAGTCAGCAACATTTTTATCTTATTTGGATGTGACATATTTTACAAGATAAAGATTTTTCTGTTCATATCTCCCAGTTCAGAGATCAATCCACAAAAATCAAAATACATCTTTTATTGTAATGGATATAAAACAGCATTTAGGACAAAGAGAAGTCATTGTAATTTAAAAAGGGGTTAACTACTTCATTCTTATACAAAAAATATAGCGGGGTTTGTTTTAAAAATTACCTAGACTAGTTATTTTGCATGCAATGTAGGAAACTTAAATGAATGATCGCACGAATATAGGAATATCTTATCGCATGACTAACTTATCTCATAATAACACATCACATGAATATATGAACAGTATATGACTCGTGGAACTTGACTTTTATGCAAAAAAACGCAATAAAACGCATTTTAAATTTGCAATATTTAGAATGATAAAATGGGGTGACATATAAGCCGAATGAATTAATTCATTTATTCAGTCTTTACTGCCCTCTTTAGTAGTTAAACTAAAGCTGAAATGCTTGGTTATTCTGAAAACAGTCTTCTCATAATCTGGAGAAGGAAGTAAACTCTTTTCCTAAAGAATACTGTTACCCAAAACTTTTGCAGTATATAATAGAAAAATTAAAAGTCTGTGAAATACATCTAGGTTTAGATGTTCAGTTTCATGACCTAAATTTTCTCGCTCGGGAAACTTTAATTCAGTTCAAGTAGTTAATATAATATTGTTTAATAGTTGTGTTTGCACGTACACGTGTTTGGTCTGGTTTAGTTGGGGTTTTATAGCGCAAGAATCCATGAACGTGTTTGAAGATGTGGCATCTGGTAATAGTTCCAATAGATTTAAACTAGTTAACTCTGAGAAATATTATATGATGTAGACTTCACTTCCTTCAAACCCAAATTTTAAAATGCCTCATTATTTCTTAACGGTTAATTACATTTAATTATGCATGTGAATTTTAAAACTTCTTCTAGGTTCTATTTAGACACAACAAAGGATTTGCAATTTCGAATTGGGTTTAAAAAGGGGGTTCAAGTCTCAAAATTCGAAGTTCTAAATTAAAATTAAGTCGCTGATTTGAAATCCGTGATCATTAGTATTTATCAAGACAGTTTGATCTTAAGTGAAAAAACTCAATGAAATAATTCAATCAGATTTCAACAGTGCATATCAAAACTAATTATTTAATAATATCCCTCCATTTTAATCTGGGCTTTAAAGTAATAGATCTCTCGACATTTTTCACATTAGAATTAAATTTTAAACAAATTAAGGAACACTTTTTTCTCTAACCTAAAAAGCATCTTTACAATCTTCAAAGAACTTAAGATTTCAATTGAACATTCCTCTTATCGTCTTTCAACATCTAACGTTAAAAGAGAAGTTCCACCCACTCAACAAAGCTTAAGGAACTTTCTCCACTTTCTTCTCTGTCTCTTATTATTTATTAAACGCCGCAGGAAAAAGAAAGCAAATGCAGCACGTCACTGAAAAGCATTCGATCTAATTCCCCGACAGTAAAAGAATCGATCTGGGAAGAGAGAAATTGGAAAGTGTCTTTCGATTATCGCTTAACCCCATCTTTCAGTGGAGAAAGTCTGGGAAGTTTTAATATACAATGCCGAGCGTCGAAAGTAAGTTCGTATCGTTACTGATGAAAAGGTAGGAGATTGGAGCCAGCTGCCAGGCGTGTGTCCAGTGGAAGGTTGAGAATCGAAAGGGAAAAAACAGATATGAGGATCGAAGTCAGGGTGGAATAATAGGATCTCTCATATTACGAAGTCACCAATAGTGGAAAAGGATTCTGGGCTATTGTGGGAGGTGTTATTGTGTCAGCCGCAAGCTGGGAGTCTGTAGACGGTGTGTAGGGTATTATTTTCTTGGGTAGTGTAGCTCAAAAGACAAAAGAAATATTCTGGAAATTCAAAATTAAATAGTTGGTATTTTAACAGTACTATACAGAGGAGTACAATTTATTAGAATCTCAAAGGCTTTAACTCGACAGGATGCGTTTCAACGCGCATAAAAAATTACTATACGTATTTCAATGAATTCGGTACTTTCTGTAATACCTTTTACGGTAAATTATTGATTTTATATACACCCTAGTATATATTAACAGTTATTTGCAGTTTGTTTATTGTTTCCTTGGTAAAAAAACCTGGTATGGTTTTTTGAAAGAATATTGTTAATTTTTCAATAAACATAGTTTGAAATCAAAATAAAAATAAAACTTGAGCTATAACCACTCATAGATACTTCGATGCATAGATTAAATGAATAACTGGCTCAAAACAAACTAAAGGTAAAAAAAGGGATAGAAGCAAATGAGGTAGCAAAAACCTGTGAAATAGCTGCTTTCTTGAAGGAGAAATAATAAAAAGAACTCGATAAAAATAAATGAAATAAAAATGTATTACCGGTATGAAGTTTATATGAGGTATACTTTACCTGCAAGAAATAGTTTAATTTGCGAGGATATTCATATTTTTAAACGCAAAGCCATGCCATAAAAGAAAAATTTAATACATTTTACACCGAGTCTAATAAATTGCACACCTCTGTTATACAGAAATCCTTTTTAATCATTTTAATTACTTCGGACAACATCCCTAGATTGTGCTGAAAATAAACAAAAAATGCGTCTATATCAGAAATAATTCCTCTGTGTTCTATATACTACACTGCTGACATTACCTAAAATGACATTAACAGGTAGTATTAAAATGTAAAAAATAAATAATACTTATAAAAATATTCTACTTAATATAGGTCAAATAAAGATACCTATACATTTAGTCCGACCGCCACGAGGAAAACATTCACAGAAAAGCAAAACTTTTGAAAAGAAGTTCAAATCTAAATGATTTGGTTTATGAACGTTTATGAAGTTTCCTATAGTTCCAGAAACTTAGAATAACCTGCTCCCATTGTAACTGGGGGGTCGTGTCTCCCTCTTCTTTAGAGTAGATGGAACGTCACAATAGTGTACAATTTCAAATGTTTTTCACGTGGTGGTCGGACAATACAATATGCAGGCTTTCTTTAAAACAGAAGATGCGAAATTAAATTTCTTACCCTAAAATAGGATAAACGTATTGAAATTCGTATGAACTGGAACTGACATTTTTTACATTTTTGTGTATCTTATAAGGGTTCAATTCCGTTTGCGTTCCCGCTAAATATAGCCAAGCTTTTTAAACGCCTTAATATTCAATAAGGGACCATTTTTTTCTGATTTTTAATGATAAACTGAACAGTTATTGATCTAATTAAACATTTTTATCCATGAGTTTGAAGTTATTTATCAATATTTCTACTTTTTGGTGTCCAAAAGAGCATGGAGATATTTAGCGGGAACTTTAAAGGAATTGAACCCTTATAAACCTGAAAGATTAATTTAAGTCAATAAGATAATTACATGCTTATAAACTTATATTACTTACCATTTTATTATGATCTATTGCATAAATTTAATTTATTAATGAGAGAGAGCTATTAAAACATGTAATTTCTAATATTGTTTATGCCCCAAAAACAACAATATATTAAACAATAGTTTACAGTAGGTAACAATGAAAAACAGGAACACTGTTTGTATAAACCCGCTGTAAAACAACTTTGTTGTAACTTGTATTGATTATAAATAATAAACAACATTTTTTTAAACAGATAAGTTGAATAGAATTTGAGTTAAAATATGTTCGAGTAGTGAAGAAAAGACATAAACGAGTGAAACAAATGAAGTGATTAAAGTAAAGAGTTATCTTCTACAGTTTTCATTAAGAGTCCATTTATATCTTTGGCTTTTTTAGAATATACATAAGCTTCAGCTTTGTTGATACTATTCAATATTACAAGTAGTTGCTTGTTTATGGATCAAGTATTTATTATATCTATTTCTTCGTATTGATCCTTGAAGTATTTATCCTTGTATTTAATATTTATCTTTTGTATTTATTTGTTTTATGTAACTTCAGTTTTTGAGTCTGCCTCGGGTATGGAATTATACGCCCGATGATAAGAGTCTGGTTTCTTGCCCGGTTTTGAATTTTGATCTGCATTTTTGTCCAATATGTTTTTGCCGTTCAGAATAATCATTATCTACTTACAGGTACATATTTTCATTTTTATGTAACACAAAGGTAAAGTAGGCTCTTAACATACTTACATAGATGTATACTTACTACTGTACTTTATAAACTCAAATTAAAAGTGGAGTTTTAAATTTGATTTTTATAAATCTTAATAATACCCCAAATAACCTTATTTATCATCTTGAGATAATTTTTAGAAGTCTTCTGGTCTCTAATTGGATTTTATGTTAATTTTAAAATGATAATATGGTAATTTCTATTTCAATTATTAATTCTTACAATTATTAAAAAAAACTTATTAAACAAACTCGCCTTATAACTTATTGAAAAGCTTATTAAACAAACTCGTCAATACGAGTACTATATTTTTAGATCCATACTTTAAGCGGACGAATATTTTAAGTAGCAATTATAAAATATTTTTATCATCAAACGCAAGCCTTTTGTTCAAATTTTGAAAAGTTTACCAGCTCTATTTATAACCTTTTCAATTCAAATAGTGCCGATCTAAAATGTCAGCAGTGTGTAATGCATTTTTTTCTATCACCAGTATGTAATTTTTAAGGTATTTCTCTTTCCACCCATTCAATAAGGGGTTCCTCATTCCAAGTTTATTTAACAAGTACGAAAAGAAATAAAAATAACTATGGTTACAAAAAGTTCTCTGAGGTGTATTGGAAGGTTATGAAAAAAAGAAAAGGCAAGGAAAAAGCAGTTATGATGTGTACTTACCGATATCTCTAGACTTCTCTAGTTATTCTATCGGAGGCTAAATATAATTCTACTTCTCTGAAGGTAAATATTGGTGGAATGTTGAAGATATTACGATTCTGGCAGCATTTGTCGAGGGAAGAATCTTTTCGGCCATGTTTGCCAAAGAAACCGAGGATTTCTTTAATGATAAGTATGGCTACTCACAGGATTTACCGGACTTTTCGCCCCAACTGATTGATGGATATCCTGACATGTGGTCAGCTTCCCCCTGGACCCCCTGTGGTTTATGGTTCACTCCCCTCTCTTTCCAGAAGAGGGTTGCAAGACTCACAAAAAGGTTGCCCTATTTGGCGAGATATTGGAGACTGAACTATTACAATGTTTCTATCTATATGGCCCCTTTAGACGGAAAAAGGTCTTGGTTCCTCTAATTCGATTCGGTTGTATACCTGTAGGGCCTGCAATAGCCTTTGAAATCGACATCCTGTTGAAAAGGGGGTCAAGCCTGATTACAATCTCATTTCTTGCAGTAACATATCGGCCATCGATTTTTAACCACGTGTGTAAGGACTCCCATAACCCCGTGTTTATATTAAAATTTAAAAATCGAATAGAAGCTAAACTATAATTACAGTACTATGGAAATATAGCTTATAAATAAACATGGTAAAATATTAAGTCATTTTAGAATAGGCAAATACTTACAAAAACTTACATAAATAAACAAAAAATAGAGTAAAATTAAATTAAATTTGAATTAAACTGTGGCAAGCTTCTCTAAATTAAAGAAAATTTCTAAATCATGAATATTATAAGCATGAATCGTATAAGAAACGTTTAATATTGTAAATTAATAAAAACCTTTTACTCAAAACTTCTTTATAAAAGTGCTGAATCTCTTTTTTACCTTCCCTCGGAAACTATATTAATTTTACGATATCAAATATTTATATTCGTTTTTTAATTCTACTTGAAAGTTGTCCCAATGCAAGCATTTATTAATTTTATAAAATTTAAAGTATTTTACGGATCAAAATGATTGGCAGCAGACCAAATTTGTTTGAAATAACAAAAAAAACACATAAATAATTGCATATATGTAGATTTTACAGTAATAACTTAACATAAAACCAAAATCAATTTAAACCGGCCCAACTTTGTTTAGTTAAAACAAGAAAATTCATATACATGTAACTTATCAATTTAATTAATTTATCTAGTACCGTTTAAAAGAATGATTCATTTTCTTATAAAAACAAAGATAATTTTTATTGATAGATTTTTTTAGCTTTTATGAGACTATTAAACACAGGCTTAACAGTTTTGACTGGTTGGTCATGGAAAATGTTTTTATTTTAAAATAATCTACTTACATAAATAAACTTTATATTAATTTTTTGTATCATAAGATGCATTTGATGATACAAATCAAAAATTATTTTGGGTAATTGAATCACTTATTACTGAAACATGTCAAATGCCAATTTTCTTGTTTTGAGAAAAAGCATAAAAACTGTATAGTTAGAGGCTCACTACATTTTAATGAAAATTTTTAGTAATTTTTTTCTTATAGAATACCTCATGTGGAAATGAGGAATTTAATGGCAAAAAAATTTCTTAAAAAAATTTATCCTTGCGAAAATGTTTTTGAAAATTTGGCATTTTTTGACAGGTTTCTGAAATTAATAGTGTGATCAAGCCTATTTTCATGACTTAACTCTAATTTTTTGAGGATTCGGTTATTAAAATGGGTATTTTTTTAGTTGAAACCTTTTTAGACACTAACCCTTAAAATTATTATAGAATTCTTATATTTCTCTTTTGGTTAGTAGATGTATAAATACTTATTTTTTAAATGGTTTAAAAATTGATTTAAACTCTGGACTCAAAATTACTGGCCATATACATACATACATCTTTATTAGGAGCGCACAGCGCGGAAGGCGCTTTATCTCCGCCTGAAATAACAACATGAGATTAAAGGGACATGAATACAAATTTTTGCTTGAAGTTGGTCATGGTACCAATAAATATAACAAAGAAAAGAAGTGTGGAAGTGGGATTATTCATCATCATCAGGCGATTGGTAGAAAATAGTTATTAGTCAAAGTCAGTCTGAAATTAGTTAATATCAACAGGTGATAATATCAGGTGATTGGTAACGTCATCAGGGAGGATGCAGACGTTGGGTAATCGTGGTGGTGGAGTATGGAAATTTATTTGCAGGACTAGGATCTGAATGGATCATTTGAACATTGATTAGGGTGTTGGGGTGAGTTTGAACTGAGTGAAAGAAATGCTTGGATGTGTCTTCGATGAATTTAGAAAGGTCTTCGGTTTTGAGGTCATGTTGTAGATCTTTGTTCCTGACATACCAGGGAGCGTCTGTGATACATCGGAGGATTTTGTTTTGGAGAATTAGCAGTTTCTTCATGTTGGTGTTTGCAGCAGTAGCCCAGATAGGAGAAGCGTACGTGATTAGTGGTCTTAGGATCATTTTATAGAGAAGTACTTTGTTCTTTAAGGATAGTTTGGATCTTCTGTTTAGTAGAGGGTACATTAGATGGAGTTTTCTCTTGTATTTTTTGATTGTTTCTTCTATGTGTTTCTTGAAATTTAGTTTCACGTCAAAGTGAACGCCAAGATACTTGATAGATTTGATCCATTTTAGTTTGTCGTTGAAAAGCTGAAGTTGTCCTGGAAATTTGTTTTTGCGTTTTCTTCTGAATATTATGGCTTGAGTTTTTGAAGTGTTTATATGTCAATCTTCCAACTTTTGCACCAGTCTTCGATGTTAGTAAGGGAGTTTTGGAGGTTTTTCTTGATTTTCGTTATTCGGTATTCTTGGGTGATGACCGCTGTATCGTCAGCAAAAAGGTGAAGGTAGGTGTTCGGGGTCTTGGGTATATCGTAGGTGAAGATATTGTAGAGTATGGGAGACAGAATAGCACCTTGTGGAGTACCAGCCTTGATGTTGAAGGGGATAGAGAGATCTTTTCCGATTCTGACTTTAAAAGCTCTATTGTGGAGGAATGAGTGGATAATTCTAATAAGGTGTGGAGGAAACTTGAGGACAATGAAAAAAGTGTTTTTTAGCCTATTCCTGAAATAAAAACCGAGATTGGATTATATTCTATGTACTTTTAATAAGCTTTTAATTTTGTGGGGCCGAGTACCATGAAAATTAAAGTCAGTTGACTTAAAAAAAAGGTTTTTTTTAGAAATTCAATTTTACAAAGCAATAGTGGAGTCGCTTTTATGTCATGTTTGAAAAACATGTTTGCATTAACGTGGTACCAGGTGTTTTTTTTTCCAATTTCGTGCAGGGGGCGGGTATGACGTCATGAATGCAAGATGGCTACCGCAGGAAAAATGCTGTAAAGGGCGAAATAAGAGATAATATCGGAATTATATTGGACGAAAATATCAGAAATAGATAGATTTATCGAATAGCTACCGAAAAAAGAATCTAAATTCATAGAAAAGGGAGTTAATGAAGACATAACAAAAAAATGGATATTTTTATTAAAAACACAGTATTTTGTTATGAAATATTTTAAATAGATGCTATTTTCAAAGTGAATGTGAATGTAATGAAAATATGTTACTAACTATAAACACAACAATGAAACAAAAGGCGGATATGACGTCATAAATCCAGGATGGCTGCAACATATAGTCAAATTTTTTATTCGAAATTTTTTTAATTGCAAATTATTGCACTCTAATGAACGTAATGAAGTTACTTATAAGACTAAAAGTCGAAAGTGTTACTGACTAAAGTCGAAAAGTTAATATGTTTATGTAAAGGAGAATTAAATGACAGGTGTTCAGAAAAAATTCTGGAAATAATAGTGTTTAGCCAAGTTGTTTCTAAGACCGTTTACATTAACTATGAGAAAACATAAGATGTTTTTAAAAATAATCATTTTTGTTTAATTTAATAACATTTGATAACTTCTTTAATTCAACTAATTTGGAACGAAAATATAGGTTGAAATATATAGGCGTTTTCTTCATCGCCCCGTTTAGTTTACTGTAATTAAAAATAACAACATTTACAGTAAATAAGAAGTATCAAGTCATTTTTAAAAGGGAAAATATTTAATTCATTAACAAATTAAACTGTTGTTAAATTATAAACCATAACGTCATAGCGGTGAAATCACGCCGCAAAATTTATTTTGGGCTCCCATCGATTTTTAGTTCTTATATGATTATCTAACATCCCTGAAAGTTTCATTAAATTATCACATTTTGCAGTTTTCGGTCACCCAACTATTTGATAGTTAACTAGGAAATTAATTGCTGAAACTTATCAAGCCTTTTGTATATGGTTTATATTTTCCTTACAGTTTAATTTGTTAATGAATTAATATTTTCCATTTATTATCATTATAATCCGTAATATTATCGTCATAATTACTGATTTGGATGATAAAAATGGGGGAGGGAGAAAAAATGGGGGAAAAGTTTCGTTGATTCTTTCCTAACCGTAGTGTAATACCTGCCAATCACTCATTCTAAAGCAGTTTTTTTTAAACTTTTATTCTTATAAATAACTTTATTACGTTCATTAGAGTGCAATAATTTGCAATTAAAAAAATTTCGAACAAAAAATTAGAAATTTTGACGGTATGGCAGCCATCCTGGATTTATGACGTCATATCCGCCTTTTGTGATCAACAATGAAATTTTGATTGTTGTGTTTTTAATTAGGAACATATTTTCATTGCATTCACTTTGAAAATAGCATCTATTGAAAGTATTTGATGATCAAATACTGTGTTTTTGGTAAAATAGCCATTTTTTGGTTATGTCGTCTTATACTCCTTTTTCTATGGATTTATATTCGTTTTTTGGTAGCTATTCGATAAATCTATCTATTTCTGAGATTTTCGTCCAAAAATAATTCCGATATTATCTCTATTTCTCCATTTACAGCCTTTTCTTGCTGTTGCCATGTTCATTCATGACGTCATACCCACCCCTGCACAAAATTCGGAAAAAACACCCGGTACCACGTTAATGTAGACGTCATAACGAATCAAATGATACCACTCACAAAGCTCCAACAAAACATTTTTTGGACACCATTGTTTTTTGACACAAGCGACTCCACTACAATGAGAATAACTTTAAATGAAGTGGTAATAATCATGTGATATGGGGATGGGCTCAATTTGATAAAAGTCAAATGGATTATCTTAATTAATATTTATTTGCATAATTAACTTGTAAATAATTTATATTAGGGGTTGACCTTTTTTAGACTTTCTTTAATAAGTCATTTTAATCTTTAATTAGCAGTAACTTTAAATGATCTTCTCATATTAATTATAATCAATTTCTTAAACTAAATTAAAAATTACTCATAGCCAATTAGTTTTTTCAGTCTATAAAAACAAATTTTCTTTAATAAACTAATAAAAACCAGAGTTTTTAATTAAAAACTTACAAAAACCACTCTGTTTTTAAATAATCAAAAAAAAATTTCTACAATTTTTTATTTAGCAGATTGTTCTTAAAGTGGCCATAACTGGTACATTTACCCTACTTTTTTTTAACAAAAGCTTCCTTCCCTTAAAATATTTTTACAGTGTCCTGTATGGTATTTTATATATGTTTAGAGAATAATTATAATATTTAAATTTCAATTTTTACCTATTATACATTTAAAAATTATGTATCATGCAAAATTCTTTATAAAATTGTATATGTATCAAAAATTATTTATCAAACCCAAACATGGTTGGGCATAAACTCTAAAAGTTTCCCAGCAATAAAAATCAGCAAAATTTCTTCAAAAAAGTGAAGGGAATTTGGACACTTTGTCTGCAGTTTTCTTCAAGAATTCTGCAGTTTTTTATAAGACCGTTGAAATGCCTTTAGAATGTATTCAAAATTACTGTAAAAAAGTGAAGACTTGCGTGTTGAAGTCCTATTGCTACAAAATAACTACAGACTTTAAGAAAACTGCACTTATGACGTTTTTTTGAAGGAATTTTGGACATGTTTTTTGCTGGGTTGTAAACTTATTGTTTGTTGTTAGATCTAAAACTAAAATGCTACAAAAACCCAGCACTCTATAAGTTCATCTATACTTATTTCGTTTTTTTAATAAAGTATTTAAATTCGATTTTATTTTTAGAATTATTTCTTCTGTATTTCATTTTTACCAGTTTATCAAAGTCAATTTCTTTACTAAAAAGTTCATCGCTCTTCCTTCCCACGCCACCTAAATGTTTACGTGCAACGGATTCTTGCTTGGACATGGTCTAACTTCGTCAGATCATGTGGAGATAAGAAACAACAACACCCCTTTTCCGTAAGGGGACCATCTCCATAGTTACGCCTTTTGCAATCAAATTTAAAATTGGCGAACCTGGCGCAACATCCATTTCGCCAAACGGGGACGGAGAAGACTCGCCACCCTCTATGCTCGCCACCAAACCCTTCGTTAATTGACAGGTGTGATGGATGAGAAAGGGAGGGTCGCCGGGGTCGAATACAATGGCTGGGGCGAAATGTCCTGGACACCACTCACAGGAACGTAAAGACTAGTTATTTTACTGAAAAAGTTAATAGTTTTGCCTTGCGTATGGACGTTAGTTTGAAACACTTAAAGAAATTGATTTTTTTTGGCGATCACTTTATTATCAACAAAAAAACTCTCAAATTGTTTTCTTATCTAAATACCAAATGCTTAACTTCCAGATTAAAATGCCAAAGTCACAAAAACGGGTTGGTGGGAAGAATGATTATACAATACAGGAAGTGAGCGAAAAATATTATGGATTTAATGAGCAATTTTGACTGTTGCAGGAAATGAATAACGTATGCAAAATGAGTGCCTGGTTATAATAATAGAACTAGATTATTTTTTAAGCTCTTTCCATTTTAAAAACTCAATCTAAAACAACCCCCGTGCATCATTTATAAACTTGAGGTGAAAGTCCACGTGTTTACAACGACAATACAATATAAGATTATTTAATTAATCAATTAATTAACCTTTTATAATACAATATATGGTTACAATATGTTTTTTGTTGTGAAGTATACAGTCATCAAAATTTAAACAACCTTTTTTACATGCATATCCGAACCGAAACATTTCTTCCGAAAACATGTTGGAACTAGTAACACTACAAAATTAAACTTTTTTCCCTAACAAAAATGAGATTAGGTATTTCCGACTAATTTCAGGGTGTAGAATTCAGAAATAGTTGTGAAAAAGCTGTAGCACGTACAGTTTTTTTTTGTTACAAATATGGCACCAAGTACAGTAAAAAACGGACAAAAGCTTTGAAAACACTCATTTTTAACAGTTAATAACAGTTAATTATTTTAACATAAATACTATCACAATTAAGGTTATATACATGTTTCAGACAATATAAAACTAAAAATCATTAAACATTCATTTACCCTCTCGCCACCTTGGGCCTCATATGAGGCTCCTACTTATGAGCTCAATTTTTGTATGATGTAAACAGGCAAATTTATTTTCTTTTCATCAGTGACTTCACTGATTCATGTAGATCCCATATGAGACTTCTACATGGTTTCTGAATTCGTTTTTAAATGGCAGCAATATGATTTATACCTCAATGTGTACATTTTAAGCTGTGATGCTTCTAAAGAGAAAATACAAGCTAGATACTAGCTTCTGTAGAACATTTTTTATAGGTTGGTAGATATTTTCTTATTTCGTAACCTTTTAATATTATGACCATGTCTTTTAATAAGCTCTAAAATAAGTATTTTCTGTTAAAATGGAAAAAAATATGGGCTCATATGAGGCTCATAAAAATAACTAGGAAGGAGTGCACACAAGAAAAAAATTTTTTACAGACAAATTATAGGGGCATTTTGGATGTATTGAGAAGAAGAAAAAAAGTTGTTTCACTTTTTTGATGTTCTGGTGCCGAGAGGGTTAAACAAAATGCGATTTTATCACTTTTGTCTATTAAAAGACGTTAAATCTCTTTCAATGAACCAAGAGCTATATCCCAAAATTGCTATTTCTCAGTGATCTATGTATCGAGTCAATTACCTAAGGGAATCTCTACCCTTGTTTTTGATTGACTACAGTGATACTTTCCAGAAATAATTTCAAACGTGGATGTAAAATATGAATTTGGAGTGATGATCAGCGTTCTATGGCTTGGTAAGAGTAAAGAGAACCTTCTATTAATATTAAAACATTTTTATCGGTCCCATTTTCTATAAAACCCATCTTACCACTCTCCTAGAAACCATTTCCAAGCTGATAATGCGTTTTTATAAAATTTTCTTTCATAAGCAGGGTGGTGAATTCTTTTTTTAATCACAGGTTCATACTGACTTTGAGTTTGCCTTCACTTAATGGCGAAAAAAGTAATTTTAAATGCTTTTTTAAATGTTTTTTCTGTATTTGTCATTGATATTAAATAACTAAGATAATTTTAATGTCCTCCCCATACTATACGGATTGTAATTTTCATAGAACTACTGTCGACTCTTACGCATTTAAAAAGAGCAACATTCTAACTTCTACAACACACGTGTGGAGCCACGATTTAATTTTTGTCACCTATTTGAACCCAAATCAGTGGGAAAAAACATTTTCCCACTTTTTCTGTGAAATATTACCCTTGAATTGTCATTTAAACCGTACCCAAATTTAGCAAAACGTATTGTGCATAAATGTGCAAAATCAACACTGAAAACTCGTCATTTTTCAAAGGGCCATTCCATGGTTACGGACGTAACAAATATAAACTTTTGAGGCTTTGTAAATAATGAAAAAATTAATTGTAAACTATGGTATTTTTTTCTAAAGATATCAGAGGTAGATTAATAAAATATTAAGTTATGACAACTGAAAAAATGGTTCTAAATTTTTTTAAAAATTTAAAACTAAGTGTTACGGACGTAACTCACAGAACTGTCTATATTTCACCTATTCAAATCTATTGACAAATACCTGTGAATTTTAGGGTAAAATTTAAAATTTTTCCCTCAGTAATTCATTATGAAAGTTTATAAAATTTAAAAAAGTGGTTGTAGAAGCAAAAATTAAATTATTTATTAACCTATGGCCTAATTAATTTTTTACGGACGTAACATGTCTGATTTATAACTCATTATTAATGAAATAAAATAATTTAATTGTTCAATATAAAATTATTTATCATTCAAAATACTATTATCAAGGCACTGGAAAATTTTTTTATAAGACTTGTTTTTATAGACCACACAAGATTTTGAGAAAACGTTAAAGTAACCTTAGATTACGTAGCGTAATTTGCATTATTTTACTTATTTTTACATTTTTTAAAACTAAAATGATTTTTTTGCTTCTAGTCTCATGTATAAACATAATTTCAATGTATTTATCAATTTTTTAGTTAACCCGGTGGGACTCGCACCTCCCGGGCGAACGTTGAGACTCGCGGGGGTTATGGAATAGCCCCAACCTTTTCGCTCTTTTCTACATCGTTAAAAATATTTTTTTTAGTCGGAAACATTAAATTTTTAGACTTTAAAACATAACTGATTGAGAAAACTTATAATCTGCAATATTTTCTACGCTGAGAAATAATTTTTTGAGTTTGATATTAATTTTTCTTATTACACAATACACACATATGTAACAAACTAACACAAATCATTTCAACGTAAAAATTAATTTAATTACTGCAAAATACTATATTATGAATTTCTTAAAGCTTTCTTTTGGTAAAGACAATTATCAAAAATGGTATTAACGTGGTCTTTGCTAAAAAAATTTAAACACAAATTACAGACACAAGTGGTTTTTCTATCCTACTTCCAACATTTTTTCCTAACACTCAAACTAGGGTATCTTTTCTTCGAAAACTTGTTACCTCAATACACTTTCCTAGCTCCTTTCCCATTCAATACAAAAGCAAAGAATGTAAGGGGCGGGATACAGTGGTCTGGTGAATTACAAGTCATAAAACTGTCACGGGGACCAGTATTGAAAGTACCCACACCTGTGTCATCCTTTTCTTTGTACTAAAATGAAATAGAACCCCCTGAGAATTTCTTTAAATATGTTTACACATGTTTTGGGCCCTTATCAGTGGGTTGTATAGAAGGCGGAGTACGAAAAAACGGATGTGCAGCACTAACGAAGAGACTCGCGGGGGTCATTCCATTACCCCAAAAGCTAACAAAATGCGTCTGGGGGGCGGAAAAATAATCCGAATTCCACGAAACTTCTCAGGCATGTAGATAAGGGTCAGAAACCCAGCTACTGAAGAGTAAAGAATCCCCAGGTGTTTAGTTTTCCGTTAAATGGAATGTTTGTGTGAGCTTGGGGTTATAAAATGACCCCACGAGTCCCAACGGTTAAATAGCTTTTTCCATGGCCTAAACTGATTTGTAATAAATTTCTTCAAACGTTTTACTACTCTTAACTGCTAACAGACAACATTTTTTTCACATAATTGACAAATAACAATAAGGCTTTTCTTTTCTGTTGCTTTGACATTAAAAATCGTATGCCTTTTATTAAATGTTATATTTTTCTTAAATACTCTTTTCCTTTTATTGCTCATTTGTGGCTTAATTTGGGCAAAAGAGCTAGATAAAAATTGAAAATACCCATATTAGAAAAAAAAAGTCCAAAATCACATTACTTATTCTAAAATATAAAAAATACATATTGGCTAAGAGAAAATATGGAATATAGGGGATTTTTGTTATCCTAATAGAAAAATTAAAAATCGGATGTTACGTCTGTAACAGTCATAAAATTTTTTAATAAGTATTAAAAATTCATGTAATAGTGTTAAAAGCATGTTTATATGATTTATAAAGAGAAAATATATGGTTAAAATTTCATTGAGATTACCAGTGAGTTTGTAGAAACTACTATTATCTGTTTTCATAATACGGACGTAACATAGGGACACAACATAATGAATTTAAAATTTTTATTTATTATATTAATATATCTTAAAATTTTATTATCTTACCTATAAGTAGTATTGTCAGAGATAATAACCAGCCCCAATTAAATTTCCACAAGGTTATTTTTAATATCAGCAAGCCTTGTCAAACTTTACTAACTTTATGTGGAGTTTTTTCAATTTCGTAATGTTTTTTTTTGTAATTTTAATGTAATGTTCCACTATTTTGGCCTAAAACTCTTATTTATAACTTAGTTTTAGATATTTAAAGGATGTTTTAGAAAACTTCAACTTTTAAGCTTTAAAATGATGTATTACATCATAGGTTTTATTAACTTTTAAAAATTTGTACTTTGGTTTCATTATTCATGGAATGGCCCAAAATGAATTGCAGTAAAATATAGCCACACTTTTAAAAGAATGTCTACATACTGGGATACTAGAAATAAATTAATTGGATGGGATTGCAGGGATTGCAAAAATGACGCTTAAAACGAAAAAATTAAGAAAAAAAAAGCAGAAAATCGAAAATTTTTGTTACACTAAAATGATACTTGGTGGAACTTTCTTACTAGCAGATATTTGAATAACTATATGAATTAGCAACAAAAATAGTAATTTGGTTGTTGTTGTTTGAAAACCACTGTCGACTAGCGTAACTAACACACATATAGATAGTGTAGAAACACAACTCTCAAAAACTGCATTTTGAAAAAAAATTACAGACCTCACAAATTTCTATTCAAAACCAGATTTTTAAACTTAAAATGACCCAGAGAGTAAAAAAAACATCTCAAGAGAAAAAAATGAACTCTTCCAAGAATATACATTTTTTAGAAAAAAAAACCTTTGACACCCCTCCATTCAACCCCAGCTCATTAGTGAAAGCACCATTCCATTTCGGTACAGTCCATTCCAGAAAGTTTCAAATTAGAGACCATTCGTTTCCCCTTCAGGTCTGGAAAGAATGGCAGGTTCCCAGGGACCGGGCTCACTCCAGAAACTTATCAAGATAATTTTAGTTCCCTGGTGGAGTGTGTGTGTGTGTGTGTTGGGGTTTCGACTGCTAATAAGCAGGACTTATTATCAGAGAAAGATCTAAATGCGGACTGTGCAATTAAATGATAAGCTTAAGAAAGCTGACTTGGTCATGTAGGACAGCTTAATCAATGATTTGTGTTCATATTTTTTTCTGTTTACTGCTTTTTGGATTAAGAATTATCTGATGAACTTTGGGACGCTTGAAAAGCTGTTCTGTTTTACTATCCTTACATATTTTTCTGGTTCTTATAAATGAATAGAATGATATAGAATAATTAATTTTTAGTGTGTAGATAAGGGAAAGTTTTTTTACTCGTAATTAATACAACTATTTAAAATGTTATGCTTGAAAATGGAATCAGGACTATTTTTTAGTCCTTCAAAAGAATATATAATAGCAGCAAAAGTTAGGAAAAGTCACAAAAGTAGAAGTGCGTAACCCAAATATATTTGAAGAGAACGCGTTTTAAAAATGCAAAACGGTCAAAATGACCGCCCCGGAGCTTCTAGTGTTAATTAAGATTTTGCACAGGTTAATACCATCGTATAAGTATAAAATTTTATATCTGAATAGTAGGTCATTGCATTTATAAAAAAGTAGAGGGTAACCGTTTTCAAATTAGCAAGACATTTTTTTCTGTCATATATGGGGCACCCTAATGGTTTGTGTAAGGGGGACCCCTCTTTATTTAGTAAGTGAGACCCCTTATTATGATATAAGTGGTTCTAGAGGGTCCCAAATGATATAGGAACTATTACTGAAGACATCGGCGGATTTAAAGGGATTTATAGGGACAATTTCCCCCAATATTTTCAGAAAATTTCGATTTATATTAGCAAGACCTTTTACTCACCACTTTGAAATTTATAAATAATTTGATCGACATATTATATCAAATTTGCATTTTAATTTAAGTTATGGTAAGTTAAGTTATATATATATATTATCAATAGTGTTCATTCTCATTGGTTCATAATCAATAATGTCCGATTTCTTTTTTATCTTACAATGTTTATTAAAGTGCCAAAATAAATCTTAGTCAACCTTATTATGTTTTTAAACACTATTTTATATGTTAAAGTAAAACATATCCCTTTGGTCTTTCACAAAACATTCTTTAAAATACTTATTTTGCTTTTCATTCTATTCTTACCATGTCATATTGATTTTAATGTGAGTAAATTTCTCATTCACGGTTACAGTTACAATAAAATATTTTGTGGTCATTTTTTAAATTAAGACCTATTAAGAAAAATGTAAAGCTTTATTTTAGAAACTATGGATAGTGTCTTTAACGAAATTGGTCAATAAGTTCAAATTTAACCCGTTCAAAATTTTTCTCTTGAGCTCCAAAAAATGCACTAGGCCAAAAAGGGGTCCCACTTACCCCAAGTGATACTAATTATATTGTTGCAGCTTTTATTGGAAATTTTAAAACATTTAAATTAGGAAACCCACCCCATATAGTTTGTGTAAAACTTTTAAAATATTTTAAATACTTTCTAAGAGACATTTTCAAATTAACTACTTTAGAAACTTGCCAGTTTCAATTTTAAAGAATTTTTAACTTTTACAAGAGCATTGTATCTCATTAAAGTTCTTATAAAAGAACAGTAGAAAAGAAATTCTTGATATCCAGTACAAAAGCATGAAACAATTTGAAGTTACATAAATTTAAATTACTAATTTCTCCATGAACTTTTAAAGAAAGTTGGAATTTCAGAAATTTCATGAAACTAAACATTAAGCGGTAGTTTTCTCGGAAAAATGTATCTCATGCCTTCTTTTCAACATATTTTTTATAAAGAACATGGATAAAGAACATTACATGATAATTTCCTGAATAATAACATAAAGAACATAAAGAATAATTTCCTGAGACATATTTCACATTATACAATCCCTTTTTTAAACCTTAGTATTCTATCATATCCCTCTTAACATCTAATTATAACTAACGATTAGAAAACATAAAAATTCTGCTACACTGTTCCCATCTCACATAATGCTTTGTTTACGATTCCTTTGTAAAAGGCGCCAACAGTAAAACTTCTCGTTTGGTGAGAGAAGCACAGAAAACAACATTAACTTAATGCAACTGAAGATTTCGCTAACATAGTACCATGTCTATATCCTTCATTTCAGACGCAGCAGTAAAAAAGGCATATAGGCTCTGTGGATCTATATTCCTTCCATACTGACTGATCAATGTAATCTAAGAAACGGATTGGAAGTCCACTATAACGCTCCGGCCGCTGTACACGCAGGGGGCATAATCCGTTTACCTCTCTACCGGTTCGCAAATTAGCCCACCTTTTGTTGTTGCTTTGCAGTCCTTAACGCTCTATGGATTATTTTAGTGCATATTGGAATCTGTGGGGAATAGCGAATGGGGTTATTTGTTTTGTTGGTTGCGTTGTCGGTGTTGGTTTTTGTATTAGAACTGGAATGAAGAAAAGTGTTTTGATTAGAAGTTGTTTTTTCTATAGAGGAAACAAAGTAGCCGGAGGAAGGATGTATACAATCAAACCTGTTTTACTACGGGGCAGTGTTGGGCAAAATTTATTCGTGCAACTACAGATGACGAATAACGAATAAATCATCTAGATCAGTGTTTCCCAACCTTTTTCGGTCCATGCCCCACCAAAGTCTTTCTAAATTTTCCATGCCCCCCGGTCTCAGTGGCATATATATTATAGAAATATATTTTGAGAGGGAGACAAAATTATTTCTTAGCATTACATTTTAAGTAGAATTTGCATGCTTAAGAACTAAATCAAGTTATGAGTGATTAAGTTCTAAGTACCAAGGGGGGTCTGGGGGTCCTTTCCCAGCAAATTTTCGGAAATTTGACTCTAGGAAGCAGGTTTTTAACAAGTTTGATACCCCTAGTTTGGAAATTTTGGATATAAATTTTTAGGTAAGATTTGCATTTTGATGAACCCAATGTAAAAAAGTTTCACATATAAGCGTTCTAAAAACAAAGAAATCTCTATTGGGTCATCCCCCAGAAAAGATTTGGAAATTAGACTCTAAAAACAGGGTTTCAACTTGATTTTGATACATACTGGTCCAGATTTCAGACATATATTCTCAGATAGGATAATAGGATCAGATTTTGAAAAACTTCTTTTTAAAAAGTTTTTTTAATTTTCCCCCTGGATTGGCCCCACCTGGGGGGCAATTTGGTTGAAAATTTTCAAATTGCCCCCCAAGAAAATGATATTGCCCCCCGGTGGGGCGTGCGCCCCACGTTGGGAAACACTGATCTAGATGCACTTACGAATAACGAATGAATCAACCGTCAATAGGGTAGTTTCCCATTTTCTGTTTTATTTTTTTCCTGGTAGAATATAGTGAAAAAAGTTGTTATAAAAAATCCCGAGGTCGCTACGACTTTAATTTAATTTTTTATTAATTTTTAAAGAGGATGCGCAGTCACAGTGCTTTAAAACGCGCCACTGCGCAGATACGTCATTTGGTAGTATCCGAGGTTTCGCCGATCGCGCGCTCTTATTTTTCCCAATAGAAAGCACGTGCATCCGTAAAAAAGAATGGATTCCGAAGTAAAAAAAAGCTTAATAATACTGCATTGTACCAGGATGCACTTCATTGACTGTAAAAACACCAAGTAAAAGATTCGTAATCGTTCCAAAAAACGAAAAATTGAAGAAGAAATGTTCAAAGCCTGTATGAAGGATAAAATTGGCTCCGCCACTACCAAACTGTTCTGTTGTGAAGACCATTTTGATTCAGTATCCATTTAGCACTATATTAAAAAATTATAGCGTAGTAAACATATAGTGCTTCTTATTTATTTCATGATTAAAAGTTCTTTTGATAAAACAAATCGCTCGCGAAAGATAAAAGTTTGTCCGAAAAGTTCTGACAGTTTTTACTAAGCTTTGTTTTCGAAATTTTTTTTTTTTGAAAAACTGGTAATAGGTGGAGATTTCAAACAAAAGGGATTGTGGTTTACATATATTTAAGAATGCAATGTATGGTTTTGGTAGGGGTATTATTTCTTTTCAAAATTGCGGCTACAAAAGAAGACCGCAAACGACGCTTTTCGTAAAATTTTATTTGGCCGCTTTAAGATCTGGGTATGCATGATTAAAATGGCTACTGAAAGTTAAGTTGTATATTTTCAATGTTTATATTAAGATGTCAAAGTTTTGAGATGATTCAATAAGTTACAGATGAGAAATTTTTATCTCAAACAAAACATCTATTGGGAAAAACTTCTCTCGGTATTTGTAAGTCATTTGAAGAAAATTTTCTGTAAACTATATCAAAATCAACACAAGAAAGCTTACACATAGACACAGCTATTTAGTAATATGTCGTAAGTTAAATTATAGATCCTGAAATCAGTGCGATATTTAAGCACGCATTATTTTAGCTTGTGAGAATTGCACTCGCTAAATTACGGTAAAGGGCGAATGAATATTTTTGAATAAACTAAAAATGCAACATTTATTGTTCGAAATTGGAAACAAATAAAACATTTATGTGATGGGAAAGACTCTCAGCTCTCAATGTTCAGTGAAACATCTGTCTTGATTTTATTTCATGCCAGCTGCTCAACGGAACGAGGGAAGTGCTAAAGAACTATGAACAATTACCAGTTTGTGCAGTTTTAAAGCCAAAATTACTATCTTAAACTTATCGAATCATCTCAAAACTTTGACGTATTAATTTAAACATTATTAATACCCAGCAATCGAGCATATCGAGTTTACAAGTGCGCTTCCCGAACTTATTTCCCCTGGCCAATATGATAACACAGGTCCGCAAAAATTTTTTTTTCGAGCTGTTTGGACTATTTCACCTGAAAATGCCTTAAAATTTTGAAAAATTGACTCTTAACACTAATTTTTTTATTCAAATATTTCCATAAAATCTTTTATGTGCTGAATCTAAAATTGCCCTCCATTTTATCATAAGACTTCACCTTTCTTCACAATTTAACAAAAATGCCAATTTTTTTAAGAAAATGAAAGTATCTTTTAAAAAAAATTATTTTTCGACTCAAACTTTATCTGAATATCATTTTCATGTGTTTTGGTGTGCTGAATCCAAATATGACCTCTTTTTATTTTTAAGACATCGCATTTTGTAACAAATTGAGCAAATATAACAACATTTCTAAAAAAAAATGTAAATACACTTAAGAAGTAGATTTTTAATCCAAATTTATTAATGAGGTGATTAGTTTTAATGTTTTTTGGATCCCTGAACTCAAAAATGATCTGTTTTGCCCTAGAATGGCATGTTTCCCGACAATTTAGGTATGATTGTAAAATAAGTTAATATTTCAATTTTAATAAAAATATGCTTATAAAATAAATTTTTTATTACATATTCATCATAAAAATCATTATATAACTAAAATAAACTCATTTACACACTCTTCAGCCAATTTTTCCACCTTATGAAGCTCTTCTTGGTAAATTTACCCTTGTGATTATCAACAAGAACGTTTCTTTGAACTATACAACAAAAATCCTTCATTATTGCACGATTAAGTCTTGCCTAATATTTTATTTCAATCTCTATAATTATCTCTAAATATCCTGATGAGATAGTTTACTATGTGCATCATTCACAGCTCCTAATTTTTAAAAAGGGAGGAGCTAGAAATGTTCAAAAACTATAAAAAAATGGGAAAATTCGAATATAAAGTTGCAATTTGTGAAAAATCCTGACGTATAGGATTTTTTCAATATTTTTTTCGTTATCAGCACACCAAAATACATAGGAAATCGTAATAATTGTTCAAACAGCTTTTTCATTGCAGACCTGTGTAATTTCTATTCTTTCAAACTCTTTTCGCATTAACAAAAAACAATGGGCAGGCAGGTGATTTTTGCAGTATGCAATTGTGCAGGTTTAAAACCATATGCTGTGCATCAGCCAAGTTCCAGGCATTGGTGATTCATGGAGCTACAGCCTGCGAATCAACGAAAAATCTAACTTTTCAAGATGAGGGATAGAAAAACTGGGAAAAAGGTGCAATAAATGGTTCATTTCAAGGTGATTACGTTGAAATGTAACTAAATATGTTTGTATCGATAATTATCTTATTTTTAAATATTCATTAGTTTTTTATTTTTTAAACCATCAAAAAGGGGAATATGTCGAAAAAGAAGATTTCTCTATGGGTTGGCGGGAAATAAGACCGAAGTGCGCGCTTGTAAACTCGATATCTAATAGATAAAAATGTCTGATTTTTTCCAGAAAACATGTTAACTGATTCTCAAAGATGTAACTAGTTACCAATAGTAAAATTATTTCAAAATTCCTACTACTTTTTTCAGGATCAAAACGGGAGTTGAAAATAAAACTACCCTACCACAATGCTGGAGTGTACTCGAACTAAAAATGCTCTTTATTAATAAATATAATAGATTTTTAAAACTTTAAAAACAGAATACGAAATAGTACTCATCTTGCTTGTTTAACTCCTCTATTTCTGGTTTATTGAACCGTGTATCGTTTCTAAGGAAATCAACCGAAGTTAAAACCGAAATTTTCGGCGAATTATTCGAATCTGCTCGAATAAAACCAGGCTCAATTTGAAAAATAATCCTGTTTTGTGTACAGTAATGATGTAAAAGAACAATAAACGAAATCTTAGTTTAAAATATTTATGATAAGCAAAGCGTAAATACTCAGTTCGAAAACAAAACACAAATGCAGGCAAGAGGCAAGGCAAAGGATCGGTACTTTTCGCCGGTTCATACCAAATGACGTCACAGCTGGCCACGCCTCTTTTTTTGCGGCTCCAAATTTTAAATGCTTTTAACTAATTAACTATTTGGTCTAAAAATTTTTTGAGCGTGGGTAAATTATTCTTTTGCATTTCTCTTAGTGTTTTTGGTGTTAAAATGATCAATTTCAGTTGAAGGAAACAACCCTATTGCGAGCGAGCACACGAATAACGATTGATTTATTCGTCAATTGCGGAGGAGACGATTGACAAGTGATTCAACTGTAGTTGTGAGAGAACCTACGAATAACTATTAAATCAATCGTTATTCTGAATGCTTACATGGCAATTAATCAGGTATTACTTGATCGCTTCGCAACTTCATCGGAGTGGTCCGCTGCTTAATTGGATCCCTTCTCAAATTTACCAAAGTGGTTCGAAACTTACCGGAAGGGGTCTGTTAGTCACCGGAAATGGTCCGTGAGTCACCGGAAGTGGTCTGTAAGCCGCCGGAAGGGGTCTGTAAGTCACCGTAAGTGGTCTGTAAGTCACCGTAAGTGGTTCGTAAGTCACCGGAAGTGGTTCATAAGTCACCGAAAGTGGTTCGTTTTTAACCGGAAGTTGCCCGAATTTAACCGGAAGTGGTCCGTATTCAAACGGAAAGGGCCCGTATTTAACCGGAAATGGTTCTTATTTAACCAGAAGTTTCCCAAATTTAACCAGAAGTGGTCCATATTTAACCAGAAATGGTCCGTCTTTAACCGGAAGTGATCCATAGTAACAGGAAATGCTCCACAACTTACCGGAAGTGGTTCGTAAGTTACCGGAAATTGTCCGCAACATACCGGAAGTGGTTCGGAATTCACCGAAAGTGGTCCGCAACATTCCGGAAGTGGTTTTTAAGTCACCGGAAGTGATCCGTGCTTAACCGGAAGTTGACTGAATTTAACCGGAGGTGGTCCGTATTAAAACGGAAATGACCCGTATTTAACCGGTTAAATTTAAACCACTTCCGGTTAAATATGAACCATTTCCGGTTAAATACGGGCCACTTCTGGTTAAATTTTGACAACTTCTGGTTAAATGCGGACCACTTCCGATGACTTACGAACCATTTCCGGTAAGTTGCGGAACATTTCCTGTTAATACGGATCACTTCCGGTTAAAGATGAACCATTTCCGGTTACATACGGGTCATTTCTGTTTAAATACGGACCACTTCCGGTGACTTACGAACCACTTCCGGTAAGTTGTGCACCACTTCTGGTGACTTACGAACCACTTCCGGTATGTTGTGGACCCCTTCCGGTTACTTACGAACCACTTCCGGTAACTTACGAGCGCATTCCGGTAAGTTGTGGAACATTTCATGTTAAGACGGATCACTTCTGGTTAAAGATGGACCATTTCCGGTTGAATTTAGACCACTTCCGGTTGAATTAGGTCAACTTCCGGTCACTTACGAACCACTTCCGTAAATTTACGGACCACTCCGGTAAAGTTGTGGACCCTTCCTTACCAACCCTGAGAATTTTATGCACCCCTATATGTACCTTCTGTAATTAATTTATTTGTCTGGTGAAATTATTCGCAATTGAATAATTATTCGACATCCACGAATAATGTTAGTTGCGAATTAATTTTCAATTGCGAATAAAAATTCAATCGTCGGTGACAGATAACCTTATTCGCAAATGAAATCATTCGTGAATACTTTTCACTCGCAATTGATTTATTCGAAGCTGAATTATTCGTACGATTGACGAATAAATTTTCAATCGTGTGAATGCCCAACTCTGCTACGGGGGATAGGTACCGCAAAAAAGAAAATGCATAAAAAATGCACAAAAATTCGCGAGTAGCTATAAAAATTAGTTCTTGCAACAGAATTAAAATAATTTTTTATGCGGTGGATAGGAACCACGTATAAAAGTCACAAAGGACCGTAGCAAAAATCCCTCAGAATAGCTGAATTGAAAAAATTCTTTATATTCGGACCGTACCGCACTCCTATGGCTGAATTGAGAAACCGTTTCTATACAGACGATAGACTTTTTTTCAGTTACGATGTAGTCGGTGACGACTGTTTTTTCACTAGACCCTTGAGTGTGATTTGGTAGATAAATATACAGGATTTTTGTTCTATGTTCAAATTTGATTGGAATTTTTATATACCGCACAAAAAATCATAGAAAAAAAGACTGCACAAATAAAAAAATCGCACAAAAAAGTACCTCGCAACAAACAGGTTTGAGCGCATTCTCTAATTACGAATGCAAATAAAAGTATCTTTAAGTTGAGAATACTTGAGAACTGAGAGATCTACACTATGCAAGCAAGGAAATTGTAGAGTAAATGTGACTACGCCCGATCTAATACAAACAAGAGCAGCTTCCCTAAAGGCAAAATAAGAAAGTTAAAAATTTAATTAAAAATATAAACAACATTAGTGAGAAATTTGTTAGCAATATCATCAAAACACGCAGAATTTCAGGAAAATATCTAATATTCGAGGAAGTATTAGGCAGTGAAAATAGTACTTTTTCAGGCCACACAAAAAGGGAAAAATTAGCAAATTTGCGAGTTTTCAGTGTTATATGTAATCAGCTTTTCATGTGTTTCAGTGTTATCGTGTTACTTTTTTGAGCTTTTCAGTTAAAGACAAATTTTAACTGAAAAAACCTAAGAAACTTGTAAATTTGCAAACTCCCTAGAGGGAAAGAACAGTAGAGTATACTCTCACATATTAATATAATTATTTCAATCTCGTAAAATCATTTGAAAAGGATAATGTTTCTCCTTGAAAGGTTCTACAAACAAAATAGCTGCCTTTCTCATTGTTTTGTTGGTTTTTTGTATAAATTTCCCTCAAGATTTTCAGCTGAAGTGTGAAACTAAGTCCTTTATCCACCTTCTTTTTATTTTAACCACAATCCAACGCATACAAATTCACTAGAATGTTGACAGAGAATACAAATAACCTTATTTTCTGACTCTCCCTCGATTCATAACTTACCTAAATAGTTCTTACTTTGAGCACCGAGTCCCAAATGACTAGTCCCAATGACGTAAAGAAATCATTCTGTGATCAAAGTATAAATGGATTTAGTTCCCGGGCTTACCACCATTAGTGGATAAGGGGTTATAATTTTTTTCAACTGTTAATACAGAAACACATAGAACTTGGAAGGAAAGAAAAGTAGTGGTCCTATAGGAGCAACATCTATTTATTTTTACCTCCACAACCCTCTTAGATGAAAAATAAGAAATGAAGGTGGATTTGTTATTTCCTTAGTTTCACAACCACCCTGCGTTCGCTTTGGAGCTATGCCAGTTCGTTAAATGGTGATGATTGTTTTGGTAAGGTTTTTCTTTTGACGTGAAAGGTATCAAAGGAGAATAAAATGTTTTTTTTTGATGTTTTTGAACTTGGGACTTGTCTTGTTATGTTTTTCGTTTTTATCGATACTTTTAAACTCACATTTATTAAGCTAGGTGTAATGGAATTGATTGGAAACAGTATTTTGAACACGTTTTGGCATCTTTATAAAGTAAATAATGTTTACAATTGAGGTGTTGTTTGCGTCAACAATGAGCTAATTACAATGTAAAACTGTTGAAGATACTTGCATTGTTACATATTGTTGCCGCAAGTACCTCTTGTATGGAGGTTAAATTTAAATTTTAACATACGTATATTTTAACGACTCTGGTTGGATTTTTTTTGCAAAGTAGAATTTGACAGCATTGATTAAATCAATATCAATATAAACAAAAACACATTACTTTTTGACTTCAATGAAATCCGTAAAATTCTTTATCTGAAGATAAAATTGGGATAAAATATTGATTAAATAAGTAGATATGTTTATTAAAATGAATTACAACTATTACAGTCAATCGCGAATCAAGGATTTCTCGTATTTTGTGGGAGATAGTCCCCAATAAAGTCTGTATAGGAATATATTTTAAATTTAAAAATGTTAAATAAACATGTAGTTAAATTCTTTGTTAATTCCTTTTTTATATAAAAATACGGATTCTACATTAAGAGATTATTTTATTTAAATTTTGATTTCTTTCTACTATAGGCAGTGACATTCAACACTAATAAAACTCAGCCTTTGTAAAGTTTTCATAGGTGAATGACTTAATAAGAAATTTCTAACTGTAAAATGATTCAATTCAGGGGGTAGATACTGTCTCCCAATACTCCCTTAATTATTTCCCAATTACAATCAATATAAATAAGGAAATTTTATTTTATACTGACTTATTAACCCATTAATGCCCAACGTTTTATTTTTCTTAAATATTTGGTAAAACCATAGTATATGGCCCCAAAACAACTGGAAAAATACTGAAAAAATTCCAGGTTAAAATTTAAATTTCAACACCAAAATTAAGAAACGTCCTTAAAAGGGACGTCAGGCACGAATTCCTCCGTGTTTTTCTCTATAGTAAACGCATGGTAGAAAATTGTTTTAAAGCCTCAAAAACATCTTTTACCTTTTTAAGTGCAGCGAAAGTGATCGGAACCATACTGTAACATGAATATGAACAAAAAATATTAATTATTTATCCAATTAACTGTAAAGTTAACCTTAATTAACGTAATTTGAGCATTTTTTATGCTCTAAAACACGTTTTTTCCTCCCAAATCTATGTTAATTGCAAATTAATTAAGATTTTTAATTGACAAAGGCATTCTTTGTTTATATGTTACCTAATATTAAGTATTGATTAATTTTACACACCTCAAATCCATCAGAATATCTCAATTTGTGAAGTTTAAGTCTTTCAAATGCCCCTACTTTTTTCATTTTATTTAATTTTATTGCGCGGAACACAAATGTCTTCCCAAAAATCAAGCATTAGTGGGATTTGCATTAGCAAGCCAGATGATATAGATTGATCTGCAGTATAGAACACAAGGATTAGCGACATCTAATTAGAAAAATCCGAAAATTTATCACAAAAGCGACTTTTTTGGCAATTTTAATGACAAAAAGTCATTATAACTAATAGTTATTAAACTTTAAATTAAAATATAACCGGAATATATTTCCATAAGTAATAAATATAGTAGGATAATTAATTTATTCCTTTTAATTGATAAAAATTAATTAATTCCTTATAATTTAATACTTTTATTTCATTAATGTAGCAGAAATAACAGTATTTTCCAAAAAAGAAATACATTTATTAGCTAAAATTAAAATAATTTTATAAATATCAGTTATTTAAATCATTTTATAAGAATCGAACCAGTTTTTATGAAAAAAATAAGGAAACACCAGCATTTCACTACGGAGAAAAACACGGGGGCATTTATTTGTGCCTGGCGTCCCTTTTTAGGGATGCTTTTCGAGGGTCCAAAACTAGGTCAAGATAAAATATTTTGGAAAAATGAAAAAACACCCCAACTGATACATTTTTTATTTAAAATAACAACTAGGATTTTTAAGCTTTTTCTTTTAAAATTTTTAAAAAAGCACTTTTCTAAAAAATTCTACCTTCCAACTTTAAAAAAAAGTGAAAACTTTTTTTAAATTATGATTTCTTCTTGTGTTCTTTATTTTCTATGAAGGTCTGAGATTTATCAGTGCAAATTTTGATTCAAAGAGACAATTTTTGTAGAAATAGGAGGATTTTTAAAAAACGTCCCTAAAAAGGGACGTTAGGCAGTAATGGGTTAAACGAAAATATAAATGTTGCTTTTCTTCATAATATACCTGACCAAATCTGCCCATTTCTTGAAGGCTGACATATGAATACTACTTTTGACCCCATGAGCTGTAATGCCAACGGAACTGAAATAGATATCCAGCTCGTCTATAGGCAGTAGTTTTTTTTTCTTTGAAATAGGTGCTAAACTCCGCGGGAACCACAAAATCACTTTACGAGCCATTTCTATGATCAACTTTATTGCGCCGTAACATAGTTTAGCTACTGCACAGACGTCGTCTCCCGTGCCCAGTCTCGTTCTCCGCTTGAATGCAAATGCCGTAAAAACTAGTAATGGCTTCTTAAACTTTAGTTGTTGTGTTTTCATCTATCAGTACGAAGTTGTCAGATTAACTCGTACGATTTTCATTTCCTTCACTCCAGGCGGAAAACAGAACTAAGTTACTCAGAAAACTAATTTAAAGGATAGGTTTTCATCTCATAAATTCAATCATGGAGCTTTCGAAAAAAGATCTTCTGTCTCTAACTTCATTCCTTAAAAACTCTATTACGCATTTAGTGTTGTTATTGTTTGTGTTGAACTTACAGCAAAATGCTGGCAGTCTTGACGGGGTATTACTGATGGCTTTCTTTTATTCTGAAGGTATAAAATTGTGAAATAAGTTTATTTCTTTTGAACACATATATTCTTTTAAATATTTTATCCCTTTCAGAAGGGATTGTTTAGTTTACATCATTATATTCACAAAACAACTGTCTGATGCTTGCATAATCGTGCTCTTTTCTAAACACCCCTGCTGTTATGCTTATTTTAAAGCAAAGCCTTTAAAAATAATCAGAGTAAATATTTTATGTTGGATATTTTTATAAGACTAAGCTTATAATCTAAACTTCACATTGGAAATGAACGAATAAGAAATATTTTTAAAATTTTAAACATTTCGAAAGTTATTTATTTCATTTTCCGGGATAGATGGCCGTGTTTGATGAATGGAATTTCCAAACGTTTCGCTCTCTGCTTCGGAGAGCATCCTCCGATCAGATCATCAAACACGGCCATCTATCCCGGAAAATGAAATAAATTACTCTTCAGGTCGTGGAAGTTTTCATCAATTTATATTTCGAAAGTTGTTTGGTTAATTTTTTCTTATGGCTAAAATTCTTTGATAAAGCTAATCAAAGTCACGTAAAGTTTTTAATTAACCTTGAATTTTAAAATAATAATGCTGCGTAAAGGAATAACTTCTTCTAATAATTGTATTCGTATAATAATTTTAAAAGCACCAATACTGAACTTTCAAAAATTAACTCTCACGATCATGCATAAATCCATCACCCATTCTCACCCAAGAAAAACCTTCACGCCTCTTCAACAACAACCAACTAATTAAGCTCATTAAAACTTTAGTTTTAATGAGATGATAATAATTCCTTCTTCGATTTGAGTAGACGCATCCAACGAAAATAATCAAACTCCTCCTCAAACACCATCTCGACAATAAATCTCAAAAAATAAAGAAACCTCGGCTATATAAACCCATCAAACGAACGGATTTAAAGAAAAAAAACGGATTTTTCTCTCAATAAACCAACACATTTGTCAGACATACTAAAAATATGTCCGAAACCCAATCACCGAGCCAATACCCCGAAACGAACTTCCAAGATCCCGAATTCTTTGCCCGAACCTTATAAATTCATTACCCGGTGCGAAATCCCTTTCATAAACAAACAGAAGGGCCGGAAAACACTCTAATTAAAAGTTCCCCCAACTCTTCAGTACCTGCCCCATTTGCCTCCCTCTATCGGTCCCCGTACGCCCAGATTAAACTTAATTACTCTTACTTGTAAATATTTCTGAGAGGATTTCGAAAGCTTAGGCGGTCGCAAAAAAGGCGAGAGGGTAGAAAACCCGGCCCAATTAAAGGGCGGGAATATTTACCCGGGTAGACGGGTCGACTTGCTGAAAGAAAGGATTGCCTTGCCTGGGTTGAGCGGGCGATTGAATGCGGCCCCAGAAGTCGTTTGGAGGGGTTCTTTTAAGTTAAGTGGATAGGAAAGGAGAGTACACCGAATATTTATTGCGGGGATTGTTTTTGTTTGGTTGAGGTTTAGATCCAGTTAACGCATAACAGTTTCACACCATTGGATTGCCGTATTGTGCAATCATTTTAGAAGCATACTTTACTGTATTTTTGTTATTTGAACTGTATTTTTTGTTGAGGCTTCGTCTTATTAGTTATATCAGACTTTCCTGTTAGATAAATTTAAATAAATCTTTGTAATCGCGGGTAAGGTGATAAAGTGCCAAAAACAAACTTCTTCCTCTCAATCCAGAACTTCAAGATGTAGTATTGTTGTGAACGTCTTTCTTCTTCAAATATGATTATTAAATTTTTAAGTAGTAATCGAGCGTGGTCTTTAATGATTTAATTTGGACTTATTTTATCCAACAGCTTCATGAGCACTATGATCTACACCAACGCATAACCCTGAGGTATGCTGCATGCTTTCTATAATCCAATTATGCTTAATCGCTACTGAGTGATTAAAACTAACTCTCCAGCTTGCAGAAGTCTGTAGACTAAACCTATATTTGGAAACTTTACGGACCACCGTTTGTAGCATACGAATTTTAACCCTCGTAAAATTGCAAGATAAAATATCATTTTCTCTAGAGAAACATATAATGTGTATGATGTGTGTGAGATTTTACATAATGCATCTCAATTTCATCTTACGAGAGATAGTAATTAATTAATACGTTTCGTTGCTATGATTTAAATAAGTCACAAACATATCGTCGTTTTTTTATCAGACAACGGACAATACCAGCCTTTTTAAAAACAAAAAATGCGTTTTCCAGTAAAGGAAATAGATCCTACTTCAAAAATCGACATGAAAAGCTTAAAAAAATTTAGTTTATTAATTATTTAAAAATTAATGTTGACAATTCCTTTGCCTTTGTTTAGGATTGAATGACGTCAGATCTTTTTCCGATTTACTTGAAAGCGAAATGTTTAGATTGAAGAACGTCACACTTTGAGACTTGACATTCTCGCGTCCTTTTTTAAAATCAAACTTTGAAACTAAATTAAAAAATAATTAATCATCGTAATTAAAAAAATTGCATTTATATTCCTCTTAATTGGTACCTCTCTCGAATAACAAAAATGGAATTGCACGAATTTGAATCGTATCTTGTTCACTGCTTAATTTTTCGGTCAATCCCGTTAACGTTCCCACTAAATATTTCATATCTCTTTTGAACGCCATATACTTTAAAATACCGACAAATTTTTCTACTTTTTAATGATAAACTGAACAGCTATTGATCTAATTAAACATTTTAATATGAGTTGTAAATTATTTAGCAGGTGTTCTTCTTTTTGGGGTCACAAAGAGCATGTCGGTATATAGCAGGAACCTTAAAGGAATGGAACCAATTCCTGTATTTATCTCTGAAACAGGCGATATATTGATCTAATTAAACATTTTAATATTAGTTGTAAATTATTAAGCAGGTGTTCTTCTTCTTGGGGTCACAAAGAGCATGTCGGTATATAGCGGGAACCTTAATTTTGAATATATCGAATAATTGAATTTTTTAGAACAATTTAAGTGTTTATTTGCATTCACATACTGGCGAACAATATAAAAAGGGGATTATTTATGATAAATAACACCATGTAGTGTTCTTCGAACTAGAAGTTTTTAATTATTTACTTTTACATAATTTACAGTAAGCATTTCTACTTCCAAACACATGAACTTCCCACAAACAATTCCAGTTCCATTTCTTTACGTTTAGACTCATTGTTATGCGGCAAGTGTTTTGTCCACTTACCAATTGCAATTGAGGAAGGGTGGTAGAAAAGAAATTAAAAGATCGCAGTGGTTCTGGTATATACGTGACTTGTGGTTCTGAGGGGCCTTGAGAAATTTCGAGACCTCAACCCTGGATAAAAAAGAAACAAATCTTCCAACCAAAAGTCTTTCCCAAACCTTGTAAAATTAGTTTCATGAAAGAAGTTTGGGTCACAGAAGCAAATTAGGCTGAATTTGTTTGAATTAGATTTCTAAAACTTAATTTTTGATAATTTCCAAGCGTTCAAGTTGCTCTTAAAGTGATTTTGAAAGAGAAAAGTTGGCTTTCATCTCAAGAAAGATATTTTATGATTATTGTAATATATTTTCCAGAGGTAAAAGGAATTCTAAGTTAAGGTATCGTTTGAACTGGGCGTGAAGTAAAATTTAATTTTGAATCAAAGTATTAGAAGAAAGAAAACTTTGTGAAAAGAGAAAAGTTCTCTTAAAATGTATTGAAGGATATGAAAATTCAATATATTTGTTGCAGGCGCCTTTAAAATCATTCTATTAGAGAGACTTTGAGAGCAAACCAGAATGCAATTTTAACACATTCAAGGAAGATTGGTACGTAAACTATCACGATTATTTGAACATAAAATTAAATGAATATATTTTTATTAATTTATTTATTACAGCTATTTTTGTAAATAAATACATAATAACAACACAATGTTATTATGTTTCTTTTAGTACCAATGATATATTTCATGAGGTACATTCCTAAACTAATAAAATTGTAATATTGGAATAGTTATACCAAAGAATTCATGAGTCCAAGAAATTATGTTAGTTAACTAGGCGTTCCCAAATATCCTTATTTTGATATGAATTAACCGATGTAAATCGTGTCTTAGAAGCACATTAAAGGTAATTTATTTTTAATGTTATAAAAATTTTATTAAATGATTTCAAGCAGACTCTTTCTCATTCAAGCATGAAATTTACGAAACAAATTTTAATTTTAATTTATGAAGTAAGATAAATCCGTTTTAAGAAAGTTGAAAACATTTTTGTAAAATACCGAATTGTATCACTTTTAAACTTTCCTCATAAATAATACATTAGTATATTGTGATATATGCTTTGTACTTCTTTCTATCAAAAATAAAACAAACCCAATTAATATATTATCTACCTTTAATAAATAAACCCAAGTTAACAAATTAACTTCCTTATTATTCCTATCCTCACTAAAAAAGTCCACTCTTTTCCCTTTTTTAATATGTTTGTTTGCAAAAAAGTATTCAAATATTTATTTCATACCATAGTCCCTCTTAAATTTAGCGGTGCATTACTATACTTGTCCATCAATTTACAACGAGCAGTTTTTTTATTTCTTACGGCCATACATTTTTAAAAATATTCTACGCTGGAACTGACCCAGAGGCATGGAAGCACCTCGAATAATACATTCCATTCTTCTTTTACAACATAAAACATCCCCACTGACACAGATAAAACCATTTTCCACCGGCATAACTTCCTCAAAAGATTTACCAAAAACGGAAACGGGGCATTACGCGAGAAACCCTTCGAGACCACGTTAAAAAAATGGCTGCCCGAAGACAAAAACCTGTCTACGTCCGCATCAGACATCAGTGCTCATTACGGCTCGGAAAACAACACACATTCCGATAGATCATACTGAGATACCGTATAATAACGACCGAGCTTGCTCCATGTACAAACGGCGATGGTTCGAATTTCGAGAAATCAGCAGAACTCAAACGACGTTCGAAATAGCCAAGTGGGTGTTCTCCCCCCCCCTTTCGAATATTTTATGAAAGCGGTGCACGGAGGAACGGGCATTCGGATGGGGATAAACAAGAACACCGACCTTCCTTGCGGAGAATATAAAATAAAAAGGAATTCCCCAGGGAAAATAAATATTATTTTTCTGTTTTTCACTCACATGAGGTGGAGGAGAAGAAAGCAAGAACTATGGGAAAAATGGATTTCCGAGCCAAGTGAAATGTTCGGCAAATGGGCTGGTGTAGTAGAATTCTGAGTTCCTTTTTCGTCAGGAATCACCCTGTAGCCAGTGGAAATTGCTATGGGCCCCCTCATGAATGTGAGATTGTGAATGTTATTTGCAGCGCCGCCGCAACTAAACGCTAGTGCTCGGTTAAAACTTTTTCCCGGGTTCCAATTTGAATTCTGATCTCATTCCGAATTGAATTTCGGTCTTATGTAATAGACTGCCTTGCAATGGCAAATCGGAATGATAAATCCCGAACTAGGTTGTAGCAGACCGCAAATGTTATCTTTTGGGCCGAGGAAAAATTGCCCGCTGTATCTAGTTACCGGATTACTTTCTTGATACATGATATAGACTTAGTAGGGCTATGCCGTATCTAGTTTTAGATCTAGTTAGGCGTTTAAAAGGAAAATTTGCTTAAAAATTGTAAGGTATTTTCTTTTAATGCCTTATTTTTCCCTTATCATGTCTATCCCTTATCATTATCAGTTAACTAATTTTTTGACATTTACAGTTAACATTTAAGATGCTTTTTAATAATTTAATTTTTGAATGTTTTCTATTATCCCTCAATTATTGTTCTTATAAACATTATCCCAAGAAGCACAAACGTTGAAGATTTGTTCAGCTTTTCTCATGTATGGCAGAATTTCGTTTACTTCTAGTAGCAGTTACGTAAACTGGACAAATTTGGTAGGAGCTGTGCTACTAGGTATAAAACTATATTTTAAATACTTTTGTAATATAGGTATTTCATAATTACAATTTAAAAATTGTTTGACTAAAAAGCATCCCAAGCATTCTTTGAAAATTGCTTGATTCAATTTTGTCTGAAAAACCTGTTATGAGACAAAATGTATAAGTTTAGTCAGTTTGTATCGCCTTAACTTTGTTAATAAAAACTTTCAGAGGTTAGGCTTACAAGTAAAATTCCCTTTAATGTAGCCACGGAAATTAGTCCCAGAACAAAAGTTAAATCTTTACGACGTACGTAAAATTTCAATCAATTTTTATTATCAGGAACCTTTACGACTAGTCCTTAAACTAACGTGTTTGTTAGGTTAAATCCCAAAAGAATAATTACAATGTTTTTTTAGCAAAAATGATGACTAAGTAAACAAAAATTGTTGTTTGAAATATGTATGATCACAGCTTTACGTTAGAAATCCCCTTGCACGTAGAATAGCACACAAATGGGTTTAAATAGCACTTGTTTCATTCAGACATTTTGCGTTGTTACTATAAAACACAATCATAATAAGAAGACAGCAAGAAATAATAACAAATCGGTTACAAAATCGGAACAAATCAGTTTACAAACCGGAAGACAATGTAGGGAAGTGTAAGAGATACTTCATTATATTATTTAAAGGTAGCCCAAACGACCAAAACGGAACTCCAGTCATTTAAAAAAATGAATGCAGCATTAATTTTTATGGAGACTTTGGAACAAATATATAGCATAACTTGTATTTTATATATCACTAGCGCTGACGTTCTAGACCCGGGTTTCAGTTTTTTTATAAATATAATCTGATGCGTTACAGATGGGCTTCGCCAGTCCATTTTTAAAGAATATTATCCTGGTGTTTTACAGATGGGCTTCGCCAGTACATTTAAAAAAATTCTTCTGGTGTGTTACAGATGGGCTTCGCCAGTCCAAATGTGGAAATAGTTAAATAAAGGAGCCACTTTTAAGTTTATGCTACAACAATGGATTTTAAACTGCAACAATGGAGAATATGCCTACAACAATTAATGTTTCATCTTCTCTTGTTATATTTACAACAATGTGGTTTTGCCCTGAAGTTAGGCATGAGATATGGGTTTTCGAGCATAAAATGGTCCAAAAAAGTTATTAGGATGCTTCGATTTTAAATTATTTTTAATCAGAAACCTTCTCTGGAGCGAGTAGATCAACGTGGTATAGTTTACTAGTTAATGTAGGTTCGATAAGTTTAAAACTATAAAGGACATGCATACAAACATTCATTTATATATATATATATATATATATATATATATATATATATATATATATATATATATATATATATATATATATATATATATATATATATATATATATATATATATATATATATATATATATATATATATATATATATATATATATATATATATATATATATATATATATATATATATATATATATATATATACAGGGTGTTTCAAAATTGCGTTGCACGGCTTTTATTCGGAACCAGCCCCTCCTAGGGTCATGGAAGTAAGGTCTACCCCTAGGTAAGTGACCCTGGAGAATCCATTGAGAGGACTTACAGCGCCCCTAGCGGCGAAATTAAAAAGTTAAAAAAATTAATTTAAAAACTAAAGGAGATAGAGCAAAAACCTCAGTGAGAGTATTGTTGCCAACGTCAAGAAGAACTCATTGAAAAAAATTTGATCAAAATATCTTGAATATTCGCGGAGATATTAGCATGTGAAAATAGCACTTTTTCAGGGGTCAAAAAGTAAAAAGTTCGCATATTTGCAAATTTTTCAGTGAAATTGTGTAGTTTTGTGTTTTTTTAGTTGAAAGAACACAAAATTTAATCAAAAAATCAAAAAAATTTGTAAATATGCGAATTTTTTACTTTTTGACCCCTGAAAAAGTGCTATTTTCACATGCTAATATCTCCGCGAATATTTAAGATATTTTGATCAAATTTTTTTCATTGAGTTCTTCTTGACGTTGGCAACAATACTCTCACTGAGGTTTTTGCTCTATCTCCTTTTGTTTTAAAATTAATTTTTTTAACTTTTTAATTTCGCCGCTAGGGGCGCTGTAAGTCCTCTCAATGGATTCTCCAGGGTCACTTACCTAGGGGTAGACCTTACTTCCATGACCCTAGGAGGCGCTGGTTCCGAATAAAAGCCGTGCAACGCAATTTTGAAGCACCCTGTATATAGACTAGCGCTAAAGCGATAGACCCGGCTTTGCCCGGGCGCAGTAGCGCTGACGCGCTAAACCCGGGCTTCGCACGGGTTTCAGTTTGTTTATAAATATCAGCTGGTGCGTTACAGATGGGCTTCGCCAGTCCATTTTTAAAGCAGATTATTCTCGTGTGTTGCAGATGGACTTCGCCAGCGCTAGACCCGGCTTTGCCCGGGCGCAGTAGCGCTGACGCGCTAAACCCGGGCTTCGCACGGGTTTCAGTTTGTTTATAAATATCAGCTGGTGCGTTACAGATGGGCTTCGCCAGTCCATTTTTAAAGAAAATTATTCTCGTGTGTTGCAGATGGAGTTTTTTTTATAAATATCATCTCTGGTGCGTTACAGATGGGCTTCGCCAGTCCATTAAAAAGTTCTTCTGGTGTGTTATAGATGGGCTTCGCCAGTCCAAATGTGGAAACAGTTAAATAAAGTTGTAGCATTGTTGTAGCATAAACATAAAAGTGGCTCCTTTATTTAACTACTAGCTGATGTGCCGGGCCTTGCACGGGTGGAGATAGAGATTTTTTTCTTTAAAATTTGCAATTCATTTTCTACCTTCCAGGTGCGGATCCTGTGGGTAGCACTCTGGACAGCGCCCCCCCTTGTAAACCCAAAAAGGTTGTCAAAATGAGCAAACCCCTATTTTTACCGGTCTAATTTCCATTTTTTTTCTAGGGAAGGACCCCTATACCCCTCATTAGTACCACCAGGGGATCTTCAGTGATAATTTTTAGGAAATCGCCAATATTTTGACATTTTGGGTGAAAAAGTAAAGGTAATAGTGTTGAAAAGTGCCCCCCTTAGACTAAAAACTTTTCTAAAAATGAGTTTAAACCCTACTTTAACACGTCAAATTAAAATTTTTTTCTGGGAAGGACCCCCATACCCCAATGGTACCAATAGATATCTTGTCCGGAAAGTGCCCCCCTTGCAGCCGTGCTGGATCTGCGCCTATATTTTGATGAGTGAAAGGTGTTGAATCAAGCATTTTAAATTCTGAACGATTTCTGCATTTACCACATGATTCCCATAAAAAACAAAAAATATTAGAAAAATATTCTTCCAAAAATGGCTTAAAATGCTCAATTAGAGCCCTTAATTAATCGTATCTTCATGATTTTATTATATCTTTGGTATAAAATTTAATAAATAAAATATATTCCTGCAATTTAAGAAAAAATACAATATTTCCGGTTAAAAGGGTTTTGAATATTAACTCTAGTTTTTAGACTGTTAACCAACTTTCTTAAACGCTACAATACATCATTTGATTTTTCATCCTCGTTTCCATGGAGACTATTTTAACAACAATGCTATTCCATGAAACTTTTTATTTAAAAATGAAACTCTCAAATGAAAATATTTTGTACTGTACCTACCAGTTTTAAAATTTTAAATTTCATTTAATTATACTTTTAAATTATAGTTATGATTTTTAATTAGACTTATATCTAGTTTTTCTTTTAAAAACTTGTTATTTTGCATTATGTTTTTTTGTAACAATGGGGTGAACAGATCTCTTTTGGAGGAGAAATAAAGCTATTTCAGCAAAATGACCATACAAAGAACAAAAAAGGGGTCAAGGGGTCAATTAAAGTTTTCGAAACATAGCCTATGATTTTACTTCAGATTTTTTACGTATATATACCAAGTTTGGTGCAGATCGGAAGAAAACTGTGGATTTGTATAAAAGACAAACACACACACCCACACTTAATTTTATTATATTAGACTAGCTGATATGCCCGGCCTTGCACGGGTGAAGAGTATAAATTTATTATTTATGGCGTTTGCTATCAAAACCAGCTCTTTCCATATTTTTTTGAAATCCCCTTTTTCCCATGTTTTGAAAATTTAGAGGAAGAGGGTCCCTTAACCTTTTACAGGCCGAATTAAGATCCAGGTATATTTTAATTAATTTTTTTACATAAAATACCTTCTAATGGTCCAATTAAGAGAAATTATTAATATGATGGCGGTAAAAAATTTTTAAGTGGGATTTTCACCATGTTCCCAACTGGGAACATTGGCCACTTCTGACTATACTTCGACCGGGGAAGCACGCATAGACTCAAATGATAAACAAATCAAATAAAACCCAAATCTTGTGGAATAACTAACAAAATCAACCTTAATTACAGTTTATCTTTTTGTTTAAGCTGTAATTTTATAGAAATTTCAGAAATTTGAAAACAATTTAATGGCAATTTCATGCAAATACATTTATAAGAAAATTTCACTGTCATTACTAAATAAAACATGAAACATTGTATCCTTACTTTCTTATGTAAAACGCATTTAGGATTCCATATTTTAAAAATTTATTTCTTATGTATAATAAATAACACAATACAAGACATGTGAATCTACTAACCTTTCTTTTTTACTAGCATAAATTCTCTGCGATAAGTTATGAACTTTGGAAAGCCGACTTATTCAATGTTTATACACATTCATCATTTCTCTGAACAAAATCGTAGATTCAAACGAAAAAAAATATAGGTACAATCAAAACCAAAAACAAACCAGCTATTTCTTTTCTGAAAGGGGATTCCCCTTTAAGCAATTATATAACCTTTTTATTCTTTACGAAAAAGAAATACTCCCATTCTACAGAGTTCTATAATACAACGCCATACTCCTAACTCGGTTTCCCGTGAATAGCGGCGACAGGCCAATGTTCCCAATTGGGAACATGCATGTTTCGCAAGTTACCACAAGCGTGTTTTTAATAGTTATTAATAATACTGAGAATATCTATTTAAGGTAAGTCTTTGCCAATATTCTTACCAAATTTTGGAAACTTAGGACAATATTTCGATTTTTCATGAATTATTTTGTGTACCTCTATCAAAAAGCGTAAAAATGGCCTATTTTAAGATTTTTTGTATTTTTTTCCTATAAAGATAGATACTTCCTTTGAATTTTAAAAAATCAAGTCATCTTTCAACTGTACATGGTAAAATTTTCAACAGTATACTGATAGTAGCTATTTTGTTATAAATTTTCAAACACGATGTTCCCAATTGGGAACATTGGCCTGTAAAAGGTTAATGACCTGGCAAAGGGATATAGCTCAAATCTAGCGTATTCCAACCCAAAATTAGATTAAAGGGTGAAAACTATGATCTCAACTGTGAAATTTCAGATCATTTGAAAAAGTTAAGTGAATGTCATTTATTTAAACTCGTAAAGACACAAATATTAACTGGTAAACTGGAAAAAACCAATTTCACAACACTTAATTGAACAAAAAAACTGAAAAAAAAGCATGAAAAATCGTGTTTTTGCATAAAAATCAGCTCATTCCAACCTAATTAGTGTAATTACGCCCAAGGTAATGCAACTGTAATGAAAGTGAAAAACTAATCAAATTCTAGGTGGTTTTGGTTTTACCTACAATTAAAAGTTTAAAAAACAAATTTAGCTTTAGAACTGTGGACGTGAGAAGTTTTTTGTCTCTTGTAAAATTTCCAAAAATGGAATAAGCCGGTTTTGATAGCAAACGCCTGATTTTTAAGTTTTCCCAAATACATTTCTAATTTTATATAATCAGCATTTACCAATCATCCCGGTATCCCAGGCGTCTTTTTCATATTCCGGTGTTCCCGGTAACTTTTCCTATCCCTTTGTTTCTAGTAATTTTTCTTATCCCGGTGTTCCCGGATGGACTAAAATTCCTTCAGTACTCAAGCAATATAACTTTTGAATGATTTCCACATTTACAACATGGAAAAAAATATTCTAAAAATTATTTTAAATTTCTCAGATTCCTTAATTAATCATTTCTTTAAGAATAAACGTTTTCGATGAAATTATTCAATAATTAAAGCTTATTCCATTTTGCAATTTAAGAAAATAAATCAATCTTCTCTAGTTGAAAGGGAGTTTTAGTAGTTTTTGGTTTGTTAACCAACTTTCTTAAAAGCTAAAATATTATCACTTTTTGATTTTACTTACTCGTTTCCATGGAGACATTTTAACAACAATGATATTCCATAAAGCTTTTAAAATTTAAAAATTAGATAAACTCTCAAATAAAAATAGTATGTTAAACTATACTTAAACTTTTAAATTTCATGGAAATAGATTTTTAAATTAGTAATATAATTTTTAAATAGACTTGTACCTAGTGTTTCTATTAAAAACTTGTTGTTTAGCATTAAGTTTTCTTTGTAACAATGGAGTAAGCAGATCTCTTCTTGAGGAGAAATAAAGCTATTTCAGCAAAATGACCATAAAAAGGGTCGAAAGAGGGTCAAGGGGTCATTAAAAGTTTTCGAAACATAGCCTATGTTTTTCCTTGGGTTTTTTTACGTAGGTATACCAAGTTTGGTGCAGATCGGAAGTAAACTGTGGATTTGTATAAAAGACAACCATACATACATACATAGCCACACTTGATTTTATTATATTAGATAGATTTGTACCTAGTGTTTCTATTAAAAAATTGTTGTTTAGCATTAAATTTTCTTTGTAACAATGGAGTAAGCAGATCTCTTTTTGAGGAGAAATAAAGCTATTTCAGCAAAATGACCATAAAAAGGGTCGAAAGAGGGTCAAGGGGTCATTAAAAGTTTTCGAAACATAGCCTATGTTTTTCCTTGGTTTTTTTTACGTTGGTATACCAAGTTTGGTGCAGATCGGAAGAGAACTGTGGATTTGTATAAAAGACAACCATACATACATATATAGCCACACTTGATTTTATTATATTAGATTTCTACATTTGGATTGGCGAAGCCCATCTGTAACACACCAGAAGAATTTTTTTTAATGGACTGGCGAAGCCCGGGTCTAGCGCTGGGCTTCGCCCGGTTTTCAGTTTTTTTTATAAATATCATCTGGTACGTTTCAGATGGGCTTCGCCAGTCCATTTTTAAAGTTTATCCTAAATTTTATAACAGATGGGCTTCGCCAGTCCAAATGTGGAAACAGTTAAATAAAGGAGTCACTTTTATGTTTATTACATCAATGGATTTTAAACTGCAACAATCGAGAATATTCCTACAACAATTAAAGTTCTTATGATATTTACAACAATGGGGGGTTTCCATGAATTTAGGCATGAAATATGGGTTTTTAAGCATAAAATTGACCAAAAAAGTTGTCGGAACGCTTCGATTTTAATTTTTTGTATTCAGAAACGTGGTATAGTTTAATAGTTTATGTAGGTTCGAAAAGTTTAAAACTATAAAGGACATACATACATGCATACAGACAGACATTCATTTATATATACATACTAGCGCTAAAGCGCTAGACCCGGCTTTGCCCGGGCGCAGTAGCGCCGACGCGCTAGACCTGGGCTTCGCCCGGGTTTCCGTTTTTTAATAAATATCATCAGGTGCGTTACAGATGGGCTTCGCTAATCCATTTTTAAAGAAAATTATTCTGGTGTGTTACATAGGGGCTTCGCCAGTCCATTAAAAAAAATATTCTGGTGTGTTACAGATGGACTTCGCCAGTCCAAATAAGGAAATAGTTAAATAAAGGATCTATTTTAATTTTTATGTTACAACAATGGATTTTAAACTTCAACAATCGATTTCAATCTGCAACAATTGAGAATATGCCTGCAACAATTAAAATTACATCTTTTTTACAACAATGTGGTTTTGCCCTACAATCGAGAATATGCCTGCAACAATTAAAATTACATCTTTTTTACAACAATGTGGTTTTGCCCTGAAGTCAGGCATGAAAAATTGGTTTTTGAGCATAAAATTGACCAAAAAAGTTATTAGGATGCATCGATTTTAAATTATTCTTCTTCAGAAACCTTCCTTGGAGGGAGTAGATCAACGTGGTATAGTTTAATAGTTAATGTAGGTTCGAAAAGTTTAAAACTATAAAGGACATACATACATACATACAAACATACAGACAGACATTGATTTTTATATATATAAGATAGAGATTATCTATTTACACTGTATATATAACAGCAAAATTATGGTGTTTACATGAAAAGGCATATTTTTTTAAACCTTTAAGGGTTTATTACCAGAGGGGTTATTACCATATTTTTTCTTGAACTTTTTCCAATCTAAGTATATGAATTATATTTAAATTAGTTATGAAACCTAAATATTGAAATTAATTTTTTTTAAAGTTAGTAGGTATACTTCCACGAGATTAGTTTCTACACCCCGAAAGAAATCTCATTATTAAATTTTTTCTCCACAAAGCTTTAATTCAAACCCAACATACCACCTTGCCAGATATTTCGCCTGAGGTCGTGGGGTCAACAACAATCGAAAAGATAAACAAACCCCTCCACAAAATCCCAAAGAATAGCATCGCGACCCTCCAACCGAACTCGGGATTATCCCGGAGGGCTTTAAATTAAATTTAATTGAAACCCGCCAGAAGAAGTTTACCTTCGCATATTACATGTGTGTGTTGCTTTATCGGAGGTAGTTGGATCCCAGACAACCACCACGAATGGGTCTCCAAGGCTTTGAGGAATGTAGCTACCTCACGCATGTCATGGAAGGGGAGATATTTCAATTGCGAGATATCTCTGTCTCGCTGTTTCAATCGATATTCAAATGCGGTTAGGTTTGTTGGGAGGATTTCAGGGGAATGGCCCTTCGGTTTCGTAATTTGTGGTGTGCGTTTGATATCGCTAAATTTCTATTTGAGAGTGTACTGATTTGGGCTGTGACAGTTTGCTCCGATAGTGGTTTTGGGGGGATTTTGGAGGGGTCGTTGTCTATAGAGTGTGTTTAATTGACAGGTGGAATTGGTGTGAGGTTGTTTTAAATTGCATTTTAAGTAGTCGTTTTATAGTCGATTTCAATGAAGGAATGGATGAATTGATATTTATTCTATCTACATCAAAGAAGTACCTACTAAATGCTACGAGATGCTACTCGTAATGCTACGAGAAAAGTGATGAATTCATAGACTCTTATTAATGAGTAGTTATAACTTTTCCCTAAATACGCGGGCATTATTAATAACACTGGGGAACAATTCTTAACATAATTTCTGTTGACTTCGATTTTTTGGGTGTTTTAGAGTTCAATGGGCACACTGATTAGAAAACTGTTGTTAGTTTTCTTCTATCACGTCAACTTTTTTGGAAAACAGCCACGCCCCCTTTTTATGTTTTTCAATGACTTAATGACTTTGAATTCGATTTTCAAGGTCAAAAATCATTTCTTTAGTCTTTAAATTACACCCGAGAGGACAAGAATGGTTAAAGTTTCTAAAATATGAAAATTTTTAGCGAATGGATAGGTTTAAGGGGTTTTACCCCCTTAAAATGCAAAAAAATCGTTAAAATATACAGTTTATTTTACGCTATTTTTTACACTTATTTTTTAAGCAATTCCTTTTCAAAAGGTTCTAACCCATCCCCAAAGACCAAAATTTAATGAAAATAAGCAGCAATGATTTTTACAATGAGTGGTTGAGGCATTAGCGCCCCCGAAGCACCTGCGGAAGGGTTCGGAAGACTCTCTTTTGCTTCGGGGACGATAACGCCTCAACCGCTTTTAGTAAAAATCATTGCTACCTATTTTCATTAAATTTGTGTCCTTGGGGAAAGGTTAAGACCTTTTAAAGAGGAATTGCATAAAAAATAAGAGTAAGAAAAGCTTAAAATAACCTCTATCCTTTATAACGTTCCTTTTTTTGCATTTCAGGATTTTTCTCTTTATTTTTTTACGCAATTCCTCTTTAAAAGGTCTTATCCCTTCCACAAGGACTCAAATTTAATGAAAATAGGCAGCAATGATTTTTACTAAAAGCGGTTGAGGTGTTCGCGTCCTCTAAGAGAAAGATAGTATTCCGAACCCTTCCGCGGGTGCTTCGGGGGAGCTAATGCCTCAACCTCTTTATGTAAAAATCATTGTGGCCAATTTTCATTAAATTTGGGTCCTTGGTGATGGGTTAGGACCTTTTAAAAAGGAATTGCGTAAAAAATAAGTGTAAAAAATAGCGTAAAATAAACTCCATCATTTTTAACGATTTTTTTGCGTTTTTAGGGGGTTAATAACCACTTAAACCTATCCATTGGCCACAAACTTTCATATTTTAGAAACTTTAACCATTCTTGTCCTCTCGGGTGTAATTTAAAGACTAAAGTAATGATTTTTGACCCTGAAAATCGAATTCAATGTCATTAAGTCATTGAAAAACGTTAAAAAGGGGCGGGGATGTTTGCCAAAATAGTGGACGTGACAGACAAAAACTACAGTTACTTTTGGATTCAGGGGCCAAAAGTGATTCAAAAACAAGTCACAGTTCTAAGACAACGAAATGGCTGTTCCCCAGTGTATTGCCCGAATACATCACATTGCCAGTAATATATGAATTATTGTTCTACTTTATTTCATTTTATCGGAAGGTTTTACTTAACTTTTAAGGGGACACAAGACATCTCGACAGCCAAAATACGTGAAATTTAGCTTTTCCAATTTCTTTCAGAAATAAAATTAAAAATGCATTCCCATCTTTAAAATTTTTACAGAAAGCAGTCAAGATACTGAAGTTTATATATAAAACAAAAAAATAAATATTTTAATATTTAAATTTATAGTTAAAATGGACTTAGTTTCTACGATACATATTGACTAAGTGTTGTTAAGGTACATTTAAATAAAAACTACTTCACATTTTACTTTAAAATTTGGACCAGTTACAGATTATAAGTTGATAGATAATAATAAGCACCCTTTTTGTTTTAGCTACACAACCATTAATTTAAAAAAAATTTAATTTAGGTTTCAAAAATCCATCAAATTTAAGACATAAAAAACCTTTTTTCTATTGAAATATAACTCTGATTGGTTATTCAGAGGGTATTATTTTAGAAATTAGTAAGGTTTACATGTAGGAAAAATTTGGAATCTCTAACTATAATAGATTTTTTTAAAAGTGTACCAAAGCATCAAAAAAATTGAAACTGAGAAAAATGGAATTAAAATTTTAAAGGCTTATAAAAAGGTTACAAATACAAAAGTAAAAGCGTTTTTTGAGGGCTTTTCATATTTCAAAACTACATATATTATATATTTTTGGAAAGGTAAGATTACATACTTTTTTAAAAGCAAATTTGGAAAATCGAAAATTTGATGCATTTTATGTCATGTGTCCCCTTAAACCATGTATAGGGTCTGAAAATTGTCTGTCTCTTTTAAATGGTATAGAATTATCAAGACAGCGACCCTGATAACTGTGTGGAATTAAATTCATATAAATCTTGGAAAATAACTTAAATTTCAATTTTTAATCGTGAGAACTTCTTCATAGTTACTGTGTTTATATATATTAATTCATTAATCCAGACTTTTATGAAATAATAGATTTGTCAGTATTTTATTGTCTTTATAGAATTTCTTATTTGAAAATAGCAAAGCCATAAGTCATCATGTAAACGTAGCTTATTCTTCCCATCAATACTATAAGGCAAAATAAATTCCATTAATTTCTACAGCAATTCAGCAACTTCAAACATGTCAATTAGTATTCTCAGCGAATACGCCAAGTATAATACCGTCAAATTAATCCCCTTCCTCCATGAAAGGAAACTGCGGTAGCACGATCTTTGATGTGTCTTCTGAACAGTTCCTTCGTGGAATATTTGATTCGTCTTTAGGTTCCCCAGTCTGTCCTCCAGTGACTCTTCGTGAATATTACATGTGCGATGTAAAATAATACATAAATTTACGTAAACTGTTGCAATAATTCCTTAGGTATTGTGTAATAAGATTCTTCCAAGAAGAGTTCACATGTAATGATCAGATTGAATGGTAGTTAATAAGTAATGTGCATCACATTTGTAGAATTAAATTAATTTTGTAAACAGTCATTTAAATATATGAATGGTTTTACGGATAAGTGTATGTATCTTAAATGTTAAGGATAGTACAAATAAGAAATCCGTGTAATTTTTTGTTACAATAAAGTGTGTGCACACATAATAAAGATAACATTCAAATGCAGTTATAACAAATGGTTTCTTAGAAAATAAAAGTTACCACTTTTTTGCCCAAGTGTGCTTTATTGGAAATAGCGGTTTGTAAGCAAAAAACAATCTCTCTATAGGCTTTAAAGTGAAGTTTATATTTCTTAAAGATATAAATATATTTGTTAGATTAAAAAACCTTCTACTCCCTGAACATGTAAATAATCTCTTACTAGATTTTAAGTTTTGATTCTTTAAAAGTGAAAAATAGTATAAATATATATAAAATACTTACAGCTCATTATATTGTTTGCTACATTATGAAACATCTCATTAAATTTAAAATTCATTATTTACGGTATAATTAGTTATCAACCAAAGAAGACTGAATTAATGAATGGAAAAAACACAACACACATATTATCTAGGTAGCATAAAATAAAGCTCACACATTAAACATCAAAATCGTTTATAAAAAATTATGCGTATTTTGTATTAGTTAAATAAAGCCTTCGGGCTTTGGTAATAGTTTAACTTATCGCGTTTACTTCAGTACTGCTTTTCCATGGGTGTCCAAATTCTTTTTCGACGCAGTGCGATATTTGAATATTCTCCCGGTGATCGAAAATGGAGTTTTTCCTCGGGAATATTCCGGGCGAAATCTCGCATAAAATGCACGGGGCTATTTCGAGCACATAGGCTCCTTACGATTTGCGTAAATACGCTATTAAATGCATATATTCATAAAAGAGGTTCAATTTCCTTTGACACGTTTAGGCATTGAGAGAGTATTATAAAAAATTAAATGAAAAAAATTGGAAAATCGAGAGGAAAATAGAAAACAAGTATTCCTCTGGAACTGAGAGCAAATGACACTTACAAAGGAGGTTTATAAACAGAAAAATTGAAGAGGGATGAAGAGCCTTCCTAAATAAAGGATTTTCTCATTTCCAGTATAAAAATGTAACTATGCCACTTTTACTGAAAGAAAAAATAAATTATTTTGCAGAAATGCCCTCTAACATTAAGTATTGAGCGACGAAAGCCTCCTAATTCTCTCTCTCCCTGTGACATTCCCTTTTCAAAATGGTGTAAAGTTGGGAGAAAAGAAGGATGCTTTTCTATATCCTCTCAAAAAGTCATTTACTCTATATATTTTCCTTTCTTTAGGAAGATCAAATCAGTACAGCTGTGATGTCAAAGGTAGAGTTGAAATCCCCAGGAAAAGCAAGAACAAAGTTCAAAAAAGCAATGTCTTCCCCACTCCTTGGACACGTATGATTTGGAATTGTATGGTCTTTTTTTTTAGCTTTCTCTTTTATATGTTTGTTAGTTTGCTGCTGATTTTTTTGTTTTTTGGATTTATTTTCTAATGCTGAGATTGGTTCTTCTGAAATACTTTTGACAATAGTGCCAGGTTTATTTACTGGAAGCTGTAAATCCGTTTAGAGGACCAGGTCGTTTTGGTGTTTAGTTTCTCAAACCAATTTCCTGAACTTCAGTTTTGATATTTTAGAAAAGTAGCAGTTGAACCGCTTATTGCCTCTTTATTTTTGAAACGCAATTAAATTATTTTCGTATTTGTGAAGGTGGGGATTTTTTGATGATGTTTGATGAAATTATTTTGTTTTCGTAAAAAATTAGTAAAAAGTAAATATTTTTTACAAGAAAGGAAATACAGGGTGTCCCAAATTGACCGCATAAACTCTGCACAGCTAGATTCCTCGTTGGGAGTACATAAAAACTGCCCAAAGAAGTGCCCCTCTACGATCCATAGTTTACGAGAAAAATACGAAAAACAAAGTATGACGTCACTTCCGATGCAAGAAAAAACACTTTATTGAACATATCAACAGCAGCATTATGCACAATTTAAAGCAGATGTTCAAAGTGTCCGCCGTATGGGGCTATCCCGCGATGCTGCAACGTGTGATGACAGCCATTCCACTGCGTGCTCAAGCCTGCTTCGACTTGCATGGTGAACACTTTGAATATCTGCTTTAAATTGTGCATAATACTGCTGTTGATATGTTCAATAAAGTGTTTTTTCTTGCACCGACAGTGACGTCATACTTTGTTTTTCGTATTTTTCTCGTAAACTAATCGTAGAGGCGCACTTCTTTGGGCAGTTTTTATGTACTCCCAACGAGGAATCTAGATGTGCAGAGTTTATGCGGTCGTTTTGGGACACCTTGTATAAATATTTAACATTTGGGCACTTTATAGGTCAAACGCCGCAATGAATTTATCAGCAGCAAGATTGTTTGTCAGATTTTATGAAATTCTGGACAGTATTAAAGTTACATGTAGGAAATAACTATTAGTATAAATTATCATACTTTTATTGCCTTTTATTTGAATCGGTAAGATACCATGGAACTTGAACTGCTGACACTTAAGATCCTAAGTTTATGATTAACTAGGCATAAAATGTTCTTTTTTTTCCTTCAGAAATTTCTGTCTGCTATTTTTATTTCATTATCTCAAGTATTTGCTAAAATTTAATTTTATTCTTACTCATAGAATGCTCTTCACAGTTGTGCGGAGTGAAAAGAGAAAGTGCAAATTTTGAATTTGGATAGCAGCAAAAAAATGTCGATTAGTGTCAATATCACACGTGAAGAACTTCAGTTATTTTGAAAAACTCCTTCAGGGCTCTACAGGGACCTTATTTTGCATTGCCAGGGCTCACACTCACTTTAAAATATTTGTATCAATTTTTGTATCAGGTAAAACCAAGTTTTGTATCACAAAAAATGTCTTTTGTATCAGGTAAAACCAAGTTTTGTATCACAAAAAATGCCTTTTTTAGCAGGTAAAACCAAGTTTTGTAGCACCAAAAATGCCTTTTGTAGCAGGTAAAACCAAGTTTTGTAGCATAAAAAAGGTCTTTTGTAGCTATTTGATTGCAGGGAAGCTTTTGTAATTTAATGTTACAAAAGCTTCCCCTTCATTACATTTTAAACTTGCATCAGTAAAACTTTTCGTACGACATGAAAACCATATGATTTTGATTACGACAAATAATGTGCGTATAGATTTAATTCATAAATACTTAACTTAAACTTCTATTAATTTATCAGCTCTTATCCGATTTTTACACCTTATCAATTTTTATTTACTTGAGGTCATTAGGTCTAGTAATAATTCACATCCAAAGTAATTAGTTCTGACCATAGTAAAGTTGTTTTTTTTCTACAATGTAAATACAATAGTGAAAGGAAGCCAACTTCAATTAGGCGCCGCGCGGGTAGGAAGCAATCGCGGATAAAACGGAACTTTCACGAAAAATCGCTATTTTTCGGCTTTTCAAGATCGTGATTCTAACCATCGGACATGTTGGCTTTGACCACGTTAAAGTAGTTTTTCCTACATTCTAATACTGACACGAGATGAAGCCGACTTCAACTTGGCGTCCGCGGCCGTCGAAAATAGTCGCGGAAGGAACGGAACACGCGGCGCACAAAACGAAACTTTCGCGAAAAATCGTGGCTTTTTCCGCGATTTACCCGTTTCTAAACGCCTAGAAAAGGCAGGCAAGACTTTAATTTGGCGCCACAGGATTTGTTTACGTTTTCTCGGAGGAAAAATGCAAAAAAACGTTAATTCCGTAAAAATTTCGGGTCAATCCGTAAAACCGTAAATTTTGGTGCAAATCCGTAAATTTTACGGACAATCCGTAAAACTTGTTAGCTATGTGAAAAGAAGCCATCTTCAACTACGTGCTTGAAAAACGGTACTTGTGCGAAAAATCGCTAATTTTCGACTTTTCCGCAGAATGCGATCCTAAACACCGAACGACGGCTTCTAACCACTAAAAAGTTGTTTTTTCCACATCGCACTAATAACGCAAGAAGCCAACTTCAACTTGGCACCCGCTGGCCGTCAAAGAAAAAATATCCAAAAAATAGAGCAAAATTGGGAAAAAACTTGCGCTTCTAAGTGCTTTTTATGATAGATTTCCGATTTTCCGTAGTTTTTTCGCTGTTATCCGTAGTCCGTAGTTTAACGACGGCATCCGTAGAAACTACGGAGAATCCGTAGTAGTAGTCTCTGAAAATGGCGCAGTTTTGGCGCAGGAGCTGGTAAAATAGGCAATTTGTATCAGTATGTATCAAAATTTGGTTTTGGGGCAAATGGCACAGTAGTGTGAGCCCTGCATTGCTTTCCTTTTTTCCCTTTTGCATTGCTTCCCTTCTTCCTTTCTTTGTACCTGTTCACCAAAAACTGTACATTTACTTATCATTTCCGTTTGAAATATTTCGAGGACTTTCCTCAAAATATTTTAAACGAAAGAAAGTGTTTTAATCCAACATTCAGAATGATAAAATATAATTTAGTAGACCAACACAAAAGCAAAATTCAGAATTTAAATCATGAGAAGTATAAAAGTCCTCGTTAGAGTTGTTAAGGAGTTTTATTAGTTCATGAAACTTTTGCTGCTTTTCCAAAATAAAAAAATTCGTACTTTGTATGTTTTTGATTCCAACCTACTTCCATGATTCCATCAAAGATCGTTATACTAGTTATATTTATTCGATGTCTATTTATAAATTTCCGATTATCTTATTGGCTTTTATTAGAATTGGTTATTATTAGAACTCGTGTTTGCGATCCCGTTGTTAGGGATCGCTAGCACGAGTTAGAAGTAAAACTAACGAAGGAATATCTCATCTAAGTAGTTTGATGAGAACGTTTCTTTTGAAGTATTAATAAGTTTAGTTGCATTTTAAGTTTTGGTAGCTTTTATTTAACAAGAACTTACAAAATTTATTTTTTCTAAAAAAATGAAAAGCAAAAAGTTCCTTATTATTATGAAATGTATGTATATATAACTTAAAGGTCCTTATATTTTACATAAAAAATAAATATTTATTTTTTTTTAAACCCAGAGATAGAATATTTCTCTCTATTTACATAGATTGCTTCATTCTAAAATTAAAACATATCCAGAAAAATTCTAGGAATTATATATATGTTACCGTTAAAGTATGAAATCCGTTATTTCATAGAATACCTAGTTATTTCATGAAATAACTGATCGTGTCCGTTAAAGCGTATAATTATCTTGTATTTCATGGTTTAACTAGTTATTTCATAGAATAACGATTTGCAGCCCGTTAAAGTGTAAAATAATCGGTATCCGGTCAAAATCCCGACAAACCACTTGCCCGACAGCCGTAATCCTGACAGAGCCGAAATCCCGACACCCCGAAATCCCGACAACCCAAAATCCCGACGACCCAAAATCCCGACAGGGTTGAAATCCCAACACCCCAAAATCTCGAAAGGGTCGAAATCCCGACATCCCAAAATCCCGACAGGATCGAAATCCCGTCAAGCCACTTTCCCGACAGGTTGTAATCCTAACACCCCAAAATCTCGAAAGGGTCGAAATCCCGACATCCCAAAATCCCGACAGGATCGAAATCCCGTCAAGCCACTTTCCCGACAGGTTGTAATCCCAACACCCCAAAATCTCGACAGGATCGAAATCTCGTCAAGCCACTTTCCCGACAGGTCGAAATCCCGACAAGCCACTTGCCCGACAGGTCAAAATCCTGACAATCAATTGCCCGGCATGATGTAAGTTGCCAGATAACTCATATTGGTCTCTAATTTTAAGTAAGGGCATTCTATTTAAGTTTTATGTTGCTTGACCACAGGTCAAGATTGCTCTTTTTGGCTAAAAATCAGTGTAAAATGATGATGAAGTTGGTAACTAATATTTTGTATTTCCTATATTTATATAGCATGTCTTTATGGTTCGGGCTGACCATTGGTCAATCCAGTTAGCTTTTTGGTACTGCTATTCTTTGGCAGTGAAGTAGGTCCTGTGGGGGCTCAAACCAAATTCCTTGAGACGAGTAACATTTTGGTCTTGACCACTGGTCAATATGTCTTGACCAGTGGTCAATCCAGTTTTTCTCGCTGTTATCAGCTTTTCTTACCTTCTCTTTCTGTCTCGCTGTTTTTTTAGGGGGGGGTCCCTGACCTTGTGTTTTTCCCATTGGACCGTTGGTAACTGTTGAATTTTTTTGACTTTATATTTTAACCAAAACTGACAATATAATAGGACACCAAATTTTTAATTTGTGTTTAAGCGAAAAATGTTCCTATGACTATTGACCAGCTAATTATGCCGTTAGAGAGGCTCCCAGATAAATAATAGTTATTAAGCCGAAAAATTCAGAAATTACCAATGGTTAAATGGGAGTAACACAAGGATAGGGACCCCCCCTAAAAAAATAACAGCGAGACAAAAAGAGAAGGTTGGAAAAGCTGAAAACAGCGATAAAAACTGGATTGACCACTGGTCAAGATATATTGACCAGTGGTCAAGATCAAAATGTTACTCGTCTCAAGGCATTTGGTTTGAGCCCCCACATGACCTACTTCACTGCCAAAGAATAGCAGTACCAAAAAGCTAACTGGATTGACCAATGGTCAGCCCGAACCAAAAAGACATGCTATATAAATATAGGAAATACAAAATATTAGTTACCAACTTCATCATTATTTTACACTGATTTTTAGCCAAAAAGAGAAATATTGACCTGTGGTCAAGCAACATAAAACTTAAATAGAATGCCCTTACTTAAAATTAGAGACCAATATGAGTTATCTGGCAACTTACATGCCGGGCAATTGATTGTCAGGATTTTGACCTGTCGGGATTTCGACACTGTCGGGATTTTGGGGTACCGGGATTTAGGGGTAGAATCAAAATAATCTATATCATATATCTCGCACGACAAATACATTTACCTTCCATTTACCTACTGCATTTATGAACTATTCCAGGCCACAGGGAATTAATTAATTGTAATTCCAAGTGTCATTTTATTAATCCTCGTTGTAAAAAAGGATTTTATGGTACGTTTCCATAAATACCATTTATACGCTGCATAAAGTAGATAAATTCCTTCTTTTTTCATTTTAATTGTCTACTATATCATTAGTTTAATTTCATTTTAAATAAATTGCTTATTTTACACTTTAACTGTCTATCATTAGTTATTTTATAGAATACCTAGTTATTTCATAGAATAACTAGTTAAAGTGTAAAATTAATAACATATTACACACTTTAACGGACACAATCAGTTATTTCATGGAATAACTAGGTATTCTATGAAATAACTGCATTATATACTTTAACGGTAACATATACACTTCCATTAAAACTAATTAAGATAAACTTCTCGGTATGAAACTGAGATTCATAAAACTAAGTCATTTAAATAAATATCCAACTTCTTCGAAATAGTCGTCCAATTTAATTTTTAATTGAAATAATTTCTAAGCTTAATTAAAAGATAGGGTCTCAAGTTTTAACAAATGCATTAAGTCTGCGTTCAAAAGTAAAAAATGTTTCTTTGTTTATTATTTGATATCTTCAAGTTGACATTTTAAGTGGAAATCTCAATTAAGATTTCTAAATTCACATGACTTCTTAGAACCAAGAAAAAAATATTACAATGATAAAAATATTAATTAAGAGTAACTCAGTTTAATGTATGAACAAAGGGGACGGATACGGGGGATTTTGGATTTAAGGGGACGGGGGATTTTGTCAAAAGTCCTAAACGATTTAAAGCTTTTTTTTTAATATTTTGATTTAATTTCCAGATACCATATTTTAAATTTTTGTGTTGGTAAAAAAAGGTAATCATTTGAAAAATAAATATTGATTAATGTTTTATACATAAGATTCCAATGCCATAATTTCTTTTAATTGAAATTTAGTTGTTCTAATCTAACAACCTAAATCAATACCTTATGCATTAAAATAAATATTCGAGTGTGTTTATATTTTACTAATATATAATTTCATGTATTTTTTTGCTTTTGATTTAATAAAAATAAATGTGTTTCTTCAAAATTTAACGAGACATAAATATCTACAACTCGTGAAAAGAAAACTTAAAATTACACTTTAAAAATTCAAAACTATAGTCAAAGTTTCCCGAAATACTATTGCTAGAGTATATATTTCCCAAACATTGCGATGTTAAAGCCGTAAGTCTTAGTCTCTTTTCAGCTGGAAAACATCTCTCCTTAACTTTTTAACCATTTTGGTCCAAGACCGGCAGAGATTGCTATTGAATCCAATAGGAAATTTGAGGCGGCTGGGACTGCAAGGGTTAAAGTAATTCTCCAGTAGAGGCATTCTAAAAGGGTATTATAGTATTCATCTATTCCCAAAAACCAAAGAAATAATCGATGAAAACAAAGGGATTTTTTCAGGGTTCCTTAAATGCTTATTTGTATTTACAAACCAGGAATGAGTTGTTTTTTACTCGAATCTTTGCTCTTTGCCCCCGGGAAAGCACGCAATATATTCAACTTGCCCATTCAAGCGTAATATTATGCTCCAGAAATGGAAAATCGAAAAGTGAAGAAAAGTTTTTACCGTTATATAATTCCAGAGGTTGCTTCACAGAAATCTCCGCTAGTTTTTGCGCCGAGAAAGTATTTAGGAATGGCTGATATATGCTTGGAATGGACGAATGGTTTTTCTTTTACTTGCATGTCAATTTTGCTTTTGGTCTGAGCTATTTATTATTGCTTCGCTTATTTATTCTGAAATAAGTGCTTTCGGGATATAAAGAAAAATTTATTCAGAAGTCGATTTTCGGAAAAGGATTGTTATTTAAGCTTTTTCGGGCATGAAAGTTTTATACGCCAAAATGGCCGGGAAAGGATGACAGTAGAAATTCATTCTTTTGTTTTCAGCTATTTCTACTCGAATTGAAAAGTTATTTATTTTAAGATATTTTTTCCTCGGTTGGTATGTCTGTCGGTTTATTGAATATTTAATACATAAAGATAAGTTTTTCATTGATTAAAACTATAAATGAAGAGCATTGATCCTAAAATACACAAGTGTATATTTTTAAAAACTGAGGGAAAATATTTAACTTGATAGCCCAAAAATTTTATACTACGCCTTTAAGAAAAAATTACTAAGGTATCATTTGCGTAAGAATCTAATACTTATTTTACCAAGAACTTTATTTTTTATTGTATATATAAATTTGGTCTGTATATTCTATAAGGATTGTATAAAAACTATATTTTTATAAATTAAATGATGGTAAAACATTTTTTCCCAGCGAAAATTATGTTTCGATGCAAGAAAGCATATATTTATAATAAGTTTGTTTTAAGTAATATAGGTAAACAAATTTAAGTAAATAAAACAAATTCAAGTAAAAATTTATTTCACTAAAACTCAATGTTACTTGTATACTAAAACGATAATTGTTACTTATATACTAAAACAATAATTGTAACGTGTACCTAAATCACATGCCATTGAAAAACTTGTTTTACGATGGCAATTATGCTGTTGGTTTTTAACTTCCATTACAAAGAACCCCTCTTATTATCCTTTTCTTTGACATTCTCCCATGACATATTATAAAAACTTTTCAAAGTAATTTTATACACTATAGTTTTAAAATATCAGTAAAGATGATTATTACGTGTGCGTGGTTAATACGTATACATCATAGAGTTTATTTCTTCCATACGTACATTCTCCTAACATTATGAGACAGTTTCATTAAACATTTTCTCAAATGATTCGGTCACTTACCCTCTTAATGTGTAGTAAACTACCAAATAAATTTAAAACTCGATAAGCTTCTTCTACCAAACATCATATATTTATTTCCTTTCGAAATACTGTAATTTTATCAAATAGAAACGTATTGCCCCCGAAGCAGCATTTTTTTAAGGTCTGTGGAATTTGGATTTCAGCCAAACATCATAGCGAAGTCTATGTGCGTGTGTGTGTGTGTGTTTCTCTCTCTCTCTACACTCGGCACACATCACACACAAACGGAAACTGGGTTCCTTTTCATCTGGAAAAATCGGGCTCATGGGATTTGGGAGAAATAAGGAAACATCCCCCTAAGAAGTTTAGGAGGAATGAATTTTTGCTTTCGCGGAAGTTGGGAAAGAAAGTTTTTAAGAGGCTATGAAGTTAATCCCTTGCGGACTGCATTATTTTTCAGCATTTGGAGAAGGGGTTGGATCATTGGAATGACATAAACCATCTTGAGTTTGACACTGAAGGAAAGAGGGAGGCTAAACATTTCCGTAGAGGATCTGAAAAGTTTATTTTTTTGTTATAGAATAGATGTTTTTTAGTAAAAAAATTACTTAACAGGAAATGTTTCTCATAATAAATATCACACATAAGAGGTAGGTTTCAATAAAGGTTTTAACCAAAAAAATTAATAAACACAGGAGTAAAATTTAAAAATGAAATTACTCATTTGATTGTAAAAACTACCCCTTCCCACTATATAAAATAACCTTTTTTTATTTGAAACATGATTAAAAAAACTACTAGACTCCAATGTTACTTGACCCTGGCTGAGATCAAACAAATCAAGTAGTTCCCAGCGCAGTGTCGGAATTTTGAGTAAAATTAGGATATTCAATTTAGAAATGTGATTAGCTTGATAAAACTAACGTGTATTTTAGCGTCTTTTTATCACAATTTGCGAATCAAAACTCCTCTAGCACAGGATTTTTGTTTACTTATTTTTTCCATTTTCGTAGTGACGCCATAGGGTCAAGAAACATATCAACCAAGTATAAAAGGATTAATACTATGAAAATTTTTGAGAATGTGAAGGGTGTCTTGTAAAACCGGCACTTCTAATAATAGTTTTCTAGACCCGTTTTTTAATGGGAAATATTATTTAAATGCTATATGAAGTCAAAATAGTAAAAACTTCAACCAAGAAATACATTGACATAAAAATAAGGCACCACAAAGAAAAAGAGTCATTTGAAATTGGTTTTGAAAAGAGTTTAGTTCGCTTTAAAATAATGAAAAGAAGAAATAATTTTAAAGAAATTATCTTTAACTATATATAAAGACATTTAGGTAAAACTTTCTAAAAATCGGAGTGGCCCTACTTCCTAAATAATTAAATACTAATTATAAATTACATCAACTACACGAGTACTACAACATCATGTCATCGCTAAATATTCCAACTAAAATTATACAGGGTGTATCTGAAATGGTGCAACAAACTTTCAGGGATGATAGTACTCATCAAGACAAACAAGAATTGGTATAGAAAAGGGGGGTCGCAAATGAGTTCTAAGGGGTGAAACCCCGGGGTGAAAATCAGCAAAAAAAACTTGCATATTTGTGCAGAAACTTTCAATTGTTCGATTCCGGCATTTATTACATTCAGCCAATTCCAATACTTTGTATAAAAGTATTATTAAAATGTTAATTTCATTAAAAAACAGACCAATAAATACAACAGGCATGCGTTATAGGTAGATTAAAGTTAAAATTGTTCCTTGGTGAGACTCTTGTTCCTTGTACCATAAAACTAAAAACAACCAACCAACCAACCAACCAACTAGACTCTAGTATTAAAATGTTTTCGTCGTGACATTTTCTTTTGCAATCTATCTACCTACAACGCATGCCTGTTTCATTTGTTGGTATGTTTTTTAATGAAATTAACATTTTCATAAATAATTTAATAAATGCGGAATCGAACAATTGTATCTGTTTCTGCACAAATATGCAAGTTTTTTGCTGATTTTCACCCCTTAGAACTCATTTGCGTCCCCCCTTTCTATACCAAGTCTTGTTCGTCTTGATGAGTACTATCGTCCCTGAAAGTTGGTTGCACCATTTAAGATACACCCTGTATAATATTTATCTCGTCTTCCAAACACTCGCTTTTTAAAAAATCCGAATAACCAAAAGGAATGAATCAGTTCTTTGAACAAAATACTACAATCAGAATCTACAATAGTGGTTCATCCTAGAAAGATCCATTTATTCCAGCATACTCAATCACTATCTACAAACGATACTCGGTCATCGACAATGGCGGCGGCCAGAAAAAACACAACGAGTCCTTGCACCCTCTACAAAGGGCCCAGAAAACTCACCCAATAACCTAATGAACGATTGTCAGTACCTGCTAATCTTCTGAACAATCACCAAGTAGCCGTTTGGGCATCCTGCGTCCCCAGAGACAATGATATTAATGGTGCTTTGCTTGGAGTTTTGCGATTGGAGTTTTCTTGGCGCAACTGGGAAATCTCCAGCTCAATCGCAGAAAAGGGACAATCTGAAATTATTGGGGATTCTCTTTCATGCAGTGGGAAATATTTAGCTTTTTGTAATTTTTTTATGGAGAGTTGTCAACGGGGCGGTTAAAGGAATTCGATATGGTAGATTCTGGTTTGAGGTTATTTGATAATCGATACAATTATCGTGAATGGTCGATGAAGAGCGAGATCTCAATTATTTAGTTTTAAAAAGTGTTAATGAGTGGTGGAAAATATTTATCGAACTAGCTAATTTAGGATTGTGAATAAATACGTGGGAATTAAATGGATGTTTGGAATAGTAAATATAATTAATATATTAGATGATAATAGAATGTTCTAAAAATATGCATTGAAAACGGAATGACTCAAATGATTTTGCCATTTCTTTTTTTTAATTTATTCTTTAAACATCTCTAATTATTTTAGATATTATCTTGTAAAACGTTGTCCCGTTGAGTAACCTGGTTTGTCATAAAATGTACATTTTGTCCCCTTGAATAATAAATATTTCTATGGTAATGATTTTGCAATTAAGTATCATTATTTTATATCTCTTAGAGGTTATCATTTTATGTTGTCATCATATTATTTGGTTTTCAGTTAACTTTATAATGATAGTAATTAATCTTCTACTCACAATGATTAACATCATTATAACTTTGAGTTTAATTCCTTTTATGTTGTCAGAATTAATTAAATCGCTTAGAAACTTTTCAAAGAATCTGATAAACATATTCAACCATTTGCGATTCCAGTTGGAGTAAATTCTTTTAGACTATTTAACCTTTTACAGGCCGAATTCAGATCCCGGTATATTTTAATTAACTTTTTTACATAAAATACCTTCTAATGGTTCAATTGAGAGAAATTATTAACATGAAGGCGGTAAAAAAATTTTAAGTGTGATTTTCACCATGTTCCCAATTGGGAACATTGGCCACTTCCGACTATACTTCGACCGGGGAAACAAGCGTAGACTCAAATGATAAACAAATCAAATAAAACCCAAATTTTGAGGAATAACTAACAAAATCAACCTAAATTATAGTTTATCTTTGTGTTTAAGCTGCAATTTTATAGAAATTTCAGAAATTTGAAAAAAATTTAATCGCAATTTCATGTGACACACAAGCAAAATACCAAAATTTTATATCTTATGTAAGCGAATTTTATACACTGGCCTTAAAAATACAAGGTTAAATTTCAGATATCTAAAACAAATAAAATATATATGAGGGATTAATTAAATTTAATTTTCCTATCATCGAAAGCCAAGTTTTTATTTTACTACACCCAAGAAAAATATTGAAATTATTGTACATTTATAAATAGGATTTAAAATGGATTATAATAATTTGTACAAAAATAATGATCAAACATTTGAGTAATGAATGAAATAATTGGTTTTTGAATGTAGCATTAATGCATTTATAAGAAAATTTCACTGTCATTACTAAATAGTCTGAAACATTGTATCCTTATTATCTTATACAAAACGCATTTTGGATCCCATATTTTCGAAATTTATTTCTTATGGATAATAAATAACACAATACCAGACGTATTAAGCTACTAACCTTTCATTTTTACTTGAATAAATTCTCTGTGATAAGTTATTAACTTTGGAAGCCAACTTATTCAATGTTTATACATATTCATCATTTCTCTGAACAAAATCGTAGATTCAAACGAAAAAAAACCAAAACAAAACAATCAAAACCAAAAACGAACTAGCTACTTCTTTTCTGAAAGGGAATTCCCTTTTAAGCAATTATATAAGCTTTTTATTACTTTGCGAAAAGAAATACTCCCGTTCTACTGAATTCTACAATACAACGCCATACTACAAACTCGGGTTTCCCGTGTATAGCGGCGACAGGCCAATGTTCCCAATTGGGAACATGCATGTTTCGCAAGCTACTACAAGCGTGTTTTAATAGTTATTAATTATACTGAAGATATCTATTTAAGGTAAGTCTTTTCCAATATCCTTACCAAATTTTGGAAACTTGGGACAATATTTCGATTTTTCATGAATTATTTTGTGTACCTCTATCAAAAAGCGTAAAAATGCCCTATTTTAAGATTTTTTGTATTTTTTTCTCATAAAGATAGCAACTTCGTTTGAGTTTTAAAAAATCAAGTCATCTTTCAACTTTACATGGTAAAACTTTCAACAGTATACTGATAGTAGTTATTTTTTCATGAATTTTCAAACACGATGTTCCCAATTGGGAACATTGGCCTGTAAAAGGTTAACAAAGTTAATAAACATCATATCAATTCCTAAATTTGTTTTTCTTCAAACCATTTAAGACTCTAATTTGTTCTGAGGCATAAGCTATCCATGCTTTAAATTAAAAAATAATGAAATTGAAACATAATAAAAACCTAATAAATGAACAAATGAAAATTATATTAAAATAACATCTAAAATAAGAAATCATGAAAAGCATTTCACCAAAGGGATTTCACGTCTATATATTATTTTTTAGAGAGTACCAAATAATTCAAAGAAAATGCACTTTCGGGGTTGTTTTAAAGAGAATCCGCTCTAGTCGAGAATCCAATGCTCTTTCCATTCACTGGGAAGAGTTCAGGGTTGCGAGGATTTGGTACAGCTTACAGAAAGTTTATTTGTGTCTCCTGTCTTTTCTGACAGTCTTAGCACAAATAAAGTTGTTTTTGAAAATATGCTTAGTTCTCTTAGAATCTTTATTATTTTTACTAAAGATGCTAATAATATTTGAAACTTCCTTTGTGCGTTAATGCCAAAGTTGAAAATTTTTAGATGTATTGAAATCATACTCTTATTTAAATACATACTCTTATAATCTTTATTCTTTTTATTACAGACGCTAATAATATTTGAAACTTCCTTTGTGCGTTAATGCCAAAGTTGAAAATTCAAAAGATACATTTGAAGAAATTACATTTGAATGTAATTGTTATTTTATTGAACAAAATAAAATAAATATTAAAATAAGCAAAATTGTTTAAATGCTTATATCATTTAAAGACTGTAGCATTCTAAGGCTAGATGAACATATCGCTTTTTTCGGCATTTCGCGCGACGTGATTGACGCGTTCTGATTTAGCCATTTGTAGTTTGACAATAATGCTGTCATTATCGAAATTTTTACTGTCGCATTTTAAAGACACATATGAAGTACAAATCTTTAAATATTTTATATAAGTTAAATATAATAAATTGAAATTTATTTCTACCCTTAACGGTGTTCCCAAAATTGACCATTTTTCATTGCTTTTGGCAATTTTAGTTCACTAACTCTTTAGAATTTTTTTCGTAACACACCCAAACCAGGGTTAGTTTGAATTGCCTTAGAGAGTCTTCTACTATATCCACAATATATTTGGCCCATGAGTTTTGAATCACCTTGTATATTAATTACTATATGAAAATTATTAAGTAGAATACTGCTATATGTATAACTAAATAAAAACAAAGATACACTCTGCAATCACACCTCTGCTTCAAATAATTACTTGTTTTAAAGCAACCTATTCGAAATGTTCTCTCTTCCATGTGAAAAAAACCAAAATTATTCTAAAAAACAAGCTAAGCCGTTAAACTGTCAAAGTGGATTAGAACTAAGTGGTCATCAGGGAATTTTGTCTAGAAGTGTAAGCCATTGCAGAATTTATGAAGTCATGCGGGTTACCTGATTGCAAAGATTTATCTAATGAAACTGATACTTTTCAATTGTTTGAGACTCTAAAGCAAAATTAGAGTATTTTTAGTCAATAAATCAGTGAAACATGGGTTAGTTTTAAAGGATGTAGTAGGTGAGTATTTAAGGGGAAAGAGTTCACTTAAGATCTAAAATGAGGTAATCTTTTTTCTATTTCAATGTTTTAACTTATAAAAATATCATTGATATTAACATTAATCTAACTAAATAACTTTAACATTTAAGTGATTAAAATATTTTTATGAAAGTTATCTTTCAAAACGCATTAGAATAAAGCAATTATCAAATTAATCTTCCCAGTAAACATTTATATTGCACTTCACACCTATAAAAATTTGCAATATCAAATTATGCAAAAGAAATTAGCAACAAAAAAGTAGTTTACAAAGTTATAAAATATATGATTAGGATAAAACGTGTCCAAATATTATGCTTGTTATAACTTAAAATTTTCTGTTCAAAGCAAACACACGTTCTACTTATGCATAGACCTTTACCATTTACGGAGTGAGATTTTCAAATATATCACTTAAATAAAAAAAACTAAAATAGATTTAAATATCTTTAAAACTGTTAGTAGGTTTCAAAAAATGTATAAACGAAAGCATTAAAAATTATTGAAATTATTCTGAGTAAAATTAAGATGCTACTTATGAATTTAAAATATGGCTTATAATAACCACTCAAAAAGAAATTAACTCAACTCAAATTACTATGCCTAAAAAAGTTGAAAGTTCAGTTCTAAGTTTTAGATTTCAGGCCTGATGCTGTTAGGGAAAATTGGCAATCAGGTATTTAACTTTCTATTGCAATGTAATTTCAATGTAATTTAATTATTGCAATGTAAGTATTTTTTTATAATGAACCGTAGTTCAAAAGGACAAAAACGAGTAGAAGAGTTATAAAATAATTAATATTGTTTTTTATTTTTTCAAAATGTTACAAAAACATGTATACTGTTACTCGGCCGTTGATTATTCATCAAAGATACTGGAAATAATGAGGTTTTTTAAATTTTATAATTCACACTACGTGTTCACTTTGTGCAAAGCAAATTAAGCGAAACCCATTTGCTCCAATGGAAAAATAAAACAATTCGTATTTTTAGTTAATTGAAGTCTGGAAATAAATACAGGGAATTTGTAACTTCTAAGTAAAAAAATCATATTTTTTTTTATCTTTTCATTCCCAGAAATATGTTCATTTGCATTTTCTTAAATTTTATTTATAGGTAAATAGCTAATGTCAAAATAACTCAGCATTGGTTAATAAATCCTACCAAAGGTTTCATTTTTAATAAGTTTGCATGTTTTTAAGACTTTTAAAAATACACCGTTGCTTTAAACTATTAAAATAAAAATATGCAAACAGTAATCCGTTTAAATTGAATGTATGTATTCTATAAAAACAGTCGAAATTTATTTAATGCAACTCATTTTTACAATATCTCTTTGTATTTATTTTTGTGTTTTTTAAAGGTATTTTTATAAATTGTTATCATGCTTAAAGTTATTCCGAATTCATGTATTATAATCTTATAAATCTTGTAAACAGAAAAAAATTGGTAAAAAATATATGATGAAAATTTCACAAATTTATAAGTTTTTTGGATGTTTCAGATTTCACTGCCTTTTTTATTTGAAAAATAAATAAATATCAAATCAGAAAATTATGTTTTGTAACTTTAAAAATTGCAACGATTTAGATTTTGATCATTTTGAAATGAATATAATTTTTATATAGACCACAATCTGGATATTCTTAAGTAGTGTATGTGAAACTAGTGTTTCTTTGGTTTTGAGTATGCCCTAATAATTAGTAAAAACACACTTCGACTCTATTGATACATACAAATACAAATACAAATTAAGTCGACCAACTACAGGCGTAAGCCCAACAAGGTTGGTCAACTCTTTTTAACCCAAACTTACAATCATCATTATCAATCATCGTTTTATTTCAATTAGAGTTATGTCATGGTTGTATGTATGTAATTATAGTAATAGTAGTATAGTATAGTAGTATATGTAATTATTATTATTTTTTTAATCTAAGAAATATATAGAGGAGAGAAGGGTATTATGGAATAGTCGGGTAATAAGGAACACCTGAGTTTCTGCTCCCCCTCTTCCTGCCATCACGTGGCAATGTCACAAAAGTCTTAAGAAATCCCCCATGGTGCAGTGCGCAAAAAATTTAGCTTCTTGTTGTTGTCTGATCAGTCGCAGCAAAACAAAGTGTGTTTTAGGATTTTCGAAAGTTTTTGACGGTAAATGTTCAAACCTTTTAACCTACCAGTAACTATGAGACTTTGATTTTGTTGTTAAGCATAATGTACACTAAAATATCAGTAGTTTCTAATACTGCAGTCGTTTTTTAGCTATCCATGTTTTATCGGTCAGTATAAGGGTTCATAGTACAAGATGACATGTCGGGTATTATGGAATACCGAGTATATGACTGTACTGGAGCAGAAAAAGACGATTATATTTGTGACTATTGTAAATAGACTCATGAACAAAACTATTTGAACGTAAATTGTTAAATATATTTTTATTGTTAAGATTAACTATGTTCTCTAAGGTTTAATTAGTTTACAACAGCTGTAAATCCAACTGTTCCATATTACCCGACTGTTCCATATTACCCTCCATTTGTAACTTTTTCTTAAAGTACATTTTTTATTAAAAAAATAAATGCTGATTTATCTGACCACTGGCCCTTCATTGTCATTATTTATAGTATGTACTTAAAATGATTCGGCGGATTTTTATTAAAAACCAATAGAGTTACTCATAAAAATATAAAGGGTGTTCCATAACATCTTCCTCTCCTCTATATGACAATCTTCTATTTCGTTTATATGGCTTTTGTATTTACGTCAATCAATATAATATATACTGCGTAGTTTTATTCTGTAATAAATATAAATATAAATAGACACTGATGTTTAACATATTTAACCTTTGCATTAACGAAGATGAGAAGATGGTGATTTTAACTGTGATTTACGAATCAGCCGATTTCCAGCACTCTCATTCTGCAATCTAAGAAAATGAATTGATCTATCGTTTATGACATAACCACCCTTCATCAGTGGCATTGATTAACTAGACGCAATCAAGAAAATCTAATTTAAACGGAGGCATATAATAAGGCGATACTTAAAATAATATAATTCGCCAATCCAAGGCATTTTGATTGAAATGCCCAAGTCTTTGTGAATTGAATATTACAAAAACATGGCGGCATCGGAATCGTTTTTCTCGATGTCCTCTCATACAAAAAATGATGAAAATAACTTTCTTTAAGTTTGAAAAGGAAATGGCGATGAACTTTTGGAAAACATTTCGTTAATTACATTTTTAGAAAAAAATGTGTTGCATTATTAAAAAGTCGAAAATCAAGAAAATTCTCATTCTGATCTGAGTCATAATCCAAGGAAATTAATGACGTCTGTTTTTTTAACTCGAAAGTAGCATTTTTACTTTCACAATGAGATCCTTTTGAATCTCATTTGTGCTGTTAGCTACAAGGATAAAAACCTGCTTGCTTTATTTCTCGTAGCATCGTTTTTTCCTCATTACTAGCGAGCAGTATCTGATCATAATATGAAATGCTCCTCTGATTATAAAAGTTATTTTTTTTGCAAACTTCGAACTTCTTAGCCCGCAGTGAGTTAAGCCTAATGGCGCAGTTTAACATCCCCTACCCATGTTTTCGTAGTTGGATACTTATTACACAAGAGTGAAAATCCGAATGCTAGCGAACGAACGCTGCAAAAACACGGGTCTTAAATGAAAATGAGATGGGATATTTTTTGGAACACTATGCCCCTTCTTTTTTGTTGGAGTCAGGCTTATCTTACATTCCGTTCATTTTGTCTTTTTTTATTATTCAGATAGGAGCTGCTTTGCATTCATGTAATAATAATGAGCTTGTAGTCTTAAAATCAAACAGGATGTCCTCTAATGATGGATCAGGTTGTTAAGATTTTCGGAGTACATTACTATTATTTTTCATCAAAAAATAACAAGGAAATCATTTCATTATCCGTGTAAAAATGAATTGAATTACTCGGATATTTCTTTCGAAAATGCATGATTAATTTCACTTATGATATTCTCGTATTATTCTTAATGTTTCAATGATTTCTTGCAGTGATTTGAATTTGTAGTAAAAAAGGATTGTTTGAAAGAACTGTTAAATGTCTCAATCGAAAGGTTTGCAACTCATTCCATGTCATTCGATTTTTTTGTCATTTGTATGAAAGTCGATCCTCCATAAAAATTCAATTCAAGAAAGTCATAAAACGGTCAATGCATATTAACATGTTCATGTGTTTTTACTAGGTCTTTCTGAAAAAAATGTTAAGTAATTTAAGTTATGATATAAATATATACCTATTCAACAAAACTAATAAACTATGCATTTAAGTTTTTTATTTGATAGTTCCTTAGGACACATTTAAATATAAAAAACTTTATACGTTATGTTACAAAAAACTACTGATCTTATTTAAAAATGGATGATGCTTAGAAATTAAAAATTCGTGTATAAGCTATTTTTCAACGAATTAAAATTTTGTGTATGTACTTTTTAATAAATACTGCCTTAAATACCAGAGTATAATATTCTAAAAAGATAAAATATAATCCAAAAATCTATATACCAAGCACGCGTATATTGAGTTTTATATGAAAATAAATGCTGTTTTTACATTCAATTTTTCTAAAAATTAGTTTTGTAATCATTATTTATGTATTGCATGGTATAATCTTACTACTCTAGATCTGAAACACAATCCAAGTGTTTTTCCACCCGAATTGCAACAAAGAACCCTTCAGCTTTTCAGACTTCTCGGTTCCTATCAAGATTGTGTATCCCACAAATACGGATCAGCAGCCCCGCACTTATTGCTAATAGGATATATCAAACAGCAAATACCTCTATTTATTGCCGTTGCTTTTTACAAGCTCCGGGAGCCAAGGGGGACATTAAGCTAATATCGTATTGATATTACGGATATCCATCATTGTTATGTACACAATAAACTTAACCGTTCCGCAGCTTTAAGGATTCGTGCCAGAGGTTGTGCCATTGTGATGGGAATATTTAATGGCAGTTGGATGCGAGTAAGCATGTGTTTTGGGGATGTTAGTTGAGAGAGCTCAAAGAAGAGTAGGAGGCTGAGGGGGAAATGTGAAGGGAATGCATTAAATTTCAAGGAGTCTTGTTTTTGTTGTTACACGTCTGTGTTAATCCCTTTTAGTCTTAGCCCCTCCCATGTTTCCATATGATCCAATGGTAAGCCAGGAGCCTTAGGCGTGAAATGGATAAGTACAGTCGGCTGCAAAAAAATCGTAACAGAGACTATTGTGAGCGATTGGTTGGGGTTAGAAAGATACTGTAAACGCCAATTTCCATGATTTAAAGTCCTCTTTAAAACAAGCTATAATTTAAGTCCTTAAGGGACCGTCTACACATTAAAAGAAGCACCAACTTTTGTTTTTCCTATAGGTGACACCAAATGAATCGTCAGTTTGAAGAAGGGAATAAGTCCAAAAAATGACAAATTGACTTTTTGTGCTCAAAACAATCTCTAAGCTTTGCTCTACACATGGGTGAAAAGAGGGGAACAATAACTAACCCCTATAGGGAGATATCGCCCCTTGAAGTTGTGAAATCGATGTCCATTCATTGTATTTTTTAAGCTAATTTAAAACAAGCTATAATTTAAGTCCTTAAGGGACCGTCTACACATTAAAAGAAGCACCAACTTTTGTTTTCCCTATAGGTGACACCAAATGAATCGTCAGTTTGAAGAAGGGAATAAGTCCAAAAAATGACAAATTGGCTTTTTGTGCTCAAAACAATCTCTAAGCTTTGCTCTACACATGGGTGAAAAGAGGGGAACAATAACTAACCCCTATAGGGAGATATCGCCCCTTGAAGTTGTGAAATCGATGTCCATTCATTGTATTTTTTAAGCTAATTTAAAACAAGCTATAATTTAAGTCCTTAAGGGACCGTCTACACATTAAAAGAAGCACCGACTTTTGTTTTTCCTATAGGTGACACCAAATGAATCGTCAGTTTGAAGAAGGGAATAAGTCCAAAAAATGACAAATTGACTTTTTGTGCTCAAAACAATCTCTAAGCTTTGCTCTACACATGGGTGAAAAGAGGGGAACAATAACTAACCCCTATAGGGAGATATCGCCCCTTGAAGTTGTGAAATCGATGTCCATTCATTGTATTTTTTAAGCTAATTTAAAACAAGCTATAATTTAAGTCCTTAAGGGACCGTCTACACATTAAAAGAAGCACCAACTTTTGTTTTTCCTATAGGTGACACCAAATGAATCGTCAGTTTGAAGAAGGGAATAAGTCCAAAAAATGACAAATTGACTTTTTGTGCTCAAAACAATCTCTAAGCTTTGCTCTACACATGGGTGAAAAGAGGGGAACAATAACTAACCCCTATAGGGAGATATCGCCCCTTGAAGTTGTGAAATCGATGTCCATTCATTGTATTTTTTAAGCTAATTTAAAACAAGCTATAATTTAAGTCCTTAAGGGACCGTCTACACATTAAAAGAAGCACCAACTTTTGTTTTTCCTATAGGTGACACCAAATGAATCGTCAGTTTGAAGAAGGGAATAAGTCCAAAAAATGACAAATTGACTTTTTGTGCTCAAAACAATCTCTAAGCTTTGCTCTACACATGGGTGAAAAGAGGGGAACAATAACTAACCCCTATAGGGAGATATCGCCCCTTGAAGTTGTGAAATCGATGTCCATTCATTGTATTTTTTAAGCTAATTTAAAACAAGCTATAATTTAAGTCCTTAAGGGACCGTCTACACATTAAAAGAAGCACCAACTTTTGTTTTTCCTATAGGTGACACCAAATGAATCGTCAGTTTGAAGAAGGGAATAAGTCCAAAAAATGACAAATTGACTTTTTGTGCTCAAAACAATCTCTAAGCTATGCTCTACACATGGGTGAAAAGAGGGGAACAATAACTAACCCCTATAGGGAGATATCGCCCCTTGAAGTTGTGAAATCGATGTCCATTCATTGTATTTTTTAAGCTAATTTGGAATTAAAGTTAATTTTTCTTTCTCCTCATATTCTTTGTGCTTTAAACTAAGTTAAAATAAAATTTTCTCTTAATTACAATGTTTTTCAAACTTTTTTTTATGTAGGGAATGTTTGACTCCATTCATATTCACTCACTCCATTGATACTGCTTTAATAACCCAGTTTCACTATAATTTTGAATTTCATTTGTCTTATTCTTTTTATTTCACCCTTTTGTGGTGTAAACTAAGGAGAAATATAATTTAAATGTGATTTTAAGGGTTTTTAAAGATTTTTTCATCAGAAAAATTTCATAAGGTGTAAGAAGGGAATAAGTCCATCAACTTATTTTGGCTGTAAAATATTTTTGAATACAGTTATATTTGTTTTGATGATTGCTCTGTTTTCTAAATAGGGTTCTGAACTTCCAGTAAAAATTTGGCGGTTATACAATGAAAATTCCATTACTTATACAGTTTTTTCGATTTTCTCAAAACTTGATTTTTGGACTTATTCCCTTCTTCAAACTGACGATTCAAATATTATTCCTGTTTCTGAAAGAGCACCCCCTAAAACCCCCAAAAATCAAGTTTTGTGGTGTTTGACCCACAAACAAAGCCAGGAGTGGGGGTTGAAGTTCGTCAAATTTACGTTGAAATATCGTTCTTTACGTTGATTTCTCGTTTTTGATCCTTACAACCATCAATCCCGAGTGATCAAAATCGAGAATTCAACGTAAAAAACGAGATTTCAACGTAAATTCGACGAACTTCAACCCCCACTCCTGGCTTTGTTTTTGGGTCTAACACCACAAAACTTGGTTATTGGGGGTTTTAGGAGGTGCTCTTTCAGAAACAGGAATAATATTTGGTGTCACCCATAGGAAAAACAAAAGTTGGTGCTTCTTTTAATGTGTAGATGGCCCCTTAAGGACTTAAATTATAGCTTGTTTTAAAGAGGACATTAAATCATAGAAATTGGCGTTTACAGTATCTTTTTAACCCCAACCAATCGCTCACAATCGTCTCTGTTTCGATTTTTTTGCAGCCGACTGTACATAGTTAATGCCATTGATTTTCTCCATCACCATGGAAAAAATTATCGTAATTTTATGCACTATATTTGAAAAAAATGGCGCATATGTTTAAGGGGAGTTAGCACCATAAAATATTTCAATTAAATTAATTTTATGATCTTTTTGATTGATACTTATACGTATAATTCCTTTTTAATCAATGAATAGCACTAAAACTTAATTTAAAGATAGTTTTTATGGTGTGTTTTTTCATAGGGGAAAGAGCAAAATTTCCGAAAAGATATCATTTCTCTGAAACTTTTAAGGGTATTCAAAAACTTATTCAATAAATTAGAGATTTGTGCTTGATTTATGTGCAAAAAAAATCAAGCTAAAAGTAAATATTGAGTGATGAGATGCATATTAAAACTAGTTTGAAAATGTACTTTGATTAGAATGGAGTTACTATGGAGAAATGTCACTCAAAAGGATTACCGAATACACAAAATACTTTTTATTGAGCACATCTTTACACTTTTTATTTGATTTTATATTTTAATAATATTTAATAAATATTGGTTTTTATAATGTTCAAAACCATACAACATTCTGAATTTATTATTTATATTTTAATGTATAAATTTTAAAATTGTTTTTGGCATGTATAAAAAATAGATGATTACAAAAAACCTTATTTTGATAATCAAGGATACTTATGACGCAATTTTACATCACAATATAATGTAAAAACTAGCAGGAGTATTTTTTGCATTTCTTACACTTCTTAAATAGACATAGATTATTGAAAAGTATATAAGATGAATTCTTGGACCGTTTTTTCGGTATCTTCTCTTGTTTATCTGCTTTGTCTCTGCACGAAGATAAACAGTCCCTCCCTTGATTTTCTTAAGTATCCACAAATGTCCGAAATATTTATGAATGTAACTTAAGTGGAAAAATAATTTAAAACGAATAAAAAATGAAATATATTTATAAAGTACGTAATACCCGAGTGAACTAAGATTAATTAGTACCGAGTGAAGGAAACTGTGTTATTTACTACCGTATTCACCGTTAACTTGACCAGCGGTTAACCGAGAGTCAAACCTCTGATTGGTGGAAAACTGGTTTTCCTTCTTCAACGCCCAATCAGAAACTTGACTGTCGTTTAACCACCGGTCAAGTTACCGGTGAATACGGCTGTAGTCATTTGAAATAGGGCCACGGAATGATGATGTCTATTCACTTATCATTTTTAGAAATTAGTTTAATTAGGAAAAATGATTTAAATACTGTTTCTGTATTAAAAGCATCTTTATTCAATAGCAGCTAGCGAGAGAGTGCACATCAAAACTGATAAGCTCAAGGACAACCTTGAGCCGAGACACGTGGGGTCTGATTCATGCATTCACGCTAATACTCAACACCTTCCCTCTTAGGAATATTATTACACATTATTAAAGAACATCAGTTTCTGGATTACATGGAGCTCATTACAAATCACTTTACACTTGACAGTAATTGGATATAAACAAACACACAAAACACTTAACAAGTTACTTTGAGTAGCCGTATCTATCTGGTGGTTTGACAGTTCTTCCTGACCTTGTTACATATGAACCATTATGCCTTGAAACATTTGGACTATTACTCATAACGGATCTATCAAGAATTTTATCTTCTTTTACATTATCATTTCCCTCAATTTCCAAATCAAAGTAGGGTTTATTTTCGAAAGGTTTCAAGTGGAACCCTATTCCTTCTTACGATTCTAGAATTTTGAGTTTTAACCAAATAGCTTCTCGGATTGTTATCTTTTTTAACAACTATACCTCTTTCCCATATTTTACCATTACGAATTAAAACATTCTGATTTACATACAAATCACTTAATAAATTAGCACTTTTATCATAATACCGTTTACTGATATTTTGCTTGTTAATAATTTTTCTTTAACATTTAACTGAACTTCAGGCTTTAACAGATCTTTGTTAATGGGAATTTCAGTTCGAACCCTTCTACTCATCAAAGCTTGGGATGGGGAAAATTCTGTATTTATAATTGGGGTATTTCTATATCCCATTAGGGCAGAATAAATATCCCTATTTGACTCATAGCATTTTTTAATAATACTTTTAGCAATTTTAACACCAATTTCAGCTTGTCCGTTAGATTTGGGATATCTAGGACTACTATTTATGATTTCGAAATCCCATTCTTTAGAGAATATTTTAAATTCTAGAGAATTAAAAGGCATATTATCTGCAACCAAATAACGAGGTATACCATGAGTACTAAATATTACTTTCAACTTATCAATTATTTCACTAGCTTGTTTGTTTGCAATAGGAACTATTTCTAACCATTTTGTTAAATAGTCCATTAGAACAAAATAATCATTTTTACCAAATTCACAAATATCACACCCAACTTTTTCAAAAGATAAGGACATAATTTCATGGGATATTAGTGGTTCTTTACAATTTTTAGAACTATACTTTTCACAAACACTACATCTAGAAATAAGCTTTTCAATGTCATCTGACATACTAGGCCAATACAGTGTTTCTCTGGCTCTCAATTTAGATTTTTCCATACCAAAATGACTTTCATGAATTTTACAAAGCATTTCCTTTCTTAATTCTACAGGAACTACAATTTTACCATTTAAAAATACAATATTATCTTCAACAAAGATATCACTTCTTAATTTGAAATAAAATCTTACCTCAGCAGGTACATCTTTTTTATCACTAGGCCATCCATTTTTACAAAAAGACATTATGACATTTAATACTGGATCTCTTACAGTACACTTTTGAAATTGTTTTAATTTACTATCAGTTACCTGTATGTGTCTAATAGTTTTAACACAATGAACAATTTCTCTTAAAAAATCATCTTCATCACATTCATTAATATAAGATCTAGATAACAAATCAGCTACATACATGTATTTTCCTGGAACATATATAACATCAAGATCATATTTAAGAAGTTTAAGTTTCATTCTTTGTAATCTACTAGACATTACTTTTACAACATCTTTTTTATGAATAGATACAAGAGGTTTATGATCAGTATGCACAATAACTTTTTTACCATAAATGAAATTGTGAAATTTTTTAGTAGCAAATACAATACTTAGGTATTCTTTTTCTATTTGATCATAATTTTGCTCTGGTTCTGACAGGGCTAGTGAAGCAAAATTTACAGGTTGACCATCTTGAAGCAAACAACATCCTAATCCACTTTTAGAACTATCACATTGCAAGGTAATTTCTTTATTTGAATTAAAATTACCAAGAACGGGTACTTTACTTATTCTATTTTTTAACTCATCAATAGCTTTATTATGAACTGACAACCAATCAAAATGAACAGAAGTTTTAAGTAACTCTCTTAAGGGAGCTGTAACTTCTGACATATTAGGAATAAACTTTCTTAAATAGTTAACCATGCCCAAAATACGTTGAAGTTCTTTTTTATTACTAGGGGCCTCTAAGTTCATAATAGCTTTAACATGTTCAGGATCATGTTTCATACCACATTTATTAAAAACAAAACCAAGATACTTAACTTTATTTACACGATACTGTAACTTTTTTAGGATTAAATTTAACATTTAATTTTCTTGCTCTGTCGACAACCTTATTTAATATTACATCATGGTCTTTTTCATTTTCAGCACATATCAACATATCATCAAAATATATTACAACACCAGGAATATCACCAAAATTTTTTTCATGATACTTCTGAAAAATTTCAGGAGCTATACTTATTTCAAAAGGAGGTCTGTTAAATTCATAACATCCAAAAGGGCTATTAAATTTACACAATTCACTAGATTTGTCATCAAGTTTTATTTGATAAAACCCATCTTTTAAATCAAACACAGTATAAATTGATTTATTACACAATTTAAGAATCAATTCTTCAACAGTAGGAATTAAATAATACTCTCGTTTAATAACTTTATTAAGATCCTGGGGATCTAAACATACTCTGATTGAACCATCTGATTTTTCAACAATTACTAAATTATTAACCCAGCCTTCAGGGCTATCAACTTTACTTATTATACCATCTTTTTCAAGCAAACACAATTTATCTTTTAATTTAACTTTTACAGTTTCAGGTATCCTTCTAGGAGGCTTAACAATAGGTTCAACACTTTCATCAATTTTAATGGAACATGTAGTATTAAATGTACCAGTGCCTTCAAATAAATCAATATTTTTATCAATAAACGTATTTTTACATGAAATTTCAGCAGTATTTACAACATGTTTTTTAATAAGACCAAGCTCTACACAGCTAGTTAATCCAAGTAATGGTTTAGAATAAATCTTGCTATCAACAATAACAAATTCCAAAATTTTAGTTACATTATTAACACAACATTCTAAACTTACAATACCAAGTGGTTTAATTTTAGTACCACCAAAAGCTTCCAATATCATATTAGTACATTTTAATTTATTTTTACACATAACAGTATTAAACAAATTATGCAGTAGTATATTAACAGCTGCACCTGTATCAAGCTTAAAAGACACATTTTTTCCACATTCCTTAATCACTTGTGTCCAACATGAATTTATGCTGTTAGAGATATTATTTATCTCTAGACTTTCGGTTACCTCACTGACTCTTTTATGATTAAATGGATTAAATTGGCAGCCAACTGAAAAATGTCCCAGTCGATTGCAAGAGTTGCATTTCTTACCATAGGCCGGACAATTTCTTTTAGAATGAGTAGTGTTGCACTTTTTACCCAAGTAAGTCAATGTGTCCTTAGGATACAATGTCACGCGTTGGTTATGATGATCAGTTCGAAGCTTGAATTTTTCTTTAGGTTTTGGATTTGATCTTTTTTTAAGTATGTCCAGTTCCGGATGCACTATCGCGCACTGTTTTTACTAACCTCCGCAGCACGACAGATCTCAATAGTTTTTTGTAAAGTCAACTCACTTTCCCGTAGCAATCTCTCGGTAAGGGTTTTATCCAGAAGTCCAACGACGATTCTACCACGAATTAAGGTGTCCGCTAAGTCCCCGTACTCACAATATTTTACTAACTTTCTTAATTCCGTAAAAAATTCATCAAAAGGTTCATGTTCCTTTTGATTTCTGCTATGGAACGTATATCTTTCTATTACGACGTTCCTTCGAGGATTTGCGTATTTTTCAAATTCCTCTAAGACCAAAGAATAGCTTTTTCGTTGTTCCTCATTAAGGGGAAATGTATTGAAAAGCTCCACGCCATCTTCACCGATGCAGTTTAGCAAAATAGAGACTTTAACGTCATCAGCTTTTTCGCAATGTTCACCAGCTTTCATGAAGATCTCGAAGTTCTGGATGAACCTTCTCCATTCAGCCGCAACGTTTCCATTTAAATTAAAACTTTTAGGAACTTTTAAAGATTCCATAACTCGTGTAGTTTTTACTTCAGTAAAATTACTATCATCAACGGTTCTTCCATTTTGGCTGTTAGACTGCGCCATGTATTAAAAGCATCTTTATTCAATAGCAGCTAGCGAGAGAGTGAACATCAAAACTGATAAGCTCAAGGACAACCTTAAGCCGAGCCACGAGGGGTCTGATTCATGCATTCACGCTAATACTCATATACAACAGTTTCTTCAATCTACCCTGTTTCGAAGATTATCCTCTGGCTAAGAACCTAAAATTTGTAAAAAAAGAAATACAGTTATTTATGATAAACAATAATTTATTAGTTTGAGGCCTCTGGTATTTGATACATAATCTATTTTTATCCATACTCTTGGTCTATATGTAAAAATTAGACAATAAAAAATTTTTGAAGCTTAAGTATAAATAAAGCAAATATCGAGTGATATTATTACTAAATCAGAGATAATTAGAAAGCGACCAAAAGACTTATATGAAATTAGAAACTCTCTACTTTTAGATCACTCTATTTTTAAACTTAATTCGCCATGTTTCCTGCCTTTAAATATAAACTGATTTGATAAAAAGAAATAAAAAAAGCATAAAAAGCCCTTAGTATAAAAGATTAAAATCTTAGTTTCTATTTTACTCTCTGACTGAGACTAAAAAAATGACATTTACGAAAGAAATACCTTCACTCCATATTATATTTCTAAAAACGTCGGATTTTAAAAAAGAACTATTTCTCAAAGCAAATTAAATTATTTATCGAATTGAGGGAAGATTTTTTTTCATTGTGTCTCTCAATTAAGGTTATTTTTACCCAAAAATTGAATCAATTGTACACAGTTTCTACGCTCATTCTGTTTATCGAATTACAAGAAAGAAAGATGTTTCATTTGAGTAAGTTTCTTTTTCTTTTTTTTGATATTCTGTATTTGCGCTTCAGAAATAAAGTAAATGCTAATCTTTGAAGGAATTAAGGAAGATTTTACTACCTAATATAAAACTAGAAAATTATTTGAAATATTTTGCCTGTTCCTTTTCAGTGAAATCTTCGTATAATGTTTTTTTTTACACAAAACACTTTTTCGAACGTGAATATTCAGGTATACATCCTTCTGATGCCACAAATGTGTTTTTTATTTGTCATAAAAAAGGAAATTTATTCATATTTTTATTCTTCTATTGTTATTTAAGAAAAGAATGGGCAATAACAGCATTTTTGAAAACAGAAAAATGCATTTTTCCAGTAAAGAAAATAGATCTAAGCCCAAAAATCGACATGAAAAGTTTCAAAAAATTTAGTTCATTAAATATTTTAAAATTAAAATCCACAAGCCTTTTGTGTTTCTATTGGATTCACAAACTGATTCGGCCTTAGTTGAAAGTGAAACCCAACGATGACTTTGAATTATTTCAACGCGTAAAGCATTGTTTAAAATCTATATGATTTTTAGCACGTCAAATTTTAAAATTTGACGTTTTCGCACCTTTTTTTAAAGTGAAACTTTGAAATGAAATTTAAAAAAAATAATCAGAGTAATTTAAAAATTTTGCGTGTATATTCTGCTCTAGAGTACCTCTATCGAATTAAAAAAAATAAATGCGGGTATTGCCCACTTTTTATATTTAATCTGACTGTATTTTTCTGGTGTGAATGCTTTTTTTCCTTCGATATTATTCTTTTAAAGCGATACAGAGAAAATAATTTAATGAGGAAGTTGCATGATTTTTTTAATTTTTTTAATCAATTCTTCTTGCAAAAATAAGCAACTACCCAAAATGTGAGTGAAAATGTTCTTTGATTGCCAAAAAAATTAACAAAAATTCACTTTTTAAAAGAGTGAGAAAACGCCAAGAGTTTGGGATCATCGATAGTGAAAAGATAGTGTGTAAAGTTTCAGTCCCCTAAGTTAACTCTAGGGTTTGCCTGTAGAGCCCCAAAGTTTGAAAAAGTGGAAAAAATGACCAATTTTCAGAATTTTTAAAAATTATATTTTAAGATTGATACTGCGATAAAACTGGTTCAGATGTGTCACTTAGAACTTATTTAGATGGAATATATTTATTCATGTGTATTAACTGCACCATATAGCCCCTATAATTTAAGATTAAAACGTACTACTTAGGGACGTTGCACTTGCCAAAGCTTATAATGCACTACCGGTGGACGAAATGAATTAAATTTGAATTTCTTCTAAGGAACTCCCTCAAATGATGTCATTTGGTGCTAAATCGATATTATAAATTATAAACCATTGAAATAACCATAATGAGGTCTTCCACTGAGCTTTTAATGTAAAAAGTGATTTTCTTCAAAATTTCTCTTTTCCAGCTGATCAAACCCAAAATTTATATTAAAAAAGAGGGTTGCACTTTTTTAGATACCAAACACTGAAACCCTTATAAGGGTTTCATTTTAATAAGTAAAATTAAATTTAAGCTCCACAGATCAGAAATGACATGGATATTTCCTATACCAGACGTTAAAATTGATTTTCTTTTTACAAAGTTAGGAAAATAGTTTAATGCTTGTGAATCTTGGTTGAAATGTTAAAGAAAGAAGTTTTGAATTACAATTTTCCCCTAATACGTTAAAAGGAAGTAATTTTCCAAACTTGAAAAAAGAAAATCGATTTTAACGTCTGGTATAGGAAATATCCATGTCATTTCTGATCTGTGGGGTTTAAAATTCAATTCTACTTATTAAAAATGAAACTCTTATAAGGGTTTCAGTGTTTGGTATCTAAAAAAGTACAACAACCGTCTTTTTTAATATAAATTTTGGGTTTGATCAGCTGGAAAAGAGAAATTTTGAAGAAAATCACTTTTTACATTAAAAGCTCAGTGGAAGACCTCATTATGGTTATTTCAATGGTTTTTATAATTTATAATATCGATTTAGCACCAAATGACATCATTTGAGGGAGTTCCTTCGAAGAAATTCAAATTTAATTCATTTCGTCCACCGGTATAGTGCATTATAAGCTTTGGCAAGTGCAACGTCCCTAAGTAGTACGTATTAATCTTAAATTATAGGGGTTATATGGTGCAGTTAATACACATAAATAAATATATTCCATCTATATAAGTCCTAAATGACACATCTGAACCAGTTTTATCGCAGTATCGATCTTAAAATATAATTTTTAAAAAATCTGAAAATTGGTCATTTTTTCCACTTTTTTCAAACTTTGGGGCTCTACAGGCAAACCCTAGAGTTAATTTAGGGGGCTGAAACTTAACACACTATCTTTTGGGACCAAAAGGAATGGGAAAATCCCTGGGGAGCAGGGTTTTTTGAAAAAAGGCTTTTTTTTGAGACACCCTACTTAACATATACGTGGGTTTAACAAACTAATAATATTTCTAAATTGGTGTGCTTAATTTCACTCGAAATTCAGACACCGCGCTGAGAAGTACTTTCTTTGCTTGCTCTCAGCAAGGGTCAAGTAACGTCGCGGTCTGGCTTCATTATAATAAACACACAATCAGTACAATAACCAAAATGATATACACAATCTCAATTCACTTTTCATTTTAAGAGTTTGCTTGAAAACATGGAAATCAGCTCCACCCTAAAACTTTTTTTTCCAATGGGCGGGTACAACTGGACATTATCCATTTACCACTGAAATGCCCTAAGGAGTACCTACTTAGCGTTACCCAGCGAGCACCTGTGGACCGAAGCCACGGAGGTGAGGTACTGTTGCCCGCGCCACACACATTCACTTGCACAACCCCTTTTTACAGGGGGGCCACATTCATTCATCACACTAGGACAGAAATTAACATCCATGCCAAACGGGGATTCGAACCCCGGACTTACGGCTTCGCAGTCAGATACGCTAACCACTCGGCCAGCACGTCGGCACCCTAAAACTTACTCTACCCACCTTTTACTCATCCATGCTATACCAATATCCCACAACGTTAGGACTCACAACCACACACAGACATGAAACGATGCCATCTCTGAACCCACCGGTTTCAAGGAGATATAGCCAACGTCTTGTGTTCATGCCCACTCAGGCATACTTCCAAAGCCCGTGGCTCAAGTCAGATGTCAAAGCACTTGGAGTTGTGGAGTGGGAGCCGGTCGGAACTCAGTGTTAAGTCTACCTGACTCTCTGTAACTCTCGAAATATACGTCAGTGCTTAGTTGGCTCTGCGGTGCTTGCGGTTATGTAATGAGGTGAAGGGAAACAGGTGAAGCTAGATGGTATTTGTTTGGGTTTTATGATAAAAGCATTTTGGCATCAAAAATAACTACATTCTGATTGCTAATGATTTTGAAGGAGGGGGAGAATGCAAACGGCAAGAGTACTTTTGGTTATTAAAGGTTTAAGATGTAAGTTGATTGAAGGGAAATTTATGTGCTTAAAAAGTGCACTGTGTAAAAGTTAAAATAATAATTAAGATTTATTTTATTACATTACATTTGACCGAGTATTGTACATAAAAGCTAAGATGCAGTGCAATAAAAATTATCACACTAATAAAACAAGCACACGTAAAAACAGTTAAGTTTTTCATTAACAAATGTTACGGTTGATAGGATAAATCCATGGATTATGCTTAATCCTCAACAATATCGGTGAAAGTAATATTTGAATATTAATCACCTTTAGCGGTGGTTTTACAAAGTCCCCGACTCTTATCGGGGAATGTGATAAATTCTGATTATTTTGTTATAGCCAGGGTGTCTTTCTAAATATTTTCATATAAGGGCTGTTCGTATATATAACATAACCTCTTAAGAGGGCGAGGATTTGCTATCACCTAACTCAGTTTTTAATTCCATAACTTCTTAGTTTTTACAACATATTTCATATGTATTATTTTTTAAAACAAAGGAATATAGGATATCGGGTTTGTTTAAATATAGCACTAAAAATACATTTATCGAAAATGTTTTGCAACTTACAATTATAAATTAACTATACTCTTTCTTTCAAGTATATATCAAAATATCAAGTTAGTTGTTTAATTGATATTTTGTACTACTATTTATATTCTGTTAAACTTAGGAAAACATTGATGATTAATGGATTTTTTTTGCAAATAGAATTTATATCAATCTATATTTTCAAGGAAGTTACTTCAGCAAATTACCCAGTGATAATTTGATTTTTCTCACATTTTTTTGCCCGTAACACAGCTTATACCCAGAAATGTTTAATTCGGTTCAAAATGCTACTTAACCTTCCTACCCCTTTGGGGTCTTTTTCGACCCCAGACGCACTTTGACGCTTGATATCTCCCATGCATTTTTGTTTTGACAATTTCCGATGCTACTATTCCTTAATTACGCAAAGTTTTACAATGGGTAAAAATTTTGGAGTTATTATTCCATTTTTAAGTGTCTTGGGAGAAATAGTCACATATTCCCCCTCTGGGGTCTTCTGAGACCCCAGCCATGAATGGCGGTAAAACGGTATCAAATAAAATTTAGTATTTTATTTTTTGTTGTATTATAGATAAAAAAAGGTTTGCATGTTTGTTTAGAACGTTTGGAGAAATATTAGAAAGATATTTTCGTAGAAATTGTCATTTTTTTTACAAAAAGAAGATTGCGGCTAAATACATTGAATCACTCGCTATTTCTTAAATTTTTTATTCACATTCTAAGAAAAATATGCTATTTATAGAAATCTTTTGAGTATCTAACAGTTGCAGCAAAAAAAACTCAGACAACTGTCGCCATTCTTCCTGTTGAACACATTCTTTACAAAAACAATATAAATTCATGGTTGATTGTAAATAGGTTTTTATATTCAGTCTTCTTTGAAAAATAAGAATGCTTTCAAATATTTATGAGTGTTTACGGAAGTCCAGAATGTGATTTCGAAGAATTATCAAGAAAAAAACCAATTTTATGTTAAAACTTACATAAGCAAGCGAGATACTGATTTCACTAAGAAATCTGAACCGATCATTTTTTTTGTATTATTTCAATTTTAAAAAGAAGAATCCAAACTTTACATGTTTCATAATACTAAATAAATTAATCTGGGGTGACAGGTAGCTGATAATGCAGAATAGAGAATCTATGCAGCTTCATAAATCGTTTAAAATAAACTACTAAATTCTACCCGTGCAAGACCGGGTATATCAACTAGTATGCTTTAAACAGTGTGATTATAAATATTTTAAGTAAAACAACTTCAATGTAGTTCATTTCTGTAATTTAATTCTTGTTTGAAGGTCCAGATGTTATAAAAAACGTGTATCAAAAGAAACCCAATTAAGCCGTAATAAGACGAAAAAAATGAGAAAAATACCAAAAAAATTGGATAAATTATTCTGAAGCATCTTTCTAGAAATAAAAAATTACAATTCTTCTCCATTTAAGGAATTTTTAACCTTTATTAGAGTCATAGGCATGTTTTACGCATGGGGTCCTCAGAGACCCCACGAGGGGAATATGTGACTATTTTTTCAAGAGGGTAGGAAGGTTAAGCAATATATGAGCTGGTTGGGATGAAAGTGGTCTAAGTCCACTGAACTTCGTTTTGTGTAATTGAAGGTTTTCTAAAAACATCTCTAAAAAAATCAGGATTGCTTATATTTTTACTTTCTGGGGTGGATTTGTCTCTAGTCATGGATACAATTTTTGCTGCGGAACAACTTTTATCAAATTTCAACTGAAAGTGCTTTAAATTGACTTTAATGGACTTAGACCACTTTCATCCTAACAGATTGTCGGGTTTCGGTACGAAGAATGTTGTTGGAATGGTGTTGGGATGTAGTAAATACGACTTCACGGGCGACTGGTTTGCACAAATTTGATTTTATTGTTCTGTTCCATTGATTTTGATGCGTAGTTTACGAATATTTTAGGTTGCTTGACCACTGGTCAAGGTTACCCTTATAAGGCTAAGAATCATTATAAAATAAATGTTCGAGTTTCAAATTAATATTTTGTAACCCCTATTGTTATAACATGTCTTTTTGGTTCTGGTTGACCATTGGTCAGTCCGGTCAACCTTTTGCTACTTCTATACTTTGGCACTGAAGAAGGTCATTTATGGGCTCAAACCAAACGCCTTGAGACGGGTAAAATTTTGGTCTTGACCACTGGTCAATATTACTTGACCAGTGGTCAATCTACTTCTTCTAGCCCCATATAGCTTTCCTGACCTTCTCTTTTTGTCTATTTGTTGTTTAAGGAGTCCCTGAACTTTGGTCAATCAATCCCATTTGACCACTGGTAAATTTTTAATTTTTTGACTTTATGACTTTTTTTCCTCTGGGGACCCTCTCTAGCTGCACTATAGGCATAATAAAATTTTTTCCTTGAAACACCAATTAAAAATTTAGTTTCGTATTAATTGTTAGGTGATAAAAATGTTTTCCGAATAGAAAAAATAAAAGAAAAACCGTAAAGCTTATGAAGATTACTTTATATTTCAATGCGTAATTTATATAAATCATAGTAGTAATGTAGTGCCGGAGTTTCTACCCGAGCCGAGGCCGTATTTTGAGTATCCCTGATATTATACAAAAAAAAGATTAATTGGGAATTTCCCGAACAACATTTTAAAAAATAAATATTATTTATTTATTTCAGTACTAATTAAAAAAATTTAAAATTTCTATTAAAAATACAATTTTTTTGAGACGGTTCAAACGTTATTATACTGCATGGTTTAATATTTACAATAAGTATCTTACTGATAAAATTCGAAAATTGTCTTTTATCATTAAGTTGTTTTTATAAATTCAACATTTATAACATTGTAAGCATCATTGCTTATGAAGATATTGTTAAAATAATAAAATATTTAATTTCACAGAAGTATTGGCTAGTGCTAGTCGATAACAACTTGAATTAATCAGAACCCAAAAAAATCCTTATAAAATTATGCATTATGTTACCAAAAAGGTAGCTTCACTCAGGTTTTAAAATGAAAATCTAGTACCATAAACGTAAATTTAATCCTTATAAAAATTAATACATTTATCTCAAAATCAACATCAGTATCTAAAGCTACTAGCATAAGCATTAGCATAACCGACTGTAGTTTATATAGTATAATGGATGCTAAAAAACTTACATGATGTGTCTGTAATAAGTTCGATTCGATGTTTGAATCCTCCACGGCCCAGGATGATTAAAAGACCACAACTTTCCCGCCTAATTGAATAAAGCGCGGATATGTTTTCGGATATTTTCTTACAAAAAGGGGTCAGCCAAAAATATGTAATCGATGTTTACAAAAAAAGCCTTTCTCTTTAGTAAACAGAATTCAATTGCTTAGAGATCCCCCATTCCTGCAGCTGGCGTTAATGACCTTGATTTTTCTCCTCACACCGTACGGAACGGGTGAATGGACTAAGACCACTTTCATCCTGACGAAAAGTGCTGTTTCGATAAGGAGCGATTTTTTGAGTCGCTGTGTAGGGCCGAAAATTTAACATTTCGCTTAACCAACCACTGCACTAAATAAAGGACCTAAAATTCTATCCAAATCCACACTTAACTCAACTTTTGTAATTTGTGGACTTAGACCACTTTCATCCTGACCAGCTCATATATTAAGCAGTACTACTGTATTCTGAGTTTTCCTCCTAAAGCTTTCATCATGATATTTCCATAAAATATGGAAGATTTAAGAGCTCCTCTATATTACACTCAATGGAGAATTGCAGTTACAAATATCCTTCACCGTACACCATAATGAGGTTCAGGCGAAATCCAATAACAGTAAGACCATAATTTCATTTTACGGCAGACAAAAAAGTCCACAGCTTTACGAAACGCTAAAAACAAGAACTGACAAATGCAGTACTTTCCCACTTAAAAACTAAACTCCATTTTTTTCTCACAAGACACGAGCAATATTACCTCGTCTTTTCCCCTAAAAAACTCCCTCAGACCCCAATCACCTTACAAAATTCCTTCACACGACAACAAAGAAAATCCATAGACAGTGGTAATCAGTTTACTACATGATTGTCCCGTTTCAGATAACAAGAAAAACCGAAGAGTAGCTATATACTACCCCTCAAACCGATCGATCTGAAACTAATCTCATGAAAATAGGAACAAGACCCTGTTCCTTAGGATTGGGGTATGGATGTAGAACCATGATCTTGCTCATACTGTCCATTCACCTGAATTGAATCTGAGTATTTGTGTTCGGCAGGTTTCGAACGATTGGGATGTGTCGTTCGTCCACCCTTTCTTTATTCTGTGGAGAGAGTTTCTGGGTCTTTCAAATGGACACAGGGCTCTTTGGAGAGCTGCCAATTGTGGAAAGACTGATTGTTGTTTTTCGTTAGATTTTTTTTATGGAAGATGGGGTTTTTTGTATTAGTTGTTCTCCATGTGTTGCGGGGGTTGAAACTGTTGGGTTGATATGAAAGTTGGAGGCGTGCTTTTTTGGAGGGCATTTCATTGATTTGCTTCTTAGAGAGGAATATTTCTCTTGTGCAAGTATCATTCAATTTTAGTTGATTCTAATGTCTGGATAATTTTCTTTTTGGGAGATACGCATTTGAAATTTTATTTTAGGATATAAGAACAGGACTTGTGGGGTTTGTTGGTTGGTTGGTTATTAATACCATAGGGAGGCTAAATTATGTGAGTGAACTGTTACTCTAAAGAGTTTTAATAGAGTGTCCAATACAGTATATTTGTTGCTGTTTGAAGTGATATATCAGCTTAGAAACTAAACTAAAATTCATAATGAACTATTTATTTATAGTTTAATCGAATATCGGAGAGGGAGAGAGAGAAAGAGAGAGAGAGAATGGTATAAAATAAAAGATAGGTCTATTGAATTTTTACAGTAAAAGAGTAAGTTTTAAGTTCTGTGAATGGACATTTTTGCGTGAAGTAATTAGTAATTATACCTAAAGCAGAATAAAATTTGATCTTTGTACAAATATTCTCTAACCGACCGTTAATAAATCAGTTTTCAGTAAACCTCTCACCGAGCAAAATATAACCCCCATATACTTTTTAAAAAAATATAATTATTTTAGGGAGATTAATTTGGTAACAGAATTTAAACCGATGTTTGAGTTCGAATTTAGAATTCGAATTTAAAAACTGCTATGCAATTTTCTTACGTAAAATAAATAGAGAAAAGTAATTAATGATTCTAATTTATATGTCAAGTTCCAATTCTTAGAATCATTCAGGATGATTCTTAGAAATATTCCAAACCGATAGTAAAAAAAATACAGAACCAAATCATATTCGTTCACAAAAGAAAGGGTCTATTAATTTCCTCCTCCAAGGGTTCATTGCATTTAATCCATTAAAGAATAAATAATTCTCAAAACAGCAAACACGATTTAATTTTACACGAATTTATTTAGGCGTAAAAATTTTCAAATCCATCTGTTTCCAATCTTAAAATGAAAAGATAGTTTAATTTCGCATTAACAGTTCTCATCCATTTTATTTTCCAATACTCTCAGTCAGTCACCATTCAGGCACTATTGTATCGCATGTTCTGCACATCCAGCAATCCCTCTTTACCCTCCGGCTGTAGAATTCCAAAAGCTCAACGCAAAGTATTATCATAATTCCAGATAATTGTGTTCCTTTCAACCGGAAATGACTTAATCGAAGCTCCCCAAAAGAATTATCAGGTGGTTCATTCAGAATAGATCCTCACTTATTCGGAATCGAAACCAGTCCTGTATAGAAAGAGAGCGAATCGATTAAGCCTCCCAATTTGGCCGATTCCATGGGACAGAATACATTTAATTACAGGGAACCCCCCAAGAACGTTCTCCTGGAAAATTGAGGCCGACAAATCATTTGAATAAGAGAACGTGTTCCTATACGATTCCGAACAAGCGCGTATGAGAAACACAGAAAATGAAAACAGACGTAGAAAAAGAAAAGAAATGGCGGGAAAAATGGCATCACAATAGACGCATTTCCAACGTGCAAACAAGCTTCTTTTTCCACCCGTGGAATCTTTTGAGTTTCCGTATTCACTACCACGCGACCACTTTGCAAGAAATTCATTGAAAAGACTCTCTGTATCTGAATTGAGTACATCCACAGGGGGGATGGATTTCTTTATTATTTTGTTCACAATTTTTCACCCTCTGGGAGAGAGAGTTCTTTTGCTTTGTTATGGTCCTTCTCCAGGGAGACTATCTTTTGTATTTAGTCGTCTTTGTGGGGATAACCAGCCATTTTGTTTAATTTAGTGTACCGCCCTGCTGAATGAATGCATTACTTTTCAATGCCTAATGTAGGGGAATGAAGAGATTTGGGAACTGTTAAGTGAGTCCGGAACTTCGAGAGAATCCATGGTCCCAATTTGTTTAAAGAAGACTGGGAGTAACCGGCGCGTATGGAATATATATATTGGAAATAAATATTCAAAAAGAAAGAACTGTGTTCTTCTTGTGAAGTATTACTTTGGTGTGTAAATATGTCCCAGACAAAGATATAAATCGTTTTCATCTAAAATATGCGTTATAGTTTTTGAACAAAAATACCGTAGCGAAATTTATCCCTCTTTCTTGGAGTTTCAGTTCATTTTGGTTTTCTTCCAAGCCATAAGCTAAATAAAGGGAATCTATTCGATGTGTATATGTTACCGCTAAAGTTGATAATTAGTTAATCTGCAGAATCCCTAGGTAAACTTAAGATTAACTGATTTCTGTCGTTAATGTGCGGATTTTTGAGTTTTTCGCATTTTACCTAGGGAATCTACACTATAACGGCCTCTTGATAGTTAAAGTTCAAAATAGTTTGTTTCGTTCAATACTTTCTGTTAAAATGTTGAGGTGCTTACTGCGCCATGCGCTTACCCCTGCGCAGTTGGGTTTCAATACGTAGTTTGTTGTCATATTTGGTGTTTTGATTTCAAATTTAGTGCGTAGCAATGGTAGTTGTCATGCTGAATGTTAAAACAAAATAATACAAGCAAGTAAGTACTGTAAATTTATATGATTAAGTACAGTATATTACTACTAAAACGGGTATTTTGAAACAATTGTGTTGAAGCTCCGACTTCAGAGTGACAGAGATTTCTTTTAACGAAAGCAAATGTCCCAGCTGTTGAAATATCTTTTCAACAAACGTTAATTCAACAATCGCTGCACCGCGCTTTCATTAAGATTTTCTAGTTTAAGTGCTCATTGAAATACAAGTGCTCATGTCAAATCGAGATCGAAAACCACAATTGATACAAATCTCAGTTGGTACTTTAATATTCTATTATTATTGTTTTTATATTCTAGTTTTAAAATTGCTATTTCATTACTATTTTTGTGGGATTTGCGTGTTTTGTGTAATATGAAAAAAGTACCGATCCCCCTTTTTTGATTCGTCATTGTTACTGTTTACCCCCCAAACGAGTTTGGTTATAGTTAGGGCAGGGGAATTTGGGGGGCGGCAGCCCCCCCAACCTCCTTAAACTTTTTATAAAATAAAATAAAATTTTGTACTTTAACGGATCACCCTCGTTAATATGTAAAATAACTGATTACAGGTAGTATGCAGATTAACGAGTGTCTAGTCGGTAGGGTGCAGAATACCTAGGTAATTTCAAGATTACCTAGGTAATCTTAGAAATTGAAAAAAAATTCGCTCTTTAACGGATCACCCTCGTTAATCTGCAAATTACCTAGGTTATCTGTAAATTAACTGATTTCCGGACTTTAACTGTAACATATATAAGGATTCTAATTGATGACGTTGAGAAAGAACCAGGTATCACCTTTTCAAACTAAGTTTTATCCACTGTTTGATTACCCAGTTTAGCAGTACACCCGATTATTATTGCCTTAGTTTAAAGTAAAGATATTTACCAGATGCTAGTATGGTTTCTAAAACTGATAGTAAATCTACCTAAAAAACTTAAACTTAACTGAATGAAAAAGAACTGTGATGCAGTAAATCTTTCAGATTTAGTTGATAAAAATTTAAAACGTAATTACAAACTTAGACTTCCTTATGCACAGGTGAATCATAATACCGTCAAACCTGGTTTTGTGCGGGGGATAGGAATGGCATAAAAGAAAACACACAAAAAGAGCGCGAGTAGCTATAAAAATAGTTTTCGTGACACAATTAATAATATTTTTTATGCGGTGAATAGGGACCGCCTAAAAAAAGTCTCGCGTAGGACCCTAGCAAAAATCCTTCAGCAAGGCTGAATGGAAAAATCCTTTATACTCGTACCGTAACGCAATCCCCACCCTATGATTGAACTGGGAAACCGTTTCCATACGGACCAAAGATTTTTTTTCAGTTACCATGTAGTCGGTGACGGCTGTTGTTTCACTAGACCCTTGTATATATCTCGGTAGCCAGATAGATAATGTTTTTTTACCGTGTGCCAATTAGATTGGAATTTTTATATACCGCTCAAATAAAATCGCAGAAATTAAGACCGCACAAAAAATCAAACAGTAATAGACGCATAAATAAAAAAATTGCGCAAAAACAAACAAAATACAAACGCAATGTACGCTTTGTGACTTCCGTATTTTTCCTAAACCTACGCAAAGTGGTCACAGCAATCCTAAAACACACCGAAATTCATCTAAAGTAAATTTCAATTGAAATAGGATATTCCTGGTCCATGCTCCAAAGGCCTCATTTGCGTGTTTAAAATTCAATAACTTCAAAATGTTGAAAAAATACTTTTGATTGAACTTTTAAGTAAATAATCTACTCCAAATAAACTAACACGTAATATCGAACAAATAACTTCAAGTTTACGAACCCAGTGGTGATTTCAAACATATATTCGCAATGACTTAATGCTTCTGGGAATTTCTCGCTATTTTCCCCAACATGTTGACAACTACTTTAAAAACTGTGTTGCAAATGTATACTTAGAAATATATTTAATGCAACATTCTTAGAAATGGTAGAAGTAAGACGGAAAATTTAAATTGAATTTGATTTATTCTGCTTTTAGCTGCTAATTTACATACAGACATATACCATAGTTTACTGTTTCAATCATAATCAACATAATGTAATCTAAAATATCATCATCTCAATTTCATACTTTGTGTAAGAATAATAATACAGGAATATAATATAGGTAATTTAAAAGTGTAGTTCTTAAAATCTCAAATAATGGTATGTATTATAATTTCTCACTATGTTTAAGGGAACCAAGACGTTTTCGTCAACGAAAAATGCTGTTATTTTAATTATTGAAAAAACCCTCTTTTAAGTTTAAGAGATCGCATGTTGATACAAATTTGTAGACATAATCTGTACACTATTTCAACCAGGTTTATAAAAAATACTTAAAAAATCTGATAAATATTTTAGAAAAAGAATATCAAAAAATACGTATTCTATGCAGCCTTATAACATATAGTGATGGAAAAGTACGCTCGTAGAAAAAGTTTCTGAAAAAAAAAATTACTAAAGATGTTTAGGTATTCTAACAAATATATAAACATTGCAATATAGTTTTTGTTCTAAAAATTATTGATTATATTTTTATTAAATTATAAAAGTTGAAAATTGAAAACGCGTAAAACAATGACAGCTTTTTTACACATTTTGGACCCTAAAAACAAATATATAAGGTCACAACACAAATAAATTTAACTTTAATGTATGCATATTATTGTGTTTTATAATTATACCAAGTTTCATCTCATTTGAATGAGTAGAATTTGATACGAGTGTACCCAAAGATGAGAAAAACACATTTTGAGAAAAACAAGAAAAACCGTTAATAAGTGTTCTTTAACTCGGAATTTCTCTTGGAATCAGGTTTCAAACCTACACATGTTTTACATTTTTGGAATCAGCGTGAAATGTAGTGTTTTTAAAGGTACATTTGAAAAATCGATTTTTGAAGGTCTGTAAAGTCTTGGTTCCCTTAAAGAAGTTTCTCACTTTATGCGGCTTTATTAATATACAGGGTGTCCCATAAATAGTGGGTCACACTTCGGGGGGATAGTAGACACCTAGACGAGTCAGAATCACATAGGATTCGGGGGTCCCAGACCAAATCCCAGGGAGTTTAAAATGGAGCGACACCTCAAAAAATTATTGAAAAATTCAATTTGTAGAAGAACTGCTATTGGTAGAAATTTAGTTATGGTCTCAAAAATTGTGATTTAATATGATCTTTAAAATTATTTCAAAAGTCTACATCTTAAAATTTTTTTTATTATAAAAAAAGTTAAAAACCACAAAAAAATTTGACAATTCTGCCCAAACCTCATTTTCTATTTCGAAATCCTTTCTTTTGATTTTATAATCTGAAAGATCATAGTTGTAAACCCTTAAGTCCAAAGTGTCACGTAAAAACCATCAATATTCACTGCTTGAGATCCTGTTAAAGCACGGTATAAGTCCGTTTTTTTTTGTCCGCAGACTGCCGTTTTGGAAACGGCTATAGGAAACCAATTTGCACACGCAAAAAACGAACTATAGCAGGATCTCAAGCGTTTAATATTGATGGTTTTTACGTGAAACTTTGGACTTAAGGGTTTACAACTATGATCTTTCAGATTATAAAATCAAATGAGATGATTTCCAAATATAAAATGAGGTTTGGGCAGAATTTTCACATTTGTTTTTGGTTTTTTAACTTTTTTCATAATAAAAAATTTTTTAAGGTGATAACTTTTGAGATAATTTTAAAGATCATATTAAACCACAATTTTTGAGACCATAAATAAATTTCTAAGCATATTAGTTCTTCTACAAATTGAATTTTTCAATAATTTTTTTGGGGTGGCGCTCCATTTTTGACTCCCTGGGATTTGGTCTGGGACCCCCGAATCCTATGTGATTCTGACTCGTCTAGGTGTCTTCTATCCCCCCCAGAAGTGTGACCCATTATTTATGGGACACCCTGTATAAAGATAATCATGTTTTAATTTACATTGAATTTTTTCATTTTATTTCTTTAGAACACAGTGTTAAGTAAGGGGTGAAAATTTTTACATTTAAACACAAGTTCAAGTTTAAAACGTGTGTAGGTTATGGAGTATAACACGTAGACGTTTCCCAGTATCTTAAAAACATCCCTTAAAAATTCATTATCAATCGAGATCCCAGGTGACTATGTGAACTTGTAATTGTGATATCACACTTCATGAAAAAAATCTCTCAAACTAGTCGTTTATTTAGTACGAATATCGCTAATATTAATTGGAATTATTTTTTAGTGTTACGTAGCTTCTACAACGCTTTTAGATTCCCTAACACAACACATTTAAAAAATATAATTCATTAAAAGAAAATATTATAGATTTTGCCTTAAAGTATTAAGAAATGTTTAATTAAGTAGAAGCTCTTATAAAATCCAGCAGTCTCACCTTTTTAAAGAGTTATATTTGGTGAAAGTCCATTGGCGGTATAAGTTAAGTTATCACTATCGAGCCAATCTGTTGTTTACCCTCTCAATCCCAGCCACCCCAAGTTTACCACATACTTTAATGGTTATCTCGGATGACTTAGGTATGAAAGGGTTTTGCAGAACAAATCCCAAATATTAAATGGTAATCAAGCAGTGTCAATTCTGTGACCACCTAGAACTTTCGCCAAAGTTAACTCTCTAACGGCCGTAATCACCGGTAACTTGACCAGCGGTTAACCGGGAGTCAAACCTCTGATTGGTGGAAAACTAGTTTTCCTTCTTCAACTGCCAATCAGAATCTTGACTCCCTATTAACCACCTCTCAAGTTACCGGTGACTACGGCTATAAAGGGGAGACTACTGGTTTTTATAATTTATTCTACGGTATCACGTATTCGCAAAGTTGAAATACTCAAAGGAATGCTTTGAAGTCATAAAAAAATTACACCAGAGCTCTTACAGAAAATTCCCACATTTTAAAGAGCACTTATAAAAAAACATCGATGGACACAAACTTTTAACATTATTACCCCACAATAAGCGGCTATCCATATTCTATTAAAATAATATACGTCAGCTTAAATTTCGTTGTACACTGCACCAATCCCTCAGCGTATTACCCAAGAAACGTAAAGCAAAGAGAATATGAAGCCATTAGAAAGACCAGAAAGTATACATTTAACGTCAACAAAATGCACTTAAGTCTACCATCTTGCCATTCATCACTTTTAAAACGTCTCTCAACATGTCCTTTCCCCCAAAGCAAGACGTATGGTAATCCGTATTCAACTAGAGCGTCTCTCCATCGTTTCAAAACGGGTGCCCAGCCGGCGTCTTTCCCCAATTAGCATTCCTTCTCTTTTTTTTCGTGGACTGTGTTTCCCTTAAAAGAAGGAAGGGGGTTAAATAAATCTCGAGCTAACCGAAAAGGAAATTCAAACCGCAAATATGGGAGTGAGCGGGGAAGAATCATTTTGGAGAAGAGCCATTGAGTCCTTCTCGAAATAAAAAGAAGGGACACACAATTCCTTTTAAGGTTTTCGAAATGAAGGCGGGGGATTTGTCAATTTTGTTTTTATCACTGGAAGGAATTTTTTTCCGTAGGGAAAATATGATATACAGCTTCCGGTTTGATTTCGGGCACGGCTGTTATTTGTTGTCCGTTCGGTGATGATCTGTCATTCAAAATTCCTCTTTTCTGTTATTCCCGAATATTTTGTACAGTTCCCGTGGGATACCATTTTAGTAAAAGGGTGTTTTGATAAGGCGGGAGGTGTGTAGTAGGGAAAGATTCTTTTGCAGTGCAACTTAAGGCGAAATCCAGAGAAAAATTAAAAGGTGTATTCTACAGCCATTTTGCAAAAGCCTGTAAGAACATTTTTTTGCGAAAATAAGGTTTTGAGTTGTACTTGTTAAAGATGGCCTTACGCACATCTCTTGTGGCCGCGGTGGTGCAGTGGTTAGCGTGTCTGGCTACGAGCATTACAGACCCAGGTTCGATGTCTCGCGGCTCCTGCTTGGGTAGCTGGTCATGGGTCAACTCAGCCCTTCATCCTTCCGGGGTCGATAAATGAGGACCAAGCCTACTGGGGGAATCAACTGGGGGTTCCGCGTCGGGCTAGCCACTCGGCCTGGACACACGCTAGTAATTAGCACCCCAGGCCTAAAAGGCTACAGGAACGGAGATGGGCACCGCCTGATGGGCAGACTTTGATTTTTTTATGATTGCGCACATCTCAGTGTGCCACCAAAATCGGCCAAAGACGCTTCATAACTTCTCCATGACGATTTATAATAACCTGTAAGTTGGGAACCTCCCAATCACCAAGCATAACTCTGTAAGTTGCAGTGACGTTGAGGAGAAGCCGTGTCGCGTACTCAGAAAAACGTGAGTATATAGCGTTATTTTAAAATGCTTATCATCAAATCCATTGTTAAAAAGTACAGTTCATAAAACGAAACATATGCAGTTTTTTTTCGTCTCCTGAAAACTTTGAGGTTTTGCACTTACAGGCTTTTGCAAAGTGGTAGTCGATTTGTTATTGATTTTTTATACAGAATAAATTTTGATTTTTTTTAGAATAAAAACATTTAAGGAAGATGATTATATCAAGATATCCATTTTAAAAATGAACAATAATTTATTTAGTTTTGAACTTTTAATCATTTATATGTATTTATTCTATTTTAAAATATTAAAGGAATTCAGGTGCTCAGGATGAAAATTATTTTAGTCTAAAAATGAAAAATTTGGGATAAGAGTGGATTTTTATATCTGTCATAGTCTACCACTACCAAGTGTGGTAGTTGTATAAATGGTAAAATCTGAATGATTGTCTCGTAAGAGCTGCCATTCTCCATTGGAAAACAAATGAGCCGTTGAAAAAAAAACCTTCGATTACTCAATACTACATTCACTGGACTTATACCACTATCATTCTAACCAGCTCAGTAATATTAAATTAAAAATCACTTTATCTGCTTTGCTCTTATTTATTATTATATATGTAACTGTTTGTGAAAATGTTTCGTAAACAAATGTAAAATTGAGGAAAAATTAATAACAATAACAACAGAAACTTTATTAATTTTTTATTTTCCCCGATTAAAAATACATAACCTATCTTACGGCCGTATTCACCGGTAACCTGACCGGCGGTCAGGTCAGGAAACCAAGGTTACAGCCTTTGATTGGTGGAAAAATAATTCAATATTTTCCTTCCACCAATCAGAGGCTGTAACCATGGTTTCCTGACCTGACCGCCGGTCAGGTTACCGGTGAATACGGCCGTTAGAATTCATTAATAATTCATATTTTGTAACATAAATTGCATCATAATAATGATGTAATATCTCTCTCTCTATATATTAAAAAAAAGTAACAGTGACCGCCGCCGCTGCCGTCACCGCCGCTGATTTTGAAAATTTTATTTTTGAACACTTTGAACTATCACTACGCAAAAACTATTTGAAGGAATATTATGAAATTTTGACCATTGGTAGACAAATGTATGATGGTTATTTCAGTTCCCAAACCTAATTAATTAGATAATTAGTTCTGGATTTATTTAATGTCAAAGTTGAAAATTATTTTTTTCTGCTGCGGGTTTGCCTCCAGCAAAATCTATTTACAGCAGAAACATGATTTTTTGCAGACACATACTCTTAGGTATGAAGTTTTGCACCTCGTCACCCTTTTTTCGAATTTCGAATTATTTTTGGAGTAATTAAATTCTAAAGTTTCGAAATTTTTTACCCTTTTTCGGTTTTTTCGTTATAACAGAAAAACTAATCACAGTAAAACTATGATATTTTAAACACACATACAGATATTTTTTATAAAAAGATTGGAATTTCGTTTATTAAAAAATTCGAATTATTTTTAGAATTATTAAGATTCAAAGTTTCAATTTTTTCATCTCTTTCTGGTCGTTCACTAGAGAAACAGCCGATTTTTATGTGAGTCTGATTTCTTTTATTTCCAACGATTCACTAGATACACGTGCATTTTATAAATTTAAAAGATATTAATGGCATGCTTTTTCTCTAAGATAGTTGATGATAATATCTGGATATTTTAAAAAACATTTCGATTAAATTATTGACAAGTTAAAACAAGGATATTTCAGTTGCAGTTTTATTTTGATATTTTTGTAGTTATGGTCCGAATTAAGTTATTGATAAGTTCGAGAGATAAACGTTTCGATTTTAAATGATCATAAACTAAGCCGACAAGTTCCAGGTTTTACTGGATAGTTGAGATGAAACAAGCGAGCTCTGCTCGCTAAGATCGCGAAGCGATCTTCAACGAACTGCGAAGCAGTTCCGGGGGTTGGTGAGCGATAGCGAGCAGGGGGCAGAGCCCCCTAGTCATAAATAAAAATAAAGACGAAACCGGTCCATGCTGGAGGCGAAGCTTGAGAGTTGTGAGTTTACACTTATTGTCCGCTAACCAGCGATAATGGTGAAGTACTCATTTCATTTAACACAAATATGTTTTCAATCGCAATCTAATTTAAGCTATATGTATTTTAATTTTAAACTAACACCGAATGAAATTCCCCAAAAACAACTTGAGAAACGATGTTAATTACAAATGTAATTCTTCCAAAACCTGATATTTTTCTTATACCTCACTTGAAATTAAATAGTCTTTCTAACCCTTATTGTTTAAGGAAGTAAATCTTAAAGAACATCATTATACTTATATTTTCTTGGAAATAATCAGCTTGAATCAAATCCATCTAAAAAAGAAAATGTTTTTCCATTACGTGAAGGGCATTAACGAAGTAAACATACTGAATGGATTATAAGAGCTGATGTTCCTTCCTTGGTATCCTTTTTCAAAAATCGAACAATTCATTTGCGAAAAAGGGTATGTAAGTTTAATTTACATAACGCACTTCTTTTCAATTTAGAGATACTTAAAAGGTTTCACATCTTAATTGGGTAAGCTTAATTACTTTCTGAAATTTGTGTTTTCGTTCTTTCGTTCATGATGGTTTAAAAGCGATGTTTCTAATAAGGTTTAATAATTCTTAAACACAAAGTACCTACAAATAAAAACAATTTTTATAGAATTTCTGCTCTTTTTTGCTATAGGTACACGTACCCCAATATATATTAAATGAGAAGGGAGAACCTTGGAAACAAACTGAAGACTAAGACTTAAACTAAAGTTCAGACCTAATTTCTACCTTGGGAACAAACTTAAGTTCAGACTTAGTAGTACCTTTAGTAGACTTGGAGTCCCTTATCCGTTTCTGCTTTTGCGTTTGGTTGCGGTTCGGCAATCTGGAGAGAACCCCTTAAGTCCTCGTAAACTGTTTTCTTTTTTAAGGTTTTTGGCTGATCGAGTTTTATTGAAAAAACTTTTTTAAAAATTACCTTTGCTTTTTTAAGCGTCTTTTTGCCAACTCTGAAGCTTAGGGATATTTTTTAAAAGAAAATTGCCATATTTTGTAATTGATCCTTTTTTAAACTGGAAATTAAATTAAATAGATCGAATTTATTTTCATAATTAAACCGTTTAATTATCTTTTAATAATATTTGGCTCCAAGAAAAAAGAAAACAAGAAAGAATAAATCTCGGTTCTCCCACGGTATTTGGTTTTTAACCCAAAATAAAAACCCTCCTAAAATTAACTGAAAACAATTAGATTATTTGAAACCACTGCTGTTATTTTTTAAAACTAGTGAATAAAACATGAACGCGATGACATGCTTAAATATAAATCTGTTTTGGCCCTAAAACTAACTTTTTTAGCTGTCCAAATTCCCAAGAGTAAGCTCTCAATAAATTAGCACACGTTCTTGTATTCTTTGGGGAATCTTGTTCTATTCCTTGCTTAATTAACCAGATTTCACTCTTTATTACGTTAGTTTTTTTATCTAGTCCCAAAAGAAGAAGCACTGGCAAATACTTAAGTGCTTCCTAATTTGTTATGTGTTTTTTAATTCAGTACATTGAGGATTATTTTAATTTTACTTTTAAATTTGTCTCCAATTGCTAAATGTAGTTTTTTATTTGCCTTTTATTTTTTCAAAGAACCCTAATTTTTATGCTCTAACTTTAGGTATTTGAATGTTTAGCTTATTTTAATATGTGTCCTTAACTCAGTTTTTTGAATTACTTGTTTAAATCTTGCAAAAAAATTAAATCATGAGAACTACAGTTAAAGCTGGTATTTTATTCATATTCAACTTCCAATAAACTAATTTTCCAAAAATATACGAAGTCAGGCAAGGTTAATAGAGTACTACAGGTTGGCTCATAAAATGTAAACAAAGCGAGGTCGTTACGTCACAACATACCGGAAGTTGATCTCCCAATGTTAATCCTATGAGAAACTGTGCATAAAAACCGACGAAAATAACTAACTTCTACTAATTTAATTTGTCTTTTGGCGATTGTTACTGATAGATGATAGTTCAAAATAATTTTTAAAAATGAAATAATAGATGTAACTAGATTAATTAAGTTTTTATAGGGTTTTAATTTTTACTAAAATCAGATCATTCACGATGGGAAAAGCTCATTCACGGCTCTTTTCTAAGCATTGTTGAAATAAATCGCTCGTCCTAAGTTTCTTTATGAATTTATTAGCTTAATTAATCTTGATAACTGGATATTTTTTATTGTTTTAGTTATGAAATAATTTTAAACGTAAATAATCTCTTTTCAATTTTGCATTAGTTTCAATGTTCTTACAAAATATTTTACTTTAATTTTCCTACATTATATATTATAATCTGTTCATTTAGAATTGGCGCCTGAGACAAAATGTATTAGAAGCAGTTACTATTGTAATTATCATCTAAAAAATTTTCTTGCGAAATGATAAGCCTAATGTAGTTAAAATACTGTAAAAGAATCTGTCACTGAAGTTGAATGATGAGCGTTATTAAGCGTTTTTGATCCTGTTTCAGGCGCCAATTCTAAATGAACAGACTATAATTTCATATCTAGCTATCATTTCAAGTTCAGTATTCATATTAGAGACAGAATATTCAAATTTTTTATATCCGCCACCTTTTGGCATTTTTAAATCATTTGTTTTACAATTAATAAAGCATTTTATAAGAAAACCATATGAAATGAAAAAAAAACTATTCATTTGTTTAGAAAATTTGCAAACGATTATTTTGAAATTCACGAAATTCCAAAGATGAGATGGTAATTAATGGTATTATGGTAATTTGTAAAAAAACAATCTATTTATTAAAGGTAAAATAATATGATTTTATGCATGAAAAATGTGACAGAAAAATAAATTTTAAAATTTATAATCTTTAATTTATTAATATAATTATGAATTATAATTATAATATTAATTTAATTATAATAATAATTTATTCAAATATTGTCAATAGTTATTTCAACAATGCTTAGATAAGAGCCGTAAATGAGCTTTTCCCATTGTGAATGATCTGATTTTAGTAAAAATTAAAACCCTATAAAAACTTAATTAATCTAGTTACATCTATAATTTCATTTTTTAAAATTATTTTGAACCATCATCTATCAGTAACAATCGCCAAAAAACAAATTAAATTAGTAGAAATTAGTTATTTTCGGTTTTTATGCATAGTTTCTCATAGGATTAACATTGGGAGATCAACTTCCGGTATGTTGTGACGTAGCGATATTTTATGAGCCAACCTTTAGTACTCTATTAACCTTGGAAGTCAGGTTAAAAAATGTTATTGGATTGCATTACACACACAATTAAAAACTGGCAAGTTTTTCATTTATATAACCTACACGTATAATTCAATATAATGTTTTTTTTTCAAGTCCTCAATTTTCACTAAGCATTCTTACCTAAAACTCTTAAAGATTAGGATACTTTTTTAAAATCAAATTAATTTTAGTTTTTTAGGCAACTTTCCTTACCACATTTTTATTTAATATTTTAACACGAATGTGTCCTTAACTGTACCATATCTATAGGAAAAACCTCCTTTCATTACTTTGAATTTTTCCTTTAAGTATGCCGAAAGTACACTTAAACAGTTTGATGGTTCTTTGAGATAAGTTTGTATCGAAAACTCTTTCAGAGAAATATAAGTTTGATAATTCTATATTCCCTAATACAAATAGGAAAAGTTTAATTTATTTACCAAGCATCAACAAAAAAATGTAACCTAAAAACATTTCAGGTTGTTAAATATTTCGAAAATTAATACATCTATCTCTCTCGTTTCTATTTTTTTCTTATAGATTGAGGGAAAAAGTAATTATATAAAAATAATTCAAATTACTAATTTTTTAAAAATGTTCATTAAGTTTTCATTATCCTACACCAATAACGAATCACTCCGATTCTAAACTATACGTTTCCTAAATAAGAATAGAAACTCTGAGACTTCGACCAAAAATAAAGTCGTACATTATCGATTCTAATAAAGCCAAAAGTGTCTTCACCCTCGAATAAAAGCTCAAGGGTGATATCGATTACACCGTATTAAGCTGTAAAACGAAAAGGATAGCGATTATCAATTGGTACTCTAAGGGACCAGGAATTATTTTTCACGTCCTTATCTTTCATAATTTAAGCCCGTGGTGATTTTTGCCCCGATGGTAACTCAATTAATAAATCGTAATGGTGCATGAAAGGACACAGATGCGATCATTAAATTAAACTCCTCCTAGGGAAGAGAAAAGAGGTACATAAAACCGATATTAAACGGTAGAGGGAACTTGTTGAGACTTGAATCTCTTCTTTAAAGGATGGCGGGGTAATCTAATTAAAACTGGGAAAAGGAGGTAGGATGATTTTATTAGCTTGGAAAGGATGGCGAAACGCCGATAGGCGTTTGAAGCCTTTTATCCTAGTTCTGAAATCTGGGTTTGAAAGGGTGAACTAAATTATTTCTTGGAGTGGTGCAGAAACAATCGAGTTTCGAGTTTTAAGAAAATCGAAAGATTTTAAAAACCATTGATGTGGTTGGGTAAACGTGAATAGCTTTATGCTTTTCGATTGGGGTTGAATATAACAAAAGACGGGGTATTATTGAGAACGGATGATTGATTAAAGTTATAAAAGTTTGTGAATGTTGGAGATTTGAAGCTTTTGGATTTGTTTCCCGTCAATAAAACTTTTTGAGTTGTGTTGAAATCAAGCCATAAAATGTGTGTTATATAGGTTCAAAAGGACTATAAATTTTTATGCTACCATAAATGGTATAATAAATTAAAAATTATTAATATATCAATTTGGGGTATTTTTATACTATTAACCAGTAGAGTTTATTTTAACCTCTAGAAAAAACATCTACCCTCCACATATTCGGATATCCAAATAGAATGATTTTACACAGAATCAGCCTTAGTTAGAATTAAATAACTAAATTAGAGGAAATTGCTGGTAAAATATGTTATGAAATTTTTTTTGTATAATCTTCGATAGGATATTTTAATTCCTTAGATTTGATTAAAAATAAAATATACCTATTAAAATTTAAGAAAAATACTTAATTATATCCTATTTACTTGTACTTAAAAACGTAATTATGCATATTATTTATTTGATTCAATCTTTTTTACATTAATGGCACCTTATAAAATCAAAATAATGTATTTCAATTTTTAATTAATTAAATCTCAAAATACTTATTTATTTAAAAATAATATGTACCTATTCAATTTTAAATAACATGTATAAAGTATAATACACGAGTACAAATATTTACTTTGAAGGAGCATGTGAAGTGGTTAGGACATTTGCTTCGCCTTCTTCTTAGTTATTCACATTCCATTAATATATTTAGTCATGGACAAGCATGTAATATAAATAATATTCAATAGATGAAAATCAAATTACTCTTCTCAAAACACCCCTTTGAATTTTTGATTATCTCCCTTCCTTTTAAGAACAAACCCAATTCTTTAACATAATAATAATTCAGAGGGATTCCAGGCGGATAAAACTTAAATGGTAAAGGAATCAATTTTTAACCCGGTGGGACTCGCGCCTCCCGGGCGAACGTTGAGACTCGCGGGGGTTATGGAATAGCCCCAACCGTTTTCGCTCTTTTCTACATCGTTAAAAACATTTTTTTCAACCGAAACCATAAATTTTTAGACATTAAAACTTCACTGATTAAGAAAACTTATAATCTGCAATATTTTCTACGCTGAGAAATAATTTTTTGAGTTTGATATTAATTTTTCTTACTACGCAATACACACATATGAAACAAAATAACACAAATCATTTCAATGTAAAAATTAATTTAATTACTTCAAATTACTATAACATACCGAATTTCTTTAAGCTTTTTTTGGTAAAGACAGTTATCACAGATGGTATTAACGTGAGTCACGTGCATTGCAAAAAATATTTAAACACAAATTACAGACACAAGTAGTTTTTCTGTCCTTATTCCTCGGACTATTCTTGCATTTTTTTTTCGAAAACTATAGTTATCTCAATACACTTTCCTAGCTCCCCATTCAATACAAAAGCAAAGAATGTAAGGGGCAGGATACAGTGGTCTGGTGAATTACAAGTCATAAAACTGTCACGGGGACCAGTATTGAAAGTACTTGCACCTATCTTCCTTTACTTTGTACTAAAATGCAATAGAACCCCCTGAGAATTTCTTGAAATTTGTTTACCAATGTTTTGGGCCCTTATCAGTGGGTTGTATAGAAGGCGGAGTACAAAAGAACGGATGCGCAGCACTAACGAAAAGACTCGCGGGGGTCATTCCATTACCCAAAAAGCTAACAAAATCCGTCTGGGGGGCGGAAAAATGAACCGAATTCCACGAAACTACTCAGGCATGTAGATAAGGGTCAGAAACCCAGCTACTGAGAAGTAAAGAATCCCCGGGAGTTTAGTTTTCCGTTAAATTGAACGTTAGTGTGAGCTTGGGGTTATAAAATGACCCCGCGAGTCCCAACGGGTTAAGTGCTGAGTAATTCAATCACCAGTAATAGCTTCTCGTAAAATTTATGGCTTCTAAACATTGGATAAAGAATACGATGGGAGTCTTAAAAGGATTTTTTAACTTTTCTCAACAAACTGATTTCTCTAAAAGTCATTAAAGATGCTTCTTCAGATGTTTCACTCCCAAATATATATTTATTGAATTTCACGTCCCATTTCTTTTATCTCGCTTAATCTTTTCTTCAATTGACCTTTGTCTTTTTTAAATCATAAATTCAGGCACGAATGCAATTTATTTTCTAGGACATAAAAGCAAATCATATTTTCCTTTATTCTATACGTAGTTTTCAGTTAGACTACGAACTACTTAAAAACATTTTAATTCCTTAAATGTAAATGGAACGTGAAATTAAATACTTTACCAAATGTTTTACAGGTTCTTTTAAATAAAGGGAAAAATACCATACCCTTTTTTAAAATCGTTTTGCATCATTTACCATAAGTTATTTGATATTTTATTTTAATTTAAATATATTACATACTAGTGGAGTCACTTATTCATGTTCCAAAAAATGTTTTGCTGGAGCATAGAGAGTGGCATCATTCGATTTGTAATGACGTCTACATTAACGTGGTACGGGTTGGTTTTTTTCTGAATTTCGTGCAGAGGCGTGTATGAGGTCATGATTGCAAGATGGCCTTCGCAGAAAAATGCTGTAAATGGCGATCTAGAGATAATATTGGAATTATTTTTGGACGAAAATTTCAGAAATAGATAGATTTATCGAATAGCTACCGATAAAAGCATCTAAATTCATAGAAAGACGAGTTTATGACGTCATAACCAAAAAATGGCTATTTTTACCAAAAACACAGTATTTGACTTTAAATAGATGCTATTTTCTAAGTTAATGTAATGAAAATATGTTCCTAATTAAAAACATAACAATGAAAATTTCATTGTTTCACTCTAATGAACGTAATAAATTTTAATTATTTGAAAAATATTAAATGCTATTAAATTATTAAAAAAATAATATTTTCACATAGTTATCGGTATTAGAAACAATTTGGCTTAACACTTATATTTCCGGAATTATTTCTAAACACCCGTCATTTAATTCTCATTTTCACCTTAAGGGTTAATATTATCCTCATAATTACTGATTTCGATGATAAAAATGGGGGAGGGAGATAGAAAAAGTTCGTTGATTCTTTCCTAACCGTTGTGTCATACCTGCCATTCACTCAGTCTAAAACAGCTTTTTTCGATTTTTAGTATTATAAATATCTTTATTGCGTTCATTAGAGTACAATAATTAATAATTAAAATAATTTCGAGGAAAAAATTAGAAATTTTTACTTTATGTTGCAGCCATCTTGGATTTAAGACGCCATATCCGCTTTTTGTGACCAACAATGAAATTTTCATTATATTGTGCTTTTAATTAGGAACATATTTTCATTACATTCACTTTGAAAATAGCATCTATTTAAAGTATTTGATGACAAAATACTGTGTGTTTGGTAAAAATATCCATTTGTTGGTTAATGACGTCATAAACTCCTTTTCTATGGATTTAGATACTTTTTTTGGTAGCTATTCGATAAATCTATCTATTTCTGAGGTTTTCGTCCAAAAATAATTCCGATATTATCTCTAGATCGCCATTTACAGCATTTTTCCTGCGGAGGCCATCTTGCATTCATGACCTCATACACGCCCCTTGCATGAAATCCGGAAAAAAACACCAGGTACCATGTTAATGTAGACGTCATTACAAATCGAATGATACCACTCACTAAGCTCCAGCAAAACATTTTTTGGACACCATTGTTTTTTGACACAAGCGACCCCCATTATATCAACATTTCTCTCTCTTTGAAAAGATGATTTGATGATAAAAAAGAGATGAAAACACGTACTTTTTAAATGAAAACTATTTGTGTATTACTTTTTGAGGGTTTAATTCTTAACGACAAACATGCCCTAAGATAATATTAATAGTATTTAATTTAAAAACCTTTCATATCGTTCCCTTGTTCTTATATATTTCTAAAACATGTGTGCTTCTAATTAGCAAAATATATTTATTCGGATCAACCCTACTGTTGATGATATAATGAAAAACTAATCAACTCAACACCACAGTTGTCGTTGTCGTATCCGTAATTTTCACATAAACAAGACAGTTTCTGAATCAAAAACCCAACAATTGGTAAAGTTCACAACATACATTTTTTAGTCTGCAAGCTTAAAACACTATCTCTTATAAAATGCTATATACATTATTTAAATGCCTAATTTAAAATAGAAGCTGAAGACCTGATGGGATAGTCTAACTCATAAACAAAACTTACATTAATATAACGGTCGTAAAATATATCTTTTTTTAGTATTTGTAAATAAAATAGGCGGCTCTTATTCTGCATGTATTATTTCTGCTTTGTTACCAAGACATGATCAAAGCTCCTCCTTGAGGCACCTTTTCTACTGAAACAAAGAATATAAGATGCGTATTAAGTGTAGCTCTTTTAAATCTAGCCTTAAACGTTATAATCGTTGGTGTGTAATTTATGTTACAAAAATATAATTTACTGATATTTAAATATATGTTACGGCAATATTATTAAGTTTGCCCGAAGTGAGTCGGGGGTAATAAATTTAGTTGTATTTATTTATGAGTTTTTATCCCTTTTCTCGAAATATGTGGGCACTTTTAATTATGACCGGATTTATCACATTGTCCGTAACATACATTGCATTTCAACAATTTCACCGAAAACCCCTGCACAGCCATATTCCGTAAAACGCACTTACACAAAAATTATGAAAGAACTGTAAGTAGGGATTATATGAGAGTTCTGGCTCAGAGAAGCACCAGGAGAGGAGCCGAAGAGTCAGATAAGATTACGTTTTAAATTAATTGCTTATTACTCAGCTACTCACCATACTTACATAACATCAGCTGACTACCACATGCTAAATTAGGTCCTTATTGGCTTTAGAGTCGTTTATAAGAGTGTTGTTTACGAAGCAATACGCTCCTCAAGAACTTTCGATATCTCTATCACAATATTTTCTTATATGACTCCTCGGCTCCACTTCTGTTGCTCCTCTGTGCCAGAACTCTCATACAATCCCTACTAATATATCTTACATTTCATAGTTTTTTTAGAAAATTGCGACAGGAAAATTCTTAAGTCATATCCATTTCACACTAAAAAAGGTTTATGGAAAATCTGAACATAATTATTTCTATATGTAGGCATACTAAGATAATGTTAATAAAAAACTTTCGAGCTTTTAAGCTGTGGTCAAAATTAAAAATTTATTTAAAAATTATTTAAAATCATTAAGTAAGATGCTAGACTGATGTAAGACTAAGATGCTAGAATACCCACTACTCCTGGAAGCGGGCACTGTAAAGTAAAAAATATCGCTAAACGGCATTTATTTTTTGCCCAACTCTGGGAATCTTTATGCGCAAAATTTGAGTGAAGGAACTTGTTGAAAACCCTTTATAAATCAAAGATAGTTTTAATTTCATTCCAATTGGATTTTTAACATTAAAATTTGTCGTTACCCAAACTCGCTAATCTTCCATCGTCCAAATCACGTCAAAATCAGTCGGGGTAATTCTGACACCTACCACCAATAAATCATCCACCAGAAACGAACATTACATCCGCTCACAATCCAATCACACACACATTATCTCTGTTTATACTCTAATCATCAACCTTTCTGAAGAAACCGGGAAAAAATCACTTCCACTCTAATTTACCCTCGTTTTCCAATATGCTTAATGAAAGCATCTTAGAGAGAGAGGGGAGATTCCTATCATGGATTATAATAAGTGGGGTAACGACGGTTACCAGAAATTACGGGCATTTACGGGACGCGGGGTACATTAGAGGGCCATTACCCCTATCTCCGTTCGCGTGGCGGATCCATGTTTTACCCTGTCGCATTATGCCCCGTGACGTGGAGGTGTGTTGAAGGTTTAATGAGACAGTGAAAGGCTTGAACAATATTTAACTGTTTCGCTTAATCGCACTTTCGGTGTGATTGCGGGTGTAATCATCACGTAGTAGGAATGAGTTGTTGATAAGATCGACGTGGATGGTAATATGGAGAGATGATTTTCTTCTGCAGGATTTATGGAAATTGGAAAACGTGGAGGGGTTGGTTTTGTTTATTACCGTTGTGTCGTTTTGAAGTATGCCAAAGAAATAAAAAAATACAACGAATATAAATGTTTTTGTTATATTGCTGTCGCACAAAGTGAAAACTTTCGAGAGGCTTCAAACCATTAAAACTCTATACTTTTACTGCAGTTTGGGAGGAGACTTTTCTAATGTTAAGTATTTTTGTGTTTGGCAACAGTTTGGTGGTTGGCAACATTTTTGGTGGTTGGCAACATTTTTGTCTCATCATCTTTGTCTTGTCAAACACATCTGCTTGCCTCAGTTGAGGTGTTTGATTTTATTGCTTTTTGTTCTGAATAAACTGTTTTAATTTTTGACATGCCTACCTTGTATCTCATTCCACTGTTAGCTTCAATCTAATATTTTTATGGAGAGTAGAGGATATTACTTCTATTTTCATAGATTGAAGAAACTGTATACCTACCATGAAAGGAGAACTCGATTAAATAATTGAAAAATATTAAAATAAAAAAATATAGTTTAAATATCATGTTATTCGGTGATAAGAATGTTGTGATCGAAATTGTTAAAATTACGTTTGAACTCATGCAAATGTCAAAATTGCAAAAGAAAAAAAAGTATATTAAATTTTGAGTTAAGTTCTTACTATTCAACTTATTTTTATTATTTCACTCAGGTATTTTATATTATCCAATTCTTATTATAATTAGATTACTCGTACAAATTAATATTAAAAGTACCCATTCCATTTTCTGCTAGAAGTGGTAATCGTGTATCGAATCATATTGACTACGTGGACTAAATGCGAAAAGTATGCAGGGTTAAAGAGGTATTTACATCTTATAAATCCAACTAGTGCTGTCAGAAAAATGTCCTTGATTCTTAAACCAAATATCCCACCTTTTCTATAATCTGTTTTAAAATTTTCCTTTTAATCTTTACATCCCGTCCTTTCCCGTTCCTTTAGTCCTTTAGCATCCGGTCTTTACAAATTCAAGGAATACAAATTCAAGGAAAGAATAAATCTTTCAGAAATCCTCTGATCCCTCAACGGGTTATAAGAATAAAACTCACCAACGCCTCTCTGAAAGGTGTACTTTTTGTCCAACTTATTGGAAGCCGATACAATGGGTGGCCTGGAGAGTTCTCAAGAAATGGAACACACAAACAGAAAGTGCCGAGAATCTCTTGAGGGCAATAAATTTTTTACTCTAAATTCACATTCCATACAGGGTGGGCCAAAAGTCAGTACACTCTTGAAAATTCCATAAAAATCGAAAAAAAGAGGTCATGGGGTTTTTAAGCAAATAAAAATAGTAAAAAGAACGCTAATTGATGTCACTACTAGAAGCTATTTAGTAGTTAGAACATTCCGCATTTAAATATTTAACTACTAACAAGAAAGACATAATAGTCAAGTTAATTTAGTGAAGTGTAAAACTTTTAGGAAAATGTAGAAAAAGGGTCTTTCTATATTTTCGAATTCAATTTTAACGATTTACAACGATGATTTGGTTGTAGATTAGAATTACTTGTTCTTATAACCTGATTACCTGTTCTCATTTGCATATTTCCACTAATGTCGCTTATAGGACTATTTTCTTATTGGCTTAAAAAACTCTTGACCTCAGGATGCTGAGAGTGAAGACAGGGGTTTTTTGCGATTTTTTCCGGTTTTTATGGAATTTTCAAAAGTGTACTGACTTTTGGACCACCCTGTGTTATCCATAAAGTTCACAAATATTACTCATTACAAACTACATTTCTCAAACCCTTTCGTGGTACTTCGTACTATTTGAGCAGTACTACAGAGAAAAAAAGGTTAGAAAAACAAAGAACTAAGTTTTTCTCTAAGCTACTCGTACTTTCTCGGTATGAAAGGAATAATATACTGCATATTAAAAATTCTTTGATAAATTGTTATGTTGATAGTATGAAATGCCATTTACTGAAGTTTTATTTTTAAAAAGTGTAGACAAAACATTAATATTAATTAGAGATTCGTTACACGATATTTAAAGCTGTTCTTTCCTTTCTACAAAAATTAATTCATTCAACAAAATCATTTTTAAGATAAATCTTTCCTTATCCCGTAATCAAAATTTCTCCAAGTCCTTAAAGCAGCTTAGTCACGACCTTTCAAAATTCTGCTAGATAAGACGCGAATGGAATTCAAGCTGCGTAACAACAAAAACAGGGAACACAAAGCCCAAGCATCCCGTCTTTACAAATTCCAGGTGAAAGAATAAATCTTTCAGAAATCCTCTGATCCCTCAATGGGTTATAAGAATAAAACTCACGAATGCCTCTCTGATATGTGTACTTTTTGTCCGACTTCTTAGAAGCCGATACAATGGCTGACCTGAAGAGTTCTCAAGAAATGGAACGCACAAACAGAAAGCGCCGAGAATCTCTTGAGGGCAATAAAGTTTTCGCTCTAAATTCAGATTTTTTTTATCAGTTACGTCAATGGCGTCACGTCACTTAATACTACGATAAATTCGCGAATATCTATTGAAATGGTTTGAAAGAAACTTATACATCAAAGTATCTTTTGAAGACCTCGGGATTATTAATTTAAGTTATTCTCAGTAAAGCTTTGTGGATATTAATTTTAAATATTATCAAATAAAGACTGATCATCTATATTGAGTTACAGTTTTGGTGGTATTAAAATTCAGGTTTAGTGATGTCTTACAATGAACTTTTTTGCCATCAGCTCTTCTTCACCATTCAGCGTACCTATTTTTTATCAGTAACCTGTTTCCATCTAAGAAATATATGTGTTTTAAATGAATAGTTGAATTCTATTAATATTAAACTTCTATTGTGATTAATATTAATAATCATTTCTTCAAAATAAATTTTTAAACTTAGTTGTTTGTTCCTTATTGGCACAGAATTACAAAATGAGAGAAAGGTCATATTCTATGCTATCTGAAATATTTAGTTAATATCGCTTGGTTGTTGCCATTTTTGCTTAAACCAATATTGAATTTCCAAAATACATAATAAATTTTACATAAGTATTTAATTATAATTTTTTTTCACTTTCATTTCGTCATGAAAATATGTTTTTGAAGTTTCCATTTGAAATAAGGGATCTATGTCCATAGTTTTGAAAGTACGCGTTTATTTTTTCTGTATTTGATTAATATAACTACAGAGCTAGGATGGCTTTCAGCTTTAATGTTTTTAGAAACGCAGACGCAAATATTTATTTAAAAGAAACATTTTGTTTGTTTTTGCTTCGTTTTTTACGAAATGCATTTCTATCATCTACACATTATATATATGCTTTTCACGTCATTAATCGAAAGAAATACATTTTTCTTAGATAAAGTCTGATTGAAAACTCTCTGTATTGATTTACTTTTTTGTGATGTGTTATTAAAATGTTAATTACGAACTAAGGAATTTTGATTTCTTCAAACTACAGGACTATGAAACATTAGTTCACGTGGTCCTCCTAGCTCCCGTTCTATACTGTTGTCAAAAAGGAAAAAAACTGCTTCGTACTTTTACTTGACTGAACACTCTTACCTTCCTTTCCCTACCATTTTATGAACTTAGTTATTTACCAGTTTATCTAACTTTCCATCTATGCATGTCTATTCTGTGTAAAGGTCAGTGGGGATACCTGAGTATAAGGGACACTTGAGCTACTCCTATTTTCTCCACTTTATTGTAATTTTTCGTCTCAAAACTAGTGACAAGTGAGCATATATTTACAGTTTTCCACATGTGATAAAAAATGCATACCTTGTTACTATTTTGAAAGTGCGGCAACCAAAAGTTCCTTTTTACCCACCTGGGGTAAATATTTAGAAGTATGTTTTTTATATTTAAAGTTTTGTTTTAAGCTGAATCGACAGAGATAGAAAAGTTTATTAAAAAATATTCATGTATTATTTAGTAAAAACCTCTTAAACGAAAATGGTGCTTGTGGGGATACTTGAGCAATATTAATCTTGATGTTATATTATTTGCAAATACAAAATTTCTATAATCTATTTTTTATAAGAATTGTTACAATCTTTTTTTAAATCCTAACATATGTATAAAAAACACTACTATAAATCCTAGACGCCCTGGCATAATATACAATATTCCTAAATCAAATAAAGAGATATTTCACAAATGTTTTTTTTACTTAGCACCTAAGCACTACAATAGTTTTCCAATTGATATTCAAATAACACCTAAAATAACTTTATTCAAAAAAAAATTAAAGCTATTTTTATTTATCTCAGAAGATTTACCTATTCCATAGTTTACGTTTCATATAGTTTTGTGGTCAATACATATTTTATTTGGATTTATTCATTATTATTGATAAAAATTTTTTAATTGGGTTCAAATATACATATGTATTGCAACTGACACCATTGCCAGTCCTGTAATTTGTAATTTCTATTTAATATTGTTTTTTTGTAATGTATATGTGTATGTATATGTGTGTATATTATGTGTAATTATATACTTTTATTTTTTTTCTCTTGGTAAGGTATTATTATTCTAAATTACAAATGCACTTTTAAGGGATTCTTATCCCCTTAGTGTCAAATTAATAGTTCCTGATGTTTTTTTTCCTCCCTTCTGTAAATTGAACTTAACTATTCCTAATAAATTGTTGTTGTTGTAAAAAAAAATAACCTAGTACATTATGCAAGGCTATACTTATCATTTTACATTTTAAAATGCTTACATTAATACAACAAAAAAATAATGTAAAATTTTACATTAATATAACAGGAACATTATTGGTTGAACGAGTTTAAAATATTATACTTGAGTCCGGATCGGCTTGTATCTCCCAATTTTCATTCAGTTGGCTTCACTGCCGTAAATTGCACCTAAAGGAAAAACACGTTCTACAGGCACAGATACATAGCAAAAAAGCCGATGTTACAGGCACAACGCTTTAAAGAGGAGGAACTCGTGCGTAGCAATCGCAGTTCATTTCCCTTCGCAAAGAATCTAATCCTGGAACCATTGCAATAAATTTTAATTTTTTAATAAAAAAAATAAGTTCTTCTGACAGCAATTATTACTACCGAAAGAGGGGTGATAGAAGAATGTAACCTGTAACTATACTGCATAATAAAGAATAAAACTATATAGTTCCTCATAACAAAAATAATAAACAATATGTTGTAATTTAATCTTTGGTTTTTTAGTTTTTTTGTAAAAAAAGGCAATTTTTTGAAACTTTAAGGCTTCTAAGGCACGTGTTTTTATCGTCCGAATGCGCTTACATTCTGCATACATTATTATTTTCTATACTGACACAAAAGTAGAGGCCGTCGCTAATTGAATTCCTAAAAAAATTACAGTACAAATAAAAACCATCCTAATATTCATTCATAAGAAAATTATTTTCTAAAGCCTCAATGAATCTACAATTTCAATATTCTAAACCTTAAGATTACTTACACCCAAAATACTCCATGGTTTCCATGTAATACCCTCCTTCTCGAGACCTTCGCAAGGAACCCCTATATCAAAACCTTTACTGAAAACTATCCGAAAGGGGGTTCTCAACCCTACTTCGCATTCCAAACGCGTCCATAAAACGCCCATTTTATCATCGTAACCTACCAACTGTCTCCTCTTCGAAATCCGTTGCAGTCATAACCCATTTTACCCTTCCTTCCCACCCAGGGTGAAGGGAAAATTATTCAAGGGCAAATGCGTCGGAAGCCCGTGCCGCCAAAAGATCGCTCGTTGTCACTTGTCCAGGGTGATGGGTTGACAAGGAAAGTGATATTTTCTCGTGTCTTTTTTTTGCTGAGAATCACGCATCTGTCGATGAGGAGGTATCAGAGAGATGGGAGCATCCCTTCAAATGGGTATCATTCCCCCTTTTCAGAGAAACGTGTGATGGGGTAAAATGGTGGAGAGTTTTGTTTCTGCTGTCGGCGAACTTTCTTTCTGGAGGGTTTAGTTTTGTGTGGGATTTTGGGGAAGGAAATGTGTCTGTTTAATTTTAACAATGGCCATTTTTTTTAGTTGATTAGTAATTTTGAAAGTACGGAATTATTTTTATTGTGTGTTTATTTTACATATTTTCTGGATTATTTTTAAAAGTTAAGTCTTTTTATGGTATTCAGATTTGAATTGAATGGATGTCTGAGGTGTTCCATTAATAAACACTTAAAATTTATTGTGTGTTTTTATCAATTAAAACATGAATTTCAATGTAGGGGTGTTTAAAATTTGATTTTTATCTTAAATAATAAAACGCATTTACTCATAAATTATTTTCCTTTACTGGCGCGGGGGTAGTTTAAAATTGGATATTCCGAAACTTTTATCAATCAATAGTTACACTTTACTTTCTCAATGAAATAAAAATTTTATAAGTGTTGTGAGTACCATCAGCTCACTTTACACTGTCATACTCTTATTCTAAGTATCCTTTAATATCTCTTTAAGACCTATCCGCTCTGAAATTCCCATTGGATTCAACCATAATCTCGTGTAGCTTAGGACTTAAAGTATGAGTGGATTGTTATAATGTGGATTAATATGAGTGGATTATTTTAATTGCTGTCAAACCTTTTCACTAATAGCTACTTTACCTAAAATATTTGTTATTTGTGTGAAAGCAACCCTATAAAACTTTTAAACCAATGATAAATATAAAAATATTTAATGCATTTTTCCAGTACTTGCCGTCGTATTGCTAAATACTTAAAACCATTCCCATCAGTCTTTACTGGATATAAATAGCTTACATGACTTTCCTGATGGATAATTATCCAATTGCAAGACAAGTACTTAATTTTCACCTTTTAAAACATCAAACTTTCTTAAAACTTAATCAGCAGCTAAACACAAAAACGAGTTACTCAGATTCGTCCCCATTTCAAGACAATTGATGAAAATCGAAGAATCATTTCTACTTACGGTGGATTTTTTTTTCTTGGGAGGAGGGAATACTAGGGTAATAAAACTCAAAGTATAAATTGAGCACATAACAACTCCCAAGCAACGTGATTTACAGAAGAAAATGGACTGAAAAATCAATAAAAAGCCCGCCCGATATTCTTCCTTTTAACTACACAATACACCATCACAGAAATATTACAAATGATACCTCTCCTCATCTGCGATATGCATTATACCCTCTGTCTCGGGACCATTATTACCGGAATGACGTCTCAAATAAGTGGATAGATAACAGCAGATAATAAGGCAGAAAAAGTTTTTTTATGTCCGACTTAGGGGGCGCTTTCCAACCGGGACTTTTCTTGCATTTTTCATTTCCTCCTCCGAATGTAAATGTTAAAAATGACGATAATGTCAGTCGAAGGGCACTTAAACATATTCTCTCCTCTCTGTGATGCTTAATGTTTTTTTTTTCGCTTCGATGCAGGAAAATCGGTCAATAACGCATCGGCACTTTTGTTTCTGGGTATTTATCGGGAAGGTAAAGTGAGAGAGGAGCAGGCAGAGTCTGGAGATTATTCGCCGATATTACTTGCACCTGAGGAAGGGTGATGGGATCGATTGTTGAGGAATGCTGTGCAACCGCAGGAGATTTGGTGATTGCGTGGAAGATTTAATCAAAGGACTGTATACGCAAAGCATCTGGTTTTGGCTGATTATCTTCAAAACACATAGAGAAATAGGTATTTCCTGTTCAGTTCAAGAAATAATAATAAAAAAGGGCCGGTTTGTGTGTATATGTTTTAGTCCGCAGGTTCAGTCTTCCCATGGTAAAGAAAGGATTAATCCATAAACTACGCAAACTAGGTTCTCAGTAAATCCTCACCCAAACTAAAACTTCAGTGAATTTAAATTTTTAATTTACCAGCGTTGCAGCGATAGTTAGCATGACTTACTCCATGTTTCAGAAAAGAGAGACACTAGATAGGAATAGGAAAAGTAAAATATTGTTCATTAAAAATATTGTTTGTTCACCTTATTTAATGGTATGAAATGAGTTGACGGGTAAATTTTAAAATATACCTAAATACTACCTATTCTAATGAATAAAACTATTTTTGACCACGGAACCAACACATTGAAAGCGAATACAGTAAACTTATAATATTAACTTATATACACGGAGTTTCAAAAGTCCCTTTCAAATTTTTACAGATTTTCAGATTTTCTCTCATTGAGGTTTTGCTCTATCTCCTGCTCTAGTTTTTAATAAATTTTTAAACTTTTATTTTACCGCTAGGGGCTCTGTAGGCCATCTTAACAGATAACTTATGACCACTAGGGGATGTTGTTTCCAAATAAAAGCTGTGAAAGTGACTCATGAAATTTCCTGTATATAACCCAAATGCAGCAGAAAAGGGCAAACACCCATTCGTTTTTCACTTTCCTTTTCCGGATCACTGACTCAAATAGCTATCAATTCCCCTTCTACAAACACTCAAAAAACAAAAACACGTCCAAAAGAGATCCAAATCACGTCTCTTCCAACACAAACAAAAAACCCGGGAGTGCTAACTCCTCCCTTCACTCGTGCATGAAATTCAATACTCATGCCATCCGCGAGCAAAAATCCAGGATCCCGGAAAACTCCGGAACGGACCCAATGGCGTGTACGGAGCACCCTCTGATATCCCACGCGAGCAATCAAATACACCAGATGTCTCTCACCCCTCCCCCCCTAAACCCGGAATTTATTTGGAAAATATGTAAATACTTCTCGTGGAAGTTGGTATCTTTCGGACGGAGTGGGATATATATGGAGATATTAAATCTTAACTCGGGGATTCATTTGTAACTAGCGTAATTTTGAAAGTGATGCATGTCGGGAGGATACGAATTGGCGGGGGTTCAAGATCATAGCTGCTTTTGGCTTAGTGCGTGTGGGTTGGCTTTTGCTGGGAGTTGGTGGGAAGGAGGGTTGGGTTCGTTTAGGTGGGGATGTTGGGGAAATTTAACTTATGTTTGGTAATTATTGAGAATTGGGGAATGGGGAAAGAATTATTTGAATGTAAACTAACAAATAGAATCACGAAATTTTGGATCTTAAACGACGTACTGGCCTAGTGGTTAGAGAGAGCATCTGACTGCAGGTGCAGAGTCGGTTGCCTTGGGGGTTCAAATCCCTGTTAACTATTAATCTCCTGTTTGGCACGGAATGTCTGATATAGGGACCTTACGCCATATAAAACCCAAAACAACCAACCATCGAATTCTCTTTTAGCTTGGATGTAAATTTCTATCCTTGTGGGATGAATGAATGTGGTCCTCCTGTAAAAAGGGGTTGTACGAGCGAAAAGTGGGTGGCGTTGATAGCAGTACCTCTTAGAAGTACCTCGGCATTGGTCCACAGGTTCTATCTGTGTAACGCTTAGTAGGTACTACTTAGGGTAATTAAGTGATCCATGATCATAAATCCAGTACGTGGCCATGTAAAAAAATGGATCTCAATTAACGCATAGTGAAGTTTGGTGACTGTCTTCTTCAATAACATTTTCACATAATAAAAAACTTATAAAATATTATTTTTCCCAAAATTATCAGTTTTACGGTACTCAAAACGAAAGTGAACCCAATCATTTAATAAGACGGAAACATTAAGTAAAATACAGGGTGATTTCAAATTTGCGGAACAAACTTTAAGAAAGGGTGATCTGAAAATAATAAATGATTCAAATATATTGTTCTTGGTTATTTTTTTATGATACATGTTTTGTTTCGGTTATACAGGGTGATTCTAAATTACGTGGACAAACTTCGCATGGGGGTAGAGGGGACCTAGACAAGCATATTTCGCATAGGAATGGGGGGGCGCATCCTTACCGTTTAAGAGCTAGGACCTAATGTAGTGCGAGCGCGTTTCAAGAGACCGTTTTTAGGAGGCCCGTGTGACTAAAAAAAACATAATAAAATGAAAAACATTATTGCATAAGGTAAGGAAGTATTCCTACTACTTACACCATGAATTCGATACAATTTGAACCACTTTCTAAACCGTGGAGTTAGTTTCAAAAGTGCAATATTAATATTTTAGGCAAAGAATAGACATCACTTAATGGTATTTAGAAAAATGACGTTTGGGGAAGGAATTTTCAATGATCGTAACATTGATCATTGAAACTGTTTGATCATTGAAAATTCCTTCCCCGATCATCATTTTTCTAAATACCATTAAGGGAACTCCATTGTTTGACTGAGAGATTAATATTGCACGTTTTAATACTAACCCCACGGTTTAGCAAGTGTTCCAATTTCTATCACATTGAGGATTTAAGTTGTAAGGATACTCCTGTACCTCATGCAATAATGTTTTTCATTTTATTATGTTTTGTTTCGTCACACGGGCCTTCTAAAACCGGCCTCTTGAAACGCGCTCGCACTACATTAGGTCCTAGCTCTTAAACGGTAAGGATGCGCCCCCCCCATTCCTATGCGAACTATGCTTGTCTAGGTCCCCTCTACCCCCATGCGAAGTTTGTCCACGTAATTTAGAATCACCCTGTATATGTATGGTTATACGATGTATTGGGTACTTGGTACTTAAAATGTATTTTTCCTCACTCTTCAACAATATAAATAGGTTTAAAACCACAGTGTTCCACATGACATACGTCCCTAAATATACGTTCAATCCAATTTAAAAGTCATTGAACTAAAACTTCTATTACCACTCTATTAATAAAATAGCACCACAGACACACACACAAACAAATAAACAGCAAAGCAACTCAAAGTTGTTTTAGCCTAAGAATTGACAAGAAAGATAAAATCGTAAAAGGAGGGATTTTCTTTGAAAAAGGCAATCACATCGGAGTACATTAACTCTTCTTGTTATAACAAATTGCATAATATATCCTACAAGTTCTTCAATTTAATATCACATCTCTCAAAAATCAATCTTCCTTCCTCGTATGTTTGAAGTTTCACATTTAAGAACTTTGTTCCTCATAACTCAAACTAAAAACTCGCGTTCAACTCCCGTCACGTAATATTCCAGCTTGTCACCGAAGCACCAAGTAGAAAGAAAGAAGAAACTTCGTTCAAAACACCCTAAATAAACCGAATTCTCGTCGAATTCATTAAGTTTCGACCTATTACACATTAACCCTTTCAATCCTAGCGGCCCCAAACTTATCATACGATTCAAAGGCAATCGCGGGCGGTCTAAGACTGAAATATCTAATATAATTACACAGCTTTCAACTCCAAACATCTTAACTTCAACAGCGAGATATCCGAAACACGGGTCAAATCATAAACAACCTCTTGGAAGAAAAGTATTGCTCCTCGATTTAACATCTCTTCGATTACATTTCTTCCCCAACCATTGTTGTCAACCTAGCTTGTCTTCTGATCGCGCGTGTTTGTGACAACAATGGAAATCAATTTTTCCAATTACAGAAAACGGTATCTGGAGGAACTGATGACCGTAACGAATCGGCAATCGCCTTACTCCTGCCACACTTCGTTAGGTTTTTGTTCCATTTCATTCAATGTATAGAATGCTGAACCAGTGATCTGTGATCTCTGGAGCTAACCAGTCACCTATAAAAGGGAATGACGTATATATCTGTGTTATTTGTGACGGGAGAAATAATAGTTTTCATTCATGGCAGGAAAAATAACTAACTTTGTAAATAAAGGCCTATAATGGAAAGAGGGAAGAAAAGATACTATGAGTCGGTCTTTTGTTTGTGATACGCTCATTTTATGATGCTGAATAAGTCTCTCGTTATTTTAATTCACAACTGTTTGGAGCCGTTCAAATATTACTTAAGCATGTTTTTGGTAATTCTTGGCCCAGCAAAGATAAGCAAACTACAACCCCCTCATAGTTAAGTCAGAAAATTTCTCGACACCCTCCTTTTCTACATTTTTGTATAAAATGTCTAGCAGTGCCCAGACTCAAGAAATTTATTGGGATCCATGAATAATTCCTTGTGAAGTCTACATGCTTGAAATAGGTATTTTCTAGTTCAATTTTTTTGTAAAAATGTATTGTTAGTTGAATTGTGAAATTGCAGTAAGCATTGGGCAAGCATCACTCTCCTAATTATCTCCCCCTTGTCAGGAAAAATAAGCATAGGGCAAACTCCCTCTCCCCCTTAGGAGCTTACGTTTTGTTTAAACGGCCCCTTTTAAGACTTTTTATTTAAACATTTTTAAGTGGATTTAAATATTATTCCTCAAATTAGTACATTTGCTTTATATTAAATGAGCATAAAAACTGTGGGCAGGGTGACGATATGCCCACCAACTATTTTTTATACGGACGCTCATATTTTCCAATTAAATTGTTTACTTTATTGATTCGACCTAATCTGTTGTTTACAACAAGTAGAACATCAAAGTTGCAGAAACTAATATATAGTCCAACCACTACGAGTAAAACTTTTCCTGAAAAACAGATCTATAAAAGAGGTTCAAATGTAAATGATGGTCAATACCCCCGTTTCCATTACAATATCCACAATATTGTTCGACGTCAAAAGTTTTTCTGAGGGTGGTTGGACTAGATCTATACCTACTTATTTTATTTCATTGCACAGAAAATTGAAAAAGTAGCAGCCATTTCCAATACACTTGTTAAAAAATCCAACCAAATATCGGTATTAAAACCAATATTCTCCTTGTTAACAATTTCGTCATTACGTTTATGACAGTTGTTTTGTGTGTGTAAATGTTTTATTCATTCCATTCACAAAAGGTTTTCTTAAGCAAAGAGAAAAACGATTTAAGGTTTTCAAAAACCAAATTAATCTGTCCTATTCGTAAAATAGAAGTGTAAACGTTAACACCTCAAGAACTAAGTTAAACTTAATTGAAAATAATCTTACTTTATACATCTGTCACTAACTACTGTACTTATCATTTCTGACCCGAAGCTAAATAAATCTCATGTAACAAGCTAATAGAGGGAGCTAATTTAAGAATGACTAAGTAGAAAATCCAAGATTTATTTTAACTAAATTTTTGATAGCTATTTGTTGTTGAACCTTAAGGGAAATTTTAATGATTGAAAATATGTAACGTAAAAAATTTTCAAACTTGTATAAAATATTCGATATTCTATTTTTAAAAGCATCATTTGTGTTTATGTTCAACGTAAACATGTTTTGAAAATTCTGTGTGCTTAATTGCGCAAAATTTTGTTTCTATTTTTGCATACAAATGTTCTTATAACAATATTTAAGCTTAAGATCTCGTTTCAATTAAAAGAACACTATATTATGGGTAAAACATATTAACCCTTTCAGCCCTAGCCGCCCCGAATTTCCCATACGATTAAATGGTAATCTCGACGTCCATGAAGTTGGCCGTGGCGTGTTAGCTGTGGCAAAATTTAATAGTACACATCGTTACTGCTTCGTTACTGCCTGTTACTGCCGCATAAATAATCGTTACTGCCTAGGTCCTACTATTAAATTTTTAGCAAAACCTTATGCCACGGCCAGGTTCATGCTAGCCGTGGCACTTTCGATTTTTAAACAAAAAATGAGTGTAAGATATTCCTTTTCGTTACTGCCTGTTACTGCCACCAATATTATCGTTACTGCCTAAGCGGATTGGTGTAAAAAATCAACATGTCTGCCACGGCCAAATTCCATCAGCCGTGGCATGTCCGCAAAATTAAAAACTGATTATGCCATCTTAAATAACTTCGTTACTGCCCGTTACTGCCACATAAATAATCGTTACTGCCTCTTTTTATTTTCAGAAAAAATCAACTTTTTGCCACGTCTAACTTCCACAAGCCGTTTTTCCAGCCGGGCAGAAAAAATGTTTCAAAATCAAACAAAAAACAGCTTAATGGATCCTATTTCGATACTGCCCGTTACTGGCATCAAAATTTCGTTACTGCCTCCACAAATTTTCAGAAAAAAATCTAAATTTTCGTTACTGCCTCCTTCAATTTTCAGAAAAAATCAAAATTCTGCCACGGACAGGCCATTTTTGCAGCCGGGCAGAAAAAATGCTTAAAAATCAAACAAAAAACAGCTTAATGGATCCTATTTCGTTACTGCCACATCAATAATCGTTACTGCCTCCTTCAATTTTCCGAAAAAATCAAAATTCTGCCACGGACAGGCCATTTTTGCAGCCGGGCAAAAAAAATGCTTCAAAATCAAACAAAAAACACTTTAATGGATCCTATTTCGTTACTGCCCGTTACTGCCACATCAATAATCGTTACTGCCTCCTTCAATTTTCCGAAAAAATCAAAATTCTGCCACGGACACGCCATTTTTGCAGCCGGGCAAAAAAAATGCTTCAAAATCAAACAAAAAACACTTTAATGGATCCTATTTCGTTACTGCCCGTTACTGCCACATCAATAATCGTTACTGCCTCCTTCAATTTTCAGAAAAAATCAAAATTCTGCCACGGACAGGCCATTTTTGCAGCCGGGCAGAAAAAATGCTTCAAAATCAAACAAAAAACAGCTTAATGGATCCTATTTCGTTACTGCCCGTTACTGCCACATCAATAATCGTTACTGCCTCCTTCAATTTTCAGAAAAAATCAAAATTCTATAAAAATTTATGTTAATACTATCTCTAATAATAATAGATTATCCTCACGATAATTTACATATTTTTATAATAATAGATTATCATAAAAATATGTAAATTATCGTGAGGATATTTGCTTGGGAATTTTAATGTTTTTATGGCTCAAAACTTTAAGGCATTTGCGGTTTGGGTTAATATTATCCTTTTTGGCGGAATTTTTCAACTATCAAATTTTTGTCAATTGGCACAAAGGGACAAAACATTTTTATTAAAAATAAATTAATAACACTCATACAAAGCACTGTAAAATCTTTGAACCCATCCCTAGTAGCAAATTTTTACCCTTTCATTCGCACATCACTTTTTTACAGGGGGCCCACAGTCAACCATCACCATTCATTCAACACCCATGTCAAAAGGGGATTTGAACCTCAAACATACGGCTTTGCAGTCAGATACTCTATCCACTGGCCAGTACGTTGGCATTTTGATAATTTTAAGAATAAATGCACATTAATATAATGAAGCTTATCTTATAACAGTGCCTATATACAGGGTGCACCAAAAATTCGTGGGAACTTTACAAATTAATAATAAAATAACTGAAATAGATAAACGTGTCTAGTCTTTTGTATTATTTGGATTTTTTGTCACCGAATTTTAAAAAGGTGAGTTGCTGATGTGGTACTGTCCCGGCTTCAATCATCATACATGGCCAGCATTTATCATCATCGTGCCGCTTGTTCTATACCCCAGGAGAAGCCATCCAGATTTTGAGACCCTCACCAAAATATGACAAACTGAAATCTTCAAACATTTCCCGTTATAGATTGGCAAACTAAAACGTGTCCCCAAATTGTGTCTATTCACAGCAAACGTATGACTAATTGTGACCATTTAAATAGTCTGTGTAATATAAATCGGCGGCTCGCTACTAGTCATATCCCATTGTATTTCTATTGCGTTTCCATAGTGAAGAACCGCCTAATCTATTTACACGGGGTATGATAAGCGGTATCCATGTCTGTGTGATTTGTTCTAAAAGTTGATGGAGGCAGTTACGAAAATTTTTATGGCAAAAACGAGAAGTAACGAAATAGGATACATTAAGCTGTTTTTTGTTTGTTTTGAGGAATTTTTTCTGCCCGGCTGCAAAAATGGCCTGTCCGTGGCAGAATTTTGTTTTTTTCTGAAAATTGATGAAGGCAGTAACGAAAATTTTGGTGGCAGTAACGGGCAGTAACAAAATAGGATCCATTTAGCTGTATTTTGTTTGATTTTGAAGCATTTTTTCTGCCCGGTTGCAAAAATGTCCTGTCCGTGGCAGAATTTTGATTTTTTCGGAAAATTGAAGGAGGCAGTAACGATTACTGTTGTGGCAGTAACGGGCAGTAACGAAATAGGATCCATTAAGCTGTTTTTTGTTTGATTTTGAAGCATTTTTTCTGCCCGGCTGCAAAAATGGCCTGTCCGTGGCAGAATATTGATTTTTTCTGAAAATTGAAGGAGGTAGTAAGGATTATTAATGTGGCAGTAACGGGCAGTAACGAAATAGGATCCATTAAGCTGTTTTTTGTTTGATTTTGAAGCATTTTTTCTGCCCGGCTGCAAAAATGGCCTGTCCGTGGCAGAATTTTGATTTTTTCTGAAAATTGGTATAGGCAGTAACGAAAATTTTGATTTTTTTCTGAAAATTTGTGGAGGCAGTAACGAAATTTTGATGGCAGTAACGGGCAGTAACGAAATAGGATCCATTAAGCTGCGTTTTGTTTGATTTTGAAACATTTTTTTTCTGCTCGGCTGCAAAAACGGCTTGTGGAAGTTAGCCGTGGCAGAAAGTTGATTTTTTCTGAAAACAAAAAGAGGCAGTAACGATTATTTATGTGGCAGTAACGGGCAGTAACGAAGTTATTTAAGATGGCATAATCAGTTTTTAATTTTGCGGACATGCCACGGCTTATGGAATTTGGCCATGGCAGACATGTTGATTTTTTACACCAATCCGCTTAGGCAGTAACGATAATATTGGTGGCAGTAACAGGCAGTAACGAAAAGGAATATCTTACACTCATTTTTTGTTTAAAAATCGAAAGTGCCACGGCTAGCATGAACCTGGCCGTGGCATAAGGTTTTGCTAAAAATTTAATAGTAGGACCTAGGCAGTAACGATTATTTATGCGGCAGTAACAGGCAGTAACGAAGCAGTAACGATGTGTACTATTCAATTTTGCCACAGCTAACACGCCACGGCCAACTTCATGGACGTGTAATCTCGGGTGTTCTAGGATTGAAAGGGATAAAAATTTAATGTAGATTGCATCCAAATGAAGAATTTTTATTTTGATTTCCTTTTAATCTTTTGAAAAAAATGTGCCTTTATATTTGAGAAAAAAATATCCTCTTTAAAAATTCAATTTTAAGGAAATACTAACTTTTTATTAAAGTGATAGAAACATAACTTTAAAAAGCATACTTTTATTTTTAAAAGTTAAATTAAAAGTTGTTAACTACCAAAAATACTTAATTACTTTAACGTGAACTACAAGTGAAAGGTTCTGTGTAAACATTATATTTGTGTTTTTGTGTAATAGGAGTTTGCAAAAAATGAAAAATTTAGAGCAACCTGAAATCCCTGATACATAAATATAAGCAGACATGTTTCTTTTTAGTTTAGCAAAATCCAAAATAAAAATCTCAAGCAATGGAAAAATACATAAAACTGCAAATATATACTCCTGTTCATAAAAAATGCAACACCATGAAGGACTTGTTAGATTTTGATGAAATTTACACAGCAAGTGATCTTTGTGGATACAAATAAATGATATAATTTTCAGAACAAAGGAATAAAATTTAATATCGAAAATCGGTGTTTAATGTCTTCCACACGCGCTGCAATGAGAGCCTCTATACGACAGGTCATCGAATCAAACAGATTGAAATTTTGACTGAGGAGGTGATTTTCATCTAAGATTCATCCCAAACCCAAAGTTTGCTAATATTGGTACCATAACAAGCATTTTAAGCATGAGGACAAACCAACGAAATTTTAGTCGAGCTCCATAGGTGAAATTTTGGATGAAGAAATTTGTCGAGAAAGAAACTGTCTTTATTGGATGTAAAGTAAGTTTGAAACATTCCAAAAAACATGTGCACGGGATTTGTTTTGATGAATTACAGCTTCAGGATCGCTTCAAAGGTAGGGTATAACTTTTGGCTCCAAAAACTTTTAAATTTTTTTTTAAGAAATGAGATTGTCCTCATTTTTTTATCTAATGAGGTTACCCATGGTTACCCAATAGTGCTCCAGGTCAAAACACTTCTCTTCTTCACCACAGACTCAAGATAAAACACTCCAAAAATTGCGATTTTCGGCATAGCGTCCAAACCCAATTAAGGTGTCATGTTAACCAAAATTGAAGGGGGATTTTTTAAAAGGACCATTTGTTATCAGTAATCATGCAAAAATATTTTTTGTGGATCCCATGGTAGCTTTATTCACCGATGGAATTCCATCGATGGAGCGCTGTAAAAAAACGATACTTGAGGAATTTTGGTGCAATGACGACCGATTAACTGGTGGAGCAGACAATGATAGACCTGTAGCAGTATTCTAACAATTTGAAACATATCGAAAAGTCACTCAATGATCCGGCACTGCCATGCGAATTAAGCCTCTTTCATCCCGTGCTGACGTGACTATAAGGGGTCCAGACCCCAATTTTCAACTCGCCTTACCCTTTTTGGACCTCTACCTTCAAACCCATATCAATATTGTCCAGTTTCCCTTCATCTGACCAGCTGCAGAACAGTGTGAAAAACACCCCTCCGGGATGCCTAACATTAATCCTCTTTAAAACTCTGTTAAATGTTCATATGACATCGGTTAAGGTCCAAGGTGTATAATAACATCTAATGACAAGATAATCAACGGTAGACAACCTTCTTACAAGCCCTTAACGTTCCGTTACAGGCCCCCAAATATACGAATAAATCAGTGGTTGAGAAGACACTGCTCAGCTCGCGCATGCGCTATAGCACTGAATTTGATATCATTTGATAATCAAACCATAATGAACATACCCTGAAAATTTCAAGTTGATCGGACAATTCCTTCTTGGTGTTGCATTTTTTATGAACAGGAGTATACAATAACAAAGATGTAATTTCCCTGATTTGACACTGTTTAAAAAGGTCTTTATTATTGAAAAAATGTTGTTCTTTTTTTTGTATAAAAACATAGAGCATGGGAGTCATAATTCTGGTTTTTTTATGAATTATGCTTGAAATATTTTATCTGCATTACGTCTTATGTTACTTATAAGGTCATATTTTGAACCAATATTTGTCTTTTATACATTACTAGAGGGCTGTTGCCCCCTGCTCGCTATCGCTAGCCAACCCCCGGGAATTGCTGACGCAGTTCCCCTAGGATTATTTCACAATCCTGTGCTCGCTACGCTCGCTCGCCATACGCTGGTACAGCCTAGCTGAGATTCATTACCAACTTAATTTATTGGTTAAAAGATAGTTTTATAAATAGTAATATGCAGCAGGGAGACATGAAATACAGTGTATTAAAATATGTATACACTGTTTATAAAATTCATGCGTACTGTTCATGCATTAGCCAAGAAAGCAGTATAATATATCAGATAAGTACTATTAACTTGTATTGTATATGTTATACTTAAAAGTTGATATAGGTGCTTTTACTTACCTCACTATTTCATAACTCCTCTAAAACTTCTTTGTGAACACAATTGTAAGTACTCCTGCTTAGAGCTATAACCGTCCCAGATTGGAATAATACTTTCTAGCCCTACCTAAATCCAATCCATCCTTAGATTGCTTTTGAATTTAAAAACGTAAACAAAACAAACCAACCAACCGTTGCCAACGGGAGAAAACAAATACAGCCAAATTTGAGCGTCACGTAAGAGAAATATACAGGGTGTCCCATAAATAATGGGTCACACTTCTAGGGTGGATATTGAATATTTTAATTGATTGAATATATTGATTGAATATTTTAAGTGTGCAGATGTTGATGCAGTTTCGAGTGTGACGAAATGAATTTCTTAAATTATGCCTCTTCATTTAAAGCAATTGCAAAAGCCGAACAATTTATTTCCCTCTTTTCATTCACTGGCAAATACTAAAATTACACAAATAAGACTCATAAACAGTTTAAATAAACATTTTCTTTCATACTCAGACTGATAAAGAAAACAGATGTTTACTATAAACTCAACAACGAATAACAATCGATAAATGCTAACCCACTAGATACCAAAGAAATTCTTTTCAAACTAAGTGCGCTTTGAAAAGTTTAATGATTGTGAATATTTCATACCAAGCCCACATAGAGCCGAACGCATTCGAAACTCTCGAGTAATATTTTAAGTGTGCAGATGTTGATGCAGTTTCGAGTGTGACGAAAAATTGATATTTGTTGAAAGAAGGAGGGTGACATATATATTTGGAACGTTTATTTATTCTGTAATAGGCTGCAATAAATCTAAAATACTGAAACGTAACAAGACTTTCCTCGCTTTTGAAATGATTCATACCAGCCTGTTATTTTCCGTTTTACGCTGTATAAATATTGGAATAAGTTTTCTTTCAAAACAATTTAAGTTTAGTTTTTCGCTAAGTTGCTGGAGTTAAACGAAATGCTTTGCTCGGTCTCGTTTTAAAATTTATTTTAAGAACTGTTAATGGCTTCATTCACCAAATCTGTGTAGGAAATAACCATTGGATCTGAAAATGTACTAAACTATTGGAAAAAATAAAAAAATACTAAATTAAACTTTAAAAGTTAACTAAATAGAAAATACTTTTTTAAGATGCATGACTCATATATGCGTGGTTTAATGAAATTAAACGTGTTAATGTTTAAATATTTTGTATGAAAACTTTAAAGTAACAACAAAATTTTCTTATCTGAAATCCCAAAAGCATTTAGAATTACTTTCATTTTAATCTACTACACTTACGTATATGTTTATGTAGTAAAGATTTAAAGAAATACATAAATCTCCTCCCGTTTCAAAATCGTTCTTTTATTAAAAGTACGTTTTATGAAAACGTTTTAGTTACTTTTTTCTAACCCATATACAAATTTGTAACAAATGTGTACATTTTATTTAACAGACGACAATTTCCCAAAACCAACTCTTATTCAACCTTTTTCTTTTTAATAACGCAGACTTCATTTTGACTGAAACAAATTGCTGAACAAAAACTTAAATACGGAGGAACTTATTTGAATACTTAAGGAATACATTTATTTCGTCGTACCCGCTATTTTGAAGTCATATTCTCCTCCTTTTCAGTTTTTAATCATTTTCTGTATGTTAACGAAACCTACATAATATTAATTTCCTTCCCCGAAGTAATTGCCAAGAAGTAATCAAATTCAGATTCTTAAATATTCAAAGACGTTTCATTGGAAATTTCATCCAGACACCGATTGTTCTAAACTGTTTTTCGTTAAAAAGGTTTTGGGTTTAATTACAGAAAGTAATCTTTGTTCTTTTTATGTTTCTTAAGCACATCATTCCTCAAAAACTCATTAAGGTGAAAATTTCAGCAAGCGCATCAGAGATATTAATAAATCAAATAAGGTTTTGACAAAATTTCAGAATTAATTAAAAATCACAAGATCTTGATTTTGAGAGAAGTTGTTTTAAACTCCAAATATGTTTTGTATTTATAATTAGTTATGTGTATGAACTGAATATGGATTAGAAATGACTTTATTCAAATTTTCGGGCCCTGGTTTTTTTCATAGTTCAAAGTTGCGTATAAAATTAATGCATACGAAAGCTACATATTTTGTTATTTCACAACAACTCGATAACTTTCTTTTCCGATTTCAAATATCCTAATTTTAAGAGCTTTAACCAAACAAAATTGCATTAAAGAGCATTTTTGCTAAAAGTTATTAAAAAAACAATAAATATTTGGCTTTAGCAATAACAACATGTGTTTGATATAAAATGGAGTGTTTGTACTTTTAAACTAAATTTATAACATCACAAAGTAGAAATTAGTGGAGTATCGCCCTTACATAGTTTTAATTATAAAACTAAACTTGCATCAAAAACTAAAAAATTACGACAGCGAAATGACATCAATGGGTGCATCTAGATATCAGTAGAAAGCAATTCATAATTTGTTAAAGTATAAATACAGGGTGTTTAAGAAGTCCGTTTCGCGGCTTTTATTTGGAACCAACGTGTCCTAGGGTCACGGAAGTAAGGTCTACCCCTAGGTAAGTGACCCTGGAGAATCCATTGGGATGACTTACAGCGTCTCTAGCGGCGAAATTAAAAAGTTAAAAAAATTAATTTAAAAACTTAGAGATAGAGCAAAAACCTCAGTTAGAGTATTGTTGCTCACTTCATGAAGAACTCATTGAAAATAATTAAAATAGCACTTTTTCAGGATTTTAAGAATAAAAAGTTCACATATTTCCAAATTTTTCAGTGTTATTGTGTAGTTTTGTGTTTTTTAGTTGAAAGAACACAAAATTTAATAAAAAATTTAAAAAATTTGCAAATACACGAATTTTTTTATTTTTTGACCCCTAAAAAAGTGCTATTTTCACATGCTAATATCTCCTCGAATATTCAAGATATTTTGATCAAATTCTTTTCAGTGAGTTTTTCATGACGCTGGCAACAATACTCTTATTGAGTTTTTTTGCTCTATCTCCTTAAGTTTTTAAATTAATTTTTTTTAACTTTTTAATTTCGCCACTAGGGGCGCTGTAAGTGATCTCAATGGATTCTCCAGGTTCACTTACCTAGGGGTAGGTTCAAAATAAAAGCCACGAAACGGACTTTTGAAACACTCTGTATATATATTAATTCAATATTTAAAAATTTTATATTTTGAGGAAAACCATAAGGAAAAAATAAATACATTTTATATAGAATATGGTATAAATTTTCTGTTAACTAGTTAGTTGTTTAATTATGTAAACTTTCATAGTCGTAAAAGAATAATGAAAATTGGATTTTTGCAATTGTGTATCTTTAAAGACAATATAACAAACATTTTATTAAAGTATATTATCTAAATACTTATAAACTTTCATAATTTTATCAGAAATAGACGAAAAATAATCACGTCAAATTATGTTCACTCAATTAAATAAATCACGTAGAAAATATTTTTATTCATTAAAGAGTAACAGCACCTTTTAACTTTCTTTCAAGACAAACGAACAGGAGAAATGCTTAAAGAAAAAACGCATCCATTTAAACATCATCACCGACCCTCTATTACGCACTTAAAAATTCCTTTCTCAAAACACAGAACTTACTTAAGCCTTCTTTCTTCAACACGAAACTTTTAACGTTAAATTGACTTGAGCTTCTTTACATAGATTAATTTTTATCCTCATCATAAACTACACCACATCGTATTTAAGCTTGAGATTTTCCCAGGACACTCATTCATCAGAATTTGTTAGGCCTTTGACATTTCATTAAGCCTTGTGTCTATCACACTCGAAGCTTATTATTTTTTTTCGGTTACTGCGGTAAAAAATAGCCGTTATGAGGTATCACCAAACCATTTTTCATTTTCCGATTTTTTTTCACGGATATTGTGAAAATGAGTGTGAAAAGTAACTTTTGTTTTTAGACTCATAGTTTACGCATTACCTTTTTTAATGAAGCATTTCTCAAGAAAGTTAATATTTTAGTGTAGAATTTGAAGATTTTTATGAAGAAGATTGTGAGACTCGAAAAATATGGTATTTTCTGTTAACCGGGCGCAAATGTCGCCAATTGTGAACCAAACGCGAGCCAATTCTCCAAGCAAAGCGTGCATTGATTGTAAGAAATTTGGTGGAATTCTGCATTATTTGGCGATTTTTCGTTTGCCATAAACGCTAAACCTTTTCGCTTGACGGAAAAGTACCATAATTATATATTTTGGAGCCATGGGGTGTGTTGTTACTTACATAACCGTTCTCAAAATGGGATTACTTTTTATAATGAAGTTAATTATTTTAGGTATTTTCCATTATACCGGCGCAGACGATAAAGTCGCCAATAATGATGCAACGCCAACGGAAGTTGATTGGTGTGATTTCTTCCGGCAACTGTGTGCTGTCGCCAAAAAGTCTGCCTGGCGAGATTTGCGTCGGTTCGTTATAACGGAACAGGACCTATTTTTATAGCCCTACTTCAATGAATAAGGCTCATTCCAGTGAAATCAACCAAAATATGGCAAAATTCAACCTGGCCCCCTCGGATTTTAATGAAAATTTCAGGGATTGTTTTCTTCTATAATACAAAAGGGAAAATGACATTCATTAATCATTTTCTCTGTTATTTTTTTTATAAAATGTTTTTGAAATTTTGAAAAAAACTAATTTGTGTTTCTTTAACTTTAAATAACTCCCGTTCTATTAAGCGCACAAAAATCTATAACCCCTTGTTTTAAAGAAGACTTTATGAGGTTTAATTTTCAGTAAAGTTTTTTATATTGAATAAAAAAATTTTATCAAAAAAATTTTTGGTTTGAAAAACTGAAAAAATAAAGATGTTGGTATCCTTCAAATTTTTTGAAAAAAAATATATGTTTTTGACAATGATATAAGACAAAAATTCTGAAATTTTCAGAGTTATAGCAAAAAGAGTTGTTTTACGGCCGTATTCACCGGTAAGCGTAATTTGTTTCCGACCAAGATTCAGACCCTGCTTGGCGCCTTGGCGACTGAGGTGAGGAGTGATGGCGAATGGACAGGCGAGGCGTAGGGGTTACCATTGTACTCTAATCCGACGCATGCGCTGCTAATATATTTTCTCGTCATTACGCGCTGATAGGAAAAAAATAAAACATTTGATATTTTTGCGGGCGCTATGGAGTCAACGTTTTACGAAGTTAAAAAGTTATATCCCAACATAAAAGTTCATCTTGAAAAAACAACTGAAGATGTTGTTTTTTTGGAGATTAGATTTATCAACTGAAGAGGAAGCTGAACGATTTAAAAAAGATTTTTTTTCAATAACCAAAACATCATGGGTGTATTATCACCAAACTGGAAATCCTCAAAGGTAAGATTATTTTTCTTCCTAAAATCATTAACCATTCTAACCAGATTGCATGATGCTGTAAAAAAATCCCCAGTATTCTTTTTTGTTTTACATGAGTCGAATCATGGTTCCAAATCCGAATAAATGCTTAAAACATGTGTTCCAGAATATATACAAACAGACGATAAAGAACTTTAGTTCTTTTCTTTTATTCCAAAAAAAATATTTCTATCTGTGAGTGTTATTAAAGGCTCAGATGCTGATAAATCGTTCTTTTTATTTTTTCCTTTCCAAGAAGAAAGGGAAGAATTTAAGTTAGATATTTTTTTTGCATGATTGTGGTTTTGGGAGAAGGAAATCTTTTTAATTGTCTTAGGAACAGTTTTTTTATTTCATATCTAAATATGAGAACCTAATGTTCTTGATGAATAATAACTATCATCATTAAATATTTGAGCTTTCCTATGTCAGGATTATTTAAGAATTGAGGTGCTTGCTATAAAAACCAGCTCATTCCATATTTTTACTTTTTTTTTTGCATATTTTGAAAGTTCAGAGGGTCCTCCATAACCTGATGAAGGGATATAGCTCAAATCCAGCTCATTCCAACCCAAAATTAGATGAAAAGGTGAAAACTGTGAAATTTCAGATTATTTTAAAAATTTAAGTGGATGTCATTTATTTAAAACTCGTAAAGACACAAATATTAATAAGTAAACTGAAAAAACTTAATTTCACACAACTTAATTGAACAAAAAACTGAAAAAAGCATGAAAAATCGTGTTTTTGCATCAAAATCGGCTCATTCCAACCTAATTAGTGTAATTACGCCCAGGGTAATGCACCTGGATTCGAAAACTAATCAAATTCTAGGCGGTTATACCTACAATTAAAAATTTAGCTTTAGAACTGTGGATAAGAGAAGTTTGTCTCTCCTGTAAAATTTCCAAAAATGGAATGAGCTGGTTTTGATAGCAAGCACCACAATTATTCAAGACTGGAAAGATTAGTTTGAAAGGAACTAGCTAATTTACTTTGCATAGGAAGGAAGTAATATTACAAAAATAAAGGAAGATGTGATTTTACCTTCAAGCCTTAAACATGTTACTCAATTTCTTTACATTAAGATATTATTCAGTTCGAGAGCTAACACACTAGAAATCAAAACTCAAAAACGTTTTTTTTGTGGAAAATTTAGTTGATATTATAAAATTATATTTTCAATAGGAGCATGAGGAAAAAAAAGAAAGGGGTATGGTGAAGTGTGACAATTTGTAACATAAATATAGGGCAGGGAGGGGTGAGATATTTAGGTACAGCCCCTTTATTAAACTTTACACACACATACAGTCAAGTCATAAGGGGACAGCCATAAATTACGTGAGGTTTCCCCCCAAAATTTGGACCCCTTCCCCCTTAGTGAGATTTTGCTGGAATGCTAATGATCTGCACATAATTCTTAAAGTTGTGCTAAAAAAGAAAAGAAAACATATGTTCTCTAAATTAAAGGTTGATGTGAGATTTTAATTGACTCCCCTTACCTCTGGTGAGATAGTGCTAGACCCCCTCCCCTTTTTTGACCTCACTTTATGGACGCCCCCTAATTGGACACAGTGATTACAAAGATATTTTTTAAAAGAATAACATTTATTAAAACAAACATAACATTGCATCTGGTGGATAATTAGCAGTCAAATGCAGGACTTATGTAGTGTCAGCATGACAAAGCCAAGAATGTGCAAATTTAGTAAGTTAGAATACACAACTCTTAATTAACTATACACATTAACTTTTTACTAACGAATATTTTACTTTACATTTTTTATATTACTTTATTTTTTTATATTACTTTATAGGTGATGTATGCTGACTCAGAAGTCAATTAAGAATCTGCAAAGCAAAATTTTCTAAATGCCGGATATTTGGAGTTTTCAAATCGGTTCCTGAAATTCATGAACAGAAGAAAGGAATGGCTGCTCATAGAGAGAAGCACACTGATAACACGGAACAATACCAATAATTTCTCCGAGGGAAAAATAAGAGTGCTCAAGGATGCCATACTAAGTCGTACCAGAGCATTCAACGTTGTTGCTCTTTGCGAGTTTTTTATAGGAGTTTGGGAAGAGTATTTCGTTAAAAAGCTTTTGGAATTCGCCTATTCAAGAAGGGATTCCGTCAACCTCTTGTTTGCCTTGTCCTTGAAACATAGTATGTCCTCGTAGTCCTTGATAACGTATTTGTTTTTCAAAATACGTCCTTTAACAGGAAAAAAATTGGAGTTCAGCCAACCTCTATTGCCAGACGAAAATGTCTTGTGTGTTCTGGGCGAAGATTACCATCAGGCCGTCCTCTGAAAGTCACAATGAAAAAAAATCAAAAGAGCAAGAAACATAGGTAAAAATATAGAATTAAGTAAAAGAAATGCTACAGGACATTAATTATTACTATAGCTTTTACAATAAATTTTAATACAGTCAACTCTACTAAATGTAATGCAAATTGTTGGATTTTATGTTAGTCAAGTGAAGTGGGGGCATATTTCTACCAATTAGCATAGGAATAATATGTATGGTTTTATGTTAGTATCTTAAGCTAAGGAAAGTTGATTGCAAAAAGACTTATGTCATTCCCACAGTCACTGTTTTTTACTTTTGTCCACCTCTTTAGCTTTTATTTGGTATGTAAATATTTTATCAAATCACTATGCACAGAAACTGCTGAACGCTATGTCAAGCTTATATTTTTGCTTTAATTCTGAATTGTTTAAGGTCTTAAACAAGGACCAGAAAACCTAATTCTAAATGCATGTTTTGTGTTTCAAAATTTGCGTTATATTCTCATGGGTAAGTCATATTCAGCACAATGGAATGATCAGTGCAATTCCTTGTATTTTATTTATAACCTAATTTAAGTACACAAACTAAAGTGTGTATTAAGGTAAGATATTATAGGGTAGGTGGGGGCAAAGCCACAAAATTTTCAGTATTTTTAACATTGTCGTTGAAAGGGGGCTGATAATCCCGAAATTTCGATTGGAGATGTTAGATTGAGATTCTACCTTCAAAACCAATCCAAGTTTAAACTCTTATCGATGGTATTTTAGGAGAAATTTACGATTTAGTAGAAAAAAATCGCGGGGCTTTGCCTCGTAAAATGGGGCAAAGACCCGCACTTGCAAATCTTGGTGCCCAATTGAAATAAACATGGATAAACAGAATTTTTCACTATAAAAACACTAAAAATAATGCTCTTAATGTTGTTTTAATATTTCTAAGTCAACCAACACTATTAAATATAAACATGATCAGTTTTAATGAAAATTGTCAATCTGTTGTAGCAATTCATTTCAGATTGCCCAGATATCTTTCAAAAGGGAGAAAGGATGGTTTCAGGTAGAAGGTTGGCATCTGGGGCACCTTTATTAACCTCTTTAGAGATCAAGTAGTCCCATTTTCCTTTTGGGATGAATTCCTGAGCTTTTTAAGCTGCGTAGATTTGCCCCGTTTTACTTCATTTTGAAAAACAAGCTTTATTATTTTAAGAGACATGTGGAGGCAATTATTTCAAAATGAAACTGAAGTTGAATTGCTATCTTATCATTGGGCCATTTGTTTGTATTTCTCCTAAAGCCTATTATATGTAATGTTTAAGTAAAAGATCAGAAAAATTACATCAAAATGATGAAAAACATATTTACAGCATTTTTTAAACTCATGAGTAGGGTTGCTTGATTTAAATCACTTGATTTTTTTTTTAAAAATCATTGATTTAAATCCCACAATTTAAATTAAAAATTAGTTGTATATGCTTTAAAATGGTTTGCAAGATTATTTGCATTACAATTTTTTTTTTAAATTCTGCTAGATATTGTAACTGGGAGATAGGTTTAGGTTACTCTACATAAAATTGCCTTCAATTTCAAGAACAAATTTTACAACCAATAATAGAAATATTTATGACGAAAAGGGGTAAATAGCAGGGTTTGGAATCAATAATTGTGATAAACTAAACAAAAATTAAAATATTTTAATTTTTTATCTGGTACACTAACTTTAAAATACAAGCATGTGAATGATTTTTATCGTAAGCTTGCTTTTATAGTCATGTTTTTCAAGCTATTGTTTTCTTTTACATAACTACAGCAAAGAGAGCTCTATTCTCTATGTACAGCTCCCGCAAAAAAAAACGTTACAGTAGACTTTGCGTGCGAACGAGTGGGGTTAGAAAGATGCTTTTGGTGTCATTTTTCAGGGTTTAGTATAAGCTTGAAAACACTAATTGACTATTTTTCGCTCAGAGGTCGTCTTCTGGCGCAGAGGAATAAGAAGTCCAAATTTTTTCAAAGAACACCCCAATTTTTATTCGATTTTTTGAAAGAGCATACTACAAAACCCCTAAAAACCAAGTTTCACTTAATTTGGTCATCAAGAAAAGAAATGGCAGACTGTTAAAATTCGAAAAAATAACATGGGAAATCTGAATTAGTCGCCAATCGCCAAGTACTGAAGTCTGGTAACCCACAGAACTAGTAAATCGATATTTCAATATATTTATTTTTTAATTATTGAAGCAGAGAGAAGTTTATTTTAAAATTTTTAGCTTTTAACTAGCTTGTAAATTTAATATTTATGGTTAAACTATTTTAATTTTTGTTTATCCATTTTATTTTATTAGTAATATAAATTTTCTAATTAGCAAATGATTATTGTTGATTTCACTAATTTAGGAAATGAAATAAATCTGACAAAATTGAATCGCTTAATTCTGAAACATGTCAAACGCCACTTTTTTCAAAATTGAGTTATTGGTATTATGGGATTCTTTAGGGGTAAACGCACATTTTGAAGTAAAAATTATGAAAATTACGTGATTATAAAATAGTTTTCCACCATCTTAAATTTCAGCTTTAGTGTAGAAACGTGTCAAACGACGTCGTTTGACAGGTTTCTGCACTTAAACTGCGGGGAATTTTTTTCATGCCGTCTCAACTGTAGCTTGTTTGGGGCTGCTTTTTTTATTCAATACAAACACTATATTCAATTGGAAAATTTATCCTTTAGAGATTATCCGTTAGATCCATCAAGCCATAATAAAAACCATATTTTTAAAGTTTTTGTGCGAATCTCAAGAATAAGGACGTTTTGGTAGCTATATATTTAAAATGTTTATGCTTGTGGCCCTTTATTACATCCATGTGATTGAGATTTTAGATCGAGGAATCCCTTTATGGAAAGGGGACAACTATACCCCAGATCATAATATTGAACAAATTAACTGATTGTATAGCCTTTTAAAGCAAAATCGATTCACTGTCCACTAAGTTTCATCTAAAAAAACCTATGTAATTGACTTCGAAGGTGTCTATACTAATATTCTTGTTGGCTGACCACTATTTTTGTGACTGGAGTTGAATTCGTTTATAAAAAAGGTATATAAACATCTACTAACCAAAAGAGAAAAAAATATAAAAAATTTAATAATAATTTAATGGGTTAGTATTTAACAAGAAAATGTTATTTTCAACTAATACTCCTACTTTTAACAACACATAAACTAACTTTTAACCATGTAAAGTTAAACTGTGGAAATAGGCTTGAATACTTTTTTATTGCAGATATTTGTCAAATGCAAATTTTTTAATAACTTTTTCTGACAAGAATAAAAACATTAAAAAATTCTTTTGCGTGAAAAATATTCAATTACGGTCTACTTGAAGAAAAAAAATTACTAAACATTTTCATAAAAATGTGGCGAGTTTTAATACAGGTTTTCTCGATTATCTCAAAACAAGAAATTGGCATTTGACATGTTTCAGAAATAAGCGATTCAATTTAGAAGACTGATAAAATATATTAAATGGGAAAATATAAAATGCAGGATATTGAAACTGTTAAATAATGCAATAGGCGCATATAGGGCTCGACCGATGCATCAGCGCCGAATGTTTGAAAAAATAGCCATCGGCATCGGCGGCCGAAGTTAAAATTTAAAAACATCGGCCCATCGGCCCAAAAAAACATAAATGCCAGAGCTCGACCGATGCGATGGTTTATTTGGTAACACCTAATAGTGTGATGGTCGACCATTTGTTCTTTCCAAACACCTGTTAATATTAAATTGTTATGTATATTTATAATCATTAAATGATAGTAAGAGAAAGAAAAATTTAAATAAAAGTAGTTATAATTATGTGGATAAAATAGTATTCGAATTTAAACAGTACTTTAGCAGTACAGTATACTTAACAGTACAGTATTTAACAGTATTTACAGTAACAGTACTTAACAGTACAGTATAGTAACAGCAATTTAAACAGTACTAACTGGTTAAAATTGCTTTGATTCGTTTTCATTTAATATGATTTTCTTGTTATGAATTTTAATAACAAAAATAGTTTTCATATCATTGGGGTAAAGGACTAAAACGCGCAAAACAATATGGAAACTGATTTTTAACCTTGTTTATATTGAACTTATTTTCACTCAGTTTAAAAAATTATAAAATTTAATTAATATTAGATTTTCAAATTCAATTGCTTTCGAATAAATTATAATTTTAAAGTCAAATATTTCAAAAACTGTTCGAGCTATTTAAATACATTTATGCTTAAAATGTAGTTTATTTGTTTAATTATTAAATGAAAATTATGAACAAAAGTTGGAGCATTTGATTGCTAAATCGTTTGGAGCAGAGTATGTTTCTTTAATTAGATCATTTTGTCCATTATTTTTATTCAGTTGCAGCCAAACGGTGCTAGTTTTGACCGTGCACGTATATATGTTATGGGCAATGTGATAAATCGGACATTATGCCCGAGGTAGAGGAGGGCAATGTGATAAATTCAATGGCATTAATCAATGAAATTTATCACTTTACCCGCCTCCGTTCTGGGCATTATTAATAATTCCCAATTAATCACTTTGCCCGTAACATATATACGCTTTTGTTAAATAAATAAATTACATTTTAAGCCTTAATTTACCTAAATCGATTGAAAATAGTTTTTTTTAAATATTCGACATGAAAATTCCAGTTTTTTCCGGCTACAATAATGCTTTTTTGGGGCAATTTCTTTGCTGCGTAAAGAGGCAACTCCTTAATCAATATGCTTAAATTGAGAGTCAAAGATGCCAGTGGTTTTTTCAAAGTGGTGGATTTTCCCTTGGTGTGATTTTTTGGTAATTTTGGAATAATGATCAGGACATTATCTTTTACTTCTACACCAATTTTCAGCTTGTTATTTTGAATTCAATCTAACATTTTAACCCGGTAAATCATTAATTTAATTTGTTTTAATCATGTTTTCGTGTTAAGTTAATAAACAGCTGTAATTCAGTGCACTCTAGCGTCAATACTTAAAATTAAAGTAAAATAGTGCATTTTGTAGGAAATGAAATGATCTTTCATTTGGTATAAACTATTTTCTGTAAGTTAATTATCTTTAGAGCTGTAGTGGGAGAAATCGAGCATTCATCACTTTATTGTATAAAAACAAAAAAATTGCTTCATTTCAAAATACTATAAAACATATAGAATATATCGCAAAATAAAAATTAACCAGTGCATCTTTTGGAAATTTTGCTTATACTTTAATTTGGTAAAAGGTTGCGATTTTTTGCGATTTTTGGTGTGAAGAAGACTTTTAAAATTAAGGGGGTTCAGTACCCCAACACCTGAAAAAGATCGATTTTGAGATTTTGATAAATTATAAAAGAGCTAACATTTAGCTTTCCAACGATGTATTACTTATGCCTGTAATCGGTTTTAAAGCATACTAAAAATTGCTTTAAAAATGTAAAGAAACCGAAATTCTCTATGCCGCGCCAACTTCGAAAGCTAATATCTCAAAACTGTGTTTTTAAGCCTTCGATGTACCTTTTCTAGCAATCTAACAGTTGAAACATCATTATTTTTTGCACACATGTCTTGTATGATGTAGTTGTTATACTGAAATGAGCTTTTAAAAAAATATCTGTAATTTTTTTTAAAATATCACTTTTATCTGAAAAAAAATGCTATATTTCAAAAATTTTAGAGATGCAATGTAAAAAGTTCAAAAAAATGGGTTCTAATTAATCAATTACTTAAAGCTCATTTCAGTATAACAACTACATCATAACAGGAATGTATGCCAAGAATTATGATGTTTCAACGGTTAGATTGCTAGAAAAGGTACATCGTAGGTTTAAAAACACAGTTTTGAGATATTTGCATTCGAAGTTGGCGTGGCATAGAGAATTTTGGTGTGTTTTCATTTTTAAAGCAATTTTTAGTATGCTTTAAAACCGATTACAGGCATAAGTAATACACCGTTGGAAAGCTAAATGTGTGCTCTTTTATAATTTATCAAAATCTCGAAATCGACATTTTTCAAAATGTTGGGGTACTGAACCCCCTTAAAATAAACTTGAAATTCAGATTTAGCTATGCTAAAAACATATTAATTCGTTCATTAAAACACTCCCATAATTTAATTTATGAATTTAAAAAATTGGTTGAAAATCCGATAAAAATACCCAAAATAAATTTAATTTAAAAATTCATTTTTTAGGCATGCTTAATCATCAATTTATCCAAAACAACCCATTTTATTGGTAATATACCGGAAATATAGCGCAGATTTAAGATTAACAACCGCAAAAGTCCATTTGGTCTGCAAGCTGCGACAGTTCAATTATCTGTCTTTTCTTCGCTCCCTCCCCCTTCTAAAAAAATGGTAATATAAAGCATGTCATGGATAGAAATTAAATGTCTTTCATATGGTATGAAATTTTTGTTGATAACTTTAATAGTTTTCGTTTTGTAGAAGTTAGAAGCACGCGTTTCCATTTTTTTGCGGAGATGCTAAAAAATTGATGGTTTTGAGCACGCTCTATAGCGGCAAAACCACTCTTCGGAAAACCAAAGTTGAATAGTGCATTTTGTAGGAAATTTCCTGGTCTTAAAATTTGTGACTGAAATTATCTTCGAGAAATTTATAGTTTTTAAATATAAGCTGAGAATCGAAAAAAGAGCAAAAAAATCGATTTTTTGCGATTTTCGATATGAAGCCGACCCCCCACACGGAAGCAAAATTCATATTCGTAATCAGCGCCCTCGAAAACATATAAAACCGCCGAAAAAAAAACTTCTAAATGAAATTTTTGAAAAAGCTACCGTTTTCTTGGGCTAATTGTTTAAAAAAACATTGTTTAAAAACACATTGTTTAAAATACAAAAACGCCAGACGCGCCAAATCATCGATAAATCGCCAAGCCTAAAAAATAACTGTAACGTTTTTTTTTGCGGGAGCTGTACATGACTGTCAATATGTTGCTTATTTGATTTTATTTTTATTACTAATTATTATTTTAAAGAAATAAGTATACATGATACTTTTAGTAAAATTAATTTAACCAAATTATCATAATTCAAAGATTGGTCAAAATTTTAACACAAAAATTGGGTATGGATTTTTTTTTAGAAATCAGTCACAATTTCTTTTAAAGCTAATATTGATTTCACAATTGGGCAAAAATAGTTATAGAAAGGATAAAAATTTTAGTAACTGATAGTATAATTGTCCATTCACCATTTAAGGATGGGCTTGGGCATCTCACCATGAAATGGCAGCGCTCCCCTTAATTCAATTAATTAATGCATAAAATAGATCAACATTGGGATATTAAGTAATCCTAAACTATTATATCACATTGAAATTACAATATCAGTATATTATTAACCAGTTTCAGGAAGTTCTGAGCTAGTTATTCATTTAAATAAAAAAAATCTGATTTAAATAAAAAAAATCTGATTTAAATCAAATAAATCCAATTTTTTTGATTTTTTTAAATTAAAAAAATCAGCAACCCTGCTCATGAGTGACTTAGGGGTACAGACTTTCGTAGAACAACAGGTCACAATAAGACAAACCAACCACCTGGTTTGAATCGATCATTAACAATTAAAAATCGCAGTGCGTGGTTTCGCCTCGTGCTGCTTTTTACCCCCACCTACCCTATAACGTGTTTTCTTTATAAAACATTAATACAGTGCTGTGTTAGTGAACATTTTGTCATTGTGATAAAATTCCAAGAAATGCCTCATAAGAATTGTAGCAAATGATTGGATATTTATACTGTACAGTAATTTTTACTTCAATATGCTGAGAAATAAAATGATAGAAAGCATGTTTTAGCTTTTATTAATTACCAAATAATCCACAAGTTTATGGACTTCACACCTTCTTACATTCTTTCTTTATGTTATGTATGTCACTAGCAGAAAAATGTCTCATCTTAAAATGATGTACTAAATTGTTTTTCTCAAAATTGAAAACCTCAAAAATACCGACTAGATTAGGGGTGCCCAACCTTTTTTGAAGGAGGGCCACTCAGGGTATTTGATGAGGTGCGGGGGGCCAGAAATGAAATTACAGTAGAAAAGCAAAAGTGCTAACTAATGCTTAATAACAACAATACATTTTATAACTTTTTGTTTACAGTATTTTTGCAACTTGGCATTTTTAACGAATTTTTTTCAGCAAAAGCCCCCCGAAAAACAAAGTAATCATTAGCGGATCCCGGGGGAGGCCCCCCAAATGAAAAGTTTTACTCTATATAATGATATTTTATGCACTAAAATGAGTTAAAACCGTTATTTTAAGTTCAAATTTTAAAAAAATTTATGGGGAGGACCCCCAGACCCCCTTGTAATTCTGTTATTACATCTTTTTTTTACTAAGTTTGTCAAAAAGCAAAAAAACTATGTTCGAAATTCAGATGAGGCGCACCAAAACGAGTTGAAAAAGTGGGGTTTTTGACTTAAATTTCATGAAGGAGATCCCCCTTTAGTAGTTGGAGCAGGATAATTCACTACCTTTTTCATAATAACATTAACAAGAAGATTCAATTGGGTTATGAAAATTCTTAGCCCCCCCCCCAAAAAACCAAATCCTGGATCCGCCACTAAAGTAATAAAAAATATTCTAATTTCGTTCGCGGGCCGGATTCAGAGGGCTCGGGGGCTGGATCTGGCCCCGCGGGCCAGAGGTTGGGCAGCCCTAGACTAGACACTTATTAAGGTGTCTGTTAAGCCTCTACACCCAACCAACTTTCTGACGCTTTTTAAAGAGAAGGCAGGACCCCAAGCCCATTTCAAATACATCTTAGTATTGTACAAAAAGTTTTAGTCTACACCTCTAAAATAGGCTACTCAATTACAATTAAAATGCACACTTAGCCAGAATAGAAAATAAATCAATATGAAAGGCAAAAGATATTTAACAACTGTAAAACAGTATTCAATGAGGGCAAGGGACCACTCTCATCAGGGGGTCCATCCAGTCTCTGCCCAAGCCAAGCTTAAATGGCTTATTATTAAGAAGATGGCAATTACTATTGAGTAAAAAAATTGGACCACTTCAAATGTTTTAACTTTAAAAATTCCAACTTTTGTTTGAAAATTTCGTACTAACTTTACGTCCAACACCGTGGAATTGTACATTTGTTGTTTACACATTGTCATTGTGATAAAAAGAATTTCATGTAAGAATTGTTTTTAATGATTGGATATGGTATATGTATTGCAGTAATTTTTATTTAAAAAATGCCATGTTAAATATGTTTAAAAAATAGTGGTAAATTAAAAAAAATCTATCTAAAATCAATATATTCGGCTTACCTTCTGTATCAATCTTTTCAAGCAAATTTAATAAAATGTATAGATGCCAGCCCATCTGCAGTTGGCATCATAAGTCTGAAAAATAGAAATAAAGAAATAGAATAGAAGAGTTAAAAATAGAAAAGAAATCTGGGCACAGCTTCAATAAGAGTCGACCAGCCGCCATGTTTACCCACAGCTCACATTAGATCTATGTGGTTGTGTGTCATTATTTGAACTGTGGGTAAATATGGCGGCTGGTCGACTCTTATCAAAGCTGTTCCAAAATCTGAAACAGAATTTAGTTATAACTAGCTGATATGCCCCGCCTTGCACGGGTGGAGTTATAGCTTTAAGATTTCTTTATTAAAAATTTTCAATATATTTTATACCTAGTTTTAAAAGGTGAATGAAAGGTATTAAAATCCATCCAGTTGTCAAGCATTATCATAATATTTGAGCGATTTCTACATTTAACCTCATGATCCCCATTAAAAAATTAGAAACAAATCTCCCAAAAGTACTTAAAATATGCCTATTTAGAACCCTTGATTACTCATACAGGATTTTAATTTTTCTTGAAGCTACAATAAAAGATTGTTTTCTATTTACATTTTCGTTTCCATGGTAGCTATTTAAACAACAATGTCGTTCCATGACACTTTATTTAAAAGCTAGATGAACTTTCAAATAAAAATGTTTTAAAATGTACTTAATTACCAGTTTTAAAATTACAGTTATTTATATTTTTAGATTATTGTTATAATTTTTAAATAGACTTGTATCTAGTCTTTCTTTTAAAAACTCGTTACTTTGCATTATGTATTTCTTGTAATAATGGGGTAAACAGATCTCTTTTGGAGGAGAAATTAAGCTATTTCAGCAAAATGACAAAAAATGGGTCAAAAGAGGGTCAAGGGGTCATTAAAGGTTTTTGAAACATAGCCTATGTTTTCCTTTGGGTTTCTTTATGTGGGTACACCAAGTTTAGTGCAGATCGGAAGAAAACAGTGGATTCGTATTAAAAACACATATACACACTTCACTTTAATTACATTAGATTTACAATATAAAATGTTTATCATTGTATCCCTGAAAAGCCTTAAGATGGGACATTTTATTCCTTAACGCTTTTAAAATTTGATTCCCATATTTCAATTAAACCATAACTCAGTTTCAAATATTTGGTTTTTAAAAATCTTAAATGTGTACACTGTTTTTGGTTTTGATTTTAAATTTCTGGAATCTTCATGTAATTCATAAAAATAATAATTATTGCAATATTGATAAAAAGAAAATCGAATTAATCTTAAAATTCAAATGGGAATTTTTCTAAAATAAAAAATATCAGAACTTTTAACTGGTAGGTTAACAGGTTTCAGTTTACACTCTTCAGATAAGGAGACAGCCGAGAAAGGTTTCTTATTGTATTTTCCAAAGAATCATTCAAAAAAACCCCTCACCTGGTTAATGTCTAGTATTCCTTATACTGAATTCAAACAAAGAGCAAACTATAAGCAAGGTTCTCACGGGTCAGGTAATACCAGGAAGTCAGTTGCCTTAAGCCTGAATTGAACTACTAATAATATTTAAGGGGATGTTTATATTCACTGCCACTCTAAAAGCAACGAAACAGCTTTAAAAAGAGTGCTCCAGCTGCCATGATTACCCACAGAGCTGAAATGATGACCACTGAGCTATATAATCAACTGATTATAACTCTTTAATAACAATTATCATAATGGTTAAGTATAGGAAGTTTGCACGCCTGGTTTATTTAAAGCTCAGTGCTAATGACAACACTTACACGCAATGCTATAAGAGCACTGGTTATACATTTTGGCTGAAGGACTTTCAAAAAGGTTCCCAAAATTTAAGAACAAATACTTTGAATGTGAATTTGTTTAACATAAGCATAATACACTTTAAAGGATATTGATGTTTTCCATTACCATAGATACAATTTTAGTTTTCATTGAAATCACAAAAAACTAGTAAGTATTTTTTTAATATTCAAAACAAAAGAAAGAAAACAACTGCAAATGAAAATTCTCATCCATACATACCAATCGAAATGTTTAAATAAACTAATAGGTCAATAAAGTAAACAAAAACAATGGATTTGAAAATATAAAAGGAAGAAAACAAAACTTAAAGCTAATATCTACTCTAAAATACTTAAAGATTGCTAACCTGATCACTTTACAATTTGCGGAAGTAAATAATAATGTAATTAAATTTTAAAAGCTTAAAAAAAGGAGTAGGATATTTCATCCCAGACTTCCTTGAATAAAAACAAAACTTATCACATGCATCTGATCTATAGGGCAGGCAGAAGTAGCGAATTACGAAACACGAGGTGTCGGCGAGTTTCGTTTTAAACATTATTAGAACTTACAACGTAAGGAAAACACTATTATAAATCACACATAACATTGAAATATATAATGGGGAAGAACTCTTACCTTTGAGGTTCGTGCATCGTAGTTCAGCTTCAGCCGCCATTAATATCTTCAATACAAACAAAACAAAATAGTACTACAGCGCATGCGTCGAAGTTTCCTCAGTCGCCAAGTGCGGCGGCTTCGCCAAGGCGCCAAGCAGGGTCTGAATCTTGGTCGGAAACAAATTACGCCACCGGTAACCTGACCGGCGGTCTGGTTAGGAAACCATGGTTACAGCCTCTGATTGGTGGAAGGAAAATATTGAGTTACTTTTCCACCAATCAGAGGCTGTAACCATGGTTTCCTGAATACCGGTGAATACGGCCGTTAATCACTTTTACTCACCACTTTTTAAGTTTAAGTGGCCAAATACTGGGTTCTGCGCCATGTTTGGTCACTCTAACCTCCGAAATAGTACTTCAAAACAACTCTCTTTGCTATAACTCCTGATCTTGGGCGGTCCCACTCTGTAAATTTCAGATTTCATAATTTATAACTTTGCTAAATATATGTATAATTTTCAAAGAAATTAAAGGATACCAACATTGTTTTTTAAAAGCTTTTTTATTTAACCTTCCTACCCTCTTGAAAAAATAGTCACATATTCCCCTCGTGGGGTCTCTGAGGACCCCATGCGTAAAACATGCCTATGACTCTAATAAAGGTTAAAAATTCCTTAAACGGAGAAGAATTGTCATTTTTTATTTCTAGAAAGATGCTTCAGAATAATTTATCCAATTTTTTTGGTATTTTTCTCATTTTTTTCGTCTTATTACGGCTTAATTGGGTTTCTTTTGATACACGTTTTTTATAACATCTGGACCTTCAAACAAGAATTAAATTACAGAAATGAACTACATTGAAGTTGTTTTACTTAAAATATTTATAATCACACTGTTTAAAGCATACTAGTTGATATACCCGGTCTTGCACGGGTAGAATTTAGTAGTTTATTTTAAACGATTTATGAAGCTGCATAGATTCTCTATTCTGCATTATCAGCTACCTGTCACCCCACATTAATTTATTTAGTATTATGAAACATGTAAAGTTTGGATTCTTCTTTTTAAAATTGAAATAATACAAAAAAAAATGATCGGTTCAGATTTCTTAGTGAAATCAGTATCTCGCTTGCTTATGTAAGTTTTAACATAAAATTGGTTTTTTTCTTGATAATTCTTCGAAATCACATTCTGGACTTCCGTAAACACTCATAAATATTTGAAAGCATTCTTATTTTTCAAAGAAGACTGAATATAAAAACCTATTTACAATCAACCATGAATTTATATTGTTTTTGTAAAGAATTTGTTCAACAGGAAGTAATGGCGACAGTTGTCTGAGTTTTTTTTGCTGCAACTGTTAGATACTCAAAAGATTTCTATAAATAGCATATTTTTCTTAGAATGTGAATAAAAAATTTAAGAAATAGCGAGTGATTCAATGTATTTAGCCGCAATCTTCTTTTTGTAAAAAAAATGACAATTTCTACGAAAATATCTTTCTAATATTTCTCCAAACGTTCTAAACAAACATGCAAACCTTTTTTTATCTATAATACAACAAAAAATAAAATACTAAACTTTATTTGATACTGTTTTACCGCCATTCATGGCTGGGGTCTCAGAAGACCCCAGAGGGGGAATATGTGACTATTTCTCCCAAGACACTTAAAAATGGAATAATAACTCCAAAATTTTTACCCATTGTAAAACTTTGAGTAATTAAGAGGCAGATTTTATAAGGAGCGGGCAGGTCACTATAGTGACCATTTTTGATTTTGATGAAATTTTTATGATGGATACTTCTAATGATTTTAGAATACCCCTATTTTTTCTTTTTCCCGAAAAAAATTTTTTTCGGCCTACAAAAATTCTCAAAGTTGGTCGCGACCCGGTATTTTTTTCGAATCGACATATCTTTGTACAACATTTTCTCAGTGCATTGAGGGTCAACCAAAGTAATTCTTGCGGTAACAACATGTCCTTAGATAGCTTAATCAAATTCTTTTGTGAATTTCATGGTTCACCTTCCCTGCAAACTGGAAGGGTTCGCCAAACTTTGTCGAAAAAAATGAAAAAATGCCAAATTCGAGCCTTTATTGACCCCAGCATTGAGGGTCAATCACAGTTTTGAGGGTTAAAGTGTGTAGTACTGCTCAGTATTAACTTAATCAGCCCATTGGTTGTATGGTTAACCCTCATGGCAGCAGAAAAATGGCTACTTTCGTAGCTATCAAAACAAAAAGAGGTCATTTTGGTGACCCCGTATTTCAGAGCATTGAGGGTCAATCAATAATTCGAAATATACGTTTCTTAGTACAATACCTCTACTTTAAGAATCAGTTGACAAACCTATGGCGTCTCGATCTGTGATCACGTGAGATTGATTTTTGTAACTTAAAAAATGGAAAAAAGGTCATTTTGGGGACCCTGTATTTCAGAGCATTGAGGGTCAATGACGAACTGGAAATATGCATTTCGTAGTATGAGACCTACCCTTTAAGAAACAATTGACAGAATTATGGAGTCTTGACCTGCGATCACGTGAGATTTATTTTTGTGACTACAAAAACGGAAAAAAGGTAATTTTTGGGATCCTGTATTTCAGAGCAATGAGGGTCAATGACGAACTGGAAATATGCATTTCGTAGTATGAGACCTACCCTTTTAAGAGACAATTGACTGAACTTTGGTATTTTGCCCTGAGAGCACGTGATATTTATTTTTGTAACTAAAGAAACGAAAAAAAAAACGTAATTTTGGGGATTCGGTATTTCAGTGCATAAGGGTCAATGAGGATGACCCCCAAAATATAAACCATAAAATTAGGTTAAAATTTTATTTGAACAGTGATTTAAGAAGAGAAGACAATTAATTAAATTAATTAATCAATTAAAACCCTCGAGTTTAATGAAGTTGAAATTGAATATTTTGTAATTTAATTTTACTTTGTGAAATAAAAAAATAGCAATATTAAAATTGGAATTACAAATAATGAGGATATTGGAATTACAAATAATGAGGATATGCAGCCACCAGAAACGATGGAAATGGAGGTTATGACCGACGAAGATTTGAATGACGAGGTGCATATTTTTCTTATCTCTACTGCAGTGTTTCCCAACGTGGGGCGTACGCCCCATCGGGGGGCAATAAGTTTTTCTAGGGGGGGTCAATTTGAAAACTTTTAACCAAATTGTCACCTTGTGGGGCATGGACAACCAGATTTTATACACTTTCAAAGATTTTTGAAAAAAAATATGAAGTGGGGGCATAGACAATTTAGAAAGGCTTAGCTGGGCCACAGACGGAAAAAGGTTGGGAAACATTGCTGTACTGTAATTTTTTCTTTTATCATCTGCAAATCTAAGGTTCATTTATATTTTTATTTTATTTCAGTATTTCGGTATTGAAGCTGTTGGGGAAATCAAAAAGATAATTTCAAAGATTAAAGAAGATGAAATAACTTGGGAGAAATAACCTTCTTTGTGTTTATTTTTGTTAAAACTTATTCTTTGAAATATTTTACTGTTTTATATGTTTAAGGCTAATGTTTTTCAAATTGTCTTAAATCACTGCTCAAATAAAAATTTAATCTCATTATATGGTTTATTTTTTGGTGGTATTTCCTTTGGAAGACCAAATGTAATTTGAAAATAATTTTTGGAAAACAACCTACAAAGCTAATTGTAAGCATCACATATTTTATGTGTTCGCTATGTAGAAAAGTAAGTCTTAGGCGTGCCCGCTGGGCAAAATACCAAAGTAAATTCAATTGTCTCTTAAAAGGGTAGGTCTCATACTACGAAATGCATATTTCCAGTTCGTCATTGACCCTCATTGCTCTGAAATACAGGATCCCAAAAATTACCTTTTTTCCGTTTTTGTAGTCACAAAAATAAATCTCACGTGATCGCAGGTCAAGACTCCATAATTCTGTCAATTGTTTCTTAAAGGGTAGGTCTCATACTACGAAATGCATATTTCCAGTTCGTCATTGACCCTCAATGCTCTGAAATACAGGGTCCCCAAAATGACCTTTTTTCCATTTTTTAAGTTACAAAAATCAATCTCACGTGATCACAGATCGAGACGCCATAGGTTTGTCAACTGATTCTTAAAGTAGAGGTATTTTACTAAGAAACGTATATTTCGAATTATTGATTGACCCTCAATGCTCTGAAATACGGGGTCACCAAAATGACCTCTTTTTGTTTTGATAGCTACGAAAGTAGCCATTTTTCTGCTGCCATGAGGGTTAACCATACAACCAATGGGCTGATTAAGTTAATACTGAGCAGTACTACACACTTTAACCCTCAAAACTGTGATTGACCCTCAATGCTGGGTGTCACGTGAGACACAAAGAATGTCCCAGGTTAGTCCGGATACCATCCGGGGCCGAGACGAATAATTATAAATTTAGAAAGTTAGGGTTAACTGCACACGGGGTTTGTAAACTCATGGGGAAATATATCTATCTAACTAACTTTACTCCCTCAAGGACACAATTATTCTCCCTCAAATTATTCCCTAACAATATGCAGAGCGACATAAGGAAAACAGACATAGAAAATGAGAAAATAATCGGGACTTACCTCCAATCCTGGTCCATCCTCCGTCCTTCTTGTAGAACTTTGTCCATCAAAGGTTTGAAATCACACAACTCACTTATAATTTAAATGAACTATTTATTTTTACGTTCTAGGCTAAATAAAACTACATATTTACACTTCTCCTCTTAACACAATCCAGGGGCCTCTCCCGACACAGACAATTCACTCGCATTCACGAGCTCCCTCAAAACCAACCTTCCTTTTCCCTACCAGAGCCAAGAATCCTCATCAAAAACCGGTTCAAACCTGCTCCCCCAGACCCCTGGTGGCGCGAATGTGGGAGAGGCAAAGAGAGACACCAGGGCCGCTTGTGCTGCCCTCTAGTATCCCCACTACCAACTTCCAACATCCTCCCACCTTTAATTTGTAGTCTGGAGGAACAAATTAAACCTTTACAATACATATAGTCACACAAAGAATCAACTAACCAAACATAGTGACTAATTGACCATAAACCTACCCTTATCATTAAGATTACCACCCTCTCAATAATGTGATGAAGACAAAATATTCACATTCCACAAAGAACAACTCTAAATCATTAAAACCCTATAATCACATCCCATACAAGATACATTAACACTAACACCAATATAAAATAATACAAAATTCCAGGATACTTATCATAACACAATAATAAACCATTATCATACCAAAATATAAGTACTAAAAGGGCACAACATAAACATTTATGAAGTATATTCACGGCCGTTTCGCAGCATTTGCCGCGTTCCTTGTATCCTCTCCGGCAAGAGTTCATCCCCACTTGGGATCTCCAAAAGATAGAGTTCTTTTAACGGCCTGACAACTGTCCCGCGTTTGACCACTCTTGGGTGACCGTCACTACTCGGGAGGTTATCCTCCACCCTAGCGAGTGGCCGAAAAAAGTCTCTTTTTACCGTCCAAATATCCCACAAAACCGTGTAGAGTTCCTCGTGGGTAAGTGTAGAACGTCCCACGACCCTCACCAACAATTCTTTCACCGTTTGAAAAAACCTCTCCCACCATCCACCCCACCCGGCGGAGGTGGGGGGAATTTCCTTTTTATGGGTATCAGGTTTTTGTGGCCGACGACAGCATCCCAGTTCAAGGAGTTTTTCGCTCCGCAGAAGTTGGTACCATCGTCGGAGTAGCACTTCACGACGTGATGTTTTGCTGGAAACAATATCGGATACCAGAAGCCAAAGCCAACCAGAAGCCAAATTCCAGGATACCAGAGGCCAAAATCGTCGTCCCGATCGATTAACCTCGTTTTGACTCTGATAAGGTCGTCCTGATCCCTCACCGTTACGCGCTTCTCGGTGCCACCGTTGTTGCCCTCGAAGGACTCGCGTTGTACCATCCACCACCATCCACAAGGTATTTTCAGATGCTCGTAGTTCAGCAGACGGCAGTTCCCCTTCTGGGGCACTTCCATGTCGTAGGCAAACGATAAATTGCATTATCCACACCAGAACTAGGACTATACGAGAGAGTCCAGACATCCTCTCAAAACTAAGCCTGCCTCCCCCGCCGCTCTGCATAACATTCAGTATTCCCAGGGGGTCAAAAACAGATTGAGTCACCGACAATATATCCCCTTTTCCCGTGGTCACGACCGGTTCAAACTTTTCTTCCATCCCCCAACTATCTCTTACCCCAAAACTGTCCCTTAACTCGTATTCGTTTTCCTCAATCTCATTACCCATGAGCTCCAAGCTTCCCTTAGTGTCCAAATCCCCCCTTTCCTCTGCATTCAAACTCTCCTCGTTTCTCCCATCCTTGCCTGTTTCCCTACTATTCTCCATTCCCCCAGTCTCGAGATATTCCAAAATTTCCTCCGATTCCGAATTATCCTCTAGATTCAAACTACGCCCTACTCCCACGTTAGCTTCTAATCCCCTTTCCGCTGTCTTCTCTACATCCTCCTCTACTTTTCCCTGTTTTTCCTTCTCCCTTATTTCCTCCTGCCTTTCCTTATTCTCCCACCATTTCTCCACTACACTCGTGTTACTTATAGCCAGGTTGGAAAGCAACGGGCTATCTCTCATAGGCACGCTCTTCTCCGTCGATTCCCCACACACAGTCCAACCTAACTGGGTTTCAATAGCGGTCCAACCACTCTCTAATTGCCTTACCCTCCCAGTTAAGAGCCTCCCATAAAGATCTGCTCCGATTAGTACCTCTATATCGGGCGACTCACTGCCTATATCCGTGAGCCATATTTTGTGCCTTTTCAACTCTTTCAGGGGCAATTCCTTTAATTGTAGGCGTGGAATATCCCCACAGATTCTCTCTTGCCCCAAGAATTCAACTTCCCACATCTTTCGATTGTACTTCCCTGCTGAACACAGCTTAACATCATATCTCTGATGAGGTTTTGGCTCTGTTACAGTCCCCCCAAACAAAGCATGAGAAATACTCTCTGAGCCGGTACATTTAGCCCCGATTTCTATGGCTGTTGAAAGTCGTATATACGACCTCTGAGAGCCGCAATCAAAAATAGCCCTCACCCTTTTAGTGCGCTCCCTAGAGATGTCTAACTCTAACACCATCAATGCTACCTTGGTGTGAACACCTCTCTCAACTACCGCCGAGTTGGCTACGCTTGTAATTACCGACTCTCGTTCCCCCTCTACCTCCGGACAGAGCAAGATATTATGTCCCCTTCCACACGTTTGGCATTGCACATTGGCAGTGCAAAATTTTACCCGATGCCTAACGTCTAAACATTTCCAACATCCCCTGCTAGCCCGAACCTTTTCTCGTCTTTCCTCAAGAGGAAGTGACATAGCCCTTTTACATTCCTTACTGTCATGTGCGCCTCCACAAAACAAACATGTTGTACCGGTAGCGGAATGCAGGCCTGCTGCCGTTGGTATGGGAAATCGCTCCCTTGTTTGCTTAACCGGTTCCCTTCCCCCGATTGCATTCCCCCCGCTTCCTTCACCCCTCCAAGTGTCCCGGGTTTTATCGCTTATCCGGTCCAATGGGACTCCCCTCGGTTGCGCTTCCACGAAAAGGTCTATTTCCCTGGCTAGCTCCCTTGGTTTTAACCAACTTTCACCCTCTTTTATCAGTACATGTGACCTAACGTGTTGGGGCAAGGAATCTTTCACTCGGTCCGCTACTATCAGGTCCTTTAATTCTTCCAATGTTTTGATATCACGGCTTTCCAAATATGAGTCCAAAAGGGTTTTTAACTTAACCTCGAATTGTACCCAACTTTCCCCTGACTTTCTACTGCACCCTTCAAAGTTCTTCCTATGTTGAATTGGGGTTAGTTTGTTTTGAACCAATACATATGCCTTTATCCTTTCATAATCTGCCAGATTATCGACACCCAACTGGCTAGTTAATTCCCCCATTAAACTCGACAACCTATTTAGCACTATTTTCCCCCACAATTCTTTTGGGACCGTATAAATTTCGAAAATAATTTCCACCTGGTGAAAGAAGAATATCCATTCCTCGGATTTCAACGGAGCTTTGGGTAACTGATCCTTAACTAACCGAGTAAATTTACCTAAATCATTCTCCACCTCATTGAAACTACTCTCTCGGCTACTACTCCTATCCGCCTCCAGTTCTTTAAGTTTAAGTTCATGTTCTCTTGCTAACCTCCTTTCCAAGGCTTGTTCTTCCCTAGCTTTCCTTTCATTCAAGGCCTGTTCTTCCCTAGCTTTCCTTTCATTCAAGGCCTTAAGACAAATTTCCACCCTTTTTTCCTCGTATACTTGAGCTGCCTGTATAGCCTGAATGACTTCCACTTTCTTAAAATTCCCGTCTATCTCTAACCCTAATTCTTCGGACAGCTCCCGCAGCTCAGCTAAGCTGGCTCCCCATAAGAACGCCATTTTTAACCCTAACTCAAACACAAAGATTCCAAGATCGAAATATCCTGGCTGGCTCGCCACTTATGTCACGTGAGACACAAAGAATGTCCCAGGTTAGTCCGGATACCATCCGGGGCCGAGACGAATAATTATAAATTTAGAAAGTTAGGGTTAACTGCACACGGGGTTTGTAAACTCATGGGGAAATATATCTATCTAACTAACTTTACTCCCTCAAGGACACAATTATTCTCCCTCAAATTATTCCCTAACAATATGCAGAGCGACATAAGGAAAACAGACATAGAAAATGAGAAAATAATCGGGACTTACCTCCAATCCTGGTCCATCCTCCGTCCTTCTTGTAGAACTTTGTCCATCAAAGGTTTGAAATCACACAACTCACTTATAATTTAAATGAACTATTTATTTTTACGTTCTAGGCTAAATAAAACTACATATTTACACTTCTCCTCTTAACACAATCCAGGGGCCTCTCCCGACACAGACAATTCACTCGCATTCACGAGCTCCCTCAAAACCAACCTTCCTTTTCCCTACCAGAGCCAAGAATCCTCATCAAAAACCGGTTCAAACCTGCTCCCCCAGACCCCTGGTGGCGCGAATGTGGGAGAGGCAAAGAGAGACACCAGGGCCGCTTGTGCTGCCCTCTAGTATCCCCACTACCAACTTCCAACACTGGGGTCAATAAAGGCTCGAATTTGGCATTTTTTCATTTTTTTCGACAAAGTTTGGCGAACCCTTCCAGTTTGCAGGGAAGGTGAACCATGAAATTCACAAAAGAATTTGATTAAGCTATCTAAGGACATGTTGTTACCGCAAGAATTACTTTGGTTGACCCTCAATGCACTTAGAAAATGTTGTACAAAGATATGTCGATTCGAAAAAAATACCGGGTCGCGACCAACTTTGAGAATTTTTGTAGGCCGAAAAAATTTTTTTTCGGGAAAAAGAAAAAATAGTGGTATTCTAAAATCATTAGAAGTATCCATCATAAAAATTTCATCAAAATCAAAAATGGTCACAATAATGACCCCCGCATTTCTGCCCGCTCCTTATAAAATCTGCCTCTTAAGGAACAGTAGCATCGGAAATTGTCAAAACAAAAATGCATGGGAGATATCAAGCGTCAAAGTGTGTCTGGGGTCGAAAAAGACCCCAAAGGGGTAGGAAGGTTAAAAAATCATGAAAGTGAATATTTTTCATGGCCATAGTCAAACTTTATATCAAATTAAAGCTTGCAAAATTATCTTTAAAACGAGGGGTGATTGATTTTTCTCGGAATAATATAACTGGAGTTATAATACATTAAAATGCGAAAAAATGCATTTTCTTCCTTTTTTCAAAAATTTTTAACAAAAAAAATTACTGATAAAGTTAAATAATAAAAACATTTTCTTATTTGTATCATAGAAGGGAACAATTCCTGAAGGTTTCATTAAAATCTAAGAGGGTCAGGTTAAGTGACGTGTTGATTTCACATATAATAATACCCATAAGAAACATTTATAAATTATGATAATCGTTCCAGAGGATAAAATCACTTCATATAATCATTTATGTGTTAATATTTCCTAATGGATAATTTCGAGAAAAAAATAATAAATTAATCAAAGAAGAGTGTTGCATGTTTTTATACTATTATACGCCTACTCATTTTAACTATATTTTAAAGCAGTAAACTAATATGTCTGCAGACTAATATGTAACATTGCACCAATAGTGGCCACCTACCTGATTAATTTTAAATAGAACGAGTTAGAGGCATCAAACGGCGTCAAAATTCACAGGCATAGTAGATTGTGCAAACAGATAAGCTAAGTGAATTACCACCGACACCACAGATCAGCATGGGAAAGATATTTAAATATTTGAAAATAACAACATCGGTCAAGTGACTGAAATTTGATTTTGCTTATTGAATCGCGTAAAGAAACGGGTATGACGGAACTGAATTTTTTGTGTTGATTACCGTTTGATTGACAAATTTATATTAAGATAAAGAAGAGTGTATTAATACTGAATAAATTTTATTTGAAAATTTTGACTTTACGAGGATTTATGGAGGTGACCACTTTACCAACACATAACCTTAGATTTTCCAATAGTGGCCACAGCAATGGCTTCTAATAGAAACATAAATATTTAATTTAAATCAGTTTTTCTTCAATAACTGTTGATTGCGCTTTAAAACGAGTGTTGTATGAATTTGGTTTCATTCTGGCTTCGGGAACCAAGGTTTCTAAAACATTCACATTACATTCTATATTCCGCTCAAATCAGCTACAGTGTAGGCTTTGGGCCGGCAACTATCAAGTATTTTATTCCAAATTAAATAAAGCTAATTTTATTTTATCTAAAATATATTTCGTAGGGAAGGAAGGTTTAATTAAAAATATACGACAATACCTACTCAATAACCAGCATAAACTGAGGTTTCATTACACCAAAATTATGTTATAGCATAATTTTGGTGTAATGCTATATCAAAAATGGTGTAATGCTATAGCAAAATTATGCTATGGCATAATTTTGGTGTAATGACACCTCAGTTTATGCTGGTGTTCTAATACACATAGAGGGGTGGAAACCTGGTTGCCACCTTTTTTGGTGTTTTGGCACCCAATAATTTTTACAGTGTATAAACCCCCTCATATAGGCAGAAAAAGAGAGGTGTCCACTTTAGGTACAAGAGGTGTCCACCATAGAAACAACAGCTACATCAAGGTGGCCACTATAGATACAATTTGGAGTACTTTTTAAAAATTAATTATTTAAAATACTTTACCCGATCTTATTAAAATTTTTAATGATAAAATCAAAAGAAGAAGATCCAATTAACCTAAAAATAGGATGATAACCGTTTCCAAGCAAATAGGTTGGTATTTATTGAGAATTTAAGGAAATGTTTTCCTTAAAGTGTCCACTATACCCACATTTACCTTAGATATGATATATACAGGGTGTATCTGAAATGGTGCAACAAACTTTCAGGGATGATAGTACTCATCAAGACGAACAAGAATTGGTAAAGAAAGGGGGTCCCAGACCAAATCCCAGGGAGTTAAAAATGGAGCGACACCCCAAAAAAATCATTGAAAAATTCAATTTGTAGAAGAACTACTATTGGTAAAAACTTAATTATGGTCTCAAAAATTGTGGTTTCATATAATCTTTAAAATTCCTTCAAAAGTCTTCACTTTAAAATTTGTTTTATTATGAAAAAAGTTAAAAAACACAAAAAATGTGAAAACTCTGGCAAAACCTTATTTTGTATTTCGAAATCCTTTCTTTTGATTTGATAATCTGAAAGATCATAGTCGAAAACCCCTAAGTCCAAAGTTTCATGTAAATACAATCAATATTAAACGCTTGAGATCCTGTTAAAGCTTGTTTTTTGCGTGCGCTAACAGCTGTTCTGGAAACAGCTCTAAAAAACTGCTTGCGCACCCAAAAAACAAACTTTTAAAGGATCTCAAGCGTTTAATATTGATTGTATTTACGTGAAACTTTGGACTTAAGGGTTTTCAACTATGATCTTTCAGATTATCAAATCAAAAGAAAGGATTTCGAAATACAAAATAAGGTTTTGGCAGAGTTTACACATTTGTTTTGTGTTTTTTAACTTTTTTCATAATAAAACAAATTTTAAAGTGAAGACTTTTGAGGTAATTTTAAATATCATATTAAACCACAATTTTTGAGACCATAATTAAGTTTTTACCAATAGTAGTTCTTCTACAAATTGAATTTTTCAATGATTTTTTGGGGTGTCGCTCCATTTTTAACTCTCTGGGATTTGGTCTGGGACCCCCCTTTCTATACCGATTCTTGTTCATCTTGATGAGTACTATCATCCCTGAAAGTTTGTTGCACTATTTCAGATACACCCTGTATATAGGATATAATCCAAAGTTTTTCCAAAATTAATTCATTTAATGAAAAACCAAGTACTGATCTAAAGGGCAAATATTGCTTTCGAGTGTTCATATCTTCTGTGTTGCTTACAATATGATAATTTGATTTTTTTCCACTAAAAAATGAAAAACTGAATCTTATAATGCTCAGTAATGTTCATGATGAAGTCAAATATAGATTTTTTTTAAATCGAATGTTATATTATTGATAATTAAATTTATAATTTCTTCTGGAGGATAAATGAAGAGTAGAACATTATGATCGATATCTTGTAAAGCACACATTGCAAATAGTGCTATAAAATTATCTGTGTTTATTCACATAAATTTATTGATTCAAGAAATGTTATTGCAAGTATCTTGTTTTGAATTACTAGATAGATATTATATTGCCATTATTAGACAATAAAAGATGTTTTCGAGGAGCTGTGAAATTTCATACTGAAAATTATAATTTTTAAATATTCGCCCTAATACAACTTTTGCAAACTCAAAATTGGCGTTATGGCAGAATGAGTAGTTAATTGGAATAGGCCTGCCAAAATCTCAAACACGCAACAATTTTGAATGTTTCCAAGGTTACATTTTATTTTCCGAATATTACTACTTTATAGTAAAACGGATCTATCAAATTTAAAAATATTAAATTAATACATTTTATTTTTTTAGTTTCAATTTTTTATGGCGTATTTTTTTCTATAATATGTATTCTCTTATAAATTTAAAGTTCTTGGTTCAATTTTCCCTTATACCCTTATAATTACTATCAACATCATGTAGATATAATCTAGGGTAAAATATTTAATTTTATTATTATTTAATTATTTTTCTACTTATATATGAATTAACATGCGTTTTTTAAGATATTAATAGTTTCATCAATTTTATAATTTTATTCATTAAGTTTTACTATTATTTTCCTCTGTGACTAAAAATATCATCCAAACGCCCAGTGATCTTTTTTTAGATCAGCATTTTTAAAGACACTTGACTGTTTTGACAATATTTGTTCATAACATTCATATTGATGGCAATTTAATAAAGAAGAAGGAGTATAATAAAATGCTGGAAGCTAAATTCCTAGTTAATGTACTTGTAAATGTAAAAGGATCATAAACAAGAAAAACATTTACCCGAATAACAATGAGGAAGTTGCATGATTTTTTTTAATCGATTCCTCTTGCAAAAATAAGCAACTACCCAAAATTTGAGGCCGATCGAGAAATTTTTTGTTTCCAAAAAATTAACAAAAATCCCCTTTTTAAAAGCGCGCGAAAACGCCAAGAGTTTGGATGTGACGTCATCTTATATTAAACATTGTTGTAAAGCAATGGAGATGATGGTATTATTGTAGACGTCATCTTATAGTTTAAACAATAAACGTTTTCAGTCACGTGTTTTTTTCTCGACTTTTAAATTAAAATATTTAATTACCTGTACATTTTTTTGAAAAACTGACTAGATATTTCATTTAACCATACAAAAAAACCATACGGAACACTTGTTTGTTTTTGATAATCTGACACATGCAACTTCTTTATTGTTATTTAACAAACATAGCTAGGAGCTTTTAACACACACTAACTAGGAGACGGAGATTATTTAGACTTTTAATTTTAAATTATTCAATTAATCTAATAACTACATATAAAAACTGCAAAAGTTGTGGAAACTACTAACTCCCATTTATCACCATACAAATACGCATAACACCAACCGATATTTCTCAGTTTCCACACCAAAAAACTATGTAAAAAAGCCTCCGAACCAAAACCTCGTCCTACCCCACTGATAACGCATCCATCGATCTCAGAAAAAATTACCCCAGCCACTTTAGAGAAAATGCCGGTGGCATCAAAACAAAGTGCCAGTCGTTATCTCCCGAAAAGCCCGGTCCAGCCTCTCTGAGAGAGCCGCCGCGGGCCTAGGGTGTACGACATCCCATAACTTTCAATCGCTGCCTTCGAGTGGCATTTATTTGCATATGGAGGCATCAAAAAGCTTTCAAAGCGCCCCGGAGTCGTCACCCGGGTTTTAAGGGGTATTGGGTGCCCTGGTTGATGGGAGGGGATACAAGGGAAGTCGATTTGTATGGGTTTGAATGTTTTGCCCGGGTTAAGTCGTAATGGGGCTCGTGTGTGGTTTAAATAGGAAAATACTATAAAATTTGGCTATCGTCGGAAGGCGGAGGAAAACCGGTTTTTTCTGCCTTCCACAATGCTGAGAAACCTGTTTTTCTCCGCAAAGCGACGGTAGACAAATTTTACACGGGGTTTCAAAAGTACCTTTCACGGCTTGTATCTGTAGTCTCCTAGGGTCAATGGGTCATGGAAGTAAGGTCTAGACATAGACATAGACATATACAAGACTTTATTGTAATGGGCTCGTGCCCGTTTACATAGTAGCAAAAATAAAGGAACAAAAAGTACAAATAAGTAAATAAATTAACACTTAATTATCATTGAACAATAAAACTATGAAAGATAAACATAAATATACACAAATATATATTAAAGGTTGTTGGAACATTGGGCTAACTCGATTCATCTAATAAATTTTTACGGACTTTTAAAATAGAAATTGTAAAATAAAAAATTCTTACGTATTGACTTTGAGTTAATATTAACGGAAAAGGTTTTAAACCGATCAAGTATTTGTTTCTGTATTGATTATAAAGAGGACAAGTGTTGAATATATGGTTCCAAGTCTCATTCTCTTCATAATTACAGAAAGTGCAAGGGTTAGAAGGAAAAATTTCAAAAATTTCGTTTTTGTAAAAAATTCGGCTTTGATTAAGACGTAGTTGAAAGATTAATCTCTTAATGATTATATTTAAGGGTGATTCAATATATGTTTCAGGGGAGGCGCTGTATAAGATTTTATAATGGGGAAAGTTAGTACTATTTTCCATTCGAGACAGGTCATTTTGGAGGGTCTGATCTCGGAGAGATTGTAAAACCAGGGGAAGAAAATAAGAGGCTATATGAGGGTCCTGCGAGAAAAAAATGAAACTATAACCTAGATTATCAAGAATTTTTTTTTACAGATAAAACCCAGTTAAATTCTGTATTGCTAGAGAATTGTGCGTTTAGAAGTAGTTTGTTATAGCAAATTTTTATATATCTGTCATCTGATAATTTAAGAATTTTGATCCAAAATTTCAAAATTATTTTGACTACAGTAACTGAGATTGGGGGTTGTCCTAACTCTAATCTTAGAATGTAACCAGGAGTATATCTGGAAAGTAAAAATAGTTTTTTTAACAAAAATACAAAATACTTTTTCCAAGTCACAGATATAGTTTATGGACCAGATCGGAGAACCATATATGAACACAGACTGAATTAATGACTCAAATAGTTGAAACCATGCTTTGGTCGAGTTAGCCCGTGATCCCGTAAATATTGACCAAGATGCATTGATTGCCGCCAATGCCTTGGAAGTGAAATAACTTCTAGCTCTATTAAATCTACCTGTAGAAGAAAAAGGAATTCCCAAATATACGTATTCTTTAACAATTTCGAGTTTTGTGTTCTGATAAAAAAATACATCTGACCTAGCCAGCTTTCCCCCTTTCCGGAAAATCATAATTTTCGTTTTGCTGATGTTAACTGTCAAAAGAAAATCAGCGCAAAAATTTTCCAGGATATTTAATTTTTTCTGAAGATTAATAGGAGAGTCGGCTAGGATAACTGCATCGTCAGCATAAAGTAAAATGTGAAGAAAGTTTGTTGAGGATATGTATATACCAGGAATGTTAGAATCATTTAATCGATCAATCAAATTGTTTAAAAATAAATTAAATAAAATTGGGGAAAGAATTTCTCCCTGTAACACTCCTGTTTCTATGTTAAAGATTTCAGACGATCCAGTAGCTGTCCTCACTCTTGCTGTAGCTTTGTTATACTTATCTTTCAAAATGCTTACAAATTTTGAACTGAGTGAAAGTTTCCGAAGAATGTGCCATAAAAGGGAGTGGTTTATGCTATCAAAAGCGGATTTAAGGTCAATAAAGGCAGCGTAAAGTTTACCTCGCTTTTTTCGTAGTTTATCCTGAATGATTGACCATGGAAGTAAGGTCTATTCCTAGGTAAGTGACTTAAGAGGCATGGACAGTAAGTTAAAAGTTTTTAAACATTCATGTTAGGAAAAGATTCAGAGTATTCCCCTCCTATGACGGAATCAAGCATGATCCCCCTCTTCTAAAAATCATAGTTAAGAAAGTTTGGAAACCACTGTTGTTATGTTGGCGTTATCAAAAATAAACTATCTTATCTATCTACAAATATATCTGCATCTAATAATTGATAAATGATTGTTGTAATTTAAGTGAAACCCATTTAATTAAATTAGTTCTTACGTCTATAAAAACTTTATTGGAGTATTAGAACTAGAGAGAAGCGATAAATTTTCTTTATGTTCGTCAGTTGAAAAAGTAAATCTCTATGTCCTCTCAAAAAATTAAATTGAGTTGTAAAAAAAGTACATAAAATAGCTTAATTTTTAACTTTGAATTGACACTCACGCGGGAATAAGGTCAACTACAATTTTTAACTTTAATTTATGACTAACTATTCTGACGTTTATAGATTTTTTTCTGCGCAGAAAAAAAAATTCACAAATTTACACTGCAAAACATAAATCACCTGTAAAAAACGTCTTGACTGTGATTTATGGCCTTCCACATTTTTTCTTACCTCTCTCCTTTTTTCAATCTCATTACCCTTGAATCGCAGCAGTCGTGTCTCCTACTCTTTATTAAAATATCGTTTAACAAACGCCTTCCAAATCGACATCAATCAACCGAAGAAAAACCGTTTCCGGATATTATTGACGCAATTACTCACACAAAAAAATCACAACACAAGATCCAATTTATTCGAAAGCTACAAAGCAAAAAAAGAGGCACAATCAAAGCCATTTTACGAAATGAAGACTAAATGCTGGAAAAACTGATGATCGACTTCAGTGCAAAAACCATATAAAGTGCCCTTTAGAGCCGTAAAAGGGTAAGTCCACGAAATGACAATGCCGGGAAGATTGTATTTTCCTCCCTCTGTAATCGGATGTTCTCTTCATCCTTATTAAGAATTTAATCCCTTTAAAAAAGTACTTTTCTCTTTTTTACAGTGATTATCAAATCTTAATTTCATTCCCCACACCTAATTTAACCCTTTTAGGTGTTTGATTTTTCTGCAGGACTTACGCCTGTATGCCTCTGATGCGAAACAAATATTGATTCAAAGCAATTTCGTTGAGTGGGTCCGCTTTACATTTAGCGAAGAAATAAAAAGAAAAGGCGTGAAAATTCAATTACAATTCTTACCCGTTTTTCGTAGTTAAAAAATGTGTCCATAATACCCCAGCAGTTTCCAGGACAAATGATACAGCTACTACTATACAGAGCGCTGTAGTAGAAGGGGCATCACCATTATTTCACCCGCCTGATTCCTGCTATATAATTGAGGCGGTGTCTAGAAGGTACCCGGGAAATCTCAGTTTGAAAAATGGATCCCCGACTCCTTATAAATGGCTTTCGGGGATGTCTTCGCTTGCATTGGGGGAGCTGCAGGTCCCCTAGTATCGTTTGTGATTGTCTTTGGAATGGCTGTTTGGCAAAAAAAAAATAGACAGTAGGTTCATTTTTCGTCGGCGTGGAAAAACAACTAGTGCTGTTGCTTAAGCTAATACGTTATTGGGAGTTTTTGGTGATGTTTTTTGTAAGAATTGTAGGGTGATCAATTGGGGGTATATGTTTAATTTTACGTGAAGGAATGCTCTGTTTTATTGCATTGCTGAGGGCAATATATCTAATTTCTCAGTACGTCGGTAGGAATTAATTTTAGTAGGAACTGAAGAATATTCTTCGTAACCAAACTATTTTATCGACAATGAATTAGTTTGAATTTTCCTCGAGCGTGACATATACTACGGATGCCAATTTATCATTGCTAATGAAAATATAGGGACTCTCCAAATATTATGAAATGAGGAATTAAACAAGCGGGAAAATTGTTGTAAAGCAGTGCAGATGGATGTTCATGAAAGAAAAACATCTCTGATAAAATACGTACACTCTTTTTCGGCATGAAAACAAGATTTCTCGTAAACACATGGTTCATGAGGTAGAGTAGAAAGTAAAAAATGTTTGTGCATTAATTTAAAATTATAAAAAAGAGAAGTGCTCAATCTGACCTTATTAGCATATGCATTGTCAGAGTTTAACATTAAAAAACTCGTCGTTTGTGAAAGAAAATATTTTTAATGCATTTTCTTTCAAGTGTTGAGTTTTTTTAAGACAGAACAGAGCAATTTCTAGGAATAAACTAGAAATGAAATTAATTTTTAAAAACATGTGTACACAAAAAAATTATAGGGTCACTTGGGGTAAGTGGGACCCCTTTTTGGCCTAGTACATTTTTGGAGCTTTATAGAAAAAATTTGAAAGGGTTTATCTTGTACTTGTTGACTAATTTCGTTAAAGAGTCTATCGATAAACAAAAATTTATCAGTAGTTTCTAAAATAAAGCTTTACATTTTTCTTAACTGGTCTTTTTATCAATAATGAGATGGGTGACCCACTTACCCCAAGAGATGGGGTAAGTGGGTCACCCCCTCTTTATTTATATTTAAAGCAAGCAAAACTTAAATGGAAGTAAGTGGGTCTTACTTGATAAAGTATAGTAAATTTAAATATAAAATATTTTATTGTAACTGTATCCATGAGTGAGAAATATACTCATATCAAAATCAATATGACAAGGGAAGAATAGAATAAAAAGCAAAATAAGTATTTTAAAGAATGTTTCGAAAGGCCAAAGGGATATGTTTTACTTTAGAATATAAAATAGTGTTGAATAAACATAATAAGTTTCATTAAGATTTATTTTGGCACTTTAATACGCATTGTAAGATAAAAAAGAAATCGGACACACTAAATGAGAATGAACACTGTTGATGAGATATTTCACTTTACTCACCATAACTTAAATTAAAACGCAAATGTGATATATAATGTCGATCAATCTATTTATAAATTTTAATGAATTTTGAAGTGGTGAGTAAAAGGTCTTGCTACTATAAATCGAAATTTTCTGAAAATATTGGAGGAAATTGTCCCTATAACCCCCTGAAATAGTTAATAGTTCCTGTATCATAAGGGACCCTCTAGAACCACTTATATCATATTAAGGGGTCTCACTAACTAAATAAGGAGGGGTCCCACTTACCCCACGCTGAGGGGTCCCACTTACCCCAACCATGCAAAAACTATGGGGTAAGTGGGACACCCCTCTTAAACACTTCAAAATTTAAAATTTTGAAAAATTTCAAATTGTAGTATGTATTTTAGGTCAAACTCTGCAAAACAGTTCAATAAACATTAAAATGTAATGAAAACTTACCTGGAAATACTTCTTTGAAAAATGAGTCTTGAACTCACCAAAAAATCCATTCTGGGAATCTATTTTAAATTAGTTCTATAATCTTAAATATAAATAAAACAAATCTCAAATATATGCAAAACTCATCGGTGTGACAAGCTGTAACATAATCAATGCGAGTAAGTGTGAAATTTACTGTGCATATTATAGTTTTAGGGGGGTGACCCACTTACCCCAGTGACCCACTTACCCCAAGTAACCCTATCGGCGAATTTTTTTAAACCTATGTCATTTTATTAATTGTAAAGCTTTTATTTTTTGTTTTTTTTTTATGTGTGTTTTAGTGTTTTTAATGCACATACATCGGCATGTATGATGTTGTTATACGAGGGTTGTTTTATAATTAACTTCCGTTTTGCTCCTGAAAAAAAAGTAGTAGGAATTTCGAAATAATTTTGCTACTGGTAGATAGGTACATCCTTGAGGATCAATTTCCCTCATTACTGGAAAAAATCGGACCATTTTTTCTATTATTTATCGAATTTACAAGCGCGCTCCTCGAACTTATTTCCCGCCAACCCATAGAGAAATCCTCTTTTTCGAAATTTGCCCGTTTTTGATAGTTCAAAAATAAAAAACAAATGAATGTTTAAAAATAAGGTTATTAAGGAAGGTTACAAACGTCTTTAATTACTTTTCATCGTAATCGCCTTTAAATAGGTCATTTACCGTACCATTTCACAAGTTTTTCGATTCCGCTTCATGAAAAGTTTGATTTTTCGTTGAGCTTCGCATCGGTTCGGACAGCCGTTTTCCCCCTCAGCGCACACTTTGCCTGCGAATCTATCGCTATTGCCTTGTTTATTATGGCTGTAACTCCAGAATCCCCAATGCCTGGAACTTGGCAGATGCAAAACAAATGGTTTTAAACATCCACAATAGCATGCTGCAAAAATCACCTGCCTGTCGATTGTCTATTGTTAATGCGAACAGAGTTTAAAGGAAGAGAAATTCTCTATGGGTTGGCGGGAAATAAGTTCGAGGAGCGCGCTTGTAAATTCGATAAATAATAGAAAAATGTCCGATTTTTCAAATAATGAGGGAAATTGATCCTCAAAGATGTACCTATCTACCAGTAGCAAAGTTATTTCGAAATTCCTACTACTTTTTTTTCAGGAGCAAAACGGAAGTTAATTAAAAAACAACCCTCGTATATTTTATGACACTTAATGTTTGTGTAAAATAACTGGATTTTAAATTACAGACTTTTTTAAAACATAAAGTCAAAAGGTGTGGTTAGTTCAAAGCCATATAACAAATTCCAGAAGTTTTCAAAGAAAAAAACGTTACAGTGGACATTGTGGGCTATCAGCTGGGGTGTTAAGGGTCTTTTAACATCAATTTCTATTTTTACCTTTTCTTCAAAGCTATAGTTATAGTTGATCATATTTCTAAAGATATTCACATTTCTGCTTAACGCAACGTGCCCAGTGTCTTTTTTCTATGTAGGTACCCAATTTTATTGCATGTTTTAAAAGTGCACACCAAAAAAATATCTAGACACCAAGAACCCTTTTCCTTGGACATCATCTGAAGAAGTTATGAGCCGAAGAAAATCAAAATTTTAACATAGAAAGTGAAAACCAATGGTATTCTCCCTGAACTCTAGTTCCCCTGAATATATGCATTTTTACTGTTCAGAACATACCTGGACTTTGTATATGAAAGGTTTCTATCAAATTTACGTTTAAAAATTTCCTTTCAGTAAAGAGACAGTCCTACATATACAGTAGAACCTCTTTACAACGACTCTCCGATATAACGACACCTTCGTAACAACAACCGGCACAAGAACGAATTGTTTTATCATAGTGCTATTTTTATTCTACATAACGTCCTTTCGTTAAAACGACTGTAAATTGTTGGTCCTATGAGAGGTTGCTTCAACAAGATTCTACTGTACATTCTTAAAAGTTTAGATTGAGTAATTAAATTCCACTTTAAAAAATAAAAACAGGATTATTTGAATAAGATTAAACAAAACTCGAAGAATATAACCTGCAATTTATCAAAACGTTGACGATGCTATAGAAAAAAAGAAGATCCCAAACATTTCCAAACCTCCTCTAAAACTCAAGCCCCCCGCTCTCATAAAACAACAAACCCAGAAAACCCCCCTAACGGTCAAAACCCACGACCGCAATCCAATTCGCTTTCCACCCCAAAAAGCGTTATCCGCAAATCGAAACATTTCAACCCACAAACACTGCCCCGACGACCACTCCAAAAAAATCCTTCGTAAAACTCCAAAAAGCAAGAGGAACAAAAACCGCACAATAGAAGACGGAAAAAAAAGGGAACCGCAGAAAAGGGGAAACTTCATTTTCCAACGGTACACGTGTAAAATTGGAAAAATGACAGGGCAATGCGAGGAGTAGGGGGGGGGCGATATTTCAATAGGTCCGGGAGAGTCCAAATACGGGCCCTGGCTATCGAGCTGGGGGCGGAGTTTTGTCCAAAATGAATTAGGATGTCGGGGGAGGCTCTATTCTTTCCGGAAAAAGGAGGAAACGGGTGAGAAGGTTTAGGATTGTATTGGGGCTGGAGCCCGGTCTGTTCCTGAGTGGAGATTATTTCGATAATAGTAGATTTACGTAGAATTAAAATTGTGTGGCTAACAATAGGGAAATTAAATAGCGATTTATAAGAACTCCTATTATCTTAGCGTTTGGTGCGATTGCGGTTTAGAATTCAAAATGTCTGTAGCGATAGCTGTTTATCGAAAGTTTCTGCTATAGTTTGACACTGCATATATATTAGATAATTAAGTTAGTATTTAGCTGGAATTATTTACAAAGGACTGGGGCTCTGAAATTATTAAAACAGTGGTTCCCAATGAGAAGTTAGCGGAATAGCCTAAAGCAGCATCAATTTCCCAAAGTGGGCAGTACCGTCCCCTACGGGGCGTTGAAGCATTCTGGGGGGCGGTGATTAGCTGAAAGAGAATGGGGAGGTGTTATTTGAGTAAAAGGAGGCGATGACTACTTTTAAACTGTTGCTTTATGTCACTTTTATGAGTTAATTTTTTTAAAAATCCCTTAAATGTAGCTTGAAATAACTTAAAATTTCCTGGGAGAGGTTTCCCTGGCCCCTTTTTATCTATGGATTTAAAAATTAATAATTTTGAAACTTTTTAAGATGAACACAGAAAATTGTCAGTGCTACATACCAATTTTCTTGAAATGCAGCCTAAGATCTAAATTTATTCAGAATTAGGTAAAGAAATATTTTTGAATCAAATCTTATAAGAGGGTACTCTTAAAAAAAGGTTGAAGTATTACCTTATTATTTGAAATTAAATTTTAAGATGCATACAAAACTTAACTTGGGAATATTGTCCATATACTACCTTTAAAATTTTATATTTTTTGCTGTAAATTAAAGAATTTTTATTACAAAACTTTCTTGTGAAATTCTAGAAAATAAAAGCGAATTAGAGGTAAAAACTTGTAAGGGGGCGGTGGAAAATTGTCTTCTTGAATAGGGGAGTTTGGGAACCTATGGCTTAAAGTATCACCATTCAAGAACCATCCAACCATCAAAAATGTATTCGAATGTATTATGAGGGCATTCGATGAAATAACTCATTTTACAAACACAAATACAAATTAAGTCGACCAACTACAGGCAAGCGCCCAACAAGGTTGGTCCGGTCCATTTGCCATCCACCCGATTACCATCAGTATCTGTCAATTTTATTCTTGAATTCGTTTACCCCATTTGAGTTGGTAATCGTTTCAGGTAACCCATTCCATCTGTCCACTACCCTGTTAAAGAAAGAAATTAGCAGTCCTCATAATTTAGAGCGCTTCGCAAACCTCCTATTCTCATCCCTTTACTATTCAGCATCATTTTGTTCTTGGGAATCTCTCTTCTCTCCCAATATTTTTTCAGCGTCCCTTTCTTTCCTATTCTCCGGTATCTTTTGTTTCCCTATTCTTTAGCATTCTATTTTATCAGGGGCCTCTACTCTATTTTTCTCTCTACTCCTTAGCATTCTGTTTAGCTCACTATATCTTGGTCATTTAGCATATATTTGCTCTATAGCATTTGAACTCCACGCAAATAATATGGATGTGCAGAGTTTTGGTGGAGTTGTTGAAACACCCTGTAGACTGTAGAGTACTAGATTACCAAAACAGTCTACATCAACAGCAATAGATGGTATCGCTGGTTCTATTTATTATAGAAACATAATCCGAACAGCGTTTAAAGTAAAAGAAAATGGGTTATTTTGTTAAAGAGAAAAATTGTAAAATTGGACGTATTTAGTGTCTTATATTCCCATGTTACAAACACCGCCTATGACTAATTCGCAGTCAGCATAATACGGACTACGTAGGCATGCAAACCTCTGCCTCCTCTCATCTAAAACACAACCACGACTTTCGCAAACACATCTCGATGAAAATAAGCCAGCGATCAATTCCCCAAAAAGTAGGTCTTTAACTGCTAAAACAGTTGGCCTCCTCGGGAGGGGATGAAAGCCCCTCGATAAATCATGGTAAGCGAATGAAAGAGCATTAAAATGGGTCAAGAGCTCGCGAGAGATATGCAGGAGGATATATCGCTTCCCTTTTGGCCTAATGGAGATGAACATTAGGCCAAAAAATGCTGATTAAGCACAAAACCGTAAGCTCCGGGAAAAGATTGTAGAAATGATTTATGAAGCAAATTGGGCGATTGGGGGCTGGGCATGCGCAGTTGGAGCGGAGATGACGCTATTTGAATTTTGATGCTCCGAATCTTTTGCATCGAGTTTAGATTCCGAACGTATTGTTTATCTCTCTTTTATTCTGGTAAGAGAAAAGAATGGGTACGTAATGGTTGAAAACAGTCACTAAAGTAGTGAATTTGGTATTTAAGGGAAATAAAACATATTTAATGTGTTTATTTATAAATTTAAATCAACCATTTAAAGCCATTAACCTTTTTTACTTTTAACAAAACTTCACCTTTTTCAGACTTCTATAGGTTGGTTCTTGGTTAAAAATCAAATGAGATTTGATGATTTGAAGGTGAATACAGTTTTGCTGAAATCAATGTACAAAATTTTAGTTTAGATAAGGTTGAATATTCCTTTCATGTAGCCATGTTATTTAGTATTTTTACAGCTAGGGGACATCCATAAATTACATAAGGTCAAAAAGGGGGGGAGGGTTTTGGAAAAATCTCTCAGACAAAATAATTGTAAATGACAATTTTATAGCTTGTTTTATCATCTTTATTTTTTGTACCTAACATTTTCACGAGAAACCCATACTTTCCGTGTTACAAGCAGAACACCAAAAAATGGGGTGAAATTTTAGCGTTTTTTCGAATTTTTACAAAAATGCCATTCGAAATTTTGTATGCAAAGTTCAGATTTGGATTCAGCACCCTCGAAAACATATAAAACCGTTGAGAAAATTTTTCTTGTATGTTTTCTTCAACCAAGCGACTTACTTATCATTACACTATTGTCTTCTATTGAAACTGCGTTCTTAAGGAAAATTGCTGAGGAAAATGCATTTAAATACTAATTAATAGAATAATTAGATGTTTTATTTCATGTGAAACATTATAAAACTAGTTTTTAAAGTACCTTATTTAAAAAAATACTTTATTTTTTAGATTAAAGTTCGATTTTCTGGATTTTTACCCGCAGGCGCAAATTTTATCCTATTTTCAACGCGCTCTAGCGGCCGAACTATTAGTCTGACAAAAAAGTTGCAGTTGACAATTTTTTAGCTTGTTTTATCGTCTTTATTTTTTACATTTAACATTTTCTTGAGAAACCCATACTTTCCGTTCTACAAACAAAAAACCAAAAAATGAAGTGAAATTTCAGGGTTTTTTCGAATTTTCACCAAAATGCCATTCGAAATTTTGTATGTAAAGTTCAGATTCGGATTCAGCACCCTCGAAAACATATAAAACCGTCGAGAAAAAAACTTCTGTATTTTTTTCCTGAAAAAACTACCAAGTTACTGGACTAATATTCCAATAACCCAATCCAATCCAACATACCGAAATTAAAATGTCGAGAGAAAAGTCACACGTGAACATCAGCAGAGCATGTAAATGTTCTCCTGCAAAACCGATCCAACCATCGGCAATTTTTCCCATCCCATCCCTGCCGAAAACTAGTAAATCCACCAACAACATCATGCCCTCCGATCCATCACAGAATGAGATAAAGACCTAATAAAAAAAATTAGCTATTTTAAAATAATTTACTGAAATCTGGAAAACTTTCCATTAATTGGTGCAAATAAAAATATGGTATTCGTTTGAAAATATTCAGTAACTAATCGTATAATCAAATCTTATAAGTCAACAGCAAGTAATTGATTATAAGATTCGATTACTTAAGTACTGGTATCGGAAAAAGTACCCGCAGGAAATATTCTATTTCAAAAGTATTTGGTAATCAATTCCAAAAGTATTTATAACGAAAAAAGTTTAAGTAGAAACTTGGATAACAAAATTACTGATCTCGAAAAAGTATGAGTATCAGTAGTACTCATAACGAAAAAGTATTCGATTGAAAGTTCGAACCCAAAGTACTCATAGCGAAAAAGTATTCGATACCAAAGGTTCAAACCAAAAATAATTGGGACAAAGAGGGAGTCAATGTGGGAAGAGTCGAGTCGAGAGGTGGATCGAGGCGAAGGATTTGGCGGGGGAAAAACCTGGCCGCGTCAAATTTCTCTCGCGGATGATTAACGACTCGGGTTTGAGAATTGAGCGTTGCAAAATGAAAACAGACTGCGTTTAATCTACAGTACGTATTTTAAAGATTATTTCATTAAACAATTTTAAACGAAATATGTCAATAAAGTATCGATACTTTTTTGGGTATCGAATACACCCGATACTTTTAGGTATCGAATACTTAAGTATTTGGTATCGATACCTGCCCATCACTAGTTGTAACCCATTTAAAATTAAGTTGATAATTTCTTTACTTCATTGACAGTTTTTCTGGCGTAAATGAATGTCTTTGGAATGAGTATGTTGTCTAGGGTGGTTACAAAAAATCAACTTTCGAAATTCTTAGGTCTTACCCCCCTAAAATGTGCCAATAGGCTAAAAAATGAGATTGGCAAAGTTTCAGCTCAATCCGATAATATTAACCCGTGCCTCATCGAGGTCAAAGTTCAGAAAAACAGCGATTTTTAACAAAAAATCGTAGTTTTCGCCCCACAAAACTGGAACCGTTTGTCCCAGAAATCTGGTTAGGGTGTCATTTGATAGGAAATTTCATACACTTTAACTCTGAAGTTACGGAATTATATTTGCTAAAACGGATGGGGAGCTATTTAGAATTTTCATAGTGAAGGTCCGTGAAAAAGCGACTTCATTGCTAGAAAACTGGAACATTGCAATGTCACAAAAAACTTTATCCTCCGGGCTTTTTCTATTACTTTTGGTCCCAATAGATAGAAAATGAGTTTTTAAACCCCCTTAGGGAATTCTAGGGTATAATTTCAATCCCCTAGTGTTTGAAAAAAAGGAAAAAATATATAATTTTTTTTAAATTTTTAAACACGCATTTTGGGACTCAGAATGTGATAAAGTTGGTCCAAATGCATTATTAAGGGCTTAATTAGATAGAATACCAATAATATAGGGTTTAACCTTTCCCTATAACCCCTATAATCTAAGCGAAAGAAGCGCGACTGCGAGGTTTTGCTAAACAAAGGGTTTAATGCCCATTAAAGTGATAAACAAAGCTAAATTACAAAATTTTCACAAAAACATCTAGAGATATGTCATTTGGTGTCAGAAATGACGTTTGAGATTATATATGTGGGTAAAATTATAATAAAAGAGTCCTTCCGACTCAAAATGCTAAAAAAATCCTATATTTACCAAAGTTACATGTTTTCAGCTAAAAGTGATCTTAGAAAAATGTATAAATTGATTTTAATGTACCTCGAAATTCATTTGCCTATCGTTCAAGGAAAACTATTTTCTTGAAAAGTATAGTAATGTTTCATTATATGTTTGATCTATAACCTAATTACTTAATATTTTGTTCTTCATTCGTCAATTGTGTTTACACCTGTGTGAAAGGAGACAAAATATCATGTAAGTTAATGAAATATTAAAATATATTTTTGATTTCACAGTAAATGTTTCTATGCTACTCATAATTAATTTTTGTAAAAAAAATCAGAAACAAGATTTCTCGGAAAAATAACACTTAAAGACACTCCAACAGTGTATTCTCTGTAGTTTTCACTGGATTTTTTTAAGGGCAACCAAGTTACTGTCCTAAACCGAAAGTTGAATAAACCCAAATTATAGAAAATCATTATAATTATCTAAAAACTTTTAAAACTATTTTTTAAAAATTACTTGGTAAAATTTTCTTCCTTCTCACCATGTGTAGTACACAGAAAGAAAAATTTTGTAATCATTTATGCATACCTTTCAAAAAGGTTATTTTCCTTGAACGATAGGCAAATGAATATCGAGGTACATTAAAATCAATTTATGCATTTTTCTAAGATCACTTTTAGCTGAAAACATGTAACTTTGGTAAAAATAGGATTTTAACATTTTGAGTCGGAAGGACGCTTTTACTATAATTTTACCCACATATATAATCTCAAACGTCATTTCTGACACCAAATGACAGATCTCTAGAGGTTTTTGTGAAAATTTTGTAATTTAGCTCTGTTTATTACTTTAATGGGCATTAAAGCCTTTGTTTAGCAAAACCTCGCAGTCGCGCTTCTTTCGCTTAGATTATAGGGGTTATATGGAAAGGTTAAGGCCCTATCTATACCATTGGTATTCTATCTAATTAAGCTCTTAATAATGTATTTGGACCTACTTTATCACATTCTCAGTCCCAAAATGCGTGTTTAAAAATTAAAAAAAATAATATATATTTTCCTTTTTTTCAAACACTAGGGGGTTTGAAATTATACCCTAGAATTCCCTTAGGGGGTTTAAAAACTCATTTACTATCTATTGGGACCAAAAGTAATAGAAAAAGCCCGGAGGATAAAGTTTTTTGTGACATTGCAATGTTCTAGTTTTCTAGCAATGAAGTCGCTTTTTCACGGACCTTTACTATGAAAATGCTAAATAGCGCCCCATCCGTTTTAGCAAATAAAATTCCGTAACTTCAGAGTTAAAGTGTATGAAATTTCCTATCAAATGACACCCTAACGAGATTTCTGGGACAAACGGTTCCAGTTTTATGGGGCGAAACTACGAAAATTGTTAAAAAATCGCTGTTTTTCTGAACTTTGACCTCGATGAGGCACGGGTTAATATTATCGGATTGAGCTAAAACTTGGCCAATCTCATTTTTTAGTCTATTGGCACATTTTAGGGGGGTAAGACTTAAGAATTTCAAAAGTTGATTTTTTGTAACCACCCTAATGTATCATTAAAGATGTATCATTTTAATCTGGATATTGCAAAATTTTTTAAATAGTTATGAGTTATTTTTATAATAAAGAAAACCTGATGATAACATAATGTCCTTTTCCCCCACATCATTAATAGGGTAGGTGGGGGTAATTGTCCGCAGTTTTTGGTTTCGAATTTTTTTGGCCCACAGTTTGATTATATTAATAAGTTTCTGGTACGAAATCTAAAGCTTATAGTCCGGCAGCTTAGCACAAAAATCTGGCAATTCTGGCAACCAGCATGAAACTTGGCACACTTTTTCTTTATGATATAAGGGTCAAAAAACCACCGGCCCCCTAGCTCTGCGACCCCCTGATCAGAAGGAATTCAAGATGGCGTCCAAGATGGCGCCAAAATCAAATTCGCCTATTTTTGCGTTATTAATGTCGATTTCTAGGTTTTCAACTATGCAGATTTAATAAATTATTGTTTAGAAGCTCTAAAAAATTACCTTATCAATGTTTTTTTTACTTTTTTATCTATTTAATCTAGATTAATTCGAAATTAAATTATTCCGCTATAACTGCTTTTGAAGTAGATTTTCATGTTTTAAACTAAGCCAATTCTATAAATAAATGTTTTAAACTACAAAATATTTATCTACATGAAGTTAGATACGCGTCAATTTACAAGGGAATCCAAGATGGCGTCCAAGATGGCGCCGAATTCCAATTCGCCTATTTTTGCGTTCTTAATGTCGATTTCTAGGTTTCCAACTATGCAGATTTCAAAATTTACTATTTTGAAGCTCCAAAAACTTACCTTATCCATGTTTATTTTACTTTTTTACCAATTTAAACGAGATTTATCCTAAATTTAATTAGTCCGCTACAACTGCTTTTTAAGTAGATTTTTATGTTTTAAACAAAGCCAATTCTATAAAAAATTGTTTTAAACTAAGCCAATACTATGAAAAAAGGTTTTAAACTATGAAACATTTACCTACGTGAAGTAAGATTTACAAGGGAATCCAATATGGCGTCCAAGGATGGCACCGAAATCAAATTCGGCTATTTCGATTTAAGTTGGTTTTTTAGGTTTTCAACCATGCATATTTTTAAAACAATTATTAAGAAACTCTAAGAACTTACCTTTTCCTACTTAAAGACTTCTTTTATTCACCTGGAAGAGATATTTGTGATGACGAGACTAAAATTAAAATAGTCTATTACAGCTCCATTTTCAGTCGATTTTTAAATTTTAACCCTACAATGCATGATTTTTTAAATTCACTTGAAAATCATTTATGTGACTTCTATTATGGTGTACATTAGTAAAAAAATACTAAAAAAATTTAATTTAATTTTTTTCTACTTTTTATTGGCAAAAAACTTTGTCCTTGTGAAATTAATTTGTGTCTCTTGTGAAATTAATTGTGAAGTGAAATAAAACCAAATGCTCTAAAAATATAAAAAACAACTTATCTTTTCAAAACATTTTTTGTTTTCAAGCTGACAATTTTTTTTATTTTAATTTATATGGTCCTTTAATTTGGCGTTTTCCGTGTCTCGACTTTCGTCTCACTAGCTACTTACAAATGTCTCAAAATAGTACCCCTGCTGCCATTTACTGGCAGTCTCAAGTGCTAATACAATGAAATGTTATATTTATTGTACTTATTGAATGGTGTTGCCATTTGGAAATGAAAGTTCTAGTAGGAAATGGGGAAAAATGTTGTGTTGCCAAATGGCATCAGTATGCACTGTAGGGTTAATGAAGCCAATCAAATTATTAAAGATGTCTGTAAATATAAAATATTTAATCTCCTTGAGAAATTAGATACTCATCAGTTCACCTGGAAGAAAGAAATTCTAGATGGCTTCCAAAATTAAAGAATTTAAATGTTGGTTTTGAGATAATTTGATTAAACTAAAGCTACTCGACTAAAAAAAACAGAAGCGTAAATGAAAAAAAACTTAGAAGTATCAGGGAGATTGCTCCAGTGCGGGTTCTAAAGAATCGAAACATCTTTTCCATCCCCAATTTGTCGCATCTGGTAAAGAAATATTCTTTTCCAAGCAATTTGTCCATATATATGATTGCAACATTGACCTATTTAAATGCTGACCTAAAGCCTCCAATGTGGGTGGGATATTTTCAATATATCTATTTTATGGTTAAATAGAATTCGCCTGCATTCATGTATGTTTTCTGTACTACTTGTTATGTCGTATAAAAGTATAATGTATCTTTGAATGTGTTCAAAGTCAGACTCTGATACAATGAAGTTCGATGAAAGTCGTTTAAACACTTCTAACATGAATGGTAACTTTTTCCAAACATTCCATGCTTTCATTTTTCCTATTCCATAAAATGAGGAAACCGTGTCGCATCCAGTGAAAGCATGAAAAAAATGGAAGGGCTTTGCACTCATCAGTTATTAAATCTTTAATTATTCTACTAAGGGGAAACTTCTTTGTTGTTCTTCCCAACTCCAAAATTCATCCATAATTCTTTCAAACCAAGACTTCTCAAGCCTTCAAAGACTCCGATAGCTATGACGATTACATCAGAGTCAAAGATGAAACTTCCAAATGATGAACAAAGATGATGACTTCCATATGAAAGCATGGAATGTTTGGAAAAATGTGCCATACATGTCAGAAGTGTTTAAACGACTTTCATCGAACTTCATTGTATCAGAGTCTGACTTTGAACACATTCAAAGATATATCATACTTTTATACGACACAACAAGTAGTACAGAAAACATAAATGAATGCAGGCGAATTCTATTTAGTCAAAAAATAGGTAGTATATTGAAAATATCCCAACCACATTGGAAGCTTTACGTCAGCATTTTAATAGGTCAATGTTGCAATCATATATATGGACAAATTGCTTGGAAAAGAATATTTCTTTACCAGATGCGACAAATTGGGGATGGAAAAGATGTTTCCATTGTTTAGAACCGCACTGGAGCAATCTCCCTTTAAAAATTTGATTGGCTTCATTAAAATTTAGAAATCGACTGAAAATGGAGCTGTAATAGACTATTTTAATTTTAGTCTCGTCATCACAAATATCTCTTCCAGGTGAATAAAAGAAGTCTTTAAGTAGGAAAAGGTAAGTTCTTAGAGTTTCTTAATAATTCTTTTTAAAATATGCGTGGTTGAAAACCTAAAAAAAACAACTTGAATCGAAATAGCCGAATTTGATTTCGGTGCCATCCTTGGACGCCATATTGGATTCCCTTGTAAATCTTACTTCACGTAGGTAAATGTTTCATAGTTTAAAACATTTTTTCATAGTATTAGCTTAGTTTAAAACAATTTTTTATAGAATTGGCTTAGTTTAAAACATAAAAATCTACTTAAAAAGCAGTTGTAGCGGACTAATTAAATTTAGGATGAATTTCGTTTAAATTGATAAAAAAAAGTAAAAAAACATGGATAAGGTAAGTTTTTAGAGCTTCAAAATAGTAAATTTTGAAATCTGCATAGTTGAAAACCTAGAAATCGACATTAATAACGCAAAAATAGGCGAATTTGATTTTGGCGCCATCTTGGACGCCATCTTGAATTCCTCCTGATCAGGGGGTCGCAGAGCTAGGGGGCCGGTGGTTTTTAGACCCTTATATCATAAAGAACAAGTGTGCCAAGTTTCATGCTGGTTGCCAGAATTGCCAGATTCTGGTGTTTTTTTGTGCTAAGCGGCCGCACTATTAGGGTATGACCTATCAGTTCAGATTTTTTCAGCCTTGAGCTGCAAGTATTTTTAGAAATATTCAACTTTAAAAAGAAAAGAAAATTGCGGACATTTGCCCCATTTTTTGGGGCAAGTATCCGCAAGTACAAGGTTCTGACTTTGACTCTTGGGGAGAGTGAGAAATACAAAATAAAGACCACATTTGATGGTAAAGATAGTAATCTAGATATTAAAAGTAGGATTTTAAAATATTAATCCCTGTTTCCATAATTTTTTTCTGCATAAAGCAAAGTTACTCCACAAGATGCACAGTCAATCCTTTTTCCGGTTCCATTAAAGCGCAAAACCACCCAAATTGTCAGGAAAACTTATCATTTCATGAAACCTTGTGCATTATTGATTTTATTAGGTTTGGAAAGTTTTAGGACTGTCTTTCTTTTCAACAAAAGCTTCTTCTGGAGTTTCTGAGAACATTCCACACATTTTCAATTGCGGACATTTACCCCATATCATGATGACAACAACAAAGTGGTACTGATTTTTGAAAACGAAAGTGAACATGAGTATAGTGATATAATTTCAAAGATAAATAAAGGTCCTTTTGGAAAAAAAAACAGATGGATTGAATAAATATAACTATTTTCTACCATAATTTAAAGAAAAAGTGAGAAAAATACTGTAACAAGGACACTAAAAACTTACCTACCTCATTTTTTTGGACAACGAACACGCTACTCTTCTGAAGTTTTCACGGCCATTTGGGGGTTGTGAAAGGAACCTACTGTATCGATGTAGTCAATATAATCGATTATTACCATAAAAAAAGGCCGTGCGGACCATTACCCCCACCTACCCTAATGTAAAAGTATAGGTGCTATGAAGCACAAAATGAAAACGAATAGGATAGAAAATTATTTTTTAAAAGTTGTAGATAAATCTCACGTGGGGGGAGGGGGGTCCAGCAAAATCTCACCAAGGGGGAGGGGGGTTCCAGATTTTGGAAAAAACACCTCACGTAATTTATGGATGCCCCCTTAAGTAAAAATGAAAGTGTCATATAAAGTTTTGAACTTCTTACTATATGTATCTTCATTTCTAAGATGAATTCAATTGTATTTATGTTATTGGCAATGTGATAAATCGGGCATTATTGATAATACCCGAAGTGGAAGAGGGCAATGTGATAAATTCAATTGCATTTATAAGTGAAATTTATCCCTTTGCCCGCCTCCACTCTGGGCATTATTAATAATTCCCAATTAATCACTTTGCCCGTAACATATGTTGTTGTATTAAACATGTGTGATTGTTACAAAATATGCTAAAGCAGCTACTAATCTACATTAAACAGTGTGAGAATGGATTATCATTAGGGTGTCCAATAACATAATTGAGTAATACTATATTTAAATGCATATTTATAGTCTACCGATCCATATTTTTTCATATAAAAAAATCTAAGAGTGCAAACCAAAAATGATTTAAAATAAATTGAAATGTGAAAAACACGTAAAAAATATATTTTTTAATTTCGAAAAGTTTTTTTACAGATTTAATATAGAATTAAGGTTGCAGAAACTATCATCTTATCAAGTAAGTATTTATAAAACTGGCATATTATATTGTTTTTGCATATTATATTATTTGGAACATGGAAATCATAATGCTAAGGAAACTATCTGATTTTGAATTCCTATCACAGTAGCTACAATAAAAAGTATCAATCACACATTAACTTCCTTTTAAATCTCATCTTTTAAAAACCAACCAATCACCAACCGTCAATATTGACACTTCAATTTGTCAAACTAAAACAAAATTGTCGTGATATCATCCCCAACATCACAAGAACAAATCCAAAATCTCCACCTCCCAAGTGATCCTAATAACTTAAAACTGCCCGAATGTAATTGTCATTGTTGATTTATCATCACATTATAAAGAGAGGACAATTTTTTTTCTTTCTCTCCACTTTTTCGGAAGCTCCAGGGCCTTAGTTTTTTTTCGAACGTGCCACGCCGAAAGGTGATATATATTTCCAGGGTGAATTTCTTCGACTTGGTGTATAGCTCTTTCCACAATAACTGTGTTCCGATTTTGATGGATAGCGGCAAAAAAGTTGTCCACCGCTAGATATTTCATTGTTAAAGGATGTTATAAATCATGGACAATGATTGACTTCCGCTGGTGGAGACATGTGGTTCCAGTGAACAAAGTTCTTTTTTTATTGGCCAGGTTTTTTTTTGTGTATTCTTTTGAAAACATATTCGGGGATAGCGTTGGGTTTTTTAGACCTGGCCATTTAGAGTAATTTGGCAGGAGGAGGATAAGCAGAACGACTTTATTTTGGAATTCTTCAAAATGAAATGAAATTGCATTTAATTTTTAAAGCTTAGTTTATAATAATTAATTTTTTTTTATTTTGATAGAAACCGAAATTCGGTTATTTTTTTCATTTTCATCATTTTTATTGAAAATATTATTGTTTTATGAAAAAATCGTTTGATGCGGTATTTCAAAGTAATTATGGGTAATTAACAAGGAATATTTCACAGAAATTTTAATATTTTCAAATTATTTTTTGTTAGTGTAACAATTTGACCTGAGAATATTAAAGGAATACATTTTTGGCCTATAAATAAGCAATAAGCATGCTCTTTTGGTTAACATTTTTACATCAAATAATCATATTTTGTTGTTCCTATCTTAAAAAAGAAATAAAGATTTTTATTCCATTTCATGTGTTTATCCACATGTGCCAACTGCTTTTAAGAATATTCGTGACTATCCATAGAAATACAATTTAAAAGCAATTTTTCCTAAAGTCAATTTTGGTTAAAAAAATAAATGAAATATTCTAAACATGTTTTGGTAGTTTTGTGAATCATCGAAGACACCAAGAATTTAGACATACATTTTAATAACACACCAATCGAAAATTCAAGCAACAGAATACTCAGTACAAAAACAGAAAATGCCTAGCGCTACGTCACTATTTATATGCTCGCACCGTCACAGTTCCCGTCACCATCAGACGGCGAAGAAGTTGAAGTATTGTCGCCACAGTGCTCCCCCCCAAGTGCCATGGGCACTGAAAGGGTCACTATGTCCAAACCTGGCGAAAATCTGACTCGTCGACCCGCACGGGTTGTCATCGGATGAATGGATGCAGCGGGAGACGGCGGGCGACCCTGGGAACCGGAAGCGGGCGACGGCGGGCGATCTCGTCCGGCAGCGAGAGATGGCGGGCGGCCTCGGGAACCGGCAGAGGGCGACGGTGGGCGACCTCGGGATCCGGCAGCGGGAGATGGCGGGCGACCTCGGGAACCGGCAGAGGGTGACGGTGGGCGACCTCGGGATCCGGCAGCGGGAGATGGTGGGCGGCCTCGGGAACCGGCAGAGGGTGACGGTGGGCGACCTCGGGATCCGGCAGCGGGAGATGGCGGGCGACCTCGGGAACCGGCAGAGGGTGACGGTGGGCGACCTCGGGATCCGGCAGCGGGAGATGGTGGGCGGCCTCGGGAACCGGCAGAGGGCGACGGTGGGCGACCTCGGGAACTGGCAGAGGGTGACGGTGGGCGACCTCGGGATCCGGCAACGGGAGATGGCGGGCGGCCTCGGGAACTGGCAGCAGGGGATGACAGGTGACCTCGGTAACTGGCAGCAGGGGATGGCGGGTGAGCCGAATGAACTGTTCCTGGGCAAAAAGGCTGTTCCCGGGAAAAGAATGCTGGCTTTAATCGGTCAATACTGACAACTTTATCCCTACCGTTCACAAGAACAGTGAAGTTCTTCCCAGATCTTCCCCTCACAGGAAATGGTCCATTATACGGCCGCGTCAACGGGGCCTTCACCATATCGTTACGTATGAAAACATGTGAACACACATCCAATGATGGATGTACAAAGTACGATTCCCTGCCATGAGCCGATGTGGGGGTCGGTGCCAGTGCCCTCATAGCGTCACGCAGATGCTGAAGAAAATCCGAAGCGCTACGTCACTATTTATATGCTCGCACCGTCACAGTTCCCGTCACCATCAGACGGCGAAGAAGTTGAAGTATTGTCGCCACAATGTTATTTAAAATATATGGCACATTATTGAAATATATTTTATAAAAACAATAAATTAGATACACTCAAAAGATATCTTTAATAAAATTAAATAAAACATTCAGAATAATTACAAAAAAGTAACAGAATGACCATTAAAGAAAGGCATGTTTTAAATTTCAGCAGCAATCATTATGACATTCACAAAAAGACATTACCAGACATTTACTGTAAAAACGAAACGATTTTAGCAATAACTTTATGGCAGTTATTGCTCCATTTACACTAACAACATTAATTATACTCATTAAATATTACTGCAACGTATCCCACTTAACCCTTTCGATCATAGCCACCCCAAATTCCCCATAGGGTGCAATGTTAATCTCTGGCGGCTTAGGATTGAAAGGGTTCAAGACCAAAAAACTTTTTGCCTGAGACAAAAGATTTTGTAAATTACATATTAAACGATATTGTGTGGATGTCAAAGATAAGGGCCAATGAGGAAGTTTCATATTTTTTAAATTTTCGATTTTGGGGTATATTAATACAATATAAGATGTGAAAAATCCAAATCTGCAATCCAAATTTTCCTCAAAAATTTATTTACTGAGATGGAGAAGAAATAAAAGTTGAAAAAAGTCGTAAACAAATGATGCAATCGCAAACGCTCAAAAATCAAATTTGACGTCACTCGACACCAAACAAAAGGCATTGTTGATGTTTATTCATTATTAAAATAAAAGGTATTTATGACCTCATTGATTTGGTCTAGTTTCACTAGACCAGATCGGGATTAGTCCCACTTAATAAAAAATATTTAAATCTTAAAATATAATCTTAATAAATAATTAATCTTAAAATATAAGAATGTAATGTTTTAAAATTAATTATTTGAATTTATTTTGGTGTTTTCATAGCTGATTTAACTTTTAAATTGGCAATTATAGAGCTTTTCTTAATAAAAATATTTAATCCTGAGGTTTTCATATTTAAAATAGTGAGTTAAGCAGATCCACTCTAGTAGAGAAATGGAGAAATAAGCGTTTTTAGCCATAAAATCGTTAATTACTTGTAAATATTCGATTTTCGAACTTGGAAAACTTGGTAGTGATCGTCCTCGCCTCGAGATACGTCTATGTACCGAGTTTTGTCTACGCCGGCTGCGTAGTTTAGGAGGAGATGCGAGTTGTAGACGTTTTGGCATGCCGAGTGACATCACGAATCTGAAATCGCTGTTTTTCCCGCCTTTTTCAGAGCGCAAACTTTAAGCCGCAATAAAAAAATAAATATTGATCAGAATTAAAAAATATCTCGGTTTTAGGGTTTTCTCGTAAGGTTGGATCGATTTAAAAAAAATAAAAAAAAATATGAAACTTCCTCATACCACAAAGCTTTTATAAAAGGCAAAGTTTCAGGTAATTAACGGTATAAAGAAGGGATTCAGGACTTATTGTCACCCGTGACTAGTGAATGAACTCCATTAACGAGACACAGAGTCAGACGAACAAAGAAATATATATATTCGTCTGGAAATTTAAAGACCTGTCTGCAATATCCGATATTATTCAAACCCTCGACAGCTTTGTCACAATTTCTACTTGAGCAAGCTCTTCATTTATCAGGTAGATTATCATCATTAGTGTTCTTTCGCACTTGTTAAGGAGAAATCTTTCTTTGAACCTTCCCGACGAGTGTTAGTTTGAATATTTGAACTGTCGAGTGGTCTTCCTCATTTTAAGCAAGTTGTGAAAGGTACTGGTTTTTTGTTTGAGTAAGGACTATATTGTCGTGTGTTATCCGTATATTATGTTTTGATGTTACTGTAAAAGCAGATAAAATTTTAACTGCAATCTAGAACGGCATCTGGGGTTTACCGGGATTCACTGTTCCGAGTATGTAAAATAAGAACGATGCTTAACATGGAATTATAAATAGTCCTATATATAATATTTACCCTCTGAGTTATCCATGAATCCCTCTGTAACTAAATAGCCTACCTACCCTGTAACTAACAGCCTACACTGTAAAAAAAACTGTTGAAAAACAGAAATTTTCAATAACAGTGATTTTATGTTTACAGAGATATTCTGTCATGTAACATTCCCACCGCACTTCTATTTATTTTATGTAAAAAACAGCTTTTTTTTAGTTTTTTAGCTTATCTGTACTTAAACAGAAACTTACTGCATCGAAAACCAATACAGCTATTGGCAACATTATACTGAATCTTCTTTGGAGCAGTGGTAGCGTGCGCGCTTAGCATGCGGTAGGTCCTGGGTTCTATCCCCGAATATTAATTAATTAAAAAACTCAACTAAAAGAAGTCCACACTCATGCGCACAAGCAGAAAATTACTGAGAGGCAACAGAAAAATCTGTAGCTCACTTGACAGAAAGTTCCTTTTTACAGCATTTACCTGTAGGTTACAGCTATTTTCTGTTTACAGGATTTTTCGACTTACAAATTTTTTCTGGCAACTTTTGCTGCCAGAAATTTTCTGTTTTTTTGCAGGATTATTTTTTACAGTGTAGGCAAAAGGCATTCAAACGAAGATAAATGGGTTATCTTGGGAAAGGCGTTTTCTTTCAAATCATTCAGGTGTTCCACTTATCCCGCATGTGGCATTATTTCATTCCACTCAACGAGGATAATTGCACTAAAATACAAATACCTTAGATACAGACATTTAAATTTGAAATTAATTAATATAACAAGGCAAAAAATGCACTCAAAAAAAATAACAAGTACAAACGGTTTTCTCACTGCTATTACCGAAAATACGATTCACCTGCTTGTAAGATAAAGTATAACTCAATTAAGTTTCCTATTCCCACGCTAAGTAAATACAAAAAGAAGGAATTTTTATCCAACAGAGCTTCGCAATTCCATTAAACAACTCGATTCATTATTTAACTCGGGAGGAAATACGCATATCAATAAGGAAATTCGCACAGATCGATCCAGAATTTCCGTAATAAAATTAGTAACGGGGCGACGCTTATACCGAGTGATTCCGATTCGATTCTCCGGCTAAACCGGTCGCCCCAAATTGGGAAGAGGGAATCCGGATTTAATCTCTCCAGTTTTCGGACGAGCGGAACTTGTCGACTTGGGGGGGAATGCTTTTAATTCCAAGGGCCCCCGGGAATCACTTAAATGCAGAAACAATTCACTTATTTGCCGTTAAATAAATCCGTTTTAAAAGGTGGATCTTGATTTCGATATTGAGGAACGCAGCGATTCGCAAAATACTTTATTGTGTATTCAATTGCGCTTTAAAAGTTCCTCCGACTGGTTTAATGTCCCAGGGGATCTAAAAGAGATCTGCCACTGCGAATTTAATTCTAATAGACTGTCTTCGGAGAAGTTTTACTTTAAATATATATGGACTTAGCAAGGATTGGAGTAAGTATTTGCTTCGGAGACATTAATTTGTTGATTTATGTGGAAGAAGACGTCGAATTTAGTAGTTCTGTTGCTGCACAAATAATTCTGTTTGTTCAAGATAATAGAGTAAATATTCGCTCTGAATGGTAGACGAAATCGAATTGTTTCTAGACACAGAGTTGACCGAGATGGATGTTATTAGTTAAATATACAACAGAATGTCTCTTAAGTGTGTGATTCAATGAACTTACTAAAAGTTTTCGGTTGTGTGCCATAATAGGATTAAGACATTTTGGCAAGCAAATATTTATCTTAAGGGATACGGTGTTATTTGAATATCTTACATAATTGATTACTTTGTAACAATGATAATTTAATGACATTTATTAAAATAACAGTAGGTTATAACAGTTCATTACTTTCAATTATCAATCATGTAGAAACTATTGAGTTTTGCTGTAAACATCAACACATTCATGCGTAATCAGTTAAATTTTTAACAGTTACACAGAAGTTAAGAAGGTATATTAAGGGTTAATTTCAGGGTTCCAGTAAAAATTTGGTGGCTATTAAGCAGCTTCATTATTTATGCAGCTTTTTTTTTTCATTGCTCTCAAAACTTGGTCATCGGACTTACTCCATTTTTCAAACTTACGATTCAAATAAAACATATCAGAAATAGTTATGAAGAGAAATATATACTACTTTGATAATATTTTTTATCTACTTCAATTTCAAGCATTAGGTAACAGTATGAAAATCTTAACTTGACTCGTTTCAAATATAAAATGTATTACGACACTTAAAATGGAATTATGAACGATATTTTGTTCGGTGTATTACAAAGGCATGAAAAGTACAACCCTTTACTGTTAGAATTAAAAGGCCACGCACAGGTAAACCCCCATTAATATCCCTGCATTCATAATTTCCAAAACAGTCATTAACTGCATCGTTCACACAAAACGTTCAATAAAATATTAAGCGAATTTCTCCAATAATCGAACCACAAAACCCATTTTAAAGCAATCAATAGCCTTCCTCTCGAGTATTTTATCATGACGTCATTTTTGAAGGGGGGCTACATCCAATCTCGGCATGAACCTGGCAACCTTGAAACTACCGGAAAAAATTACCGAAAAAAAATATACAGACACCACCAAAAACACTCGTTATCACCCTAGGAAGGAGGGGTGGGGGATTTATTTACCCTGCAACAGAAAGAATGGTTCCTCTCGGGCATTTACTAGCCCCTAACTTCATCTCATCGCTAATAACACTTTCCAGATATCCGGGAAAAGATCAAATTCTCTCTCTGCCTCAAGCAGTCATTACAAAAATGACCGCAGAATCAATTTGGTCCTCCACCATAATTGAAGCGATAGGAACCTTAGAGGAACTATCTTCCTTTCAGGCTGGAGGTACGTCAACCTCTATCAAAGCAGACTTCCCTTATTATTTTTTATCCTCCCTTACTAGATACCTTATTGTTATTGGTACGGGTAGTTTTATTATTATTATTATCATCATCGTTTTGAGTCTTGCCGAAACTTCAGAAGTTTTTGTTTTGTGTGAGTTGGGTAGAGCTTTTCTTATTTCTTTCGGGGTTTGTAAAGAAATTAAAGGGTATCCCGGATGGTAGACACTTCTAATTAGCTGTATCTACTCTGAGAATGTAATGGGGAAAAGTTATCTCCTTTCCTTTGTTGCTATCCCTTTAAGGAACAGGCTTTGTTGTAAAGAGCTATCAAGTGCCTCTGTGTTTTCTAATGTTGGTGTTTTGTATGCATGTAACAATAATAATGATAATAAAGTGATTATGGTTAGAGTGTAAAGTGTTATGGGGGGGAGTGTGTGTTTTGGCTGAGGAACAAATGCCTCGCTTTTGAGAGAAGGGGAAATGAAGGCATTATGTTGAGTGTTATTTTTCTGTTACGAACAGCTGTGATGTAATTCACTTGGATTGAACGAGCTTCTTAGAAGCGTTAAGTAAAATACTGTGATACAAATATTTGTTCTATGCATGCACTTTGTTTGGGATTCGTGTAGGCGTGCCAAATTGAGGAAAAAGGGGAAATCTGTACAAAAGCAACTATAATTTATTCAAGAGAGCAATCTTATGAAGATAGTTTGAAAATTTACATTTAGATTCATAAAATTTTATTGAGTATTGAAAATTTAAAACTTAAGAAAAAATATAACGATTTGTAGATGATAATCATTCATGAACATAGTTTTATGAGTTCTTACGAATTTATGGGAATTTTAAAATGTTTTGTTTATTATTTTAAAGTATAAAACTGCTCTTTCTGATAATCCTTAAAGGATATAGTTTATAAACATATTTCTCTCTATATTAAAAAAAAGTTACTGTCACCGCTGCCGCCGCCACTACCGCCGCTGCCGCTGTTTCAGGAAATTTAATTTTTCAACTCTTTGAACTCTGCTATCGCAAAAACTACTTGATAGAAATTTATGAAATTTGAAATGTTTGTATAGGAATATTTGGGTCACATTCTCGAACAAAAAGCTAACTGATGTGATAATTAGTACTGGGGTATTTTTAAGGTCAAAGTTGAAGTTTTTCTTTTTTCGCCGCGTAATCCAGTTCAGCGAAATCTATTAGCAGCAGAACTATGATTTTTTGCAGCCTAATACTCTGAAGTATGAAGATGTGCACTACGTCGCCCTTTTTTCGAATTTCGAATTTGGTTTAGAGTAATTAATTTTTTAATTTTCGAAATTTTTGACACTTTTTCGTTTTTTTCTATCCAAAATGAAAACTAATCACGGCATCAATATGATTTTTTAAACACTTATATTATTATTTTTTAGAAAGAGATTGGCGTTTAGTTCTTTAAAAAATTCTAATTAGTTTTGGAATTATTAAGCATCAAAGTTTTATTTTTTTCATTGTTTTAGTAGGTCTTTATCAGACGTGTTTAATTTTTTTATATTTTATATTTGCCTGTTCACTAGATTGTCGCGAGCACGGATATGTAAATTTAAAAGTTTTGAGGTGCACATTTTTGCTCTAAGTTTGCTAGCGATTTGTATAGACTTGGTTAATAATATTTTAAAGATACTTTTTATTTTACGATATTTTTTGAACCACTAGAGAAATAAATAATTTAACTTTATGGAGTGTTATTTGTGCTGATGAAAGGAAGATAATTTTCGGGAAGTTTGTTTCACTCTGCTAAAGATCGATTGCAGATTTTACAGATCGCGAAGCGATCTGTAAAGAGCTGCATAGCAGTTACGGGGGTTGGTGAGCGTAAGCGAGCAGGGGGCGGTAGCCCTCTATCCATTAAACTATTGATAACTTGAAAAGGAATATTTCAGTAATAGTTTTATTTCGATATTTTCGTGGTAATGATCTTAATTAAATTATTGAAAAGTTTGAGAGATAAAAAGTTTCGATATTGAATGATCATTAACTATACTCTGTTCATTTAAAATTAGCGCCTGAGATGTAATGTATTAGAAGCGTTATTATTCCACTTATCGTCGAAAAAATTTTCTTCTGCAATGACAAGGCAGCCTAAGCAGAAGTAGTTAAAATACTGTAAAACCAATCGGTCACTGAAGTTGTCTGATGAGCGTTATTAAGCATTATTGAGCATTTTTTACCCTGTTTCAGGAGCCTATTCTTAATGAATAGACTATAAGCAGACAATTTCCAGGTTGTACCGGATAGTTGAGATGAAACAAGCGAGCTCTGCTCGCTAAGATCGCAAAGCGATCTTCAAAGAACTGCGAAGCAGTTCCGGGGGTTTGTGAGCGATAGCGAGCAGGGGGCAGTGTTGTGAGAAAGGGGGATAGAATTTATGACAAAATATCTTTCAACACTACGAATTGATCACCACCAATAAAATATTCTCGTTCCGACATTACATGTAATGCAATTATATAGACACTGTAACTTTACGAGTCCTATTAGCGGACATAAGGGTCTTCCCTCTGGTCTTTTTGAGGGGACTCACCATTTTGCAGAGAAGTTCGCGCTGGGGTGAGGGCTCGCCGAGGTATCTAGTTGGAGATCACATATCACTCGAGCACATTTGGCTCTAGGGTAGAGTTCTCTTTGGAATAGTCCGAGCGGTCACCAGGATCCTTTGGGTAGGAAAACTCTCCTATCGACGGGGAGAGGAATGCCGCGAAAAACAGTTCGTCGCAACAAACGAGACTCACCTCCTAGATGGCGTAGCGGCCGGGAACCCGTTCAGGTGCCTGCATGGCTAGGCTTAGCCGGGATTCGCAGGGGGCAGGCTGTTCGACTGAATTCGCCGCAAGAAGGAAACTATCCTTCATATTCTAAAAATAAGTTTGAAATATGGGAAACGTACGCTCAAATGATGGTCGGAGACAAGCAGTTTTGCTTTTAATCGTTTATTATCGCCGATGGAGTTGGATGGTTGAGCGATCTCGAAGCCGGAGTCTCCATAGAAAAGATGATAACACACACAATCCAAACTGAGCGATGTACCCAACGAAGATGAAATCCCTAGATGAAGTGCCGCTCGAAACATGTCTCCCGCCTTTTATAGTCCAACAAGCACGGTGTTACAAACACAGTTAAGTTTTAGGTTAAAGGTGGCGCTGCGGTTTTTCTTAAAATTAATTCAGAGTGTAGAGAGAGAACGACTCCGTCTTGGCGGAGTAACTGCACGCCAAAGCAGGGAGGAAATTAAGCCAAGACCGAAAACAAGCCAAAACCGGTTCGTTCAAGAAAGAGCGCGTTAGGAATGTTTCCCCGCTGACTCATAGGTCAAAGGTGGGTTTTTTTTATCGAAGAAAGAATAGCTCGCGCGGTGAAAGCAGGGACGAAAAAGGGTGATCGGTCGTTTACAGAAAATATGTGAGTGAGGAATGCCTTCAAATGGCGCTTCCTCACCACATATTCTCCCAACAGCCGAAGATTTTGAAAAAAAATATCGAAATTTGGGAAGTAACAAAAACAATTTAGACATGCCTTATAGGCAGAGTACCAAAAAAACAAATTTTGCCTAACGCGATATCAGGGGTTTAAATTAGAAATAAACTGACCACTCAGTATGCAAAGAATCAGAGACATATCTCGAAACGCAACTTAGGAGAATACAATTGACGTTACATTTCAGAATACACTCAAAAATGATGAGATCGCTCTAACCATAAAAGAGTACATACTGCGATGACGTAGCATCGGAAAATCTTGATAAGAGGGAACATCAACCTCAGAAGTGTTGTCGACAACATATGAGAAATGCAAATTGGGGCATGCCAAAAAAAAATACAATAGACGTCATACAGATTGCTAAGATCAACTAGCAAAAAATATTGGTTACAAATGATTATCAATTTTTAAAGAAGGAACCATTATACATAAGTAGTTTAAAAACTACAATTTAGCTAAGCACAAAAAATAAGAAAGCTACCTTAAGGATATAGGTATCAATTTAAGAGGTTAAGCAATGAGGAATTGAAGATACCAATACACAAATATAAGTTATTGTAAGACCATGTGAAAACAAAAATGAGTACTTAGTTCATTTAGGCAGACTCGTGAAACATTATTAGTACAATACATGTGGATATGACCTATGAGCTCGGTTAGGATATCCAACAGTAGTGCAAAAAAAAAGGGGTGTCTGTCACTATACCATACTAATAACAAGTGTGAATTATAATTAAGGGTCAAAAGACCAGGCAAGTTACTCAGATAGCGATTATCATTAGAGATTTAAGTTTTATATAGGGGAATAAAGATTAAAGGGGTAGTCTAGATAGATTACAGAGTTGTGCCAAGTCCAATTTGAACATTAGGCGAAATAGACAAATATATGTATTTCAAAAACACAATTTAGAATTATGTGTAGCCAAAAAAAACATTTACGGAGAAACTAAAGGAACATGTAGATCATGTGAACTAAAAACACAAAGTAAGAAATTATAATTTGAGGGTCATATGTGGGGAGTGTCAACATCACAGAATGCAGGGGCACATAAGGGAATCATGGGGAGACCAGCTCAAACCAAGACGCCAATCTTGTGATCATCAAGGGCAAATGCACCCAAACATTCCTAATGACAACACATAACCATACATGATGTCAAATACAGCATGACGAATTTGATTCATCAGATACAATATTATAATAACAGGTATGAGTGACGACAAGCAAAAAATTATAAAACACCCATTTGAAACAATTCATCGAACTTATAGAACCAAAAATATAAACTTAAGTGTAGATAGAGTAGCTAAATTGTGCTAGCTAGTTTTCTGGGATATATACGCACATAAAACAAAGAAAACACAAAACATATAGTAGTACCATTCAGTATTGGTACAAGAATAAACGTCAAAATCGAGGTGTGTCCTACATAGGTAATGAGAGCATTAAAAAAACGAAATCAAACAAGATATCAACTGAATCTATTTTGTAAAGATTCGTTACTCAGGAACAGGGTTCCTTATAGAATGTTCATATGCATATTAATGCTCATACGATCATGGTAGTGCGTACCAAAAAAGACAACACATCACATACATTTACCATTGGTTTTTGTTTATGTAACCAAGAAAGATGTGAAAGGATAAGTATAGGTTCTGGGACCTAAAGTTGTGTTGTTAAAAAAATTAGGACACATAAAATAAGTCATCTAGATAGATGAGAATAAAATGACAGGAAAGGGTTCAAGTCAGGTAAGTTCAAATAAAATGGGAACTGACAGAATGGGATCTGACAGAAAAGGTTTGAACAGAATGGGTTCAGGAACAATTCAAAAACTGACGGGTCACCGTCAAAGGGAGTGATAGACAGTATGAAAGTACTTTGTGGGTTGACGCTAGTTTTTCCCATGTTTGATAGCAAAAAGGGTTAAAGAGGAAACGAGAGAAAAAAAATTCTTAAAAAATGAATCACGAAAAATGATACACTTATATAGGGATAACAAAACTGGCATCAAATGGCGATGGTAGCAACATGGCCAAGGGACTTCAACTTAGGGAGGGTGTGTGTGTAAGGCTTAGGGATTACAATGGCCAGATTGCTCCATGCCATTCTGACGCAGAAATTTAGATGGTACCAACACGTCATCAAAATAATATACTAACATACACTAATGAATTTTGTGAAAATTTAAAAATTTTATATGCAATGGTACCAACACACAAATAATCAATACAGGTGGTGAAAAAAAACCAAAAAAACTCAGGTAATGAAGAATTCCTTAAAATATTCAGTCAAAATACATAATGTATATACTGACAATATTAATGACTAAATAGGAAGGATTGGTTCAGATGCCATAAAGACAAAATATCAATAAAAAAATATTTTTTTTGAGTTACTAAGACAGGTATTAGTTCCAAAAAATGCCTTTGATGACCAGAAATTTAGACTGAACATTAAAAGGACTGGTCACTGCACCAATTTTTGGTGTGAGAAAGGGGGATAGAATTTATGACAAAATATCTTTCAACACTACGAATTGATCACCACCAATAAAATATTCTCGTTCCGACATTACATGTAATGCAATTATATAGACACTGTAACTTTACGAGTCCTATTAGCGGACATAAGGGTCTTCCCTCTGGTCTTTTTGAGGGGACTCACCATTTTGCAGAGAAGTTCGCGCTGGGGTGAGGGCTCGCCGAGGTATCTAGTTGGAGATCACATATCACTCGAGCACATTTGGCTCTAGGGTAGAGTTCTCTTTGGAATAGTCCGAGCGGTCACCAGGATCCTTTGGGTAGGAAAACTCTCCTATCGACGGGGAGAGGAATGCCGCGAAAAACAGTTCGTCGCAACAAACGAGACTCACCTCCTAGATGGCGTAGCGGCCGGGAACCCGTTCAGGTGCCTGCATGGCTAGGCTTAGCCGGGATTCGCAGGGGGCAGGCTGTTCGACTGAATTCGCCGCAAGAAGGAAACTATCCTTCATATTCTAAAAATAAGTTTGAAATATGGGAAACGTACGCTCAAATGATGGTCGGAGACAAGCAGTTTTGCTTTTAATCGTTTATTATCGCCGATGGAGTTGGATGGTTGAGCGATCTCGAAGCCGGAGTCTCCATAGAAAAGATGATAACACACACAATCCAAACTGAGCGATGTACCCAACGAAGATGAAATCCCTAGATGAAGTGCCGCTCGAAACATGTCTCCCGCCTTTTATAGTCCAACAAGCACGGTGTTACAAACACAGTTAAGTTTTAGGTTAAAGGTGGCGCTGCGGTTTTTCTTAAAATTAATTCAGAGTGTAGAGAGAGAACGACTCCGTCTTGGCGGAGTAACTGCACGCCAAAGCAGGGAGGAAATTAAGCCAAGACCGAAAACAAGCCAAAACCGGTTCGTTCAAGAAAGAGCGCGTTAGGAATGTTTCCCCGCTGACTCATAGGTCAAAGGTGGGTTTTTTTTATCGAAGAAAGAATAGCTCGCGCGGTGAAAGCAGGGACGAAAAAGGGTGATCGGTCGTTTACAGAAAATATGTGAGTGAGGAATGCCTTCAAATGGCGCTTCCTCACCACAGGCAGAGCCCCCTAGTTATTTAAAACAAAGAAACTTCCAATCATGCTTAGAGGTATCTGAAGATTTTTTAACTCCTTTATGATTTACAAGAAAAAGAATATTTTTATAAGTTAACAAATTTGTTGATACTTTATTTTTCTAAAAGATCTACAATACGCACAAGTTATTACTACAACATATATTTTTCATTAATAATCACATCCTTCAATATGCTCGCATTAAACATTAACATTTCCAGGTGATGTTTTTATTTCATAACAGGAGTCGCTTTTCCTTTCTGATCATTTTAATTTAAATTCAAAACATCAATTATGTAATTCTCTTTATTTCCGAAAAAATCATCACAATTCATTCGCGAAAGAAGGGAAACATAGAAATACCTGAACTAGTTTCATGGTTGCAAATTGCTGGAAACATTTGCGAAAAATTTGTTTCAAGTAGCTTCAAAAGGAGCTCAGAAAGGGCCATCTCATTATATTCCAGTAATTAATCACATGGACTTCTCAATCAAGAGGTCTTGATTAGGGAAATTACTGTCCCAACGCATCATGGGAAAATCAATCAACGTGAGAATATGCTCATTTCGTTTTACAGTAATGGACATAATTCAACGATTCATGCTCCAGTTGTCCACTACTGCGACAAATTGGAACCTCAATGAGGAGCTTGTTCGATATTCCTAACGCTAAAGCTAAAATTTATTATGAAGTCTACGTTTATTTATTACAGTTCAATTACTTGTCTTTTATCAGAACAATTTCAGTTCGGTTGCAGAACTATTCAATCAAATTTCATAATACCATTAAATGAACTGTCCATAATTTCAAGATAAAATTTCATGATTCATGGAGCATCAAGTATTTATAAAGGGATATAGAGTTCTTATAAAGGGATATTTTCAAAAGGACTCAAAAGGGAGTATTTTGCAACGTACAACAGTACTCAACTATTGAAAAATTCAATTATTAAATGCAGTTATGTGGTTATTTTTTTGCATGCAAAGTTAACAGAAAATTTGTCAGCAATCAAACACAAGGTCATTTTTGTTATTAGCGCAAAGAGCCTAATATTCTCATTATTAAATTAAACTTAAATCATCTCAGTCCTAGTTATTCCAAATCTACCATAGGATTTAACTACAAATTTGGCGGTCTGTAGGGTTTAAAATATATATCCACGGTTGCGAAAGAGAATGAAGAAAGCAGAACAAATTTCAGCAGGATTATTATAAAAAATATATCTAAACAAACACACCAAACAGTAATATTTTCACTTTACTTTTTACTTTAATCAAATTCATCACACATCAGCCCCAGGTGCATTTTAAACAAAGAAAATCCACGAAAATATTCCAAATGTATAAACAAAAAACGCGACGACATAGCTTAAAGCTACACGTATCAAAACCTCCTGGTGCATTTTTTTTCGCGCGAGTATTCAAATGATAAAGCTATCCAAAACATCCTCAAAGTATTACATCGTAAATCTCTCCGGTACCTTGCCTTAAAAGATAACAGATTAAAGAAAGGACACAAAAAACCACAACATGGCAAGACACAGTGAAAAAAATACAAATAATAGTCTACTTCATTAAAGTTTTAAAAACTAGACTTCTCTTTACCACGGTGCACTTACCGGAAATGAGAAAGATTTACCCCTCTTCCCACCCCCTTTAGAACATTCTCTTTTTCGAAGTTCTGCCAAACGAGATTTTAATTATGGTCGCTTTGCGCAGGTTTCGAGCTGAACTGAAGGGATTTGGGTCTGCGTTATTTTCAGACGTAATTAATACACTTATCATAGACCTGCTCACTAACCTGAAAAGCTGCGTAATTCGCCATTTTACGAAATAATTAATGAAGGTTATATCATATGAATAGCTAAATGAATCTGGTGGGTTAGAAGATAAATCTGTTAATGGGTGTAGAAGTTGACTGAAAACTGACTACCTACGACGTCATTTTAAAGTTACTAGTAAAATGAAATCTTAATAACTTTTACTAAGTACAGTGGTAAAATATCAAATAATTCTTCAAAGTTTCCCTAATTAACGTTTCGGAAATAAAATTTGTGATGGTGCAAAGTTTCTGTATACGATAAAATGATATAGGATGAAATTATTTATGTAATTAAAGAATCATGTGAAAGAAATTTTCAATGATCATAAAGAGACCCTTATTTGGTCCAAAACTGTATGATCCTTGATAATTCCTTCCCTAATCCTCATTTTTCTAAATACCATTACACTAAGGGAACTCCATTCTTTGGCTAAAAGATTAATATTTTGCTCGTTTCAAAACTCCCACCACGGTTTAGCAAGTGGTCTAATTTCTACTATCAAATTTATGGTGTAAGAGTATGGATACTGCTTCACCTCATGCAATAAATTTTTTCATTCTATTATGGTTTGTTTCGTTACCCGTGCCTTCGCAAAACATCCTTTTGTAACGCTCTCGCACTACGTTAAGTCCTAGCTCTTGACCGGTGCGGCTGCGCCCTATTCGAAACATGCTTGTCTAGGTCCCCTCTACCACCCTACCAAATATTGATGATTAATTCTTAATCACCCTACATTATACACTTATTTACAGCCGTATTGACCAACACGAGTTACTCTGGAGTTAGGTGTAAAACCTCGTACTCTGGAGTTAACGTTATCGACCACACCAGAATACCTTAACTCTCGAGTGAAAAACAGTACTTCCGCTGACTCCTCAACTTTGGCGAGTTACTCTCGAGTTAACAACAAAAACAAAATGGACGCGGGAGGTGTTTATTTTTGTAGAAATCGGACAGATCAGATGTTTTTCGCAGGAAATGATAAACAGCCTTCATTTGTTCTAAGAAGATGTTCTGCTAAGCTATGGTCAAAGTCGGAGGAGGTAGACAAAGACATGAGGTAAGTTTTTAGGATTTTTAAATCTCTTTCGTTTTTACTTCTCGGCTCTCGCAATCGTGACATCTAGATTTATACTATATGTTTATGAAGTATTTTGAGAATAAACGGTAGTACTGTTGCATTAGCTAGGTGCAAATTTCGCCAATAGGACTATATTTGCTTCGTCTAACAAATTACATGTATGACAAACAATTAAAAGATGGTTCAATTCTGCTAAAGTTTCCGCCAAACACCGGCAAGCTGTTTTGAACTCAAAAAAGTAGAAATATTGCTAATTAATATCAAAATCATTGATTAAAATGTTTAGTTAGATCAATAGCTATGCAGTTTATCAACAAAAATCAGAATGTTAACAGAATTGAACCAAAAGCATAATTACATTAACAATAGATGTTTTGCACTCTACTACTCTAGGCAGTTGCATCCAGCTAATGCAAACAGAACTACTACAAAAAAAACAGCTGAGAGAAAAACAAAATTTAAATCAAATAAAAAATTTCACATCAAATATAAATATAACTGGGGCACTTATCCAATTTATTTTTCATGCTCTGAATTATCTTTAATTCCCTCCTATTTTGGAAACATTCATTTCCATAAATATGTATAAAATGTTATATCCAATAACCAAACTTAAAAATGTAGAAGTACACTCATACACAGTGTTGAAATGTTTTGAATTTTGCAGAAAATATTTTTAAGTAATTCTTACTGTATGTTTATAAATCATTACAGTAATAGGGAACAATATCACTGTAGTGTAAAAAATATCCAGGGTCACTACTAGATGGCGTGACCATAAGCTAAAGCTCTATTTGGAATTATAAATGTGTCTGTTTTCGTTTTCATTCATTCATGGGGTGTCTTGTTGTCACGTAGAACAGAACCAGGCTTGTTGTCAAAGGTAAAAATCTAGAAGTGGGTTCGGGTTGGCGCCTCTTTACGAATTTTTAGCCTCCAACTTCACTTTGATACTTAGGCGCTCTTTGGCGCTACTACTTCGCTTGGCGTTTCAACCCACTTCTAGATTTAAGCCACCGTCGCGATTTCAAAATTGAGTTCTTTGCTACTTTTAACCACTGCAGGTTTATTTTTTAAAGGACCAGATATCACACTTTTATTATATTTTAAGCCTTAATTTAAACAACTGGGGCACTTAGTTTGCAGAAAAATTTGAAGACATTTTCGTGTACAGAATGTTTTTTGTTTTATCCAACTATGTGCCTTTGATAACTAATTAGGCATTTGATCGCGTAAAATCCTCTACCATTCATAGTAATCCCTAATGCTTGCAGGTGCAGGATTTTATTGATGTGGGATACATAAATATGTAACAGTATTGCCTCTGTGATGTTCGGTGTATTATTATTGGTTATGTTACTTCTTAATTCAATTCCTGCTATTCCTTAGAAACTTGGCCTTTATTATAACAAAACAATACAGGATCTAACTGACTAAGCTTGCGGTTAATAGTAGCTCTGTAAATTAAGAAAAAAATTTATTTCATTTCTGTATATTAAAATAAACAAACCATGCTTACTTATTTTCTCCTTTTTAGGTTATTCAAATGTTTTTTGCTCGTGGTTCCCCTCTGTATTAGAGGCCCTGACTGAAATAGCCTGTCTAGGAGGCTGATCAGGAATATCCTGACCATCAGAGAAGGTATGTTTTTATGAATTACAATTAAGGTCTGTTACAGAGGCCTTGGCCTTTTTGTTAAAAATACTAATAACCTTTGTCTTTCCAATTTTTATTGTTTACCAAAATTTATTCTTTTAAATTTCTCTGCACAGATCCATGCCAGGAATGTCGTCGAGAGGTAGTATTGGGTTTGGAAGCCACAGTGTGCTTGCCTCGAGATTCCCTTGTGCTGCCGTCTGCAAAATGCCAAAAGATTATCCTTGCCACGCTGGTTATCCATGACACAGGAGGAACAAGAAATTTCGCCTGATAATACTGACTTCATCAATACCTCTCTGCAGATAGTGGGAATTGCCCAGAAGAATTTCATTGTGTCGAATTTTTTTTCTCAAAATTAATTTTATAAATGGGGCTGTGATTTGCATGTAATGTATCTTTTCAGAAACCTGATATTGCATAGATTTTTCAAATTCTACACATTTCAAGGGATTTTGGATTGATTCAGACCATTTTTATTTTATAAATTTTTACATCTTTTAGTTTATTTACATGTTTTTGTACATTTAAGTTATAAATATATATTTTGCTACATATCCAATTTTGGGGGTTTTCATGAATAATCACTAATTTTTCCAACTAGTGTTTCGAAATTTTGTTCCAAGCTTGAAATTTAGCATTTAAAATGTTTTTTTCTTTAATAATTCATTGAAAATCTTTAAAATAACAAAATTTCTTCCTATTTTTAAATACATATTTTGCACTTTTTGTTACGTATTTACCTGTAATAAATACATATTTGTATATATTTTTAGTTACATGGAAATCACGGCCCTATTTATAAATATGCTTTCATTTTTTAGATAAATTATTTACATTCTTGAAGTTTATAATGTCAATTATCTAAACCAAGTTTGTTGCAAAATTTTTTAATTGCTATGCATTTTTAATTATATTTCGTTTTTTTACTGTGTTACACAATATTTAAAAGAGATGCCATAATTGATATTTGTATGTGAATGTATATGACGGCCAGTGGCGTAGTGGTAGTGCATCACGCTACCGGCCTAGGGTTCAATTTATGGGTACCGGGTTGGGGCAAGGTCCATTCAGCCTTTTGTCCCTTCAATGGGTCTATAAAATGAGGAACAAGTATGCTTACAAACTAAACACTGGGGGTCTTGCGTTACTGACCATCTAACTGGACATTTATTTGCCTAGCACCCCAGGCCCCACTGCCATGAAAACGAAGATGGGTATAGTAGGCCTTGGCCCACTGGGCAATTGCGCCAATGTTTTTTTATGTGAATGTATTTCTGATTCGATAACTTCTTCATATCTGCCCCAACTGTGCTCTAGTTGAATAAATGGAGAAACTGCATTATTTCTATAGCTTGTGATTATAACTCTGACTATTTCTACCACCACCATCATCTCAACTGTACTTTTACTAAACTTGCACCTTTTAAGAAAGACTATATAATCTAAACTGTTGTTTCAAATGGGAAATAGTCTTTATCTTTTTCAGTATGTTGGATTAAATCTAAATCTTCATAGTTATTACATTATTTATAAGACCACTTCTGATTGGACAGCAGTAACCCATGTGAAGTACATGGAAGTAAATGTTTTGAATGTTAAAGATCATTGATCATCTTGACTATGCTTCATCCATAAATATAATTAGCTGGTGGCTCAAAATGTTTTTCTTGATTATTTATTGTATAGTTTTTAAAAATTTTAATTATTATGAGACATCTCACTAAGCTTACTTGAAGCAGTTATGATGATGTTTTTTTGTAACTTCTTTAGAACTTATATGCTTTTCTCTTAAAATTAAAAATGTATTATAACTTTGATCCTTCGAAGCTGAAGGGTCCACTTAAAAGCTTTGCATTAAGGAATAATATTTATTTAACTTTTATCCAGGTCCACAAATGTATTAACTTTATTTAAAGACCTTAGAGTTATCAAAGTTGCAGTGTAAGTTTTATATTAACATGACATTTTGATTCAGTATTTATTGTATACTTAAATTGATGTACTTCTTTCAAATAAATTTTCATGCTTTTCTTAATCCAAAAAACTTGAAATTGTTTGTGATTCTTTTTAACTTATCAAATTAAATACAGCTTCTTCGTAAGTAAATTTAGCTTTATTACATTTTAATAAAAAATATTTATATTCACTACATTATTTATTATAAAAAAATTGTATGTACATTTATAATCTTAATTTTTTAAGTTTTAATCCTTTTCAATATGATTTTTTGCTAAAATTTCATTGTACAGATGTCTGGCTAATTCATCCTCAACTTCATTACACGAACAATTAAAATATTTATTAATATGTTATTGAACCAAGGAATATGAGTTAGGGATAAAATTAAGAAAAACTTGATTAAAATCTAGAATTACACGGTCGCAAAAAAATTCAATATGTAAGTATTCCTAATAAATTCCCTTCACCAACATCAATTTTTTTTCTATCATTCAGTTTTATCACATAAAAGAAAAAGCCATTGACAAATAGACATTTTCTATGATACATGTTTAGTCAAAACTACCTAAACTGAATTTGATTTACATTTTTCCCCATTTTCAAACATAAAACCTCTTATTGGTCATATGCGAAGGAGTGAATATTCCCTCAAAGAACATGTCTCTTTTCTTGAAAGTAGAATGATTCATAGATTTTTGTGTTAGAGCTTATAGTATTAAAATATAAAATTAAATTATAATGATTAGATTAGTTATACTGATATAAAAAATAATTTGTTTTGTAGATAAAAAATGCTTAACATAATTTGCAATAAAAACTTGGAGACTGAATTTTTCTTTGCTTAAGAACCTGTATTTCTGCGGAAAATTACTGAAAAATACTTCATTTCATTGATTATCAATGGCATAAAAAGGAAGATAAAATTGTGTAAAAAGTTTTTAAAATAGTGTTTCCTAATTATCTAAATAGAAACGACGTTTTTACCAAAAATGTGGGGCATATTCAAGATTTTCCGCTTCAAGGGTGAATTTTGCCTGACTTTCAGCGAGCTCTAGCGACCAAAATATTAGTCTGACAAGAAAGTTTTAAATGACAATTTTGTAGCTTGGTTCTTCATTTTAATTTTTTGTATTTAACTTTTTCACGAGAAAGCCATGCTTTCCGTTCTATAAGTAAAAAGCCGAAAAATTGGGCAAAATTTTAGCGTTTTTTCAAATTTTCACAATAATACCCTTCGAAATTTCGTATGCGAAGTTCAGATTCGGGTTCAGCACTATCGAAAACATTTAAAACCGTTGAGAAAAGAAAAGCTTCTGATTTTTTTTTCTTAAAATCCCCCTTTTTCGACACCTGGTTATTGGACTATCATGTCTGTTTATTTTTAAATTAAATATCGCATTGTCTTTTTGCAATCAATAATGGATCTGTTCTTATTGAAAATGGAAGTCAACACTTCCATCTCAAACCCTGTAAAGTTTGCTGTTATCTTCGTCATTTTTTTTTTCAATTAAAAAGAATTGATTCTGAATTAAAAGTTAAAATAATCGGAACAACAACAAGAAAATTTGGATGTTTTCGCGCCCTATTTCCTTCTTTACATGCTTTTAGTCACGTGGGTTACTGCTGTGTCCAATCAGAAGTGGCCTTATAAATACAGTTCTCCTTAACTCTGGAGTATCTTAATTTGATGTTGGTCGATAAGCTTAACATTTATCACTAGAGTTAGCTTAACTCTAGAGACATCCTACTCTAGAGTTAGCTTGGATTTGACTCGAGATGGTCGATACGGCTGTTAGGTAACTATTAAACGTCGGGAATTTTCTTTCCGTTGCCAAAGAATGTAAATAAATATAATTATTCTTAAAATATTTAAAAATAAAATAGCTAATAAACTCTACACTTTTAAAGTATTTGATGTTAATTAATTCTAAAGCTATATGACAAAACTATCCGCACACATTATTTAAAGCGCAAAACATACAATCAAATGATGATTTTTATCGATAGAAGCATGTTTTTTATTTCTTTTTTTTTCAAATGCTTTTAGTAAAAAAGACAATATCTGACTTATTATGAAGATTCTTCTTAAAAGGTAGAAAAATACATTGAGTATTTTCAGTCAATTATACTCGTTTTAAAATAAAAAAGTTAAATAAATATTTGATCTTAAACGAATAAATCTAACTCAAATTATTTCACTAAAAACACCATTTTTTTCATGGATTCAAAACGTATTTTTCATTTTAAAAAAGTTCTTACGTTTATTGTAAACTGTGAAAAAATCCTTTAAAAGGAAGAAATTTTCTTAATATGGAGTCTTTTGCATCCATGAATAGTTCTTCATTTCAAGATTTCATTACATCTTAAAAAGAACTTCAATGTGTTTTAATTTTTGTAAAGTGTCGTTAACTATTTTATAAAACCGAATTTATTCCACTAAAAGACAAGAAATTTCACGAAATTTTTTATTTAAAAATATATTTGCTAATAAACCTATCGGCAAAAATAATGAAGCTTTTCTTTCCTCATTGCCTTTATCCGAATATAAATGAGCTTACCCATTGAAATTCATGGACTATCGTCAAATTTCAGATACAAAGTTAAATTGCTTTTGTAACCAGCGGACTAAAAAGGAAGACAAATTAATCTACACACTATGTGTGTCAGATAAACTTTATTCTTCCTCTGCCCTTTACCCTTTTAGAATAATAAAAATTCAGGCCTAAGAGGCCTATCATTATTCAACTCAAGTTAAAGGACCGATGGTTGAACAGCTATAAAATAAATTCACCCCTTTTCAAGCGAGACTAAACACACTCTGGCCTTACTGTAATGAGTTTTTATGGTTCAATTTAAAAAGCAAATTATATAAAAACTCCCCGCAAAAAAAAGATATCAGGTTCATGTAGCCAAAAAAGTTAAATTAAAAGTTTTCCTCCTCTTGCTAGTTGGTACCAAACGTTTGAGGTCACGTGGTACTTAATGATCTTTCACAAAATAGAAATCGTTCCTGTATAGGGCGATTTTTTTTAAGGTTTAACTCATTTCGCTGGAACTCTTTAACTTTCGCGAAAGTGTGACTGCTGATGCCGCAACAAAAATGAAGGTTTAATGGACATTTCATTAGAAGACGAATGCGCTCTCTGCTTGTAAAAGTGGAAATCGAGTTTTGAGCGAGGCATTCATTAGCTTCAACGTTAGATCTTCTGCGAAAATAAATAGAATCCCGAGTTAAGTCGGGAAATTCGCGGGGAAGAAGCAATTATTCGGTCGAATGGCGTGTTTTCAAAGCCATCTTTTGTTTTCTCAAGCAGTGCTATTCTTATGGTTAATTACTACGAAGTTGAGTTTCGTGCTCGGGTTATGGAATCGTGTGGGTGGATTTGGACTGAGAAAAGTCAAAGTGGTATAAAAATTGCGGTAATAGTAATTTGTATCTTTCAGCGGTTGTTTGGAGAAGAACACTCAATGGCTTATCTCTTTTGAGCATAATACACCTTTCATTTGCAGTTAAGTAAGGTTGGTTAAATTCTTGGGTTTTTCATTTTGAACAAAAGAGCAGGTGTAATAATTTGTATATTTAGGGTTTGCACATGACAACCGTAAGGCTAAGCCTCGCACTAGAGACTTTCGTCAGGGTGAGTGAGAAAAAATTATCACCCTGGCTATTGCAAGAAGCTAGAGCGCGTGCATTAGGCGACGAGACTCTTGGCCGATTCTCAAGAATCTCGTCATAGTGATGCATTGCTCTCGAGTGACAGTTATGTTCTAGTCGACTAATGCGTGCTTAGCCTAATCTTATTAGCTTATATATAGAAGTCTCTAATGCGTGCTTAGCCTAATTTTTGTAAATAGTCACAAAAGTGTCTAACCCCTATATATTTCAACCAATCTTGTTAAAATTCTACATTTTTATATTATTTTTTCATTACATAGAATAATAGCAACATTGAATCCGTATGACGATCGCACCTTTGGAAAAAAATTAAATATCCTCTAGGAGTTCCCCAAAAATCTCCCAGTAGCTGACATGATAAAGGCTATAGAAAAAAAAACTTTCATCAAAATAAGTGTTTAAGAAATTTTTTTATTAATTTAGGAGGTGGGAGGGGAATAAAGTAAAATAATGTGTTCCTCTCACTGAGTTTAAAAAAAAACAGTAGAACATTAACCATTTACTTTATTTATTTTAAAAGTTTCAAAAAGTATTTAGAACGACACGATAGAGTTGAAAAATCCCTAACTACCAAAACGCTATGAGATTCTTTCCTCCCCCATTTTTAGTTCTACTGACTTGTCATCAGAAATTATACACAATTTTTTAATCCTAGCAATTGAAGTGCATTGAACGATGGGAAAAAAAATACAAACTCTCGTACCCGTAAGCCGGGTAAAAAAACATCCTCTGAAGAAAAAATATTGATATAATATTCATCAACATCTAAAATAAAATTTAAGGGGAAAAAACAATCGATCCACAGAAAGCAGAATCTTGTGACTTTACTAAAAAAGAAGGTAAGTAAAAGATATCCGTAAAAAGTATTTACTGAAGAGTAGAAAAGGGATCAAATGTTTGATAAAGAAAAAAATTAACTCTCAAATAGCTCTAATAGTCCCTCCCTTCCTCTCGTGTATCTTTTAGAGATCAAAAGAAGGTTTCTTTTTAAAAGGCTTTTTTTGCCTCAAGCTATATTGGAAAACTGATGGATCTTATTATTGTAGGTACATAAAAAAGTCAGGATTATGAGGATGTGTATGAGAATTTTTTTCTGGAAATTTTATTTTTTGTTTAAATCTCATATAGGTTGTGTCGATTATATGTACGGTTTTTTTATAAATAAAATATGGAAGTATTTAATTCAAAATATATATTTCTTGTAAAAAGTATTTGTGTAATTATTTTGATATCCTAGTAGAATTATTTTTTTGTTATTCTTAATTTTAAATGACCATTTTAATGAACTTAAACTAAGAAAGACCATTAAACTAATTTAAAAACCATTAAACTAAGAAAGCTCATTCGTAGAAAATTCCAGTAAAGTATTGAACCCAGTAAAACGCTCTTGACTTTAAACGAAGTTGACATTACTTTGAGTAAACATCTTATTTTTGATGGCCTTCTATTTATGAAAAAAATATTGTTATTATATTTAGTGAAACGTTTAATTAAAAATTTTAGTATATTTTCAGTTACTATAAAAGAAGTTTTGATATTTTCTTATATTATTTTATATTATTTATACGTTCCAAAAAAGAAAAAAAAGATAATATTACTCCTTAGTTTGAATTATTCGTTGTTTGAAGGCGGAAAAACCAATAAAAATTTATTTTATTATCTCTCTATTCTAAAAAAAAGTTTTTGGTGAACGGTTTCCAGAGAAAGGCTTTTTAATTACTAAACCGAATGACACATATATGGTATCAAAATGTCCGGATTCTTTCCGGATTTCCGAGTAGGCCCTTCGATTTTTCAAAATAATTCTCAATTTTAAAATATTTCCATTTTTTTAGATAACGGATAAGGTCGCAGTTACAAAGCAAATACTGTCAATCAAATTAAGATGCATCCAATCACAACGACCGATTTGCGCTATATTTTAAGATGAAACATGTGTTTTCACCATTTAACAAGTACTTTCTTGATAAAATATCACTCAAAGACTGATAAAAACATATTCTAAAAACTTACATGTACGCCATTTCACCATTTTTGTCCAATATTTATAATTTTTAGACTGATTTTATCGAAATTAATTGTAAACATAGAGTGATGTTTTGTCTCTTTTTATTTTCAATTGCTTAAACGGTATTGTTTAACAAGTCTGGGTTTAAACAAAAATATGAATGATAAACACTAGGCATATTATACTAACGAGTTACTTTAAAATAATGTTTTTTGTTTGGTCCGAATATTGATAAACAATTAGAATTAGTTTTTTTATAATCATAGATTAAAAATAATTAAGATGAATATTTTTAAACACATTTCGTTTAAATTTTTGCTAAGTTTGAGTTAATATATATTCAAACTCTTAAGGGAGATTTATTCATGGAGGGGATTTGGTGAAGTATTTTTGGAAAGTTGGTTGACGTTTTTTCTGTAAATTGCTTAATTGTTTTATAAAGTGTATTAAGATCAGCGAGTTGGAATTTGTGGGAATTGCGAAGCAATTCCAAAAGGTCCTGCGTCAGCAGTTTACGGGGGTTGGTGAGCGATAGCGAGCAGGGGGCGGTAGCTCCCTAGTTTATCTAAATTTATATTTATTTTTTGACTGATAAAAAATTTATTTTTTACCAAACAAGTTGAAAAATTAAGTAACAAATAATATATTCGTTGATTATTCTTTTTTTGTTACTGAAGTGAGATGTAGGATAAACTGTTTGCAATGTTTAAGAAGCTAGGAATTACTAAAATTTTATGAAGATTTAAAATAAAAATTCTTTTCAAAATACTAAAAATTAAATTAAATTTCCCCCTTTAAAATCTTTATAGAGGAAAATATAAACCAATTATCATACCATTCTAAAAGGTCATATAATTTTAGCTTTCTCCAAATACATGTAGTTTTCAATGAAGGTTCAAAAACAACGTTTTTTATTTTGCACATAAAAAAGTTAAAAACAGACTTAAGTTTCCGGGATACGTGGATCCTCTTCGTCAGTGAAATAAAACGAAATTAAATCGGTTTTTAACTTTTATTTATGTGCAAAGTAAAAAACGTTGTTTTTAACCTTCATTTACCTATTTGCACAGCATTACTTTAGACCAGTGGTTCCCAACAGGTGGTCCGCGGACCACTGGTGGTCCGTGAGGCTTCAGAGGTGGTCCGTGAGAAGAGTTTTAAATTATGACTTTAATTTACTTATTTACGATTTTAACATACTACTTGAATGATGTGGAAAAGCATTGCATCAAATTAATTAAAATTGATAGGTGTCGGGTTGGGGCAAATAAAGAATCGAATGATCGGACACGGAAAGTTAAATAGGTTTGTTCGAAGATTGCCGAAAATGCGAAAGTTTTTGAACACATAAATTATTTTCTATTTTAATCGCTCCTTTGAAATAATTATTGACTTTTGACGCGGTTTCTTTCGAGAGAAAATCAGCCTCACTTATAGAATTTCCTCTGCCACAACTCACACTCTTTCAAATTTAAATCTACTAATAATATAAAATTACCTTATTTGTTGGTTATGAAAAAGAAGAAAAATTGCTATTTTATACTGTTATTTTTTTAAAACTGTAACTTTTGTGTAGGTATGAACCTTCCAGGGTAAATAGATAAAAATGCTTGATAAAAATGGTTAAATGTTTTTTTTTATAAAAGGCATATTTTTAAATAATTAGATATAAAATTAATGAAATGTTAATTTTTCTTTTAAGTTTATTAGATTATTGAAACATTGTAACACTCGGTTTCCCTTACTTCAGAAAAAAAAAAGTCAAAATTTTAAACCCTCCACGAGGAATGAATGCACTGAAAAAAAAGTTGAGTTTAGAGATGGTCCGCCGAGGTTCAAATTTAAGTGAAGTGGTCCGCAGACATATTTCAGTTGGGAACCACTGCTTTAGACTAAGCGCGCACTAGAGACTTCTGTCGCGGCGACTTACAACACTAGGTCACTCGAGAGCAATGCATTTCTATGGCGAGATTCTTGGCAATCGGCCAAGAGTCTCGTCGCCTAATGCGCGCGCTCTAGCTTCTTGCAATAGCCAGGGTGATAATTTTGCCTCAGTCGCCGCCGTGACAAAAATATCTAGTACGCGCTTAGCCTTAATATACACGTAGTTTTCCTTATGGTCATTCTAAAAAGAAGAACTTTAATTAAATCGCCCGGCTTTACACAGTATGTAAATGTTATGTATAAAATTATGAGTGTCTCTCTATTCTAAAAAAAAGTTTTTGGTGAACGGTTTCCAGAGAAAGGCTTTTTAATTACTGAACCGAATGACACATATATGGTATCAAAATGTCCGGATTCTTTCCGGATTTCCGAGTAGGCCCTTCGATTTTTCAAAAAAACTCTCAATTTTAAAATATTTCCATTTTTTTAGATAACGGATAAGATCGCAGTTAAAAAGCAAGTACTGTCAATCAAATTATTGTGCATCCAATCACAACGACCGATTGACGCTATATTTTGAGATGAAACTTGTTTTTTTCACCTTTTAAAAAAGTACTTTCTTGATGGAATATCACTCAAAGACTGATAAAAACATATTCCAAAAACTTACATGTACGCCATTTTACACTAAAACTTCACACTTTTTGTCCAATATTTATAATTTTTAGTCTGATTTTATCGAAATTAACTGTAAACATAGAGTGGTGTTTTGACTCTTATTATTTTCAATTGCATAAACGGTATTGTTTAACAAGTCTCGGTTTAAAAAAATATGAATGACAAACACTAGGCACATTAATTATACTTACGCGTTATTTTACGCGTAAACAATTATAATTAGTTATTTATATAATCATAGATTAAAGATAATTAAGATGAATATTTTTAAAAACATTTCTTTTAAATTTTTGATAAGTTCGAGTTAATGCATATTCAAACTTTTAAGGGAGATTTATTCATGGAGGGGATTTGGTGACGTATTTTTGCAAAGTTGGTTGACGGCTTTTCTGTAAATTGTTTAATTGTTTTGTAAAGTGTATTAAGTTCAGCGATTTAGAATTTGTAGGAATTGCGAAGCAACTCCAAAAGGTCCTGCGTCAGCAGTTTACGGGGGTTGGTGAGCGATAGCGAGCAAGGGGCGGTAGCTCCCTAGTTCACAAAAATAAAATTAACCTAGTGCGTATTTCTAATAGTACTAACTCCCCAACAAGACACATAGCGAAAACAGGATCTATTTCAATGCCTAACGCCGATTTCTAATTCCTGAAGCCATCGCCGAACAGCACTGTGTCCTTTAGTGGTCCATTTGGCAGCTGTCCAGAGTAAGAAATCTTTCGGAGGAGCTTGAACTCGATGCATCGAATTTCGGGTGAATTTCTTGCGAGCAATTACAGAATCAACGAGGTTTCAGAGCACTAATGCCCTTTCTATTGCGAAACGGATGGACTTCATTTCGGCCGTTACGGCAATTGGGAATTGCACCTGCTTTAAGAGTTGAGAATTTAAATGGATTCGGAATTGTCTATATTTCTATCTGTTTTTTTGTGCGTATTCTCTGTATGGTTCGTTTTTTTATAGATTATTTCGTAGAGTGCTTTTCAACTGAGATGGACAGAGTTTAACACTCTATAACTAATGCATACTACCAGAAATATCTAGGGTGGGGGGAAATTTGCTTATTAATGTAGTTTAGAGCTAAATAAAATAAAAATCGAAATAATTTTAAAAATTTTGAAACTGGGCACTAAACGTAAACTTTATAAATTATAGCACCTTAAGGTGCAATTGGCTAGTAAACAGTTTTTCAAATTTAACATTTCCAAACAGATTTTCATAAAAGAAGATCATTGGTGATGAAATTTTTCAAATCCGATCATTAGTTAATTTTTAAATAAATAAAACTTGCATGCGCAGTAGCTCAACGTATTACGTCATGGTTGCGGAATACGTCATCGTTTGGAAGCAGAAGGGGGAAATTTGAGCAGTCGATTGGTTGGAGCAGTTTGAGCGATCTGCGGCCCTTTTGTACTTCGCAGTTGTGTTGTCACGCCCAGTTTTTCTCTTTTAGAACTTTTAAATGAAGATTGCAAATTAATTAGTGTTTTAAAAGATCTGAAAAGTTAAAAACTGGTTATTTAGAGCATTTGTGATGATATTCAACAGTCAAAATCATTAATTTCAAAAGGTGTTTCAAAACTAAAAAACATGCTGAAACATTATATATATTTTATGCTGAAAATTGAAGCTAAACTTATGGTGGCATATTTGCTACCATCAGCAGTAGAGGGTTAAGACACTCAAGGCAAGTAAGACAAGTAAGGCAAGTTAAGACACTCAGACAAGGTATATTTATCTAACTTTTAACACTGTAAAGGCAAAGCACTGAAAAGGCAAAGTTTTAAAAAAATATCAGGTTTTTATTACAGTATAAATCCTTTTTATACATATAAATGTTTAGCCATATTTACCTTGGAAATTTCATATTGAATTTAAGGACTCTAATCTCATTTTAAAAATTTAAGGAGTCTCCCAAGCAATCGTATCCTAGTTTAAAGCGGGGAATAAAAAGCATATTTCTTGTCATAAATTAGAATCGCTTTTCTATAAGATTTTATTTCTATCTATCGCTCTTTCCATCACCAGAAAATCACGAGTAAAACTCAATATACATTCAAAACTATCAATCTAGTTTATTTTCTAAGGCCAAAAAGATAATGTTAAAACAGAGGTATACCGATCTTCCATGGATTTTCGTCTATAGTTCTATTTAACAATTTATTCTTAGTGAATACACAATTCAAATCCATATTCATTGTCTTCTAACGATTTCCAGGTACTCCATTGCAAATTTCGCAGATCTAAACAGAGGCAATGGATATATATTTTCAATAGCCGTATAGGATACACATTAGAATCAGAGCGTTTGCATCCCAACCGGACCTATCTTTCTTATCTGCCGAAACAGAAATAAGTTTGGTATTCATGAAAATCCACCTCTCCGTCCCCCATTCTCGGCCTTGCATACGGAAAGTATGTAACGACTCGGGCTTAGCATATTTATAAAGTTCTTTGCTCAACGTTATCGTCCTGGCAAAAAGAAGAAGAAGAATAAATCGATACATAAAATCATTGTTCTTTTTATATTTTCCGCGGCACTGTTCAATCAATAAGAACTGCACAAGACTTTAGTCGCCGAGCTAGATAAAAAACAAAAAAGTTTAAAGTTTCTTATTTTATGGAAAATGGATCAAAACTCCACAGCAACTGACTCGAACGGCTAGACCGCCGTGAAATCCACTTGCAGCATAGGAATATTTGATGCATTAAGATGGAATACCACTGAAAAAGAAAAAAATATATCTCGAGAGATCAAGAAAAATTCCCGGCAGAGTTTGGTTCATGGAAATTAGGGGCTCCTCAAAACTTCCAAAATCAAAACCCTTGCTCGAGTTTTCTGGTCTGAAATATTCAAGTCTTTATTCCGTGTCGAATTCTTGTATATTTTACAGGCCTCTTTTGGAAATTGCATACGTTCAAGCGCTCTATATCTTAACTGGCATGCGAGGAAGAAACATAGTAAGTTATAAAACATTTGATATTTTTGTCTGAGAAGACAGAAAAGTTTTGTTATATTCGTCAGAAGAGTGGTGGGAGGATATTAATATTTATGGATTGGCAACAGAAGCGCTTTGAAAAGAGACTGGTCAGTGATGAATATGAAGTATGATGTTTTTAAAATGTTTTAGTCACTAAGATGACACTGAGCTTTTATTCACCGACGTATGCAAGAAGCGTTTCACGATCGTAACGAGCCTGCTAAATGCGCATGCTCGGGTTAAAGGCGTGGTTTTAAAGTATTTAGGATTGTGGTAAGCGTGGCCCGGATGGGGTGGAGGTAGAGTGTCTGCCTGGCGTGCGGAAGGTCGTAGGTTCGAGCCCGGTTATTATTTTTCAGTAAATTTAATTTTAATTTTTATTATTCCATTAAAAATTGCAAGAATTAATTGCTCTTGTTTAACAGTAATTCCTTGTTTAATTAAATTCATTGTGGTTTTTTAAATGTTTTACTTTGTCCAATTTTTTTTAAAAATTTTAAATTATTAATTTATTGAAAATAAAATTATTTCGCTAAAATATTTTATAGAAACAGCAAGAATCAAGTCCACATGGATGCGCATTGCTAATAAAGTATAAAAATCTTGCAGGGATTGTGAAATACAGTACACATAAAGTCCAAACGCATGCGCATTTAGCACGGCTCGTTACGCTCCTGAAACGTACGTGTGAATGCATAGGAAAAACTCCTGCCACATGTCAAGGTAAGAATAGTCTAACAGACGTATTCACATTCACAGCCATCAGCGTCGATGTTAAATCCTTGGTTAAAGAAGGATTCCACCAATCAGGGTCAGCTAAAAGCTGATGTTTCTTTCTTTAGCTGCTGGTTAATACCGACGCTGATGACTACGAATATGGCAGTTAATCTTCACATGCAGAGTTCTAGAGGGTTTTAGAATATGTTTCATTGTGACGTCTACTGATGAAAGGAAAGGCTTTTTTTTTTGGCAACGTGGCGGTTGCTGTTGTGGTGTGCTTTGTTTTTCGCTCCTGTATTTTCTACACTTTTTCGTGTTTATTTACTTCTACAATTTACGCCAATTCCATAAGTAAAATGCTTTAATGGTTTCTATCCTAATGAACGAACCCCAGTGAAATATTTTGACTCTTAATCTACTCCCGAGCTGATTTTCTGATCAACGTGTGTATTGAAGTTTCTCTTGTGTGAAGCCTAACTATGTCAGAACCCGATTTAAAAAAAATCGTAGAAGAGGAATTGAAAGGCCTAAAAGAACATTTTCGAACCGAGTTTGAAGACTTAAAAAGCAGTATTGAGTTCAATAGTAGTCTCATCAAAGATTTCACCACGACCATCACAAAACTATCTTCTGAAGTAACTATCTTAAAGAAGAAAAATGAAGAGCTATGGAAAGAAAATTCCCAAATGAAGGTCGAAATAAAACAAGTAAAAGCTGAAGTTGTTGAATTACAACAGTATTCGAGAAGAACCAATCTGGAAATTACAGACCTCCCGGAAGACGAGAAAGAAAACATGCAAGAAGTTCTGGACACAATCTTTTCTAAACTTGAAGTTGACCTAAAGAATCAAGTAGTGACAGCCCATAGAGTACCTACCTCAAAAATGGATAAACCCAAGCCGATCATCGTGCAATTTCAAACCAAACATCACAGAGACTTGTGCTTAAAAGCTGCCAAAACAAAGAGACCGACAACTACTCAAATCAACGAAAGACTCACAGACACTCCAATTTACTTAAATGAGCATTTGACACCAAGCTTAAAGAACTTGTTTTTCAAATGCCGAAAATTCAAAACAGAAAACAACTTCAAATTCGTGTGGATCAAAGATGGTAAAATTTTCTTAAGACAATCTGAAAAAACTAGGGTGTACAGAATTGTAAGTACAGATGATTTAATAAATATGCAATCTGAGTGATATATGTGATGATATTCCTATTGAAAAGACTTTTGTAAACCTGTATACCCTAAATGATCTACATGAATTTCTATCTGAATCTGATCCCAAAAGCTCATTTCACCTAAATACAGGGTGTCCAGTCGGGAACCTTATCACGGCCTTTACTCCGGGAAGCCTGGAGCTATTTTCATAAATATGGCGCCTATCCCTAGTAAAACGCTATGCGCTTTCCAGTGGCACCGCTTTTAGCGCCCCCTAGCGACAAGTTTAGGAGTTAACGTGCCTATCTCAAAAACTATTATAGATACGGGAAAAATGTCAATTACAAAGTTGTAGAGAAGCACCGAATTAGTAAGAATAGACACCTTGTTTTAAAAAATGGCGAGAATAGAACCTTTAAAAACGCGGTTTTTAGTCGGGAACCTTATCACGGCCTTTACTCCGGGAAGCCTGGAGCTATTTTCATAAATATGGTGCCTAACCCTAATAAAACGCTTATGCGCTTTCCGATGACACCGCTTTTAGCGCCACCTAGCGGTAAGTTTAGAAATTAGCATGCCTATCTCCAAAACTATAAGAGATACGGGAAAAATGTCAATTGCAAAGTTGTAGAGAAGCATCGAATTAGTAAGAAAAGACACCTCGTTTAAAAAATGGCGAGAATAGAACCTTTAAAAACGCGGTTTTTTGTTCTGGTTTTCGTAACATAAAACACCCCTTAACACATGGTCGAAAAAGTCCATTTGACCGGTAAACAACTTCAATATGCAAATCGGTATGCTTGGTATGCTATTAAGTAAATGGAACATAACGACATCCAACCATCATAGAAGTATGGCATACAGTACATCCAGAAGATGTATTAGCATACGTGCTAAACAATCCTCGCTGCAGTACTAGAGAAGTTAGTGCCTTTTGTGGTCTCTCAAAATCCCGTGTAGCGCAAATCCTACGAAGTTATGGTGCCCATCCGTACCACGCAAGGCTGTTGCAAGGACTTTATTCTGGGGATGCGGAACGGCGCTTTGATTACTGCAATTTTTTTATGAATAAACTACATAGTCAACCAACCTTTCTTGATGAAATCATTTGGACAGATGAAGCGTGTTTTACGCGAAATCATGTTTTTAACCAACACAACTTTCATTATTGGGCGCTAAGTAACCCAAATCTCAATGCTCCTGTTCGGCATCAAATCCGATGGTCTATAAATGTCTGGTGCGGCATTTTTAAGGACAGGTTAATAAGACCAGTTTTTTTCAATGGCACATTAACTGGTGCCAGATATTTGGAGATACTGGAAGATGTGTTACCTGATGTTCTGGAAAACCTACCCTTATCTACATATCGCAATATTACAGCAACAAATCATTGGGTATGGTGGTTCAACCGAGTGGCCTCCACGTTCCTCAGACATTACTCCTTTAGACTTTTTCCTGTGGGGCTACCTTAAGGATCAAGTGTATGAGACGACGCCAACGACCTTACAAGATCTTTGCCGTCGAATAAGCGATGCGTGTGCAAGCGTGCCACCCACGATGTTGCAAAATGTGCAGAGAGAAATTCTGTCTAGAATACAGATGTGTATTGTAGCTGGTGGAGAACACTTCGAGCACCTAAGATAATGTGTACAAAAACCGGAATGTGGGGTTATGTGCACAAAAACCATAATTATAAAGCGCATTTTTTACGGGTTCTATCCTTGTTATTTTTCTGAATAAAGTGTTTTTTATGTAAAAATTAAGCATTTTTTGTTGCTAACAAAGTTGGTTACTATAAAAATTACATTTAACTTTTACGGAAAGATGGTCTTATTTTTAAAATTGTTTTTAATTCTTTTAAGAAAGTAGGTCCCTACATTTTTTTAACAAAAGGCGTTATGTTCCATTTACTTAATAGCATACCAAGCATACCGATTTGCATATTGAAGTTGTTTAGGGGTCATCCATAAATTACGTGAGGTGTTTTTTCCAAAATCTGGACCCCCCTCCCCCCTTGGTGAGATTTAGTGAGATTTTGCTGGACCCCCCTCCCCCCAAGTGAGATTTACCTACAACCTTTAAAAATAATTTTCTATCCAATTCGTTGCAACATTATTCCGCCAAAAAATCACCACAGTATCTTATCTGTGGGTATTATTCCTTTCTCAAACTTAAAAAAATCGTTTAATTTCGAACTTAAAAAGTTGACGTGAGTTTTTCACCGACCCCCCCTCCCCCCTTGGTGAGATTTGGTGAGATTTTTCCAAACCCCTCCCCCCTTTTTGACCTCACGTAATTTATGGATGCCCCCTTACCTGTCAAATGGACTTTTTCGACCATGTGTTAAGGGGTGTTTTATGTTACGAAAACCAGAACAAAAAACCGCGTTTTTAAAGGTTCTATTCTCGCCATTTTTTTAAACGAGGTGTCTTTTCTTACTAATTCGATGCTTCTCTACAACTTTGTAATTGACATTTTTCCCGTATCTCTTATAGTTTTGGAGATAGGCATGCTAATTTCTAAACTTACCGCTAGGTGGCGCTAAAAGCGGTGTCATCGAAAAGCGCATAAGCGTTTTATTAGGGTTAGGCACCATATTATTTATGAAAATAGCTCCAGGCTTCCCGGAGTAAAGGCCGTGATAAGGTTCCCGACTAAAAACCGCGTTTTTAAAGGTTCTATTCTCGCCATTTTTTAAAACAAGGTGTCTATTCTTACTAATTCGGTGCTTTTCTACAACTTTGTAATTGACATTTTTCCCGTATCTATAATAGTTTTTGAGATAGGCACGTTAACTCCTAAACTTGTCGCTAGGGGGTGCTAAAAGCGGTGCCACCGGAAAGCGCATAGCGTTTTACTAGGGATAGGTGCCATATTTATGAAAATAGCTCCAGGCTTCCCGGAGTAAAGGCCGTGATAAGGTTCCCGACTGGACACCCTGTATAGTTCACTTTAACACTAGAAGCATCCGAGCAAATTTTGACGAACTTCAAGTTTTGTTGAGCTCAACATTAAACTCAATAGATATTCTTGTTTTATCTGAAATCTGGATATATGATCACGAAACTTCTTATTATGATCTGGAAAACTTTAAGTCTTATTTTTATTGTAGAAACTTTAACAAATCAGGTGGAATCGCTGTATATGTAAAGAGTAATCTCAGTTTTGTAAATGATAATTGTTTCACCATGAACACAGCTGAATTTATATTGTTGCATAATAACCTTTTCAATTTAACTATTGCATGTTTTTACCGTTCTCTCAGCTTTAGTACTGAAAGTTTTACACTTGAATTGTCACAAAAGCTAAAATCTATGAAATCCAAAAATTTAATTCTTATCGGTTATTTAAACATTGACATCTTGTCAAATAATGAAGCTGTGCAGGATTACCAAAATCTCCTGAGCTCTGAAGGACTTATTTTTTTAATTGAAGATATAACTCGCCCCCAATCGAATTCGTGTATAGATCACATTTTACTTCGAACTACCGACATCAATCATAAATCTGCAATTTATACTCATGAATTAACAGACCATTATCCAATAATATGTAAATTAAAATTTAGTGCTCCTGTACAAGAAGAACATCTAGTTTTTTATATTCAAGAGTAAATTATGATCAAATAACAAATTATTTATCTAATTTTAAGTTTCATATAAATCCAAATTGTAGTGTAAATTACTTATATGATCATTTTTCAGGTGTTTTAAGAAATGTTCTTAATGTACACGTTACTTTGGACAGCATAGGGGTAAGATCAATAAAAAGTGGATTGATGATGAGATTTTAAAAATGATAAAAACCAAAGAAAAACTGTACAAGAAACACAAAAAATATCCCTTTGACGCTGTTCAGGAGCTGAACTATAAAGATTTTTAAAAAAACTTGAAGGCAAAAATCAAAACTACAAAACATAATTACTTCCTATCAGAATTTTTAAAATGTCATAATTCTAAGAAACAATGGGAATTTGTCAATAAGATCACAAATTCAAAGAAAAAGGATAATAAACCTTTATTTGATGACAACAAGACCTTGCAGATGACATAAATAATTTTTTTGTAAATATAGGAACTTATAAAGGTTTCGTTCGGAGTAATAAGGGGCCATTCATTAATTACGTAAGGATGATTTTGGCAATTTTTGACCCCCCTCCCCCATGTAAGGGTAAGTAAGATTTTTCAAACCCCTCCCCCCCCTCTATTCTTACGTAAGATTCCATTATGTTTTTCAAAACAATAAAATGTTAGAAAACTCTCCGTTTGACGTAAATCAAAGATTTTTATTTTTCAACAGATAAGTAATACTCTTGCTGTCAACTACATATTACTATTATATTATTATCTCTTGATTAGAATAATTGGAATTTGTTTATATTAACTAGGAAAATCTTACGTAAGAATTGGTTTGACCCCCCCACCCCCCAAGTAAGGGTATGTAGAGATTTTTCCAACCCCCCCTCCCCCTCGGGACCCTTACGTAATTAATGAATGGCCCCTAATCACAAAAAATATTTAACCAGTCAAACTCATTTTACCTAATAGAAACAAATGATTTTGAGATGCAGAAAATAATATTTTCTTTAGACGGTAAAAAATCGTCTGGGTATGACAGAATAACATCCAAAATTTTGAAAATTGCATCTACTTATCTCTATTTTTTACTAAAATTGTTAATTTATCCCTTTCAACTGGATGCTTCCCATCGTCCCTGAAAACAGCGCTGGTTGTCCCCATTCATAAGTCAGGCAATATTAATGATTTCACAAATTATATACCTATATCTTTGTTACCAATATTCTCTAAAATAATAGAAAAAATTGTCCACTCTAGACTATATAACTATCTAAAGACATATAAAATAATTTCAGGAAATCAATTTGGTTTTTTACCGGGCCTCAGCACTACTGACGCACTCTTAGAATTCTCAAATTTACTTATAGCAGTATTGATAAAAGTAAAAAGACGGCAGCTATCTTTCTAGATATTTCAAAAGCCTTCGATAGTGTTAACCCTGATATTTTAATAGATAAACTTTATTATGTTGGGGTTCGCGGTACTGCGCTTGACTGGTTTGTTTCATACTTAAAAAATCGAAGGCAATTTGTCAAAATTGGTTTTTCAAAAAGTAAACTTCTAAATATAAAATCTGGGGTACATCAAGGTTCAAATCTTGGCCCATTGTTGTTTACAATTTATATGAACGATTTTTGCAAATTAAAATTAAATGGAAAAATTATAAGTTATGCAGATGACACAGTGATTTTATATTCATGTCCTAACAATCAAACTCTAGTCCGACTTATTAATGAAGATCTTCTAGTTATAAGGTACTGGTTCAATGCTAATAAGCTAACTTTAAATATAAATAAAACCAAATTAATAAACTTTAGCATCTACGGCCCGCCAAAACAGATTTCTGTCATTTTTCATTTCACTGACTGTGATACTGTAAATTGTACATGTACAGTTGGGGAAATAAAAAACGACTCAGTTGCGATTTCTGGCGAACCACTTGGGTTAGGAAGACTAATGAGGTGTCATTTTTCATTGTTTAAAGTATTCTTTAACCAAAAAAATTGTCGGGTCCTTAGGGGGTCGTCTTCATATTGAACGAAACACTAACTTTTTTTTTTCCAATGGGGACCCCCAATTATTATTAGTTTTTCTGAAAGGCCACCCCCCCAAACCCTTAAATACCAAGTTTCATCCAGATTGATTTAAAAAAATTTATTTTTCAAAAATAAAAAATTTTTTAAATCGTGAAATTTTTTTATGATAATCGATTCTTTAAGTAATTTTATGTAGGAAACCAAAATTTCAATCGATTTTATCCAATAGTTTTTGATAAAACGAACTATAGAAAGAGCATTTGCGGTATGCATTCGGCAACGGTATACGGCCCCTTAAGATATTAGGTCGTTTTTATCAAAAACTATTGGATAAAATCGATTGAAATTTTGGTTTCCTACATAAAATTACTTAAAGAATCGATTATCATAAAAAAATTTCACGATTTAAAAATTTTTTTATTTTTGAAAAATAAATTTTTTTTAATCAATCTGGATGAAACTTGGTATTTAAGGGTTTGGGGTGGTGGCCTTTCAGAAAAACTAATAATAATTGGGGGTCCCCATTGGAAAAAAAAAGTTAGTGTTTCGTTTAATATGAAGACGACCCCCTAAGGACCCGAAAATTTTTTTGGTTAAAGAATACTTTAAACAATGAAAAATGACACCTCATTCGTCTTCCTAACCCAATTGGTTCGCCAGAAATCGCAACTGAGTCGTTTTTTATTTCCCCAATTGTACTCCCCATCAACAAGTTTTAAGTATAAAATATCTGGGTTTACACGTCGACTCAAACCTAAAATGGAAAACACATGTTAATTATCTAACCAAAAAATTACGATACGTTCTTTACAAATTATATTACGTAAAACAATACATAAACAAAAGTTTTTCTTTACAGTTATACCATTCTTGGGTAAATTCCATTCTGAGTTACGGTCTGGTAATCTGGGGAGGTGATTATCTCGGAAACATAAATCCCGTTGTAAAAATTCAAAACAAAATTGTCAGATTTTTTGGAGATTATCAATCTCCCACCATCGATCTTTACAAAAGTCTTAATATTTTTCCTATTCGATATCTTTTTTGTTATAAAACCATTATTTTCTTTTCTACACATAAAAATAGCATAGAATTAAGAAGCTCAAACTACAATTTACGCTCTAAAAACAATTATGTAGTTCCGAAGGCAAATAAAGAAATTCTTCATAAAAACTATGTTTATTTTTCTCCCAAACTATATAATAGTCTACCAGATTTTATAAAATTAGAAAAATCTCCATTAAAATTTAAAAAATTATTAAAGATATTTATTTATTCTATTAACAACATTGAAGAATATGTTTGAATTTTAATTTGTATTTCTAATACGCATTATTTGACTGGGGTTCACCTAACAGCATGGTCACAATACTTATATTTAAATTTTTTAAAAAAAAGAAAAAATAGGAAGAAAAAAATGAAAAGTAAATTTTTAGTTTTTATTTATTTATTTTTTATATTTTTTAAAAAATAAATTTGTTATTCTTTTGTAATTTTGCATTGCTTTTTTCCTTTTTTGTCAATAGATGTATTTATATACAACCATAATTTAGCTGCCTGAATGAGTCTGCGGCTCCTTGGTAGCACATATGTATTTTCTAGTGATGGGCAGGTATCGATACCTATAGGTATCGAGTGTATTCGATACCCACAAAAGTATCGATACTTTATTGACATATTTCGTTTTAAATTTTTCAATGAAGTAATCTTTATAATACCTACTGTAGATCAAACGCAGCCTGTTTCCGTTTTCATTTTGCAACGCTCAAACCCAAGTCGTTATCATCCGCGAGAGAAATTTGACGCGGCTAGGTTTTCCCCCGCCAAATCCTTCGCCTCTATCCACCTCCAGGCCCGTAGCTACGGGGCTTTTTGATGGATCGCTTTCAGTTTTTTGAATATTAGTCTGATTATGGATAGGCCCTAAAAAAATTGTCCCTTCAGGTTCATTTCCCGACATTGAAAAAAAGTACTCGATACCTAAAAGTACTCGATACCTATGAGTATTCGATACCAAAGTATTCGATACCAATAAGTATTCGATACCTAAAATTATCGATTTTGCCCATCACTAGTATTTTCCCCTTCCTGATTTGTCTTGTTCTTTTTTTTCTCTCTCCTTAGTTTATGTAATGATATTATGATAATAATAATTTGTTTGTTTGTTTGTTTGTTTTATAAAAAGCTATCAAAAAGGTTGAAACTTCAACTCATTTGACGTAACTGTAAGTGTTTATCTCAGTCCTGTACAGACATGATTTTAGGGTAAAGTAAATCAAAAAATGATTTATCATCCTTATTTAACGCCTTATCATATCATCCGTATTTCTTGTATAATATAACGGTGCATTTTCCCTCCTTCGCTTCAGTAGAAGCGAAGTTGTGTGATGAATGGCCATGCATAGTGCAAGTTTTAAATAAAGAAATATTTTAAATGCGGCTGTATTCATTCTTCTTCATTGAAATGTATTCTGCCATTCTATTTCATTCATAATTTGTTATTGTCTTATCTCTGCTCTAACAAACTCAAATAAGGGATTATAAATTGTTAATGAATATAACTTTTGATAGGTGGGTATGTTTCCTATTATGTTTGTAAATATCAGTAAAACCTACAGTTTAAATCGTCTTCTTAGTTGAATTAACATCACTATTATTTTTAACGACAAACTTACATAAGAATAAACCAAAAAAATTGAATCAATTTCGTAAATGCAAAGAAGAAAAATTAGTTTTAAGAAAAATTCAAAAGCATACTCTAATGATTAGAAAATCCGATTTTTACTGGAAGTCGAAGACATAAGAAACCTTTTTTACTGCCCTAATATAGAAGGAACAATTCATATATCTGCCATATGTCCCGGCAAATCCATTTTTTAAACCCAAAGTCAACTGGATTATATCTTTTAATATAAAACGCTACATGTTGAAGATCGTCGTTGTATAGGAACGCGCACCATTGGTTTCAGAATGGGTTATAAAAATGATGGAAATATCCGTTTTATTCGATATTGCTCCACCATATATCAAATACTAGAGAACAGAAGACGGACTACTTCTAAAAATAAAATTTGCTCTAGGAATTTTTAGTGTGTTTCCCTTTTAGCCTTTAACTGAAATTTGACAGTTTTGGCTTCCTTCCACTATGGTTTTCTTTCTTACTCGGGGAGTGTCACCGATGCTTTGTACTGCAAGCAGTGAAATTTTCATTTTAGAATCAATTTGATTCTATTTTCGGAAAAGTGTCGGTTATGGTTAGCAAAGATAATTTTGTTCTACGGAATAATAAATGGAAAGTTTAATTTCAATTCAAATTTACTTCCTGTCATTGATTTAAAAATGTATGAAAGGGATTATGCATTGAATATTTCAGATATTCCCTTCTTAAAATGAAATTTATCAAATGCATAAGGTTTTTTTATTCTCTTGGACAAGATAAATATTTATATATGACTTTGATAAATGTGGGATATGTTTTAAAATTGAGGGGTAACAAAACAAAGTAATCTCTCTATTCTACAAAAAGTTTTCGGTGAACGGTTTCCAGAGAAAGGCTTTTTAATTACTGAACCGAATGACACATATATAGTATCAAAATGTCCGGATTCTTTCCGGATTTCCGAGTATAGGCCCTTCGATTTTTCAAAAAAATTCTCAATTTTAAAATATTTCCATTTTTTAGATAACGGATAAGGTTGCAGTTAGTATTCCAAATAGCGCTAGTCGAAGAGCAGTAGAGTAAGGTCTTTTTCCCTGACTCTACTTCTCACCCGGAGTGGAAAGATGATAGGCCAGACAAAGATGTAAACTTCATATTCAATCTTTAATCATTTAGAGTTAACTTGCCAAAAAATTCAGAAAGACAAATAATTTCAAACTAAGCTAAGCCAAAACAAATAAATTCCATAAATTTCGAAACTAACTTCACCTACCAAAATTTGTTAAACAATAATAATAATCATATCACAATTTCGCATCCTTTTCAAAACCATTGCCAAAAGCTATTCCTAAAATGTTCATAGTTCACTAGTAAATCGTCGAGTTGCAACATACTCCCGCCATTGAGGTCCGATCATTGGAGCTCAATCTAATACAACTCGACGAATGGATTCTTCATCTGTAAATTCAGGACCGTCATCGGAGGTGACAGGCGGCTGATGGGCACTCTATGATGATTCGCATGTCTGGAGCTTGAATGCCCTACTAGATGGAGATCTGAAACTAGGAACTATTTGCCATTCAAAACATTGTTCCGTAACTTTTGGCACAGCAATTAAATGTGAGACTTTTATTGTTCTTCTGGGCACTTTACTTGCGGAACCCTTGCCATTAGAGAAATCTGGTGCCATCATGATCACTTCAGCTTCTCCAGACTGAGGCAGTTCTTGCAACAACATCATGAGATTGACTGAAGAGAAATCTTTATTATCTTCATGCTCAGAATTCTTAGACTTCTTGGAAATTACCCTAGATTTCCTTCCATGTCTGCCCTTTTCTTGTATCGCACCATTCGTAGCGGCCTTCTTCTTGGGACTTGCCTTTTCTTCAGGCTCGTGATCGTCTTCCTCAAAGGACTGGTCTTCTTCCACTTTATAGCCAGAGTCTTTTGTGTACTTGGTCACTTTCTTCTGACGACCACCACCCCTCACTGAAGTTGCAAGGACTTTCTTTTCAGCTTTTCGACCCTTCTTCTTGAGAGCTTCATCTTCTGAACCAGACCCTAAATCAATCTCTTCCTCAGAGCCAGAATCCTCGGTATATTTGGAAGCAGGGTCGACAACAAATAAGGATAGAGATAGATTGGATACGGTCGAAGGTTCCAAACATCCATTCTCGTATGTTTTACCCATCAATGTCCAACCCAACTTGGTTTCGAAGGCTAGCAATCCAATCTCTGTAAAACTCTCTACTCTTCCAGTATACAATCTGGAGATAGTATCAGCCCCCAGCAACAGATGTATTTCTTCCGTATTGTCTTCATAAATGCACCGATTTCCAATCTGAGGTATGTCAGTGACGGTTACATCTTTATTTTCCAGAAATTCCATTAATTTACTATCTTTAATCCTCGGAACGAAAGAACAAATCCTTCTTTGATCTAAAGCTTCAATATAAATCTTGTGATTTCCCTTCAAATCGCCTAGCTCTATACCATACCGGTTGTACGTCTCCACTACTTCGACGCCCCCAAATAGACCATGCTTGATTCTTTCAGTATTCAACTTCTTTAGTTTAAGCATTTTAGCAGCATACTTGGTTATATAGGTATTTTGACATCCAGTATCAACCAGTACTCTCAAATATCCCTGAGACTCATTCCCCTTCACGCGAACGATTAATGTTTGTAAGAAAACTTCTGAGGATGTAATCTGATTCGAAAGTACTTGATCCTTACACTCAGATTCTATTACTGTTGTCTTAGGTTTAGTTGTTACACCTCGGGTACACATAACTGCATAATGCCTAAACCCGCACACAGAGCAAACGATTTTCGGCTTGTTGCAAGCCCTACTCAAATGCCCTGCCTTCTCCAAACACCTAAAACAGGCCCGTTTCCTTCGCAATATGTTTATCCTTTCTTCGTTAGATAGTTTCTTGGCAAACCCACACCACTCACTAGGATGGGAAGTAGAATCGCAGAACATGCACCTTTGTTTCCTCTTTTCCTTGATCTCTATCGAGATCAACTCCGTAGCAGCAAACGTACTCTTTTCCCGATATTTTGGTTCCTGCACTCGGTACTCCCGTTCTTCTCTACCTCCCTCCCACCTTGGGGATGATGGTAAGAGGGGTATAGGGTCAGTGTGCTGTCTCACTAGCTCCGCTCTCTCCCGAGAACGGAGGGACTGGGATAAGTACCGGATTAGGGTGTGGACGTTGGAGTATGCTTCGTCGTTTGAGGCTCTTCCGATCTCCACGATTATGTCTTTAGGAAGGGATTTCAATACTGTCGTGCAAAGAACACTTGAAAGATCTTCAAGGGATTGACCCAAATTCTCTAGACTTCTTAATTCAATTAAAATTTTATCGTAGAATTTCCGGAAGTCAACAACATCACTGGAATTCCTTAGAGGTTTAGTGTAAAGGATGTTGTTTACATGTAGATGAGTTAATATTTCCTTATTTCCAAACCTATCTTTTAGGATTTGAATAGCTGACTCATAATTGTCCTTTGTTAATGCAAAACCCTCTACGGAGTGCAATGCCGTTCCCGTTAGATGAGCTTTAAGATAATTGAATTTATCCACCGCATCTAAGCTGGTATTCTGATGTACTGCTGACTCAAAAGAATTCCAAAATCCTAACCATTGCCCTAAATCTCCTCCGAATTTACAAATTGATAATTTTGGTAGTTTGATATTTGCTGGGCTATTTTCTACCATTGCCGTACCTTGAGATGATACAAAATTCTGAGACGATGTATCTTTCACTTTTAGGGTTTTATTCACTCTAAATTTGCATCGTATAACTCTTTCTTTTATTTCTTCAGATTCCTCTATCTCCTTGTCTGCATTGTTCTTATTGTAAAATGGCATTAAGTTTCTTTCCAATTGCTCTAAATCTCTTGATTGATTTACTAAGACTTCCAGATCCTCCTCCAACGCATATTGCTCTAAATCTCTTGATTGATTTACTAAGACTTCCAGATCCTCCTCCAACGCATCCATGTCTAATAGCGGTTCTTTTAATTTTACTTCCAATGACTCTATTAACATCTCCATTGAACTTCTAACTCTACCCCTCTGTTTTCTTAAGGTGGCTTCCGAAGTCATCCTTCTCACATCCCGGCAGGGATGCCACAGTTTTCCAAATAGCGAGTTAGTCGAAGAGCAGTAGAGTAAGGTCTGTTTTCCTTGACTCTACTTCTCACCCGGAGTGGAAGGACTAAATGCCAAACAGAGAGGTAAACTGGTATTCATACTTTAATAATTTTGAGTGAACATGCCAAACAATTCAAATCAGACTAATAATTTCAAAACTAACCTAAATTTTCTTGTAAAAACAATTCAATAAATTTAAAACTAAACTAACTTCCTAAAATTCAAAACTATAATCAAATTGAAAACTAACCTAACCTACTAAAATTTCAAATTCCTCATAATAAACATTTCACAATTTCACATCAATTTAAACACAGTTGCCAAAAGTTATTCCTTAAATGTTAATAGTTCACTAGATCCGTCGAGTTGCAACACACTCCCGCCATTGAGGTCCCATCGATGGAGCTCAATCTAGAACAACTCGACGAGGAGGTCTGCTAGAAGGGGATCTGAATCTGGGTACTATTTTCTTTTTAAAACTCTGTTTTGTAACTTTTGGCAAAGCAATCGAATGTGGGACCGTCCTTGATCCTCTAGGTCTAGGCTCTTTACTTGCTGCTCTCACGACAGTTCGTTTAGTTAGGATACTTCTGTTTCTACTTTTTCTTTTTTCTTTACTTCTTCTATCTTTCCGTTGGAGTCCAGCTTTGGGAAAATCCGTTTCTTCAATTTCCTCCTTTTCATGTTTTCTGCCGTTCATCATGCTAATAGAGGGATCTGGCTCCATCATAATCACTTCAACACCCTCGATTGTTTCAGTAGAGATCGCGTTCACTGGTTTCTTTTCATTAACAGCTGGCTCTGTCTCCATCTCGATCACTGCTGCAATCTCATTTGTTTCGGCAGAGACCACTTTCTGCCACTCTTCCCTACAGACGGTGATATCCGGCTCTTCCGGCTGGTTCTTGGGGAATCTCTCCTTCGATGTTTTCTTGTTCTCGTCTTTCATGGTCCAAACCCTTGATTCTTCTCTCCTGTTCTTAGTCATCGTATCTTTATTGGAGGTTCCTATGATTTCTAAATGACGCAAGTCAGACAGCATCGGGCCTGATCTTCGTGCTAAATCTTGTACTCCTATAGCTTTCTTTACTCTAAATTTCCATCTAATAATTCTTTCCTTCAGTTCTTCAGCTTCGTCTATTTCTTTATCTACATTATCCTCAGTATACCATGGTAGTAAATCATTTTCTAACTCCTTTAAGTATCCGTATTGTAATTCTAAAACTTCTAAATATTTCTCCAATGAATCCATGTCTAATAAAGGTTCCTTTAACTTAAACTCTAACGACTCTATTAGACTCTGGATCAAACTTCTAACTCTACCTCTCTGCTTCCTTAAGGTGGCTTCCAAAGTCATCCTTCTCACATCCCAGGCAGGGATGCCACAATTTTCCAAATAGCGCTGGGTGCCTACTTAGAGGCTCGAAATTAATTCCCCTTCCGGAAAAACTCCTAGACCACGTGACTTTCCGGAGTCACGTGATACAAAACTCAAAAAGTGCTACTTAGATGCAAAAAAATACCTCTGCCTTCCGGAATTGAGGCGGGAATTTTTTCACCCGGAAAAAACTGCGTGAAATTAATTTCACTGTGGGGAAAAGTAATGGCCGACAGTGTCAACAAATCCCGATCGGACTTCATTTCTAATTAAAATCAATAACTATATTTTTTTAACGGAAGAGGCAGCACGAGGAATTATTTTCTTTAAATAAGAGTAATCAACAAGAATTCGGACTAAAGAAATGCGAATAATATAACGTGAAAGAACAGACAACAACAGGAACAGCATATTCTGTGGTGAAAGGGAAAAAAAGGTAAGCTTTTTTCTATAATAATTACCTTGTTATAAGTCACTATAATTGTTATTAATTAACTTAATATATCCTATTTACTTATTCAATAATCGGGGATTAATTGGTATAACTATTTTGCCTCGATCAATCTAACCATAATTTATTGAAACGTAACTTTGAGATTGTCCTAATTTCGTTTTGGTAGATGTCTTGACAATTCTTCCACCTAAATATTATCATAATAATGAAGTACTTTATAAAATAAGGTGCTGAAAATTTTTTTTGAATAACTTCCAGAAAACTGTAAGAATACCTAACTCTAAATTCTAATCATATTATAAAACATACAGTGATCTTAAAAGTGCTTTGGCTTATAAATATTCAATTATATCAGTTGAAAAGTAATTATTTACTTGAAAACACAGTAGAACTCTTCATTATTATTCGGTATTATGTAATTAATTGATTTATGAAATGAACTACTACAATGTTTTCAAAAATTCCAGTGGTAGTAAATTCATGTATTCCATTCTAGGTTCTATTTATAGTTGTTACCACATCCTTCCTTGATGTAATGGACCTCAGACCCCTAATAAAACTGCTGCAAAAGTAAACATGGGGTTTTCTAAGAAGGTAAAATAACCTTTTTTTGTAATGTGAGTGTTAATAAGTAGAAAAGAATGCTTTTATTAGTTGTGTACTTTGCAAGGGAAATGTTTAATTAGTTTATAGTTTTGCTGATAAATATTGTGATGATTAAATGTTATTTATGTTACCTGTCATGCTTTAGATAAAAGGGCTTTGTTGGTTTCATTTGCATTCTTTATCTAGTCATATGTTTTTGTCAAAAAGAAAGTTTAAAACATTAAAATTATAAAATCCAAATTTTAATCAAGGATTAAACTGATTAGGTTTGTAAAATTTTAAGGCACTTGCGTGATAAGTCATTGACCAATTTGCCAACATTAACACTGTTTCTAAAAAAAGTTTAACGCTCTACTCATCTATATAATCATTTTCTGTTTTTGGAAAGTTTTAATTTAACATTGATAAATTAAAAAGTTGACAGCTTAGTATTAAATTTGAGACCACCTACAAACAACATAAAGGACATTGTAACAAATGAAATTATTAGTGATAAACCTATCAGCATTTCTATCAGTGTCGTATCATAAGGGCCATTGTAAAGAAGTTCTAATGTACTAAATATAAATACAAGTTACTACTGATTATAATACATCTCTTTTCCTTTTTCATGACTTGGTTCCCCTTTTCTGTATGTTGTCCTAAGCTACAAGAAACTAATGTTTTTCATTTTGATGCCTGCTTGCCTTTTGTGCATAAAACTATTTAAGAATATTCAACACAACTTGTATTTAAAGCCTAAAGACTTTTTACTATGTTGAATTTAGGCACTATAACCTAATCTAAACCTATATAATCTGATTTAAATTTAAAATACCAGGTATAAATTTAAATGGCTCAATAATCCTATTTTATCTCGCCAAAATCCAATTCACCGACAAATCATTACACCGAAAGACTATTTTCCCAGCAAAACATTTCTCAAAATTGGCCATTACACAGACAGAATATTTTAAAAATTCCAGAATTTTCCATATTCTTGTACACAGGCAACAAGTTTTACTGAATTCCAAAACACTGTCAGATCATTTCACCAAATTGATATCGCCTGTCTTTTTGGCCAATGGTCAAGTCATGTTAGGGTTATGGAATCGAGGGAAATATCTTGTCGGTGAAATGGCTTTTCATACTGGGGGTAATGTCTGTTGGTGTAATAAGGTTATTCAATAAGACAGGAATTTTTACTTTTGGGTAACTGTGTTTTGCTGTGGCTTTTGGTGAGATAGGCGTGCAATAATGTTAATTTCTTAATAAAAGCTCATGTGCTTATGAACAACAGCCTCAATGTGGAGTTTGAAGTAATTGGTTAACTGCATTATTGGTCAAAACTTACCTTCTCTCCCTGAAACGGCAAAAAAATTAAAGCGAAGAGTATTCTAAAATTAAGTAAAATCTTAACCATTTCCTATAGGGGGAAATGTAAACAAAAAAGACACGGGGAGTGTATTAAGTTATTTTGAACAACTTTTATAATATTCTTTGTTTCTTTTTATACAGGCAACATCTATCCGAGTAACCATGACTGGGTAAACCCATCCTCAACAATAAAGGATTCAACGATTCATCTTTTGAATGCATGGATCTTCATATCAATATCTTTTTAAAACTATGGGACTCATTTACTGACTCTAGCATGCCACTATTGTATGGAAATAACTGTAAACTTTCACATGTCTAATTAAAAAAGTTTTACAATTGTTGATTCTGAAATGATTGATAGTTCTCAAATAAATTTTGTTATTTTTATTAAAAAAATATTATTTTGTGTGTTCAATTCTTATAGCTAAGAGGAAACAGTACTCTAAGGGTTCTCTCTTATTTACTAATATTGGTAACATTTTATGTATTCACCGTATTTCAGAAGGCAGCCTTTAGTTCCGGTTTCAACTGAAGTGATCGGGTTTGTTTACATATTTTAGTTATGATGACTGTTATTGGTTATTATGACTGTTATGAACACATGAATCCTGCGCACGTGTAAAAGAATGGGAGAAGCACATTCCGGAAGTTGAGGAAGCCTGTGAAATGGTTTGTTTGTTTTTTTAGAAAACTAGGTGAATAAATATAAAAAAAATTAAAAGCAACAGGGAAAGCGTCCAGGCGCACAGCCAGAGGGGAGGATTTGGGGATATATCCCCCCGAAACTCAGAAAATTTCCTTTTTGACCATAGAAAACCACTAAAATTACCCCATATCCCCTCCTGAAATATCAATATCCCCCTCCGAAATTTTTTTTCTGGCTACGCCACTGAAAGCGTCATGTATTTTAAAAAACTGACAATAATTTCCAAATAGTAAAATAAATCAAAATATTATAACTGGCAGGTTGTTTAATGTTTGCAAATTAAAGTTAGTTTATTAAATTTCTCGACACTCACCAGGCTCATCCAAGAGCAGTTTCTCAAACTGAGGGTCGCGAGAAGATTTTGAATTTTTCATAATTTTCACAGATGTGTTATTGACTTTTGAAATTTATCAAATTACCATATATAGTAAAAAGAATAAAAATAAGAAAAAATATCCTACTTGTGGTGTCGAATGCAAAAGTCAATTTATGTAAATACATACAATGTGTCACATTAATGTGCTAATAATGCAAAACTAGTCGGTTATTCAAATAAGATTTGATTATAAACGTAGAACTCTCCATCCACACCGGGGGGAGCAATGCAATTTTTAAGAATTTTTTATGAAAATAATGAAACTGCAATTTATCCCAGATAACTAAAAAAAAGTTAAGGGTCAAACTAATTAATTTTGGTACTTATGTATTATCCCGTCGACCATAGAAAGGTCAATGGGTTGTTTACCGTTTTTGGATTCAGCAGTATGGTCGACGGGATAATATGCAAGAACCTTAATTTTTAAATAAAAACTGACTAATTAATTTTTTTGAAAGTTAATTGTTCTTCTAATACGTGCATGCAGGCCTGACGAGAAGGGGGGGCGAGGGGGTACGATTGGCCCGGAACCCAAATATTTTCATATTTGAGTTCTAAGAGGGATATATTTTTGAATATTTTGGAAATTAATTTGTTTACGTAGAGGTTCAAAAATTTTCTGGGGTACCCCCAGACCCCCTTTATCGCTTGTTACTCATCGTATCAAAAGAAAACGATATTTTTAAGTTGAGTGAAATTCAGATCTTGTCTAGAAATATTTTAAAAATTACATTAAGCCTATGAATGCATGGGGGGTACTTCAGAAAATTTTTGCCCCCTACCTCAAAATGAGAAGTATAGATATGTCACTGGGGGCCCGCTTCCCAACCTTGTCCCCGGGGCCCGACTTGGCTCTCGGCGACCCAGCGTGCATGCAATTTATTATCCTAACGAAATAGTTTGTGACCAAATTATTGAAATTGAAATGCAATAAGGATTGAAGCAAAGTTTTATAAAAAATGACAACTCTCAATTTTTGTAGTGTTGGCTCAATGCAAAATTAAGTTTTTAATAGCAAGGTTATAGTGTTATATTAGAAATGGTGGTTGGATCCTAGCAGAGCCCACACCCTTGCCAAAGTTGGAGATAATTCCGCTATCTTGGGAACCCTACTTTAGTACACTAGATGGCACTTGGCGCTATCTTGTCCTGGTTTGGCGCTTTATTTTGGTTTGTCGCCAAGGGTGTGGGCTCTCCTAGGATTTTACTGAAATTGTCAATTTTTATTTGGGTTGAGAGTTATAAATTGGGTCTATATATATAACCAACGATTAAGCATGAGTTACAGGGAAAGCACTATGGTAAACAAATTTAAAGAAATTATTATTAGAATTAACAAAATCGTACTAGCAACTTCTAAAATCAGGAGAAACTATTATGAATAAAGCTATAAAAACTATCACACTAATCAATCTAATATGGCAAGATCACAGTAGATTTACAGTGCTTTCCTACATAACAATTCATGCTTCGCCACTTGGTTTAACTCCACTATCTTACTCACAATTTCAATATTAAACATTCAACAAAACATAATGATCAACTGTAAATTAAAAAGGGTATAAATAAATTAAATAACGTGATGAAAATATCCTGCAAATACTTGATGTATTTCAAATAAAAAATTAGAAACTTACTTGGTGTGTAGTGGTCGTGTTTTTAAGTGATTTAAAAAATTTGGTACTCACGAACTGAAACTGAAACACAAACTGAAAACTTTTACTCCTCGCTGAGAATGAGGAACAGCAGATGCTTCTTGGCGATATGCTTTCTCGCCAAGCACTTTGCGGAATGAACATCGTAAAAGAATTTAAGCTTGCATTGTGAAGTTGGAAGAACCATTTATCGCCAAGGCCTGGATTGTTAAAATTAGCCGATGCAAGATACTGAGTGATTACGCAATAGCTCTTACAATATTTTTCACCAAATATAGTGTTACACTGGATTACATGGGGGCCAAATTCAAGAAAATTTGAAAACTGCTTAAGTTAATCTTAATAAAATAGTTACCAATACTCTTATTTTACAATCAAACACAGACCATCAATTTAATATGCCTTTTATTTTCCCTGATGGATATAAAAATGCCCTCATGAAACAAATATTATAAAAACTTGGAGTACATTTACTATGCCACCTTAATCACGATAGCGATAACAAAACAATGGAAATATTAAGAACTTCTTGTGGTTCTTATGCATTTTGCTTTTGCAAACGATGAGATAAAAAGTTAATAGCGTTAATTAATTCTTGACACTCAAATTCCTGAGGTCTTACAGCAATGCTGTATTGAATTGGCACCGAGATGATCTTCTATCAAGCTGATTCATATGGGCGGTAATGACAATTTCAAGTTTCAAATATTTCAAGTCCACTATTGTTTCAGAGCACAATTCGAAGCCACGCAGAGGGAAGGATCGCGTTGTTTAATTAAAAAATTTCCTTTCATCACACACATCACGTTTATGTTTTTTGTTTACAGTCAAAAGATGCGTAAGAAATGACAACAAAAGTTGTGATTGGTCGCCGCGAAATCCGGATGGGAAATTTAAGTAGTCTCGAACCCAAATGCTCTTCTATAATTCCTAGACTGCCATCTAAGTGGCACTTTCTTGTAGTTCCGGAATCTTGGTATTGGAATTTCATAATTCCGGAAGTGGGAATTTTTCCCCGGGGAAAAATTCCGGAGGCCATCTAAGTAGGCACCCCGGAGTGGAAAGATGATAGGCCAAACAGAGAGTCAACTTCATATTCAATCTTTAATAATTTAGAGTTAACTTGCCAAAAAATTCAGAAAGACAAATAATTTCAAACTAAGCTAAGCCAAAACAAATAAATTCCATAAATTTCGAAACTAACTTCACCTACCAAAATTTGTTAAACAATAATAATAATCATATCACAATTTCGCATCCTTTTCAAAACCATTGCCAAAAGCTATTCCTAAAATGTTCATAGTTCACTAGTAAATCGTCGAGTTGCACAACCGGTTCGCGACAGCGATTCTGCGACATCCGGTTCGCGACAAAAAAATGACCCGCTTCCCTCAATTGAACAGCGCCATCTTTCGAGAGGTCGCTGAGTTACTGCGGTTGTCAAAATTCCCGAAAACCGCGGAATCGCTGTCGCAAACCGGGTGGTCTAAAGCCGCCTTTACAAAGCAAGTACTGTCAATCAAATTATTATGCATCCAATCACAACGACCGGTTGACACTATATTTTAAGATGAAACATGTTTTTTCAAAATTTTAAAAAATTCCTTCCTTGATAAAATATCACTCAAAGACTGATAAAAACATATTCTAAAAACTTACATGTACGCCATTTTATACTAAAATTTCACACTTTTTGTCCAATATTTATAATTTTTAGTCTGATTTAAACGAAATAAATTGTAAACATAGTGATGTTTTGTCTCTTATTATTTTCCATTGCTTAAACGGTATTGTTTAACAAGTCTGCGTTTAAACAAAAATATGAATGATAAACACAAGGCATTTTATTAACCCATTACTGCCTGACGTCCCTTTTTAGGGACGTTTTTTAAAAATCCTCCTATTTCTACAAAAATTGTTCCTTTGAATCAAAATTTGCAGTGATGTATCCCTGTTCTTCATAAAACATAAAGAACACAAGAAGAAAGCAGAATTTAAAATTGTTTTCACTTTTTTTAAAGTTGGAAGATAGAATTTTTCAGAAAAGTGCTTTTTTAAAAATTTTAAAAGAAAAAGCTTAAAAATCCTAGTTATTTAAAAAAATGTTCAATGCTGATATATATTACTGTTTATACATTAAATCAGTTGGGGTGTTTTTTTATTTTTCCAAAATATTTTATCTTGACCTTGTTTTGGACCCTCGAAAAGCGTCCCTAAAAAGGGACGTCAGGCACGAATGCCCTCGTGGTTTTCCCTGTAGAGAAATGCTAGTGTTTCCTTATTTTTTTTCATAAAAACGCGTTTGATTCTTATAAAATGAATTAAATAACTGATGTTTATAAAGTTACTTTAATTTTAGCTAAAAAATTTATTATTTTTTTTTTGGAAAATACTGTTATTTCTGCTAAATTAATGGAATAAAAAGTCTTAAATTATAAGGAATTAATTAACTTGTATTAATTAAAAGGAATAAATTAATTATTTTACTATATTTATTACTCAAGCAAATATATTCCGGTTATATTTTAATTAAAAGTTTAATAATTATTAGTTATAATGACTTTTTGTCATTAAAATTGCCAAAAAAGTCGCTTTTGTTATAAATTTTCGGCTTTTTTCTAATTAGAAGACGCTAATCATTGTGTTCTATACTGCAGGTCAATCTATATCATCTGGTTTGCTAATGCACATCCCACTAATGCTTGATATTTGGGGAGAAATTTGTGTTCCGCACAATAAAATTAAATAAAATGAAAAAAGTATGGGCATTTGAAAGACTTAAACTTCAAAAATTGAGATATTCTGATGGATTTGAGGTGTGTAAAAGAAATTATTACTTAATATTAGGTAACATATAAACAAACAAAGAATGCCTTTTCCAATTAAAAATCTTAATTAATTTGCAATTAACATAGATTTGGGAGGAAAAAACGTGTTTTAGAGCATAAAAAATGCTCAAATTACGTTAATTAAGGTTAATTTTATATATTAATTGGATAAATAATTAATATTTTTGTTCATATTCATGTTACAGTATGGTTCCGATCACTTTTGCTGTACTTAAAAAGGTAGAAGATGTTTTTGAGGCTTTAAAACAGTTTTCTTCCATGAGTTTCCTATAGGGAAAAAACACAGGGGCATTTGTGCCTGACGTCCCTTTTTAGGGACGCTTTTATATTTTGGTGTAGAAATTAAAATTTTAACCTGGAATTTTTTCACTATTTTTCCAGTTGTTTTGGGGCTATTTACTTACCAAACTTAAATTTTTACCAAATATTTAAGAAAAATAAAAAAGTTGGGCTATAATGGGTTACACTAACTATTATACATAAAATAATGGGTTAAACTAACGAGTTACTTTAAAGTAATGTTTTTTGTTTGGTCCAAATATTGATAAACAGTTAGAATTAGATTAAAAATAATCACGATGAATATTTTTAAACATTTAGTCTAAATTTTTTATAAGTTCGAGTTATATTCTAACTTTTAAGGGAGATTTATTCACGGAGGGGATTTGGTGACGTATTTTTGGAAAGTTGGTAGACGTTTTTTCTGTAAATTGTTTAATTTTTTTATAAAGTGTGTTATGTTCAGCGAGTTGGAATTTGAGGGAATTGCGAAGCAATTCCAAAAGGTCCTGTGTTAGCAGTTTACGGGGGTTGGTGAGCGATTGCGAGCAGGGGGTGGTAGCTCCTTAGTATTTGAAAAGAAGATTTATTCACCAGTACCTCTGGTTATAGGATTGTGTGAGAAAACTTTAAGTAATATCTATTTAAAAATCAATGAATAAAAACTATCTTATTAACAAAAAAATTTAATTTTTCCTATTTTTTTTAAATAAGTTGTTTGTGAAAGAAATTTTCTTATGTGTTATTTTCTTAAAATCACTACGACCTAACATCATGGGGATTTTTTTCAAACATTTACCTTTTCAAAACTTGTCTTCACTATTGATCTTTTCTATAAGTGTTCAGTGTGTTTGCAGGCTTCGGAAAGTTAACCGGCTTCTGAAGTTCGGTGTGTTTACCAGAGTTTCTAAAGTCCTTAATTTGTACACATTTATGCAACACAACGACTTCTATCCTTTTAAACTATCCTTGTTGAAGTAACTGAATTTAAACGGATACAGATTTAGCAAACTTTCCACGAGTTTCTAAATAAGAGTTGATAAAGAACATTTACAAAAAAATCGTTACCTTTCAATCTTATCCTTACGTATACATAACGTATTATTCTTACGTATATCTTTAGAAGCTGACGTATTGTTTTGAGGAAAAATAACTACATTTTTTCAGATTTATTGAGTCAGAAAAAGAAGTTGCGATGTGATGATGATGATGTCGTGTCCACGACGAGTCCGTATCAAATACTGCCATGGGCGGAGATGACAGCCCCTGCAATTTCTGAAATAAGTTGCGATGTCTAAGTGTAATATTAATTCTCCCTTTTTCATTTTTCTCTTTAAAAATGTAATACTTATGTTAGAATGTGTGATGATGTAAGTTCTAGTGGGATTGGTGTTCATAACTTTTTTGAAAAAAAAAGCTTTTAATTTCAAGCGAGTCACAAATTATGTCCCCCATCAATGGAGGAAATCCTTTTCCTGCGTCACAGGTTGTCACATCTAAGATACCCCTCTCTTCTGTGATGTCACCCCTTTGTAAAACATTTTAATACGATACATATATTAAATTTTTAAAAGCGTTTTCTGAACCTTATAAAAAGTACTCGAGGTCAATGTTATAGTTAGCAACCACACAATGTATCAAATTCTTCGAAATAAAAATTTTCTACCAGTAAATAATTCAGAGAACACCAATTATAAAATTTAAATGTGTACTTAATAAAATTCACAGTGAAATATGATTTGAGCTGCAAAACCCGTTATTGTGGAGTTTTAAAACCTAAATAGGATAATAAGTAAACAAAATGTATTAAAATAACGGTATTTTAGCTTTGAATACGAAATCTGAAAGGGATAATTAATTAATCGCCAAACCAAGCCTTACTACCACCCATATGAAAAATAAGCAGAAACATGTCAACCCCATACGGTAAATTCTATTCATTCAACTTTGACTCGAATGAAACAAAATGGGCCATTCAAACCACAATACACTCCCAAAAAATAAAACAGTCCAAAGATACGAATTTTATTGTCTGTCTCTAAATAAATTATGCTATAAAAAGAATCTCATCCGATACAGCCCGGCCTTGGATGCAGACGGTAATACACTTACGAAAAAGGCAGCTTAGTATAATACCATTTACCCATTGAAATATATGCTAGCCAACGCCTCATGGGTATTCACTTTATGAGCATGTTGACCCATTTCTGTTAGGAATACAGCTTTAAAAATCTTCTTCTTTGATTTCTGAGCTAAAAGTAAGCGGAATCAAACATCCGCTCTTCTTTTATTTCTAGTATTCAAATGGGAAAGCATTTTCGGAGCTTTTGTGTTAAATCCGTTTGGGTAAATGAAACGGACTTAAAAATAAGAGAGATATGAAGCGATAGTAAAGCGTACTGCGGATTCTCGGAAAAATCATCATTGTGTAGTTTTCTGTTGAAGTGTTGAAGATTAATTTAGTCAGCGATTTTTTAAAGGGGAAATATTTTCAAAAACGCATTTGATTCAGTTTGTTCTTTAAGGGTCCAAACTGTATGCCTACGTAATTAAGAAGATTATTCATCTTGATTTTTGATCTTGATTTACTCGTTACACAGATCCATACATTTTCGGTCAGTATTCATACACTATAATGTCCAGCATTAATAGTCAAAATCATTTCTCAGAAAATTGTTTTAGCACTTTTATTTGAAAAGAGGAAATAAGGTTTTTTTTATTTTACACTTAGTCATCATTTAATCTATATGTACTAACGTCATTTAAGCTAATTATCATATGCTCCCATAAAAAATACAATATAAACCACTTGTTAGTATTGGTTGATCTTTGATCCAATATTATTTTGCAGTGAGAAAAATTAAAGAGAGTGGAAACTAAAGATCTTATTGAGAGAAAGTCTGAAAGAAAAAAATTCTGGGACGGTATTCCAGTGCTTTTTGATCAAACCAAATCAATGGTTCGTATCGATAATACAGTGGGTAGAGACAGGGAGAAGAGGATCTCTTTAACACTAAAGAGGGATTTTCCTAATCTATAAATTCAGCAAGGTTTTTCAATTTATTTTTCCCGTTTTGTTAAATATTTTATTCAAGTTTTTATGATTTCTTCTTCAGATGAATTCGCATGATCCCTTACAAGAACCACATTTTAAAGAAATCAGACTCTACGCTTTCAACGGTTTCCGTGGTGTAGTGGTTATCACGTGCGCTTCACACGCGCAAGGTCCCCGGTTCGATCCCGGGCGGAAACAGGCACTTAATTTTACAAAAAAATGCCCAAATTTATGTAAATAATTGTGAATATATCCGTTAACATTTTTGTATTGGTGTGTACCTTGTTGCAGAAAGTAAAGAACACTTTCTGATATTTTGTTTGCTATTATTTTTTTAAATACTAGGGAGCTACCGCCCCCTGCTCGCTATCGCTCGCCAACCCCCGTAAACTGCTGACGCAGGACCTTTTGGAATTGCTTCGCAATTCCAAAAGGAAATTTGTGGGAATTGCTTCGCAATTCCCACAAATTCCAACTCGTTGAACTTAACACATTTTATAAAACAATTAAACAATTTACAGAAAAAAACGTCAACCAACTTATTAAAAATACTTCAAATCCCCTCCATGAATAAATCTCCCTTAAAAGTTTGAGTATATATTAACTCGAACTTATCAAAAATTTAAACGAAATGTTTTTAAAAATATTCATCTTAATTATTTTTAATATATGATTATAAAAATAACTTATTCTAATTGTTTATCAATATTCGGACCAAACAAAAAATATTATTTTAAAGTAACTCGATAGTATAATATGCCTAGTGTTTATCATTCATATTTTTTTTAAACCCAGACTTGTTAAACAATACCGTATAAGCAATTGAAAACAATAAGAGACAAAACATCACTATGTTTACAATTAATTTCGATAAAATCAGAATAAAAATTATAAATATTGGACAAAAAGTGTGAAATTTTAGCATAAAATGGCGTTCATGTAAGTTTTTAGAATATGTTTTTATCAGTCTTTGAGTGATATTTCATCAAGAAAGTACTTTTTTTAAAAGGTGAAAAAACATGTTTCATCTTAAAATAAAGCGTCAATCGGACGTTGTGATTGGATGCATAATAATTTGATTGACAGTACTTGCTTTATAACTGCGACCTTATCCGTTATCTAAAAAAATGGAAATATTTTAAAATTGAGAATTTTTTTGAAAAATCGAAGGGCTTACTCGGAAATCCGGAAAGAATCCGGACATTTTGATTCCATATATGTGTCATTCGGTTCAGTAATTAAAAAGCCTTTCTCTGGAAACCGTTCACTAAAAACTTTTTTTTAGAATAGAGAGATATTGTTTCGTCGGATAAAACTGAATAAAAATTACACACGAAAAATTTTCTTATAGACACTTAAAGTCATGAAGTAACCCCTTTCTAAAGGAAAATATTAAATAGGGTTATTTGATCAAAATATTAAAAAAGTAATACTAAAAATTATTTCATGTGTCGTTGGTTTTTAGAAACGTCGTTTAACCCGTTGTAACACCAAGTACAGGGATGGCGAACCTTTTTCGATCAGTGTGCCATTTATATTACGGTTTATGATTTTCAGGTGTCAAGTGTGCCACTTATTATTTTTTAATAAATTATCTAAGTCCAAATTTCGGACATTTTTAGGTAGGATTTGATTTTCATGAGTATTATAAAAAAAGTTTGAAGTAGAAAAGGGGGGTTTGAGGGCACTCCCTCAAAAAATATTTCAAAATTTTACCCGAAGAAATTTGGTTTTAACTTGTTTTGGTATACCTTGTCCGAATTTAGGAGGGGGGCAGGGCCCTTTCGCCCTCCCCCCTTATATGCCCCCTTTTGCGTAAAGTAATCAGGCTCTTTTTGCGACCATGATTTTGTTTTCTAACGGCTAATGTCAGTTTCCTTACGTATTTATTATAAGGGCGGTTGGGATTTGCTTATCTTGCTGACAAAAGGGGAGGAGGGAGTCCAAAATGACCAAGAAAATGTTGTTACGTAATATTTGAACAGCCCAACGGCACCTAGGAGGTGAGTGGGGGGTTCGGGGGTCCTCCCCTGAAAATGCTTTGAATTTCAGCTAGCTAAAAAGTGTTCTGAATCTGGTTTTGGGGATCTGGTTTAGTACTAAAGTTTTTTATGTCATTTTTAGTGAATGTCGCGTGCCACCCAGTGGCACGCGTGCCATAGGTTCGCCATCCCTGACCTAGTAGAATTATGAAAATCATACCAAGAGATGTTCAATGGGTGGGAATACAGGGCCCAAAAATAAACTTTCCCTATCAATATTTTAAGGGGTAAATGGACCCTTCATTGATAATGGAGTCCCATTACAATTTGGAGCTGTGGCAGAAACGTCTATGTAAACGTCTATTTAACCGTAAATTTTAAGGTTTTTTGTAATGAATATGATTATTCCTGAACTCAATGCATGTTTTTAAACGTGTGTGCTACCTTTAAATTGTATTTTTTAGGTTTTATTGAGAGAAATTGGTCTAATTATCATTTTTGGCAAGTTTTAGATTCTGGATCATTTTTGGTAAGTGGTATCTAACCCTCAACTATGTTTTTAGTAGTTCTTGCATGTGCGTGATTGTGTTTAGGTCTGGAGACTCGGAAAGTAACTTCTTTCTTTGAATATCGTGACTTTAAAAAAATTTAGAGGTATCCAAATTCTGATTTTGTGCAACTTTTTCACTCATAAAGAGAAATACCCGAAATTTCTTCTAAAAGAATCAAATACTACATGAGAACACAAGTACGCAATAGCAAACATCAGTGAAAATCCTTTTAGTGTATAGGGGGTGTTGAAATGTTTATAAGAGTAATAGAAAATCAAAAAAATTAAATATCTTTAAAATTTATTTCAAAGGTAATGGAGATGTTTTTTACAGCTATATACAGGGTGATTCAGATAAGCGTTTCATAACTTCTAGGGGAGGTAGGGTACATCAAGACAAACAAGAATTGGTACGGAAAGGGGGTCGCAAATGATTATTAAGGGGAGAAACCCCGGGGTAAAAAGGCAAAAAACTTGCATATTTGTAAAGGAAGAGACACAATGGTTCGATTCAGTTATTTTTTACATCTACATACAGGGTGGTTATAAAAAAAGTAACCCGACTTAAGGGCCTCTAGAGGCCAAACCGTTCATCGGAATTGAATGCCATTTTGATGGAAGACGTTTTGAGGGATGGGAAAGAGAATGGTATGAGTTGGAGCAGGAGCAGTCTAACTTTATCAGTTACGGTTAAAGTGAAAAAAATTTTGAAAAATCCCAATGTAACCCCCCTTTTTTATTAGCGCTATGTGATCCCCGATGTCTAAAAACACAAATAGAGTTGAAACGGCACCTCTAAGTTGTAAACTCGCTCCTAGAGAGGCAATTGAAAACAGCTATGAAACTGTTATTTTTGTAGCATCTAGACTAGTGAATTGTTAAGAAATTCTGACTAGTGAATCAAAAAATAACAATGAAAACTAGAAAAGTTATTTGAGACCGCTCATACTGTTGGGACTAAGAATAAAAGGGAAAACGTGGCGTTTATATGGGGGGGACAAAGGGGCCGTGCCCCCCCCCCGAAATTCGGGCAAGTAAAATCCTGTTTTTTTTTCAAGTTAAAAACCTATTGATGGGATGATAAATGATTTTGGTTCCAACCCGAAATAAATTTCTATTTGCGCTTCTAAAGGAAAATGATTAATAAGGATAGAGAAGCTTCAGAAACAAATAATTTTATTAAGTGATCACAAATTCTCTACGTGTCCTCCGTCACACGCGATGACCATTTGCATTCGAGCAATGGCAGAGAGAACTGAAGCTCGAATCATAGCAGGAGAAATCTGCTGAACTTCGCGTCTAATGGAATCTTTCAAATCCGCTATAGTTTGTGGATTAGTCGCATACACTTTTGACTTCAGATATCCCCACAACCAAAAATCCAATGGAGTGAGGTCGGGAGATATTGTTGGCCATGGATAGTTGAAATGGCGGCAAATAATTTTTTCTCCAAAATGTTGGGCTAAGACATGTTTGACCGAAGCTGCCACATGTGGAGGAGCTCCATCTTGCATCCATACGACGTCCGAAAGAACATTTCGCTGTTGCAACTCGGGGATCACGTAATTATGCAACATATCCAGGTACCGAGCACTCGTGACGGTACATGATCTTGAACCGCTGGTGGTAGCCTCTTCAAAAAAATATGGGCCAAGAATGAAGGTGCTAGTAACACCACACCACACAGTAACTTTTTCCTGATACAGCGGAAGGGATACTGTATCATGTGGGTTTTTCTCAGCCCAATGGACGCAATTTTTAGAATTTACGTTTCCAGAAAGAGAGAAATTAGCCTCGTCGGTCCACAAAATGCTCAAAGGCCAGTTGATATCATCATCGTACCGAATGAGAAATTCATTTGCAAAATCTATTCTTAATTGAAAATCATCAACTTGCAACATTTGGACTCGTTGAAAACGATAAGGGAACATATGGAGAACAAAACGCAAAATTTTTTGCACTGTAGGGTACGGAATTTGAAGAATACGCGAAACTCCGCGAGCACTTGAAGTTGAGGAGGAGTTGACGGTTGTTAGAACTTCTGCAACTTCCTCAACACCTGCAGGAGGTCTTCCAGTCCGAGATCGATCGCAGGTACAACCAGTTTCTTCAAATCTTTTGACAAGACTCCTCATAGATTTTTTGGTGCAAGGACCTTTTCGTAATCTATGAATACTTCTGAAGATCCGTAATGCTTCGGCGCAATTTTGCCCATTCAAGTAAAAGATCTTGAGGAGTTCTCCAAGTTGTTTTCTTGTAAGATGCATATTTTTAAGTGCAAAAAATAATTGGTATTTTAAATAAATTCAATTTTTTTATTACAATCACCAAATTAAAAAAGGTAAACTTTAATTTTCTTTTTAATAGTCTCAAATAACTTTTCTAGTTTTCATTGTTATTTTTTGATTCACTAGTCAGAATTTCTTAACAATTCACTAGTCTAGATGCTACAAAAATAACAGTTTCATAGCTGTTTTCAATTGCCTCTCTAGGAGCGAGTTTACAACTTAGAGGTGCCGTTTCAACTCTATTTGTGTTTTTAGACATCGGGGATCACATAGCGCTAATAAAAAAGGGGGGTTACATTGGGATTTTTCAAAAATTTTTTCACTTTAACCGTAACTGATAAAGTTAGACTGCTCCAACTCATACCATTCTCTTTCCCATCCCTCAAAACGTCTTCCATCAAAATGGCATTCAATTCCGATGAACGGTTTGGCCTCTAGAGGCCCTTAAGTCGGGTTACTTTTTTTATAACCACCCATATAATCCAAATACGACTGACTGACTGACTGACTGACATACACTCATCACGAAATCTCCAAAACTGCCGGACCGATAGGCATGAAATTTGACAGAGACCTTCCTCTCAGCCATTAGACGCGCACTAAGAAACGATTTTAAAATCGAACGACTCCTTCACTGCTTTTCGGCGCTTTTTCGACTCCGTTTTCCCCATTGAAATAGCATTGTGCATTGTTGAAATGCATAAATTGCAGTGTTTACTTCTCTATCTTGAGGCGACGTCTTGCCTCACTTGATAAGTATTATTTAAAAACATTGTATAACTTACAACGGAGTTCAAGACGAAAAACAACGTAACTTTCTAATTAAAAGTTAAAACAGTGATTATAGAAACCTAAAATAAATTTAAATAATTAATTTTGAAACATTAATTACATTATTTTAATATTCTCAAAAATAAATATTGAGCGTGTTGGTTCACTAGACTTATGCATTCACTAGATTTTTTATTATTGTTAGCAATTAGCAAGGTATATAAACTAACAAGGTATGCTCTTCCGGCGAAAAAGGCGTGGCTTTTGAAAATGACGTCATCCAGGATATATTCCCTATTCACAGCATGGGAAAATGCTTATTTTTGGCGATTTTTCTTAAAATAAGGACCAAAGAAACTTTTATAACAGTTTACACTGGACACAATTACGAACATGTTTATAGGTTATCAAGTGTTAAAATTAGAACAATAATTTTAACTCAATAATAGCCGATCAAAAATATGAACCTTGAGCTCTACAACGATGTGCTTCAATCTCTCTGCTTATTGATTTTAATTACTAACTTGTATAAATGAAATTAAAACAGCTGCTGATACAAAGAAAACAAAATATTAAGCAAATATTCAATCATGAAAACTTTTCAGAACATTCTTGTTATGATAAAATTAATATCGCTGTTCTGCTATGTCAAACTTGAATATCCATTGTATTGAAGCAGTTTAGATTTTTAAAACAAAAAATATTCAGTATCTAAATAAATCAAGTACTTGAAAATATGGAAAACAATGAGCTAAAATCTAAGAACTAATTAATTTAATTTAAAATGGATTTATTCAAAATTTTAGTGTATTTACCTTTAATGATCCTTTTACAGTCCAGTCAGCTTGTTTATTTTTATTTGAGATTCAGAAATAGTATTCTTAAAATCGTCTGTCACTTTAATTATCTTTTTTAATATTTTTATACTAATTTTTTTAAATAAGTGGGTGATTTTATTCATAAGTTTTAAAACAAACTAAATAATCCTGATGTATCTACGATCTGTTGCATTGCAATGGCGTTGTATTGGCTGATATGCTCGTCATTGATTGGTCCGTTATTTTATATCCTGGGTGACGTCACTTATGAGCCTACCTTGTTAGTTTATATACCTTGAGCAATTAGTTTTTACTTTTTTAAAGTAGCTTTCAAAGAAGTTGGTTATCATAATAAAATTACCCCTGAATTATTCATCGGGATTATTTTCGGATAGTTAGAAGATTTTTTTAATTAGTCTGAGATGGCTACAATAATTTCTTTTGTTATAAGTTTTATTTATTATATTGCTGTATTTATTGAATTGATAATAGTTAAATGTGCAACATCGGAACTGATTGGGTTTGGGTAGATATCAGTTACAGGGATAAAAAAAGGCACCGGGAATACCGGGATGAGAAGTTACCGGGAACACCGGGATATGAAAAGTATAGGGAAATAATGGGAACAACAGGATATGGAAACTATCGGGTATACCAGGATATGAAATTACCAGGAACACCGGGTAATGAAAATTATTGACACCACCGGGATATGGAAATTACCGGGAACACCTGGGATTAGGAAAATTACCGGGAACACCGGGATAGGAAAATTATTGGGAACACCGGGTATGAAAATTATCGGGAACACAGATACAGTCGAATCCGCTTAATGTGATCACGGTTAATGTTATCAATCGGATAATGTTATCGAAATCGAGAGGTCCCGATCATTCCTATTTAATTTAATGTAAAATAAATCATTTAATGTGATCAACTAACAATCATAACTCCGCTTAATATTATCAAAATTTGTCCATATCCCCTTTAAAACGACCGCTTTTGAGTTCGAGATTCATTTTGAAGGTCAATTTTTACCAAGTGAACATGTGCTCCATGAGAACATCTGGCGATTCTTTTTCAGAAAACGGTTATAGGGGGTCCGAATTGTGATTGGTAATAAAGAAACACCAAGATCCACGCTTTGCCGATGTTTCTGATTTTCTCTTGTTTACTGTAATTCAGATTATGTAAATGGAGCGGAAAAAGAGAGACCTTTCTATAAAAATACAAAGTCAGCGATTTTTTTAATTTATTAACTGAACTTGAACTACCTCTTATATTTTCCCCGTAAAATGTTTACCTAGTGTAAAAATAGAGTTTTGAATACATTTATTACGATTACATTATTTTGATTTTAAAGCAAACAATCTAGTTACACTGTTTGCTGTTTTTTTTATATGAGATCGCTTATTGTTATCGATCGGATAAAATTATCAGTTTAGTCTCGGACAATTGCGATTACATTAAACGGACTCGACTGTATATGAAAATTACCGGGAACACCGGGATATGAAAATTATCGGGAACATCGGGATATGGAAATTACCTGGAACACCAAGATATGGAAATTACGGGAAACACCGGGATATGAAAATTACCGGGAACACGGGGATATGAAAAAAATACTGGGGACACACTGGAGTGACTGGTGATTGCTGATACGAAAAATCAGACACTTAACTTGATAAAACTTAAAAAAGGGAATTAATACCCTCCACCCGTGCAAGGCCGGGCAAATCAGCTTGTCAAAATAATAAAACTCGTCCTCTAAAAAGTGATTTAACTGTAACTTTTTCAAGAAGTTATCTTTTCACAGGAAAAGATACGTTTCGATGAGTGTTCGATATTGATGTACGGTCAACCAAGTTTGGCAATTTATTATTGATTTGGCGCGATTTTTTTCGATGCGTATTTTATCTTTAAAACGGTAGCTCAGTTGGTAGAGTAACTATCCGGAAGCTTTTAACTCGCAATCGTAAGATTGTGGGTTCTGTCCTGCCTATAATTTTTTGGGCAACACATGGAAAGAGGGCTATAAAAGGATGTGGGTTGGGGTTTTATGGCACGAGGTCAAAAAATCTGACAAAATTAAAGGATGTATATTTTGATATTTTTATAGATTTTTCTAACTTGTAGTGTTCTTCTTTACTGCAATTTTTTTTCAGGGGTGAGCACGTGAGGAAAGTTAAAATCATAAATAACGATGTGTTTTAAATTGCTTTTTGTCTCAAAGCCCAAATTTTGACATGATTAAAAAAATTCGTAGATATTTTGTTTCATTTTGTTCAGTAAATTTGCTCGGTAAGAAGTTGTTATGAGAGGCGATACGTAATAATATTTCATATTTATTATTAATAAATGCATTTTATACAGGGTTATCTGCGGTTCGATTCCGGTCCTTGCCCTGGGTGTACTTTCTCTCTTCTGTGTCAGTGTTCTGTACCTTGAAATTTGAAATATCTTATATTTCTGAATCACATAAATGTTAAAAGCTATAGTTCAAGATTGCCCAATGTTATCTTTTTTTCTAAGTTTGTGGCCACTACGATTTTCTTTAAAACATTAATAATATCTAAAACAAATACATAGAAATTTGAGTCATACGCCATAAAACACCAACTAACCAGCCAACCAACCAACCAAAAAAAGTATTTGGCGATCACGGATTGGCGACTTTTCTTTCCTACCGAATGCAAAGGGCTTACTGATTGGAATTGTAGAAGTTTTAGTAGTTAAAATTTAGAGGACGGATAGAGGACGGAATCAAACAATTGTGTCTCTTCCTGCACAAATATGCAAGTTTTTTGCCTGATTTTCACACCGGGGTTTTTCCCCTTAAAAATCATTTGCGACCCCCCTTTCCGTACCAATTCTTAGTAGGTCTTGATGTAACCTACCTCCCCTAGAAGTTATGAAACACTTATAACCCTGTATATGTTTTTAGATATGTCTACGTCCATAAACACTAAAAATGCTTCTTTTTCCAACATTAATAAAAATGTGTCCTTTGTTTGAAACTATACAATTCCGTTGTTCCATTTCAGCACCTCTTTTAGACCGCAGATATTTTCACTGATGTTTGCTATTGCGTACCTGTGTTCTCATGTACCATTTGATTCTTTTAGAAGAAATTTCGGGTCAGGAATTTCTCTTTATGAGTTAAAAAGTTGCACAAATTCACAATTTGGCTACCTCTAAGTTTTTTGAAAGTCACGATATTGAAAGAAAGAAGTTACTTTCCGAGTCTCCAGACCTAAACACAATCACGCACATGTAAGAACTACTAAAAACTTAGTTGAGGGTTAGATCCCACTTACCAAAAATGATCCAGAATCTAAAACTTGCCAAAAAGGATAATTAGACCAATTTCTCTCAATAAAACCTAAAAAATACCATTTAAAGGTAGAACACACGTTTAAAAACATGCATTGAGTTCAGGAATAATCATATACATTACAAAAAACATAAAATTTCCGGTTAAATAGACGTTTACATAGACTTTTCTGCCACAGCTCCAAATTGTAATGGGACTCCATTATCAATGGAGGGTCCATTTACCCCCTTAAAATATTGGTAGGAAAAATTTGTTTTCAGGTCCTGTATTATAACCCATGGAACATTTCTTTGTATAATTTTCATGGATGAAAAATGATTCTACTATTCCAAATTAGTGAAATGAAAATTCTGTTGGGGGAGGCTAATTTGTTCAGCTGTTCAACTAGAAAAAATATTCTAGATATAGTTTTTCTGACTTAAATTTTTTTTTAAATAATATAAAATTACTGTAATGAGGAAAACATAAATAAATTAAAGCATTTGTAACATTTTATAGTGAATTAATTATTATTTAAAGTGAGATACATTTCTTCATGAATTCTATTCTGAGAGAGCAATATGATATACCTATAGATATAAAATCACACAGTAAAAGATTTCATCCTAAGTTACATTGCTATCTTAAATATTTAACATCATTTTTAGTTTAATATGGTGCTTCGACTCCTTCGAGAAAAACTGATAAGAAATCAATACGTTTGAAAGGAAGTTCAAATCCAAGTGATAGACACACAGAATTTGCAAAATTTGTTTCGTCGTTTATGAATTTCTATCACTCCTTGAAATTAAAGATAATAACCCGTTTCCAAAATACAGTTGCCACAATATTGTATTTTTGTAAATTCTTCTCGTAGTGGTTGGTCCATACTAAAATCTATTGATGCATTGACTTATTAACCGCTCTTAATTTTTATATTTTCAGTAACTTTCATAATGACTATTTTTAAAACAAAAAATACACTTTATTAAAGTTCTTAAAACATTTTATTTTTCTTGCCATCATTAACACAACACAATAAGCAACACAAGAGTATTTGTATTGATAATAATAAACATTTTTCTAATCAATTAAATAGGAATTTAATCCATATTACGTAGTTTAAATCCTGAAGTGAGTGAAATGCATAACTTCTAAGATTGGTTAAACTTAAATTTATGAGTTTCTAATTTACACACAAAGATTTTCTACAAACGCTCGTAATCTGTGTTTTCACTCCTAAAAAAATTTTCTTTGTTTTCACAGACCAGCAGCTTTGATTACATTAAAGGCAAGATGCGTGCATTTTATGTGTTTAGGATTTGCATAATTTTCAATTTATGCCTTCAAAACTCAAAGCTATTGTGGCCCATTTCACTAATCCACCATATTTTTTATTTAATTCTTTTTTTTTCGCCCCCATTTCTTTTCTTCATATTCTTTAACCTACCCCGCTTTAATCGTATCTCATAGGGCTAGGTTTTTTCCGTCCGTTTCCCCTTTTCTTTTTTCGAGCGCACGATTCGAAATTGTGAATTATTGGTTTAATCTTCCTTTTTGCGTGAGTTTTTGAGATTAATTACTTCTCTTTTTGATCCGTCTTGAAAGAGGAAATTTATTTAAGCTTATAATAAGATACAGACAGCGTTTCTGAAATATTCATAGTATTTCGTCGGATATTTTTTTTGGAATTTTTTACCGGAGCTTTAATAAAAAATTCATACTCATCAGAACCTTTAGAAATTTGTTCTAGTCTACTACAGCAAACATTTGTTCTTCTAATTCATCTCAGGTTCGACTAACGGAATCTAATTTATACGTTGCAAAGGCTCAGGGATAATATTTTATTTAAATCTACAAAAATGAAAGTAAAATAAAATATACTTATAATATCTGATATTCTGATTTTAATCCTTTACCTACACACTTTTTGCATATTGTTTCTAAATCCTAATTTATAACTTACGTGCAATTTAATTTTTTTTACATTAATTCTAAATTGTAAAATATAATAATGAGGAAGTTGCATGATTTTTTACATTTTTTTAATCGATTCTTCATGCAAAAAAAAGTAACTACCCAAAATTTGAAGCCGATCGAGAAATTTTTATTGCAAAAAAATTAACAAAAATCCCTTTTTAAAAGTGTGCGAAAACGCCAAGAGTTCGGGATGTGAAGTCATCGTACGATGACCATTATTGTTGGAAAGCAATGTGTAGTTGTTGGTATGATTGTTGACGTCATCGTTATTTTTTAAACAATAAACGTTTTCAGCCGAGTGTTTTTTTCTCGACTTTGAAATTAAAATATTTAATTACTTGTAAATTTTTTTAAAAAATTGACTATACAAAAAACCATAAGGAATACTTGTTTGTTTTTGAAAATCTGACACATGCAACTTCCTTATTGAAATAAAACAAACAAATTGAAACAAACTTGGAAATTGATAACCTTTGTGGCGTTTAAAAAATATTCTTAATTCTTGATAAATCATAACACGGTGTTAATCTTTTCTGACTCAAAATTAAAATATCCCTGTCACTTTTAAAATGTCAAAAATTTACTACAATTTTGTTTAAATGGGTTCATACATTGTTTACAGATTTGTTTTATTAGTTGATAAATACCCTCATAAACTTCAAATCAGGTAAAATGAAATTTTTTTTCCCTATTACCAGAATAACTTTCTGAAGTACAAAACGCACCAAGAAGCCAAAAGATCTAAAAATTATTGTCATTAGCTTTCCTTTAAGAATTAAGGAAGTTATTTTTGAAAACAACATGCTTTTAAAAATTGGACAGTATAAAAGAATTAAGTTGCCTTGTTGTAGATAACTATATTCCTTTGTTATATCTTATATTTTTTCTGTAGTGTGTGTACTTTACATTTTTATTGATTTTGTATTTCTCATTTTAAAATATGATAAAAATTTTATAAATTGATATTCTGAAACATAAATTTTAATTTAGCTACTTTAAAAATTTACTTTACTCTCTATCATTTCTACCGTCTAAATTAGCATAACTTCATACCTAAACCCCATACACATCAGAACCTCCATGTTGCCAAGTCATCATCGCCTCAATACCCATAATCTACATTCAAATATATCCTCCCTGTATAACAAATCCCGAGGGACTCTCAAACTTCAAGATTAGATCAGCGGTTTACCCACCCTGTTTGAGTCTCGTCCGATAAAGTTCCCTTAATCTCCAATAACGCAACGTTTGGAACGTAGGTTTCAGGACTTTCTATCGGTAGAAGTTCTGCCCTTTGCCGGGATTAGCATAACAAGGAGCTGGATAAAGACAGGTTGTATGGAAATCAGAGTAATTGCGAGAAGTGAAGAATATTGGTGTGTTATAAACTGAAATAGTAGATTTAATAGAGATAGAGTTTGATTTTTCACTCTTTTTTTAAATTATGATGTGTGATTAAATTATGATGTCTTACACGGTCAATTTCTCCACGCGGTTAACCAAGCTCACCGTGTAATTTTAAGCCGCATGATTGAAAGAATAATGTTTTATTTTTAATTTAAATTTAAGTTCAGGGTGGCCATAAAATAACGAACCTACTTCAAAAGTATCCACAGACGAAAACATTGATTAAAAAAATCTGAAATTTCATATATAACATTTAAATAATAAAATAATCACATTACAAAAAAAACTATTTTAAGTCATTTTTAAAGTAATATTGAAATTATCGTTATAAAACCTCAAGTATCACTTTCTGTTCGATATTCACCTTATGCTTTGGCGCCTTACACACTACAAAAGGTAACGTATGGATAAGAGGAGTATGACCTCTTGTATCTATTTTACAGAGTGCACCCAGATATTCAGAATATCAAATGAGATTATATGCCTAAAGCTTCTTTTCTTAGAATATTTATGTATCTAGCCTTATCTATTTCGAAAAGATACCAAGCGAAGATACCTTTCAGCATTGGAAGGAGGAGAGCACTATTTATCACTGCAAAGAAGTATTTTCCCTCTTTTTTTCTTTTAAAAAAGGAAGTTACTCTTTTTGCAGTGATAAAAACCGCTGTGTAACAAACCAAAACTAAGTTCTTTCGGGAGAGGTTTTAAGTTCAAAGCTTAAGATTATTTGCTTTTTACCTTCATATTTTGGTTTATTATGACGTAGTTATTTATTTATAAAAGAGGTATGTGAATAAAATTTATTTTATTAACATAATTACTTTAATTAGTGCAAGAAATAGTTTTAATAATTCAGTAGCTAAATAGTAGTTAGTAGTTAAATTTGGTATATTTCTCCTAGTTGTTCAAAGTAGTTCATTAGTCAAGTTAATAATGTTTTAAGGGTATTATGAATCATTTTCTGTACATTTTCCTTCAAATTTCACTAGTGTCCAAAATTTAAGGAGAGTTAGTAATTTGTATATTAATAACTAAAATGTCAATATCAATGATATTCACGGCATAGAATCTTCCAGGAGTTGGAATATATGCCGAGAAATCAAATTACCCTAACATTAGTTTATCTGGTACAAAGACCCTCCAAATAATGGAGAGTTCCTTACACATTCCGAAAAATCACATTTACAGGAATTATGCGTACTTAAAATAATGCCCATGGATATCAGGAATATGATATTGTTTACAAATAATAGGGAAATTGTGTTTACTTAATGCTTTTGACATGGGCGTTTCTGTTAGTTTAACAAATATGTCTGGAACTCCATTATCAATGGACGGCCACTGTATATCCCATTAAATTATTCTTAGATAAACTTAATCCCAGGGCTTATATTTCCACTACAGAATCTTCTATGACATTAATTTCATGGATACTGAACTCATATTTGTAACATTATTCTTAAAATTGCAACTAAGGGTGATGTTTTCTATTTTGAAGTCGGTAAATATTGATTAGTTTAAAAATCATGTCACGCCCACTCGTAACTCCCGACTTATTTTCTTCACATTCAACTCTATCAAAAATTCATAAGAAAAAATACACAGTAATTTTTAAGCGCAAAAAAACATACATCTTTTTTACACGTTTCCAACAAATCACCACCCCACCTAACGCATAGATTTAGATAAAATAACACAAGGCACACACGATACAAAACGCCCTCCAGTACGGTCTAATCTTATTATACGTAATTTACAACGCAAACAGGACCATAACTTCTTACTATCCGGCAGTAACTTGCTTCTGCTGCATACGTGCCCGTTCGGACCTTCATCTGTGTAAACAAATGACATTTTGGTCCATAAAATATAGCAGAAAAAGCTATCGGGAGGCTAGATACCTCGGAGGGGTTCCAGTCATGAAGGTAGAAAATGATAGAGGAGGCATGGACGCCAACCCTGTGTCCCCAACAACAATGCCAGGCAAAAGAATCATTTAACATTAGAGCTCCCAGCATAGATTTTAAAGGTGAAAAGTCGCTGTACACTGCAAAAAAACTGTAGAAAAACAGAAAGTTTCAATAAAAATGACTTTATGTTTACAGGGATATTCTGTCATGTAACATTCCCACCGCTTTTCTATTTATTTTATGTAAAAAACAGCTTTTTTCTAGTTTTTTAGCTTATCTGTATTTAAACAGAAACTTTCTGCAGCGAAAACGAATACAGCTATTGGCAACACCCAACACGCTTTGGAGCCAAATAAAAGTTTCAGTTCGTAGAGAAAGAAACATCTTCGGATAATTTCTATTTTTGCTAAATCCTCGTTGGAGCAGCGGTAGCGTGCGTGCTTAGCATGCGGTTGGTCGTGGGTTCTATCCCCAGTTATTATTTTATTAAAATAAAAAAACAGCTCAGAAAGTTTCAGTTTACAGCATTTACCTGTAGGTTACAGCTTTTTTCTGTTTACAGGATTTTTCTGCTTACAAACTTTTCTGGCAACTTTTGCTGACAGAAATCTTCTGTTTTTTTACAGTGTAACTCACAAAAAATTATCGGGGAAAAAGTCCTGTTCAAATAAGAAAGGAAGAGAAAACCGATGTTTTCGGCCGTAAAAATGCATATTATCCCCGAAATATTTTAATAGACGGGAATTTTAAAAACGTCACGCCGAGTACGATGGACTTTCACGAGTTTTATTGGATTAGGTTCTCCATATAATTTCTGTTAACTACTTCTCACATAGCAAAGTTGAGATTTTTGATTCGATTGGATTAGTTTTTGAGGCATATAAATCGCTATTTCTTGTGAAAATGGTCTTTTAAGAAATTAACGGCCGTAGTCACCGGTAACTTGATGGGCGATTAAACGATAGTCAAGCTTCTGATTGGCCGTTGAAGAAGGGAAACTAGTTTTCCACCAATCAGCTGTTTGACTGCCGGTTAACGGCCGGTCAGTTAACGGTGAATACCGGCCTTATACTACATTCACACATGAAAAGTTTATCTAGTTTAAGTGCTAATCTAGCTTAAATATAGCATTGTCACAATTTGATGTCCTATATTTAAGCTAGATTAGCACTTAAACTAGATTAACTTTTCATGTGTGAATGCAGTATTAGACTCTAAACAAGCTTTGGTGACCCTTGGCGCACGGCTTTCGTTGGTACATGTGGGGTTAACTTGATGTGTTGTAGTTACCTCCCAGTAGTTACCCCTGGTTCATTGCCAGTTTATCTTGCCAACAGTCGCTTCCGTTGAATTAGGAACCGATACACACTCTATAATTCTTCTACCTCTATGGTTCCACAGCAATAATAAAAGCAGCCAAAAGTAATAGACCATCCTGCCCGGGAAGGGGGTGCAGTTATTAGATATTTGATATCTGATCTGGTTTGCCTGCGTGGTGTGTTTTCGGGGCAACCTAGTCTTTTGGGAAGTGTTTGACGTTGCTTTAATCGTGGTGGGTTGTTTTTCCTATTGATTTGGAGACGTTATTCTTATTGGTGCTGGGGATATTTGTTGCATCGTGGTAGGAAGGATATACTATTTAATGTTGTGTATGTGGAGGAGGAGGATAACGGTAAATTGCATTGTATGTATTTTAATATAAATTCAATGCAACGAAAGGTTTCAGTCTTCACGCAAAGCAATTTTCTTTCGAATGAGTTGTTGAGAATTTACAAATAAGTAATAAGTTCACGAATTATGAGAGAACAGATAAAATATACAGGGTGTTTCAAAAGTCGGTTTCGTGGCTTTTACTTGGAACCAACATGTCCTAGGGTCACAGAAGTAAGGTTTACCCCTAGGTAGGTGAAAATAACTTGAATATTCGCGAAGATATAAGCATGTAAAAATAGCACTTTTTCAGACCACGAGAGGGAAAAAGTTCGCAAATTTGCTATTTTTTTAGTTTTATTGTGTAGTTTTGTGTTTTTTTAGTTGAATAAACGCAAAATTTAATAAAAAAATTGAAACTACTTGCAAATTTGCCAACTTTTTCTTTTTGGAGGTCTGAAAAAGTGCCCTTTTCACATGCTAATATCTTCGCGAATATTCAAGTTATTTCATGAAACTTTTTTCTGTGCGTTCTTCATAACATTGGAAACATTATTCCCCTGAGGTTTTTGCTCTATCTCCTATAGTTTTAAATTATTTTTTTTAACTTTTTTAATTCGCTGCTAGAGGCGCTGTAAGTCATCTCAATGGATTCTCCAGGGTGACTTACCTAGGCTAGACCTTACTTCCGGGACCCTAGGATACGTTGGTTTCAAATAAAAGGCGCGAAACGGACTTGTGAAACACTCTGTATATTCATGATATTAAGAACAAAAAAGCAAATAAAAGTAAATAGTTAAAAACATATAATTTATTTTAGTTTTCAATTTCTAGTAAAATAATTTATGATCATTGGAAGGGATTTTGTGCCCCTTTGGGAAATTGCAAGCAATTTATTTTCCTTTTTTTTGTTCCTTTGTGTAATACTTTTTGCGTATTTTTGTATTCCATTTGGTTTCATAAATTTCAATTTTAGTTTGGAAAAGGAGAATGTATAATTTCCTAACAGTCATAGATATCAAAGTATGCGTTTCTTGTTCATGTCGCCTATTACAATTTATAAAGTAATTTTACAATCAATACCCATTAAAATATGTAAATTAGAAGCAATCTGAATTGGTAATGAGTGTGTCATGATATTTCTAGATAATATTCAAATTTAAAATTTATCCCGTCAGGGTAGTATAGGAATTTGTTCTTTGCATTGAAAGAGAAATTTTTATTACCATTGTTTTTCTTCAAAAAATTTTCTACTTAAAAATATCTTTCATCACCATTTGATGATTTGTTTTTAGTTTTCTTATCAAAAGTGTAGATTGCTGTGAAACTATTAAGACTAAATCTCATTTTTTTTAATTTAAAACTTCCAATAATTCAGAGAAATAATGATTCCGAAGTTCTGCTAAACCTCCACGCTCGTAGATAAATGTTTAGTGAAATTAAATAAGTATTCAATATAACTTGGAATAAAGTTATATTACTGTTAAATACTTAAATATCATTCGATGCAGTTTTTGAAATAATTTATTCTTAAAGTTAACAAGAGCTGCTAAGGATGAAAGTGGTAAAAATCTAAAAGTACAAAATTTAAGAAAAGCGTGGATTTTGATATCGTCCATGTTCCTGTACCTATTGCGGTATTCGCCTAAATTAAACGCTCAATGATTTGTCCGTAAGAGCTTCCTAAAAAGGGCCGTCTTAGCCGTACAGGCGCTGAGAAAGCATTCGATTGCACAAAACTATTTTCAGTGAACTAACCACTTTTATTCTAACTAGCTCATACATAAGAATATCGTTTTACAAAAAGAAATATTATATCCATCAACTCCAGTAATACTTGTTTTCGAACTAGTTTATACGAGTGTCAATTGGTTTCCATACTCTAGCAAATATATCCTTAGGTACCATAACCTGACCAATTCAAACCTAGAATAAATAAGTACCGTTATATGGTATGAGACCCACAATAAATTATGTTCATATACAAAACTTTGACACCCCATCATCACTAAGGACAGAATCCCAATCACCCCTTTCACATAAACATAAATTGATACAGTCCGGTCTTGACCACAGGCATCTCCATTAACTCAATGATCATGACCCACTTTTCTGTAGCATACCATTCCAGGAGAAATGTCCCCATGGAAAGGTCGACTCTTCCATCGATCTTGTCCATTCAAGAAGAGAGTCCCAAACACCACCATTGAAACCGTCCATTATTTAGGAATCAACGGTCGCCCTTTTCCATAGGGCAGACCTCCACCAATTTCCCCCTGACCACACAAGATTTATGCTCAAAAATCCTGGAAGGAATTTTATTATTAGTGTGACCGTCGCCTGCCCCTTTTCAAGGAGGCAGGTCGAAATGGATGGCAGCTTCGTAGGAAGTAGCTGGGGATGTATAGATATACCATATTTAGTAACCTCCTGTCTGAGGATGGCAATGCTATCAATATCAGGTGACCCGATTACTTTTGGCTGGGTAAGCAGTGAGGTGTCACTTTTTTTTTGGGGGGGTATGAGGCTTTATGAAGTTGTTCTGGTTTGTGAAGTCCGTGGATGGATATTGTGGGAGTGATGAATTAATGTTATGGATGTAAGGGTATAGGATTATGTATGGGTGGATTGGGGGTTATTTTTTGAGTGTTATCCTAAATCAATTTATATTTTCGCGTATAAAGGGATCCGTGTATAGGCCGAGGGTAAGCTTTTTATTCAAAATCTGAGTATAAGCCGGGTTAAAATTTAACCACTTTCGCTCCCATGAATCACCAAAATGGGAGTCGGAAAAAACGGCGGCAGCAACAAAACTTGCATTGAATGCCACCAAAATTCGAACCTGAACATCATTATCATTATTCGTACACTCTTTTTTATACGTAATAAAAAAAATAAAAATTTATCGAATGGGCTTGAAAAGTTGTGTTATTTTCTTTTGACTTGATTCCATTTTATATATTCGCTAAAGCAACCCTAGCAGTGTGTTACTTTAATATGATTGCGAGGGGCTTTCGTTAATAACATTTCCAAAATCTTTAGATCCGCGTATAAGCCGATAACCCCATTTTTGGATCGAAAATTTCTACTTAATATTCTCGGCCTATACCATAGCCATCTAGAACAAGGAGGCCTGGGCACTTCGCCACGATGAGTCATTCTCTCCGTCTTCAAGGTGGCAAACCTCCAATAAGCGCGCACCGCCAATAACTCGTGTTTTCCCCCGCTCCTCAACCAATCGTTCAAAAGCTTTCGACGGAAAGAATGACTTATCCTCTTAGCTGCTCAGGCCTTCTAGCTCTAGATGGCTATGCCTATACGCGGGAGTATACGGTAATTTTCATTAGAGAAGTAAAATTACAATAAGCAAAGCACTTGCATACTTTAAGTCTCACTTAAAAGTCTTTAAAGGAAGATGTCAGACAAATACTTATGGATTGCATTATTTTGACTGTCAACATGCTAGCCAATAAGTTTTTATGTATTTGTATACAAGGTTATATTTAACATTGGTCAAACTTGATACCAGAGATTCAAGTGTCTGTTAGGAGGTTTAATTTTAAAAGACTACAAAACAAAGATTTCAAATTTAATTAATTTTGAAAATATCTAAATAAGGTATAAGATATTTATTTTTGAAAATATCCTAATTAATATAAAATATTTAATTTTGTAAAAATCTGGATAAATATAATATATATTTCATTTTGTAACTTTCTTCTATTACTTTACTAAATATTCCAAACGTTTCATGGCGAGTAAATATTCTACTACAGTATTTTTACTTGAAGTTTTACTGAAGTGTTTCAGAAAAAAATATTTTGAAAAATCATAGCAAGATCTTCTGTTGCAAATATCTATTAGGGGAATTTCCAATAAAACGTTTTCCTCAGAATTAGAAAAGATATTTCAACCCATCTATGTTCAAACAAAATAAATGCATATTACTACTTATAAAAGGAAAATGTTTGGGGTCTGGTAACCATCCAAAGAAAATATTCCAATCTCTCAAAATACTATACATTCTTTTGAAGCACAAGAGACTTGTAGTTTATTTTGTAACAACACAGTACTAAAAACTTCACTTAGTTAATGAATGTACAGGGAAAGAAAGATTATTATGAATACACTAAGAAGTAAAGAAACCATGGCGCAAAAATATCGTTTTGCTACAGTAATATCATTGACAACAATTGGTTCTAACTCCAACTTTTAATCATCCAAATGAGGTATTTGGATGAGTTAAGAATTTGCTTGATTTTATACTTTTTTGATACATTATGGTTTAAAACTCCAAAATTTCTGATTTTTATGTTCAAAAATGTGTTTTAAATAATTAAAAATTCAATTTTATTTTTGCCAAAACGTCAGAAAAGTCACGGTATAAGAAAACGGACTTCTATTGAATGTGACATCACAGCGCATGAAAACCATTGTGTTTTTTCACGTGATCAGAAAACAGGCTTCTATTGGATGTGACCTCACAGCGCATGATTTGTGATTCGAAAGTGTTTTCGCGCCCAAACAAAAAACGAAATTTCAAAAATTTATAACTCAGAAACTTGGCTACGGAAATACTTGATGTAAACTTCATTCTTCATGGTTTTTTATCTACTATTTTAATAAAATTTAATCTCAAACCGTGAGAATACCTCATTTTGTATTTTTCATATTTGAAAATTGCTGAATGTTTTTACAAAAAAATATTTTATTTAACTACTATTTATAACTAATTTACAAAACTATGCACTGTACGTCTTGTATGTGCTGTAGAAACTGTTGTCAGCATCGTGTTTTATCCAAAAAATCTAATCCAGTACATTGTATTTCTTGCATTAAAGATTTCAATTAATTGTACCCTTGTTGAAAATTTTAAATATATATTTTTTGAGTAATATAATTTTAAAATGACATTTATAATTACATATGTTTGATATGCTGAGTTCTTACATGATTGAAGTAATTGAAACATGAGCGTCTTCCAAATTAATATAATTATGACCATATATTATACCACCAAAAGGATGCAATTTTAAGTCGTGATTCTTACTCAGTATTACTGATATTCCTTCCTTTCAATTCCGTAATTGTTCTCCAATGTTGAAGAAAATAATTAGATGTATTTTATTACCGACTCCTTACAAGTGGAAAAGAATACATTTTTAATCACTAGCATGAATAAAAAGTTATCCTGATTCAATGGAAAAATATTTCAAAATTTTCATTCATTCGTTAAATTTTCAATACAAAATTTTCATTCACATTCGTAAACAGTCGACTCAGCTTAATGGGATCACATTTGTGGAAGATAAGAATGGTAACAATGTCCTATAGATAATAATATGTTATTTCATGTTAAAAAAAGTAGTCATCTGTGTAATTCGAAGTGTTTGCATTAAAGTCACGATTAAGTAGTCCCGTTTGAAGTATTTAACACGATTTGTTTGTATATATTTTGCAACTTTAACATTATGAAAGAAAAATTTAGAGTGAATGATTATAATACTAATAAATTAATGACTCATTTTGTATGTATTAAAATTGGCCTTCAAATGGGAAAAAGGAGACTTTTAGAGGATTTCAACCTAACACGATCACATAAAACGATACATTTTGCGTTAAATTAACTAGGAGTGATTGGTACTTGTCAATTTTGATGACATAATCCGACATAGGCAAAGACACATAATTTTATTGTATTGGGCATATGCCCGTTTACAAGGTGGCTTTTTAAATGACAATACTTGAAAAACAGAAAATAAAATGAAAAGAAAGCAAATTACATATCGCTTACAAAAAATACAAATTATGTTTACCGTTGTACACATATATAAAACTAACATAATAAGAACGTATCAAAAGGGAGCACCGAGGCAACTCGATTTATTTAATAAACCTTGGCGGATTTTTAAAATTTAAATTGTAAAATAAATTATTTTGAGTTAGTGAGAGAGGGAAAGGACTTAAGTATGATAAATATTTTTTCTGGAAGAGGTATAAAGAGGGCAAGTGTTTAATATATGTGACCAAGTTTCGTGTTCAGCTTTGGTCGAGTTGGCTCGGGATCCCGTGAGAATTGACCAAGATTCATTTATTGTTGAAATTGCTTTTGATGTGAAGTATCGTTCGGCACAATTAAATTTTCCAAGAGAAGAAAAGGGAATTCCTAAATATGTATATTTTGTAACAATATCAAGTTTTGTGTCATTGTAAAAAAGTACAGCTTATTTGGAGAGTTTTTCTCCTTTTCTAAAAATCATAACTTTAGTTTTGGTGATTGATGTTCACTGATAAAAGAAAATATGTGCAAAAGCTTTTTAGGATATTTAGTTTTCTTTGAAGGTTAATGGGGGAATCGGCTAGGATTACCGCATCGTCCGCATAAAGTAAAATGTGCAGAGATGGACTGTCATTATTAATGTTTTTTGTTTTCATAAGGATTTGCATTCTCTCTAGTTTAGTCAGTAGGGTGGGCCGAAAACACACTTTATTTTTTATTTATGTTCTAATAACGCAGAAAGGGTGCCACTTGGGTCCAATAAGGACGGTGTAAAATATTTTTTCGATTGGATAATATCTTCTGCTCCCGCATCGCACTTAAAGTTTGAAAAAATGGATGACTTTTTTACAAAACAACTAAAAAACCAAAGATTAAACTCTCAAATATTGTTCATGATTTTTTATGAGGCACTAATAGGGGAGAGTGTCGTACCTACGGACGGTTGTACCTTCAGCCACCTCATTTTAAAATTCGGGAAAAAATGTAAATTTGAATTTGTGGTCGATTTTGAATGTAAACAGATGCTATCTAGTTGCTAACGTGAAATCAGCTGTTTAAAATATTATTTAAATTTTCTATAATAAAAATACTGTTTTTAGGTGCTCAAAGTTTTTTTTAGTGCATCACTACATTAATTATTTTCTTCCTCTATGATTATGATATGATAAAATGGGATATATGGGGGAATTCCAGAGATTTTGACTTTTTAGTTTTGATATTAGAAATCGTCAGATCTCAATTATTTTATCTTTTATAGAACTTTGAATGCAAAAACACCTGATGCTGTACCTTCGGACACCATAAGTGTTGTACCTACGGACACGTTCTTGTGGGTGTCTGTAGCTAATCAGCGTTTTAGAATCAGGTTTCATTTAACTGAATACATTTTAATAAATGTTAAATTAATTCTAAATGTTAATCTATTTGTCAGCGATTATTTTCAAGTGAATTTTAGATGAAAAATCAAATATTTTGTGATCTAAACTACTTTTTTAAATTTATGATTCTACTTGGAATTTAATGTAAAATATGGTGTAAAACCCTAAGCACCCTATCACATTTAAGTATGATGATTAAAAAAACTTAAACTTTCCACTGAAGAAGATTTACCACCAAATTATTACTGTTATTACCACCAAATGCTTGCCCAACTAAGTTTCGATCGAATTCGGTTTTTTTGGATCAGTGAAGTTGTCAGATCAATCAGCATGATTGATGAAACTATTATCTTAAATTCTCATCTGAAAATACCATGTGATTTTTGTGTTTTTGGTAAAAATTCAAGACTTTTATTATTCAACTTCGTTTTAATGATCATTTACGATCTAAAACTACATTACTTTAAAAATATATTTTCAATTTTAAAAAGGCTTGAAATAGGTTATTAAAAGGTAATTCATCAATAAAAATGTTCATTCTTAGCTTTTTTCAACTAAAACTTCCCTTTTTAAGGTTGTCCACAGGTACAACTGGGTCTGTCCATAGGTACAACAGGTTGTTGTACCTTTGGACACAAATTTTTCCAAGTTATTATAAATGATTAAAAATCCAATTTTCAAGATTTTGGCTAATAAAAAATATCTCTCTACTCACAAAGGTTAGAACTATAGATTGGGCACTTTAAATGGTCAAAATGTGATTTTACCTGTCTTAGAAAAATCCAAACGTGATTTTTGTCCATAGGTACAACACTCTCCCCTATAGTTATAGACATAATGTCACAGATTTCATTCTTCTATAACCCTTCTTTCGTTAGATATAATTTTTTAATGTTCAAAGAAATTTGGTAAAGTTGTTTTTCCTGCATTTTAAATAGCTAATAACTCTAGAACTAAACAACTTAAAAACCTGAAATCAGTCCCATTTTGTTCGTTATTTTTTGTCTTAAATTGAAGTGCATCATGATCATCATTTTCAAAAAAAAATTTCAAAATTAAAAGAATTACAAAAAAAATTTAATAAAAAATTGTTTTTGAAAAATTTTTTGAAAAAATAATAAAAGCCTTTTAACTCTTAAAATGAACATTACTAAATTTCAAGGAGAAAATTAAATTTAATCATGTTTAAAAAATTAAAATATTCGAAATTTAGGCAAGTCCCCTAAATTATCCCTAAAACAAAATCTTACAGTGCTAGTTCCCAACTTAAAGTTAATTCAATGTGCATGACTTTTACCTGAATATTCCTTAGAAATGTGTTTATATCCAAATTTTTTATGTTCTAAAACTTTTATTTACTTTGATTTGACTTGTTAAAAGTAAAAATAATTAGATTTAAACGTAAATTTTAGGAATTTTTAGGAGAAATGCATGCAAATTGAATTAACTTAAAGTTGGGAATTAGCACAGTAAGATTTTGTACGGAATCTATTAATTGTCGTATTTTCTGAAATTAATTTGACATTTTTTGCATGTCTTAAGTCATATGAACACCCTCAAGCGAGTTTATAAATTTTCCATGAGTGACTGTATAATTTTAGGGATAGATTAGGGGACTTGCCTAAATTTCGAATATTTTAATTTTTTAAACATGATTAAATTTAATTTTCTCCTTGAAATTTAGTAATAATGTTCATTTTAAGAGTTAAAAGGCTTTTAATATTTTTCAAAAAAAAATTTTATTAATTTTTTTTTGTCATTTTTTTTAATTTTGAAATTTTTTATGAAAATGATGGTCATGATGCCCATCAAATTAAAGACAAAAAAGTAACGAACAAAATGGGACTGATTTCAGGTTTTTAAGTTGTTTAGTTCTAGAGTTATTAGCTATTTAAAAATGCAGGAAAAACAACTTTACCAAATTTCTTTGAATATTAAAAAATTATATCTAACGAAAGAAGGGTTATAGAAGAATGGAACCTGTGACATTATGTCTATAACTATATTAGTTCCTCATAAAAAATCATGAACAATATTTGAGAGTTTAATCTTTGGTTTTTTAGTTGTTTTGTAAAAAAGTCATCCAATTTTTCAAACTTTAAGTGCGATGCGGGAGCTGAAGATATTATCCAATCAAAATAATATTTTACACCGTCCTTATTGGACCCAAGTGGCACCTTTCCGCGCTATTAGAACAGAAATAAAAAATAAAGTGTATTTTCGGCCCTCCCTATTAGTCAGTCCATATTCATAAACTACAAAAAATACTGTAAAAACGTTCATTGTATAACCCCACAATGCATTCAAATCAAAACTTACTTTAAAAAACACAAATATCCTCACCCCACTTAACCCCCATTGCTTCCTCATACACCCAAATACCCCAAAGCAACACTAGAACACCCCCTCCTTTCACTATTTCCTTACTTATTTTCCCTTTTACTACTGCCTGAAAGGAAGTTAAGAATCAACGGGAGAGATCTTATCAACTCCGAATGCACTCGGCAATAACATTCAACGAGTCTTAGCCGACACGAAAACTGTCAACTAATAGCTCTCTCAAACTAATTTATTCCAAGATAAACGCAGCGGGCGAGATAGATATTGCACGCGCTATTAGCTGGCTTCGAGAGACCCTCATTTTACCTCTTCTGAGCGAATTGTGTTGTTCTTCGCAAACGCTCAATCCACCCATTTAATTACCCTTTGGTAATTCGCCTGAGCTATGCCATCGTCTAATTTCCTTCAGAGATGAATGGAGGACTTCTCATTAGTTTTCTAAAAAGTTGTCCGGAGGTGCGAAGGAGCATTCATTTAATTACCAGGAGTTATATGGAGAGGAGATGTCGTCACAGTTCTATATCTCTCATGCGGAGGATATGAGAGTTTCGTTATCTTTAAATTTCACATTCGTTAAGTTAACTATATTACGCATAGCGTGTAAGGCATACTAACCGTAATTATAACGGGGTTTATAAGTTTTGTCACCTAGTTAGCAAGTTATTTTCCTTGTACGACATTATATTGACTTCATTGTTTTGCTGTAAATTCAAAAATTACAATTAAAAGAAATAATCAAATAAATAATTAACTTACTTTCAACTTGTATTTCATAGCAGTGTGTAAGTTTTAAGTTTCAAATTATGTTTTTCAAAGAACTATATTTGTGTGCATACAGTTTATTCATTTTTTGAGTTAACCTAATTTTTTTAGTCTTATCCAAATAAAATCTCATTATTACTTTTGTTGTGGTTAGTACTTACTTACTATAGTGTAAAGTGCCTCTAAAGATCTTTAAAATTTCATAAAACCCATCATCAGTAACTCAGTCGTACTGAACTTTAAAGAAATAACATATCTACGTTTTCTTGGTTACACTTATGCTTGATTTACATTGTCATAATTTACTTTATTGATTAGAATTTTAATAGAAAGGAAATATTGAAAGTTTTTTCTCTTACGAAAAGTCTAAATAACGTGTGAAATTAATGTAATAGCATAAAAATTCCTCTATGAGTCTAGAAAAATACACAAAGGTAAAAATATGTCAAAGTCAAGAACTTGCCTTTTGGATAAACTAGAAATAATTAACATTTCAAAGTCACAGACAGCTCTTTCTATAATTTATTTAGATAACTATCCATGTCTGCAACAAGGATTTAGTATAATACTGCAAAACTATTAAGAAAAATTTTCAATTCATCTACTGTACATTTCAATACGCTTGTCAATTCAGACTTAAGTCAGCATACTTAATCCATCACTGCATTATGAAATAAGTGATAAATCTTGTGCTCTTCTCCTTAAACTTATGAAAATTTTATTCAGAAAACTTCAGAACTGTGACCTGAATGCGAAATTTACAATCCGTCACTGTCTGGTAGTGTGCTGTGTATAAAAGACTTCTTCGATGTATACGAGTTTCATCCATTATTATATATTTTTATAACTGTTTGTAAATATATTTCATGTCATTTGAACTTGTTATCTTTATTCATGATACAAGTTAATCTCCTGAATAATTTTTAGGATAAATATGCTGATATTTATATTTCATTTAAAAATCTTATCAGTGTAGTATTAGGGAACTAGAAATGGAGAAATGTAAAATTGTTTAATTTAAGGAGATGCAAAAAATTAATAATAAATAGAGAAAATAGCAAACAGTTTTCCGATGCAAAGCTAAAAGAGTGCCAATTAATCTAGCTGTTATCCTATGCATTTTGAAATAAAAAGTAAAGCTGATAATTTTTTAGAAAGTTTTGTGGTGTGTGAGTATACAAATATTTAAATGTGTGAATATTTTGACTGCAATTTTCTGAAACAGTTCTTTACTTTTTATAGTAGAAAATGGTTTATTTTTAGCTTAACTTTTATCTTTTTATTTAAAATTTTTCCCGTATTTCACTTATTTCTATACTATTTTTCCTTAATTTTCCAAATGTAATTACCCAAAATGTCTCAAAATGGGCTAAAACACTACTTTTAGGGAAAATTTTCATAATTTTTCTAGGGGAGGACCGCTAGACACCCCCCCATTCTTTACTTGGGCAAAAAATAGCCAATATAGCCTTTACTTAGCTGTCAGTCGCACCTTTGTATAAAATAATTAATCACCAGAACACAACTTACATATAAGTGTAAACTCACAACTCTCAAGCGTCACCTCCAACCGTGGACCGGTTTCGTCCTTGTTAGGACTCGTCAGCACGGTATAGGAAGGTAACGCAAGAGAGCGGAGGGCAAGTACTAGTCTAACCGACTATAACTGAAAAAGTGGTGACAATTGATAGCCATCTTTATTCTGATTCTTGTTACCATCGCAACCACTACAATTCAAAGAAAAAATAAAACAAACCGTTGCCATTCTATGATATAAAAATTATCAGACCTAGAAACTGCTACTAGTTACTAGAAACCTTACACCTCCCCCACTAGAGTTATATTAAATCTCTTATATTAATCTAGAGCGGACTAAATGAAACAAGATTAATTAAAAACCACTGAGTGTGAAAAACCTGTATTTTAGGCTTAAAGTTTCAAAAATTTTCTGGGGGAGAACCCCCAGACCTATTTTTACAAATTTTTTTATATTTTTTTTATTATTAATATTTTACATTATTAAGTTCAGAAGATGTAAATCAAGTTTATATCTACCAAATTTTGAAAAAGATTGATCTAACTTTTTAATTTCACTTTTATAATTTTGTTTCTTGAAGGCTAGGAATGAGTAAATTTTGTATAATTAAGGGTAAAATTTTAAATATTTTCTGGAATTCATATTTAATTGGTAAATATCTAATAATTAGAAAATTTCTTATATATTAATTGGGAAAAAATTACTTAATCGATAAAAATAATCGATTTTTTGAAAAATACCAACTTTTAGGGCACTCTGTACCAACATTAGCTCCCGACTATCTGACAACCCTGATTTCGTTTTTGTGAGCGCTGAGCGAGCGAGGTGTAAGCTGGCTTCTCAGGTAATATTAATCAATAATGAAGTGAAAGTTAAGGACCGCTGGTAGTTACAGAAGACAGTGATGTCGCTTAATGAAACTTCATAGCTTTTCAAGGTAAGAATTGTGGTTCAATGGGCAATACCACTATTTTTTTTTTTTTTATTTGGTTCAGATTGAATAGACAGAAATATACCTTCAAAAATTTTAAATCTCCGATGTATACTTTTTTTTTAAATCGAATTCAAAGTTTGCGTTTTTTTTGCGCGCGAAATCAGCGATTTTCGCGGGTAAAAGTTGTGACGTACATTTCCCCTTTACATCCAAGTAGCGCATTGCCGCTGACTGGCGAAACTGTTCTAGCTGTGCTTATGAGCGCGCTGGATTTAAAAATATCGTACACAATGGCGATTAATTATTATTGCAGAGTCCCAATGTTTATTAACAGTTAATATTAATTACCCAATACAATTTTTTTCGATTACCAAATGATCCTATCCTGTGCTACGTAAAAACTAGCGTTGAGAAAAATAATTCTATAAAATTTAAGAAATCACAATTTTACGTATGTGAAGATCACTTTGATGTGAACTATGATGTTTTTACACTAAAGCTTCATACAAGGGTAGTTTGAAATGTACTCGGACTCATCACATTCCCCTCGAATTCGCCGTAATTTTTTTCTCTTGTTAAAACAATTCTTTGTAAGGTTCTGATTAAATTCTTATGCTGTTCTGATCGAGATTGAGCTGTTGGCGGAACGGTACTAATTAATTACTTATTTATTTATACTAATATTACTATTTAATTACTATTAGTTACTTATTTGATCAAATAGTAAAATAACATCAGTAAAATATTTAAAATCAAGGAGAATAAATAACAGAAAAATCACAAGAATAAATAAAATATGAAAGGCAAAATTGTTTAAGTACTTTAGTTCACATTTTTAATTGTGAGATTTGATTCTAACTAAAGGTTAAAAATGAAAACGAATGTAATATTAAAATTTCCTCTATCCAAGTAGGGGAAATGTAAAAGTAAAAAAGAATGTTTGGCAGGAAGTTTTTCAGTAATGCAGCACTGGTCAACACTTATTAAGTGCAAAAGATGCCCATGTCTACAATTCCTCAAAGTATTACTCTATTATTACTTTAATACACTATTCTAAAATTATTCGAGTTATCACTCTTAACCAGAGTTCTTCAAATATTAAAATTCGATTAATAAGATTGTAGAGAACTTACATCAGAGCTTTCACACCACGAATTTCCGACTGGTGTGAAGGACGAACTCTCGGCAAAGATAAAGGCCATCATGAGAGAATCAAAACATTGGGAAGTTTGTCCGATTGTACCTTCCCACATAAATATATATGTGGGAATTAATTTTTATAGGAAACGTTATATAGGAAACGTTATATCGACTAGTTATGGATTACCCATTGCATTAAAATTGTTATAGAGGTATTAATCTATACATTTAATTAAATTTAATAATATAACCATGGCAATTATATTAAATTCAATGTAAATAATTTTGAAGTTATAATTACTTTAAATTGAATAAAACTATCATGATATTTTTATTCAATTTAATGTAAATATATCTTTAAAATTATTTACATTGAATTTAATATAATTTCCATGTTATATTATTAAATTTAATTAAATTTATAGATTAATACCTCTACAATAATTTCAAAGCATTAAAAAAACCCAGAAATCCAATAAGATTTAAACTGTACAGCAATATTTATTATATCTTAATTAAAATAAACTTTTTTTAATCTTAACTCACTTTCATTTTCTATGTTTTTCTACTAAAATAAGTTCTGCACAATGACTCCAACAAAAACTATTATTTCAACAATTCAATTAATATTAAGATTCATTTTATTAAATAAAAATTTTCATTTTTAAGTAATGATCATAAAAAGCTAAAAGTCCTAAAACTGGATAAATGATAACCATAACTTAGGGATTTCAAGCTGTACAAATATTGAAATATTATAATAATTAAAAAATATTTACAAACCTTTTGAAAAAAAAACTTCATTTTATTGATACTTACATTGATAGCAGTGATGAGCTAAAAGAAAATGTAGGATTTCCTCTTACATGAAAAAATTTGTTGAACAGATAAAGAAATTTTTTATTTAAAAACAAAATACACTACTGAAAAATCAAATTACAGTGGTAGAAGCAAAAAAGGACTGGGCAATAAAACACTTTCCCATAATTTTTTTAAAAACATAGAACATCATGTTAAAAATGTCAGATCCTTACAATAAAAATTTTAAATCTGTACAAAGGTAATCAGATGATTGTATCTGCAGAATGGAATTACAAATAGATTATTAATATACAAATTATAAGTTTTAACAGAAAACAGGATCATCATAACCAAAATATCTGAACTATCAATCCAATTATTTAGAACTTCATTAAAAAATAATATACAAAAACAAGATAAATATCTCAGGGACTTAAAGATGGAATGTCAAATACAATATTACCTACAGAATAGTACTAACAGAAATATCACAAGGACAATGTTTTTTTAATACAGAAAACATGAAAAAATATTTTAAATTATTTCATTATTATGAACATTTATTAATTTTATTAGCATTAAAAATTACAAACAGCAGTTAACATCAGAGAAAACATGAAGTTCAAAGAAATTTGTGTTTTTGTAATCATATCTAAATATACCTGGAATTAATCACTACTAATACAAACTAATGCAAATTAAATTACTAATACAAATATAAAAATAATATTTCAAAATATAAATATGAAAAGAATAAATAAAAATTCAAAGCAAAAAGTAAGATTTGAAGAGAGATTTACACATAAATATATTTCAAAAAAAGAAAAAAGTAATCAAAAGAGAATCAAGTTAGATTTCACAGGAAGAACAGGAATTACTTCAGCTTGTTTACAAATATCAGGAAAACAATTTGTTTTGAGTGATATATTAAGTAAAATGAGAAGATAATAAATAAAAAATCAGAACAACCTTGATAATAAAAGAAGGTATATGTCATTACTAATAGAGTTCAGTTCCTTAAAGCACAAACATCATAATTCTGCCCAATTCCAATAACATTACAAAACAATAATCTTGAAAATAACAAGTAGGTCTAACAACATATCCAGAACTCTTTTTATATACAGAACTAAAATAGTTTGCAAACATATTAGAAGTATCAACATTATCAGATTCTATTTATTAGGTATATATTATTATAGACTATATTACTTGATGACATACCTTTTAAGTATACGTCCAAAATTTTACTAATATCAAAAAGTATATTGTAAAAATTACAAACAGCAGCCTATTTATATCTGAGAATACATGAAGAAAATTACCATCAATAGTACTAATTAAAAACCACAAGTACAAGAATTTCTTGTTTTTGTATTAAAATACAAATATCTTAATACCTAAAATTCATCGTTACTAATACAAACAGGCTTATAATTAATAAAAATAGAGAGCAGGGTGATGAATATCTTCAGGAACCAACAATGTCGGTCATTATAATTAACCACAATATTGCAACACTTACATTAGTTAAAATCAAGTCTAAATACATAATAGTATACAAATTTTTGTCATTATTTACTTAAGTCAAATTATAAAGATATAAAATTAGATAAATCGCTTTGAGAGCTATTCAGACTGTTAACATTTAAGAAATCTTTATTAAATGATAATCTAAAATCTCCACAAACTAAAATATTTTTCCCAGAAAGAAAGTTTTCAAAATAATTAAAAAAATAACATAAGTATCAGTATTTGCTTGAGATTGGGATATAGATGACACAAACAAGTAAACTTTACCTACATTTTAAATTAATTTTGCACAAGCAAAATAAAATAACATCTTAATTTTTAAAATTGCTCACTTTCTTTTACTAAATATGGATGTACAATATGAGGAATACAGCAGCAACTACAGTTCAGCAGTTTTAGATAAACAGAAGAAGTAAAATGTTGGCACCATAATTGAATATAAATAAGAATTCAATAATAATAAATCAAAATATAAATATAACATTAATAAATGAAAATTCAAAACCAAGGACTTTGAGAAAAGGCATTCGGAACAAAAGAAATCAGAACCATGTTAGATTTAGATTTTAATTTAGATTGATTTACGGTAAATACAATCCAGCAACCAAACCTTACTGCTAGTAAAGCAATAAAAAGCTTACCAAGATAAAATAATTTAAGATTTAAATAATTACTAACTTTATAACACAGCGGCTCCTATCTTCAAAAACCAAAACGATTTTGACGAAAAACAACATGGAAGCGAAACAATGTTTGAAAGTTTCGGATTCAGAATCCATAGATGAACGAGTTTTGAAACATCGCCCCGAGTTTTCGACGAGAATTTGACGAAATATGGATGAGTGTGCTGTGTGGGTTGACGAAGTCTTTGTCCATAATTACAATTAATTATACAAAAAATGCGATAGAAACAAGAATATCAACAACCCAACAGTAAACAAAGACATGCCAAAACGAAAGCGTGGCAATCGACGATGTTGTTTTAAAGGGGAAATGTACGTCACAATCACAGCAGCCAATGGGAGAACGATTCGAGTAAGGTTCAAATTCCGCGCTTTTTAATCTTAAATAATTAAGAAAATAAATTTTTTTGATTGTTTTCATACAAAAAATCGAATTCAGAACAGTTTTCTTCATAAGAAAAATATATTATCATTCATATTTAAAAAATAGTGGTATTGCCCATTCCGTTAAAGTTCCTGCTAAATGTCACCATACTCTTTTAAACGCTATATACACTAGCGGAAATAAAAATCCCAACACCAAGAAGGAAAGGAGATATCAAAGTGAAATTTATGTCTATGATTGTACATAGTATCAATGTGAATTGATTAAAAAATCAGCCTTCCTGGATGTTAGGAGGCCGAGAAAACTAGGGAGGAGTGTTGTCTCCATAGGTGTCCATTACCGCTGTCATACGTCATGGCATTGAGTGACAGGGGCTCTAAATTACTTTTGAGGTATTGGAGGACCATGTTGCTTCCTCAGGTAGTCCGTATTCATATGGTGCACCAGCGGACGTTGCATACCGGGCTAGGTGATTTCTCCTCATTGACCGGACTTGTTTTGTGGGTGTTGGTTCTAGAGAACCGGAAAGACGGGGTAAAAATGCAACCTAGGGGGTTAAGAAGAAAGCTTGGACATTGCATACAACATGTGGTTGTGCATGTTTCTCTTGAAATTTTTCTCCAGGACAGGTCTGAAGGTAAGGACGGTCTACCGGCTGCAAAACCTCAATGAGACAGCTCTGGTTGGAAAAAGTACTGGTGAATCATACCCAGGAGTTGCAGAAATCCCCACTCCGTTACCCTGCATCACCACTTCGTGGAACGATTAGAAAATCATCAGCTGAGTGCGCTCTCTCCATTTTCTCTTCAAACTCATACCCAACCGTCGTGGTGCTCCAAACCGAAGCAGGATTCTCTCATAAACACAATGTCATGAAATTGGGATTTTCATTTCCTTATTTCGTGCACTATTGGAAACAGAAAGGCCCATTTTCAGCCCCTTGTTTATAGGCAAAGACGTAAGAAGCTATGCTGAAAAAACGGACAATCCGCAGTACTGCAAACGACATCCATCCTACAGCCACTTGTCCTCAGTATGATCTACCGGTACTTAGGCCAACCAGAGCTGCTTCATTGAGGTTTTTTAGCCGGTTGTGCGTCCTTACCTTCAGACCTGTCCTGGGGACAAATTTCAAGAGAAAAATACACAAACACATGTTTCATGCAATGTCCAAGCTTTCTTCTTAACCCCCTATGTTGTATTTTTACCTTGGCCTATCCGTTCGTAAGAACCAACGCTCACAAAACATGTCCGGAGAAAGAGGAGAAATCACCTAGCCCGGTATGCAATGTCCGCTGGTGCACCATATGAATTTGGACTACCTGAGGAGGCAACATGGTCCCCCAATCCCTCAAAAGTCATTTAGAGCCCCTGTCACTCAAAACCATGACCTGTGACAGCGGTAATGGACACCTATGGAGACAACACTCCTCCCTGTTTTTCTCGGCCCCCTAATATCCAGGAAGGCTGATTTTCTACGCAACTCACATTGATACTATGTGCAATCATAGAAATAAATTTGACTTTGGTATCTCCTTTCCTTCTTGGTGTTGGGATTTTTATTTCCGCTAGTGTATTTAAATACACTACTGTTCATAAATTAAGGACGGAACTGTTTTTTCAACATAACACCTAGTGAAATTATTTTTCATCAATGAAAATTATACCAAGAGATGTTCAATGGGTGGGAATACAGGGCCCGAAAGCAAATTTTCTCTACCAATATTTTAAGGGGGTAAATGGACCCTCCATTGATAATGGAGTCCCATTACAATTTGGAGCTGTGGCAGAAACGTCTGTGTAAGAGGTATTTTACCGAAAACTTTATGGTTATTGTAATGAATATGATTACTCCTGAACTCAGTGCATATTTTTAAAAGCCTGTGTTACCTTTAAATGGTATTTTTTATGTTTTATTGATAGAAATTGGTCTAATCATCATTTTTGGCAAGTTTTAGCTTCTGGGTCATTTTTGGTAATTGGTATCTTACCGTCAACCATGTTTTTAGTAGTTCTTACATGTGCTAGATTATGTTTAGGTCTGGAGACCCTGAAAGTAAATTATTTCTTTCAATATCGTGACTTTCAAGAAACTTTCAGATAGCCAAATTGTGATTTTGTGCAACTTTTTCTCTCATAAAGAGAAATTCCTGACCTGAAATTTCTTCTAAGAGAATCAAAGGGGACATGAGAACACAGGTACCCAATAGCAAACATCAGTGAAAATATCTGCGGTGTATACGAGGTACTCAAACGGCACAACATAATTGTATAGTTTCACAGAAAGGACATCTGTTATTAATATTTGAAAAAAAAGTATTTTTTAGTGTTTATGGACGTAGACATACCTAAAAAGAAACATATAGTTGTAAAAATATCTCCATTACCTTTGAAATGAGTTTTTAAGAGATATAATTTCTCCATTGATATTCTATTACTGTTATAGACATTTCAACACTCCCTATACACGAAAAAAATTTTCCCTGATGTCTGCGATCACGTGCCTGGGTTCTCATGTCCCATTCGCTTCTTTTAGAAGTAATTTCAGATCAAGAATTTCTCTTTATGAGAGAAAAAGTTGCACAAAATCACAATTTGGCTATCTCAAAGTTTCTTGAAAGTCACGATATTGAAAGAAATAATTTACTTTCAGGGTCTCCAGACCTAAACATAATCTAGCACATGTAAGAACTACTAAAAACATGGTTGACGGTAAGATACCAATTACCAAAAATGACCCAGAAGCTAAAACTTGCCAAAAATGATGATTAGACCGATTTCTATCAATAAAACATAAAAAATACCATTTAAAGGTAACACAGGCTTTTAAAAATATGCACTGAGTTCAGGAGTAATCATATTCATTACAATAACCATAAAGTTTTCGGTAAAATACCTCTTACACAGACGTTTCTGCCACAGCTCCAAATTGTAATGGGACTCCATTATCAATGGAGGGTCCATTTACCCCCTTAAAATATTGGTAGAGAAAATTTGCTTTCGGGCCCTGTATTCCCACCCATTGAACATCTCTTGGTATAATTTTCATTGATGAAAAATAATTTCACTAGGTGTTATGTTGAAAAAACAGTTCCGTCCTTAATTTATGAACAGTAGTGTATAGACAAAATTTTCTGATTTTTATTGATAAACTGTACAGTCATAAATATCTAAACATTTTAATCTATGAGTTTGAAATTACTAAGCAATGTTTTCTACTTTGTGGTGTTCGAAAAAGCATGGCGATATTTAGCGGGAACACTAACGGAATTGAACCAGAATTGTCAATTTTCAATGCTCATTGGGGAGAGTGGGGATGAATGGGACTACTAAATTTTGTATACCTTAAATTGACTTTAGTACCTAATCAATTCAACAAATTGTGTTCAGTATAATCAGCTTCCATTCTTGTATATATGTTTTTCGATATCAAAAGTAACTTTTATTGTTTTACTTCTATAAGAATTTTATCAAAAAATTACTTAACTAGAGCTAAAAACTTTACTGTGTGTTGAAAGAGTACAAATTATAGTCCAGTAACTTGGTGTCAAAAAAGGGGTATTTCAGGAAAAAAATACAGTAGTTGTTTTTTCAACGGTTTTATATGTTTTCGAGGGTGCTGAATCCGAATCTGAACTTTGCATACAAAATTTCCTAGTGCTTTTTAAGAAAATTCGAAAAAACCCTGAAATTTCACCTCATTTTTTATTTTTTGTTTGTAGAACGGAAAGTATGGGTCTCTCATTAAAATGTTAAATACAAAAAATAAAGAAGATAAAACAAGCTACAAAATTGTCAATTACAACTTTTTTGTCAGACTAATAGTTTGGCAGCTAGAGCGCGCTGAAAATAGGGCATATTTCGCTCTGGCGGCGAAAAATCCAGGATCCAGGTTGTGAATACTAGTGAAACTTTGAACTGAACTAGTGTTTCAAATTAATTTTAATAGAATTAATAGAAACTGAATTTTTTATTGCCTAAAAAACCTGCGTTTTGGGGGAGGAAATTCCTAAAGAACATTCATTTTATTAGTAATTATTGGGATAAAAAGTAGGATTATATCATGTAAGACATTATTAAAGTAGTTTATCTTAGTTATCTAAATCAAAATCTGACTTTTTAAGGAAGGTATGGGTCATTTTCTGGATTGCGAAATATGCCCTACATTCAGCGAGCTCTAGCTGCCAAACTATTAGTCTGATAAAAAAGTTGTAATTGACAATTTTGTAGCTTGTTTTATTTTCTTTATTTTTTGTATTTAACATTTTCATGAGAGACCCATACTTTCCGTTGTACAAACAAGAAATCAAAAAATGAGGTGAAATTTTAGGGTTTTTTCGAATTTTCTTAAAACGCACTAAGAAATTTTGTATGCAAAGTTCAGATTCGGATTCAGCACCCTCGAAAACATATAAAACAGTTGAAAAAAAAACTACTGTATTTTTTTCCTGAAAAAACTACCAAGTTACTGGACTATTAGTATGGTTTACAATTGGAAAGGAGAAAATCCATAGTTTTTTTTAAATAAGTGGGTATGGGGATGAATGGCGCAGTTGAAACTTTCCCATCAATAGCTTGCTATATCTATATTCAACAAATTTAGGTAATTTTTTATATGGTAACTAATATGGGGTGCAATGCAAACATTTGTTTAAACTTTGTGTTTTACAGGGTTCCCACAGGCCTTGAAATTTAATTTTAAATATTTAATTAGCTAAATTTTTTTGAAACTTTTCATGTGGATTTTTGGATTTAGATCTATTTCCTTTACTGGTAAAATGCATTTTTTCTGTTTTCAAAAAATGATGGTATTGCCCATTGTTTAGGTGATTTAACATTGATCAGAAACCCATTCATACTTCCATTTGTTTCAATGTCTACCAAATTACTCGAAATTTGTGTATAATTTCCAACTGATGAAACCTTTCGTTGTTTAAGTTAGAACCTCTTGCTGAGAATGATTCTCAAATTGAAGGAGCATGGAGCAAGAATGTAGGATGATGGAGTTATGGCTACTTATCAAGTAATATTAAATTTCTTAATTTGTTTAATTTCTTGGGAGCGAGCAACCTCTATTTTAAGATTGAGGTCTAAATGAGTTCGGTTGCTCTTTGGGAAATGGGAAAAATACAACTTTACAGACTCTTTTGCAAACATCTCGGGTCCATATGACCCAATTCTAAATTTTTTCATTTTGCTCAAACCCTTTCATATTTTTTGTGGAATAACTCAACAGAAATAATTAAAAACTATAATAACATCCTTTTTTGTATTTTGGTTTTTTTTCTTGTTTTTTTGTCATTTGACTCTAAAGCACGTGGAAGGTCAAAAGGTTGATTCAGTTGGCAAAAAGCAAAAATATTTCCAAATTTTATTTTTTCTTGTTGTATAGGGTAGGTGGGGGTAAAAACCCGCACGAGGCAAAACCACGCACCGCGATTTTTTATTGTTAATGATCGATTCAAAAATTGAAAACCAGGTTGTTGGTTTGTCTTATTGTGACCTATTGTTCTGCGAAAGTTCGTACCCCTAAGTCACTCATGAGTTTAAAAAATGCTGTAAGTTTGTTTTTCATCATTTTGATGTAATTTTTCTGATCTTTTACTTAAAAATTACATAAAATAGGGCTTGAGGAGAAATACAAACAAATAGCCCAATGATAAGATAGCAATTTAACTTCAGTTTCCTTTTGAAAAAACTGCCTCAACATGTCTCTAAAAATAATAAGGCTTGTTTTTCAAAACAAAGTAAAATGGGGCAAATTCACGCAGGTGTTTTGGGGCAAATCTACGCAGCTTAAAAAGCTCAGGAATTCGTCCCAAAAGGGAAATGGGACTACTTGATCTCTAATGAGGTTAATAAAGGTGTCCGAGATGCCAACCCCCCTACCTGAAACCATCCTTTCTCCCTTTTGAAAGATATCTGGTCAATTTGAAATTAATTGCTACAACAGATTGACAATTTTCATTAAAACGGATTATATCTATGTTTAATATTGTTGGTTAACTTAAAAATAGTAAAACAATATATTAGAAATCCTTTATCTGCGAGCGGATGATCCACGATTGCTACGAAAAAATTTTTTATTGATGAGGGTAAATTTTAGACGACATTAGAGAGATTTTAGATGTAGAGGAAAGGTTTCTACTGTACTGTACACATTTTAAAAGTTTTGCATATCATATTTTTTTGTACAATGAAACATAGTTTTTATGCTGAAATATTTTTTTTCGTGTTTTCACCTCATTTTTGGCCTTTTTTCGGGTTATTCGCGATTTTAGCTATATCCGCGGTACCCTTGGCACCCAATTCCGCGGATAATAGGGGCTCTACTGTATTAAGATGATTATCTCCAGTGTTTTTATGATGAAACACTTTGTTTATCCATGTTTATTTCATTTGGACACAAAAATTCAAAAGTGCGTGTCTTTACCCCATTTTTGCGAGGCAAAGACCCGCAATTTTTTTTTCTACTAAATTGTCAATTTCTCTTGAAATACTATCGATAAGAGTATAAATTTGGATTGGTTTTGCAGGTAACATCTCAATCTAACACCTCCAATTGAAATTTCGGGATTATCTACCCCCTATCGATCACAATGTTAAAAATACTGAAAACTGCGGGGCTTTGCCCCCACCCACCCTATTTGTTAGTTTATGAACTATTTCCTTTCAGTTAGAATGCTAAAAATAACTAATGAAAAGAAACTTGTGCTATCCGAATGAAAAAATTACTCAAAATGAGAAATTAGTGGGGTTTTTCATTGCCATTGTCTTTTGATCAAGTTAACCATTAGTTATAGGGTAATTCGGACTTTTTGCGGTATTAAACTTTTCTAAGAACTTAAACATAAAATATATAACAGGAAAAGAACAAGAATCAACGCTAATGAAAATTTGAGGTATACGGAGTAATGGGTAATTTCGCAAAACCTGCAATGCGTTTTCAATGGGATTTAGTACAAATGTCATGAAAATAAATGTTCAAATGAAGATTATTTTTGAAGATTTGAGGAAATCATTCTTATTTTCATACAGTAAAGCAAATTAAAACCTGTCGTCATGAATGGGGAACTTCATGACAGTGAACAATGAAGGGGGGAAGTATAAGAATAAAGAAAAAGAAACTGAAATTTATATCGGTCCCGCAAATAAAAAAATTAAAATGTACTACTTTGTTGTACCATACTTGTTTAACACCCATTTTCATATATGTAAATTGTCAAAATAGTAAAAAATTACAAATATTTTTTAGTTAACTTTATTATTTTATACGTATTTTATAACTTTTCTCAATTATTTCATAATAATTACATTTATTTACAGTTATTTTACTATTCTTTAACCTATTTCTTAAATTCCCCCATTCATTTACCACTAGAAGTGATATTTTTTGTATCGGGTCATATTGACCAGAACACTACGTGCGTGGAGTAAGTCGGAGCAGAACAGCAGGGTTAAGACAAAAGTTAATTCAATTATTTCGAATCTAATAATTTAGGAGGGATGCTGAAATGTAAAAACTAGGTTCTCTTACAAAGTCTTTGAAGTAATAAATAAAGGCTTTGGGAATCCCCTTTTAAGGAGGAATCCAGGGCCATCCCTTCAATATTATTTTGCAGACGAATTCCATTCGTTTTGTTGATAGCATTACCGACGCCTTTTTAAAAATATATGTAAATTCGATTTTAAGTAATGATGCTGTGATGTTCATTGGATTTAACAACAATTAACAAGAGCTTTGTTTGACAATTTAATTAAGAAGGTATCGTATCAAATTACATCTATGTAAAATATGTATCTCTGAAAATAAGAATTTTTAACTAACTAAGTATTTGGACACTAAACTATTTGGACCCCAAGTTAAACTACTCGCCGACCCCTGGGTTACAAAGTTTCACGCTAGTGCTAAAAAATCCTCCCTTAGCAAAAGTATGTTTACGGCCCTGCATTTAAATATTTTTTAAACAATTTTGTGAAATTTGTAACGGAACACAATTTATCGTGAAAAACAGTGAGTCTGCATATTTAAGTATTCGTTTTGATGATTACTACATGGATTTCCTATTTTTCGGATTCAGATGAACATGGTCGAACTGTACCCGACTGTTTTCTTGAACAATAACCCCTATTTCCAAAAAATATTTTTAAAACGACCTCAACCTACCCGCAATTAAAGCATGGTAACTAGGTAATTTAATTGAAAACATCATCAAAACCAATATAACCTCATCCAAAAGACCATCCCCCGGAATACACTAACGAAACAATCCACACACAAAAGAAGATAACACATCCTCTCCATATCACAGATCCTTCGCTTCAGAGGGCTTCTTGCCTCTCCTTCCTTTTTCTCCCGCAAAAGAGGAGGAACGATTGTGCAAATAGATTCCGCGTGAGACCGGAGATTATTTCTTTCGGACGGACAAAAAAAGAACCCTTTTGTTCCAGATCCTCCTCGGAACGGTTCGGTGATTTCCCCTTCTCAGATCAACATCTGGCCGGCCGTTAACGCCCTAATTCTCGGGCTGCTGTCATAGTTAATGCCGAGCTGAGTTGCGATTACTGCCTTCTCACTGAGGATGTTTTGAAAAATGAGGATGATGCGGGAAGGAGGATGATTTGGTAGAGTGTGCGTCTTTTTTTTGTTTGAGTGTGTGGTGAGGGGTTGAAGGGGCTATTTGTTCGGATTTGTTTTGAAGTGTGCTTTTTTTAATGAGGAGGTGTTTTGAAGAGGCGCTTTTGTTTGTCATTTTGAGGCGTATTGGAGTGCGGTTTTCGTATTATGACAAGAGGGAGATTTTGCTGTTGATTATTTTAAAGTGAAGTGGGTGCGGCGTGTTAAGTCGCATATTGACATCCTAATATTTCCCTTTTTTCAGAAAAGGGACAGGGTGGTTGGATTATATGCTGTCAACTACGCTAGCAGTCTGTGCACCAGTGTATAAAAAATCTTTCTTTTAGTTTGATGAAGCGTTAGTGCGGAAAAAATGTCTAAGGTGGCAGAGGGTACCTGCGATTTTTCTCGGAATTTTCAGGTATCTTGAGGTGCCAATATGTCCTGAAGGTTTCCTATGTTATCCTTATGAAGCGCGCAACACATAAAATGTCGAAAAGAGGTTTTTAGCCCCTCTTTCCGACTCTAATCATACGAAGAATGTCTTCACTCAAGAGATGGACTCTATAGGGTGTATGCCACCCAACAAAACTTGAATAACAGCCTAAATCTCTATATTATGTTGATTGTAGGCTCAAATATGAACGAGAAAGGAAATGTTTTTCTTACTCATAGACGGGATAAGCAGAAATTGTTTGTTCAGCTCTTCGCTGAAGTTTAGTCTCAATAACCTAGATTCCACCTCAGGGACAAGGCTGAAAATTGTTCAGCCACCTCCCCGTACTTGGCTCTGGGTCTATCCCTTCTATCTGTGTAAGAAAATTGCGTCTTTACTCGTTCAAATCAGAAAGTCCTGAAGGAGTAGTATAACCCCGCAAAAAATTAATATCTTGAATGAACCAACCTTGCTCGGTTTCAAGCATGTTGTTGGTCGTCAATATTTATATGTGTATTTGTATTTATGCTGCATTGTAAAATTTAGTTTTTATCGATACATTTTTATATACTTTTAAACATTAAAATCTATCTCCTTAAAAATAGGTTTTTGAGATATAACGTTGTTGAAAAGAGTGAACGATTTGACTACACTGCATTTCTTCTTAATCCCGTTATTTAATTTACATACCTCCATGAAAATTCATAAATATCCCAAACTATCCCCTACAAAAATCACTTAACCTACTCCACGATATCCCAAGATTTCCTGTCTGAAACCCCCTAACAAAACTCTCAAAAGTTCCCTTTCAACTTCCCTCCTCCAACAAAACCTTACACCTGATAATTTAATCTCAATCGTTGGAAAACTTCCAAAGCCTCCAATAAGCAGTCCATTAAACCCAACCTCATCCATCAAAGCGGAGGTAAAAATCGGATCTGCCCGTTTAATCTGGCCTCCATAATCACAGAGCCTTTGTAAGAACCGAGACTCTCTGATTATATTATGAATCTTATTAGCTTAGCGCGCGAGTTTAAAAACAATGGGCCCAACATCTGGTGTACAAGGGTAAGGCCGGCCATTAGCTGGTTAATGAAGATCTCAGGACACAGCTAATGAATCGTAATTTGTTTTCTCCTGGTGGAAGCATCGTCCTTACCACGGTGGGAGTTATTAATTTTTGGCTGTGTGAGAAGGTAATGAAGTGGTGTTATTGGGTGAGATCCTCAAGTGAGAAGTTCGGGAAGGGAAGTTTGACAGTTGGTTGGGTTCTTCGGTGATGGGATGATTTATCGTCACAAGTGCATTTATTTAATGGAGATGATAGGAATGAAAGTGGCTTAAGTCCAAGGTTTTTAAAATTTGAGATTTGCTCCGATGTAGGCTTTCTTCAGATTCTGTATTAGGTGTAGAAGTTGCCTAAGTCATAGGTTCAATAATTGACTATACTAGATTAGGACCTTTTTTTACAATGACGTCATGACAAACGGGAGAAAAACTGAGCTAAAATATATCGTCTGTGAGCTCTCATTGGGTGGCTCGTTCAATTCTAAACGAGCATATTACGCCCCGGGTAAATCAAAAATACTTTACGAAAACTATAAAAAAATACGAAATTATGACTAAAGAAATACAAACCAACTCTCGCTGAGGACATTTTTTCACAAATTCCTTACACTGGAGATCTAAATTTTAATTTTAATGGTGCAACTAGTATATAATTTAAATTGCCAATATTATTTTTCAATCTTTCTATAGTTTTACATTTGCCTTTTCAACCAAGGAAAATATTCTAAATTAAATTTTAATCCTGCCCATTCCATAATTGTCTTCATCACCATTGATGAAGTGACTTCATTTTTATTTTTAGCTTTAATACATATTATTTTATTGTTTCAAGCTTCAACTATTTTGCCAAATTTTGCTTTAAACTTAGTGAAATAATTTTTTTTAAATTTATTACCAGTAAAATCCTTTTACATTCATTAAACCACCCTAATCATCAATTTCCGTCTATTTGATTTCCCCTGGGCTTTATACAACTTTCATGATTTTGCTTTAAACTAAGAAAAAAATATCATTCAAATTTCATGTAAAAATATTTTACTTTTAATTTACTTCGATGAAGCTGATGTTTGATGAAAATAAATCCCCAACAACATTTTTCAACTCTGCAAAGTTTTTGAATGGACTAGAATTTATATTCAATTGATAATCTTAACTCTAAAAACGATTCTAAATTTCCGTAAATATTGCAGGATTTTTATAAAGTAAAGAAAGAAGCGGGGCATAGCACGAGCGGGGTATAATTCAAACCCTCCACATACATATAGGGTCATCTTTCAAAAGGAACCTATATATCTACCAAAATGTTTTGAAATTAATTCATTTGATAAAAATATCGTTTATATAAATTCTAAAAATATTTTTAAACTTTATATAATACTTTTGCAAATACATAGAGCTGGTTTAAAATATTTTAAAGAAGTGTATCAATGATGCAAAAATTTAGAGGTAACTGAGTTGTGTGAGTATTTGCTCTGGTGAAGCTCAAAATAAAGTTTATACGCATTTTATGTCAAACAGTAGCGATCAAATAGCGTATTCTATATCCCGCCGGATGTGTGTTCGGTGGAAAGCAGATTATATTTACTAGTCATGTTTTGACAGTCATCCATAACAATGTTTAAATTTTTGACAAAACGTCTAAAATTCTTTGCGGCATTCCCAGGAAAAGATAAAAATGCTTCTAATGTACATGTTATCATTAATGTGCGAAAATTGATAATGTGCATGTGCAGACTAAATAAGATAAAATTCGAATTTACCTAAGGTAAAGTACAAAAGATTTCAAACATAATACCCAGTTATTCCACACATTACCAAATTATGGTTATTTTCGGTAATAATATTTAAGGGCTATGACATCCATTCCCGAATTTCCAGCAAAAAACCTCATACATTTCTCTTACAAATGATTCAAAAAGAATGTATACTCTCAATAATACTTTAAATGTGTGAAACACAATACTATACTCAACAGTAACGTTTCCTGAACCCAGTACATCACTACGCGGAAGGAGAGAAAGTGAGAAAACGCATGATGGGTTGTTAGAAGGAGTTTTGGTACTCAAATTGTGATAGACGTTCTTATCGACGTGTTATAGACGGTCCACTCGAAGTTCCCACACCACGATGGAAACTACTTTGTTTGGTAGTGACGTCGTAGGGTCAACTAACGTTGATGTCTATACTCGAATGCAACTTAAGTTGAGCCTGACGTCATGGCTACGCGGAAGAAAATCTGAGTAAACAGAAAGCTTGCAGGCTTGCTAGAAGCTCTTATTGGCTGGCGAGTTGTACTACTACGCGTTACGCCACTGTAAAAAATAATAATACTGAACATTTTATGCATATCGGGATGAAAAGATGCTTAATATACGTGGATTTAAAAAACTAATCATTATTCAAAATTGAAGCTCTAAATTTCACTAAAAATTCAGACACCTCGGGGGGAACCACTCTCTTTGGTTGCTCTCAGCATATTTCTACAGGCTCAAGTTAAGTTGCAACTGAGTATAGTATAATAACGAACATTTCTAATCAAAAGTGTATTGATATTTGATTTGTATTTGGATTGTTTTGTGTAGAAAAAGGTAGTATTGTAAAAGTGTTGCAAAAAATAAAAAATGTGTTCTTACACTATTTTACGGTCAATATTTTAAGAATACATACTTTCAGATTCTAAAGGGACAGCCATAAATAACGTGAGATGTGTTTTCAAAATTTTGGACCCTCCCACTTGGTGAGATGTAGTGAGATTTTGCTGAACCCCTCTCAACGCTCAATTTGATCAGACATTTCCTCCTCAGTGTTGTAATTTTTTCAACATTAGTTCTATGTTTTAGTCATGATGTTTTAACTGTACTGAATTAACAAACTTCAGATAAAAATTTATGATTTTATCTCGCATATCTTTTATGTATGTCCTACTTTACAATGATTTTACTAATTTATAATTATGGAGATTTTACAAAGTTGGGGAACTTAACTGACACATTAGGGCGTAACAAAAAAGAGGAGGGCATCTGGGAAATTCAAAAAATAACAAATTGCAACGTCCAACTGACACATAACATAACCACATTCATTGTAACTAGAGATTCACATTGATGCTTTTCCTATATCTTAACAGGGGTTTTCGTCTATTCAAATGCAAATTCCAGGCTTAGAAGCCATTTCAGATTTCATTCCTAATTCCAAATAGCACTCAAGCTCCTCCATCTTGAATCTTGAAGCTTAAGAGAATTCTCGAATTTATTCATCGGGAATTTACGGAAAATTTTACGTAATTTATGACCCCATAAAATTTTTACAGCCTACTGATAGATCTTCCATCCCAGCGCACACTGTAATATTTAGATATTTTGAAAAGTTCTCATACGCATAAAAAGACTTCCGAAATTTGTTTCCCTTGTATAAAGGATTTAGTTCCCAGAGTTCGGCATCATTCTGAACATACCCACTTCCAAGATCACTCAATTTCCCAAATGCATCGTAGAATGAAGGTTTAGCTGCGTTTACTAAACTAAGGTGGCTGGATGCTGGCTCATGCATCAAAGATGTGTGGGAGCTATAAATTGATCCTCCACAGATCCTTCAAGCTGTAATACACGGATTGAGTGTGAAGAACGCATTGAGATCTCGTTTGGTTAAAGTGCACGCCACCCATTTGAATTATTCCTAGGAATAAATGTATGGATTTTATGTTCTAAGAGAAAGTTGTAGCTTTTGATGAGTTGTGCAAGGAATTGTCATTTCGGAAATCACACTTTTAGGCGTTGAGTTCGTGCATGTTTGAAGCCAGTGTTTTCGTGTTGTAAATTAAACTGTGCCTTGGGCGAAGATGTTGATAAAATTGGAGATTTGAAAACCGTTAATCAGAAGCTGTTTTCTCGTTGCCAGAATTATTAGAAATTTATCTTTCCCAGATAAATAAATCATTCTCAAATCTCCCTTATTCCATTTTAAACAAATTATAAACAACTTATAATAAATTAACCTAAATAATTTATTACTTTTAAATTTGATGTGCCATAAAACAACAATTAATCAACCAATCAATCAACATTTCAATATTTGCTTTGTTATTGATGACGTTTGACTTTTGTTGAGATGAAGTTTTATTTCAATGACACATTACTCTTTTTTAGACCTCAGTCTATCTTCTTTGAGATCAATGAACCTAGGGCCACCTTCAGGGGCGCAGCGAAGAGGGGGGGGGGACCAAGGGGACGAAACCCCCCCAGAGACCCAGAGGTCATCTGATGTTAACAAGAATTTCCAATATTCGTAAAAAAATTCAAAACATGTTCGAATCTCTCATAAAAAATTAGATTACTTTCTATCCACTGAAAATTATAAAGATGTATGCTTGAGGGGGGTCCTATGGGGGCACGATTTTCCGGATTACTATGTGTCCTTAAGATATTTCATTCGTATCGGGAGGGTCCAACGGGATCTCCCCCAGCAGTGAGCATGCTTGGGGAATGGATGCGGGGTATGCTAGGTAGGGATATCCTTAGATACCCCTTGCACCCCCACTATACCCCAAGCATGCCCCTTGCTGGGGGGTCCCGATCCCAGCCCCTAGGCTGGTCGAAATTTTATTTATTGGGTGCTATGGCGCAGTGACCGGGAGACCATAAGAGACCGAACCCCGGCAGGGTGACAGGGAACTTGAGATGATAGGAATATCTAAATTTCAGAAAGATAATTTTTAAACTTTGATCCAATTTATTAGGAAAGTTTATATTTTTTCTTATATCATAAAATATTAGTTTCAGAAATAAACGATAGAGTTAACCACTTAAGGTTATCAAAATTTTTCCATATCCCCTAAAAAACGCCCGCTTTCGAGTTTCGTTTGGAAGGTCAATTTCTTTTTCCTGAAAAGGAGTTAACAGCTGCACTCATGTTTTTTTGCTTTGATTGAAAGAAAAAGAAAACATTCGATGCTCTCCTCATACCCTTGCTAGCACTTCTCTTTTCTTCTTCAAGAGCTCGACAGCCCCGGGTGGGCCCTGGGCTTCTCCAAAAAATTATCTTATAGTCATAGGGGAGGGGCAGCTTCCCCCCCAAGTCCCGAGTAATTAACTTTTACTTAACTTTCAGTTAAATTATAACCCAGTATTTTAGGGTCAAATTTTAAAATTTTTTCTGGGGGAGGGCCCCCAGACCCCCCCAGTATTTAAACCTTTATTATTCACACTTTTAATAATAAGTTCATTAAAATCAAAATTTTACCTGAAAATATATGTCCAAATTTGGGTTTATGTGTGCCAAAGAAACGGTTTAAACTTTAAACCCTGCTTTCAAGGGCAAATTTCCGAAAATTTTCTGGGGGAGGACCCCCAGACCCCCCTTTAAAACTGAACGGCCCCCTAGGCTTTAAATAGTTTCTCCACAATCATAAAAAAGTCAACCCTGCTTGCCCCCCCCTAATTTGAACCATGCCCTATCATAGATAAACAAAATTAAAACAGGTAGAACTGTGTGTGTGTGTGTTTCTAATAAATTCTCACTTAAGTTTTGTACTAACTAATTTTATTAATTAATAAAAGTTAAGTTACAAAGACATTTTTCGCGTTCATCTTATGAATTCTACATAAAGCTTCTCACATTTTTGAAAAAAGCTAAGAAACCCAAATTATTTTTGACTGGTCCCCCCAGAAGGAATTTCTGGCCGCGCCACTGGCCACCTTGTACCTAGGGTCACCACACTTTTTTTTAAAAAATTAATGTTTAGTTTTAAGTATTCTTTCTCAGCTGGGTGAATGGGAACTCCAATTGCTATGTTATGAGCAATTTTTAAATCATTCAGGATAATGGTGTGGCTAGTTTTTGGTACGAATAGTTTTTCATAGGTGTAAAGTTACTTTTTGAAGCTTGGATCTATTATTATTTTTTCAATGATAAATAAATTAATTTTCTTCTTACTTTGGGCATAATTTTGTTTCTAAGTTAGAACAAAATTATATGTGACCCTATTACAATAACAAATTGTACCTAGATCCATTTTTTGAAAATATTAAAAAAGCTTTCTGTTTTAATATATTTGCTATATAATGAGTATTTAATAGTAAAATGATAAGTTAAAATGGTGAGGATGTGTGCATATCAGTTTCATTACTTAAAACAAGTTTTGAGGCTTAGTATGGTGGCTTTGAAAATAGGTGACCTTAGGTACATGGATCTCCCCTATAGACACTACCTGTTAACACTTTAGGAGCTTAATTCCAATATACAACAATGATAAGAGAGATTCGTCACATGTAATGTTACTTACTATTTAATGTACGAACCCTGGAGTTTATATCCTTTTTTAATTTCTCAAGAACATGAAATGAACAAAATGAAATGACCTCGAAATGATGAAGAATATTTTGAACTACGCTGTTGCATTAAACTCAAATAAAGCAATTCAATTTCAAACCATACGTGGTATTGAAAATATTCCCCTGAAATTTCAAAAGACATTCCACAATCTTGTGCATCAGTTACATGTCCAAGTAATTTAGTTTACTCGGGCTTTGCTTTAAAACTGTCGCATAGCTTTAAGTGCACACCCTTTTCGAATTCCGTTCAAAGATTAATTGAATTCGACCCTTGTCAGGGAGCAGCAAATCTCTTCTCCCATTATTGAAATGATAGGGGAGGAAATATTTCAGCTAATTATGCAATCCTCCTTTGGAATTTTAATATCTAAATCACTTGAAATCCCTCTGCAGCAGGTACAACTCTGAGATTTACATCTGTAATTGTAAAGATTAGTCGCGTGGGGAAAGTCAGATTCTATGTATTCGGTGATGTCACCCAACCGTAACGATTCGGGAAAGATTTCCAACTTGATGTTATCGTAGGTGTCAGTTTAAGTCCACTGTGTTGGGTTACTGGTTCAGACACAGAATTGAGGTGAAGTATCGACTTGTGGATACCCGAAATAAAATTTCTTATTGGAGAGTGCCGAATATATTCAGTAGAGGAAATATAAGGTAAAAAATTTTCATTTAATGGTACAATATTCACATTTTACTATTTACAAAAATATATCTATCCAATACCAGTTCAATTCCGTTAACGTTCCTGCCAAATATAACGTTCCTTTGAACGCCCTGTACTCAAATATCGTCAATTTTTTTTTATGATTTTTAGTGATAAACTACTTAACAGTTATTGATATGAAGACTAAACATTTTAGTCTTTTTTTAATAGCAATATTTCTACTTTTTGGTGTCGAAAATAACATGGTGGTATTTAGCGGGAACGTTTACGAAATTGAACCCCAAAACCTGTCTCTTCCTCTCTACTAACCTCTTCATTTTACTCGGTTTATTAGAAGTCACCATGTTTAAAAATATCACCCTATAATGTCTGTGTAATTTGAATCGGCGGCTCACTATAGTCATTTCACATTGCATTTCTATTGCGTTACCATGGTGACGAGCCGCCTATTCTATTTACACAGAGTACAGTCACTGCCTATTCTATTTACACAGAGTATAATCACTACCTACTTTCACTAGTCTTACACTTCCAATCCTACTTGCGTTACTCAAGCTTATACTGCAACTGATTTAAAGAACGGATTTCTAAGAAGATGTTAAGGATTCAGCAAATACCTAATTTGCTAGAAATATCTATATCTTCACACGTGTCCAAAAATGTAGGAAATTTTTTTTGCGAATAATGACACGAATATTTTTTTTGTAAATTTTAGGGTCCCCAAGCTATGTTGAAACAAACACATGAGCGCTTAAAAACTATGGTTATCACTTACCATCGGCCAATAAAAGAATCAAAAAGATAGTCCCCACAAAATGAAGACTGAGGAGGTGTCTCCAAATAACGTCTAAAAAGCATACTTTAAGGTATTCTATGCACTCAAAATCATACATAGAGATCGGGAGTATCAAATCATTTACAAATAACAAGGAAATATTTTGCTAAATGACTCTCACTTGAACGTTTTTGCTACCCTTCCGAATGGAATTCACATAATCAATGAAGCTCCTCTGCACCCCCCTTAAACTATTTTTAAGGTAATTTTATCCCGGACCACACATTTTCAATTTTAAAATCATATGGTATTGATTTCATGAATAAGGGAATGATATTATTGTCATTATCCCGAAAATAAAAGATTCCTTAATTTTTGGACTCGATTGTATATATATGTTACGGGCAAAGTGATGAATTGGGCATTATTAATAATGCCCAGAGTGGAGGCGAGCAAAATGATAAATTTCATTGATAAATTCCATTAAACTTATCACATTGCCCTCCTCCCCTTCGGGCATTATTAATAATTCCCGATTAATCACATTGAAAATACACTAACTAAATACTAAAAACACAAATACCAATTTATATTTCAGATATTTGATTATTATAATATAGTGCAGTAAAACTATTGTATTATTATTATTATTATTATTATTATTATTATTATTATTATTATTATTATTATTATTATTATTATTATTATTATTATTATTATTATTATTATTATTATTATTATTATTATTATTATTATTATTATTATTATTATTATTATTATTATTATTATTATTATTATTATTATTATTATTATTATTATTATTATTATTATTATTATTATTATTATTATTATTATTATTATTATTATTATTATTATTATTATTATTATTATTATTATTATTATTATTATGTGGTAGGCCGGTGGTCTGAGGAAAGTAATCTAAAAACACTTGCAGTAAAAACAGCTTTATTAGAAGAACTAAAACGCAACGTTGAAGATAAAACAAAGTTAAGAACACGATGATTAAAATGATGAATTTGTTGACGATGCTAAAGGCTAAAATCCACGTCTTCTCAAGCTGGCAATACACTCTCTATCGCGGCCCTCTGCCGGATAAACTTCTGTCGGCCTTCTGCCGAAAAACTCTCAGGGCGTCTGATTTGATCGGCCGTCTGCCGATCCCTTCCTCAGCGTCTCTCTCTCAAAACATCAATCGCGAAATCGCCGATGCTTCCACGAGCCGATCTTTTAAAAGCAGCTCTGCTGACGTATAGCTGACGTGACGTCACCACTCGTACCGCTGCCACTAGCCTTTAGGGTTTCTCACTTCCTACAGCTCGGCCATTCTGATGCTGCAGGCGCCCCGACTGCTCTTCTAGAAAAAGAAAAAAAACAACAAAGTCAAAGTCCTAACAAGTCCTAATTACTTTCTGGCCATGGTTTGATATGGTCTGCTGCCGTAGACGTAACACCGGGACCCTCCGAGTTCCCAACCTTTTCAACATCGTATCTGTCGTTATGCTTTACTGCTGTGATTCGATATGGTCCATGAAACTTGGGCCTCAACTTCAGTCCCGCCCCGAACTGAGTTCTTTGTATCGCTACCATGTCCCCGACTTCATATTTCCTGGGGGGTTTTCTTTTCTTGTTGAACTGCTTCCTATTTTCCTCCTGTATTTTCAAGATATTTCCCCTCGCCTCTTCCCTCATATCATCCCGTTCACTAAGAATTTGTTTGCAATACTCCTCCTGCAGAATATCTCTAATTATAACATCTTCTTTGTTCTTCATTTTAATTCCCACCATGAGCTCAAAAGGGGTGAATTTCGTACTTCTCGCCTGAGTGCTATTCATGATCTTCTGTACCTCTCCTACAAATTTATACCATTTGGTGGGGTCTTCATGGGATAATTTCGCCAACACCGGGATTATGGTCTTATGAATCCTTTCTATCTGCCCGTTGCCCCTCGGGATACCTGTTGTGATCTGGACGTGCTCTATCCCCTGAGCCTCGCAAAATTCCGTGAAATCTCGAGATGTAAACGCCGATCCCCGATCAGACACTATTCGCCTTGGATTTCCGAAAACAGTCTGTTGTAACCCCAACTTATCAAGGGCCTCCTGGGTTGTTGTAGATTTTACTGGGTAAAACCACACAAATTTCGTGAATGCATCCACCACTGTGAATATGTGTTGATACTTTTTATTTGTCGAGGGCAAAGGTCCGATGAAATCAATATGGTAAGTCCCTAATGGTGTGTCCTCCTTCGGTATAGGATTCAACAACCCCTCTCCCTTTCCGTGCTTCCTATTATACAATATGCACTTAACACAGTTACTTATCACTCTTTCTACTTTTGATTTTAATTTCGGAATAAAAAATTCTTGCCCGATCACCTGCTCTGTTTTAGCCGATGCAAGGTGTCCCTTCTCATGAATAAGTGTTATTATTATTATTATTATTATTATTATTATTATTATTATTATTATTATTATTATTATTATTATTATTATTATTATTATTATTATTATTATTATTATTATTATTATTATTATTATTATTATTATTATTATTATTATTATTATTATTATTATTATTATTATTATTATTATTATTATTATTATTATTATTATTATTATTATTATTATTATTATTATTATTATTATTATTATTATTATTATTATTATTATTATTATTATTATTATTATTATTATTATTATTATTATTATTATTATTATTATTATTATTATTATTATTATTATTATTATTATTATTATTATTATTATTATTATTATTATTATTATTATTATTATTATTATTATTATTATTATTATTATTATTATTAAAAAGATAAATGCGAATGTTTATTATAAAGTTTTAAAGATAGAGAGAGATATTTTAAGGAAAGTGTTTCAAATTCACAGTCTTTATCCTCCTTAGTTTTCTCAAAGCTATTAAATGTTTTAAAATGCTTGTAGGATTAACAGAATTAAAGGGAAAATAAACTGTGCTCTAAGCCCACTATATATCGTTAGTCTGTTAATACTTCACACAAAAGGATAATAACAACAAATTTCCCTTGGTTATCAAAATTCCTATAAACTATCTACACTCGAGACCCCCAAACAAAACTAAATTAATTCCCCAAGACGAAAGAATAAGGCTGGAGTAACTTTTCCCTTCAGAAGCTCAAGTGGATAAAAGTTTTCCCTTACGGAATATACGATTAATAAATTTCTTAATTGCTTTCTTAGATTTTCGCAAATTATCCGTCGTGAGTTAGGTTTTCCCTAAAGTGCTTTTATAGTTGTCTTTTTCGACTGCGGGAATTTTAATTCCCCCCGTTTTCTAAGGGCGTTTGCTCTAAGTAAACAGTGAAATAATGTGCCTGTGCCAGCTATTTATTCGATGTACGAGCATTTCTGGAATTTCTGATATGAGAGTATATCGGGCTGACTGGAATCATAAGTTATGACGCGAGTCGGTTTTGACTTTTAATTTCCGTAAATCAAACTAGAACGGGTGTTTTCTCTTATGCTGATGTTAATCTTTGAGGGTGTATTTCAAATTTATTGGGCTTGTTTTAACTGTTTGAAGTCTGTACTTATGAACTGTAATTAACTGGATAAAGTAGTGTTTACGAAGATGTTATGAGCAACACAATTGGTTACGAAAAATAACGATTTCATGGCATTTCAACACTTTTTGACCGATCAATGTAGTAAAATTATCTATTTAAGCTCTTTTACTTTTATTATACTTAAAATTTTCTATTCACTAATGATAATCTGATTTGTTGCAGAAACAATTTTTCAGAACTAAATGAACCTGTAAATAACACATTGCTCAAAACAATTAAAGGTAAGGGTGGTTTTGGATTCATGTCAGGAGAACGTGCTGATCAGTCCCATTCTTGCGATTTCTTCATCCTGTATTAAATAATTCAGTAAGATAGCACAATATATTCTGAAATCCTTAAAGTATATTCTTGTTTTCTCCTGTTCAAGGGATTACCAGAGGTATAGGGGTATTAACTCCATAGCCCTGAACAGCCAGAAAGGGTTCCTCAGTTAGGCTGTAAGGCAGTGGTTCCCAACTCAAATATGTCTGCGGACCACTTCACTTAAATTTGAACCTCCGCGGACCATCTCTATCCCTAACTGTATCTTCAAAATTTTAACTTTTTTCAGTGCAGTCATTCCTCATGGAGGGGTCTAAAATTTTGACTTACAATGTTCTTACAATGTTTCTAAATAAAACTTAGTAAATCAAATTCAAATAATCTATTAGGGTCCGTTCAAATATTACGTAAGCACTTTTTTGGTCATTTTTACCCCCCCCTCCCCCCTTGTCAGCAAATATAAGCAAACCTCAACCCCCCCACCATAATTACGTAAGAAACTGCCTATGTAAGTACTGTTTTTTTCCTTGAAAATTAGGTGACTCGTACAAGGAGCTGTCTTTTTTGGGTGTTACCCTAAGGGTTCAAAAATGAGTCGAAACACTACTTTTCGGGGTTACAATTTCAAAATGTTAGGGTGGTCCATCTCCAGAAAAAGTGCTTACGTCAGATTTCCTAATTCAATTTCTTGTTACATTTATTTTGGTTGAATTTTGAAATTATTTATGCAAGAAACAAGATATTTTCGAAAATGCACCATCTTACGTAAGCATCACTCATATCCCCCCTCCCCCTTGTCAGCAAAAATAAGCAAAGAGCAAACCCCCCTCCCCCCTTAGGTGCTTACGTAATATTTGAACAGCCTCTTAAACCTAAAAGAAAAATTACATTAGTTTTTTTCTAATAATTAATTAAAAAATATACCTTTTATAAAAGACCATTTAACCATTTTTATCAAGCCTTTTTATCTATTAACCCTGAAGGGTTCACACCTATACAAAAGTTACAGATTTTAAAAAACAGTATAAAATAAGATATTTTTTTTCTTTTTCATAACCGACAAATAAGGTAATATATTAATAGTAGATTTAAATTTGAAAGAAAGTTCTTAGCTTTAAATTAAACTGAGGACGAATAATATAACCAGGAATTCTGTTGATCTTAAAAAGCAAACTGGACATGCACTGACTGAGTTGTGGCAGAGGAAATCCTATATGGGAGGCTGATTTTCTCCTGAAAGAAACCGCGTCAAAAGTCAATAGTTATTTCAAAGAAGCGATTAAAATAGAAAATAATTTTATGGGTTCAAAAATTTTTGAATTTTCGGCAGTAAATTTTTCTCATGTCTTCGAACAAACCTATTTCACGTGTATCTTAGAAATTTCCTCTTTTCATACCACGATTGTCGCTTTGCTTCGTATCAAACCAAGTAGAAGTCCGATCATTCGATTCTTTATTAACCCCACCCCGACGCCTCTCAATTTTAATTAATATGATGCAATACTTTTCCACATCATCACATTTCGTTTCTACTCTGTAATAATAAACTTCTGTTGAATAAAACTGTGCAAAATTGTAGAAATGAAAAAATTATTCACAGGAGAGAAAGAGAACATAACGTTTTTTATTTATGATCCGTATGATTTTTTTACTTATGTATTTGAATCTGTAGTGTTTTTACTATTTTCTAGAATGTGTGATTAGGAAAACTATTTTTTAAAATTTTCCACACATTTTTGGGATACGTTATTTAAATATCTTCTCCGGACCACCTCGGAAGGCCTCACGGACCACCAGTGGTCCGCGGACCACCTGTTGGGAACCACTGCTGTAAGGGATATTCATTCCATAGATAATGATGCTGCTCTTTACCATCGTTAAAATCTTCTAATTGACACCCTCATGCCTAAAAATTTGGTTTTTTGTGTTCCTTGTACCCTCCAGACTAAAATGAACTGATAAACGAGGCGAATCAGATTTGAAGATGTGGAGTGATGGTATAGAGCAGCATCTCTATTTCCTTCATACTTTATTAATTTAAGAACTTTTAGTGACATTTGCTAGACAAACATTGGCCGCTTAGTCCTCTTTTTCCTTTTGCCTAGTTTCTAAAGTTTACTTTCGATGCATTTCTTTTGATGTGTGGGGTTCATATATCATAGTTGCCACAAAAATACTCAAAAACTCATTTATTTTATTCAATGATTTCTTTTCTTCATAAAAATGCACCCAGTATTGAATTTAAATTTACAATTAAGTTCGCTTCTCTCTTGTTTCAAACTCATCTTGACAATTCTGAAAATATCTTAAACCTAAAAGCAAATGCACCACCAACCCGCGCACATACCACCTTTTCTGCCAGTGGATCGGCAAAAATGTCCGCATTCGACTAGAGCCAGAATCCAGTTTTTGAATAGTCCAGGGGAACATGGGCCACGCGAAGGTGGTGAATGGTCTGAAAGAAAAAAAACAGCTTATAGATTTCTCACGAAATAATTCTTAAATTATTTCTGTGTTTCTCATCCACAAATACTAGAACCGTTTTAGTTTTTTATCAGCAGTATATTAACATTTCCGTTGTACCCCGTTTGCATTTCGTCTAGCACTAGAAGCTCCGGGGCGGTCATTTTGACCGTTTTGCATTTTTAAAACGCGGTCTCTTCTAAAATATTTGAGTTACGCACTTCTACTTTCGTGACTTTTCCTAACTTATACTGCTATTATTGCTGTAAAAATAAGATTTAGTTTGCAAAACGGGTTCTTGAGATATTAAAAGAACTACCTAGAACCCTCAAAAACAGTCATTTTGACCGCTGAGTATTTTACGTTCTTATTTCTACTTTATCCCTTAAATTTTATTATCTTTCGGTTCTACGAGGTTCCTAAGAGGGTTCCTCCACAAAATCAAAAATATTTTATTGTTTTAACAGCAGAAAATCATAAAATACATTTTTATCCTGTTACATATCCCTTTGCTAAGTTCTTTATATTTCCCAGGACTGTTTCATCGTTTTGAATGAAAGATTTATTATTTCCTTTTTCGAAGGGCAAAAGCATTCAATGCTAAACTAGTTTATTAAGTTTCACAAGATTTTTTACTGTGGGAAATATAGATAGATGCCTAATATCTGTCAAGATACATCTTTTTATAGTAAGTAAATACTTAATTCATTGCAACCCATTTGGATTAAGTTTTGAAAAGTTAACAGTGTTATAAGGGATCTTGGAAACATACCAATTCGTAAAAAAAATTTTTATGCCATATTATGTCGTTGATAAAATGGCTAGGATATGCACAGTAATTGCGGGGTCGGGATGAAAGAAGGTAAGAAATTTTTGTATTTAAGTGTAGTTACACTGTACATTTATATTGTTTATCAAAAGAAAATTAGTAAAATAATTTGTAAACAACAATTTTTGTTTTAAATAAAAGAAAATTAGGGGATCTAAGGTCTATCAATTCTCCTTATTTAACATGCGTTAGTGACGTCATAAAGACGTCACCAGGTTCAGAAAGCAAAGTATTGACAGTACCAAGTTACTGATATATGCAACAATTATTAAAAGTATGCGTTTGGTAAATATTCTTGAACTTTTACAAAGGTTATTAGATGTATGTAAAATTGGTTTAAAATTCTCGTTTTTGTAATTTACAGTCAAAAAACGATATTAAAGATATAAAAATGCTTTTGAATATTGTATAACTGGTGCTATTAACGGTATCTACAAGCATAACATGCAATTTTTAGCTCTTAAGTGTATTTTCACTAAGAAAAACCTAGCGGTCAAAATGACTGTTTATGAGGGTTCTAGGTATGCGGCACTTACCGGAGCTTCTAGTGCTAGAGGGCCCTTACCGGATCGCACTTAACTGGATAGGACCTTTTCTTAAAACGGCTTTCGCACTGATAAGGGGCGATATTACTGTGCGTAAATATCTAACCGCAAGATTTGTAAAATTCTTAATACTTAATTTGTTTACGTTACGGGAAATGTGATAAATTGGGCATTATTAATAACGTCCGAAGTGGAGGAGGGCAATGTGATATATTCAATGGCATTTATCAATGAAATTTATCACTTTGCCCCCCTCCCTTTCGGGCATTATTAATAATGCCCGATTTATAAGATTGTCCGTAACATAAACTCTATAACTTAAAACTAATGAATATAATCACCCACTTTTTAAAAAATACAAGTAAAAATACATAAAAGATTAATAATTTACAGAAGATTTTTAGAAAACTAATTCTGAATATCAAATAAAAACAAAACAAGCTGAATGGATTGTAGTTGGATAAATTGGATCATATCAAGGTAAATAAACTATTTTATTTTATTAAATTAAATTAATCAGTTTTTAGTACATTGTTTTCCATATTTTTATGCACTTTAATTTCACAACTGGATATTTTTTGCCTTAAAAATCTAAAATGTTTTGATACAATGGGTATTAAAGATTGACAAAGCTGAACAGCTAAATAAATTTTATCAATAACAAGAATGTTCCGAAAAGTTCTAATTATTGGATTTTCAAGTTTTAATATTTTGTTTTCTGTGTAACAGCAGCTCTTTTTCATTAAATTTATACTAATTACTAATTAGATTGAAGTACACCGTTTTACATTTCACGGTTCGTATTTTTGACCGGCTTTTATTGTGTTAAATTGTTGTACTAATTCAAAACACTCATAACCTATATACAGGGTGGTCCTTAATTCATGGTAAAAACTTCTAGGGGTGTTAGAGTACACCTAGACGAACAAGAATTGGTATAGGAAGGGGGGTCGCAGTTACACCGTTAAAGAGCTAGGTCCTAATGTAGTGCGAGAGCGTTACAAAAGGACGTTTTGCCAAGGCCCGTTTAACGAAAAAAAACATAATGAAATGAAAAAATTTATTGCATGAGGTACAGCAGTATCCGTATTACTTACATCATAAATTTGATAGAAATTGGACCACTTTCTAAACCGTGGGGTGAGTTTTAAAACGTGCTCTTAGTCAAACAATGGAGTTCCATTAATGGTATTTAGAAAAATGATGATAGGGGAAGGAATTTTCAATGATCAAACAGTTTCAATGATCCATTAGGGTGGTTACAAAAAATCAACTTTCGAAATTTTTAGGTCTTACCCCCCTAAAATGTGCCAATAGGCTAAAAAATGAGATCGGCCAAGTTTCAGCTCAATCCGATAATATTAACCCGTGCCTCATCGAGGTCAAAGTTCAGAAAAAAAGCGATTTTTTAACAATTTTCGTAGTTTTTGCCCCATAAAACTGGAACCGTTTATCCCAAAAATCTGGTTCGGGTGTCATTTGATAGGGAATTTTCTACTCTTTAACTCTGATGTTACGGAATTTTATTTGCTAAAACGGATGGGGCGCTATTTAGCATTTTCATAGTGAAGGTCCGTGAAAAAGCGACTTGATTGCTAGAAACCTAGAATATTACAATGTCACAAAAAACTTTATCCTCAGGGCTTTTTCTATTACTTTTGGTCCCAATAGATAGTAAATCAGTTTTTAAACCCCCTAAGTGAATTGTAGGGTATAATTTCAAACCCCCTAGTGTTTGAAAAAAAAGGAGAAATATATATATTTTTTAAACAAGCATTTTGGGACTGATAATGTGATAAAGTTGGTCCAAATACATTATTAAGAGCTTAATTAGATAGAATACCGATGGTATAGGGCCTTAACCTTTCTCTATAACCCCTATAACCTAAGCGAAAGAAGCGCGACTGCGAGGTTTTGCTAAACAAAGGCTTTAATACTCATTAAAGTGATAAACAGAGCTAAATTACAAATTTTTCCCAAAAACCTCTAGAGAGATGTCATTTGGTGTCAGAAATGATGTTTGAGATTATATATGTGGGTAAAATTATAATAATAGCGTCCTTCCGAGTCTAAATGTTAAAAAAATCCTATTTCTACCAAAGTTACATGTTTTCAGCTATATAAGTGATCTTTGAAAAATGTATAAATTGATTTATTTTAATGTACCTCGAAATTCATTTGCCTATCATTCAAGGAAAACTACTTTCTTGAAAAGTAGAATAATGTTTCAATATATGTTTGATCTATAATCTATAATTACTTAATATTTTGTTCTTTATTCGTCAATTTTTTTTACACCTGTGTGAAAGGAGACAAATATCATGTAAGAAAATGAAATATTAAAAAACACTTTCAATTTCACAGTTAATGTTTCTATGTTTTTCATAATTAATTTTTCTAAGAAACCATAAACATGATTTCTCAGAAAAATACTGAGACACTCCAACAGTATATTCTCTGAAGTTTTCACTGGATTTTTTATAAGGGCAACCAAGTTACTGTCCTAAACCTAAAGATAGATAAACTCAATTTAAAGAAAATCATGATAAGTATCCAAAAACTTTTAAGACTATTTTTAAAAAATTACTTGGTAAAATTTTCGTTTTTCTCACCACGTGCAATACACAGAAAGAAAATTTTTGAAATCATTTGCTATAGCATACCTTTCAAAAAAGTTTATTTTCTTTGAATGATAGGCAACTGAATAATGTGTTTTTTTTTTTAAATAAATAAATTTATACATTTTTCTAAGATCACTTTTAGCTGAAAACAAGTAACTTAGGTAGAAATAGTATTTATGTATTATTTAGAGTCGGAAGGACGCTATTATTATAATTTTACCCACATATATAATCTCAAACATCATTTCTGACACCAAATGACATCTCTCTAGAGGTTTTTGGGAAAAATTTGTAATTTAGCTCTGTTTATCACTTTAATGGGTATTAAAGCCTTTGTTTAGCAAAACCTCGCAGTTGCGCTTCTTTCGCTTAGGTTATAGGGGTTATAGGGAAAGGTTAAGGCCCTATACCATCGGTATTCTATCTAATTAAGCTCTTAATAATGTATTTGGACCAACTTTATCACATTATCAGTCCCAAAATGCTTGTTTAAAAAATATATATTTCTCCTTTTTTTCAAACACTAGGGGGTTTGAAATTATACCCTACAATTCACTTAGGGGGTTTAAAAACTGATTTACTATCTATTGGGACCAAAAGTAATAGAAAAAGCCCAGAGGATAAAGTTTTTTGTGACATTGTAATATTCTAGGTTTCTAGCAATCAAGTCGCTTTTTCACGGACCTTCACTATGAAAATGCTAAATAGCGCCCCATCCGTTTTAGCAAATAAAATTCCGTAACATCAGAGTTAAAGAGTAGGAAATTCCCTATCAAATGACACCCTAACCAAATTTCTGGGATAAACGGTTTCAGTTTTATGGGGCGAAAACTACGATTTTTTGTTAAAAATCGCGGTTTTTCTGAACTTTGACCTCGATGAGGCACGGGTTAATAATATCGGATTGAGCTGAAACTTGGCCAATCTCATTTTTTAGCCTATTGGCACATTTTAGGGGGGTAAGACCCAAAAAAAGTTGAAAAAAAATTTTCCCCTTGTAACTTGTGACCACCCTAATGATCCATGTTACGATCATTGAAAATTCCTTCCCCGATCATCATTTTTCTAAATACCATTAAGGAATGTGATTCTTTCACTAAAAGATTAATATTGCACTTTTGAAACTAACTCCGTGGTTTAGAAAGTGGTTCAATTTCTATCAAATTTATGATGTAAGTAGTACGGATACTGCTATACCTCATGCAATAAATTTTTTCATTTCATTATGTTTTTTTCGTTAAACGGGCCTTGGCAAAACGTCCTTTTGTAACGCTCTCGCACTACATTAGGACCTAGCTCTTTAACGGTGTAACTGCGACCCCCCTTCCTATACCAATTCTTGTTCGTCTAGGTGTACTCTAACACCCCTAGAAGTTTGTACCATGAATTAAGGACCACCCTGTATACAGGGTGATTCTGAAATGGACCGCCAAACTTTGAGGGGTGATAGTACTCATCAAGACGAACAAGAATTGATGTGGAAAGGGGGGTCGCAGTTACACCGTTAAAGAGCTAGGTCCTAATGTAGTGCGAGAGCGTTACAAAAGGACGTTTTGCCAAGGCCCGTTTAACGAAAAAAAACATAATGAAATGAAAAAATTTATTGCATGAGGTACAGCAGTATCCGTACTACTTACATCATAAATTTGATAGAAATTGAACCACTTTCTAAACCGCGGAGTTAGTTTCAAAAGTGCAATATTAATCTTTTAGTCAAAGAATCACATTCCTTAATGGTATTTAGAAAAATGATGATCGGGGAAGGAATTTTCAATGATCGTAACATGGATCATTGAAACTGTTTGATCATTGAAAATTCCTTCCCCGATCATCATTTTTCTAAATACCATCAATGGAACTCCATTGTTTGACTGAGAGCACGTTTTAAAACTCACCCCACGGTTTAGAAAGTGGTCCAATTTCTATCAAATTTATGATGTAAGTAATACGGATACTGCTGTACCTCATGCAATAAATTTTTTCAGTTCATTATGTTTTTTTTCGTTAAACGGGCCTTGGCAAAACGTCCTTTTGTAACGCTCTCGCACTACATTAGGACCTAGCTCTTTAACGGTGTAACTGCGACCCCCCTTTCTATACCAATTCTTGTTCGTCTTGATGAGTACTATCACCCCTCAAAGTTTGGCGGTCCATTTCAGAATCACCCTGTATGTTCGTAATTGTATCCATTGTAAACTTTTCAAAAGCTCCTTCGGCGTTTATTTAAAAAAATCACCGAAGATAAGCAATTTCGCATTTTGTTAAATAATGTGCATTGTGCACCGCCATTTTAGTTATAAAAAGTGCACTTTAGATTGTTAAAATCGCACTTTAGTAGGGGACGCTTTTGGCTTCACTAACTGTTTCACTTCACTTCACTGTTTCCCATGCCAACATGGGGCGGAGTGAAATTAAAGGGTCCCTTACTCTGGCAGTGCGAACAGGGTATTGGGGATTTGTTCAAACAGTTATGTAAATAACATTGGAGTACAATGTTATACAAATTATGAGCATTTTTTACTAGGGCTAAAAAAATAAGGCAAGTACTTATATTTTCAAAACTGAAAGTTGACGTGAGATTTTAATTGACTCCCCTTTCCCTCTGAGGAAAATTGGGGAGATTTTGAGAAAACCTCTCTCCCCTTTTCGACCACACGTAATTTATGGATGTCCTCTGACCACTAGGCCCCCACGGCTTTTAATTCTACTCTCATAAAATAACTGGTAGATCAATTAAAAGTTTTCATTTATGAAAAAAAATATTATACTTTCAAGTTAATGACATACTAATCGTGCGATCAAGAAAAATCTCAATTGTTCAAATACTTCAACAGCAGTGTTAGGTAACCAAATGCTTACTTTACTTCCACAACAACAAACTATTTCCGATTGAATAAACTAACTTCATTAAACCCTCCCTTTTCATTAAAAGAGCAAGCTCACAGAACATTAACTAACAACAACTGTTACCCAAAAACTTAACTAAGTAACAAAACCCCCTCTTATTCTAAAAACGCGCCGGTGCGTGAACCGGCGATATTTACGCGAGGCGAAAAACCTTCCATAAAAGCTAGAGAGAGAGAGAAAAACACATCAAAATAAGGAGAATCGACCCCCCTAAGTGCAAAACTCTGTCAGATGGCGGAACGGTAATCAGAGGAGTACAATAGAAAGCGGGAATGGAATAAAGAGTAGTAAAAGATAATTGTAAATTGAAAAAACACCGGGGGAACATAAAACGAGAATTGGAAAACGGTGAAGTTTAATGAACCGGAAGAAAAAGTTAATTATTTTTTTTAATATTTCGTGAACACGCAATATTCTCTGAAAGGAGTTTTATGGGGGATCGTGCAATGAACGATAAGTTCTCTTGTGCCTTCAGGGCACGACTGATTAAAGTTCTTTACCTAATGTTGGTCATTCTTTGGGGTTAGAGCGTCTAGTGAAGAATAAATGATAAATTGCTAATGGAAAAATGTTTGAAGCATTCCTGTGATCTTTGTTTCTCTCTTTGTGGTTGAATCTATCGTTAATGTTCAGTGAACCAAAAGTATGTTTACTTAGAAAAAAAATTCCCTGTGGGTGTTTAAATGAGAGGACTCAAACTACATATACGGCTTTGTTGGCTATTTCCTGAAAGAAAAATCTATTCATAGACACTTACCGACTTTACTAACCTGTAACATTAGGGTGGTTTTTTTTAAACGAAAGTTCGAATTTTTTTCGGGGCACCCCCTCAAAAGGTGCCATTTGATATAAAACTAATATTCTGAGAGTTACAGCTCAAAAAAATAATATTTAGACCCCGGCCCCGAGCGTCAAAGTTTCAATAAAACTCTAAATTTTGCACGTTTTTAGCTATAAAATCCGAACTAATGGTTGTAAAAATACAAAGTGGGTCTCATTTTGTAGATAATTTATTTAGCTTCAACTTTTATAATTGAAACTTATTTGTGAAGTTTACAGATCATAAGATACGAGGGGTTTCATTAACTCCCCACGCAATATCTTTTTTTTAAGAAGTGCCAGGAAATTTCTTTAAATTTATCAGCTACCGTAAAATGGTTCAATAACATATAAATAATAGTTTTAGACAACATAGGTACAAAATTTAATATATTAAAGAGCAAAAAAATTTTTTTCTTACATACCTGTTATTTTTTTCACAATCGTAAAACAATTCAAATAAAATATATAAAATATTTTTTCAACTACTTATTAAATGAATAAAATGTGTAAAAGTTGATAAACAAGCAAAAAATACAAATTAATATTACTTTTAGTTTTTTCTAAAATATACAAATTTTATTATCATCGCTTTGATAGTATTTTTCATAAGATCTCCCTATTTTAGAAGTAGTTTTGAGAGCAGTATTCGACACGACCCCTATCTGAAGTTCTTAAATGTAAATTGAACAGATGTAATTAAAATTGTACAAAGTTCGAGTTGATGATAAAGAAGTCAATTCAAAACTAATTATCATTAAAAATATTGGAAGTTTCATTTCTATGCAGTAGGAAAAATTCAGAATATCTTCTAAGAAAGGAATCTTGCAAGTGCTTGGTATTTATAAGGCTTGATACATCAAACATCCCTAGATACCATTGTATCATGCTAGATGTAATGCAAAGCTCCAATATTGCGTGAAAAATTTTCCTTTTTAAATACAATGAGGAAGTTGCATGATTTTTTTTTATTTTTTTAATCGATTCCTCTTTCAAAAATAAGCAACTACCCAAAATTTGAGGCCGATCGAGAAATTTTTTGATTGTCAAAAAAATTAACAAAAATCCCCTTTTTAAAAGCGCGCGAAAACGCCAAGAGTTTGGATGTGACGTCATCTTATACTAAACATTGTTGTAAAGCAATGGAGTTGATGGTATTATTGTTGACGTCATCTTATAGTTTAAACAATAAACGTTTTCAGTCACGTGTTTTTTTCTCGACTTTTAAATTAAAATATTTAATTACCTGTACATTTTTTTGAAAAACTGACTATAGTCTGTGTAATTAGAATCGGCGGTTGAAATGTCACGTGGTTTCCCCAGTCTCCTCACCCCTTCCCATCGCGTTTCCATGGTTTCCACCAGTCTTACTTTTTTCCCACTGCACGCTAAGCTGGAAGGTTGCCAAGCGAATTTCTTCCTTTTTTTCGAATTAGCGAGAAAAGAAGAACTCGCGAGATATTTTGGCGACTGTTTTTTATTTAAGTATCTCGGAAACATCTTACTTACATCACGATGATTTTTGAGGTGTTGAATATGAGTTTCACATACTTAATTTTTTTTAAGATATTTTCGTTTTTAAATATTGTGTAGATATATTTTTTTCTTTAAAAATTATGCAAAAATATATGCAAATCTTGAGGTATAATTAAAAGTATAAGGTACATACTTTAATTTAATTTCTATATTAAACATATTTTGATACTTTTTTCTTGAATAAAGTTTATATAATTTTACTATCAATAATTGTATATTAATTAACTATCACAAATCTATAACTTGAAGCCACATAATATATTAGTTATATTTGCAAAAAAAAATCTAAATTTTAAAACAAAAAGTATTCTCATGATAGGGAAAATATTTTATTCTTTTATACAAAAATAGGATCTTAAAGTTATAAGGTTTATGAAAATGAAAGCAAGAGATCAAATTTAACAATTTGTATCTAAATTGCATGTTTTAAAATCGTCACCTTAATATTAAACCCCACCACTCCTTTCTGCAACTTTGGGGGTCCCGATCACTGGCCACTTACGACCAGACAACAATTGAAACCCCTACCTATAATAAATCCACCTATCAATTACCACTAATTCAAATAATAATAATATTTCTTCAGATCGTTGGAGAAGCTCATTTGATTGGTTTGGATCTTTTTCAACTTCATGATGTCACGCTTAATTAATTAAATGAGCTATTCCACTTTTAATTAAAAATATTCCCGAAACACACCGGAAGACAGTGGTTTTTGATTCTAAGATGTAAAACGATCATTGCGTACGAGCCCTGAGAATTTTCTTCCACCCCTTGGGCCACTTTACAGCATCCTCTTGAAGTCTTAAATAATCTTAAGTACAGCAATTAATTTAATTCTCTTGTGAAATTCATCGCGATCAAATGATTAATTGTTATCCACAATTTAAGTTAATTGCGATTGAAAATTCAATCGCCGGTGACATTTAGCTTCAATTTCCATTAAAAACAATCGTGATTACTTTCAGCCGCAATTGATTTTAATTGTGGATGCCCAACTCTGCAACACTGCTTGCCCACCTGATGAAATGCATGAGTAAACTTACCCGCCAACTTTAAGTTGGCGACCGAAAATTTCAGGTCCTGCCTTAACTGGTGTACAAAAATAAAGCAGAACGGCTCACATTTTCTCCTTCGTTACCAAGGCAACCAACTTCAACTGATGACGTCCACCCGCCTATTTTATTTACACAGACTATAGATATTTCATTTTACCATACAAAAAACCATACGGAACACTTGTTTGTTTTTGAAAATCTGACACATGCAACTTCCTTATTGTATGTAGCCCTTAAAAAAGGTAGCTGTAATCAGAAGTATCTGTGGTGTTCTACTGATATGTCAAGGGGGTTGGTCGGGGACCCTCCACCCCCCTTCCCCCCCAAAAAATCAGACTAGGTGTCCAAAACAATCATGCTACATGCTAGATGTACTACAAAAGCCCTCTGTTGTATGAAAATTCCAGTCAGTATTTCAAATAGCTTTATCAGACCTTTAAAAGTAGAATAGAAATATTAAATCTTTTGAAAAAGTTCATTGTAAATAAAAATGAAGTGATGAAACTGTCGATTTCGTTGCTGAAAAGATAATTAGACACTTAAATTAACTCTCACTGTTATTATTCTACTTTCACATAGTCTTCAGCTAGTTTTATAGTTCCTCCTCATAACACAAAAGCATGTTACCTTTAATTTATTTTCAAAGCTTTCTGATAATTCAGTCTCGGGTTTAAGTACCACAAACTATTAAAAAAATAATAATGCTATTTTTGATATTTCTGCATTTTTTTCGTAACTAACTACAGTTTTTATAAATTTAAGTTCTTGATATGCAATTAATGTTGCATCTAGCTCAGAAAACCAAACTGTAATGAAGGTGTGTAGTAGAATACCACAGATAATTCTGATTACAGCTACCTTTTTTAAGGGCTACAAGCTACATACAATTGTATTTAAAAAGGAAAATTTTTCACGCAATATTGGAGTTTTGCATTACATCTAGCATGATAGAATGGTACCTAGGGATGTTTGATGTATCAAGCCTTATAAATACCAAGCACTTAGAAGATATTCTGAATTTTTCCTACTGCATAGAAATGAAACTTCCAATATTTTTAATGATAATTAGTTTTGAATTGACTTCTTTATCATCAACTCGAACTTTGTACAATTTTAATTACATCTGTTCAATTTAAATTTAAGAACTTCAGATAGGGGTCGTGTCGAATACTGCTCACAAAACTACTTCTAAAATAGGGAGATCTTATGAAAAATACTATCAAAGCGATGAAAATAAAATTTCTATATTTTAGAAAAAACTAAAAGTAATATTAATTTGTATTTTTTGCTTGTTTATCAACTTTTACATATTTTATTAATTTAATAAGTAGTTGAAAAAATATTTTATATATTTTATTTGAATTGTTTTACGATTTTGAAAAAAATAACAGGTATGTACGAAAAAAAAATTTTTGCTATTTAATATATTAAATTTTGTACCTATGTTGTCTAAAACTATTATTTATATGTTATTAAACCATTTTACGGTAGCTGATAAATTTAAAGAAATTTCCTGGCACTTCTTAAAAAATAGATATTGCGTGGGGAGTTAATGAAACCCCTCGTATCTTATGATATGTAAGCTTCACAAATAAGTTTCAATTATAAAAGTTGAAGCTAAATAAATTATCTACAAAATGAGACCCACTTTGTATTTTTACAACCATTAGTTCGGATTTTATAGCTAAAAACGTGCAAAATTTAGAGTTTTTTTGAAACTTTGACGCTCGGGGGCGGGGTCTAAATATTATTTTTTTGAGCTGTAACTCTTAGAATATTAGTTTTATATCAAATGGCACCTTTTGAGGGGGTGCCCCGAAAAAAATTCGAACTTTCGTTTAAAAAAAACCACCCTACTGTAACATATTTCAAACTAAATTAGTTTTAGCAAATAAAACTTATTTGTACTCTTCCATATTCACCGGTAACTTAACCGGCAGTCAAACTTCTGATTGGCAGTTAAAGAAGGTAAACTATAGTTATCTTCTAATCAAAGGTTAGAATACCGGTTAAACGCCGGTCAAGTTTCCTGTGAATACGGCTGTTCTGTATCTATAGCTTTTTGCTGGAATACATCTAACAATTAAAACATTACGGGGGCTGGATAAATCCAAATACAAAGACACTTTTTTTTTCAAATTTAAGCAGTCTAAGGTGCACTCTAAAGGTGAACTGAAACTTCAAAGTTGACTAAATAAAGGAAAGGGAAAAGAATTGGAGAGTGAAGATTTTTTGTGACCCCTTAACTGTATAAAACTTATAGCGAATATTTTTTAAGTCAGAGTTTCTCAAACTGTGGGTCGCGACCTACTGGTGGGTCGCCAGTCAGTTGTTGGTGGGTCGCGATAATATTTTGAATTTTTCTGAATTATAGTATATTTTTTATAATTTTTACAGATAGGTATGCTATTGACTTTTGAAATTTATCAAATTACCAAAAATAGTAAAAAGAATAAAAATAATAGCAATAAGAAAAATACCCTACTTAGTGTAATGCAAAAGACAATTCATCACACATTAATGTGCTTAATTGTGTCACATTAATGTGCTTATAATGCAAACTAGTTGGTTATTCAAATAATATTTGATTATAAACGTAGGACCTCCCCATCCCATTCACGGTGGGGAGCAATGCAAATTTTAAGAATTTTTTTTAGAAAATAATACAACTGCAATTTTTCCTAAATTACTAAAAAACAAGTTTAAACCCAGTTTTCAAGGGTCAAACTAAAAAATATTCTCTGGGGGAGGACCCCCAGACCCCCTTTTTACTGTGAGAATCATTGTTCACTCATAATTAAACTATTTCATTCACTCAAATACTTTACATTTTATAAAAATTTAATTTTTCTTATAATACGTGCATGTAATTTATCCTAAGGGGCCATTCATTAATTACGTAAGGGTCCCGAGGGGGAGGGGGGGTTGGAAAAATCTCTACATACCCTTACTTGGGGGGTGGGGGGGGTCAAACCAATTCTTACGTAAGATTTTCCTAATTAATATAAAGAAATTCCAATTATTCTAATCAAGAGATAATAATATAATATTAATATGTAGTTGACAGCAAGAGTATTACTTATCTGTTAAAAAATAAAAATCTTTGATTTACGTCAAACGGAGAGTTTTCTAACATTTTATTGTTTTGAAAAACATAATGGAATCTTACGTAAGAATAGGGGGGGAGGGGTTTGAAAAATCTTACGTACCCTTACATGGGGGGAGGGGGGGTCAAAAATTGCCAAAATCATCCTTATGTAATTAATGAATGGCCCCTAACGAAATAGTTGGTGACCCAACCCCCTCCCCACCCTCGAAGTTAAAATCCTTCTCTTGGGGGCATGAAAAAATTAACTGAAGATGAGGTGGGTTGTGTTGGATTTCGTTTCTAAAAAGTGGGTCGCGATGTTCAAAAGTTTGAGAACCCCTGTTTTAAGTTATTAAATTGAAAGAATCGTAATGATTATTTCATGAATTCATGGTTATTTTTCTCATGAAATTTAAACTCTTTAAATTTGAAGAGAGAAATCCATATATTGTTTAGGTGGTGAAAAAGTGAAAATTATCATTATCATAAATATTCTGATAATTTATTAATTTATAACTGGCATTAAATGGATAAAATACTGCGATGATGTCATGGCGCCATCTGCTAGACAGTGAGAAATTGAATTTAATCGAAGTAAATTTAAAACTGATGGGAAAATTCAGTTATCCATTATGTAAACACATGTGTATCCTTCCTCGCATTCCAGAAAAGGCACACGTAAAGGATCTCTATCATTAATATTTTTCAGGTTATTTTTTTAATCAGAAAACAAACCTTTAATAAATAATATCTAAAATAGCATAATAGATTCTTCCCTTATTTTTACCCCCCCCCCCACGCTCATTTCTAAAACTATGTATGTTAAAAGTAATAATTCATGTATTACATTATTATTAAATCGTGCATTTAACTTAAACTCTCCACTATTTTCTCCTGAATAACCTTACATTCATTCAAGAAAATCAACCGGTTGCTTAACATTAATAAAATGAGCTTAACCTTTCTCATTTTAAGTGGGGGGCCGTTCAAATATTACGTAAGCACCTAAGGGGGGGAGGGGGTTTGCTCTTTGCTTATTTTTCCTGACTAGGGGGAGGGGGGATACGAAAGATGCTTACGTAAGATACTGAATTTTCGAAAATATCTTGTTTCTTGCATAAATAATTTCAAAACTCAACCAAAAATAAATTTAACAAAAAATTGAAGTAGGAAATTTGACGTAAGCACTTTTTTCTGGGGACCCCCCAAACATTCTGAAATTTTAACCCCGAAGTGTTTCGACTCATTTTTGAACCCTTAAAAAGGACAGCTCCTTGAATAAGTCACCTAATTTTCAAGGAGAAAAAAAAACAGTACTTACTAAAAGGGATGTCAAAATTTTTTTTTGGGGGGGGGTCCGGCAGTTTCTTACGTAATTATGGTGGGGGGGTTGGAGGTTTGCTTATCTTTGCTGACAAGGGGGGAGGGGGGTTAAAATGACCAAAAAAGTGCTTACGTAATATTTGAACGGCCCCTGGCCTACAAACTGTCCCATAGCGATTTTCTTTCACCATGTTTTCATCACAGAGTATGGAGCGTAACATAGGTCCACCTCTCCATCTTAATGGAAAATTTTAACCTTCCTACCCCTTTGGGGTCTTTTTCGACCCCAGACGCACTTTGACGCTTGATATCTCCCATGCATTTTTGTTTTGACAATTTCCGATGCTACTATTCCTTAATTACGCAAAGTTTTACAATGGGTAAAAATTTTGGAGTTATTATTCCATTTTTAAGTGTCTTGGGAGAAATAGTCACATATTCCCCCTCTGGGGTCTTCTGAGACCCCAGCCATGAATGGCGGTAAAACAGTATCAAATAAAGTTTAGTATTTTATTTTTTGTTGTATTATAGATAAAAAAAGGTTTGCATGTTTGTTTAGAACGTTTGGAGAAATATTAGAAAGATATTTTCGTAGAAATTGTCATTTTTTTTACAAAAAGAAGATTGCGGCTAAATACATTGAATCACTCGCTATTTCTTAAATTTTTTATTCACATTCTAAGAAAAATAAGCTATTTATAGAAATCTTTTGAGTATCTAACAGTTGCAGCAAAAAAAACTCAGACAACTGTCGCCATTACTTCCTGTTGAACACATTCTTTACAAAAACAATATAAATTCATAGTTGATTGTAAATAGGTTTTTATATTCAGTCTTCTTTGAAAAATAAGAATGCTTTCAAATATTTATGAGTGTTTACGGAAGTCCAGAATGTGATTTCGAAGAATTATCAAGAAAAAAAACCAATTTTATGTTAAAACTTACATAAGCAAGCGAGATACTGATTTCACTAAGAAATCTGAACCGATCATTTTTTTTGTATTATTTCAATTTTAAAAAGAAGAATCCTAACTTTACATGTTTCATAATACTAAATAAATTAATCTGGGGTGACAGGTAGCTGATAATGCAGAATAGAGAATCTATGCAGCTTCATAAATCGTTTAAAATAAACTACTAAATTCTACCCGTGCAAGACCGGGTATATCAACTAGTATGCTTTAAACAGTGTGATTATAAATATTTTAAGTAAAACAACTTCAATGTAGTTCATTTCTGTAATTTAATTCTTGTTTGAAGGTCCAGATGTTATAAAAAACGTGTATCAAAAGAAACCCAATTAAGCCGTAATAAGACGAAAAAAATGAGAAAAATACCAAAAAAATTGGATAAATTATTCTGAAGCATCTTTCTAGAAATAAAAAATGACAATTTTTCTCCATTTAAGGAATTTTTAACCTTTATTAGAGTCATAGGCATGTTTTACGCATGGGGTCCTCAGAGACCCCACGAGGGGAATATGTGACTATTTTTTCAAGAGGGTAGGAAGGTTAAAGCATTGATTTTCCCATAGACACTTCGGGTACTTCGGACCGCCTCCTATAGCGCCTCTAGCTCCACCTCACTCCTGAAACTAACCTACCACTAACCACTGAAAATCGGCAGTGGAGGGAAAAGAGCAGCACCGATGAAATTAAAATGCAAATCCTCATAGAAGTTCCATATCCAATCAAGAATCACTTTCGCATCTTCTGATTGGCTGCTACTAAAGTAAACTGAATTATAATCTGCGAGCTTGAATTAAATTTAAAGTACCTAAAGAGGAAAACTGTTACTTGGACCATCTGTTAGCTCTTTACTCTGTGGTTTTAATTTATTTTTGGTTTTGGTATAGGATAGGGACTTTTGCTTGACTAATATTGGCCGTTTGATCCTCTTCTTCCTTTGCCTAATTTCTGAGGTTTCTATGGATTGCTTAAGATGTCATTTATTTTAATGTATGATTCATAATAGCCATATAAATACACATAAACTGATTTGTTTTATTCAATGTGTAATAATATAGCTCCAGACTTGACAATCTTAAGAACTTTATTAATAACAATCCAGGTGTAAGAGAAAGATCTAAACATAAGAACACAGCAGCACAATATTTAAAAACTACTGAACGGCAATTGTTACAGTTAACTCGTTATCATAGTTTAGTTTATCTAATTACAGATTCACTAGTACAGATTCACTAGTGTTTCAGCCATCATATATTACATCCCCCTTTTTAAATAAATTATCTTAACTAACATTAATCTATATGAGTACATTATTAAACACATTAACCCAAACCAGTAAAACCCAATAAAATATTTAAAACTAAAATTTCGAATAGTTAAGTCTATCAGGTTTCTTAACAGTCCTTCCACTTCGAGTCTTCAGAACATGCGAGTCTCCTTTGATCGCACCAAGGTCATCAGGCACTGTTGAACTCTGGACCTCGGTAGACATCGGTGTACTGCTATCAGGAACAATCAGAATTGGATTCAAGTCTGGATCAGGAGCTGGAGACACCTCATCTGTAGTTGTAGGGAAAGCAGGGCGAAGGAACCACGAGTTTCTTCGGTATGTTGCTCCATCGGGGGTCTTCACTATGAAAGATCTCGGGCCTTCAGCTGGAGAAACTACTTCAGCTGGACTCCACTTCCTATGTCCTCTTCTAAACCATACTTGCTGTCCTATGTAATTGGGTGGTCGATGTTGCGATCCTCTATCTCGATAAACTTTGCTTTTCTCCCTTAACTTCGATAGGTTTTCAGCAACATCCTTTACGATTTCAGGTTTTAATAAGTTCTTGCTCATTGGCAGTAATCCTCTTGTTCGTCTTCCCATCAATCTCTGTGCAGGAGATCCTAGTTCTCCTCGAGGTGTATTTCTGTTGTTTAGTAATGATAAGTACAAGTCAGAACCATCAGCTGCACATTTAGCCATAAGAGCTTTAGCTTCTTGAACGTAACGTTCAGCAAGACCATTAGATCTCTTATGCTCAGGACTTGACGTTTGGTGCTTTATATTCCAATCTCTGGTAAACTTTTTAAACTCTTTAGACATCAGTTGGGCGCCAGCATCGGAACATAATGTTTCAGGAATACCATGCGTAGCAAACCATCGCTTTAGTGCTCCTATGACTGTCGTAGATGATAAACTCCTGAGTTCAGCAAAGTCAAAATAGCCTGAGTAGCTGTCTGCAATTACTAGGTAATTCTTCCTATTCAGATGAAATATATCAGTCCCAACGATTTGCCATGGCCTTTCTGGAATCTCATTTAGCATCAGGGGTTCTTCTGGATTATCTCTCTGACGCTGTTGACATGTCTTGCATCTTTTGACATAAGTTGTAATATCTTCATTCATTCCCGACCAGTAGACGTTCTCTCTGGCTCTTCCGAGTGAATGTTGTATTCCAATATGACCAAGATGTATTGCTTTTAAAGTTATTTCCTTTAACTTGGTTGGAATTACTATCCGATCTCCTCTGAAGAGTATATTTTCATAAACTGCAAATTCGTCTCTAAAAGTCCAATATTTTTTCAAAACATCTGGTACTTGATCCCTTTTTTCAGGCCATCCCTCCTTTATGGTTTTCACCAGTAACCTCAATTCTTCATCCTCCTTCAGAGCTTGCAATAATTCAGAGGTTTTGGCTTCAGTCATCGGAACCACCATGTGAATCTCCATCTGTAGTTCTGGTATATCCACATCAGCGCTGATACTGCAATCACGGCTTAATGTATCGGCAATGAACATTTCCGATCCTTTCTTGTATATTACTTCTGGGCGGTACGGCATTATATCGAACATCATTCTTTGTAATCTTGGAGGTGCAAGATGCAAGGGTTTCTTTGCTATAGACACCAACGGCTTATGATCAGTCTCTACTGTAAGCTTTCTGCAACCCCAGACGTATTGGTGGAATCTTAAACATCCAAATTTAATTGCAAAAGCTTCTTTCTCGATTTGCGAGTAATTCTGTTGAGTTTTGTCGAGGGCTTTAGCTGCATACGCTACAGGACGACCTTCTTGCATTATGACTGCTCCTACTGAATGTTTGCTCGAATCCGCAGACAAAGTGATCGGCAAATTCACATCAAAATACTTCAAAACTGGTAGATCTTTTAGAACTTCCTTCAGCTTGATGAACGCTTCTTGCTGTTTATTATCCCAGATCCACTCTACGTCTTTTTTGCAAAGTTCTCTCAGAGGTAGAGTTATCTCCGACAGGTTTGGAACGAACTTGGCTAAGTAGGTAACCATCCCAAGAAAACGCTGTAGAGACTTCACATCCTCAGGAACCTTTAAGTTAGAAATTGCTTCGATCTTGTCAGGATCAGCTTTCAGTCCATCATCTGTAATTATGTGCCCTAAGAACTTCACGCTGTTTTGCGAGAAGACACACTTTGATTTATTTAGGGTTAGCCCCGAATCATCTAAGATCTTCAAAACTTGGTTAGTCAGCCTCTCTAATTTCTCTTTTGTTGGTGCATGGATAAAAATATCGTCCATGGCACATTCAACACCTTCTACTCCACTTAAAAGCTGTTCCATAATTTGTTGAAACACTTCAGGAGCAGACGCCAGACCCATTGGCATTCTGAGGTACGAGAATCTACCCCAGGGCGTTGCCATCGTTAAATATTTACTCGTTCGTTTCGTAACACGAATCTGCCAGAATCCCTTCTTACAGTCCAGTACTGTGAAAACTTTTGATCCTTTTATTCTTGCGGCAATTTCCTCCAACGATTTTAATGGATAATGCCTTCTTTTTAGATTTTTGTTTAGACTGGAAGGATCCATACACACTCTTATCTTTCCATTGCGATGTACCACGACCATCGGCGATACTGCAGGAGTAGGCTCACTTATCGGCTCGATTATGCCCATCTTCTGCATTCTGTCTATTTCTTCCTTCACTTTTTCTCTAATAGAATGAGGAATTCTTCTTGCCGGAAATATTTGAAGTTTTGGATCATCGACTAAATCCAACTCATATACAAAATTCTTTAGGCAACCAATACTGTCATTTCCGGAACTTGACCTTATCAAGCTATCGGTCAAACCTACACTCGAAATTCGCTTCAGCAGATCCATCATCACGCAGGAGTCTTTTCCCAACACCGGCTGCAACATTTCTTCAGTCACTATGAATCTAACATGGTGAATTTTACCTTTAATTCTCAATTCTGCAAAAACTTCACCAGCTACTTTTGTTTTGTGGTTAGTGAAAGATACTAGGGATTTTACTTTAGAGGGAACTATGTTCAAGTCAGCCTTTCTAGCTAAAGAACGAGACAAAACATTGCACTGAGCTCCAGTGTCTAACTTAAATTTCACTTTATAGCGATTGTTAAATTCCCCTATTTCATACCAATCCACAGATTCCCGATCTTGTGAAATACTACTAATGTTAAAGTTATACTCGTCAGGATTAAAACTTTCCTCCACTGACTCTTTCTTATTTATTGTAGACACGAACTTTTTGTGCGACTTGCAACAAATACTAAAATGACCCTCTTTTTTGCATTTAAAGCATTGCTTCCCAAAGGCAGGGCACTCACCTTTTTTGTGTGATGTGTTGCATCTCGAGCACAATTTTGAAGGTACTTGTTTCCTTTGAACATCTGAAGTGTCCTTAAAATTCTTGAATTGCTTCCTCCTTACACCTTCTATCTTCAGTGACTGTTCATCCTTCAACGAGCTCATCTGACTTCTTGCCTGTTCAGCTGCTTTACAAATCTTTATTGACTTATCCAGGGTTAAATTATCTTCGGCTAATAGCTTTTCGCGATCTGTGTCGTTGTAAACACCAATGACGATCCTGTCCGTGATCAGACTATCTTGCAACGTTCCGAACTCACAGGTTTTGCTCTTGCTAAGCAATTCAGTCAGGAAGTCATCAAATTTTTCTGTCACTCCTTGAACGATCTTATTAAAGATAAATCTCTCGTAAGTGACGTTTACTTTTGGTGTGAAGTACGACTCGAAGGCTTTTATAAGAGAATTCAAATTAGCTTTCTTCTCTTCGGGAAAGGTATTGAACACTCCAACAGCATCCGGTCCAATCGCGGTCATAAAAATAGCTATCTTCTTATCCTCGGGCTTCTTGTCTAATTCTACCACCGTTGCATACCAATCAAACTGCTGGTGCCAATCCTTCCATGATTTGGCGACATCAACCGTCAGGCATAGTTGAGGTGGAAGTCTTATATTGACTGAGCTGGTAGATGAGCTATTATCTTGATCACCTGGCATAATTTCGTTTCGGCACCATGTAATAATATAGCTCCAGACTTGACAATCTTAAGAACTTTATTAATAACAATCCAGGTGTAAGAGAAAGATCTAAACATAAGAACACAGCAGCACAATATTTAAAAACTACTGAACGGCAATTGTTACAGTTAACTCGTTATCATAGTTTAGTTTATCTAATTACAGATTCACTAGTACAGATTCACTAGTGTTTCAGCCATCATATATTACACAATGGTCTTTAAATTTCTTGATAAAAATGCACGCAAAATTAAATTTAAATTTACAATGATCTTCGCATTTCTCTTGTTTGAAACTTTCTACATCTTATCATTTTTGAAATGTTTTAAAACTTAGAAACATATGCAAAACCATCCCGTACAAACACCATTCTTATTTTGTGTTTGGCATTGTCGTCTGCATGCGTATAGATCTGGACATGGACCGTGCAAAGTTGGGGCATTGTCTGAAAAACAAAAAACGATTTACAGATTTCTCATGAAAAAAGTTTTTAAACCCTATCTCTGTTCCTCATCCTAAAATAAAATCGTTTCTGTAATTAAAAAAATTCTGTTCGTAAAATAACATAATGGATTTTTCCCTAATTTTTACGCACAAACTCATTTTTAAATATGTTAAAAAATAAAAATCTATATTTTTTATTATTATATTATGCATTTAATATTTACTCTCCTCTTTTTTTCTCCTGGGTAACCTTACATCCACTCATCATTCCAGAAAATCAACAGATTGCGAAGACACATCGTTATTTACCCGAGTTCCCAACTCTTCAGAACCAATGAGATTGCTGTAATTCACAAGAGATCTGGAATTGTGTATTCTCATTGGATCTTAGAAACTGAGAATTTGGGTATTTAGGCATTGTGATTGCGTAGCATTTGTAAAAACAACTTTATTGTTCATCATCCTCATTTTACGTGGCCAACAAACTGTCGCATGCCGAAGTACTGGCCTAGTGGTTAGAGCATCTGACTGTGAAGCCGTACGTCTGGGGGTTCAAATGATAGGATGATAGTTTCGGTCTTTAAGGGATGAATGATTGTGGCCCTTCTGTAAGAAGAGGTTGTGCGAGCGAATGTGTGTGGCGCGGATAGCAGTTCCTCACCTCAGTGGTTGTTTGTGGGTAGGATTCACGCCTTAATAACACTATTGTTGAAAACAAACACATTTATTACACATAAAAAAGACACTTAAAATTACAAGGAAACATTACCCCGCACTGGAGTGGTGACCGTTACCGCGATCATTAAAATAAACAACCCATTCCCTGACTGATGTCTTTCTCTCTCGAAATCGGAAGCACAACTGAAAATGTAGTCTCACTGACGTCACGACTCCAATGCGGGAGGGGCTGCCAACGGAAGCCGCAAATATTGGACGGAACATTCCGCCCACCTTGAAGTACCTTCAAAACACAACATGAGTAATACTAAATGAAAAATTCACAACACAATATTAATCACAATCCGAAATTAATCAATGGGTAAGTAAATTAATTTGTTACCGGGTCTTTGTAAGACACCATTTGCAGTTTTGAGTGTCACAACACGAATAATACCGTCTTTACCTGGATGAGTCTCAAGTATTCTCCCTAATGTCCACTGAACAGGTGGTAAACGTTCATCCTTTAACAGTACCATGTCCCCAACTTTGAAATTGTCCTTCTTTGAGAGCCACTTAGGACGCTGCTGAAGCCTGGAGAGATACTCCGCTTTCCATTGAGTCCAGAACCCTTGAGACATTCTCTGAACCATGTCCCATCTTTGACGTAATGATGAAGCACCGCTCGTAGAATCTCGCTCTGGAAGAGCCAGCAGAGAGTCACCAGTCAAAAAATGCCCTGGTGTTAGAGCAGTCAGATCATTTGGATCACTTGACATAGGGCTTAGTGGTCGTGAGTTGAGGCAAGCCTCTATCTGAACCAAGACTGTTGTGAGCTCTTCATAGGATAGAGGTGTCTGTCCCACGACGCGACGAAGATGGTACTTCAGTGACTTCACTCCAGCCTCCCAAAGTCCTCCCATGTGAGGCGCTGCTGGTGGATTGAAGTGCCATATAATTCCCTCTTTAGCTAGATGGTTAGCTATACGAGTTTCGTCATCTCTTGATAGGTTCCTTTCTTGCTTCAAGATTTTGTATGCTCCGATGAAGTTAGTGCCACAATCACTGTAGATATCTGTGCACTTCCCTCTTCGTCCAATGAAACGTCTCAAAGCAGCTATGAATGCCTCAGCTGTTAGGTCTCCAACTAGTTCTAGATGAATAGCTCTGGTGACGAAGCACACGAAAACAGCAACATAGTCCTTGTAAGTGGAACGTCCTCTTCCTTTCGATGCCTTCAGTGAGAAAGGGCCAGCGTAATCCACTCCGGTACGCAGAAAGGGCTTACTAGGAACGACTCTGCCACGTGGTAAATCACCCATGAACTGTTGCTGCTGTTGAGCACGATGCCGGGTGCAAATGACGCATCTACGGAGGTGGAACCTGATGGTATCTCTTGCAGATAAAATCCAGAACTGTCTGAGCAAGATGGACATCAAGAGCTGAAGACCCGCATGAAGGTAAATCAAATGAGCATTGACTATAATTGTCTCTGTTAACCAATGGGTTTTGGGTATTAGGATAGGGTGTTTCTGGTCATCTGGCAAGTTGGAGTTGCGCAACCTACCTCCTACTCTAAGAATACCCTCCTGATCAAGGAAAGGATTGAGTGAAGCAATCTTGTTCTTGCAGCTCAGACCTTTTCCCCCTTTGAGCCTTTGGATTTCGTCATGGAAAACTTCATTTTGCACAAGACGAATGACATGCATGAAAGCTTCATCCAACTCCATTGCATTCAGGAAGCCAAAACGTCTATTGTTAGCGTTCCTCGCATTGAAAATGAATCGCTTGCAGTAGGCTAGCACTCTCTTCAGTTTTGTCAGGCTGGAGAATCTCTTGAGAAAATCCAAACTTGGTTCTCGTCTTTCTTGTGCCACATACGTCTGTACAGCACGTTGTTCTTTGAGGACCTCAGGCAGGTCTTGACTCGCCTGATCATCCGGCTGAAAGTCTTGTTGACTCGATAATGGACCCGCCCACCATAAGGGATGGTGTTGAAGCTCCTGCGGCAAGATTCCTCTAGAAGCACACTCCGCCGGATTGTCCTCACTTGCAACGTGATGCCAACTGCATTGCGGGAGAAGTTCCGTGATCTTTGTCACTCTGTTGGCCACGAAGGTCTTCCAACGGCTTGGGTCTCCCTTTAGCCAAGCCAGAACTATAGTTGAATCTGTGAAGCAGTGAATCACTTCCAATTGCAACTTGACAGACTGAAGAACCAATGCGACGGCTTCAGCCAGAAGAAGTGCGCCACACAACTCTAATCTGGGAACTGAGATGGTCTTCAGAGGAGCAACTTTCGTTTTGGCGATGATCAGCCTTGAAAGCATCAATTTATCCTCTTTAAACGACTTGAGATAGACCACAGCTGCATACGCTGACTCTGAAGCGTCCGAGTAGCCATGGATTTCGAAGAACGTGGTATTCTTTGGGATAAAACATCTAGGAATGAGAACCTCTCTAAGAGATGGGAGAGAAGAAGCCATGGCAGTCCACTCCGACTGAATCCCCGGTGGCACAGGCTCGTCCCACTCTAAGCCGAGTCTCCACAAACGCTGCATCAGTATTTTGCACTTGATGGTTACTGGAGCCAACCATCCAAGAGGGTCGAACGTTCTCGAAATGTCAGACAGCAGCTTTCTTTTGCTCAGACCACCTGAACTCTCTGGAGCATTCACTGTTATAGAGAAACAATCAGTAGAGGGATTCCACTGCACGCCCAGCACCCGGACTGCACCAGCCGAGTCGATGTCCAGAGGCAGACCACTCCCACGGAGCTCCGGGGGAACTGCTTCCATGACATCTTTGGAGTTGGAGACCCATTTGCGAATCTCCATGCCTCCACCTTTCAGGCAAAGTAGAATCTCCCTTTGCAGTTCCAATGCTTTAGTCACCGTGTCCTCACCGGACAGAAGATCATCAATGTAGAAGTCCCTCCGTAGGACTTTCGCCGCCTTCGGAAAGTTGTTTCCCTCATCAGTCGCAAGTTGCTGCAGACATTTTGTGGCGAGGTACGGCGCGGATGCTGTGCCGTATGTGACTGTAAGCAGCCTCCAATCCTCCATCGGTTGATCAGGCGATTCTCTCCAAACCACCCGTTGAAGATCTACGTCACGTTCATCCACCAGAATTTGTCTGTACATCTTCGTTATGTCAGCTGTCATCGCAACTTGATGGAGCCTGAAGCGCATCAGGATTGGTGCTATAGGATCTTGAAGCACAGGACCAACAAGAAGTTTGTCGTTTAACGATATTCCAGTAGATGACTTTGCAGAGGCATCAAAGACAATCCTAAACTTGGTTTTGGAATCAACCACCTTTCCCACGGCATGATGAGGTAAGTAGAAAGTTGACGTCACTGATCCATCGTTGTCTGATGGAACCTTCTCCATGTGTCCCAATTCATCGTACTCTGACATGAACTCTTTATAGGACTGGTGAAGCTTTGGATCTCGCTTGAACCTTCGCTCAGCATGGCTCAGCCTCTTTACTGCAGCTTCTCTGGAAGACCCCAGCTCCAGCCCATCTGGCTTTAAAGGAAGTCTCACGATGTATCGTCCATCTTTGGCACGTCTCGTAGTGGCTTCAAAGATAGTCTCGCACAGGGTTTCGTCTGGACTCAGTGGCTTGGTGGACCCTGGGAGATCCTCTATCTCCCAGAATTGCTGCAAGGTAGCATTCAGATCACAATGTGCATGGTGGACCTGATACCTGGGACCTAAGTCTCCCGACACACTACCCATCAAGACCCATCCGAAAATAGTATGCACCGCAGTGACAGATGAATTTTTTGGTTTAATTTTACTGCCTAGCACGATATCACCAAATACATCTGCGCCAAGAAGCAGATCAACCTTTCCTGAACGATTTGCATATGGATCAGCAAGTCTGATATCACGAAATTCGAGCAAACTTTCAGACTCAATTGAGTGCTGAGGTATATCGGAAGTAATTTTAGGTAAAATTTAAGCATTCACGGTTAGACCTTGATCATTTCCAACAGACCTTAATTCTAACTGGACTTGTACTTTAAAAGAACCGATACCTACAGCGGACAAACCCGATACTCTGATATTAGCATGCTTTCTTTTTAATTGCAGTCTTTGAACGCAATCTTCACGAATAAAACTAGCCTCGGAACCAGAATCGATTAAAGCTCTTAATTCAACCTGACCGTCGGGCAAAACAATTTTGACAACCGCAGTGGGTAGATAAACCCCTCTCGGAGGTCCAGAATTAGCACAATGTGTCGACACTAAATCTGAATCACTCACTTGAACTTTTGAAGTCTCAACTTTCGGTTTAGAAAATCTGCTCGATTCGTGAATCAGACTGTTATGTTTTTTAGAGCAATGTTTACAACCTCTACTCTTACACTGATTCGAAAAATGAGAACCTTTTAAACAATTGAAACATAACTTTAGTTTTGCAATTAACTCTTTTCTGTCTGCAACAGAACCTTTAAGAAAGGTATCACATTTATATATTTCATGACTCCCAGAACATACACCACATTTTATAGACTCTGTATCGGTATAAAATGACTGTGCCCTTAAACCCTTAGGTTTTTCACAGTTTTTAACATTTTTTGAACCAGATAATGAACTAGACACCGACTCCAGTGCACGTGCCCTAGCCTCTAGAAACCTTTTAAAATTCTCAAAAGTTGGCATAGTTTGCTTGTCCTGAGACAATTCCCATTCACATAATGATGCTGAATCTATCTTTTTACGTAAAGTATAGACTAAAAGAGTATCCCAATACTCTACAGGTTGTTCTAGAGTGCGTAGAGTGTCCATGCACTCTGAAGAAAGTTCTCTTAAACCCTTTGCCGACTCTCGGCTTATACTTGGTTGATTAAAGAACTTATCTAAATGAGCATATACAATATCAACAACACTATGATATCTGTTGGTGAGTGTCTCCCAGGCTTTAGCATAATTAGCATCACAAATTTGGAAAGCATTCACTAGAGCCAAAGCCTCTCCCTTCAGTGATAATTTTAAATACTGCAACTTCTGTCCCGCTGACAGAGTTTCATTCTGGTCAACCATGGCCAAAAACAAATCACGAAAACTGATCCATGAGAACAGATCGCCAGAAAATGTAGGCAAACTGATCTTGGGAAGGGCAATATGACCCCTCCGATCCTCAGAAATAATGGATGTTTGTAATTCCTGTTCACCAACAGATATCACATTTGATCTCAGAGCTAATTTCAAAGCATCTGTTTCATTAAAGATATCAAAACTTTCTTTTTCATGAATACAATACAGATCTTCCTCACAGGAAGTTAGAATCTCTTCAAAGAGTTTGTCTAAATCTAAGCGCAGTTGCGTTAATTGCTCTTTGTAAATAGAAGCCGACCCACAATCTAATGGTTCACCGTTGGCCTTTATCAAGTTTGACAAACGAGTCAACTTTCCTTTTAACACCCGCTTACGCTTAAGTAGTTGATCCATGACAAAAGAAATCCCGAATAATCACAAAAGAAACATAAAAACAAAACAAAAGACGCGAAACCTAATTCCCGAAAACGAAACTGCCTAAACTCCCGGCTCGACGGACCAATGTTTGTGGGTAGGATTCACGCCTTAATAACACTATTGTTGAAAACAAACACATTTATTACACATAAAAAAGACACTTAAAATTACAAGGAAACATTACCCCGCACTGGAGTGGTGACCGTTACCGCGATCATTAATATAAACAACCCATTCCCTGACTGATGTCTTTCTCTCTCGAAATCGGAAGCACAACTGAAAATGTAGTCTCACTGACGTCACGACTCCAATGCGGGAGGGGCTACCAACGGAAGCCGCAAATATTGGACGGAACAGTGGTTCTGGTCAACAGGAGTCCGCTGGGTAACGCTGAGTAGGTACTTCTTTGGGCATTCCAGTGGTACCCAGTACCCGCCCATTAGAAAAAAACAAACTGTCACATAGCGATTTTCTTTCACCCCGTTTTCATTTCTTTTTCGTATAGTAAAGGGACATTTGCTAGACTAACATTGGCCACTTATTCCTCTTCTTCCTTCGCCAAATTTTTTAAGGTTTCTCTGGATTGCTTTAGATGCCATTTCATTTATTGTGTGTGATTCAAAGTTGCCAAATAACTACACATAAACTTATTTATTTTATTCAATGATCTTTTTTCTCCATAAAAATGCACGCAGAATAAAATTTTAAATTACAATCCCTATTTCTTGTTTGGATCTTTCTCCATCTTATCATTTGTGAACAGTGCTGGAACTTGGTAGCATATACAATAAGGAACTTGCAAGTGTCAGATTTTCATTAACATTCAAGTGTTTCGTATGGTTTTTTGTATAGTAAAATGAAATATTTTGTCAAATTTCCAAAAAAGTGTACAAGTAATTAAATATTTTAATTTAAAAGTCGAGAAAAAAACACGTGACTGAAAATGCGAAGTGTGTTTGCATGCACAGTGACGTAGAATCCATCGAGCCAAATTGCAATCAAAATTGAATTTTTATGCTATAGTTGATTATTTCTTTTTTCAGAAGTGTCCGATATGAGTGTTTTAATAAATATTTACCTTCTAGACACTTCTGGTGACGGTTAGAAATCCAAGGCAAACATTTTTGGCAAAGACCATGGTTAGTGACGCCACTGTGCATGCAATTAAGCGTTTTCAGTTGCTTCGAAAAACACGATTTTTGATATTTTTTTTGCAATTGAAAAATTTCTCAATCGGCCTCAAATTTTGTGTAGTGGCTTATTTTTGCGTGAAGAATAGATTAAAAAAATTTAAAAAAATCATGCAAGTTCCTTATTACTTCCACTGCAGTAACCATTTTCATTAGAACATTAGAATCCATTAGGGTGGGTCAAAAATATATTTTTTTACATTTTCCCAGGGGCACAGCGATAAAAAACGCTAGATGGTCTCAAACTAACATGTGTGAAATATTATTTGATTATAATAACTCTTTTTGCCTCCGGATTGGCCTCAAAATTTCAATTAATATAGTTATTTCATGTAAAAATTTACCAAACGAAAATCAAGCTTTAACCTCGATTGCACGAATCTGTCATGAATTTAAACGTGCACAATGGTATAAAAATCATCATTGAAGACTATAAATAGTTATAAATGAAACCACACAGTTGAAAAACTTAATTGTATACAACATATTTTGAAATATCTCAATGGTTAGAACTGGCAATCAAAGATTTCTTGCTGGAATCATAAAAATGTGCGAAACCTTTATATTGCCGGTTGAGTAGAATAGTAACAACATTAAATTTAATAAAAATGGATACTCAGAAATGTGGGTACCTTTTATGGATTATAGGTTTCAACCCCCAGAAAAAACATTTGGATAAAAGTTTAAAGGTTGGGGTTTTCTTTGAAATTTCATTGGCATATTAGGAAAAGTCCATCCCAAGTGTCCCCATACGAGTTCCTATATTGTCCTAAAATAAATTTAAACCACATTTTAAAAGTCAAATTTTGAAACATTTTCTTAAGAGCGGTAAATCCCCGTTTTCAGCTAAGCTACATTAGCGTTTAAAACTTGTTATTTAAAACAGTTAAATTTGCTATATATTAACTTTTATGAACGCTATTTTTTACTTTAACCCTACAATGCATGATTTTTTAAATTCACTTGAAAATCATTTATGTGACTTCTATTATGGTGTAAATTAGTAAAAAATACTAAAAAAATTAATTTAATTTTTTTCTACTTTTTATTGGCAAAAAAATTAATTAATTGTGAAGTGAAATAAAACCAAATGCTCTAAAAATATAAAAAAACAACTTATCTTTTCAAAACATTTTTTTCAAGCTGAAATTTTTTTTTTTTTTAATTTATATGGTCCTTTTATTTTGGCGTTTTCTGTGTCTTGACTTTCGTTTCACTAGCTACTAACAAATGTCTCAAAATAGTACCCCTGCTGTGATCTACTGGCAGTCTAAAGTGCTAATACAATGAAATGTTATATCTATTGTAATTATTGCATGGTGTTGCCGTTTGGAAATGAAAGTTCGAGTAGGAAATGGGGAAAAATGTCGTGTTGCCAAATGGCAACAGTATGCACTGTAGGGTTAATGAACGCTAAAAGCCATTTTGAGTCAATTCTCCCTCCCGAGAAGTTGTGGGCTTGGGTTTCAGTCTATTGCTATAGCAAAGAATTAAGTAAATCAGGACTTAGGCCAATCAAAACTGATATTTCCTTTTGCCTATGAACGAACTATCTATACGACACTTGTTTCAACATATTTTTGCGATCATATTTGGATTCTAAGACCAGCTAATGAAATAAACTGTCCGCTGAATTTGTAAATCGCTGCATTTATGAAAAATACAGCTATTTCTATTTTTAAAATTTAAAAATACCGTTTTACTCTGACCAGACTTAAGGGAGAATATACCTGAACTACCAATATTTAAAATACACTGACAATCGACTGCTTGCTGGCAAAAAAAGCCTCCTATTCTACACCTCTTTTGTGAACATGATAACATACTATATTGCCACTTTGGCAGAGTTGTTTACAATGCATAAAGGTGACTAATGTGATTAAAATTGCTTTTAAAGACACTTATTTGTGACCTTTAAAAATTATAGAAAAAAAAATTTTATTTATAAAATTTTAAAAAAAATATGAAAAGACGAGATATTTTTTTTCTATTTTTGGCTAATACGGAGGCAAAAAGAGTTATTATAATGAAATAATGTTTCACACATATTAGTTTAAGAACATTGCACCTTTTTCTTGCTGCGCCCTATAGAATTTGTAATTTTTTTTCACCAAAAGAAAATGACCCACCCCAGTATGTTTTCGATTATACCGTCCAAAGGAGGGGAATTATCTGAAAAACAAAAAACAACTTATAGATTTCTCATGAAAGAATAATTCTTTAACTATCTATGTTTCTCATTCAATTGTAATTTCAAATTAGCAGTATTATCTCTTTTCCATTGGTATAGAGCAGTGGTTCCCAAAGTGGAAAAAATTTAGGGGTTCCATGTGACAAATTTTATTTCATTGAAAAAATAATAATGGTGTAAAATAAATTAAGAATGGACCGTGGAGCCCCCCCTTTGTACCCAAAAAGGTTCTCAAAATGTGAGTTAAAACCCTACTTTTACCAGTCGAATTTCAAAATTTTTTCTGGAGGAGGACCCCCCACGATACCACAAGGTATCTTGCGTGATACTTTTAGAAAATCCCCAAGAATTAACATTTTTTCCAAAAGGCAAAGGTGATTGTCTGGAAATGTTCCCCCCTTTTTACCCGTGCTGGATCGGCGCCTGGTTTCATTTAATATCAGTTATTAAATTTTGAAAAAAGTCGTTGATTAAAATAATCAGGGTTCCGCGATCATTGGCAACAAATTTGGGGGTTCCAGGACCAAAATAGTTTGTGAACCACTGGTATAGAGATTTGATCTATTAGCTTTCTTCCGCTTCCAACCGTCATGTAATTAATATATTGGATTTCAATGTTATACAAATTAGAAAAACTTTTGCAAGTGTTAAGAAGGAAAGTACTCAGACTTGATCCTTGTTATTCTTGAAGAGGAATACTTATATAAGATGGTTAAGAAGCAATCGGGGGGTGACTAGTAATTCCATATTTGGAATGTCCCGGAAAACCAATCAGATCTTTCTCCTACAACCTATAAGTAACTATAAGTAAGCTATAAGTTTACAATAAGTTTTAATGTACTATAAGTAAGCCGGAGGAGCTTAGGCAAAAGAAATAAATCATAATAAATGTTAAGGGAAATTTTTGCCTTTGTCTTTGTTCTTTCTTTGTGTGAAGTTGGAGAAAAATCCAATTGTTTTTGTTTCCCCTTTCAAAAAATGGCACTGCAGAGATGACAGTATGAAATCTATATGTGTCGGAGTGCGGAAATAAACTTTGATAAGATAAAATTTTATAAATGAAATATTTAGCGGAATCTTTTCTAGTTCACTATTTCTTTAATGCTTTGAAAATTTTTATGGTTGTATTTCAAATTGGAGTATGGTAAGTCAAAAGGTTTTCGTTAATTTTTTTATCCAATTTTACCTAGTTTTAAAGAATGGACTATAATTAACCATATTTTTTTGTTAAGAAAAAACACCGGTATTTCTAATATAATGCTCTTTTTCGAGTTTTTCATTCATATTTAAATAAAAAAAGTTATGTATTTGGATGTTAAAGAGCGACTCAAATTCGATTCATGCATCCGAATTCTACTAGAACACGGTTATTCAGTTTTGTATTAATGAAACCTAATCCCGTATATTTATGAATTCGTAGTACACTGTTATTTAAAATTTTCTGTTAAAAGTTGTTATCATAGCAAAAATTTTATTCTACAGATCAGGGGTTGGCTAGTAATTTTACTTGGGGTCCAAATACTAATTTTGAAAATTTTCATCGAGGTGCGGAGAAAAAATGGGTTACTATTATTACTTTAAATTCTTATCTTCAAATACTCATATTATGTATCAAATACTCTTCAAATACTCAGCCGTATTTTGTAGAGGATCGTAAAAGAGAGGTAAAAACGTATAAGATATTAAAATACAATCAGATTCTGGCTTAAAAACAAAAGTATAGGACTTAAATCAATTATTAAAAATATAATTACGAATGAATATTTGAATAATGATACTAGTGTGAATTATTTATTAAATATATCTAGAGTTCTTTATCATTTTCCCATTTCAATTTTTTTTTTCTGAATTAGCTCTTTCTTTGCTTTCTCCTTAGTCACTTTACTTCGAACTTATCCTTGATAAACTCCTTTCTTTTATCATACACATATAATTTAAATATGTATTAAATTGAGACACGTTAGAATAAGACACGTTCTTAGACTTTAGAAGAAATTTAAAAATAATTTTTATTTAAATATTACATGGTACACACAGTGAACATAACTCGCTTCTTTTCTTTGTTTTGATTTGACTATAAATTCATGAAAATGATCAAAACCAATCATAAAGGTGTTTAATCATGAATAAACTGTCCAATTAGGAGTTAACTTTCAAGTGCATTCAGTTATTAATGTTCTGTAATGGCAATGCTTTGCACTGAATCGATTTTTGTCGATTTATAGCAAATGCAAAACCTGAGTCCAGGCCCTACACAGAATCCTCCTCTGCCACCCAATCTAACACAGTGTTGTCTGCATGAATATGGACTTGGACATCCATAAGTTTGTAAATCGTCTGAAAAACCGAAAAAAAGATTGAAGGAAAAAAACATTACCTCATGTTTGAAATATATTTCTCTTCTTTTTCATATACTTTTAAGTAGATGACCCGTACCTTATAGGTTTATACATGTTTTAAATGTTTCCTCTTCGTTCATTATTTGTATTAACAGTGCATTACAGTATTAACAGTGCAGTTATTTTAGTTTAGTTACAGGAGATATTCCCTTTATAATAATCAATGTAATTAAATAATTTTACTGGCCCGAATGACATTCTGACGTCTACGGTAAAACATCTTAAACCTTTAGCTTAAAGAAGATTGGTTTCGTTTTAAAAAAACGACCACGAGCCATTTTGACTTCTACATATTTTGTAAATTTATTTTCAGTGGTAATTTTATTATAAATCTCATTTTTTGTGAAAGATTTCAAAGAAAATATACGTTTTCAAGGGCATATGGAAAATTTTAGTTAAAATATAATAAAAACATAACGAGACGAATCTTTTTAACAGTATTTTCAACTTATGCTTGCGACTCATTAATATGATACTCTCCATAGATGTTTTCATAAAGTCTTATTAATAAATGACGTGGCCGAGGTGGTGTAGTGTTCTGCGTGGCGACGAGCATTACCGACCCAGATTCGATGCCTTGCGGTTTCTGTTTGGGTAGCTGGTCATGGGTCAACTCAGCCCTTCATCCTGGCGGGGGCGTTAAAATAAGGAACAAGATCGCTTAGGGAAACAACAGGGGGTGAAGTGCCGGGATAGCCATTCGTCCTGGACAAAAGCAAAGTAATAATAAGCACCCCAGGCCCAAAGGCTAATGAAACGTAGATGATTACCTGATGCGCCACTAGGCCTTGACAAAATTTGATTTGATTGTTTGGAAAAAAAATGACTCGTCTACTCGAAATTACGAGGATTCATCTCAACACAATAAATCCTTTTTGTTTGTAAATTACCTCTTATTCCTACTCCTTGGTGGTTTGCGGGGCACTCGCTTTCTGGAACGCACTTTCCTTCGGAGTTCCTCAAAAATCCTTGCTTACAAACGCAGCCACGGGAAGCGATTACGGAGCATTGCTGTTTCCAGGTCTCTGAGCAGTTGGGTTGGCACAAGGCATAAGTGCTCCACTCTTCATTCTCTGGGCATATCCTTCGAACTGCAGTAAAAAAATCAATTAGTCAAGAACGTTGTTATACAGTGTTTTTAAAAAGTCCATTTCACGGCTTTTGCGGGAAACCAACGTGTCATATAGGGTCATGGAAGTAAGGTCTATCCCTAGGTAAGTGATCCTGGAGAATCCATTGCGATTATTTACAGTGTCATTAGCAGTAACATAAGAAAGTTTAAAAATAATTGGAAAACTAAAGGAGATAGATCAAAAACTTCTATGAGAGTATTGTTTCCAGAGTTATGAAAACTCATTTTTAAAAAATCATGAAAATATCGTAAATATCCACATGTGAATATTAGCATCTGAAAATAGCTCTTTTTCAGGCTTCAAAAATGAAAAGTTATGCATTCAAATTTTAAAGTGTTATTGTGTAGTTTTGGGTTTCTTAGATAAAGATAATATTTCAGAATTTTTTTCTTTTATCTAAAAACTTATCTTCTAAAATTTAGGATGGCTAGGACCACAGAGAAAAAGCCTAAGACGCTAATTTCAAATGCCTTAATATGATAGAGGAACTGCAAATGTCTATGATAGACAGAAGCGTAGGCAGTACAATTTGGATATCAGAGCTGTTATTGGCTATAACATTTTCAATCTGTCACTCTCAAAAGGGGATTCAACGATTTAAATTCTTTTCCCCCTCCTCTCGAGCTGTAACAAGAAAATTGATACATCCTCCCAGCTCCAAAAAAAGACATTTCCCATGCTTTTCCATTATCTCCTATGGCCATGAATTACCACTCTGTACTCTGTGGCTAGTACTTATATTAAAACTTAACCTAATTGAAGAGGCTTGTAAGATTCATGATAGTAAAGAAAATAGGAGACTATTTAAAATATAAACTCATTTAATGAACTTAAAATTAATCTGCAGAAAAAACTTAAAGATAGTACTAACAACATGAAAAGTGAGCGAGCAAGCGAAGTAATCCACGATCGTTCGAGGCAGGCCGTAATTATGCTTTACAAGGACGGTAGGCATTTTCACACATCCCAACGGTTTGGTCTTGAGGAGCTTAGTGCGCATGCGTGTGGACTTATTTTAGCTGTTTTTTTTTAGAAATTTTAATAAAACAATAAATCGGGGACAGAACCCACGACCTACCGCATGCTGAGCACGCACGCTACCACAGCACCAGCGGGGATTCATTAATAATTGAAATTATCTAAAGAAGATCCCTTTTTTATCCCCGAGCATGCGCACTAAGCTCGTCAGGACCAAACCGTTGGGATGTGTGAATAAGCGGACGGCAGTTAGCATAAATACGGCCTGAAAACCAGTGTTGCCACAAAAAACAACGTTAAGCCAAAAACTCAAACCTAAAGGTTCAATTCCCTCATGAAGTGGGAGAACAATTAAGACTTGTCTCTACCTGGATATTGAGTCTCATCGTTATTAGGGCATTCCTCCGGCTTGATGCAGAGTCCTTTGGGACCACGCACGTACCCTGGAAGACACGTGCATCCTGCCTGGCAGAGTGGTGGGTAATCTGGAGGGAAGGTTCGGTTCCTAGTGCTGCAGTCGTTCTCAGCATAAGCGTGACAAGGTTCGAAATCCTCGTGAGGTGGGCAGAAGTTGCTTGCAGAATCTGATGGTATGCTTTCTAAGTCTGACCAATAAAAGATTTTAAATAGTATTTAAAAATTGATACTAGGAATAAAATTAAAATTATAAGTATAGTATACCAGGCACAGGAGGCACAACATCTTAAAACGTGGGTCCCCGTTCCCCAAAGTCCTCCAAAAATGAAAATAGAGTCCCAATTACGAAATAATTCAAGTAACGGAATGGGACGATTCGGTGCCCGCCTGTTTTGGCGCGAGACGAAAAAAAATCCCAGTTTTTAGAATGATTATGAAAGAATTTTATTTCTCCTGCCGAATCGTCCCCGCTCCGAATAATAGTAGACTACAAATAAATACTATTACTTTAATACTTTACTTGTATGCAATGTTGTGATGTTTTTTGTTAACCCGTGTTTTAAGATATTTGTCCTTTCAGAAAAGTCCATTGTGTGCCGGTAGATCTGTGACCCCTGATGATAGGATCTTCCGGTACATTTTTAATTTTAATTTTATTTCTAGTTGCAGACATATTAAGTCTAAGGCTAAGCGTGCACTAGAGACTTCTGTCGCCGGCGACTATAACACTAGGTCACTCGAGAGCTATGTATTTCAATGGTGAGATTCTTGGCAATGGGCCAAGTGTCTCGTCTCCTATGCGCGCGATCTAGCTTCTTGCAATCTAGCTTCTAATCTTCTAGCTTCTTGCGCGCATAGGAGACGAGACTCTTGGCTGATTGCCAAGAATCTCTCTATAGAAATGCATTGCTCTCGAGTGACTAGTGTTATAAGTCGCCGCGACGGAAGTCTAGTGCGCGCTTAGCCTAAGGGTAGGTTTTTAACACAATATTAAATTCATGAAAATTAACAGTTTTACTTTGTTTTTTAAATCAGTCTTTGCAATTTTCTTTTTACAGCACATAATTTTTCCTGATCACTGTCTCATTTCTTATATATGAAGCTAAGAAATTTATAAAAAAATACATATCTGCCTGTATTTTGTACTGATTACGTATATTACGTAAAACAATGGGTGGAAGAGGTTTAGTTCCTTAGACATTTTTTAACTACTTCACCCACAGAGTACAGAACTTAACAGAGGATTTATCTCCATAGACGCTAATGGAAACTTTTGCAACATAGGTTTTCCAGTCGACAACTTCAAGTACTTCGGAACGCCTCCTATCCACGTCACTCCTGCTACGACTCTGTCATTTACTCATGGAAGTTGTCACTCAAATCCAAATCGGAAGTGGAGGGAAAAGAGCAGCACCGATGAAATTAAAATGCCGCTTGATAGAAGTTCCATATCCAATCAGGAATCACTTTCGCATTTCAACATCTCTTATTGGCTGCGAGTGAAATTAATTATTATCTGCGAGCATGAAATAAATTAAGTACCTAAAGAAAAAAACGGCCATTTGGAATCTCTGTTAGCTCTTTACTCTGTGACTTCACCCTAAGAAACTATATGAACAGAGTTTTGGCGGCTTTGTTTAAACAACCTGAAGTAGTTTAACTGTGAGAAGGAGATCTTATACATTTTAAAAATATTGAACTGTGTTTAATAAAGGGAATAAGTCATGAAAACAAAGAAAATCGTGAGAAAATTAAAAACACATGTAATGAATGTTTTTCTGTAATAACTTTATCAATAAAGTTATTACAAAGCTTTATTCCATTCTTATCATGAACTAGTAGGGGAAAGGACACTGTGAAAAATTAAGCAATTTAGTTATCTCTCTATTCTAAAAAAAAGTTTTTGGTGAACGGTTTCCAGACAAAGGCTTTTTAATTACTGATCCGTATAACACATATTTGGTATCAAACTGTCCGGATTCTTTTGAGGATGTGCAAAGTGCCTTTAGAATTTCTAAAAAAAATCTCAATTTTAAAATATTTCCATTTTTTTAGATTTCGGATAAGGTCGCAGTTACAAAGCAAGAAACTATGAATTTTAAAACAATTGAAAACATATTTCACTGGTTTTTTAATATTCAAATAGATTAAATAATCATATTTCTATTTATAACACGAATTTAAAAAATATATTTTGTGTTATTTTTAACAATATTTATATTTTTGTTGTTCAAACGGTTTTCATTATATTTTAAACTTATATACAGGGTGTCCCATAAATAATGGGCCACACTTCTAGGGGGGATAGTAGACACCTAGACGAGTCAGAATCACATAGGATTTGGGGGTCCCAGATCAAATCCCAGGGAGCTAAAAATGGTGCGACACCCCAAAAAAATTATTGAAAAATTCAATTTGTAGAAGAACTGCTACTGGTAAAAATTTAATTAGGGTCTCAAATTTTGTGGTTTAATATGATCTTCAAAATTATGGTAAAAGTTTTCACTTAAAAATTTTTTTATTACGAAAAAAAGTCATAAAACCACAAAAAAATGTGAAAAATCTGCTAAAACTTTGTTTTGTATTTGGAAATCCTTTCTTTTGATATTCCCATCCGAAGGAGCATAGTTGAAAACCCTTAAGTCCAAAGTTTCACGTAAAAACCATCAATATTAAACGCTTGAGATCCTGTTAAAGTTTATTTTTTGCGTGCGGAAACAGCTTCAGAAAACGAGCGTTCAGGGAGAATCTACGAGTTTCGGACTGTAGCGGATTGATGCTCGCCAATTTTCTCGCCATTATTTGCGATGCTAGATTCCTCGCCAACTTTCGCTTCTACAGATCATCCATGCTTACTTGGCGAAAGAAAAAAATTGTAACTACCCCTAAGAAAATACGCAATTTTGTTGAGCAAAAGGGATAGTTACAATTTATTTTTTCTTAAGTGTCTGATAAGATAGTTTTAATAAACATTTACCTTCTAGGTTTCTAGTTACGATCCCAAACATTTAAGTAAATTAATAACTTTTTTTTAAATTTTAGTATTTCAGTAAATAATTTTTGTATTAAAAAATTCGTATCCCATAATAATGCGCTTTTAAATTTTCAGACTTTTTTCCAGTACTTTCGTCTGTAGATAATTTCAAATTAGGTATGCAAATTTCATCCAGTACTTAAGTATGTTCTGTACTAAACTTGTGCCTTATTTGAATTCAGCCGCTGTTATCTCTTTTTTCGTCTCTCGTCCATTTAAATTCTGAAGTATTATTATTTGTTGCTTTGGATTTCTTTAAATTTTTTATCGAATTCTGGGTATGAATCAATTCACAAATACTGAACTCGCAGAAATGCACATTGTCTACGGTATTGCTGACTACAATGGACAGGCCGCTGCTCGTATTTATGCCGATCGGTACCCCAACAGAGAACAGCCACACTTCAGAGTATTCCAACGTCTCCATCAAAATTTATGCGAGAATGGGACATTGAGAAGTGAAAGGGCGAGTGAGGGCAGGCCACGATCGGCGGGCTTAGTTGCTATCGAAGAAATGGTGTAAGATGCTGTGGAAAATAATCCTAGTACCAGCATACGTGCCATTGCTTCAGATGTTGGAACCTCTCGAAGTAATGTCCAGCGTATTTTGAGAGTCGAGTCCTTCCACCCCTTTCGTCTTCAGAGAGTGCAATTGCTACTCCCCGAAGACCATCCTAAACGCGTGCAATTCGCACAATGGTATCTTCAAAAACAAGCACAAGATAGAAATTTTCCATCATATTTGATGTTTACTGATGAAGCCACATTTACTAGGGATGGCGTATTTAATCATCACAACCAGCATTTGTGGGCTCATGACAACCCCCACGGAGTACGGCATCACGCGGCACAACATCGCTTCAGCATTAATGTGTGGGCAGGTTTGGTCGACGACAACTTAGTCGGGCCGTATCTTCTCCCTTCAAGATTGACCGCTGGGAATTATAAAATTTTCCTGGAGGAGGTACTTCCAGAATTGCTTCTCCACGCACCATCAAATGTGAAGCGCAATATGTGGTTCCAACATGATGGGGCGCCCGCACATTTTGGATTGGCTGTCCGAAGCTACCTGGATACCACATTTCCAAATAGATGAATTGGGCGTGGAGGATATGTTCACTGGCCCCCAAGATCACCAGATTTGTCTAGCCTTGATTTTTTCTTATGGGGAGCGATTAAAGATATTGTCTACAACGATCCAGTTGATACAGACACGGATCTGGTAGCTAGAGTTGTCTGTGCCGCTGCCACGGTTAATCCGGCAGTCGATGATCCGTCGATGTCAAGCCTGCATCCAGACTAACGGTGCCAACTTTGAACCCTATTTGTAAATCGTTTTTGGGTTTTCCCATTATATCCTCGCGCTAGGATACTTCAGTCGGCGGATCCTCAAGCGCTATGATCGTGATTTTGAATTGCGATATAAGATTGGTTTATTAATCGAGGAATAAGCAAAGAGTATGCGGGGTCTCACCTCACCGTTCGATATAAGCAATCTCTTAGGTTTGTCATAACCTTCAACATGCATTCCTTTGTTTTGCAAACTTCTTATATCGGACGTTGAGGGGAGACCCCGTACATACCCACTTGCTTATTATATCATTCCTCGATTACCAGAAATCCCCCTTTTATCGCAACTCAAAATCACGAACCTAGCGATGGAGGATCCGCCGACTGACGTATCCTAGTGCGGGGGTATAACGGAAAATAACCATAGAAACTATTTACAAAAGATCTTTAAAGTACCGTGCTTGTAAATAATTGATTATTCTATTGGGTTTTTTCAAAGCTAACAAATGTACCGTTTTTGTCATTAAAAGCAATAAGTAATGCTGTTTCCTGGATCGATACATTTGTAAAATCACTACTACTATCAAATTAAATAAAAAAATTATCGATACTATCAGATAATTTCTAACAATTAATACTATTCGTTTTTAAGATCGATAATTCCTAAAACTATTAATGAGTTTGTTCTTTATATCCAATAAATGATTAAGTTAATTTAATTAATATCTTTTTTCCTTTCATAGACTTCAATAAAAATTAAAAATCAACATTTTACGCTTTTGCAATTTCCATCCCGACAAATTGTTCAATTGGCGGTTTTCAGATATTTTCATGCTCATCTCAGGTCTTGCCAAATTGGGCGAGGAATAATAGTTGGTGAGCATCAATCCACTACAATCCGTAATTCTTAGATTCTCCCTGAACGCTCGTTTTCTGAAGCTGTTTTCGCACGCAAAAAACAAACTTTAATAGGATCTCAAGCGTTTAATATTGATGGTATTTACGTGAAACTTTGGACTTTGGGGTTTTCAATTATGGTCTTTCAGATGGGAATATCAAAAGAAAGGATTTCCAATTACAAAATAAAGTTTTGGCAGATTTTTCACATTTTTTTGTGGTTTTTTGACTTTTTTTTCGTAATAAAAAATTTTTAAGTGAAAACTTTTATCATAATTTTGAAGATCATATTAAACCACAAAATTTGAGACCCTAATTAAATTTTTACCAATAGTAGTTCTTCTACAAATTGAATTTTTCAATAATTTTTTTGGGGTGTCGCACCATTTTTAGCTCCCTGGGATTTAGTCTGGGACCCCCGAATCCTATGCGATTCAGACTCGTCTAGGTGTCTACTATCCCCCCTAGAAGTGTGGCCCATTATTTATGGGACACCCTGTATAATTAATTTATTTTTTATTTTTTAAATAACAAATAAATATTTTTATATTTATCTTTGTAGTTGTGGCAACCTAATCATTACTATATTTACAATAAAATATACACTCGCTTTCGGAAATTTTGAATTTTGCATTTATTTTTTATATCCTTTTGCAAGTATGTTTTTTAAGGTAGTAAAATGTAACTCTTTATTTCATAATGACAAAACGCAAACAACTAAATAACACGGGTGAATGTTTTAGAAATAAGGATGAAAATGTTGGAAGTCTTGACATTCGGTGTTGTTGCTATGAAAATGACACAACTTCGAAGTTTGTTTCTCATGAAGATAAAATTCTAAATTTTCGCGATGTTTAAGATAATTACTACATTTTTAACAGTCAATCATTACAAATTTTAAGAAAGTTAAATTTATTCCTGAGATATTTCAATGCTTCCCTTAATGTATCTGTGAAAAAACATAACCTTAGGGAAATGGGTAAAAGAATGTTTACATTGCTTTGTTGTTAATTTTCTTGGGGTTCAATTCCGTTATAGTTCCCGCTAAATATCGCCAATCTCTTTCGAACGCTCAATATTCAAATGTTAACCAATTTTTCCAATTTTTAATGATAAACTGAATAGTTATAGATCTAATTAAACACTTTAATCTATGAATTTGAAACAATTTAGCAATATTTATACTTTATAGTGTCCAAAAGAGATTAGTGATATTTGGTGGGAACTATAACGGAATTCAACACCAAGAAAATTAACAACAGAGCAATGTAAAAATTTTTATACCCATTTCCCTAAGGTAATGTGTTTTTCACAGATAAATTAAGGGAAGCACTGTAACATTAAGGGAAGGTTCATATTTAGCGGGAAATATATATATGAACCTTTCTTGGAATTATAAAGCGATCCGCCAATTCATGTTGCCATAAAGGAAATGATAAAATTCCACCACTGAATAAATATTTGCCATTTTTGAAAGAATACCACGGAGAAGTACTACCCCTGTGTTAAGAATGTTTTATAAAGTGAGTAAGTGCAGTGAGCTGGGTTTTGTGGGGAATTGTGAAGCGGTCCAAAAGTTACTGCGTCAGCAGTTAACGGGGGTTGGCGAGCGATAGCGAGCAGGGGGCGGTAGCCCCCTAGTGTCATAAAATAAAAAAATTCGGAAATTATATGCCTGCATTTTTCTCGAAAAATATTGCTTTAGAAATAGTTGATTCGTGGTTATGCATACCTTCTGAGTTTGATGCTTTTACTTCGCATTCAAATGGCCATATGCATTTTCCGTTCGGACCTTTAACCATACCGGGACGACAGAAACACCCAATATTGCATTTTCTATCACAGGAACTGAGTCGTAGGTTGAAATCTTTGTTGTAGTTTTTACAGTCAGGTTCGCACGAAGATGCACATGTAGAGTAGTATTCATTGTCAAGACAGTCCTCTGGCGTTTCTGAAATAAATTGTTGATACAAAATTAGAATTTTTGTCCATCTTGGTCCTTAGAAAATATTACTTCCCATAAGAGTAAAAATTCCATTTAACAAAAACGGCCATATTCGCCGCAAGCTTGGATTGCGGTTAACCGTCAGTTAAACTTCTTATTTGGCAGTTAAACGTGGAAAATATATTTGACTCTCGGTTAAACGCCGGTCAGGTTAACGGTGAATACGACCCTAAGAAGTAAAATCATAAATCTAGTAACTTACGTTCGTCATAGCACTTTTGGGGTTTTATGCAGGTTCCATCTGGTCCAATAACATACCCACTCTTGCAGACACAGGCGGGAAGTGGAAGGCAGATGATCTTGCAAGCCCTATTCTTCTCTTGGTAGTTGGTGCAGTTGTCAGGACAAAGGCTGGGACAGAGAGAGTAGACCTGGTTCTTTTTGCAAAAGAGGGATTGGGGGAATGTACCTAAGAGGAAAACGTATACAGGGTGTTTCAAAAGTCCGTTTCACGGCTTTTATTTGGCACCAACGTGTCCTAGTGTCACGGAAGTAAGGTCCACCCTAGGTAAGTGGCGCTGGAAAAATCATTGAGGTGATTTATAGCACCTCTAGTGGCGAAATAAAAAAGTTAAGAACATTAATTTAAAAACTATAGGAGATAGAGCAAAAACCTCAGTGAGAGTATTGGTTGCTAACGTTCTGAAGAACTCACAGAAAAAAGTTTCATAAAATAACTTGAATATTCGCGGAGATATTAGCATGTGAAAGTAGCACTTTATCAGACTTTAACAAAGAAAAAGTTCGTAAATTTGCAAGTCTTTTAGATTTTTTTATTAAATTTTGCGTTTATTCAAGAAAAAAAAACAAAGCTACACAATAAGACTGAGAAAATCGCAAATTTGCCAACTTTTTCTTTTTTGAGGTCTGAAAAAGTAATACTATTCCATGCTAATATCTCCGCAAATATTCAAGTTACCATCATGAAACTTTTTTCTGTGAGTTCTTCCTAATTTTAGCAACAATACTCTCACTGAAGTTTTTGCTTTACCTCCTATAGTTTTTTAATTAATTTTTTAACTATTTTATTTCACCGCTAGGGGTGCTATAAGTCATTTAAATGGATTCTCCAGGGTCACTGACCTAGGAGCAGACCTTACTTCCGAGACCCTAGGATACGTTGGATCTAAATAAAAGCCGTGAAACGGACATTTGAAGCACCCTGTGCACAGGGTGATTCGAAATTACGCGGACAAACTTCGCATGGGGGTAGAGGGGACCTAGACAAGCATATTTTGAATAGGAATGGGGGGAGGCGCGGCCTTACCATTTAAGAGCTAGGACGAGGACCTAATGTAGTGCGAGCGCGTTTCAAAAGGCCGTTTTTAGAAGGCCAGTGTGACTAAACAAAACATAATAAAATAAAAAAAACATTATTGAATGAGGTAAGGAAGTATCCCTACTACTTACACCATGAATTTGATAGAATTTGAATCATTTCTAAACCGTGGAGTGAGTTTCAAAAGTGCAATAGTAATCTTTTAGTCAAAGAATGGAGTTCCCTTAATGGTATTTAGAAAAATGATGATCGGGGAAGGAATTTTCAATGATCGTAACATTAATCATTGAAACTGTTTGGTCACTGAAAATTCCTTCCCCGATCATCATTTTTTAAAATACCAAAAAGATCCATTGTTTGACTAAGAGATTAATATTACACGTTTTAAAACTCACCTCATGGTTTAGAAAACGGTCCAATTTCTATCACATTGAAGATTTAAGTAGTACGGATACTCCTGTACCTCATGCAATAATGTTTTTCATTTTATTATGTTTTGTTTCGTCACACGGGCCTTCTAAAAACGGCCTTTTGAAACGCGCTCGCACTACATTAGGTCCTAGCTCTTTAACGGTGCATCTGCGCCTCCTCTAGTTTTTCAGAATATGTTTGTCTAGGTCCCCTCTACCCCCATGCGTAGTTTGTCCACGTAATTTCGAATCACCCTGTATACATGAGTGAAAAAAGGCAAAAGTAGTAAATATAAAAAAATTCTAAAAGTACTAATTCTCTTTTTAACCCTTGTAGAAGCTATTGCTCTGAATTTTTTACAGTGTTCGTTCTTTCGCCCAAACACTATAAAATTGTTTTAGAAAAATCCATTGGTAATTTTTTAATATCTTTTCAAAATAATTTTTAAAAAAATATAAATTTTAAAATGTTCCAGGCGAACTAAATTTATTGTAACTAAATTTTTATTGGAGTTTTAAATAGATATTTTAGGGCCATACAATATTTTGCTTGTTTGATTATCATATGCTAACTATGTTTGCTAAAAAATCGATAATTACTAAATTTTTAGTAGCAAAATCATAAAAAAATTTCTTTAATTAGAACTATATTAAAATCTAACAGTCAAAAATACTTCATAAATTTTAGTTTGCTCGGAACATTTTAAAGTTTGTATTTTTTTATTCTTTTGAAAATATTAAAACTTTATTAATGGATTTTGAAATTTTTTTATGTTGTTTGGACTGTGAAGCACGAATATTGTAAAAATATATCAGAGCAACAGCTTCAAAATTTAAAAAAATTGGTTTTGAACGTCCATTGTTCCTCATAGCTAAAATTTCCCCAACTCGAAGTGCGGTAAGGTTTTATCTCTTACTTATCATGTGTGTTTAAGTAATATAAATATATTAAATACGTGACTCATCCATTTCTTCTTCTTCAAATTCTACTTCAGAGTTGTCAATATCTTCAGGGATCTTATATTTAGGATCTGAAACATAAGGAATACTTTTCATAATCCTCACAAGCCCAAATTAAGTATGGCCATTTTAAATTCAACTTTGTGCATAATAAGTATATTTCAGAACCACGGGCGTAGATCCCGAGGAAGAAAGAGGGGACGCGTCCCCCTTTATAATAATAGGGAACTTGCATGTGTCAGATTTTCATAAACTTTCAAGTGTTCCGTATAGTTTTTTGGAAAACAAAATGAAATATTTTGTCAATTTTTCAAAAAAGTGTACAAGTAATTAAATATTTTAATTTAAAAGTCGAGAAAAAAACACGTGACTGAAAACGCGAAGTGTGTTTGCATGCATAGTGACGTAGAATTCCATCGGGCAAAATTGCAATCAAAATTGAATTTCTATGTTTTAGTTGATGATTTCTTTTTTCTAAAGTGTTCGATATGAATGTTTTAATAAATAATTACCTTCTAGACACTTCTGGTGACGGTCAGAAATCCAAAGCAAACATTTTAGGCAATGTCAATAAATTGTTACGTCACTATGCATGCAATTAAGCGTTTTCAGGTGCTTCGGAAAAGACGATTTTTGATAATTTTTTTTGCAATCAAAAAATTTCTCAATCGGCCTCAAATTTTGTGTAGTGGCTAATTTTTGCGTGAAGAATAGATAAAAAAACAAAAAAAATCATGCAAGTTCCTTATTAGGAACATTGTTAAAAAACCTTTTTTATTAACTTTTGAAGAAGACCAAAAATTTGCTGAATGTGTTTCTCCTACCTTTTATCGTAAAGAATGGAACCAATTTATCAACAGCACCTATAGTACTCTGTTAATTTTGCACCTGAGTACATTTCCATCCCCCACCACTGAATCCGTAACCATGGCACTATCAACGTCAAAGTGACGGAGAAGGCTTATGGCGGATTTACACCACTGCTGCAAGACCGGTTTGTGGCTAGAGCGGCAAGAAACGGGAATTTATTCCAATAAAACCAATTGACGAGCGCCATTTTTTGTGAGTAGCGGGTACTAAAATTTGCCTTCTTTTGCATGACTTGCAGCTCCTGCAGCGGTGGTGTAAATCCCCCATTACTATTGGCTGCGTGAAGAGCGTGTCTATGGATACGGTTTTACCGAGGGGGAAAGCACTATTTTTCAGGCGCCTATTCAAAATGAACAGATTGTAACATAAGAGACGAATATAAAAGGAGGACGGGCCTCCATGATTCAGAACACCATTTCATTTAGAATAGTTGATGTCCATGCTGAGATTTGGGCATTACCCCAACAAAACATTTTGTGTAAACTCACAACTATCAAGCGTCACCTCCAACCGTGGACCGGTTTCGTCCTTGTTAGGACTCATCAGCACGGTATAGGAAGGTAACGCAAGAGAGTGGAGGGCAAGTACTAGTCTAGCCGACTATAACTGAAAAAGTGGTGACAATTGATTAGTCCTCCACTCATCTGCTGAAATGACATGGCATTCCTAGAACAGATTTAATTCCAGTAAGGCAAGGTAAATGAAAGGAGTATTTCACCAATTATTGCTGGTTAAGCGGACAATAAGTGTAAACTCACGGTTACCTTCCTATACCGTGCTGATGAGTCCTAACAAGGACGAAACCGGTCCACGGTTGGAGGTGACGCTTGAGAGTTGTGAGTGTACACTTATTGTCCACTTAACCAGCAATAATTGGTGAAATACTCCTTTCAAAACATTTTGTCTTGCGAAAAATAAATTAAAACGGGACCCCTCCCCCCAAATGAAGAAGACAAATCTTTGGGCCGTCCACAAATTTTTCGGATCCAACGACGCCAACGGCTTCGGAAAATGACGCCGGAGCCAAAGCTACAATAATATCCTTGGCAAGAAGCTAGAGCACGTCCATTAGGCGGCAAGAGTGTTGTTGTTGTTGTTGGTCATCCCCCTGGTGTAGGAAAGCCTACACCAGGTCCAAAAGACCTCGTCGCACCAAGGAATCATAAATCCTATCCTGCTCAACCTCCAGTTGCCTCCAGAAGGCACCTAAACAATTAAGGAGGTGAGCAGGATTAGCAGAAAAGGAACAGGAACAAGGAGGAAAAATCTTTTTCCCATCCTGAAATCTCAGGCATCTTAAGTGCCCACTTCTAAATCTGGCCAAGGCCGATTGAAGAGGCCTAGGGCCACTGCATGACAGAGACAAGCCTGGTTCCCTTGCAGCGTACCAGCTATGAGATGGTGGGAGGCGCCAAGTAGCGAGTAGTATACTCCTTTGGAGGGAGTGGATCTCCAGAGTTGTTAGCTCTTCAGAGATTGGCAATATATCGCAGCCCATTTTGGCTAGAGAATCAGCAGTCTCGTTGCCGTACACCCCAACGTGTGACGGAATCCACTGAAGGCATACCGATTTCCTCTGACCCAGTTCAAAGAGACGCATTAGAATATCCTGGTCAGGTTTATTATAAATTTTGGTACTGGATAGCACTTTTGCTGTCAGTCAAAATCCAGACGCTGCTTATATCGCTTGTAAGGGCATAATCAAGAGCTTTTCCAATAGCAATAATTTCAGCCCTAAAAACAGACCAAAAGTCAGGGTTTCGGATACTAATTCTATTGTCCCCCTCACAATTGCTAATGAAAACACCACTACCAGTTCTGCCGTCATCCAATTTGCTACCATCTGTATAGATAACCAAGGCCTCTGAAGGGATATCATTTATAACATCTAGGGCCATCTGTTTTAAAAGATCCGGATGGTCCTCCTGCTTACTAGCACGGGACTTCAAATTCAAGGCAAGACTTCAGGCTGATTGTCAAGAGTCTCGTCATAGAAAGCCATTGCTCTTGAGTGACAGTTATGTTCCGGTCACCGCGACGAAAGTCATCAGTGCACGCGTAGCCTAAATCAAATTTGATTTAGATATGGTGCAGTAATAAAAATATTCATGCACATACCTCGCGTGGATTCCTTTTCTTCTGGGATTTCATATTCTGAATTATGTATTTCTTCTTCGGTGGTTTCCTCTGGAAAAAAAATATACTCAACCTTAAGCACACCCCAAAACCAAAAACTTAATTAATACGCAAATGCACTTATTTAGTATATATACAAGGTGTCTCAAATGGTTGATTCCAAGCTTAACATGTCAGACCAGGAGCCCTAGTCTGAGGGCATGCGAAAGATCTGGAGTACGGATCGTGACGTCAGATGCGGAGCGGTCCGTCTCGGACGCTATTTCCGTATATCTTTTCCGCATCTTCACCGAAAGGGCAAGTCTCGGGCACAAGAAAGCCTACGATACGGATTGGCGGTCGAGGCGAACATGCATGAGGAAGATATTAAGCTCCTCCTACTTTCGATACGAAGAAAACCAATGAAAAAATTCCTTTTCCTCGATATTTTTCATCGTAATCGGTTTTTTCGCGCTTTTTTCTTGTTGACTTTGCTGCTTGAATTTCTTCTCGTTTTTATTATTTTGTGTGAAATATTTAATTTACTTTTCTTAAATTTTTAAATACTGGATTATTTCTTTCTTTTAATCATTAAAATTATTAAGGAGCTGCTAAACTACTGAATGGAGATCCTCAGGGGGCCAAGAAATTTGCTAAACAGTGGATAAAAGTAGGTATGTTTTAATCAAGTTGATAAGAGTATGTTAATTTAGTTGTGTTCAAATTATTAAACGTTAATGAACTTGATACAATTACTGTTATATTAACAAGGCTTTGATAGCCAAGGTGTGTAATATTATTCAAACTTAATTTTTTTAAGGACATTTTCATATTTTCTCTGTTAAAAATAGATTTTTGCTGATCTTATTAAAAATAGTACTGAAATCAAATTCATGATCCTTTTTTTATGTAGGAGATTTTTATTTCAATTGATTCTTTAGTTTTCTAATAAACTCCACTAGTCTTACATAATTGGTTCTTACAATAACGTTACTTTTAAAAAAGTTGTTTTATAATTCAATATTCAATTTTTAGTTTTGGATGACAAAAAAGGTCAAGGACTGGATGATCAGTGTTGTCCTCCACCAGATGCACGAGGAAGCAAACAGCAGCTATGAGTTCTATAGCTTACTAATTAAGAAATAATTGCCAATAAATTGATTTTATGTGTAAATGTGTACCTACTTGTCTCTTATTGAGCAGCAGTTAATTTTTATATCTAGTGCTCTATTTATGGCAGGAAGTAATCTTGCTAAAAGTTGAGCTTCCCACAATTACTTACAGCATCAGCACTGGGCCTGTCAAAGGAGTCTGATTTTTCATTTTTCTCAACCCCAACATGGAAAGGGACCACTGAAAATGTATGCTATGACCGGGTGAAAGTCTGTAAAGTAGATTCAATATGTACATGTACAGGTTTCTTGTAATATATAATGTAAAACAGTAAATTTATTATTATTAATGCATTTTAATTAGGGGCATGACTATTTCAACAGCCTGATTAGACTTAAATTTTCAAAAATTTTAAGTAACTTTGCATATATTTTAAGACAGTGAAATAAAAAAAAATTATAAAACTCAAACATTATTAAGGTTAACAAGTACTTAACAAGTTAGGATGAAGTAGGGTAAGTGTAACCATAATTTTTTTTTGAAATATCAGGCTGACCACAAGCCCCGAGGTCTGAGCAATGCCTCATTATATTGACATGAAACATTTGACTTGTAAAGAGAAATGTCTGTAGTAATTAAACACTGTTGATCTAAAAAAATCAAAATCTTAAATGTAAAAATGAACTAATTTCAAACCAAAATATGTGTAATGACAACCCAAACAAATAGTAAATTAATTCTTATTTATTGTTTTCAATTTTTAAAATATATCTTCAGTCGTCTGTTCAAGGCACTTTTACTACCAATTTTTGGTATCTTCACAAATTCACCATCACATAAATAGGTACTTTCACAAATTTAGTTTTAGTAATAAAGGTACCTTCACAAAATACATTTTTGTAACAAAGTTGTCTCGGAAGCTATAGTCAACCTTTAGCTATTCTAACTGAATTTTCAATTGTTTCTTACATTGAAATAATTATTTACATGTTTTTTTGATGATTTTGAACTTAAAATTTCACAAATTCACATAAAAGTTTTCACAAAATAGGCACCTCTTAAAAAACCTTGACAGTTTGTTTTACATAATACAAATGCTTGAAAGATTAGTAAGTATTCTATGCGCTTTTTATACAGGGATGATACTTTTCATTCACTTTTGAATCGTGAAATATTTTCATTTAACATTTAAGTAAAGAACTATTTGTTGAAGTATACAAATCAAAGATGAGCTCACAGATGGTGGCTTACCATTACACAAAGAAATTGAAATATTTTCAAAAAAATAATAACAATAAAGTGTAACAGGGTTCATTTCATACCCTTTCTTTATTTTTTTAAGGGACCTTATAACTCCTGAAAATTATGTTTTATCACCTAAATTTACCCTCAGGCTTCTGAAAAACATCTGGTGAGAGCAAAACAGAATTGTATTATCGATTTGGGAGAAATAATTAGTTTTTTAATTTACAAAACTCAATTGAAATGTGAAATTCTAACCACTTTTGCAATTCCTTGCTCCATACTTCATTCTGAATTCCTTCTACTCAATATACAAAGTTGTTAAAAGTTAATAATTAATCACATTACCTACTGTTTTTTAGTAATTTACTCCTGAATTTCACTATGCTAGATAAAGTATGAAACATGGTGGAATTCATAAATAAAATTTAAATTATAAATACAGTAAAGCACCGTTTATGTAAGTAAAGCACTTGAAAGCTGTTTTATGAAGCTTTGAGTTACACAAAACACTCCCCCAGTCAATGAGGAAGATGCATGATTTTTTTAATAAATTCTTCTTGCAAAAACAAAGTACCCAAAATTTGAAGCGGATCGAGAAATTTTTTGATTGCCAAAAAAATTTACAAAAAACATCCGCGCGAAAACGCCAAGAGTTGGGATCATCGTATGTCGACTCATCATACGATAAACATTGTTGGAAAGCAATGGAGTTGATGGTACGATTGTTGACATCTTTAAACAATAAGCGTTTTCAGTCACGTGTTTTTTTCTCGACTTTTAAATTAAAATACTTATTTACCTTTACATTTTTTGAAAAATTGACTAAATATTTCTTTTTACCATACAAAAAACCATACGGAACACTTGTTTGTTTTTGAAAATCTGACACATGCAACTTTCTTATTGGGCGAGCTTGAGTTCGAAAAATCGAGTGCATTAGCATAAATCGTCAAATACAAAGAAGGTGTAATCTCGTTTGGGGTGCGTTTTGTGGAACTTTTCATTTTTGTTAATGGTAAATTAAATACTGATGCCAGGATGAAAAGTTTAAACAGTTAAGATTCTTCCCACCCTCTGTCAATTTCATAAAATGGACAAATGTTACTTCTCGGAAGACAATGTGATAGGTATGATTTTGGGCAGACCGGATTTAAAAAATACTACAACAGGCTTTATTAAACAAAAAGAAATTAGACTGTCTTCATAATCCAACAAACTCCACTGGAGTAAAATACAGTATATAGAGTGAGAAATACATAACTGTTATTTAAAAAATATGCATTTCCCATGCGGCACAAATACTTTATTTTTGGCCGGACTAACCTTTAACAACTTAACCAACACAATGCTTCCAATGTTTGAGCCTACGTCAAGCAGGGGGATAATATAACAATGCGAAATTTTTTCACTGGCCCCTTCAGAGACCCAAAACAAACCCTAATAGTAAACATTTTTGGGATAACGTAGGGGAGAGGAGGGAGGAATGGGACAATTTTCACTAAATATTTTTTTATTCATTATCCCCTGCTTATTCATAGATGCAAATGGTTGGATAATAAACTTACATGTTTTAACTTAATTTTATAAAAATGTACAGTTCTTAAATGTTGTTTAATTTTATCACTTTTGATCATTCAAATTAACAAGAATTTTGTCCCATTCCTCCCTCATGGGTGGGAGGAGTGGGACATGAGTATGGGAGGAATGGGACACTTTTGAAAAGTAAAGAAAATTAGTAAAATGTAATAATGAGAAAGGGCCTAGTATTTTACCTACTATTCTTTTAACCTTTGCCCACATTGTTAAACAGCTTTCAATCTTATATCTATTATAGAATAATTTTTAAAAAATATTTAGTACACTTGAACTCTGTCCCATGGTGTTAAGAATCAATAATTGAATTACAATGTAGTACGTCAAGAAAAGAAAAGCATTTCAATTGAAGCAATAAAGATAGCTATCAGAAATTAATATTTTAAGATTTTGTTTACATTTTTGCAGATTTAAACAGACAAATTAAGTTTAAGCTGATTTTTGCAGATGATTTGCATGTCCCATTCCTCCCTCTTCAGAGTGTCCCATTCCTCCCTCCGCACATTGCTTTTAAAATATAACTTGTCACATAAACTATGCTGGTGTTAGGCTTTATGAAATTGCAGATTAGCATAAATTAAATCTTTTAGATTACAATGGCATTATATAATGTTTGTTCTACAAATTACATGAGAAATGAAATAAAACTCAAGATAGACTGGATATTAACTTTGGAAGTGGGAAAATCAAATTTTTACAACTATAAACAGAAACTTGCTGCTGGATAAACTAAATGAAGGAAATAACAAGAAGCTATAAGAAGGCCATCTAATGACCAAATTGGAAATAAAATAAACTGATTTATTTTTCCAGAATTTCAGCTGTCCCACTCCTCCCACTGTCCCATTCCTCCCTCCTCTCCCCTAATGTGACATTTAAGAAATGGGGGACCATGGTCAAAATCTACAACTGAGATAGCATAGCAATATTCTCAAGGCAGAAATCAACACAAATTTCTTGAACTGAGTTTCAAAATACTGTTGAGAGTATGCCTAGAAAAGTAAATAATAAGTCTCTACATGTGATTACACAGACAAAAAACTGGCGGAAAATATAAACAAAATTTGATACCTAAATTTTTCTTCATTTTAAGTAGAGGGAGTCCATCGGCTTCTACTTCCCGAGATCTAGGTTGGTTGGGTTTTTATGGCGCATGACCTAAGATAGGGTATAGCCCAAGATCTAGGATTCCATATGCTAGATTCATAGTATTTTAGCTTAAATCTTTACTAATTTTCATAGTACTTCGATATTTAAAAAAAACATTCCAATTTTTTCCTTAAATTTAATACTAGGCCACACTAGCGGTCAGTTTTCAGTATAAAACGATTGGAAATTAAGAATAATGAATTTCATTTTTGCAAATCGAATCGACGGATTTTAATTTTGCTAAGCAAATAGGCGGAAGAATCACATGTATGTAAGTCTATCTGGAACAACTTTAGAAAAGGTCCACTTTTGGCGACGGCTGAAAACCTAGCCGCTATGTTTACCTACGATTTTGCGGCTGATCGGTCATGAAATACTTGCAACTGCTTCAAAAACGGACCTATTCTAAACCGTCAATATTTTCAAAGTAAATCATGTATATTTTAATTTGAAGCATCACACCTTGATATATTTGGTCCAATACTGTAGAGTAGTGTATAACCGATATTGGGTGACGTGTAAAGAAATAATGGCACAGCTTCGATAAGAGTCAACCATCAGCTGCCATGTTTACTCACAGCACAAATAGACCTGTGGTTGTATGTCATCATTTGAACAGTGGGTAAACATGGCGTCTGGTCGACTATTATCAAAGCTGTTTCGGAATAATTGGTTCAAATCCATTAACATTCCAGCTAAATATCACCATTCTTTTTTGATCGCCATATACTCAAATATTTCGGATTTTTAATGATAAACTAAAAAGTTATCGATCTAATTAAACATTTTAATCTACGAGTTTTAAATTATTTAGCAGGTTTTCTACTTATTGGTGTCCAAAAGATAATGGTGATATTTAGCGGGAACGTTTATGGAATTGAACCAAATAATTTTTGCATTAAAATGAATAGGAACTTAGCGAAAACTAGGTACAAATGGAAAAGTCATACAATTGAGAAAAATATAAACAGTATGTATGTTCCGAGGATGAATTTAATGACCATTTTGCTTCACAATGCTTTTCAAAGTTAAATTCTAAAAGATTATAAAAATATTTTGAAATTTTACCGGCACAGCTGGGATATACGTCTGCCAGCCGCCATGTTTACTCACAGCGCTCAAATTAGATCTATATTGGCTCAAATTAGATCTATATTGTTGTGGCATCATTTGAGCTGTGGGTAAACATGACGGCTGGCTGACGTATATCCCAGCTGTGCCATTTTACCTAAAACAAGCTATAAGTTAGACTTGTATATTTTTTCAACTTTAAATGAATTTAACTCTTGGAAGCGTTGTTTATAGCCAACTTAATCATTAATTTCATCCTCAGAATCACTATAGGATCGTTGCAAGACACATATCGTTGCATATTCACACATATGTTGTTCAATATCACACAAGCAGAAGCACTGTGATTATAAAGCCCTCGTGAGTGGGCTTGCAGTGGCAGTGCATTGCGCTTCCACGCCACAGGTCCGGGATTCTAATCCCAGGCTGGGCAGGGTCCACTCAGCCTTTCATCCCTTCAGTGGGTCCATAAACCGAGGACCAAGCATGCTTGGGAACTAAACACTGGGGGTCTCACGTTGCGCTGACCACCAAACCGGGACATATGCCCAGGCCCCACGGTCACGAAAACGAAGATGGGCATCATAGGCCTTGGCACACTAGGGATGTTGCACTGATGGTCTTGATTAAGGAGTGGGCTTGTAGGCAGCCCCCTGTTCTGGGCTTGTAGTGCACCATTGCATCTATGGCCGATCTCCGAGAGGAAGGGCATGACTTAAATAGAAGAGTCAAGTTCAGGATATTGCAGTGGTGTCATCAGCCACAGCTCCAGATGAAAACCACGGTCCCCTAGAATTAAAAATATAGATATTAGGAAAAAGTCATACATCATTTTGGTAGCTACCTCTACCATAGGACGACATAAGCAGCAAGAACCTGCGACAGAAAATAATACACTAATAATACATAATTTTCCTGTAGTCTTAAATAAATCTGAGATAAATGATAACTGAAAAAATAGCTTTTGTATCTTTTTAAATGCTAAAGTTAAGGGTGATAGCGAATTTAAAGACATTTTTAGAAGTATTTTAAAACAACCTAAAGCCAACAAGTGTAGGTAAATATTACCGTTTAATTTTTGCATTGATCACATATTTTAAAACAGAAGTATAATTACTAAATACTCTAAATATTACACATGGTTTGAGGAATGGTCTTAAGGGCGGAGTATGAAGTATTTTAAAACAACCTAGAGCCGACAAATTGTAAGTAAACATTACAGATTAGTTTTTGCATTGATCACATATTTTAAAACGGAAGTAAGAATTACTATAAATACTTAAAATATTACACATGGTTTGAGGAAAGGTCTTGGGGGATGAGATTTTCTGTTCAAATTGTAGGATAAATTGATGGAAATAAAAATGAATTAAGATTTATTAAACCAAAAAATGAGACGAGTTTTTCTAAAATGCACTTACACGAATTCGAAGAGGTAGGCCGCCATCCGTGAGCTCATTCATCATATTCAATCTTTCCAGCAAAAAAGAACTTTAGGTGATAAAAGCCGCCATCCGGGAGTGCTCTTTCATTCATAATTGTAAAATTCCTCCACAAGTCTGATGTGAAGAGCAGAAGTGTTAGCGGACATTTTGAATATTTACGAATCCGCACACAGCTTCTCGCCTCGAAATCGGAGCGGAAGTTTGCATGCGAGGAGGCCGGAAGTTTCGTATTGGGCTTCATATCATGCGCACGGAGGAAAAGCCCCGAGACTACCGATTGCGGAAGTGCCACGAACGTGACGTCAATTTGACGTCACGTTTCGTACTCCAGATCTTTCGCATGCCCTCAGACTAGGGCTCCAGGAGAAACAAGATTTTCGTAGGAGAACCCCTATCCGCAAGTGTAAACAGCGTCCGCTTATTACATGTTTGGAGAGAGCACAAATGAAATTATAGGTACTTTTCCTTTAGCCGGGCGCGAATGTCACCAATTGTGAACCAAACGCGAGCCAAGTCACCAAGCAAAGAGAAAGCGGTTGTAAAAATTTGGCGGAATTCTAAAATTTGTCGATGTTTCGAGATCAGAGAAAATTACTTCCTTTTTCATTTTCAATTCATTATTTTTCAGATAGTCGTCTAATTAATAGCGAAATTAAATGAAATTTACTTCAAAGGAGTTTTCGGGGGTACTTTTTTTGGAATATATAATAATAAATAGACGAAAATCAACTCAACGGTTTTAATCCACAATATTTTATTGTGGATTAAAACCGTTCACTTGATTTTAGTCCATTTACCTTTACCACAAGGCATTTATACCATACTAAGGCATAACAACATGAGGTCAAGTCAGTCTTCAGCCCTCGAGGTTCCTCACCAAATTGAAACTGCATTCCCCCTTTTACCATGGACCAGCTGCAACTTGATTCCTATTTTATTACAGCGGCTTGGTGCCTTGGACCTGATGTACGCCTTCCTACACCAGGTGGGATTAGTCCTACCTACTTACCACCTTATGTAATAATAGTTTACCTTTTTTTGTTGAATGAAAAACCCCTTCGCTGGTAAACATTGTCCTCTAGCTACTAAAAAACTAAACCAAACACTGGCGCAGCAGCCCTAGTGAGCCAAGGTTTTTACGATGCCTATCTTGTTTTCTTGACCGTGGGGCCCTGGGGTACGAAGCATATGTACCGGTTAGGTGGTCAGCCAAATGCAGGACCCTCAGTGTTTAGTTCCCAAGCACGCTTGGTCCTCATTTTATCGACCCACTGAAGGGATGAAAGGTTGAGTGGACCTTGCCCAGTCCGGGACCCATGTATTAAATCCCGGACTTGTGGCGTGGACAGCGCCATCGGGAGTGTCCTCTAGAGCAGTGGTCCCCAACCCCCGGTCCACGGACCGTTGCCGGTCCGTGGATCAAATGGCACTGGGCCGCGGGCAGACCATTTCAAAAGGAATTTAAATTCCTAGGCTTATACTCCAAACTAATGAATGAAAGGAAATTATACATCACTTTATATTTATTTTTTGGTGTAACTATTTTATTTTGAAAGTATGTTTAAATACAATTAAATTAAAATTAATAAATCAAAATAATCTAGAATGTCAACAATACAGGGTGATTCAGAAATAATCATCAATAATTTGGGGGGAGGTAGGGGGGCCCTAGAAAAGCATATTTCGAATAGGGATGGTGGGGCGCAGCCTTACAGTTAAAGAGCTAGGACCTAATGTAGTGCGAGCGCTTTTTAAAAGGCCGTTTTTAGAAGGCCCGTGTGACGAAACAAAACATAATAAAATGAAAAACATTATTGCATAAGGTACAGGAGTATCCGTACTACTTAAATCCTCAATGTGATAGAAATTGGACCACTTGCTGAACCGTAGGGTGAGTTTTAAAACGTGCAATATTAATCTCTTAGTCAAACAATGGAGTTCCCAAGGGGGCTCAGTACCAAAATTTTGTCAAAGTATCGAATTTGAGATTTTGCAATAAAAATAAAGATAATACCCTTAGAATTATTCCTACCAAGTTTCATAATGATACGGGGATTCTAAGTGTGAAAATTTTTAGATTTATGAAGCCTAGATAGTGTTAAGAAGCCTAGTTTTCTATCTTTAAACGGCTTTTTCTCAAAACAAGGTTTTTAATGTTTAAAATCACAAGGCTTTTTTTCTAATCATCCAAACCACTTCAAACTTTGTAGTCATTATCAGTAATACCTGTTTAACATCTTCAGGCATGGATTTTATAATATATTTATTAGAATTTTTTTTATGGAGCAGTAAAGTGGAAACTTAGGATATTTTTCGGAAAAAACTGCCAAATTTCAGAGTTTTTTTAATTTTTCAGAAACTTTTATAGATAATCAAATTTCCATGCCTACAAGTGACTATATATGTTTGATCTATGTTAAGACAAAAAATCAAATCAAAAGAACATTTATTCAGGGAGGAGTATCAATTTAAATTTAGGGTAATTTTGGGCATTGTTGTGAGGTTTTTTGTAATTTTTTTAAAAAATAAATTTTTGAACTTGCTTTTTGGGATAAATATGAATTAGTATGAAGTAAATACATAATTTAACACCTTAAAAGATAATAAAATCCTGTTATTAGAGAAAAAAATATTTTTGGTACTGAGCCCCTTAATGGTATTTAGAAAAATGATGATAGGGGAAGGAATTTTCAATGATCAAACAGTTTCAATGATCAATGTTATGATCATTGAAAATTCCTTCCCCGATCATCATTTTTCTAAATACCATTAAGGGAACTCCATTTTTTGATAAAAAGATTAATATTGCACTTTTGAAACTCACTCCACGGTTTAGAAAGTGGTTCAAATTCTATTGAATTCATGGTGTAAGTAGTAGGGATATTTCCTTACCTCATGCAATAGATTTTTTCATTTTATTATGTTTTGTTTCGTCACACGGGCCTTCTAAAAACGACCTTTTGAAACGCGCTCGCACTACATTAGGTTCTAGCTCTTTAACTGTAAGGCTGCGCCCCACCATCCCTATTCGAAATATGCTTGTCTAGGGACCCTCTACCTCCCCCCAATTATTGATGATTATTTCTGAATCACCCTGTATACACCCCCCCAGCGGGCCGCGGTAAAATTATCAAACGTTGACCGGTCCGTGGTAGTAAAAAGGTTGGGGACCACTGCTCTAGAGGACACAGTTTACATTTGCGGACATTATTTGTTTACATTTGAGGAGTTCCTACTAAAATCCTGTTTGCCATGGCATGACAAACCTCTGCATGTTCAGTTTAGCACCAATCTTTTGAGACGCCTGCTGCTGAACCAACCTTAGTAAAAGGGTCACGTGATTTTTCACAACGCTGGAACTAGTATTTTGGAGGGGAGACAGTCGGAAGTTGAGGGGCAGTTGATCGAAAGAGGAAGAGACATTTGCTTGTATATAGAAGCAAGAAGCAAGACCTGTATATCTGTGTCAAAGAAAATGAATTTCCCACTAAATTTTATTTATATGATGACTCACTTCTTTGCGAAGATGGGCAATCAAAAGGGAATATGCAATCCCCTTTTGGGCCTCTCACGTATCCTGGCAAGCAGAAACAGCCAACATTGCATCGTATTTCACAGTCTCTGTCTTTTTCTCGGTAATTGTCACAGTTATCTTCACAGGAAGTGCCGCAAGTTGTGTATTGTTCAAGTTCTGTGCAGTCTTCTGGATGTTCTATAAAAGAAAAAAATTGATAAAAATAAATTTGATTGATCACTTTTAAGTAAATTTGATAAATTGCTTTAAGGAAATAGGGTCACTATATGTAGTCAAAATTGTGTTTTAGGTATTTTAATAGAAGTTTAATAAATTGTGTAAAACTCATTACCTCTAATAAAGAGTCCTGAACGTCCTGAGTTCATGTCCTGAACTCATGGAAGAGTCCTGAACTCATGGACTTGGTCTGATCTTCTTAGATCATTTCGGGGGATCAGTAACAACACCAAAACTCATTTGTTTTAAATACGCATAACATTAATTTTTAAAATTTTACGTAACTTGATTTTTCTTAGAAAAATTCGAATTTTTAATATTTGATAGATATTTTTTTACAGTCTTGTGTTGGAAATTCATACTATTTCAGACAATGGTTATTCGTCAAGGTACAAAATTTTATAAAAAATTTTACACTATGGCATCTTTTAACAAGAAACACAGGAAAACGTATTCTTAAGTAACATTTAAATAGCTTCTGAAATTAAACCTAAGGGTTTTTAGATTTTTAAGAAAATTTTCAAGCGAATTTTAGACACAGATACAAAAGAAAATACAAAATTTTATAAAATATACGCATTTAAAGATTTATACATTTTCAATTTACACGAACGATTTGGATGAGAGGAGTTAGGAGTTTAGATCAGGTTAGAGATGAAAAGGGCCTTAAAGGGTTCTGAACATGGGGCTACCAAAATTATCAAAGGTAATTCCAGTTCTAATTATTGCTAGCACTTCAAGAAGTTAAATATGTTTACTCTAGAGAAAAAAAGGGATTGGGAGAGAGATTTCATTCAACTTTTTTAAAATGATAAAGCAAGGGGACGCAGAGAGTCTGAACTTCAGCATAGATGTTACGGGCAAAGTGTGTTAAATTTCAGTGATAATGCCATTGAATTTATCACATTGCCTTCCTCCACTTCGGGCATTATTAATAATGTCTGATTTATCACATTACCCGTAACATAGATGATAGAACGAGGGGTCACAGATTCAAATTGAATGAGGTAAATTTTAACCTAGGAAGTCGAAATCAGAGGGTCGTGTATAGATTGAACGGGTTGCCTGAATTGATATTTATGTAGTTACACTGGAGTAAAAGAGTTTAAGGAAAAAATTGAAAAATATTGGGGATCCGGTAGTTTGAGTTAAGTGGACAAACCTTGCTGAGATTCACGCCTACTGATGAACCAACGATAGTAAAAGGGTCAAGTGATTTTTGACAACGCTGGAACTAGTATTTTGGAGGGGAGACAGGTGGAAGTTGAGGGGCAGTTGATCGAAAGAGGAAGAGACATTTGCTTGTATATAGAAGCAAGAAGCAAGACCCCAACTATCACCCGTGCAAAGTCTGTAAAAATCGCTTGACCCTTTTACTATCGTTGGCTGATCAGTACATTTGTATTTGTAAGTGGTTGCATTGGTTACAGTGGTTTAATAGTGGAATTTTTTTCAACACTTACTGTCTGTTGGGCACTGATCTGGTTTGATGCATTCTCCGTCGGGCCCTTTGACATATCCAGACTTGCAAACGCAACCGGGTAAAGGAAGGCATGCAATTTTGCACGCCCTTCGGTTGTCCTGGTAATTAGTACAGTTGTCAGCGCAAAGACTGGGGCAGATGGAGTATTCCTCGTGCTTCTTTTTACTACATAAGAAGGGAATGGGGAGTCCTTCTGGTATAACAGGGAAACTTTGAGGCTCTGAAGAAGTAGAAAAAGATGGAAAAGAAAAGGGCATCATACGTTTTTGAATGTATTTAGTGTAGTACATGGACAAAAAAAAGAACAATTAATATTTTAAGTACACAACTAGGACCTTAAAACTAAACATAAACATATGCACAAATACAAAATAATAGAAAAAACAAAAAACGTACAGAAATCAACGTACAAAGGTGAAATTTAGGTATGTAGTACACCACAAGATCCAAGGGTACCAAAACATAACTATTAAACTACCTGGGGGCAAAATCTGCGTTTAAATTTCTATAGGCGGTCTCAAATGATTTATTAAATATAAATTATCAGCAATTTTTAACGAGAACTAATCCCTTGCTTATCAAAAATAATTTAATCCTCACTGAGTACCCCATCATAATTATGTTGCAACAGTTACAAGTTTAAATTTCTCAGTTTATGAGGTAATAAACTTTGATTGGAGATAATAAAATAAGATTGGAGATAATAAAATTTGAGTACAATGAAAACAATTGAAGTGGCCAAGCCGTGTCGCTGTCAGGGGCTTCCAGAGATTAAACACCCTTCTCTGATAAAAATGACATTCTTAATATGTTTCATAATTTTAGCTTATGTTTAAATAATATTCCATTTCGAATTTATTAATGACCTTAATATTTTAGTTAGGTATATAGTACCGTTTTACTCAGGTACATATATAGCAAATTTTGCAATACTAATTTTGCAATTTGGGGAAGCTTTTGAAACATCTTGTACATTGTACAAATCACTACCATTAATTAACTCCAATCCTCTTTGATCGATAAATATTCAAGGTTACCTTTTTCTTCCGGATCCTTACACTCTTCTGGTTTGATGCATTTGCCGTTAGGGAGAGAAGCTCTGACGGTGCCTTCGTCACATACGCAGCCAGGGGTGCAGTCGGGTGGGCATGTAATGTGGGTCGAGTTCCAGTTGGAGCAATCCTTTTGGCAGTTCAACTTGCAATTGACATGGTGCTCTCCTGATGGACATTTCGTTGCTACGGAAAACAGTGGAAAAATTATACATAGAATTATCCATAGAGAATGTATTAAGTAAAGTGTATTTTATACAGGCGTGGATCCTAGGGATGCACTTTTGACAGTGCCCACCTTGGATTAAAAATGAGTAGTTAAAACCCTACTTTTACAAGTCAAATTTCAAAAATGTTTCTTGGGAAATACCCCTATAACCCCAGTGGTACCACAAGGGGAACTTGTGTAATACTTCTTAGAAAATACCGAACATTTTGAAATTGTTTTGTCAAAAGGTAAAGGTGATGGCTGGGAAAACTGCCCCAATTCGGAGCCGTGCTTGATTTGCGCCTGATTTTATGCAAATATATAAACAAACTGATAGTGGTAAGCGTGTGGTTTTTGAGCTCTAAATGTTTGGGAACTATCTTAAATAGGTTTAAAATAAATAAGGTCACTTAGTAATAAGTCACTTAGGTTTAAAATAAATAAGTTTAGCTGCTTATCGTTAAGTATATAATACAGAATTGAAATACTTTAAAAAGTAATAAAGATATCAATATTATATACAATATTATTATGGGAAAATATCGTCAGATTACAGGATAAATGGACTAAGTCACTTTAGCTCAACTACTCTGATCTAGGTAACGTCAAAATTTCGCTATTCCCGATCGCTTTCTTTTGCACCATACTACTATCACACCATTTCTCAACCGACAGATCGCATATCAGCTTGGCGAGATTTTGGGATATTCTGGTTGTAAAGTATTAACCAAAATTGACTTAGTGACCTTTCTCCAGTAAACTGGCAATAGTGTCCTTAATTTATAATACTTAAGTAGAAATTTACTTAAATATTCAATTAAAAACTATTTAATAGAAATAAAAATGAATTATATACAAACTATTTATTTACATGGGCATTTCTTTGGTTTGATACAGGTACCATCAGGACCCCTTACGTATCCTCTGTTACAAATGCATCCAGGTCTGCAGTCTCCAGGACAGACTCCAGGATTCACATTATAATCGTAGCAGGTCTTATCACAAGAACCCTTGCATTTATCATAATGTTCTTTTTTGGGACATCTTCTTCCTACTGAATCTAAAAGCATATAGTCATTGTACCAGAATTAATAAAGTATTTTGTAAAGAATAACAGTCGAATTTTAACCCTTTCAGTTCTTTACCGCCACTGAATCAATCCTATGGTAAATTTACATGACGTGTTGTGATAAAAAATAAATAATTTAATTATTTAACTTCATCCTAAACTACATATACGAGCCATATTCTGGATTCAAGATGCACTGCAAATATTGTTTACATGAATCAAGTTTGTCATAGAAGAATTTTTTGGTACTTTTCCATTATACCGGCGCAGGCGATAAAGTCATCAATAATGATGCAATCGACGCCAAACGGAATATCGCCGCTGGTAACCTCTTGCCCACATTTTCAAAGCAAATTGCGGCCTGAGTGTGATTTGTACCGGCGACTGTGTGCTCTCGTCGAAAAGTCTGCTTGGCGAGATATGCAGTTTTTTATTATCATGCCCCAAGCACTATCAAGAAAAAACTTTATATAATTTTTTATGTCACAGTGAACAAACTAAACCAGTCTCATAAAAACCAAAAGCATTTAATTTTAAAAGCACATATAAATTAGTTTGGGCGAAAAGAAAAAAAGGAAATTTGACATAAATCTATTATTAGATATTATCTCATTCAAAACGAATTTGTCTTATTTTTATTTTAACAATGGCTTCTCAATCGATGAAGCATTCAACTTTTTTATTGTACTTTCCTAACATTTAAGTATCATCAGAAATTATATTTTAATTTAATTCATTTTACATTAAATCATTTTTAATCGTTTCAAATCAGTAAAATATCGCTAACAATGTTTTTAAAACGTGGCGTGTGCATAAATGCTTACGAAACGTCTCAACTATGCATTTCCTCGGGCATTTGAAACTTTATCAGATTATAAAATATGAATTTTGTTCAATTTTTGCTTATGTTAGTTGAATTGTAAGCCCATATGGATCACGTTATAAGACATGAAAAGTCAGCAACGAAATGAGATCGTTATCAATAATTCTAGAAAATAAGTCAGATAAACAATAAAGCTGATAGGCTCAACTTAAAATATGCTTACTTGTGCTTTGATTGTTGAGATTTTCTTACGAAGTTACCTTTAATACCATAAGATGATAAGGTTTAGTTAATGTTTCATAAATTTGTTATATTATTTATATACATTATTATCATATTTTATAATATTTCATTTACCATTATTTACAAAATACATAAACATTTTTTAAAGCATTCCATCTTCTTTTTTTACATTCATGTAGTATTAATAATGAGGTTATTTAAAAGCTTAATTATTTTGTTTCCATTTAAAATTTCTTTTAAAACCCATGAATATTTTAATAAATTAAAATTTTCTTCAATACCTTTTATAAAGTTATAAAATTTAATTCTTCAAATTTAATTTCTCTCTAAAAAGTATTTAATACTTATAGTTATCATAAATGCCCACAATATCTTTAAGTTTTTAATATCATGATTTTTGAAAAATAAAGTTTACACTATATTTTTTACCCTTTTACTTAGTTGAAAATTTCAAATTTTATAATTTATTCTAATTTTGTATTATAATAAAATTGGTATCTAGTTGCAACTTTATTCTGAATGACCAGGGGTTAAAGGTTATTTTAAACCTATTTTTTCAAATACCTAAATGTTAATACCTATTTTACAGGATATAATCGTTTTCAAAGCGATAATTTGATGAGCAAAATGAATCAAGGCTATCTTAAATCCGATAGATGTAAAAGTAATTTATAAGAAGATATTCTTTTTAGGTATATAGTTTTCACTTTATTCTTACTGAATGATGCCACGTATTTCGAGAAATTAAATGTAAGAGTGACAGAGTAAACCGTATCAGTGAAGGTAGGCCATTCCAAAATGTCATATAGTTCAAAAGTATGTATTCAAGAATAAAAGTGATTTCAATTGGTTTTATAGTACATTTTAATTGCTTGAACATTATAAAGAAGAGTAAACACCTTTGTGGAAATCGAATAAGTTAAAAAACCAAAGTGAGGTAATCAGACCTTTTTCAGTTAATAGAAATAAATTACATACCATCCGTAACTGTTTCTTCTTCAAATACTTCAGCATTCCACTCATCTTCAGATAGATTAGCTTGGGCTACAATTACAGTTCCAATTAGAACTAACAAAAAACACCATATAGTTTTCCGATCCCCCATGTTTGGTGACAACCTCCGAGGATCAGTTCAACTCTGAAGTGAGACAGTGCTTGCCCTGAAGCAAGCAATAAAAATGTATTTTGAAATCCATGATATCACAGACAAGATCACCGAAATCCGATTACTTGGTTTTTCTATTTTAAAGTTTAGTCTGCGCATAAAATCAAGTGATGTCTAGCTAGAGCGAAAGAAAATGTATAAGTTTGGGTTCAATTTAAAGAGGAGAATTCATAGAGGAATTCAATTCAAAGAGGTATTTAACACTGAGAGGTTAACCACTAGGTTCAATGCATGTCTTGCATTTTAATTTGTGCTAAGGAGCCGTTAAATTATTACGTAAGCATATTTTTGTCATTTTGCATTCCCCTCCCCGTATAAGTCAGCAAAGATATAAGCAAGTAAGCTTTCTTACGAAAGCATACCTCGACACCAAATCCCCTTATCAGGAAAAATAAGCAAAGGGCAGACCCCTTCTCTCCTTAGGTGCTAACGTAATTTTTGAACATCCTCTAAGTTTCAAGAATTGCTTTTCATATGATCTTCTGGTCTTCTGGGAATGTTAGTGCTCTTCGTTTAAAAATACAAAACGTACAACAAGCAAAGATTTTTGAAAAGATGATTTTTTTTCGTATGGTTGTTGTTCAATCCAAAAGTTTAATAAAAACTACAAGCAAAAATAGCTACCCCGAAACTTTATTCTTTATAGAAGTAACATAGGCTTCATAACAAAAAACCACTTATCACTTCAAAATGGGGATTGAGTCAGGATTTACAGGAAACGTGAAAAATCACGTCTTGTTAGGAAAAATCAAAGAATCATTAGGTATTAAATTGAATGCATTTTTTTAAATCGTGTTTTTAGCTCTTACTATTAGTAAAAATCAAACCTTAAAATCTTAATTCATTGTCAATCTTTATTCCATGTGTTCTAAAAACGAATGAAACAAATTGTATGTGCCCATACAGTTGCAAGCATTAAGATTGCAAGCTAGTTCTTTAGAGCGTATATTCTGAGTAGGGTGGGTTGGGGTAAAATGGGTCAATTTTAAGGTACTCGTACTTTCACATTCTAAGTTTTATTTCATCAAAACTATTACTTTTTAAGAATTTCTTTCAATTGGATCTTGACATTACAATCCTTCAGAACATTTTCATATAATTTTATCAAATATTTTTTAGTTATAAGTTGGTTAAACTTAGCATCAAAAGTAATGACCTATTTTACCCCAAGGTGGGGTAAAATGGGTCTCATTGCAAAAAGATGTCAAAAATATATTTATTACTTTAATAAACTTTAAAAGATTTAAAATTTAATTCAAAATTTTGAGCATTGTTTACATAAGCCAAATCATCAACAAAACTAAACTAAACACAGCTATTTCATTTTCATTTCAATCATCGAAGCGACTTTTTAATAGTCAGCAAATGTCTCCATCCAATCAACAAGAACAAGAATTTCAATCATTTTAAAAGTTCACGAGCGCGTGAGTAAAATATTACGAGACAAAGGGTTTAGTTGTAAAGCAGTATTTTCATCTGTTACACACTTCCCCTCAACCTGCGGTCCAAACGTCCTCGGAAAGCAGGTTGGACGTCTTGGAGACTGGATAAAACGAAGAGATCAGTTATTCACATGAGACGAGACATTTTATACAGATTTTTGCTCCCTTTAGGACAAGATAAAGACTTCTTGATTTACAACCTTCTGTGACGAAGTTCACTTGATAGTGACTGAATATCAATTTATCTAGGATCACTTGATAGTGACTGCTTAAGACTTGGGTCACATGACTGCTTAAGACTTAGGTCACATGAATGCTTAAGACTTAGATCACTTTATAGTGACTAATGGCTTGAGAGAACCAAAATTGTATGTAGAATCTTTACTCATTGCCACAGGAGATGGTAAAGCATTGGAACAAGTTTGGTATCTTCTTAGAAGGAGGTACTGGAACTGGTAGATAATTTTCAGTATTTAATTAATGAAATTTTTAATCTTAGGGTTTGATTCTTCCCCTTAACAGAACATACCGGAGAAATCTAGCAATTAAAATACTTCATTTGGCAAAAAAATAAACTTGTTTGACAGTTCAATGTATATTTGAAGGAAATAAGTTAAAAACATTGTTTTTACTTAATACAAAAGGCCTCTTAACTATGACCCATTTTACCCCAAGTACAAAATATCGTTATAAAAGATAAAATATTTTATATTTTTCTAAGCTGATTGGCTTGAAATGTCTCTCGGACTTTCTTTTATGGAAAAATATTACAAAAGTCTGCTGTAATTTAATACAATATATTCACGAAATTCCTAAATAAACAAACAACCAACGGAAGTGACGTCACCAAGTAACTCAATCTTCCGGTTTGTCTGATATTTACATTGAACAACATTACAATACGGCGCGTTTGTTTTTTTATAATTTTTCTTTTCTTATTTTAAAGCGTAATTTAAAGGAGAAACTCAAAATATGAGTTCTCAATACTTCCGATCATTATCTGAAAATTGTAAAAAGAGATATCTTGATAAGTTATCTGTGAATGGGATTGATTTACTACACATTTCCTATTCCTTTTCACAGCATGGGAAAATGCTTATTTTTGGGATTTTTATTAAAATAAGAGCCAAAGAAACTTTTAAAACAGTTTATACTGGACACAATTACGAACATGTTTATAGGTTATCAAGTGTTTTGAATTAGAAAAATAATTTTAACTCAATAATAACCGATCAAAAATATGAACCTTGAGGTCTACAACGATGTGCTTCAATCTCTCTTCGTATTGATTTTAATTACTAACTTGTTTAAATGTAATTAAAACAGCTGCTGATACAAAGAAAACAAAATATTGAGCAAATATTCAATCATGAAAACTTTTCAGAACATTCTTGTTGTGATAAAATTAATATCGCTGTTCTGCTATGTCAAACTTGAATATCCATTGTATCAAAGCAGTTTATTTATTTAGAAACTGAATTTTTATTGTCTTAAAAATATAAAGTACATAAAAATATGGAAAACAACGGGCTAAAATCTAAGAACTAATTAATTTAATTATGGATTTATTCAAAATTTTAGTGCATTTACCTTTAATGATCCTACTACATTCCAGTCAGCTTGTTTATTTTTATTTGAGATTCAGAAATAGTATTCTTAAAATCGTCTGGTCAATTTAATTTTTTTTTAAATATTTTATGCGTATTTTTTTTAAATAAGTGGGTGATTGTATTCATAAGTTTTAAAATAAACTAAATAATGAATTTCAATAATATCGGACCCAATTAATCCACAATTTTCATCTAATGCTCGGAAGTATGGAGAACTCATATTTCGCTAATGGAGCTCATATACGCTTAAAAATAAGAAAAGAAAAATTATAAAAACCAAACGCGCCGTAGTGTAATGTTGTTCAATGTAAATATCAGACAAACCGGAAGATTGAGTTACTTGGTGACGTCACTTCCGTTGGTTGTTTGTTTATTTAGGAATTTCGTGAATAGATATATTTTGGAAGTTAGTAAACCCTGTTTTTTCGATGACATCATTTACGGTTGAAATTAAATATTTTTTCAGTCCTCAAATTCATAAATCTTAATTTTTGACAATCGAAAAAGGTTGCCAGCAGATTAAAGAATATGGTTAAAAAAATTGGTGAAGAAAATTATATTTAAATTTGATTCATATCGAGTTAATTAAAACTGACCTATTTAACTGACCCATGACCCACTTTACCCCAAACCACCCTATAATGTACGAAATAGCCTGCCTAGTCAATCACTTATTCAATCAGGCTTACTTAGAAAGCTGGTTAAAACACAATTTTGTTTATTTACACAATAAATTTAAAAGGCAGCATGATATTGTTTCGGGGGTCCCCTTCGTCAGTGCTAAAAGTACAATGCAACTTCAAATAGGTATTTATACAGGGTGATCGGAAATTACGTGGACAAACTTAGTATGGAGGTAGAGAGGACCTAGACGATCATATTTTGAAAAACTAGAGGGGGCGCAGATGCACCGTTAAAGATCTAGGACCTAAAGTAGTGCGAGGGCGTTACAAAAGGCGGTTTTCCCAAGGCCCGTTTAACGAAACAGGACATAACAGAATGAAAAAATTTATTGCATGAGGTACAGCAGTATCCGTACTACATACATGATAAATTTGATAAAAATTGGACCACTTGCTAAACCGTGGGGTGAGTTTTAAAACATGCAATAATTAATATTTTAGCCATAGAATGGAGTTCCCCTAGTAGACCAGTGCAGAAGCCTTTGAAAATGGTAAAAAAAGAAAAAAAAATAATAGTTGGATGAAACACATTGGAAAAGGAAGATAATATAACAAAAAAGAAAGGAAAAATAAATTACGGCCGATCTGAGGTCGGGAAAAGGAAGGGGGGGTTAAAAGGGGGTTTTTTAGAATAAAAAATGGTTTATCTCGATTTTCGACAAAACTACAAGTCCTATGGAAAAAATTTAAATAGCAAAGTTGTAGGTAATAAAAAGATCTACAACTTTTGTATTAACACTTTTTTCACATAACCTCAAAATTTATGTGAAAAACTCAAATAATTAATTTTTTGGTTTTTTATTTTTATCTTTTACAAAAAAAATTTTTTTTTCACGAAATTCGGTGAAAACTTACATTTTGGTGTCCCAAATACACCTTAATTTTTTTTATTTAAAATATTTATTTTTTCTCCTTATTTTGGCTTGATATCGAAAAAACACCCTAATTTTCATTCGAAAAATCTCACGTCAAAATATCTGCTTTTTTAAAAAAGTTGGTGGGCTTTTTGTTCGTTGAAATCTCTACTTTCTGATGGTGTAAAAAAATATATACATCACTATGGTAAATGTTCTCAGAAAATGCAAAGAAATTGCCAGAGACACTAATAAAACTGTCATTGTTGTGGGTCAAGATATTGATCTTTTGGTTCTTTTGAATCAATTAAATTCAAATAATCAGGACATTTATGTTCTCAAGCCAGGTTCTGGAAATGTAAAAGATACATTTTTCACATCTGATAGTTTCAAATATGAATCCTTCAAAGATATCGTTGCATTTCTGCATTGTTTTTCTGGTTGCGATACAACATCTGGATTTGCCGGAAAAGGAAAGAAAAGTATCGTAAATTCCTTATTAGACGAAAAAAATTTGTCAAATTTGGCCAGTGTTTTTTATAAAAAAGATGCAAACAAAGAAGATGTCGAAAAAAATGGATTAAAATTAATCAAATCTATTTATAAATGTAAAAATGATAATATAACGCTTAATTAATTAAGATTTCGAAAATATCAATTGGCAAAAATTAAATCATCTTTCATATTGGCAAATCTCCCACCCACAGAAGGAGCAGCAGTACAACATTGTTACAGGGCATATTATCAGCTTCAAACTTGGCTGGGTAAAGAACTGACAGCAACAGATTGGGGCTGGAAGCAACATCACCGTGGAATTATGCCCAAATTTACAGAAAATGAATTAATTCCAGAAATATTACTCAAAACCATTTGCTGCAGCTGCGAAACTGGACGCAACAATTTAAAATGTGGCTGCCGAAAACATGGCTTAAAATGTACACATTTATGCTCCAATTGTCATGGTACTGAATGCTCCAATGTGGAAGAAAAAACCTACGAGGAAGATGAAACTGTGGATGAAGAACCAATACAGAATAAAAATATTATTGTAAACGAAGACTGTGATGGCCTTGAAGATTTCGAAGATCCACTAAAATCGGGAAGGTTTGCCGATGAAGAAATGCCATCCAAAGAGACTAAAACTATTCATATAATATATTCGTTTCAAATATTCAAAAATTTCGTTTTGAAAAACCCTTTAAATTAAACATAGTTCATTAAAAAAGGTGTTTTGTTTCACTTTTTAATCGTTATTTAAGATTTTTTTGAGGAAAAATAGAATTTTTAAAGTCGAAAAATGTGTTTTTTTATCTGGACGGATAATGGTGCATGCATTGGTCAGATATTGGGGTAAAGTGAACGGCTACTGGTGCAATGGGAGTAAATTCATAAATTGTAAAATTTAGTGGCTTAATGTTTATTAAAATAATTTTTAAAAACATACATGTTATTAAGGATAATTTTAGGTATTTAATTAGGTGGTAGTAGCCGGACATTTGATTGTTTTTCAAAGGAGTTATATTAAATTGAATGCAAAATTTTCCTTAACTGCCCTGGTACTGGTAAGTTTACCCTAGCTCAAAATTGTACATACTGATTTAAAAAAAATTTCGGATTCGGGTTTTTTTCGTGTCTTTGCATTTTCTGAGAACATTTACCATAGTGATGTATATATTTTTTTACACCATCAGAAAGTAGAGATTTCAACGAACAAAAAGCCCACCAACTTTTTTAAAAAAGCAGATATTTTGACGTGAGATTTTTCGAATGAAAATTAGGGTGCTTTTTCGATATTAAGCCAAAATAAGGAGAAAAAATAAATATTTTAAATAAAAAAAATTAAGGTGTATTTGGGACACCAAAATGTAAGTTTTCACCGAATTTCGTGAAAAAAAAATTTTTTTTTGTAAAAGATAAAAATAAAAAACCAAAAATTTATTATTTGAGTTTTTCACATAAATTTTGAGGTTATGTGAAAAAAGTGTTAATACAAAAGTTGTAGATCTTTTTATTACCTACAACTTTGCTATTTAAATTTTTTCCATAGGACTTGTAGTTTTGTCGGAAATCAAGATAAACCGTTTTTTATTCTAAAAAACCCCCTTTTTACCCCCCCCTTCCTACTCCCGACCTCAGATCGGCCGTAATTTATTTTTCCTTTCTTTTTTGTTATATTATCTTCCTTTTCCAATGTGTTTCATCCTACTATTATTTTTTTTGTTTCAAAAATTATCTACTCTGGACTATAGTGTAATGGTATTTAGAAAAATGATCTAATCGGGGAAGGAATTTTCAATAATCATGTAAGATCGCTTATTTGTTTAAAAACTGTATGATCTTTGAAAATTCCTTCTTCGATCATCATTTTTCTAAATACCATTACTAATGCCAACTTTTTATTTTTCTTAAATATTTGGTAAAATCATAGTAAATAGCCCCAAAACAACTGGAAAAATAGTGAAAAAATTCCAGGTTAAAATTTTAATTTCTTAACCAAAATTTAAAAAAGTCCCTAAAAATGGACGTCAGGCACGAATGCCCCCGTGTTTTTTCCCTATAGTAAACGCATCGTAGAAATCTGTTTTAAAGCCTTAAAAACATCTTCTACCTTTTTAAGTGCAGCAAAAGTGATCGGAACCATATAGTCCGAGAGCTGGCTACATGAGAGTTTAACCGGAAAAACATGTTTATGAAAATTTTATAATAGATTGGGCACTTCTTAATAAACAAAATTCGCTCGGTCAGCCTGCGCAAAGCGGTTGCTTTCGAGGGATCAGCTCGGGTCAAAATAGCCAAAAATTGCATCGAGTTTAACCGGAAGAACGTATACATGATTTTTACGTCATTCGAAAGGCTTCGACCCCCTGAACACAAATATGCTGGTCAGCCGGCCGAAAGCGGTTGCTTTCGAGGGGTCAGCTCGGGTCAAAATAGCCAAAAATTGCATCGAATTTAACCGGAAAAACGTATACATGATTTTTACGTCATTCGAAAGCTTACGACCCCCTGAACACAAATATACTGGTCAGCCGGCCGAAAGCGGTTGCTTTCGAGGGGTCAGCTCGGTTTAAAGTTGCAAAAACCCTATTCAAACCTATATAATCCTGTTTATTGTTTTTTATAAAAGAAATACTTGCAGCGACCAACTTTCTAAAAATATCTTAGTTTTCAAATCGTTAGTATGGGTTTTCCCATTGGGATGACTGAAATGGAGATAGTCTACAAGAATTTTTAAGATGATGTAATTCTTTAGCAAATGTTTCTTTCAATGAGATTTTTGGAGAAATGATTTCGAAAATACTTTTTTATTCAAAACATATCCAACAAAACATTTTTTAAAAGTAATTTGTGTTTGAAAAATGGCTTTAAGTACTTGGTAGTTTTTAGGACATTTTTTTACTGCGCGCAGCTTTTTAAGAAAAGTAAATTATATTTTTCCGCTGTTTCTTTTTCTGAACATTCAAAAGACACTTATCTTTAAATTAACGAAGAACGAAAAACTTATTTAAATTATTTCACCAATATTAAAATTTTCAAAGTTAAATTTTCAAATTTTGAGAAAAAAAAAACCTGATTTTAATTGTTTGCAAATTGGAATGCATTGATCAATATTTCAAACCCGTACATTAATTTGAAGATACATATGCAAGGAAGATACTGTAAAAGTTTTGGACAATTTGATTGAATAGTTATAGAGATATTGTGCGCGCAGTGCAAAACGATGATACTTTTCACCACGCCATATTTAAACAATCCACTTAGTCCATATTGACCCGGATATTCAATATAACAGGCTGAAAATTGGTGGAAATGTAGAGGATAATGTCCTTATTGATGTCCTGAAATTTCCAAAAATTCTGTGTAGGAGAAAATCCGCCATTTTGGAAAAACCACCGCCATCTTGGATTGAGTTTTCAAGCATAACGACTGAACCAAGAACCCGATTGAGTTCGTTTTTGTCCTGAATTGCTTAATAATGTGAATTTTAAGCGACAACGTGAAAAGTTCGAAATGAAAAACTTAATTTAATTATTATTAATATTTATTGAATAAATTATTTGCTGGGTTGAAATGTTGGTAGAAACTAAAAATAACAAGCTGAAAATTGGTGGAAACGTAGAAGATAGTGTCCTGATCGATATTCCAAAATTCCTAAAAAATCCCTTCAGGGGAAAATTCACCACTTTCAAAACACCACCGTCATCTTGGACTCTCAATTTAAGCATAATGATAGTGCTTTACACAACAATGAAATTTCCGCAAAAATGATTATATAGGTTTGAATAGGGTTTTTGCAACTTTAAACCGAGCTGACCCCTCGAAAGCAACCGCTTTCGGCCGGCTGACCAGTATATTTGTGTTCAGGGGGTCGTAAGCTTTCGAATGACGTAAAAATCATGTATACGTTTTTCCGGTTAAATTCGATGCAATTTTTGGCTATTTTGACCCGAGCTGACCCCTCGAAAGCAACCGCTTTCGGCCGGCTGACCAGCATATTTGTGTTCAGGGGGTCGAAGCCTTTCGAATGACGTAAAAATCATGTATACGTTCTTCCGGTTAAACTCGATGCAATTTTTGGCTATTTTGACCCGAGCTGATCCCTCGAAAGCAACCGCTTTGCGCAGGCTGACCGAGCGAATTTTGTTTATTAAGAAGTGCCCAATCTATTATAAAATTTTCATAAACATGTTTTTCCGGTTAAACTCTCATGTAGCCAGCTCTCGGACTAATACCGTAATATGAATATGAACAAAAAATATTAATTATTTATCCAATTAACTGTAATATTAACCTTAAATAACGTAATTTGAGCATTTTTTATGTTCTAAAAGACGTTTTTTTCCTCCCAAATCTATGTTAATTGCAAATTAATTAAGATTTTTAATTGAAAAAGGCATTCTTTGTATATATCTTACCTAATATTAAGTAATAATTCCGTTTACACACCTCAAATCCATCAGAATATCTCAATTTGGGAAGTTTCAGTCTTTCAAATGCCCATACTTATTTCATTTTATTGTGCGGAACACAAATTTCTCCCCAAAAATCAAGCATCAGTGGAATGTGCATTAGGGTGTCTCATTTTTTCGAACTTTGGAAATCTTATCGGGCCGTTTCCCAAAAAGTTTCCTTTTGGCACTAATAAACTTCCCTGAAATTTTTAAAGTTGTGGTACAACCCTAACTATTGCCTCAAAGCGGTTGAAGTTACGAGAAAAGCCTGGTCTAGGCTGCAGCGCTAGCTTTACTTCATAACGAGACCTATTACGCAACTACTTGCTTTTGCTTACCTTTTTTATGCCATTTTTAGACTGTTTGGATTGAGATAATGTAATAATAATTCATATTATAAGTACATGCCTTTAATATGTCGCAGTTTTTTATTGCACTAAAATATACACTTCCTATGTTTAGGCTCCATGATAATTTTAAAATTCATGAACTAAAGTAGTCTTATCTGTCTTAGAAAACTTAGCGCGATATTTATTGACAGTTTGTTGGAGATTTTGCCTCTGTGCTTCAGTTTTCAATCTAGGGAGGTATACTCTTATGTTAGGGCCACTCCTAGCTCTGCGACATCATTGGTGACCGCCAAGTTGTTGAAAAAATCTCGGCACCACTTGAATTCGTCTTGAATTCCCATTCAGTAGGAGACTTTAAAATGAAACTTATAGGTAATCCAATCCAAATCTTTGAAATAAGTTCAAAGTTAAGTTGTTCCATGGGGGGTTAAAAGCGCGCTTTGACCGAAAAAAGGCGGGAGCTGGATGAAGGTCTCACATGGGGGTTTTATTGAATATTTTTCCTATTTTACTTCAGCTGGCATCATCTGATTGTCTTGTATCTCAGTTTTGGGAAGTAAAACCCTATGTGAGCCCTTCATCCAGCTCCCACCGCAAGCGCCGGCGAGCATTCTCTTTTTTCGGTCAAAGCGCGCTTTTAACCCCCATGGAACCCCCCAGTAGGTTCTATTGAATGTTCTTCCAATAGGATCTTGAGACAATGATGTCCCAAAGATGATGTATGGGATTTAATTCGATATTGACTGTGTTCAGGCTCATAAAATTGAAAAGAACCAAAAATGACGATATTTTCAATATTTTCCCTTATACTTTAACATGGGAAACCTACTTTTGAAGGGCGCGGGGGTCAAAAATTGTCCTAGAGACCTGAAAATTTGCAGGTAATAATGTTTTAGTATTAGTAACAACTTGAGAGGGGGGCCTCTGGGAAATTTGACAAAAAGAATTCCCCATAGACTTTTGAAACACCCTCATGTCTCACTCTCGCAGAGAAGCAACCCACTCCTACTCTCCCCTTCTGTTATGGAATGTTTACATTCAAGATACGAATAAAATATGATACCGTAGAAAAAAGAATTTTATTTATCATGCAGTAGATGTCTAATTAAGTGTTTCCTTTCAGAAGTTGTTTTTATTACTTTTTCAACGTTTCGTTTGGATCTTAATGCCATTTTGGAATGTTAACCTCTGGTTTTGGGGTATTCCCATGCAATCCAAATCTTTTTTATTTGCTAAGTTTGATGTTTTAAGTTGAAAATTCGGTCAACAGTGACAGTTTTTCAAGGTCATTGCGATGGGTAAGTGTTTTAGTGGTAGAGGTTGCCTTTCTCTCATTATAGAGATTTCGCTCTCGTTGAGGCAATAGTTAGAGTGAACAGAATTAGTTTTAATTTTGCAACTGACCTTCCAACACCAAAAGGAAACTTTTTAGCTACCGGCCCGATCACTTTTCAAACTTTTCCAAAAAAACGCACTTTTTGAGACACCCTAATGTGCATTAGCAAGCCAGATGATATAGATTGATCTGCAGTATAGAACACAACGATTAGCGACATCTAATTAGAAAAAAGCCGAACATTAACACATAAGCGACTTTTTTGGCAATTTTACTGACAAAAAGTCATTAAAACTAATAATTTATTAAACTCTTAATTAAAATATAACCGGAATATACTGGTATAAGTTATAAATGTAGTAAAATAATTTCTCTTTTCCTTTTAATTAATACAAATTAATTAATTCCTTATAATTTAAGACTTTTTATTCCATTAATTTAGCAGAAATAACAGTACTTCCCAAAAAAAATAAACAAAAATAATAAATTTTTAGCTAAAATTAAGGTAATTTTATAAAATAGTTATTTAATTCATTTCATAAGAATCAAACTCGTTTTTATGAAAAAAATAAGGAAACACTAGCATTTCACTTCAGGGAAAACCACGGGGGCATTCGTGCCTGACGTCCCTTTTTAGGGACGCTTTTCGAGGGTCCAAGACAAGGTCAAGATAAAATATTTTGGAAAAATAAAAAAAACACCCCAACTGATTTAATGTATAAACAGTAATATATATCGGCATTGAACATTTTTTAAAGTAACAACTAGGACTTTTAAGTTTTTTCTTTTAAAATACTAGGGGGCTACCGCCTCCTGCTCGTTATCGCTCGCCAACCCCCGTTAACTGCTGACGCAGTAACTTTTGGACCGCTTCCCAATTCCCCACAAAACCCAGCTCACTGCACTTACTCACTTTATAAAACGTTCTTAACACAGGGGTAGTACTTCTCCGTGGTACTCTTTCAAAAATGGCGAATACTTATTCAGTGGTGGAATTTTATCATTTCCTTTCTGGTAACATGAATTGGCGGATCGCTTTATAATTCCAAGAAAGGTTCATATATAGTTCCCGCTAAATATGAACCTTCCCTTAATGTTTCAGTGCTTCCCTTAATTTATCTGTGAAAAACACATTACCTTAGGGAAATGGGTAAAAAAATGTTTACATTGCTCTGTTGTTAATTTTCTTGGGGTTGAATTCCGTTATAGTTCCCGCTAAATATCACTAATCTCTTTTGGACACTATAAAGTATAAATATTGCTAAATTGTTTCAAATTCATAGATTAAAGTGTTTAATTAGATCTATAACTATTCAGTTTATCATTAAAAATTAGAAAAATTGGTTTACATTTGAATATTGAGCGTTCGAAAGAGATTGGCGATATTTAGCGGGAACTATAACGGAATTGAACCCCAAGAAAATTAAGAACAAAGCAATGTAAACATTCTTTTACCCATTTCCCTAAGGTAATGTTTTTTCACAGATACATTAAGGGAAGCATTGAAATATCTCAGGAATAAATTTAACTTTCTTAAAATTTGTAATGATTGACTGTTAAAAATGTAGTAATTATCTTAAACATCGCGAAAATTAAGAATTTTATCTTCATGAGAAACAAACTTCGAAGTTGTGTCATTTTCATAGCAACGACACCGAATGTCAAGACTTCCAACATTTTCATCCTTATTTCTAAAACATTCACCCGTGTTATTTAGTTGTTTGCGTTTTGTCATTATGAAATAAAGAGTTACATTTTACTACCTTAAAAAACATACTTGCAAAAGGATATAAAAAATAAATGCAAAATTCAAAATTTCCGAAAGCGAGTGTATATTTTATTGTAAATATAGTAATGATTAGGTTGCCACAACTACAAAGATAAATATAAAAATATTAATTTGTTATTTAAAAAATAAAAAATAAATTTGTTATATATAAGTTTAAAATATAATGAAAACCGTTTGAACAACAATTAAACCCTTTGTGAACAACAAAAATATAAATATTGTTAAAAATAACACAAAATATATATTTTAAATTCGTGTTATAAATAGAAAGATGATTATTTAATCTATTTGAATATTAAAAAACCAGTGAAATATGTTTTCAATTGTTTTGAAATTCATAGTTTCTTGCTTTGTAACTGCGACCTTATCCGAAATCTAAAAAAATGGAAATATTTTAAAATTGAGATTTTTTTTAGAAATTCTAAAGGCACTTTGCACATCCTCAAAAGAATCCGGACAGTTTGATACCAAATATGTGTTATACGGATCAGTAATTAAAAAGCCTCTCTCTGGAAACGGTTCACCAAAAACTTTTTTTTAGAATAGAGAGATTTAAAAAAGCACTCTTCTGAAAAATTAATCTTCTTCCAACTTAAAAAAGTGAAAAAAAATTTTAATCCTGCTTTCTTCTTGTGTTCTTTATGTTCTATGAATATCAGTGATACATCAGTGCAAATTTTGATTCAAAGGAACAATTTTTGTAGAAATAGGATGATTTTTAAAAAACGTCCCTAAAAAGGGACGTCAGGGAGTAATGGGTTAAAACCGAGACTTATTAAATTTTTAACATTTTTCACAAACCTTTTAAACTCCTTTAAAGGCAAAGCTTTAATTTTCAATAAGCCCCATTTCAGGTAAACAAAATAAGTTAAAACATCATCGTGTATTGTAACATTGTGTATCAACATTTTTCACTAACCTTCTAAACTTATTTAAAGGCAAAACTTTCATCTTTAATAAGACCTATTTAAGGTAAACAAAATAAGTTAAAATATAATCGTGTATTGTAACATTGTGTATCAACATTTTTCACTAACTTTTAAACAGGCAAAACTTTCATTTTCTAGAAGCCTTATTTCAAGTAAACAAAATAAGTTAAAACAATATTGTGTATTAATGAAATTAATTTCTTTCGGGCTTGTAGGCCGTGGTCTAAAATAAAATAAAAGGTCCAGACGTTTCGTCGGAAGCTGTGTCCGACATTATCAGTGGAAATAAAACATTAGTTCACCGATTCAATAAGTTTGGTTTGGATTGGAGGTTTGATTGGATTGGAGTACCTACAGACTTTATTTACAAATGATATTTGGTTGCTGTTTAAACATGTTCTCACCACCTCTTACTTTAAATGGAAAGGAAGATTTTATGAACAAAAAGAGGGGGTAGCCATGGGAAACCCTATAAGCCCGGTTGTTGCGAATTTCTACATGGAATTTTTTGAGCAGACAGCCCTGGGAACCGCACCCTTGAAACCCAACGTGTGGCTTAGGTATGTGGACGACACTTTTGTGGTTTGGAGCCACGGCGAGGAAAAACTACCAGATTTCCTGCAACATTTGAACAACGTCCATCCGAACATACAATTTACCATGGAGGTAGAGAGAAACAGAGAGCTACCTTTCTTGTAATACGTAAAGACGATGGGAGCCTTGGACACAGAGTCTACCGTAAGCCCACCCATACGGATCGCTACCTGAATAAGTCATCGAACCACCACCCCAGACAAAAAATGGCCGTCATCAAGACTCTTGCCAAGCGAGCGGAACGTATTTGTGAACCGCAGTATCTAGAGGAAGAGCTACAACATTTAGATCGAGCACTACAAGCGAACGGTTTCTCTTCCAAGGATATAGGAAGAGCTTTGCACGACAGAAAATTTGAAACGCAAATGAATCCAACAACCCAGTTCAACCTCCGATTGGAAAGGCTTTCTTGCCGTACATTAAAGGAGTTACAGATAGAATCGGGAAAATTCTAGAAGATCACGGAATCAAACCTATTTTTAAGTCAACAAGACAGCTACGTAACCTTTACCGTTCAGTTAAAGACCCAAGAGAACCACTATCGACAGCTGGAGTGTACCAGATCCCTTGTTCTTGCGGTTCAGTCTATATCGGCACCACAAAACGCTCCGTTAAAACCCGTCTCTCTGAACACGAACGACAATGCCGCCTTGGACAATATCTGAAATCAGTCGTGGTTGAACACAGTCAGATGAGTAACCATGATGTTCTGTTTAGCAACACTAGAGTTTTGGCCTCAACCTCGCATTTTTATCCCCGTTTATACAGAGAAGCTATTGAAATTTATAAATATCCCCATAATTTTAATCGTAAATAAGAAGGCACAGAGTAAAGATTATTCAGAGAGTCCAAAACGTGATTTTACTAAAATAGTTCTACAGTTATCGCATAGTGGCGTTTCGACCCTCCAGCTGTCAATCATTGGTGTGGGCGGGGTCTAAAGGAAACGAGTGATTCTCATTGGACTTACAACTTTGTATGGAGGCTGCATTTGAATTTCTCAATCACTTCTATTTTTCCCCTGATCAATGAAACTTTTCCCCTATGGTTGCAAACTTTCCCTGACAGTAACTAAACTTTCCCTATTATAAACATTGATATAGTTTGTTCTGGCGTTTAATATCTCTTATCAGTGATTGTAGTCGCAGAAAGGATCATTAAATGTGTAGTTATATGTTTAAATTGTATTAAATGTGGACTTGGAGTTGTGAGTTCGATTCCAGAGGAGCTCACGACCCATCGTCACTTTAAAGAAGATGCGAGAACGCGAGATAGTGACGTCACGGGCAGATCAAGAATATATAAGCCAGCGAGAAATCTGCGCTGGCCAGAACATTAGGTGAGTCCCTGGGAGAGCATGACATCAGAGAAACTTGTGATGTCTAAGAAATTATCCCCAGCGCATGCTCGAAAGAAAAATACACGCAACTGTTTTAATAACCGTGAAAATATATAAAATATTTTTCCCTCTTTAGCGATTTGAAAGTGGGCGGGGTTAATTGAGAGAATGTATGCGGCTGTAGCTCGATTGTAGAGAGTCAACAACGTTACGTCATATTTTCTGGTTAGTTCCACCGTTATCACATAGAAACGCCACCGTCTATGGGAAAACCCATGTTAAAAAAGTTGCCATTAGCGTCTATGGAAATGGACTCTCTGATTAATCTTTTCTCTGTGTAAGAAGGCATCCACCTCCAGAAGTATTGGCATCCGGCCCTCAGGAGTGTGATGCGAGTCCCTACGTCATTTCCGCCCGATCCTCCCACCGGCCAAGCAGGAGATTTAAAGAGAGTTCGCCAAGTCTACTAACGGCCGTATTTTGAAGCCTCTGGCAACCTCCAATCCAAACCAAACTTATTGAATCAGTGAACTAATGTTTCATTTCCACTGATGATGTCGGACACAGCTTCCGACGAAACGTCTGGACCTTTTATTTTATTTTAGACCACGGCCTACAAGCCCGAAAGAAATGAATTTCATTAATCAAACCGGCTGTGAAAGTCTTCATGCTTACATAAACATTGTGTATTGTTTTTATTCAAACAACTCTTAGTAAATAGTTAAAAGACTGGACATAGAAAATTGTACTAAGAATTTTATTTATTTTCAGTAGTCAAAGCATTTGCATATTCTATTACCACCACCAACGCAGTGTCCAAACCTATGGCCATTCTTCAAGCAATACTTGGTACATTTATTTGGATCGGGGCAATCCACAAAACTCCGAGCTAAAATAGAAAGCAAAAATTAACCACATCCACAAAAATTAATCCCATATGTGGTATTTTTTAAACACTTTTATTAGAACGCTCTTCAGTTGATTATTTTCCTTGCAAATATATTTCACAATATTTGTTACATTTTTGTATAGAGTCGGTTTTATATCCATAATTTTTATTCCACCCTGTTTTATAAATTTCTATGCTAATAACTTGTGCATTTAATCCGCATTTAAAATGTAACGGATATGTAATGGACTTAAACAAAGTGTCACGAAAACCGTAAAATTCCTCATAAGTGAATTACCGTTTGATTTTGATCTGAAAAGCCACAGTTCATTTGTAAGAACCTATTTTTTAAAACTGTTGCTATCGGGGTGAGATGGGACACCATGACTTGGGGGGGATGAGGCATTCCCAATTCCTCTCAATACCTAAATACAAGCTATTGCACTTAATTTCATATCATTCTTATATACCTTTGTTTTGGAACTGTTTAGTATTACAGTTGAAAACATATTTTTTTTAGATTAAGGAAGAAGTTTAACTATTTTGTATTTTTTTTTCACTTAAGTTAGATTTTTATATGTAAATATAAGATAAAATAACGGATGTTTTTTGCAATAAATCTTTAGAATGTGTAAAATACTTCTGTCTTTGTGATTTTTAACCATATATTTGAAAATTAATCATAAAGTTTCATTTTGAAAAGTGTACGATTCCATCCAGGCACCGGGTGGGATGGGACATTTTAAGAGTTCATTCGATTTTAAATCTTAAGTTTTGTTTGCTGTCACATTGGTTAAATTTTTTAAACATGTTAAAATGTTTTAAGATGATATTTTGAAAGTTTTAAATTTATATTAGGAAAACTAATTTCTTTAATAATGTTCTTGTAAAAAATGGCTCCCCCCTCTCCGGTCTCCCCTATCATTCAAATATTGATAAAGTTATTCTAAAAGCTTACATATATGATATTTCATACTAAAATTTCACACATTTTATCTAAAAATTTATCATTTTTAGTAAGAATAATAATATGCGAGAATAAGGAAGTTGCATGTGTCAGATTTTGAAAAACAAACAAGTGTTCCGTATGGTTTTTGTATGGTAAGGGAACGTACCCATACTACGTGACCCATTTAGGGGAGGGAGGGGGGTCTTCAAAATACCACGCTCGGTCACAGGGGGGAGGGGGGGCTTAAGGGTTTGTCACGTAGTCAATTTCTTCTAGTCAATACGACAAAATTAAGCCAAATTAATCATTGAAATTTGCCAAATTAAGACTAATAAGGCCAAATTAATTATTAAAATTAGACAAATTAATCAAAATTAATTTTTTTAACTTTCCGTTTGCAAAAAATGATGGCAAACCGTATTTATGAATTACTACGTGAAAACTAGAGGGGGAGGGGGGGGGTCTTGGCATATACTACGGATGGTCACCAAGGGGGGGGAGGGGGGTCAAAAATGGTAAAAAATGGGTCACGTAGTATGGGTACGTTCCCTAAAATGAAATATCTAGTTAATTTTTCAAAAAAATGTACAGGTAATTAAATATTCTAATTTAAAAGTCGAGAAAAAACACGTGACTGAAAACGCTTATTGTTTAAAGATGTCAACAATCATACCATCAACTCCATTGCTTTCCAACAATGTTTATCGTAGGATGACGTCATCATACGATGATCCCAAACTCTTGGCGTTTTCGCGCGCTTTAAAAAAGTGGATTTTTGAAGAATCGAAGAATAAGAAGAATAGATTAAAAAACAAAAAAATCATGCAACTTCCTCATTGCGAAGCCTTCCAAAAGGGCCTGCGCTAGCAGCCTACGGGGGTTGGTGAGCGATAGCAAGCAAGGGGCGGTAGCTCCCTAGTATTAATAAAATTATTTATAACATCAGTGCTAACGAACAATCATTTGGGATTTCCAGTTAGCAATAATAAAAAACTAAAATTTTAAAAAAATTAAATAAAACTAGACCTTTTAATTTGTGATTAAAGCAAAGACCAGTAGAGAGATCTCGTCAACAATACTTTGGTTTAAAAATATTGAAAGCTTCACGACCTAAACACCTTGACGGACGTTTGGAGTTAAAATTCCAAACTACATGACCATCAATTCCGGAAAACAGAATAAGCTGCAATACTTTGGTTAATTTCGCACAAATTAACGGTAATCTTGAAATGGAACCATAATCATTTCATTACCTGAGCATTTAGATGGTCTTACGCACATTCCGTTGGATTTTCTCACAAATCCCCTGTTGCACACACATCCAGATTGGCATTCGGAGGAGCACAAAGTTGGGTTTATGTTTAAGCTGGTGCAAGTCCTCTGACAATGGGAGTAGCAAGGGTCGTGATGTTCCCGCGGAGGGCATTTCTTCACTGGATTACCTGGAGCGGAAAACATTTCATTCACAATTATTTTTATTCGTAAAATCTAAGCTCATTTTGTTCATTTATTGGATCATTTTTCCTAAAAATTAAATAAAAATTTCAAATTTTGTTTTGCTTTTAATTTAATTCTTTTGAATAAGTCATGTATTTGTTCCCATTATGGTTCATTCGCACTGTTTCACTTTTGCATTTGATCTTGAATATTTCACTCCGGTGAATCGCTAGTTTCCATAGCAAAGGGAAATAGTAAAGCCTATATGGGGAAAACAACAATTTTTCAAATTTAATGTATTTCGATGGAGCTTCTTTAAAAAAATGTTTTTATTATTTTTTAAATATGATCGTCAGTTAATCTCTCTATTCCAAAAAAAAGTTTTTGGTGAACGGTTTCCAGATAAAGGCTTTTTAATTACTGAACCAAATGACACATACAGGGTGATTTTAAATTACGTGGACAAACTTCGCATGTGGGTAGAGGGGACCTAGACAAGCATATTTCGCATAGGAATGAGGGGGCGCAGCCTTACCGTTTAAGAGCTAGGACCTAATGTAGTGCGAGCGCGTTTCAAAAGGCCGTTTTTAGAAAGTCCGTGAGACGAAACATAACATAATAAAATGAAAAACATTATTGCATGAGGTACAAGAGTATCCTTACAACTTAAATCCTCAATACGATATAAATTGGACCACTTGCCAAACCGTGAGGTGAGTTTTAAAACGTGCAATATTAATCTCTTAGTCAAACAATGGAGTTCCCTTAATGGTATTTAGAAAAATGATGATCGGGGAAGGAAATTTCAATGAAAAAACAGTTTTAATGATCAATGTTACGATCATTGAAAATTCCTTCCCCGATCATCATTCTTCTTAATACCATTAAGGGAATTCCATTCTTTGACTAAAAAATTAATATCGTACTTTTGAAACTAACTCCATGGTTTATAAAGTGGTTCAAATTCTATCGAATTCATGGTGTAAGTAGCAAGGATACTTCCTTACCTCCCACAATAATGTTTTTCATTTTATTATGTTTTGTTTAGTCTCACGGGCCCTCTAAAAACGGCCTTTTGAAACGCGCTCGCACTACATTAGGTCCTAGCTCTTAAACGGTAAGGCTGCGCCCCCTCATTCCTATGCGAAATATGCTTGTCTAGGTCCCCTCTACCCACATGCGAAGTTTGTCCACGTAATTTAGAATCACCCTGTATATGGTATCAAAATGTCCGAATTCTTTCCGGATTTCCGAGTATATAATATAGGCCCTTCGATTTTTCAAAAAAATTCTAAATTTAAAAATATTTCCATTTTTTTAGATTTCGGATAAGGTCGCAGTTACAAAGCAACAAACTATGAATTTTAAAACAATTGAAAATATATTTCACTGGTTTTTAACATTCAAATACATTAAATAAGCATCTTTCTATTTATCACACTAATTTAAAAAATATATATTGGATTCTTTTTAACAATATTTATATTTTTGCTGTTCAAACGATTTTAATTATATTTAAAACTAATGTATAATTAATTTATCTTTTATTTTTAAGTAATAAATTCATATTTTTATATTTATCTTTGTCGTTGTGGGTTGTGGCAATCTAATCATTACTATATTTACAAATTTACAATAAAATATAAACTTGCGTTCAGAAATTTTGAACTTTTGCATTTATTTATTACAATAATAATTATTTTTATATCCTTTTGCAAGTTATGTTATTTAAGGTAGTAAAATGTAACTTTTTTTTATAATGCCAAAACGCAAAACTAGATATAGCGGGTGAATGAATGTTTTAGAAATAAAGATAAAAATCGAAAATATTTGAAGTCAGAACATTCGTGTCATTGCTATGAAACTGAATTTCGATGTTTATTTGTTCTCATGAAGCAAAATTCTAAATTTTCGAGATGTTTATACGATATTTACTACATTTTTCACAGACAATCGATGAAAATCATTACAAATTTTAAGAAAGTAAAATTTATTCCGGAGATGTTTCAGTGCTTCTGAATGTATCTGTGTGAGAAAAACATTACCTTGGGGAAATGGTAAAAGAAAGTTTACACTGCTTTGTTGCTAATTTTCTTGGAATTAAATGGCGATCCGCCAATTCATATTGCCATAAAGGAACTGTTAAAATTTCGCAGCTGAATGAATATTCCCCATTTTTGAAAGAATACCCCAGAGAAGTAGTTCCCCTGTTTTATAAAGTGAGTAAGTGCTGTGAGCTGTGTTTTGTGAGGATGGCAAAGCGATCCTAAAGTTTCTGCGTCAGCAGTTAACGGGGGTTGGCGAGCGATAGCGAGCAGGGGGCGGTAGCTCCCTAGTTTTTAAAAAATTAAAAACTACAGTGCGCAGAAGGGTTTGCGAAAAAAGCGGGGTTTGGCGCATGAAGTCACTTTTGCCTTCGCAATGGTTAACTCATTTCGGCAAATAAGCTATGGTTAAATCCTTTCGGCAAAGATTAAAACCTTTCCTTTGAAAGTATTGTTTTTTGAAGATTTGGGAGAAAGCAGAAAGGACGCCACTTAAGCCACACCTCCAATTCAAGCGATCGTATTTTTTTTTAAATTAATTTTAAAAAACTAATGATCAAACAAATCTAAATATTTGAAGAAATACGTTTTATAACCCCATCAATGATTTCCAATGGTCGAAATCTTGAATTTCTACAAGTTCTGTGCATTCTCTATCCATACTTTTTACTTAAGAGGATCAGGCCATTTTTTAAGGAATTTTCACTGCGGGGGCAAAAGTCCATAAATTTTCCGTTAAAGCTCTATTGTTCTTTTAGATTGACATTGAGGGGGCATCGAGAGTGATGTAGGGACCCCTCTATATAGCCATACCAGCTAAAAGGGGATCTGGGGGTCTCCCATCTCCCCTTTTTCATTTAAAATGTCAATATACAGCAAATGAAATTATAATGGCCTGATCAAGTATTGATCGAAACGAATTTTGGTGCAGCTATCAGTTTACATTTTTGGCTTTGGGGGCAAACTTTCATCACTGCTGGGGCAAAATAGACCACTGCGGGGACATTTGGCCCCAAACTTCATATTTAAAAAATGGCCTGAAGAGGATTCTTCCAAAATGACAATAAAGAACAAGAATAAGTTCGGCAACAATACAGAACAGCAAGAAGAAATGGTTCCTTCCTTACTCTAGAGTAAATTATGAAAATAAATCAGTTACATAAGGTACAATTTTTTATCATTTCATATTTAATATATGTTCCTATTAAAAGTTAGGAAATTGTAAAAATTGAAATTATTATATATTGGTTTTAAGTAATACTAAAACTCTCCTTGTCACTTTCACATAACTACACTGGTTTTATCTCAGTTAGAATGCGTGTAGTAAAAAAATATGTTTTTAATAATATTCGAACAACAACACTAATGCATACCTTTAATTTTAGATGATTCTCTATTCAGATCCTCGGGATGAATTCGTGTAATAAAACTACTTGCAATACTTATAGTCACCACTGACAGCACCAAAATTTGAAAGAAAGAGCTTGTGGTGATCATTTTCAATGCGAAAGCTTCCTGAGATCAATCTAATTTCTTTTCCTCGACATTAATCTATTTGTGCCTCACTGCAAAAGGTAGTTGTGCTGTGTCAGATTCCTCAGGCATAAAACTGAAGGATTAAGTACTAAGCAGAAAAAGTGATGTCTGGTTTTATTTAATGGGATATCCAAGAAAACTTGAATGAAAAATTTATCTGATGTGATTGCTCAGCTACTATACCTCTTTAACTTACGTATGATAAACACGAAATATTCTTATTCCTGGAGATTTTTTTCGAGTATCTCACCAAAGTGGAAAGTTAAAAAAATCACCATAAATCTTGACTCCAGTTCTATGAATTTCGAGTAAACATTGACACTGGTTTACAATGAAATAATGTTGGGTACAATCCTGAACATCAAGTTTAATATTTTATTTGCAGTTTAAGCAGTGGTGAATCATCCATGGAGCATCGCTTTCCGATTTCGCAATCTCATGCAGATAGACGGCAACAGGTCTTATGTCCAAAGAGTAATTATTTACCTTTAATTTTTTTGCATTATAAATTATGCAAAACTCAATTTAAATAACATTTTACATTTCAATTTTGATATTTAAATCTCGATTTTACAATTTCTTTATTTTCTTCTCTTTTTTTTGCGAAATAATCGATAATTTTACAACGTTTTTATTAGGTCGCTTTCAATCTTGTCTGTCCGTCCGTCCGTCCGTCTATCTGTCTGTTCGGGAGGAATTTAGTAATCAATTTTAAACATACTTCCCCATGAGCTAGATACTTGAAATTTTGAACATAGTTCAGATCTAGATGACAATACAATATTATCTCGTTAGTTCGGTTCAATTTGCTGTCCCTGAACCCCCAGGGGGACTTAAAGTTTAGAAGTTCAACTATAGGACCTTATTGTTAAAAATCATTGTTGTGCAGTTTGCCTCCTCTCGTTATCAAGATGGCTTTAGAAGTGTTGTATAAAATATTAGTAAAATGAAAATTTGTAAGAATAAAATTAATACACAGTACATGCAGTACTTCATGCAAGTTTTGGTATTTGTAATATATCTAAGGGACTGACTTTATTAATTAGTTATTGACAAGTTTCTCACCAATATATTTTTAAAACACTTTTTTTATATTACTAGTGTTTCAAAAATTTCCAACGCCATCTGAATAATAGCTAGAGGTAAAAACTGTGCAATGATTTTAACAAAACAAAGTAAAGCCATGTGTTATAGTTAAAGTATAGTGACTAGAATAAGGCCTTATTCTAGTCACTATAGTTAAAGTTCAGAAAATAACACTTTTTAGTTTTACTAGGGAGCTACCGCCCCCTGCTCGCTATCGCTCGCCAACCCATGCAAACTGCTGACGCAGGACCTTTTGGAATTGCTTCGCAATGAGGAACTTGCACGATTTTTGTTTACATTCTAAAGATATAGAAAATGTAAAAATAGGACGAAATGTATCTTCCTTTTTCACTTTTACTTCCCGTAAGGGTAAAATAAAAGCGATTCAATAGTGCACTATTTCCTATACCTCAAAAACGCTATTTTCCTACGCCGCTTCTTGTGACGTCACAAGTCCCCCTCCGGTTGTACGGAAAGCGCTGAGCCACACTGGGGCAACGTTTGAAAGGCACGCGTAATTTTTATTGATTCAAAATACACAATATAACTTGGATATCTGAAATGTGTCAGCACAGTTTTGAAATTCATTTCAATTTCTGAAATGTATTATTTATTACCTCGTATAGTTTTAGATCAATGAATTTTTTTCTTAAAAATTAAACAAAAAATAGTAATGCTCTTACTGAGTTTAGAGTTCTTTCTAAAACTAATGACATAGTTTGTTTACTCAGGTACATTTTAAAATTCAATTTGATTTTTGATAACTTGGTTTATATAAATTTCTTTATTTAAATTGTACTATAAATAATAGGCTTTTATACCACATAGTTTTTTTTATAAAATTTTGAAAACATGTTAATGAGTATAAAAAATCAGCTTTAAGATTTTTTTTAACATTTAAGCAAAGGATAAAGTTTGTTTACTCAGATACATTTTTCAAATTCAATTTAACTTTTTAATAATTTTTATAGGATTTTTTATTTGAATTGCACTATAATTAATAGGTTCTCAAATTATTATAGTTTATTTTTCAAGTCTTAATATATTTGTGTAAAAAATTCATTTTAAAAGAAAAATTGGGTACCTATTTTTATCTTGTTAAAATTTTTATTTTTGGTGTATTTTTATTTTGCATGTTATAAAATTAAATGTAATAAAAAAATTGTAATTAAAAAATTATTTTAGATTTAAAACTTTTTTTAAAATTAACACACAATTCGTGTAGTTCCACTAATTTTTTTAACCTTTTATCGAAGAAAAATAGATATCAGCTCAGTGGATCGAACCCGGGACAGAAAAAATATCACCCCGTGCGGACGTATATTTTTTAATTTAATAAAATAATTTTGTGTTTTTCTTAAAAAGAAGTAATTTTGTTATTTATATATAAAAATATTTTTTAAATTGATACACAAGTTTGTGTATAGTAACTATTATTTTTAATCTCTTACGGAACAAAAATACAATCTTTTTTCCTCTCCCGGGAATCGAACCCGGGAGAGGAAAAAAAGCAGAGCGCCAGGCGCGTAAGCTAACCATTACACCACACTGTTACACCGGCGGAAGGGAAATAACGTTAAAAAACTCTTTTTTGTAGTTGAGGCAAAACTGAGATTTTTATCGAAAAGGGGTGATTATTTTGGGTTAGTATTTTACTGCAGGAACCCTGTTATTTTGTTCATCTTCCTTGTATTCGAAATAAATTTTCCCTGCATGTTTATCTATTGGAAACGCATAGACACCGTTTGATCGCTGGGGTAGCGTATCGTTAACATTTTTTTACAAGCGAAGAAAAATCATTAAATAAGTTAAAACGGTTCTCTGAAAATTTTATCATGTAAATTTCTATTGGTCAGAATACAGAATTTCTAAAACTTGTTTCTTCCCAATTGGTTGTTTAAAAATTGTAAGTGAAAACGATGCGAGATATTTACAGCTATACGTAAAGGCATGGGGACTTGTGACGTCAAACCAATCACGTTGCGTTATTGAGTCACATGCTTTTTAAGTGATTTTAAATTTAAAATTTTAATTATATTAATCTATTTTTTGGGGTTTTGCGATCATTTTATGTCTTTTGGATGATCAATCTGTTGATATCACACAGAAATGAGCATTTCCCCCACGGGTGCAAGTTCCTCATTTCCCCAAATCCCCTCCATGAATAAAGCTCCCTTAAAAGTTTCAATATATATTAACTCGAACTTATCAAAAATTTAAACGAAATGTTTTTAAAAATATTCATCTTAATTATTTTTAATCTATGATTATATAAAAATAACTATTTCTAATTGTTTATCAATATTCGAACCAAACTAAAACCCGTTATTTTAAAATAACTCGTTAGTATAATATACCTAGTGTTTATCATTCATATTTTTTTTAACCCAGACAATACCGTTTAAGCAATCGAAAATAAAAAGAGACAAAACATCACTCTATGTTTACAATTAATTTCGATAAAATCAGACTAAAAATTATAAATATTGGACAAAAACTGTGAAATTTTAGTATGAAATGGCGTTCATGTAAGTTTTTAGAATATGTTTTTATCAGTCTTTGAGTGATATTTCATCAAGACAGTACTTTTTTAAAAGGTGAAAAACATGTTTCATCTTAAAATATAGCGTCAATCGGTCGTTGTGATTGGATGCATAATAATTTGAATGACAGTACTACTTGCTTTGTAACTGCAACCTTATCCGTTATCTTAAAAAATGGAAATATTTTAAAATTGAGAATTTTTTTGAAAAATCGAAGGGCTTACTCGGAAATCCGGAAGGAATCCGGACATTTTGATACCATATATGTGTCATTCGGTTCAGTAATTAAAAAGCCTTTCTCTGGAAACCGTTCACTAAAAACTTTTTTTTAGAATAGAGAGATTAAAAATAGAAAAGAATCAAATTCTTGGAAGGCGTTCAGGTCGCGAATTCTAAACTTTACACAACAAAACTAAAAACCAGAAAATAATTAATGAAAAAAAACCTTTTTAACGAACAACGTTTTTAAAATGCACTAAAAAGTATAAAATAATTTTTTGCAACTCCTTGTAAAACGAAAAACGTGGGATCATGCATTAGGTATTTAATCCAACTTAATTTCATTATTAATTTAAATAATTTTTAACTTTGGATATAATGGTAAATAGAGTGACAAGAGTAGTGGCTGTAAATATTATTGCATGATCCCCACGTTTTTCGTTTTACAAGGAGTTGCAAAAAATTATTTTATACTTTTTAGTGCATTTTAAAAACGTTGTTCTTTAAAAAGGTTTTTTTTCATTAATTATTTCATTTTTGTTTATAACTCTTTCACGTTTATATCTTCAACACTGTTCACGTGAAATTTCAAAAGAAAGAGTTAATAGGTCTGTGAAACTGAGATCAAGTGAATATTAAGTGTATCAAAGGAATCAAAAAATTATAAGAACAAGTATAATCCTTAATAAGATTATTTACTAGAGAAAATGTCGGGAAAGTTACGTAAACAAAGTGTAAAGTGTGTATTTTTTAAACTCATAAGTGACTTAGGGATACGAAATTTCATTGAAAAATAGGTCACAATGTGACACACCAACCACCTGGTAATCAACTTTTAAATCGATTATACCTTTTAAACGCCACAATTCAAATTTGAAATTAAAGGTTCTTATTTTTGGCTTAAATGGCTTGTTTCATCATTACTAAAACCATTCTGGTCATTTTTTGGCTGAAAAAAAATCCTAAGTACGATTTTTAGGATGTTCCCATTTGGGAACATCGGCGTTTGATGTGAAGTTTTTAGGGGGATTTCCAAAAGGTTCATATTTTACAATCAATTCAAATAAAATTATTGAAATAGGTTTCTACTCAATAATTAGGAACATATTTATGATATTGGACGGTTTTTTCATTTTTATTACCCATTCTTGGACGATTGGGTAACATTTTATAGATTTTCATAAGAAAAAATTGACATGTTTATTTCGTACGCGAAGCTTTTCCGTACATTTTTCTTGCACTATGGGTAATATTTTGGTATAAAAAATACATAAGAGTGTTCCGATGCGCTTCAAAGCTAAAAAGTTAGGTTTCTGAGTGAAAAAATAGTTTTAATTACGGTTCTATACGGTTATTTAGCATAATATCCACTAATTACATTCAAATCTAATTAGCTTTTAAAAGTGACAATCTTAATTATCTCCATTGATTCATTAAAGCCGTGTTTCTCATGGAAGATTCCGAACCAAATCACATATCTCTTACATCAAACTTACGTTAGAAGAGGGTTTTAATATAAACACACTTTTCCTTATTTTCAAAATTCTTCTATTTTATTCCTAAAATTTTTATGTAAAAAAAGGTACTTGAACAAAATATGTATGCAAGTCCTCAAAAACACTTCAAATATGCTCTTTGCATAACCCCTAATGATAATTACTGAAAATTAAACGATCGGGGAGTTAGAAAAATATGCAAGTGTGAGAATCTGCTATAAAGATTTGGCATTTATTTATCCATAAATTAAGAGAAAAAATAAAAATTACTTATTTTTAAATTTAAAACATCATTCTTAACCTGTTTAGATCCTTTGAGGCGAAAAAGGTTCAAAAAATTAAAGAAAATAGGAAATAACTTGAATTTTTTTGTGTTATAAAAATCCCCTCAAATACTATACCCCAAACGCCGATGTTCCCATTTGGGAACATATACATAGAATTGGTTATTACTCTCCAAAATTGGAATATGAAGCTATTCTGTCAAGCCAAATGAGAAGATATGTACTTAAGCTATCTAAACTCAGCAAAATTATTTGAAACTAATTTTATTTAAAATTTTCATAAATAAAAACTTGTGCAACTTTTTGAAGAGCGAAAAATCTGTAATTTTGATATAAATTCTACAAAAAGGATTAAACTGTACATGAAAAACTTTTGCATGTAAAATAACTTCATATCTTTGAGTTGCTTAATACCAAGTATCAAATTCCTGCATGAAAAATTGAGTGGTGAAAAAATTCCCAAAAGTGATGTTCCCATTTGGGAACATCGGCAGGTAAAAGGTTAACAATTAAAAACAGCGGAGCGTGGTTTTGCCTCATGCGGGTTTTTACCCCTAACTACCCTAAGTATTTTACAAGCAAGCATTGAATGTGAAAATTCAGATATTGAAGCTACGGGATTTATTTATTTTTAAGTAAGTTTTGAGTTTAAAAAATACTACATTATAATCATACTACAACACTACAATTAAATTATATGTATAACTTCAGAAAATAACTTCTAAAATAAATAAAGATATTGCCTCATTCTCAGAGACAAGGCTGAACTTGATCGTAACCGTGGTAGTACACAGTTAACTGTTGTTGTTGATCTAGTTCAGCCTTGTCAGAGACTCAAAGCAAAATTTTTCTTAATTTTACTACTAGTCCAGTAACTTTGTCGCCTGAAAGCATGGGGTCGTATGCGTCAAATCCGGTAGTTCTGATTTTTTGCAGACTTGTTTATGATGTAGGCCTAATGAATAAACCAAGTTTTCGACCTCGAGCGCCGAACGCAACTTTGTCAAAAATCGAAAAAACCGCGGAAAAATCGAGTTTTTTTCAAATTTTGGTAATTTTAACCCTAAAGAACTAGTTTTTGAAAAAACTTTCTTATTACAAAGTTAAAGAAAACAAAATTTCCTACAAAATGCACTCATCAACTTTGATTTTCTGAAGAGTGGTTTTGTAGCTAGAGCGCGTTGAAAAACATCGATATTTTTGCCTTTCCACAAAAAAAAGGAAAACGGGCATTCTACCCTCTACAAAATGAAAACTATTCATGTTATCAACAAAAATTTTATACCACGTGAAAGAGCATTTAATTTTCTATACATAACGTGCTTTACATTGTTATTTTTTTAGAAGGGGGGAGGGAGGGAAGCAAAGATCGATAATAAAACTCTCGCGCCTCGCAGACCATACGGACTTACGCGGCTGTTAATCTGCAATCTGCGCTTTATTTCCGGTATATTACCAATAAAATGGCTTGTTTTAGATTCATTGATGACTAAGCATGCTTAAAAAAATAAATTTTTAATTTTATTTATGAAATATTGGTTGTTTTAGGCGGAATTTCGATCAATATTTTAAATTCATATATTAAATTATGAGAGTGTTTTAAGGAACGATTTTATATGTTTTTTGCATCGCTAAATCCGAATTTTAAGTTTTTTTTCATTTTTAAAGTCATCTTCACATCAAAAATTGCAAAAAATCACAAATTTTTGCTCTTTTGTTAGGTTTTTCATCGATTTTGGAAACAAACATTCATTTTATGAAACATACCATGCAATCAAATTAAAGCACGTAAAATTTCCTATCAGATGCACTGGTTTATTTTTATCTTGCAATGAACGGTATACGTTTTATAGCGTTTTGAATTGCAACAATTTTTTCGTTTTTCTACAAAAAAGGGGTGAACGCTCGATTTACCCCACTACAGCTCTACATTAATACAAGTAACTGGCAAATAGTTTATACCACATGAAAGAACTTTTAATTTCCTACAAAATGCACTATTTAACTTTGATTTTATGATGAAAGGTATTGATGCTAGAGCGCGCTAAATTATTGCTGTCTCCTGACTTCACACAAAAACAGGAAACTTGCTTTTTTCAAAACGCTATAAAACGTACACCGCTCATCGCAAATGAAAAATACACCAATGTATCTGATAGAAAATTTTACGTTCTTTAATTTGGTTTCGTGATATTTTTCGTAAAAGGAATATTTGTTTCAAAAATCGATGAAAAACCTAACAAAAGAACAAAAATTTGAGATTTTTTGCAATTTTTGATGTGAAGATGACTTTGAAAATGAAAATAAACTTAAAATTCGGATTTAGCGATGCAAAAAACATATAAAATCGTTCCTTAAAACACCCTCATAATTTAATATATGAATTTAAAATATTGATCGAAATTCCGCCTAAAACACCCAATATTTCATAAATAAAATTAAAAATTAATTTTTTTAAGCATGCTTAGTCATCAATGAATCTAAAACAAACCATTTTATTTGTAATATACCGGAAATAAAGCGCAGATTGCAGATTAACAGCCACTTAAGTCCGTTTGGTCTGCGAGGCGTGAGAGTTTTATTATCGATCTTTGCTTCCCTCCCTTCCCCCTTCTAAAAAAATAACAATGTAAAGCACTTAATTTATAGAACATTAAATGCTCTTTCACGTCGTATAAAATTTTTATTGATAACATGAATAGTTTTCATTTTGTAGAGGGTGGAAGTGCGCGTTTTCCTTTTTTTGCGGAAAGGCAAAAAAATCGATGTTTTTCAGCGCGCTCTAGCTTCAAAACCACTCTTCAGAAAATCAAAGTTGATGAGTGCATTTTGTAGGAAATTTTGTTTTCTTTAACTTTGTAATAAGAAAGTTTTTTCAAAAACTAGTTCTTTAGGGTTAAAATTACCAAAATTTGAAAAAAACTCGATTTTTCCGCGGTTTTTTCGATTTTTGACAAAGTTGCGTTCGGCGCTCGAGGTCGAAAACTTGGATTATTCATTAGGCCTACATCATAAACAAGTCTGCAAAAAATCAGAACTACCGGATTTGACGCATGCGGTGATGTATAAAGTTACTGGACTATACAGAGATATACTTTTATTTTACACCCATCATTTTAAAAATCACTAGAGTGCATTGATATTTTCACATCATAAATTTCTAAAAACGCACTTCATTTTGAAATAGACTAAATGACTTGTCAAATATTCCTAGGGTTTTTTCTAAAGAAAAAACCTAAGTAAAAAAAGAAATGTTTAAAAATCTTACAAATGAAGAAATCTAAATATTTATCAATAAAAAGAGCAGTTTTACAATCCTATTTTTTTCTGACTTAACTAAATGCGTCATGTTCAGAGGTTATCAAGTTTGTTTGAGTTCTTTAAATATTCCTATCCATCATCCCCATACATCTTTCCGTGGCCTTGAAAAATAGTACATTTTTGGTCTGGGCAACATACTAGGCCTTCCAACATTATTTCAACTATAAATAGGAAAAACAAAACATTATTAATAATTACTTACCATTGAAACTGTAACGAACGCCTGGTTCCGTTATACTGAAGTAGGGGTAGTGAAGTGATCGGATCAGGCGACGGGAAGAAAAAAGAAGGAGAATGACGAGACTAAGGGCGCGAGAGGAGAGAGAAAAAGGTTGTGTTCTGAGATTATGTGTTCTGGTGAAAATAAATGGAATGGTTTTAGTCAACAAACCGTGTTCACTTCCTTTTGATTACAGAAACTAACATTGAATTTAAAGTCAATCTTAGTTCAATCACCGATATCCAAAGCCAGAACCATTTACGACTGGAGAGATAATATATTTGTTTACATATGAGTGTATAATGCTATAACGTTCTTAATGTTCAAGAGTACGTTTTTAACATTTGATTCCCAATTTTTTCGACGCAATGGTCTACATCTTAATTTGCAGTCATAAATTGAGCACTTTCATTAGTCCTACTATTTTTCCATCTTTAACTTTAATCATATTACATAAAGAAAGGGTATTCAAAGTTTATAAGTTTGGCTGAGTTCTTTTTAAAATTTCTTATTTCGGCAAACGCATCTCCTCCTCCGACGCCCGACACAGCGTCCGTACTTCATATCCTGGCCATGACAATAGTCAGTACATTTTACATTGCTTGGCAACCTCCCCCCCCACGTAAGATTCACCTACAACCTTTAAATATAATTTTTATCCTATTCGTTTGCATTTTGTGCTTCACAGCACCTAAAACTTTTCCATTGTTAATGATGTTGGGGAAAAGGACATTATTCCACCTAAAAATCACCACAGTATCTTATCTGTGGGTATTATTTCTTTTTCATACTTAAGAAAATCGTATAATTTCTAACTTAAAAAGTTGACATGAGATTTTAATCGACCCCCTCTCCCCCCTTGCAAAACCCTCCCCCCCCCCTTTTTGACCTCATGTAATTTATGGATGTCCCCTTTTGTTACATCAGGATCGGCTACAAATTCTAGAAGATTTCTTTGCTCTATCCCAAGCTTATCCTGATCAGTGTCCCACATTAAACCTAGAATTTTGATCGCTGCACTTTGGTCTAATTTACCAGGAATAACCATAAAGCCCAAATTCCTTAATTTTTCCTTTAACTCACTAGAGTTACTCTGCCATTTTCTTAGAGACATATTTGCTTTTGAAAATATTTTCTTAGCTTCGATTGCTAGTTTTAAAGCTTCGTCTAGGTTTAGGGCACCACTCACTAAATCATCAACATACAGTGATTGATTTAAAACCTGACAGGTTTCTGGGTAATCGGGTTCACACAATTTTAAGTGATGTTTAATCACTGAATTTAGTAGAAAAGGACTGGATGTTACTCCAAATAAAACTCTAGTCATCCGCAAGACTTTTGGTTCTGCAGATACTTCATTAATCTCAGGAATGTTTTCAAACCACAAAAAACGTACTGCATCTCTATCACAATTAGCTAAACTTATTTGAAGAAATGCCTTTTCTAGATTGGCAACTAAAGCTACATTGTGACTTCTAAACATGATTAATAAGTCAAATAGATCTGAGTTAAGATTTGGACCAGGTAATAGCAAATCATTAAGAGAAGGGTTTCAAGGGGTTTTTGAAGATGCATCAAACACTACTCTTAAACTTGTAGTTTTATCAGTTCTAATTACTGGGTGGTGGGGTAAATAGAAAATAACCTTTTCTTCTGAAGACCTAAAATCTTTAGTTTTAACCTCTTCTACCATTCCAAGAGAAAGATATTCATCGATTACACTTTTATAACTTTTAAATAACAAAGGATTGTTTCTAAATCGTTTAACTAAACTCGTAAGTCTCCTATTTGCAGCATCATAGTTATCGTAAATATTTAAACCTTCATACTTAAATGGCAATTTTGTCTCATATCTATTATTTTTTAACTTTATAGAATTTTCAAATTGCTCGATCACTTCTTCTTCCTCTTTGCTAACTAAAGATTCTTTAATCCCTAATTCTTCAAGATTCCAAAACCTTTGTAAACTGTTTGGAAGTTTATCATCTTCTTCCAAAATAGAAACATGCATAGCGCTAATTAAGTTATTGGGTTTATTTACATAAGAAAAGCTTCCGAGTAAAGTCCATCCCAAATTGGTTACACTTAAGACTAAGTTTTTTAGTAAGCACTTAATGTTACCTGTTACTATTCTCCAGTAGGGTGAATCGACCAGTAATTGACCAGTTAGTGGAAATTCCTCCAAGTTTTATTTTTCTTTCTTAGAAAAAAAATTTTCTAAAAAAATTGACACTGGTTTAATATCAATGAAAGTATGAGGAATGATAACTAATAATCATTTTTCCTTTCACTTTTATAGAATTTTTATTTATTTTAAAAGCAATTAATTGAGATTTTGCCAGTAATTGACCACCTACATCCAGTATTTGAACACCATTATTCCAGTAATTGACCATTGCCATATTCACCATTTCCAGAATAAAAATCAAATATACAGCTCAAGCACAAATCAACCAACTGATCCACAACGCAACCTATCATTTCCAAAAGAGCTATTTATTCGAGTCCCACTGAAATTTTCCCCATTTCTTTAAAACATGGCTAAGGGTAAGTTGGCTGAAAAAAATACGCAACGGAGACGTTTGAAGAAAACGTTTCAGAAACACTTACACAAACTTCAATTCAATCTGATGATTATAAAATTCTCTCACAAAAATTAAGAATTGGCAAATTTTAGTAAATTTTTAAGTTTATAGTTTTTCTTGACAGTTTTAAGCGAAAAAATCAGTTGTTTTATTGAATGGTATAAAAATTTTGAACTTAACTAATATTCCATTCTTATTAACACCCGTGCCTTTAGGCAGAAAATCCTATGATCTGAAAACCAACTGTTCCAATCCTACTAAAATTTCTTCCAGTTGTTGAATACGTCTTAGAAAATTCTTAAAAGCTGTATTCAATCAGCAATCAATAAATTAAACTCTGGAAGAGAACACGGAAAATTGTTCCGATTTATTAATTCTCATACTTTATTAATATTAAATCACTCTCAATTTAAAATATATTTTGTTGGAAAAATATATCTACTTTATTAGTAATTATAATGATTTTTAAGATGTATTAGCAAAATCTTATACATTTTAAGCAAGAAGTAGAACAATTGTTTTTATTGTTTAACCTTTTAAAACCAGACTGTAAACCAGCACGATTTGCCACCTAGGCCACCTAGCGAGCGCTTGCACCGCGAACCGTTCGATTCCAGCGTTTACTACAGAAGGCTATCTAAAAAACTAAAAATGCGCATATGTCTGACAACCAACCAACTACCCGTAGGTACGTACTTTAGGGCTTAGCGAGAGGAGCGACATATTTTAAAAGCGCAGGTGTTGGAAATTTGAAGAACCAATGAAAGAGGTATATTGAATAAAGAGTCCCTATTAACAATACTGGTTAATTACTGGAAATGTAACTTTTTTTACAGTAAATCTAACCAAAAATTGTACTGCAGGTAAAAATCTTCAAGATCGCTCTTGGTTTAAAAAGAATTCTTAAAGCAAATAAAATCCAGTAGTTGACCACTTTGGTCAAATACTAGCACTTTTTCTATTCTAGACAGCCAGTGGTTGACCACCCCTCAAATATCAAATTAAATGGTTAATATACAAATAATGATAGTTTTATTTAATTCAACTAAACATTTAGGACCTAAATACATCAATCAATAAAATATTGGAATAAAAACTAGCTGGATGATTTGAGATTGAACTAAATACTCCATACCATTATTGCTAGTAGTGAGAGCGCATGCTTTGAAGCTTTGTTGATAACTTTTTTTAACTATTTATTGTGTCTTTTAAGAACAATACTAGAACTTTAGACTATGCATGAGCTTTTAATAAAATGTCAGCTATGTTTTCAACGCAACAGATTCGAAATAAACACACAACAGTTCTTGTTTTTTGCAAAATTATGCTCAATTGGTCAACTACTGGTAGGTGGTCAACTACTGGTCGGTTCACCCTAGTTATCAGCTCCAATTAAGACGTTGATTTCCTTGGTTTCACTCTTTGAGAAGTCAGAGATGAATACCCAATCCTTCAATTTCTCTGCTGAGATATTCACTTGGACATCGGATTACGTCAGCACAAATCTTCTGTTTCCAAAACATCAAATTTCAAACAAGAGTCCAACTTCAAACCTTTCAGAGAGATCTGTACAGAGTTTCTTCTTTCTTCTGTGGAGCTACCTCCAAATCTGTAACTCTTCAAATTTTCACTGGAAATCTTGTTCAGTTGTAGTTTCTGGGACAGTGTCTTGCAAATAAAACTTCTTGCGCTGCCTGTGTCGAACAGCAATCTGACATCAACAGCTTTCCCTTTTCCAATAGCCTTGTATCGTAAGGTTTGAAAGTAAACAGCACTTCCTCTTGTGGTCTTGGAATTCCTGTTCAAAGTCATCGGGCTTAGTTTCTTTCTCGATCACCGAATCTAACTTCAGCAAATCATTCTTGAAATCCAAAAGCAAATCAAACAGATCTGATAAAATTCCATGACCAAAGGCTTCTTTTCATAGTAGATCGTCAATCTTCTTAATAGTATTAGTTACCTTCGATCGTACCACTCCTCTCTTCTTCCTATTAGATTCATCTGAACTCGCCTTCTTTTCTGTTTCTTCTGAATCAGATTCTTCCGATTGCTCAATTTTCTTCAAAAAATCTTCTGGATCAGATTCTTCCGAGATCTCAATCGTGTTAGATTCTTCTGACTTCGTACTCATTCCCAAATTCAACTTACTCTTCAAAATTATTCTGTCCAATCATCAAAAGGAGGTCCTGGGTTTCGGCACCATTTTCTTTGTAAATCGTATCTTCTAAATCCCACAAAGAAGTAAAAGACTCTAGAAAATGAACACGAAGCTCGGTAAAATTCTAACGATGCTTGTTTAACAGAACAGAAAAGAGAATCTAATGCTAAAGCTTAATCATAAGAAATGAAATATGTACAGTCGGCTGCAAAATAATCGAAACAGATACTATTGTGAGCGATTGGTTGGGGTAAGAAGGATACTGTAAATGCCAATTTTCATGATTTAATGTCCTCTTTAAAACAAGCTATAATTTAGGTCCTTAAGGGGCCGTCTACACATTAAAAGAAGCACCAACTTTTGTTTTTCCTATGGGTGACACCAAATATTATTCCTGTTTCTGAAAGAGCACCCCCTAAAACCCCCAAAACCAAGTTTTGTGGTGTTTGACCCACAAACAAAGCCAGGAGTGGGGGTTGAAGTTCGTCGAATTTACGTTGAAATCTCGTTTTTTACGTTGAATTCTCGATTTTGATCACTCGGGATTGATGGTTGTAAGGATCAAAAACGAGAAATCAACGTAAAGAACGATATTTCAACGTAAATTCGACGAACTTCGGCCCCCACTCCTGGATTTGTTTGTGGATCAAACACCACAAAACTTGGTTTTTGGGGGTTTTAGGGGGTGTTCTTTCAAAAACAGGAATAATATTTGGTGTCACCCTTAAGAAAAACAAAAGTTGGTGCTTCTTTTAATGTGTAGACGGCCCCTTAAGGACTGAAATTATAGCTTGTTTTAATGAGGACATTAAATCATGGAAATGGGCGTTTACAGTATCCTTCTAACCCCAACCAATCGCTCACAATAGTCTCTGTTTCGATTTTTTTGCAGCCGACTGTACAGGCTTATATACAGAAATAATAAGTGAAATTTACAGTTAATAAAATTTTCTTTCTTCTAGCACTGACTTTGCGCATTTCCGCTACACATATAGAGGCAACTAAAATTTTTAAAATAGGTAACTCCATATGTTTAATCATACCTTTGTAAAATTCAGTCAAAACTACTATTCTCTTTGCGAGTACCCATTTCCAACAAGTGATTAAAAAAAATCAAAAACTCCGAACTTTTATTTGAGGCGTTTGCTATCAAAACCAGCTCATTCCATATTTTTCTGAAATCCACTTTTTTTGCATATTTTGAAAGTTTAGAGGGTCCTTCATAACCTAACGAAGGGATATAGCTCAAATACAGCTGATTCCAACCCAAAATTAGATTAAAAGGTGAAAACTGATCTCAACTGTGAAATTTTGGATCGAAGTGTCTATTTGCACGGCCCAAACGGCCCGTGGCGCATGAGCTGTAGGTCTCGTGATTACGTAGCAGTCTCTGCGCTTAGTGATGGAACCAATGGAACGCCGGGCCGTGGACATTAGAGTAGAGTTTAGTTGAAAAAAGGCCGTGCCAATAGCCAGTGCCATTTTAGACACAGAGAAAAGATTAATCAGAGAGTCCATTTCCATAGACGCTAATGGCAACTTTTTTAACATGGGTTTTCCCATAGACGGTGGCGTTTCTATGTGATAACGGTGGAACTAACCAGAAAATATGACGTAACGTTGTTGACTCTCTACAATCGAGCTACAGCCGCATACATTCTCTCAATTAACCCCGCCCACTTTCAAATCGCTAAAGAGGAAAAAATATTTTATATATTTTCCCGGTTATTAAAACAGTTGCGTGTATTTTTCTTTCGAGCATGCGCTGGGGATAATTTCTTAGACATCACAAGTTTCTCTGATGTCATGCTCTCCCAGGGACTCACCTAATGTTCTGGTCAGCGCAGATTTCTCGCTGGCTTATATATTCTTGATCTGCCCGTGACGTCACTATCTCGCGTTCTCGCATCTTCTTTAAAGTGACGATGGGCCTTGAGCTCCTCTGGAATCGAACTCACAACTCCAAGTCCACATTTAATACAATTTAAACATATAACTACACATTTAATGATCCTTTCTGCGACTACAATCACTGATAAGAGATATTAAACGCCAGAACAAACTATATCAATGTTTATAATAGGGAAAGTTTAGTTACTGTCAGGGAAAGTTTGCAACCATAGGGGAAAAGTTTCATTGATCAGGGGAAAAATAGAAGTGATTGAGAAATTCAAATGCAGCCTCCATACAAAGTTATAAGTCCAATGAGAATCACTCGTTTCCTTTAGTCCCCGCCCACACCAATGGTTGACAGCTGGAGGGTCGAAACGCCACTATGCGATAACTGTAGAACTATTTTAGTAAAATCGCGTTTTGGACTCTCTGAATAATCTTTACTCTGTGATTTTAGATCACTTGAAAAAATAAAAAAAAGATGTCATTTAATTTAAAACTCGTAAAGACACAAATATTAAGTGGTAAACTGGAAAAAACCAATTCACACAACTCAATTCAACAAAAAACCAGAAAAAAGGCTAAAAATTGTGTTTTTGTATCAAAATCAGCTCATTCCAACCTAATTAGTGTAATTACGCCCAAGGTAATGAACCTGGAATGAAAATGAAAAACTAATCAAATTCTAGGCGGTTATACCTACAATTAAAAAACGAATTTAGCTTTAAAACTGTGGACGTTAGAAGTTTTTTTGTCTCTCCTGTAAGATTTCCAAAAATGGAATGAGCTGGTTTTTATAGCAAACCCCTCATTTCAAGTAGAGAAGCAGTAGGTTGTTTAGAAAAGGTAATATAAAAAACGGCTTTTTAAGTAAAAATAATTATTAGACTTTATTGCAACTACATAAATTAATTAAAATAAAATTAATATTAGAAAGGTTTAGGCATGTGTAATAATTCGCTACTTAAAAATCTAAAACTGCCATTTTTTTCTGGAGTTTTGACACCTCTAGGAGTTAATTAACTAAAAAAATCTCATTTGTAAATATTTTAAAAGCAGTAAGTTTTTAAAATTATTTTGCCCATACTTTTTAATCATAGAATTTTAACAGCCGTATTACGTGATTTTTGATCAGCGGTTAAACAGCAATTTCTGATCAGTATATATGAATTATCCCTTATAAATTACATGTCTTTAGGATTGAATTTCCAATCATTTTCATTAACTTAGTTGCGACAGTTCTTTTCTCAAATAGCAGATCGCTTGATTTTGAATTAAGCCGTGGTTGAACATGGCTGGATTGGGCAAGGTAAATTGTTCCGCGCCGAATCGGCGATAGCCACGCCAAGGGAAAAAGAGAACTGAATCTGTCGAATTCGGATATTGGAGCAGTATTCTTCCGGAGGTACGATATGTTGTTTTATAACCACCCCGTATATTAGCACTTTTAGTGCTCAGATCACAGAGTAAAGATTATTCAGAGAGTCCAAAACGCGATTTTACTAAAATAGTTCTACAGTTATCGCATAGTGGCGTTTCGACCCTCCAGCTGTCAATCATTGGTGTGGGCGGGGACTAAAGGAAACGAGTGATTCTCATTGGACTTACAACTTTGTATGGAGGCTGCATTTGAATTTCTCAATCACTTCTATTTTTCCCCTGATCAATGAAACTTTTCCCCTATGGTTGCAAACTTTCCCTGACAGTAACTAAACTTTCCCTATTATAAACATTGATATAGTTTGTTCTGGCGTTTAATATCACTTATCAGTGATTGTAGTCGCAGAAAGGATCATTAAATGTGTAGTTATATGTTTAAATTGAATTAAATGTGGACTTGGAGTTGTGAGTTCGATTCCAGAGGAGCTCACGGCCCATCGTCACTTTAAAGAAGATGCGAGAACGCGAGATAGTGACGTCACGGGCAGATCAAGAATATATAAGCCAGCGAGAAATCTGCGCTGACCAGAACATTAGGTGAGTCCCTGGGAGAGCATGACATCAGAGAAACTTGTGATGTCTAAGAAATTATCCCCAGCGCATGCTCGAAAGAAAAATACACGCAACTGTTTTAATAACCGGGAAAATATATAAAATATTTTTTCCTCTTTAGCGATTTGAAAGTGGGCGGGGTTAATTGAGAGAATGTATGCGGCTGTAGCTCGATTGTAGAGAGTCAACAACGTTACGTCATATTTTCTGGTTAGTTCCACCGTTATCACATAGAAACGCCACCGTCTATGGGAAAACCCATGTTAAAAAAGTTGCCATTAGCGTCTATGGAAATGGACTCTCTGATTAATCTTTTCTCTGTGGCTCAGATCTTCATTTTTCAGTCTTTAGGTTCATCTAAAGATTCATCAAGAAAAATGTTAATAAATTGTTTTCACTTAAATATCCAAATACAGTGTTCCCTAGGTATTCGCGGTAGTTACGTTGCAAAATATACCGCGAATACGTGAAACTCGCTAATAACGAACCCAGTTTTAAAACGTGCATATATGATAATAATTAATATAACACATATAATGGTTCGATTCCGTTATTTCTTACATAAAACTAGAATTACTAGTTCATGCAAAAAGTAGTTTTAACTGTAAATCTCTCTATTCTAAAAAAAAGTTTTTGGTGAACGGTTTCCAGAGAAAGGCTTTTTAATTACTGATCCGTATAACACATATTTGGTATCAAACTGTCCGGATTCTTTTGAGGATGTGCAAAGTGCCTTTAGAATTTCTAAAAAAAATCTCAATTTTAAAATATTTCCATTTTTTTAGATTTCGGAAGGTCGCAGTTACAAAGCAAGAAACTATGAATTTTAAAACAATTGAAAACATATTTCACTGGTTTTTTAATATTCAAATAGATTAAATAATCATCTTTCTATTTATAACACTAATTTAAAAAATATATTTTGTGTTATTTTTAACAATATTTATATTTTTGTTGTTCAAACGGTTTTCATTATATTTTAAACTTATAGATAATTAATTTATTTTTTTATTTTTTAAATAACAAATTAATACTTTTATATTTATCTTTGTAGTTGTGGCAACCTAATCATTACTATATTTACAATAAAATATAAACTCGCTTTCGGAAATTTTGAATTTTGCATTTATTTTTTATATCCTTTTGCAAGTATTTTTTAAGGTAGTAAAATGTAACTCCTTATTTCATAATGACAAAACGCAAACAACTAAATAACACGGGTGAATGTTTTAGAAATAAGGATGAAAATGTTGGAAGTCTTGACATTTGGTGTCGTTGCTATGAAAATGACACAACTTTGAAGTTTGTTTCTCATGAAGATAAAATTCTAAATTTTCGCGATGTTTACGATAATTACTACATTTTTAACAGTCAATCATTACAAATTTTAAGAAAGTTAAATTTATTCCTGAGATATTTCAATGATTCCCTTAATGTATCTGTGAAAAAACATTACCTTAGGGAAATGGGTAAAAGAATGTTTACATTGCTTTGTTGTTAATTTTCTTGGGGTTCAATTCCGTTATAGTTCGCCTAAATATCGCCTAAATATAGTTCCGCTAAATATCGCCATTCTCTTTCAAACGCTCAATATTCAAATGTAAACCAGTTTTTCTAATTTTTAATGATAAACTGAATAGTTATAGATCTAATTAAACACTTTAATCTATGAATTTGAAACAATTTAGCAATATTTATACTTTATAGTGTCCAAAAGAGATTAGTGATATTTAGCGGGAACTATAACGGAATTCAACCCCCAACAGAGCAATGTAAACATTTTTTTACCCATTTCCCTAAGGTAATGTGTTTTTCACAGATACATTAAGGGAAGCACTGAAACATTAAGGGAAGGTTCATATTTAGCGGGAACTATATATGAACCTTTCTTGGAATTAAAAAGCGATCCGCCAATTCATGTTACCATAAAGGAAATGATAAAATTCCACCACTGAATAAATATTCGCCATTTTTGAAAGAATACCACGGAGAAGTACTACCCCTGTGTTAAGAATGTTTTATAAAGTGAGTAAGTGCAGTGAGCTGGGTTTTGTGGGGAATTGTAAAGCGGTCCAAAAGTTACTGCGTCAGAAGTTAACGGGGGTTGGTGAGCGATAGCGAGCAGGGGGCGGTAGCCCCCTAGTTATTGTAAATAATTGTAATAACTGTAAATAATTTGTAGTAAATACCAAAAGGGTAACAGTTAGAAAACTTGCTTAATAGAAGAAGTTACAATCTTCAAAATGGTTTTTACATAACAAATACCGGAATAGAACAATTATATCTTTTCTGCCAAACATGGAAGTTTCATTGCTAAAAAACTTTGAGATCGAAATCCGCGAATATGCGGGAGTAACATTGCTCAACCGCGAATATGCAAGGGCCCATTGTATTTTATTTTGTTCAACAGTCCGGTTAATCTTTTAGCCTATACCAATAAAAAAACATCATTGTTCTCAAACGTGTGAGTGTATTTGAATACTTATGCTTAAAATACAGGGTGATTCAGATAAGTGTTTCATAACTTCTAGGGGAAGGTGGGGTACATCAAGACGAACCAGAATTGGTACGGAAAAGGGGGTTGAAAATGATTTTTTTAGGGGTGAAACCCCGGAATGAAAATTTGCAAAAAAACTTGCATATTTGTGCAGGTAGAGACTCACTTGTTCGATTCTGTCCTCTATCCGTCCTCTAAGTTTTAACTAAAACTTCTACTATTCCAATCAGTAAGCTCTTTGCATTCGGTTGGGGAAAAAGTCGCCAATCCTTGATCGCCAAAACACTTTTTTTTGTTGGTTGGTTGACTGGTTAGTTGGTGTATAATGGCGTATGGCGAAATACTTTTTTATGATTCTTAAGGCAACTCAAATTTCTAAGTATTTGTTTAAGTATTATTAATGTTTTAAAGAGAATCGTAGTGGCCAAACTTAGAAATAAAATCACATCGTGCAATCTTAACGCATAGCTTTTAACATTTTTGTGATTCAAAAATTTAAGATACTTCCAATTTCAAGGTACAGAACACTGACACAGAAGAGAGAAAGTACACCCAGGGCAAGGGCCGGAATCGAACCGCCGACGGTACAGCGCGTTGGCTGCTAACGTGCTGGGTTTTAAATTGAGATTTTCTTCAAAGTGCAAAGTTTAAAAGGGTTTCAGGATCAATTAAAAATGTGATTGATCCTGATTGATGATTGATTGAGGACGTTCAGTTCAAAATTTAGAAAAATCCATAAAAATATCAAAATACACATTCTTTAATTTTGTCAGATTTTTTGACCTCGTGCCATAAATCCCCAACCCACATCCTTTTATAGTCGTCTTTCTGTGTATTGCCCAAAAATTATAGGCAGGACAGAACCCACAATCTTACGATTGCGAGTTAAAAGATTACGGCTCGTTATTCTACCAACTGAGCTAACGTTTTAAGGATAACATACGCATCGAAAAAAATCATGTCAAATCAATAATAAATTGCCAAATTTGGTTGACCGTACATAAATATCGAACACTGATCGAAAAGTATATTTTCCTGTGAAAACATAACTTCCTGAAAAAGTTACAGTTAAATTACTTTTTAGAGGACGAGTTTTATTATTTTGAGGCAAAAAAATTACGGAATCGAACCATTGTGTCTCTTCCTGCACAAATATGCAAGTTTTTTTGCCTGATTTCTACCCGGGGTTTCTCCCCTTAAAACCAGCCAGTGTGTTGTCTCTGAGGCGAATGGTCGGCTTTGCCTTATATACTCGTAGTATATGTATCAAATTTTCCAAATAACGCTTACAAGGTTTTTTCCTATTATTATCATTATTTTGTCCCTTAAAAATAATAATCTTTAATTTCATCTTTTAAATAAAATTTCTGATTTATCATAAATATCTTCATCCCCTTCCCAAATATTCCTCAGGTTTTTTTCTTCAAATAAAAAAATACTCATAAGTAAAAAAGTAATGTTTATTGTAAAATCTCACAATTAAGGAAAAACTAAATTTGTAGCAATAAATAGAGCACTTTCATAGTCCTATTATATTTTTCCATCTTTAACTAAATGCATCACATTACATAAAGAAGGAGTATTCAAAGTTCACAGGTTGGGTTGAGTTCTTTTAATATCTTCTTATCTTCGGCAAGTGCATCTCCTTCTATGACGTCCGACACAGCGTCCGTACTTACTTCCCTGGCCACGACAATAGAGAGTACATTTTTTATCACTTGGGCAACCTCCTGGACCTTCCAAAACTTCATCTATAAATAATGTATCACATTAACACATTTTCGGCCAAAAGTGCGTAAACGCACCATTTCAATAAATATTTTTATGAACATTGAGGAGCCTATTTTTCACTAATTTTATTTTTTGCTATTTTTAAGGGTTCTGTAAAGACATTTTAAAACAATCTAATATAATAAAATCAAGTGTGGGTATATGTGTTTGTCTTTTATACAAATCCACAGTTTACTTCCGATCTGCACCAAACTTGGTATACCTACGTAAAAAAACTCGGGAAAAAACATAGGCTATGTTTCGAAAACTTTTATTGACCCCTTGACCCTTTTTTTGTTCTTTTTATGGTCATTTTGCTGAAATAGCTTTATTTCTCCTCCAAAAGAGATCTGTTCACCACATTGTTACAAAGAAAATTTAATGCTAAACAACAATTTTTTAATAGAAACACTAGGTACAAATCTATTTAAAAATTATATTAATATTTTAAAAATCTATTTCAATGAAATTTAAAAGTTATGTATAGTTAAACATATTTTTATTTGACAGATTATCTAATTTTTATATTTTAAAAGCTTTATGGAATATCATTGTTGTTAAAATAGTGTCCATGGAAACGAGGATGTAAAATCAAAAAGTGATAATATTTTAACTTTTAAGAAAGTTGGTTAACAAACCAAAAACCATTAAAACTCCCTTTCAACTAGAAAATATTGATTTTTTTCTTAAATTTCAAAATGGAATAAGCTTTAGTTATTGAATTATTTTACCGAAAACTTTAATTCCTGAAGATATGATTAATCAAGGGATCTAAGCAATTTTAAATACTTTTTAGATTAATTTTTCCAATGTAAATGTGGAAATCATTCAAAAATTATATTGCTTGAGAACTGAAGGAATTTTAATCCATCTGGGAACACTGGGATAAGAAAAATTACTAAGAACACTAGGATAGGAAAAGTTACCGGGAAGACTGGAGTATGAAAAAGACGCCTAGGATACCGGGATGATTGGTAAATGCTGATTATCTAAAATTAGTGTATTTGGGAAAACTAAAAAATGAGGCATTTGCTATCAAAACCAGCTTAGTCCATTTTTGGAAATTTTACAGGAGAGACAAAAAAACTTCTTACGTCCACAGTTCTAAAGCTAAATATGTTTTTTAAATTTTTAACTGTAGGTAGAATTCGATTAGTTTTTATTTTCCTTTCAGTTGCATTACCTTGGGCGTAATTACGCTAATTAGGTTAGAATGAGCTGACTTTGATGCAAAAACACGATTTTTCATACTTTTTTCAGTTTTTTTTGTTCAATTAAGTGGTGAAGTAGTTTTTTCCAGTTTATTGGGTTGGAATGAGCTGGGTTTGAGCTATATCCCTTCGCCAGGTTATGAAGGATCCTCTAAACCAGCGGTTCTCAAACTGTGCTCCGCGGAGCCCTTAGGGCTCCGCCAAGCATTTCCAGGGGCTCCGCCAAGAAATTTGAAATAAATACATTTTTCGATAATTTCTAATTTGCTTTTCTCTGAAATGTTATATAAATAACTTTCTGTAAGGTGTTGGTAAGGTCAGCTGGTTTTTGCCTTTTTCAGGTCTTTTTTGGTTTACCAAAACAAGTTAAAACCCTGTTTTTAGGGTCAAATTTCCAAAACTTTTCTGGGGGAGGAACCCCCAGGATGGGACGGTTTGGCGCTGGCCGTTTGGGCGCCGACCCGTTTCAGCACCAAATTTTTCTTCTTCTACTTTTTAGAAGAATTATGAGAGTTCTATTTACTTTCATTTTATTTCTGCCACTGAAACGGCCGCGCCAAATAGTAGCACACGAAGGAACCCCATTCCCCCACCTCTCAAATTGATTACTCAGCACTTTTTTATAAAGTTCAGCAAAATCACAATCCTACTTAAAAATGTATGTCCAAAATTCGGAGTAGATGTACCAAAACCAAGGGAAAACCTGTTTTTAGCAGAGTCAAATTTCCACCCCCTCTTTATAGCATTTGGAATTTAATTACACAAAACGTTTCTTATATTAAGTTCTTTAAGATGCAAATTCTGCCAAAAAATGTATAAAAAGCTAACATTGATCCTATGGCATGGGAGGGGATAAGGAATGATTTTGGGCCCATGTGTAAATAAATTTCGATATGTACCTCTGACGTATGGTCTAACAGCCCCCAAAACATCTCTCGATTTCAAAAGAAGTAACTTATAGGAAAACAAAATTTACAGATGTACAGATTTCTGTATGAATCCTTTGTTCATGCATCTCCGGCATAATGATTAAAAAGGGATAGCTTTTAAATATTCAGAAATTTAAAATAAAGATTTACATTGTATCCAATGATAAAATATAATTGGTAAACAAAATATTCCATATATCCCGGGGTGTATATTAAAGGGGCGAGGGGGCCCTGCTTCTCCCCCGGAAAATTGGACTACGTATAAAAAAACAAGTTAAAACCATGTTATATAAGGTCAAATTTCCGAAATTCTTTTGGGGGAGGACCCCCAAAACCCCTATTGTACTTGAAGCTTTATTATTGTCAATTTTTATAGTAAGTTCGTTAAAATTAAAATCCTACCTAAAAATGAATGTCCAAAATTTGGACAATGATGTACCTAAAACGAGTTAAAATACTGTTTTTAAGGATCACATTTCACAAAATCTTCTGGGGAGGAAGGACCCCCAAACCCTTCTATTGTACTTGGATCTTAATTCGTCACAATTTTTCTTACAAATAAATTATCTTAGATGCAAATTATACCTAAAAATGTTTTTAAAAGCTACGTTTAACTGTTAAATATGCATGGGAGGGGCTGAAGAATAATTTTGGACCCCTCCCGAAATAAATTTATATTATGCTTTTATTTCTAGAAGCAATGGGTTTTATGTGTAATTTGCTTTTATACCTTGGAAAATTTATTTCGGAAAAGGGCTCCGCGAAGAATTTGTCTCTTGAAAAGGGCTCCGCAACATAAAAAGTTTGAGAACCCCTGCTCTAAACTTTCAAAATATGCAAAAAAGTGGATTTCAGAAAAATATGGAATGAGCTGGTTTTGATAGCAAACTCCTCAAATAATAAATTTATACTCTTCACCCGTGCAAGGCCGGGCATATCAGCTAGTCTAATATAATAAAATCAAGTGTGTGTATATATGTGGGTGTGTTTGTCTTTTATACAAATCCACAGTTTTCTTTCAATCTGCACCAAACTTGGTATACCTACGTAAAAAAACTCCAGAAAAAACATAGGCTATGTTTCGAAAACTTTTAATGACCCCTTGACCCTCTTTTGACCCTTTTTATGGTCATTTTGCTGAAATAGCTTTATTTCTCCTCAAGAAGAGATCTGTTTACTCCATTGTTACAAAGAAAACTTAATGCTAAACAACAAGTTTTTAATAGAAACACTAGGTACAAGTCAATTTAAAAATTATATTACTAATTTAAAAATATATTTCCATGAAATTTAAAAGTTAAATATAGTTAACCATATTTTTATTTGAGATTTTATCTAATTTTTATATTTTAAAAGCTTTATGGAATACCATTGTTGTTAAAATAGTCTCCATGGAAACGAGGATTAAAATTGAAAGGTGATAATATTTTAGCTTTTAAGAAAGTTGGTTAACAAATAAAAAACTATTAAAACTCCCTTTCAACTAGAAAAGATTGATTTTTTTCTTAATTTGCAAAATGGAATAAGCTTTAATTATTGAATAATTTCACCGAAAATGTTAATTCCTGAAGATATGATTAATCAAGGGATCTAAGTAATTTTAAATACTTTTTATATAAATTTTTCCCTTGTAAATGTGGTAATCATTCAAAAATTATATTGCTTGAGAACTGAAGGAATTTTAATCCATCTGGGAACACTGGGATAAGAAAAATTCCTAGGAACACCGGGATAGGAAAAGCTACCGGGAACACTGGAGTATAAAAAAAAGACGCCTAGGATACCGGGATGATTGGTAAATGCTGATTATCTAAAATTAGTAATGTATTTGGGAAAACTTAAAAATGAGGCGTTTGCTATCAAAACCAGCTTATTCCATTTTTGGAAATTTTACAGGAGAGACAAAAAACTTCTCACGTCCACAGTTCTAAAGCTAAATATGTTTTTAAAATTTTTAACTGTAGATAGAATTCGATTAGTTTTTTATTTTCCTTTCAGTTGCATTACCTTGGGCGTAATTACGCTAATTAGGTTAGAATGAGCTGACTTTGATGCAAAAACACGATTTTTCATACTTTTTTCAGTTTTTTTTTGTTCAATTAAGTTGTGAAGTGGTTTTTTCCAGTTTATTTGGTTGGAATGAGCAGGGTTTGAGCTATATCCCTTCGCCAGGTTATGAAGGACCCTCTAAACTTTCAAAATATGCAAAAAAAGTGGATTTCAGAAAAATATGGAATGAGCTGGTTTTGATAGCAAAGGCCTCAAATAATAAAATTATGCTCTTCACCCGTGCAGGGCCGGGCATATCAGCTAGTCTAATATAATAAAATCAAGTGTGGGTATATGGGTATGTACGTTTGTCTTTTATACAAATCCACAGTTTTCTTTTGATCTGCACGAAACTTGGTATACATACGTAAAAAAACTCCAGAAAAAACATAGGCTATGTTTCGAAAACTTTTAATGACCCCTTGACCCTCTTTCGACCCTTTTTATGGTCATTTTGCTGAAATAGCTTTATTTCATCTCAAGAAGAGATCTGCTTACTCCATTGTTACAAAGAAAACTTAATGCTAAACAATAAGTTTTTAATAGAAACACTAGGTACAAGTCTATTCAAAAATCATAACTATAATCTAAAAGTATAATTAAATGAAATTTAAAATTTTAAAACTGGTAAGTATAGTACAAAATATTTTTATTTGAGAGTAATTTTTAAATAAAAAGTTTTGTGGAATAGCATTATTGTTAAAATAATCTCCATGGAAACGAGGATGAAAAATCAAATGATGATCATATTGTAGGCTTTAAGAAAGTTGGTTAACAGACCAAAAACTAGAGTTAATATTCAAAACCCTTTTAAGTGAAAATATGGTATTTTTCCTTAAATTGCAGGAATATGTTTTATTTATTAAATTTTATACCAAAGATATAATAAAATCATGAAAATACGATTAATTAAGGGTTCTAATTGAGCATTTTAAGTTATTTTGGGAAGAATATTTTTCTAATATTTTGTTGTTTTTTATGGGAATCATGTGGTAAATGCAGAAATGGTTCAGAATTTAAAATGCTTGATTCGACACCTTTCACTCATCAAAATATAGGCACGGATCCAGCACGCCTCCAAGAGGGGGGCACTTTTCCAGACAAGATCCCCATTGGTACCATTGAGGGTATAGGGGTCCTCCCCCAGAAAAAAAATTTAATTTGACGTGTAAAAGTAGGGTTTAAACTTGCGTTTTTGGAAACGTTTTGAGTCTACTTTTCAACACTATAACGTTTACTTTTTCACCCAAAATGTCAAAATATTGGGGATTTCCTAAAAATTATCACTGAAGATCCCCTGGTGGTACTAATGGGAGGTATGGGGATCCTCCCCCAGAAAAAAATTGGAAATTAGACCGGTAAAAGTAGGGTTTTACTCATTTTGACAACCTTTTTGTCCAGAGTGCTAATTTTAAAGAAAAAAAAATCTCCATCTCCACCCTTGCAAGGCCGGGCATATCAGCTAGTGATCAATAAAATTGAAGTTAAGTGTTATTTTTTAAAGAAATTATCAAAATACGCCAGTTTTCTAACTTGAAACGGTTATCGACAATGTCGAATTTTTGAAAATGTATAATCATTCCATTTGAGATCAATCGTGCCTTTTCATAATGATTAAGTTTCCAAGTTCTATAGATAAAATTAAAATAAAACAAATGTCATAAATAAACTTAAAAATTTTTATATACAAATAATTTTAATTGTACGTTTACACCCATGGCCAAATCCATGAAAAATTTAATTTTTTATTACCTAAAATTTAAGTACTGTTAACTTTGATATGAAAAGTGCATACATTTTTGTCTTCGAGTGAATTTTTTTTCTTTTACAAGTGTTCAAACTTTTTATTTCGCTTGCTGATCTCCAGTTTTTTACGCAATGCACCTTTCTAAAATAACATTTTTCTACAGTTACTTTTTATAAAATTTAATGATTGCATGTGAAATCATGTATTTGACTCTCTGATGTTTTTAAAACAGTTATCTATCGTAAAAAAGTAAATTTAAATATAACATGTGCTTCCATTTCATATTCTTAAGTTTTTCCTGCAATACAGCTGCATTAGTGTATCGCCCTTGACATTCATACTTCGTTGACCTCTACTCAGATCATAGATAAGGGGTTCAGAACATTTGTGTCAACATAATTTCCAGGAACTGCAAGAATGGTTATTGAATTTCAGGGGGTAAGCTGAGGAAAAGACAAGTGGAAGAAGTTTCAATGGATATCCCATAACAATTCTATATAAATGTTACGGTCAAAGTGATTAAATGGGCATTTTTATAATGCCCAGAGTGGAGGCGGGCAAAGTGATAAATTTCATTGATAAATGCCATTGAATTTATCCCATTGCCCTCCTCCACTTCGGGCAGTATTAATAATGCCGAGAATGGACCGAAAGCACCAACTTTCGTTTTTCATATAGCGACATCAAAGATTATCCCCGATTCTGAAAGAGCATCCTCTAAATACTCCAAAATCCAAGTTTTGATTTGTATGGCCAACAAACAAAACCAAGAGGGGTTTTGAAAATTTTTAGAACTTTATTTCTAAGACGGAAGATTGGCAAAAATTGTGCTAAATTCCTAGGCAAGTGTGGTGATGTTTCACACCACCTCATATTTTTGTGTACTTTTTACATTTTAATTTCAAAATTCCCGCTGGATTATTTTAGGCCTAAACCCTTCTTTCTTATTTCCCATGGTAACCGTCGGTTTTATGCATCACGCGCATCTCATAAATTGCTATCAATCGAAATTATAGGGGAGAGTGCTGTACCTAAGGACGGTTGTACCTTCAGCCACCTCATTTTAAAATTCGGGAAAAAATGGAAACTTGAATTTGTGGTTGAATTTGAATGTAAACAGATGCTATCTAGTTGCTAACGTGAAATCAGCTCTTTAAAATAATATTTATATTTAATATAAAAAATTTACTGTTTTTAGGTGCTCAAAGTTTTTTTTAGTGCATCACTACATTAATAATTTTCTTAGCCTTAAATTATAATACGATAAAATGTGAAATTAGGGACGAATCCCCGAGATTTTGACTTTTTATTTTTGATATTAGAAATCGTCAGATCTCAATTCTTTTATTTTTTATAGAACTTTAAATGCAAAAACACCTGTTGTTGTACCTTCGGACACCATACGTGTTGTACCTACGGACACGTTCTTGTGGGTGTCTGTAAGCTAATCGGCGTTTTTGAATCAGGTTTCATTCAAGTGAATGCATTTTAATGCATATTAAATTAATTCTAAATGGTTATCTATTTTTCGGCGATAATTTCCAAGTGATTTTTAGATGAAAAATCAAATATTTTGTGATCTAAACTACTTTTTAAATTTTTAATTTTACTTTGCATTTAATGTAAAATATGGTATAAAATCTTAAGCACCCTATCGCATTTATGTATGATGATTACAAAAAACTTGAAATTTCCACGGATGAAGATTTGTGAAAGTTATTACCACCAAATGCTTGCACAACTAAGTGTCTATCGAATTGTTTTTATGGATCAGTGAAGTGATCAGATCTATCAGCATGATTGATGAAACTATTACCTCAAACTTCGATCTGAAAATCCCATGTGATTTATGTATTTTTGGTAAAAAATCAAGACTTTTATCATTCAACTTCGTTTTAATGATCATTTACTATCTAAAACTACATTACTTTAAAAAATCTATTTCCAATTTTAAAAATGCTTGAAATAGTTTATTAAAAGGTAACACACCAATAAAAATGTTCATTTTAAGCTTTTTTCAACTAAAAATTTCCTCTTTTAGGATGTCCAGAGGTACAACTGGGTCTGTCCATAGGGAGAGCACGTTGTTGTACCTATGGACACAAATTTCGTCAAGTTATTAAAATTAATTAAAAATCCAATTTTGAAGATTTTAGCTAATAAAAAATATTACCCTCTTTGCTAAGGTTAGAACTATAGGTTGGGCACTTTTAATGTTAAAAATGTGATTTTACCTGTCTTAAACGTGATTTTTGGCCAGAGGTACAACATTCTCCCCTACCGTTTCTTCTGCCGTTAGTTAATTATTCGATCAACACTCCCATGCTTTCCTCCTCTCTGTCGCCAGTCAAGACATAACTTTTCCATCCCAACGTAATCTTACTATCGCCAATATTCAAAATTAATTCTGGAGATAATTTCACCATTCGGTAACCTCTCCTGCCCTTTCTTTAATTAACCTTTGGCTAATTGTGGTTTTTATGGCGCTCGCCATCATAGGTTTACATTGGAAGTACTTAACCCGATGCACACGATTTTCCACACCCCTCTCCGCTCTCTTCAATTTCTCCCGAATCTATGCTGCTCCGGTCCCCATAATGTAGCCCCGAGCTGATATTTCTCGGAGACCCAGGCGGGTTTGCCGAGGCGTCCCATGCGAGGTGCTCGTGCGGTACAGTCCGCGGCCTGAGTCATCAAAATTTGCTAGTATCATCATTCATCATACTTGCTTATTACATTCTCCGAACCAGTTGTCCCGATATATGACTCAACCCGAAGTATTACAATCACTGAGTCTACAAATGATTATCGTTATGGAATGTTCAACTACATAATGTGTTCCAAAAATGTGTCAATCCACAACCTTGTGTGACTATTATGAAAAACTTGAAACCACGAAAATGTGTTCAATTTATGAAGTGAATTTATTAAGTGTCTAATTTATTGAATTAACTGAACAGTTTCAATTTCTATGCGTTTGTGCTAAACAAAAATAAATGATAGAATTAGTTAAATGAACTTGGTTTGTTTTTAACATCTTGCCAAGACACTATTTCTGGAAGCCTTCAAAGACTGCACTTCCTACGTTTTGAAGGTATGACCCTTTCTCTGCCTTCCAGTCAGAAGAGTCTTCAACGAACCTGGGTTATCAACAAACTTAACAAACTTCTCTACGACCCACTTTCTACTGTTTTAACACCTCAACAAGACAAAGTTCATCATCATTATAGCAAGTTAAAGTAGATTTGGCTATTTATCTATATTTTTACGAAATTTTGTCTTCCAATTAGTATACCCTAAAGTGGTAGCCTAGTTGGTAGAGTAACAAGCTCGTGATCACTAGGTTGCTGGTTTTGTCCCCACACTTTCTTCATGTCTCATTGTTTAAGGTTAACCCATAGGGATACAGGCAAACACAAAGCTGAATAAATGTTGGATACTTTTTTCATATATAAAGCCTATAAAACAAAATTTTTTATAATTTTAATTACTGTTTACTCACAAATAACAATAATTAATTGATGTTATTATTTAAAATAATATTTGAATTCCTGAAAGAAGGTAATAAAAGAACCTCGTATAACGCTAAATTATGAAAGTGGTTTGGTTGATAAGAGCTAGAAATTTAAATTAATTAATGATACGGTAAATCAGGCTTTTACGTCTCAAAAATACTCTAATACAGATAGTTTGATTGATGTTGTTTTTGTCGTGTGCCACTTGAAATACCCAAGCTCTATAAGGATTCAAGGGAAAGGGGGTGCGGCTCCTGACAAAATTAGGTCCATAAATGGCAGGTGCCCGACTTCTGGCTCATTTGATTGATGTTTTAAGGTATTTTTAAATATCAATATTTAAAGTATGTTTCCAATAGAAATTTCCACTTAAAAACCTACCTTACCTTCAAATATTAAAATAGTTGGATCAATCTATATCAAGTGATCCAAAAAAAATTGAAATGGTAGCTCGACCATTTTATAATCAAATGATTTTTGGGGGTTGATTCTTACATCATTACATAGTCCATAAAAACTATCTTCGATTTTTTATCATTATTTGACTTTTTATCGATGTTCTAAGAAAAATGCTGATTTGTCCGTTTGTAAAGGTCATAGGTAAGGGTTTACGTTAACTTTCATTACTCCTAACTGGTTAAACTTAAATTCATGCAACAAAAGTAATTTTACATAGAAAGATACAGCCTTCATAATGTACTATACAAGTTTAAGGAGAATAGCGTCCCAGATATCGAAAATCGGCCTAAAATTTGAACTTTAAAAAAGAAGATTTTTCAATTTTCGAAGGCATAGTATTCCCAAAACATGTGTATTTTCCAAATGTTTTTGTAAACAATGTGTTGCCACTTTACTGGACTACATTCTGAAAAAAACTCAACCTTGGTAATTTGTTCTTTTTTTTAGTTATGGGCCTCCAAAGTTGGAAAATTTCAAAAAAATCCGAACTTTGACCCTCTATCTCTGTTGGAACAAAGTTTAAAAATCTGAAAATCTTACAAATTAATCCTCTCGAGGGTATTATCGAACAGTAAAAATTTCATTTTTGGTATTTGCTTCCAAGTCTAGTTGTGAACCTTCAAAATCTGATGATTTAAAAATAAAATCTAAACTTGGACCTTCTATATTTCTTGTGGAATACAGTTTAAAAATTTGAAAATTTACAGGTTATGCCTCACTAAGGTGACATCCTTTTGTAAAAATTTCATCCTTGATAGTAACTTCAAAGTCAAGTTACAGGACCGTAAAAACGTTATGTTTAAAGAAAATCAAAGAACATTAAATTTAACACAGTGAAGGTAACCATTACCATTATTTGAAAAATGTCATTATTTGTTACTTACCATTATTTTAAATTGTCATCCCACAATTTTAAATATTCAAATATCTCTAGAAACAAACCCTTTACCTTTGACTTCACTATAATATTCTTCATCTTTATTAGCACTTTCTGTGCTCAAATCTTCATTTTGGTTCCATGAGTCTTCAGGTTCATCTAAAGATTCATCAAGAAAAATGTTCATAAATTATTTCCACTTAAATATCCAAATATTTGAAACGGAAAAATATGTTTGGCAAGAATACAATTTGTTCTTATTGTCGCTGTGAAATCATACCGACACATATCAGCAAAATTTGAGTTTTTGAGTTATTGGTGTCAAAAAATTTCTTTTTTTTTTCGTCTATTTTTATGTCAAACCGGCGTATCGCTAAGTTGAATAAAGCTCTGTCAGATTGCGTTGGACCGGATGGCTATAATCGGGAATAGCCATTTTGTTTATCAGAAGACAGATCTATGGCGCAATACAGCAGTTGCTTCAAAACCTTCAAGGTGGAAAGATGTCCATCATCTAATTAAAACTGAACTATCTCTACTATTGCCCGGTGCAAGATGCGAAGAATTCGTTGGGGGAGCAGTAAGAATTGGCTATAAAATAAGCCAAATTACTTCTTATATTAGTTTCTGTTCAGATTAAAAAGTTTACTCTATTAGGAAAATACACCGATAACACAATTGTGTTGGCTTATGTCATTTGCACAAACGAAATAGACTGTTTTTACAAATGATAGGATATTAAAAAATGCTCATAGTTTTTATGAAAAAACCGTTATGATAAAACTATGAAAAATGGGCAAATTCCAATATAATTTTTCAATTTGTGAAAAGTCCTGACGTATGGGATTTTTTTTGTAATCAGCACACCAAAATACATAGGAAATGGCTAAAATTATTCGAACAGCTTTTTCATTGCAGATCTGTGAAATCAATTTTGTTTATTATTTAACATAATTACGTTTAATTAATTCTCAGTAAAATTTGAACTTTTAAAATAAGCATTGATTAAAATTTCTCTATTTATCCACTAATAACGTGATAATAAAGCCTTGTAAAGCCAGAAATTACTCAGTTTAAAAAAACGGTAGGGCTATAGAGCAGAGAGAAAACAGCGTTATTTTCCTTGTTGCCAACAGTGCAAGGGTATGGATGCAAGTGGATCGTAGGATGTTTTTTTCAGATATTACCATCCGGGTTTTTTTCTTATTATAATATACAATACTGATGCTAATAAACATGTACCTGATTTCTTGGAGCACTGATTCTTAGGTACGCACTCTCCGTTTTTAGCTCTGTAAGTGTCCTTCTTGCAAACGCATCCAGCCACAGCAATCTTGGTGCAGGGTATGGTCTTGCCAATGGTGGTGCAGTTGGTCTGGCAATGGGCTCTGCTGGTCTCCCATTGTTCCTTGGCAGGACACTTTCGCTTAACTGTCCATTAAAAAATATAAATCAGTTGATCTAAAACACACTATATATTCGTGTTCCAGAAATTTCTTATAATTATTGACTATCGATGTAGATTTGCGTTAAAACGTGCTTTGTATTAAAAATATATTAAAACTATTTAAAAGTAAATATGGAACGAATAAACTTACTTAACTCGTATACTTCAATTTATGCTTTTTATATATGATCTACATGGTAATACAGCGTCGGGCTAGCCACTCGAACTGGACACAATCTAAGTAATTACCACCCCAGGCCCAAAGGCTAATGAAACGGAGATGGGCACCGCCTGATAGGCCAGTAGGACTGGACTGTTTAATTTCATTGACAGAGTTATATTATATAATTTATCTGAATAGAGACACTTGCAGCAGCAATAATGATATAAGTCCTAAGTAAAGGGTTTGGAAGTCTGCAAGTGACTCCTTTAAAACTCCAATATCCCATTACTCATACGAAAATGATTATCATTCGCATTATTAGAAATCAAAAAAAGCTTTAAAATTCCTTCTTGCAAAATGCGTAGTCATTAATATTAGAGTTATAAAATGAAACAGATAGCTGACAACCGTTTTAAAAATTATTTTTCCTCAAAATTGGAAAAGTTCGTTAAATCTGATACATCACATGTGAAACCAAAAACATCTTAGCGTATATACAGTTGTGTCAAATATAAAAATATCATAAGTGATCAAAAGATCTCCAAAATTCATAATTCTTCATAATACTATTCATAATTCTCTTCCTAAATTAATTTTTATTTAATGCAGAAGATAATTCATTTACACAAACCTGGGTACTTGGTTTTATCGTTGGCTGGGCACTTGTCTGGCTTGATACAGTCTCCCTTGGGACCCCTTACGAATCCCCACTTGCATTTGCACGCGGAAACGCAGATAGACCTGTCACAATCCTGGAGGGTTGCAGTCTTGTGTTTGCAGTCAGGTTCGCAGTGCCCGATGCAAGATGCGAAGAATTCGTTGGGTGGGCAATAAGATTTAGCTATAAAATAAGCCAAGTTACTTCTGAGCTCTATTATACATAAGTTTCTGTTCAGATTAAGAAGTTAACTCCGTTTGAAAAAAAACACCGATAACACTATTGCGTTGGATTAGGTCATTTGCATACGAAATAGACTGATTTTGCAAATGATAGAATATCAAAAAAATGCTCATAGTTTTTATGATAAAACCGTTACCTCTTGCATCATCATCATCTCCATTTTCTTCGTCATCATCGTCATTATTTTTCCATGGTTGTTCGTCATGATCATCATCATCAGTACGGTGAAGCCATGAAGGCTCTTCGGTAGAAAATTCAGCTTCAAAGTCGTCCTCTGTAGATACATCAAATTCATCTAAAATAGAAAAATACTTATATCACAATAATATTTTTAACATAATTACGTTTAATCAATTCTCAGTAAAATTTGAACTTTAAAAATAAGCATTTGTCAAATAACTGACTACTTTAAACTCAAATAACTCAAATGAATACTAATTCAACAGATGAATGACGTCAAATAACTGCCAACTTTAAATCACTCAAATGAATACAAATTCAACAGATGAATGATGATATTTAATTCTCAATTTAAGTTTCAAGTCCGAAAGTAAATTACAACATAATTTTTCTAAACATTTTTAAAGAATTAAAAGAATTAACAGACTGTTGCCACACGGCAAATCTACTATAGTAATTATATCTACAAATCTACTAGTCTACTACTACTAGGCAAAATTTACAATGGAGAACTGCAACAAATCTCAAAATTTTAAATATTCAATTTTAATTCATTAAAAATTCTCTCCTGATTCAAAAAATACGCTTGTCTTTCCCCACAAACTTTTTTAAAGGTAATTATGGCATATTTTATTACAGAAAGCTCCTAACAATGTGACGTCACATGTGCCAGTGGAAATGTGGGAAACACCGTTTTCATCGATACACTAGTCTGTAAAAAAAACTAGTGCTCATTGTTTCAAAGCGGGATTATAGCAACAAGCGGGAACAAAGCACATTTCACGTCACAAGCTGTTTCAGCTCAGACACAAAAGAGACTGTTTTTAATTGAAAATAACTTAAAATTTAGGGCTTTGAAAAGCAAATGAAAACATTTTTTGGAGGTTTAAGGCCATTCTGAACACATTAAGATTAAAAAAAATTTTGACTGCAGTTATCCATTGTTTTAAATAGCTGTACATGCAATCTTCCACATATTCCCCCCTTGCAAAGTGATCCCTACAAATGGAACTTTGCAACATAAATTTAGCATTACAATATTTTCCAAAATCTAGAGTCACACTAATATAAAGTTTATAAGTCCAAACGCACATTGAAATTTTCTTGGTTCTTCCAAATCTACTTTTGATAAGTGAGCTATCTTCAGAAGTATCAGGGAATTGTACAGAATCGGGACTATTATTAACAGTTAAGTCTTTTTTCCTTGAGGTCACTTCCAGAATATCAATATCGCATTTTGCTGACACTTCTAAAGGATAAAGGTTTTGGAGTGGGCAGATTCTTTCACTTTGGGAAATTCTTAATCGTGCAACTTTAGGAATATTGTCCTTTTTAGGATAGAGTTCCACCTCCTTTAAAACACCTTCAGTTTATCACTTGACAGTCCAACGTGGGTTTCTCTTTGGGGTTAGTCTTTATTTCAGGCCCGTAGTCTTCTTTCTCATTGTGCTGGTTATCTTCAACTTTGAAACCATCGTCTTTATTGTACCTGGTTGGTTTCGTCTGACGACCACTACGTTTCTCAGCTTTTTGACCTTCTTTTTTAGAAGCATCACCTTCAGAACAAGAACCTATATCCATCTTTTCTTCAGAGCTAGCATTCTTGGCATATTTGGATAAAGCAGCTTTGCCTCGTCTTTTGTCAGGGGTAGCTTTAGCTTTTGGCTTCGCAGGTCTCCTTCCACTTTTCATAGCTTTTATTTTCGGAGCAGCCTTCCTTTCATTCTTCTTAGGGAAATCTTCCGTAGCTTTAGCTTTTGACTTCGCAGGTCTCCTTCCACGTTTCATAGCTTTAACTTTCGGAGCAGCCTTCCTTTCATTCTTCTTAGGGACATCTTCCTCTTCAGTGTAAGATTCATCATTTTTAGCTTTTGTTTCTTTTTCAGCATCTTTCTCTTCAGAAACTGCATTATCAGATGATTTAGATTCTTCCTCCTCCTCTTTCTTTTCGGGAGTTTCTTTCTTCAAAAAAACCATTAGATTCATTAATTGCTCTTTGGCATCAGTTGAGGCTATAGATGAAGAACTTCTGTTCCATGCTTTCAGGAACTCTTCTTCAAAACATGACTCGACCATAGGAAATAATATCGACGCACTTTTGTCTGTCGTAACTCCTAAAGTCTCTAAAGATTTCAGATATGATTCGACTTTATCATAGAGAGACGTCAATGTAATACTTTCATGCTTTTGAACCGACACTATTAGCTTTAGCAGTTCTCGCACATATACTTCGACCAAAAGGTCTTCTCTGCCAAATCTAGCTTTTAAGCTATCCACCGCTTTGGCATAGTTTGCACCGGTAGGCGGAAAACTTTCTACTACTTCTCGAGCACGAGATCCAGCAGTAGTAGCCTGAATGAGGTATTGAATTTTGTTTTCCGGTGCAATGTCTTCATCCTTATGAATTTGTTCAAATTGACCCCCCAAAAGGGCAACCAATCCTTTATTTCTCCACCAAATTGCCTTAATTCTAGTTTTGGTAGATTAAATTGCTCCTTAGCACTCGCTATAACATGGTTATGAGACTCGCCTGTTATTTGTGACCTAACTTGAAGCTTCGCTAACTCCATTTCATGTTGTCTTATTCTTTCTCTTTCTTCTAACTGTTTTCGTTTTTCTTCATATTCTAACTTTTTTCGTTTTTCTTTTTCTCTTTGTTTTCGACAGTTTACAGTCGTTACCAAAATATCTTCAACAAAATCTGGATCATTCAAATATTCTTTGCTTTTTAAAATGAGATCCTTCAGATTTGATATTGTAACCTTTGGTGGCAGTACTTCGCCAATTTCTTCAACAACGATAAGAAGGTCTTCTTTTTTGGAATCCTTTTGCCGCTTGAAACATGTTTCTAATCACATGCAATGTCCTGTCGCGGACGCCATAAAAATGTCAAATAGCTGGTTAAAATTACTTAACGGACGACCCTAAATATAATCACTCGAATGAATACAACTTCAACAGATGAATGATTATATTTTGATTATCAATTTAAGTTTGAAGTCCGAAAGTAAATTACAACAATATTTTTCTAAACATTTTTAAAGAATTAACAGACTGTTGCCACACGGCAAATCTACTATAGTAATTATATCTACAAATCTACTCTTCTACTACTACTAGGCAAAATTTACAATTGTTTTAAATAACTGTACATGCAATCTTCCACAGCATTGATTATAATTTCTCCATTTATCCCCTTAAAAGGTGATAATAAAGTCATTTAAAGCCAAAAATTACTCAGTTTAAAAAACGATAGGACTGAAGGGTAGAGAGTAAGCAGTGCTATTTTCCTTGTTGCCAACAGTGCAAGGGGATGCAAATGGATTAGGCTGTTTTTCTTAAATATTACCAAAATAGTTTTTTTTTCAGATTATAATATACAAAACTGATGCTAATAAGCACATACCTGCTTTCTTGGAGCACTGATTCTTAGGTACGCACTCTCCGTTCTTAGCTCTGTAAGTGTTCTTCTTGCAAACGCATCCAGCCACAGCAATCTTGGTGCAGGGTATGTTCTTGCCAATGGTGGTGCAGTTGGTCTGGCAATGGGCTCTGCTGGTCTCCCATTGTTCCTTGGCAGGACACTTTCGCTTAACTGTCCATTAAAAAATCTAAATCAATTGATTTAAAACACACTTATATTCGTGTTCTAGAAATTTCTTATAATCATTGACTATTGATGTGGATTTGCGTTTAAACGTGCTTTCTATTATAAATCATACTTAAAAGTAAACATGGAACTAATAAACTTTTTTAATACGTCTGCTTCGATTTAAGCATTTATATCTTAACTACATGGTATTACTGCGTCGGGCTATCCACTTGGCTCGGACACCCCAAGCCCAAAGGCTAATGAAACGGAGATGGGCACCGCCTGATAGGCCAGTAGGTCTGGGCAGTTTTATGTGATTGACATGATGCTATATTATATAATTTCAGAGCAGAGATTCTTGCAGCAGCAACAATGATATTACTCTTAAGTAAAGGGTTTGGATGTCTGCAAGCAAGTGACTCCTTTTGAACTCCAATATCCCAGTACTCATTCGAAATTGATTATCATTCTCTTTATTAGATGTCAAAAAAGTTTTATAAAATTCCTTCTTGCAACATGCATACCCATTAATATTAGAGTGATAAAAGGTTTTAGACAGCTGACAAACCTTTTAAAAATTATTTTTCCTCAAAGTTGGAAAAGTTTGTAAAATCTGATACACCACATGTGAAACCAAAAACATATTAACATGTAAACAGTTGTCATTAAAAATATCATAAGTGTTCTTAACATCTCTAAAATTCATAATTCGTACTAAATTAGTTTTTGTCTAATGCAGAAGATGATTCATTTACACAAACCTGGGTACTTGGTCTTATCGTTGGCTGGGCACTTGTCTGGCTTGATACAGTCTCCCTTGGGACCCCTTACGAATCCCCACTTGCATTTGCACGCGGAAACGCAGATAGACTTGTCACAATCCTGGAGAGTTGCAGTCTTGTGTTTGCAGTCAGGTTCGCAGTGCCCGATGCAAGATGCGAAGAATTCGTTGGGTGGGCAATAAGATTTAGCTATAAAATAAGCCAAGTTACTTTTGAGCTATATAATATTAGTTTCTGTTCAGATTAAGAAGTTAACTCTGTTTGAAAAAACACCGATAATACTATTTCGTTGGCTTATGTCATTTGCAAACGAAATAGACTGATTTTGCAAATGATAGAATATCAAAAAAATGCTCATAGTTTTATGATAAAACCGTTACCTCTTGCATCATCATCATCTCCATTTTCTTCGTCATCATCGTCATTATTTTTCCATGGTTGTTCGTCATGATCATCATCATCAGTACGGTGAAGCCATGAAGGCTCTTCGGTAGGAAATTCAGCTTCAAAGTCGTCCTCTGCAGATACATCAAATTCATCTAAAATAGAAAAATACTTATATCACAATAATATTTTTAACATAATTACGTTTAATCCATTGTCAGTAAAATTTGAACTTTAAAAATAAGCATTGATTATAATTTCTCCATTTATCCACTTATAAGGTGATAATGAAGTCATTTAAAGCCAAAAATTACTCAGTTTAAAAAACGATAGGACTGAAGGGTAGAGAGTAAGCAGTGCTATTTTCCTTGTTGCCAACAGTGCAAGGGGATGCAAATGGATCAGGCTGTTTTTCTCAAATACAGTCAAGTCCGCTTAATGTGATCGCATTTGTCCAAGATAAAACTGATAACATTATCCGATTGATAACAATAAGCGATTTTGTATATCAATAAGCAGTAAACAGTATAACTAGATTATTTGTTTAAAATTAAAGTTATGTAATCGTAACTAATGGATTTGAAACAATCTCACACTATACATAGAAGGGAAAATATAAGAGTAGTCCTATTAATAAAAATGAGTAATCGTTTACTTTGTATTTTTATTAAAGTAGAAGAATTTCTCCTTTTGCGCTCCATTCTATCCTTTCATTTAAAAAATCACCTTAATTAATCTGAATTCCAGTAAACAAGAGAAAAGCAAAATCTCTTATCAGAAACATCTGCAAGGTGTATCAGTGCAACTGTCTGATTTTTAGAAAAAAGAAGCGTCAGATGCCCTAGGGTGGGGCAGATGTTTATTTATAAAAATTTTACCTTCAAAAGGAAAATGGAAAGTGGAAGTTTTTAGGGGATATGGACAAATTTTGATAACATTAAGCGGCGTGTTGATCCATAGTTGATCATATTAAACGATGAATTTTACATTAAAATAAATAGGAATGATCGGGACCTGTTGAGTTTGATAACATTATCCGATTGATAACATTAACTGTGATCACATTAAGCGGATTCGACTGTATTACCAAAATAGTTTTTTTTTCAGATTATAATATACAAAACTGATGCTAATAAGCACATACCTGCTTTCTTGGAGCACTGATTCTTAGGTACGCACTCTCCGTTCTTAGCTCTGTAAGTGTTCTTCTTGCAAACGCATCCAGCCACAGCAATCTTGGTGCAGGGTATGTTCTTGCCAATGGTGGTGCAGTTGGTCTGGCAATGGGCTCTGCTGGTCTCCCATTGTTCCTTGGCAGGACACTTTCGCTTAACTGTCCATTAAAAAATCTAAATCAGTTGATTTAAAACACACTTTATATATTCGTGTTCTAGAAATTTCTTATAATCATTGACTATTGATGTGGATTTGCGTTTAAACGTGCTTTCTATTATAAATCATATTTAAAAGTAAACATGGAACTAATAAACTTTTTTAATACGTCTGATTCGATTTAAGCATTTATATCTTAACTACATGGTAATACTGCGTGGGGCTATCCACTTGGCCTGGACACCCCAAGCCCAAAGGCTAATGAAACGGAGATGGGCACCGCCTGATAGGCCAGTAGGTCTGGGCAGTTTTATGTGATTGACATGATGCTATATTATATAATTTCAGAGCAGAGATTCTTGCAGCAGCAACAATGATATTACTCTTAAGTAAAGGGTTTGGATGTCTGCAAGCAAGTGACTCCTTTAGAACTCCAATATCCCAGTACTCATTCGAAAGTGATTATCATTCTCTTTATTAGATGTCAAAAAAATGTTATAAAATTCCTTCTTGCAACATGCATACCCATTAATATTAGAGTGATAAAAGGTTTCAGACAGCTGACAACCCTTTTAAAAATTATTTTTCCTCAAAGTTGGAAAAGTTTGTAAAATCTGATACACCACATGTGAAACCAAAAACATATTAACATGTAAACAGTTGTCATTAAAAATATCATAAGTGTTCTTAACATCCCCAAAATTCATAATTCTTACTAAATTAGTTTTTGTCTAATGCAGAAGATGATTCATTTACACAAACCTGGGTACTTGGTCTTATCGTTGGCTGGGCATTTGTCTGGCTTGATACAGTCTCCCTTGGGACCCCTTACGAATCCCCACTTGCATTTGCACGCGGAAACGCAGATAGACCTGTCACAATCCTGGAGGGTTGCAGTCTTGTGTTTGCAGTCAGGTTCGCAGTGCCCGATGCAAGATGCGAAGAATTCGTTGGGTGGGCAATAAGATTTAGCTATAAAATAAGCCAAGTTACTTCTGAGCTATATTATATAAGTTTCTGTTCACTCAGTTCCGAAGTTAACTCCGTTTGAAAAAAAAACACCGATAACACTATTGCGTTGGATTAGGTCATTTGCATACGAAATAGACTCATTTTGCAAATGATAGATTATCAAAAAAATGATCATAGTTTTATGATAAAACCGTTACCTCTTGCATCATCATAGTCTCCATTTTCTTCGTCATCATCGTCATTATTTTTCCATGGTTGTTCGTCATGATCATCATCATCAGTACGGTGAAGCCATGAAGGCTCTTCGGTAGAAAATTCAGCTTCAAAGTCGTCCTCTGTAGATACATCAAATTCATCTAAAATAGAAAAATACTGATATAAGAACAATATTTTTTAGCATTATTACGTTTAATCCATTCTCAGTAAAATTTGAACTTTAAAAATAAGCATTGATTAAAATTTCTCCATTTATCCACTAATAAGGTGATAATAAAGTCATTTAAAGCCAAAAATTACTCAGTTTAGCAAGTGGATTATAGGCTGTTTTCTCAGATATTACCAAAAGTTTTTTTCTGATAATAATATACAAAACTGATAATCATAAACACGTACCTGCTTTCTTGGGGCATTGCTTCTTAGGTACGCACTGTCCGTTCTTAGCTCTGTAGTTATCCTTTTTACAAACGCATCCTCCTATTGCCTTTTTGTTGCAGTTTACTTTCTGGCCAATAGTGGTGCAGTTGGTTTGGCAATGGGCTTTGGTTGGCTCCCATTGTTCGGAAGTAGGGCACTTTCGCTTAACTAAGTCGAAAATACATACTATTAAAATCCCGTTATAACGAACTTCACGGGACCGTAAAATTTATTCGTTATTACGGAAATTTCGTTGAAACGGTATTTCGATAAATCAAATAAAAATGGCTGGGGACTTTCAGGACTTTCGTAATAACGGGATTTTTCGTTGTGTCGGTATTAGTTGTAATGGGATTTCACTATGTCAATATTATAATATTAGGGTGGTTAAAAAAATTCCCAGATAATGTTCTGGGCCACTTCTACTTTTTTTTATTAGATAATAGAATCTCAACGCCAAAATGTCAGCTTTATATTCGAATTAGAAGTCGATAACCAAAGTGAGTGAAAAAGTTCATATTCAATGTAATGATAATAAACGGAAAATATAAGCGTTGGGCTCAATTTCAAAATAATTTGTATAACCTTTTTAATGGGTTATAAATAAACATCTTTTATTATAATTGGTTCAATTCCGTTAACGTTCCCGATAAATATCGCTATGCTCTTTCGAACACCACAAAGTAGAAATAGTTCTAAATAATTTAGATCTTATAGATTAGAAAATGTTTAGTTGGATCAATAACTGTTAAGTTTATCAATAATAATCAGACACATTCGTCCATTTTTGAATTTATGGCGTTGCAAAAAGCGGCGATATTTAGCGGGAACGTTAATGGAAAATTGAACCGTATAATTAAATAACTAACTGTTTTTCTAATAAAATAATAATTATTTTTAAGAAGAATGTGGAAAAAGCTTCCGACTCACATTTCAAATTAAACTTTTCGTATCCTATAATTTCACTTCTTTACAAAACTTAAGGTCCTTTGGTCATCGCTTTCTAATTAGAGTACAGAGCTCAAACTCTGCAAGAAGAGTTTTCTTAGCAAATCTAAAAACGTGAGAAGGTGCCTTAGCGATTTCAAGAACTTTATTTTTTTCTATAGAAAAGTGGACCACCCTAATAGATATCCACAAGATAAATGAACATAAGGTAAAAAAAACTTTCAAAATTTAAAACACATGAAGTTTATAAAAGTAAAGATTATATTATCATGTTGGAATCTTTTTTTGGGAGAAAAGTGCTCATATATAAAAAAAACAGCAATAGCTTTCTAAATTATTAATTCTGTTAAAAATAGAAAGACATATGAATGGTATGAATTACTCAAAATACCGGGTGTATCAAAAACTCCTCCCAAGCCAGATTCTTTATGGGAAGTACATAAAAATGCCCAAAGAAATGTGCCTCTACGAAGCATTATTTTTTGGAAAAAATATATAACGGCATACCTGGTAAGAACATTATTTAGTCAATCAACGGTGTACGTATGCAAGTGAGCAGGATGTTTTAAAAGTATCTTAAGGATCCAACAGACGATCAACTTGGTTGTCAACCAGTTTGAAACCCCCCATTTTTCTTATCAAATGCATTTCTTAACAGTTAGCAAAATGTTGTTTTTTACACTCACCTGGGTACTTAGTTTTGTCGTTTGCCGGGCACTTGTCTGGCTTGATGCAGTCTCCCTTGGGCCCTCTCACGAATCCCCATAGGCATTTGCACTCAGAAACGCAGACAGAGCTGTCACAGTTCTTTATTGCTTTGTTCTTGCAGTCAGCTTCGCAGTGTCCGAGGCAAGGTGAGAAGGATTCGTTGGGTGGGCAGAAAGTCTTATCTGTGAATTTCAAAAATACTTTTTAAATAAAGCACTTTGAAAATAGTATTTGAGTCCTCAAACTTTATTATCGGTTCAATAGGGAACAGAAATTGAGTTCATACTGTTAACTGTCTGTATACTATATGGTAAAAGAGACACACAAGCCTTTAACTTCCATGATTGTGTAGGTTTTATGCACAGAGTACTGGAACAGAGTGTCAAAGCCACGCCACAGATAATAATGGAAATGAAAAGAATCATGGGGTATGCCTTATATTAATTACAAGGCATGCCATATGTTAGAAGGGGATCTGTTGGGACCACTGAGCAATATAATAACCTGGAGTGTTAACTCAGCGTGCCAAAATTAACACTGTGCCATTATGTCAAAGTTGCAAAGATCAGTGCTTGTATTTTAACATAATCCAACTTAACGCGTTCTTCTTTTATTTGATGAAATGGAGCCCAAAAGGTTAAAATACGATACAGTACAATATATTTACTAACTCTCTTTTGAAAAACGATGAAAAAACAACAGAGTTAAATAAACGTTATAATTTTTTCATCTAGCTAGTTTTAGCACTTAGGATTCGAAAATAGCGTTTTGGACCCTCTGTTTGTCTTTTCCTCCGTAGTTTTATGAAAAACACGATGAATTCCACAAAAAAGCAATCCTTTTAAAGCACTGAAATGACAATTGAAATAGATTATAAGCTTTTTACCAAAATATGATCTTAGAAACTCACCATCAGGTTTGCCACCACTGCATTGATTGCGGGGGACACACTGCCCAGTTCTATTTCTGTAGAGTCCTTTGTCGCATACGCATCCAGCTACTGCCTTTTTAGTGCATGGAATTTTAGTGTCCAAATTAGTGCAGTTCTTCTGGCAATGTGCGTTAGAAGCATCCCAATGTTCCTTTCCAGGACACACTCTTTTAACTAAAAACATTTATGTGTGTTATTTCAAAAAAATCAAAGAACTGTTGCATATTTCTCCGTACAACTTTTATTAAAGTCAGATTATTGGGATCTTGATATGAGCATTTTAACTTTGCAATAGGCAGATAATGAGGAAGTTGTATGATTTTTTTTAAATTTTTTAATCGATCCTTCTTGCAAAAATAAGCAACTACCCAAAATTTGAGGCCAATCGAGAAATTTTTTGATTACCAAAAAACTAACAAAAATCCCCTTTTTAAAAGCGCGCGAAAACGCCAAGAGTTTGGTATGTGATGTCATCATAATACGATAAACATGGTTTGATTGTTGAAGTCATCGTTACTTTTAAACAATAAATGTTTTCAGTCACGTGTTTTTTCTCGAATTTTAAATTAAAGTATTAAATTACCTGTAAATTTTTTTGAAAAATTGACTAGATATTCAATTTTACGATACAAAAAACCATACGGAACACTTGTTTGTTTCTGGAAATCTGACACATGCAACTTCCTTATTGGATGTTGTACGATAATTCCGGTCAATGTAAAAATCGGTTTGCAAATTCCGGTCAATAAAACACAAATTTATAACAGATTTTAGGGACGTCTTTTTAAACTTTAAAAAAATATAGTGAAATAAGCGTTATTTAGACCTGTGAAAAGAAACAAGGGAAGCTTAATATTAAAAAACCAGTACATATTTTAAATATGCTCGATTAAATTGTCTAAAATACTTTTCTCCTGATAGTGACAACTTTTGACAATATGGAAGGGTAGGAGGTACAGTCGAAGAAAAAAAAAGTGAGACAGTTCACATTGTGAGCGAACTACTGGGGTTAGGAAGATAATTTTTGTGTCATTTTTCATGATTTAACTTCTTCTTGAAAATAAAATATAGTTTATGTCCTTAGGGGGCCGTCTACATATTAAACGAAGCACCAACTTTCGTTTTTCCTATGGGCGACATCAAAGATTATTCCAGATTCTGAAAGAGCACCCCCTAAAACCCCCCAAAACCAATTTTCATGTCATTTGGTCCCCAAATAAAGCCAAGAGTTGGGGTTGAAGTTCGTCGAATTTACGTTGAAATCTCGTTTTTTACGTTGAATTCTCGATTTTGATCCTTACAACAATCAACCCCGCACGAGAATTCAACGTGAAAAACGAGATTTCAACGTAAATTCGACGAACTTCAACCCCAACTCCTGGCTTTATTTGGGGACCAAATGACATGAAAATTGGTTTTGGGGGGTTTTAGGGGGGTGCTCTTTCAGAATCTGGAATAATCTTTGATGTCGCCCATAGGAAAAATAAAAGTTGGTGCTTCGTTTAATATGTATATGGCCCCCTAAGTACATAAACTATAGCTTTTTTTAAAGTAGACGTTAAATAATGAAAATTGGCGTTTACAGTATCTTTCTAACCCCAGTAGTTCGCTCACAATGCGAACTGTCTCACTTTTTTTTTCTGCGACTGTACTAGTATATTCATGAAATTTTTGTACTTCACGTTTGGGAGTAATTCCTGTGAAAAGTTCTGTTGGTTTTGGTACATTTTTATATGGATTGCAATATAGTATTATTCGGGTGGTCCTTATTTTTTAAATTTCGATAATTTTATACCGCGCCCCCCTAAAGTTAACCATACATTTTATTTTTAACTTTAAAAAATATTTTTAAGAAAGGCTGTTATGTTGCACATCAAATCAAAAAGAATAAAATTAAGAACAAAATGGGACTGGTTCCAGGTTTTTAAGTTGTATAGTTTTAGAGTTATTAGCTGTTTAAATATGCAGGAAAAATAACTTACAAAAGTTATTTCCACATTAAAAAATTATTACTACCGAAAGAGGAAGAAGAATGGAACTAAGAACATAATATCTAAAACTATATTAGTTATAAAAAAACAAGTACGAAATATAAGGGTTTAATCTTTGTTTTTTTATGTTTAAAAAAATCAGCATTTTTTTAACTTCAAGGATTTTGCGGCGCGTGTTATTATTATCCGAATGAAGTTATATTTTACATACATTATTATTTTCTACAGTGACACAAAACAAGGGGGCGTCAGCAACTGAATTCCCCCCAAAAAATTTTACCATACAAATAAGGGCCACTCTAGTATTTATGTAATTGATCCTTAGAGTTCTTTTCCATTGCCAATTGCTACGATATCGTTGACTTTTGCGTATCAAATTTCCTTTATGAAAATAGTAATTTCTTATAGATTTTGGGTCGCTGAATACGAAAATCAGCATTAAAATTCTCAATTGATTCAGGATTTTTGGGGAACAGCTCCTCCCCTTTTTACGTTTTTTGACGACTTTATAACTTTAAACTTGATTTTCCGGGTCAAAAATCATTGCTTTAGTCTTCAAATTGCCCTCCAGGGGACAAGAAAGGTTCAAATTAATAAAATTTGATAAATTTATAACAAATGGATAGGTTTAAGGCGTAACTACCCCCCCTAAAAATGAAAAAAAAATGTTTAAAATAGTAGGATTTGTTATACCCAATTTATTTCGCTTTTTTACCCAATTCACGTTTGAAGGGTCCTAACCCTTCACCAAGGACCCAAATTTGATGGCAATATGCAGCAATGAGTTTTACTATAAGAGGTTGAACTGTTAACACCCCCAAAGCACCCACGGAAGGGTTCAATGCCGCACTTAGATTTAAACTGCTGTACAAAATAAAAGTCAAAATTCCACTGACTGAATTTCAGCTGATTCTTGTGTAAAATGACCTGCTGAAGTCAAATATGACACCCATTTTCCTCCATCACCCTCAGTTTTTAAGAGGATGCCCCCTAATTATTATCCACAGCCGTGCATCTATTAACATCTTGAAACATGGAATCCTCACTCCCTAAAACCAATCAGTTGTTAAAGAACTGAAGAGTTTCTACTTAGGATGGACCCAAAATATAAGAAAAACGTCATTTGTAATCTTTTCAAAATCATCTATATTAATTCCTGAGCTCGCAAGCGCCTTCGCGATTCTGGGAGTCTTCCGAACTCTTCGGCTGGGGCTTCTGGGACGCTAACACCTCAGCCGCTTTTAGTAAAAATTATTGCTGCATATTTCCATCAAATTTGGGTCCTTGGTGAAGGGTTGGGACCCTTCAAACGTGAATAGGGTAAAAAAAGCGAAATAAATTAGTTAACAAATCCTACTATTTTTAACGATTTTTTTTGCATTTTTAGGGGGGTAATTACCCCTTAAACCTGTCCATTTGTTATAAATTTATCATATTTTATTAATTCTAACCTTTCTTGTCTCCTAAGGGACAATTTTAAAACTAAAGCAATGCTTTTTGACCCTGAAAATCGAGTTTAAAGTTTTTAAGTCGTCGAAAAAATGTAAAAAGGGGAGGGGCTGTTCCCCGAAAATCCTGAGTCAGTTGAGCACTTTAATAGTGATTTTCGTATTCAGCGAACCGAAATCTATAAAAAATGACTATTTTCATCAAGGAAAAAATTTTGAAGGTCAAATTTGTTGACAGTGTAAGCGAAGAGTTAAATATGATGATTGATTACATCAATCATCCTTGATTGCTAATTTGATTGGACAAAACGAACGTAGCGATAGCGACGAGTTGTCAACGGAAATAACACCTTTAGACTGGGAATGCATAGAAGAATTTACCTGGGTACTTGGTGTTGTCTTTTTTAGGGCATTCTTCTGGCTTGATGCATGTCCCTTTGGGCCCTCTTACGAATCCATAGAGACATGTGCATTCAGAAACACAGATGCTTCTGTCACAGTCTGCGTAACCACTGGCTTTGTTTTTGCAGTTGGGTTCACAGTGACCAAAGCAGGCAGCGAAGCGTTCGTTCTTGGGGCAGAAGGATTTGGCTGTTGGAGAAAAAAAAGAAAGGTGAGAAAACAGACATAATATAATTTTTTTTAAATTATATGATATCGTTGAAGTGAATTTTCTTTCGGAATTAAGATTAAGTTATTTTCATTTTATGAAGTTCTCTTTGGATATTAATATTACTTGTAATTGATATTGTTACACTTTAAGCTGATATTTTAACACATTTTAAAAAATTCTATTTCTGACCAATTATTTGTATTTATCTCTTTTATTTATGTTTTTAGAATGAATTTAAAATCTTAAATAAAGGATAGTTTAATTTTTAATTACAAATAAGACGAATATTGAAATATTTGTTGAACGTTGTTTCTAGTACAGAACAACCCTTCTTTCATGGGATACTAACGTAACATGCTTTAATTTAAAGGGTTTCAATTGTTTTTAATTTATGCCTTTCTTTCTAGGGTTAAAAATATTTTTTTATTATTATCTACTAAAATTGGGGTAAATGAAAAAAATATTCATGACGCTTTACTTTTTCATCAGAAGGTCATAAAAATTTAATTTCGTGGCTTTCGGTTTGCCGTATCGTGCATATTAGGTCAAAAATTCTGTAAGGGTACATCCATAAATTACGTGAGGTCAAAAAGGGGGGAGGTGTTAAGAAAAATCTCACCAAATCTCACCAAGGGGGAGGGGGGTCGGGTCTCACGTCAACTCAAATCTCACGTCAACTTTTTAAGTTAGAAATTATCCGAAATTATACGAGAAATTATACGTATGAGAAAGGAATAATACCCACAGATAAGATACTGTAGTGATTTTTAAGCGGAATAATGTCCCCACATCATTAATGATGGAAAAGTTTTACGTGCTGTGAAGCACAAAATGCAATCTAATAGGATAGAAAATTATTTTTAAAGGTTGTAGGTAAATCTCACGTGGGGGGAGGGGGGTCCAGCAAAATATCACTAAATCTCACCAAGGGGGGAGGGGGGTTCCAGATTTTAGAAAAAACACCTCACGTAATTTATGGATGTCCCCTAATACAAAAATCAATAACTGTGCGTTCTCATTAGGGTTCTAAATATTTCTGAAAGAGTCGATTCCAGAATCGAATACCTTGGAATCGATACCAAGGAATCGAACCCTTGAAGGAATCGAATATTAGAAATGGTACTTAATTTATTAATTAATTCAGAAAATAAAAAAAATTCACTTATTAATTAGTATTTTGATAATTAATTTTTATGTTACTGGATATTAGTTAAATTCATAGTTGTCCTTGATTTGTAATAGAAATAGATAAGTTCGATTCTACTGTTTCGATACTGGCCCTAAGGAATCAATTCCAGGTTGGAATCGAACTTCAAGAATCGAATCCAAGAATTGAAGGAATCGAACCTCAGGAATCGATTCCGGAATCGAATCAATCAATTTTTTAGATCCCTAGTTCTCATCGCAGTTTGAACCCTCCACACTATTAAGAATCCTAGCTTAATGGAAGAAATGCAACGAAAAAAAATAATGCAAACCAGTATAACCTCAATACCTAGAAATCGAAGGGCCCGAAAAGAAACTTCGCGATATCGAGTTTTCGAGGTAACAAGTTAATCGAGTAAAATATATTTTCGAGATATGAAGATTTTTGGAGGTATCAAAGTTCGAGATAACGAGGTTGTTGTAATGTAAGTACTTACGGCGGGTTTGTTGGTTGTCCGGCCAGACTTGTCCAGATTCGTCCGTCCAGACTAGTGCAGATTCGTCAGTCCAGTCTTGTTCAGATTCGGCCGTCTTAGGGCATCGCTTCTGGGGTACACACTTTCCGTCGTCCCTCCTGAGGAAGCCTCTCTTGCAGATGCAACCTGGAACGGTGACTCGGATGCAGGCGGGCTCTTGTGGGTGAGAGCAGTTCTTCTGACAATGAGCTGAGTGTTTGCTCCAGTACTCGTGCCTTGGGCAGATTCGTTGAACTGAAAATGCATGTATGTTAGGGGTATGGGAAAAAACTTTTTTGGATTTTGATTATGCATTACTGTGGAAAAGTTTTTTAAGGTGGCAAAGGGAATTATTTTCAGAATTTTTGGATGACGTCTTAAGGTTCCAGGTTCGGCCCTGGACGTTTTCAGTGCTATTCAATGGAGCGCGTAAAACAGGTAAACACGAAATGAATCGCCGCTAATTCCCATTCAAATCACATAGCAAATGCTTTTCCTCTTATTACGGACCTTATATGTTGTATTCTATCCCAAAAATTCGAACAACATCCTAAATCTATATGTTATGTTGGTTTTGGGCTCAAACTTAAACGTGAAAAAACGCAATTTGCTTATTCCTAATATCAATTAAGATTCTCTGTTAGAAAACTAACTAAAACAAACCACATTTCACCTCATAAATAAAATATAGAATGTATGCAAATAATAATGACAGTATTTTAAGATAGCCTATGATGCATGTGATCTTACCTAAAGCCCTGGATAGCAAAGCTTAGTAACGTAGCTTCATCCAGGGCTTTAATCTTACCCACTCCCCCTTATACTGTTGCCAATAGGGTAAAAACAGCTGTGTACTTTTATCAGATTGGACACTCTCACCCTATTTTCCCCTATCCTCTGTCATGAAATCGAGTTGATGAAATTACCTGGCTTGAAGAAATGAATATAGTTAGGAGAGAGGTAGGTTGTATAATTAGTATAATTGTAGTATAGAATAGTATAATTTTTTAGATATAATTAAAGAAAACTACTTAAGGAATGTTTTTGAAATATTTATTTCAACTTGCGTGGTAAGATATAAATAAAAAAAAATTTAGAATTATAATAAGGATTTGCAGACTTGTAATTGTAACAAGAGAACAGAAAATTAATTTACTAAGGATCTGGAGAAGCGCCACTGTCTCTTTGGCCTCCTTGCAGGGACGTGCCAACGTTTTTGAGAGTGGGGGGGGCGAAATATTTTTTGTAGGGCCATACCCAGAAGGGTGTGCGAAGCTTTGTTAAAGTAAAAAAAATATTTTCCAGTTAAAATTTTCACCTAGGCAAGAAAGGGGGTTCTGGGGGTCCTCCCCCAGAAAATTTTGTGAAATTTGTCTTCAAAAAGAAGTTTTTTACTCATTTTTATACATTTGTTACCGTTTGAAAGACACCTAAAGAGAAGCCCTTCTTGTATTCCTTAGAATTCTTAAGGGAGAAACAGTATTATAACCAATGATCTTTTTAAAATATCATTGGGATCAAGCTACACATTATGTCAAGATTTTGACATTGTATCTTCAAGCACAAATTAGGGGGTTGGGGGTCTCCCCCCAGAAATATTTTGAAAACTTACCTCTAAAAGTAAAGTTTTATCGCATTTTTAGACTTTGTAATCCACAGAATTTTCAAGGAAAAGATTATAATTATACGTACGCCGAATTTTCTAGGAGGCTGGGGGTCCTTCCCCAGAAGAATTTTAAAATGGTGATTTTAAATTATTGTGTTTTATCAAATGTAACTAGGCAGAATTGCCTTTAATTTCTAATCAAAGTAAGTGTTTCAAAATTTAAGTTTTAATAATTCCTATTATGTTGACTTTAAAAGTTTAGGTTTACTCCCCTACGACATGTTGTTTTTTATAGAATTACACTTTTCTTGTTTTGCAATAGATATTTGCAATTTAAAAAATAGGGTTAACGAAGGAAAAATTCGTGAAATTTATCAGATTCCACGCTTCTATAAGGAGATATTTCGCAAACACTTCTTTTATCTTGCACCTAAGTTATTCGACAGTCTACCTGCAGAATTACAAAACATTTCTTCCTATCCCTCATTCAAACTATCTTTACACAATTTTATCATTCTCTTAAATGATGTGAAGGACCTTTTTTAATGGAAGCACAAAGTAATTTAAATTTTTTGCCTTAGCTGTTTGCCAACCTAATTAATTTTAAAGTTAAATTAGATGTAGATTTTATATGGTAGAATTTTTGCGTTTTGACAAACAAGTACCATGGGGGTCTTGGGGTCCTCCCCCAGAAAATTTTTTGAAATTTAAGTAAAAAAATCCTACTTTTTCAACTCGTTTTCGTATACGCCTCATCTGAATTTCGGATATAGATTTTATGGTAGCATTTTTGCGTTTTGACAAACTTATAATATAAAATAGAGTTGTAATAATAGAGTTACAAGTATCATGGGGGTCTTGGGGTCATCCTCCAGAAAATTTTTGGAAATTTAAGTAAAAAACCCCACTTTTTCAACTTGTTTTCGTACGCCTCATCCGAGTTTCGGATAGATTCTGCAGGATCTGAAAAATCTTTGAAAAAGTGGGGGGCGAGATATAGCCTTCGCCCCCCCCCCACTCCAGAAGCTGGGGGGGCGCCCGCCCCTCCGGCCCCCCCTGTTGGCACGCCCCTGCTATGCATTCAGTAGCTCCATTGAAATCAACGGAAATTTAAAACCCTAAAAACACCATTAATTTTCAATGTTTTATAAAAAGTCTTTAAGCTTGTGTTTAACTTAAATTTTAACCGTAGCGAGATGAAGAAACTAAAATTTAAAAACCGGTTTTACATTTACTTTAATGTACATTGAACTCCCAATAATTTCAAAGGGCCGTCAGAAACTTCAATTATAATTTATGACTTACCAGGGTAAACAGTGTTGTCTTTTTCAGGGCATTCTTCTTTCTTAATGCAAGTTCCCCTGGGTCCTCTGACATATCCGGACTTACACCTACATCCAGATACGCATTTGAACTTCAAAAGTGGTGAGTTTCCACAGTCGGGTTCATCATTAGCCTCGCACTTTACGAATTCTTCGTTCCTTGGACAAAAGCTTCCTGGAATTTCAAGCATGGAAGGGGTTAGTTGTATGTACTTCAGTTTTGACACTACTGATATTTCGGTTGATCGATACATTATATTTCTTCGTAAATTTAGAGCTCCGATTTATAAATTTGTCATTGGTTGTTTTACTTTACCTCATGCAAAATCTCGGGGGAGACAGAAACACGAACGACATTATTTTCTTTTTATTGATGAGTCAATTGAAATAATTTATCAATTATAACCCATAATTATGAAATTGCTCATCAAGTAATTTAGAGCTAAATTTTCTTGAAAACTCTACCATATCGCCCTTATCTTCTCTGGGGATTTTGGTGAGATTCCGACTCTTAATAGTGTTACAGTGGGGTAATTACAGTTAAAGTAAAAAAATTCCTTTTTTAAAATTATATGTTTAAAACTTGTATTTTATAAGCAAAAAAATATTTTTCCTAATTTTTTTGTTACTTTTTAGTTGTTTGTTGTATCAGACAACAGAACATATTTTCAATATGATGGAAAATTTATGTTTTAAAATTTAGTTTTTACAAATTTCAGTAATAACTAACAAAAATGTTCAACATTGTGCTGATATCAGATGTAAATGAGATAATTATTCGCGTGTTATTGACTCTAGTATAAAAATAGGGAGTTATTTCAAAATTAAATAATACCTTTACCAAGAGTGTCATCTATATCCTCGGAGTCATCGTAGTTATCTTCTAAAAATCAAAACATCGTTAATTAACAAACCGTAAGGAAGGTTTACCAATATAGCTTGTAAAATTTTAATTAGTAAACTATTGATTAGAAAATCTTTTATTTTGGAAAGGATTTACCATCTTTGGTGGACATGGTGTCTTCAGTTAAATCTTCATCGAGCCCTATCAACACAATACAAAATATTTTACTGTACGTATTACTATCAATAAGATATTCTTAATAGTGGAGGCGCTTATGTAAATCTGTAAAAAGTTCGTGTAAATTTTTGGCACCAAGGTTATTTTGGTTCTTTAGGATGTGGAGAATCAGAAAATCTTTGGTGCCAATTTTTCTTTTCACTTTCCTGACCTAGAGGTCACGTCAAAGGTCAAACATAAAATTTCAATATTTTAAGTATTAAGCTGGGTTAATTCAGTAATTTACCTCTCTAAGTTGGTGAAAAGAAGGATATGCAGGTTTTTAACCATATCAGTAATTAAAAAGATATTTTAAACAATTTTAATAGTCATTTATAGACCATAAGGTCAAATTTCGATATCTTTAGTATTTCGGTTTGTAACGATATATTATTTGGTATAAAAACTGCTTTTTTCCCCTTCAAGGTTGTAGTAAAGATAAATTATACAATAGTTGGTTTTATTTTAAAATATTGTTTACTTTCCGATGAGATAAAACGAAAGAGTTCAAAGCGGACGCCGCGCCGCGCTGCCCGAACCTAAGCGTCGATCTCAGCGTGTTAGTTACAGTTGGAAAATTCAAAATAAACACTTCGAGATCCTAAGAAGGAAGTTCCATATGGTAAATGTCCGAAAAGCAATAAATTTCCCCTAAAAAATAACAGCCTAGGTAAACTGGCCTCAGGTGGACTTCAGGGGTACAAGACGACGGGGGGCATTGTTTTGGTTACCACGATTAAAGGAAATTGTCGGTTAATTTTCAAAAGCTTCTTCCCTGGAGAAAACCAATCATGGCCCCCTGTCCCAATGATAACACTGTAGGGATGTTCGAATTCATGGAAATGCAACCTACTTCAAACGATTCTTCATTTGAAAGACATCCGCTTTAGAAGATGAAAGTGTGAACAACTGAGGCACTGGTGAAGAATTTCAGTACACAAATATATATAGGAGGTAAAGATTAAAAATTTATATTTACTAGCGAAATACGCTTTAAAATATTAAGGGGTTTTAAAACTGAACTGTTAAACTTATCAATATCTATATAAAGTTATCATTATAAATTAACTGGGAGGAGGAGCTGGAAAACGAACAGTGTACCTTAAATCCATATATAATAGCCTTGGAGCAGATATGGTTGATGCACTTCCCGGTTTTCATAGTTTTACTGGCTGTGACACAACCGGGAGGTTTAATGGAAAAGGAAAATTAACCTGCTGGAAAGGGCTTGAAAGGTTAAACCTCACGGTCATTCAAGCCTTTATATCACTCGTAAAAGAAGAACATTTATTGGACCGACATTCATTGCTCTGGAGCTGGAGGAATACGTTTTCAGATTATACAGGGGTAGAAGTCGTCCTATATTTCCTATAAATCCTATATTTTCAAAAAACATGGAAAAAGCGTCCTATAAATCCTATATATCCTATTTTCAAAAAATAATCCTATATTCCATCAAACGACCCTACTTTCGAGTTCAAGTATTCAAAATTTATTTTTAATGTCTTGAATAAATCCTTGATACTGATCATTCAGAAAACTGATCCTATTCACGAGATTAGGAAGGGGTCCTAAAATCATATCACGGTCCGGATTTCTTCTGAAAGCTAAAGAGTTTTTAATTAATCTTTGGGCTTCTGCCTATAAAGTTGGTTTTTCAGATTCAATGAGGGCAGAAAAAACACAACTTAATTCTCTCACGATAGCGATTTTCGTGTCTCGTGCATGGGTGAATTTAAGGGAGTGCAATAATGCCCTCCCCCAACTTTTTCAGAAAATTAACCTTTTTTATAGGGAAAAATCATGTTTCCAAAGCCTTCAGGCACAGCTTGCCAAGTTTTCCAGTATGCCCCCCAGGGTTCACCACCTAAATCTGCCCTTGGTATCATATCGATATTCTTGACTTCAAAACTTGGTTCTGGAAGAAGTGTTTACATGTGTCTAAAATATGGATACATTAAAAGATCAACCACACTTAAATTGCTTGCTATTATGTAAGAAAGCAAAGTAGTTTGATATTATAAAGATATAAAGTACTACCTGATATGCCCGGCCTTGCACGGGTGAAGAGTATAAATTTATTATTTGAGGCCTTTGCTATCAAAACCAGCTCATTCCATATTTTTCTGAAACCCACTTTTTCCGCATTTTCACTTTTTGCATTATAGATTAATTTAACTATGGTTTTACTAAAAGTATTTTTTAAATTAAATACTTTAATTAAATAATTTGTTTTCAAAGTTCATTTTTTAGAAAATTCATGAAAGTATTTAGTTGCAATTTAGTTTGACTCTTATTCTAGCCAATTTTTGGAGCCAAGTACAAGTACATTTGTGGTTTTAAGCCTAAATACTAAACACTTAAAACTGATACAAAAGTGTCATTAGTCCCGTTACAAAAGTATTAAAAATTTATTTTTGTCCTATATATTTTTTTGAAAAATCCTATATTTTTTTATTTGGTCACTTCTACCCCTGATTATACAGATGACCCAAAGATATAAAAAATACAAAGGATATACGCTGGTACCTTTTCAAAAGACTATTTCAAGCTCTAGTTTGGGCCAAATATGTAGAACCAGTGCAAACCCTTCCTTCACCTGAATTGTTTGGTTGGAAAAAAGAAAACGATTCTTATATTCCAGTTATAACAGATTTACCCCCGGCTCCTGAAGCTGTAATAGAACTCACATCCTGTGGTTGTGACACAAGTAAATGCCTAAGTGGCAAATGTTCCTGTGCCATTGCAAGGCTACCATGTAGGGAAACGTGCAAATTTGAAGGGGACGAAGAAAATTGTAGGAATTCGTTAATATGGACTGTGGATGTATCAGATAGTGACTCCTCAGACTGTAAAGCTTAAAATTTTAATTATATATCTGCAGCTGGGGGGGTTATATCTGCTCTCTGTAAATTAATTGAAACATATTCTAATTATATTAGTGTGAAATCATTGTGTAATTTACTAGGCCAAATTAATGATCTTCATGAAAATCTTTTACCGAAAGAGTGGACCTTGAAAAGGGCCTTTAGAAAAGTTTTGAAATAGATTGGATTTGAAGACAAAGGAGAAGTTGTTTTTAAATATTAGAAGGTGATTAAGACTTTTTATGCAAGAAAATATGAAGTACTTATAAACATTTGAATAATAACTTACATTCCTTATTTACAATATTTTCTCGAAAAGAAAACTTTAAATTGTTAATTTCCTAACTAATGAAAGTTTTTATTGAATTAATGCTTAATTACTACTAATTAAATTCAATAACATTCAAAAAAATTTTCAATAAGTGTTTAGGTGCTTTTAAATAATTAGTCTGTAATAAAAGAATGCAAAAAATATATCAGACAAAAAAATCAAATTTTTATTAAAAAGTGTATTTTTTTAATTAAATTGAAATTTTTAAATGAAAATTCAAAAAATATTTTAATAATTTATTTAGTCTTCCTTCTATATTCCAAATTTCCCATTTTTATGTTAATAAATAAAAATATAATGTTAAAAAATCCCTATTCTTAAAATTCATTATTTCATCTTATAATTAACCTAATTACACCTAAATGTGAATTAAAAAAATTTAAACCAAACATTTTTAACTTTCTTATGCTATAATTTAACAGAAAAACATTAGTTTACAAAATTTGCAACTGATTTTTAAAAGAGCCTTTTTTAACATTAAGTAACTCACTATAATGCCTAATTACTACTAATTTTTCAACTAATAAGGTTCAATAACACATTAAAATTCTTTTTCAATAAGTGCTTTTAGATATTATATACGTAAATAATAAAAAATGTAAAAAAATATAGGTCAAAAAATAAAATATCCAACTTTTAATAAAAAATTTATTTTTTTAAATAAATTAAAATTAAAAAATTTTAAACAAAAATTCAAAATATATTTTAAGTATTTATTAAGTCTTCCTTCTATATTCCAAATTTCACATTTTTATGTCAATAAACAAACGTGTAATGCTAAAAACACCTAATTTCTTAAAAGTCATTATTTTATCTTATAATTAGCTTAATTACACCTAAATGTGAATAAAAAAATTGGCACCAAAACTTTTTAAGTTCCTTATACTATAAGTTAACAGAAAAACATTAGTTTACAAAATTTACACGAAATTTTTACAAGATCCTTTTTTTCGACATAAGCGTCTCCACTATAAATAATAAACTTTTAGTATTCATTCTATTAAAAAATTATCTCTTTTTATAACAAACAAACTATGGAAACTTTTTTAAATATCGTTCATATATGTGGTGCCCAGCCCCCCTCCAGAGGGCGCCACAGGACACTCTCCTTCCTCCCGTGCTGCTACCGTGTGCTCTCCCCGGGGGAGATGACTATGGACTTAGTCCAGTCAACGTAGAGCAAAAAAAGGCCAGCTCCGGAAATAATTAATAAAGTTTTGAAATTTGGCACACTTGTTCGGATGGGTCTGGGGGTGTTTCACACAAAAGTCCTCTAAATTTGGCCTGGAGGGTTTTCCGCTACGGTCATTTAAGTGGTCAGTTTTTAAAAACACGCGTCGCCAAATCGGCGATAGTGCGACAATAGTGGAACAACCGGTTAGTACTGAAAACAGTGGGCGCCTCCGGGGTTTGGCGACGCATCTGGCGTAGTTTTCGTTGGGCGATCATGGGCAACTCGCTGAAGTAGTTAATAGTAAGCTCTAATTAGGAGTTCTTTACAAGGATAAAATACATTTTTTGAACTCAGATTGTAGAAATAATTTAGGAAAATCAATTGAGTTTTGAAATGAAGTTTTAAAAGTGCTTTTAAATAGTTTTAACAGATTTTTAAAGTCACATCTATAGATTCATCGGCTTAGGCAAAGTAAAACCTGAGATCAAATTTATAGTTTTCCAACGCTAAATTATATTTTACATGTAGCTCAACAGCCGTGAATAAATATTTATTTCATATTCTCTTGCAGTTCTCTTTTAACAAGAAAGTATTATTTAGTAATGAAAGTATCCTCTGAAAAATCCTTTCAAGAAAAAAAATTCTGTAATATTAAGTATTCCGATCATTTTGAGTTTTTTTTAATTTATACATATTGTTTAAATTATTTTAATGCTTAAAAATGAGCAAAATAAGTTTTTTCCTATTTAATTGTTCAATATTCCCGGTTCCGGTAGAGTTTTTATGAATGAATATACAATGCAACACACATGAATATTAAATATACAAATAAATATTTACTCATTAAGGCCCGTGATATTTTATATACTGGGTACTGCATAGATCAATGAAATTAAAAGTTATTGAGAAATGTACTTAAAAACATCCCTAAAAATTCAAAATGTTTCCCGAAAGATAGTGTTATATATGCAAAATACTAATTCGTTTCAAAACTCAACTTAATTTTAAGTTTTGCCTTACAGTTGAGAATGAGTATTTTCTTAGGTAAAAAAATATGACAGTTAAAAATTATTTTAAAGCATTTTCAAAATAATGGCTAATATTTTAGGTTATTAAGATCCTGGGTTGAATTCCATTAACATTCCCGAAAAATTTTCCATATATCTGTAGTAAAAAAAATCTCAGCTTTTTGGATAAGATAAACACTCCACCAAAAGCGCCCAGGAACAATCCCTAATTACTCCTTTAGTCGGCATAACTCATTGAATGGATATCATGAATTAACCGATGAATCAAGTAAACCATAAAAAAACGAAACAAATGTTTGTGAAAAAAGAATAATCTACTTTAACCGTAAACTTGAAGTTCAATTAATTGAAAGTCATTGTTCACTTAAACAAAAGATTTAATTAATTTATTTTTCTATTAATATTTTATTAAGGAAATCAATTGTGGTTTTTATTTAAAATTTTTAAGGTCAAAAATGTCACTTTAAAAATCTAAATAGCAAAAGCAACGTTAATTTGAAAGCAAAATTTTTCCTTTGATACGCATAAGCAAATAACAAAGTTAACTATATAAAATATTTTATTACTTTCTTATGTGTCATATCTTACTATCTTTCTTTTTCCTTCTTTCATTACAATTGTAGCTTTATCTTTTCAAAACATGCTGCTTAATTTTCAAAGAAATTTTATATTTCTTCACTTGTCTATAAACCGTTTGTTTTTAATTATTCTTAGAGTAAATGATAGTTTAGAATTACTATTGATCTTTCAAAGTTGAAATACTCTTCTTTTTGTTTTAAATAATCTAGGGTTTGATGTTATACAATTCATGAAATTCTTCGTAAACTGTGTATATTTACGAAATTATCGAGACTGAAACATGATTTTTTATTTTTAAATATGAATATGAATTTTGTGTCAGCTTAAAAACAATTAGAAATAAATAAAAGCATTTAACAGCTAGCAAGTTAATAACAAGAAAAAAATGTAGGTGTCTGTAAAGAAAAGGAGTAGGATACAAGGATAATAACATCAAATACATCAAAATGAAATTAGTATAACATGACTGAGATGAAAAGGATATTTTTACTACTGCAAATTTAATTTTGGTTTATTCTAGAATATTTCCCTTCAATAACCAGGTAAGTATCTTATGAAAATTTTGATAAGAAAACTCTGCGCATTTATATCTATCGGATTCAACTTAAAATTTTACCGTTAAAAAGCCATTATTTTTAGTTCCTTTGAAATATTTTTTCGTAGGTGTGATTTTAATACTTTCTTGTTTAAAGAAAAGTGGATGAATATAAAATAAATAATCATTTACAGCTGTTGAGCTACAGGTAGCGTAGCTCAACAATAAAACGTAATGTATCGCACATAATGTAATGCAATATAGTTTAGCGTCGGGAAGGGAAACTTTATTTGATTTCATATTTTTCCTTTCCTACGCGATGATTTATTTAGATGCAACCTTATTAGTAAAAAGTTTTTGTAAATATTCATGTGTGCACTGTATGTTCATAAAAACTCTACCGGAACTGGGAATATTGAACAATTAAAAAGAAGAAAAACTTATTTTGCTCATTTTTAAGCATTAAAATCATTTAAACAATATGTATGAACTAAAAAAAACTCAAAATGATCGGAATACTTAATATTACAGAATTTTTTTCTTGAAAGGATTTTTCACAGGATACTTTCATTACTAAATAATACTTTCTTGTTAAAAGAGAACTGCAAGAGAATATGAAATAAATATTTATTCACGGCTGTTGAGCTACATGTAAAATATAATTTAGCGTTGGAAAACTATAAATTTGATCTCAGGTTTTACTTTGCCTAAGCCGATGAATCTATAGATGTGACTTTAAAAATCTGTTAAAACTATTTAAAAGCACTTTTAAAACTTCATTTCAAAACTCAATTGATTTTCCTAAATTATTTCTACAATCTGAGTTCAAAAAATGTATTTTATCCTTGTAAAGAACTCCTAATTAGAGCTTACTATTAACTACTTCCGCGAGTTGCCCATGATCGCCAAACGAAAACTACGCCAGATGCGTCGCCAAACCCCGGAGGCGCCCACTGTTTTCAGTACTAACCGGTTGTTCCACTGTTGTCGCACTATCGCCGATTTGGCGACGCGTGTTTTTAAAAACTGACCACTTAAATGGCCGTAGCGGAAAACCCTCCTGGCCAAATTTAGAGGACTTTTGTGTGAAACACCCCCAGACCCATCCGAACAAGTGTGCCAAATTTCAAAACTTTATTAATTATTTCCAGAGCGAAGTTGATTTTGACTGGACTAACTAGCGAGTTGAGAGGACGAGCGAGACGCGCTCGCCTTATTGTGTACTATCTCATGTGTAATATAAACCCTTTGTAAATACTTATCTTTAATATAATATGCTTATTTACCCAACTTGGTTGTCATCATTTTGCTATCCCACATATATTTTAAATCGTTGAGAAAATTCCCTCCAAAGTCGGTTCAATTCCGTTAACGTTACCGCTAAATATCGCAAAGCAGTCTTGAATGCCTATTTTCCTATTCTTATTGATTTACTGAACAGTTATCTAACTAAACATTTTAATCTATAAGTTTGAAATTATTTAGCAACATTTCCACTTTTTGGTGTCCAAAAAAGCCGAATCTTTCAAAGCGGAATTATTTTAAACAAGGCACGCGTAACATCATAATAAGTCTTAGCTCAGACAGAAAAGAAGCTATTTTTAATTGAAAGTAGCTAAAAATTTAGGGCTTTGAGAGGTAAATTAAAAATATTTTTGGAGGTTTTAAGCCATTCTGAATACATTAAGATTAAAAAAAATTGTGACTGCAACTGACCATTTTCTTAGACCAAATTACCTTATATCAATATCAGTGTAAGAACCGACAAAATTACTTACAGAAGATGTCCTCCTCGGCGCTCTTTGGGCACTTCTCGACCTTGATGCATTTTCCAGATGGGAAAACTGACCTGACGTACCCTTCTGGACAGACGCAACCAGGGTGGCAGCTGTAGAAGCAAGGCTCGTTTGATTGGTAGTTGGTGCAATTCTTCTGGCAGAGATAGGAGCATTGGTCATATCGTTCTCCTCTAGGGCATTTCTTACTACCTGTTCAGGAATGAAATTTCATTACTACATAATACAAATTATGAATAATTAAAATTCGTATTCCCTAACTCCTTTCTAAACCTCCTTTGTAATGCGTCAGAAAAGCTTCTCTGTAACGCCAGGTAGTCGTAGAAAAAAAAAGTGAGACAGTTCGCATTGTAAGTGAACTACTGGGGTTAGAAAGATACTGTAAACGCCAATTTTCATTATTTAACGTCTACTTTAAAAAAATCTATAGTTTATGTTCTTAGGGGGCCGTCTACATATTAAACGAAGCACAAACTTTCGTTTTTCCTATGGGCGACATCAAAGATTATTCCCGATTCTGAAAGAGCACCCTCTAAAACCCTCCAAAAACAATTTTCATGTCATTTGGTCCCCTAACAAAGCCAGGAGTGGGGGTTGAAGTTCGTCGAATTTACGTTGAAATCTCGTTCTTTACGTTGAATTCTCGATTTTGATCCTTTTAACCATTAACCCCGCACGAGAATTCAACGTAAAAAACGAGATTTCAACGTAAATTCGACGAACTTCAACCCCCACTCCTGGCTTTATTTGGGGACCAAAGGACATGAAAATTTGTTTTGGGGGGTTTTAGGGGGTGCTCTTTCAGAATCGGGAATAATCTTTGATGTCGCCCATACGAAAAACGAAAGTTTGTGCTTCGTTTAATATGTAGAAAGCCCCCTAAGGACATAAACTATAGCTTTTTTTAAAGTAGACGTTAAATAATGAAAATTGGCGTTTACAGTATCTTCCTAACACCAGTAGTTCGCTTACAATGCGAATTGTCTCACTTTTTTTTTCTACGACTGTACCTCGCTTTATATCTTCTAATGTGACGTGAATCCTTTGAATTATTTAAAGCATTAAAACGAAGATCTTTATGGATGGTCTTATGTAGGCTATTTAGAAATTTCCTTTTGACTCTAAGAAACTAATCTGTATATTTGATATGTCATGTATATGAGTATAGGGGAGAGTGGGGCACATTCGCATGATGCACAAAAAGTGCATTTCGGCATACTTCTCTGGATCTAGATGAGATATTGAAACAAACTCGGATTCAAATGAAAAAGACATTTCTCAATATTTTAGAACGATAATTGGTTTTGCATGTGGGGCATATTCGTACACATGCAAAAAAATTATACAATAATTATTTTTACAAACTAAAAAGTTTATTGCACTTTAAAGTAAGAATAATTAAACAAAATATTTGGCACTTTTACATATTTTTTCTTCTAAATTGAAGATTTTTTTTACAAAAAGAAAACAGCTTCAGAAAATATTGAACATCTAAGTTTTTGATCAGGAAAACAATTGTAGTAATGAAGAGTATATTGCACATTTACATACATCACATAATATAATTAGTTAGAAAAAGTTCAACCAATATTTCAACTGTCAGGTTTTATTCGAAAAGAAAAGTAAACCAACAGCTCGCTTATTAACACCTGAAACTGACGGTTGGGGAACTTTTAAAACGATATTTTCTTTTTGTATGAATGTTGAATCATTACTTACTGGGAAAATAAAAGTTTCGTCATTAATTTTAAAGTTTTTCGTCATTAATTTTAAAGTTTTTCATCATTAATTTTAAATAAGCACCATTCAATTCCAAATTTTCTATTTGACCAACATAACAAAATTTTCTTTTTAGTAGCAAATTCTACTAGAATAAGATTACTTAAGTCCAAGTCAATTAGTATTAAACAATTATCAGGGACCTTTATTTCTTCAATGTTTAAATATGGGTCTAAATTCCTTAAAACTGAAGCTTTCTTTAAAGATGTTATTTTCTATTATCACCAAATTTTGAAACAATTACAATGAAAAACAATTAAACTTCAAGTTATTAAATATACTGCACTTATAAACATATAAATCACTTTCATAATCAAAAATGGGAAAGATGAGGCACATTCGCACTGTCCGAATCTACCCCATCTTTTGGTGTACGAATGTGCCCCATCTACCAGTTCAAGTATACCACGTCCCAACAAGATATTTATAATTGAAGCAGGGAAATAAAATCTTTCTAGAAACTTACTTTAGTAGTGCCTCTACTGAATAAAATGCTGAATGTCCACTTGCGAGTTATTTTTGATTGATATCACTGTTCAACAAATTTGACCTTCAAAATTTTTTCCTTGATGAAAATAGTCATTTCTTATAGATTTTGGGTCGCTGAATACGAAAATCACCATTAAAATTTTCAATTGACTCAGGATTTTCGGGGAACAGCCCCTCCCCCTTTTTACGTTTTTAGACGACTTTATAACTTTAAACTGGATTTTCAGGGTCAAAAAGCATTGTTTTAGTCTTCAAATTGCCCCCCAGGTAACAAGAAATGTTCAAATTAATAAAATAGGATAAATTTATAACAAATTAATAGGTTTAAGGGGTAATTACCCCCCTAAAAATACAAAAAATAGCTAAAAATTATAGAGGTTTCTATACAATATTTTTTCCTCTTATTTTTTTACGCAATTTCCGTTTGCAGGGTCCTAACCCTTCCCCAGGAACCCAAATTTGATGACAATGTGCAGCAATAATTTTTACTACAAGCGGCTGAGGTTTTAGCCTCCCAGAAGCCCCCGCGGAAGAGTTCGGAAGACTTCCAGAATCGCGAAGGCACTCGCGAGCTCAGGAATTAATATTGATGATTTTGAAAAGATTACAAAGGACGTTTTTCTTATATTTTGGGTCTATCCTAAGTAGAAACTCTTCAGTTCTTTAAAAACTGACCAGTTTCAGGGAGTGAGGATTTTATGTTTCAGGATGTAAATAGATGCACAGCTGTGGATAACATTTAGGGGGCATCCCCTTAAAAACTGAGGGTGATGGAGGAAAATGGGTGTCATATTTGAATTCAGCAGATCATTTACACAAGAATCAGCTGAAATTCAGTTAGTGGCTTCAAATTTTTTGTTGTACCAAATTTTTTGTTGTTGTTTAACTCTAAGTGACGCATTGAACCCTTCCGTGGGTGCTTTGGGGGGGCTCTCACCTCAACCGCTTTTAGTAAAAATCATTGCTGCATATTGCCATCAAATTTGGGTCCTTGGGGAAGGGTTAGGAACTTTCAAACTTGAATTGTGTAAAAAATAAGAGGAAAAAATAGCGTAAAAAACCTCTAAAATTTTTAGCTATTTTTTTGCATTTTTAGGGGGGTAATTACCCCTTAAACCTATCCATTTGTTATAAATTTACCATATTAATTTGAACCTTTCTTGTCCTCTGGGGGGCAATTTGAAGACTAAAGCAATGATATTTGACCCTGAAAATCGAGTTTAAAGTTATAAAGTCGTTGAAAAACATAAAAAGGGGGAGGGGCTGTTCCCCGAAAATCCCGAGTCAATTGAGAATTTTAATGGTGATTTTCGTATTCAGTGACCCAAAATTTATAAGAAATGACTATTTTCATCAAGGAAATTTTTTCATTGTTGAACAGTGTATTTTACGCCAACAAAATGGCAAGAAAATTTACTTTCCTGCTTCTAACGCTAGCAAATTTCTAGTACGTATACAAAAAAACGGCCCAGGGCTTTGAAAATTCATGCAGGAGGTGGTAGTTATGCTTCCATCTACTGGTATTTTTCAGATTATTAAATTAATAATTACTAGGGGAAATGCCGTCCGTCCGAATGTGCCCCATGTGCGAAATAGCCCCACCCTCCCCTAATTATGTATGAATATAATTTGATAAGTCTTGTTCAAACAATACCTCTCGTTAGTATCCACTTTGGAAGCCATTATAAGTTCTTTATTTACAAAAAAATATTATTTCTTTGCATAAACAATTAGATAATAACTCAAAGAAACCATATTTTACCTAATAAATAAATTAAAAATGTATGAAAATAAAAATGAGATTATTTTAAGGTAGATTATCATACATATGTTCATATGATCACAATCGCTCTCCTTTATACTGTTATATTGTTATTATAGAATCAAGATCAAATCAAATTATGTCCAGGTCAAGGGATCTATCAGGAGGTTCCCATATTATGTCCGTTTTTTTAAGAGTAAACCTAGATTATTTCATTATAAACTAATAGTTCAAAACTGAACTTTTAAGTTTAAATAATACCCTGCGCAATTTGAAATGATACAGTTGAAAATTATTCATTTGGGGGTGTAAATTAAAAATTACTCTTACCAGGACATTCCCTGCTCTTGACGCAGCGTCCGTTGGCACCTCTGACGTACCCGGGCTGACATACGCATCCGGGAACGCAGGGAAGAGGGCACACTCCGGGATGATCGTTGAAATTGGTGCAATTCCTCTGGCAGAGAGCTCCGCATTTATCCCAGGTTTCTTTTGAGGGACATTTGGGTGTTCGCTCTGAAAGCAGAAAAGAACATAATAGGAGAAGCGAATAGATAACAGTAGAGTAATCAGTAGTTTTTCTACGTTCGGAAGGTTACCAGGCTAAACTCACAGGAATGGACGAAAATTTTACAGACATAGGAAGATGACTCAAAAAACTTACTGTGAAAAAATTAGTTGCGGAATTTCATTAGGAGAAGAGTAAATTAATTTTCAAAATTGGGGCTCTGAGTCTAACAAGCATCACGTGGAGACTTGGCATGCATTTTATGAACTTTTTTTGATTGGCCGATAAACTGCTTCAGAGAAAAAGCAGTCAGTTCATTTAAGCTTTTGGCGTTTTTTTTTAAGATTTTTAACAGCTTTTCTACTGTAATTCCGCATTTAATTTTTCACAGCAAGTGTACTACTTTACTACTACTCATTGCAAATTTTTGCCTTTTTCTGTGAGTTAAGCCTGGAAATGTTTCCTTTTCAGAAGGCGGTTAGTTTAAGTACCTTTCAAAATACTGAATTTCCCCGTTGTCAGCCGCTTTCTGAGATTAGTCAAGCTCTATACTTCTCATAAAGTTACGAAGCTCTATTATTTTTTACAATATGAGAACTTCTAAAATGTTCCTTCATCCTCTAACCTCCTCGATAGCCCACTATTTTTACCATCCTTGTGCGACATTATGCATCTCTATTTGTTTGTATGAAATACTCATCCAATTCTCACCAAAGTGAAACAGTTCTCCCCAAAACAAAAATTGTTGTTGTACTAATAAAAGTTTCTGGACATGAAGCATATTGTTTTATCCTACTTCTTTCAGTCAAGGAGGGAAGAGGGCAATCTTCCAATCGGACACAATCTCCATTGGAATGTCTTACAAAACCACTATCACAAAAACATCCTCTCAAACAGCATCAGTTTAAAGGACATGGGCGGTTGACGTAGGTACAGTTATCAGGACATGAAGTTCCACAAAATTCAAAATGTTCGTTAGGAGGGCAGGGTTCTGATCCTGTTGATCCAAATTATTCAAAATAACCCCAGAGAAAGACTAAAAAATCCCTTTTTAATAAGGGTATATAAATTCACTTAAATGTGTTTGAAAAATTTATGTTCATATTTGGAACACCGTCAAAAAAAGGTTTAATTTGTAAAGCCGTGAACTTCTTTCTTATCAGAAGAAGAACATTGTTAAATTTTAATTAAATTTTTGAAAAAAGTAATTTGTTTAAATATTTTATTTTATTTTGTTTTTTTGCAGATTATGTTACAGTATATTCTGTAAGTAGAAAAAAACTTCCAGCAAATTTTAAAATCCTTTCTTCAAGGTAGAAAGAGAAAAACTTCAAAGTAACATGGTATCAAAAATACAAATATTTTCCATATAATAAAGTTTTGTACATAGAGAACATTAAAATACATAAAGCTTTTCTTTACAAAAATTTACAAATAATATGAAATTACCGTTGTTTAAGTAGAATAAACCAATGGACTAAATATTTTTCTTTAATGTATCGTATTTGAATACAAATAAAATAAATGATGTGATATTATTTTGGATGAATATTCGTAACCAGAAATTTCTTATCTGTTTATAATTTTTTATATGTAGTAAATATTCAGATAACAATAGTCGACAGTGGTTTCCTAACAACAACCAAATTACTATTTTTGTTACTAACTCATGAAGTTATTTACATATCTGCAAGTAAAAAAGTTCCACCAAGTCCCATTTTTGCGTCAAAAATTTTCGATTTTCTGCTTTTTTTCTTAATTTTTGCGTTTTAAGCGTAATTTTTGTCCAATAGCAACCCTGAAATCCCATCCAATTTTTTTAGTAGTTTATGAAACTATCCAATACTTTTCTCTCTCACGTTAGTAAATTTTACAAGAAGAGTAATAAAGCTATAGATTATATAATAACAAAGCTATTATTAGTACCTTTACTAATTTCATGGCACCTTTACGTAATTAATGTGAAAATAATTTATGCTAACGATACAGATATTAAATAATACATAAAGTGGTTCTTGAGAGAGGGAGAGTGTAATGTATTATTAAGATATAAAAAAATCATCCCAATTAATATCTTTTAATAATTTATCCAGGATTTTTTAATTATAAGATATCCACAATTCCATGATGTGTTTGAGGAAATGTAATTATATTATGATTCGGTGAGATTTAAAAGTTTTAGGAGCTAAAACTAATATTTAAATAATAATTTTCAATATCTTCCTATAAAAGCAAATTAATACAAAATTTTTAGTTTTACACATTAATTACGTTAGAGTAGAAGTTTTATCGAATTATCCCTACTTAATTACATTCATCAATCGCACTTTAGCCAAGAGGGGAATTCGGGAATATATCCTTCCCCCAAAACTCATGTAATTCCCCTTTTATGACCAGAGAAAAGGACAAAAATTACCCCATATAAGTAATATGCTTCATTGAAATTTTTCTGGGTAAGCTAATGAAATAAACATCAGTTAGTGCTATCGGCATAGATAGTTGTCCCCATTTTATTAAACTTACACTAATACCAATACTATATTGTTTTTTATACATGCTACAGGGGCCTATCCCTGTTTCACTTCCATATCTCTTACTGTTAACTAGCCACTGTTTAGATACCTCTGAGCAGATTAAGACAATGAAAGAGGTAATACGATCATAGAAAGGATAAAAGGGAGAAAATCGAAAAATTGTATTTATACGCCGTTTAGGCCTAATTACAAAAATTGGTAGAAAAAAGTTTCTGTTCTAATGCTTAAATTCTAATTCAAGGCATCAAAAAACACTAAAATATCAATTTTGCTTCTGTTTTTTAACGTTGATGAGTAGGTTTTCATGATTTTAATTGATTTTTTGGTAGCCTTCTATCAAACCGATTGAGAATTGCCCTATTACTTGTGAAGGGCACAGACGAGTGTTTACATCATGGAAGTTTACATGTCCATCACAGCTGTAACAACCGTCCTTGTGTTAGCCTAGTTAGAAAATGGAGTCAAGACAGTGTAATAAACAGAATGTTGATTCATTTTGTTTTATTTGCAGGAAATTTTTTAAAGTGAGAAGCAAAAAAAATTGCTTTGACAACAAATTTGAAGCATATGAAGGTCAAAATAACCTTCTAATCCGGAATCAAGGTAGAAATAGGGTACCTCAATTTGTTTGTTTCTCTAGCTCTAAAATTACTCTAGCTTCTAAAAAAGCAAACTGTGGTTAAAAAAAGTATTTTAACTTCATTAGTAAAGTAGGAGAAAGTAAAATTTCACAGTCAGAAGCAAGACCCGAGAATCATGTCGAACGGCGTTATGAATCACTATTTTCTCAACCTCAAATTACTTACCAAAGTTAGTGGCTCTAGTCAGTGGTATGGGGTTCACGAATTCCTCTTCAGAGTTAATAGACGCAGCAGAAGCGGTGCATATCACCACTACCAGTGGCACCAAAAAGCACCACAAAGTGTTGGCCGCCATCTTGTAATGGACGGTGTTCAAGTGGAAACTGGTGCTGACAAAATCAGTTCCTTCTACTTATGCTCTTTGGAAGTAAGGGGCTTATCGGGTGTAATATAAGATGCCGAGACAGCATTTATATGAAGGGAGAAGATTCGTCAAAATGCTCATGCGATCTTCTGCTCTGGGTTGGGATCGAATGCAATTATGCTGACGGTTGGTCTAGTCTGATGAGGGACAAGATATGGAGGCCGCCATTACTGTCTCGTACTGGGATAGGTTTCTTTAAAACGTTATTTTTGTGGGTTTGAACTACTGTAAAAGTTGTACGCTTTTTAAACGATTAAATTTCAAAGTAGCTCTTTTGTTGGGATATTGTGACTTTATTTGTAATGTTTTGGTTTGGTAGTTGATACTACCAAAAATACTTTTCAAAACTGAAATACATATCATAACTTTATTTTCAGCAGTTTAAGTTTGTATTTACGTTCAAAACTTGTTAATAAGCATTAAGAAAATCGGTAATTTCATATTTTTATTTTTAATTTAGAATTACTTGTTTTAACAATTAATAGATTGTTTTATATTTTACAAAGTAAGAAAGATTAAGTTTTCTAGTTCAAAAATATTTTTTATGTAGACTATATTCCTATTAATACAATTATTAATCTTTTAAACTGGAATATTTTACAAAGTTAAAAGAGAAAATATTTTTTAAATCGATGAAATATTCTATAATAATAATAATAATAATAATAATAATAATAATAATAATAATAATAATAATAATAATAATAATAATAATAATAATAATAATAATAATAATAATAATAGTAGTAGTAGTAGTAGTAGTAGTAGTAGCAGTAGCAGCAGCAGCAGCAGTAGCAGTAGCAGTAGCAGTAGCAGTAGTAGTAGTAGTAGTAGTAGTAGTAGTAGTAGTAGTAGTAGTAGTAGTAGTAGTAGTAGTAGTAGTAGTAGTAGTAGTAGTAGTAGTAGTAGTAGTAGTAGTAGTAGTAGTAGTAGTAGTAGTAGTAGTAGTAGTAGTAGTAGTAGTAGTAGTAGTAGTAGTAGTAGTAGTAGTAGTAGTAGTAGTAGTAGTAGTAGTAGTAGTAGTAGTAGTAGTAGTAGTAGCAGCAGCAGCAGCAGCAGCAGCAGTAGCAGTAGTAGTAAAAACTAAAAACTATTGAACCTCACTATTTTATCTATTTATCGATCCGACGAGTACACAATAGACTATTTTAATTCCGAATTAAAAACTATACTGTCGAATGTAAAAGACTCAAATGTAATTATCATGGGTGATCTAAATATAGACATTTTCATAGACAACTATATCACTCATGAATACTTAAATTGTTTATCTGAATTTGGTTTTCATAACTTTATCAATAAGCCTACTAGAATTAGAGCAAGTGCTACGTGTATTGATCACATTTTTGTTAAAAACAAATAAATATTTAGTTTCATCAGGAATTTATACTACAGACATCACTGATCATTATATTACTTTATGCAGATTAGATAATATGGAAACAGAAATATCCAAAATTGATTATGATGTACCCAAATTGACCATAAATTTTAAGAAACTTTATGAATATTTAAACACATACAAGTATGACTGTAAAGAACAGGACTCTCTTGATCAGCAATATCAATCTTTCGTTTTTAAACTAACGTACATTAAAAATAATTTCAAAAACCCAATCATATTGTTAAAAAAAACCTAAAAGTAATTGGATAATAAATAGTATTCTGATTTTAATTCGTAGAAAAGAAAAGTTGTTTAACTACTTGTTGTTGTTGTTGTTGAAAAGCTACTTTAAAGACAAATTTTTGAATTGTAACTCTGCTAAACAAAAATGGGATCTCGTAAACTACATAATTGGTAAACAAATTAAGCCTTCTGCCTTACCTGATTGTTTCAATAACCCTTGCTCGGTTATACAATTTAATAATTTCTTTAATAGTGTTAACCAGAATTACTTAAATCAGGACATAACTAGACTTGAACCTTATATGTTTCCGAACATTAACTATTTTGTTTACTTTGAATACAGTAACTCTGAAATGTTAAATTTGATTAATGCCTTCACTAAGTTAGACAGCTATGATTATGATTGGATAAATATTAAACTAATAAAAATATTTGTAAATCATAATATTTCTTTTATCACTACTTTTGTAAATACCTCAATCATTAAAGCTGAATTTCCCCAATCACTGAAAAAAGCTACCATAACCCCTATCTTCAAGTCTGGTGATAAATCCTCCTTTTCAAATTATAGACCTATTTCAATTCTTCCCACCTTTGGTAAGATTATTGAAAAATCCTTTTCAAACAGAATGTACGATTATTTACATAAAATAAAATTTTTTGCGGACAATCAATATGGTTTTATTAAAGGGCGAAATGCCGAAAGTGCACTTTTGCAATTTTCAAAAAAATTCATCTACAAGAGTATAGACTAGACAGTAATAAAAAAACAGTAGCGATCTTCCTGGATATATCAAAAGCATTTGATAATGTCAATCATATTTTATTAATAAAAAACTAGATTTTGCTGGTTTTCGTGGAAATATTCTTAATTGGTTCAAAAAATATTTATCAAATAGGGAACAGCGTGTTAAAATTCAAAACAATTTCAGTAATTTTATTATTTCAAATCGTGGCTTTCCTCAAGGCTCAATTTTAGGTCCTTTGTTATTTCTTATTTTTATAAATGATTTGTGTAAACTACAGTTATATGGTAAAATGTTAACATATGCCGATGATTCTGTCTTGTTATATTCATGTTCTGATATTAATACACTTCTGCTACAAATAGAATCTGATCTGACTGAAATAAGAAAATCGTTTACTACAAATGGTTTATGCCTAAATTTAAATAAAACAAAATATATTTATTTCAACTTAATACAGTCTGAAACAAATCTTAATATTAAATTTCATTCCTCTTATTGCAATAAAAATAATTCTAACTGTCAGTGCCCCGTTCTGAAATCCGTCTCTACAATTTAATACCTTGGTTTACATATTGACTCTAACTTAAAGTGGAAAACTCATGTAAATGAACTAAGTAAAAAAATTACGTTTTATGTTGGTTAAGTTTCACCACTTAAAAAATAAAATTGATGCAAATTTTTTAAACACTTTATTATTCTTGGTTCTACTCATTGTTAAATTATGGCATTATTATTTGGGGAGGTGATTATAAATATAATTTACTGCCACTAATTTCGATCCAGAACAAGTGTTTCAAAATTTTAAACCCCTATCATTCACATGCTTATAGTTTTAGAAATTTGAACTTACTACCTTTTAAGTATGACTTCTTATTTCGTGTAGTTCTTTTTTTGTACCGAAACAAATCAATGTGTGAATTAAAATTAAATGTATCTCAAAGAAGACCTAATGAAATTTATAAAATTCCTCATTTTTCTAAAGAAATATTTCGGAAGCATTTCTACTTTTTAGGACCTAAAATCTATAACCATGTGCCTTCTTATCTTCAAAATATAAAGACTTATTCAACATTTAAAAGTGAACTTTTTAATTTCATCATAAATTTGGACGACATAGACCGTTATTTTCAGATTTAAAACGAAGCAACTATAACTAAAATAACCAGACTTTTGCCAACTCTGTCTATTATTAAATCTATGTTATTTTCTTTTCATTTTTTTTTCAATTTTCTAATTTAAAATTACGCCTTCAATTATTTAATTTTTTTTATTGTCTTTTATGTACGACTGTAAGTTTTGTAACCTTGTTTTCAATTTTTTATATTTTTTTGTTTGTTTTTTAGTTCCTTTTGCTTTTCAGTGTGTGTGTGTTTTATATATATGTATCTTAAATTTATTTTCATTAAGTTAAAGTTCATGTATATTATTTATATTCAAGTTTATCTGTCACCTGAACGGGACAAAGTCCCCTTGGTGATAAATATGTTACCTTATTTTTTGTACTTATATGTTGTGTGATAATAAAGCTTATGTTATTATTATTATTATAATAATAATATTAATATTGTTATTGTTATTGTTATTGTTATTGGCATTATCATTATCATTATCATTATTATTATTAATCTTTATTCAGTTATCAATAAAACATATAAACAACCATATAAAAAGAACAATATATTAATCGCCAAGAAGAACCCGTATAGACGATAGATAAATTACTAAATAAAATTGCTACACATAATAATTAAAAGAATAATTTAAATTACTTAGTTTATAAAGAAAAACAAACATTCATGAGGTTTTTTAATTAGCACGGAGAGATTTTATACAAATCAAATATTTGTCAAACATTAATTTAGTTTTCATTAATGGTGGTTTCTTTTATACATTGGTCTGAATGTTGAAATCACAGTTAAACTGGAAAATTTTTTAAACAGACTTGATCATCTGGTATTCAAAGTTAGGTTTACCCATTTAAAATGTTCTTTAAACATTTATGAAACACGGTGATTTTCTCTTAATTATTTAAACCTATTAAAATTGTAACTGAAGTTATCTTCCTGATAACGCATTGTATGTGAAAAAATGTAAGTCACTTGTCATAACACATTTATCTATTAAATATCAATTTATTTTCTTACAAAACAATAGTAGATTACAACTCCAGGAACATTCATTGAATGCAAATATTACAATTCCATCTGAACACCTCAAATGAAATATTCTTACAGTGAATTCAAGATTCTTTGATGTTTTTTCGCCCTTTTATGCTAATGATTTCCCCGTCTTCACACTATTCCTCTTCTTGGAATTAATCAAAAACCAAGGCTCCAGCATATTTGATTCCTTGCACTTTCTGGGAAGCATGCAGTTATGGAGAGGACCTCTAACATATCCCTCTTTGCAGACGCATCCTTTGACACAACCCTCTGGACATTCTCGATATTCGTCTATTGTTTCTTCGCAGGTCTTTTCACATGACACCCCACATTCGGAATAAACTTCGTTAGCACCACAGATATCTGCAAAGTATAATTGAGTAAAATTAATAAATTTTACGTTTTAGAGGGAAAAAATCTGCTCTTTTCACTTATCATTCATCATACAAAGCTACCAGTATCCCCCCTTTTTATTGGCAACCTTTGCCCTCAAATGCCTACTGCAGGAAGTAACTATGGGAAAAAATATGCTTTTTGCCTCATTCCTATTGTCTATGTGATATCATAAGAGCAAAAGCTCGTGCCATTATATCCACCATTATTAGGGTGGTCCTTAAAGAGGGCTAAAATTTTTTTTTAGGAATTTTCATCGGGGCACCCTGTCATATTGATGTACTCCTTGAAAAATAATTTTGGTAATTTTTTCAGATTTTTTAGCATGTTTTTAGGGGTCGCTACCGCACTTTAAAGTTTAAACTTTAAAACTAAACTTTAAACTTTAAAGTTTAAACTTTACGTTTAAAGTTTAAACTTTTCACCTCGAAGCTCACCTATCTGGAACTGTTCTCCAAGCAAAAAGTCAAAAATAAAGAAAAATGGTTAATACCTCCGTCCCACAATTGGTATAAAGGCAAAAGGCCTGGACAATCTCTTTCCCTTCCCTGTGACAGGCAGACTAACACCCTTCTGTCTCGCCTCGCCAGTGGACATCTGAAGGGTCTCACTTTTTCTGGAAGCACCAAGAGGTTCCCCATCTGCCCTAAATGCCAGAAAGATCAGGCATCACCTCAGCATATCTTGAGCTGTCTGGGATTGGACTGGAACGACATCTTTGACAGTCCACTGCTAACGTCAGACTTCATAAGGGTCAACGGTTTCATCGATTTGGTCTGACTCCGTCAGACAAAGGGAGATTAAAAACAACAACAAAGTTTAAACTTATTCATATAAAATAGGAAAAACAAAAATAAAAACAAAGATTAAACCCTCACATCTTGTTCATGATTTTTTATGAGAAGCTGATATAGTTATAGACATAATGGTCCAGTTTCAATTCTTTTATCACCTCTCTTTCGGTAGTAATAATTTTTTAATATCAAAAGAACTCTTGTATAAAGTTGTTTTTCCTGCATTTTTAAAAAGCTTATAACTCTAGAACTATACAACTTAAAAACCTGAAATCAGTCCCATTTTGTTCGTAAATATTTTTTCTTCGATTTGATGTGCATCATGACCATCATTTAATTTTTTTTTCAAAATAAAAAAAGTGGAAAAAAAATAAAATAAAATTTTTTTAGAAAATTTTTTTTAAATATTCAAAGCATTTTAACTCTTGAAATGAACAATACTACCAAATTTCAAGTTGAAAATAAAATTTAATCATGTATAAAAAAAATAAAAATATTCGAAGTTTAGGCAAATCCCTAAACTATTCCTAAAATTATTCAGCAAGAGCGATTCACTCACGGAAAATTCATAAACTCGCTTGAGGGTGTTCATATGACCTAAAACATGCAAAAAATGTCACATAGATTTCAGAAAATACGACAATTAACAGATTCGGTACAAAATCTTACAGTGCTATTTAACAGTTTTAAATTACTTCAATTTGCATGCATTTCTCCGGAAAATTCCTAAAATTTATGTTTATATCTAATTGTCTTTACTTTTAACAAGTCAAATCCAAGTAAATTAATAGTTTTAGAACATAAAACAATTACGTTAGCTACGTTTCAAAAGTTCACCATTCTCTTCCTTTTTCAAAGCATGTACCATTTTTCTTTCAGTTTCCAAAGAGACATTATCATCGAAAAATGCAAAAGAAATTAGTTCTTCTGACAAATATCACAAATGTCTTAAGAACTTCTTCATTGCACAAAGGGAAATGTCTTTATTCACATATTCTTAATCTTTCAATTTTTTCAAGAGCAATAAACCATTTATGGTGCATAGCAAGTAGATAGAGCCTGATACCAGCAGTGAATGTAAATTTATACCACAAATGAGCGTATTCCAGTTGACGTATTCCAGATTCTTCTTGCTTAAAGAGTTTGAACTGAGCTCTAAATAAATAAGTCTTGAGTGAGAATATAGCCTTCAACACCCATCGAGCTCGATGCAATCCACCTGGGGCCCTAAATTTAACACCTCTTTCAGTTACTCCACCTAGGAAAATGATCAAAAGCTCTAGCAGTTCTTCATAATCATCCCTGGGTTGAAAATCATGAAGTTGATTTTGAGAAAACTTGATTTCTTCAGATGCATTCTCAATTACTTTTTTCATTAATTAAATCGTCAGCAATGGAAGTCTGAAATTTTCCTTTTCGATAGAAATCCACGAAGTTTTGAACCTTTGAAACAGCAGTATGTCTTTCCGTGACAGAAAAAAAGGGTTTTCCAAAGAAGAGTTGATAATTGACATCTATTATGGAATAAATATTGCCTTTTTGATGAAAAAAATTAAATTCTGAACAAAAAAATCCATAATTTTACTAATACATAAATTTTCATTTATGTTAATTATGAAATAAGTTTTTTTGCGTAACCATTCAATTAATTTACGAAATACAAAATTAATATTTTTTACTTAATTTTACACATTTTAAATTGATTTTGGCACAATTTTCAATTAAATAAGCTAATTTTTCGGTATTACTTAGGAATGTTAAGAAATCACAAAAATGAAAAAAATACTTTGAAAATACGAAAAAAATTAAAAAATGATTAATTAACTCAGGAAAAAATTCTCAAGATGACAGTATTTACATATTTATTTAATACTATGACTTATTTTAGCGACGATTATGTATTCCTGTGCAATAATTTATAATTAAATCACAAAATGTATGAAATTTCTCAAATTTTAATTTTTTTAAACCTTGGTAGCGACCCCTAAATATTTTTCAAGATTCTGAAATTTTGGTGGAATTGCTTGTTTTATACATAGAACAAAATAAAAGGGTGCCCCGTGCAAATTTTGAAAGTTCGATTTTAAGGACCACCCTAACCATTATACACAATGCAAATCAATGTTATTGCTGACAACGTGATCGAACATTATTTATTAACTTAAAGACAATATCTATTGATTTTTGTGCCTCTATGAATTTAATGACATTTGTCCTAAAATATGCGTAACTAAGTTTAGTATATTCATTTACTTTATTTATATGAACTTAAATGTATTTCCATTTAATATTACTTCATTTTTCAATGTTTATTACATGTTTTACGTTTCAAAAAAATAATAAAGAAGGATCAAAGGTAAATGATTATTTACCATCTTATTTTAATTCTTTTAAATTCTTTTTTATGGTTAAAATTCAAAATTTTAAAAAACACTCTTACGGTGAGTTTCAAGTGATTCGTTGCATTTGGTCATGAAGGAAAATCTGCAGCGGAGCACATCCTTGTCAAATTTCATTCCTGGTGGGCATCCTCTTACATGAGCGTTGAAATTTCTGCATGTTATGTATCTCGTACAATCGCCAGGGTATGGAAGATGAATATCTTTTTCAGGACATTTTATTTCTAGATGGGAAAGGTCTATTAGTGTTATAGTTAAAGGGATAACAAGATTGACATTTTAGTTAGAGTAATGGTAAAAAGTAATCATCAAATAAAGCGAAATTTGTAGTCCGTATTTTTAGAAGTTTATTTTTTTTCTCCATACTTTCTACACTGTAAAAAATAATTTGTTCAAATAACGGAGCAGCACTTGCTGGTTAATTTCTGCACTTAGAGAAAATATCTGTTTTTTCTTTTCTGTCAAATGAGAGAAAATTTCAGTTATTTGGAGAAGCTTGAAAGTTCTTTTACGTGTAGATTAGTTACAAGAGGCGGCATTTATAACAATCAATGTATAATTATAACTAATTTCATAATCCCGAGGGACAGTGGGACGTCACCGGAAAACATTATACACACCTAGCTAAAAGAAGATTGGTCTCCTTTTAACTAAGCGATCACGAGAAATTTTGACTTGTGCACACTTGTTGCTAATATTTATTCTTTTAGTGTTGTAGTGTTCATTTTATTACATTATAATTACCTTTGTGAAACAATTCATGAAAAAGGAACGTTTTCTAGGCATAGGGAAAATTTTCGTGAAAAACAATAAATATTTAGGGTAAAAAGACGATTTTTTTAACAGCGTGTAAGATTTTTTTAAACTGCTTATGGTTTTGCAATACGGCAATTCTTTTATACTTTTCTTTTTAAAATTTTACTCTTCCCAATGGAGAATTGCAGCATCTCTTAAAATTCTAAATATTCAATTTTAAATTATTAAAAATTCTCTTCTGACTCCAAAAATACGCTTGTCTTTTCCCACAAACTTTTTTTAAGGTAATTATGACATAGCTTAGTAGAGAAAGCTCCTAACAATAGGACGTCACATGTGTATCTTGGAAATGTGGGAATCACCGTTTTCATTGAAACACAAGGCAGTAAAAAAACTAGAGCTCAGTCTTTCCAAGTCTTTCAAAGCGGGGTGATAACAACAAGCGAGAGCAAGGCACATTTAACGTCATAAGCTGTTTCAGCTCAGACAGAAAATAAGCTATTTTTAATTGAAAATAACTTGAAATTTAAGGCTTTGATAGGTAAATTAAAATGTTTTTGGGGAGGTTATAAGCCATTCTGAACAAATTAATATTAAGACAAAGTTTGACTGCAATTATCCATTGTTATCGATGGAACTTTTAGATGGTTATTTTAATAGGTTTTTAAGAGGAAAGAACCTCTAATAACCACGTTTTTTATATTTTTTTTTATTCATGAGTGGATTTACATAGAAACCTTACTTAGATTAATTAGACTCTGGAGAGTTAAAAGGTTTGTTGTTCTTGGAAAGCTTTTCTTGTTGTCTGCGGCACTTCATTTATCATTGTAATACTAAGTGGAATGATCTTGAAAAGTTACTAGGTGAATGCCCTCCATGATTCTATTTAACCATGCTCATGACTTGAGTGTGGAAGCAAGTCTTTTAATCTCATCATTTACAGCCCAATAAAAGTCTATCTTCATATTGAGATATAAAATTGTGTAAGGAATGTATCAACATTGCTGGGAAAATTAATGGACTGGGTTTTTTTAAGCGTCATCTTCGTCAGAAAACCCACAACAATATTCATTTCCAGTTAAAATTCAAAAGTTTTCTGTAAAAATCCTCGAGGAAAGTGTCATTGAAAAAGGAGAATCTCTTTCAAGTGCATTCAGCCGCCTCTCCTAATACAAAACTTGTTAAAAACGCACGTAAGGATTTCACAGTTTTTACACTAGTACAGTTCAGTTGGTTTCATAAAATTGAATGAAAAATTTAAATTAAAACGTTCAATGCATTTAACTATCATATATTTCCACGTATAGATCGAGAATTTTTTTTTGGGGGGGAAAGTCGAAAAGTAGGGGTGTCTGTCGGCTTATATTATGCGGACTTAGAGATTTTGAAAATATTATTAATGGATATAGTTTCGCGAAAGCCCCTCGAAATCATATTAAAATAATATAGCGGCTGAAAAGTGCTTTATGCCAATACATAAAAAGAAAAGAAAACTTTAAAAAGTAAAAGTAGGAAGGAAATTTATTTTAACGGTGCCGCGAAAATTCCGGTCAATGCAAAAACCGGTCAAAAAACAAAAAACTCATAGCTTTCTTTACACATGTAATAAATTTGTTTTTTACTGACCGATTTTTACATTGAACCGAATTTTCGGCTTCCTATTTTAACAATATGATAAGTTTCTTTATGCATATAAAGAAAGCACGAATCTTGATGTTTTGGTTCGAATCTTAAAGGGATTCAAGCAAGTTTTGTTACTGCTCCCGTTCTCTTTCGGACTCTGACTTTGGTGTTTCATGGGAGCGACTGCGTTAAATTTTAACCCCGTTTATTCGCAGATTTTCAATTTTTGATCAATTTTCTAGAGTAATAAGCGTACCCTCGGCTTATAGGAGGAAATATTTCCTGTAGAACAACATCATGGAGTTTTTGTATCTTTAAATTAGCTTTTTAAGTTTAGCTTACGATACACTTTTAAAGCAAAACACCAAATCCCCTTCTTTTTATAAACACCCTTTAGATAAGAAAACCAAAAAATCCCTTACCTTTATCAATCGGAAAATGTGCCAGCAAATCATAAAGTGATAAGGATTCTTCATACGTCTGCACGATTTCTTCTATGGCTTCAACCACCGCATCTTCAGAACCAGGGGTGGACTTCAGCTCCAACACATACATAACCGTGAAGACGCCTAGCAACACTACCAACTCGGGAATCGAAGCCATCTTTTCTTAGGTTCAGCTGTTTTCAGAGGGATCTGCGAGTTTTTTGAATACTGACGTTGTGAGATTGATAAATATAAGTCGAACTCAGAGTCGTGAGGATTGCTCTTTTATTTACAGTTGCACATCCCTGTGATGTTTAGGTACATTGAGACTGGGAGATTACATTATCGTTTTGTTTTTATGGTTCGAAAGGACATGTTTACAAATAGTGCATATCCTGGAATATGGGACCTCTTGAGAATAAACATAGAGTAAACAGGGTACATTTATTGAAATAATATTAATATTGTGAAGGGGACTGATAAGTTTTACATATATATCCGACGTTGTTCTGTTATTCATTGCAAGTAGGTTCCCAACGTGGTTTAAGAGATATGGTTACAAAACGCTTTCGCTACTTCAAATTAAAAAATAATATTTATATAGCTCAATTCAAATTATTTTACTCTGAGAAAAACTTGGTTACATTATTTTAATACACCAGAAAGTTACCTTTTTATAGACCATAACATATTATATAACCTTTCTATTTTTCTGAACGGTGTTGTATATGAAAGGAACTTTAGGTATTTGAAAAAAGTCTTTTCACAATCTCTTTTTCGTCCCGTTTTCTTTTGATTCATTTTAAGTCTACTTAAATATAGTTTTTTCCCAAGATAATTCTGCATCATTCTATATAAGCAGTTGCCCGAAGAGTCTATAAAAAGGGGTTAAAACATGGATTTTAAAAGGGTAATATTTTAAATTTTGTTGGGGAGGAATCCCATAACCTCCTCCCACATTTTTGTTTGAGACCCACTGTAATCAGGACTGCGTAAAAACAAATACTTTTTTTCTGAATATATCGTTATCGTTCTGAACATATAATTGGCCCCACTATAACACACAAAATTAAGTGGATCTAGTTTTAAATCATACCTATGCGTCAAAATCTGTTTAAATCTTCACATCAAATCCAAATCAAACACTGAATAAGAATGATTTTATAAAAGATTGCTATATATGGTGACCATTAAAAGGGTTTATTCCATTTCTCAAATTTTACAAAATATCCCATGTAAATTTTGTATTTTTTACACTCGAGCTTTTTTGTTTATCTAAAAACACAATTAATGTTTACCCATTCCCTAAATAAAGTACGTTCCCCATTCCCGCAAATGATTCGCACTAATGTGAATCAACATATTTTTTTTTAAATAAAAAAATAAGTTTTTGAAATTGGTATTGGAAAACATGACGCCCATCTTAACATATATGTAAAAATAAATTAAATAAATTCAAACCTGCATTACCTTAAATGTAAGATTTTGAAAAGAAATTTCGACTTATTTATCTTCATATCAAAGAAACATAGATTCCAGATGTGCCATTTGATTGTATCTTTCTCGTCGCTCAATAGATGGCGCCCTTACAAGACTATCTTAGTCCTTTATGGAAAATCCTTTAATAATTTTACACTCAAAAAGTTTCAATCTATAACTAACTATACATTTAGAGAGCAGTTTCTTTTCAAAGTATTTTTTATTAGTGCTGCACTCACATGTAGGAAAAGATAACTCTCACATAAAAAATATTAAGGACAATGAAACCAAAACGACCAAACTCCTTAGCACATCCACACTTTAAAAGTCTAACAATTTTACATAGGATATTATGTCTCGACACCCCTTGCTAAACATATCCCATTTAAAGAATTTTGAATCAGATCGTAAGAATTAAACTTAGTACTTTAAGCGTTCATTCAAAAAAAAAGTATAAAGATACGGGATTTTATTATTTTTACTTTATTCAGTGTACCCACTTGCTTTAAAATGATTGTGTGGATGTTTAAGGACCTTCATGGGCCGGCAGCAGGGTGCACTTGCACCCCCATATGACACAGGGGCGTATATAAGGGGAAGCCGAGGGGGCTCTAGCCGTCCCCGAAATTTGGACTTGGTGCACCAAAGGTCAAATCTTCAAAAAAATTTCAGTCAAATTTTCAAACATTTTCTGGGTGAGGACTTCTATGTACTTGAAACTTTATCATACAAAACTTTCTTATAATATACATCCAAAACATACCTAAAATGTATGTCCGATATTTGGATTAAGTGTACTAAAGCGAGTTGAAAACTTCCTTTTTAGACTTAAATTTCGAAATATTTTCTGGTTGATGACTTTTATTTACAACTTAATAAAATTAGGTTCATCAAAATTAAAATCCTACCTAAAAATGTAAATCCACAGTTAGGACATCTAGGTGAACCAAAACTAGTTGGAAACGTGCTTTTTAGAGTCAAATTTCCAAAAATTTCCCAGAGCCCCCCTTTCGTTGTTGCAACTTATTAAACGCATGTAACTTTTCTTGTACTAAGTTCCTAATGGTGCAAATTCCACATAAAATATATTAAAAAACTAATTGGACCCATTAAGTACGCATAGGAAAGGGTAAGGGAGAATTTTTTGGGGCCCTTCCTGAAGTAATTTTCTATATACACCATTGCCTGGCAGAAAAATAAACACGCATACTTATAAATTATATTTTTCTGGCATATATTTTTATATGTATTTACATTTTACATTTTACACTGATAGATTTTACATTTTTTGCATTTTACACAGATTATTAGCATAATCCGTAGATACAGATGGATGCACTTCCCAAAAAAGAAATCCTGGCTGCGCCCATGAGGACCTGTATTTGTATTTCATTTAAAAATCAATATCCATCATGTAGAAAACTTACTACTTTACACTTTCCAGAGTTAGTATATTTTAAATTTAATAATAATTATTCATTTTTTTCTTCGTATCTTTCATTCTATTTCTACAATTGTTTGATTGCCAATAATCCAAAATTCTAAAGAACAATACTATTAGAGGGTTTCAATATTTTACTTTATTCGGTGTACACTCTTGCTTTAAAATGATTGTGTGAATGTTTAAGGACCTGCATTTGTATTTAATTTAAAATTCAATTTTCATGAAGAAAAGTTACTACTTTACACTTTGCAGAGTTAGTATTTAAGTTGAAAAAATAAGTATTCGTTTTTTCTTTGAATATATCATTCTCTTTCTACAGGTATTTGATTACCAATAATCCAAAATTCTAAAGAACAATACTATTAGGGGATTTCAATATTTTACTTTATTCAGTGTACACTGTACACACTTGCTTTAAAATGATTGTGTGAATGTTTAAGGACCTGCATTTGTATTTAATTTAAAATTCAATTTTCATGTAGAAAAGTTACTACTTTACACTTTGCAGAGTTAGTATTTAAGTTGAAAAAATAAGTATCCGTTTTTTCTTTGAATATCTCATTCTCTTTCTACAGGTGTTTGATTGCCAATAATCCAAAATTCTAAAGAACAATACTATTAGGGGATTTCAATATTTTACTTTATTCAGTGTACACTGTACACACTTGCTTTAAAATGATTGTGTGAATGTTTAAGGACCTGCATTTGTATTTAATTTAAAATTCAATTTTCATGTAGAAAAGTTACTACTTTACACTTTGCAGAGTAATAAGTATTCGAGAAAAAATAAGTATTCGTTTTTTCTTTGAATATCTCATTCTCTTTCTACAGGTTAATAATCCATAGGTCAAAATGTTTCCCAAAACACTAAAGATCAAACTTCTTTCTAAGTGTAAAAATCTGTAAGCTGACAGAACCGTCGGTTCGTCGTTAATTAATGACTCAAGAATATCCTTCAGTCTATTCTCCGTCGGGAACGCTGGATTAAAAATCATTTCTTCCCTGATATCACTCAAGCAAGAAAGGAACAGTTTGTATTCTTTGGAGGTGGCTGAGGAAACTTCTATGGTCCCCAACAACAAAACCCCGTAGAAAACAACGAAAAGAATGGGTTCGAGATTTTGATTGACCTTTGATACTAAACTTAATGTTGCCATTTCTGCTAAACAAAGAAACAAGTTTGAAATCTGAATCGATAGAAGAAAGAAAAGAGGACCAGTAAAGCATCCTTGGAACTGTTCAACAACTCGCCTCACTTTCCTGTATCTGTTAATAACGACATAGGTTTCTTCAACTGTAAGTGGTGTACTACCAATATTCTGTAGAGTTTTCGTAACGCAAGATATTTTTTCATAACAGCTATGGCACATGTCACAGTACATACTACTAGCCAAGATAGGGAATGTGAGATGCAGTAGAGTTGACAAATACACATTTGCAACGAAGACGCTCACTCCTAAAGCTCCGAATTCGGTACTGGATGTCCCTAGCATGTAAAATTGACAAGCTATAAATATTTTGCAACCATCTGATAGGAAAATGAGCATCAGTGTCTTTAGAGAAGGCAAAAAGCAGGCGAAAACTGTTGAGAATGCAAAAATATCACTTACTCTAGAATAACTTCTCTTGATATTATTGCATTCTATTGTTTTTTCTGTCATACTCTGTCGCAAACTTTTAAATTTCTTTCTGCTCCTATAAAGAGTCGTCCAAAGCAAAACTTGGAACGTGTAGTTTATCAGCTTTGGTACAACATATTTAGCGATTCTGTAGCTTATTGATTTCAAAATGTAAAAGCAGTTCCAAACGTATGAGAAGAAGAAAAACGTTGGAAACATCCATCCAAGCAGTTTTGATGCCAGTTTTTTCATCACATTTCCATTGGACATAGGTAAGTCATATATGCCTAAAAGGTAAAGAACAATCCACTGTAGAGGAACTCTTTTTAGATGAGAAATCAGACACATTTTCGCAAATTTAACTTATTAGGATTTAAAATCGTCCCATATATTTAATAGCTTTTAGTAAAAGAGATAAATAACTTTAAAACAGCCTAGTCCGACAAGTAAGAAGAGTGGGTTAAGTAATTGTTGTGTTGGTAGAGATATAAAATTGGTAATCCATCAGAAAGTAGACCCTCATAATGTGTTTACTTTTCTATACGTAACTACATTATTTGATATTGGTTTTCCATCTGGATATTATTTGCAATCGAAGTTAGACTTGGATCAAATTTAAACATCGTTATTGTTGTAGTTCTTGCCTAAACAAACTTACGTAAATTCAATACTTGTGTTTGCTTCAGGTTTTCTCCTTGATGCACGTTTTTATTTGGTTTTTATTGAATCATAAAACTTGAAAATCACATTAAACTAAAGGAAAACAATACAAACCTATTTCTTAAAAATATATTATACCATATCGAATTAATTTCATTCGCTTTTAAGTATCAAGAATAAAATTCAGGAAAAAATGTACTGAGATCAAAAGTTTTTACAAAACTTCATACCTTTCAACCCACGAAACTGAAAAAACTCACTTAGCCTTTAAATCCAAACTTGAAAATAACCCAATTAATTTTTGAAAAAAAACTTGACACCCCCTTAGTTATTTTTAAGTTTTAATGATATAGATGAACTCCTAAAAAAACATATAACTGAAAAACCGACCAAATTTTTGAACATATCATGGTATTTTGAAAAAAAGTCTACTAAACTTCAAAAAACACTTCAAAAAATTCACTTAAATGGAAAAAGCACTTTAAAAAAACACTGAAGTTTGAGGGAAAAACGCAGCAGTTGAACAAACAGTTTTCACGAGGCTTTTTTCTTGGTTTTATTAACCCACACATGGGTTAATTTAGAATTTTGGGTTAAAAAGCTATTGGTGAAAACTGCCAAAATTTAATTATAGAATGATTCGTTATGTTTAGTTAGGGTACAATGGGCAATTTCAGTACTTATTTTAATTTTTTTTATTCGATAAAGATACCCAAGAGAGGAATATACGCGCAAAATTTTTTAATTGCGATAATTATTTATTTTCTAGTTTAATTTCAAAGTTTGACTTTGTAAAAAAGGAAGCGAAAAGTTACATACTTTAATCTTTAACATTTATTTTAAACAATGGTTCGATTAATGAAATTCATTTCTTTCGGGCTTGTAGGCCGTGGTCTATAAATAAAAGGTCCAGACGTTTTGTCGGAAGCTGTGTCCGACATCATCAGTGGAAATAAAACAGCGTCAGTTCACCGATTCAATACCTTTTATACGTCTGGACCTTTTATTTATAGACCACGGCCTACAAGCCCGAAAGAAATGAATTTCATTAATCAAACCGGCTGTGAAAGTCTTCATGCTTACAATGGTTCGATTGTTTAAACAATTCATATTCAATCCTGAACAACGGTGAAGATATTTTCTATTTTTATTTAAAATGTTGAATTAGCTAAATTTTTGTAAAAATGTTCATGTTTCTTTTTAATTTTTAGATCTATTTCTTTAACTGGATAAATGCATTTATTCCTGTTTACGAAAAAGGCTGGTAGTGTCCATTATACAAATGTAGTTATGTAATTATCTTAAACTACAACAAATTAAATTTTCTTTTATTGTTAGTTACTCAATCTCTGAAACTCAAATTAAATGCAGCAATATTTTGCTGTCAAACAAAAAGTGAAATATTCTAGTCTCTAGGGTAAAATTGGCATTGATCATAACACAAGGATTTTATCTTTGTTCTCCTTTATGTGGAATAGAAAAATTAATCCATGCCTCTAAAACGCAATCAAGGACATGCTTAAATTTTCATTTTTTCTCTAACTTCTCTCGCTAGGTATATACACTTTAAGTAATCAAATCGAAAATTTTTAAGTTTAAAATTTAAAACTGAATAGATTTCTGAAAACTGCGAAAATGCTGCAAGTCAGACAGAATCTATCAATATTAGATAAAAAAAACTACGAACCAGGAACTCTATGGGAAGACATGGATAGAGTTCCTGGTTCGTAGTTTTTTTATCTAATATGTACGCATTACATTCTCTACCAACAGAAAAGTTTGTTTCATAGTATTGAACAAAAAGAGTTGTTTCAAAATTGAATTAAATAATTTTATTTAAAAAATTACCATTAAAAACTAATTATTGGGATTCAGATTTATTTCTGAATTGGTCTTCTACTTATTCAAATTTTTATAATGAAGCAACAACCATTATGTTGAAAAATATTTTGAGTTAAAAAGAAACACTTGGGTTATACTTCTGCTACCTTAAAAGGGTAAGTTGCAATTAGTTTCCTGATTGATTTACTATAATTTTATTGGGTACATTCTATAATCCCTACTTTTGAACTATGATAATTACTATTTTGTTAAAATGTTACTATGGAAAAATAATTTGTTCTCCATAAACTCCGAATATCTTGAGTATAAAAACAAGCCCCTAGGTTTAATACATGTAAGTTGTGAATAAAACTTTAATCCATTATCTAGTTTAGTTTTTTCCCTTTGTAACTCATAATTGCACAATAGATTGTCTGTTCATTTAGAATTGGAGCCTGAAACAGGATCAAAAACACTCAATAACGCCTAATAACGTTCATCACGCAACTTCAGTGACCGATTCTTTTACAGTATTTTAACTACTTCTGTTTAAGCTGCCTTATCATTGCACAAGAAAACTTTTTCGATGATAATTACTGAAAAAAAAAAGTAAAAGGGTCACGTGATTTTTACAGACTTTGCACGGCCGATAGTTGGGGTCTTGCTTCTACATACAAGCAAATGTCTCTTCCTCTTTCGATAAACTACCCCTCAACTTCAACCTGTCTCCCCTCCGAAATACTAGTTCCAGCGTTGTCAAAATCACGTGACCCTTTTACTATCGTTGGTTCAGCAGTACAATAGGTATTGTTTATAAAACATTTCGTCTCAGGCGCCTATTCTAAATGAACAGACTATTATAATAAAGGCAAGCTAATAAAACTACCCTATATGAAACGGAATTGATGGGGTGAAAATCATATGATCTTAAAAGAAGACAGACTTGGTTTTCGAATATTGTTCTAACTATTATAAATATATTATGTGGAAAGACGAACTACCGAGCGTTCAAATACAGCATTTGCTAGTCGCAAAAAACCTAAGATTAATTCATAAGAATTCTGAATACAAGCAACTGACTAAAATTCTACTCTACATTTTGCTACCATGGAGGAAAATGTTCTCACTAAGAAATGGAAAGTGGTGGAAAATTATAATTTTGGCATCATATCATGTGTACTGCATCTGCTTTTGCTACATGATAATTACCATGGATTTCTTAAATAACCTCTGTTTGGGTTTATCTGCTATTCTCATTAACATTTTCCCGGTGGTTTTGTGGCACATGATGAGGTTGAAAGAACCTCTCATTACTAAACTTATCAACTCATTTGAGGAAATAGAAAACGAATTTCCAATCGAAATTTTTAAATTCCTTATCCCTCATCGTATTTTAAACTTTACAATCTTATCCATGCCTTTTATCCAAGGGGCTGTATGCCTGATTCTTTTTGATCCAGGTCTTATTTATATGAAACCGGCAGTGTATGTGATGGCTTTTGGTTTCGAGCTTGATAGCACTATGTCATCCCGTATAACGTTCTCGTTACTATTTGCGATTAATTACTTTGTAATCTTCACTGTACCTAACCTGTTAGTTCTATTATTCTGTATATGCTGCTCTTGTTTATCGAAATTTCTACAGGCTGTGAATTCAAACCTCCAGCAAAACTCAGTGAAGGAGTTTTTTTCATCTTATAAAACATATAGGAAGATCCATAATATCTTAAATAGGTTCAACGAATTGTTTTCTTACATGGTTTTCGTTATAATAGTGTTTCATTTTGTCTTTACTTTCAACGCTCTCTGCATGACTTTTAGAGTCAAGACAAAGAATGCATATGTGATTGATCTAATCGTGTCAACCATTCTTTTCAGCACTTTGCCAGTAGCTTCGCTTATAGTGTCGGCTGCCCTGGTTAATGAAAAAAACGTAGCGATCAAAAGAACATTGAAAGCTCGATTGGGAACGGAAATATTGAGAGATCATTCTTCACAAATTTCCGTAATTTTAAAATACGCCGTGGAAGACATGGAATTTGTTTTTTCGGCCTGTGACTTTGTTCACTTAGAAAAAGTATTTATTTTAAATTTGTTTGGAGCCATATTTAATTTTGGCATGTTGTTTGCACAATTTCAATGACTCTTTCAATTATAAAGCAGAACTGGTATTATTAGGTTATTTTAAAACCAGAAACAATTTTTACAACAGCGTCTTTAACACAGATATTTGATGAGTTGTGAGATAGAAAAACAACACGCCATTCTCTAATTTTGAATTGGCATTATTTGTACCATAGTTACATTCTATAAAAGATATCTGTAAAATATATTACAAGCTATATTAACCGTTTATTAAATATTTCTATCATAACTCTATTTATTGGCATACATAAATAGTTATAAAAAATCTTCAAATAACAACATATTCATCACCAAGGGGACTATATCCCGTTCTGGTGACAATCTGATATTAGATAGCTTACCCTTTTTGTTCGTTCTTTTGTAAATTAGTACAATTCCTATTTACAATAAAATAATTGAGAATAAGAAGAAATGGAAAAGACTTATAAAGTGAGAAATTTTGTAAGAGTTTTTATTTAAAATTGTGTGAACAAAGTAATACGTGAACAAAGTAAAAAATCTTCAAATAACAACATATTCATCACCAAGGGGACTATATCCCGTTCTGGTGACAATCTGATATTAAATAGCTTACCCTTTTTGTTCGTTCTTTTGTAAATTAGTATAATTCCTATTTACAATAAAATAATTGAGAATAAGTAGAATTGGAAAAGACTATTTAAAATTGTGAACAAAGTAATACCACAACAAAGTAACCGTCCCATGACACAAAGAGCAAATATTTTGTATTTTTTCTGTGTGCATCTTTAATACAATAAATACTAAAATACATAAAGAATGCAATCCATCTAAAGAAAATCCATAATTAATGACAAATACGATTGCAAGCGTGTTTATGAAATACACTCATTGTTCAAAGCATATTCGTGTTATACTTATTGCTTATGTCATTTCTTCTTAAGATGTAAGCAAATAAAAATGTTAAATATTTAATCCTAAAAGGGGTTGACATTTGTATGGCATAAATTGATTATATGTTTTCTTTCATGAACTCTGGTTTGGGTACCGTATTTATTTCTTTAACATAACACAGGTTTACGTATACATTATGTTAAAGAAATTAAGTTTGTAGTGCGATTACATTATGTGATATCACTATTTATTTATTTATCCAAGTGAACTTTCATTAATTCCATTTTATACTCTCAGTCAAGCAAGTGCACTGTGAGACTATTAAACTACACTACAAAAAAAATTAATTTGACTCTCCGGTCCAAAAAATGATCTTTGTAAAATTTTTCCTAAATATTATTTTTCCAAATAATTTCATTAAGGCTCAAAATAGTTTTAAAAAGATAACATCGTATATTGTGAAGTTAATATCCCCTTTCCTACTTCTTTTATGTTGTGTTTGGAACTTATATGGAGTAGCACAAACATCACAAAGCAGTATTATTATTTTCGTCGTTCCAAGAGTCATACTTCTAGCATGTGACATAGCAATGTGGTTTTGTTTGTTCATCAACTACAAAAGCATACGCCGTCAAGTTAACCTCCTATCTCAGCTTCTGAAAACTAACGAACGATCAAGTTTATGTACAGTGTTCATCGGACTCTATTCCTTAACTCTACCAATTGTAAAACCGACTTTGCTAGTTTATCACACAAAATGGTGTAAAGTAGCATTTCCATGTAGATTTTTTAAGCAAGGAATTTCCGCAAGAAGCTTGGTTGGAGTCGATAAATTAATCTTCGTCTTGAACGTTTTTGTGTCTACTTTTCTTCTAACAACTGTGCCATCTTTTATAGTTTGTGTGTACTGCGATACATGTGTCTTGTGTAAAAAATCATTTTCGAGTGTAAGGAAAGATCTAAGATGGGTATTGGTTAATCGCAAGTTTCATTTAATGGATCCTATAATAAGACGTTACAGACTTATTTTAAAGACTACTAAACTATTAGATGGTAGTTTCTCGTCTGTTTCATTTTTCTTAATCATTGCTGTTGTGTTGAATTTATTTTTGTCGTTAGGTGGTTTGATAAAGTATGCTTCTTTATCTGTATCTTTTAAGAAAATTGATTCAATAATCCACGTAGCTAACTTTCTACTGATGCTTTTCATGATTGTTGAATGCTCAGATGGCGTATCGCATGAGCTAGAAAATATTTTTCAGTGTCTCAGGAAAGTCAATGAAAGTTTGGCCTTCACCCAAACTTACAAAAGGGTACAGAAAATAATACATCAGCTGATACAAAGAAATAATGTGCGTTTATCTAATGTTGGTAGTTTATCATTAAAGAGGAACACCCTCATGAGTATTTTTGGTGGAATACTAACATATGGCTTGCTATTAATAGAATATGTATAATATTGAAAAAGAAACCAGTTTTTCTTGTAAATTTTCATATCTTAATCTATTACAATGGTAATAGGTGCCAGAAGGAAACGTTTTCCTTCAAATTAATATATCTACTATTTCTTATAAATTTAAAGATAAAAATTCTCTTTACTCTGAAGCTATCCAATATACGTAGGATTCAAGTGGTAAAAAAACTTTAAAACTTAACATTGTAGAAGAATGATTTTTAATGACATCGTAAAATTAAAATATATATCAAACAATATGTTGTTTAATTTTCTAACCAAAATAAATTAGTTTTTATGATTTCTCATGGGCTCTCATACGAGTATATGCTTCAATTTCGCTTTTATTTGTCTACAGTTCAGTAACCAGCAGATAAATTGCAGGAAAAGCTGCAATTTCATAACATATTTTCCTAGTTTTGTAAAATGATATTTTTGTCTAAAACGTTTTCAACCTCTAAAAGTTTTTCAAAACTTAAACTCTAAGTTTCACACAAATATTCGACACTTTTTTATTTTCCTTAAAAAAAAATATTTACTTTAGTTCTTTAGGCTCAGTATCAAAGCTCCTAAACCTTTGAACAGATAATGCTGAAATTTTTTTCCTGTATCAAAAAAACTAAATTTATCTGTGAGGTAGTCAGAGACCGTGGATTATTTTTGTTTGAAATTAACTTTTAAAAACAAATTTAAAAGTTTCTTCAGATAGAAAAATATGTAATTTTGAAAAAGAAACAGCGAAAAACGCATGCAAGCACTTTTAATTAGCAAAATAAAGGCACATTAACGGCCGCATTCACCGGTAACCTGACCGGCGGTCAGGTCAGGAAACCATGGTTACATCCTCTGATTGGTGGAAGGAAAATATTGAATTATTTTTCCACCAATCAGAGGCTGTAACCATGGTTTCCTGACCTGACCGCCGGTCAGGTTACCGGTGAATATGGCCGTACGTTATTGAAATTGACACCGATTTCCCTTCCTCTAAAATGTAGTGAAAGTAATAAGATTTTTCGTACTCTAGTGTTTTAAATAAGGGTCAAAAAGTGGGGAATAATTCAGTACTATTGCAATGCTAAGAAAATGATTTCCATAAATGAACAACCAGTGTACGGTTTTGACCATCCCGGTAAAAACCGGCTACTTACGACATAGAAGGTGAAACTCTATAAAGAATTGCTAGGTGAATGAACAGCTTTTATGATGTTAACCCAATGTTAACCTATTAAAACGTGATGTGCATAAACAGATGATAAACCACCCGTTTAACAGCAACAGAGTTCAATGCCGCTTTCATAGAGCAGACGTCGAGATTGGAAATTGAACTAGTGATTTTAAAACTTATTCTTATTTATTAAAATAACTGTCAAATAAGGTTAAAAGACTTTATAAAGTGCTGTGACTTAGAAAGTAAACGAATTTTAAAAATTAAAGATTTCTGTTGATGAACGGCAGTATGCACTACTAACTTAACCTAAGGTTAACCTGGAATTTAACTTCTGATTGGTAGTTAAAAAAGAAACAAATTAGCCAATCAGAGTTGTCGAAAAAGCTTGATTCCAAGTTAACCTTAGGTTAAATTAGTGGTGAATACAGCCGTAATACTACATTCACACATGAAAAGTTAATCTAGTTTAAGTGCTAATCTAGCTTAAATATAGCATTGTAATACTACATTCACACATAAAAAGTTAATGTAGTTTAAGTGCGTATCTAGCTTAAATATTGCATTGCGACAATGCTATATTTAAGCTAGATTAGCTAGTGTGCATCGCAAACTTATCAGGTATTGAAATAATGTCTATAAAAAACTGTCCTATTTTTATTTTTCTTTCTACAAGACATTTTTAAAAAATCCCTTTTTAAAAGATGTTTAGGAAATTATATCTTAGTAATTTATTTATGCTGGAGTTATTTACGACCCTTTAAAGCAGTGGTTCCCAACTCAAATATGTCTGCGGACCACTTCACTTAAATTTGAACCTCCGCGGACCATCCTTCAAAATTTTGTGTAAAAAAATACAGTACATTCATTCCTCATGGAGGGTCTAAAATTTTGACTTTTTTCCTGAAGTAAGGGAAACCGAGTCAAAAGAAAAATTAACATTACATTAATTTTATATCTAATTATTTAAAAATATACCTTTTATAAAAGACCATTTAACCATTTTTATCAAGCATTTTTATCTATTCACACTGGAAGGGTTCACACCTACACAAAAGTTACAGGTTTAAAAAACAACAGTATAAAATAGTTATTTTTCTTCTTTTTCATAGCCAACAAATAAAGTAATATATTATTAGTATATTTAAATTTGAAAGAAAGTACTTAGTTTTAAATTAAACTGCAGGACGAATGAGATAACCAGGAATTCTGTTGATCACAAAAAAGCAAACTGGACATACACTGATTGTGAGTTGTGCCAGAAGGATTTCTATAGGCGAGAGGCTGATGTTCTCCCGAAAGAAACCGCATCAAAAGTCAATAATTACTTCAAAGGAGCGATTAAAATAGAGAATAATTGGTGTCTAAAAACTTTCGCATTATCGGCAATAAATGTTTCTCATATCTTCGAACAAACCTATTTCATGTGTATCTCAGAAATTTCCTCTTTTCTTTTCATACCACGATTTCTCGAAGACCCTCTGTCTGACCATAGCATCCCAGATTGAAGTATCTCTTCAACACTTCCACTCTTCGCTTCGTATCAAACCAAGTATAAGTCCGATCATTCGATTCTTTAGGGGACATTCATAAATTACGTGAGGTCAAAAAGGGGGGAGGGGTTTTGAAAAATCTCACCAAGGGGGGAGGGGTTTTGAAAAATCTCACCAAGGGGGGAGGGGGGGTCGATTAAAATCTCACGTCAACTTTTTAAGTTAGAAATTATACGATTTTCTTTTTTTAAGTATGAGAAAGAGATATTTAAGAAGGAAGGAGAATAATTATTTGTAAAGGTTGTTGGTAAATCTCACGTGGGGGGAGGGGGGTCCCAGAAAAATCTCACCAAGGGGGTGCAGATTTTGGAAAAAACACTTCACGTAATTTATGGATGTCCCCTTACTAGCTCCACCCCGACGCCTCTCAGTTTTAATTAATCTGATGCAATACTTTTCCATATCATCACATTTTGTTTCTACTCTGTCTGTAATAAACTACTGTTGACTAAAACTGTGAAAAATAATAGAAATGAACAAATGATTCATAAGAGAGAAAAAGAACATAACATTTTTTTATTTAAAAGACGTATGATTTTTACTTATGTTTTTGTATCTGTAGTGTTTTCACTATTTCCTGGAATGTGTGATTAGAAAAACTGTTTTTTAAAATTTTCCACACATTTTTTGGATAAGTTATTTAAAAATCTTCTCACGGACCATCTCTGAAGGCCTCACGGACCACCAGTGGTCCGCGAACCACCTGTTGGGAACCACTGCTTTAAAGGATTACAAGAAAAAGTTATACTCTTACAATATTTTCATACGAAAATAATTGTAATGAAATATAATTTTTATATCTCTGTTCCTAATAATTTATTTACAAGTGCATAAAGAATTCACATTTTTTTAATTCGCAAAAATTTCCTATTAGTGTAGTAGGAAGATGATTTTACACTTCATAGAGTTTTCAAATTTGAAATTATTTGATTTAAAATGAGGAAAAATGTTTTTTAAAGGCAAATGGTACGACGCTCTTAAAACTTTTACATACTTTGGGGGAACACTTAACTTTCTATGAAACATTTTTTTGTCAAATCGAACTTTTGGTAAAAATGAAATAAAATTTCAATTATCGTCCACTTCTTTTCTAATTCACATTTCATCCGTTTTTTAAACCTGTGAGTGCTTTTATCCAAACATCTAAAATGAAATCAGACTAAACAGGATTATAACCCTTTCGGACGGGCGCTTCAGTCACTGAACTGCTCTCACGGGACGGAGCGCGAGTAGAAAGAACTTCCCCAGGGGACGGGCACTTAACGCGTCTAGGTCGAACTTCAGAAAAAAAATCGTAGAAAATAAAATTGTTATCCAAAGTATATAACTTTTGGTATATGATCAGAAGAACACCTTTGAAGTCCATGCTAAACACATTTAAAACATTTACCCGCTATTTTCTTTGAAAAATTTTACAAATCACGTAACTCGTAAATACTCAGCCTTTCCACCTCCTAAAACTATAGTTTTAAACTATAGTTATAACTATAGTTATAAACTATAGTTAAACTATAGTTATAATTTTACTGGGAAAAATATCTCAACATGAAAAGATTTTATCTCAAGGAACTTATTTATGAAGATATATTAAACGTATCTGGAACAAAACCCACTTTCATTCTTTTATACTGTAAACACGCAACTCGCGCAGCTAATATAATCCCTTGAAAATCGTTGAAACATAGTTTATTCTAAGAACATCACTAACAATTTATCTCTTTTAATCTACATTTCAACTTGGAATTCAAACATATGGATTATTTCGGTTTAAGCAATAAATAGTTATATCCGAGGGCAATCGAAATCTTAAGCAATACCATAGAGGTATAAGAATAATAGAGACGGCATGGACGGCAACCCTGTGTTCCAAAGATCAATGCTACGCAAAAAGAATTCTTTAACATTGGAGCTCCCATAGACGCGTCGATTTCGAAGGTGAAAAATCGTAATAACTCATAGAAAAATGATCGGAAAAAGAAAAAAACACCTGTTTATGATGTAGAAGGAAAAGACTAATTATTCTGAGCTTAAAAATTTATAATATCTACGAAACATTTTTATGAATGGGATTTTAAAAAACTTCGCGCCGAGTTCGTTCGACTTTCACGAGCTATATTCGATTAAATTTGACAGAATTTCAGTTAAATTACTTCTAGTATTATAAAATGAAGATTTGTGATTAGATTGGATGTGTTTTTGAGTCATTCCAATCAATATTTCTGGTTGAAAATTGTTTTTTACGAAGTTAAGTCATGAAATGAGCTTTGGCGGCTGTTGGCGATCGAGCTTGGCGCTTGTTTTGTATTGGTGCGGGTTTAATTTTAGCGCGTTATTATTTTTTATTTTACCTCTTTCTCAAGAATTCAAGAAGATAATTTCCAATAATTATTAAGGAATAATATAAATGCATATTCCAATTATTGAGATGCAGTTTCTAAATAATTGTGATTTTTTAAAGTTTCTGTGGATTTTTTTTGCCATATTGTAAAGACTATTTTTAGATTGCTGCTACATTAATGCTAAATGTATCAAAATAAGTTACCAATATTTACATTTATGTAATTTTTGTAACAATATTGTTAATAATATTATTATGGATATTTGTACAAGATTTGGGTACTTCTTTTAGAATTTTAATACCTCAATAAAATAATGTAATAATAATTAATGTCTCCATCTCTGGGGCTGTTTAAAAAAATTCTCGCTTTGATATCCTTGAAATTTCATATCACAAAACCTAATCAGTAGAATGTAATCTTATTAATTTAATTTACTAGTTCAAAAGCCATCAAATGTTTAATTCGAAAATATTTTTTCAGTTGCGAGTTTGCCATTAAAAAAACTGTAATCAGCAGATTGGTTGGTTGGGGTTTTATGGCATAAGACCCCCCTATTTTCAGAAAAATATTATTTTGAAGCCACATACTCTTATGAATGAAGATTACCGTCACTCTTTTTCCTATTAGTTTTTGGGTATTTATATTTTGAGGTTTCAAGCTTTTCGATGCCTTTTCGGTTTTTGCAACATTGTTTGATAAGATCGCGAAGTGATAAGTAGAGGGGGTTAACGAGCTTTAATGAGAAAGGGGAAGAGTCTCCAAGTTAAATAAGGTAAAAAGTAGACCATCAAATTTCAAAGTGATAATTCACTTCACAAATCCATAAACTTCTTCCCTGTATGTTTTCGGATGTAATTCGCTATTCAAATTACACAATTTATGCACTTCTATATAAAAGCAAAATTAATTAACTATTTTTTAAATCTTTCTAACCACTTAAAGTAACAGTTTACTTTAATTTTTGTATTCATCAATTTAAAATTGCTTTCCTTTAAATATTGCGTGTGCTTTATCGTTGTGAATTAGAATAGGATATAGAGTAGTGTTAATTTCATTCGTGTTTCAGATAACAGATACTGGAATTAAAATTACTTAAATAAAATGTAACCTTTAAAAACAGAAGCTATCACTAATTTATATTTTAACTGTAAAAAATACGATAGCATTGATACAAAAATACGAAACTTATAAAGCAACAAAAAATATATATATTCTGAGCGCCATGCCAAACAGCGCGATAACCTCGCCAAATAGCGTGAAATCTCGTAAATCATAGCTTTGACATGCTAGGCAGTCATGGGATCGCTCGCTTCCGTTGAAATCGGACCCGATTCCTCCTCTATTCTTCTTTCCTAACTCTATGCTCTTATCTCACTGAAAAACCGCAACGAGAGGAAATAAATAAAAAGGAAAGACGTGCGAAGAACGAAGAGGCAGCCGAAGAAAAAAAGGACAGCCGCCTAGGCCAATTAAAACGCTCCAAAGCAGTCGATAGCTTTTATCCCTGCCGCCCGAAATTCTTATGGATATTCCGTTGGAACGGGCCGGCTTCGTTAACACCCTGAGTTCCACGGATTCTGAGCTTTCATTACTGCCGCCCGAAATTCCTATGGATTTGCTGTCGGAACGGGCCGGGTCGGCCTGGAACTGTTAGCGATTGCTAATAGTTCCACGGAGTCTTAACGGTTCTGAGGGAAATAAGTTCCAATGATAGAACTCTTTACGGAAACTAATACGTTCCCGTGGAGCTGTTTCGAGTGGATTAGTTATGCTGGGAGGAATTCGCGTAACTGGAATGGAACTGGAACTTGATTAGAACTCTTTTGGAACTTATAACTGGTAAGAACTTTGGAGCTATTTTGGAACTTATAACTAGGTTTAGAACTTGGGAACTCTTTGGAACTGGTAAGATAATAATACTAATAAACCTGGAACTGGAACGTATAAGCGTTTGTTTCTGTTTAGGCTTCGTTGGGAAGGGTATAACTGTCTGTCTGTGAGAATGAGAATTAAATCTGGAAATTCATTTTAAGTTTCCTGTAGCTTGACCACTGGTCAAGATGCTAAAATTCACTAAAAAATAAATGTTGGAGTTGCCAATTTATCTTTTGTAATCCTTATTGTTATAACGTTTGTCTTTGGTTCCGACTGACCATTGGTCAGTCCGATCCACATTTTGCAACTTCTGTGCTTTGGCACTGAAGTAGGTCATGTGGGGGCTCAAACCAAACGCCTTAAGGTGGGTAACATTTTGGTGTTGACCACTGGTCAATATCTCTTGACCAGTGGTCATTCCACTTTTTCTCACTATATGTAACTTTTCTGACTTTCTCTTTTTGTCTCTTGATTGTTTTGGGGGTCCTGGCCTTTGGTCAACCTCATTTGACCACTGTCCAAGATGACTAAAATTCATTATAAATAAATTTAGGAGTTGCTAATTGATATTTTGTAATCCCTATTGTTATAACATGTGTCTTTGGTTATGGTTGACCATTGGTCAGTCCGGTCAACTTTTTTCAACTTCTTTGCTTTGGCACTGAAGTAGGTCATGTGGGGTATCAAACCAAACGCCTTGAGACGGGTAACATATTGGTGTTGACCACTGGTCAATATCTCTTGACCAGTGGTCAATCCATTTTTTCTCGCTATATCGCCTCTCCCGTGCAAGACTCACACAATTGCAAAAGTTGAAATATTTACTCTACGGGAGCTTGGCGCGGAAGGACTTCTAGATAGGTTGCCAAGTCGATAAAGTCGAAGCTAGAGTTTAATCTTTGATGATTATTTCAATTGGCGCTAAGATAAATCGCCAAACAAGGCTTTTTATGTTTTAACGCGTGAATCATGGCTCATTCTTAAGTTAAGCACCTTCAGCCACAGTCAGTACTTTGGAGGGTGATTACCAAGTATTGGCACGTTCTTTTCCCTTTTCTCGATCTCATATTTGCCTACGTTTCTGGAAAGACCTATACTTGTCATTGAAATTATTCTGCCCGTAATAATGAATGTGTATAATAAAATGCACAATTTAATTTTTAAATACTTGGATTTTATCAGAAATATTTAATTTTTCTTGAGATTCTTAAACAAAATAGGAAAAGTGTTATATTTCTTTCTTTTCAATTATTAAACCTCATTTAAAGCTAAAACTATTTCCAACTTAAAAATAATCTATAAATTTTAAATAAGTTGGTTGACTTTCTGTATTTTGTAAAATATGTAACTTTATTACTATTTTTAAGAAATTAGAAACATTTCTCTTAGTACGTGAGATCTTTAAACCAGGGGCGTAGCGAAGGGGGGGGTCCCCGGGTCCGGACCCCCCCCATGGGCCCGACCTAAAATTTTTGAACCCTTTTTTAGGCTTTAAATATTCCAGTGCCTACTCAAAAGAGGGCGTCTATATGTCCCTTATAAGTATCTAAAAGCCACCTTTTTTGCTTGTTAAAATCTAAAATTTTCCGAGGGATCCCCCGGTTTACCTATAAAAAACGTATTAGTTGAGGGACGATATAAGGGGAGGGGGCGATAAAGGGTACTAAACGAGTAAACCAAACCCTGTTTTTAGGGTCAAATTTCCAAACAAATTTTGGGGGAGTACCCCCAGACCCCCCTTGGGACTTGGAACTTTATTAAACAACTTTTTTAATGATGAGTTCGTCAAAATACAAAACTCCTAGCAAATAATAAATTCCTGAAAATATAATGATCGAAAGTCGGATTAGGTGACACCAAAACGAGTTGAAAACCTGCTTTTTAGACTTGAATTTCCAAAAATTTTCTGGGGGAGGTCCCCCAAACCCCCCTTAAGGTAATTCGAACACGATTATTTTCCACCTTTTTAATATTATATTCGTTGAGGAGATTCAATTTGATTTTCAAAATTTTTAGCCCCCCCCCCCAAAAAAACGAATCCTGGATCAACTACTGCCTCAGAAACGTCATATTTTTTACTTTTTTCCTAAAAAATTATCTGGCTTACAAGGAGCGGTGCTCCTCGGTTATTACCTCATGAATGAAGTAAAAAAACTCCTTTTTAAAATCAAATTTCCAAAAATTTTCTGGGGGTGGACCCCCGAACCCCCCTCTTTAATATGGAGCTACAGAAAACTATGTTTCTCGACGGTCTCTGTACTTAATAAAAAAATTATGTGGATCAGAACTTTCAATCGAAGTAATATACTTAATCTTAATTATTACACTAATTATTTTATTAATAAATTATTAACTATATTAATTAACACAGAGCAGAAATTAAAAGTAATGTGAAAATTATAACTTTATTTCACTAATTGTGGACTGGACACTTTTTGATATCTATTGGTAAATTTTTCGCACTGGACCCCCCCCTTAGGAAAATCCTGGCTACGCCACTGCTTTAAACAACTGATCAAGTAAATAGCTATTGACGGAGCAACAACGTAATGTTACATTTGAAGAGTATACGCTATAAACAGTCAACAGTGATTATTTAAATCGGGTCCAAAATAAGTCTCTGAAAATGGCTCTGCAGGATTTTAAAAACTTAGTCTAACATTCGTCTTCAGTTAAGCACCTTTGGCGCGGGCAGTTCTCGGGAGGGTGGTGACCACCACCTTCCGAGGTTTTTTGTTTAAATCCATATATTTTGGGCAGACTTTGGTGAACCCAGTGATTTTATGGAACTTAGATCGTTGTCTTGTGTCCTAGATACAGAGGTCCCTCAGTCAAAAGTAATCACGTAATTTTAGCTACTGCAATCAAAATTAAAGATGAAAAATGCAGTCTTAATTAAAAGCAGAGCCATTTCAATCTGTATTAAAAGTAATCATGACTACTTCTGGCTAAATTAAAAGTAATTATTTTCGATCCAGTTAGTAGTTGATAACGAGCAAATCTTATTTTGATGGATTGTGTGACCCATGCCTCCTAACATTCTCAGCATTACCACCATCGGTTTGTTCTTTCTTCCTCTGCTCTTACCTAACTTTTGCCTACTTTTCAGGAGAGTATCGATATCTATTATATGCCCCGTGTAAAGTAAAATGCACGTAATTTTGTAATCACCTTTTTTAATGAATTAAAAATTTTCTCTGATCGCCAGTTTAATTTCAAAGACTGGTTATTGTTTCAGTGCAATCAAAAGGTATTTCATGATCATGTAGCATAATTCTCACGAGGAATGCAAAGATAGTCGATTAAAAAAAGGTTTTTCATGATAATTTGCTCAGGAAATAAAGTCTACCTATGAAATCGGCTATAAAAGAAACGTAATTTAGTTAAAAATTTAAATATATTTCTATGATTATTTATTATTTAGGGCACAATATTCTGATAACAGGTAGATCCTTTCCTGAAAAATAAAAGCAAATGTGCGCAAGGAAAGAGAAAAACACAGCTATGCTTGATTTGGGCAGTGGTCACCCACCCAGGGCCGCCCATAGGGGGCAGCAACCCCGACAAATGTCGGAGGGACCGGAGCTTTAAGGGGCCCGGGCCCACGAGTTCAACTTTGTTTTTTTAGTCAGAGTCGTGTACTAGATGTTTTTTTTATTTTCCAAATAAAAATTGAACTCGCTGAATTCATATCATTTAGCATATTCAGTTCCCGAAACGGACGGGACCGTCAAAAGTGGTTGGTCTATTTTTCAGAAGTTTCATCTCCAATCAAATTCTGAAACATGAGATAACACAACCCCTTCCCAACGTGACTACTTCCCGCACACTGGAAAAAGCTACCAATATTTCTTGCTATGGCATTTTATGCACCAAAATGAGTTAAAACCCTGTTATTTTAAGGTGAAATTTTGAAAAAATTTCTGGGGGAGAACCCCCAGACCCCCTTGGTACTTGTAACTCTATTATTACAACCTTATTTTATATTAAGTTCGTCAAAACGCGGAAATTCTACCATAAAACCTATATCCGAAATTCGGATGATGCGTATCAAAACGAGTTGAAAAAGAGGGTTTTTTTACTTAAATTTCCAAAAATTTTCTGGGGGAGGACCCCCAGTCCCCCCTTTTAGTAGTTGGAACAGGATAATTCCACTACCCTTTCCATATTAAAATCAAAAAGAAGATTCAATTGGACTTTGGAAATTCTTAGCCCTCCCCCAAAACCAAATCCTGGATCCGCCCCTGCAGGCAGAATTTAATGAAATTCGGTTTACAGGGGTTTTTGAGGGTGCTCTCTCCGAATCTCTAATAATAAATGAAGTTTTCAGTAGAATAAAGTACTAGTTATAAATGCTACTCCTTCGCCGGCAAACATTGTCCTCTAGCGGACTTGGGTTCCTATGGAAATCTTGATGGTCATGGCATGACAGACATGCATGCTAATTTTCTACTCGACCTTTTGAGATACCCTGTATATTTTACTTAAGGGATACTTTGTGAAATGTAAATTCCTTATTATACTTCAAAAACTTAAAAAGTTAGGGGGCCCGTGAAAAAATTTTGTCGGGGGGCCCGGTAGAGTTATGGGCGGCCCTGCACCCACCCAAATACTGACTGCACCCGAAGGTGCTTAAATTCAGTGAAGAAATTTCGATGTTCGATATGCCAGCTAAACCACGATTTTAGATTCAAGCACATAAAGCCGTTTTTGGCAATTTTTTTAGCGCCAATGGAAATAATCCCCAAAGATCACACTTGCATTTTCGCACATCCCAACGGTTCGGTCCTGACGAGCTTAGTGCGCATGCTCGGGGAGAAAAAAAGGATCTTCTTCGGATAATTGCTATCAATAATGAGTCCCCGCTGGTGCAGTGGTAGAGTCCGTGCTTAGCATGCGGTAGGTCGTGGGTTCGATCCCCGATTTATTGTTTTATTAAAATTTCTAAAAAAACCAGCTAAAATAAGTCCACACGCATGCGCACTAAGCTCGTCAGGACCAAACAGTTGGGATGTGTGAAAATGCATCACACTTTTGACTCTATTTTTTCGACTTGGCGACCAATAAAGAAGTCCTTCCACGCCAAGCTCCCGTAAAGTAGACATTTCAACTTTTGCAATTGTGTGAGTCTTGCACGGGAGAGGCGATATGTAACGTTTCTGACCTTGGGCCTGAGCATGATCACATCGTCTACCAGTCGAAACCCGTCTTCTCGCACTCATGACGTCACATTACGAGACTTCAGCAAAATGTCACAGAACGAAGCTTTCGACTCATTCTCGAAACCCGACAACGCGACTTCGTTTTCTGCCAACAAGCCGAAACTTTCATTCCGATTCCTCCGGAGCACTCGGAAGCGATTTCGAACAGTGTCGAAAAAATTTACAATGACTTTTCAGGAAACAATGACATTACTTTTCAGATTAATATTCCTTGTACATCAAGAAGTGGTCTTAAGAATTAATTTTCAACCTTTGGATGAAGCAATATCTTTTTTTTACGAAGGAACTAAGTTTTCTATACGTAGGTCAGAGCATGCTCAATACACTGCAAATCGGCTCTATTAGTTTGTAAATGGATGAATATTCTATTCATAAAAATATACGTCATTGGGTGCTTGTTAGGATGTGATAATTTTTCTTTCATTGTAAAAAGATATTTTTACACGATTTAGAGATTATCTTAATAGAGTAAAAACCGTCAGGGAGTTTCAATAACCGAAAGTCATTCAAACCAATTCATTTAGCCTTCCGATTACAGATGGCAGCACATTACTGCCAGAAAATTAAAAGGAATTTTGATTTTTTAAACAGAGAATATTTGTTGTTTAAAAGGGGGGGGTTTTATTGCTAGAAGTGTTATTAGGTTCAGGAAATATATCGTAATTATTGAAACGGTCCATAATTGTCAGGTTATTTATTTTCGCTAAGAAGGCAATACAGGCAATATGGCGACCCAGCTACCCTGTTCGAAAGGACCACTCTTTTTTGATTGGCCAAACGCTTCTCGAAGGAAAAAGCTAGATCTCATGTCGAACTGGACTTCGTGCTTCGGCCTTTCGAAAAGCAAACGAAGATTGTGGAATGACAAGAAGGTGTTTTCGGGTACTCTTTTTCGACTTTTGTCGAGTAGGACTATAAACGATACGATGATGCTCAGGCCCCTTGTCTTTTTGTCTCGTGGTTGTTTTAGGTGTCCCTGACGCGTATTAACATTCTAAACATCTATTGGGCAATGTTAAATTTTTCTACTGCAAAAATAGAAGAAAAAATTTTTTTTCATCTGCCGTAAAAAGGAATGACTAACAACTGGGTATCCCGAAAAAAAACGTTAAAAAATTTAACATTGCCCAATAGATGTTTAGAATGGTAATACGCGTCCCTGACCTTTCGTCAACCCCATTTGACCACTGGTCAATTTTTGAATTTTTTGACTTTATTGCTCCTTTTTGTCTTTGGGACCCTTGCGTTTTTTATATGAACGGTTTTAAAGTTGGAACCGTTTGGAACTGGAACTGTTAAGGGAACCTAATCCCACCTTAGAACTGGAACTGTGGAACCGGTTCCACACTTTAACTAATACGTAACATCCCTACTTCGGAGTTATAATCGCTTCAGTCGGTATTTATACCTCATTTGATATATTTCACTATTATAGTGGTGAGTATGCTCGCCACAATATTATAAATTATAAAAACCATTGAAATAACAATAATGAGGTTTTCCACTGAGCTTTTAATGTAAAAAGTTATTTTCTTCAAAATTTCTCTTTTCCAGCTGATCAACCCCAAAATTTATATTAAAAAAGAGGGTTGTTGTGATTTTTTAGATATCAAACATTGAAACCTTTATAGGAGTTTCATTTTTAATAAGTATAATTAAATTTTAAACCGCACAGATCAGAAATGACATGGATATTTCTTATACCAGACGTTAAATCGATTTTCTTTTTTTAAGTTTGGAAAATTACTTCCTTTTAACGTATTACGGGAAAATTTTAATTAAAAATTTTAATTAATTTAAATTCTTTCTTTAACATTTCAACCAAGATTCACAAGTATTAAACTATTTTCCTAACTTTGAAAAAGAAAATCACTTTTCACATCTGGTATAGGAAATATCCATGTCATTTCCGATCTGCGCGATTTAAAATTTAATTCTACTTATTAAAAATGAAACCCCTATAAAGGTTTCAATGTTTGGTATCTAAAAAAGTATAACAACCTTCTTTTTTATATAAATTTTGGGTTTGATCAGCTAGAAAAGAGAAATTTTGAAGAAAATTAATTTTTAAATTAAAAGCTCAATGGAAAACCTCATTATTGTTATTTCAATGATTTTTATAATTTACTAGCGCTGACGCGCTAAACCCGGGCTACAGTTTTTTTATAAATATCATCTGGTGCGTTACAGATGGGCTTCGCCAGTCCATTTTTAAAGAAGATTATTCTGGTGTGTTACAGATGGGCTTCGACAGTCCATTTAAAAAAATTCTTCTGGTGTGTTAGAGATGGGCTTCGCCAGCCCAAATGTGGAAATAGTTAAATAAAGGAGCCACTTTTATGTTTATGTTACAACAATGGATTTTAAACTGCAACAATCGAGAATATGCCTACAACAATTAAAGTTACATCTTCTCTTATGATATTTACAACAATGGTGGTTTTCCATGAAGTTCATTATTGTTATTTCAATGGTTTTTATAATTTATAATATCAATTTAGCACCAAATTACATCATTTGAGGGAGTTCCTTTGAAGAAATTCAAATTTAATTCATTTCGTCCACCGGTAGTGCATTATAAGCTTTGGCGAGTGCAACGTCCCTAAGTAGTACGGTTTAATTCTTAACCTTTTACAGGCCGAATTCAGATCCAGGTATATTTTAATAAGTTTTTTTGCATAATTTACCTACTAATGCTTCAATTAAGAGATTTTATAAATATCAAGGTGATAAAAATTTTTTACATACGATTTTCACGATGTTCCCAATTGGGAACATTGGCCACTTCCGACTATACTTCTCCCGGGGAAGAGCGCGAATAGTATATAGTGACAAATATATTAAATAACCCAAATTATGAGGAATAGCTTACAAATTCAACCTTACACGTAATTTAGGTTTCAGTTGAAGCAGTAATTTTGAGTAAATTTCATTATTTAAAAAAAAAATTATGGGAATTTCACGTTTAGTATCAGAAAAATACCCAAATTTTACATCATTATGCTTCTAATTTTTAAATACTAGCGTGAAAAATAAAAATTAAGAATGGGGATATCAAAAAAACAATTAAAATGTGAGAGAATTATATTAATTTTAGTTTTCTGATGGTAAAAAGCAACTATTTTTACTACACACAAGCAAAATACTGAAGACATCATGTATTGATAAATATGATTTATAGATTATACGATTATACTATAATTAGTGCTGAAATAATGATTAAAGATTTGAGTAATGGATGAAATAATTAATTTTTGAATGTAATATTTATGTATTTAAATGAAAATTTCACTCCCATAAAGTAATAAAAATCTAGAAACCTTTCAACCCCGAAAGAAATCATTTCTGAATAAATATTTTCTAAACTTATTTCTTATGGTATAATAAATAATACTGAGATAGTGAGATGTATCAATCTATTAACTTTTTGTTACTTGTTAAAGAATAAATCACTAAGAACTGTAAACTTTGAAACGTGGTTCAGTCACATCCATCATTTCTCAAAGCGAAATCTTAGATTCAAATAAAAAAAAACAATTACTCAATAAAAACATTCAAACCAGCTACTTCCTCTTTAAAAGGGGATTCCCCTTTAACAATTATATAACCTTGTTATTATTTTCTGAAAAGAAATTGCCGAAATACACCAGTTCTTCTATCGCTTCAATGGTGTAACGCCGTACAAGAAACTGGGATTCCTAGTATAGCGGCGACAGGCCAATGTTCCCAATTGGGAACATGCATGTTTCGCAAGTTACTGCAAGCGTGTTTTTAATATTTATCATTAATACTGAGGAAATCTATTTAAGGTAAGTCTTTTTCAATATCCTCACCAAATTTTGGAAACTTAGGACAATATTTCGATTTTTCAAGAAATGTTTTGTGTGCCTCTATCAAAAAGCGTGAAAATGGCCGATTTTAAGATTTCTTGTAATTTTTTCTTTTAAAGATATCAACTTCGTTTAAATTTCAAAAAATCAAGTCATATTTCAACTTTACATAGATAAATTTTCAACAGTATACTGATAGTAGTTAATTTTTTATGATTTTTCAAACATGATGTTCCCAATTGGGAACATTGGCCTGTAAAAGGTTAATTATAGGGGCTATAGGGTGCCAGTTAATACACATAAATAAATATATTCCTAAATGACATCCTAAATAAGTCCTAAATGACATGTTTGAACCGGTTTCATAACAGTATCAATCTTAAAATATAATTTTTAAAAATTCTAAAAATTGGTCATTTTTTCCACTTTTTCAAACTTTGGGGCTCTACAGGCAAACCCTAGAGTTAACTTAGGGGGCTGAAACTTTACACACTATCTTATGGGACCAAAAGGAATGGGAAAAGCCCTGGGGAGCGAGGGTTTTCGAAAAAAAAGTTTTTTTTGAGACACCCTAGACCAACAATGGGCAACCTACGGCCCGAGGGCCGGATCCGGCCCGCCTCGTCATTTTATCCGGCCCGCGGAACATTTTAAAAATTGCACCAAAAAATCACTCTGGTTTTCGTCAACAAGAGCGAAAGAGGGGATACAGAACTTTCCCAAAAAATAACTTTATTTTAGCAATTAAAACGTGCTGTACAACTATATTTCGTTCTTGGGAGGTGTCTATAAGCGTGGGAGAGTTGTTACTTCACGACGGTTTATATTCCCCTCTCGTTTCACCCTAACTTGGCAGTAGAGAAAAGGCTTGTAACCGAATCCCAGCCGTTATCATCATAGCAATTCGGGTTCAGAAGCCGGTTCTCACCCAAAAAAATCCGGCTGTTTCCGGCTCTACCTAGAGTGACTCTACCATACGGACTATATTCATTCTCTGCCTTTCACAATGCTTCTAAAGTTAATTTGTCCTTCTGAACATTAATTCCACCTCCATTAATTCTCCTGCATCGTGTAATGACAATTGTTAAAATCTGTCCTGAAATATTTTTTCATTAGGGGACATCCATAAATTACGTGAGGAGTTTTTTCCAAAATCTGGACCCCCCTCCCCCCTTGGTGAGATTTTGCTGGACCCCCCCTCCCCCCCAAGTGAGATTTACCTACAACTTTTTAATAATTTGCAGTATCTTATCTGTGTGTATTCCTTTTTCATACTTAAAAAAAGAAAATCATATAATTTCTTACTTAAAAAAGTTGACGTGAGATTTTAATCGACCCCCCTCCCCCTTGGTGAGATTTGGTGAGATTTTTCCAAACCCCTCCCCCCCTCTTTTGGACCTCACGTAATTTATGGATGGCCCCTTACTATATGAGCTCTGAATATTATTTTTAGCTCATATTGATGTAACTTAAACATTATAATTATTGTATGTAATCAAGATATTATTTTAGTCCAGATTAATGTAACTAACTTTATAATTATTGTATATAATATTATTCTAGTCCAGATTAATGTAACTTCATTATAATTATTGTATGTAATCAATATATTGTATACGTCCAGATTAAATTTTAACTTTAGTATTAAACTTCGTAAGTATATATAATAAAACTACTCATTTTTTACTTAAAAAATATTACCTATTATCTACTCTATGGCCCTCCACGTCTTTATTATCATTGAATCCGGCCCGCGGATTCGAAAAGGTTGCCCATACCTGCCCTAGACCCTCATAATGTGTGTTTACTTTTCTATACGTAACTACATTATTTGATATTGGTTTTCCATCTGGATATTATTTGCAATTGAAGTTAGACTTGAATCAAATTTAAACATCGTTCGTGTTGTTGTAATTCTTGCCTAAACAAACTTACGTAAATTCAATACTTACGTTTGCTTTAGGTTTTCTCCTTGATGCACGTTTTTATTTGGTTTTTATTGAATCATAAAACTTGAAAATTATATTAAACTAAAGGAACACAATACAAACCTATTTCTTAAAAATATACTATACTAGCGCTGACGCGCTAGACCCGGGCTTCGCCCGGGTTTCACTTTTTTCAATACATATCATCTGGTGCGTTAAAGATGGGCTTCGCCAGTCAATTTTTTCTTTAAATTTATTCTGGTGTGTTACAGATGGGCTTCGCCAGTCCAAATGTGGACATAGTTAAATAAAGGAGCCACTTTAATGTTTATGCTACAACAATGGATTTTAAACTACAACAATCGAGAATATATGCCTACAACAATCAATGTTACATCTTCTATTGTTATATTTACAACAATGTGGTTTTGCCCTGAAGTTAGACACGAAATATGGGTTTTTAAGCATAAAATTGACCAAAAAAGTTGTTGGAACGCTTCGATTTTAAATTATTTTTATTCAGGAACCTTCCCTGGAGCGAGTAGATCAACGTGGTATAGTTTAATAGTTAATGTAGGTTCGAAAAGTTTAAAACTATAAAGGACATACATACAGACATACATACATACAAACATTGATTTTTATATATATAGATATCGAGTTAATATCATACGCTTTTAAGTATCAAGAAAAAAATCAGGAAATAAATGTATTGAGATCAAAAGTTTTTACAAAAGTTCATACGAAACCCATGAAACTGAAAAAACTCACTTAGCCTTTAAATCCAAACTTGAAAATAAATCAATTAAATTTTGAAAAAAAAAACCTGACACCCCCTTCGTTATTTTTAAGTTTTAGTGATATAGCTGAACTCCTAAAAAACATATAACTGAAAAACCCACCAAATTTTTGAAAATACCATGGTATTTTGAAAAAGTCTACTAAACTTTAAAAAACACTTCTTCAACTTTGGAAAAACTCACTGAAATGGAAAAAGCACTTTAAAAAAACACTGAAGTTTGAGGGAAAAACGCAACAGTTGAACAAACAGTTATCACGAGGCTGTTTTTCTTGGTTTTATTAAAATAACCAACCCACACATGGTCTTTTCTTTAAGAATTTTGCGTTAAAAAGCTATTGGTGAAAACTTCGAAAATTTAATTATAGAATGTTTCGTTATGTTTAGTTATGGTAAAATGGGCAATTTCAGTTCTTATTTTCATTTTTTTATTCCATAAAGATACCCAAGAGAGGAATATACGCGCAAAATTTTTTAATTGCGATAATTATGTATTTTTTAGTTTAATTTCAAAGTTTGACTTTGTTAAAAAGGAAGCGAAAACGTCAAGTATCAAAATGTAACATTCTTTAATCCTTAACATTGATTTTAAACAATGGTTCGATTTCAATTGAAAAACAACGTTTATTTTTACACAATTTATAAATTTTTTTAAAACTGTAGACAATTGTTTCGGGGATCAATGGATCCCCTTCTTCAGTACAAAAAGACGAAAATAAACATCAAATCAATAATTTAAACATAACACGAAGGCAAAAAGTTACAGTTTAAGTGAAAATACAATAGAGGGAAAACAATTTGAGTTAAAAATACAAAACCACATGGTTAAATTACAGAATCAATACAAAGGTAACCAGATGGGTGAGAAATAAGGAATACTATTTAAATCATTAACAAGGAAATCTGAAAATTTATTTATATAAAACGATTCAAAAAAATGATTTTTTTTAATCGAAAATCAAAATTTTTCTAAAACTTTCCATGTTTTTTTTAATTTAGATATATTTCTTTAACTGGAAAAATGCATTTATTCCTGTATTCGAAAAATTCTGGTATTCATCATAGAAATGCAGTTAAGTGATTATCTTAAACTACAGCAAATGAAATTTTCTTTTAGCTATTCAAACTCTGAAACTCAAATTAAATGCAGCAATATTTTGTCGCAAACAAAAAGTGGAATATTCTAGTCTCTAGGGTGAAATTGGCATTGATCATAACACAAGGATTTTATCTTTGTTCTCCTTTAAGTTGAATAGAAAAATAATTTTCATTTTTTCTCTAACTTTTCTCGCTAGGCATATACGCATTACATTCTCTAACAATAGAAAAGTTAAAAAGGATTTTCTTTCATAGTATTGAACAAAATGAGTTGTTCAAAATTGAAATAAATAATTTGATTTAAAAAAAAATAACCGTTAAAAAACTAATTATTGGGATTCAGATTTATTTCTGAATTGGTCCTCTACTTATTCAAATTTTTATAATGAAACAACTACCATAATGTTGAAAACTATTTTGAGTCAAAAAGAAACACTTGGGTTATATTTCTGCTACATTAAAAAAGGGAGAGTTGCAATTAGTTTCTTTATTGATTTACTAGAATTTTATTGTGTACATTCTATAATCTCTACTATTTTTTTTACATTGGTAATATGGAAAAATAATTTTGTCCCCGATAAACTCCGAATACTTTGAATATAAAAAAGCACCTTCGTTTAATACATATAAGTTGTGAATAAAATACTTATCCATTATCTAGATTAGTTTTCTCCCTTTGTAACTCATAAATGCTCGATATTAATAAAGGCAAGCTAATAAAACTGCATGATATGAAACAGATTTGATGGGGTGAAAATCATATGATCTTAAAAGAAGACAGACTTCATTTTGCGAATATTGTTTTAACTATTATAAATATTATGTGGAAAGACGAACTACCGAGCGTACAAATACAGCATTTGCTACTCTCAAAAAACCTAAGATTAATTAATAAGAATTCTAAATACAAGCAACTGACTAAAATTCTCTGCTACATTTTGCTACCATGGAGGAAACTGTTCTCACTAAGGAAAGGAAAGTGGTGGAAAATTATAATATTGGTATCATATGTGTACTGCATCTACTATTGCTGTATGCTACTTACCATGGATTTCTTAAACAATCTCTGTTTGGGCTTATCTACTATTCTCAACGGCATTTTCCCGATGGTTCTGTGGCACATGATGAGGTTGAAAGAACCTCTCATTACTAAACTTATCAACTCATTTGAGCAAATAGAAAACGAATTTCCGATCGAAACTTTTAAATTCCACATCCCACATCGTATTTTAACCTGTACAATCTTATCAATGCCTTTTATCCACGGAATTGCATGCCTGATTCTTTTTGATCCAGGTCTTTTTTACATGAAACCGGCAGTGTATTTGATGGCTTTCGGTTTCGAGCTTGATAGCACTATGTCGTCCCGTATAATGTTCTCGTTACTCTTTTCTATTAATTACTTTGTAATCTTCACTGTACCCAACCTGTTAATTCTATTCTTCTGTATATGCTGCTCTTGTTTGTCGAAATTTCTAAAGGCTGTGAATTCAAACCTCCAGCAAAACTCAAAGAAGGAGTTTTTTTCATCTTATAAGACATATAGGAACATCCATAAAGTATTAAATAGATTTAACGAACTGTTTTCTTACATGGTTTTCGTTATTATAGTGTTTCATTTTGTCTTTACTTTCAACGTTCTCTGTATGACTTTTACAGTCAAGACAAGGAATGCGTATGTGATTGATCTAATCGTATCAACCATTCTTTTCAGCACTTTGCCAGTGGCTTTGCTTATAGTGTCAGCTGCCCTGGTTAATGAAAAGTACGTAGCGATCAAAAGAACATTGAAAGCTCGATTGGGAACGGAAATATTGAGGGATCATTCTTCACAAATTTCCGTAGTTTTAAAATACGCCGTGGAAGACATGGAATTTGTTTTTTCAGCATGTGACTTTCTTCACTTAGAAAAAGTATTTATTTTAACTTTGTTTGGAGCTATATTGAATTATGGCATGTTGTTTGCACAATTTCAATGACTTTTTCAATTATAAAGCGTCACTTGTATAATTAGGCTATTTTAAAAACCAGCAAGAACAATTTTTACAACTACCTTTTAAACACAGATATTTGACGAGTTAATAGAAAACACAACACTCCATTCTATAATTTTGAATTGGCATTATTTGCACTATAATTACATTCTATAAAAGATGTCTGTAAAATATATTTTAAGCTATAATAACAGTTTATTGAATATTTCTATCATTACTCATTGCTCTGTTAAGTATAAACGAAGATATCAGATAGCTTACCCTTCTTTTTCGTTCTTTTGTAAATAAGTTTATTTCCTATTTACAATAAAAAATAATTGAGAATAAGTAGAAATGGAATTGACTTATAAAGTGAGAAATTTTGTAAGAGTGTTTTATTTACAATTGTGAACAAAGTAATCGTACCATGACACAAAGAGCAAAATATTTTGTATTTATTCTTTGTGCTTTTTATTGTGCTTTGTGCTTAGTGTATCTTTAATACAAGAAATACTAGAACATATAAAGAATGCAATCATCTTAAGAAAATCCATAATTAAAGAAAAATACGATTGAAGGCGTGATTATGAAATACGCTCATTGTACAAAGCTTATTCGTGTTATACTTATTGCTTATGTCATTTCTTCTTAAGATGTTAGCAAATAACAATGTTAAATATTTAATTCTAAAAGTGGTTTGACATTTTTATAGCATAAACTGATTATATGTTTTTTTCATGAACTCTGCTTTGGGTACTTTCTGGAAAGGCTATTATGGGTTATCTTGGGTTTCTGCTTTGGGTACCGTGTTTATTTCTTTAACATAATACAGGTTTATGTACATTATGTTAAGGAAATTAAGTTTACGTATACGTAGTACGTTAACATTATGTGATATCACTATTTATTTATTTATCCAAGTGAACTTTCATTAATTCCATTTGATACTCTCAGTCAAGCAAATGCACTGTGAAACTATTGAACTACACTACAAAAAATAAATTTGACACTCCGGTCCAAAAAATGATCTTTGTTAAAATTTTGGGAAATTTTATTTTTCCAAACAATTTCATTAAGGCTCAAAATAGTTTTAAAAAGATAACGTATATTCTGAAGTTAATATTCCTTTTCCTACTTGTTTTATGTTGTGTTTGGAACTTATATGGAGTAGCTAACTTTCTACTGATGCTTTTCATGATTGTTGAATGCTCAGATGGCGTATCGCATGAGCTAGAAAATATTTTTCAGTGTCTCAGGAAAGTCAATGAAAGTTTGGACTTCACCCAAACTTACAAAAGGGTACAGAAAATAATACATCAGCTGATACAAAGAAATAATGTGCGTTTATATAATGTTGGTAGTTTATCATTAAAGAGGAACACCCTCATGAGTATTTTTGGTGGAATACTAACATATGGCTTGCTATTAATAGAATATGTATAATATTGAAAAAGTACCCAGTTTTTCTTGTAAATTTTCATATCTTAATCTATTACAATGGTAATAGGTGTCAGAAGGAAACGTTTCCTTCAAACTAATATATCTACTATATATTATAAATTTAAAGATAACAATTCTCTGCACTCTGAAGCAATCCAATATCCGTAGGATTCAAGTGGTAAAAAAACTTTAAAACTTAACCATGTAGAAGAATGATTTTAAATGACATCGTAAAATTAAAATATATTTCAAACAATGTGTTGTTTAATTTCCTAACCAAAATAAATTAGTTTTTATGATTTCTCATGGGCTAGTGATACAAGTATATGCTTCAGTTCAGTAACCAGCAGATAAATTGCAAGAAAACCTGCAATTTCATAACATATTTTCCTAGTTTTGTAAAATGATATTTGGAGGGTTCAGAATAGAAATGAACCAAGTCCACTTAAGCTACTTTTGAGCTACAGACGTTTAAAGTTAAAGCTTCATAGCAAATTACATGTTAACGCAATAGAACTTGCTGCTGCCAAGCGGATATTATCAGAACTAGGACTTGGTTCACTATTGCACTGAAATTTTACATAGTTGGTGCATGTTATAGCGTTGCTACTCAAAAATGACAAAAAGTGGACTTGGTCCATTTTAATTCTGATCCCTCCATTTTTGTCTAAAAAGTTTTCAGTCTAAAAGTTTTTCAAAACTTAAACTTTTTCACATAAATATTCAACATTTTTTTATTTTACTTAAAAAAATATTTACTTTAGCTTTTAGGCTCAGTATCAAAGCTCCTAAACCTTTGAACAGATAATGCTGAAAATTTTTTCCTGTAACAAAAAACTTAATTTACCTTTGAGATAGTTATTAAAATAGTAGAATTAACTTTTAAAAACAAATTTAAAAGTTTCTTCTGATAGAAAAATGTATAATTTTGAAAAAGGAACAGCGAAAAACGCATGCAAGCACTTTAAATTAGCAAAATTAATTGCACATTGAGTTATTTAAATTGACACCGATTTCCCTTCTTCTAAAATGTTGTGAAAGTAGTAAGATTTTACGCACACTAGTGTTTTAAATAAGGGTCAAAAAGTGCGGAATAATTCACTACTATTGCAATGCTAAGAAAATGATTTCGATAAATGCCCAACCAGTGTTCGGTTTTGATCATCCCGGTAAAACCGGCTACTTACGACATAGAAGGTGAAACTCCATAAAGAATTGCTAGGTGAATGAACAGCTTTTATGATGTTAACCTATTAAAACGTGATGTGCATAAACGGATGATAAACCACCCGTTTAACAGCAACAGAGTTCAATGCCGCTTTCATAGAGCAGACGTCGAGGCTGAAAATTAAGCTAGTGATTTTAATAAAATAACTGCCAAATAAGGTTAAAGGACTTTATAAAGTGCTGTGACTTAGAGATTAAAATTATTTTAAAAATTAAAGATTTCTGTTGATTAACGGCAGTATTCACCACTGACTTAACCTAACGTTAACCTGGAATTTAACTTCTGATTGGTAGTTGAAAAAGAAACACATTTTAAGCCATCAGAGTTGTCGAAGAAGCTTGATTCCAAGTTAACCTTAGGTTAAGTTAGAGATGAATAAGCCGTAATTGTGTATCGCAAACTTATCAGGTATTGAAATAATGTATATAAAAAACTGTCCTTTTTTATTTTTATTTATACAAGAGATTTTTAAAAAATCCCTTTTAAAAGATGTTTAGAAAATTATACCTTAGTAATTTATTAATGCTGGAGTTATTTACAACCCTTTAAAGGATTACAAGAAAAAGTTCTAATCTTGCAATCTTTTCTTACGAAAATAATTGTAATGAAATATAATTTGTATGTCTCTGTTCCTAATAATTTATTTACAAGTGCATAAATAATTCACATTTCTTTAAAAACAGGATTGTAATAACTAATCCTTTAGAAACTTTACACATTGAAATCCTTTCATAGTTTCTACTTTAGTAAATGTACCCCTTTTAAAAATATAAAAACCATTTAGAAAGAATGGTTCTTTTCTCTATTAAATTTAAAAGCCTTTTTGAAACATCACAAAGACTATCGAAATGGTACTAAAATTGGTCATAATTTCATTTAGATTGTTCAATAGAAGTGCCTTTTTCATTCTGTTTGAAGGTTCATTCAAATTAAACTTATTAAAATTGAAATCTGGTGGCTTGGAAACAGAGTCTTTATTCAATGATTTTTATCAATGAAGCATCAAAGAAACAGGACACATCTGTATTATTTCTCTAATTACTGTAGTTTTGCAGAAGGTCTATTATTCCTAACTACTATAAAGACACAATTTGGCAAGAGAGAAAATAATTGTCACGACACATTGAAAATGTTCACTGCGTACCCAATTTGGGTAAAAATGTAAAATGAAGAGGCACTTTAAAAAGAACTGGAAACAAAATCTCGAGGTTCATCCTCAAGATATTTTAGAACAGCATTTGCTTGAGAAAATTATTCGAATTGTTTTAATACTTCCTGAAAAAACTTGGGTATCCTTAATATGGAAGCTTATGCTTCTTTTAATTTACTATATGCATGTTTTTGGAACTATATTTTACTTCATTTCATACCAAAAGGATGAGTTGTTTCTGTCTTTCTCAGCAATATGTAGTGCATTGACTCCATTAATATCTTGGCACTGGATGCGCTTTAAAGTTACGAAGATGAGAACGCTAATAATAGTCCAGGGTAGAAAATTTTTGAAACAAAAAAAAATAATAGTAGGATGAAACACATTGGAAAAGGAAGATAATATAACAAAAAAGAAAGGAAAAATAAATTACGGCCGATCTGAGGTCGGGAAAAAGAAGGGGGGGTAAAAAGGGGGTTTTTTAGAATAAAAAACGGTTTATCTCGATTTCCGACAAAACTACAAGTCCTATGGAAAAAATTTAAATAGCAAAGTTGTAGGTAATAAAAAGATCTACAACTTTTGTATTCACACTTTTTTCGCATAACCTCAAAATTTATGTGAAAAACTCAAATAATAAATTTTTTGGTTTTTTATTTTTATCTTTTACATAAAAAATTTTTCTTCACGAAATTCGGTGAAAACTTACCTTTTGATGTCCCAAATACACCTTAATTTTTTTTATTTAAAATATTTATTTTTTCTCCTTATTTTGGCTTGATATCGAAAAAGCACCCTAATTTTCATTCGAAAAATCTCACGTCAAAATATCTGCTTTTTTAAAAAAGTTGGTGGGCTTTTTGTTCGTTGAAATCTCTACTTTCTGATATTGTAAAAAATATATACATCACTATGGTAAATGTTCTCAGAAAATGCAAAGACACGAAAAAAAACCGAATCCGAAATTTTTTTTAAAATCAGTATGTACAATTTTGAGCTAGGGTAAACGCACCAGTGCCAGGGCAGTTAAGGAAAATTTTGCATTCAATTTAATATAACTCCTTGGAAAAACAATCAAATGTCCGGCTACTACCACCTAATTAAATACCTAAAATTATCCTTAATAACATGTATGTTTTTAAAAATTATTTTAATAAACATTAAGCCACTAAATTTTACAATTTATGAATTTACTCCCATTGCACCAGTAGCCGTTCACTTTACCCCAATATCTGACCAATGCATGCACCATTATCCGTCCAGATAAAAAAAACACATTTTTCGACTTTAAAAATTCTTTTTTTCCTCAAAAAAATCTTAAATAACGATTAAAAAGTGAAACAAAACACCTTTTTAAATGAACTATGTTTAATTTAAAGGGTTTTTCAAAACGAAATTTTTGAATATTTGAAACGAATATATTATATGAATAGTTTTAGTCTCCTTGATGGCATTTCTTCATCGGCAAACCTTCCCGATTTTAGTGGATCTTCGAAATCTTCAAGACCATCACAGTCTTCGTTTACAATAATATTTTTATTCTGTATTGGTTCTTCATCCACAGTTTCATCTTCCTCGTAGGTTTTTTCTTCCACATTGGAGCATTCAGTACCATGACAATTGGAGCATAAATGTGTACATTTTAAGCCATGTTTTCGGCAGCCACATTTTAAATTGTTGCATCCAGTTTCGCAGCTGCAGCAAATGGTTTTGAGCAATATTTCTGGAATTAATTCATTTTCTGTAAATTTGGGCATAATTCCACGGTGATGTTGCTTCCAGCCCCAATCTGTTGCTGTCAGTTTTTTACCCAGCCAAGTTTGAACTTGATAATATGCCCTGTAACAATGTTGTACTGCTGCTCCTTCTGTGGGTGGGAGATTTGCCAATATGAAAGATGATTTAATTTTTGCCAATTGATATTTTCGAAATCTTAATTGATTAAGCGTTATATTATCATTTTTACATTTATAAATAGATTTGATTAATTGTAATCCATTTTTTTTGACATCTTCTTTGTTTGCATCTTTTTTTATAAAAAACACTGGCCAAATTTGACAAATTTTTTTCGTCTAATAAGGAATTTACGATACTTTTCTTTCCTTTTCCGGCAAATCCAGATGTTGTATCGCAACCAGAAAAACAATGCAGAAATGCAACGATATCTTTGAAGGATTCATATTTGAAACTATCAGATGTGAAAAATGTATATTTTACATTTTCAGAACCTGGGTTGAGAAAATAAATGTCCTGATTATTTTAATTTAATTGATTCAAAAGAACCAAACGATCAATATCTTGACCCACAACAATGACAGTTTTATTAGTGTCTCTGGAAATTTCTTTGCATTTTCTGAGAACATTTACCATAGTGATGTATATATTTTTTTACACCATCAGAAAGTAGAGATTTCAACGAACAAAAAGCCCACCAACTTTTTTAAAAAAGCAGATATTTTGACGTGAGATTTTTCGAATGAAAATTAGGGTGCTTTTTCGATATCAAGCCAAAATAAGGAGAAAAAATAAATAATTTAAATAAAAAAAATTAAGGTGTATTTGGGACATCAAAAGGTAAGTTTTCACCGAATTTCGTGAAAAAAAAATTTTTTTTGTAAAAGATAAAAATAAAAAACAAAAAAATTTATTATTTGAATTTTTCACATAAATTTTGAGGTTATGTGAAAAAAGTGTGAATACAAAAGTTGTAGATCTTTTTATTACCTACAACTTTGCTATTTAAATTTTTTCCATAGGACTTGTAGTTTTGTCGGAAATCGAGATAAACCGTTTTTTATTCTAAAAACCCCCCTTTTTACCCCCCCCCCTTCCTTTTCCCGACCTCAGATCGGCCGTAATTTATTTTTCCTTTCTTTTTTGTTATATTCTCGTCCTTTTCCAATGTGTTTCAACCTACTATTATTTTTTTTCTTTTTTTACCATTTTCAAAGGCTTCTGCACTGGTCTGTAAAGGATATCCAAGCACTTGAAAACTCCTTAAATATGAAACCCCCCAAAATTCCATTCAGAAACATCTTCTTGCTTTTTTCTGTATTATACCACTGACTCGTGGGGTGTATGGCTTTTGGTCCTACGATATCGCAAAGGAATCGGGTGAAATGATTTTTCACCACCTGTTGTTCGGAACTCTGTTACAAGAATCGTGGTTTAAGAAGTATATAATTGTCTCTGCTCTCACGCTGCATATATTATTGGTCACAACACTACCCAACTTGTTAGTATTTGTGTTTATCTGTTACTGCGATAACATTTCCAGCATTTTGAAAAAATTTCATGGCAACTTAGATTTGGAAAAAACCAGCCCTTTTCCTTATAATACATATTATTCTATCCGCAATTTACTTAAAACTTTGAATGAGGTGTTCAACTCCGTGTCATTTCTGTTACTGACGTACAATACATTCATCTTGTTTATCTCGATACACAAAGCTATGAGGTTTCATAGCTATGATCCTTGGCTTTTAGCCTATGTATTTGGGCCACTCTTAACAGGTGTGATTTCTTCTGGGTATATTACGATTGCAGCATCCTCTCCGCATTACAGAAGTATTGACATCAAGCATACTTTGCAAGTTTTGTACGAGAAAGAAGTATTTCAAAGCCCCTTTTCATGTGCTTCAGTGTTCCTCAAAGCTTTAGTTGATGAAGATATTTACACCTTTTCAACTTGGGGTGATATTGAGATAAAGAAAGGGTTAATTTTAAAATTATTGGGAACTGTTACAACATTCGGAGTTTTGTTTTGTCAGATATAGATTTCATATTGTAATGCTCCTAAAAGTTTATCATGTTTTCTCTTTATGCTCTATTTCTTAAAAATTTAGTTACAACTTTGAAAAATTACCAGAATATTTTCCTGTAACAATGAGGGATAAAAACTTTGAAAAGATTTCTCGAAAACAGTGAATTTTTTTAACTATCTACTCTTGAAGTATTTGATACAAAATAACATCAATTTCAAAAATGTGTCCATTTTTATTAAAAGTATTTAATAACTAAAGTTTTTAAGTATCATTCCTAAATTTGTTTTTAAGGATTTTTTACAATTGAATTATTGTGTCACATGCATAATTTAAAACTCATTAGAAAATTTGATTTCATGTTTTAGAACTTTTAATGCAAATTTTAAAGCTATTTTGGTGAAAAATATTGAAAGCTCCATAAAATAAAAAATTATTTATAAAAGGCAAATTAGGAAAATCAAAGTTTTTTGGAGGGATCTTTACTTTTTATGTTTAATTTATAGGATTACTGAGCATACCATCATCATATCTGTATCATGTATACAGATGTCATATAATGTCATAATAAAATTTTTGATCATTAAAGTTTTATTCCCTCCTCGCTTTCAGCCTTTTTGCGATTTATCTACTATTTTCATTACCAGCTACCTAACTCAGAACCTAAGAAAAACATACGCTATTGAGTTTGATGTTATAAATTATTTTATTATGAAGTTATTTTGCATTTTTTATAAAAAATAATGTCAGCTACTATACTAAGTATGATTGAGAATGAACAACTTGAAACAGGTTTTTCTAATGAATGTAATTCTGAAAACATCTCAGTTTCCACACATGACGTGACGTCCCTATGAGAAAAGTAAAGAATTTTATCTTTCAATCACACTTTATAAAAACAAATTATGATATTTTTAATATTGCTTTCAAATAGACATTGTTATCGCTTACGCATGTAACAATTTACCTACCTTGTAAGAATCGCATACAACTCCTCTCAAATTTCTTAATGATCGTCTTTGATTAATATCAGAATGAGCCTAAAAGAAAATAAATCAAACCAACGCTGTGTATGTTTTCCGCACTTACATGTCATGCTTACAGAAAAATTTATTTTTGATTAACACTCGTGGGTTTTAAGAGCCATTACCTTAGCATTTTTTAAATTTAAAAAAATATTTTTTGCTAATTTTTAATTTGATTACTAAAATTTAGTAATATATTATTAACTTCCAAGTATAAAATTTTAAAAGGATGTCACTAGAAAAAAGTTATGTGAAATAAATATCAGACATAATATAATTATGATACAATTTTTTAAAAGTTGTTAAAAAGCCATAGGACTTGGAAAGAAAAACATTTTGAAGAAAAGAGTATATACTAGATTACAAGGTTTCCTGTCCGTGGCGTCACGAGTTGACATAAAACGGCAACTTTCTTGCTACCTAATGGACTAGGTATATTCATACCACGCCCATATTTATCACGTAATCGGGAAAAACAAACTTACTATCAAATCATATCTCACTATCATCATATCTCATAACAAACTATCTCTGTGATGGTAACCAATTGCAAGCTCAATAGGTCGTATGGTGAGAAAAATGTGACGTCAGACGGATTTAGTCCATTGGAGAGTCAGAGGGCGCTTGCTACCGTAAAATGGGGTTACTTTGGCCCTTACGGGTAACTTTGGCCCAAGCATCGAAAAGTGTTTCAAAGTGATAAATATGTATGAAAAAATAATTTTATCACCTAATTACTGCTAGAGCCCACAGGTGGCATTGTTGTCAGACTGTTTGCAAAGGGTCGTCTTAAAATTCCGAAATTTGCGATCACTGGAATGTTTTAAGCATCGGTACCTCTAAAACGCTACTTTTTGTCGTCTTCCTACTTTTCTATAGACATACTCATAAAAAATTGATTCAAAGCAGGTAAGTCATATTTTTGGATTCATTGTTAAGCGTTTTAACATGTTTTAACGTCATAATTTAAATTTGTTTTGTGGTTTCCTGTGCATTGCGTTTTTACTACGTTGGGGTAACTTTGGCCCACGATTTGGGGAAACTTTGGCCCAATGGCCATTGGGCCAAAGTTAACCTGAAACATTAAGACAATGTGGGCCAAAGTTAGCCTGAATAATGTTTTTCCAATGGCGAAACGTGCATGTAATCCCATTTGTAACTTGCATCCCATTTGTAACTTGAAAATAAAATCAATGGTACATCGAAAAGGATCACATTTATGGATTTTCACCTAACTAAGCTTTAGAAAACGTTGGTTTGGTAATATATTATTAATGGGCAATATACCTATCGCTGGGAATTGTTTAAAATTGTTTATAGCTATCAAAACACTGATTTTTTATGATTTTTAAGGGTTGGGCCAAAGTAACCCCAAGTCAGGGTAACTTTGGCCCAAATTTTCAAAAAAATATTAAAAATATATTAATTGTGCAAAAAAAAACTTTAAAAGGTTTATATCATATTTAACGGCGCTAAAAATAATATGAACCTCTCAAACAATCATATTTTATTTGGTTAATAACTTTAATTTGCTTTTAACGTAAAAAAAACACTCCATTTGGGCCAAAGTAACCCCATTTTACGGTATGTCTCTTTCGCCAATTAGGTAGCCAGAAAGGCTTCTTACGTTAACCCGTGACATCACTGAGAGGAAACTTTGTAATCTAGCATAGAAATAAATCTCACGTTATTAATATTTATCCAAGGGACAAAATAGAGTTGAGGGCTAAGAGAGGTTGTTCGTTGAGCTTCTTCGTGCAGAAGCTTGTTTCCTTCGTCTCCATCAGCGCACTTCGATATTTTCTTCCAATCCATGCTCAACCTCCTAGCACACTAAAATAATAAAAATGCATGCATTCAAACCTTTTAGTCATCTAAATAAATTATCTTAACTTCTTTGGTCTACATGGTGTTTAAACAAGTCCACCCAAAAAACATCGTAGAAAGATTCCTTGCTTGGTTTACATAAAAAAAATGACCAAAGAACTTCTGAGAAAAATATGTCATATCCAATAAATACTTTATTATTTTATTCTAGGGCTCAAGCTTACTGGCACAGCGGATTTTTTTTAAACTTCTTAGACTGCAAACATATCCCAATAACTATATCCATGTTTATCCTAAACCTTTTTAATGTAAACTATAGAATTATATAAGTTTCACTATCGCAATTATTATATATAATATTAAACGAAGATTCAGTTTAAAATTTGTTCCAGTTTTGAAAATTCCTACATAATCCAAAGCAAAGTATTGAGAAAAGAAATTTACTTCCAATCAAAATTCAGGGAAAATGTATTCTTTAAAGATGATTCATCATATCCTCTAGAAAGGAATTAGTTTTATTTATAAGCATCTAATGTATCAAATCATTTATGATATTATTTTAGATCAAACCTTCCCTCTCCAAAAGTTTAACTTCAATATCAATAATCTAAAAATAAAATTAAAAATTTTTGCTTAAGTCATTTTTAATTAGAAGTTGTTAATTATTTACGAAATAAAACCAGCAAGTTAACAAGGTTATAAATTGAGATTGGTAATGAGTCACTTCAATATTCCAAACCTTTTGTCCACTTTCTGAAGGTCGAGGATGCAGTTCCATGCAGTTTATGAACTCCAGATGATCATCAATATTTGGGTACAATGAAATAGCGCAGCTCTAAAATAAAATGCCTAATGAGTTACAGAGCTAGGATTATTGACTTCACTGAACATGTAAATTAATTATACATAAATTTCATTCTTTTCTAGTTTGAAAAATCTCAAATCTCGGTATAAATTATAAAACTGAATAATGTCACCTAAAGCCCCAAATTTCATTTATTTTCATAAAATGAAATAAAACTCCATCAAAAGCTCATTATAGCTCAAAGTCAGAAATACGTTTTATAAAGTCAAGTAATAAAGTATAGAAAGTTCTGATATTGCAAAATAGTGTTGATTCTCTCACAAAATTTATTTAAAAAAACCGTTGTGTATTATTTCAAAAAAAAATTTAATGATTTCATCAAATAAAGGACCTAAAACTCTATCCAAATCTACACTTACCTCAACTTTTGTAATTTTTGGACTTAGACCACTTTCATCCTGACCAGCTCAAATTTATTTCCATGCATCAGAATTTTTAAAATACAATATATTATCTGTTACGTTAAAAATAACTTCCCCCCTTGAAAATTACTTTTCTTTGTTATCTCTAAGCTCCAATTTTTTTTCGTCTCCCTTCGATTTCTAGTCTTATCGAAGTTATACTGTATTTTCAACTTATACAAACAGAATTTTTTTATACCTGCACAGTATTTCCATAGCATTCTGCAGGCCCGTGATGACATCTAAACTCGTACTTCTTGGAAACAGAATTGTACGATTCCTAGTGGATAAAAATCTAATTAAAAACCAATCAAAATTAAATGCCAAATCAAAATTAAATGTTCAAATTAAAAGCCATTCACTTTTTTTTCCAAAATAAACTTACCGACGCTTTTCCGAACGGTATTAAATGTATGTCTACAATATCTTTCATATCTTTGTACACGGGATGCAGTTGTCTGTTAATGAACCTCATGCTGTCGGGGCAGTTCGTCTCGTAATAGACGTCAATTCGAACTTTCTCTCCATTCTGTGTTGGTTGAGATCGTCTGGTGACACCTGGCTTGACATACCCTCGGTTGTCCGAAAATATCACAGGTCTCAGTCCTGTGAATCTTTGATCGAAGGTGAACCTGCGTTGCGATTCAGCTCCCTGTTGGAAAGTGAATAAGAATGATTAAAATTGCAAAAATCTCTAAAATTATTATTAATCAACCAACCAAAATCCAGCTGTACAAGGATTCATGTCTTAAAATAATTTAAGGATATGAAAGCCCTTTTATTAAATTTAAAACTTAAAAGTGTGTTCTATTTTACGGAAAGGATTTTGTTTTAATGCAGAGGTTTATCAGTTTTTGAATTTCAAAAATTATGTAGAAATATAACTTCTAAAATTTATTTTTAATCATGACATTGAAGTGTTACTTTCAAAATCTGTATTTTAATGTTGCCAATATGCAATTTAATACCTGAAAATAAAATATTTTTTTGTGTACAATTTTTGTTCGAAGTAGAGGTTTTTTTAGGAGTAGTTAAATTGGTTCATTCGTATTTGAATAAAAAAATTATTTTTATGTAGTACCGAGAAAATAGAAGCATAAAGAGGACAAGGACCTTAATCTAAGCATCATACTGTAAATCTCAATGCCACAAGAGCAGAACTGCAGTTCCCAACTATGATTCAATAAATCAATCTCCTTTTATTGTTGCTTGTCACGCATTCGGTTTTACAAAAGAAAGTTGTAACAATGAGAAACTTTCACTTTGTCAAATGGGTGAATGTGAAAACCTCACCAAGGAAGCTGATGCGTTTTCAAGGAAGCTGATGCGTTAAATTTTAATTATACAGGGTGTCTCAAATATAATGCAATAATAATAGGCTATTTCTTAAAATATTTCCCTCGGACATACTTCCAATTGCAATTTTTCATTTTAAGTTGTGAAAAACAAGATTATACTAGTTCAACTCTATTAGGGTCTACTTAAGAAAATGCAGAAATTAAATTTTACAAGGCCCCCGTAGTTTAAAATTTCCAATCAACCAAATTCTATTTTCTTTTCCTTAAATGAGACAAAAACTTCACACAAAATCTCATTATCTTCAAAACTCAGTGAGGTATTAAAAATTTTAATGGTAGCTTACTGCACTTTATTAAGTTACTGCACACTATTACTGCCCTTTTTGAAAGCAAAATAGAGTTCATCCACAAATTTATCTCCTAAAGGGGAAACGGCATGCAAGGGGGAAATTCTCTGAGAATCATCATGAAACACTCTGTATAATTCAAGTTCAACATTAGCGTGCTGGAGAAAATAAAGGTTGGCGTGGGTTTTATGTCGCAAGGTCGTATTTAATACGGACATTCTGCAGAAAACAAAGAATCGCGGTTCTAGAAACAATTATTTCCACTATCTAGGTCATCTAGGGTTTTTATTTGACCTCTGAATTTGCTCCAATATCTTTTGACCCTTCTCGAAACAATTCATCGTGAGGCACAATTGGGGGTGGCGTGTCAATCCCATAAGATGAAAGAAGTTTATTCTAAACAAAGTCGGTTACGTTCATGTTATATAATAAAATTCCGATTTTTTTTTTAGAAAATTTTGCTTACGAAAAAAACTTTGGGATGCTTTGATTGTTACCAGATGGGATCTTCCAACATGTTAAGCATTTTTTTAGTTTCATGCATCTTACAGTTTGAAGTACTTAAGTGCTAAAATGTATACAAAGCCGCTACTCAAAATATCAAGGAAATCTAAAACCTCCAACTAGCCAAGGACGGAAGAACACAATCCAGAAGTCCTTGTCCCCACCGCTTCTTCTAGATATCTTTTTAGATAAAACTGATTATATCTAAATGGAAATTTTCAAAATATTTGTGTTTAGGCAGATTTATGTGTGTAGGATTCTAATGGTTCCCAAAATGCATATTAGAGCATAATACGGGACGTTTTTTCCTGATAAAACTAATCCATTTTCTGATAAAAGTTTGAAGAAATTACATTGGTCAAAATGGATAAAACTCAGAATGAAACATAAAATACACCAAATACTTTAAAATGCAGTAGTATTTGAACTTTAATAACTGTGTGGTAAAAACATTAAAAATTAGAGTACAAAACACATCAAAAAATTTCTCTTATTTTTATCAAATTTTCTCTTTGTGACACAAAGGTTTTAAGTTTAATGTGAAATAAAATGCCTTTTTCGGTTGGATTTTCCATCATGCTACTTTCGACCCACATCTGTTGATTTCAGACTCGTGACTCGCCATAACTAACCTACATAATAATTTGAACACGAGACGACACATAATGGGCATTCTTGCATGTGTTGGTAGCATAGGATTAACTACGCAGAAAATTATAATATAGCGTGTAAATTTCTTTAAAATTATACTCTGTGTTTTCTAATCAATCAACCGTCTTGAAAAATTTATCAATAATTATTTGTACGATATTCTAATGGAAAAATTAGTTATGAAAAATTTAATAGATTGAAGTTTAGATGAGACATTTGATAAAAACATTTTTACATTTGATTTTGGATTCCAAGTTCCTAAGATACTTTTCATTTTGCTGCTCAAAATTTCATGAAAAATTTTAAAACTGTGTTACAAAATAACAAATGCAAAACAAACATTTAAGTAACTTAATAATTAAAGTTTTATCCAGAGGTGTTGGGTTTAAAACACTTTGTTTAAAACTAGCAAAAAAACTTTTTTTATACAACTAGGGAGCTACCGCCCCCTGCTCGCTATCGCTCGCCAACCCCCGTAAACTGCTGACGCAGAACCTTTTGGAATTGCTTCGCAATTCCTACCCATTCCAACTCGCTGAACTTATAATACACTTTATAAAACAATTAAAAACAATTTACAGAAAAAACGTCAACCAACTTTCCAAAAATACTTCACCAAATCAAGACCCTCTATATAAAGGCCTCCCAACTCAGCCGTGCAACGTCATAACTTTCACTCATCATTGACGTCACTCCATAGACTTAACAAGGCAATTTTCACTCACGTTTGACGTCATCTTCCGGAGTTGGGTGGCCATTAGGGTGTCTCAAAAAAACCTTTTTTCGAAAAACCCTGCTCCCCAGGGATTTTCCCATTTTAGCGCCCTAAGTTAACTCTAGGGTTTGCCTGTAGCCCCAAAGTTTGAAAAAAGTGGAAAAAATGACCAATTTTCAGAATTTTTAAAAATTTTATTTTAAGATTGATACTGCGAAAAAACTGGTTCAGATGTGTCATTTAGGACCTATTTAGATGGAATATATTTATTTATGTGTATTAACTGCACCCTATAGCCCCTATAATTAAGAATTAAACAGCACTACTTAGGGACGTTGCACTCGCCAAAGCTTATAATGCACTACCGGTGGACGAAATGAATTAAGTTTGAATTTCTTCGAAGGAACTCTTTAAAATGGTGTCATATGGTGCTAAATTGATATTATAAATTATAAAAACCATTGAAATAACAATAATGATGTTTTCTACTGAGCTTTTAATTTAAAAAGTGGTTTTCTTCAAAATTTCTCTTTTCTAGCTGATCAAACCCAAAATTTATATTAAAAAAGAAGGTTGATGTACTTTTTTAGATACCAAACATTGAAACCTTTATAGGGGTTTCATTTTTAATAAGTAGATTGAAATTTTAAACCGCACAGATCGGAAATGACATGGATATTTCCTATACCAGATGTGAAAATTGATTTTCTTTTTTCAAAGTTAGGAAAATAGTTTAATGCTTGTGAATCTTGGTTGAAATGTTAAAGAAAGAAGTTTTTAATTAAAATTTTCCCCTAATACGTTAAAAGAAAGTAATTTTCCAAACTTAAAAAAAAGAAAATCGATTTTAACGTCTGGTATAGGAAATATCCATGTCATTTCCGATTTGTGCGGTTTAAAATTTAATTCTACTTATTAAAAATGAAACCCCTATAAATGTTTCAATGTTTGGTATCTAAAAATATACAACAACCTTCTTTTTTATTATAAATTTTGGGTTTGATCAGCTAGAAAAGAGAAATTTTGAAGAAAAACACTTTTTACATTAAAAGCTCAGTGGAAGGGCCCAAAACTGTTATTTCACGTGTTTTTATAGTTTATAATATCCTTTTAGCTCCAAATGGCATCATTTGAGGGAGTTCCTTCGAAGAAATTCAAATTTAATTCATTTCGTCCACCGGTAGTGCATTATAAGCTTTGGCGAGTGCAACGTCCCTAAGTAGTACGGTTTAATTCTTAATTATAGGGGCTATAGGGTGCAGTTAATACACATAAATAAATATATTCCATCGAAAATAAGTCTTAAATGACACATCTGGACCAGTTTTATCGCAGTATCAATCTTAAAATATAATTTTTAAAAATTCTGAAAATTGGTCATTTTTTCCACTTTTTTCAAACTTTAGGGCTCTACAGGCAAACCCTAGAGTTAACTTAGGGCGCTGAAATTTTACACACTATCTTTTGGGACCAAAAGGAATGGGAAAAGCCCTGGGGAGCGAGGTTTTTGGAAAAAAAAGTTTTTTTTAGACACCCTAGTGGCCATGTATATAGAGGGTCTTGACCAAATCCCCTCCATAAATAAATCTACCTTATAAGTTTGAATATATATTAACTCGAACTTATCAAAAATTTAAGCGAAATGTTTTTAAAAATATTCATCTTAATTATTTTTAATCTATGATTATAAAAATAACTAATTCTAATTGTTTATCAATATTTGGACCAAACAAAAACCATTATTTTAAAGTAACTCGTTAGTATAATATGCCTAGTGTTTATCATTCATATTTTTGTTTAAACCCAGACTTGTTAAACAATACCGTTTAAGCAATTGAAAATAAAAAGAGACAAAACATCACTATGTTTACAATTAATTTCGATAAAATCAGACTAAAAATTATAAATATTGGACAAAAATGGTGAAATTTTAGTATGAAATGGCGTACATGTAAGTTTTTAGAATATGTTTTTATCAGTCTGAGTGATATTCAAGAAAGTACTTTTTTAAATGGTGAAAACACATGTTTCATCTTAAAATATAGCGCCAATCGGTCGTTGTGATTGGATGCATCTTAATTTGATTGACAGTATTTGCTTTGTAACTGCGACCTTATCCGTTATCTAAAAAATGGAAATATTTTAAAATTGAGAATTTTTTTGAAAAATCGAAGGGCCTACTCGGAAATCCGGAAAGAATCCGGACATTTTGATACCATATATGTGTCATTCGGTTCAGTAATTAAAAAGCCTTTCTCTGGAAACCGTTCACCAAAAACTTTTTTTAGAATAGAGAGATTATTCAGCAGGTTCACTTTATTTATGCAAAGAACTCCCCTTTTTCAGGTGTGAATCACCCAAAGTTTAAAAGGTTTGTGTCAAACCACCAAATCGCAATACATTGCTTTATAAAGAGAAATTATTATTCTGTGATAAAAACTCAAAAAACATTTAAAAGGACGGAATGTGTGCGCTTTATTTAGAAAATGGAACTTTAATAATCCAATTTTAATTTTTTAAAATAAAATTTAATTTTCAAAAAATAATGTTTATTTTAGCATTTTTGTGTCAAAGGTAAAAAAACTAGTAAAACAAATAACACTTTTAAAAACATGAAAAACATTTATTTTTCTAATCCTTGTTCTATCAGATATCAAATGGGTTTTGTATCAAAGATGTTAGTAAAATAGTGTGGTGGCAAATGGTAAGAAAATAGGCTCCCGTGCGATTTTTGTGTTACAATTATAAGGGTTAGTTTTTCTGAAAGGTATTAACGTGAGGAATACGAATCTGGTTGTTGGCAACCCCAAAAAGGGTGCAGAGGGGCGCAGCGGGGGTTCAAAGTGGCGGATCTCGCTTCAGAAAAACCGCGATTTCTCCTATATTTATCAAAATATAAAAAAATTTTCTGGCTTAAATATTAATTTATTACATATTCGAATGTATTAAACGCCCATCGCGCATTTTACTGCAGCGGGGAATACCGAAAAGCGAGAATTCCGAAATACGCTCGTTTATGGCATTTGCCGTGAGAATTTTAGAGTTCCAACAACGAAAGTAGGTTTTTCTGAAAGTTATGAATATAAGGAACCTGTATTTTAATGTTGCCAACACCTAAACTTTCGCGGAGGGAAGGAAAATCAAAATAACTGACTTCGCGTTTCACTCAAACAGCCATTTCTTCGCCGTTAAGTGCAAAAAAATCAAATTTTCAAGACTTTAATACTTTTTCATAATTTTCACAATATTTTTAACAATATTAGGGGATGCCAACCAACGCATTCGTATTCCTTTCATAGTTACCTTTCGGAAAAACCAACCGTCATAATTGTAACACAAAAATTACACAAGGGCCTATATTCTCACTATTTTCCACTTCATGAAACTCAAACTATCATTAAAAAGTCAAATACAGATGTTGGAATCCGCAAAGAGTTTCCGGTGGAAGAAATTTGAAAATGAGCGACCATGACCTACCGTATCTAGACTTCCGACTAATGTTTAAAACCATCTAAAAATCATTTTTCCTTGTGTTATAAGCTGGAAAACTGTTTTATTTTAAAGGTAGAAGCATAAGGAATCAGAATCCGGTTGTTGGCACCCCCAAATATTGTGCAGAGAGACGTGGATGGAGTTCAAAATTGCAGATATTGTTCCGAAAAACAGCAAAATTTTCAGTACTTATCAAAATAAAGAGTATCATAAGCTTGATTAAATCTTTATTAACTTTTAAAATATATTAGAGGGTAGCGTGTTTCACAGAAAGACGAATATCTAGCCATTTAGTGGTATTATACTATAATTACATCTCGTTGACTGTGTTTTCCGGATTTACGAGCCAAAATTGGAGAAAAAATAAAAAAAGACACATCCAAAACAGATCCGTATCCAAAGGTGGTTCTCTCCCAAACCTCCGATTTCAGATATCAGTTTATACTATACCGATTTTTCCATGTAAACTCTGCATTGTGCGAGATGCGAATCTCGAACCAAAAGTCTCAAATTGAGTTAAAACGCTAATTTTAAGGGTCAATTTCGTTTTATAATTTTACCTTATAACATCACCACCTTTTTTTAATAAAGTATCATTAATTTTAGATTCTTGATAGTATGACAGTAATTTTTTGCGTGCTATCAGAAAATAAAGGTATTTTTGCTTCCCATTTATAATTATAATTTCATTTAATTGGTTAATGCCCAGTATTATTTTGGACGGGTAGAAAGGAGTCTCTTCTGTTTCAATTGCGTAAACACGAAACTGAAAAATGGGAAAGAAAAAAAGCGATAGCGGCTGTAGACCACACACTTGGAGGTCGGGCATGCTTTTATCTCGGGGTGACAGTGGTCATTGTGTGACCAAACGAAAACCGCAACCCCCCCTAGGAGACTGTAAATCAAGCGGGGTAATGTGATACTGGCGGGCGTGGTACTCGAAACTGAGTGTACTGGGGTAATTTTGCTAATTTTTAACTGACGAAACTGAAATACTCTAGGGTTTCAGAGATATAAATGAAAATGTTAGTTCCTTTACACCAAGTATACCGATGTTAGTTAAAATGCTTAATTTCTCGGGACTCGGAAATTTATAATATTTATGTTATGTTTAACATATAAGATATTTATTTTTTTTCTGTAAGTGTTATTCTATCTCGCTTACTATGGATATAGCAATTTTAGCATTTTAAGACTTGAAAACTTCAAGACACTACACTTTTTTTTAAATAAATCTTTATTAAAAGATGCCTTAATTTAACAGGAAAGATTACTTATTGCCGAAAGACTACCACCGTTCTCCAACACTACCCTCTAATATATTTTAAAATTAATGAAGATTTAATCAAGCTTATGATACTATTAATTTGATAAGTATTGAAGATTTTGCTGTTTTTCGGAACAATATCCGCCATTATGAACTCCATCCACGTCTCTCTGCACAATATTTGGGGGTGCCAACAACCGGATTCTGATTTCTTATGTTTCTACCTTTAAAATAAAACTGTTTTCCCAGCTTATAACACAAGGACAAATTATTTTTTGATAGTTTTAAACATTAATCAGCAGTCTGGATACGGTAGGTCTTGGTCGCTCATTTTAAAATTTCTTCCACCGGAAACTTTTTGCGGATTCCAACATCTGTATTTGACTTTTTTATGATAGTTGGAGTTTCATGAAGTGGAAAATAGTGAGAATATAGGCCCTTGTGTAATTTTTGTGTTACAATTATGACGGTTGGTTTTTCCGAAAGGTAACTATGAAAGGAATACGAATGTGTTGGTTGGCATCCCCTAATATTGTTAAAAATGTTGTGAAAATTATGAAAAAGTATTTAAGTCTTGAAAATTTGATTTTTTTGCACTTAACGGCGAAGAAATGGCTGTTTGAGTGAAACGCGAAGTCGGTTATTTTGAATTTCCTTCCCTCCGCGAAAGTTTAGGTGTTGGTAACATTAAAATACAGGTTCCTTATATTCATAGCTTTCAGAAAAACCTACTTTCGTTGTTGTAACTCTAAAATTCTCACGGCAAATGCCATAAACGAGCGTATTTCGGATTTCTCGCTTTTCGGTATTCCCCGCTGCACTAAAATGCGCGATGGGCGTTTAATACATTCTAATATGTAATAAATTAATATTTAAGCCAGAAAAAGTTCTTACATTGCGATAAATATAGGAGAAATCGCGGTTTTTCTGATGCGAGATCCGCCACTTTGAACCCCCGCTGCGCCCCTCTGCACCCTTTTTGCGGTTGCCAACAACCGGATTCGTATTCCTCACGTTAATACCTTTCAGAAAAACTAACCCTTATAATTGTAACACAAAAATCGCACGGATTACCTTTTGCTCCTTGACTAAAAGTATATTATCCTAATTTTGGTTTGGTTGGGGTTTTATGGTTGCGCAAGAATCAAGTTAGAGTTAGTTTAGCATCATCCAAAATTCAGCAGATTGCATCTCTACCCACTTTGGGTCTAAAAGTCCTATGGTCGGTCATGGCGCAGATGGGTGCATGTCTCTGGAGACTATTTCCCTCCCTTTCAGAGATATGACAAAATTGAGGAGGTGGTAAAAGATGTTGTCTAATGGAGGCAAATATTTCCTAAAACTCTCCAACTACCTTAAAAACACGATTCAAACATCATTTCAAACAGAAGAATCTCCTCTCCCGGACTCTTAAGAAATAATAAGTTTTTAAACCTATTGCACGAAAACAAAGGAGCGACAGGGGACCCTGTGTGTTTTCCACCTTCCTAGATGCACGGATTTCTCCAAAAGGTCACAGACGGGCGAACCTCAACCGGTCAAACGAGTGCTCAAATAGGATATGACACTCTCCACAAAAATGCACCAACGCGACAGCAACGAAATAAAAATTGCTGATGGGATGTTTCTCAGAAGAATAACAGACACATAAAAAGGGCATTTTGTGAAAATTGTCCCTTAAGATTACCTTTGATTAAATTCGTAGGTATTTTATTGCAATCCAGGGACATCCTCAAAAAATCAGGCTTTGTATTATTTTGTTTTTATTTTTAAAAAGATAAAATGGGGGGAAAAGAAATTATTATCCACCAAGGGGAAAGATCCTATTCAGGCGAAATAAAGACTAACAATCAAATAATGAAAAATTAAGTCATTGGAATACTTTTTAATTAACATGAAACACCAACATAAGAAAATAAAAAAATATGAAAAATAAGCACCAGCTAATTCAAAAGAATCTCTTAGCTGGTGCTGGAATTATTTTAGGGTTTTATGGCGTAAGAAAAGTAAAAAGAATGAATTCTACTTCTAATAAATAGGGAAAATGGCATCTATCTTTATTCCCTCTTGGTGAATGAGGTATCTAAATAAAGAACATTTAAGTATACGTAAATTTAAAGTCTGAATTTAAAAAAGGGGGATATTTCTTTCATATTTGGTCATCTGTCATTGTACTTAAACTTTCAAACTAAAATATTTCAGGAAAAAGTTTCATGTCACCGTTGGCAGACCCTGACTAAACTAAACTCATTGGCGCAACAGCCCTAGTGGGCCAAGGCCTACGATGCCCATCTTCGTTTTCGTGACCGTGGGGCCCTGGGGTGCAAGGTGTTAGGCATGTGTCCCGGTTAGGTGGTCATTCTAACGCGAGACCCCCAGTGTTTAGTTCCCAAACAGTTGGCAGACCCTGTCTGGGGCAATATACTGTTCTAGACTACTGTAAAAATATTATTTTCCCGAGGGAAATTTCTCAATCATACGAATGAGGAGCGAAGGGAAAGTTAGGTAAAAAGTTAAGGGAAATATAGGTAATGGAGCGAAGCCTCTCACCATAAATCCGTCCATGAGCCATGATATCACTTAAAGAGAAGCCGTAAAAACTTAAGGAGGTTTCAAATTACTTATTAGTCTTTCACGTTTCCTTAATATTCAAGGTTAACTCGGTATACACACTTTCTCTCCCTTCACTTTCTCTTTGAGGAAACGCACTTTCTGCGGTTAAAAAAACGCTAAAGAAATGTTTCTCGAACTTTTTAAAAGCTTTTAAGAACTGATTAAATATTTTCATGAAGGATTGAAGATCGGATTGATAAATCTGGCCTAGAAAATTTATTTTACCAGTTTCATTTTTTTTAATTTTTCTCCATTCTTTATTAATTAATTGACAAGATCTTGTAATTTGTGTATCGAATGCAAAGTATTTGAAATCCCCAAAAACCTTTCCAAGTGTGGTATTTCATTTATATTATTTTTTTTCAGATTTCTGCAATTACGATACAGCAAATTAATCAAGTTTTAAGTATAATGCCTAGATAGATCTACAGAATGATATTAACACTATTTTAATTAACCACTACAGCCATCATAAAAATAATCAATTTCTAAGTAATATGTTGTACTCTACTTTTAATACCCAACTATTCAAATTCGTTTTATTTACAATTTCTCTTTAAAAGAACAATCATAATTTGGATCATATGAGCTCACATTAAGCCCAAACGCACATTATAATTGATTCTACATTTAAACAAATTCAAAAACTAGGCATGAAATAAACTATAGAGAGAATTTCCGAGCATCATATGGGTTCTTGCAGCAAGCATGAGCCAACTCCAACATCTTTTCATAGGAAGCTCATTTTTGCTGCAAGCACCTCAATTTGTAGAGTTGAGGAAACCTATGATTAGAGGGTCTCAAACCCCTGTCAAGAAAAAAACTAGTTGTACATCACTAACTATACTATAGTTTAGTTCACTATAGTATACATAGTGAACTAAATACACCGAATTATCAGTGCATTTAGTTCAGTGTTGTACTAATGAACAGCGTATCTTATGAAATGCAATGGGACTTGTTAAAATGACTTTTACCACTATTTTGTTTTAAAAAAAGTTATGATTTTTTTAAATGTCAACTAGATTTAAAATCATATTTCAAAATACTGGAATTATTGCACACTTTTACAAAAAGCACACACTAAATCAAGGATTTTAATCAGCTTCAGTGCACATGAAAAATCTAAGAAACAAACAATAGCTTACCTGAAACCATGTGGCTGCCAGAACCAAACAACTTAGAAAAACCCACCACATGCTCTCTAGCGAAGAAGGAAGACAATGAAGTAAAGTAGCTCGGGCTGCTGAAGTCGGAGCTTATCACTTTGTCATCCGGTTCCCCTCTCACCTTGTCAGTAAGCTTCACGGCCAATCAGATGCAACTACGAATGAGATTTTGGACGGTGACAGATTTGCGTGTTTTTTTCGAAATTCGTTCATCCTTCGTGTATAATTTGTTTTGATACATAACAGCAGTGTTGCGTGCTTGATATGGTGGTCTTATTTGAATAAATGGAGGTTTTATAGTAAACATTTTATATAATTGGGAAATAAGAGGTATAAATACAGTTGAGGGATTAAAACCCTCATTCCTATTCATTTCCCACAGCAGCTTTGGGTGCTTTGTTCGAATTCTCTTGAAAACATTCTCCCTTTGATTCTTATTATTTCTGGTCATTGTTTTCTCCATCATGTTCTCCTTTTTTCTTTCATTCTTTTCTTAACATGGACGGATTTAAGGGCATGGGGGTAATGCCCCCCCTAACATTTTCAGAAAATTTCATTTTTATAGAGGTAAATCATGCTTTTAAGCCATCAGGGACACCTTGCCCCCCAAGATTTCCAGCATGTCCCCATGCATCCCCTACCTAAATTCGCCCTAGTCCCTTGGTATCCCCGAGTCATTCCCAATCTTTTTCAAATTCACCATCTCTCCCTCATTGTAAAACGAAGAGAGAATGAGACGAATATTCAATGTAACTTTATCTACATTTAATTTGGCATATTGGCTTCTTTTTAGGAAGGATTTTTATTGGATCGATATATGAGCTTTCTTTATATCTATTACTTCCTTTCTTTTCTGCTAAAAACTTTTTTTATTAGGTATTTTTCTTAAATTTAAAATATTAACTGGTTCGTTTCTTAAAACAATTAAATTTTTAGGTTATTTTTAGCATATCGAAAAAATATCGTTGAAAATTTAATTTAGATTGAATTTTTTTCTGAGGAATCCAGATAGTTCAATCACAACAATCCAATAACAAATTGCTGCTACCCCTAACCCTCTATCGGGAAAAATTCGGAATATCATTAGCTGGAATCTCTGATAATTCCTCGCTCAATAAGAGTAGTTTAAAAGGAGTTTCAATTTGTGAAATACATAAGATCTTCCGTACTATATAAATATTACTTAAATTAAAAGTTAAACTCGTTTGAATTTTAATTACATAAGTTTTCAAGTAAGTTAAGTAAGAAGGCAATTTGAAGTAAACAAGTCTTATTAATGGTAGAATTTAGGAAAGCGCTCGAACAGTGAGCCAACTAAACACGAGCCAAAATTCACCAAACTGTCCTAATATAGATGTTGAAGTATCTTATTGGTTTACCGTAGTGGAAAAGTACCAAAAAATACATTGTATACAGACGATACATTAAGCGACAGAGAACTTTCCGGATTACTTAATATTGCGTAGCGTACAGTCGGCTGCAAAAAAATCTAAACAGATACTATTGTGAGCGATTGGTTGGGGTTAGAAGGATACTGTAAACGTCAATTTCCATTTTAATGTCCTCTTTAAAACAAGCTATTATTTAAGTCCTTAAGGGGCCGTCTACAAACTAAAAGAAGCACCACCTTTCGTTTTTCCTATGGGTGACATCAAAGATTATTCCTGTTTCTGAAAGAGTACCCCCTAAACCCCCCAAAAACCAAGTTTTGTGGTGTTTGACCCACAAACAAAGCCAGGAGTGGGGGGTTGAAGTTCGTCGAATTTACGTTGAAATATCGTTCTTTACGTTGAATTCTCGATTTTGATCCTTACAACCATCAATCCCGATCAAAATCGAGAATTCAACGTAAAAAACTAGATTTCAACGTTAATTCGACGGACTTCAACCCCCACTCCTGGCTTTATTTGGGGACCAAATGACATGAAAATTGGTTTTGGGGGTTTTAGGGGGTGCTCTTTCAGAAACAGGAATAATCTTTGATGTCACCCATAGGAAAAACGAAAGTTGGTGCTTCTTTTAATTTGTAGACGGCCTCTTAAGGACTTAAATAATAGCTTGTTTTGAAGAGGACATTAAAAATGGAAATTGACGTTTACAGTATCCTTCTAACCCCAACCAATCGCTCACAATAGTCTCTGTTTCGATTTTTTTGCAGCCGACTACTTTGAGGAACGGTACCTCTTAAAAATGTGAGAAAGACACCACAAGAGTGTCAATAACACCAATCTCACCTGTAAAAATACATTCCCTAACTTAAAAGATGTATTGTATACCAAGAGGGCACATTGAAAAAGAATAAGCTTTTTAATATTAAAAAATTACATACCAATACCGGTATTGCCATTGATTTCACCAATAACACATATCCTCCCATAAAGTTTCCCCACTTCGATTTTGCACATAGTAAACAGTGTAAAAGTAGTATTTTGTCATAAAAAATATGCCTCTGTTTTTTGAAGACCACAAAATTAAAGTAAAAAAGCTTTTTGCCATTACTTTATTCTTTGCACTATTGATGATACCCACAGGAATTGCAATGATGGTTGCTCATTACATCAACCCCAAGTTCATCACCAAAGATATGGTGCATAACCTTAAAGCTGACTTGGTAGGCATTTTTCTCCTGGGGTATGGACTAGGTTTACTAGCCACTTGTTTGGTGGCCTACACTCTAGTGAATCGAAAAGAGTTTGTCGCTCCAACACAGTTGTAAAACATGAATGGCAAGACACTTAATAATGTAAGTAAGTGAAGAAATACAGTGGCGTAGCCTGAAAGGGATATATCCCCCTCTAGAGGCAGAAATTTTTCCTTTTTTACCATAGAGAAAAGGAATAAATTTACCCCCATATCCATCCAAAAAATATTCAATATCCCTCCGAAGATTTTTTCTGTCTACGCCACTGATGCGCTTATTTTACCAAGGCAATAAGTTTGGTTGGTTTGGCTATTGTTTTATGGCGCAAGAATCAAAAGCCAAGGCAATAGGAATCTGAGGGTGTTTGACATCATCTTATAGGAGGGAGGGCAACCATCTTTGAAAAATTCATCAACTTGGCATGATTTAATTCTATCAAATCCACTATGGCGATTTTTAGCCCAAATAAATAATTAAATCACCAGTTTCAAAACGGGAATTAAATCCAAAAAATGAAAAATCGACTTTTTGTTATCAAAAATTATCTCCAAACTTTGCTCTACATATAAGTGCAAACAGGGGGAAAATAAAAAACTATCGGCAGATATAGTCCCTTGAATATGGTAAAATCAATGTCTATTCATTGTATTTTTTGATTAAATTGGAATATTAAGTTAATTTGTCTCTTTTCTTATTACTGTAAACATAGGCAAAATAAAATTTGATTTGCAGGTATTCCGTCCCCTTAGGTACAACACAGTTCTTGCCAGATTTCCATTCCAAAAGGAAAAGCGGCCCTTTAGTGTCATCCAACATGGAAGAGTACTTACCCAGCTATCAAATTCAGCTTTCAAAATAAGTAATACTGTTTGCATTAAATGAACATAATTTTTAAAAAATTAGAATAGACTATAGACACCTATTCACTCTTAACATTAGTAAATACCTATCCAATTTTTTTTTCATTTTCGAAAAAAACACCAGCACTCTAGTGGTTTCATAGAAAAAATTTGAAATAATATAAACCACATTTAATATAAAAAAACTGTTCTAAAGCCATAACTTCAGATTCAGAATACTAAGATTTACTTCAAATGCTATTTTTTAATTAAATAACTGAAATTGAAATTTCTCATGTGGAATTTCTGGGATCCTCCCCCCATTGGTTTCTTTAAACTTCATATAAAAACAGTTTCAACTTCTTGTTAACGGTGGGGATATTTAGGAAAATTATAGATTTCCAGTGTTCAAGGCATTTTGTGTGCAGAACAAAATACCTCTGCAAATCTATCCACAGCACTGAGCATTTGAAAAAGATACTTCTCTTTTTACCGACTTCAAAAAGGAGGAGGTTATCAATTCGTCAGCTATGAATGTTATTTCATTTTCACTGTAATTTTATAAAAGTCAGAATATTGCTTTTAAATGGCAAAGATATTTCTAATATTTTTATATAGCAGGTTATATATACAAAAGGGACTCTTGGGTTCTCCTTTTTGTTTAAATATTCCCATTAGAACATATTCTTATTACAATTTCTGATTATATTGGAACAATATAAGAGACAAAAAAAGAAATTGTGATTTTTTTAAGTACAAAGAGGGAAATTTTAAAGTCTTTTGTCCATTACATTCAGGATAAAATCTAAAAAGTTCCTGAATTTCAATAACCTAAAACAGTTTTGATCCAACCACATGCAGCTAACTTTTAATTACTAGCCAACTAACATACAATAAAACTCCAATTACCCGAATGTGCAATTTTTATTTAATTAGTTTAAAGCACTCTTTCATTAAAAATAGTTGTTTCCCTACTTCAACATAAGATACCAGTAATTAATTAAAATATACTTTTCTCCGAAAAAAATCCAATTATCCAAGAAAATCCAATAAGTTATTCTACTAATTCCTGATACCTTTGAATTTTTTTAGTTCCTCAGTTATAAAATGCCTTGGCATATTTACAGATGCAGTGGTGATAGAAAGAAAATGTCTTGAAAGTAATTTTTAATCAAAACAACACTTGACATACACTATGAACTAAACTAACCAAAAAGATAAAAAAAATATGCACATTTACAATAAAAGGAAGTTTATTTATCACATAAAAGTTGAAAAATAATTTTAGACAGAATAAAGTTTTTTTACAAGTTTACTCTAATTCCTGTGAGAAAGGAGGTCGTATTGAATACGCAGTATCTTTTTGAGCACATCGCTGTATTGGATGGGTCAGTAATTTAGCCATTGAATTATGCAGTTTCGTAGTATTGCGTGTTACTTCAAAAATATAAGACTTATTATGTTCATCTAAATCACACAGTGCTTCAAATATCTCCTGAAAAAAATATATAGTTGTAAGATTTACAAATTAACATTTATGATTAAGGGTCATAAAATTGCTCCCTAAGCTAACAAAATAAAATTCTAACTTGATAGTTAACACTTAAGCTTTTACAAGAACATCACATTTAAAGTAGTAAAAAAATCATTTAATAAAATTAAAAAATTATAGTTTTCTCAATATTAAAGTATCAGTAAAAGCAACTTTGTAGCTAGATTATGAATATACTAGCTGATTACTTCAACTTTGCACAGATGAAAAATAAAGAATATCACTTTATATTTCTACCACTCTATGCTTATCTTTTCAAATAAATATTTTTTCCAAAATGATATACCAAGGTGTTAACTCTCCTGATATTTTTCTTTGAAGTACAACCTCCACATTTCAGATGTATTTTTCATTCTATACAAGACAATTCTACAAAAATGTTTTTTTTCTTTCAAAATACCTGCATACGACAGACCTTTGTTGCTAGGTGCTTTTTTTGAAATTCCACATTGATTTTGAAAAATCATACAAATAAAATGATCTAGTTAAAAACTAATTGGAAGCCAGATTTTTAAATATTATATCTGTGATTTCCAAACTTATTCTGATGATGTTGGCTTACAAATAATGATCCACAAGCACAGTGAGGTTATTGCCAACTTAATTAAAAAGAACCAATTATAAAATTAGAAAAAAAAATGAAATAAATTCAGCTCCATTTTTATTAGACCCTATTCAATTTGCTTTTCCACAAATGTTTTTTTTTATTTTAAGAAAAACACAATAAGAAAATAAGAAGTAAAATAAGACATTAAATTTATGATTTTTAAAGTATTTTTAAAAAGAGTTTAATGCAGTTTTTCTCTAAAAAGTCTTATTTTTCTTTGTTAGCATACTTTCAACAATAGGTATAAATTATCATAATATATCCCATGAAGCATATACTGGTTTAAGGTTTTAAATTATTTTATGATGAATTACTAATCCATTGATTGCATGCTCAACTTTTTCTATTCAAAGAATGCTTAAAAACAAATACACAGATATAGTTATTTTACCTGACATTTGTTTTCATTTGTAGGTGGTTCGTGAATATATATTATGTCAAAGACAAAGAAGGGATAATTTATGAGGAAATCTCTTGCCTGAAAAAGAAGTTATAAGTGTAAACCACATCATTTAATCTAAAATCTTAAAAATATACAATAGTATGAATTTTTTAGTACTAAGTTAAAAGAAATATACTTGTAAAAGTTTTTAAATAAAGTAGAATAGCAATAAGGTCTGACAGCTAGATTGTGTCAAACCTTGACTTAAAATCATTCTGACAATTTTTTAAGCATGGTCATTGGTCATTTATACAAGGACATAAAAACCAAACTTTACAAAAAAGAAATAAGCCAGCAGATGGGTTTTTTTAATCTGTCTATAAGGGCACATCTATAATATCATTAAACATAGAAGAAACATAAGAAAGTTATTAAATTTCTTCCAATGTCAAGAATTTTTTTGCAAGTGAAATGCTTAAAATGTAGATGCAATTTTTAAAAACTTACCTCTTCATTTGAAAAATGAACCATGCAGCTTGACCGACCATAAACCAAGATCACTCTAAATACACAAGGTAACAAAGAAATTCTGCGAGGAATCCTCATTTCATACTTGTCAGTTCTGTGACAAAAATTGAATACACTTAGATACATAAAAAAGTTTTACAAAAAGATAAAAATTACACTTTTAATAAATCAATACTTACATAAGTGTTACAATAGATGCCAAATCTTTAAAATTATTAAGGAAAAAAGTTTTAAGAGATACAAAAACTACACAGGTTTTTTGCTGTTTTTGTATCAACAAAATAAGAACTTTATTCGTTAACTGACAATTATGCCTACTTGCCAAAAAAAGCAGCATTAAATTCAGAACTTGACAATGACAATAACAAACCATATAAAAATACAATCATTATTAAAACATAAATAGCATACAAGTCCATCAGTAAAACTAACTTTAAAGTAGTTCATAGAAATATACAATTGTTTAAAATGTTATTTTGATTCTAGCATGAGTTGGATTTTAATTTTATTAAAGGTTGTAAAAACGAAATACAACTTTAATCAGCAATATTATAACCATAACCTGAAAACATAGCTAACTGATATACGATAATGTAGGATTCTTTCATGTAATGAATGAATTGAAACAAAAGCAATGCTTTAATTATTTTAAGTATAAAATGAATGTAAAATAAAAAAAAGCACTTAAACCCTTTATCTGTTGATTTTTTTGTCTCCAAAATTCCACCCCCAGAAACCAGTTAAACTTTCAATAAGCAATACAAAAAAATCATAGGGAACACAGAAAAATTATTTTAAGGATACCACAACTTGAACAAGCTTGTGTTTCATTGAGATCTTGTAGAGAATCAATTAGCTCTTTTGGATCATTTGTGAATTCTCTTACCTGAAATGAATTAAGTAATAACTAATCTGCAATGAAAAAGTTTATAATGTATAGGGAAAAGAATCATACAAGAATGAATTTCTTATACTAAATTTTATGGTCCCTCTTTTTACTTACTGCATAGCCTGCAGTTCAATTAAGCCCTTCCACTTGATGTTCTATGATTACTTTTTACATATCATACCCTTTTATCTAATTAGAAACTTTAGAAAACCAAGTAAGATTAATTTTTGAGAAGAGACTATGAAAATAATTTCTTTTCTTCATTAAAGAATAACTTTTCTAGAGAACCAATCGCACAATTTAATTTCAAATTCAGTACTTTTTAAGCTTTTGTAAAACATAAATTGTAGTAAAACTTGATCAATTTATGGTGGAAGTCAATGAGTTTGCAACACTAGACTGTACTAGACCTGTTTGTAACAATACAGTTTTGTAGCAGCAGTATAGTTTTTAAACCGGCAATTTGGTTTAACTTCAGAAGTGTATCAAAATACTGCTATATTTGTTTCGATAAAACACTTCTGTTGTTCAAATGTATAATTTAGAAATGTAGTGAATGCTAAATTTGTGGGTTCAATGTGATAAATCACAAAAATATTTAATACATATTTCACAAAAAGCTAGCTTAAAAAAATAAACCTACACCAACCCCCATAAGTATCATGCTTCATAACTGCAGATTGCATTTCAGATGTCCTAAATTACATATGCAATGGTTTAAAAAAATTTTATTGATAACATAACTTTGTTTAACATTAATTAAAGGGGTGAATCGGATCACTGTTGAGGAAAGTTTTTTAATTTTTTTTAAATTATCATAACTCTCCTTGACTTATAGAATCAGGACTTAAGCTCTTACTGATTCTATAGCCCAGGAAAACGGTAGTTTTTTCAAAATTTTCATATAGAAGTTTTTTTCGACGATTTTATTTGTTTTCGAGGGTGCTGATTACGAATCTGAAGTTGGCTAACACGTGGGGGGTCGGCTTCAAATAGAAAATCGCAAAAAATCAATACTTTTTTGCTCTTTTTTCGATTCTTTGCTTATATTTAAAAAACTATAAATTTCTCGAATATAATTTCAATTACAAAGTTGAAGAAAACAAAATTTCCTACAAAATGCACTCATCAACTTTGATTTTCTGATGAGTGGTTTTGCCACTAGAACGCACTGAAAAACCTCAACTTTTTTGGCCTTTCCGCAAAAAAAAGGAAAACGCGCACTTCTACCCTCTACAAAATGAAAACTATTCAAGTTATCGACGAATATTTTTACCACATGAAAGAGCATTCAATTTTCTATAAATAACGTGGTTTTCATTATCGTTTTTTGAGAAGGGGGCGGAAATGAAACAAAGATCGATTATAAAACTGTTGCGGCACTATTTCGTTTCAATTTTATTATGAGAGGTATTGACGCTAGAGCGCGCTGAATTACAGCTGTTTCACGACTTTACACAAAAACATGAAAATCGCTTCATTTCAAAACGCTATAAAATGTACACTGCTCCTTGCAAAATAAAAATGAACCAGTGAATCTTATAGGAAATTTTATGTTCTTTAATTTGATTCGTGCTATTTTTCTTAAAATGAATGTAATGAGTTCTAAAAATCGATGAAAAGCCGAAAAAAAGAGCAAAAATTTGAGATTTTTTGCAATTTTTGATGTGAAGATGACTTTTTAAATTAATATAAACATGAAATTCAGATTTAGCGATGCAAAAAATATATAAATTCATTCATTAAAATACTCCCATAATTTAAGATATGAATTTAAAAAATTTATTGATATTCAGCCTAAAACACCCAATATTTCATAAATAAATTTTTAAATTTATTTTTTAAGCATGCTTAGACATCAATGCATCCAAAACAACCCCTTTGTTGGTAATATACCGGAAATAAAGCGCAGATGGCAGATTAACAACCGCGAAAGTCCGTTTGGTCTGTGAGCAGCAACAGTTCTATTATCGATCTTAGCTTCATTTCTGCCCCTTCTCAAAAAATTATAATGAAAACCACGTTATTTATAGAAAATTAAATGCTCTTCAACGTGGTATAAAATATTTGCCGATAACTTGAATAGTTTTCATTTTGTAGAGGGTAGAAGCGCGCATTTTCCTTTTTTTTGCGGACAGGCCAAAAAATTGATGTTTTTCAGTGCGCTCCAGCGGCAAAACCACTCCTCAGAAAATCAAAGTTGACGAGTGCATTCGGTAGGAAATTTTGTTTTCTTCAACTTTGTATATGAAATTATTTTCGAGAAATTTATAGTTTTTTAAATATAAGCGAAGAATCGAAAAAAGAGCAAAAACGTATAGATTTTTGAGATTTTCGATATGAAGCCGACCCCCCAAGTGGGAGCAAACTTCAGATTCGTAATCAGCACCCTCGAAAACATATTGGGTTGTCCCATAAGTTCTGTTACTTTTTACGAAGTTTTGTCTTTGAAAATTTTTTATGAAAAACTGGTAATAGGTGGAGATTTCAAACAAAGGGGATTTTGATATATGTATATTTATGAACATAATGTACGATTTTGATAGTTCTCGTGATACTTCTTTTGAAAAAAAGACCAAAAACGACGATTTTCGTGTAATTTTTTTCTTTTGTTTAAAAAACTAGGAAGAACGCATAATTCATGGCTAAAAAAAGTTTTACTGTATATTTCAAATGTTTAGATTAAAATGTTATAGTTTCAAGATGATTCGATAAGTTTAAGGTAGGAAATTTTGGCTTTAAAATTTCATGTATTGGTAATTTCACGTGTTTTTAAAGCACACCTATTGTTTTTCTAAGCAGCTGGTATGAAGCAAATTTAAGGCAGATGTTTTTTGAACCATAATGCTTGTTTCAACTGTTTAAACATTGAAAGCCTCTTTTCATAATATAGTTGAATTAATTTATTTTTAAATTCCAAGGAGTTGTTTTTATTGTAGTGTTTTCGTATGAAGCAAATAATTGCTTTGTTCGCTTAGCATAAGTTCAGAGCGAGTGTAATTATGATAAGCTAAAACGTTGTGCGCTTGCAATGTGCAGACTACTTTCTGAACTTAAGTTGAGATATAATTTAATATACTGCATATTTTGAATACTTGGGTCTTTCATAAGCTTTTTTATTGATTTTAATGCTTTTTTAGAGAAAATTTCTTTAAAATGACTAACATTACTGAGGAAAGTTTTTTGCAATAGATGTTATGTTTGAGACCAAAATTTCCTAAGTTAAACTTATCGAATTAGCTTGAAACTACGACATCTTAAACTAAACATTTCAAAAATATAGTAAAACTTTTTTTAGCCATGAATTAAGCGCTCTTTCTAGTTTTTTAAACAAAAGAAAAAAATTACGTGAAAATAGTCTTTTTGGCCTTTTTTTCAAACCGCCATTTTGAAAAGAATAATATCACGAGAACTATTAAAATCACACATTATGTTCATAAATATACAGATATCAAAATCTTCTTTGTTTGAAATCTCCACCTGTTGCCAGTTTTTCATAAAAAATTTCAAATACGAAACTTTTTAAAAATAATAGAACTTATGGGACAACCCAATATAAAACCATCGAAAAAAACCTTCTTTTTCTTTACATTTTTCATGTTTTTTGAAACAGTCAGAAAAGCGGGATGTCTGTTCACCACAGGCGCGGATCCAGCATGGCTCCAGGGGGGCACTTTTCCAGACCATCACCTTTATTTTTGATACAAAATGTCAAAAAGTTGGGGATTTTCTAAAAAGTGTCACGCAAGATTCCCTTGTAGTATCATTGGGGGTATGGGGGTTGTCCCCCATAAAAAAATTTGAAATTTGACTTGTAAAAGTATGGTTTCAACTCATTTTGAGAACATTTTTGGGTCCAAGGGGGGCACTGTCCAGAGTACCACCCCCTGAATCTGCGCCTGGGTCACCATGCACTTAATTAACAATCAAAAACATGTCACTTATTAACTCGTTAATCCCATCTTACATAGAATGAAATCAAATACTTCAGAGAGCGAATTCTATTTGGTTTGTTTAAAAAATTAATAACTACTACTAATAATAATTAATAAGATTAATATAAGATATAACACTAATATTTTCCTTAATATAAGGAAAAAATAGATAATTTTTTAAAATATTATCTAGTTAATAAAAATTAGAATATTGAGAAATTTTAGTTGGGGGAGCTGCAGCTCCGTAGCCCCAATGGACAAGTCACCACTGCTCAAAAGATATCCGATTTACACCGTTTTAAGCTAGCATAAAATTTATGAACCCAAATATATTTAACAAATCTAAGAACATATGTTACACCTATGGGACTTAGGTGTAAAAAAAGGAAAAAGGTTAATTTTACCTGACAATTTTATATTCAAAGAAAAGTAAAGAAAGAAAGAAAAAATTAAATTTTTACAAAAATAACACAAGAATAAGATTCGCATAAGCTGGATAAAAATTTAAAATTAAATTAAATGATAAAAATTAAATTATTTTAACATAAAATAAAATTCACATGAAAAACAACAGACAAACACTGTATGTTGACATATTATGAAAATCAAAACAAACTCACCCAAGTTGCATTTTCATACAGGACCATCAAAGAAAATTCATGCTTTCTGTTGATGAAATGCTTATTTTCTACAAATAACTCAATGGTCCTTTTAACCATACTAAGGGGTGAATGCTGAGAGCTGAGAAAAAAATTGACAAGTTAGTAAATTAAACATATCAATAAAAATAGTTTCATCAACAGAGTTAAAAAGCCAGAAGCATTTTGTATAACTGAGTTATCCTGATTTTGTAATTATTAAGTTATAATGTTAATATCATTCATCATCAGAAAAGTTAAGGAAGGATATAGAGTTTCTTATAAATAAAAAAATTAATTAATCTTACCCATCACCCATTTTGAAGGGTATCTGCTCCATGTCTGATGACATATCCAGGCAAAATATCTGAAAATAGTTTTTAATAAATATAAGATTTTCATGATGCACGGAATTGCATTCCTAAATAAATCTTTACAGTATTAATTGGTTCAAATCCATTAATGGTCTTGCTATATACCGCCAAGCTCCTTTGAACAACAAAAATTAGAAAAATGCTAAATTATTTCAAATTCATAGATTAAAATGTTCAATTAAAAATATATGAAAATTTTGCCAAAATTTAATTGATAATGACATTCAAAATAGCTTGGCGATGATGAGCGGGACTGTTAACAGAATCGAATGTCACAAATAAAACTTTATTGGTGACATTTTAAAAATTAGACATGACAAAATTAGACATGACAAAGTTATTTTCACTGTTTTTAATATACTTCATTTTGTATTTGCACCATTTAAACTCAACTAAATTTTACTATGCTTAACCCATTACTGCCTGACGTTGGACTACAATTGGACGTTGGACTATTCCTTGACTACAAAAATTGTTCCATTGAATCAATATTTGCACTCATGTATCTCTGATCTTCATAGAACATAAAGAACACAAGAAGAAAGCAGAATTTAAAAAAAAATTCCACTTTTTTTAAGTTGGAAGATAGAATTTTTCAGAAAAGTGCTTTTTAAAAAATTTTAAAAGAAAAAGCTTAAAAATCCTAGTTGTTATTTAAAAAAAACTTCAATGCCGATATATATTACTGTTTATACATTAAATCAGTTGGGGTGTTTTTTTTTCCAAAATATTTTATCTTGACCTTATTTTGGACCCTCGACCTTATTTTGGACCCTAAAAAGGGACGTCAGGCACGAATGCCCCCGTGGTTTTCCCCATAGTGAAATGCTAGAGTTTCCATATTTTTTTCATAAAAATGCGTTCGATTCTCATGAAATGAATTAAATAAGTGATGTTTATAAAGTTAATTTAATTTTAGCTAATAAATTTATTATTTTTTTTTTGGAAAATACTGTTATTTATTTCTGCTAAATTAATGGAATAAAAAGTCTTAAATTATAAGGAATTAATTAATTTGTATTAATTAAAAGGTATAAATTAATTATTTTACTATATTTATTACTTATGCAAATATATTCCAGCTATATTTTAATTAAAAGTTTAATTTTTTTTGTTGTAATGACTTTTTTTCATTAAAATTGTAAAAAAAGTCGCTTTTGTGATAAATTTTCGGCTTTTTTTCTTATTAGATGTCGTTAATCATTGTGTTCTATACTGCAGATCAATCTATATTATCTGGCTTGCTAATTCACATCCCACTAATGCTTTATTTTTGGGGAGAAATTTGTGTTCCGCACAATAAAATTAAATAAAATGAAAAAAGTATGGGCATTTGAAAGACTTAAACTTCACAAATTGAGATATTCTGATGGATTTGAGGTGTGTAAAAGTAATTATTACTTAATATTAGGTAACATATAAACAAAGATTGCCTTTCTCAATTAAAAATCTTGATTAATTTGCAATTAACATAGATTTGGGAGGAAAAAACATGTTTTAGAGCATAAAAAATGCTCAAATTACGTTAATTAAGGTTAATTTTACAGTTAATTGGATAAATAATTAATATTTTTGGTTCATATTCATGTTGCAGTATGGTTCCGATCACTTCTACTGCACTTAAAAAGGTAGAAGATGTTTTTGAGGCTTTAAAACGGTTTTCTACCATGCGTTTACTATAGGGAAAAAAACACGGGGGCATTCGAGCCTGACTTCCCTTTTTAGAGACGTTTTTTAATTTTGGTGTAGAAATTTAAATTTTAACCTGGAATTTGTTTTCACTATTTTTCCAGTTATTTTGGGGCTATTTACGATGTTTTTACCTAATATTTAAGAAAAATAAAAAGTTGGGCATTAATGGGTTAAGCATAGTAAAATGAAGTCAAATTTGTCTGTTTTCCTAAAAATATTGATTTAACTTTTGAATATTAAATTTTTGTACTTTTATGGCCAACTTTTTTCTATGTCTTGTTTTATGGTATAACTATATTAAATAAAATATTATAAAATATTCTATAAAGAATATTAAATAAAAATTAATTGGGCTTTTATATAAAAAAAGGAGCATGGTACACTGTGTTACGTAAAAAGAAGGCCCACAACATAGAGAAAAAAAATAGTTTACGTTTGCAAAGCTTAAAGTTGACAAATTACTAAAACACTCAAATCATCTTCCTATACCTAGCTATTGAACCATAACAATCAATAATATGTTTTTGCATATAACTTGTGTACAAACAAGCCAATACTACAAACTGGAGTATAAATCAAAATTACCATGCACATGCAATATACTTTTCATAAAGATTATTTCTATACTCGCCCAGCTTTTCAAAATTTCTCATTGCCAAAACACAAAACTAGCCTATATCAACTTCCGTCACTTTTAATCATGTATCCTCTTGGAAATATGTACAATTTGGTGAACTCCACTTACTAGGCATTATTCCCAGCAACTCTAACACAAACTTCAATCATACATGTGATTACACAGACAAAAAATTGGCGGAAAATATTAAAATAAAATTGATGGCACCTAAATTTTTCTTCATTTTAAGTAGAGGGGGTCCATCAGCTTCTACTTCCTAGATCTAAGTTGGTTGGGTTTTTATATGGTGCATGACCCAAGACCGGGTACAACTTGAGATCTAGGATTCAATATGCTAGATTCATATTTTTTAGCTTAAATCTTAACTAATTTTTTTATTACTTCGATATTTTTTTTTTTAATTTCGATTTTTCTTAAAATTTAGTACTAGGCCACACTAGCGGTCAGAGTTTTCAGTATAAAATGATTGGAAAATAAGAAAGTGGAATTTCAGTTTTGCAAATCGAATTGTCGGATTTCAATTTTGCTAAGAAAATTGGCGGATTTCCGCCAATTGGCGGAAGAATCACATGTAGTATGTGCAATATAAAACCTCGATAAACCACCCCCTTTAAAGACCAACATATCTGGTCGTTTAAATGCAAAGACAATATAAGGAATAAAGTTATACTACTAAGGTAAAAGAACCAGCTGTTTAAAAACTGGCTTTTGCAATTTGGGGGTTATTATTAGCAAGAGTGGTCGTAATAAGGAAGTTGCAGGTGTCAGATTTTCAAAAACAAACAAGTGTTCTGTATGGTTTTTTGTATGGTAAAATGAAATATGTACAGATAATTAAATATTTTAATTTAAAAGTCGAGAAAAAAACACATGACTGAAAACGCTTATTGTTAAAGATGTCAACAATCATACCATCAACTCCATTGCTTTACAACAATGCTTATCGTATGATGGTGTCAACATACGATGATCCCAAACTCTTGGAGTTTTCGCGCGCTTTTAAAAAGTGGATTTTTGTTAATTTTTTTGGCAATCAAAAAATTTCTCGATCGGCCTCAAATTTTGGGTAGTTGCTTATTTTTGCAAGAAGAATAGATTAAAAAAATCATGCAACTTCCTCATTAGGTTTGACTGTATTAATACTAAGGGTGTGTAGCATTGTTTCTGTAACATTTCAAATGTATAAGGAAAACAAAAGAAAATTATAGGCCTTTGACCAGGCCTTAATTTAGATCTACAACTTACAATTTTTTCCGAGTAATTTATTTTTGGCACAGGAAAATGCAGATGCTTAAACCGACCATTTGAACTATGGGGCGATTCATTTTCCCCGTTAGAAGTGTTCACAGTATCAGTCTCTGATTTACTTATATCAGTAGCACTGGTATTAGTTGAACTTGATGGTTCACCCGGAACAGTATTCCTAAGCTCATTTTTATAACTTTTACCCTCCGGATCTTCATCTTCAGAGACCGACACAGTACACTTTTGTACAAACAAATCACAATCAGGTTCAATTTTCTCTTGTCTAGATGTTTTAACTTGTGAATTAGATTCTACGTACGCGTTTAACTTTACTGTTAAGCTATCTTCATTCGCAGACATACTTAAATGCGAAATTACAATCGATATGATACCCTATTTAATTCAAAATTATTTGCAAGGCTCAAAATCGTCTCATTACACAACAACAGATAAAATTTTACTCAAATTTTCCCTTCTGTGGTATACAATTCCATCTGAAATTCGTTTAACAAGAAACTAACAGAAATAAATTCCTGTTTTTGTATTTATTTATAAAATAGACTCTTTAAATGAATCTCTTCACTTCGTTACAAAAGTTAAAACCCAAGACCCGTCACAGACAAATAAAACAGACTAAACCAGTCAGTTTTGGCGGAGATCCAGTGTTGCAGGTGAAGGCGATGGAGAAGGGGAGGAGCTTCAAATGCTTTTTTTCAATAGAAAAAAATGCATTTTTCCAGTGGGAAAATAATCATTAGTTGGTTGATTTCATACAATTCAAAAATAATCATTTGAAATATGCTTTACTATTTATTTATTTTTATCAACAAAGAAATATATAACAGTCTAATCAAATTTAAGGGCCGTATTCACGAACTTTAAGACGAGAGAGACACGAAACGCAAACGATGAAAAATCTTACGTTTCGTACTCGCCCCAGTAGCACAGCAATGTTGCTTAATATCGCACAACATCGCCCGATTCTGATTTACATCGCGAACGGTGGACGGTTTTTGGCGACCCTTCTCAGTATTGGCCGATATTGAAACGGATGATTTAGCGGTACAAGAGCGATTCTTGAGCTGACGCATGCGCAAAGGTGTATCGGCGAACTTCGAAACATTTGAAATCTCGAATCCTCGGCAAGCGGGGGAATGTCAACAAGGGCACGATGCTATAAGTCAAGGTTTTTTTTGCATGCTTTTCATTCTTTTAAGATTAGTTATAATAATTAATAACCTTTTTGTGACATTAACTAATTGTGCAACTCAATCAGTTTGTATAAATAACATGATTTTGTTTTGATAATTGACTGATTGAATTCACTGATATATGAATTTGAATAGGCGAATTTGACTTTTCAATTCAGTCGAAATGTGGTTTTGTTGTAGACCATCATAATTTTTTCGTTTAGTAACTATAATAATTTCGTATTTTCTAGCTATAGGATTTAATCGTTAGACAATTGTGTGTGCTATATCATTATATACAAGACAAAAATTTTGTTTTGATGTCCCTAACCGTTCATAAAAGTACAACCTATGTTTAACAAATAATGCATTGTGTTTTAGCTCTTAATGAATATTTTGGTGTATAAAAGAACAAAGTTGAAAGTTAGTGCATAAATTAGTTAACAGTCTAGTTTTATATGTATCTATTATGCAATTAAAAAGTTAATAACTATATTTGTTATTTAAATTAAATTTAAACTGAAAGCATATTATTTAACAATACTACAAGGATTTCTTCAAAATAGAAGGTCCATATTTATCCAACTAATATTAGATATATATATATAGTTGCTTGTTGCTTTTGTAGATAGTTTATTATACCGTACCGATGAAAAAATGTATTTTAATTATGATGAAATAAGGTTGTTAAGATCCCTCAATCCATTGCTGAAGTTTTATCCCTGTCAAAAATGAATTTTTACCATCCCAGTAGCAAAGCGTGAATGGCAAAGTTCTGGAAGCTGTAGAAATAGCCACATTTTATTCGGTTACCAGATTAGTTTTTTTTGTTGTAATCATATTATGGTATATTTACAAGATTCTAAGAAGTATGGTTTTGGTAAATCTTGATTTCTCAAAATGGTACAAATTTGGTTAATATATGTATACAGTACTGCTTTTTTCGACACACTTCGCCACTGGTATCGACTGTTTGTTCATATATAACAGACTCCGGTTAGTACTTTTCCGTTATACTGGCACAAATCTCGGCAAGTAGACTTTTTGGCGATAGCACACAGTCGCTGGAAGGAATCACACGAAACACTGAGTTGGTGTTGCATCATTATTGGCAACTTTATCGCCTGAACTGGTATAATGGAAAAGTACCCTCCGGTTTTCTGAGCTCGAAGATGATAGTCTCACTGCGTCCATTACAAGCTGTTTTGTCAAATTAAAAATTGATATTCAAATAATTTCAGGATATTTATACTCCTAGTTATGACAGTGAAATTATGTCTGGAATTTACAAAATTGGATCTTGCTGCAAATTAAATATCAGCTCGCCCAAGCCTCCCCTAGCTGTCCTAGTCTAATGAAGCCGGTTTTCTAGACACCTTCTGTTTCTTCTTTTGTGATTATGGAGTGAAGTTAGAAAGGAGGTAATGTACTATTTACATGTTTTCCAATCAGTTGCTTACATGTTTGTCACAATTATTTTTTAAGTAGCTTCACCAGAATTACAATTGAACTTAGCAAGGAATTAAAATTTGTCTTTTTTAGAGATGGGAATGGCCGGAAAAAAACCGGAAACTTTGGGAAAAAAACCGGTTTTTTTCCAGTTTTTTTCCGAAGGGTTTATTTCTTTCCGGAAAAATTGAAAATGTTAATTTAAAATACTTTATTTAGAATATATTTTATAACCGATTTTTATATATTTTATAACCAATATCAATTAAAAGATTATTTTGATGATAATCATATACAATAAAGTACTTAATTAAGTTTTAACCATATAATAAGCATTTTTTCCCCAAAGAGTTGGATTCCACTTGGGAAAAATTGAAAAATTTTAAATTTGTATGCATTTAAAAATTTTCTACTTTCACATTCTAATGTTTTCTCATTTGATATTTTTTATACTCAATATTTCACATGAAAACACAAATTTGGAAAAAGTAAGCTGCAAGATAAATTATTTTAACCTCCAAGTGTTATTTATTTTACTCTCTAAAAACAAAAATAATTATGCAATGCAAATTAACTCTCTAAAAACAAAAATAATTATGCAATGCAAATTAATATCAATAATACCAATTAGGATTAGAAGAAATTTAAATTTGGTATTCTTATATATTTATTATAAAATGCAGCACTTTAAAAATATTTTAACCATTAAATCAGACTGTAACAACCATAAGCATATGAAATGACTTACTAATACTTCAAGTTTCTCTGCTTTATCTGAATTTAAAAAAAATTAGATCAGATTTCAAAGTTTGGGATTATTGGAGGTTTTTTACGGGGTTGCTTAAAAAAATATTTATGGTGTACGAGTCTTTATTGAACAATGAACACATTAATATCATGAAAATTAAATAAAAAAATAAGTTACAAAAATATTTAAACAAAACAATGAACGATTTTTTAATTTTTTTAAATGACTTCAACAATATTTTAAATTGGCAAAAGTACTTTATGTTTAATAGATAAATATTACAATCACATGCTTTATATTTATATTGCATATATTATTTTATATTTATAAAAACTAGGTTTTTTTAGTTTTAAAATTACTCGTAAAATGCTGCCTATTTTTATTTCGGAAGAATTATTTTTAATGAATTAATAACTTATAATATATAATGACTAAGGATTTTTATACAACGAATGATTATTTAGCTTCTAAAAAAATATGTATTCAAAAACCACTCTTTTCTAAGCAAAAAGGTCAATTTTTCCGACTTTTCCAATTTTTCCGGAAAAAAACCGGTTTTTTTCCTGTTTTTTTCCGCCTTCCCAAAATTTCCGGAAATTTTCCATCTCTAGTCTTTTTAAGGGTCAATTCTAAGGGAGCTGTCCTGTTAAATATCATCAAGGTTTTTTAGTTAAAAAATATTGCCAGTTTTTTAAAGTTTCAATAGAATAAATATCATTAGATTATAATAGAGTTAGAATACATTATTTTAGATTAGAAAAATTCAATAGATTAAATATCAAATTTTGGCAATAGGATCTAAATTTGGTATACAATAACAGCTTGGCAATATAGCTGGATGAATTTAACTTAATTCAACCTGTATTTCTAAAATTTCTATGTAGTAGTAAGAGAAACTCTTAAAAATGTATCTTAAATAGTGTTATCATCCTTTGCAATATTTAAAATTTGACTTTTTTAACATAAGTAAAAGAAGATGCTACATAAGGGGTCATTCATTAATTACTTGAGGGTCCCGAGGGGGAGGGGGGTGGTAAAAATCTCTACATACCCTTACTTGGGGGGTGGGGGAGTCAAACCCATTCTTACGTAAGATTTTCCAAGTTAATGTTAACAAATTCCAATAATTTTAATCAAGAGATGATAATATAATGGTAATATGTAGTTGACAGCAAGAATATTACTTATCTGTTGAAAAATAAAAAAATCTTTGATTTACATCAAATTAAGAGTTTTAGTCTAACTGATCCTTTTCTAACATTTTATTATTTGGAAAAACGAAACGGAATCTTACGTAAGAATAGGGGGAAGGGGTTTGAAAAATCTTACGTACCCTTACATGGGGGTAGGGGGGTCAAAAATTGCCAAAATTATCCTTACGTAATTAATAAATGGCTCCTAAGCATTTAATAAGCAAAGGGTTTAGCTTCAGCTGAGCCCCTGTGTTCCCTATATAATGTTTGTCTACCCATTAAACTTATCTGTTACAGTTGTTTTGTTTGAAAAATGTACAGGGTGTTTCAGATAAGTGTTTCATAACTTCTAGGAAGGGTAGGACACTTAAGATGACTCAGAATGACATAGGAATGCACCTCTAATAAGCTAAGGGTTTTTATAAGCAAAGTAGGCATGGGAAATTTTAAAATTCTCTGTGGAAATTGACCCATAACCTTTTGATATTAAATTAAAACCATTGATTCAGGAATTTATTCCATAAAACCAATTATCAAGCTGAAATTTCAGCTTCTAAGTTGGTTTTTATTTAGCAAATGCCGCAAATGCATAAAAATCGTTCGATTTTTATGAAAATTATATAGCTAGTTAAAAATTATTATAGCTTATGTGTCAATACCTACTGTGGATTATTACAACCTTCCATGTCAGCTAATAAAATCCTTAGGTTGCTTAAGGTGCATTCCGGATCCTCCTTTCCTATGTGATTTTGAGTGTTTTCGGTGTGCCCTCCTACCTTACCTTCCTAGAAGTGACAAAACAATTATCTGAAACACCCTGTATAATAAAATACAATTTATTAAATTATTTATATATATACATTGTGTATTTATTAGGTAGCATATGATATACCTGGTGAACATCAACCTGGTCACTGTTGAGACCCCGTAATTATCTCCACATTGCCCGGAAGCGCATGCCACGTTACAAGTAGAAGGAGTTAGCAGAAAGTCCAGTTTCACAAACCTTTGGCAGATGCCATGCCTCAAGGATCACACACACACAGTGTCCCCTGTCCAGTTTGACTACTATGAAAGAAGAGTAGGAGTATCTGGTCATGCGGTTCCCGATTTCTCATAGCCTTCTGGATGGACAAAATTTAAATGATAATTACCCCTGCACCAAGGGGAAACAATTCGTCCTCGTGTGACTCTGACTAACCCTCATTGTCATGCAAGTCTCCGCAGATCACTGAGGTTCAAGAGACTTAGCTTTTGTTCCCAGGGTTTAGCTGTAGTCACCTGGTTGACTATCCTAATGTTACCGGAGATTACAAGAGGTAACTGGGAACTCACTTAATCCTGCGATGTCCGATGCAGGACCTGTGTCACCAACGGATACCTTAGAATTCTTATTATTGTGTGCAATTTTGTCTATGTTTTGGTACCTTTAGATAAGTTGGGTGCAAGTTTCAAGTTTTATGCTAAAATGTAAAAAATAATCAAATATAAAATATACCATTAAAATATCTCAATTTGCAGTGCTTCTTTTGATTTTTAAATTTTTATGTGCAAATAAAAAAATGCCACCAATACCATCTAATAGGAGAAGTTTGCGCCTGACTGATCATAAAGTACCTATGTTATTAACTTAATATAATGATCATGCATATAAGTAACATTCTGTGAAATTTTAAAAGTTTTTTCTGTACTTTTTAAAATGTAAGAAAATATGCATATTGAGAGAAATTTATTTTACTTTTTAGCAGGGTTGGCCGGTTTAAACCATTTGGTTTAAACCATTGGTTTAAACCATGGTTTTTTTATGGTGGTTTTTTTACCAAAAAAACCACTTGGTTTTTTTGGTTTTTTTAGAAATTATAAAATATTTTCAGGATTTTTTAAAGAAAGTGTTATTAAGTATAATCTTTTGCAAAAAATTAAAAAGGTCAGATTTATCAAAAAATTGACATTTTAAGGTGATTAAAATTCAGAAATCTTTTAATTTAATGGTTTTAATTATTGAATTCTCTCAAATCTTAACCTTAAATGCTTAAGTTAAACTTATTATATGTTGCAAGAGATAGTTCATTTATTAATTTCCTTTAAAATGAAGCATTATTTCAAAGAGTAACTAAAGATACACAAAAGTTATCTGTTTTTCACTGATAAAATATGGCTTGGATTTTAATTAATTGATAAAACCAATTTGTCTTATTTGTCAGTCATAAAAACCAGTTGTTTTTTTACTAAATTAATAAAAACCGTTGATTTCTTTAATGATAAAAACTAAAAACCAGTTGGTTTGTTTATAAACAGATAAAAACTAGTTGTTTTTTTTACTAAATTAATAAAAACTGTTGATTTCCTTAATTGGATTAATTATCTCAATCATTTATCCAATTTCAATTAACATTAGTTGCTTACATTTCCCTTTTATTTATTTAAAAAATAAAATTTTCTCTTTCTAAAGAAATTTCTAAGTTCATAAATTAATCCACATATAATTAAGATAAATAATTTGATTATTTCAGTCATTTATCCAAGATAAATTAACACTGATTTTTATTCACTACAATAATATTAGATATTCAAATTGGAATATTTTAAAAACAAAAATTATTTTTAAAACAAATTAATTTAATTTTAATTAATTAATTGAAATATACAAATCATTTATCAATTATAAACAACCCCTGAAATAAATGTCTCATTTACAACTCAATTTCAAACATTACTGCTAAAATAACTTATTCTGAAAAAAAATTCTAAAAAAACTTGGTTTAAACCAAAAAAACCTGGTTTAAACCAAAAAAACCAAATAAACCCGGTTTTTTTGGTTTTTTTAAAAAAACCCGGTTTTTTGCCAACCCTGCTTTTTAGAAAACCTAATATTGGAGGAATCTAGACATCTTATTTTGCAGGTTTCTTTTGATGCAATTCATATTGATAAAAAGAAGCAAAATTAGTTAACTTTAAAACTTGAAATTTTTTAAAAAATTATTCGAACACAAATATATTTATTTTAAAATAAAACTATATGATTATAAGTCAATTATTGCTACTCATAATTGTGTAGTATGTAATTTTTTAATGCTGGTATATCAGTAATATCTCATCAAGAATGTGTAATTTAAATTTTTAAGCTAATTTATTATTACAATAAAAGTGAGTGAGCTAGCTTGTATCTCTTAAAAAATTATAATATTTGTTTCTTTATGTGTACATATTTTTGTGCTGGTAAATAAACACAAGTTACATTTTCTCAGTTTTTTTCTTAGTTTAGTTTACAAGTTTTTCATTCTGCATGTTTTGTTATTGTTTTTTAACCTTAAGATCTATCATTAAATTTGTATTTGATAACACGAAGCAGTATGTTAACTGAAAGAAAATTGTATATTAAAACACAAATTAAATAATAGCTTTTATCTTTTTAATTTCATACAAAGTTCAGTTTTTAAGAGCACATTTTTTTATTCACTAAATAATAACTTAGCTGTATTAAGTATTTAACTTAATTGTTAAAATATTGAAAAAAGTATCCATAAACCATGTAAAAATATACTTGAAATGGTCTGTCTATAAAAGTATTTAAATGATAACCCATTTTCTTATATTAATTACCTAATTTACCTCTGAAGCATTTAATAGTACTAATAATGATTGTAAACCAGCATTGCATGATATTGGTGGTGACTGACGATTGTTAAAAGGTGTTTTGTAAGAGCATACAAAGTGTTAAATATCCAAAACTACAATGGGACAAAACCATTCAAATGGCACTTAATTAAGCATTAAAATTGCAGAATTGTAATTTTCATGCTTGAATAAGTGCTATATTGACTAGTTTTGCCTTTAGTTGTGGTTTTGGGTATTTAATACTTTGTATGCTTACAGAACCCCTTTTAAAAATCGGCGACCTCCGCCAATATCGTCCAGTACTGGTTTGCAATATCGGCCAGTATTGGCAAAAATGTTTGCCGTTCAATACTGCGGCGATATTGGCAAGCGGTATCGCGTGATGTTGCTAATTTGCCAAATCCGATATTGTCCAATACAGGTTTTTTGGTAAATTCCAATACCGCTCTATATTGCTGAGCAATATTATGCAATACTGACTTGCAATATCGTCTAGTATCGGCAAAAATGTTTGCCGTTCAATACTGCTGCGATATTGGGAAGCGATATTGCTCAATATTTCAATTCGATATTGTCCAGTACTGCTGTTACGATTATTTTGGAAACGTTCGTCACGGAGCTCCCGTCTCCTCAAAAACGTATCGTCCGCCATATTGATTTGAGATTCTGAAGCGCATTCCGATTGCTTTTACACTTTTTGTGGCCCGTTTTAATAGTTTCAAAAAATCTAAAACATCTATTTATTACCAAAATAAGTCCTCAGACATTAATATATTACGAAAGTAATGGACATATTATCTAGTGCCTGTAAAAATTTGTATTAACAGTGTATATTACTTGTGGTGTTTCTTAACAGATGGCAGCACAAAGGAAGCGATGTGGAAACGATTGATTGAGACGACTCGTTAAAATTCCTCGTTTGCGTTTCGAATGCGTTTCGTGTCTCTCTCGACTTTAAGTTCGTGAATACGGCCCTAAGGCTTTGAAATCATTATTAAATGACTAATCAAATAACTAATTTTGACCAAATGACTTTAACCAACCAACTAATTTTGTGAAATGTAAGAGCGCTCTCAAGTGGTAAGAACGGAAAACTTCCAGTAACGTCGGCTCATTTGATCTTTTGAGTAATGAATAATCCTTATACCCTATACGGTTATGATCAAGTTTAGCCTTGTCCTGCTAAGCGCCCCCTGGCATCTTCATTTGCCCCCCCCTAGAAAATTTTCACAAATTCTATCCACAAGCACAGCCATTGGGTAGCCAGGGAGACAAGCATCAGGGACGGGCAGCTGCCCCCTTCTTAAACACGAGTAATTTACTTCTAGCTAAGTTAAAACCCTATTTTTAGGGTCAAATTTTCAAAATTGTTCTGTGGGAGGGCCCCCATAACCCCCATTTATATTTAAACTTTTATTTTTTAACAATTTTTTTTAAATAACAAGTTCATCAAAATCAAAATTCTACTTAAAAATTTATGTCCTAATTTTGGTCACAAGTATCAAAAGCAGTTTTAAACCCTGTTTTTAGGGTCAAGTTTCAAAAAATTTTCTGGGGGAGCACCCCCAGATCATCCTTCGACAGTGGCGGATCCAGGATTTGGTTTTGGGGGGGGCTAAGAATTTTCATAATCCAATTGAATCTTCTTGTTAATGGTAATACAGAAAAGGTAGTGAATTATCCTACTGAAACCACTAAAAGGGGGGGTCTGAGGGTCCTCCCCCAGAAGATATTTGGAAATTTTAAGTCAAAAACCCCACTTTTTCAACTCGTTTTGGTACGCCTCATCCGAATTTCGGATATAGATTTTTTGCGTTTTGACAAACTTCGTAAAATATTAGACGTTTTGGGGGGCTTCAGCCCGAAAGCCCCCCGTAGATCCGCCACTGTCCTTCGATACTTTTATCCCCCATTATTTTAAAAAAAATTCTTATATTAATATAAGAACAGATCACACGAATTAATAAAGTTCTCTTGGACGAAAATTCAACCACGAAATGTATAACAAACTACATTAAATCTATTAGATATGCATGAGAGGGGCTGACTAATATTTTTAGACCCCTACCGAAATAAACTTCTATATACCCTAGCACTGACTGAAAAGGGAGGTTAGGGAATTGACACGTTTTATAAAATTATATCTATTTAAAGATTAACAAAAGGAGTGATCCACCTCGATTTTCGAGTTTTCGTTTTCAATTCTGGAGTTTACATGGAGCAGTTCCTTCTCTACTTTAACCCAAAGGATCTAAAAATGGGCTAAAACAGTAATTTAAGCTTCAAATTTCTAAAATTTAAAAAAGAAAACAGAAAAGGTAAAACTAGAAAAATTTAGGACCTAACTCCTCCTGAAACCAAAGTCTTGTAAGCTCCTTAAGCCTGAGGGTTTTGTCCCCAAGTCAAACAGTTGAACCTAACCTACGCCTAAGATACCTTCTAAAAACCCCCTTGCCCCCCCTGAAAAAGTGGGCGCCCCACTAAATGGAAATTCCTGGCTACGGGCCTGGCCCCGGCGAAGTAGAGATCCTCCTGACCAGTGATCAGGAGGCGAAATATACCACTGAGTGAATGAAGTACTGGCTACGTCGTTCGCCCAGTCCTGCGCAAGCTAGGGCATATCCTACCCATGATTCATTGCGCGAGGCTCGTGAGGGGAAGAAACGGATTTCGCTAGGAGAGGTGAAGAAGGAACGGCATTTGCTCCGTGCAAAGTGCCGTTTATTATTTCGTCACCTCTCTCTCCAACTGGGTCGCGAAATGAGGTATTCTCACGTTTTGAGATTAAATTTTATTAAAATAGTAGGTAAAAAACCATGAAGAATGACGTTTACATGAAGTATTTTCGTAGCCTAGTTTCTGAGTTATAAATTTTTAAAATTTCGCTTTTTGTTTGGGCGCGAAAACACTTTCGAATCACAAATCATGCGCTGTGAGGTCACATCCAATAGAAGCCCGTTTTCGGATCACGTGAAAGCAGCAAACACAATGGTTTTCATGCGCAGTGATGTCACATCCAATAGAAGCCCGTTTTCTGGGAACGTGACTTTTCTGACATTTTGGCGAAAATAAAATTGAATTTTAAATTATTTAAAAAACATTTTTGAACTTAAAAATCAGAAATTTGGGAGTTTTAAACCATAATGTATCAAAAAAGTATAAAATCAAGCAAATACCTCACTCATGCAAATACCTCATTCAGGGCCGATCTCACCAACTTTCTCTAAACCTACAGTTAACTAACTGGCAGTTTAATATAACTGGAGCTTTAAAATCGCAGTCGTCTCACCAACGAAACCTCCAGTTAACTTTTCGCCGTTTAACTAACCGGAGCTTTAAAAGCTCAAATAAACTATTTTGATACTTAGCATTTTGTAATTGGTTAAAACATAATTAGAAAGACACTCGAGTCCTTAAACGTCTACTTTTATTTGCCAATATAAACACTAATATGCATTACAGCACATATAACTTAGAACTACTTTTTTTCAACGCGTATGAACAAAAGGTGTTACGCTTCAAGGTTTTGCAGTTGAATAGCCGCCATCTTGGATGAAATATTGGTTAATTATGAATACGAATAATTAGACAGTAATGATGGCAATCATGATGTATATTCTGTCTCAAATTGATCAAAATTTATTTTTCCAAGAGTCTAATAAAAGTTCATGCAGTAGAAAAGCTAGAATTCGAATCAAAGTATATATAAAAAATCCAGGTTGTATTTCACTGCTACGCTTATAGATGGCAGCACGACTGAAATTATGCTCTTAACTGGAGTTTTAGCTCCAAACTGGCAGTTAAAGTACCGTTTATTTTAACTGGAAGTTTAAGCGGCAGTTACGGGTATTTAGCAATGGTGAGACGGAAACTTCCAGTTAAACATGACTTAACTGGCGTTTACCTCTAACTGAAGGTTGGTGAGATCGGGCCTCAATGCATTCTGGGATAATTATGCCCTCAAAGGAAAGCCGCCCGATTCCGTCGGCTTCAAATGTGCGCTCTGCGCATGCATATTTCGCCTCCTCCTCTATACTCTTTCCTCCATATGCTCCTGACAGCTGGTTTGAGCCACACAGGGGGCCCATTAGACACTGCTACGTGCTACCGGTGATGTCTCTGGAAGCGGAAGATGTTGTCTCGATAACATGCCTATAAGCTTCCACTCTAGCCAATCAGGTTTTATGGGGAAAATATTAAGTAAAAAGGGAAATGTAGATTGGATAGTCATCTCTTCTTTGACATTTTCGGTAGCAAATAATATTTAGGGGGGCATATTAGGGGGCTAGGGGGGCATCTTCATTTGCCCCCCCTAGAAAATTTTCACAAATTCTATCCACAAGCACAGCCATTGGGTAGCCAGGGAGACAAGCATCAGGGACGGGCAGCTGCCCCCTTCTTAAACACGAGTAATTTACTTCTAGCTAAGTTAAAACCCTATTTTTAGGGTCAAATTTTCAAAATTGTTCTGTGGGAGAGCCCCCATAACCCCCATTTATATTTAAACTTTTATTTTTTAACAATTTTTTTTAAATAACAAGTTCATCAAAATCAAAATTCTACTTAAAAATTTATGTCCTAATTTTGGTCACAAGTATCAAAAGCAGTTTTAAACCCTGTTTTTACGGTCAAGTTTCAAAAAATTTTCTGGGGGAGTACCCCCAGATCATCCTTCGACAGTGGCGGATCCAGGATTTGGTTTTGGGGGGGGCTAAGAATTTTCATAATCCAATTGAATCTTCTTGTTAATGGTAATACAGAAAAGGTAGTGAATTATCCTACTGAAACCACTAAAAGGGGGGGGTCTGAGGGTCCTCCCCCAGAAGATATTTGGAAATTTTAAGTCAGAAACCCCACTTTTTCAACTCGTTTTGGTACGCCTCATCCGAATTTCGGATATAGATTTTTTGCGTTTTGACAAACTTCGTAAAATATTAGACGTTTTGGGGGGGCTTCAGCCCGAAAGCCCCCCGTAGATCCGCCACTGTCCTTCGATACTTGTATCCCCCATTATTTTAAAAAAATTCTTATATTAATATAAGAAGAACAGATCACACGAATTAATAAAGTTCTCTCGGACGAAAATTCAACCACGAAATGTATAAAAAACTACATTAAATCAATTAGATATGCATGAGAGGGGCTGACTAATATTTTTAGACCCCTACCGAAATAAACTTCTATATACCCTAGCACTGACTGAAAAGGGAGGTTAGGGAATTGACACGTTTTATAAAATTATATCTATTTAAAGATTAACAAAAGGAGTGATCCACCTCGATTTTCGAGTTTTCGTTTTCAATTCTGGAGTTTACATGGAGCAGTTCCTTCTCTACTTTAACCCAAAGGATCTAAAAATGGGCTAAAACAGTAATTTAAGCTTCAAATTTCTAAAATTTAAAAAAGAAAACAGAAAAGGTAAAACTAGAAAAATTTAGGACCTAACTCCTCCTGAAACCAAAGTCTTGTAAGCTCCTTAAGCCTGAGGGTTTTGTCCCCAAGTCAAACAGTTGAACCTAACCTACGCCTAAGATACCTTCTAAAAACCCCCTTGCCCCCCCTGAAAAAGTGGGCGCCCCACTAAATGGAAATTCCTGGCTACGGGCCTGGCCCCGGCGAAGTAGAGAGTAACCCGGGTTACTCTCTACTTGACTAGAGATCCTCCTGACCAGTGATCAGGAGGCGAAATATACCACTGAGTGAATGAAGTACTGGCTACACCGTTCGGCCAGTTCTGCGCAAGCTTGGGCATATCCTACCCATGATTCATTGCGCGAGGCTCGTGAGGGGAAGAAACGGATTTCGCTAGGAGAGGTGAAGAAGGAACGGCATTTGCTCCGTGCAAAGTGCCGTTTATTTCGTCACCTCTCTTTCCAACTGGGTCGCGAAATTCAAGGCATTCTGGGATAATTATGCCCTCAAAGGAAAGCCGCCCGATACCGTCGGCTTCAAATGTGCGCTCTGCGCATGCATATTTCGCCTCCTCCTCTATACTCTTTCCTCCATATGCTCCTGACAGCTGGTTTGAGCCACACAGGGGGCTCATTAGACACTGTTACGTGCTACCGGTGATGTCTCTGGAAGCGGAAGAGGTTGTATCGATGACATGCCTATAAGCTTCCACTCTAGCCAATCAGGTTTTATGGGGAAAATATTAAGTAAAAAGGGAAATGTAGATTGGATAGTCATCTCTTCTTTGACATTTTCGGTAGCAAATAATATTTACAAAGGTTAAGAGCTCTTTAACAAGAATAAAGATTAAAATTTTAGAAATAAGCATTTTGTACAAACAATCATCACTTTAAAAATTTGTTTTTATTTCCGAATATCTAATATTTGAGAACCACGAATTAATGGAGTTAATTAATTAACTTAAATAATTAACACCACCTAAATCACCATTATCTGAGAATGAATGGTGTTTTTAAAATGCTATTTAGTAAAAGGGTTGAGAAAAGGTTATTAATTAATTCTTGGTGCAGAAAAGGTTTTGAAAAGAAGTTATTTTTGCCTTTTTTGAAACTAAGCAAGCAATCAAATATATCCTTCCTCTGAATCATAAATTCCCCCACCACCTGTATCTTCCCCCCCAGTGGCAGATCAAGCCTGGACCTAAAGGGGGGGGCAACCACATTCTTAGAAGGTTGGAGGTTCTTCCTCGTAAAGATTGATCTGCAGTACAGAACACAATGATTAGTGACATCTCATTAGAAAAAAAAAGCAGAACGTTTATCATAAAAGCGACTTTTTTGGCGATCTTAATGACAAAAAGTCATTATAACTAATAATTATTAAACTTTTAATTAAAATGAATTCTGAATATATTTACATAAGTAATAAATATAGTGAAATAATTAATTTATTCCTTTTATCATTTCACTATGTGGAAAAGCACGGGGGCATTCGTGCCTTCAGAAAGGGAGTTTGGGGGTCCTCTCCCGGAAAATTTTTGGAAAATTGTCTCTAAAAAACAGGGTTTTGCTTGTTTTGGTACACCAAATCCGGAGTCCGGATTCCAGAGGGGGGCAGGGTCCCCTCGCCCCCTATATACACACGCCACTGGGATGCACTGCTGGGATGGGGTGTGTGTCTCGATAGATCGAAATCGAAATCTATCAGACCGAAGCGCCTCTTTCCCGACTGCCCTCACCGAAAGACAAATTGCTCGAACGGGACGTGTTTGACCGAATGGGATGTTTGACAGACAGGACTTTTGACCGAACGGGTCGTTTGACCGAATGGAACGTTTGACCGAACGGGACGTGCCTAATTACCATCATTCCGCTTTGAAAGACAAAGTTCTAGTTTTTGTACAGCCCAGTGTTTCAATGAAAACGGTGTTTTCCACATTTACAAGAGGCACGCGTGACGTCACTCTGTTAGGCGTTCGATCAAACATCCCGTTCGGTCAAACGTCCCATTCGGTCAAAATTCCTGTCGGTCAAACGTCCCGTTCGGTCAAAAGTCCTGTCGGTCAAACCACAGAGAAAAATCCTAACAGAGGGTCCAAAACGATATATTCAAAAGTTGGATGGGTTGGAGGGCGCCACGATCAACTAAATGATTGACAGAGTGATCAAACCTGTGATTGGCTGTCACTCAATCTATTTTCGAAGGAGAAGGAAAAAGTTTTTCTCAATCAATCAGGCTTTTCCGTCCCGCCTCTCGTGACGTTTTTGCGATCGCAGAGCCAAAATAGCCCCAAACTCATCCAACTTTTCGATTTCCAATAGCGCCTATGGCGACGGACTCTCTGTTCTAGTATTCTGTGGGTCAAACCAAGACCCTCTATATACATGGCCATCCAACTCCGGGTGATGACGTCAGACGTGGGTGAAAATTGCCATGTTAAGTCTATGGAGTGACGTCAAAGATGAGTGAAAGTTATGACGTTGCATGCATGGCCGAGTTGGGAGGCCTCTATATAGAGGGTCTTGGTCAAACGCGCGACTCGCTGGGATGTCTCCCTTTTTCACCAAATCGAAGTGTATATTTGGACGGCCAAAACGGCCAGTGGCGCATGCGCTGTAGGTCTCGTGATGACGTAGCAGTCTCGGCGCTTAGTGATGGAACCAATGGTACGCCTAGCCGTGGAAGTTATAGTAGAGTTTAGTTGAAAAATAGCCGTGCAAATAGAGCTCTTTCAATCACGTGACCCCTAGGACGTCATGAAGCTTGGTGGAGGACCTACAATACTCCATTAACATTGGGATCCCCATAGAGAGCACATGTTCGGCATAGTTTTTCCTTAATATTTCCTTTAAAAAAATTTTTAAAGCTTTCTAAAAGACGTGTTAAGAAAGAAAACATGTTATTGAAGGTAAGTGCATAAGGTTTTGTTTTTTACTGATAAGTTAAATTTAGAAAAATGGATTTGTTTATGCTTGTTGGCACGTGTTTGTTTGCATGTTTTGCGAATCTGATATATTTATCCGTAATGCTACTGAAACGCGAAATATAATAAATAGTTTTTAACTTTCGTATGTATTTGTGATTAAGTTTATAAGATAATTTCGCTCTTTTTTAAAACTCTAAAGAGATCTGTTGTAATAGTCTCCCATCATATCCTAAACCCTTTGTTAAACGCATGTTATTTCTCAATTATTTAGTATTTTTTCATATTATATGACTATTTAAAAGAAATCAAACTATATTCTTTAATATTGATTTTATTTGATCATAACATTGTCTAATTGAATGCAACTTTTTGGATTATCCTCAGAGATCAAATATAAACAATTTAAGCTTTTTCTAGACTTCTGTAAAGCCTTATTGAAATTTTGTATTTTCCCCTTAACCTTCCTTTGATAGCCCATTCACCTGTATATTTTGTTATAATTTTAAAATGTATATATGATTATTGTCGGTATTGTTTTTATATAAGGTCTACTTTTAGTTTGTGTTTATAAATTTATTCTTTTGATGTTTCAAACATACGTTAAGATAGAAAATAAATTAATTAAGGTAAGTGCATAAGGTTTTGCTTTTTACTGGTTATCTAAATTTAGACTCTAAATATAATTTTATTATTATGTGCTTATTAGGTAACTTATAAATTGACGGTTCAATTCTGTAAATGTTCCTGCTAAATATCGCCAAGCTTTTTTAACGCCTTATATTCAAATATCGACAATTCAAATTCGAACAACAGAACTCTCCCTCATGTGTGAGACTGTTATTTATAAGTTATAAGTCAGAACTCTCCTTCCGTGTGAGCCTGACACCTTTGTATTTCTGAATATATGTGTTCATATATTGTTGGATTGCCAGCGGAACAACAGAACTCTCCCTCATGTGTGAGACTGTTATAAGTTATAAGTGTTATAAGTCAGAACTCTCCTTCCGTGTGAGCCTGACACCTTCATATTTCTGAATATATGTGTTCATATATTGTTGGATTGCCATCGGAACAACAGAACCCTCCCTCATGTGTGAGACTGTTAAAAGTCAGAACAGTTTACAAAAACAACCAGGAACGTGCGTGTCCCAACCAAAACAGGAAAATTCTGGTTTTCTTACTATTGATAGGCGTAAGAAAATGATGTGTGTGTGGGTTTTTGCAAGAAAAGGTAAGTTTAAAAAGTTAATTTTTTACTGAATTGATGTGCTACAAAAATGGTTTCAATAATTTGTGAAAGAGTTTGAGTTGAATCTGAGTGAGGTTTGTTTTTGAATGTTTTTTTGGAACATCCAATAACAAATCTTTCTCGGGTAACTCAGTCGTTGATTATGCCATCAAGAGTGTCCGACTGAAAGATCTTCCCAAGCTTTAGAGCCGCTTGCCAGCCAAGGCCATCTCTCTCAGTTTCTACCCTCTTGACCTGAGCGATGCAAGGGTCTTCCAGCTTCCACTGTCTTTAAAAACCTTTCAAAAAAATCAACACATCTTTCTTGTTCCTTTTTTCAATTTCTGTGAGGTATTATTTGTATGTATTTATTATTATTTATGTTATTTTTTATTATTTTATATGTTATTATAATATTTTGTACGTATTTTGAGTGTATTCATCTCAAACACGACAATGATCATACAACATTAAAATTATTAAAATAAAATATGGTCTTGAGTATAAAGTAGTCTTTCAAATGCTCCGGGAAGCTTGTTTACGAAGAAGAAATATGAGTGAACCAAGTTGAACCTGAAAGCTCGGATCCCTTCACAGGAAATTTATTTTATTTTTTAAAAAGGATTCTTTTTTGCCTGAAGAATGTTTTCATCAGGGATGCAGAATATGTCTGATCCGGCGATCTACGATCGGGGGAAATTTTAAGGAAAAGTGTAATATTGAATTGAATTTTAGTAAAGTAATAAAAATTTACTAGATGTTGATACCTACGAATATTCAGAATTTTTGTAGGTCTTTATCACTTTATAAAATTTTGGGGGAAATCTTGGAAGTAAAAACATTTTCTGCATCCCTGGTTTTCATCACCATTGTGAACTGAAAGCAAAAGGAAAACAATCAAGTAAGTAAATTCCTTTATTAAGTTAAATTATGAATAAAAATGTTACAGCTAAATGATGACTTCAAAGATGCATTGTAAATTTTTATATTACAGGATGTTAGAGCTTAGCAAAATTAAAGTACATTATACAACATTATGATTGGAAATGCACAAATAGCAATAGGGAAATACAATTAAGTCTCTGGAGTGAGCACCTTCATTCCAAGAAGGTGGTTATACAAAAGAGGGTAACTTATATTATATATAAACATTTTCCAAAAAAGGCCCCGTTTACATAGACCACTGGAAAAGCCGGGTAAAATGCAGGAATTTGAGGCTGGGTGGGGAAAACGAAAATGTGCTAAAAACCCGTTTACATTGCCTCTCTCGAAATGCCGGGATTTGACGTCACTGATCATGTGACTTGTCGAAGTTGCGTAATCTCTCTCCCATCGTTCGATGTTTTGTTAATTTATATTTTAAGAAAAAAAAAGACATTTTTTTCAGAAGAAAGACTTTTTTTCATTAAGGCATTGGCCAACTGGTCAACATAGAAACTTGCATATTCTGTAATCTGTAAGGCTTAATATTGTCAAGCTGTTGGGGATGCCACATATTGGACACTCTTCTGATGATACAATTGACAACACCGAGAAAGATTTGTTATTGGATGTTCCAAAGAAGCATTCAAAAACAAACCTCACCCAGTTTAATGTTGTTTTCCTCCTTCTGAAATCAAACATATAATTCACAAAAAATAACAAGGTAACAATATTGTTTAAAAAACCTTAAACTCAAATTTAACCATGAGTAATAATTATCAGGAGTTATCTTTAATTTCTTTTTTAGACCATTTTAACATTATCATAGATAAAATGATCTTATTAAAAGCCAACAAAAGTAATATTAAAACCAGATAAAAACAACATATTTTAGAATTAACTTCGAACAAAGTATAGAAACATTTCAGTTCAATATTCTGTAATCTGTAAGGCTAAATAGTATTGCGGATCGAGCCTAGTTGATGGGTACGGGTTGGCGATAGATGACGTAGTAAGAGATAGATTGCCAAGTCTGGCAATCGTGAGTTGAATGACGAATGCTGTGCGCGATTCATCCAAATTGATGTAAGAATGCGCTCTTGTGTTCTGCGTTGTATTGTAACATTCCGAAATGGCCAATTGAGAAGTGATGACGCAAATGACTCGGAAAACCAATCAGCTGTCATGTTGTGCTTAGGGATCTAAAAAATCGTTTCCGGAATTGATTCCTGAGGCTTGATTCCAACCTAGAATCGATTTCTTAGGGCCAGTATCGAAAAAGTAGGAAGGATAATTAATAAAATCAAGGATAATTATTTAATACGGATATTATACTAAAAATATAAAATAGTAATAATAATATAAAATAGTAATAATAATATAAAATAGTAATATAAAATAGTAATAATAATAATAACAATATAAATATAAAATAGTAATAATAAAAATATATAATAATAGAAAATATATAATTATAATATATTATTTCTAAATTAATACAGATAATTATTAGCAAATTTGTTAAGTACGATTCCTAAGATTCAATTTCTGCTGGAATCGATTCCTTCAAGGGTTCGATTCCAGAATCCCTTCAGAAAATATTAAGAACTTAGTTGTGGCAATCGCGTTGAATATGCGCGGATTTCAAATATTACGATGTCTCTGCGCATTTCAAAACAGTTCTTTTGTTTTGAAAGGCAGAGATGTGTAAGTTTTCAGTACGGGAATATGGTATGTTATTTGTGTTTTTTATTACTTAAAATGCATTAATGAAGAGTTATTAAGTTGAATTAGGATATTTGTATAAGTATTTTACTATATTAAGAATATTCGCCGGAACCTTAATATTCAGTAAAGCGTATTGAAATACATGCGTAATTATGCGTATCTTATAAGGGTAATTAATCTTTGAAATTATACGTCATTTCTTAATTTATCGGACGAGAAACAAGACGTCATAGTTAGATTAATATGGCATCATAGTATATTTAAGTCTTGAAAATTCGTCAATCGAGTGATAAATACTTTAAATTATGTTATAATATGTATAAATTATTTCCTTATTACGTTTAAGCAGTTTAGACTATGTTTTTAGCTGTCTGCAGCTTGGAATTTGGCGCCTTTCGATTTTGGCGACAAAAAAAACTTAGCGCCAAAAAACGCGCCAAGGCGTACCCATGAAATAGGATTTTACCTAGTATTGCCAAGCTGTTGGGGACGCCAAATGTTAGACACTCTTCTGATGATGATATAATTGACAACACCGAGAAAGATTTGTTACTGCATGTTCCAAAGAAGCATTCAAAAACAAACCTCACTCAGTTTTATGTTGTTTCCCTTCTGAAATCAAACATAATTCACAAAAAATAACAAGGTAATTATAACAGTACTGTTTAAAAAACCTTAAATTCAAATTTAACTATGCGTAAAAATTATCAGTGGAGTTATCTCTAATTTATTTTTCAATTTTGCACATTTCTTATCACATTCTTTCTATTGAAAATTCTTGCTAGTACTAACTGTTTACTATGCTATCAGCCCATTTGCAAACACAGAAACTGTTTCGAGAACAAAAGTTCAACAAAACATAACATATCTCTTCAGATGTTTTACAACAAATTTAATTATTGCTGAAATGGTCCGTCGCTAACTTTTGTACCCAAAATTTGTTTACTTTCAAAATAGAAACCAAAGTAATATTAACACCCAATAAAAACCGTTTAAGATTGAAATTTAAAAAACATAATCAAATTTCAGTACAAAAAATTCATAATAATGTAAGGTTGAATCGATTTAAAAAATAAATATGCAACTTCCCCATTGTGGTTGTTTTGTACTAATATTTTTCTAACCCAATGGTACCACTGTTGGACATATATTAAGTAATGCACAACAAACAGTAACTATTTGGCAGAACTGAATGTAAAATTTGAAATTTTTGTCTCACACTGCCAATAACCCTTTCCACATGTATCCTTAGATTGGATATTTTTCTATTCTTTTCCACGTCAAAGGGTGAGAGTTGTGTCTTACCTTTTGTAAAACAAAGCATTTTTATCTCGGCACAGTATAACCCAACTTCATCAGTAATCAAAAAACCCCTCCCTATCGGAAAGAACTATGTCTCCAGGTAGTATATAGTAGTTTTACCAATATCCCAGACAAGCTACCTCTTTGTCACTAGCTATTGTTTACTAACACCGTACCTCCAGCAGTTAACAGTTAAAGGAAAATAACTGGTCGTGACGTCATGTGCGAATGCTCTATATACAGTGCCTTTTCAAATTCGTCACCAAGCCACCCCTTTCCAAAACATCCTTTGTTACGTTGTGTCAGAATTTGTGACGACCATGACTTTCCCTGTCAGTGTAACGACCCGTTTGTTAAAACGGGCAAAAAAGTAAGTACCGTAAAAGACTGCAGGTCAAGGGCTCAAAAACAGGAAGTGAACAGCAGCATGTTTATTTATTATTGAAAAACCTCCTCAGGCAAGAACTCTTGACCTGATGATCTAACCTGGCACTCAGAAAATGGAATTCGCTGGTCAACGTGAGTATCTGGTGTATGTTTTCTTCAACAAATTTTAAGTGTCAACCCAGGCTTAGAAATAATTTGGTTTGTATCCCGAAACAGTGTCATTTGCACGTATGACGTTTGACATGTTTACATTAAATTTAATACTGTGACGTTTAATTTTATTACCTTAGTAAGCTGTTATTGTTTGAAGTTATTCGTTTTCATAATTTTATCCACGTTCAACTATTGTAGATACACTACCTAATTCACAAATTTGAAAAGTCATAGAATTTCATAATTTTGGTAAACACTGGAGAGAGCCAATATATCTATATATATTACAACAATTTATAGCTACTTTCAGTTAAGTTGAATTTAACACTTCAAAGGCCCTGTTATTTTTACATTTTGCTCATAAATATAGCCTTTTTTATGTCCAGTATGACAAATTTATAATTCTTATTTTTAAGAATTATGAGTGCTGTATTACCCACTCTTTCCACTCATAAGTATCTTAAATAATGTTAAACCTTAGCATGTGTTGTATTACACAAATCCACTTATCTGAATACTAGATTCTCAATTTTCCTATTTTATTTCTTATAAATTAGGTATAATTAAGTCTAAAAAGATTTTATTCAGTATACTATTCACTTGTTTTAAATTCCTATTCACACTAATTAGATCATATTTATTTAATCGTTTGTTAAAATTACTATAGATGCATATTTTAAAAGTTAATATAGTAGGTATATATACTTAATCTGCTACTTTATGACTAGCTCAGTGCTAATAATGCCAACCGGACTTTATTGTCTATAATTTACAAATTACTTAACATTTTAAAACCAAAACTGCCATGTGGGATACTTTATAATTGTTAGTTAACTCAACATTTCCTTTTATTAGGCAGGCTATTTATCAGAACCAGAACAATTTCAGGGATTCTATGGGTCAGGGAATATACACTGGAAAACTATCACAGTCAAGTCAGTCTTTTAAAAGTCAAGGAATAGTCAGGGAAAATTGCATATTTTTGCCAAAAATCTGGAAAATCTTGCATAGCCTCTGGAAAATGATCAATTTTTAATATTTAGCATGTTATGTTTGACTCTGGAAAAGAAAAAAAACTATGCTATTTATTTAAAATATGTTTGAAAAGCAAGAAATATAAAAAAAAATATGCTGTGAATTGCTAGTTTTTTGACTGGAATTGGAATATCTTGTAAATTAACTTGGAAAAGTCGGAGAATTTTATTTCTTAAATTGAGTGGGAACCCTGCAATTGGCAATCCTAAATTACCTATAATCTTTTATCATGCTAACTTATTATGGTGTTCTACCTTATGTCCTCCTTGGCAAAAAGAGCAGTGGTCCTCAACTGGGGTCTGAAAACTGGCTTGCTGCTAATCAAGTTAGTGGTTGTGGTAGAGGACCTGTTTCGAATCTTTTCCAGTATTGCTACTCTACTTTCTTATTAACCCCTTGGTCGGCGTTGCATGCCATGTTCTATGGAAACTGCCCCATTTTTGCATTGTTTGCCCTTTATGTGACGGGTTGTAATCTAGCTGCGCTTTGAATTATTTTGTTCTAGTCATCCCATCACTAGTATTAATGTTGTTATATTTCAATCTGGTTAATTCATAGGAGAAGAAAATAAGTAATAACCACCAAAGAAGCATTCATTTTTCAAAACTTTGAAATTAAAAACTAGTACATAGTAAAGAAAGATATTGTTGTGTATAGGAGCTGTGGTTACACATGGCGACTGGAGGACGAAGCTGTTCCATGAAATCTTAAGATTTCATATAATTAAATGCTTTTCTACTTTCTGGTGCATCATTCTGCTCCCTCTAAAATGGATTTGTATTAGCTTAACTTAAGAAAACAATGTTTACTCATGCTTTTACAGAAACTTCATTAAGGAATATTTTCAATAAATATGTTGATTTGGTTGTAGGTACCGAACATTGTTGGATGAAGGTGGTGTTTGAGGAGCATTCATAAAATGCCTGATCAAGTCCATCCGGTCCAGCAACTGCTGATTGCCATGGATGTCCTTCCTCTGGACGGAGAACATTTTAGCAACAACAACAACCAGAACACTCTGTGGCAGCTGCGAGATCGGTTGTTTCAAGTGTTGTTTGAGAGAGCAACTATTGCCTATGCTGCTACTTTTCATGAAAGGTTTAGGAAACTTATTGAATTTTTTGTGTTGACATCTGTGAGTATTAGATTTGACATTATAATTTAGGATTTAACCCCTTTATTGCTATGGGTTTAAAAGTTAGCTGCAAAAAATTACACAAGATAGTCATACTGTATCAGTGTAAATTATGGGTGGGAACGCCGAGCATTCCGATAAGCATGAGGTAGAGGAAGGTAGTTTCAATTATGATTGTGAGTGCAAACCATAGGTGCGAACAGGGCAAAATCGAAACCCTAAACTAGTTTTTGCTTCGTTGTTTTTATTAAAGGTTCATGTCAGGAAAACAAAGTTCTTATTTGCTTTCTAATTAGAAAATATTTGGACCCCTACTCAAATAAATTTCTATATGCCACAGGGACACTTGATTATTCTTATACATTTGCTAAGTGTGTAAACTAAAGTTATCCCCATCAATGAAAGGGAAATATATTAACATAATCTTGAAAAATCCTTAAAAGTATTTTGATTATAGTTTAAATTGCATTCAAGAAGGTCCTTAAAGTTTTCAAATTGTCCTTAGAAAGTCCTTATACTTTTCAAACTTGTGTGCAAACCTTGTATAACCACCACATTTATAACTTAAGAAATACACCCAAAATCTAGCAAATTCCATTAAAAAAAATAGAAACACATTTTTAAAACGAGTTCCAAACCACTTCGGATTCGTAAAGAGTCCACTTTAAGGAGGAATGGGAGTTTTGTGAAAGGTCTGTTTTAAAAATATTAGAAATTTGGGTTCTTACGTATTATCCCATCAACTGTACTGCTGAATCCGAAAACGGTAAACAACCATTGACTTTTCTATGGCTGTGCCGCTGAATTTGACAGTCACGGAACGGTCAACGGAATAATACGTAAGTACCGAATTTTGTGAAGGGGTCTTTAAATGAGCCAATTTTCTCTCATATTGACCTCTAATAAAATTGTTTCTAAAATAGTTATTTTAGTCATTAAGTTTCATACTTGATTAAAAAATAATTAGAAAATTTTGAAGTTATAAAGGGTGGTCTTAAAAGTTCTTATTTTAAGCTCGGTTGACCTCTAACAAAAAGTCAGCAAACCACTAACACTGGTCTTCTGAATTTTAAGAAATTCTTAACCTCTGCACTAGTTAAATGCAGAAAATATGCTTAGGAAGAGTTAAGCAATTAGTCAATTTTGTGAATTTTTACCAATAAATTGATAATTTGTTTATTTTTTATTGTGTTTGTATTAACCCTTTACATAATGACAACGAGGAAGTTGCATGATTTTTAAATTTTTTTAATCGATTCTTCAAACAAAAATGAGCAACTACCCAAATTTGAGGCTGATCGAGAAATTTTTTGATTGCAAAAAAAATTAACAAAAATCCTCTTTTTCAAAGCGTGCTAAAATGCTAAGAGTTTGGGATGTGACGTCATTGTACAGTGACCATTGTTGGAAAGCAGCGGAGTTGATGGTATGGTTGTTGACGTCATCAACAGTGTTTTCACTTAGCGTTTGCATGTTTTTTTCTTGCCTTTTAAATTAAAATATTTAATTACTTGTACATTTTTTTTGAAAAATTGACTAGATACAGTAAACTCTCGTTAGTACGCCCCTGCTTAGTGCGACGTCCCGCATATTACGACGTTTTTCTCTGGTCCCTGGTACCAATAGGTCTTTTATCATTAAAAACTATCCGCTTATAGCGCCCCCGCTTATTACGACTTCCCGCATATTTCGACGCTTTTTTCCAGTCCCCCGAAGAAAAATCCCAGTTATTGCGTCGTCAAGTTCCTCTCAAATAATGTATAAGCTACAGAACCGTTGAAAACGCTAGTAGAACAATATGGTAGAACTGGTTTTTCCCAACCGTTCCCCTTTTTTCCCCGAATGGCCCCCCCGTTGCACCTTTAAAAACAAGGATGACCAGTGTCTTGCAGGGCACGTGGGTTGTCCTGTGACAAATCAGAACACTCCCTGAATTTCTTGGAAATTCTCCCCTCTCCTCCAATTCGATTCCATAGCTCAGTGTTCAGTCCACTGTGTTGTAAGTTCAGATACTGTATTGTTTCGATGATAAATTGAAGATAATCAAACTTTATGACAAGAAGAAAGGTGTTATGAATAAGCAGCAATTTGCAAATGAACAGGGGTTGCCTGTCTCTTCATTGAAAACAATCTTAAAAAAACGTGATGAAATAGAAGAAAACGCCTTTTCCGGCATTAGTAAAAGGAGAAGAGTTCGGAGTGGTATGAAGAATTGGAAGACATATTGTACAGTGGTATTGTAGATATATACCAATAAAAGATGTAAAGGTAAGAATGTTTGTTCGGTTTTTAGACATTGTTCTTTCGTTTCTATTTTAATGATAAAATCCCGCTTTAAAAGGGTTTCTAGGTAAAATTAGGTATTACCGGTTTTAGGTATTTCGCCAAACGGTGTTTTATGGAATTCCGCATATAGCGTCGTACCGCTTATTACGACGTTTTCACAAATCCCCTTGAACGGCGTACTAACGGGAGTTTACTGTATTTCATTTTACCATACAAAAAACCATACGGAACACTTGAATGTTTATGAAAATCTGACACATGCATCTTCCTTTTTGTTTTATGACTATTTTTCTTGGTCTTTTAAAATTGACATGCACAGTGAATGGAATGGGGTTAATATATTAGTTTAGAGTACTGTGTTCAAACAATCAAGTTAAATTTTACAGTTTTGTTAACTTTTGTATCACTGATTTAACTTCTTATTTCTCTCCTTTCAGGCTGTGATATCTCTTTTTGTGCTTATATACCTACACATTGGCTTTGTACGAACTCCTGTAAACTGTTTAGATGAAGTATCAAAGACATGGTCTCGAGAAGGTGTCCTAAGAATAGAACTTTCTGTTGAGGAACCATCTAAAAAGGTTTTTAACATTTCAAGGTACTACAATAACTCTTTAGCAAGTCATTTAAATAGGATACAACAAGAGCACAAAAACTATGAAGCTTTAACTAGTGAAAATTCGGATAACCAAGCTGTAAATAATGTTCAAGATATTGAAGATGAAGGCTTCACAATTGATGTCTTAGATGCAGAAAAAAGTCCTGTTTTTATAAACAGGACTGTACCGTTCAAGGACAGTGTGTCTGATCCTGATTGTTTCACTCCTATGAAAACTACAGTTTCTGAAGGAGAAATGTTCACTAATACTGGTAATTTTTTCTGTTTCATTAGTTCTACAGTAAAATCCCATTATAACAAACTTCATGGGATCGTAAAATTTCTTCATTGTAACGGTACTTCGATAATTCAAATAGAGTTGGTTGGAAACTTTCTGGACTTCCGTAGTAAGGGGTCATCCATAAATTACGTGAGGAGTTTTTTCCAAAATCTGGACCCCCCCTCCCCCTTGGTGAGATTTAGTGAGATTTTGCTGGACCCCCCTCCCCCCAAGTGAGATTTACCTACAACTTTTTAAAAATAATTTGCAGTATCTTATCTGTTTCTCATACTTAAAAAAAGAAAATCGTATAATTTCTAACTTAAAAAGTTGACGTGAGATTTTAATCGACCCCCCTCTCCCCTCGGTGAGATTTTTCCAAACCCCTCCCCCCCTTTTTGACCTCACGTAATTTATGGATGACCCCTAACATGATTTTTTGTTGTATTGGTATTCATTTTAATGGGATTTCACTGTATATTTTTGTTTTTATTAGTGTTTTTTCAACAGCATTGATGATTGTACACAAGTAGCATAATACTAAGTGGATTACTTAGAGTAAAATGCATGTTTTACTAATATTATTAAGCCATAATGTTTTAGCTCAGTGTGTCAAGGTTTTCAAAGAATTGTGATTTTAAGAGGTAAATCCTAATAACACATATTGTATCAGAAAATAGTGTCAAATATTGCTTTAGATAAATTCACTCCAATCTTAAAAATGTACAACACAACTTATCATATGTGCAAAATTTCATTACACTTCCAGATAGTAGTTAGCAGGAAACATTATCACCATGCTTTGTCAGTAGTCCACTACATTTTGTAGTATTTTATTAGTATATTTAATATTTAAATATATTATGCAAGTTTATCTAAATCAGTGTTTCTCAACGTGGGGTACACGCCCCACCGGGGGGCAATTTCATTTTCTAGGGGGCAATTTGAAATTTTTTTACCAAATTTGCCCCCCAGGTGGGGCCAATCAAGGGGGAAAATTAAAAAAAAACTTTTTAAAAAGAAGTTTATCAAGATCTGATCCTACTATTATCCTATCTGAGAATGTAAGTATGAAATCTGGACCAGTATGTAAAAAAACAAAGTTGAAACCCTGTTTTTAGAGTCTAATTTCCAAACCTTTTCTGGGGGATGACCCAAGATCCTTGTTTTTAGAACGCTTATATTTGAAACTTTTTTACATTAGGTTCATCAAAATGCATATCTTACCTAAAAATTTATATCCAAAATTTCCCAACTAGGGGTACTAAACTAGTTAAAAACCTGCTTCCTAGAGTCAAATTTCAAAAAATTTGCGGGGGGAGAGGACCCCCAGACCCCCCTTGGTACTTAGAACTTAATCACTCATAACTTGATTTAGTTCTTTAGCATGCAAATTCTACCTAAAACTTTTCTGAAAAGCTTCATTAGACTTGTTAAATATACATAGGATGGAGGGGCTAAGAAATAATTTTGACTCCCTCTCAAAATATATTTCTATAATATATGCCACTGAGACCGGGGGGCATGGAAAATTTAGAAAGGCTTTGGTGGGGCATGGACCGAAAAAGGTTAGGAAACACTGATCTAAATCTTAAATGTGTTAAGCAAGGCACTCATTTTTGGTTCAGAACATTAATAAATATTGGCATGCAGGGAGAAAATTTTACTTGTTATAAAGAAAAATAGGTTCTAATCCTATCGAGCGTACCACTCAAAGCAAAAATGCATAGCCAAAGCTCATTAACCCTTTCACACCTAAGGCTCCTGAGATTGCCATTGTATCTTATAGAAACTTTGGGGTGGCTAGGTCTGCTGGGATAATTCGTAATTTTTATGTTAAAATAATTCTTTAATTTGTCATAAAAGTCCATAATTTTGCATAGTTTTATTTCTTTATCTGAGATTTTTTATTGCATTAAGATTATTTTTCATTTAAATTAACCTTATCCTAAAAACATTATTGATCTGTTATTTAAATGCATTATTAAATGACCCTGGCTTAAGCAAATTCAACTATGCAGCTTTCACTTGGTCCTTCATATTGTGTAAGTTCAGGGTATTAGTGTATTTGACTTATGTTTTGCTGTGCAAGTTTAGAGATTTCAATATATCCTTGTTTGCATTCATATTATAATCCTACATTTTATTTTTGTTAGCCGGGCCACAAGAGCAATATGTTATTGAATACTCTTTGGAATATGGGTATTTGAGACTATCTGCTGGTGCTAGACAAAACTCCACTGTAAAAGTACATACTGTTATACTTGGTAAGTTTTAAGAGAAGTAAACTATATGTTGCTTTTATGCACAGAAGATATTTTTTTTTATAAAAAATTAAAATGTATATGTGTGTTTTATCTTTCTTATTGCTAGAATATTATCTTCAACACCTCGGAGTTCCACAAATTGTTTAAAGTAGAGTGTGTACTTGGCCTTTCTAAGTATTTAGATTAATCCTTTTCTAACTGCTTCATTTCAAAAGTTAAAGATAATTGTAGTAAAATTACATAGAATGGCTGAATAGATGCTTGTTTTTACATTCCTAAAGTAAACTTTCAAATAGTTTGATGAGTTGGTTTAAACATAAAAAAATTATGTATAAAATATTAATTCGGGTCTTTTTGAATGAAATTGCACTCTTATTTGAAATAATCATTTTGTTTTTGTTTTAAAATAATAATTTTGAAAACAAATTAAACTATTTAATATAGTATATTTTAGAAATCATTGTATGTCGTCATACTACAGGAAAAGTTTTATCCTTTCAATATTGTTTGTATAAACTTAAAGTTCAGTAACTGGCTTTACTACCTGATTCACAAGGTTTTCTATCAATGTTTTGAGCCATTCCAGAATTAATTGTTTTATTAAAAAAACTGTTAGGCATTGTTTGACATTAGAGGAAGTAGAGTAAGAAAGGTTATGTTTGTAAAAAATGTAATGTATATAAAATGTAGGTAAACAAGTTTCTAAAGTGGAGTAAATATTATCTTTAGGACTGCTTGTAGTCCAGGCAACGAATGATCAAAATAATGTATAGAGGGAAATTCTAGGGTCACAATTTTTGACTTCGTAACTTTGTTTGGACTAGTTAGGAGGTGAACATATCAAAAGTCCCCGCCCGTAGCACTTAAGCCGGAGGGAGGAGGGGTGTTCAAAAGTCTCATTTTTCAGTTTTTGGCTTATTTTTCTTACAAAATGCATCCCCACGAAAAAGTTTCAATTATCTTTTTTAAAGCAGATAAAATTTTCAACAATTTAAGACCATATTCCCAGGCTTATACATCCATTTGATCCCGAGTTATATCTCCTCAAAAGGGGAAAAATTCGAACATTTGAGTTAAAGTCGTCTTTAAAGGGATTTGAATTTTTGAATTTTAGTGTGCTAAAAAGTGTTTTTAAGCTACTTTTTGGAGGGTTATCATATTATAGCTTTGCAGGCCGCACAAAATGACCTGGCGGGCCGCATGCGGCCTGCGGGCCGCCAGTTGGAAACCCCTGTGCTATAACAATGGCATATTGCAAAAATATCCTAATTTCAATATTGCTCGTATTTTATTGTTAAGCCTAATTAATTAATTAACATTTAAGTACGCAGAAGTTTTATTTCATGTACCTAACATATAAGTAAAGCAGTTCTTATAGTATCCTGTTCCAAAACTACCGCTTTTCGGTGATAGGAGTGACGTTTTTTGATTTTTCCGCTATTCGAACAAAAACGTCCCAATATTCAGCGTTCTTTAGCATCTGAACCCTTCATCTGAGAGAAAAGTTGCAATTGTCTTATTTGTAGCTTGTTTTTTCTTCTTTATTTTCATACTAACTGTTTTACTCAGAATCGCAAAGGTTATGTTCTACGGGCAGAAAACGAATAAAAAAGGGTAAATTTTGTCAGTTTTTCGAATTTTCACCATGTTCCGTCATGAAATTTTGTTCGGAAACCTCAGATTAGGATTCAACACCCCCAAAAACATACAGAAAGCGAAAATTATCTTCCGCCCCAAATTTTGCCCAAAGTAAATACAATTTGACTGGACTATACTGGGAAAATCTCATTTTCCCGAATTTTTGTTTTTTTTAAGATAGCGCGAGAACTATTGATCTCAGAGACTTGGTTCAGGGCATAAATGACAGCTAAATAAGTGCATTATAAGTTTACAGCCTTTTTCCCTCTTTGATGGGTAATATAGTCAATAAATTGCTTTAAAGACGACTTTGACTCAAATGTTCGAATTTTTCCCCATTTTTGAGGAGATATAACTCGGGATCAAATGGACCTATAAACCTGGGAATGGTCTTAAATTGTTGAAAATTTTATCTACTTTAAAAAAGATAAATTAAACTTTTTCGTGGGGATGCATTTTGTAAGAGTCATAAGCCAAAAACTGAAAAATGAGACTTTCGAACACCCCTCCTTCCTCCGGCTTAAGGGCTACGGGCGGGGACTTTTGATATGTTTACCTCCTAACTAGTCCAAACAAAGTTACGAAGTCAAAAATTGTGACCCTAGAATTTCCCTCTATACCTTTTCATTGCCTGGACTATTGTGAAAAACGTACTTTGATAAAAGTGTGTGTTCGTAAAAAACAAGTAGTATAAGCTGTAGTTTTTTAAAGTTATGATCTTGGAAAATAACATTACAGAGGACATTGTGGACACACATGGAAGCTATTTTAAATACTATTTTTCATGATTTTATGTGTTATAGAAAATTATAATTAGGCTTATTTCTCCAAGAGGCTATCGTCATATAACTGGAAAAATATCAGAATTAGGGCAAAACACATTTTTTGTTATTTTCTACAGTTAAGTTTTTGAATTTCTACAGCTTGTAACTCTTTTATTTGATGTCAAAGGAGCAACAGTGTCTGGGTGTTTTTGGGTGAAATATGATATAAAAATTATTGTTCATGAAGAAACAAGAGATTGTCCTCTTGAAGAAAAAGGATAATTTATAATGTTTGAAAACTTTTTATACTTGAAAGTTTGCATTTTAAGTATCCTTCTAAAGAAAGCTAGTTGCCCTCAATGTCTACTGTAACATATTTTACTTACAAGATGTTGAAGGCAAACTTATTTGGTAATCAATCAAGATAATTTCTTCTTTAAAATATTTTATTTAGATTTGTGCAATTGCAATGAGTTTTTGAAGCTGTATTAAAGCTAAACTGCCATTTTAAAAGATAACATAGATTTTGTTTCTTTCAGACCCCAATAAAGACCAATGTTTTGGCAATGATTTCAGTCGCTTTGTCCTAAAATATTTTGTGGGATATAGTGACTTATTAATGGGCAGCTTGAGGAACTTAGTTGATAAAGATGAAAATAAAGGTAATATTCTTCTTTTTAATTCTAAATCAATTAAAAAAATATTACTACATCCTCTCTCTCTGTTTGATAAAAAAATTACTTTCCATCTATCAAAGCTTTATTTAATCTCATGACATGTCTAAATGACTGACCAACCTGAAAAAACTGTGCAACTTGGAAATTATACTTAAGATTAAAATTTGATTTTTGTACACTTTGGCTTTGCACACACCATTGGCTTACACCATTTTTAAGAAAGATGTTTTTCCTTTCCTATTTTTTGTTGTTTTGGTCCTTAAAGACGCTTCTTCTTTGCAAATGCTTTTTGAGGGAGGATTCACAATTCATGGTTTTTGGGTTTGCTGATCAGTTTAAGAAGGAACAAAATTGGATATTGTTACTCAAAGATTTTCACAAAAACTGTAATTGTGCGAGCTCTATTGTTTTAAATCATCACAATCTGTTAAGAACATACCTTCAAATAGTAGTACGCACCTGGAATTTAATTTCTATCAAGCTTAGCGGTCAGGCCTTCAGGTGTTCTGATATTCTTTTAGTCTCTTTTCATTCACCCTGCACACTAAATTTATTTTTGTACTCTAAATCATAAATCATTAAACTCTTAGTCATTAGCACTCCATATAAAACTAAAAAAAGATAATTTTATGATTCTGGGTGGGCCAAATAAAAGTGGGAACAGAGTTCCTGAATACAAAGAAACAGCAAAGAAAAGGAAATGCTAGTTATAAATGTCTTTCTTCAGAAGGCAGTTCTAAAGCTGCCTTTTAAAGAAAGATGAGCTTTAGTTAGGGCCACTTTTATTTGCCCCTCCCTGTATTTTTCAAAATTCTATATATATAAAAGATTAGTATAACAAAAGTTGTGTGAAATGTAATGAGAATAAAAACCACCAAGAACTTTTAAAATCTGTTAGTATCAGTTTGTAATTTGCGCTTGAAGCTTTTAAAAACAAAGATTTTTTAAAATGTTACTTGGACTGTTAAGATTGGCACTTTATGACTTGAAATATTTTTGTATCTTTTTGAATTAAAAATAGTTTTTTTTCATTCCATCCTATGGTACAAGAATATGGTTTTAAAATTTTTATTTGCTTTCAGGATTTGTCAGAAATGTGGTAACTGGTGATCAGTATCGATTTGTTGACAAAAGCACTAATTGGACAGCATATTTCTGTGCTGCATTTTTTATGATGGTTTTTGTAAGTTGAAATGGATTCATGCAAAGTTATTTATAACCTTTTTTGTTAATATTTTTTATAACTTTTTGACTCAATTTTTAAAGTACTTCTGTTCAGCTTTATTTACATTTACATAATGAACATAGTCATAAATTAGAAAATACATTATATATTTTTCGTTTTTAAATGATGTGCTAAATTAAAAAGTTCTGCAAAATTTATGCTTTAAAATGATTGTTATGCCTTTTTAAATTAAATTGGTAATATGTATGTAATGAAAAGGCAGTATTTTACTTTTTTTAATAATGCAATTTATTTCTTTCATAGACTCTTTCTGTGTCAGTGCTTTTAAGGTATTCTCATCATCAAATATTTTTATTTGTTGGTAAGCAATTCTCCTTTTTTATTCAAGATTTTCAAATTCAGTATTTAAATTCTGTACAGCTCAAACCACTTCAAGTATCAAGTTTTTAAAAAAAGAAATTTGTATTAAAATCATAAACTAAAAAAATCAATTGTGTTTTGGTTATATCAAAATATATTTTATTAGAATATTAAGTCAATTTTTATTCTGTTTAAAGTTGATTATAATTAATTTGGATCTAGATATGTTTATTACTTTTATTTTAAATATCAAATTTTTTTATATTATGTTTTAATTTTGAACATTATATCCTGTAGTTGAACTTCTGCATGTATTTGAGATGAATACAGTGAGTTTTCCAGCTGCTCCTTTGTTAACTGTGGTTCTGGCTTTGGTTGGTGAGTTCTTTATTTTTTATGCTTACCTTTTAGTCACCATGTTTTTTACCAAAGTTTTCATCTAATCCAGAGTTTCTCAAACTGTGGGTCGCGACCCACTGGTGGGTCGCTAGTCAGTTTTTGGTGGGTCGCGAGAAGATTTTTAATTTTTCTGAATATGAAGTACCTTTTTATAATTTTTACAAATGTGTTATTGACTTTTGAATTATCAAACTATTATTTGAACTTTATGAAATTACCATATAGTAAAAAAGAGGAAAAACTACACTATACTTGGTGTCGAACGGAAAAGGCAATTATTGTAAATACCTACTATATGTGTGTCACTTTAATGTGCAGACAATGTAAATCTTGTCGGTTATTCAAATAAGATTTTAAAAAAATATTCATTGTTTCTTCCCCATCCACAACGGGGGGAGCAATACAAATTTTAAGAATTTTCTTAGAAAATGATGCAACTACAATTGAATCGTCAGTTTGAAGAAGGGAATAAGTCCTAAAAATGACAAATTGACTTTTTGTGCTCAAAACAATCTCCAAGCTTTGCTCTACACATGGGTGAAAAGAGGGGAAAAATAACTAATCCCTATAGGGAGATATCGCCCCTTGAAGTTGTGAAATCGATGTCCATTCATTGTATTTTTCAAGTTAATTTGGAGTTCAAGTTAATTTGTCTTCCTTTTCCTATTCTTTGAGATGTAAACGAAATTAAAATGAAATTTTCTTTTAATTTAAAATTTTTTCAAACTTTTTTTATGTAGGGAATGTTTAACTCCGTTTATATTCACTCACTCCATTGATACTGCTCTAATAACTCAGTTCCACTATAATTTTGAATTTTATTTGTCTTATTCCTTTTATTTTACCCTTTTGTGGTGTAAACTAAGGAGAAATATAATTTAAATGTGAATTTAAGGGTTTTTTAAGATTTTTCATCAGAAAAATTTCATAAGGTTGATGAAGGGAATAAGTCCATCAACTTATTTTGACTGTAAAATATTTGTGAATTTACTTATATTTGTTTTGATGGTTGCTCTGTTTTCTAAATAGGGTTATGAACTTCCAGTAAAAATTTGGTGATTATACAATGAAAATTCTATTACTTATACAGTTTTTTTCGATTTTCTCAAAACTTGGTTTTTGGACTTATTCCCTTCTTCAAACTGACGATTCAATTGATCCCATATTGCTAAAAAAAACAAGTTAAAACCATGTTTTTAAGGGTAAAGTTTAAAATTTTCTCTGGGGGAGGACCCCCAGACACTCCTTTTAATTGTAGTGATCATTATTAGCCCACAATTAAACTATTTCATACGCTCTAATTCAAATGTTTACTTTTTCTAAAAAGTTAATTTCTCTTCCAATACGTGCATGGTAATAATTTATTGTTGTAACTGAATAGTTTTTGAACACCCCCCAGTCAGAGATGTTAAAATTCTGTGGGGGGACATGCGATAATTATCTCTGGTTAGTTAATTGTAATTAACTGAAGTCGGTGGGTCGCGTGAGATTTTGTTTATCAAAAGTGGGTCGCGATGTTAAAAAGTTTGAGAACCCCTGATCTAATCTATAAAATTAAGATCTTGTATGTACGGAAAACTTTTCCCGATGTGGCACTTTTTCCAAAATTACTCGACTGATTTGAATGTAACTTGGTATACATGCATATTAAATCGGGGTAGGGCAATGGCTCCTTTTCAGACATTTTACTTGAATCGCCTTACTTCTCAGCAAAGAAAGTCTGTTTAACGCATATTTTTGTTAAGAAAACAGTAAAATGAAGAATTATTAACAATCCAAATAACAAAATTGAGACAGTCTTTTCTGATTTAAAACTTTATTTCACTTGAAACTTAAAAATGAATTATTAACTGATGAGCTTAAGAAAAATACTGCTAAATAATTTCTAGTTACAAAGTTTAAATTATATTAGGAAAGCTTTTATTTGTCCCTTAAGAAAATCAAGACTCTGGATTTTCCAATCTATAATAACAGTAACATAGGATAAAAGACCTAGAAATTTGTATAGGGCATATCAACAAGTGGGTTTAATAATGGGAAGTTTTAAATTTGGGATTAGTGCATGACAATTAGTCCTCATTTCGTTGCTACTTGTCCTGCAGCTACATCATCCTGTTTTAACTCATTTTATTTTCATGGAACACATTTTATTAATTTTTAAGTCATATAATAATGGATAAAAGTAAAATTTCATTGATATATTAAAAGAACTCCCTTAACCCTTTTGCAACGGGTGCTCCATCCACTGAGACGCTCTCACAAGATGGCACGCGAATAGAAAGAACTTTCCCTACAGGACGGGCACTTAGCGTCTATGACGTACATAAAAAAAATCGTAGAAATTAAAATTGCAGTCCAAAATACCTAATTTTTGCCAATTGAGCAGCAAAACACCTTTGAAGTAAATGCTGAAAAATTTATAAAGTTTTCCCTTTATTCTCTTTGAAAATTACTTCCTAAACTCGGGAAAACACCTCTTGAAGCTTGAATATTAGCTTAGAAATAGAAAAATATCACTTTTCATTCACATTACTTATATTGTTGATGCATTATGCATAAATCTTGCTATATATCCAAAACTAAATCTCAAAAATTAAAAACATTTTATGGGAATGAAGGTCAAGATGTACTTACTCTTTGGATTATTTTCACTATAACAGACAGGGCGATATCTAGTGAGAAGAAGCCGGGTTAATACCTGCAGCAAAGCACACATACCAACTCAACTCAACTCAACTCAAATCTAGTGAGAATAAAAAATACTTAAATCAAGTTTTAGTCGTTAAGTCAAGTTTAGAGATGCTTGTCCTCGGGTCCTTTCATTGCTCCCGTCTCACCAGTGAGACAGTAGTAAAGGGTTAAATCCTCTTTCTATAAATTAGTTAGGATTATTATTTAGGAAATTAGGAAAACACAATCATGTTCACTCCTTGGGATTCATTAAGTATGAACATTGGTCTCTGATTTCTAAAAGTTGGAGCTTTTTTAATGAGCCATTTTTCTTTAAATTAAGAAATTTCAGATTCTGATATGACTTGAATTCATTGTTTTAGCATTTTAGTTTGATGAAATAGACATGGAATGATAACTTCAATTTAACAAATATTTCATTATTGGGCTGTTTAATCATTTGACTGTATAAAGTAATCACAATTAATGATATTAAAATCAAGGTCCCAATCACTCCCTATTAAACTAAAAGTAAATTGTATTGTTGTGTGTACTATTATATTTTTCCTTAATACATTCTATAAAATCATTTAAATAAATTAATAAGGACAACATAGTTAAGATTTTAATGCAAATACTAGTGAGACTGTTTGCCACTAGTAGCCCAAATAATTTATTATTAATCTGATATTGTTATCACTAAGTTGGCGGCTGACTACTAGTTGTTTCCCCCTAGTCGCAATGCATGTCTATTGCACTACCACGTCCTTGCCATGGTGACAAGCCGCCAATTTTATTTACACTGATTATCACTCCCAAAAGAGATAACATTAAGCCCAGCCTACTTTCTCTCTATATTAAAAAAAAGTTACTGTCACCGCCGCCGCCGCTGCTGTTTCAGGAAATTTAATTTCCTAACTCTTTGAACTCTCATAACGCAAAAACTACTCGATAGAAATTTATGAAATTTGAAATGTTTGTAGAGGAATATTTGGGGCACATTATTGAACAAAAAGCTAACTGATGTGATAATTAGTTCTGGGGTATTTTTAAGGTCAAAGTTGAAGTTTTTGTTTTTTCGCCGCGTAATCCAGTTCAGCAAAATCTATCAGCAGCAGAACTATGATTTTTTGCACCCTAATACTCTGAAGTATGAAGATGTGCACTACGTCGCCTTTTTTCGAATTTCGAATTTGGTTTAGAGTAATTAATTTTTTAATTTTCGAAATTTTTGACACTTTTTCGTTTTTTCTATCTAAAATAAAAACTAATCACGGTATCAATATGATTTTTTAAACACTTATATTCTTATTTTTTGGAAAGAGATTGGCGTTTAGTTCTTTAAAAAATTCTAATTAGTTTTGGAATTATTAAGCATCAAAGTTTTATTTCTTTTCATAGTTTTAGTAGGTCTTTATCAGACGTGTTTAATGTTTTTCAATTTTATATTTGCCTATTCACTAGGTTGTCGCGAGCACGGATATTTAAATTTAAAAGTTTTGAGGTGCACATTTTTGCTCTGAGTTTGCTAGCAATATAGTATAGACTTGGTTAATAATCTTTTAAAGATACTTCGATATTTTTTGAACCACTAGAGAAATAAATAATTTAACTTTATTGAGTGTTATTTGTGGCGATGAAAGAAAGAGGATTTTCAGGAAGTTTGTTTTACTCTGCTAAAGTTCCATTAGGGGTCATCCATAAATTACGTGAGGTCAAAAAGGGTTTTAGGTTAGAAATTTTACAATTTTCTTCTTTTTTAAGTAAAATGCAAACAAATAGGATAGAAAATTATTTTTAAAGGTTGTAGGTAAATCTCACGCGGGGGGGAGGGGGGGTCCAGCAAAATCTCACTAAATCTCACCAAGGGGGAGGGGGGTCCAGATTTCGGAAAAAACACCTCACGTAATTTATGGATGACCCCTTACAGATATTACAGATCGCGAAGCGATCTGTAAAGAGCTGCATAGCAGTTACGGGGGTTGGTGAGCGTAAGCGAGCATGGGGCGGTAGCCCTCTATCCATTAAATTGTTGATAATTTAAAGAGGAATATTTCAGTAAGAGTTTTATTTTGATATTTTCGTGGTAATGATCCGAATTAAATTATGCAAAAGTTTGAGATAAAAAGTTTCGATATTAAATGATCTTTAACTATACTCTGTTCATTAAGAATTAGCGCCTGAGACGTAATGTATTAGAAGCGTTATTATTCCAATTATCGTCGAAAAACATTTTCTTCTGCAATGACAAGGCAGCCTAAGCAGAAGTAGTTAAAATACTGTAAAAACAATCGGTCACTGAAGTTGTCTGATGAGCATTATTAAGCAGTATTGAGCGTTTTTGATCCTGTTCAGGCGCCTATTCTAAATGAATAGACTATAAGCAGACAAGTTCCAGGTTGTACTGGATAGTTGAGATAAAACAAGCGAGCTCTGCTCGCTTAGATCGCGAAGCGATCCTCAAAGAACTGCGAAGCAGTTCCGGGGGTTGGTGAGCGATTGCGAGCAGGGGGCAGAGCCCCCTAGTATTATATATAAAAATCAATGATAATTGAAACAATGTTATTAAATGATTAAATTGGTTCAATAAAGAATTTCTAAATAATGTTTACATTTTCAAACTAATTATTTTTGTATTGATGTTTTATTTTAGGTATGGAAGCTATTATGTCTGAATTCTTCAATGATTCTGTGACAGCCTTTTATATCATCATTATTATATGGATGGCTGATCAATACGATTCAATCTGTTGTCGAAGTGCTCTGTCTAAAAGACACTGGTTGCGGTAAGGAAACATTTTATTTTCAAATTATTTTATGCTATATCCTGTTGGACATTGTGAAAGTAAGGGGTCTTGCATCATAAACTATCAAACCTGAAGCTTTGAAAGCCATTGAGGTGAAGTACTGATGTCCATGCTACACATATTCGCATGCAAAATAGAGTGGGTAGACCTCCCTCCACTTTTTTTTCGAAATTTGCTTATGAATTGTGAGAATTATGGCCAGATGGGGCGTTGCAATGAAATGTAAAAAATATCAGCATCTGTTTGAAATAACGCTATTTTAATAATTTTTTGAGGAAGTTTTCCAAAATCCTCTTGCTGTTGGTTAGGAATTTTTTTAAATAGCGTCAATAAAATATTAGAAACAATCAGTTAAAAATGACAGTTCCTTCTGCTATTGACTTGTGTCTTAAATTTGTGACATGAAGTCAAATGTCTTTCCACTAATGCCAAATTATCAGTCAAGGGATCTGTGGCCAATTTATGTAATTGGAAGAAGGAAAGGAAAAATTAAATAGCATTATACTGACTAGGTAGAAAATCTTGTGCTCATACTGGTTTTAATCCAAGTTTGCTAATAATAGTTTTAAAATCCATACAATTTTGTTTGTATATAATTCATGCATTATATTTAAAAGAAAATATTTATATATTTGCTTTTTGCACCCATTGCCTTTCATATGGGCGTTTGCTTTCTTGAGAAAAGCTTTTTTTTACGATATTGTAAAATCAGCAAAGAAATTCTTGGTATTGTTGCATGTTACTGGAAATAGAATAGCTCAAAATACAGGTATTTTTAATGGGTTTATTCATATTTTATGGGATATTCATATAGTGCCTTTTTCCGTAAAGACCATTCTTATCTTTTTAAAATATTAGGCCAATCATTGGTATTTTGAATCAATCACAATACTTGATTTCAATAATTGTTCACAGTATAATTTAAACATAAACCTAATGTACCTTAAATGTATTATGTAATTATGAATTTTTATGTAATTTTTACCTAACTGTTGACACAACTTCAAGACAAAATCTGAAAAACCTTTTGATCCTAAAGTATTGAATTGTAATTTAACTGTACAAGGGGCTACTTTGTAACTAATTCTATTTCTGACCATCATTATACTCTGTTCATTCAGAATGGGCGCCTGAGGCATAATGTATTAGAAGCAGTTACTATTGTAAATATAAACTAGGGCTACCCAACCTCCGGCCCGCGGGCCAGATCCGGCCCCCAAGCCCTCTGAATCCGGCCCGCGAACGAAATTAGAGCAACACCTTTTATTACTTTCAGTGTCGGATCCAGGATTTGGTTTTGGGGGGCTAAGAATTTTCATAACCCAATTGAATCTTGTTAATGTTATTACGAAAAAGATAGTGAATTATCCTGCTCCAACTACCAAAAGGGGGGTCAGGGGGATCTCCTCCATAAAATTTTTGGAAATTTAAATCAAAAACCCCACTTTTTCAACTTGTTTTGGTACGCTTCATCCGAATTTTGTGTATAGATTTTTTGCGTTTTGACAAACTTAGTAAAAAATAGTTGTAATAACAGAGTTACAAGTGCCAAGGGGGTCTGGAGGTCCTCCCCCATAATTTTTTTTTTAAATTTGAACTTAAAATAACAGGGTTTTAACTCATTTTGGTGCATAAAATATCATATTAATATAGAGTAAAACTTTTCATTTGGGGGGCTTCAGCCCCTTAGCCTCCCCCTGGATCTACTAGTGATTACTTTGTTTTCCGGGGGTTTTTTGCTGAAAAAAAATTCGTTAAAAATGCCAAGTTGCAAAAATACTGTAAATGAAAAGTTATAAAATGTATTGTTGTTATTAAGCATCAGTTAGCGCTTTTGCTTTTCAACTGTAATATACTTTCTGGCCCTCCACACCTCATCAAATACCCTGAGTGGCCCTCCTCCAAAAAAGGTTGGGCACCCCTAATATAAACGAAAAATTTTTCTTCTCTAAGGCAGCCTAAACAGAAGTAGTTAAAATACTGTAAAAGAATCGGTCACTGAAGTTGCGGGATGAGCATTAATAGGCGTTTTTGATCCTGTTTCAGGCGCCTATTCTAAATGAACAGACTATAGCAATATAATTGAAGTGAAATACTTATCTATTGCGTAACTGTAAAGAAATGAATGAAAGAGAACAATAAATACTTGAGATTATCCATTACTTGAAATTTAAACCCATGAAACTTTGTTAAAATCAGAAAGATAATTCATGTGTAATTTTAATGGTTTAAGGTCAACAACAAAACAACCAGTTAGCTCTTTAACCCTTTATTTACCGACGGTACTTACAAGTACCGCCAACTTTAAAATTACATAGAATAACCATCCTTGGGAATATATTGACGATAATTTGCAGGAACACTCTTTCAGTTATCCTCTTCCAGGTTAAAAAGCAGCAAAGGTTCTATGATGAGTATTTTAGCGTGAAATGCGAATAGATTTAACTGAAGTTGTAAGTTTAGCTGCCATTTCGATTGGATTCACATGATTGTCATTTTTGTTCCTGCAAAAAAGTAGTTAAAGTCAAAAGTTAAGTGTATCATTTTTTAAGACTTATTACTGCAATAAAAAAGCTATGTTTTTCTTGTATTGTGAGAATATTTTAGCACTCCGTGTACTGACAGTACCCAAAAGTATTAATTTAAGCAATTGTCTCTATGTATATCCCTTAATTTTCAATTTAGTGACTTAAAAAAGTATTTGCACGAAAAAAATTGCAGCGAATCATAATGCGGTAAAATAAGGGTTAAGGTCTAAAAACAATCAATTGGCTCTTTGCAATAAATTAATTACTAAGAAGCTTCATACAGGTTGTCCAGTGACATGTCTTAACAAGACTTCAATTGCTGAAAGTGTGAAGCTATCCCCATAAAAGTGGTGTCTGGGCCTTTTAAAATGGCTATGCTCTATCAAAATAGATAGCATGATTACTACTGTAAAAATTGTGGTTACTCGCATACTGTTTTTGTTATAAGTATAAATAAGTTTGTGTGTGCTGTCTATATCAAACAGCTCTAGTTGGCACTTGGATCATATATCTGGATTACAGCAAAAAGTGACATGTCACTTTCAGCTAATCTTTTAAATACTTTGAAAAGTGTTACTCATAAGAAATATGTTTAACTTGACTGTCAAAAAGCATTGCTGAATTTTCTTTCCTTTGTATTGCACTAGGATTAAAAAAAAGTGTGCCCAATCATGAATCACCAAACTTGGTAAAAAATGTATAGTTATATATTAAAAAAACAAGTAGAAAAAGTTATCTTTTGATGGAAAAATATCCTTTTGATCTCAGTGTAACAAAGTAATTTTTACTAATTTATAATTAAGGGTTCACTTTTCAAATGAACAATATTCTTTGCTATTCATTACTCACTATTAAGAAATAGCCATCCTTTGTTCAGGATACAACATTGCTGTTCTCAATGTAAAGATGCATATCAATTTATTTTGATTAGTTAAGTTTGTAAATTTGACATTCTGAAGGAAAAAAGGCTGCATTTTATTCAGACATTATTGAAAGTTATTTTAAAATGAGATTTTTGTCACAAAAACTGTTGAAACCTTAAAAACTATCTTTTTTGTGGCATCCCTTTTATGCTTAGAAGTGTAAAACAGGTTCTCTAATGTATCTTCATACAAACTTTCAGTTACTTATAAAAACCTTCTTGTAGTACAAACTGACCACAGCTCTGTCTTTTGCTCTGAATTAATTGCTATAAATGAGGCTTTGGACCTAACATTAGACACCGGCTTGCCTGAAATATAGATTTTGATTGATAGCAAAAGCTCTATACAATACTTGAGGGACTAGCCACACATTTTTGATTTGTTAGGGCAGAAAATTTTTTCCAAATAGGCCTCTTTTGCCCAATACAGCATCGTGTGCTTCCAGTGGATATCATCTCATACAGGCATATACAAGATTGACGATCTGCTTGCCAGGGAAGGTACTGCTGAACCAACGATAGTAAAAGGGTCACGTGATTTTTTGCTTCCGTATTTTTTATTTTATTTAAAATATACTGATTTTTTATGTATATAGAGGGTATAACTAAGGTTAGAGGGTGTAAATGTATCTTCCTCATTCTATCAACTGCCACTCAGCTTCTTCCTTTCTCCCCTCCGAGTCTGTCAAAATCACGTGACCCTTTTACTATCGTTGGTTCATCAGTAATCTACCCAATGCCCCTTCCACGAAATTACAGGCTTCTGAGCTTTATCTAAAGTTAACGCAGCCTGTGGAAGATGCCAGTAGGGCATAACCTGGTACGCTGCTAAGGGCCCTGAACTATCACTGCAATGCTTCTGCCCGAGATTTGCCCAAAAGGGCTCTATCCAGACTAAGGACTGGCCATATAAAGAGCTTGAAGGAAAAGACTTATGCCCTTTGCCACTAACACCGTCACATCTCCCTCTGACATCCTAGAATTTATTGATGTGTACCTCATTGGGACAACTGATGAGAGGGGAAGAGACCGTATTTGATCTACTTATGTGAAATGATCTATTGGACTTGGTTTAGGGGTGCCTAAACCAAGGGGATGACCTTTTGTTTGCTTAAATAGCTTTATTTCTCATCTGTAGAGAAGATCTACTAAAAAAACAGCATTATGGTTAAATCAAATGCTATGGACTTGTAAAATTTCAAAACAAAACAATTTTGTTTTTATCTGAATTTGAAATAAATAAGTTTTGTGTGCTGAAATTAAAAAAAGACCTTGAAAAAGTTTAAAAAAATTATTGTAGCTTTTCAAAAAGAGGTAGTAATTTGTAGTACAGAGCAGTTTGTAGTAGTTTTATTTATTAGTAACTTATAAATAATTTAATCAAAATGTTTTCCTTAAAATATCCAAACAAATAAAAAATCATTGCAATTTTTGTTCTTACTCCGAGTTTTCTAAATGGTGTTCAAACCTTATGGTCCAAATACAAACAACCAACCAATCAAACCTTATCTCATAAAACCTAAATCAACCATCCAACTGGTGTCTTTAGTGGCCTTCTGTGCAGCCTGCAAAGCTTTTTTAAGATATAACTTCATACTAGCAGTTTTAGGTAGGAGACTGAGAACCATGCATTCCTTGAATCTTTCTCTATCCTTTCTTCACCAGAGAAATTCCATATTAAAGAATTTTTCCCTGAAAAAAAATCGATATTAAGTAAATATACTTACTTTGTGTCTTGCCACTGGACCTGTGTCTTTAATTGTGACCATCAAGTACTTTTAAGTTGGAGACCACTGTTCTTTAATTAATTTTAAATTAAATTTTTTCAACTTTCTTAATTTGCTGCTAGGAGTGCTGCTCAGGGGTGCAGAAAATGTTTCAGGGCCCAAAATTTCCCCAGAACACAATTTGTTTTCTACAAAATTTATCCCAAAATGAGATATCATTAAAAGAGTAGTTTTTCAATTATTAAACTTCTTTCAGATTCAATGATTTTCACATAATCCATGAATTTGAATTTTACTGATCTTTCTTATCTTTTTTTATAGTCTTTCTTAAACACTTATAATCTTAGCTCAGAGGTGCCTCTTTTCTTAAAATATGAAAAATTGCCTATTTTTATCTCAAATTTAAGCTACCTATAAATTTCTCCTTAATTAACTCAACTTTTCAGTGAAGAATATTCAAATTCAAATTTATTAACATGAACAACATAATACACAAAACAGATAGAATATACAAATAAAAATACATACAACACACATACGTATCCCAAATTATTAACCTTTTACAGGCCAATGTTCCCAATTGGGAACATCGTGTTTGAAAATTCATAAAAAAAATAGCTACTATCAGTATACTGTTGAAAATTTTACCATGTACAGTTGAAAGATGACTTGATTTTTTAAAATTCAAACGAAGTATCTATCTTAATAGGAAAAATATACAAAAAATCTTAAAATAGGCCTTTTTTACGCTTTTTGATAGAGGTACACAAAATAATTCATGAAAAATCGAAATACTGTCCCAAGTTTCCAAAATTTGGTAAGAATATTGGCAAAGACTTACCTTAAATAGATATCCTCAGTATTATTAATAACTATTAAAAACACGCTTGTGGTAACTTGCGAAACATGCATGTTCCCAATTGGGAACATTGGCCTGTCGCCGCTATTCACGGGAAACCGAGTTTGCAGTATGGCGTTGTATTATAGAACTCTGTAGAACGGGAGTATTTCTTTTTCGTAAAGAATAAAAAGGTTATATAATTGCTTAAAGGGGAATCCCCTTTCAGAAAAGAAATAGCTGGTTTGTTTTTGGTTTTGATTGTATATTTTTTTTTCGTTTGAGTCTACGATTTTGTTCAGAGAAATGATGAATGTGTATAAACATTGAATAAGTCGGCTTTCCAAAGTTCATAACTTATCGCAGAGAATTTATGCTAGTAAAAAAGAAAGGTTTGTAGATTCACATGGTCTGGTATTGTGTTATTTATTATACATAAGAAATAAATTTTGAAAATATGGAATCCTAAATGCGTTTTGCATAAGAAAGTAAGGATACAATGTTTCATGTTTTATTTAGTAATGACAGTGAAGTTTTCTTATAAATGTATTAATGCTACATTCAAAAACCAATTATTTAATTCATTACTCAAATTTTTAATCATTATTTTTGTACAAATTATTAAAATCCATTTTAAATCATATTTATAAATGTACAATAATTTCAATAATTTTCTTGTGTAATAAAATAACTTGGCTTTTGATAATAGGAAAATTAAAATTAGTTAATCCCTTTTATATATTTTAGTTGTTTTAGATAGTATCTGGAATTTTACATAGTATTTTTAAGGCTAGTGTATAAAATTTACTTCAAAATTATATAAAATTTTGGTATTTTGCATGAAATTGACATTAAATTGTTTTCAAATTTCTGAAATTTCCATAAAATTACAGCTTAAACACAAAGATAAACTGTAATTAAGGTTGATTTTGTTAGTTATTCCATATGATTTGGGTTTTATTTGATTTGTTTATCATTTGAGTCTATGCGTGCTTCCCCGTTCGAAGTATAGTCGGAAGTGGCCAATGTTCCCAATTGGGAACATGGTGAAAATCACACTTAAAAATTTTTTACCGCCATCATATTAATAATTTCTCTTAATTGGACCATTAGAAGGTATTTTATGTAATAAAATTAATAAAAATATACCTGGATCTTAATTCGGCCTGTAAAAGGTTAATTAGTTGACATTTCCCAAAGGGGCAATCACCCGTCCATGGGGTCACATAATATCTAAAAAAATATAAAATGGGGAAAAAAGATGGTGGATGAGAAAAAAGAAACAAGAACCATAAATAAATAAGAAATATAAAAATATAAATATAAAAATAAATAATAATATGAATGTGAGAAAGGACCATAAATGAATAAGAAATATAAAAATATAAATATAATAATAAATAATATGAATGTGAGAAAGGAAGAACGCTATTGTAGAAATTACTCTTCCTACCAATACGTTTTTTATGCATACCAACCAACCAACAAGCAAGGAAAAGCCAACTTTCAGGTATTCACCCAGAAAACTAGGATTTTTGGCGCACATCCGTAGTTTCCCACTTTACATCCGTAATTCTGCAGTGTTTCAGTTTAAATTGGAGATTATGATGCAGTAACTACCCAAAATATTTGTTTTTCAGCTATTGATGATTGATTTTTTAGTTTTTCTTTCTATCTGTGGGGTGGGGCGAAAATTTCCCTAGAGCCGCTTGAATTTCCCCCCGAACATCGTTCTAGCGTTCGGACATATTCTGCACCCCTACGACCCTACGAGTGCTGTTCACAATCTCAATGGATTCAGCATTTAGCTGCTTACTCCATCCATGACTCCATCTTGTTTCAAATGTTAAGGCTGGAAATAGACTTTTGAAGCATCTTGTTTACAAGTCGTAAACATTTCTTGGCTGGCCACACATACATACTTTTTTGCTTAATATATTTGATATTATACCCAAAACTTTTCTGCCACTCTAGGTTTTTTCAAATGGATCTGAGATGAGGGACATAGTCCAGGGGATTTGGGAGTCTTTTTTATCCCCTTCTGAAAGTCGTAGAATTTTGTTTTTGGCCATAATATTAAAAGAACTAAATTCACCCCAAGTCCCCCCCAATTCCAATATCACTCTCCAAAATTTATTCTGTTTTTCTACATCAGGGTTCCCACGCTCCTTGAAAACTCCTTAAAAACTCCTTGAAAGTGATTTTCATTTTCAAGCACTATGGAAACTCCTTGGGTTGTACTCCTTAAAAACTCCTTGATTTTCATTACGACGGGAATTTTCATAAATTTTTCTCGCTAATAAAAAGGGTTTGAGTTCGCTACCGTTTCGCGAATTTCCGTTTCCCACGTGGAACATCCAAAAACGTATACGACGCTGACCTGTTATCAGAAAAGGCTGAAAAATGTAGCAATTTAAAATTCATTTCACAATCAGTTTCCGTAAATCAGCAAAAGAAAAGAAAATTGAACTTGAGAAAATAGTGAAAAATATTGAAAATTTAACAAAAGAGTTGAAAGAGTGAATTTTATAAATATTTTGCCCAAACAATCTGATGAGAGTTTTAACTGGTAGCATTAAACAGAATATTGTGTATACTTATTTGTATAATTTGAAACTTTAATAAAGCTAAATTTCTCTTGGAATATCTGGTTCAATTACTTTAATTTGTGACGTAATGTTAATTAATAGTATGAATTAATATAACAGTTTTTACTAAATATAATTTTTTAACTTAAGACATGTTTTGTGGTGTTTCTGGAAAGATCCTTAAATTTTTTCCCTGGCTTTGTGTTTACTCTAATATTGAAGGTAAGTTTGAAAATAGATGGTAATTTCAATGGAAAAGATACTTATTTTTATTCCAAATAGTTAGATTGTTGTGTGTAGGATGAATTGCCTAGTCAATATCTTAAATACAAACATCTAGCTCAAAAAAGTAAACTTGGATATTTTACCTTTCTTATAAACATGAGTAAAAACTAGTAATATGTTACAGTTGTATAATATATATGTATGTGTGTGTGAATGTGGGAATATTAATGTAGTCTTCACCTTAAGAGAGGTTCTTAATAGAAATAGTCTTCTGAACAGGTACTAAGTAGAGCGAGTTTTTTGTGTGTGAATTAATTGGCTTTTTTGCCTTCTCTTAGTCCTTGAAAAACTTAAAATGATCCTTGAAAAGTCCTTGAAAACTCCTTGATTTTTTTTCTCTGAAAAGAGTGGGAACCATGTACATCTATTTAAAAACGTTTGAAAAACTAAATTTTTCCGAATGTGGAGGAATAAATATTTTTCCATCGTATTTCTATAAAAATTATTTTGATTTTTTGGGATCCAGCAAATGTCTTCGAACTTAATAGACCGCAGAGTTAAACGAGTGTACAAGTTTTCTTTAAAATCATGTTATCCAAATTTTCAGGCTTTTAACGGCCTATCAAATTTTTCTTTTGTCCCCAATCCTCTCTTTTAGACTTTGAAAAATAAATTTTTCCTCAAAGTTGAAGAAAAACTAAAATTTTTACCATATTTGTATAAGAAATTGGATTTTTAAGTTGTATCAAGCAGGGCTATCTTCAAACTTTATGGAACCCAGGTTTTTAAAAGTACCGTATATTTTCACGTATAGGCAGATAATTTTTTGAAAATTTGCGATTCTATAGGGGGGTGTCGGCTAGGGTGTGTCGAACAAAACTTCTTTTGGATTTTGATGATGCATTAGTGCGGAAAAGTTGTCTAAGGTGGCAGAGAGTACCTGTGATTTTTTTTTCAGAATTTTCGGTTAATATCTTTAGGTGCCACATTGACCCTTATAGTAGGGGAGCCCAGAGTGTTTTTGGGGATTTACTCGAGCGCATCAGATAATCATAGGGGGGATACCTTGCATGCTTTTGAGTAACTCCACCAAATATAATCCCTCCATGTAGGGGGGTTTGTTTAAAACAGCCCCTCAGATTTGTAAAAAAAAATCGATCCCTGGATTTACTCGAGCGCGTCAGAAAAAGATAAGGTAGGTTAATTACCAGCTATAAAGTCTAAGTTTTCTAAAATCTGTTGATTTGAGCGTGACGCAAGGGAGTGGGAGGGTTACAAAGATGCAAAAAAAATCCGATGTCTGTACATTCTCGAGCGCGGTTGAATTTTATTTTATTTTGAAGGAAACAATGCAAGAATCTTCTTCTTCTTCAGCAGCTTAACAACCTGTTGCAGGTCTTAGCTGCCTCAACAGCACGCCTCTTCCAACTCACTCTGTCCCCCGCAACTCTTTGCCAGTTTTTGATTCTCAATATTTTAATGTCGTTTTCGATGTCATCAAGCCATCTTGTTGGCGGTCTTCCTCGGGTACGGGATCCCTCGGGTTTCTTGAACGTGCATATTCTAGTTGGGTTGTTTTCTGGGCTTCTCCAAACATGCCCAAGCCATCTTAGTCGATTACTTCTGATGACTTGAGTGATTTGAGGCTGTTTATACAGCCTATATAACTCGAAATTATACCTGGTTCGCCAGCATCCTTGTTCTTGTACAGGCCCGAAGATGGTTCTTAGTATCTTCCTTTCGAAGATTTCCAGGGCTCGCTGGGTATCTAGGTTTAGTGTCCAGGTTTCGCTTCCATACAGAAATGCAAGAATCACGAATATAATATAATCTGCCGATTTCCACAAGCCGAACTAATAAAAATCGTCTATGGAGTTAGAGATTTCCAAGAGATGCCAAACGGCCGTTTTCCGGTAACGGTAATTAATTTAATTCAGCTCGCAGATTATAATTCAGTTCACTAGCAGCCAATCAGAAAAAGCTAAATGCGAAATTTATTCCTAATTGGATATGGAACTTCTATCAAGCGGCATTTTCATTTCATCGGTGTTGTTTTTCTCCTCCAGTTCCGATTTGGATTTGAGTGACAGCTTCAGTGGGCGAATGACAGAATTAGCAGGAATGACGTGGTATTAAAGGAAGCGGGTCCGTTTGGCCTAAAGTTTGTCTATGGGAAAAGCCCTGTTAAAAAAGTTGCCATTAGCGTCTATGGAGATGAACACTCTAACTTCGACTTCTAGCTGTTCCAAACATTTTTATTATTAGTTAAAATTTCCGGTTAGTCTTGTGAATAAAAGAATGTAAGTTTATTTTATGTTGCAAAGATGTGTGAGAATATAAAGTGTGTTTTTTGTGCACAAGAGATAATAGAACAAAAAATCGTTAAATTTACGGTACAAACAATTAAAAAATTTAAGACTGTTTTGAAATATCTTCGCAGCAAACCGTTTCTTAAGAAATCACGGACAACGTACGATGACATAGGAAACTAGTCCTAGAGCCAGGAAACTAGTCTCAACAATGGTTGGTAACTAGTCTTGGTAGCCAACGGCGATGGCGGATGTTCTAGCTGTCAGATTAAGAATATCCCTCAACATAATCGTCAGATTTTTGGCTATTCATGACTGGAACATCAAGCTGCACCTACTGTATAAAAATCTGACGCGCTCGAGTATTTCAATTTTGCGATTTTTTTTTTGCATTTTCAAAAATTCGCTACGTGCTTGCGTCACTTCCAAAACGTCAGAATTTTGAATGGGAAAATTTTTTAGGGTTCATTTAACACCCCCTCCAAATGTCTGACGCGCTCGAGAAAATCCATTTTTTTTCTATTTTCTACCGCTCCGGATGGCCACCCCCACCACGCAAATCGGCAGATAAACATACCTTTGGTATCAGAGATACGTTGGACCATCAAACATATTAATATCTGACGCGCTCGAGTATGTACAAGTACTTGTAACTGTTTTTTTTACAAATCTGACGGGCTGTTCTAGACAAACCCCCCTACATAGAGGGCTTATATTTTGTGGAGTTACTCAAAAGCATGCAAGGTATTCCCCCTATGATTATCTGACGCGCTCGAGTAAATCCACATTTAGCATCATGGGCTCCCCTACTATTAAGGTTCCACATGTCCACGGTCCCTATGGAGCACGCAAGCCAAAAAGGCCGAAAATTGGTTTTTCGCTTCTCATTCCTACTCTAATCACACGACGAATGTCTTCACTTGAGTTATGGACCCTATATGATGTATATTACCCGAAAAAACTTGAATAACAGCCTAAATATCTATATTATGTTGATTGTGGGCTCTAATTTGAACGAGGAAAGACGCGATCTTCGACGAAATTTGAGCTCACAAACAAACGTAATATAGAGATTTAGGCGGTTATTTAAGTTTTGTTGGGTAGCATACACCATATAGGACCCATAACTCGTGTGAAGACAGTCGTCGTGGCCTTTTTGGCTTGCGCGCTCCATAGGATAACTTGGGGAACCTTCAGGGCCAATGTGGCACTTAAAGATAATATCTGAAAATTCTGAAAAAATCACAGGTACTCTCTGCCACCTTAGACAACTTTTCCGCACTAATGCATCATCAAAACTCCATAAATGTTTTTTCTATACACCCTAGTGTTGGCATATACGCGGATCTAATGCGATGGGAAATATTATTAACAGAATAAAGTTTCGTGGAAGCCCCTCGCGATCATATCGATCGTATTATCCAAATACTCGATAATTACATCATTTCATAATAGCACTTTACTTTCTTTTACTTCGCTCCGAATCTGTCGGAGGATGCCTCTTTTCACGCCCATTCAATAAGTTTTGTTGATGTTAGAGATATAGTATATGCTTGCTCTCTATGGAGCATAAGGTTTTATTATGCGTGTTAAGAAAGTACGAATAGTGATGTTCAGACTCGAATCCTAGTGGGATTCAATGTAAGTTTGGTTGCTGCTGCTGTTTTTTTCAGACTCCGACTTAGTCGATTCCTGGGAAGGGAGGTGATGATAAATTTTAACTAGGCAGGCTTATACGCGGGTTTTAAATTTTTGGTCAGTTTTTCGAATAAAAAGCGTACCCTCGGCTTGTACGCGGATATATAAAGGTAATACAGTGAAATCCCGTTACAACGAATACCTATACAACGAAAAATCTAGTTATTACGAAAGTCCAGACAGTCCCCAACCGTTTTTATTTGCATTAGCGATAGTACGGTTACAACGAAATTTCCGTCACAACGAAGAAATTTTACGGTCCCGTGAAGTTCGTTATAAGGGGATTTTACTGTAATTTTATTTTAATTTGTCTTAAAATGTCTTTTGATTATAAAAATCCTTTATTTGACCCACCCATATACTTAATTGAAAACACAGGATCGCTATCAATCACTCCTGGAACCCCATTCTTATCTTTCAGGTACATTCGACTCCACTTAATATGATCATGGTTAATGTTATCCATCGGATAATGTTATAGAAATTGACCGGTCCCGATCACTCCTATTGAAAACTCTATGTGTATCGTTATATACGATCAATATATCGCGTAACGTAATGTTATCAAAATCTGGCGAAATTCCCTAAAACCTCATTTCCCCCCGTTTAAATAACGACTGTAATACACTATCATAATTTATTCGTGTTAGTTATATATGTTTCACTCTCATATTTTTCTTTAAGAATGTTTAAGTTGCACAAAATATTATACTAAGGTAATCGTTTTTTAAATACTTCACTTTGGTCTCCAATATCGCATTGTTGTAGTTTTAAAGCAAACACTCGAGTCATGCTGTTTGAAACTTTCTCGTATCAAATCGCTTGTTATTACAATAAATCGGACATTGTTATCATTCTGCTCTTGAACAAGTGATTAGTACCTTCAGATGTCCCTTTCGCCGACCACGGCCCAAATGAGACATTTCGCGGCTATCCCACCGGCATCTCATCCATTCCAAGAAGCAAGCAAGAAAAAAAAAGTGACATTACCCAGGGTCAACTAATGCGACCAATACCCCGACCTTCCCGGTGGCCGCGGCCAAATCAATGGGCGACCCCAATCAAGTTGAGTGGATGTCCTCCTTCTTATGGACGCAGGCCCCCTTTGCAATTAATCGGCAGCCTCCTTCCGTGCCATTTGTTTTGTTTCCTTCGGCAGAGGAGATGGATGCCGGCGGTTGACTTTTGCACTTGTGTGTCCCTTCTCTCTCGGATCGATTGTGGAGTCTTTCTTTTTTTTTTGGTTAGTTGGTTGACATCTATTTGGGTCTGTTTGTCGTGGGAGTGCATGTGTTTCGGCGGCTTCTCTTTTGTGTGTGTTTTGGGTCCCTTGATCTTGGGTCTTTGTCGTGCCGATTCTGATGGGGTTGAGACGAGATCGTTTAGTGGGTGGTTTTTGGGGAAGAAAGGATGATTTGGTTGGTTGGTTGGTTGGGTGAGCGCTTGTCGTAGCGTTAGTTATTCTGTTGATTGAGAATGTTTTTAAATTTATGCAGTTTCAATCATTTTACGCGTAGTTTACTGTCGAATCGTTCAAAGAAGAGTGTACTACCTTCTACATTCATCGCATATAATTTGAAAAATGGTCTCCCCGAAATTTGGACTAGGTGTACCAAAACGAGTTAAAACCATGTTTTAGGGTGAAATTTTCAAAATTCTTCCAGGGGTGGGTTCGTCCCCTTTTGTACGTGGAATTTAATTAATAACAATATTTTATGTATTATGTTCACCAAGATGCAAATATCTTATAAAAAATAAAAAGCTGCATTGAACCTTGAACCTATAAAATATGAAACAAGCTTATTAATAATTTTGAGCCCTCTACCTCGGTGGAATAGTCATGCTTTGGACCTGATACTGACTAAATTGTTTTGGGGATATTTGGGCCTCTCTCGAAATTAATTTCTATATACGCCACTGTACGTAATACCTGATGGTAGTAGTTGTTCATGTATGCAACTAATAACCGAGATTTTTCCGTCAGTCTTTTATTCAAAATGAATTTTTTAGTTTGATCCAACGCTAGAACTCCATTTTATATCGTGTAGTTTATTTTTCATCAATAGTTATTTATGTCCGATTCAATTAAGAGTCGCCATTCAAAATTAAAGGCCATTTATTTCTCCCAATATCCTCGGCGCATCACGTAAAAGAATCCCAACCCCTCGTCAATGCCCTTAATCATAAGCCTTTTTATTTTTAATTCGGCACGCTCCCGAACGATTTCCTTGGACGGGAGACATTTATATCCTATTAGAAGACATTCCTTAATGGGTGATTACTTTAATCACTCATCCTCATTTTCCTCCTATTCATTTTCGATACGGAAGCGTCTTCCTGTCTCAAGAGCCTCGTGTAAAACCTTCTATATTTGGGAGTATTGATTCCCCTAAAAACCCTTATCCGGATGGTCCCGTTTTCTTGTGTGTGTGTGGAAAAAGTGAGATTCCTTCTGATGGAAGTGTTACGAAAGCCCCCATGTTGGTGATTTTTAGCGTTTCTTGTCAAATGATGCGTTCTTTCTAGTTTGCTCAATGAGGCATGGATCACGGTTTAAGCCAGTATTTTGTGTTGAATTTTTTTGTTTATCTGGTTCGTTAATGAATCATTTCTCTCGAATGGGGAATTAGATACGTATGTGTACGTTTCTAAATTTGAATTCCGTTGTAAAGAAACCTTTTTTTTTTAAAATTAGTTTGCTTTTCTTAACTGTATATTTGTTGGGGAGGGAGGATATATTTGGGTGGGTTTGTTACGAAGTCACAAAGCAGGAAAACTTCTGTTTTACATGAAGGAAGGGGGTGAATAACTTGTCAAGTATTTTTACCGTGACTGCTCTGGTAAGACATTTCACCTTAAATTCTCGAAAATTGCATGCATAGCTGCCAATTCTTCCGATTTAGCCGGAAGGTTTCTGTTTGTTGTTATTAACAAATCGTTTACTGCTTAACCAACGATAGTAAAAGGATCACGTGATTTTGACAACGATGGAACTAGTATTTCGGAGGGGAGGGGTGGAAGTTGAGGGGCGGTTGATTGAAAGAGGAAGATACATTTGCTTGTATATAGAAGCAAGACCCTCTATATGCAAGGTCACCCAACTATCGGCCGTGCAACGTCTGTAAAAATCACGTGACCCTTTTACTATCGTTGGCTAAGCAGTACCTTCTGTTTTTGATTCATATCTTCCAATTATTGTCAGATTCTGGTGTTTCAATTTTCAGATTTTTTAAGTCGGTTACAAATTGGAAAATTCCTTAAAAAGGGCGATTCTTCCGGCTAAATCGGAAGAATTAACAGCTATGATTGCATGTTACAATCCCTTTCCATATCGTATTGCACGGTAATCGAAACTCTCGGCGTTGCGAACTCATAGGGTGCATCACACAACCACCACCTGTGAGAAAAAAAGGAAACAATATGTTTTAAAGGCAAAAACTAAGCTAACTTAAAATATTAGAAAAACCTGACAAATGGGGGAGCTGATTTCGGATTTTAGATTTCCGGACGAAGGGTTTTATACGGAAAATTTTCATTGGAGGTCGGAGTCTCTGCTTAACAATAGCTTTCTTGCCCATCTCCCTTGGATCTTCGTTACCGACGGCCTTTCCCCCTGTCCAGTGACATTACAGTGGAAAAAAGAGTCCGTTGTATTTGCCGGTGGACTTACCTCTCAGGTATGCCCGCCGTGTCTGGCAGCTTTCTTCTCGTGTAATCCTCTCCTCTTTATTTCTTTTCAAGTCTTTCGGATCGATTAAAGTTTCTGGAGAAGTAGCCAATAATCCTCTTAAATGATGAAACGGCAAGGGAAGAGGGGAAAAAATCGAGCTTAGTGAAAGGGAGTTTGGGGAAGGACGGGAAGTTTTTTTCTTTTTCAGCCCCCCTTTCTCTCCTCCTGTACTTTGGTACCACTCAGGAGGTTTGTTTTTTGTCGTTTTGATGGCACGAATGGAAGATTTAAGTTAGGCTTAGTTGAATCGAGTGGTCGTCGTTAGTTTTTGGTGACAAGTGAAAGCTTGTTGTCATTAGTTGCTTATATAAAAAAGTGTGGACTTTATTTTCATGTCGATTTGTTTTCCCATTAAGGTATTGTTTGCTGATGATTGTTTAGGTAACTGCCTAATGATAGCATTCCTTTTCCCCCTTATTTAATGCTTCATTAAGGAAACTGGGTATAATCAATATGTCTGGATTTCGTGGGCTTGTTTATTACAAAAACCTTCTAAAACTGAATTCATTTTGCAATGTTATGCAGTATAAATTATGCTCATAATTTCTTCATGAAAACTTTATTTTTATTAATCAATAGATTAAATTTTAACTTTTAAATAAATATGTACGGAAGCGTTACTTGTATATTACGGTGTTTCAAGTATTAGTATGATTGCTATTTTCTATAAAGTTTCACGTTTTATATTAAGAACCATTTTTTATAAGGGTTCTGTATTGTTTTTTGTTATCAGCTGAATGTTGCATTTATATTTATTTCTTGAATCATTTCCTGCAGGTTATTCTATTTGTACCATTTTGGATTTTATGCCTATCATTATCGATTCAATGGCCAGTACAGCTTCTTAGCTTTATCTACATCTTGGCTTTTCACACAGGTAAAACAAAATATTAATCCTAAAATTGAATCGTCAGTTGAAAGAAGGGAATAAGTCCAAAAACCAAGTTTTGAGAAAATCGAAAAAAACTGTATAAGTAGTGGAATTTTCATTGTATGACCACCAAATTTTTACTGAAAGTTCAGAACCCTATTTAGGAAACCGAGCCATCATCAAAACAAATATAAGTATATTCAAAAATATTTTATAGTCAAAATAAATTGATGGACTTATTCCCTTCTTCCACTTTATGAAATTTTTCTGATGAAAAACCCTTTAAAAACCCTTAAATTCACATTTAAGTTATATTTCTCCTTAGGTTACACCACAAAAAGGTGAAATAAAAAGAATAAGACTAATAAAATTCAAAATTATAGTGAAACTGAGTTATTAAAGTAGTATCAATGGAGTGAGTGAATACAAATGGAGTCAAACATTCCCTGCATAAAAAAGTTTGAAAACATTGAAAATTAAGAGAAATTTTTTTTTAACTTGGTTTACAGCACAAAGAATATGAAAAGAAAGACAAATTAACTTTAATTCCATATTAACTTAAAAAATAAAATGAATGGACATCGATTTCACAACTTCAAGGGGCGATATCTTCCTATAGGGGTTAGTTATTTTTCCCCTCTTTTCACCCATGTGTAGAACAAAGCTTGGAGATCGTTTTAAGCACAAAAAGTCAATTTGTCATTTTTTGGACTTATTCCCTTCTTCAAACTGACGATTCAATTAATGTCAATATTATTTAAATAAATACTAAACAGTTTTAATTAAATGTAAAACGTTTTTAAATTTTTTAGGTTTAAGAATTTTTTTACAAGTGTTTTAAAATAAAGTTTCTTTTTCTTTTATTTCTTTTGTATTGGAATTTGAGCTTTTTAAAATTTTTATTTAACTTAAATTACTCTATAATTAGTTGTTCATAAACAAATTTATTCTGTTTAACCTTGTGGAATAAAGAAATATAATCTCATTCATCTGTACATTTCAGCATTCCATGATCTACTTCTTCCATCATTACGAATTGCCATCTGTGTGGAGGGCTAATGTGATCGATGTGGAGTACGACTCAGATGCGTCATATCATGCCGATAACCACGCGGCACCATCGGATGATCCCCTTCCAGAAGAGGAAGCTGGACTCGATGCTCAAAACTCAAATGCTTCTAATCTTGTCTTTGACTTGCAAGACAATACTGCTCAGACAGCTCCTACAACCTCAGAGTCATCTAATGGCGCTTCTGATTCTTCTTCAAATGTCAGGAGAAGAGGTGAAAACAGTGTGTTGAAAAGAGACGGCTCAATTGCTTTCAGCGACAGTGGTTCTAACATTGATTCCTAATTTGCAACGTGTGTTCCTGTGTTATAAAAATTTATTTATTATATTCTGTTGATGAGAAACAGGTTCTGTGTATGTGAGTTGTTAATATGTGAAGGTATTTTTTATGTTCGTGAGTAAGTTTTAAAATTTGCTTTTAAAAGGTTTTAAAAAGTAATGATCAAAAGCATCTTTGCTTGAAATTTGAAAAATTTTTATCTATTAATAATAGGGCACTTTTAGTTTAGTTGAAAGTATATATAAACTTATTCCGGAAAAATTTTGTTTGCCATTGGAGCTGTTTTTATTATGGTAACAGGAAGGCATGTTAAATTAATTTAATCATGAACTATATCTATTGTGTTCCCCAGTGTAATTTACTTCTTCTAGAGTTATTTACATTTAGAAATTTACTGTAAACATTTTAGTTGCATTTATTTGTTAATATTTTATGATGGGATTAAAGTATTATGAATTAAATAACCTGGAATTTGTAAATATATATTAATACTGTCTTTTTATTAATTATTGTATACATTTAAAAAATACTATCATGGATTGATACACTTTAAAGAAACTTTCTAGGGATGGTATTATTAATCTTTTAAATTTTAACAAATTTTAACTCTCATACTTTGTTTTTATAAAGGAATTTCATGGTTACCCAAATTAACCTTATGAAGAAAGTGTATTAAAGAATCCTTGTTTAAAATAAATTGTTGGGAAATTTTGAAACTCTTAAGATAGCATGATAAAAACAAATCACCCATTGTTATTCTCTATCAACTTTTATTTAATTCAAAATGTTAATAAATGGGTAGAAATACCAACTTAAGTGGCAGATATTTTCTCTAAGAGTTCACTTACCCCTTTGAAATTCCTGAATTAATACTTGTGTAAATTATTACATGAAATAACCTACAGGAATTTATCTTTTTTCTCAATGTGTGGTAGCTTATAATATTTGAAATAGGTATTAAATTTGTATTTATTTTTCAAAAATCGATCGAAATAATTTATTAAGATGCAATTATTAAATTCATAAGCATTGTTTGTAATCTGATTTAATCACAAAGTTATGCTTTTTGAGATTCACTTGTACTGAAAGTTGAAATTTAGAAATTTGCAATCTGAAATTGGATTAAACCTTTTCAATCAAAAGCAGAGCTTTTACAATTTCCCAATGGATTGCATGATGATTTTTCCTGCTGGATGTATAGGTTAAAAATAATTGAAATTTTATTTTGCAACTAATTAGTTATTTGTGTATCCTAAATGTAACCATTTTTATTTAAAAAAACACTATTTAAGTTAGAGTAAAGTTTAAAACATACTTTTTGAAATTTTAAAGATATTTAAAACAAGGTTTAAAAAAATCCAATTCTTATATTTTTTATAAAAGGTTTTAAGAAGTAAAGAAGTAAACAATTTAAAAAAAGTTAAGCAATTTTTGCTATTTAGAAAAGTGTATAAATAATGCAAAGATTTATGACTTGCTTGTATTGTGATTTGAATTGAAAACCAGCAAGTCAAATCTAACTAAAACTAAACAAATAATATCTCACCTTTTTCTTACAAAATTGATTGCTTCCTAATTCACATAAGCAATTGCATGGAATTTAAAAAGTAGTGAACTAACAATGGTTAAGAAAGTTAATCAAAGTAAAGTATAAGTCAGGTGAAAAAGATTTAAATTTTCACAGAAATATTCATTACTAATATGTTCCCCAACCCAACTACTTTATGTTCTCTTTAAGCTCTTATGTCCTATTATGAATTATAGTGATGCACATTCTTTTGAAAGGTGGTGACTACGGGTAAGGTTGGCTTAACTAATTTGTATTTCATCTCAAGTTTCTGTGTCAATAGTTGTAAACGATATTTTCTAAGTCCTTGAAATAGATCTCATTTTATAAATTTACATTACATTCATGTGGGAATTTACTAAATCACTTTCTTTTATTTATTCAAAGTACCTTTCTACAGTATGTGTTTGTAGTATGGTGTAGATTCTTAAATTATTTGTAGTGTTTCATTGTAAATTCTACTGATCAGAAAATGTGTTTTAACAGTTATGTTCAAAATATTGCATGGTATTGAATATTTATATATTGTTAAAGTATTTAATAGTTATATTGTGTATATGCTATACTAGAAAAGTTATTTATACTGTAGCAAATTAAAATTATGTGTTGTGTGAATATGGTGATGCTATTCTCAAAAACATTCCTAGTTTGATAATATACTCAGGGTGCTGATGTAGAGGTTTTGTTTTATGTGTTTTGATGCTTATTTTAATTATTTATTGAAAAAACAATACCAAATAATTTAGCTTGATTTTTTTAAACCTCAATGGTTAAGAATGGAAGTATTTACATTGTGTTTGAGGCTACTGAAATAACCATGAATATCCAATAAATAATCTTTTCAAATTTACTGGTTTATTAATGCCAATACACAACTTTTGCCACCCCAGCCCCTAGAGATTTTGGTTCGATCCACCCTAAGTGAATCTAGGAACTTGCTTTGAATTTTAGGGTGTCATTCACTTATGCCTTGTTTAGGGGAAGAGGGGTGGTAAATTGGTCTCGTGTTGTGAGCAGACATCTAAATATCATGTTCTGAGCGGACATTAAAAAATCGTGATCGAATCGGTAAGTTATAGGGGAGAGTGTTGTACCTATGGACAAAAATCACGTTTAGATTTTTTAAAGACAGCTAAAATCACAATTTGACCATTTAAAGTGCCCAACCTATAGTCCTAACCTTTGTTCGTAGGGGGATATTTTTTATTAGCTATAATCTTCAAAATTGGATTTTTAATTCATTTTAATAACTTGAAAACATTTCTGTCCATTCCATAGGTACAACAACGTGCTCTCCCTATGGACAGACCCAGTTGTACCTGTGGACACCCTTAAAAAAAGCTTTTGTTGAAAAAAGCTAAAAATGAACATTTTTATTTATGCATTGCCTTTTTATAACATATTTCAAGCCTTTTTAAAATTGGAAATAGATTTTTTAAAGTAATGTAATTTTAGATCGTAAATGATCATTAAAACGAAGTTGAATGATAAAAGTCTTGATTTTTTTACCAAAAACACATAAATCACATGGGATTTTCAGATAAAAATTTAAGGTAATAGTTTCATCAATCATGCTGATTGATCTGATCACTTCACTGATAAAAAAACAATTAGATCGACACTTAGTTGTGCAGGTATTTGGTAGTAACAACATCCGCAAATCTTCTTCAGTGGAAATTTTAAGTTTTTTGTAATCATCATACTTAAATGCGATAGGGTGCTTAAGATTTTACACCATATTTTACACTAAATGCCAAGTAGAATCAAAAATTTAAAAAAGTAGTTGAGATCACAAAAAATTTGATTTTTCATCTAAAAATCACTTTAAAATAATCGCCGACATATAGATAACCATTTAGAATTAATTAAACATGCATTAAAATGTATTCACATAAATTAAACCTTATTCTAAAACGCCGATTAGCTACAGACACCCACAAGAACGTGTCCGTAGGTACAACATCAGGTGTTTTTGCATTCAAAATTCTCTATAAAAAATAAAAGAATTGAGATCTGACGATTTCTAATATCAATACTAAAAATTCAAAATCTCGAGGATTCATCCCATTTATCCCATTTTATCATATCAGAATTATAGGGGATGAGAAGAATTAATGTAGTGATGTACTAAAAAAAACTTTAAACATCTGAAAACAGTAAATTTATTATATAAAATTTAAATAATATTTTAAAGAGCTAATTTCACGTTAGCAACTACGATAGCATCTGTTTACATTCAAAATCAACACCAAATTCAGATTTACATTTTTTCCCGAATTTTAAAATGAGGTGGCTGAAGGTACAACCGTCCTTAGGTACAACACTCTCCCCTACTATTTGTACTAATAATTTCCCCCCTCTACCGCCCCCCGCTCGCTATCGCTCACCAACCCTTGTAGGCTGCGTACGCAGGCCCTCTGGGAATGCTTGTCAGTCCTCACAAAACCTTGTTCACTGAACTTACTCAATTTATAAAATTATCATAAAAACAATAAGCAGAAGAAACAGTTTGAATCGGAACAGTTTGATATCAATATGTAATGTGTTATACAGATTAGAAATTAAAATGCATTTATACCTGTGTCCTTTCGGGAATTAAATCTGTTCTATGGAATGCGCAGTTCATTCCGGCAGATAGTGGAGGACTAGTCAATAGTCACCACTTTTTCAGTTATAGTCGGCTAGACTAAAAGCTCTCCCTCCGCTCTCTTGCGTTACCTTCCTATACCGTGCTGATGAGCCCTAACAAGGGCGAAACCGGTCCACGGTTGGAGGTGACGCTTGAGAGCTGGAGTTTTCTCACATAAAATGCATTTATCTGGAAACCGTTCATTAAAAACTTTTTTTAGAATAGATAGTTGAAACTTTCAACGCATAATTGGAATTGCTTTTAAATCTTCCACCATTGACCTAATGTAAATTTTGAGTTACCTCATCGCAACTAATTTTTAAGTTAAATTTAATAGAGATCTATCAACCTATATGAGCTTAAACTGACTATACGAACAGGCTAATTAACTTGCCTTTTAAGTAAATTAACTTTATTGCACATCCTAGAGACTAGCATAAACAAAACTTTCCCTTATCTTAAATTCTTGGGGGAAGGGGGAAATTCATTTCTTTGACATGCCATCAAACAATGAATCAATTTGTTACAAGACAAACTTTTGAAAAACGGAGGACAAGGCAAGCAAACAACCATCTTTTTGTGTGTCAGCAGTTATAAATAAAGGTATAAAAACATGGCATGTGTTTCACTCATCCCTTATCTCATGTAGGTCTTGCTTATCGGCTTGTAAATCTTTTCGAGATACAAGGCGTTTTTTAGCCCACTTCCTATTTAAAAACTCAACTTTAAATTAACCCATCTTCGGCCAAAGTTGCGAAAACGCAACATTTCAATAAGTATTTTTTTATTAATACTGTGACGCATATTTTTCTCCAATTTTATTTTTCGGCTATTTTTAAGGTTTCTGAAGACATAAAAAAAATATTCGCAATTAAATTTATGTAACCATTACTTTTTGAGAAATTTTCAAAATACGCCAATTTTCTAACTTGAAAAGTTTATTGACTAAGTCCCATTTTTGAAAATGTATAATTATTCCACTGAAATCAATCTTACGTTTTTATAATGGACTAAGGTTATTAGTTCTATAAATAAAATAAAAGTAAAACAATTGTTTTAAATAAACTTTAAAATTTCCATCTAAATTTAATGTTGCGTTTTCGCAACTTTGGCCGAATCCATGTAAAATCGACTAAAAATATCAATTTTTTTACTACTTAAAATTTAAGTACGGTAACATTTGATGGTAGAAAAGTACAAAAATATTCGTCCCTGAGTGATTTTCGTCCCTTTTATAAGTCCTAAAATTTCATATGAAATCATCTATTTGACTCTCTGAGGTGTTCAAAAAAATTTTCTACCTTAAAAAAGAAAATTTAAATATTTAAATATAGCTTGTGCTTCCACGATATGTTTGGAATTTCTTCCTACAATACACCTCATTGACCTCTACTCAGAAATACCATAGGTACCGTGGTCCAGGACAGCTGTGTCAACAAAATTTTCTGGAACTGCAAACGGGGTGATTGAATTTCACGGGGTAAACTAATGAAGCGGCAAGTGAAAGATGTTTCAATAGAAAGCCCATGGCAGTTTTATGACTTGCAAATCTTCACCGCTGTTTCCCACGCCCCTTCTTTGAAGGGTCCAGTTTTATGGTTCTCAAGTGACGAGTACAAGCTCTTCAAGCCACATGTGGTCAGTATGAACAAAAACACCTCAACCCCCCTCGAACAGTAGGGGGTCTAGAATGTTCCCTTCTATCTTATCAACTTGATCTGACCGTTCTCTTTGATCTTAACCCAAAGAAATGAGGAGGGATTCAGTAGGGCATACCGTAATTAGGCAAGAAGAAAAAACACGTAGACGATGCAGACACTGCAAAAACAATACTGTGTATATGTGTGCTAAATGCCAAGTCCATTTGCACCTCAAATGCTTTGATAATTTTCATAAAAATGTGTAAAAACTGAATTGTAATAAAATTGTTCATCTTTGAAATTTTTTCATTGATTCGGCCAAAGTTGCGAAAACGCAACATTTTATTTCGTAAATAAAATATTATTTTTTTTGCACGAAACTGATTTTATGTCTTAATGAACGTAATTTAAGCATATTTCAATAAAAAAAATGCAACATTTAAAAAATTTTCTATGCTTGGCCTTTAATGGGTTAAGCAGAATTTCCGATCTTTTTTTATCTCTTTTATCGTCATTGTGCGCCTAAGATTTAAACGAAGTTAAGAAAGGGTCGAGAAACGTTGACTTAAGATTTTAACTCCTCCTTTCTTGAGAGGAGGTTTTTTCTCCCCCAGCGTCTTCTATCTTTCCCTCTAAAATCATTTAGTATTAAAGGAACAGTTGTCTCTACGAACTCCCGGCTTAAGCTTGTTAAACAAGACCTTAAAAGTCTTCTAATGCGTGTGCCTTGTCTTTTTTTTGAAGGTTTTGCTAGTAGAGAATCTTTGAAAAAGAAAAGTACAAACCGACCAACTAAAACAAAATGACTAGATTTACTCAATGGGTTATCCCAGGTTTTTTGGAACTGTTAGATTAAATGTTTCCAAGCAACCTTATAGCTTCTCTTTTGGTTGCTTTTATGTATTGACTCGTTTATCGATGTGGTTAAGTTACTTTAACGAAGGGCCAACTTCTTCAATTGTTAAAAGTTTCTTGAAAAGGTAGTTTAAACTGAGTTTCTTATAGAAACGTATTGGATTTTCATTTGAATACTCCTTTAAAAATTCTCCTACAGTTCTTCCCGCATTTCCTGTACATTACTTATTCCTACGCATCGTTCCATTCAGATTTTATTTTGTTAAGTTTTTTAAAAAATTTTTATATTTTTCTTATATTTTATAATCAACAAACAAAGTAAAATTTTGCATTTTAATATATTGGATAAACTATGTAGTGTTTATATAATAGGAGCATTTTATTAAATATGTAGTTTAGTAATCAAATCACAAGTTTTTAAAAGGAATAAAGACTGAAAATAGCAATAATGACTTTTTGATGATTTAAATACCTCTTTCATTTTCTTTATCCGGTAGTGTAATTAGGGAAAATAAATGTATGCCACCGATGTAACCTGGAATTTGTTGCGCATAGCGTGAGTGGAAAATTATACGTTTATTTCAATCTTAATTTTTTTTGACAACAATTTTTCGCTACATTCGAGATAAAAAAACAACTTATAACTGAATATATATCGTGTTTATATTTTTCACCTCGGTACCTACTGTTAATTAAGGGAATATACACAGGGTGTTTCAAAAGTCCGGTTCACGGCTTTTATTTGGAAACAACGCCTCCTGGGGTCAGAAGTAAGGTCTAACCCTAGGTAAGTGACCCTGTAGAATCCATTGAGATGACTTACAGCGTCCCTAGTGGAGGTATTAAAAAGTTTAAAAAATAATTAAAAATAGAGATAGAGCAAAAATTCAATGATAATATATGTTGCTTCTAAATTTAAGTCGTGAAACGAACTTTCGAAACAACCATCTATGCCCGATTTTCTACTTTTCTGACGCAGTATGGTTGATTATGGCCCTTGTGCCATCATTAAACCCAACCAACTAACCAAAACGAACGGTGTTAGAAATGCTTTCTAGAGTCCTGCATTATCAATGAACAAAAAATTATAGTTTTTCAAAAAGTTTCACGTGGTTCAAAACTTACTAAAATATCCTATGTTGATATTGTTTGGTTTCTGAAAGACTAAAAAACTAATGCAATAACTTTTAACCTCAGATATCCCGAAGATAGGCAGATTTGAGAAGTTTGGAACTAAATATTGATATAATACTTCAGAAATATTTTTATTTGTGAGTTTTCATTGAATAAACCATCTCTTTCATTGCTTATAAAATATATTCATTCCATGTTTTCGCCGCTTCCCATACATATTTATCCATTTTTTCTTGTAAACCTGGTGAACAAAAACTATATTCGGATCACATGAAAAATTTTATAAACCATACATAAATGAATGCGTTAGTAGTGAAATGTTTGAACTGGGTAAATAATGTGGAATATTTTTAAATAAGATTTTAAGACTACGAAATAATTGTTTATGCAATCTTGAAAAGATTAAAGTTTTTTTGTTAAAAATAAAGCCCGAAGAACTGTTGCCGGTTCATTTATGTACGTTGAAGAAATATCTGTATCGACATAACAAATTTCATAATCCCGAATAAGTGGCGTCGACGGCAAACATATTAACCCTGTTATACTCTGTTCATTTTGAACTGGCGCCCGAAAATATTTCCTTTCCCACCACCAAATCAGTAACCATGGTAACTATCAACTTCACAGCGACGAAGAAGGCTTACTATTGGCCGCGCGAAGAGCGTAGCCATGGTTACGCTTCTAGCGAGGGGGAAAGCACTATTCAGGCGCCAGTTCAAAATGAATAGAATATAAAAGAAGATTGGCCTCGTTTAACTGATTACTATGATTTGTAATCGTACAAAATATTTTAGTCAAAAACAATGAAACAATCAGTGAAAAAGACGAACTTTTTTTTACAGTGCAGTAAGGCGTTGCAATTTTTTTGGGGAATACCCAGATGCCCCGATCTCATGTTGTTACAAATACTAAAACATTATTATCTGCAAATTTTCAGGTCTCTAGGACAATTTTTTGCCCCGCGCCCTTCAAAAGTAGTTTTCCCATGTTAAAGTATAGGGAAAATCTCGAAAATATCTCGATTTTTGTTTTTAATTCTACAGGGTGTCCCATAAATAATGGGTCACACTTCTAGGGGGGATAATAGACACCTAGACGAGTCAGAATCACATAGGATTTGGGGGTCCCAGATCAAATCCCAGGGAGTTAAAAATGGAGCGACACCCCAAAAAAATTATTGAAAAATTCAATTTGTAGAACTACTATTGGTAAAAATTTAATTATGGTCTCAAAAATTGTGGTTTAATATGATCTTTCAAATTATCTCAAAGCTTTTCACTTTAAAATTTGCTTTATTGTGAAAAAAATTTAAAAACCACAAAAAAATGTGAAAATTCTGCCAAAACCTCATTTTGTATTTCGAAATCCTTTCTTTTGATTTTATAATCTGAAAGATCATAGTCATAAACCCTTAAGTCCAAAGTTTCACGTAAAAACCATCAATATTAAACGCTTGAGATCCTGTTAAAGTTCGTTTTCTGCGTGCGAAAACTGGTTTCCTATAGCCGTTTCCAAAACGGCAGTTAGCGGACCCAAAAAACGGACTTAAACCATGCTTTAACAGGATCTCAAGCATTTAATATTGATGGTTTTTACGTGACACTTTGGACTTAAGGGTTTTCGACTATGATCTTTCATATTATTAAATCGAAGGAAAGGATTTCGAAATACAAAATGAGGTTTTGGCAGAATTTTCACATTTTTTTGTGGTTTTTTAACTTTTTTCATAATAAAACAAATTGTAAAGTGAAAACTTATTAGATAATTATAAAGATCATATTAAACCACAATTTTTGAGACCATTTTTAAATTTTTACCAATAGTAGTTCTTGTACAAATTGAATTTTTCAATAATTTTTTTGGGGTGTCGCTCCATTTTTAACTCCCTGGGATTTGGTCTGGGACCCCCAAATCCTATGTGATTCTGACTCGTCTAGGTGTCTACTATCCCCCCTAGAAGTGTGACCCATTATTTATGGGACACCCTGTATAAGCCTGAACTCTTTCAATATTGAGTTAAAAACCTATATATCACCTTTGGGGTATCATTTTCTTGAAAAAAAATTCAATTGCACCTACTGGGGGAAGTTCCCCTAGGGTTAAAAGCGCCCTCTGACCGAGAAAAGAGGAGGATCGCGGGCGCTTATGGGTGGGAGGTGGATCAAATACAAGGTTTTCAGATGATGCCAGCTATAATGAAATGTGAAAAAGATAAAATAAAACTCCAGATTGCATGTATTCTCCGCCTGCTCGCAAGCACCCGCGATCCTCCTATTTTCTCGGTTTGAGTGAGCTTTTAACCCTAGTGGAACTTCCAGTAGGTGCAATTGAATGTTTTATCAATAGGATCTTGAGAAAATGATATCCCAAAGGTGATTATGTTTTTAACTCAATATTGAAAGTGAGCAACCATATAAAATTAAAAAAAAATCGATATTTTCGAGATTTTTCCTATACTTTAACATGGGAAAACTACTTTTGAGGGGGGCGGGGGTCAAAAATCGTCCTACAGATATGACTATTTACAGGTAAGGTTCCTGCCACACTAGCGTCTAGAATAAGCTGAAGTCGTAAAAGAGTCTTTATTAGATCCTTATCAAGAGAGGGGAGACTGAGGCTCAATTCCATGCTTTCTCTCCTATCTTGACAAGGACCCAACGACCTTTTTACGATTTTAGCTTCTTCTAGACCATGCTTGTCCAACCCTCGGCCCGCCAAGTCAAAAGCCGAAGTTTTAAGTTAAGTTAAGGCCTCCCAAAATTCGGACTACCAAAATGAATTAAAAAACCTGCTAGTTAGAGTCGAATTTCAAGAAATTCCCCAGACCCTTCTTAGTATTCATAATTTTTTTTAGGATATTACGTTCCTTCCCTTGCAATCTGATCTAAACATTTATTTAAAAATATACATTGAACCTATTGAATATGCATGAGGGCTGAGGGATAAGGAAAAATTTGGAGTACTCTTCCCTGGAGCAAAAATCTAGCTTTAATTTTTAGAGAAAATTTGGCCCCCTTCCGAAATAAATTTCTATATGCGCCACAAGCGATGACCTAACTTAGTTTCGAGTAATTTATAGTGTTTTTTTTAACACGGCGCCTGTTTAGTTCCTTTAGAGAAGGCATTCTTAGGGGGGATCCTAGTGGTTTTCCAAAGTGGCCCTTAAAGATCATTTGGGTTAGCCACTCCTGTTCTAGACGCTAGTGTGACAGGAGCCTAATAATAATTCAGTATTTGTAACAACGTGAGAGGGGGCATCTGGGAATTCCCCCCCCCCAAAAAAAAAATCTCATAGACTTTTGCAACGCTCAGTGGAAATTTGGGTGAAAAGTTGACCGACCCCTTGCTGTGACCCCTACTCTAACGCAAAAGGGACACCCCATGCAACCTAATCTTCCACCCACCAAATGCACATCCAAAGTGCATCTAGTTTCAGCAGTCATCACTCCCAATATTATATTATGCCGCAATTCCTTCAAATCGCACCCACGACGCTTGATTGCGCATCTGAGCCGCTAATGGGTCCAAGCCTTTACGGAAGGGATTCCACTCGTAAAATGGTTATTTTGGCTCCGCCCGGGACGCAATTAGCCGGTATTCCTCGCGCTTTTTGGCGGTAATGACCCTGAGGGGGTCAGATAATTAAAGAGAGCGTATTTTTAAAGGTGTCATTCAGTGCTCGGAATTATTAATGAAAGCTTTCTGGCTTTTGGAGAGTTATTTATGATGAGCTGCAGGGGAGTTGGATGGGGTGGTTGGAGGATGAATCGGTGTTGTCAGCTGGGCTGCCCTTCTTTGGTTTTTATTTTGGTTTGTTGGGTGGTGTTGGAACATTAATTCTGTCTTGTGTTGAGGCTGATTGTGACTCTCTTGAGTGTTTGGAGAAGGTGTTTAATTTGTTTGAATGATGACTTTTTTGTTTACATGAAAGTGTATTGTGTATCTCGTAAGTGGATTGTGGGATGATATGTTTTGATTTGATAAAGCTGATGTTTTAATATTCGGTAAATGAAAAGTGGTTTTAGTTATTTAAGCAAAATTTAGTTGATATAATAAAATTTACATGCGGTGGAACGTTTTAAATTTTGTCATTAAAAATAAAAAAATTTTCTTAATTTTGTTTTTCTTCAATTTAAAGACAGTCAAACCATCCTGTGCCTCTTTCTTCTATGGAAATGTGATTCATAATTATTGATAAAACTAATATGCCTTCCATAAAGTGCTTTCTTTCACCAACTATTACGGTCAGTAAAGAACTTGTATAATATGATAATTAAATACAAAATTTTTGCAATTAGTACTATTAAATCATTAAATACCAAGTTATTTCTACTACTTATTACTTTAAAACTTCCAAATCTTGTAATTTTGTAGGACATTCACAAGAAGTTGATTAAACAATCTATTTAAAATACTATTATTTAACGTCAAAACAGTATTTTTAACCTGTCTATAAAAACTATTTATTTAAAAAATAATTTAAAAACTATATAAAAAATTAATTTACTTTCCATAGATGATTATGATTAAGGCTTTGTTTCACCTAAAATTAGAGCTAGAGTGTCTAGAAATTTAAACTTAAAAATAAGAGATTGTTAAAGTGAGAGAAATTAGCAACATTTGTAGCCTGTAGAACTTGTTTTGTTACAAGATGAGGCTAGATGCAGTGAAACAAACTTCCGAAAGCAAGACACTGTGAAGCTAGTTTCGCTCCTGTAAAGGTTATGTTGCTGTGAAACAAATGAACTCTGTAGAACTTGCTTTGCGGCAATAGGAGTCAATATACAGTAAAACAAACTGTAGAGTGCTAACGCACTGTAAAATTAGTTTTCTTACAGTAAAGGATATGTTGCAGTGGAACAAATAAATGTTGTAGAACTTACTTATTGGAATAGGAGTTATTGCGTAGAAAAACAAATTACTGCTTGTAATTTATTACCTATAAAAATAAGCGTGATAGTATGAATACTTGTTTTGTATCTTATCTAATATAAAATAAATGAAACACCTTGTCATAAATTGAGAAATTATCTTTGCTGTATATTGCTATTATGTTCAAATTTATCAACGTTTACTAGACTTACCGTTTTCTTTATTTTTTACACACTAGGGAGCTACCGCCCCCTGCTCGCTGTCGCTCACCAACCCTCGTTAACTGCTGACGCAGGGCCTTTCGGATCGCTTCGCAATCCACACAAAACTCTGCATACTAAAATTATTTATAAAACATTCGTTAAAACAATTAGCAGAAGAAACGTCAACCAACTTTCCAAAAGCACACTCTCTTAAAAGTTAGAATATTTATTGGTTCTAAATTATCAATAATTTAATCAACAAGTTTTCCTTGAAAACAGCCATCAAGTCTGCTCGTAACTATTGTTATTCAATATTTACAAAAAAAGTTCAACAATGAATCTGTTAAATTTAATATAGTACCTAGTAACTCGTCAAAATGTCTTGTGTTTTATCATTCAAGTTTTTGTTTTAAAACAGACTTTTTAAACAATACAATTTAAGCTATTGAAAATAATAAGAGACAAAACCTACATTACACTCAATGTTTACAAACAATTGATTTTGGTGTTACTCGGTGTTACTTAAATAGTATATCTCTGAGATTCTGGAAAACTCTTATCAGTCTTTTAAGGATATTTTATTTAGAAAGTACATATTTTGAAGCTCATTTAAAAAGCGTGAAAGGAATTATTTTCATCATTAATGAATAGTTGTGGTTCGTCATTGTGATTGGAGGTATAATAAATTGTATGACAGTTTCTTCCTGTTAACTGCAACCTTATCTGTAATCCAGAAAAATGGAAATATTTTTTAATTGAGAATTTTTTTAGAAATTCTAAAGGCTTATTGCACATCCTCAAAAGAATCCGAACAGTTTGATACCAAAAACATGTTATACGGATTAGTAATTAAAAAGCCTTTCTCTGGAAACCATTTACAAAAACTTTTTTTAGAATAGAGGGATTCCTTGAAATACTTATAAGTTTAGCATATAACTTAAAGACAATAGTTTTACAATAAAGTATTATAACTTTGTGTAAGTCTTAATACAATTTCTAAATATTTGGTAAACAATTTTTGGACAAAAATCACACAATCATCTTCATGTTTTAAATCTTATAAAAAAACTAGGTTTTTATTTGTCCTTAAGGCTTTTTAAGAACCAAAAGTATAGGATTTAATGCAGTTTTATAAATAAGTTAAAAAATTATAAGTTTTGTTCGAGATTTAGGGATATTGATTTCTTCCGAAACTCCCTTCTCCAAGATAATTGTAGTGATTCTTGTGGTGAATTGTGGTGTGTGGTGATTCTGAATTGTCATTCTGGTGTTCATTGTCTGTTGGAATTTATCATAACATTGGAATAGTCATTCTGGTGATACTGAATTGGCATTGGGTAGTCTACACTTCTTATCATTTTGACCTTGAGTTTTGAATCACCCTGAGTTAGTTTCATTTAATAGCTTCATTACCATTAGTTTATTACAGCCACTGAGCTTTTTATAAACCTGGAGTACCTATAAATCGTGCCTCTGCGTAGGGATACAAATTTGACCAAAGGCAAATCATTAATGCTGAACGGAGGTCAGCATGAATTGAAAATAGTTCCCTGTATTTAACTCTGCTGTTTTTTTTTCATAGTTTTTCAAACGAAATTTTCTAAATATAACTTTCTTTTGCACTCAAACTCACCAAGTAAATAAACGTGTTAGGTTAGATTCTGTTAACGTACAACCAATACGGGCAATTTGTCCTTCAAATAACCTTTGCCTTCTTGGTGTAACGATACCGTTTAGTTTTGACATGCTGAGTTCGCGCACAAGGTCATTTTAAAGCTCAGTGACTACAGCTCGATACTTATCCTCACAATATAGCCATAACTGCCGACAATATGCATTATCATTCCCGTAGTTCTGTCTCAGAATTGAATTATTTATTAACAACCCACCCGTTGGCAACAGAAATAGCTCTCTTAAGGTCGGAGCGAAGGATCGTGGATTATTGAACAAAAATATTTTCCTGAGAACTCAAACGACTTCTCAAACCGCATCCCTTTTCTGCCACCAGTTCATTAGAAAAGGCGGTGGCAACAGCGAGAAACCGTTTGAACAGTGAGGGGGGCCATTACTTTAATCACTTGTTTTAGGCCACAGCAGACGAGATTGATGCATAAATGTGAGTTTCGACAGAGGGAGGCTTTCCTCGTTAATATTTTGCAATGAAATTAAGCTGATTAATTGGGAAGCTAAGCTCCGGAGGGAGAGCAGAATTTACTACTGAAATGTGAGTGGGAGAGTGGGACAAGAGCAAATTTTTCTCGATCGTTAGTTTGGATTTGAGTTGTTGAATTAAACGACTGCTCTTTCCTACAACATACATTGGTGGTCTTGTGTTAATGTATTGAAGGAAAATAAACCAATGCCTCGAGTAACACTACTAGACTTACCGGTTGAAATTTCACAAAGAAATAATATATTAAATGAAATAACATATTAAATATTTTCTTTTAACCTATTGAAACTTTAGATGAAACCAGGTTCATAATCTGATACAATAGGTTATTTTGATTCAGGTACATGTCAATCTTCTTAAGTTTAGCATGCCACTGAGAAAATCCTATTCGTAAGATCAAGGTCAATCAGTAAAATCACATGACAGTTTCAAACTTGACTGAGGGTCTCAGATTAAATGAAAAAGGCTAAATAAATGTTTATTAAAAATTATTTAAATGGTTATTGAAACACCCAGAATTTAACTATATTTCTAAAGAAGTATAGTTGATTGCTACTGTAGTAGAAAAAAACGTGTTGCGAAGAAATTTTGCATAAGAGGAAAAACACTTTGGATTCCACATTAAAATTTTAGGCAACATAATATTGTATTAGAGTTTGTTGTACAGTCTAAAATTTTATTCATTCAAATTATTACTTTCTTTAGGATTTAATCCTAACTAAACAAAATTTGAACGTATTTAAATGGCAAATTACTTGAATATGACTTAGCAGGCTATTGCTTTAGTTCCACCTAATGTATCTTAGGGGATAGTAACTTTATCTTAATATGAATGTTTGAGTTTAAATTTGATAAAGAAGATTAAATTTTTCTATCACGTTTTTTTTCGAACACCAAACTACCAATGAAGTGAGAATCAGGTGGGCAATTTTCTTCTTTCACAGACAGGATATTATATATTCCAGATATATAAATATTCTTTTTACTAGTATCTTTAAATATTTTGGAAGTTGAAACACATTAAAAACCTTTAAAACATTGATGACAGTAAGTGTAAACTCAAAACTATCAAGCGTCACCTACAACCGTGGACCGGTTTCGTCCTTGTTACCATTGTTGAGGACCATTGATTAGTCCTCCACTCATCTTGAGTGGTGACGCTTGAGAGTTGTGAGTTTACACTTATTGTCCGCTTAACCAGCGATAAATGGTGAAATTATCCTTTCATTTACATTGATGATAGGTTGTAAGTGTTTGTATAATGTGTTGTTATCGTGCGTGAATTTAAATGCGAAGAGGTTTTTCAAACTAGCCCCGTGCTCGCTATCGCTCACCAACCCCCTGAATTGCTTCACAGTTCTTTTCAGATCGCTTCGCGATCTTAGCGAGCAGAGCTCGCTTATTTCATCTCAACAGTCCAACGCAATCCCGGGCTCATCCGCTTAGTTAATGCTCCTTTAAAACTGAAACTACTTCTCTCTCTAGCTTATCAGTAATATAATTCAGACAACTACCTTGAAAATATTAAAATAAAACTACTGCTGAAATATTCCTTTTTAAACTTATTAATAATGTTTTCAAAAAATATCCAGCAAGTCTACTAATTATCATCAACTATCTTAGAGAAAAAAGCACGACATTAAAAAACTTTTAAATTTATAAAAATGCACTTGTGCACTTGTGTATCTAGTAAATCGTCGGATATAAACGAAATCAGACTCATGCAAATCGGCTGTTTCTCTAGTGAACGACCAGAAATAGAAGAAAAAATTGATATTTTGAATCTTAATAATTAATTATAATAATCAATGCTTAATTAATTTTTTTAAAAATAGAAACGCCAAACTTTTTATAAAAAATATTTCTATGTGTGTTTTAAATATCATAGTTCTACTGAAATTTGAAATATTTTTCAGCTATTTTAATACCTTTTAAAAGCTATTGAAAATAGTAAAAGACAAAACCTACATAACACTCAATGTTAACAAACAGTTTATTTTGGTGAGTGAAATTCTATTTTTAAATAGTATTGGGTACTTTCGTATTAGCCCGTCCATCGTTTTCGCCAACTTCGCCAAATTTCGCCAAAACGCGCCAAAATACGGGATTTCATCAGAATCGCCGAAAAACACATTTTTAACATCAGAAACATCTTTATAACATCAGAAAATAAAAAATAAAAGTTTCTTGTGGTTAGGGGGGGGCTTGCGCCCCCCCAAACCCCCCCTGCCCTAACTATAACCAAACTCGTTGTGGGGGTATCAGAAACAGTAAGGATTCAGATAAAAGGGAATCGGTATTCTTGGATGTACCAAAATTACGGATATCACTCGGTAAGACACTAACTTACTTGCAAAATGGTCGATCCTACCACCGGTGATTCAAAACCGGCGATCCTTCCACCGGCGTTCATACGCAAAGCATTGAAAGACTCTGGGGCTCGGCAAAATGGCGCAACAAAGTTCACCGTGGAACGACACGAAAGCATTTAGACTCCTACCTTTCAAATGCAGTCTTCGTTCTTACCTTGTAAACACTGTTGAATTTACGTTCAAAACAACCTGCGCGGTGCGCACACATTATTTCACCCATGGGCGTACCGATCCAAATTGCGCGCACTTGCGCAGCGATCGGAACTAGCGTGATTTCGCTACGTTTTTCAGGGTTACCAGAATCAACGGTAGTGTTGCGGGGTTTACCAGACTTGGCGACTTATCACCCCTATTGGCGAATGGACGAGCTAATACGAATGTACCTAGTATTGTAAGTTTCTGGAAAACTATTATCAGTCTTTTAAAGATATTTTATTTAGATAGTATTTTTAAGAGCATTTTTAAAGCGTGAAAGAAATTATTTTCTTCATAAAATATGGCGCTGATTGATTGTTGTGATTGGAGGGATAATAAATTGTACAACAGTTTCTTGCTTTTAACTGCAACCTTATCCGTAATCCAGAAAAATGGAAATATTTTAGAATTGAGATTTTTTTTTAGAAATTCTAAAAGCTTATTGCACATCCTCAAAAGAATCCGAACAGTTTGATACCAAAAACATGTTATACGGATCAGTAATTAAAAAGCCTTTCTCTGGAAACCATTTACAAAAACATTTTTTTAGAATAGAGAGATTCTAAAATTTGCTAAAATTTTCGAACCTCGGTTAAATAAGTTATTTCCACATGTATTTTTTTAAATTTTATTTTAAACTTTCATTTGCGTGTTTTCTAATGTAAAACAACGTTTGGAGGTGAATATAAGTAAATAATTCTTCAAATATTCGTCGTGGGTGTTAGAATAAGCTGAGATGTGAAATATTATTTATTAGCCATCTATGATTTTAGGGAGGTACAGAAAGGAGTATTGGCAATATAAAAAATATTTTAATAGAGTTAGTACTAATATAGAGACAGCTTAAACATCTGATCCGCTGTTCTAAGCGTGACCGGTCTCCCGTTTCGTTCTGCCACTCACACTTGACTTTTTAAACCAACTTGGCCACTAAATCCTTCTTTTGGCGTTTTCGGGTGGCTTTTTTCACTCGTAAAGAAACTACGGCAAAACGCCCACCATGCTCATACCGCCAAGCGCCAAGCTTTGCCAACTTCCAGTTCCTACCTCGACCACTAAATCAGCAATTTTTCTCCCTTAAATACTTGTTTAAACGAATCGGAAATGACTAGTATCGAATCAGGAGGGTTCATATTATATAGTGGGAAGCTTTTTTTTAAAGAAATTCCCCCCGCAACATTATAAAAATACAGTTTAAAATAGTTTTTTCCGAATCCACGGAATTAAAAAAAATTATTGACAAAAAACTAATTGAGATAGAGAAATTTTTTCTTCACTGAACGATTCGTCATTGCTTTTTCTCGAGTTTTAAATTGTCGGTATCTTTTATCATCATTTTTCTGGGAAGAAGAGCAGTTTATATACCTCAAATTCCACCCGCCTACAGGACCTCCCATGTTAAAAATTTACTTCCGCCACTCACACAGGTCCGACTCTTTTCGACATGCAGGGTTGCCTTACCGAGAAGAGTAAGCTGTCTCTATATTTGTACTAACTCTATGGCTATCCCAAATTTGAAAATAATAATAGGTTTCTTATTTTTAACATTACCTCCATATTCCCTCAATTACATGAAACATCTTGAAACAACTGTTTTAATTTTATTTTGAAATGGCATTAAAGTAATGCTTATGCTAAAATTAGTTTCAACACAAATTAAAGTAAGTAAACTACACATTCTGGTTTACTAACACATCATTTTATCAGAACGTAAAAATGTAGCAAAACTCAAACTCATTCATCACAATGTACTCCCTTCTACTATTTCCTCCATTTTACTCTCATCTCTCTCACAATCGTCTTCTATTCATCGGAATAACGAGTCATTCATTCATTCATTCATTCATTCACTCGTTCTCAGGAGAACGATGTTCTCAAATATCCGAAAGAGTGATACATTTTAGAATGAAGACCAATCATCTCCGAAACTTTTATCAGTGCAAGTTTGTTTCCACATAATTTGTGCGTTATCCCAAATATTCCGAAGTAATGAATGCCGTAGTGCGGAAAGGATCTCTCAAATTGGGGATCGTAATATGATAAGAGACGAATTTAAAACAAAGCTCCAATCCAAATCAAGATTTCTCGAATTCCATGCATCAGGTTCGTCTTTCGTTTAATTAGAAGTTGTTGTTGGAAATTATTGACGAGGAATTATTCTATTGATTTTTAAAATATGGGGTTAGGGCTTTTGAATTCCACAATTTAGGAGCATGTATGGAGTTAAGACCTAAAAAATACAAAGTTGGAATATAATCCAACATTAAACTAAGAAATTGTGTGTTGGTAAATTTCAACAAATCAAACAATCATTATCTCAGAAAATTACGAATTAATAACATTTCTCAAAATTATTCAATCTGTCAGAGCATTTTAAGGTGCTATCCTACCCCTGGAGGCTTTTTTTAAATATTTAAAAAAATGTTTTAAGTAGCATTATATGATTAAATACATCTAGAAACTAAGATAAATGTAAAATTGAAACCAAAATTAAAATATATATATATATATATATATATATATATATATATATATATATATATATATATACAGGGTGTTTCAAAATTGCGTTGCACGGCTTTTATTCGGAACCAGCCCCTCCTAGGGTCATGAAAGTAAGGTCTACCCCTAGGTAAGTGACCCTGGAGAATCCATTGAGAGGACTTACAGCGCCCCTAGCGGCGAAATTAAAAAGTAAAAAAAAATTAATTTAAAAACTAAAGGAGATAGAGCAAAAAGCTCAGTGAAAGTATTGTTGCCAACGTCAAGAAGAACTCATTGAAAAAAATTTGATCAAAATATCTTGAATATTCGCGGAGATATTAGCATGTGAAAATAGCACTTTTTCAGGGGTCAAAAAGTAAAAAGTTCACATATTTGCAAATTTTTTTGATTTTTTGATTGAATTTTGTGTTCTTTCAACTAAAAAAACACAAAACTACACAATTTCACTGAAAAATTTGCAAATATGTGTGGGAGTCGAGACATTCACCTTCTTAGACTTATCCTTTTCCATCCATTATTTTATAGAAGTGATATTTAGAAGTGAAGATGCTTTAGATGTTTTAGGTGACGTCCCGCACGCGCCTGACGGCGCATGCGCCTCCCCATGAATAATAAGAGCACATATCAAGCTTGTTGTCACTTTTGTCGCTGGTCACACAGAGATACTTTACTTTCAGACATGTCATTTTTACGTTATACTTTCAACTAATACGTTTTTCAACTGTTCTTAATAAAAGTTATATTATATTTACAAGATGGCTTTGACTGGTTTCTATAAAAGTGGGGGCTCGGCCTCCCGGTGAATCCCCTAGCTGCACCATGCCAATCCGAAGGTTGATACCGCTGAGGGAAGTTTTGCTGATGGAGTTGCAGTAGACGACTTCGTTTCTTAGATGCTCTCTATGTTTCCTTCGACAGTAGATGTCTGCAGTTCCTGAGATAGATGCCTTCAGCGGAGAGCCTCGGTAGACGTACAACGGTAGACGTATAGGCGGAGAGCCTGGTAGACGTACGACGAGCCCCATCCGTAGAGTTTCCGGAATCGGAAAAGTGTGACACTCTCTTCTCAATACAGACATCCTTGTGAGTAACATTATTTGCTTTAAAGATGTCTACTTTAGGGGAAATCCCCCATGTTGCTAAAAGCATTAAGTGGGCTTCTGCCGCATCTGTTAAGTTATTTCACATATTTTTGTTTGGATCGGACTGCGGTAGATCCAACCGGAAAAACATTAGATTGTTCTCGGGATTCCCTAGTGATTTTAAGGTTGAGAATGCCAAAAAGGTAGCTCTGGAATCATTTACTTTGTCAGATTTTGTTAGAATGTGTGAGTTCTTGGGATTAGAATGTTTTGATACCCCAGATAAATGTTTTTCCACTATCATCACGGCTCTATCTGATTTTGAAACTTTAAAACCTGCTGTACATTCTGATACAGATCCAGATTCGGACGATGAAGATGAATTTAAGTCTGATCATGTAACTCCTGAAACTGTGAATACCGATCCGGTAGTTCCTAATTCTTTTGGGGGATCCAACTTAACATTTAATTTTAGGGATCTCTCTGATCTAATTAGACCTTTTAGTGGTTCTAATAACTTTTCTGTTAAAGTTTTCTTTGATGAATTGGATGAATTTTTTAGTATATACAATGTAACTAATAATGTTCAGAAACTAATATTCTTAAAAAAGTGTCTGATAAACCCTGCTAAATTGTATGTTCAATCTCTAAGGGATGTTAAAACCTATGAAAAGTTACGCAGGGCTTTATTTAAAGAGTTTGATTCGAGGGTAACCAGTATTGATTTGCATAACCTCTTACAGAAGAGAAAGCTTAAAAGCAATGAAAGCTTACAGGACTACTTTTTTAGTGTCAGGGAGTTAGCATCAAGGGGCAATATAGATGAGACTTCCGTTATCGAATACGTAATAAACGGTATCCCAGACCCCATCAACAACAAAATGATTTTATACGGTTGTAAAAGTCTCGGGGAGCTGAAGGAGAAATTAAGGATATACGAGAAGTTAAGAATCTCGCGGGCGGATGGCAACAATGCCACTATTCCGGTGATTCAGCAAAAAAGACCCCCTAGTAATGCACCCGTGATTTGTTATAATTGTGGTGGGAAAAATCACCGAAGCCCCGACTGTCCTTACAGGGATAGAGGCCCTAAATGCTTTAGGTGTAAGGGTTTTGGTCATAAAAGTAAAGACTGTCCTCAAAGTAGCTCTACTACTTGTCGTGCCCCAAATGCTCAGGATGCAAATCACGTCAACAGAGTTGAGAAATATGAACCTAATATAATGCAGATGCAGGTTTCCATCTCGGGTGTGCCTTTGAAAGCACTTTTGGACACTGGCTCATCTGCTACGATCGTGAAAGAGAGTGTCCATAGGCGAGTTGGATCACCCGATCTTTCGCCTTCCCAGGTCTCTTTTATTGGGTTCGGTAGTAACCGAGTTTCTTCAGTTGGGTATTTCGTGGGTACAATTCTCATAGAATCTTCTCCCTTTCACACGAACGTCCATGTTGTTCGGGATGATTGCCTGTCTTTTGACGTTATTATTGGTAACGATTGCATCAGGCAAGCTGAGTTTTCGATAGGCAAACAGGGGATCAGACTTGTCAGTGAAGATTCGTATCCTTTGAGCCATCTAGTTAATTTGGTTGACGTGGAGTGTATAGATGTTTCGCATGTCACAAATGCTGAACTTAAATCCTCTTTGCTTGAGCTTCTTCGAGGATATAGCCCAAGGAACCCACCCAAACTAACTAACATTAAACTACGCATTAATTTAGTTAATGATACGCCAATTTTTCATTCCCCCAGAAGGCTGCCTTTCACGGAAAGGGAAGTAGTTGATAAACAGGTGGATGAGTGGCTAAGAGATGGAGTAATAGAGCCTTGCGCTTCTGATTACGCAAGCCAAGTGGTGGTCACAAGACGTAAAGACGGAACGCCACGAGTCTGTATAGATTACAGAAGACTGAATAGGGTGATTTCTAAAGACCACTACCCCCTTCCCCTGATTGAGGATATGTTAGACGAGTTGCAGGAAGCTAGAGTATTCAGTACTCTGGATCTGAGAAACGGTTTCCACCACGTCGAGGTGGATCCCCAAAGTAGACCATATACCTCTTTTGTGACCCATAATTCACAATATCAGTTCGTCCGGATGCCGTTCGGGTTATCAACATGCCCCGCGGTATTCCAAAGGTTTATTAACACTATATTTCATGATTTAATCAAAAGTAAAATTGTGTTGCCCTATTTAGATGACCTGATCATACTGGCCCATGATGACGGGAAAGCAATCGATAGGCTTAGAGTTGTCCTCGAGAGAGCGAGTGAGTATGGTTTAAACATAAATTTTAAAAAGTGTCAGTTCCTTCAAAGTAGAATTGAATTTTTAGGACACATAGTCGAAAATGGAACTGTTCGACCTTCTCCATCAAAAGTTAAAACCCTTGTTAATTACCCAGAACCTCGTAATCAAAAGGACATTCAAAAGTTTTTGGGGTTAAGTAACTATTTCCGTAAATTTATCCCTTCTTATTCCACGATGGCAAAACCATTGAGCGATCTATTAAGAAAAGATACACCTTTTGTATTTTTGGATAGGGAGAGATCAGCTTTTTTAAAGTTAAAGCAACGGTTGTGTGAGGATCCAGTTCTGGCAATATTCCGTCAAGGTGCCGAGACTGAGGTTCATTGCGATGCGTCAATGGAGGGATTTGGTTCGATACTCCTGCAGAAGGGATTAGACGGAAGCTTCCACCCAGTGTTCTATCATAGCCGTAAGACAACGGACGCCCAACGCAAATTAAGTAGTTACGAACTCGAGGTTTTAGCAGTGATAGATGCCCTTCAAAAATTTCGTACCTATATATTGGGCCAGCATTTCAAAATTATCACAGACTGTGACGCATTTACAAAAACAATGGCCAAGAGGGAAGTCAGCTCAAAAATAGCACGGTGGGCTTTGTTGTTGCAGGATTATGATTACGCTATCGAGCATCGCTCGGGCACACGCATGGCTCATGTAGATGCTCTTAGTCGAATATGCCTAGTTGCTTTGCCGGCTGATCCACTAGTCTCGCGTCTAAAAATTGCCCAACAACGCGACCCATTTATTCAGAGGATATGCGAGCAGACTTCTGAGGGGTCCCATGAGGACTATGTAGTTAAAAACGGAATACTTTACAGGTTTGTTGAAGGAGCGGATCTCTTTGTAGTTCCAAATTCAATGGAGTTAGAAATAATCCGTAGTGCACATGAGAATGGTCATTTCGCGGTACAACGAACCGAGGACCACATTAAACAGAAATACTTTATTCCAAACTTAAAAGATAAGATTCAAAAATATATAGACACTTGTGTGCCTTGCCTACTAGCAAATAGGAAGCGGGGTAAGGGAGAGGGTATGTTACACCCACTGCAAAAGGACGATACTCCCTTCCATACGTACCATGTTGACCATCTTGGACCTTTGGCTTCGTCTAGTAAAAATTATAAATATATTTTGGCGGTGATTGACTCGTTCACTAAATTTTGTTGGCTGTACCCCTGTAAAACAACGAGTAGTAAAGAGGTAATAGCTAAACTAGAAATTCAGAGGGCTGTGTTTGGGAATCCTATACGCATCATTTCGGATCGGGGAACTTCTTTCACCTCGGATGAATTTAAGCAGTATTGTGAAGGTGAGGGTGTGCAGTTGCACCACGTTACCACGGGCTTACCCCGTGCCAACGGTCAAGTCGAGAGGTTGAATAGGACCATAATATCAGTCATAACGAAACTGACGCAACCTGATCCAGCCCAGTGGTATAAGTATGTATCGTCAGTGCAACAGGTAATTAACTCTACGTTTAACCGAGCTATAGGAACAAACCCCTTCCAACTTCTCACGGGTACTAGGATGAATACTAAGACAGATTGTCGGATAAAGGAGTTGATTGAGGAGGAGATTTTGAACAATTTTCAAATAAATAGGGATGAGTTAAGAATAAAGGCTAAAGAAGCTATACAGAAAATCCAAACAGAAAATAAGCATTCTTACAATTTAAGGCGTAGAAAACCGAATAAATATAAGGTTGACGATATTGTGTTAGTGAAGAGAACACAAGCTACCCCAGGTGCAAAATTTGGTAGTAAATTTCTGGGTCCTTACAGAGTATTAAAAGTAAAGGCAAATGACACGTATGATGTCGAGAGAATTGGTGGTAATGAGGGGCCTTTAAAAACCTCTACATGTGCTGAATATATGAAGCAGTATGTTTGAAACCAGTCAATACAGTTTATTGTTCTCTTTAGATGTTTTCCCTTTTGATGTATTTTAGATGTTTGTTTTGGTTGTGTTATTGTTATTAGTGTTATTGTGTTTTCTAACATTTGTTTTTTTTTGTGTTTAGATCCTCATGCGGGGGCGCATGAGTGCAGGACGGCCGTGTGGGAGTCGAGACATTCACCTTCTTAGACTTATCCTTTTCCATCCATTATTTTATAGAAGTGATATTTAGAAGTGAAGATGCTTTAGATGTTTTAGGTGACGTCCCGCACGCGCCTGACGGCGCATGCGCCTCCCCATGAATAATAAGAGCACATATCAAGCTTGTTGTCACTTTTGTCGCTGGTCACACAGAGATACTTTACTTTCAGACATGTCATTTTTACGTTATACTTTCAACTAATACGTTTTTCAACTGTTCTTAATAAAAGTTATATTATATTTACAAGATGGCTTTGACTGGTTTCTATATATGCGAACTTTTTACTTTTTGACCCCTGAAAAAGTGCTATTTTCACATGCTTATATCTCCGCGAATATTCAAGATATTTTGATCACATTTTTTTCAATGAGTTCTTCTTGATGTTGGCAACAATACTCTCACTGGGGTTTTTGCTCTACCTCCTTTAGTTTTTAAATTAATTTTTTTAACCTTTTAATTTCGCCGCTAGGGGCGCTGTAAGTCTTCTCAATGGATTCTCCAGGGTCACTTACCTAGGGGTAGACCTTACTTCCATGACCCTAGGAGGGGCTGGTTCCGAATAAAAGCCGTGCAACGCAATTTTGAAACACCCTGTATATATATATATATATATATATATATATATATATATATATATATATATATATATATATATATATATATATATATATATATATATATATATATATATATATATATATATATATATATATATATATATATATATATATATATATATATATATATATATATATAATAGTAAAATGAAATAAGATAAGAATGGGAAACTCATCAGTGGCAGCCCCAAAGAAACAGAAAATACAGGGGTGTTTCGTTTTTGCAACGTGGCAAACGGCAGAGAGCCGAGAGCCATGTTGCAACTGCCAGACACCCAAAACAACTAATAAACTTTAGAAAATTAGAATACAATGAAAACTAACAAAACAAAAGAAACATACCAATCCGTATCCGAGAAACAGCCACAGGAAAAGTTCCAATCACGTCAAAGTATCCAAGAGCAGCCATCTTGCCTCCACCCTCTACACGTAGTAGTTTTAGGAAGAGGAGTCATATACTCATAGCACTTGACGTTTACATAAGACTCCAGCAAACCAATAAATAAAGTGGTGACTGTTTGTTAAATGTATTTATTGATGAAAGGCAACGGAAAGCTATTGTTTAGTAATTTTTTGCGTAAAAGGCCAATTTCAAGGTCATAATATGAGTTACAGCAGATGTTTAAAACTCTAAAACTCTGTGAAATTATAATGCCAGAAAAAACTTTTTTGCTTAGGCAAGAAGACCAATGTTGTAGGGTGTTGATTTTAAATTGGAAATCTCTTCTTTTATCATAAATGGTGAAATCCACTTTGTGATCTTTCAAAATGATCGCTAGGTCTAAGAAATTGGCAGAGCAATGATCTTCATTAGTTTTTTTAAGGATAAGACTGCTAGGATAGATCTCACTAGAAATATTTTCAAAATCATCGAAATTAACACATAGCAGGTCATCTATATACCTGCAGCACACTCCCATGTAAGGAACTTGTTCTATAGTGAATTTTCTCTCGAAATAAAGTAGAAAGAGGTTAGCCATGGTGGAGCTGAAATTGGATCCCATAGGGATTCCATTTGTCTGCAGAAAGATATTATTGCCGTTGGAAAAATAATTATTGTAAATACAAAATTTAAGTAACTCTTTAAAAGAGTTTTTATCAAAACTGCATTCAGCAATACTGCAAAGGCTGACAATCGCCTCAAATAATAAGTCGAGAGGAATAGAGGTGAATAAATTCTCAAAATCATAGGTGCTAATACTTGAAATATTCATGGAGTTGAGCACATCAATGGCTTGTTTGCTATTATCAATTATCCAGAACCAACTCTGATCAAGATGCTTCAGACCCGACAAAATTTTCTTCAGTCTATTCTCTAGTTCAACTGCCAATGGCTTACCGATCGTGTTGGTTGCAGCACAAATAAATCTAAATTTTATAGGGTTTTTATGAAATTTGGGTATGGCGTATAGGTAAGGAAATAACTTTCTTTCGGGTAATTTTATTTTTAATTTTTTATAAAAAGCAAGAAATTTTTTTGTAATAATTGTGTCTTTAGTGTTGATTAATTTATAGGTTTCTGTGTTGAGTAATTCTTTTTTTAGAATCTCAACATATAGCTTTCTGCAACAAATAGAATAGTTACCACTTGCTTTATCCACACAGGTAAACACAAATTTTCTTTGCAGATCTTTTAAATAAACAATATCCGTTTCATCAATATCATTAAACAACTGATTTTTGTTTAAATATAGAGAAGTATTGAAAGATCACAAAGTGGATTTCACCATTTATGATAAAAGAAGAGATTTCCAATTTAAAATCAACACCCTACAACATTGGTCTTCTTGCCTAAGCAAAAAAGTTTTTTCTGGCATTATAATTTCACAGAGTTTTAGAGTTTTAAACATCTGCTGTAACTCATATTATGACCTTGAAATTGGCCTTTTACGCAAAAAATTACTAAACAATAGCTTTCCGTTGCCTTTCATCAATAAATACATTTAACAAACAGTCACCACTTTATTTATTGGTTTGCTGGAGTCTTATGTAAACGTCAAGTGCTATGAGTATATGACTCCTCTTCCTAAAACTACTACGTGTAGAGGGTGGAGGCAAGATGGCTGCTCTTGGATACTTTGACGTGATTGGAACTTTTCCTGTGGCTGTTTCTCGGATACGGATTGGTATGTTTCTTTTGTTTTGTTAGTTTTCATTGTATTCTAATTTTCTAAAGTTTATTAGTTGTTTTGGGTGTCTGGCAGTTGCAACATGGCTCTCGGCTCTCTGCCGTTTGCCACGTTGCAAAAACGAAACACCCCTGTATTTTCTGTTTCTTTGGGGCTGCCACTGATGAGTTTCCCATTCTTATCTTATTTCATTTTACTATTATATAATACTAAGGCTTTCTTTATTATGCTGCTTATGCGCTGGGTAGGCCTAGTTCTTGTTTTTTATTGTCTTATTAAGATTGCTATCATATATATATATATATATATATATATATATATATATATATATATATATATATATATATATATATATATATATATATATATATATATATATATATATATATATATATATATATTACTAGCTGTTATACCCGGCCTTGCACGGGTGGGGTGTATAAATTTATTTTCTAAAATATTTCTTAAAATACATTTATAATTTTGTAAATTAGCAATATTACAGATCATCCCGGTATCCCAGGCGCCTCTTTCCTATCCCAGTGTTCCCGGTAATCTTATCCCGTTGCCCGGTGATCATGGTAATTTTTCTAATCCCGGCTGCGTTCCCGGTAATTTTCCTATCTCAGTGTTTACGGTAATTTTTATATTCCGGTATTCTGGGTGTCTTTATGGTAAATTTCCTATCCCAGTGTTCTCGGTAATTTTTCCTTCCCGATGTTCTCGCTAATTTTCCAATCCCGGTGTTCTTGTCACTTTTTACAATTCCGATGTTTCTGATAATGTTTAATAAATATCTTGGTGCCTTTATAAAATAACAAATTTGAAACCGTAGTAAAAAGTCTAGTGAACAAATTAAGAAATTTAAAACCAGTGTTTAAAACTAAAATAAAAGATCTAGTAAATGAAAAAGTCTAGTGATCTGTGTCTCATTTGAAACAATGCTTTATTTTTAACTCGTTGTATGACTGGTAAAACAGGTTTTCAAACACGGAAAAATAAGTGAAAAAAAGCAGGAAAAACGGGAAAAAAAGAATGAAGGACTGATTTTCTCTTTATCAAAGCGTTATAGTTAAGCGAAGACAATCCAATGAGACGACCAGTCGCTTTTTTTCTAGTGGCGTCCCCTAGCGATCGGGCGGGGAACTACAGAAATCTCAGAGCTCAAAATTTGCCGCCATTTTTTCCCCGTGTCACTCAATTGAATCGACGATGGCGAGTATTGTTTTGATTAATCATTAATTTCAGATCAACATCAACAATTATAGACTAGCTCGGGCCAATTCAAGATTGTAATTACGAAAGTAAATATTAAATATTTTTTTTAGATCCCAGTGAAAGATATCTTACTCGACAAATTATATATCTATTAGCCATTGTTTACTTTGTTTTAAATGAAGCTTTTTATTGTTTTTTCCAGTTGTAAGAAAGAAAGAAGAGGTCGTTTGTTTTTAAAAATTTTGTATAAGATATTTTTTGCCACAGTTATAAATTACGTATTACTTGTAATTCTTAATTGAAACAGGGATAAAAATATTTATTATTTTTGATTGTTTTTCTCATTCTTATTTAGTTAAATTACGCATTTTTTCTAGAATAAGGAAATCCCATATTTTAAGAATTCTAATTCGCTTGTTTTCTGTTAAACTAGAAGTTCTGTTAAACTCTTTCGCATGAAAGTTTATATATCAGGAGATTAAATTTAGATATTTACACCAAGATAAAATAAATATCATTGGATGCAAATAAGTAAACATTTCAAATTTCAATGGGAATTTAATATAGCAATCAGTAATAGTATACTGTTAAAGTTTTTACCCGTAATTACTATTTTGATGTTGTGACCGCTCGCTATTAATTGTTTTTTTATTTCATATAAAATGCTGTTCTTTGTAAATCCATGAAACAAATATTGAAAAGGGCAGATTGTGAAAAATTCAAAAATGATGTAATTTAATAAATGTCATGTATTTCAAGAGTTAGTGTCGAGTAATGTAGTCAAATAAACATTTTTTCTATTGATCTTTATCTTTTGATGACAATAACATATAACCATTCTGATAGTGAAAAACAGATTACTGTATTTAGTAATTTAAAAAAATATTTCTCCTAAGAATTGTGACCATCAAATAGTGACAATCCAACTATATTTAAGTCACTGAATAAACATTGAATAATTGATTAATTTTTGTAGAGTGCTAACTTTTTTACAGTTCAGAACCTTCTTGTAATTAAGAGGTTTTTTTTCAAGATTTAGTTAATATTATAAAATACAATTTTAAAGTTTTACAAGCTACTCCAGGTGTCTGATCAAGGAAAATGTACTACATTTTATTGGTACCTTCACAAAATAAATTTCTATAGGAAAGTTCTCTGATATAAGCTGTTTTATCCTATATAAAATTAATAAGTCATTCTAAACAAATTTCTGATTATTTTTTGATGTTTTGAAGATTATGTATATGTTCATGTTAATTTATATTTTTTTCCAAATTGTTTTAAATTTTCCCCAAATAGGTAGTTTTAAAAAAATCCTAGACAGACTCAATCTCTTTTCTTATTTCAAAACTGGAGTATTAAAAATGTGTTTGTAAAATCTGTCCCATTATCCTACATATTGTAAATAACTTTCCAGTTTCATTTAAAGGGAAATTTTTAAGTTTCTTTGCAAGGATTTAGGTATTGATTATAGAATAAAGTATTTTTTATTAGAAGTTAGAGATGGAATATTTTGATATTGTCGACTGACCAAACATTTGCATATGCAACACCGTCAATCTTGCTTTAAGCTAGCTAAATTCGAGAAAAAAAATACCTATATCTACTTAATAATTGAAGAAAATATTCACTTAAAATATAAGCTTTAAGTACGAAAGGAAGACTAAAATAGGGTATAATATTATTAAAATTTTAATCCATGAATTATGTGAAAATTGTTGAATCTTAAAGAATTTCAATAACTGAATCAACTTGGTAGTATTTTACAATAAAATCTCATTTTGGAGGAAACAATTGTGTTCTTGGGAAATTTTGGGCCTGAAATATTTCCTGTACCCCTGAAATATCCTATTAAGAATATTTGGATTCATAAAAATGTACAATAAGAATCTTAATTTTTTAATTTTATACATCATTAACGATTTTATGTATTATGAGAAAACAAAATAAAGTTGCTAAACAAAACCATATAGTAGTACTTTTGCAGTTTGGTTTTTTTTATAATTTAAAAAAATTAATATTTTACATATTATCTTAAAAGCCATATTTTATTGTTTTTAATGATTTAATGTGATTAATTTAAAATAAAATGGTTTCAAATTAAAATGTTTTTTCTTACACAAATAACACCAGCTTTCATATATGTTTCAATGTTTATTATATTTTATAATCAGCAATGATACTTTAAGAATAAAAAATTATCAAATATATGGGAAGCCCAATTTATTTTATTTCTTCAACAAGACTAAACAAAATAAATTTTAAGGAATGGTAAACAATGCTAAGGAAGGTATTAACACGCATGCGCGGGCGGCCCTTCGTCGTCATCGGCTAACTCCCCGCCCGATCGCTGCAAAAAATTGGCGCTGCGATCGCTCAGAAAGTTGCGACCGCTGTTACCATGGGAGCGTCGTTGCTTAAGTGTTGATAGCTTTGCTCTTTATAAATTATAGCCTATGTGTTATTCTGATGTATAAGCTACATTATGGTAAAATTTCATTAAAATCCATTCAGTAGTTTTTGCGTGAAAGAGTAACAAACATCCGGACAAACATTCACAATTATAATAGTAGTAGGATATATATATATATATATATATATATATATATATATATATATATATAATTTTTTGACCCATTTGTGCATAAAATTAGACACAAAATAGGCTATTACGCAAAACATCAAATCTCCACTTTGAATGAAGATATCCTCAATCTGTAAATTTTATTACATAGATTAAAACCTTTTTTAGAAGTTGGACTACTCTCAAAAGTGTCACTGAATTTATAATATTAGAGCACTGTTTTAAACTAACAACAAATCAAAATCGCCAAATTTTATAACAACTTTTTAATTTAATCCTCATAATAAAAAATGTAATTACTTTTCATACACAGAAGTGGTCCACCTCCTATATTAAACCTATTTAAATATTGGTACAAAATTTCAAGTAATTTAAACCATATTTTCTTGAGTTATGAGGTTCTGCGGTAGAGTAAAATGTTAAAAATGTGTTTTGAGGAAAAAGCAAAAAAACAAAATAAAAAATGCAATCTTACCCATAAATCCAAATAATAATAATGGTTAATAGGCTATTTAATGATATGGTTTCAGAAAGCTAAGAAAATATACACTAGCGGAAATAAAAATCCCAACACCAAGAAGGAAAGAAGATATCAAAGTCAAATTTATTTCTATGATTGCACATAGTATCAATGTGAATTTCTTAAAAAATCAGCCTTCCTGGATATTAGGGGGCCGAGAAAAACAGGGTGGAGTGTTGTCTCCATTGGTGTCCATTACCACCGTCACACGTCATGGCATTGAGTGACAGGGGATCTAAATGACTTTTGAGGGATTGGAGGACCATGTTGCCTCCTCAGGTAGTCCAAATTCATATGGTGCACCAGTGGACGTTGCATACCGGGCTAGGTGATTTCTCCTCTTTCTCCGGACATGTTTTGTGAGCGTTGGTTCTTACGAACGGATAGGCCAGGGTAAAATTGCAACATAGGGGGTTAAGAAGAAAGCTTGGACATTGGATAAAACATGTGTTTGTGCATTTTTCTGTTGAAATTTGTTCCTAGGACAGGTCTGAAGGTAAGGACGGACAACCGGCTAAAAAACATCAATGAAGCAGCTCTGGTTGGCCAAAGTACCGGTAGATCATACTGAGGACAAGCGGCAGTGGGATGGATGTCGTTTGCACTACTGCAGATTGTCCGTTTTGTCAGCATAGCTTTTTACATCTTGGTCTATAAACAAGGGGCGGAAAATGGGTTTTTCTGTTTCCAATAGTGCACGAAATAAGGAAATGAAAATCCCAATTTCATGACATTGTGTTTATGAGAGAATCCTGCTTCGGTTTGGAGAACCACGACGGTTTGGTATGAGTTTGAAGAGACAACGGAGTGAGCGCACTCAGCTGATGATTTTCTAATCGTTCCACGGAGTGGTGATGCAGGGTAACGGAGGGGGGATGCATTGGATTCCATTTCTACAACTTCTGAGTATGATTCACCAGTACTTTTTCCAACCAGAGCTGCGTCATTGAGGTTTTGCAGCCGGTAGACCGTCCTTACCTTCAGACCTGTCCTGGGGACAAATTTCATGAGAAACATACACAACCACATGTTGTATGCAATGTCCAAGCTTTCTTCTTAACCCCCTAGGTTGCATTTTTACCCCGTCCTTCCCGTCCTCTACAACCAACACCCACAAAACAAGTCCGGTCAATGAGGAGAAATCACCTAGCCCGGTATGCAACGTCCGCTGATGCACCATATGAATTTGGACTACCTGAGGAGGTAACATGGTCCTCCAATTCCTCAAAAGTCATTTAGAGCCCCTGTCACTCAATAGCAGGACGTGTGACGGCGGTAATGGACACCTATGGAGTCAACACTTCTCCCTGGTTTTCTCGGCCCCCTAACATCCAGGAAGGCTGATTTTTTAATCAATTCACATTGATACTATGTGCAATCATAGAAATAAATTTGACTTTGATATCTTCTTTCCTTCTTGGTGTTGGGATTTTTATTTCCGCTAGTGTAGTTTAATCTTTGATTTAAATTGATATTTTGACCCAAAATGACGATATTAGGGGTAGGATAGCACCTTAATGAGATGTTTAATACATAGTATAGATTATTATTTAAAAAAAATTGAAATTATTATTTTTTAACTTAAGGTAAAATAATCTTCCGGTTCAATTCCCTTTTCTGTCCCATTAAATATCTCTAAAGTTTCTTTAGGCGTCGAATAACCAAAATATACCCAATATTTATTGTCATTATCACATTAAAACAACATTAATTTGCATATTTTGCCGATATTTTGTTATTTGGTGTCAAAAACAACCAACTTAACTTTGATTTCCAACTTAAATACCAAGCTTGCAATGATCAGTAAATTTAAACATCTTAAGATACCTACCTTATATCTACTATTTATATGGAATAAAACAAGATTTTTAAAAGATTACTTGCAATCTATTCATTTCAATACTTAAAAAATTTTTAAAAAAATATTTATTTATTAAAAAAGTGGAAAAGAAATTGCAATTGAGTCATTAGTTTTAAAACGGGAGTAAGTCCAAAAACAAAATTTTGAAAAAAAAAACCCAACTGTATAAGTAATGAAATTTTTACTGGAAATTCAAGACCCTATTTAAAGAAGTCAATCATCGAAGCAATTATAAGTATGTACAAAAATAATTGTAATAACTGTATAAGTAATGGAATTGTTACTGGAAATTCAAGACACTATTTAAAGAAGTCAATCATCGAAACAATTATAAGTTCATTCAAAAATAATTTACAGTTGATAAAAGTTGATGGACATGATTGAAAGTTGATTCAACATTTAAAATTTCAACGAACATAGGTAAAGGTCAGGTATTGCATATGGGTGGTAGGAAGGGTAGGGCTGAATTTTATCTGCAAGGGGACAAAATAAAAGAGGGTAACATGATAAAAGATCTAGGGGGATAGTAAATGAAGACTTTAAAATGGACCAACAGTGTTCAGCTGCTAGTAAGAAGGCTAATAGGATATTGGGGTACATTAAAAAACTGTTTCTTCAAGGTAGGGGAATATTATTTTGCCATTATATAGGAGATTGGTGAGGCCTCATCTAGAATATGCTATTTATTTTTGGTCTCAATACTTGAAAAAAGATATTGATATAATTGAAAGGGTTCAGCATAGGGGGACCAAAATGGTCAAGGGTATATCCAGTTTAAGTAAGTTAAATATTTTCACTCTAGAGGAAAGAAGGATTAGAGGGGATTTAATTCAACTTTTCAAAATCATAAAACAAGGCGACACAGAGGGACTAGATTTCAATACGGGTAATAGAACGAGAGGTCACAGATTTAAATTGAAAAAGGCAGATTTTATTCGGGATTGTAGGAAGTATTATTTTTTTAAAAGGGTAGTGGACAGATGGAATGGGTTACCTGAAACGATTATCAACTCAAGTGGGGTAAACGAATTCAAGAATAAAATTGACAGATACTGGGAATCGGTGGTTTGAGTTAAATGGACCGGACCAACCTTGTTGGGTGCTTGCCTGTAGCTGGTCGACTTAATTTGTGTTTGTATTTGTAACGGAAGAAAAATATTGAAAACCCCTTAAAATGACCATTTAGTTGTATTTCTGCTTAGTTATCTGAACAAAAGAGAGAAATAAAAAGATTAAAGGCCGTATTCACCGGTAACTTGACTAGCAGTTAACCACCGGTCAAGTTACCGGTGAATACGGCCGTAAGACAAAGAAAATTATGAAACTGAGTCATTAAGGCAGTGAATATAAATGGAGTTAAACATTTCCTGCATTAAAAAAAGTTAAAAAACACTTCTGAATTAAAAGAAAATTTTACTTTGGTTTATTTTATGGCACGAAGAATAAGAAAAGAAAGACAAATTATCTTTAATTACAAATTAAATTGAAAAATACATGAATGGAAATTGATTTCGCAAATTCCAGGGGCTATGTCCGTCTAAAGGGGAGGGGCAGTTATTCCCCCCTCTTTCCACTCATGTGTAGTGCAAAGCTTGGAGATATTTTTGAGCACAAAAAGTCAATTTGTCATTTTGTGGTCTTATTCCCTTTTTAAACTGGCGATTCAATTACTAGATTTATTGAACTTTAGCCCTTAAAAATGTTTAACAACATTTTATTTAATTTTCTGAAATAAATTTTAAAATGTAAACTGAAACAAGGTAATTCTTATATCAAATAACTAATCCACTAACCCAACATAAAACATACAGTTCAAACCAGATAAAAATATGAGCCAAAGAATTTCATAAATCCAGCTTAATTCCTAAAACGAATTTCCCAGGCTAAATTACATTCAAAATGCACCCTATCTTACGCTATGATCTCTCTCCTCTACACTCAAAATCGGCATTGAAATTGAAATTTCACCCCCCAAAAAATGAAATGGCAAAAGGTTCTCTTTTAAAGCCGCCATTTAAACTTGATCGCTTTTCAATTATTCCTCCACCGGAATCTATCTCCTTTTTACGCCGGCTTCTAATCCGCAGAGTGAAGTAATATCGAATTCCGTTGCTAGACACGCGGCTTAAGCTAATGTAGGCAGTGTGGAAATATAACTTTTTTCACGAGCGAATAACTCCGGCGGAGAAAGTAAGGCTAAATGCCCATCGATCTCTTCTAAAAGCTGCTTACCTCGGGTCGCGGTAATCTGTTAATTAAGGTTTCCCCTGTATATTTCCCAAGGATGACTTCGGCTAACCGATGTGTACCTCGTAATCTGCCATCAAGTTAAACCGCGTTTTCCACCCCCTTTGCTCTGAGGGGCCCGATTTCTTTTTCTTGGCGGCCGTTTTGGCGATATCAGTTCTCGGAATGCCCCGGCTTGTGTTTAACGGCTTTCGCCGGTGTAAATGTTCCCCTGTTCACTCGGTTTGTTATTTGGTGCTTAAATTATATTTGTATACTCGGAGTGTTGAACTAACGCGATTTCAGATTCGTTACGAGCTCCGGTTGATGGAGGCTTATACGAGTTTTGGGAGGGAGGAAATGCTTTTCAATTTAGGGAAACCGAGTTAAGATTGTTGGTAACAGATTTGCGCTTTTGTTGCGAGCCCTGTATCAATGGCTGAGGTCGTTTCCATTAATTTTAAAACGCGTTTTTTGCTTGTTTCCGTGTTTTTTTATAATTTACTTAGGCTGTGTTACGTTTTTATCTTTCTAGATCAAATTTTCTCAATAAGAATTAACGATTTGGAAATGTGTACTTTGTTCGGATAGAAATGATTTTTTCCTTTTGGATTCATGGTCTTCAATATAATATTTGCAAGCTTTGTGCGTGTGTCAAGGTAGTTTCCATTAATTTTAAAACGTTTTTTTTTTATAATTTACCTACTCTGTGATATAGTTTATCATGATTCATGAGCTTGAACCCATCGGGGATCCTTTTATTCACGTTTTAAAAATATTACGTTTTCTAAAAATATTAAGTAACAGGTCATTCATAAAACGCAATATACGTATTTTTAAAAAAAGAAAACTGTAGCCAATTACTTAGGTAAGAAAATAAATTTTCTATTTTGATTTATATTTGCACCTTAATTGTGGTATACTGTCATTATTTTTAGAAAAACCCAATAAATGTAAAAAAGTATAATAATTCAGAAAACTGCTATTCTTTGTAGAGTCTGTCAAGAATAGGTAAAATGTGTTTTGGATTTTTTTTCATTTATATCAAAGGGGAGACGGTGTTTACTAATGAATGGTTTTCTATTGAAACGTTAGCCTTACAGCTTAGGAAAAAATATAAGTAACCAAATACTACTTACCATTAACACAAAAACACGGCAGTTTGATGAAGAAATAAATGAAAAAACATGTACTCCTAAACTGAAAATTGCAACTATATTTATCTTGCATGTACGAGGCAATGGCGTTTTTTCTGCAAATGATCAGAAAACTTCACAGTACATTTTCAAATAATGTAAACGCAATTGATTTTTCCTAAACTAAATGGATAATCAATAAGACAATTATATTATATTGAGACTATATGAAGCTAATACAGTCGACTCCTCTTAATATGACTGCGATTAATGTTATCAATCGGATAATGTTATCGAAATTGACCAGTCCCTATCACTCCTACTTAATTTGACCCAAAATATATCGTTTTATGTGATCAGTATGTCGTTTAATGTCATCAGAGTTTGGTGAAATCCCCTAAAAACCTAGAAAATACAAACTAGAAAATTGTTTTAAATACTTCATTCGGGATTTTAATGCAAACACTAGAAATCTACTGTTTTCCACTTCATATTAGAATAGAATCACTTATTATCTCAATCGGGTATTGTTATCATTCTGATCTTAGACAAATTTGATCACATTGAGCCAGTGGTTCCCAAAATGGGTACCGCCCCCCCAAAGATCGTTGAAGCATTCTTGAGGGTGGTGACGAGTTTTCAGAAAATTGGGAGCGTTGTTACAGTAAAAGGGGGTTTTAACTATTACTGAATGTCCTTTTTATTTCTAAGAACATTCAAAAATATTGTAAAAGTAGCTTAAAGTTACTTAGGTTCAATTCCGTTATAGTTCCCGCTAAATATAACCTATCTCTTTCGAACGCTCAATATTCAAATGTGAAATTTTTTTTCAAATTTTTAATGATAAACTGAACAGTTATAGATCTAATTAAACATTTTAATATATAAGTTTGCAATTATTTAGCAATATTTATACTTTATAGTGTTCAAAAGAGATTGGAAATATTTAGCCGGAACTTTAACGGAATTGAACCGTCGCTTTTTAGGATGTTAAAACTAAAAAATTTCCTCCACTAGGACCTTCAGACCCCCTCTTTAACAATGTATTAAGATATCAATAATTGAATTTTAAAGATGAAAACAGGAAATTTCTAAGGGGGTACCAAATTTTTTTTGGACGTCGCATAACGTTTTTATGCGCAAATTAGAGCAAATATAAGAGCAATAGAGCTATTAGAGCTATAATAGCTATAAAATATAAGCTATTAGAGCTATATAGGCAAATTAGAGGCAAACATTTGTAAGGGTGCTATCACAATTTTCTCCTTGAAAAGGGGAACCTATGCATTAAGCGGACTCGACTGTACTGTTAGAATCAAAACGTAGAATGTCAAACGAAAACTCCTTTAAGAGAGTACCCCAATCACCCCAAAACAACAATGCCACCATCCATCCAAAAGCTTATCTGTCACAAAGCGATCCCTATATACCTAAACCAACCTCTGTCTCCATTACCTAAAAGTCCCGTTTTGATTCACACACAACCTCTCAATTTCCAAAAACCCAAAACAGACCCCCTCAGGGCCCAAACAAAAGCCGCGGGGAAAGAGAGGGGGTCACAAAAGCAGATGACTTAGCCCACTCTTCCCCTCACCTCTCGCTCTTCAGTCGATTACACCGCGATCCGCAATTTGTGGTGTTCCGCTTTTGTAGGTGTGTGTGGCTTCGTCCTATTGATCAGGCTTTGCAATTAGGGCTGAATGCTGCCGGACTTGGGCTCCGAAAGGGATAGGGCGCATTGAGGGTGGACGACCGAATGTCGCCGTTATTAGGAATGCTCGGGACGTTATTGGTTTCCTTGTTAGGCAGGCCTTTGTTTCCCGCTCTGGGCTTTTCATTAAAAATTGAAAGGGTAATATGCGCCGCGGAATGCACCTCTTTTTGCCGCGGAGTCTTGTAGTTTGTAATTGAGATGGATTTTGAGGGAGTACATAAGGTACGATGTACCCGTAGACATCGTAGTACAAGTTGATCTGCATAGACGGGAGTCTTATCCCGTGGGAATGTATCTTTCATAATATTTGAGATGTAAATCCTGTCTATAATATGGCGCTATATGATATACTTTGACTCTTGCATGAACTATGTAAACATATCCCTTTTCAATAATGCAATAATAATGCTGCCTAATTGGCGAGTCAGAGATAAATCTGAGGGTAATATGTGCCGCAGAATGAGCCTCTTTTTTTGCCACGGAGTCTTTTAGTTTGTGATTGAGATGGATTTTGAGGGAGTAGATAAGCTACGGGGTACCCACATCGTGCAAAGTGTTTTGAGTACAGGGATGTCAATCCCATTGGAATAAATCCTTCATAGTATAAAGTAATGAAGAAATTATTCCATTTTCAGGGATGGATGGTTGTGTCCGATTAGAAATTTTCTCCAAACCTTTGGCCATTTTCTTAGGAGGGCATCCTCAGTGGCGAAAACATGTCTGGTACCCGGCTCTTAAGAAATGCCGGATAAAGCCATCACAACAATAGTGCAATAGTAACATATTTCATATCCATACTTCGTTTTTACTTGGTGCATTCTCGCAGTAGTTGTTTGTCATTTTTATTTTTATTCAATTTGATTTCTAATAGTAATGATGTTTTCGACACTAAGAGGATTCATTCCCTCCTAAGAAAAAGGTGAAACGTTTGGAGAAAAATGTCAATCGACAAGACCATTCATCCCGGAAAATGGAATAAATAGTTCCTTCATAGTGTTTGAGATGTATGCCTTCCCTATACTGTAGTCCTAAACCAAAGTGCACATAAACTAGTTTTCTTATAAATTCTGATCTATTTCCCCCTTGACGCATTTTTTAATTTGTGAGAATGCATCTCGCTACTTCCCAGCCTCTCGAAGGGTTTTCAAAATTTGGAACATATCCCTTAACGATCAGAATTGAGCAAACTAAAGTGGTTTTGTAAAATTCCTATCAATTTAAATAAAAAATCTCTCTATTCTAAAAAAATATTTTTGGTGAACGGTTTCCAGAGAAAGGCTTTTTAATTACTGAAACGTATAACACATATTTGGTATCAAACTGTCCGGATTCTTTTGAGGATGTGCAAAGTGCCTTTTGAATTTCTAAAAAAAAATCTCAATTTTAAAATATTTCCATTTTTTTAGATTTCTGATAAGGTCGCAGTTACAAAGCAAGAAACTATGAATTTTAAAACAATTGGAAACATATTTCACTGGTTTTTTAATATTCAAATAGATTAAATAATCATCTTTCTATTTATAAGACGAATTTAAAAAATATATTTTGTGTTATTTTGAACAATATTTATATTTTTGTTGTTCACAAAGGGTTTAATTGTTGTTCAAACGGTTTTCATTATATTTTAAACTTATATATAATTAATTTATTTTTTATTTTTTAAATAACAAATTAATATTTTTTGTGATGTAGATCCATCACATATTCGTTCTCGATCTTTAGTTTCTTGTTGCAATTGATCACAGTCCCCCAAATCCCAGACAAATTCCTAAACCACTGGAAAACACCACCTGCACAATATTTGAAAGTGCAAAGTATCTTGTTCCCTTCTCTCTCACGACATAATTTGTAATACGAAACTCCAACGGCCCCAAACTTTGATTTCTTTATTGGGGAAAAGATCACCCAGTCACTCGCGAAAACTCAAATACCAGACGCAACCCATAAAAATCTATCCTCACCGTCAAACCACGTCCTTTGGGGAGATCTTACCGACAACCCAAAGGTTTTCGAGGTCAATTTGAAGCTGGTGGGAAAAGTTCCCTGTATCCAACCACACACATAGAGGGACGTTCAATCAATTAAACCCCCGACCTTCTTAATTCCAAAATTGATAAAAATAACAATAACCTAGTATAACTTCCACTCTTTTTGTTCAGTGTCAGACGCTGATTCTAAAGACCTAAAAACTAAATTTCCATCTCAAACCCTTCATTTGTTTTTGAGCCTAGAAGATTTGAGACACCTTTAATCCCTCCACGGACCTTTAACCCCGCCACATCTTCCCCGTACTTGGCGTGTTGGCATTGCTTCGTGGGAGGTGTTCGTCACTCCTAATGAGGAATTTTCAAGCCAAAGTCTAGAATTTGGCTCTGTTAGGCGGCTGACCGACCCTGGTATAAAACCGGCAGACCCTTTGTTTTCTGCATGCTCTCCCCCTCCCTCATCGGTATTACTCCGTGTTGCGTGTGTAATGATGATTTATAAAAAAGTGATGGTGGGGTAATTATAAAACAGTATAGTGGTAGTAGTACATTAGGGTGTATCGAAAAAAACTTTTTTTCGATTTTGATGACGTAATAGTGCGGAAAAGTTGTCTAAGGTGCCAGAGAGTACCTGTGAATTTTTTCAGAATTTTTGGATAATTTCTTAATGTGCCACATTGGCCCTGAAGTTCCCCATGTTAATCCAATGGGGCGCGCCGCCAAAAAGGCCGAAAATCGGTTTTTCGCCCCTCATTTCTACCCTAATCACACGACGAATGTCTCGTCTCGAGTTATGGACTCTATATGATCTAGGCTATCCGACAAAACTTGAATAATAGCCTAAATATCTATATTACGTTTTTTTGTATGCTCAAATTTCGTCGAAAATCGCGTATTTCCTCGTTCAAATCAGAGCCCACAATCAACATAATATAGAGATTTAAGTTATTATTCAAGTTTTTTCGGGTAGCATACATCATATAGAGTCCATAACTCGAGACGAGACATTCGTCGTGTGATTAGGGTAGAAATGAGGGGCGAAAAACCGATTTTCGGCCTTTTTGGCGGCGCGCCCCATTGGATTAACATGGGGAACTTCAGGGCCAATGTGGCACATTAAGAAATTATCCAAAAATTCTGAAAAAATTCACAGGTACTCTCTGGCACCTTAGACAACTTTTCCGCACTATTACGTCATCAAAATCGAAAAAAAGATTTTTTCGATACACCCTATAGTACATGCATCGCAATAACAACCAGGATGCCTTGAGAATTTGAGTTTGAAACTAGATATTGTATACCATTAAAATAGAAGAAAAGGCCGTGGATGTTGAAGTTAATTATATAATGAAAATCATAAAATATGATAGCAGATTTCTTGATGATGATGAATGGATAGTTCAAAGTCAATAAAATGGAAAGGACTTACATTTGGATGCGAAGGTCTGGTTGAAATCAGTCAGGATCAAGAATTCACTCAAAGTCTGAATAAAAACACTATTTTCTTTTGAGGCACACAAGTAAATTTATTTTCCTCTATTCATATGGTTGGCGAGCTGAGAGCGATATTTTTCAAATACAATTGTAGTAGATGGATCACACTTAAGTATTGCACAAAAACTGTACTTAAAACATTGCACTTGTAACGGGTGGAACACACTTATGACGGATGGAGCACAATAGTCGGCGGCACAAACAAACGGAACGGAACACAATTCATAATATGAAGGCGAGCTCAATTTGATGATAAAGCGAAACACAAATTTGATTGAAGAAGAGGAACTCAAAGAATTGGGATGTAACGTAGCACAATCAACAAAATTAGCTATTATCGGTTTCTGTTTGATGATGACCCACTCTCCTCTACCACCTTTTGGTCGGTCAGCCGATGACGTTGCTGAGGTTGGGGACACATACCGCAGTGTCCCGCGCTGGCCGGACGGGAACGCCGCAGCATGGAGTCCTGATGTAGGTGAGAGAGGAGGGGATCATCATCAAACAGAAACCGATAATAGCTAATTTTGTTGATTGTGCTACGATACATCCCAATTCTTTGAGTTCCTCTTCTTCATCCAAATTTGTGTTTCGCTTTATCATCAAATTGAGCTCGCCTTCATATTATGAATTGTGTTCCGTTCCGTTTGTTTGTGCCGCCGACTATTGTGCTCCATCCGTCATAAGTGTGTTCCACCCGTTACAAGTGCAATGTTTTAAGTACAGTTTTTGTGCAATACTTAAGTGTGATCCATCTACTACAATTGTATTTGAAAAATATCGCTCTCAGCTCGCCAACCATATGAATAGATGAAAATAAATTTACTTGTGTGCCTCAAAAGAAAATAGTGTTTTTATTCAGACTTTGAGTGAATTCTTGATCCTGACTGATTTCAACCAGACCTTCGCATCCAAATGTAAGTCCTTTCCATTTTATTGACTTTGAACTATCCATTCATCATCATCAAGAAATCTGCTATCATATTTTATGATTTTCATTATATAATTAACTTCAACATCCACGGCCTTTTCTTCTATTTTAATGGTATACAATATCTAGTTTCAAACTCAAATTCTCAAGGCATCCTGGTTGTTATTGCGATGCATGTACTACTACCACTATACTGTTTTATAATTACCCCACCATCACTTTTTTATAAATCATCATTACATTTTTATATTTATCTTTGTAGTTGTGGCAACCTAATCATTACTATATTTACAATAAAATATACACTCGCTTTCGGAAATTTTGAATTTTGCATTTATTTTTTATATCCTTTTGCAAGTATGTTTTTTTAATGTAGTAAAATGTAACTCTTTATTTGATAATGACAAAACGCAAACAACTAAATAACACGGGTGAATGTTTTAGAAATAAGGATGAAAATGTTGGAAGTCTTGACATTCGGTGTCGTTGCTATGAAAATGACACAACTTCGAAGTTTTTTTCTCATGAAGATAAAATTCTAAATTTTCGCGATGTTTAAGATAATTACTACATTTTTAACAGTCAATCATTACAAATTTTAAGAAAGTTAAATTTATTCCTGAGATATTTCAATGCTTCCCTTAATGTATCTGTGAAAAAACATTACCTTAGGGAAATGGGTAAAAAAATGTTTACATTGCTCTGTTGTTAATTTTCTTGGGGTTCAATTCCGTTATAGTTCCCGCTAAATATCGCCAATCTCTTTCGAAAGCTCAATATTCAAATGTAAACCAATTTTTCTAATTTTTAATGATAAACTGAATAGTTATAGATCTAATTAAACACTTTAACCTATGAATTTAAAACAATTTAGCAATATTTATACTTTATAGTGTCCAAAAGAGATTAGTGATATTTAGCGGGAACTATAACGGAATTCAACCCCAAGAAAATTAACAACAGAGCAATGTAAACATTTTTTTACCCATTTCCCTAAGGTAATGTGTTTTTCACAGATACATTAAGGGAAGCACACTGAAACATTAAGGGAAGGTTCATATTTAGCGGGAACTATATATGAACCTTTCTTGGAATTATAAAGTGATCCGCCAATTCATGTTACCATAAAGGAAATGATAAAATTCCACCACTGAATTAATATTCGCCATTTTTGAAAGAGTACCACGGAGAAGTACTACCCCTGTGTTAAGAATGTTTTATAAAGTGATATAAGTGCAGTGAGCTGGGTTTTGGGGGGAATTGTGAAGCGGTCCAAAATTTACTGCGTCAGCAGTTAACGGGGGTTGGCGAGCGATAGCGAGCAGGGGGCAGTAGCCCCCTAGTATATTATTAAAACAACAATAGAATAGCTGAAAGGCTGTGTATTTTTCTTTGCTGAAAGCTGCAACTCATTTCTCTTGTCTTGTTTTTGAAGGCCTTATTGTCGCTCTGTTTCAGGAATACATTTGTTTAAACATCAAAGGCAACATTCAATTAAAAAAGAATTCCGAGTGAGTGCTTCCATAAATTTGTAACTAAACCCTGTTTGCTTTAAAGATATACACATTTAGTTCTCTAACGCAGTTAAACTCAACCGCAGCTGATAATAGAGGATTTTTTTGGGTGTAGCCAATGTTTAAGGCACTGTCTAGCACCTCGAAAGTAACAACGAATTTCGCTAATAATTTAGCATGGATCAACTTTCGTGGATAAACATATGTTACAGTGAATGTCCAAAATTGGAGAATGTCGACATTCACCGGTGATTGTCGACATTCACAAATAAGCGAACATGTGATTGTCAACATTCACCAAATTTCGGTCTTTCACCGTAACATATACACTTCGAATATTTTAATCTGAGAAGGAGGGTCTACCACAGTTAGACATCGACCTTAGAACACAGATAGACGGAACATGCGCGCGCATCCCCGTAGCGGTGAGCCTGTGCTTGTGTTGTTGAAACATCTCCCGCTCGGCGTCACGTGATTGAAATGCTCCAATCTCTATACCTACAAGGTCATGTGGAATGTGAAAAACGGCGGAACATGTTTCAACGCAGGCCAAGCCCGCTGCTCCGTCTATCAATATTCCAAGGTCTATGCAGTTAAAGAATGGAAAATCCACCAAATACTTTTTTGGCGAGATTTTTCTCAAAGTAAATATGTCTTAAATTGTCTTTATGTGCACTTTTGCTAAGGACGGCAGTACAGTATGGTGTTACGATCTACCTTTACTCTTGCACACTGGCGTATATAGAAATTTATTTCGGGAGGGGCCCAAAATTGTTTCCCAGCCCCTCTCATGTATATTTAATTTTTTTTCAGTATATTCTTAGGCAGAATTTGCAACTTAAAGAACTTAGTATTAAAAAGTTATGATGTATTAAGATGCACTTACAAAAGGGTTTTGGTACCCCTAGTTAGAATTTTGGATATAAATTTTCAGGTAAAATTTGATGAATTTAATGAAAAAGTTATAAATTAGAGTTTTAATTACAGAAGGGGATATATGGGGGTCATCCCCTAGAAAAATTTTGGAGATTAGATCCTAAAAACAGGATTTCAACTTGGTTTTGATACACTTTCCGAATTTCAGACAAACATTCTCAGGTAAGATTTTGAACTTATTGTAAAAAAGTTTTGAATAATAAAATTCCAAGCACTCTAAAGGGGGGCTTGGGGGGTCCTCCCCCAAAAATTTTTTCACATTTGACCCTAAAAAACAGGGTTTTAACCTATTTTGGTACACCAAGTCAGAATTTCGGGGGGGGGGGGCCAGGGCCCCTTCGGCCCCCCCTTATATACGCCACTGCTCTTGCATAAACTACACTCATGCCCGAAAAATAAGGATAATTCATACTTTAGGAATAACGTCACAAATATTAGTTCCTGTAATGCAATTTTCAGGGTCCCCTGAGAGAAGTCCTTACAAACACGTATAAGAGCTTCAGAAAATATGGTTACTTCTCGCCACAATAAAGGATACATGAACTAAAATTCGCCCAAAAGGAAGATTTTAGTGTAGGTCATTTAATATCATCTAAAAAATAATATACTTAAGGGTATTCCACGCTCTTAAAATCATGCGTGGAATTCAGGAACACCATATACTTTACCAATAAGAGGGATTTTTTTCGAAATGTCTATACCCACGAAAGTAGACCCATGCTAAATTACGAGTATTAACGAAATTTGTTAGAGTTGAGTTGTTACATTCGTGGAGCTAGACAGTGCCTTTTTTATCTAAATGACTCTTACTTTAACGTTTTAGCTACCATTCCGAATGTGTATAGAACTCCATTATTAATGGAGGGCCTCTGCCTGCACCCCCTTAAACTATTATTTGGGCAATTAGATTCCGGACCACATATTCCCACTTTTGCAAGATCCTATGGCATGCATTTTATTGATACGAAATTAAGATTTCTGTCACTTTCCCAAAAAGATAAATTATCCTTAATTTTTGGATACGAGTGCTAAGACATATCCCCTTTCAATAATGCAATAATAAGGCTACCTAATTGGCGAGTCAGAGATGACTCTCGCTCACTGTCTTTTTCGCCAATCAGGAAGCTAGAAGGTTTGGCGTCTTCGTACGTCAACATTCACTGACACAAAATGTTGTAATCTAGTACACCCCGAATACCCCTATAGACTTCTGTCCTACTACGGGGTGTCCCAAAAATGACTGACACATTTTAAAAGTCAATAACTAATAACTCGGAAACTAAAAAAGATAAAAAATACGCGTTTTGTTACATCTTACTCCAGGTTGTCTTAGGTGTAGGATGCAACAAACTCTTTTTTTCTATCTTTTTTAGTTTCTAAGTTATTAGTTATTGATTTTTAAAATGTCAGTCTTATTTGGGACACCCTGTAGTTTCTGCATGATTCTTTTCAATAATGATAGCATAATGGAAAAAGCAAACGTAACATTTTAAATTCAATAAATAAAATATTTATTTAAGCAATAATATTTATTACATTAAGAAGCCTTTTTAAGTTATAATACTACTGCCGATACATAGAAAGTTAACAAACCTTTTGACGTACAAAAAGAGAGAACACACTCAAATAATACAGAATCAATAATATGAAGTGTTAAGACATGAATTAGTTAAAACAATATTTGTTAAGACGTCGACCAAAACAGATGTAAAGTACCTCAAATACAATTTTCAACAGGTTGCAGTATCAGTCATTTTCTTTAACCTATAAAAACACAATAAAATATTAAATACTATTAGAGATTGCATTACTTTAGGCAATTTATGTCACTTATTTAGGGTTCTCAAAAGTTCAAATTAGTAGTCATTTGTAAAGATAGAGAAAATTCCATTACTGGTAAGAGCAATTAATTAAAGCTATGTGTTTATAATGTAACGGATAAAGATAAGCAAGAAACCGTCTAAAAATGAATGATAAATATTTATGATAATATTAATGCTAATATTATAAAGCTTTTGGTTTTGAACGTACTCAAACTCTTTTGAGGGAAATTAAATATTTTGACTATGTATGTAAAATATCGCGTTGGAATTTATCAAAACTTAACGAATACTAATTCATCATGTTAATTTACTATCCATTTTTCAAAGTAACAAATGTGCTTCTCATATTAACAGTGGTCCAAGTACAATAGTACAAAATTTGAGATGAGTAAGGATTTGGGTTTCCTCTTAGACCCTTAACTTGGAGTGTTGGTTGTGTAAGTCACCCATTTAATAATTGGGCCATAAAGACCGAACCCAAAAAAGGATGTTTCCATAGGGATAATTCGAGTGTCGTTATAGAAAAGCTCTAAATTACACAAAAATATATTTGATTGACTTAGACCACTGCAATTCTCAAGAGTTACTCCAATGATTGTCTAGATTCCTATCAAGATGATTAAATCCCAAAATACGTAAGAAAAAAATAATACATAATACTCAAAATTTTAGAGAACATACAAATTAAGCCGAGCTCATTCATTTTCCATCATTTCCATCAAAACCACTTATTACAACAAAAGCTTTAATACGTCAAATGCATTAAAGACATGTAAAACACCAAAAAGTGATGCCAGTGTTGCCATTCTTTGACAACATAATAGTGGTCACAAAACTAATCATTTTCCGTCGACCTTCATAAAGTCATACCTCTCACCTCCGCCCTGAAAACAAACGACCTTTTCTGTTTATCTTTTTATCTTGCCTCCCCTAAGTGTTAAGTGCCTCCCAACTCTAATAGAGCCATCTGTTATCACACACATCGCAGTTCTTATCTCCCGACATCATTTCCTTTTTCTCCAGCCCCCAGCTTGACCACACTAGCCCCTAGTCACGTGACCCATTAACCCTGATTGCCCCAGCCTCCATCAGATCAGCTAATTGGCATTAGCGTAAAGAGCTCTAAAGCGCATGCGCGCTGGGTAAGTCTACGTGCTTGTCCGAGAGGCTCAAGTGGATGATTGAGATTAGAGGGTACGGTTATGGTGATTTCCTTGGAATGCTTCTAATATTCGTTTTGAGAAGTGAATGAAATGCATTTAAGGGGAAAGAGGATACTAGTTTTAGTACACAACGATGGGAAGTTACTTTTAAGTTTAGGTTTATTGTTTTTACTTTGTTGACTATGTGGATTAGCTTTAATATTAACTTTGAGCAAATATATTTTATCCATATATTATAGATTTGAAGTTGTGTAGGAATAGAAATTAGTTTAAAATATTGGGGAAGGTCGTGTACCTAGGAACTATTTTTACTTTTTACCCTGTAGCTGGTGTAGGCTTTCTTACCACCAGGGGGATAAGTAACATCAACAAAAACAACCCTGTAGTTCTTTATTTAATAAAAATAAACTGATGAAACACTTTTCTCTCCATAATATAGCCTTGCATGAACAACATATGTGAGGTGGAGAGCGAAAAGGGACCTCTTGTCGGCAAAGTTGATTTCGAGAAAAAGCCAAAAAACCGGAAGAAGGTCAAAACTATCGAATTTTTTTTCTCTCGATCATCGATCCTTGGACCCTTTAAAACCGAATAGTATTTGTTTTACAGGGAATCGAATCGGAAGTAACCTAAATTTTTGAAAGTTTTTTACATTTTGAAAGTTTAAGGTCGTTTTTCGCGAAATCCACTTATTCTATTATAAAACTTTTAATTACTGGCGATTCGTCATTTTTTGAGCTAAAAGGATGATTGATGATGGTCTTAAAATCTTCATAAATCTGTACAGATTGAGAAAAAAATAATAACTCCATTTCGACGAACGCCAACAAGAGGTTCCTTTTCACTTTCCACCTCACATATATTTTATTCGGAATTTTAATTGGAGTATTTCAGTATAATAAGAAAAATGTTATATCAATGCAGATAGGTCCAAGGTACTGGTAGTGTACCTTTGTTCCGAGGCTAGTGTACCTTTCTTTCATTTTTGGAAATGGCTATTGATTCAAAAATTAACATTCGATGTTGTACCAAACCTATACTTGCCACAGTTTCAAGAGAGGATAATAATTTTGCTAAAATATAGTATGATGAATCTTATGACTCTTGACAAAATTTAAATTCTATCGTGCAATAAAAATGAAAAGTAATAAATTCGGTTCTTAAATTTTGTTGCACAATGAAACCGTTACACAAAGCAATAGCCCGACTAATTTTTGGCCTGGAAAAGCATTATAGCATTTTGAAACGAAATATATAATCACTGATTATTGTAAATTTTAATAATTTATAAATTTAAAATTAAAATATGATTATTTATTGTACTAGGGAGCTACCGCCCCCTGCTCGCTATCGCTCGCCAACCCCCGTTAACTGCTGACGCAGTAAATTTTGGACCGCTTCACAATTCCCCACAAAACCCTGCTCACTAAAATTATTTATTTATAAAACATTCGTTATAACAATTAGTAAAAAAACTTCAACCAACTTTCTTGAAGCACACTCTCTTAAAAAACACGTTTTCCTTGAAAATATCCATCAAGTCTGCTCGTGCTATTGTTATTCAATATTTACAAAAACGTTCAGCAATGAATCTGTTAAATTTAATATAGTACCTAGTAACTCGTCAAAATATCTAGTGTTTTATCATTCAAGTTTTAGTTTTAAAACAGACTTTTTAAACAATACTATTTAAGCTATTAAAAATGATAAGAGACAAAATCTACATTGCACTCAATGTTTACAAACAATTAATTTTGGTGTGTGAAATTCTATACTTGAATAGTAGATCTGTGAGTTTCTGGAAAACTCTTATCAGTCTTTTAAAAATATTTTATTTAGAAAGTACATATTTTGAAGCGCATTTTCAAAGCGTGAAAAGAATTATTTTCATCGTTAATGAGTAGCGTCGGTTGGTCATTGTGATTGGAGGTATAATAAATTGTACGACAGTTTCTTGCTGTTAACTGCAACCTTATCCGTAATCCAGAAAAATGGAAATATCTTAGAATTGAGAATTTTTTTAGAAATTCTAAAGGCACTTTGCACATCCTCAAAAGAATCCGAACAGTTTGATACCAAAAACATGTTATACGGATCAGTAATTAAAAAGCCTTTCTCTGGAAACCATTTACAAAAACTTTTTTTTAGAATAGAGAGATTTTTTTTAGAATAGAGAGATTCTTGAAGGTTTGTTTTTCAGTTGTGACTCACACTGCTGGGATGAATAGCCAAGAACCGAAATTCTATCATAAAATAAATGAAATTTACCAGCTTGTAAATTTAAAAAAATCATCAATGAAAAGAAAATCCAAGGTATATTTAATTTAATCGAATAATAATCCTTCAGATGTTATTTTAAGAAAATTTAGCTCATTTGTAGAGGAGATTCATGCATGGAATTAGTCTCTAATGAAATATAATGAAAGAATTGAATTCAATATGTAAAAAAACACACTACAAAGGTTTAGAAAACTGAAAAATGAAGGTAAAATTTAAGAAAACACTTTTTCTGTGTCATTGTAACAGATTTGTCACTCCCAGTTGCTCCCCAGAACAGATGAAAAACCACAACGCACACCCCCAAACCAAACATCCTCAAATAAGTCACCAATCCCTTTTCAATCAAAGGCAAACACCCAATTTAGGGTTAACAATGCTTCGCCAAACACCCAAGCATTGTTCCCAGTCCTTAAACGCATGTATATCTCCTCCGCATGTCGGAAACCGGATTTTTCAATTTATATGATCCAATCATTCTTATTTAGGTAGTTCCCTTATCACTGTATAAATTTCTCTGGGTGTGGGGGGAGAAAAGATTCATTCTCTCTAGAGGCCACTGTGTCTCAAAACCTAAAAAGGAATAAAAAACAATTACATTCTGTCACACCCCGGCTTAATGCAGCACTTTCATTGGCTGGCGTGGTTCAAAGATCGCCTCTTTCCTCCCTTTGTCTTCATTGTGTCCGCGTTTTTCTTTTGCTTCGCTGCAACTTGATATATCTTCTTCTTTTTTTAGTTTTTTCTAGTTCTTGGTTTGAAGTTTTTTTTGTTTTTAGTCCCCCACGGATAGGAAAGATTCAGTTCCTCCAACAAGAAGAGCTCTACGTTGGATTTTTTTTGTAGTTCTTATTATTGTTATTATTTGCGTCTCGTTCGAATTTCTATTTCACGTGGAACAAGTTCTTTTTTGAAGATCGTTTGGGTTAGTGTTTCCTGAAGTTCTTTCTTCTGTTTTGTTCTTAAAATTTATTGTAGGACGCGTGTTTATGTACGAGAAATACACCGAGAGATGAATCAATATTCGTAATGTACGTAGCAGTTTTTTACTAGGAATTTTTTTTAATTTTAAGGGTGTTTTTTATAGTTAGTGTTATTGAACTTTGGTTTTGTGAACCGTTAAGGAGAAGCTCTAATTGTTGCCAAAAATTGAGAATGAAATATTATACATAAAGGATTGAAAGAAAGAACTTGGGAAAAAAACCGGTTGGTTTTTATGCAGGATAATTAAAATTTATGATTTCTAAAAAACAACTTTCAAATAATTTTTTAATCAATTAATTTTATTTTATTGAAATAGGTTTTTCGTAAGAATATATTCTCATATTTGTTTTTTGATTCCTGAACTCTTTTAACTTGATCCTAAAATGCGCTTACGTCGCTTGTTAAAAAAAGAAATCCCCGTGATGAATTTAACAAATAATTCAATTTAATACACACCAAATACATACAAAGTATTTTTTAAATAGTCAATAATAGTGTGTGATAACGCTCCTGACGTTCCATAGTAAACCAAGACTTGAATGCATAAGTAAAAAGTGGTTAGTTTTTTGGAATTCCAATTGTTTCAGGATAAAATATTTTAACTACAACTCGGTGTCAAATTTTTAAAGATTTCAATATAACGAATCATTAATGTTTTTTAAAATCATATAACACAATTATTATGCTGTGAGAATCTTGTAGAATGATTTTTTATGGTTTTAACTATTTTTATATTTTTGTTTTTACAGGTAATGTTGCTAAACCTATACGAAACTCTATATTTTATGTTAAATTTTTAAAGTGCTCTGTATCATTTTAAACAATTTGACTTTAACCGATTTTACTTAACCGTAACTTTGGTTACTGAAAAAGTAATTTTTTTTGCTGAAAATCAGATATATGAATTCAGATAGCTGAGTTTAAATATACTTTGAATACCCTATCAAAGTACTGTTTCCCCTTTTCAAATGAGAGAAAGGGCACAAATTCGAAGAATTCCTTATAACTCTAATTCATTGTGAATCACTGTCAAAACAGCGTGATATTCCCTCGCCTAATTCACAAAATACCTTTAAAACAAACCAAATATTTAAGAGAAATGCCTTTTCTTTACACGGCTTTTTGCCAGGAACTATTTTCACCCTCCCGTACGCTTCGTCTTCCATCCCCCTAAAAAAAGAATGAAAAATGTTTTCTACCGGGGAACAGCGTTTCATGATTTTATTATTTTTATGTTTTTCAATTGACTGTCCCGAATATTATCGAACTTCACCGAGAAAAAAAAGTCGAAGAGGAAGAAGAACGCATCGCCATTTTTCCCACGCCGCGCCCCCTAAAAGCTTTTTGAGCATTTTACTTTCGAGAGGGAACGAAACATAAGGGGACGAAATAAAATAAATAAGACTTCCTCGTATGGCTAGTGTTGCTATCCTTTTCCTCCTTATCATTTATGTAAGCGATAAACGCGAAGAGTAAGAAATGGAAACGGCGGATGCGACAGCAGACTCAGTCTGTGTTTTAAAACTCTATCGAAAGCGAGAAATACTTGACTAAAGATACCCTTTGTTTTTTTTCTTTTTCAATAAGATTGCAGAAATACAAATGCTTTTGCGCCAGGTCTTACAGCCCGTTTTTTCCCAGGAGGCTGCAGAGACTCTACTGCTGGAAATCAGAAAGCTTATATTCCAGCTTTAGTTTTTCGCTCTTACGGAAGGGTGATATCAATTATTTTTACGGGATATTGTGAAGGCATGTACGTGTGTTCCTTGCGCATAGGAGATTTAGAATGTCACTTTTCATTGTAGATATTCAAAAGTTACTGTGTTTGAAATTTGTGTAGCGCGTTGCCTATTTTTCAAAGTAAAACTATATTTTTATTGGTGCTTGGGAAGTTATGGTTAAGTTAACGATCTAAAGCATTTTATAACATAAGTAATAAAGTATGATCAGAAAACTTTTTGCTTATAAGAATGTGAATTTCCTTTGGATATTTCCAACGTATAAGGTCATCTGAAAAGTCCGTGTTTCTTGTCAGAAATAAATTTTATCAAAAATTGGGAAGAGGGGGAGATTTAAAATAAGGGGATTTGGATAAAGGTATATTTGTGAGTATTGCGAGATTTTAGTAGTTCTGGGAATATTACTTATTTTCAAAATGGCAGATTGAAAATAAAACAATGGTGATTTTCGTAACATTTTACTTTTACACAGGATTTAAACTACCGAAATCCATACCTACACATAAATATTTTTTGATTTATAATTTTTAATTTAATAAAGAAATAATCTTAACTTTTAGAAATTTTCAATTATAATAATCTTAATAATCTGGTTGGTTCAAAATGTCCTTTTAATATTTTTTAATGAAAGTGCACATCGAAAGTCGAGTCAGTTTAAATATTTTGATGTATAATTAACGTTATTCACTTCTAAATACTTTATTGAACTGAATTATACTGAGAATTGAAAAAAAAATACCCAAACATAATTAATTTACTTGATTGTTATTTTATTTTCCCTCATACTTAAATTTTACTGTTACTTTTGAAAACACCATGTATTTAAACGAAGCAACCCTTTCTATTTGATAAAATCCTTTCCAACACCTCGTCGGTAAAAAAAACCCCTTAAGATTTCAGATAAAATAAAACACTCGCGAGTTCCCAAAGCCTGGTATTATCCAATGTTTAATAAAAGCTTATATATTCCTATCCAATTAACAACGTAACACCTGCTAACATAGACAGTGATTAGCAATTGTTTGTGCAAGGACTATTAAATCATTACGAATCTTTTTTCCGTCATCCATAAAATATTATACATCTTCTCCCATAAAAAAGAGAACCTCAACAAACTCTTATAGCGATAAATTTTTTGGACAAACAAAAAAAGGGACGAATGCTAGCATATAGGCAAATAAATGTTTGCTGAGCATTTTATCTCAAAAATAAAAATTCCTTGCCCAAATAGAATCGATTTTGGGCATTAAGTGTACTTAAGAATTCAAGTGCCTGTAAACACGAGAGGTAGGGATGTCGAAGTAATTTCTTTTACCTGTATTTGTCCAACTTAGAGGTTTCTTTGCGTTCTAAGTGAAAAACAAACCGAATGTTAGTTAAATTGAACATGCTCCTTCCAACGGTATCCTTTTGATCGTGTTTGATGTGAAAGGCAGCAAAATGTTTCTAAAAAAATCATTGGTTATTTTTGAGGTATGTAGAAGAACTAAGGAATTTATTATTGTTGGGGGCATATTTTGGGAGATTTATACTGAAGTGCATGAGAGAAATAACTGTTTTCTATTTTCTTGGATGTTTTATTAATGGCTATGTTTGTGTATGAGCAAAATATTTGCCGACAGTTTGAGATGAAGTAAATACGGTATGACGTTTATGAATATGTTTTACTCTTTAAAATTTTGACAGTTGAATTTTTTAATGCCTTTTGTTTATAATTTTTAAACATTTATTTTCAAGGAATTTTTGGCAAGCACATAGAATTGAAAAACTTAATCGCAACTTATAAAACAGGTTTGAATTTACTGATATTAATTAAAATTTATTTTAACGCATAAACTATTTGGACTTACAGATTCTTAAAGGGAAACAAATGACTGAATTGAAGGTGAATATATGTTTAAAAAAGCCTTTTAAAGTAATATGAATTATATCTTTATCTGTTAATTTAAGTACAATTATTTAAGTACAATGCTTGCACTCTAAAGAAACTTGATGCACGTTATTAAATGCATACATTCTTTTCATGAATATTCTAATCAAGAGTATATTTAGGAAACTCAACCTTTCCAGTCCTAGCCATTCCAGATTTTCCATAAGATTCAGTGGTAATTTTGAGAAGCTTAGGATTAAAAGGGTTAAAGCCCGTGGATTGTAAATTATGGATAACAGGTGTGTATATTTTTCAATGCCTGAAGGATTTATGAAAAATGACCTTAACCCTACAGTGCATACATTTGCCATTTGGCAACACGACATTTTCACCCATTTTCTACTCAAACTTCCATTTCCAAACGACAACACCATTCAATAAGTAAAATAAATATAACACTTCTAGTTCGGGAGCTGGCGTTAAAATGAAAAATTCATCTGCTCGTATACGATTTTAATATGACAGGATAGTGTTAGTGGTGCTGATCACGGAATCGAGCGTCAGCTGGTCAGGTAGGGGTGGGTTGAGCGTGGGGAGGGGGTCAAAGTTGCAAAAAAATGTGAAAAATAAATTCATCTGCTCCTGTATGAAACTTAGTGCATATGGTAGTTTAGGCCTTCCTGATTACTAAAGGGACCGTCAGCTGGCTGGGTGGCGTAGGAATGACCGTCAGCTGGTCACTTCAACTTGCAAACAAAAAATTTATCTGACAATGTATGAAACTTGGTATGGTCAATCTCTGTTACATGAAGTAATAACGAGTTACTAGTCTTCAACTTACACTAGCAACTTATGAATTATTATCTGTTGTACTAGTAACTCGTTATTATTTCTGTAACATAGATAGACTTCCTCCCAAGTTTCTTGCTTTGTCAGATAAATCTTTTGTTTGCAAGTTCAAGTGACCAGCTGACGGTCATTCCACCGCCACCCAGCCAACTGACGGTCACTTTAGTAATTAGGAAGGCTTAAACTATCATCTCCACCAAGTTTCATCCACGGGCAGATGAATGCTCGATTCCACGATCAGCACCACTAACACTATCCTGTAAAATTAAAATCGTGTACGAGCAGATGAATTCTTGAAATTTAAAGCCAGCTCCCGTACTGCCAGTAAATGGCAGCAGGGGTACTATTTTGAGACATTTGTTAGTAGTGAGTGCTAGTTAGCTAGTGAGACGAAAGTCAAGACACAGAAAACGCCAAAATAAAAGGACCATATAAATTAAAATAAAAAAAATTTTCAGCTTGAAAAGAAATTGTTTTGAAAAGATCAGTTGTTTTTTTATATTTTTAGAGCATTTGGTTTTATTTCACTTCACAATTAATTTCAGAAGGTTTTTTGTCAATTAAAAGTAAAAAAAATTAAATTAATTTTTTTCAAGTGAATTTAAAAAATCATGCATTGTAGGGTTAATATTTGTAAATATCTTTATCATATTTTTTTGTAATTTACAATTTCAATATTGTAGTAGATATGCTTACAATTTTTTACATACAAAACCAACTTAGTTTAATTTTAAAACGTTTTTATTCAAATTTAAATACAAACGTTAATTAAATATTTTAAAATGTAAAACTGCCAAACTATCTGAACATAGGAGATATTCAGATTCTACGTTCAAATATTTCGTTAGAATGTTTTTGAACCTCCTTCTTCCTTGTCAGTAAAAATAAGCAAACCGCAAACCCCTCATAATTACGTAATAAAACTGCCAACACCATCTATACAGGGTGTTTCAAAAGTTCGTTTCGCGGCTTTTATTCGGAACCAACGTGTGTCCTAGGGTCACGGAAGTAAGGTCTACCCCTAGGTAAAAGACCCTGGAAAATCCATTGAAATGACTTACAGCGCTCCTAGCGGCGAAATAAAAAAAAATTAAAAAAATTAATTAAAAAATTAAAGGAGATAGAACAAAAACATCAGGGAGAATATTGTTGAAACGTTATGAACTAACTGAAGAAAATTTCATGAAAATATCGATAATATTCGTGGAGATGTTAGCATGTGAAAATATCCCTTTTTCGTGCAGGGGTGCGGCTCCTGAGAAAGTGAGGACCATGAATGGCTGGAGTCTGATTTAAGTCTCGTCACCATCTATCGCCACCTCCACTATTTTGCCATGTCTCTGAAGGGGAGGGAAGAGTCTCCAGACGACCTGGACCCATGATTAACTTCTCTATGACCGACCACTGGACTTTCGGACCCACAGATTTAACGAGTACGTACTCTTCGCTTATACTTGATGGGTTTTCAGTGGTGTCGAAAATCGAACCCGGGACCTTCTCCGATCCTGAAGCCGATACCTTAAACCAGTGTTTCCCAACCTTTTTCGGTCCATTCCCCACCAAAACATTTCTAAATTTTCCATGCCCCCCGGTCTCAGTGGCATATATAGAAATATATTTTGAGAGGGAGCCAAAATTATTTCTTAGACCGTCCCTCCTAGGTATATTAATAAGTTTTATGAAGCTTTTCGGAACATTTTTAGGCAGAATTTGCATGCTAAAGAACTAAATCAAGTTATGAGTAATTAATTTCTAATTACCAAGGGGGGTCTGGGGGTCCTCCCCCAGCAAACTTTCCAAAATTTGACTCTAGGAAGCAGGTTTTTAACTAGTTTGGTACCCCTAGTTGGGAAATTTTGGATATAAATTTTTAGGTAAGATTTGCATTTTGATGAACCTAATGTAAAAAAGTTTCAAACTTAAGCGTTCTAAAAACAAAGAGATCTTGGGTCATTACCCAGAAAAGGTTTGGAAATTAGACTCTAAAAACAGGGTTTCAACTTGGTTTTGATACATACTGGTCCAGATTTCGGACATATATTCTCAGATAGGATTAGGATCAGATTTTGATAAACTTCTTTAAAAAAAAAATGTTTTTAATTTCCCCCAGGATTAGCCCAACCTGGGGGGCAATTTGGTTGAAAATTTTCAAATTGCCCCCCTAGAAAATGATATTGCCCCCCCGGTGGGGCGTGCGCCCCACGTTGGGAAACACTGCCTTAAACACTAGGCTCCCCATGGCGTGAAGTCAATTTATAAACAACTTAGTAGATTTGTACCAAAAGATGCAACCTTTCAATGTTTCACTCCAACCAAATATTTTTTCCTAAGCCCCTTACCCTTCACTTTTCGCTCTTCCCGATTTCATTTACACCACAAAAGCAAACTCCGTCTGAACATCTATCACCGTTTATTCCCGCGTCAGAGAGGTACTCCAACATATTACTCCAGCGACCTCCAGCAAAGTCCTCGCAAGCCCCTGTCAAGCGTCCACAGGTTTTTAAACGTTATTTATTCTCGGACCTGATTGCTGTCAAAATAGGAAGCCCATAAAAGGGCATTTTTCCATCCAGAGCATCAAAGAGAAGAAGAAAGTTCCTCCGATTTACATTTCTTTGTGCTTTCGACTTTTTCCTCTTTTGGAACTGAGGAAAGCCATAGGAACCCTCGCATTTTTAGTTATCAGTTTGAAGACTTATGGGGGTCTTCTTTTTCCTCCTCCCCCAAAACTTTTGGGGCTCTCTAGTTTTTCACGAAGCTATTCTGTTCTCCTTTTCTTGGATTTGCTCAAGGAATGCATGGAGGTCTATAACTGAAAGTGGATAGATCTCTCTATAGGAGGACTGCTCTTCTCAAAAAAGGGTTTTTAAAAGCCCAGTGAAACTCCTATTTCTTGTATGCTAAGTTTTTAAATAGAGTAACAAACGATTGAGGAATTGTCTATTACTTTAAATTAACACAGTCTTCTATCTGTTCAATAATTACTACGAGATAAAACATTTAAGAAGATTGTATGTAAATCTGAATACGTATTGAAGAGTCTTTAGTATAACGAGGATCCCTGAATTATAAACATCAGATAATAGTTATGAAAAATACTTGAAATAGCTTCACTTAATATTATTAGTAATAGAGAATCATAGCATTGAATTTAATTTTTTGTATGCAACTTAACACCTTGATTTGTTTTATTTGTTAGTAAAATTAATGGAATTTTCGTTGTTTCACCACCAAACTTTTACTGATAATTCTATTCTGAATATTATTTACTGAAAGGAGAAAACATAGCAATCCCATCGAAAAAAAATAAGTACATTCAAAAATATTTTACAGTTGAAAAAAGTTGATGGACTTTATTCCCTTTTTCAACCTTACATTTACCACAGATCCCCATATACCCGTTAATATACGCCACTGTGTTACTTACTTACATTTTTAGATGTCTTTTCAACCTTATGAAATTTCAACTGAAGAAAAATCTTAAAAACCACTTAAATTGACATTTAAACTACATTTCTTCTTAGTTCACTGAGCAAAAGTGATTAATAGAAAGACTAAGACAAATAAAATTCAAAATATGAAACAGAGTCATTAAGGCAGTATCAATGGAATAAGTATATACGAAGGGTGTCAAACATTCCACTGATAAATATAGTTTAAAAACACCTTTAAATTAAAAGTAAATTTTATTTTGGTTTAATTTTTACGGGACGAAGAATAGGAAAAGAAAGACAAATTAATTTTAATTCTAAATCAAATTATATAAAATACAATGAATGGAATAAATTATGTTTGTTTTCCCCCTCTTTCCCCTCGTCCTCAATGCTTGGGGATATTTTTAAGCACAAACAATTAATTTGTCATTTTTTAGAAGAATTATTCCCTTTTTCAAACCGGCGACTCACTTGAAAAAATACAAAGAATCAACTTGGACTTGGTTGGGATTAAAAGTTGGTCATTTTAAATAGTCAAAATGGGATTTTATCTGTCTTGGAAATATTAAAAAGTGATTTTTGTCCGAAGGTACAACATCCTCCCCTACTCTTCGATATGAAATCAATATTCCACCAAATAAAGGGTGACTTCATATGGCTGAGCCTGTATGATTGAACCGGAACGAAGAGAAGTGGATTAGTTCTGATTCCCGTCCGAAGCTAGAAGATTACCGTCAAAGGGGACTCTTTCTCTCTCTGTTTTCACCTTCCCTTCCCCATTATTTTTCCTGTTTTTACAGATGGGGTCAGAAATGAGATCCTGTAATACAACGACTAGTGTTTTATTAGAACTGGAATAGAATATTCAATGCGAACAATGTATGAGTTTTTATATCCTTATCTGGAGAAGGTATAGAAGCTTTTGGTGTAAAAATAGATACTTTCTATTTTGAGGATGTGTATAAATGTACTCCTTACATCGGATTGAATTATTTGAGGTATATTTTATTTCTAATGATAACCAATTTGGATTAACTATTTTAAAACAATTTCATTTTATATTGCTTTTTTTGCTACCTATTCTTCACTGAATGACATCAATACTGTTTGGATTATATATTTATAATAATTATTTTCATATGAACTGCATGAATTACATTTATTTTAAGTAAAGCTTAAACTTTTATAGTGCTGTTAAATTAGGAATCTCATTTATATATTTATGAACCTCGTAATACATAGTTCAGTTATATTAAAACTATATATTATGAATAAAATTCTATTAAAACTTCAAATCATGACAGTATATAGGATACATACTATACATAAATTCCCTTTTTTATGTAACTGTAAGAACTTTTTGAAAATTAACTGTCTTTCTATCCTTATAATTTTTACATTTCTTTATGATATATCAACTATATAAGTTGAATGATTATAGAGCTCTAAAAAAAGTAGTAACCGATAATATAACAGTTTGCTTTCATTTTTATCTCCGGTCTTCCTGCTTATTTTTCTCCCTTAGAGTTTTATTCCTTATGGATCTTATCTCAGATCAACCTCTGCTGTCTTAAATTACCCCTTATCAGGTCATTACCCTTAACAACTTAGGTCCCTTATAACTTCAGGTGCAGGTACACTGTAAAGAAAAAATTCAGCGCTAACTACTATGATGTAAAAGAAATTTTACTCATTGAATAAAACCAGCACTGAACCAACCCCCACTTTCCCCCCGTTCCAAAATTCGCCGTCCGTCTATTTGCGCTACGAATAATCAATTATCAGTAATCAATACAGCATTCATATGAGAGCCAAGTAATGGCGGAAATGCTTAATTGTACGGAAAAAACTATTTCAGCAAAGAAATGACATCGGAGCCTGGCATCAGGCTTAATCATCCAGAAATGGTGCATGGGGGCGGGGAATTCTGTGTCACGTGATGGTGAGAAATCCGAGACCAACCAATCCTTAATAACTTCCATTGATTGACAATAATTGCCAATTACCGTGCGATTATTAGAAACGATTTTAAGTCTAGCACTAAGTGCTGATTAATTGGATTAAATTATGCTGGATATTTACTTTTAGGATGTTGTTAGGGGGTATTTAGAGCGGGGTGATCTTGAATAGCTGTAAATTATTTTGAGACGTTTTGAATTGTACAGAAATGAAAAAAATATAGTTGGTGTAATTAGGAGATAAAAAACAGCACTAAATTTAGGATCATTTATTCACTTTTTAATTTTTAGTAACGAAATAAGAAAACAAGAATCCGAGAACATAAGAATAAGTGAAATAAAAATGTTTCCAAAGATATTTATACATTAATTTTCAATGTTCTTATTGCATTCACATATCTTAAAGTATGATTTCTATTGTGTATGATAGTGAATGTGTAGTTCTTTTATAAAGAAAATTTAATTCAAAACTATTAAATTTTTAAAATTATGTTTAATTAAAAATTATTAAATTAAAAAAATAAGTTTAATTTTTTATTAAAATATTAACTAAGCATTTCACGAAGTTTTGATGTTACATAATCAAAGTAATTATGTAGACCCAAATATCGAATTTGAAGTAAATATTTCTATAATTGAATTGAATTGTAGCCTAAGTTATTACGACATTAAAATATTAAAGAAAACTGTACCTTTGATATTTTGTATGTAGAATTTAATTTTATTGAGATTGTACTATGGATATTTTTATAACATACTCTTACCATTATGTGATGTAGAAACAACGTCTAAAATGCACAAATAAATTAAAGTTAAAAGAGGCATACAGACATACCAAGAATACCGAAAAAGATATATATGCCTATTTTAACTTTAACTTTATTTGTGAATTTTAAACGTTGTTGTTTCTCATATTCAGTTTTAACAATACTCTAACCATCCGGATTAAAGTGTTTTGATATTATGGAGCTAAATCTATTTTAACGTAAAAATATTGAAATAATTTTCATAAAAAATGAGTGTACTGACGATCTATTTCTAGTCAATGGAGAATGTAATATTGCTTCACGACATAAGCTTGAAAGATCAATAAACTTTTTTTCTACTTTCATTCGCACACTTCCCTTCAAAGAAACCGTCACACATTTTGAAGCCACGCGGTCCAAATGAGCGATGTGCTGCCAAATGTGTTGACCACTTCCCTCCCTTTAAGTCACGTCTGCTTCGTCCTTTGAGGGGTCAAGTATTCCCTTCCTCTTTCACTTCCTCCTCCCCGTCTGTCACTCCTCCGAGAGACAGGGAGGGGGACAGCACAATGATCGATAAAAGAGACCTCCGTGTCCCCAACCTAAGTGGAAAACGGGGAGCGCCATCCCTTTGCATTTTTTTCTTTTTGTCTATGGAACTGCAGGTTTCGGTGCCGTTTGACGTGGTGATGGCACATATGAACTCTTGCATGCACCTTCCGACAGGGAATCATGGGAAGAGGGTGGAATAGAACGAAAAAAAAAAGAACATTTTTTTGCCCTCTGGCATAGATGGACCTGATTTGTGCTTTTTCTTCATAGAAAAATGGTCTCTTCCCCATCTAATATAGGCGTTTTTGGACTGAGGGAGTGTATGGGGGGTATATATTTAGGGAATATATGGTATTTATTATACTCTTTTTTATCGTAAGAGGTATAGCCAGGGGTCTTTCTTGGCCGTATGGTAAATAAGCACAAAGTGGAACCAAACCGGCTGAAGTTTATTTTCTATTCCAAGGAAGAAATTTTTCAGAGGATAAATGGGGTATTTCTCCCGGGAAAGAGTTTTTGAAGTTTTGTGTTCTGTTTTACTAAAAGTGAATGTAGGTTTTACACTAGTGTGACTTTTGAAATAACTTAAGAAATTGGAAGATTTAGAACAAATAACTTACTATAGAGTTGACAGGTAGAATTGTATGAAATACTTTTGTATGAAATTGTATTGAAACAAAAATAGTTATTAAATTTATAATGAACAATTAAATTTAATAAAATTGTATGAAAAATCTTTGAATAAAATCGTGTTGAAAAAAGTAGCTCTTAATGTTAATAAACAATTTATTAGATTACTTAAGAATAATTTTTTAATACTGAAAAATAATTACTCAAGAATAAGTATTTAAAATATTTACAGTGAATTTCTGAAAATTTGATTTTAAAAAGGGGTTTTTTATTCAAGCAAACCATACAATGTAAAGCAGAAATTTCTAGTTCATATTATAAAATTGTTAATATTGCCTCAGATTAATAATATCAGAAGTTGAATTTATAAGTGTGTTTTTTCACCCTAAAATATAAAAATTTTTAAAGAGATATAACGTTTTTGGACATTTTTAAATGAGTAATTATTACATTATAATGTATACATTTGCGAATTTCTCTTTAGTTTGATTGATAACCTTTAGCCTCTATCCATATATGCTAAATTAAGATAATAATTTTGTTTCTTACATGTATTTTATCGCCAGTAATTTTTTTATTATTTTTATTAGACTCTACTAAAAGACTCTCCCCTAACTTGAAATTTTAATTATAACTTATTATTAATCAACCACAATACGTCCCCCTTCTAGTCCTAAGCAGATGCGATTTCCTCACACTTTCAAAATGTGGTGCGAACTCACAGTGACCCACTGAAATACATGAACCTAAAGTGTAAACTTCCTGATAGAAATCTGCTTAAAGGAGCATAACACTACGTTTACCATAACAACAAGATTGAAAGATGATCCGACTTTTAATATTTATCGAACTCTTTTCAGCATTTCTTATAATGTTAAATCAAGTCCTTCAATCATTTTTATCGCCTAACAGAAGGAGCAATACCAAAAATGGTAACTGTGTACTGAAAATAGTTCCTTTAAATAATTATAAATTTTATTTAACGCTGTTGTTTCTTCATTGTTAAAAAATGTATAAATGTATTGTCTAGCTTTTCCATTCCATTTTATCAAAAAATATACGTGTTATGTTGGATTTCGTTTACAAGCAAGCAATGAGGGGAACCCGACCTTCAAATGTCTTTTGCCCCTTGGCGTGAGGACACAGAGTTAATTTTGGCAAGCTGAGTTTGTAGTCCAGGTTATAATACAGCGCAGTTCAGTGACCGTTTATCCACCGCTATAAACGTCAATCCAACCTGTGACCGCGATAAAAGAGCCACTGACAAGGGATAAAGGATTCACCGACTTGTTAATACCCCCATACAGGTTACAGATGACTTTGACAGAGCCTTTTAGGTGCTTGAGTCCCCTATGGATTCGATAGATGTTTCAGCAGGGCGTTGCGAGCTGAATACGAATAAGGGTCTTTCTTATCCGAAGGGATATGCGTAGATCTGGTGGAGTGCATAGTTGATCAACAATGGATCTTCATGGGTGACTAGGGGATACCTTAATGCTTTGGACCGTAATCTACTTCATATGGGTAAGGCCTTCGGTTTGTGGAGAGGTCTTGTTGGGATGTTTGGATTAATGGAGATGTTTTTGTTGGGGAGAAGTGATAGGAAAAATATGCTTATTTTATCGTGGTATGTTATGTTACGAAAATATGGCCATATATTTACCATAATCATCAATTTATCTTATATTTTCATTTAAAAATTGTTCATAAGGTGTCGAAAATGGATTTGGATGGAAGATAATTGATTTGTGGTTGGTATGGATGAAACTGTTGCATGTTCAAAACCGCATTTTCTCAAGCTAGCCATCGTCATAGCTGGTTCTGAATGAGGCGTGTAAAACGGGCTGAAATATTGCGGAAGGAAGACTTTAATTGGTGTGAGGTAATCAAACTGGTTTGCAGCTAGAAGGTTGTTATAATCCGTGCGGGGATTCTGGCACACCTACGTTTCTATCAGCTAAACATAATGCTAGAACTGTATTTTAATTCAAAGCGATAGGTATTTGATATTGAATGCAAAATTGTGTCACGGTTGGCTCAGTGGTAAAGCGCTTTCTTCGCATGCGGTAGTTATTCAGACCGATTCCCGGTGGTAATATTTATACCAAATATTAAGTCTATAAAACATAGGGATAAATGATGATTTGATTAGAATTGTAGGCTTGTAAGGTGCTCAACCCTAACTAGTGGATTGTTTTGCATATATAGTTGTGCTTTAAAATGGAGCAAACGCTGTGTTCATGCTTTTCATTGATTCATCATTGATTAGACTTTAAATCTGTTAAATGAATGTTGTTGTAAAACCCTAAGTTTTTAAATTCGTATTCTCCAACAAAGTTTCTGACCCCTATGATTCAAGATAATGAGAACATTATAAATTGTTAATTTGATTTATGCACCTTAGGATCCACTCTATTGTCCCCATTGTAATTTAATAAAAAAATTATTAGAACAATTCTTGAGACTCATAACGTTTAGAGTACTAAATAACAAAATTAAGATGATTTGAACAAATTGAACTGTTGGAAAAACCTCTAATTTTTTCCACCACCGTGTATGACCTTGTAAGACATCAAATTTACATGACTTAAGCACAAGGTCTAAACCCCAACAGGAATTCGCATTTTAAGCCATACCTATTGGTCTAGGTAGATCAAATATTGATATAACATGCCAGCACAGCCACTAATATATTATCTTTTTCTCCTAATCCATCGAAGTCCTCCCTTCCTCACCCAATAGAAAATGCCCTTCTCCTCTCCTTCCGTTCTGAGTATTTGATCTAAACAACATTCCGAGAGCCCGGGATAAAATATAAGCACAGGATGACATAAAAAAAGAAACGGTACATATACCCCAAACAGTGACGTAAGTACTTTAGCAAACTGATGGCTTGGGAATTTTCCTTAAATAAAAGACCAAGAAAGAGACTGGAGACTTCCACCCTTTCAAATTGAAGACGGGAAAATGGCTTTTTGAAATCGATACGATCAATTCTAGAATCCGATTCCGATGCCCAAGATCGATTTCGGTATCTCTCCAGATATGCATTCTTTCACACGCATAACATTAGTGGGAAGTATGTGCCATTCGAAATGTGCGGATTCCACGCTCTGTTGTTTTTTTTTGTCTCGAGCTGAAAATGTGATCACTATTTTCTTTTCTCTCTCCCCAATTCACCCCTTTCAACCTTCGGAGAGAAAGTTTAAGGAATCCTGTGAAGTGGAAAGAAAGGAATTTGTTACAGTGTTGAATGGGGGAAATCTTTTAAGGGTTTGTTTTGTGGGAGTGGTGGTTAGATGCTCTGACATTTTGGCATTCCCGGTTTTATTTTTTATCTCGACTTGGAAAAATTTGATCGTCAAGACTGTAACCACGATTTGTTTAGAATGGTATAAACCTTGGTTAGCTTAATATATTAACATGTATCTACTTTTAATTTCGCTAAATATATATATTTTTAAGAAGAAACTTCGATAAAAGAATGAAGTAATTTATTTAATAATATATAACTACTAATTTTATCTTTATGTGAATTTGAAATCTTCATGCTATTAAGTTTTTTTTCTTCTTCATGGAAGTAAAACCTTATTAATCAAGATCTCTACATAATCCACCCTAGAATTGTAGAAAACTTTCGAATTTATTAAGTAGATATGACAATAGTTAATTAAAATGCCACACGTGTTTGAAACAGAAGAAAATGGGCCAATTCTTTGTTAAATTATATGACAAGTTATTTGTTTGAACTAATCATTAATTTGCTATTGTCAAATCTGTAACTTATTAATTGTTATCATCAAATCTATCGTAATAATTGGTAAATTGACTTGTTTAAGGATTCTTATCAATCCCTTTATGAAATTAAACAAAGGTAACGAAAAACATATTTTAGAGAAGGTATGATTTACACTTTCTTTTTGCATGTTTCTTTTGCTAGACAACAAAATATAAGCACTACTTTATAACTAAAATGTAGCATTTAGACAAACTTTATTACACTTTTACATAAGGCTGTCAACTACCCTTATGATTTATGCGAAGTCAATTTTAAAATATGACAATTTTTTCAGATTTTTACTATGATGCTTTATTATTATTTTAGTTCTTTTAATATTGACTGGGGAGTCTTAATTTGCTAACAAACATAAGGTTTCTTTTCAGAGTAGAGCTAGATACAATAAAATGTCAAGACGAACACTCAAAAAGTCCAGAAATATAAAATTGAATTCTGGATGATATCTAGACACACATTGTTTGGGAAAGTTTGTTGCAAAGTTAGTGTCTGCTCAGAATATAGTTATAATTGTTCTCTTGGCTGAAAATGCAGGAAAATATAAAAAGCCCAGTCTAGTTATGAGTAATTGTTATCAAAGTACATATTACTTTTATGCTGCACATAATTATTTTTATTCGGTTATTGTTTTTAATGATATATGTCCTTTAACAGTTTCCTTCCCTACAACAGATAGTAAGTAAATTATTTCAAAATTGCTATTTTAAATGAATATGATAGAAATTACTATTACATGTTTTTTTAGGTAGAATATACAAAATTAAATGGTAGTAGATTTAAACCTAAAATTATTTGTTACTTAGAAGTAGGAAAAACAATTTTATGTCGTGTTTAGATTAATATTAAGATCTATCTATCTTGTTTTTGTTGTTGTTGTCGTGTCCCTATCTTTGAAGTATCATTATCTTTGTAGGTCTTATTATTATTTTTTTTAGCATTGCAAACTTGAGAGGGAACTTAAAACCTTACAATAAAATAATTTTTTGAATAATCCAATGGGAAAATAAGGATAGCGTAGTGTTATATATTTAATTTTTCCCTGTTTAAATATATGTTTTATTTACCTGTATGATGAAACAAAGAAATTAGTGTTTAGAAAGAAATAACTATGTATTAGTAAGGAATGACGGTCTTTAACCCTCTCTCGCCACCCTGGGCCTCATGTGCGGCTCCTACTTATGAGCTCAATTTTTGTATGATGTAAACGCGCAAATTTATTTTCTCTTCATCAGTGACTTTACTGATTCATGTAGATCACATATGAGACTTCTACATGGTTTCTGAATTCGTTCCTAAAAGGCAGCAAGATGATTTATGCCTCAATGTTTACATTTTAAGCTGTGATGCTTGTGAAGAGAAAATACTAGCTAGATACTAGCTTCTGTAGAACATTTTTTATAGGTTGGTAGATATTATCTCGTAACCTTGTAATATTATGACATAAGTTCTGAACCAAGTATTTTCTGTTAAAATAAAAAAAATATGGCCTCATATGGCTCATAAAAATAACTAGGAAGGAGTGCACACAAGTAAAAAAATTTTTCCCAGACAAACTATAGGGGCATTTTTGATGTATTGAGAAGAAGAAACACAAGTTTTTTTTCACTTTTTTGATGTTCTGGTGCCGAGAGGGTTAAAACTACTAAATAAAATGCAGCCAATTCATTTTAGTTTCATCCATCTACAAATGCATTGTTTCCCCCAAGCATTTCATTAATCACCCCTCCCCCTTAACCCAGCAGGGGCATCGACTGCCTAAAAAGGGGCTCAGCGTCATCCCAGCAGCTGCTTCTAATGCCAGGCTTCCAAAAGGCCTAATGAAAACAAACACCAGTCTTCGGTACAGCGACGTTCATTTCCGAATGTCCGTCTGAGTCTGGCGTAAAATAACAAATGTCTTCACTTAGGGTCCGGTCGAAATGTAATTGAATCCAGGCAGCGGCCACCAATTTCCTGCCACTACGGATAAAAGGATCCAGTGGCGACTTCCGGAGGGTTTGGCGACCGCCAAGCCCGCGTGACTCACTAGTTCTGTGTTGTAATTGCACTGAGTAACGCGGAAAACTTACAAGTTGATGTATGCGAGGCCGAGTGCTTAGTGTGTAATGGATTAGTTGGCGAAGGGAGGCTCTAATGTATCGCGAGTGACTTCCTGTTAATAAAACGCCGCCAAGGGGGGCGTGCTTTTTTCTAGCTGGGTGTCTTCTCAGGATGGGAGGAGGTTTTAGGTGTGTCGTTCCTTTCGTCGCACGCTATGTGATAGCACCCTTTTCCCTTGATTAGATGATTCAGGGGACAATGATTATTATGTAACGGTGTCGTTTCAGTTTGTTAAGTTGTAACGGTATTTTTTTTTATTCAGAGTAGCTGTTACTTTTTATAATAGCACTTTGGTTATTATGTGATAGTTAAGGTCATAACTCTTAGGTAATATGGGTTGGTTTAAAGGGGAAATTACCTTTTAGGGGAGGAGTAAAATAGTGATGGTAGTGTCTGTAAAGGATACAAATGGGATTGCGTATTAATTTATAATTATTTTTCAACACATTTTAATTTTAAAGATATAGGTGATAGAAGGTTATAATGTAGAACTTAATAGTTTTTGCTATGGGATGATTACAAAAAGCATGCCATTGGAATCATAATATTTGGTTTTAGAGAAACCCTTCAGCTTTGCATAACAATTTGAAATGACTCTAGTGTTTAAGCGTGGTTATTTGAAACAATTAGGTGATGTTGCCTTGACTATAATTATGGTACCGGATAGAATAACACACGAATGTAGCTCCATTGAAGCTACATGTATAATCATTGAGGGAATTAATAATAATCTAGGAATAACATTTAATAATATTGAGATATATGAAATATCTTCACTCAACACTTCAGTAGAGGAAATAATTTTTGTCAGTTTTATAGGATATTTTTTGTTTCCAATTTTACTTCGTAAGTTTTCCACTTCCACTTATATACCATTCAGAGTGACTGGCTATTTCATATTTGGAATGACATCTACAGTCGAGTCCGCTTAATGTGATCGCAACTGTCCGAGACTAAACTGATAACATTATCCGATCGATAACAATAAGCGATCTCATATCAAAAAGCAGCAAACAGTGTAATTAGATTGTTTGCTTTAAAATCAAAATCATGTAATCGTAATAAATGTACTAAAACATTATTTTTAAACTAGGTAAAATTTTAAGGGGTAAATATTAGAGTAGATTAATTAATAAAAGTAAAATAATCGCTTACTTTGTATTTTTATTTGTATAGAAAGGTCCCTTTTTTCCACTCCATTATATCCTTCCACTCTAATAACCACTTATTTATAACATAAATAACAAGTGAACAAGGGAAAGTTCAAAACTCTTATCAGACATCTGCAAAGCTTCGATCTTGGTGGTTTCTTTAACTAATCATAAGCATGAATTCGGACCCCCCCCCATTAAAATTATTTTCTTTCAATATATGCAGGATGTTTTCTTTTTCTTACTCATACTGAGTTTCAGAAAAAAGAAGCGCTAGATGCTCTCATGGGGCAAATGTTAACTTGAAAAAATTGACCTTCAATAAGAAATTTGAACTCAAAAGCGGTCGTTTTAAAGGGGATATGGACAAATTTCGATAACATTAAGCGGAGTGATGATTCATAGTTGATCACATTAAACGAAGTATTTTACATTAAATTAAATAGGAATGATCGGGACCTGTCGATTTCGATAACATTATCCGATTGATAATATTAACCGTGATCACATTAAGCGGATTCGACTGTATTTGAAAAACCAATCAGACCCAGTCTTCACATTTTAAGAAGTAAAATTGGGATGTATGCATTTTCATGATATGTTACGGGCAATGTAATAAATCGGGCATTATTAATAATGTCCGAAGTGGAGGAGGGCAATGTGATAAATTCAATGGTAATTATCAATGAAATTTATCACTTTGCCCGCCTCAACTCTGGGCATTATTAATAATGACCAATTAATCACGTTGCCCGTAACCTATATTTTATATTCAAGGAAAGTGAGGCAACTCAGCTTATTTGACTTTACTCTGAGAAACTAATAATCAAGCATTATTAAATGAACAAGGGATTAGTCTTTACCATCCCCGCTTTTGATCAGTATTATAAAAAGAACTTTTGGAAGCACAAATGGGGGAAATAGAACGCTTTCGACAATAAACCCAGCCATATTCCAAAACGAGCATTCCCAAAATAAAACAAAGGCACTTCATTCCTTCCACCCTTCCAATTTCCAAACGATTCCAAACCTCCGCTCCGATTTCCTTCCCCACTTTAAACTTCTACGGAATCCGACAATCGTCTCCCCACCCTCCTTCTGAAACAAAACTTCCCCTCGCTGACCCCTCCCCCTCAAAAATTTTCTTAATTAACCCGTCCAGGAGGAACTTCAATTTCCGGTCTCGCACGGGCTATTTCCGGTGCCCCCCGATTTCCGGGTATTGGCACGAAAATTGGCACCCGGGCTAATTCGGCTTTAATTAAATTTAAATCTGGAAGGATTTTAAGCTTTAACCGAAACCCGGGCATGGAAAACACGAGTCCGGCATCTTTAATGAAGACTCGTGACGTCATCACTCGCTGGTGTCGAGGGTAATATGTTTCTTGGATTTGGGGAGTGGGGGGAGGGGGATTATTTACTTGTTGGGTGCCAGGCAATGGCGGAATTTGATCAGGGATCGCGACAGGAATCGTGGTAGGAATTTTGATGGATGGCTGTGTTGTGGAGTTGAGTTGTATGATGGGGTTGCTCGTTTGCTGAGTTGAGAGTTTTTGAATGAAGGGGGGATGGGAGAGGGGATGAAGGAATTGTGTTTGTGTAGTAAGTGTTTAAGGGGTGGTTGTTTGGAATAAAATTATTTGGCGGGTAATGGGGTTTGAATGATTTGGTGTGAACTTCAAACGGTGCATAATCTTGCTTCTGATGTTTTGTCATGTATTAATTAAAAATTTTCTAGGAAAAAATATTGCTCTAAGGGCTGTTAAAATATGTTGGGCTTTTAGTATACTTTCCTTTGTATGGATCATGTTTTACTAAAATCTGATTATGACATTGATTCACACATGCATAATTTCAAATTTCCATTTAATACATTTTGAAATAATAATTTTTAATACTATAAAAGTATAACTACAATAAAGACCTGAAATTAAAATATAAATCAGTTTTGACAGGAAAAATTCACGTGTCAAAAAATATTCTTTGAAAAAGTTCATTAAGTTTTACCCTTATATCTGTTTATAATTACATTTATAATTTATTTAATTTACAACCGTTAAATGTATTGTAATTATCAATTAAATATAAATGAAAGTTTAATGAAATAACACCATAAAAAGGCAGCGAAATAAATGATCCTATTCATTAGTTAAAAGTAATATAGAGATAAGAGAAAAATGTAATAAATACTAATTAATTAAAATCCTTATTAAATTAAGTAAATAAATTAATGTATTATTTTAAATATGAACTATAGAAATTGATTGAGAGAATACTATCATCATATGAATTGCACCCATCTGAAAGTTTGCTTTGCTGCATATAAAGAACCATATAGGAAAATGGAGTTTTACAGGAAAGAAAGTGCAATGTAAGATAACAAATATTACTAAAGGAAGATAAAGAGCCTAAATGTTAGTATAAAAAGTTATGAAATTTAATACTAGAATAAAATGATGAAAGATGGAGCTAAATAGATTTTTTTTGTAATTTACCTATGAAAATCGATTTTTACAGTTGTTTGTTTGATTGTGTGTGATCACATTTAAAATAAACTTAGAAATGTTTACTCTGCTGCATATAATCAACCGCATAGGAAAAATGAGTTTTACAGGAATCTCGTTAAAGTTAATACTCAGCAAGAAAACAAACATTGCAATTTATAAGGAAATGGTAACAAACTGGAAAATCTCTCTCTCTCTCTCTCTCTCTCTCTCTCTCTCTCTCTCTCTCTCTCTCTCTCTCTCTCTCTCTCTCTCTCTCTCTATATATATATATATATATATATATATATATATATATATATATATATTAGGGCGTATCACGAAAAACTTTTTTTCGAAATTAAAAAAGGCATACTGAAAAAAAGTTGCCTTAGGGGTCACATATTCACCATGAAAAATTTCAGACCGATCAAAAAATGTTTAGGTCCCCCGGAATTGGGTCAAAGTTTTGGAAATTGCCTCATTTTTCAATAAATTGACCGAAACCTCCAAGATAAAATATTTATATAAAGTTCATAATTTTTCTAGGATAATCTACTACCAAACCTTATAGTTTTCAGTTGGTTTTATATTTTTACTACTCTTCGTTTAGAAGTAATAATTTTTTTAACAATACGAGATATTCGTGAAGTTGTTTTTCCTGCATTACTAAAGTTACCATAAATAAAGTTCTATCTACTCTAGAAAGTTGTAGTTTGTGTCATTTTGATAAGTATTTTATTTTTTAACATATTTTGTGCCCTGCACCAATTATTTTGGTTTTGTTTTACCCGAAACGCCCTGTATAATTATAAAAATAGTACTAATTTTGTCATTTACACTAATATTTTTTAAACTGCTATGATATGAATTTATTAAAAGAAATTTATCCAAAAAACGCTCAAGATCCTCAGATAACAGTACATAATAATTTAACTTTCATATGTTTACTAATAATTCTAGCTATTCTAATTAAATGGAAATTATTTGATTTATCCTTTTTACAAACATTTTTTGGTAACGAGTGAAAGTTATAACTACAAAGGATAAGTAAAGCTAACGAAAAAAAGGAAAATAATAAAATTACAAATAAAATAACATTTATTTTACATAATTAACAAGTATTTCTATATTAAGGGATACATACACTTACTTATATTACATACATACATTTTTATTACTTTGTTTATGAAGAAGCACCTGAGAAATCCCATTTGTTTCGAACTTGGGAAGGAATTTCCTGTCCAATAACCTGGATTTAATTAATACATCCCTATTTCTGAACCCAAAAACACAAAGGGAAGCTTCAATATGACTTCCTTTACAATTCTTCTAGCTGTTTGGGTGTGCGAAGGAATTTTAAACTCCTTTCTCTCACTCAATCCAGTTTCAACGATTAGCTCGATTTCTTCTTTTTAAGTTATATAGAAGTGGTGGTTCAGTTTCCGTCCCAGTTTATGATGTCAACGATATCATCCTCCTCGAAATTTACTTCAGGGGGTTTGAAAACCTTTTTTTTGTAGGGAATCTCTTTCTTGAGCTTCCTGTATTTTTTATTTTTCCATATACAGAACTAATGTTTTTTTGAGGGTCAAATAACGTTTCAAAAAGATAATCTGGGTGCACCATAAAGGCGTTCTTTTGTAAGGTAGATTTAAACTCATCGATTAGATCATATTCTAAGTGTCTTTTGCGAATTAACCAGGAAAAAGGGTTTTCATACCCCCTCAAGTAAATTTCGAGGCGGATGATATGGTAGGCATCATAAACTGGGAGTCTATGACTGTAACTGAACCACCACTTAATAAAACTTAAATAAAAAGAAGAAATCGAGATAATCGTTGAAACTGGATTGAGTGATAGAAAGGAGTTTAAAATTCCTTCGCACACCCAAGCAGCTAAAAGAATTGTGAAGGAAGTCATACTGAAGCTTCCCTTCGTGTTTGTGGGTTCAGAAATAGGGATGTATTAATTAAATTCAGGTTATTGGACAGGAAATTCCTTCCCAAGTTCGAAACAAATGGGATTTCTCAGGTGCTTCTTCATAAACAAAGTAATAAAAATGTATGTATGTAATATAAGTAAGTGTATGTATCCCTTAATACTTAATATAGAAATACTTGTTAATTATGTAAAATAAATGTTATTTTATTTGTAATTTTAATATTGTCCTTTTTTTCGTTAGTTTTACTTGTCCTTTGTAGTTAGAATTTTCACTCGTTACCAAAAAAAATGTCTGTAAAAAGGATAAATCAAATAATTTCCATTTAATTAGAATAGCTTGAATTATTAGTAAACATATGAAAGTTAAATTATTATGTACTGTTTTCTGAGGATCTTGAGCATTTTTTGGATAAATTTCTTTTAATAAATTCATATCATAGCAGTTTAAAAAAATATTAGTGTAAATGACAAAATTAGTACTATTTTTATAATTTTACAGAGCGTTTCGCGTAAAACAAAACCAAAATAATTGGTGCAGGGCACAAAATAAGTTAAAAAATAAAATACTTATCAAAATGACACAAACTACAACTTTCTAGAGTAGATAGAACTTTATTTATGGTAACTTTAGTAATGCAGGAAAAACAACTTCACGAATATCTCGTATTGTTAAAAAAATTATTACTTCTAAACGAAGAGTAGTAAAAATATAAAACCAACTGAAAACTATAAGGTTTGGTAGTAGATTATCCTAGAAAAATTATGAACTTTATATAAATATTTTATCTTGGAGGTTTCGGTCAATTTATTGAAAAATGAGGCAATTTCCAAAACTTTGACCCAATTCCGGGGGACCTAAACATTTTTTGATCGGTCTGAAATTTTTCATGGTGAATATGTGACCCCTAAGGCAACTTTTTTTCAGTATGCCTTTTTGAATTTCGAAAAAAAGTTTTTCGTGATACGCCCTAATATATATATATATATATATATATATATATATATATATATATATATATATATATATATATATATATATATATATATATATATATATATATATATATATATATATATATATATATATATATATATATATATATATATATATATATATATATATATATATATATATATATAACGCACAGATTTCGCTGTATTTCTTTACCTCGGTTGGCAACAATTAGTTTGTTTACAAAATGAGTGCATTGTTTTTATTTCAATTTTTCCGATTTCCGTCGCTGAGGATATTTGCTGTTCAAATGTGTTAAAAGGGATTAAATGTTACTATTTTAATGTATTTTGATGGTAAAATTAGTGCGTAATGAACTTTGAACTTTTTTAGGCGTGAAAATAAAACCTTAATTTTTAAAAAGCGATTGGTAAAGTTTGTTAACACCAACATACTGCTGTTTTGATTTTGCCGATGAAATCAACGAAATCATTAGACATGATTAAGAGAGGTTTGAATCTTAATGACTCTAGTGTAAAAGTGCTTATTTTTTAAATTTAATTACGGAATAAAAATTCACTTTTTAATGCAATGAGTGATAGTTATCTGTCTTACGACGCTACAATAAGTGGAGGATACCAATCTGTGACACCGACGAAATATTTAAGGTATCACACAACGGGTCGAGATGGAGAGCAAACACGTTCTTCACTAACATCTATGAACATTTCTTTATCAATAATAGAGATGAATAGTCCCTCCCAATCTGCATGCTAGACTAATGAAGTTAGTAACCGCTCATCGAGCGAAACGAGTAAGACTGCGAAGCAATCTTAGGGGAACTGCATCAGCAGTTCCCGGAGGTTGGTGAGGGATAGCGAGCAGGGGGCGGTAGCCCCCTAGTAAGTGTAAAAAATCAATTAGGAAATTTATATCAGAAAATGTTGAAGGACAATAGGTTTTTCAATCTCAAAATTGATAAATTAATAAGTGTGGTATGGATAATATTGTACTTATAAATCTTTCTTATATTTTGCATTTGATTACTCTCAACAGAAAAATCGATTAAATTAATTTTCATGAAAATAAAGTGGCAATTAATCAATAAAAATGTAAAATATTTTTTGAAATAAAAATATTTCCTGCTTAAATCATATAATTTTTTTTATAAAAAAAGGGCGTTGCCCCACTTTTTTTTGTCTAGAAGTAACAGAAATCTGTTTGATGAATATTCCTTCACTATTTGAAAAATAAAATGTAGTTGAAAACTTGTTAGCTATAACTTCTATAGAATTATTATTTATATTTCTAAACTACCCTAAACAATTCATTACTTACCAACTACCGATGTTATGTTTCAAACGAATCATTTTCAAGGCAGTGAATAGAAACATAAAACATTGTTCTTCCTATATAAATTGGAAACCGAGAACTCCCCCCAAAACCCAACCTGGATGCACTACAGGCCCCATAACACTGACCAAACAATTGACCCCCACTTTTTCCTCCTTCCACGGCTTGTACAACTCGACCTCTATTTGCACAGCAGCGGCAAAGCCGGGGGAGAAATCAGAAGCATGCAACACAACTCCCATTATGATAAGGCGGGCAGTGTGTGTGTTTTGGCTAAGTCTAGCTGCGGTTTGGCGATAAGGAGCTTAGCGCCACTTTAGGGTTGCCCCTGTTTTTGGAAAGCAGGAGGCCTCATCAAGTAAGAGATTGGTATGCGATGATAAAAAGAAGGATCATTTTTCTTTCATCCCGAGCGGGGGGAGGCATACGGAGAGTTATTCCGAATATTTCGGGGGATGAAGGTGGAATTTATATGGAGCTTTCGTTGGACCCTGCTGTTTTGGACTGTTGCTGGAGGACGCAAATAAGTAAAGTGACAAATTGGGGTCTCAATGATTAGAAAACGTCTGGGGAAAGGGTAATGAAAATTCGATTGATGGATTGGCTACTAGTAAGGGAATAATTAAGCTTTCTATCTAAAGAGGGAAAAAAGTTCAGTGATGTATTTCCATTTATCCATGCGGGAAGGGGGTATATATACAGGGTGTTTCAAAATTGCGTTGCACGGCTTTTATTCGGAACCAACGCCTCCTAGAGTCAGGTAAGTAAGGTCTACCCCTAGGTAAGTAAGCCTGGAGAATGCACTGAAATGACTTACAGCGCCCCTAGCGGCGAAATTAAAAAGTTTAAAAAATTAATTTAAAAACTAAAGGAGATAGAGTAAAAACCTCAGTGAGAGTATTGTTGCCAACGTCATGAAGAACTCACTGAAAAAAAATTTGATCAAAATATCTTGAATATTCGTGGATATATTAGCATGTTAAAATAGCACTTTTTTAGGGGTCAAAAAAGAAAAAGTTCGCATATTTGCAAAATTTTTCAGTGTTATTTTGTATTTTTGTGTTTTTTTTGTTTAAAGAACACAAAGTTTAATCAAAAAATCGAAAAAATTTGCAAAAATACGAACTTTTTCTATTTTGACCCCTGAAAAAGAGCTATTTTCACATGCTAATATCTCCGCGAATATTCAAGATATTTTGATCAAATTTTTTTCAGGGAGTTCTTCATGACGTTGGCAACAATACTCTTATTGAGGTTTTTGCTCTATCTCCTTTAGTTTTTAAATAAATTTTTTTAACTTTTTAATTTCGCCACAAGGGGCGCTGTTAGTCCTCTCAATGGATTCTCCAGGCTCACTTACCTAGCGGTAGATATTACTTCCGTGACCCTAGGAGGCGTTGGTTCCAAATAAAAGCCGTGCAACGCAATTTTGAAACACCCTGTCCTGTATATATACATGGGATCGTCTTTTTTATTTTGGTATGAGAATGACAAGAAATGAGAAAAGTAAATGATAATGAGCGTTACAAATCTGACGAAATTTGACATTCATATTCATGACTTAATTAACTTCGATATGGGGGCAAACGTTTTTGGAGAAACCCGAGGAGACATCATTACTGTTGTATGTAAGAAGAAAATTATTTTTTATAGTCTAACCAATTTAAATTTTCTCTTTTTTTGTTTGCCAAAAGGTTACAGAATAAAAAGAAAGTTGTTTTTATGAAATATGCAATCTGGGAAATTATAATATATTTAATTTATTTATAAGTTGAGCAATGATTATGTAAAATTATATTTGAGAAATAAACAATAAACACTCCAAGAGCTTAACATACTGATTAAATCGGTATAATATTTTTAAGTTTTTGACTTATCACTTTAAAAAATAAGTTTTACTTCATCTTTTACGGTAAATGAGGTATGGAAGTTATGAAAGAAGAGGATTTGTTCAAATATTTACTTTAAAACTATTTCTTTTGACATAATATTTAAAGTTTCATAGAATGAATAAACACTTCCAGCTGGGCATGTCCCTCTAATCTTTTATTAGTTGTGAAGTCAATGGTTACAGTTTGAGCTTTAACGCACATTTTTTCTGGAAAACATTTTTTGTACAACTTCTAAAACTACAAGTAATTAAAGAAATTTTCATCGAGAGATAATAACTTGAAAAACAATCTAGACTAAGTCTTCAAAACTAAATAAAACTTCTTAAGTCCAACTTCAGACAAAACTACTGTTTTTTACTTATTAAGAGCAAACTCCTTGACTGAGGTGTTTAATCTCCGGTTATTAAGATGAAGATATTAATAAAAAACAGAAAACGCTCATAAAAAGAAGAAAAACTATTTCTGAACAGTCAAATTATCTTCAAAAACCCTCAATTTCCAACCACTTCCAATCTCATGAGAAGGAAAAAAACAACTCATCCCCATTTTCCAATCACAACCTCCGATTTACTTACTTCCCCAAAAGTTCCTGGAAGTCGGCATTAGCGCGCAATTTCATAATTCTCATGGAAAAGCCACTTCCATTCTTCGTAATTGGTAATAACAATGGAAATAAAAGTACACAAGGACAATGCGGGTACCGTCATTAAAATAATGAGGGGAAACTGCATGCTCCAAGGTTCTTCCGCTCCGCAAGCCGACTCACACCACTCGTTTCGGAGGAAGAATGGTCTAAGTCAGCCTCCTGGCCACTTCAAAGTAAGTTAAACCCCGCGTTGAAAGGAGTGGAGGTAAGCCGCTTTGCAGGGGTAATACGACAAATGGGTTTCCATTAACTCTTCGTTGTTGAGCGCTATCGGGTTTCGTTGGATCGAAAAATGATGCAAAATGGAGGGTAACTGGGCGTATGGAGGGTATCATTTAGCCCCTGTTGTTGTTGTTGTTGTTTTGCGATGCAGAAGATAATTGAATTTGAGGAGGCATGTTGTCAACAAGCTGATGTTTATCCGTGGAAAACCTTTGTCCAGTGTTTAGGCTTAAAATTATGTCCAGTTGGGAATGAATGATGAGTTGAATGGGATATGGCTTGCTGGAAAATGAAGCGTTTGTGGATAAAAGGTGAACCAGAGCAAAATATTTTAAACTAAGGGGATATTCCTAAATGATGTCCCTATTTTTTTCAAAACTTTTGACTCCATCCCTTTTCTATCCCACAAAGTGCCACATTTGACCTTACCCCCTCCACCCCCTTTTTCACATGTCAAGCACTGCTACCTATAAAAGTTTAGAATAAAATTGGTATGAATCTGGGACCAATGTTTTTTTTCAAAGTGTACCCCACTTTATAATTTCAAAGTATGAATATTCGTTAGAAGGATTTTTTACATAATTTCGTTTAAACTACATTTTCAGAACACATTGTTGTTATTTAGTTGTTTTTTTGTTGAGTTTTCGTGACCACGATTGTCACAAAGTGTCGTGTCACAGATTGATGTACTTCCCTCCCTCCCCTCCAAGTGTGACTTCACTTATGAACCGTCCCTAACCCAAGCGGCACAAACGTTCAAGATTCGTCCGATTTTGGTCATTTACGGCCATATTTCGTTTACTTCTTGTTGTAATTAAGTTGACATTACATAGTATTTGGTATAAGCTGTGCTACTAGGGAAGATGGTAGCTCATGAAAAGAAGTTTTCTATATGTCTTAATCTTTGTTGGAAATACTTATATTATGAATTAGTCGTTTTAAATACACTATCATTAATTTCTCTTAACTAACACATTTTAAAATATTACGACTTATAACCAAATTAAATTCAGTTGACGAGTTTAGAAAATAAAAAGACAGAATGAAGTCGGACGGAGAAAAATATTTACTTAAAGTGCGATGGAATTTACTTTTCTACTAACACGATCAAATAAATCGTTTTAAGCAGGATGCAATAAAGTTAGTAATGTAAATAACAGTTTTATGCAGGATGTTATTTCAGTGCCCACTATTTGTAAGGGTTACCTATTAGAAATAATAATAACAAAAAAAACAACTTATCAAATCAGATCCGTGGTCAATTTCCCAAGGTACCAAACTACTTTGTAAAAATAGCAAAACAGATTTATCATTGGATACTTTCAACTGAATTAAAATATAAATTCATATTAATTAAAAAGTAAGTAATTTATAGGAATATTCAGAATTCAAAGTTCAGAAAAAACTTTCAGCCCAAAAATAGTGAATAAAATAAGTAATTTATTTAATGTAGTTACTATATTTATATTTCATCCATATCTATAAAAGTGTTTAACCTAAGCCTATTATAGTAATTCCTTTGTATTACAACATACACTGGGGACAGCTTACATGTTCCTATGGAAATTCACATTATCAAAGTAAGTTATGTTCGACGCAGATAGATCTCTGGATAAGATATTCTGAGTGGGGAAAGTGTAGGCTAAGTTCGTAGTCACACAAGTGGTCAGGTAGAGTGGCCAATTAGATGGGTACATATAATCTCAAGTTATCTTGTCTATTGCGTTTGGTACGCATACGAAGGCGATGAGATCGGTTAACTAATAATTAATTAGATAAGGACAGATTCAATGACCAATGATATAACTTGTTAGCTAATAAAAATGCTTACATATATGGTAAAACAAATTGTATTCTTATGAGCAAAACCAATTAAGTGTATTAGACCTATTTCCCCCATACCAATAGTAGCATATCCAATACACTTGTGTGTAACATAGTTACTGTTATCAATCTCCATTAAAGCTATTTGTAACATGGGTGTTTGTAATAATGCTAGCTATTTGTAATGGTGATGACTATAGGTAGTGTGTAATATGTTCTGTTAATTTGCATAGTTTGTTTACAGAAAGAAACAGATTTAAGTTAAATAAATGAATTTTTTGTATGTTACAGTTTTGTGAGATACGAGTATTCACTTCAAGATACAGTATGCTCCCAATATGACGAAATTTACTGTGCCGAAAACCACTATTTCTTAAATATTTTTCCTTTAGCATTTGGTACTACATCTTTAATGTGAATTTACATTTTTATGTCGAAGACTTTTCACTAAAACCCTGGTTTTAGCAATTTTTTTCAGATCTAAAAATGAATTTTTCTTAAAAACGTAACACTATTTCCCCGTACGTAAAATTATTTCGTTTTTTTTAGTTCTTATATAATTATGTAACATCCCAGAAAGTTCCATGAAAGTTTTTAATTTTTTCTATTAAAACACCTAAAACCCAAAAGTACAATACAACCGATCTCCGTATCTCATTAAATGATGGATGAATTTTTTTGGTTCAGTACAAACAGAACAGGACACACTTCCTAGAATCAAAGTAGAATTCAAAAGAAATTTTGACAGTGTTAGTTCTAAAAATTATGAGGATTGATTTATGATTTAAACATATCACAGGCACATATCTTAGTAATCTTCCTTCCTACATCCTCAACAATTCAATTTTTAGAGTTTTTTGTACTCCATTTCATGATTTTCAATACTTTCTCTCATTTGTACTACGTTTTGAGCTATGTAAAGACAAACATGTCTAGGGAGAGTCTCCAAGTACATCTAAAAATTAACAGAAAAAACAGCTTCAATTAACATTCCCTTTTTCAAGACTAACAACAAAAAAAAGCAAGATTCAGTTCCACACAAAACAAACCTAAAACTTTCCCAAACCACCAACAAAACACGAAATTTGATTTTAAAATATCTACCAAAATCTATGCACTTACGATATTAAAAGTAAATATTTTACCCTGCATCTAAACGGCATCGAAGGTAATTTCGATTTTTTTGGTAAACAAGGCGCCCCGCAAAATTTCCGACCGAAGAAACTTTCGAAGAGAAATTTGTTTTTCAAATGGAAAACTTTAAGAGCCCACAATAAGAACTTCCCGCGTTTTTATGTGTTTATCCTTGCCTTTAAGAAGCAGACCTATTCACATTCAGGCCTCTGTCGCCATGCCGTCTCTTATCTTCCCTCCTGGAGTAAATGTTGAGATAAAGAGCCTGCAGCTTTAATATTCTGTAAGAAAGAAGACTATACATCTATTTCCTCAGACTGAATAGAATTTACGAGTTTTATTTCCTCCGCATAACTAGGCCGAAGGAAGGACAGAAATTTGTAAGCAAATGATATGGCTTTGTGCTTTGGTTTCTTGTTGTTGTTGTTGGGATAGAATTGCCTTTGATATTGCCTAGTCCTGAAGATGAGGAATGTATATGGTAGACATCTTTGTTTTTTGTGTTTAGGTTGCGACTTTGAAATTAAATTATTCAATAGTTCTATTTTAAACGCGACCTTTGTAGAGTATAATATTTATTGATAGCGCAAAATATATTTCTGTTGTAAAGTTGTATTATCCCGTCGACTGTGCCGTTTAATTCGAAGTCTTTTGATTGTTGTATAGCTGTGACGCTGAATTTAACGGCCGCTGAACGGTCGACGGTATAATACGTAAGTACCGTTAGAAAAAATCATTGCAAGTACTTTTATTGCAAGATAAGTCTCACGCCCGCAAAGACAAAAATCTGTGTATCCTGAATAAGATACACAGATTGGAATGAATAAATTTATCTGTGTAAAAAATTAGTAAACGAAGATGGATTTCAGTGAAAGAATCAAACTGTTCTGAATCAAGTAAAATATAATTTTAAAAATTATTTGGTAGTGTGGCTTGATTTTGACCATTCAATACTAGCTGCATTAATGAAGGGAGTATTTCACCATTATCGCTGGATAGCGGACAATAAGTGTAAACTCCAACTATCTAGCGTCACCTCTAGCCATGGATTGGTTTCGTCCTTGTTACGACTCATCTGCACGGCATAGAAAGACAAAGCAAGAGAGCGGAGGGCCAGTACTAGTATAGCCGACTATAACGGAAAAAGTGGTGACCATTGATTGTTCCTCCACTCATCTACTGGAATGACTTGGCATTCCTAGAACATATTTAATTCACTTCATTTACCTTGCCTTTCGGGAGTTAAATTATTGCGTGAGAGGTAATTAATTCTCAACCTTATTATATCCACATAGCACTAGATACTTAACCAACCACACAGACCACAAGTAGAAGTAACACAAAATCTAGACCAAAAGGATTATTCATACTATTTCAGTTTCAATGTTCAACCTGAGCGATCTTCCAAGCACGTTCATAGCACGTTCAACCGTTGGAAACGTTCTTACAACGTTCTTTAAACGATCTTGTGCTGCTTTGGATCGCTAGTTTCCATAGAAAAGTGAAGGAGTAAAGAGTGAAGCGCTATTTCACATTATTCAGTATTCACTTTCAATGATTCCTCCAAAATAAACACAAAAATTGATAAGTATGAATGATCCTTTAAGTAATTCTCAACCTTTTTTATACCCAATACCTCCTCTAACAGATATTTTACCAAATGAATAAATTGTTTCACCCTCCTTCAGCTTGAGAATCACATGGTATAGGGAACCCCGTCTTTAGGCTCATTTACACTTTTCACCTTCACTGTTCCTCTTGAGTGTTTCACTTCCGTGAAACACTAATTTGCATAGAAAAATGAAGGAGTAAAAGGGGAAGTGGCCAATCCACACTATTACACTCGAATGACTCATCTAAAATGATCATCAAAAGGGATAAGTCTGAGTGAGCCTTTAAGTGATTATCAACCTTTTCATATCCAAGGACCCCGTTGGAGCCACTGAAACTCACGTTTATTATTATGTTCCATTTAATGTTCTTACTCGAAGAGAAGCGATTTGGTATAACTCAAATGTATGTATATAAATAGTCCCTTTTTTAGTGAATAAACAGCTTGAAACCTATGTATTTATTACTTGTCATACAGTCTACTCGCCACTGAGTTAATGTTCCCGCCTGAACAGTCCACTTGATATTTTTTCAAATTAATAAATCTTTTTTCCTACACACAGCTTGTGAATCACTGGTACCTATAACTATATACGTAACACTGTTACACTTTCACTGTTCCTCCCGAGATTTTCACTCATGTGAATTGCTAATTTGCATAAAAAATGAAAGAGTTAAGAGTGAAACGCCAATTCACACATTTCCCTTTGGATGATTGGGATCAAAAGTGGAAGCAGTGTAAATGGGCCCCAGATGTTTCCCCTATAGAGAAAGACATAGCTCCACCGTCACAAACACCTCTGCAATCACACCCATCCCACTATAAATTAATCCGCAATCAGCGCGCCCTCACACCTGGCCGATCGATCCTGAGCTTGGCTTTAAAAATCGACTTTTCCTATCGAACCGTTTAGGCCACTCCACACGGAGCGAGAGAGAGCATTATTATTATTATAACTCTTTAGCGCCCCTCGGCTAGTTATCGCCAGGGCGCCGGGTAATGGGGCGATGGGATTGCAGGGGCGCACCTTTTTGATTAGGTCTGCTTTTGAGTGGATTAAATCGTTTCGGGGCCATGATAAGGCTTTTAATGGCGGAGGGAGGTGCTGTTGCAGCCTGTTTTTAATTATACTCCTGTGTTGTTTCGGATGAAAGGGTGCTGTGGAGTGAAGGATGGGTTTTATGCTTGGACACCTTCTTTGTTTTTTGTCAGTTTTGTTTTTTAGTAAGGGTCGTTAAATGTGGTGTTTGGTTTGGCAGTAAGGATGTACGTGAATCCGGAAGGGGCTTTGTTATTTGTATACTAGACAGCAATTAAAGCTGAACCTACTACGTCACTAACAAACAAAGTAGTTCCCATCGCGGTGTCTGAATTTCGAGTGAAACAAAGAACGTCAATTTTAAAATACGATTATTTCGTTTATTACATATATAAATAGTGTCCTTTTATCACAATTCTCGTATCGAAATTCCTCCTATCAACCCAACAGGCTTTGTGTTTGCCCACTTTCTCCTTCCGCGTAGTGACGTACTGGGTTCAGGAAACGTTGCTGTGAAGTATAATGTTGTTTGCTTTATTTTGATACGTTAGAACATCAGCCAGATGGCTGATGTTCTAACGTATAATCAAAACGTCACAAAAAATATTCAGATGTCTGAATATTTTTTGTTAATAATTGATGAATTGATGAGGTTCTTACTTATTATCCCGTCAACTGTGTCAATTCGAAAACGTCAAAGCCGACTGTTTTATAGCGGTGCTGATGAATTAGATGGTGAACTCGCGAAGTTTAGTGCGGATTTTGTGTGATATTTATTTTATGCGGTTCCAATCCACCTCACAAAAACATGTTTGTGTACCAAATCATAAATAAAATATCAAAAAAAATATTCAAAAATAAGAAAAGTTTTCAATTTTACTAATACTAAAAAAGTTTACCGTGGTGATAAAGTTTTTACAGTTTTTTGGTGCTCCAGGGGTTGGTAAACAAACTTTCGTTGCATCTATACAGGTTTGACTATATCTTGTTGGGTATTTCAGCCAATTCTGATAGCCAGGTGACGTAGCACCTCTCTTGGAGCGTCACTTGACTATAAGCACTTAAAAGCACAAGCTGAAGATTCTGTGTTATTCGATCTTCATTATTCGTTCCGATTGCATTTTGAATTTTTACGTTGCCGGCAGAAGTGATGCCTTGTGATCTTACCTTTATCACAACATCCTATTTATGTTCAAAAACAGATCAAAATTTACTACAAAGAACAGCAATCGTTATTACATATTTTTATACTTCAAAAAATACGATAGAATTCAATTCATAATACAATCCGTAAAACCCTAAAACAACTTAAATAACCCTTTTTTTAAAAAAAATAGAAACCATCTTTTTCAAAAGCATCCTCAAATCCCCTAAAAAGAAAGAAGCCCAAATGACCATTAACGGCAAAAAAGAACCCCCTAACGCTATCCATACCCATCATAACTGCACCTCACAATTTCATATTTCTCCTCCATTCACCAGCAGCACTCAGCTTTCAGCACACTCCTCTGCTGAGTCCTGCGTTTCCAAGTGCCTCTCTTCGCACGGATGTGGGGATGGAGTCTCCAGCTATCAATCATCCTGTTATCGTTTGGGGGAGTCTGGAGATGCAGGTGTTAGTGTAATGAGGCTGCTCTCTCCCTCTCTTTCTGAATGGAGTAGGGCGAATTTGAATCGTCGGCGTTTTTTAATTAGGCGCGTGTTACGTTGTGAGTGGGAATGGTCCGTTGTTAAATAGGTTGTGGTATAGTGATTTTTGATGTCTAATTTGTTCACGCGAGGGACTTTTTATAGTGGTAGGGCATTGAAAATTTAGGCGAAAATTAAACATAGTTATTTTTTAGTCTTTTTAATTATTATTTTATGAGGAGTTTTCGGAGCTGATTTAATGATTGTAACAAATCACCGTAAGTTAAACACTGTATAATGTGACAATTCCCATCATGACCTTGAAAGCTGATTATTAAGTGTATCTGTTGTTTTAACCCCTTGCCAGTGTCGCCCGAGTTCTGTTCGGGCAACTACTGCGTGCAGTATTTGTGATGCCCGAACTGAGTTCGTTTCTACTTTAGGATACTTAACTCACTATTTTCCTAATATATGGCATTAGTGGTCCTAGTTTTTCACCCATTACGACTTCAGTCGAGGGAGGGAAAATGTGGGTGTTGTTAGCCATTTTATAACTTTAACTAGCTGATTTGCCCGGCCTTGCACGGGTGCAGGGTATTAATTCCTTTTTTAAGTTCTATCAAGTTACGTGTCTGATTTTTCGTATCAGCAATCACCAATCTCTCCAGTGTGTCCCCAGTATTTTTTCATATTCCCGTGTTCCCGATAATTTTCATACCCCGGTGTTCCCAATAATTTTCCTATCCCGGTGTTCCCAATAATTTTCCTATCCCGGTGTTCCCGATAACTTTCCTATCCCGGTGTTCCCGATAATTTTCATATCCCGGTGTTCCCGGTAATTTTCATAACTCGGTGTTTCCGATAATTTTCATACCCGTGCCCGATAATTTTCATATCCCTGTGTTCCCGATAATTTTCATACTCAGTGTTCACAGTAATTTCCATATCCGGGTGGTCCCAATGATTTTTATATCCCGGTTGTCCCGGTAATTTCCATATCCCGGTGTTCCCAATAATTTTCATAACCCGGCGTTCCTGGTAATTTTCATATCCTGGTATATACCCGATAATTTCCATTATTCTGTTGTTCCCATTAATTTTCCTATACATTTCATATCCCGGTGTTCCCGGTAACTTTTCATACCGGTATTCCCGATGCCTTTTTTCATCCCTGTAACTGATATCTATCCAAACCCAATCAGTTCCGATGTTGCACATTTATCAATTCAATAAATACAGCAATATAATAAATAAAACTTAAAACAAAACAAATTATTATAGCCATCTCAGACTATTTAAAAAATCTTCTAACCATCCGAAAATAATCCCGATGAGTAATTCTGAGGGAATTTTATTATGATAACCAACTTCTTTAAAAGCTACTTTGAAAAAGTAAAAGCTAATTGCGAACAATAATAAAAAATCTAGTGAATGTATAAGTCTAGTGAACCAACACGGTTTATATTTATTTTTTTAATATTAAAATAACGTAATTAATGTTTCAAAATTAATTATTTCAATTTATTTTAGTTTTTTAATCACTGTTTTAACTTTTAATTAGAAATTTACGCTGTTTTTCGTCTTGAACTCCGTTGTAAGTTATACAATGTTTTTAAATAATATTTATCAAGTGAGGCAAGACGTCGCCTTCAGATAAGAAGTAAACCCTGGATTTTATGCATTTCAACAATGCACAATGTTATTTCAATGGGTAAAACGGAGTCGAAAAAGCTCCGAAAAGCAGGGAAGGAGTCGTTCGATTTTAAAATCGTTTCTTAGTGCGCGTCTAATGGCCGAAAGGAAGGTCTCTGTCAAATTTCAAGCCAATCGGTCCGGCAGTTTTGGAGATTTCGTGATGAGTGTTATGAATGAATGAATGACCCGTATTTGGATTATATATATATAGATAATAATATAAAGAACGAAATTAAACAGTCAAAACTTTCTTTCACTTTTGGTCTATTTTTCTGAAATATATGTCTCTGTTAAGGGGTTAATAGTTGGTACCATTGGTTTTACGACCATCATGCATATCACTGGCATCATCAGATAACATCGTATATTTGATTTGGGGAAAATACTGTATGGGATATTTGTGTGACTTCATGCCAAAGAACCCACAAATGACAGAGGAACCCTTGTCATACCGTAGAAAGTAGTAATAAGACCCGATCCATTGACACCGAAAAGAGTAACCGTAAGGAGTAACCCTTTTACTTTCATGCTATCAAAATCCTACTACTATTATAATTGTGAAATATTTGTCTGGATGTTTGTTACTCTTTCACGCAAAAACTACTGAATGGATTTTAATGAAACTTTACAATAATGTAGCTTATACATCAGAATAACACATAGGCTATAATTTATAAAGAGAAAATCGGTCCTTCATTCTTTTTTTCCAATTTTTCTTCTTTTTTCACTTATTTTTCCGTGTTTGAAAACCTGTTTTACCAGTCATACAACGAGTTAAAAATAAAACATTGTTTCAAATGAGACAGATCACTAGACTTTTTCATTTACTAGATCTTTTATTTTAGTTTTAAACACTGGTTTTAAATTTGTTAATTTGTTCACTAGACTTACTAATTTACTCGACTTTTTATTATGGTTTCAAATTTGTTATTTTATAAAGGCACCAAGATATTAAACATTATCAGGAACATCGGGATTGTAAAAAGTGACAAGAACACCGGGATTGGAAAATTAGCGAGAACATCGGGATGGAAAAAATTACCGGGTTATAAAAATTACCGAGAACACTGGGATAGGAAATTTACCATAAAGACACCGGGGATACCGGAATATAAAAATTACCGTAAACACTGAGATAGGAAAATTACCGGGACCGCCGGGATTAGAAAAATTACCGTGACCACCGGGATAAGATTACCGGGAACACTGGGATAGGAAAGAGGTGCCTGGGATACCGGGATGATTTGTAATATTGCTAATTTACAAAATTATAAATGTATTTTAAGAAATATTTAAAAAAATAAATTTATAAACTCCCCCCGTGCAAGGCCGGGTATAACAGCTAGTAAAAAATAATTTCATTACTGAGTAAAAGTACTATTCCGTTACTGGAACACCTGATGAATTAACCGTGAGATAGGAGTAGAGCGAGTAGAGCAGCTCTCAAGTTTCACTCAATGGCGATAGCATTAGAGTAAAATAATGAAAAATACATATCGGCCTCCTTGTGAACGTTTGGAACATGTTTTCTCTAACATCTTATTAAAATTCAATTTTATCACTCGTTCATGGAAATCTGTTTGGAGCGGAAACAAATTTTCTCCCAGTCCAAATAAAAATTTAAAACGCAAAATTTACACTGTAAAAAATAATCCTGCAAAAAAACAGAAAATTTCTGGCAGCAAAAGTTGCCAGAAAAAATCTGTAGGTTGAAAAATCCTGTAAACAGAAAAAAGCTGTAACCTACAGGTAAATGCTGTAAAAAGGAACTTTCTGTCAAGTGGGCTACAGATTTTTCTGTTGCCTCTCAGTAATTTTCTGCTTGTGCTCATGCAAGTAGAGTTTTTTTTAATTTTAATTAATTGATATCCGGGAATAGAACCCGCGACCTACCGCATGCTAAGCACGCACGCTACCACTGAACCAAAGAAGATTCAGTATAACGTTGCCAATAGCTGTATTGGTTTTCAATGCAGTAAGTTTCTGTTTAAGTACAGATAAGCTAAAAAACTAGGTAAAAGCTGTTATTTTACATAAAATAAATAGAAGTGCGGTGGGAATGTTACATGACAGAATATCTCTGTAAACATTAAGTCACTGTTATTGAAATTTCTGTTTTTCTACAGTTTTTTTTTACAGTGTAGGCAGTAAAACTTATATTAATTAATTAATTTCTTAGTGTGATATAACTTTTGAAAAACTAAACAGCGCTAAAAATAAGGTTTTCATACACAATTTAGAAAATAATTATGTACTAAATAATAAGTCGTGGCTCACGTAATCAAATCGATTCAAGTTGGCTAAATTCCCTAACAAAAAAAATTATTTGAAACAAAAAAATCAGATGTCGTCAAGCACCATCACATGTAACCTTTTGAGGTGCTTGAAGCAACAATGTGCTAACCCCAATAGTTTTACACTGGATTTAGCTCATTATTGCCGCTAACACCTCATTATGTACGATTTGACAACCTTTTGAACCCCGGTAATAAGGTCACATATTTAATAGCAATAATTTATAGCGTGATTATATTTAAAAATTTAAATCTTCTTTAAATAAAGCACGTATATACTGCTTTATCAAAACCTATATCAACGATAGTTAGTTCCTGTCTGTTGTTTAACAGACAGGAAATTTCCCCAACCAAAATCCCCCACCACCAGACCCAACCAAATCCAATTTATCGCCTCCCCCATCCTTTATGGAAGAAGAGCCATCCTCGATATTACCTCTGCAGCCCTATAACAGAGAGCGAGGCATTATAATAATAAACACTTTTCTTTATCTCTTTCTTCCAAAAAGTTAGAAGTGTCCCCTTTATGACGGCCCTCCTTTCAACCCTAAACAGACTAACGACTGGCCGAGATGGTTACGAGGGGACATATTACTCATCGGACTCCAAATAATACGGGGCGCGGACGGACGCAATCAATTTTTTATAACCGGGCATTAATTTATTGCGCGGGATCTTGGCGGAGGATTTGGCGATAAAGTGTATCTTGTTGCGCAGGAAACGACTTCATTAATGCGACATAAAAGGCCCGATTGGGATCGTTTGCAGGGTAGGTTTTAAAGGGGAAAGGGGCGGTCTAATCGATTTTTTTATGATTTTTTAGGAAGGTTGGAATGAATTGTTGCTTGTTGTAAAATGTCGGTTCGTTAGCAGGTTTAATTTGAGGTGGTGTTTCTTTTGATTTTTTTGGGGGGCGTCGAGATGGGTTGTTTCATTAATAAAGAGAATGTTTTTTTTTGTTTAAACCTTTCGGTCCAGACTGCTTGAAATTGCCATTGAATCCTATGGTAAATTTTGAGCGGCTGGAAGGGTTAAGAATGAAATAATTTATTTTAGCACATTAAATTAACGGATGAATTGTGACTTGTACTGAATTCGTACTTTACTGAAAGCAATTTTTGGTAGGAATGGATTTTTTGCAGAGGGATAGTATTGATATTTTAATCCAGAACATTTAATGTCATAAAAAACCTTTAGAAGATTAGATTTCATTAGATTTCTCTATTAAGAAAATGCTATTTAATTTTAAATGATTCACAAGGGGACAGTTATGAAACATTTATAAAGTAAAGACAGTTATAAAGTATTCGTCTGATTTTTGTAAAATAATAGAACTAACTCTTCAAAATGTAACTTAAGAGCTAAGATAAAGTGTGTAAACCTACCCCCGTCATTCTTCTGACTGGTTGGGAAATAGTTGATAGCTTGGATAATGATGTTGCCTTTTACCCGGTTGAGTAATAAAATTTAGAAATAAAAGTTTTTCAAATAAGTAGGATGACCCGGTAACCCTAGGTACACGAATCTCACCAACATAAGGGTACACTTTCCAATAAAACTTCAGTCTGTTTCGAAGCTAAGACTCTTTCTATATTACCTGTAGAATACTGAGTGATGCCAAAATAATAAACACTCGCTATAATTAAATTAACTGGTAGTAAAAATGAAAACATGTGAATTATAATTAAAAGTTACTCTTTGGCTATTTATCAGGTATTTTAGATTAAACTTACTTAGTGGAATCAAACAGGAACTTGAACCAAATGCCCATTTTACCAATGATATACGTAAGAATGTTAAATAAATTAAAATAAATTGTTATTGATATCTAAAATAAAATATAATTTAAATCTAAAATAAAAATGTATAATAAAAAAACTATATTAAAATATTTTCGAAACAAAGACATTTGTACATTTCTGTTTAGGATTGTTTTTATCTTCTTGCAAAAACCTCTTCCTATCTATCTTTATAATATTTATAAAATAGAGGGATATTTCAACACATGCATTTGTAAATTAAATGTAAAAACATTGTTTTCATGGGGGTACACTGAATTCAATAATAAGATTAAAGGTAACTAGCCTGTGGCACACAAACTCATACCGAAACATTCAACCTGAACCTTAAAACTTTAATTCAATTTCATCCAAAAAATACCCCAACCCACACTCCTGTGTTTCTGGATTCATGAATAAATGGACACGCGTACCCCTAGGTGGCAAGAAGAAATGGAATTCCGAAAAAATCCAATAAAACACCTCAACGCTTCAGGTAGAAAGGGTACACCAGAGAATACTTCTCAGAAATAACCCAGGAACTTCCTATTTCTGTCGACCCCGTGTTCAGGCGTCATCTGCAGTGTGAAGCTACAATATTCAAATGGTTCGATTTTCCCAAACCTTCCGACACTATGCATATCGAATCAACTTTTGAGGCATGTCATCAAGCTCTGAACTCCTTCTGGGTCGGTCCTAGATTCGACTTTTGGTGTGTTATTTGGTATGACTATGTAACTGGTATATTGTATTTGAAGCGCGTATATTTCATATACCGTTACTGTTTCAGTTCCGTGAATGGGGTCAGATGTTTATATGAATGTTTTTCGTAGTATTGGGGAGATAGTTGGCATATGTTTTTATGTATCTCTTTTTGTGTAATAGTTAAGAGGAACTCTGTTTTGTACTATGTATAGTAGGGTGTATCGAAAAAAACATTTTTTCGATTTTGATGATGCCTTAGTGCGGAAAAGTTGTGTAAGGTGGCAGAGAGTACCTGTGAATTTTTTCAGAATTTTCGGATAATATCTTTAGGTGCCGCCAAGGCCCTGAAGGTCCCCATGTTAATCCAATGGAGCGCGCAAGCCAAGAAGGCCGAAAATTGGTTTTTCGCCCCTCATTTCTACCCTAATCACACGACAAATGTCTTCACTCGAGTTATGGACCCTATATGATCTGGGCTATCCGACAAAACTTTAATAGCCTAAATCTCAATATTATGTTGATTGTGGGCTCTGATTTGAACAAGGAAAAAAGCAATTTTCGACGAAATTGGAGCATACAAAGAAACGTAATATAGAGATTTAGGCTATTATTCAAATTTTGTCGGATAGCCCAGATCATATAGGGTCCATAACTCGAGTGAAGAAATTCGTCGTGTGATTAGGGTAGAAATGAGGGGCGAAAAACCAATTTTCGGCCTTCTTGGCTTGCGCGCTCCATTGGATTAACATGGGGACCTTCAGGGCCTTGGCGGCACCTAAAGATATTATCCGAAAATTCTGAAAAAATTCCCAGGTACTCTCTGCCACCTTAGACAACTTTTCCGCGCTAAGGCATCATCAAAATAAAAAAAAAGTTTTTTTTCGATACACCCTAATGCAGGGTTTCTCAAACTGTGGGTCGCGACCCACTGGTGGGTCGCCAGTTAGATTTTGGTGGGTCGCGAGAAGATTTTTAATTTTTCTGAATATGAAGTATCGTTTTATAATTTTTACAAACGTGTTATTGACTTTTGAATTATCAAACTATTATTTGAACTTTTGAAATTTATTAAATTACCATATAGTAAAAGGAATAAAAATTTGAGAAAAACTACACTACTTTGTGTCGAACGGAAAAAGGAAATTAATATAAATACGTACTATGTGTTTTATTTTAATGTGCCGATAGTGAAAATCTAGTCGGTTATTAAAATAGGATTTGAAAAAAATTCAGTGTTTCTCTCCATTCACACCGGAGCAACGCAAATTTTAAGAATTTTCTTAGGAAATGATGCAACTGCAATTTATCCCTTATTGCTAAATAAACAAGTTAAACCCCTGTTTTTTAAGGGTCAAATTTTAAAATTTTCTCTGGGGGAAGACCCCCAGACCCCCCTTTTTATTGTTGGGAGCATTGTTAACCCATTAATTAAACTATTTCATACACTCAAATTCAAATATTTACTTTTAATTTCTAAAAAGTTAATTTATCTTTCAATACGTGCATGTAATGATTTATTGTTGTAACTAAATAGTTGGTGAACACTCCGAAGTCGGAGAAGTTCAAATTCTGGGGGGAGGCATGAGATAATTATCACAGTTCAGTTAATTATAATTAACTGGTGTCGGTGGGTCGCGTTAGATTTTGTTTCTCAAAAGTGGGTCGCGATTGTAAAAAGTTTGAGAACCCCTGCCCTAATGTATAGGTTAACCCTTGAGCTAAAAATATACTACGGGTTCATAAGTTTATCAAGCTCTTGATTAACCTAAAAATTAGTTTAAAAATTAGCTCTTGACTATGCCTATTCGCCATAAGTGTTAATTGACTCTTTTCACACTTTACTTCTTCACTTTCTTTTATAAAAACTATTGATTTTGGGAACGAAATCACTTGAATAGTGAAAGTGAAACAGTAAGAATGAGCCTTAAGAGTGTAAGTTTAAAACACCCCTTTGTTTTGAGGAGATCAGAAAGATTCAAGGGGAAATATTCACTTTTAGAAGATACGGTATTGACCACATATATTTAAACCTGTAACCTGGATGCAAAATCGAAAAAAAATTCATGGTCAGGGGTGGCGGCATTGTTGAGTTTTATAAACCTATTCTCAAAATGGGTCAATCTTTGTAAAAAGTAATGGTCCATTTCTTCAGAGAATATCGTGGGTATACACTGAGAGAAATGACAGTCTCAAATTTGAATAAATCGATGTTCTCATTTTGGTATGAAACTTTTTGGTTCAAATATGACGACATAATGCTTTTAATTTTGAAACACCAGACATTAGGATGTCCCTTATACACTAGCGGAAATAAAAATCCCAACACCAAGAAGGAAAGGAGATAAAAAAGTCAAATTTATTTCTATGATTGCACATAGTATCAATGTGAATTGCTTAAAAAATCAGCCTTCCTGGATATTAGGGGGCCGAGAAAATCGGTGAGGAGTGTTGTCTCCATAGGTGTCCATTACCGCCGTCACACGTCATGGTATTGAGTGACAGGGGCACTAAATGACTTTTGAGGGATTGGAGGACCATGTTGCCTCCTCATGTAGTCCAAATTCATATGGTGCACCAGCGGACGTTGCATACCGGGCTAGGTGATTTCTCCTCTTTCTCCGGACATGTTTTGTGAGTGTTGGTTCTTACGAACGGATAGGCCAGGGTAAAAATGCAACATAGGGGGTTAAGAAGAAAGCTTGGACATTGCACAGTGGGATGGATGTCGTATGCAGTACTGCGGATCGTCCGTTCGGTCCGCATAGCTTCTTACATCTTTGTCCATAAACAAGGGGCTGAAAATGGGCATTTCTGTTTCCAACAGTGCACGAAATAAGGAAATGAAGTTCCCAATTTCATGACATTGTGTTTATGAGAGAATCCTGATTAGGTGTGGAGTACCACGACGGTTGGGTATGAGTTTGAAGACGCAATGGAGAGAGCGCACTCAGCTGATGATTTTCTAATCGTTCCACGGAGTGGTGATGCAGGGTAACGGAGTGGGGATGCATTGGATTCCATTTCTGCAACTCCTGAGTATGATTCACCAGTACTTTTTCCAACTAGAGCTGCGTCATTGAGATTTTGCAGCCGGTAGACCGTCCTTACCTTCAGACCTGTCCTGGGGACAAATTTCAAGAGAAACATGCACAACCACGTGTTGTGTGCAATGTCCAAGCTTTCTTCTTAACCCCCTAGTTTGCATTTTTACCCCGTCTTTCCCGTTCTCTAGAACCAACACCCACAAAACAAGTCCGGTCAATCAGGAGAAATCACCTAGCCCGGAATGCAACGTCCGCTGGTGCACCATATGAATTTGGACTACCTGAGGAGGCAACATGGTCCTCCAATCCCTCAAAAGTCATTTAGAGCCCCTGTCACTCAATACCATGACGTGTGACGGCGGTAATGGACACCTATGGAGACAACACTCCTCACCGATTTTCTCGGCCCCCTAACATCCAGGAAGGCTGATTTTTTAATCAATTCACATTAATAATATGTGCAATCATAGAAATAAATTTTACTTTGATATCTCTTTTCCTTCTTGGTGTTGGGATTTTTTTTTTCCGCTAGTGTATGACAGAAAATTTTTTATTGCGAATTTGAAAACGGTTACCCAGTACTTTTTTATAAATGCCTCGACCTATTCAGAAATAAAATTTTATCCCTCTACGATGATAAACCTGTGAAAAATCATAATTAAAGTTGGACAATGTGTCTCTTTTTGTCTCTTTTACGACAGAATTTTTTCTCTTTGCGAAATTGAAAATAGATACCCTCTACTTTTTTTATAAATGCTTTGACCTATTCATATATAAATTTTATCCCTCTACGATAATATTAAACCGCACCAAATCTTAATTGAAGATGGTCAAACAAGCTAAATTACCGACACGCGCCCGCTAATACCCACCACCTTTTTTCTTTTTTCCTACTTTTTTTAGGATTTTTTATATATATGTAGTGGCCGTTGGGGCGCCTTAAATGAGAACTACGGAATAAATCCAAACAATGGTTTATTAAAAGTAACAAATACGTTGAAAACTGATGAACGTCTGAATAAAATCGAACAAAGGTGATTAAAATGAAAATGATCTTCGCCGATGCGCCGCCTCTACCCACGATGATTCTCAGTCACCTCTCTGGTTCAACTTCTGGCGCTCCCCCAGTCTGGATCTCCAATTCCACCGCAGCTCAATTCCGGATCCTCTCTCTCCGAATCTACCGTCTCAAGCTCTGGCTTCTCTCTGGATCGGCAGTCTCAGGCGCTCAGCTCTGAACTCCTTCCGCAGTCCTCTCTTTTATAGCTTTCAGTCTATAGCTAAGTTGTAGTCTTCTTCCGAAACCCGGTTACTCTCCCACGCGGCACCTCTTCGCAAGAGAAAGAGTCAAATGCTCGAATCCCACAGTTGAGTCAAGTGTTCCAATCCCACAGCTCGGCCGTCCTGCGCATCAGTCGTCCTCGGCTGGTAACGCTTAAATTTAACTTGAAACTAAAAGAGAAACACACATCATCATGGGAAAACTTAAACACTTGTCGTCCATGGTTTCATAAAGTCTGCTGCCGTTGATGTAACTCGTGGACCCTCTGTATTTCCCATCCGTTCGACATCGTAGCGGTCTTTTTGTTTGACTGTCACAATTTTATAAGGCCCAAAAAATTTCTGTCTCAGTTTCAGACCCGCCCCAAACTGTGTCCTTTTTATTGCCACTAGGTCTCCGACTTCGTATTTTCTAGCGACTTTCCTCCGCTTGTTGTATTGTTTACTGTTTTCCTCTTGAATTTTTAAAATATTCTTCTTCGCCTCCTCTCTCATATCATTCCTCTCGATAAGAATCTGATTAAAGTACTCCTCCTGTAGAACCTCCCTTACCCGAATGTCTTCCCTATTCCTCATCTTCGTCCCCATCATGAGCTCAAACGGGCTAAAATTAGTGCTCCTGGCCTGGGTACTATTTATGATCCTCTGCACATCTCCCACAAACCTAAACCACTTAGTCGGGTCTTCGTGAGATAACTTGGAAAGTACGGGGATTAAAGTTTTATGCATCCTTTCCACCTGACCATTTCCTCTCGGTATCCCTGTTGTTATAAGGACGTGCTCTATTCCTTCAGTTTCACAAAACTCCCTGAATTCCTTACTTGTAAATGCTGATCCCCGATCCGTGACTATACGAGCTGGATTCCCAAAGACTGTCTGTTGTAATCTCAGTTTTTGCAGTGCTTCCTGCGCTGATGGGGTTTTAACAGGGTGAAACCATACGAACTTCGTAAACGCGTCCACTACAGTGAATATGTGCTGGTATTTTTTATTTGTAGATGGCATGGGTCCCACAAAGTCTAAGTGATAAGTTCCTAAGGGTGCATTTTCCTTTGGTATTGGATTTAACCAACCCTCTCCCTTACCGTTCTTCTTATTGTACAAGATACACATCACGCAGTTACCTATAACCTTCTCTACCTTTGATTTTAGCTTTGGAATAGAAAACTCCTGTTCTATTATTTGCACCGTTTTTGCTACCGCAAAATGACCCCTCTCATGTATTTTTCTTATAACCTCCACTTGTAAATCTTCTGGAACAACAACCAGTTCCCTATCCCTTTCGATTTTGTACAAAATCCTATTTTTAACAAAATATTCATTTTTCTCCCCCTTTTCCAGGAGTGCTTTTAGAAGTTTTACTTGTTCGTCTTTTTCCTGCTCTAAAGCTATTCTGTCTGTTAGTTCATTATTGCAGCTGTTAACCTCCGTGACCGGCAAAACCGCATTTCGACTCAATGCATCTGCATGTCTCATTTGTTGACCGGTTCTGTGGACTACCTCAAAATCAAACTCCTCTAGTGCCAAAGCCCACCTAGCGATTTTGGGTGTAACGTCTTTCTTATCCAAAGTTCTCTGTAGTGCCTGACAATCAGTTACAACTTTAAATTTTGCCCCCAATAGGTAATGCCTAAATTTTTTAACTGCCTCCACTACAGCTAGTGCCTCTAACTCATAACTACCCAGCTTCTCTTGTGTTGCCGTAGTTTTTCTACTCATGTAACTTATGGGATGCAAATCTCCTTCCTCTGACTCTTGGAGAAGTACTGCCCCGAAACCCTGGCTACTGGCATCTGTATGCAGTTCTAACCTTGCCCCCTGCCTATACATAAGACTGGATTTCTAGACAACATCTTCCTCAGTTGTTCGAATGCATTTCTTTGCTCTGGCCCAAATTCAAAAACCGCACCACCCCTCAGGAGGTCACTCAAAGGTTTTGCTATTTTTGCATAGCCTGGGATAAATCTTCGAAAATATCCCGCCAAACCCAAAAAGCTTTGTAGTTGTTTTTCCGATTTCGGCTCAGGGAAATTAGCAACTGCTGCCGTTTTATTCTCCGATGGTTGTATCCTTCCCTCCTCAATTATAAAGCCCAGGAACTCTATTTTTCTTTTCAGAAACTTACATTTTTGGAAATTGATCTCCAGCCCATATTCCGCAGCTACTTCCAAAACTCTCTTCATTTTCCCCAGACCTTCTTCCTCATTTTTTGATGGTATTATTATGTCATCCATGTAAATCACTACAACTTTTTCTCTAAGTAGACCCCTAAACACCGTATTAATATACCTTTGAAATACGTTTGCACTCGTGCACAACCCAAATGGCGTTCTCAGAAATTCATAATGTCCCTCATGTGTTACAAAAGCTAAGTATTTAGTTGAATTTTCATCCACCCTGACGTGAAAATAAGCGTTTTTTAAATCGAGTGAGGTGAAAACTCTTGCACCCTCAAGTTGGTCTAAAACATCCTCTATTAATGGTAGTGGGAATCTGTCTTTCACAACTTTTTTGTTTAGCTTCCTAAAATCGATGCATAGCCTATGTTTACCTTCTTTTTTCTTGCAAAGGACTACCGGGGCTGCGTAGTCCGAGCAACTTGGCCTTATGATCCCCTCCTTCAACCATTTCTCTATTTCCCCTTCTATCACCTTCTTTTCACTTAAGGAAAAACGTCGTGGATGTGATGAGACCGGAATGTCATCTGAGAGAACAACCGCCAACCTCAGATCAGTGTTCTTAGTCCCTCGCGGTGTGTAATTCTGAACTAGGCTTCGTAATTGTCCTCTATATTCAATCGGTACCTCATTAATCTCCTGTTCCCAAGGATTAGTTACTTCAGCCAAATGAGCAAAAACAAAGGTACCCTGTTCTGCCTCGATAGGTCCTCCCTTCTCTACAGTGGTAATCCCTGGGGTTTGGTTTGGACTTTTACAAACAGACTTGACCTGCAGAATGCCCACATTAGCTACCTGCTTAATATGGCACTGGCCACCCACCAACGAGATATCCAATTGCGAAAGAACGTCTATACCCAGTATCATATCGGCACACCCATTCCTCAAAACATGTATTTTAGATGGAATCCCTATCTCATCAATAAAAATATCAGAGTAAAAATGTCCTAAAGGCTTAACCTCCTCATCTCCAACTCCTGTTAAAGTTACATCGTTATTTGCTAACGCCGGAGAATTCAAAGTTTCATGGACACTTTTCGTGATCAAAGTAAGATCACTACCCGTGTCTACCAAAGCTTTTATTCCTTTACCCAGAACCCGTACAGTTTTATAAATCTTACCCGCTCTATCACACCTATTGACATTAACTTGTCTGTTTGGACAGCCACTCTCCTTGTGCCCGAATTGCCTACATCTCCAACAACGCACTCCTTCACTTTTGTTGTTACATTGAATTGCTTTGTGACCCCTTTCTAAACACTTGTAACATCTATCGGAATCCCGACTCTGAAAGAACGTTTCCCTTCTTTCCCCATTCTTTTCTCTCCTACTTTGGTATTGTTGCCGATTTAACCCTGAATTGGTTCCTCCTCTATTTTTGCCTAGGAAACGGTATGTTAACTCGCATTCGTCCAGTTTATCTACCAGTTCTTCAACTTTCCTGACGGAGGGCAAAACATCTGCTAATCGGTTTCGAGCCTCTTGAGGTAATCGCCTTCTGATGTGGTCAACTATCATGAATTCTTTAAGGTCTTCAAATTTTTCAATACCAACACCCTCCACCCACTCCTCGAAGTAAATCTTTAATTTGAACGCGAAATCTCTCCAGGATGTACTGTCATCTTTGTGGGAATTCAAAAAGTTATGCCTAAACTGTTCTGAGGTAAGTTTAAAACGCTTCAGCAGCATATCTTTAATATGATCATAATCATTTGATTTTTCATCTGGTTCGCGCCCAATAAAGTTAATAATCTCTAAGGGAAGCAAACCTACAAGGTGCATAACCCAATCTTTCTTGAGGATCCCAACTCTTTGCACTTGTTTTTCAAATAGAGCCAGATACAGGGATATATCATTGTTACTTTCGAAACGCGCTATCAATTTGGGTAGGTCTTTAGTGCGTTCTGTAGGGGTTACACTCTGTCTTGTCTGAGCCTCCAATTTCAGCTTAGCCAGTTCATGTTCCCGTTGTTCTAATTTTTCGCGTTGTTCCTCTTCCCGCTGCTCCCTTTCCTCCCTCTCCACTATAATTTCCTTGATCATGTCCCTTAGAACATCGTCAGCGTATTTCTTTTGAGCCGCAATAGCATCAGCCAGTGTATTTTTAGTGCTGGACTCCTTTACCTCAAGCCCTAAATCGGTCCCCAACGTCAGCAAGTCACATTTGCGTTGCCTCATCAGGAAGGACATTTTCATAAAAAAAAGTACTTACACCAACAGGACGAAAGTTTCACAGTGCAACTCACACACTTGCCTTTACGGTACCCTCTTCACTGTACTAAGTTCTTATCCAATGGGTCGGCGATCCAGTCCAGTTGGCCACAGGTTCCTCTTGCCGAGCCCCCAGATGTAGTGGCCGTTGGGGCGCCTTAAATGAGAACTACGGAATAAATCCAAACAATGGTTTATTAAAAGTAACAAATACGTTGAAAACTGATGAACGTCTGAATAAAATCGAACAAAGGTGATTAAAATGAAAATGATCTTCGCCGATGCGCCGCCTCTACCCACGATGATTCTCAGTCACCTCTCTGGTTCAACTTCTGGCGCTCCCACAGTCTGGATCTCCAATTCCACCGCAGCTCAATTCCGGATCCTCTCTCTCCGAATCTACCGTCTCAAGCTCTGGCTTCTCTCTGGATCGGCAGTCTCAGGCGCTCAGCTCTGAACTCCTTCCGCAGTCCTCTCTTTTATAGCTTTCAGTCTATAGCTAAGTTGTAGTCTTCTTCCGAAACCCGGTTACTCTCCCACGCGGCACCTCTTCGCAAGAGAAAGAGTCAAATGCTCGAATCCCACAGTTGAGTCAAGTGTTCCAATCCCACATATATTAAAATTTTTGGTCATTGAAATGTAATATTAATCGGTCTGAATTGTCGTCTATTGCTAAAGTTTAATTTCATGAATGTTAAAAAACAGCTCCGCAAAAATTTGTTGATTACTTGGTACTAAGATCCAGTAATCTGGTGACTAGAATCGCCAACTAAGTAAATTGGTTTACCTTCACTTTGCTAACTTCTTTTAAAAGCGGCAGACGACATTTTAGACCGATTAATATTACATTTCTATGGCCGAACTTATAAGAAAAGATAAAAAAGTAGGAAAAAAGAAAAAAGTGGTGAGTATTAGCGGCCGCCTGCTGGTAATTTAGCTTGTTTCCCCATCTTCAATTGAGATTCGGCACGGGTTAATATTATCGTAGAGGGAAGAAATTTTATATCTGAATAGGTCAAGGCATTTACAAAAAAGTAGAGGGTATCTCTTTTCAATTTAGCAAAGAGAAAACAAATTATGTCGTAAAAGAGACAAAAAGAGACACATTGACCATTTCTAATTAAGATTTTGCACTGGTTAATATCATCGTAGAGGGATAAAATTTTATATCTGAATAGGTCAAGGCATTTATAAAAAAGTAGAGGGTAACCGTTTTCGAATTCGCAAGAAAAAAGTTTTCATTCATATAAGGGACACCCTAACCAGACATACTCAGTTTCAAACAATTTAATAGTCATCACTTAAATTATGCTTATTTTTATTTTATATTTGAAAATTTAAATATTTGCACCACATCGAAAGTAACATTAAGTTGTAGTGTGTCAACGTGTGACACAACATTGTGATGCCGCACTCAACTTACTGGTCTACTTCCCACGACTTGGTACACGACTTAGTACAGTATGGTCAAGGTCATCATAACTGTAACACATTGCACCCTCTATATAAGAATGTCATGGACGAATTAGAAAAAATGAGTACATGATGCTTTATTTTTGAGTATCTGCCCAGTTTCAAAAATGAGTAAATTTGGATCGGAGCCTGTTTGAGTGCACAACATACTCAGATTTGAGTATTTTTTACTCATTTTTGAGACTGTCGTTTTAAGAGTGTAGATCAAATGAGGGTTTGCAATTAATATTTTTAAAATACAATTAAGAAAAAAATCTCACATTTAGAACAGAAAAGAGATGGAAGCTCCTCCTGAACATGGGCGTAGCCAGGGTTCCACTTAGGGGGGGCAAGCAGGGTCGACTTTTTTTATGTTTATGGAGAACAATTTTAAAGCCCCGTGAGAGGGGGCCGTGGCCCCAATATTGTTTTTCGAGGGGCTTATGACCTTCAATGAAAAAGTTTTGTGGGTAGTGTAGAAACAATGAGGTCTCTTTCATCCATATTAATAGGTTTAATGTAGTTTTTCAAAACTTTTTAAGGGAGAATTTGCGTCCAAGAAAAATTCATATAAGAAAGGTTTTTAGTAATAAAGGTCCAGATTTCAAAGGGGGGTCTGGGGGTTCTCCCCCAGAAAATTTGTGGAAATTTGACCCTAATAACAGGGTTTTTAAACTGTTTTATAGTACACGTAAACCCAAATTTGGATTAACATTTTTAGGGAGAATTTTGATTTTAATGAACTTATTAAAAAAAGTGTGAATGATAAAGGTTTAAATACTAAAGGGGGGCTGGCTTTCCACCCGCAGAAAAGGTTTTTGGAAATTTAACCCTTAGAACAAGGTTTCAAACATGTAAACACAAATTTGGGTATACATTTTTAAGTAGAATTTCGATTTTAATGAACTTATCATAAAAAGTGTGGATAATAAATGTTTTAATACTAAAGGGGGGCCTGGGGGTCCTCCCCCAGAAAAATTTTGAAAATTTGACCCTAAAAAACTGGGTTTTAACTTATCTAAAAGTAAATTACTCAGGACTTAGGGGGGGCAGCTGCCCCTCCCTGCCCCCCTGTCTACGCCCATGCTCCTGAATAAGGTGCAAGTTGGAATATAGTTTTATTATTTTTTCAATTATTTTATTATTGCCGCATATTTCGACTTATATCATTTCCATTGGGGGTTTATCTGCTTCTATAGACCCCTCTCTGATAACAACTCAATAAATCCCACAAGAAATTCCCCTTGTATTCGAGGATAGGGTGCTCTCTAGCCTATCCTTCTCGTAGCCAATAGTTAATACGATTAACGCAACTCATTAAGGGAAAAAAGAAGACGTCGATCTCTCTCCATCGTTTTTTCTCATGCTCCGAAGTCAATTCTCGTTTAGGGGGCCGTGACGTAAAATCGATGCCGGTCCTGGCGGGGAGTCTTTCATCGCTCGGGCCGCTCATAAATTTTATTGCATGATTCAATTATGCAAAATTATAAGGATGGCGAATAATTTATTTAATAAAAAGCTCATTTTCTAGTGAATTACAATTACGCTTTAATGAAATACAACATTGTTACGACAAATTTAATAAGCTTTTGCAACGGGAGGTTTGAGTGCACGGCAGCGTTCATAAAATATGCATTCAATTTTTGCTCTGATAGATCTTATTTAATCATCTTTTTTCTTGCAAGGTGGTGATATGAGTAGAGAACTGTTTGGGATTATGCTGATTGCCTTGCTGTACGGATGCGAAGGTTTCGAATAACGTTGTGTGTACATTCGTTAAAACGCATTTTTGAAATTAATTTTCGGCGTAAAAAGTCGGCAGTGTAATCCAAGAAAGGGGAATCTTAGTGTCGGTAATCAAATTAATTTTGTTCCGTTCGTTAATATTTGAAAAAGTGTGTGATGGTATTGGCTAGAAGTAATTTAGTTCACTTGACGTCGGCTGGATATTTTTTGTTTGGATGGAAGAATGATACAGATTGTTTCCAGAATAAAGGGAGCTTCTCTTCTCCTCGTTTTTTCATTAACTTGATTTTGAATCAACTAATAATCTAGAATAAGAAAGCATAACTTCAAAATTTAAATTTTGATTTACCCTCAGTGCACTTCTGATATTCCGAGTATAGTTTTTATTCAAGAGTGATATTTATAGGAGTAAAAATAATTGCTTTACATTTTGCAATTATTGTAGGATTTAGTTTATCGAAAGGCTAATTTATTTCAATCCTTCCCCAAAATACAATTGATATATTTGGATACTTAGATCTACAACAGAATTTTATGTACTGTCAAATATTTAATGACATTAAACGGCAACCGAATTTTGATAAAAATCAATCTCTAAGCAAGAGCAAAATACATAGGTTGACAAACTGGTAATTCATAAAATAATGAATGATTATTTATACGTGTAAAAAGTTAGCTGAATCTTTCACTCTGAAAAAGCTTTGTAACATTATGATAAGTTGGTGGTAAATATTATTAAATGTAACAGAGAAATAGGTGAGTAGAAAGTGTCAATTTCAATGAAGTGAAATGAGCTTCTAAATCTCCTTTATCATCATCAACAAATCAGATAAATGGTCTAACCTCCCCCTCCCAGGCACTTGTATGACTTCATGCGGTCAATCCCCAATTTGCCGGACAAAGCTTCAAAAACCCGAATGCCACGCCTGATTGTGAAAAATCGAACCGTCCGGACCCCAATAAATCAATCCCCATTTTCCCCACCCCAACTGCCTCAGGCGGAACCGCACCTCCCAATTGGCGATAAAAAATGGCGACGAAACTTCCCGGCAACCCTACCCGTGGAATGACTGCACTGGAGAACGCGTGGAATATAAAAGGAAAATCACGCTAGCACTCCTCTTATTGAAAGGGGAGGGATTTCGCTACGGGGGGCCAGAGCAAAGGCTTATGCTCCAACTAATCCCACTGCGCATGCGCTGTGGAGGAATTCCCCCCACTCGTGACCCCCCGGATCTATTATTTCATTCACACAATGCAGGGAACAATCGGCGGTGCCCGAATTTGCGCTCTATTCGCCAATATCTTTGCGGTTAGGGAGCGCTACGATCCCCGCCCGCTTATTGGCGGTGTGAGGTGACGTCAGAGCGTGACGTAGCCCTTTTTTTTTGGCCGTCGCTTCGCACGGCCCTCAATTTCGTCAGGTTTTCCGCCGTTTTTTTTCTCTGCGAGGTGACAATATCCTTTTTGCGCCGCGACATGGAACGCATTGTATGCTCGCCTGATTTGTCGCATCATTAAAGCTCGCGAGGATTATTTGTTCTTTGTCGCGCAGGCGGTGATAACAGATCGCGGAAACGTGCAAATAAGATCGCTTCTGATGCTCCATATGTGAGTAATCGTATTAATAATGGGAGCGGGAATGAAAATATTTGCTCTGGCAGAGAGTTCTTTTGCTGAAGACTAGGCTTAGATCTCATGGCAACAGAAGGGGTAGCGTTGAAACGCGGAATGGTTTCCTAATTTGCGAACCTAATTTAGTTACTTCAGTGAAAGAATGTCCTTTGAAGCAATAAAAGGCTGCTAATACTTACGATATAAGTAGCTGCTCATCTAATTTTTACGGTATGCTAATTTCAAAGATGGACAATGATCTGAAATATGAAAGTCTAGAGCACTTTTGTGAGAACAAAACTGTTTTAGGGTTTTAGTCACAAAATAAAGTATATTATAAAATAACACTGATTTGGACAAGCATAACACTAATACCATTGAACACATTTTTACTAAAATCTATTATGGTTACAATAAAAAAGTATATACGCCAAATATAGATGGCAAACTGTGCAAATTAGGATAAAATTGAAAAACGACGTTTCATTTGCACATAATTTATTAAAAGATGTTAAAATCAGACATGTTTCGAGGGTATATTGAACCCTCTTCGTCAGTGAAATGACGATGTAAGAAAAAATGTACCCATGGCTATCAGTAATATATACAGGCAACAACAAGAAACACAGTTACAGTTAATACAGAAACATATTTAAATTGAAAAGAAAACTATGAAAATACAGATACAGAAAAATTTTATGGTGATTCATGACATCCAAATTTCAGAGAAAAAAGGTGCACTTGACAGGTCATTTACAAGATCATTAGAGAATTGATTATAATGTAGTAACTTTCAAAAAAAAAAGAAACAAGTTACTACATTTTTTGAAAGTTACTACATTAATCAATTCTCTAATGATCTTGTAAATGACCTGTCAAGTGCACCTTTTTTCTCTGAAATTTGGATGTCGTGAATCTCCATAAAATTTTTCTGTATCTGTATTTTCATAGTTTTCTTTTCAATTTAAATATGTTTCTGTATTAACTGTAACTGTGTTTCTTGTTGTTGCCTGTATATATTACTGATAGCCATGGGTACATTTTTTCTTACATCGTCATTTCACTGACGAAGAGGGTTCAATATACCCTCTAAACATGTCTGATTTTAACATCTTTAAATAAACAATGTGCAAATGAAACGTCGTTTTTCAATTTTATATACGCCAATTTTAAAACTCCTTACTTTACCCCTTTGGTTCAATTTCACAATTCATGTTTTTTTATCTTTATGAAAGCTAATAATTAAGAAAAGTATGAAGCTTCTGGAAATGAAAGTCTGTATTTTAATATTGTGTTTTACTTTTCTGTAAACACTATTTTCAAATAACGTATAGTGAATCCTCTTAATGATATCTAAAAGCATTAAATGCAATTTCGTTTTCAAAATATTGATTTTGTAGAGTCAAGCAGTCAAAATGGACTGCCTCCGAGGGTTCTAGGTATGAGGCAGACGTCGGAGTTTCTAGTGTTAAGGCACATGAAAAATTTACATAAAAAGATGCACCTACCTGGAGATACATTAAATATAACACAGACAATAAAAACTTAATTAAAAACTTAACAGCAAACTATGAGAATTAATGAGTCAAAACTAAAATAACCAATTTTCTTTTAAAAAAACTAAGAGAAGCCTTATGAAGTACTGATTCCAAACACATATTCATCACCTTCATTGTTGCGAAGTTAAAGAAAAAACCTATTTTGCTTTTAATTTATCTTCTATTCCGTATTCTTAATACCTAGATGTAAACCTTAAATGACAAAAAAAATTCCATCACCCCTCTTCACACCAACAAAAATGAAAAATAATTCACCTTTAAGCCCTGCGAAAACGTCGTAAAACCCATTTCCTGTCTGAGCCGTTGGTGTTTTTTAGCCCCTTGATTAAAGCGTCGTCGAATTTTCCCTCCCAAATTGCTCCGTATCCGGGAACCGCGACTAAAAAGCTCAAATAAAGGAAATTAAAGCGCTAGAAAATTTATTGCGTTTAAATAAATCAATACAGTACCGAGAGATGGCGCTGGTATTTTTTGTTTATTTGCTTATTTACATTCTTTGTCTTTCATCAGCCCTTTTGTTTCACCACGCGCGTGCAACAAAATAACGACAAAAATGATTCAGACGATAATAATAATAATAAAAAAAATGCGAAATGAGAAAAAAACTAAAGTGAAGTAGGAAACTCATTATCGGTTATTTGGATGTAGGAATTGATAGAGATCTGTTCCGACGTAGAAAAAGATTAATGTTGTTCAGAGGGGTATTCTACGCTTTGCGAAATGTGATCACGCTTTAAATAAGATTCCTATTCGTTTCCCGGGGCTTAAGGTGGATTGAGTTATATGTGAAAGTAGGTTCCTGAAAGTATCCTGTGAAACCGAGTTCTGATCAACAAAATTACTCCAATGGTTGTACATAATCGAATTTCATGAAAATATACAGAATGATTGAAATTGAATCAGATAAAACGGAAATGAAGAGATCGCAAATATGTAAACTGATTATAAGGGTTAATTTTTTCTATGTAATATTTTTCTTTGCCCTTATCAAGTTAACGTGATCGATGTTTTGGTCGGGATTAGTAGGATTTTTCAGAGAACAGTACAGCAAATTATACAGGTAAATAAATGTATTATTGGATATTTATTTAAGATTTATTTCAAATTGAATTCGAAAGAAATCCCAAATATTTCTTTTAAATTGAGTTTACTCTTGAGCTTGTCTAAGTTTATTGAAAATATGATTTCGAAATAAATTTATCTAAGAATATGAAATTGCAGATATAATTTTTAAATCATAATGTTACAACCATGTAGAGACAATTCTTTATTGTCTTCTTAAATTCATTTCATTGGTTGGTTGATTCAGTATTTTACCTCAATCGTATCTACGCATAATGGATGGATGGTTTTCAATTTCATTTTAAATTAGACGAAAAAATGCTTAATAAACCAAAATTTGATGAAATTAATTAGATTTAAAACTCATTTTAAATTGCTCTGACGTCCCTATGAGCAAATTACTTTTTTTGCCCAACATGTTGTATAAATTTAAGCGTTCTTCTCTGCTGTGTAATTCTCCTCACTGTAAAACAACTTCTACAACTTCTTCTAAGAGGCTTAAGTTGTTTTTTCTGTACTATGACTCCTGTCACAGTAAAACAACTTCTACAGAACTATTAACCCATTAACGCCCAAATTATTTTTTGGTGGGGTGAATTGTATAAAAATCATGAATCTGGTGTATTTTGCCTTCAATATGAATGTTATAAACAAATTTTGTCAAAACAGTCATCAGTTTCTTTAAAAAATGCTGATCTAAAAATAGATCACTGGGCGTTCAGATGATATTTTTTGTCACAGAGCTAAAGTACTAGTTGAACTTAAAAAGATCCTAAAAATTATGAAATAAATATAATATTAGTATTTCTCTTTAAAAAACGCGTATTTATTCAAAAATATATGGGGAATAATAATTAAATAGTAATAAAATTAAATAATTTACTCACAATTAAATACAAAAATAGCCTATGTTGAAAGTAATAATAGGGGAAAAGGGAAATTGAACCAAGAACTTTAAATTTATGTAAGTATATTATAGATAACATACGATACGACATGACATAAAATTTTAACTAATAAGTAAAATAAAATGCATTGAACTAATTTTTTGAAAATTTTGTAGATTGATTTTACCATAAATTAATAACATTCATGAAATAAATTGTAACTTGATCTTACATGGCAACATTCAAAATTGCTGCTTGTTTGAGTTTTTCACCGAACTATTCCAATAAACTACTTACTCTGCCATAACGTCAATTTTAAGGTTACAAATGCTGGATAAGGGCAAATATTAATTAAAAAATTGCAATTCTCAATTTGAGATTTTCATAGCTCCTTGATAATCTTTAATTGTCTTATAATTTCCCCTATGAAGTATTTCAAAACTATTTGTATTGACTTGTGTTGTATAAAATAAGTTTATGTGAATAAACACCAATATTTTTACACCGCTAGTTTTAATGCTGATGTGCTTTATTGGTAATGAATCATAATGGGGCCTATCCTCCATTTATTCACGAGAATATATTATAAAATTTAATTAGCAATAATATAATGTTAAATTTCTTAAGAAAATCAATAGCTGACTTCATCTTGAACATTACTGAGTATTCTCAGACTCATTTTTATTAGTTTTTAGTGGAAAAACTAAATGATCGTATTGTAAGCAAACCAGAAAAAATAAACCCCCGAACGCCCAGTGATCTATTTTTAGATCAGTAGTATTTAGACTTGATTTTTCACTAAATAAATTAATTTTGACAAAATTCTGGATTATATCCCAATAGCTACATCTATAAAGATAAAATAAAACTTAAAAAAGATTCTTTAAGTGGTATACCTTTACTGTTTTCATGAAAAACGCGAATGAAGATGAAAAAACTGCAAAATGAGACTCTGAGACGAACTTTAGCCCATCCCTATTAAAAAATAAATGAAGAAAACGCAAAAAACATAGGGTATTAGGATTGAGGGATGTTTTCTCTTGTCATATGTGCAGTTTTGTTACTGTTGGATGAATTTAAGGTAATTTAAGAGAGCATTTATGACACTATGTTTAGCAATCTAGAAATAGATCACTGGGCCCTAATGGGTTAACTGTAAGTTGTATTCTTTGCTGTAAAAGTCCTCTCACAGTAAAACAACTTCTACAGAGAAGGGAAGAGTTAAGCTTAAGTTGTTTTTTCTGCGGTATGACTCCTCTCACAGTAAAACAACTTCTACAGAACTATTAACTGTAAGTTGTTTTCTTTGTGGTAAAAGTCCTCTCACAGTAAAACAACTTCTACAGAGAAAGGAAGAGTTAAGCTTAAGTTGTTTTTTCTGCGGTATGACTCTTCTCACAGTAAAACAAGTTCTACAGAACAAATAACTGTATGCTGTTTTCTTTGCGGTGGTAGTCCTTTTTCAGTAACACAACTTCTACAGAGAAAACTAAAAGCTAAGCTTAAGTTGTTTTTTATGTGGTATGACTTCTCTCTCACAGTAAAACAAGTTCTACAGAACCAATAACTGCAAGCTGGGGCTAAGTGGAAATATTAGCATGTGAAAATATCACTTTTTCAAGCCTCAAAAAAGAAAAGTTTCCCAAATTCTCAACTTTTTTTAGTTATTATGTTATTTTGTGCTTTTTAGTTAAGTGAAGACACAATTTAATTAACAAACCATCACGATATTTTCATATTTTTTCAGTGAGTTATTCATAACATTGGCAACAATACTATGTTGAGGTTTTTGTTCTACCTCCATTAGTTTTTCAATAATTTTTCAACTTTTCATTTGCCACAAAGGGCGCTCTAAGTCATTTCAGGGGATTCTCCATGGTCATTTACCTAGGGGCAGACCTTACTTCAATGATCCCAGGGTACGTTGTTTCCAAGTGAAAACAGTGAAAGGGACTTTTGAAACACTCTGTATTTCCCCACCTGCCTTTCCTAGTATCAAAAATGACGCGAAACAGACAAACGCACACTCCTCCATCGACTAATTATAAATCCGATAAATTACCCCCGAATTATCCGCCTCCAAGACCTGCGAGTAATCGAACCCGACACGCGAGTCTCCGTAATTCGGAAAGATAATACAAATCGGGCAAATTGCCCAGCAGGGTAATCGAATAGGTCCGACTCGAGGATATGCCCGGAAATAAAACCGCCCTATAAATATTAAATGCAGAAATTTCGCTTCTGAAGCAAAAGGAGATTGATGATTTTCGGACTGTAATTTTTGGTGCTTCAATCAGACTGCTGAAACTGTGTGATGAATGGGGGTAAAGCGGGCATTTTTCATGGTTCGTGTCGTGCCCGGATTTGGATGAAGAGCATGGAGAGGGGATTAGGTTCTGTAGTAGATACTGTAGTAGTTTTGTAGGTGCGAGGAGAGATTTATTGCATGCGGATGGATGAGACTTGTGGGGTTTAGGCTTAGTAAAGTTGTGTTGGTTTTTGGAGGGGAATGATTTTTAAAATGAAGTGTGGTGTGGATGGAGTCAAGGTGAAATATTGCCCATGAGAGGAACGGCGTTTTATTGCGTGCAGGTTGTCTAAAGTCTGGAAGGAGAACTCCACATGTTTTTTTATTTGGATATGCGATGAATAATGTATCATCTGGCCCCCGAAAATGATTTCTTTTGACAGTGTAAGGATTTGAAAAATAAAATTTTCGTAAATATGTTTAGCTTATGTTTATTTATTACTTAATGCATGTTACAATTTTAGAAACATTTTTAAGTAGTGTATTCAGAAATAAATTTCTTTGAACCATTTATATGGCATAAAGTCTTGATCAAATGTGGATCGAAAATGATTTTTCGACTAACTTCCCTTATGGAGGGAAAATGGGGGTTTATTTACCTCCTAGTAGATTGGCGTGTTAATGGGGATCAACATCCCTTACCCATGGTGTCTTTCGAAATTCCCTTTTAAACTCCGTTTACCCCTGGTCGTTTGGTTTGCGCATATAAACGCGGCTATTATGGCAAAAACAGTAATTAAGGTGTATAAGAAATATGGTACTAGTTAGAGAAAACTGGGAATATATTACGATTAGAGTAAGGTTGTTGAATTCGGATTCAGTACACTCTTAAAACGATTGTATCAAAACTGAGTAAAAAAGTACTCAAAAAAGCTCCGATCCAAAAATACTCAAATTTGAATACATGAATATACTCATTCTGAAAATGTGCATACTCAAAAATGAAACATTATGAGCTCATTTTTGAGTTCAAGCTCAAGATGTTTCATTTTTGAGTATGCACGTTTTCAGAAATGAGTATATTCATGTATTCAAATTTGAGTATTTTTGGATCGGAGCCTTTTTGAGTACTTTTTTACTCAATTTTGATACAATCGTTTTAAGAGTGATAGTTATTAGAAGTGTTAGTTTTATTATCATATTTCTAAGGTAAAATTGATAAAAAATTCCAGTAAGTGATAGCGATTAAAAAATAAAAGTGCAGAAATTTCAATTTAATATGCGGAGGCATTTTACTCCAATTCTTTTGGTAAACTAAAAAATTAATTTAGTTGTCTTAGTATTTTAAACAAGAATAATTCAAAACTTAAATTAAAATGCAAATATTATAAAATGATTCGTTGATAACTTGTAGGAACGATAAATTGTAATCCCTGTGAAAATCTTACAGTGTATTTTTAAAGGGTCAAAAAATGATTAAGATAAAACAAAGGAGAGTTTACAATAGGTGACCAAAAAAGAGGAAAAACATACTCTTGAATGAAGTTACATATGCATGTTTTTTATTATAGACTATATTTTCATAAAAAGTTTCAGAAAAACCCAAAACCTTAGTCGTTTGTACAAAAATCATTGTTTATTTCTTTTATTTAAAGTATATACTATTTTTTAATTATTTATCATTCAATGAACTTGTTTTTATTATCTAAAAATTGCTACTCTTAATATATTTACTCATCCAACTTTTCCTCACTTTCAACATATAAATCAATTTGAAAACCAATTTTGGGCATGTAAAAAAATAATCAGAATTTCCGTCTGTGTTGTATGAAATATTCTACGATATTCAAATGCAGCATGAAACTGATTTTATGCACTCACGACTACCCTTCTAGTGAGTGCATAACGATATTTCAATATCCTCTCCCCCTCTAAAAACACTCTGAACATCATTTGTACACCACATCACATGCAAACAGCAGCAAAAATATCCCACCCTCCCTCCATCCCCAAAGTCCATATAACCCCCCCAAAAGCACGTGACATATTTCCAAAAATACTAACCTAAGAGGTCACGCTCGCGTCTGGGCTTAAATCTAATCCAAGGTATCGAAACCTGTGATAAGATTACTCGCAACACACGTACTTTCAACGAACGCTAGCCCAAACAAAAAAAAGCAAAAAAATATCCCTCCCCTTACCGTACCTTTTCGTACCTATCCACGTGAACCAATTATCCCTCGGACCACAATGTACACCACACCCAGGGCCTTAAAAAGGCGACAGGGAAAAAAGAAGTAATTCCCCCTCCCTCTATCTATCAACAGGTCTCCACTTGTTGGCAACGAAGCAACATGTTACTGTTGCTTCACCGCTCTCTTCCTGCACTTTTCCCCCTTTGAAGATCTTACTATGTATTGATTCGGTTAGGACTGCCTTTTTTCCCGCTTGGGTTGGGGCTCCGTTTTTCCTTCTCATCCGACGTGTAGACGTAGGAGAGGATTTTTCTCTTTCCTTGGATGCGGTTTTTTGTCGGTCTCGCTGGGGTTTTGTAAGTTACAAGTGGGAGGGGCTAATCGCGGAATAATTAAGTTATGCGATTTTTTTTCGCGCTTGGTGTGAGATTCGTTAATTTGGTTTTAAACTGGAATGGGCTAAGATGAATCTGGGTTTCCAAGTCCCGGTTAAATATTTCTGAAGTTGGAGGGTTTTTTTAGGTTTGAAGATGCGATAAAAAATGGTACTTAACTAATCAACATGTTGCACTCTGTGTTGCATTAAATCTAGTGATCTTTTGGTTTTTGATTAAAAAAAGGCACTTGTTACTTAGTTCTTGGGGTTTATTTTCAAATGTCTTTAAAAAGAAATGTAGTTTGTAATGAATTTGAGGTTTTTAAAGTTATTTACTACTCAAGTAAATGAGCAAATAAAAAAAGTATTGGTATCATTTAAAGATTTATTTCCTACAATTATTCTTGATCATTTCAATCTAACTTTTTTTGCCACTAAAATGATGATGGTCATAACCACTGGGGGGAAATAATTAAAGATATTATCATATCAGTACTTATCATATAACCTTATCAGTTTATATATTTAGTGCATCAGATGGTACAACTTAAGGACAGTACACATTTAATGTTTATTAACTAAAGTGACATGACCTAGACGATAAGAAAGGATTAATTCTTTTTGATTTGTTATCAAATGTAGAATTTTCTTATAACTCTGCTTTTCTAAAAAGCAGTTATATTAGTATATTTTCATTTTTATTGTTATCTTAAGTTAACTTGTAAATACCTTATAGTAGATGTGTTTTAATGAGATTCTATAACAAAATGAGGTAATGAAAAATATTATGAATTCAAAATAATGCTTAGGGGAGAATAGCTCAAATCAGGCATGCTAACTTTGAAAGCTCAAAAATCATATTTATTGCTTGGTAAAAATAAAAAATAGGATTTTAAATAATAGTTGAGTTATCAAACTATAAAATAAAAATACACGATAGTGTCTGATCAGGGAAAATAATAATTTATTATTAAAAAAGAAAAATCGTCAAAAAACCTCTTTGCCGAATAGGTGTTCCAAAGCAGGTAACCCATTAGGGGCAAAGCCGGTGAGCACTACAAACGAGACAACTATTAACACAAATCATCACACACAAGAGTACTTAAGTTCAACATCTAAAGCGTCAAATGTGGGAAATAATTCCTAAATGAAATAATTGGTTAGAAATTCTTCATTAGACGAGGAAAGGAACATATTTAATATATTAGCTGTGTTTGAATAAATATCGCTGTATAGTAAAAATTAGAGAAAATAAATAAAAAATTTTCTATGTTGCCCCACTCTCCCCTACGCTTGATCCCGTAACACTTTCTCATGAATATAATCTACAGGGCGTTTCAAAATTGCGTTGCACGGCTTTTATTTGGAACCAACGCCTCTTAGGGTCACGGAAGTAAGGTCTAGCCCTAGGTAAATGAGCCTGGAGAATCCATTGAGAGGACTTACTGCGCCTCTAGCGGCGAAATTAAATAGTAAAAAAATTAATTTAAAAACTAGAGCAGAGAGAGCAAAAACCTCAGTGAGAGTATTGTTGTCATTGTCATGAAGAACTCACTGAAAAAAATTTGATCAAAATATCTTGAATATATTTGCGGAGATATTAGCATGTGAAAATAGCACTTTTTCAGGGGTCAAAAAATAAAAAGTTCGCATATTTGCTAATTTTTTTGATTTTTTGATTAAATTTTGTGTTCTTTAAACTAAAAAAACACAAAACTACAAAATAACACTGAAAAATTTGCAAATACGCAAACTTTTTATTTTTTGACCACCCCTGAAAAAGTGCTATTTTCACATATTAATATCTCCTCGAGTATTCAAGATATTTTGATCAAATTTTTTCAGTGAGTTCTTCATGACAATGGCAACAATACTCTTATCGAGGTTTTTGCTCTATCTCCTTTAGTTTTTAAATTAATTTTTTAAACTTTTTAATTTGCCGCTAGGGGCGCAGTAAGTCCCCTCAATGGATTTTCCAGGCTCACTTACCTAGGGGTAGACCTTACTTCCGTGACCCTAGGAGGCGTTGGTTCCAAATAAAAGCCGTGCAATGCAATTTTGAAACACACTGTATATGAATTGGATTAATACTTTATCTTTCCTTAGAAGACCTCTTGCCTCTATTAATGAAAACATTCACATGAAGTATACACTGCTGTGCAAAAATTAAGGACGGAACTGTTTTTTAACCATAACACCTAGTAGAATTATTGTTTAAATGTTCATGCATGAAAATCATACCAAAATATGTTCAATGGGTGAGAATACAGGGCCTAAGAATAAATTTTCCCTATCAATATTTTAAGGGGGTAAATGGGCCCTCCATTGATAAGGGAGTTCCATTACACATTTGGAGCAGTGGCCGAAACGTCTGTGTAAGAGGTATTCAACCGAGAAATTTAAGGTTTTTTGCAATGAGTATGATTATTCCTGAACAATCCATATTTTCAATCGTTTTTGCTGCCTTTAAATGGTATTATTTGATTTTATTGAGAGATATCGGTCTTATCATTTTTGGTAAGTTTTAGCTCCTGGGATATTTTTGGTAAGTGGTATCTTACCGTCAACCATGTTTTTAGTAGGTCTCATATATGTCCATTGTCATATATGTCCGCATGATGTGTCTGATTGCGTTTAGGTCTAAGGCCCGAAAAGTAACTGAATTCTTTCAATATCGTTTCTCATGAAAAACTTTGAGAAAGCCAAATTGTGATTATCTGCAGATTTTTCACTAATAAAGAGATTATAGACTTAAAATGTCTTCTAAAAGAAGCAAATAGGTCATTAGAATACAGATATGCAATTACAGACATCAGAGAAATCTTTTTTGAGTATAGGGGGTGTTGAAATGTCTATAAGTATAGTACAGATTCAAAGGAGAAATTCGATCTCTTTAAAGTTCATTTTAAAGATAATGGAGATATTTTTACAGATATATTTTTCTTTTCAGACATGTTTAAGTGCATAAACAGTAAAAATACTTTTTTTACCTTTAATAACAAATGTTCTTTCTGTGAAACTAATGCACTTTTTGGGACGTTTCGGCACCCCTTAGACAACACAGAAAATTTCCCTATATATCTGCAATAGCGTACATTTGTTATCATGTCCCTTTAACTTCTGTTGGAAGACCTCTTGGATCAATGATCTCTCTTTATGAGTGACAAAGATGCACAAAATCTCAAAACATTTTAAACCAACAGGGTCTGTATAAAAATTTATTTTCTTTGTTAGACCTCCAAGGAGTGGAAACTAGTCTCATTTAAGTTTTTACTTTTTAAGATGAAAATTTTCAATTCGAAGTATGTGTCCAAGAGAAATATTTTAAGAAATAGCCTGTTTAATAGCCTGTTTTTTTATTAAACACAAAAAAATTCCCCGTGTACCACCAAGTATTATACGGGGATTACAGAGGTAAGTAAAAAATACATAATAAAACTTCAAGGTAACAAAAGATTTATAAGTTCAGAAATGTTTAAAAAGTTAAAAGGTTTACACGTGTCATTAATAAATTAAGTAAAAAATACAAATGCATATTTAGAAGACACTAAACTATGAAGAGCAGGAGGCCACTCAATGTCAAGTTTTTTCAGAGATAATTTCAGGGTTTTCCTCTGCGGGATGAATTTCGAACAGTGAAATATTACATGTTCTACATCCTCGTCACCTCCGACACTGCAATCACAAGAAGTGTCAGGGCACAAATTAAATCTGTTGAGGTATTTTTTAAAGCTACCATGTCCGGTCAGAAGTTGGGTAATAATATGTTTGCATGTTTTGTTATGTCTTGTACTAAAAAGTTGAACACGATGTCGCATGTTTTTATCATTTCTTTCAGTCTTATGTTTCTTAAGATAAAAAAATTATCTTTACGTGAAGATAGTATTTAGAAAGGATTTTCTACATTGTCCAATTTTCGTCATGTATGGTCAAAATTCGTTTACTTCCAGTCGAATTTACGTAAACTTGACATATTTGACATGGGCTGTGCTACTAGTTTCAACGGTTGACTTAGACGCATTACAATGCACAACAAGTAATCACACATTAATCGCCACCACACCAGCATTACTTACCCCTCACAAACCTCCAACACCACCCCATTACTCATAACTCCCTCAACCCCCTTGAGAAACGAACCCCTAAAAGAGAGAGAGACAAAACTCCCCAACAGACATCAGAAGAGATCGCCGCGAGAAAGTCTTCAAAAAACGCAATCTCGCGGGCGGCGCCGTCCAAGTTCAATATTTAATCACTCCTCTAAGTGGGTGGCAGAGAGAGAGAAAATCAAAACACGCGGCGGGGGACTGCATATTGCCGTCTGCAAATCAAGGGTGCCAATCACACTGATGAGGGAGGATATCGAAACCCGTTGGGGCCTCGAGGCTGCTTCGAGGGAGATGCTGAGTTTGTGGGGGTTTCTTGGAGGGGGGTTTGATTCGGGGGTTAGTGAGGGAGATTTGTATGTTTGCTATTATTCTGTGATCGGTTTTAGGTGGAGGAATCGTGGTTTGTGTTCAAAGTTACCGTATATTTCCGCGTGTGAGTTTTATTCGAAATGTTAACCAAATATTAAAAAAATGCGCGTGTAAGCCGAGTTAAAATTCACCATCTAACGGCTGTATTCACCACTAACTTAACCTGAGGTTAACCTGGAATCTAGCTTTTAATTGGTTGTTGAAAAAGGGAAACAAGTTTTAAACCAATAAGAGTTGTCAAAAAGCTTGATTCCAATATATCCTTAGGTCAAGTTAGTGATGAATACAGTCTTAACGAGTTAAACCCTACCATCCCATTTAACAAAATTGGAGGCAGAAAAAAAACGGTGACTGCAACAAAACATGCATTGAATCCCACCAGGATTCTAACCTGAACATCAAAATACGTTCTAATTTTTCCTTCCTACTTTTACTGTTAGTGTTTTCTATTTTATGTATCGGCCTAAACAGAGATCGGCCAATATGTTATATTCATCGCATAAACTTTATACACTACTGTTCATAAATTAAGGACGGAACTGTTTTTTCAACATAACACCTAGTGAAATTATTTTTCAATGAAAATTATACAGGACCCGAAAGCAAATTTTCTCTACCAATATTTTAAGGGGGTAAATGGACCCTCCATTGATAATGGAATCCCATTACAATTTGGAGCTGTGGCAGAAACGTCTGTGTAAGAGGTATTTTACCAAAAACTTTATGTTTATTGTAATGAATATGATTACTCCTGAACTCAGTGCATATTTTTAAAAGCGTGTGTTACCTTTAAATGGTATTTTTATGTTTTATTGATAGAAATCGGTCTAATCATCATTTTTGGCAAGTTTTAGCTTCTGGGTCATTTTTGGTAATTGGTATCTTACCGTCAACCATGTTTTTAGTAGTTCTTACATGTGATAGATTATGTTTAGGTCTGGAGACCCTGAAAGTAAATTATTTCTTTCAATATCGTGACTTTCGAGAAACTTTGAGATAGCCAAATTGTGATTTTGTGCAATTTTTTCTCTCATAAAGAGAAATTCCTGACCTGAAATTTCTTCTAAAGAATCAAATGGGACATGAGAACACAGGTACGCAATAGCAAACATCAGTGAAAATATCTGCGGTGTATACGAGGTGCTCAAACGGCACAACATAATTGTATAGTTTCACAGAAAGGACATCTGTTATTAATGTTTGAAAAAAAAGTATTTTTTAGTGTTTATGGACGTAGACATACCTAAAAAGAAACATATAGTTGTAAAAGTATCTCCATTACCTTTGAAATGAGTTTTTAAGTGATATAATTTCTCCATTGATACTCTATTACTGTTATAGACATTTCAACACTCCCTATACACGAAAAAAATTTTCACTGATGTCTGCGATCACGTGCCTGGGTTCTCATGTCCCATTTGCTTCTTTTAGAAGAAATTTCAGATCAAAAATTTCTCTTTATGAGAGAAAAAGTTGCACAAAATCACAATTTGGCTATCTCAAAGTTTCTTGAAAGTCACGATATTGAAAGAAATAATTTACTTTCAGGGTCTCCAGACCTAAACATAATCTATCACATGTAAGAACTACTAAAAACATGGTTGACGGTAAGATACCAATTACCAAAAATGACCCAGAAGCTAAAACTTGCCAAAAATGATGATTAGACTGATTTCTATCAATAAAACATAAAAAATACCATTTAAAGGTAACACACGCTTTTAAAAATATGCACTGAGTTCAGGAGTAATCATATTCATTACAATAAACATAAAGTTTTCGGTAAAATACCTCTTACACAGACGTTTCTGCCACAGCTCCAAATTGTAATGGGACTCCATTATCAATGGAGGGTCCATTTACCCCCTTAAAATATTGGTAGAGAAATTTGCTTTCTGGCCCTGTATTCCCACCCATTGAACATCTCTTGGTATGATTTTCATTGATGAAAAATAATTTCACTAGGTGTTATGTTGAAAAAACAGTTCCGTCCTTAATTTATGAACAGTAGTGTATATTTCATTTCGTATAGGTAACTAACTATAAAGTAATTCAGCTTCTTACAGGACAGCGAAATTTTAACAATTATTTAAACAGATTCGATTTAAGTTCAATAGCTTACTGTGACTGCAAAGTAGGTGAAAAGGATCCTTTTGAAGTGTACAAAATTTAACACCGAGAGAAATGTTTTGAAAGATGATCTTCATTCGATAAACTTGAAATGGCTTCAAAAAATTCAGCTTACTGATTTCCAATAAAATTACATATTAACTTTTCCTAAAGTTCAGCAATGATCTAGCACTCTACAGAATACCTAAGCCTAAGAAAACTAAAAAACCTAACTACTAAACTACTAAAGAACCTAAGCCTGATATCTCCTAAAAAATTTAAACTTTTATTTTATATGTATTATATTGTTTTTCTATTCGTATTTTAGTTACTTACTTCTGTAAGCCCCGTGTGATAAATTGAGGTATACGGGAAGCTTTTTGTTTGTTTTTTTTTAAAAAGATTGTTATTTTATTTGATAGCGAGGGGCTTTAGTGAAACTTAATTCGTTGATACTATTTTCAAACTCTTTATATTCGCGTATAAGCAGACGCACCCACTTTTAAAACGGAAATGTTTCCAAAAATTTTTGGCTTTTATCCCAAAATATACAGTAGGTTGTTTTGTCATACTTTGTTCACACTCTGGTAGTCTAGGTTGTAAGAAGCTTTGGGTTATAGTATTTTTCATCGGTTTAAAATTATTTATTATAAATTTCATAAAATGTTATTTTAATGCTGATAGGGATTAGAATTTTAACACATAATAAAGATAGATACACAAAATGTGTTTTTTTATTTCAAAGAACATTTTTACACCAGAAGATAAACAATACCAACAATAGTAAGATATGGCATCATCTACCACTTTTCATGGACACGACAACAACAAAAACAACTATAGAGAAGATTTCCTAGCTCTCCGATCTTAGGTATTTAATCATTTCTACCAAATTTTTAATACAAATATTTCTATTGATAAATAAAAATCTGAATAATTACATCTGTGTATTTACATTTTATTTTAGGTATGAGAAATATTTCTTTAATGTGAAATGTTTAAATTTTTTAAATTTAGAGGGGATTTTTTTAAATTCTAAACATGGTATACAAAACAGAAAACTTGTTTTAACGTGATTTTTTATAAAAGATGACGTTGAAATGAAGATTTATTATTTATGCCATTTTCTCCTTACCCAAAAAATTTCATACAAAAATAAAAAAAATGCATCGAAGAATATTTTTAGAAGATTATAGAAAATTGATATTTTTATCAATTTTGCAAAGTGATCTTGAATATTGTACTACTTATAGTGCTATGTGTTTTGACTTTGAGAAGGTTGGTTGGTTGGTTAGTTGGGGTTTAATGGCGCAAGGACTTTGAGAAGAAAAAAAATGATGAAAGTGTAATAGAATAGGTCGAAAAACACTTATTTTGAAATCAAGATATATTCACTTCTATTTTGTTCTGTGTAGAGTAAAGGTGGACTTATTGTTGAAACACCTCGTATGCATCTTTTTTCTTATCATTTTCCTTCATATAATTACCTTCATTTGCCTTCTCTATTTCTTACTCATCTCTACCTCATTATTTTCCCTCTCTTTCTACCCTTTTCAATTCCCTCTTTCATTTCAACACTAAATTCAACAAATCAAGTTTACCCCAATTATTAAATTAAAATCGTAGCTCTAAATTTCAGGACGTCACCCTGCACTGAAGTTGGTGGATTTTTGAGTAATGAAGTCGTTATAGTGTGAAACAAGCGATGAGTAAGTTAGTCACCATTAACTTTTACTCTAACTTAAAATAAAAGTAATAGAATTAACAGTGAAACTATAATTATCTATGCATATCGTCGGCACAATGACAAAAACACGAATTTTCTATTCATCAACATGGCAGATTCCGTTTTTGTCATTGTGCCGACGATATATCGTAGTGTTTTCATCAGTAATATTGTTATACAGGGTGGTCCTTAATTCATGGTACAAACTTCTAGGGGTGTTAGAGTACACCTAGACGAACAAGAATTGGTATAGGAAGGGGGGTCGCAGTTACACCGTTAAAGAGCTAGGTCCTAATGTAGTGCGAGAGCGTTACAAAAGGACGTTTTGCCAAGGCCCGTTTAACGAAAAAAAAAACATAATTAAATGAAAAAATTTATTGCATGAGGTACAGCAGTATCCGTATTACTTACATCATAAATTTGATAGAAATTGGACCACTTTCTAAATCGTGGGGTGAGTTTTAAAACGTGCTCTTAGTCAAACAATGGAGTTCCATTAATGGTATTTAGAAAAATGATGATCGGGGAACGAATTTTCAATGATCAAACAGTTTCAATGATCCATGTTACGATCATTGAAAATTCCTTCCCCGATCATCATTTTTCTAAATACCATTAAGGAATGTGATTCTTTGACTAAAAGATTAATATTGCACTTTTGAAACTAACTCCGCGGTTTAGAAAGTGGTTCAATTTCTATCAAATTTATGATGTAAGTAGTACGGATACTGCTGTACTTCATGCAATAAATTTTTTCATTTCATTATGTTTTTTTTCGTTAAACGGGCCTTGGCAAAACGTCCTTTTGTAACGCTCTCGCACTACATTAGGACCTAGCTCTTTAACGGAGTAACTGCGACCCCCCTTCCTATACCAATTCTTGTTCGTCTAGGTGTACTCTAACACTCCTAGAAGTTTGTACCATGAATTAAGGACCACCCTGTATATCTAAATTAATCAACAAGAAAAATTGTCTACCTAATTTTCAATGTTTTCATTCTAAAGAAACCATTATATAAAAAAACTTTCTAGGTGAACCCAATATTAACTCACTCATGAACTCTCAATACACGAGAGGACAGGACCCTGCATGAATAATTTGAGAGCCACAAAGAACACATTGTGCCCACAATGAAAAGCAGGCTTTCTTACCAGCTTGTCTCAATTCTACTTCCTAGACCGGTTCAATATTTCATATAATCATGCTTCCCCAAGAATCGCGAAGTCAAAAAATAATATGAATTGTTTTTCTAATACCTTCTCCAAACAGTTCTGTAATTAAAAAGGCGAATTTGAAAGGATCAGATTCCATGCAAGGGGACAAAAACTAATGGATAGAAAAACACGAGTCTTCTTCATATGTTTTTCAAAAGCCCTCCAAAAATGAAACAAATTAAAAAAATTCCCCAGGGTAAAGTATTCTAATAAAATAATTACGCTGGCTTTGTTCTCGGAAAGAAAATGATTTTCGAACATTAACTTGTACAGATAATCCGCTTTACGTTCTGGCGAAAGGTAAAAGAAATTGAAAAGTAATTTTTTGAGGGTCCCATTTTTGTTTGGCGGGATTACGGCTTCAGAAATGGAGTTGAAAATCACCGTTACACTAATTTGGGTTTTCCCCTTTTCTTTAATATGCGAATTTATAAAATCCCTTAACTTTATAAAATCAATTTTTTGAGTCCATTTTTAATGGAAATGGTGGAAACCAATTAGGAATTGGAAGGAAAAAAATGTATTTCAATTTATAGTGAAAAATGGAATACAGAGTTTAAGTGATAAGTAAATATTTCATTCCCATCCCTTACAATAATTATTAGGATAGATATTTCTACATCCAAGTCCGAGAAATGAAAAGCATATGTTAATATAAAATTCAACTAGATTTTATGTTTTTATAGGGTAATTTTTCTACGTAGATAGTAATAAGTTGTTTTAAAGTTTGAAATCAATTAAAAATAGTTTATGTTCTTTCATTTGATCAACATGTGTTGTCTGTGTCTTAGCTCTAGGATATTGATAACCACTATGAAATATGAATTGTGTCTTTTTTATTTAATGAGACCTGCATGTCTTATGAACAGCAATTAAATGTTGTACTATGGTTTTTTGCGAAATGGTTACCCTCAATAAACAACGCATAATACTATGTTTACGGTAGTGATGCTTCCATCTTTATCAGAGTGGGACAGAGAATAATGTATAATCGTAGAAAAGATGCTATAAAAATCCCTTAAACATCCATGATTAGCAAAACATTTTTCCAATAGAACGAATTATAATGTCGGAATATAACCTATTTGAAATAGAAAAACAGCAGATTAATATTGTAGCAGTATTAGTCGAAATTTAGACAATTATAACTTAAAATTTGGGAAACACACAATATTTTCAACATGAGTAAGAAACAGTACCTACTCCTTTCTATTTCGATCTTTCCTATTTAGCCTAATAGAAGGGTTATAAGTTATATATTTTTGACCCCTGTCCCATATTTCCTATATGTTTCTATTTCATATAACCTGCATTGCTAATTCGTCAGTATTTATAAACACAAAAAATCGGACCACTATAAAATTTTCCTGACATGTCCTATATTTTTGGCGCAAACAACCTATATTTTCGCTGTGAACTCTGTAATAGGTTCATAATGATATTTTGATGACAAATAAACGTTTATTTCTTTTAGTCCCAGCTTCAGTTTTAAATAAAAAACTTCCTTTCCTTCCAAAAATGCAATTGATATTGAAAACACAACCAACCCAAAATACTCATCAAAACCAAACATTTCAACACAATCCCATTACACAGAAGAACAGTGTGGAAAAATATGGGGAAGGTTAAGCATTAGATGATAAATCGTTGCCGGCCTCCTTTCCTCTGGATCAAGGCATCATGAATCACTATCCTTCCCCAACTATCTCTTCAGAGGGTTAGATACATACTTAAACGGAAACTGCCTTAAACCCACATAAATCCTGCTTTCGTCACTGATACTGTACTGTTTCTGGGGAGTTCAGACATAAAGAAAGAACGGCTGAAAATGTGGGAAGCCTTTCATCAAGGAAGCTTCGTAGTAATTTGGTCTAATCAAAGTAGTTTCATGCTTTCTTATATGACGGACATTGCATTTTTGAGGAATTACTAAAGATGAGTTTGGAAATGTTGTGTTTTAATAATGCTTCGGAGTAATTTTGTTAGAGAGGAACTCGTTTTGTGAAATATAAAATGTCTCTTGGAAAGGATAATATTATCTTTATTTTTTGTGTGTTGGTGTTTCTAGCTCCACGTGGAATATTCAAGCTCCATATGCAAAAGCTATTTTTGTCTGAAATATATTAGGGGGTTATTTTACTAATAAAGTAACGAAAACTATAATGCATAAAATGCAGTAGAATTTAAGCACCATTGTTAGAAAATTAAATTTAGATTCTTCTAACCAAAGATAATTTTAAATTGTTTTGACAGATCATCCTTATTTTCTATTGTTACTACTAAATGTATATGAATAATCCCCTTTCCAAGTATAGAGAGTATATAGAGTGTTTTGAGGTGACGTCACGACCATTTATTTTCTTCCTTGCTGTAGGTTAAAATGTTTGTTGCTAAGGCCGTTGCTACGGGCGGCGGTATGTGTTGCTGTCATGTGATTGCAAATGCTCCAATAGAAGAATTTCATGGCCAGTTATTTTCTATTAACTGTTAACTGCTATAGATCAAATAATCTGTTGCTAAGGCCGTTTCTAGGTCCTTGTCATGTGATTGAAAAATGCTCTATTATATTCGACAACTAGATGAAAAATATTTAAATACTATCTATACTAAGGAAAAAATTGTATCTAAATTTTGAAAAAAAAAAGCTTTTTAAAAAAAAACTTGAACAAATAATTTTATTTAAATCGAAAATGAAATATCCGATACATTCGAAAGATTGAAGAAAGAAGTTTTGAAGATGCCACTAACTCTAGCTTGGAAAATACCGGCTTAAAAACCCTCATTTAAATATAAACGAATGTTTTAAAAATCCTTTTCAGAATACTTCTTAAACTTGCAGCTTTGTTTTTATAAGATATTGAAAGTAATATAAAGATTCCGAATCATCACCTTTATAGTAAAGCGTTTGTATTTAAATTGACTCTTTATGGATTCTAAGACACATTGGACATATTCTAACATTGGACACATTCAAATAGAAAAATACGCATCCACTTCGGCAAGATCCAAACGTTCATAAAACTATTTTATTCGAAGGGCTTTTTGTTCAAAAAAATGTCTGTATTATAATTTTTGTCTGAAATAAATTATGTATTTATATGTTTCACAGGGAAGTCTTCTTTTTTATATATCACAACTGTACCCTTTTAGCAACATTACAGAAAAGTCATAAAAGTTACAGATTTTTGCCATAAATTCCGGACATTCATCTGATTCAGCGACTAACCAGTAACTCTTATGACTAAATTCTGACAAAGGAATCACAATTTAGTTTCCTGGTTGTTAGGAAAGCGCGAGAGGATAGACAAGCGAGAGGATTACATGATGCGTCAAATTTGACATATTTTAACGTATTAAGGTATCTTGGATGCATATTAGGGTGGGTCATTTTCCTATGGCGAAAAACACTTTTTACAAATTATATTGGACACAGCAAGAAAAAGATGCCAAATGATCTCAAACTAACGTACGTGAAATATTGTTCCATTATAATAACTCTTTGTGCCTCCGGATTGGCCTCAAATGGAACAAAAATATGTAATTTGTCATATTTTTTTAAAAATTTCATTAATTTTATTATTAATTATTGAAAACTCACATATAAGGTATTTAAAAGGAATTTTAATCATATCAGTCACATTTATGCATTTTTAATACAAAAAACAACTTTCAAAGTGGCAATATCCATATTACCATATTTATTACCATATTAACAAACAGGCGTAGAATAGGAGGATCTTTTTTGCGAACAAACAGTGGATTGTCAGTGGCAGATTTTAAATATTGGTGGATCAGATACATTCTCCCTCAATTATGGCCAGTGTAAAACGATATTTTTAAATTTTAAAAGTAGAAATAGTTGTATTTTTCATAAATGTCGCGCTTTCAAAATTCAGTGGAGGCATTTCATTGGCTGGTCTTGGGAACCAAATGTGATGACATAAAATATGTTGAAACAAGTGTCTAATGGATAGTTTGTTTATAGACAATAGCAATATCATGATGAGATTCGCCTCAGTAAGAATTTACCTAATTTTTTCTATAGTAATAGACAAAAATCAAGGCCCATAAATTATACTTCTTTAGAGGGAGGATTGACTCACAATAGCTTCTTAGCATTCACTTATGAGTTCATAAAAGTTTAAATATAGCAAATTTAACTGTTTTTAAAATAAACACAAGTAAGTTTTAAAAATGAATGTAGCTAATTAAACAAAAATTTGAGGACAATACTGAGCTTGGAGCTGAAAACGCTGATCTACCCCTCTTCTTAACAAATATTTGAAAATTTGATTCTTAAAATATGTTTTTAATTTATTATTGGACATTAGGGACCCGTATGGGGATACTTGGGATGGACTATTCCTAATATGTGACTGGAATTTCAAAGAAAACCCCAGCCTTTTAATATTATCCAAATATCCTCCGGGGGTTGACATCTTATAACCCACAATAAGTACCCACCTAATGACATATCCATTTTTATTAAATTTAATGTTTTTACCATCCTACTCAACCGGGAATAAAGGTTTCGCACATTTTTATGATTCCACAAAGAAATCTGTGATTGCCAGTTCTAATCATTGAGATACTTCAAAATATGTTGTATTACAACTCAAGTATTTCAACTCTGGTTTCCTTTTTAGTTATTTTATAGTCTTCAATGAGGATTTTTATACCATTCTGCACGTTAACATAAATTATAGATTCGTTCAATCGAGGTGAAACCCCGATTTTCGTTTGTCCATTTTTACATGAAATTACTATATTAATCGAAACTTTGACGTCAATCCAGAGGCATAAAGAGTTATCGTAATGGAATAATATTTCACACATGTTAGTTGAAGACCATTTGGCTCCTTTTTGTCGCTGTCTCAGGGAAAATGTAAAAAAAATATTTTTGACCCACCCTAATGCATATGCATGCCCCCTTTCATTACCTCAAGAAGGCAATCGCGAGCAATTCGTTCAAAACGTAAAAGATAACCCCCTTCTCTTAACCCCTCTCCATTTAAGCCCCCCTCCTCCCTGTCATACTGCCGAAAATTTCCCTCTCGAAACTTAAACCTCACCCAACAAAACAGGAAAAGGGAGTTAGTTCCCTCAAAAAAAAAGAAGAAAGTGCTATTCTCTCTATTTCACCTATCTCTTATTACCCAATCTACGTGGGAAAAACAACACGCTCTTGTCACATCTCCGTCCATTAAGGAAAATCCTGACTGCGGCATGTGTGAGCGCGATTTCCTGAAGCCCGCCTATCGACCAGCATATACACAGAAGGGACACATACACACATGTGGACCGTTACACGCAAAACCAGCTCCGCAGTGAAGCCGTATTTACGGTCTTCGTAAAAGTGCCGCGCGTTTAGGGGCACAAATTGATGTCAGAGAGATTTTTGACCCGTTGTAAAATGTACGTGACTGGAGCGTGAAGTCTTTTTGTGTTTGTGTTTTTTTCTTTAGTTACATTTCCTGACGTCGGTGGCAGGAGTTGAATAAAATGCGCGATTTGTATTCAGCGGATTCCGTGTCTATCCATTCGGAGTGGCGCTGAGGGAAGTGGGGTAGAGTGTCGTTTATTATGAGGTTATTTTCATGAAGAGGCTCCGGTGGCAGTGAACTTTTGAGTAACAGGCTTGTGGGTACTTTTTTTTTCGAAATGTTATCGTCAAATGTGACGTTTTCGTCTAATGTTTTTTTTTCTAAAAAAAACAATCGAAATGAGGATTGGATTTTTTTATTTACTACCTTTGAGTTATATAAATTCAAAGCAGTAATCTGAATTAATCAAAAAACTATAGTGATTTTACACTGGAAAATGGTACATGTTACTATTGATGGTAAAGTTGATTTCTTATGGTAACCTGGTGGATTGCTGTGCTGCTATGTGGATCAAGCTCGCTATTCAAATATTAAACAACTCTATATGCTCTATAAATCTATATACTGTATAAGCCAACTAGATAAGTTGGAAAAACTAATAATTGGGTTAATTACTATTTATTAATTTTCATATCGTTTCAACACTTTGATAAGTATTTTTAAAACTTGACGACCAAAAACTGGAGAACACTAGCCAAGAGAAGAATGGACTGGAAAAATTGCTCTAAAAACTCAATAAGGTTCAAGCCACTGAAGAAGCAAGAACTTCATTTGACTACGGCTGTTTTCTTAAATTTCAATATATATAAAATTTGCTTTAATATAAGAATTTCCATATTTTTTGAAAAAAGATACAACTTGAGGTATAACCATTAGATATGATAATAACTGAAACAATTTAAACCCGTGATAATGGTCTAATTATTGATTAAAGGTAAATTCACGATGTCAAAATATAATTTTCTTCCATACATGATGTATGGAAGAAAACACGTGTTAAAGGTATATTTTTATCTGTAGGTAGCAAAACATAAAAAATTATGAACAAATGTTAACCTATGTATAGAGTTTACTAACTTCACTAACTTAATTGACTAACCATAATTCATGATTAAAAGCCTTTATCATAATATGCACCGAAAAAAAATTACAGAATTTATTAATTTTATAATTTTTGCTGAACTGTTTTTGATACCTACAAAAAATAAAACATCGAAAACTAAAAGTTCTATATGCATTTATGCAAATTTCATACATAATTCAGTAATTCCCCTACCACAAATAATAAATTTATTCGGATGATTTACAGGATTGACATTCAAAAGATTAACAAGTTCTAACGACGACACTTAACTAATTTAACAAGGAACAGTTCAAAGATAGAAAAAAACCCTGACTCACACCACTATGACAGACACGTGTCAAAACTTTATGAGCTTGAAAAGTAATTTCTAAAGCACTAAAACGTACTTTATGTTTTATGTAACACTTTTGTGCGATTTCTTCGCTCAGTCTTTTTTCCCCTCTTTCCGAAACCGTAAGTGTTTTTCAAAGATGCCCAAAGGGCGATATGTGATACTTTTATACACTTCGATATTTTTTATGCGTCCTTTTCTTTCGCTGTCTCTTTGTCTATGGCGTTAGCCCGGAGAGATGACTTGGAAACCCGCCATTGTGGGTGCGAAAGGTTTTGAAGGCTCAACAACAATTTCCGTATTTTTAACAGGTTTTTAAACACTGGGTTTTTGATGGGAAGGAAACGTGGTTTTTTTCTTCATCGTTGTTTCGGGACAATGAAGCTTTTGTTGCGAATTGTATGTTTAATGAAGTCGGTGGTATGCAAATAGGATATTTTGAAGTGTGAATTTTTGCGGGGATATCATTTGATATTTCAGGCAATTGTATTTTTTATTAGTATTTTGAAATAGCTTTACGCCGGGATGTGTGTGAATCGCCTTTTATTTTGAAAAAAATTTCAGCCCGATTCGGTTTCTAATGCCAGAAGTAATTTATTCTTCTATCGTGAGGGAAGAATGTCTTGTCTAGTGAAGTAAACCAGAATACGAATGTCAAGCGTTTCCAATTTAAAGGGGATGCTCAGATATTACGTAAGTATGTCTTTGGTCCGTTTGATCCCCCCTCCCCCTTGTCAGCAGAGATAAGCAAACCGCAAAATCCCTCAGAATTACGTAACAAAACTGTCTGACCCCTCCTTGGGAGCTACAGTCCCTGCTCGCTATCACTCACCAATATCAATCACATAGTGAATAGTTCCAAATAGTTTTGATTAAAATATTTGGAAACGAAACTTTGAATATTAAACGTGTTAAAAAAACTAGGGGATGAACGTTAACATATTAATTAGTATCAAGATTTATCGAAGAATGCTTTCAATTTAAATACAAAGAATAATTGCTTTAATGAGCTATGTATATGTTTAAGGATAACGACTATACTTAAAACAACCATAAAGCCCTCACACGACCCCCAAACCTCATTACTTCGAAGAAGTACTCAAATTAAATTTCTCCTATTACCACTCTAAAAAACCAACATTCAATTGCTCTTTAATTGCAGACTCCCAAATTGTTTGAAGTCGTACCTCCTCCATCTATAATAATTCCCAAAACTCCCCAGAAACGAATTCAACGAAAGATGACCCTGATTTCGGGCTTTAAAATCACTTTCCGGGGTTCCACACTCCAGTTGAAAAGCAATTTCCAAAAACCAATCCTTCCTACACTGATGATACCAGGACTCATTAAATAATTCTGAGCTTTCTGCATAAAGCCGCCCAACTGGCGCGGAGAAAAAAAACGACCAGAAATCCAATTTCCAATCCTCTGCACCTGGAGATGATTTCGTTAATAATCATTGCCCTGAAACACGAATGGTCGATATGCAATGATGGAAATAATGATTTCATCACCTTCTAGTTTTTGCCCATCAAAGGGGTCTCTCCTGTGGAGCAGGCTTTAAAAAGATCCCTTTAGTCTATTAAATAAGTAAGTTATGTGCCCTCATTAAAAATTATCGGCTTGCGCTTCTTTCTGACTGTGCGTTTTAGTACATCTGATTATAGGTGTGTATTAGTGCTAATAGCTTGGCGCCACTTTAAGTAATTGCTAATGCAGACTTCTTAAAGGGGAAAGGTGTGAACTTAGAGGGAAAAGGGTTGATCAAGCTTTTTCGGTTGAACTGTGGGGGAGTGAAGTTTTACGATGGCTTTTAGAAGGGTACGAAGTTCATTTGTTTTTTGTGGGTTTCTTGGTTGAGGTCCTTTTGCATCTCTTTTGCATACTTTAGTTAGACAGACTTTAGTGACTTAGTTGTTGAAGTTTTTTTCCTTTTTGAGAGTTGCCAAAAAACTGTTAATTCGACGAAAGCTGTGATTTGGAAAATTACATAAGATGTGTCCAGTTGTTATTCAAAATGTGGGGGTCTCCTAAAAAGCGTGGATCAACATATTTTTGCCAACTTTTACAGGTTATCAAGGCGATTACATGTAATGGCCCTTGACGGCATCTGCTATTTTAACGTTATTTCATTCAGTGAATTCTGTTTCTCTCTCTCTCTATTCTAAAAAATGTTTGTGGCTAACGGCTTCCAGAGAAAACCTTTTTAATTACTGATCCGTATAACACATTTCTGGTATCAAAATGTTCGGATTCTTTCCTGATTTGAGAGTAGGCTATTGTATTTTTTTTAAATTCTCAATTTTAAAATATTTCCATGTTTTTAGATTTCGGATGAGGTCGCAGTTACAAAGCAAGGAACTATGAATTTTAAAATGATTAAAAACATATTTCACTGGTTTTTTAATATTCAAATAGATTAAATAATCATATTTCTATTTATAATACAAATTTAAAAAATATATATTTTGGGTTATTTTTAACAATATTTATGTTTTTGTTGTTCAAATGGTTTTAATTATATTTAAAACTTATGTATAATTAATTTATCTTTTATTTTTTAAATAACAAATTAATATCTTTATACTTATCTTTGTCGTTGTGGCAACCTAATCATTACTATATTTACAATCTATCTACACTATTAAAATCCGAGAGTAAACAAACGTATGTATATATGTGTGTGTGTGTGTATGTATGTCCATCTATCTCCTCCGAAACCACTGAACGCAGAAGGGCGCCAGAGGTACCAAAAGACGCAGAATGACCCAGGGACCAGGAGTAGCCCATGTTCATTCCGAAATTCGAAATACTTTTCGAATTATTTGCGTTTTTCTGCTCTTTTCCACTTTTGCTCCATTTCTCCACTAGATTATACCTGCTTGACTCACTATTGTAAATGAGACGAATACCGCAAAATTTAAATATTTTTACAGGAAAAACTCGATAATTGTCCATTTAAAAACTCCATCAGCTATGAAAACGACAAAATAAATTCAAATAAATAATTTTCAAGCGTTATTTACCTTTATTTTAAGATAATTCCTTTAAAATAAAAATATTTATGGAAAAATCTATATTTTTTTTCATGGAATGTGAGTTTTAAAATAAAACATTGTTTCAAATGTGACGATTCACTAGACTTTTCAGTTTACTAGAGATTTTATCACAGTTTCAAATTTTTTTACTTTGTTCACTAGGCTCATTAATTTACTAGACTTTATATTTCAGTTTATTATTTGGTACTTTATAAAGGCACAAAGATACTAAACATCATCAGGAACACTGGATTGGAAAAAGTACCTGGAACACCGGGATTTGAAAATTAGCAGAAACACTTTGATTTGAAAATTACTGGGAACACCGGGAAAGAAAAAAATACCGGAGTAGAAAAATTACCAGGAACATCGGGATATAACAATTTAATGGAAAAAAATCACATAAATGTTTGTATTCGTCTTATGCTACAATAAGTGGATGATACCAATATGTGACACCAACGAAATATTTAAGGTACCACAAAGCGGGTCCTGATGGGGAGAAAAGACGATTTAATTAGAGCTTCTCCAGTCCCGAGTATATATTTTTCATTAATGGAGATGAATAGCCCCTTCCAATCAGCTATAGCGAGCGAAGCGAGCAAGATTGCGAAGTAATCTTAGGAAAACTGCGTCAGCAGTTCCCGGGGGATGGTGAGCGATAGCGAGCAGGGGGCGGTAGCCCCCTAATTTATCTTTCTACTATCTTTCATTATCGTTTCAAAATAATTACTTATTAAGAAGGGGGGAAACACCGAGAGAGGAAAATTCACCGGGAACACCGGAATATGAAAAGTGCGCCTGGGATACCGGGATCATAGTGGTAATTGCTGATCTACAAAAATAGAGATGTATTTGGAGAAAACTTTTTAAAAACTTATACACTTCACCCGTTCAAGGCTGTGGAAAAGGTGGGACAAGTGGCGACAGCAGATTAAATTGAGTTACAACAGAGTTTTTATTTATGTTGGAAAAACAGAATGTTATATAAGAAAATTATTGAATTTTTCTTTTTCATATCTTTTCTTTCTTTAAAAATATAATATTAAAGTATTCATCGTGAAAACTATAATTAAATCTTTACTCGGCGCAACACATCGGGTTGCGGCTTCAGCTAGTCTATATATATAAAATCCAAATACGGGTGATTCATTCATTCATCATCATTCATAACACTCATCACGAAATCTCCAAAACTGCCGGACCGATTGGCTTGAAATTTGACAGAGACCTTCCTCTCAGCCATTAGACGCGCACTAAGAAACGATTTTAAAATAGAACGACTCCTTCCCTGTTTTTCGGCGCTTTTTCGACCCCGTTTTACCCATTGAAATAGCATTATACATTGTTGAAATGCATAAAATGCAGGGTTTACTTCTCTATCTTATGGCGACGTCTTGCCTCTCTTGAATGAATATAACTGATTAACATTTATACATATTTTATTATTTACAACAAAATTTATGAAGAAAAACAGTGTGAATATCTGTATTTAAATATTATAACAGTTTTCAGAAAACCGAAGTAAATTAAAATAATTAATTTACTTTCTTTAATATTTTAATTTCTCAAAAAAATATATTTAAATAGCAAGAATTTAAAAGTTTCCAAAGAAACAGAGCTAAAATTTTATTGCTTCATAGCGGAATTGGTTTACTAGACTATAATCACTAGATTTTTATTATAACTAGCAATCTGTTTTTACTCTTTCAGAGAAGCTTTTAAAGAAGTTGGTTTTATTAAAAAGAAGACAAGCTTACTTGATAACTTTTTATCGAGGGATTTTTGAAATTTATTTTATTTGGAAATTTATTTTTTGCGGAATTTTAAAAGGATAGCGGGAATACTTTAAGAAAATTCTGTTTAAGATTTTAAACACTGGATTTCAAATGACAGAGACGATTTCAAGTAGATTGTTTTTATTACATATAGGAAGGATAAATGTTTAATAGACAAAAAATCGGGATGGAATGAGATATCACAGTTGGAACTGGGATGAGAAAAAGGCACATGGAATACTGAGATGAAAATTATCGGGTACACCGGATTCTGAAAATTATCGGGAACACCGGGTTATGAAAATTATCGGGAAAACCGGGACATTTAAATTATCGGGAACACCGGGTTATGAAAAGGTACCGAGAAGACCGGGATATGAAAAGGTAGCGGGAACATCCGGATATGAAAAGGTACACTTTAAAAGGTACATTTTAAACACTAGATTTAAAAAAAGAGATGATTTCAATGTGATTTTTTTATCACATGGAAAGGATAAATATTTGATGGAATGAGGTGTCACAGTTGGAACTGGGACGGGGAAAAGGAACCGGGAATACCGGGATGAAAATTATTGGAAACACCTGGATATGAAAATTATCGGGAACTGGGGGTATGTAAAGGTACCGGGAAACCTGGGACATGAAAAGGTACCGGGAACCTCCGGATAAAAAGGTACCGGGAAAACCGGGTTATGAAAACTATCGGGAACATGAAAATCGGAAATGAAGCTATCGGGAACTATCGAGAATATGAAAAAGTACTGGGGACACCGGGGTTATTGGTGATTCGAAAAATCGGACATATAACTTGGGAGAACTTTAAAAAAGGAATTAATACACTCCACCCGTGCAAGGCCGGGCAAATCAGCTAGTATATATATAAAATCCAAATACCATTCATTCATTCACTGACACACACTCATCACGAAATCTCCAAAACTGCCGGACCGATAGGCTTGAAATTTGACAGAGACCTTCATCTCAGCCATTAAACGCGCACTAAGAAACGATTTTAAAATCGAACGACTCCTTCCCTGCTTTTCGGCGCTTTTTCGACTCCGTTTTACCCATTGAAATAACATTGTGCATTGTTGAAATGCATAAATTGCAGTGTTTACTTCTCTATCTTGAAGCGTCGTTTCGCCTCACTTGAATAAATATTACTTTAAAACATTTTATAATTTACAATTAAATTTAAGAAAAACAATGTGAATATCTGATTTAAATATTATAACAACTATCAGAAAACCGAAATAAATTAAAATAATTAATTTACTTTCTTTAACCCATTAATGCCCAACTTTTTATTTTTCTTTAATATTTGGTAAAAACATAGTAAATAGCCCCAAAAAAACTGGAAAAATAGTGAAAAAAATTTCAGGTTAAAATTTTAATTTCTACACCAAAATTAAAAAACGTCCCTAAAAAGGGACGTCAGGCACGAATGCCCCCGTTGTTTTTCTCTATAGTAAGCGCATGGTAGAAAACTTTTTTAAAGCCTCAAAAACATTTTCTACCTTATTAAATGCAGCAAAAGTGATCGGAACGATACTGTAACATCAAAAGGAACAAAAAACATTTATTATCCAATTAACCGTAAAGTTAACCTTAATTAACGTAATTTGAGCATTTTTATGCTCTAAAACATGTTTTTTCCTCCCAAATCTATGTTAATTGCAAATTAATTAATATTTTTAATTGAAAAAGGCATTTTTTGTTTATATATTACCTAATATTAAGTAATAATTACTTTTACACACCTCAAATCCATCAGAATATCTCAATTTGCGAAGTTTAAGTCTTTCAAATGCCCATACTTTTTTCATTTTATTTAATTTAATTGTGCGGAACACAAATTTCTCCCCAAAAATTAAGCCTTAGTGGGATGTACATTAGCAAGCCAGATGATACAGATTGATCTGCAGTATAGAACACAATGATTAGCCACATCAAATTAGGAAAAAAGCCGAAAATTTATCACAAAAGCGACTTTTTTGGCAATTTGAATGACAAAAAGTCGTTATAACTAATAATTATTAAACTTTTAATTAAAATATAACCGGAATATATTTGCATAAGTAATAAATATAGTAAAATAATTAATTTATTCCCTTTAATTAATACAAATTAATTAATTCCTTATAATTTAAGACTTTTTATTCCATTAATTTAGCAGAAATAACAGTATTTTCCAAAAAAAATAAACAAATATAATAAATTTATGATCTAAAATTAAAGTAATTTTATGAATATCAGTTATTTAATTCATATCATAAGAATCGAACGCGTTTTGAAGAAAAAAATAAGGAAACACTAGCATTTCACTATGGGGAAAACCACGGGGGCATTCGTGCCTGACGTCCCTTTTTAGGGACGCTTTTCGAGGGTCCAAAATAAGGTCAAAATAAAATATTTTGGAAAAATAAAAAAACACCCCAACTGATTTAATGTATAAACAGTAATATATATCAGCATTGAAATTTTTTTTAAATAACAACTAGGATTTTTAAGCTTTTTCTTTTGAAATTTTTAAAAGAGCACTTTTCTGAAAAATTCTATCTTCCAACTTTAAAAAAAGTGAAAACAATTTTTAATTCTGCTTTCTCCTTGGGTTCTTTATGTTTTATGAAGATCAGAGATACATCAGTGCAAATTTTGATTCAAAGGAAAAATTTTTATAGAAATAGGAGGATTTTTAAAAAACGTCCCTAAAAAGGGACGTCAGGCAGTAATGGGTTAATATTTTAATTTCTCAAAAATAAATATATTTATGGAATAGTAAGAATTTAAAAGTTTCCTAGGAAACAGAGCTAAAATTTCATTGTTTCATAGGGCATGGTTTACTAGACTATATAATCACTAGATTTTTATAGCAACTAACAATCTGTTTTTACTTTTTCAGAGAATCTTTTAAAGAAGTTGGTTTTATTAATAAGAAGACAGGCTTACTTGATAACTTTTTATCTAGGGATTTTTGAAATTTATTTATTTTGAAATTTAATTTTTGCAGAAATTTAAAAGGATAGCTGGAATACTTTATGAAAAATCTGTTTAAGATTTTAAACACTGGATTTCAAATGACAGAGATGATTTCAAGTGGATTGTTTTTATCACATAGGAAGGATAAATGTTTAATAGACAAAAAATCGGGATGGAATGAGATATCACTGTTGGGACTGGGATGAGAAAAAGCCACCGGAAATACTGGGATGAAAATTATCGGGAACACCGGGACATTAAAATTATCGGGAACACCGGGACATTAAAATTATCGGGATCACCGGGTTATGAAAAAGTACCGGGACACAGTTGGAACTAAGATGAGAAAAAGGCACGGGAATACTGGGATGAAAATTATTGGGAACACCGGGATATGAAAATTATCGGGAAAAGCGGGATCTGATAGGTACCAGGAACACTGGGATATGAAAAGGTACCGGGAACACAGGGATATGAAAAGGTGCTTGGAAAACCGGGATATGAAAATTACCGGGAACACGAGTATATATGAAAAAGGCACCGGGGACACCGGGATGATTGGTGATAAGAAAAGTCGGACATATAACTTGGGAGAACTTAAAAAAAAGGAATCTATACACTCCACCCGTGCAAGGCCGGGCAAATCAGCTAGTAAAATATAAACAAACTAGCTTTTGGAGGTTTTTAACTTTTTACTGTGAAATCTTGTTTTTTTAGCAACGGAGAAAAATTTAGGAAAAAAAAAAGAAAAAATGGCGAAGGTTTGATGTTCGATCTGTAAGAAAGGAATTTCTGTAATATTTGAGTTGGGTTTTTTGTCAACAATTTGAGATTTAAATGGAGCAAGAAGCAGCCAAAAATATATTACTTTAGTTTTTGGAGGAAAAATTGAAAAGCAGCAGATGGAATATGAAAAACTGGGACTGGTGTAAAACGAAGTTTGGAAGATGACGAAGATAACTTTCGAGATAAAAAATTTAGGCAAGACTTTATTTTTGGTAACAAAAATCAGAGGAGATACAAATAAGGAAGGCATTAGGTAATGGAGTAAGCCAAATCAAGTTTGGATTCAGAGGGATTAACCCAGAGGAAAATATAATCAATTACTCAGAATTAAAAGTTGAGTTTAAAGGAATTTTGAACCACCAAGACGAAGTAGTTTTAACCAAGAAAGATAAAATTCCGCCACTGAATAAATACCCGTCATTTTTGAAAGAATATTCTGGAGAAGTACTACCCCTGCTTTAAGAATGTTTTATAAAGTGAGTAGTAAGTGCAGTGAGCTGGGTTTTGTGAGGATTGCGAAAATTGCTGCGCAAGCAGTTAACGGGGGTTGGTGAGCGATAACGAGCAGGGGGTGGTAGTTCCCTAGTATTTCAAAACAAAATATTCATAATGAAAAATTATTCAATCGTTATGGGGAATATTCCGTATTCGGGAACCATCGCCAACTTAGCGACTTTCTAGAAACTTGGCGATAAACTCTAGATTGTGGCGACCGATCTAGATATCATTTGAATCTAATTCCAAATAAATTATTTATAAACATTGAGTGTCATACAGGTTTTGTCTCTTATTATTTTGAATAGCTTAATCGGTATTGTTTAACACAAGTCTGATTTGAAAAAATATAAGTAATAAAACACTAGGTGCACTGACTAGTTACATGGTAAAATATTAAATTTAAAATATCAATTGGTATAATCATGATTTATTATGACGTAATGACTTTGATTTCGATTTTCAGAGTCAAAAACTATTTGCGTTAAAATTACACCCAAGGGAACAAGAAAGGTTAAAGTTTCTAAAATATAAAAATTTGTAGCAAATGGATAAGTTTTATTACCCCCCAAAAAATGCAAAAAAGTTGTTAAAAATTATTGAGATTATTTTTGGCTATATTTTCCTCTTATGTTTTACTCAATTCATCATTAAAGTGTCCTAACCCTTCACCATGGAATATATGCACCAATTATTTTTTACTAAAAGGGGTTGAGGGGTTAGCGCCCCCGAAGCACTCGCGGAAGGGTTCAATGCCGTACTTTAGAGTGCCATACAAAAAATTCAAACTGCAATTGACTGAATTTCAGTTGATTCTTGTATAAAATGACCTCCTGAACTTAAATATAACACCCGTTTTCCTCCATCATCCTCAATTTTTAAATGGACGTCCTCCAATTGTTATCATCAGCCCACACATCTATTAAAAACTTGAAACATGAATCCCCACCCCCTAAAACTGGCCAGTTTTTAACGAACTGAATAATTTCCCTCAGGATGACCTTAAATATAAGAACTATGTCATTTTTGAGCTTTTCAAAACATGAATATTCATTCCTGAGTTCGTGAGTGGCGGCGCGATTCAGAGAGTGTCTTCGGGGGCGTTAACACCTCAACCCACTTTTAGCAAAAATCATTACTGCATATATTCATTAAATTTGGACCCTTGGGGAAGGGTCAGGTCCCTTTAATGATGAATTGCGTAAAAAATAAGAGGGAAAAACTAGCCAAAAATAGTCTCAATAATTTTTAACGATTTTTTTGCCTTTTTAGGGGGTAATAAACCCTTAAACTTATCCATTTGCTACAAATTTTTATATTTTAGATTTAACCTTTCTTGTTCCCTCGGGTGTAATTCAAAGACTAAAGTAATAGTTTTTGACCCTGAAAATTGAATTCAAAGTCATTACGTCATCGAAAAACGCAAAAAGGGGGAGGGGCTGTTCCCCGAAAATCTGAGCCTGATGAAGAAAAACGGGGATCAGATTTGGATTCAGGGGGTCATTTTATATAAGAATCTGCTTGATTTGTGTCAGAAGCATTTTGACCCTATTTTTTTTGTCGAGTAGTGTAATAGAACGTAATAATCCAACCTCGGATGAATATGCATCCCCTGAAGAATTGCGAGAAGAAACGCGATACGAAATGTTGAAAGCACGAGAAAAAATGAAGTCAAATTGTGAAAAACGTCACTGTGTTGCACATCAGGATGGCTGAATGTAAAATAATTATTAACTAGTAATATGTAATTATTAACTAGTGATATAATCTTTTGTATTTCTGTGGCAACAATTTATGTTTTTGCTCATGGTAACTGTTTTTAAACAGTACGTTTTTCTAGGAATTTAGTCTTTTTAGTTTAGGAATTTAACTTTAAAAATTTCGAAAAGTAAAATTCTGATATAAGTAACAGGCTTGGAGCAATCTTAAAAATGATTTAATTAATTTTAGTAATTTAACTAATTTCAGTAATAAACCAAAGTAGGTCTCATTCGCTATTTTTAGGTATAAGTTTAGGTTTGAAGAAATGCTTTTTTTATATTTTTAAGAATACGTTTTAAATGCCCATTTTCAGATTTTCAGATTTTCGATGGTCATTTTGTATCGATATGCTTTTTATGGCTTGTTTTATTTGCCGTTTTCAGATTAGGATTTTCGGTTTTTGAGTTTGCCTATTCTCGGCAGCCATTTTGATTGTGACGACTTTAAAAAAGTAGCCAAAAATCTTGGCGACTTTTCTTGGCGATGGTTCCTGAATACGGAATCTTAGCCATCGTTAATATAGAAGTGCATTATTTAATAACCGAGAGTTAATTCAAAATGCTTTTATAGATAATGTATAATTTAAAAAAAAGGGGTACACCATATCCAACTTAAAAAAATCTTTAACTCTTGTCACTTGAACCATATAAATAACTAAAGAGATAAAATGATTAGGCTGTCATGGTAAATATTAGTTTTGTCATAGTAACTTTCTTTTGCAGCTTCATTGAAGATCAAAGCAGTTGTATGGATTTTCATTTCCATATTATTTACTACTTGAATAAAAAATTAATTCCAACGTTCCACCTCTTTTGAGAAATAATAAATAGAAACACACAGAAGTGAACCTCTCTGAAAAAAAATCCCTCTCTTAAAAATTCTAATTGCTCATAAATTTACCCGAATCGGAGATTGAAATTAAATTAAAATGCCATTCTGTAAATACCAAAGTGCCCTGGTAGAATTTTTTCAGTAATTACTTCTACATATTTCCTTTGGATTTCTTGCGGCTGTCATTTAAATTGCAAAAGAAGCGGCACTTCATTCAAGTTTCATTTGATTCTGATTTAATTTTAATGCAAGGCTAATTCCATTTTCAGTCTAATGGATAATTTTCAAAACTGCGATCTCTTAGACCTGATAGAAATAGAATAATTATAGAGCTGTGTGACACAAATTCTTTTTGTTTGAGCTAGCAATTTATATATATAATGCATTTAAAATCCCTAGTTGTGTAGGATGATGAAAGTAACATAAAGTCGAACTCCGTGATAGTGAACCTTCACATGATCAAATAAACGTCTACTAGTACAAGAGGGGTTCACTATATTAGATAAAGAATGTGTTATTATACTCTGTATTTTTCACATATGGCATGGGAAATAGGTCAATTATTAAACAAGGGTTCACTACATCCAAAGAATGGTTGACTGTCAAGTTTGTTTAACAAATTGTTTCAGAAAATGGTTATAATACCTGAAGAAACTGATACTTTTTGTTATTAAGATTGGATTTAATTAATTTAAATTATTAATTTTTATTCTGCAACTTTAAAAACTGTACTGAAGTTACTTTAATTTTAATGATTCAAGATATTCTAATTATAAACCTAATATATTATTTTTCTTCTATTTTAAATTCAGTTTTTTTTAATTCATTCGAATATTTAACTTATTAAAATTATAATTATATTTTGTTGAATTTTATATATGCAGGTCTATGTATTCAAGATATTTTTATTCAAGTCTTATTAATTTATTCTGAACAGTTTAAAACTACATTGTGATGTCGGTTATTATTCGCTTATTCATTCTTTTTTAATGCCCGATTAAACCAGTTGGACATTTTTCGAATATGTAAGGGAGTGATTCTTGGATTTACGCTATGTTTTATGAATCAGCTTTTCCACTTTGTCTTCAATTTTGAGGTCTTCGTAGCATTCGTTTAAAACTTGAAGACTCGTTTATTTTCTCGATGTTATTGGTTCTTCCTTTTTTGAATAAATAGGATTGCTAGTGTAACCACCTATCCGGAACGACATGAAGAAAACTTTGTCACAATCCTCGAGTGTGAAATAAAAATAAAATTACTGATTTTTAGGACGGATTTTTAATTAAGTTTTAATAAATTTTTATGCGAATTACTTGTATAAGGAACAAGCCTCTGATCAAGCCCAACAGTAAGACATGGTGATTTCGTAACTCATTTTTAGAGCAATGATTAATAAATTGGACGACTTTATAAAATAACCAAGTAAGAGAAAAACATTTTGAAATTGAGCTTCCCCAATTCAGATCGTCCAGAATTTTCTGTCAATTTTAATAAAGACTTCAACTAGACAACACGTCACAATTTCGAGCTTATTTGGTAATATGAGTCTCGGTTGCCATATACTTGGCTGAAATTAATGTTATCTTACCCCCCAATTTTTTTTCATTTTCTGCAACAAAATCCAGACTGGTAAATAGGTCCCTAAATAAAAATCTTTCAGTCCCCCTATTACTTTCACAAGCTTTCACGATATTCCTCAACTCTTAACAAGCCTTTCCGTAAGAGTTGCACAAGTGCTCTCTAAACGGTTGGATCTCTATACAACAGCGTTCAGGTCACCTGAGAGTAAAGCTATCCCCCTGAAAGAGAGTGAAATAAAAACGCTTCTGCCTTTTCAGCGGCCTTCCCTTTGAAAACAAAACTCCACAAGTGGCAATTACCCTCGCAAAAGAGAAAAGGAAGCGATAATTATATCACTCCGACTCTTTCTCTCGTCATATTAACGCACGAACGCTCCACCACTCCAAAACGCATCGCTCCACTCCACTCCAAACGGGAGAGACTTCAATAATAATTATTCCGATCTCAGACGTTTTAGCCGCGCACGCAGCAGCACTCCGCCGGTAATTTTATAACGGTTTGTTTCGGGTCAAATGAACCGAGGAAAGATGCATTAATTGCGTAGGACAGCCCGAGTTATGAGCAGTAATAAAGATAACCCCCTTGCGAAAAGGGGGAGGGAGGGTTGAAAAAAGCGAAAGAAATTCCTCGGGAAATTTCTGCTGCTAAAAAATACTTTTCTCCAGTTCGAAAATAAGAGATGGGGAGCTTTCATCTCATCTCTATCAGAAATTCAATTAAATCTTTTCCGTTAACAATGCCAGGAGCATGGAGGAAATATTAAGTGGCTCTTTTCAGAATGCTTTTGCCGAATTTTTTTATTTCCTTTTTTTTCTTAAATATTTATTTTTTTGTGAGTGAGTGAAAGCATGCAGAGTGAGTTGTGACCGTTATCTGTGGCAGTTTCTCTCTTTTGTGGAGGAGAGTTTTGAAGTCTGAAAAGTTTCGGTAACTATCTTTTCATGCTAGTTTACGTAGTTAGGAATGAAAGAATAAATAGTTTTTTAAAAATTTTAATAAAAGTTTTTGATTCCATGTAGCTCAAGGCTGGAGAATAGCTCTTGAAAAATTTAAAAATTAATACACGTTTTGTAGATTTACATGTATTACTGCCCTATATACTTTGATTTATCTTATTTACATAATTTAAGTAACAGTGCAGCTATATTTTATTCAAACTTTTAAAGGGCGTTTAGTTCTTATGTCACATAAAAGTAATTAATTTCAATTTTTATAACAACTGATTTTTTAAGGATTTTAAACTTTCTGATAGTCATTAATTGATAGTTGATCTTATCAAGTTAAAACAAAATTCCTTTTCTTTGGAAGTCAGTCACGTCAAATGATTGGAGACATTTGCTTACTCCGTCTTCTTTGAAAAGGCTATATAATAAATATGCGATGTGAAAATAATTGTAATTACAAAAAATACTCTTAAATGTAACTTTAAAAATAGTTTATTTCCGATACGAATAATTGTCTCAATTTGTTAAACAGAATTCAAAAGAAAATTTTTCGTTTTGCAAGGGCGTTTCTTGATACTTAAATGTTGCAATCAATAAAAATGTTTCAGGTAAAGTGATTAATTGGGCATTATTAATAATCCCCAGAGAGGGGAGGGCAAAGTGGTAAATTTCATTGATAAATGCCATTGAATTTATCACATTGCCCTCCTCCACTTAGGGTATTATTAATAATGCCCGATTTATCTTATTGCTCGTAACATGAATACAAATCATTAAATAACATTAGTATACTATATTTAATTATAAATTATTTAACCATGAAATTGATTTTATTTCTATATTTAGCCGTTCATCTACAATAAATTTCTACAAGATTTTATTGTAGATTACTTTAGATTGCTTTTCTGACCAAATTTCCTTGGTTACTTTCCGGATAGCACTGTTCAACAATGAAAAAATTTCCTTGATGAAAATACTCATTTCTAATAGATTTTGGGTCGCTGATTACGAAAATCACCATTAAAATTCTCAATTGACTCAGGATTTTCGGGGAACAGCCCCTCCCTCTTTTTACGTTTTTCGACGACTTAATAATTTTAAACTCGATTTTCAGGGTAAAAAAACATTGCTTTAGCCTTCAAATTGCCCCCAGGGGACAAGAAAAGTTCAAATTAATAAAATATGATAAATTTATAACAAATGGATAAGTTTAAGGGGTAATTACCCCCTAAAAATGCCAAAAAATCGTTAAAAATAGTAGGATTTGTTATGCCCTATTTATTTCACTTATTTTTTTCCCAATTCACGTTTGAAGGGTCCTAATCCTTCACCAAGGACCCAAATTTGATGGCAATATGCAGCAATGATTTTAACTAAAAGCGGTTGAGCTGTCCCAAAGCACCCACGGGAGGATTCAATGCCGCACTTAGAGTTAAACTGCTGTGCAAAATAAAAGTCAAAATGCCACCGACTGAATTTCTGCTGATTCTTGTGTAAAATGACCTGCTGAAGTCAAATATGACACCCATTTTCCTCCATCACCCTCAGTTTTTAAGAGGATTCCCCCTAATTGTTATCCACAGCCGTGCATCTATTAACATCTTGAAACATGGAATCCTCACTCCCTAAAACCGGTCAGTTGTTAAAGAATTGAATAGTTTCTACTTAGTATAGACCCAAAATATAAGAAAAACGTCATGTGTATTTTTTTAAAATCATCATCGCGATTCTAGGAGTCTTCCGAACTCTTCCGCGGGGGTTTCTGGGACGATAACACCTCAACCGCTTTTAGTAAAAAATATTGCTGCATATTGTCATCAAATTTGGGTCCTTGGGGAAGGGTTAGGACCCTTCAAAGAGGAATTGCGTGAAAAAGAAGCAAAATAGTATAACAAATCCTACTATTTATAACGATTTTTTAGGGGGGTAATTACCCCTTAAACCTATCCATTTGTTATAAATTTATCATATTTTATTATTTTGAACCTTTCTTGTCCCTTGGGGGCAATTTGAAGACTAAAGTAATGCTTTTTGACCCTGAAAATTGAGTTTAAATTTATAAAGTCGTCGAAAAACGAAAAAGGGGGAGGGGCTGTTCCCCGATAATCCTGAGTCAATTGAGAATTTTAATGGTGATTTTCGTATTCAGTGACCCAAAAACTATAAGAAATGACTATTTTCATCAAGGAAAAAATTTTGAAGGTCAAATTTGTAGAACAGTGAGTCTTTGGAATGCTCAACCCTACTAGAAACACGGTTCTTATACAATATACATCCTGATATAAAGTGTTTCATTACTTTTGTTAATAACAGTAATTCATTGTGCCTATAACGTTTACATTTTTCTAAATTTCTAGGATAAAAAGTAATCTGCTCTTTTAGTATTTTAAAGTATTATTGTTCAATGTAGTTATAGTAGCTTTTTAAAAACTTATAGAAAACAAGCTTAAACCAAGAATTCTCACAAAATAAACGTTATAAATGAACTTTATAATTATGAATTTTTATGAAGTCATTTTATAATTGTTATTTAATTATTTTTATAATACCCTCCCAATGAACATGGGGTTAAGATATGCAAATAAATTTATATTGGTTATAAAAGGTATAGAAGTTTCTGTAAAAATCTCGCCAGTGATATAATGATACACGCGTGAATATCTCGAATCTAAGGTTACACTATGTGAAGAGTTATATCACAGCAAGTTTAAATTCTAGACTAGGCCTGTCTAAAAAGCAGTTAATGGTGATATTTAAACGCACGTACTATCGTTAATTGTGTCTTTAGTAACCATAACGGTATCAAGAGCCGGTATATTAAGGTGTAAGGTGTAAACTGCTGTTGGTAAGAAAGGTAGAAAAAGTATGCACTTTGATGTACTATGTCGTACCATTAGGGGAAAGAAGAGCAGATCACCATATTCACAGTTATAAGCGTTATGGATAACCAGCAGCTAAAGAAAGAAACGATTTTCGGTGACTCTGATTGGAAGAATCCTTCTTAGACAAAGTATTTAACATATACGCTGATGGCTATGAATATGGAGGTTAGTAATCTCGCAACAAATATAATATTATCAAGGACGTAAAGGTATGAGTTTCACGAGCACACAAGAGAGACAGATCTCTAAATCTGAGTAAACATAGTTAGTGATGAGGTAAAATGTTATACACAATGCATCGTATATTATTGGGAATTATTTAATCTTATATTCGTATTATAAATATTGATGTCTTAATATATAATCAGATTATGTTTCAAAATCATTATCGAGGACTTTCTATGTATTTCAAACTCTTAATCCTTTAAGTCAAGTCTCTAAGAATTCCTGGTATACCTATCAATGGTTTATAAGGACATATTCTGTAGAAAATCATCCCTCACCAATACGAAAGCGATTCCCGTGAATAATTTTTATGCGACAGTAATTACACTAACATTATTTACAACATTTTTATCAACTAATTTTTTCGCTTTTTAAGAGTTAAGTCTTTATAATATTTAACTAACATGGAATTTGTTTACTTTCTACTTTTGAACCAACGGGATCGTTCAGATATTTCGTAAGCATGTAAGGGGGAAGGGGGTTGATCTTTGCTTATTTTCTACTGAAAAGGAGGAGATGGTATGAGTGATGTTACAATTACATGTTACAAGCATGTTACATTAGATGTTACAAGCACTGAAATTTCGAAAATCTTATATTTCTTTCACAGATAATTTCAAAATTTAACCAAAAGTAAATTTTACAAAAACAATTGAAGTAGGGAAATAAATTTCAAGTATTTTGACTTTATAAGGAAATGAACCAATGGAGGGGGAATTTTCTTAAGTAATATTGAGGGCGGTTGCGGTTTGCTTATCTTTGCTGACAAGGAAGGGTAAAAAATGACCGAAAACATAGTATTGTAAAATTTGATCGGCCCCATAATATTTTCATGGAGTATTGTATATTTACAATGTATCATATCACAACTAAAAGTATTCTATTCTTCCAAACCCATCTATATCACCATAAAACTGAAATCTCCAACCACTGCTCACACCTTTCACAAATTCATCCGAATCGAACACAGAACAATAATTGAAATACCATGGATCACGACCGTCTCGCGATAAATTTTGAGTACATTTCGATATCGGTCGTTGTTTCCGAAATCCCGAGCTCCGGACTTTGCATTGCGAATAGAAAGACACCTTCTCTTCTATGATGGAGCAGAGACTTTGAATTTCAAATTGAGCTTTTTACATAAAGGCTTTACAGATATAGATATTCTCACCCCCAAAAAATCTCATACGGAAATAACGCTCGGTGGGGTGCATCAGGTAGTTTTTCCCTACCTTCTACAGAATCTCGAGTATTTGAAAGGAAACGATATTTTTGGAGACACACTGGGGCAATAGAATCCGTCGATTCAAAAAGTTTTAACACCGAATTTTGATGGGTAAATATTCGTGCCATGTTGAAATCGTAATATGTGGGTATCTGTTCCTGAATGGTTCCGAAAATAACTGTAGTTGTGAGCAATTTTCGCTTGTTTGTCATTCAGTTTATTGATCGGATTCTAAGTATGGAACGAAGGTTTGATGTATTTTTATGAACATTTTGAAGGTTTGGAAAATAAAGTTTATTTTTTAGTTATTTAATGTTATGGAAGGGAAAATAGTAAGGAATGCTTGTAATGTTTGGATATTAAAATAGGTAGTGGAAGGGTGGATAGTATATTTTGATATGGGTAGTATATTTTGATATAGCAAAACAGGGTGTTTCAAAATAGGTGCAACAATAGGTCCTAAAATATTTCCCTTCCCTAGACCCATACTTCGAATTCAATTTTTTTAAGAGATGAAAAAGTAGATGAGACTAGTTTCATCTCCATGGGGGTCTGTGTGTTTCAGAAGATAAATGAAATAACTTTATATACGACCACCGTAGATTAAAAACATCATTTATAACTTTTTTATCAATCTCTTAATAAGATACAAAAAATTTCGTTTCGATTTCTTCAAAACTCACTGAGATATACACGATCCGTTAAATCCTGTAATTCCCAGTGTGACGCATGCGTGTGGACTTGATTTTTGCTGTTTTTGGAAATTTTAATAAAATAATATTAACAGGGGTTTGAACCCGCGAACTGCTGCATGCTATGCAGGCACGCTACCACTGCTCCAGCGGGGATTCAGTAACTGGAAAACTTATTATAACATCTTCCTTGTTTGTGAGTGTGAAGGTATTTGCTCTGATGTCACTCTGGGAATTACAGGCTTTAACGGATTTTGAGATAACGTGTTTACAGTTTCATGTGGTTGTTTTTGTAAGTTGAAGTTATTCCTATCATCGCATAATAACAGGTTCAACTTAAATTAGTGAATGAACCCTATTTTGCTCTCGAAAATAGTGTTAAAAAGTGATGTAATTCAGGAACTTAAGCTTTTAATATCTCAGTGAGTTTATCAAAATGAATTTTTTGTATCTTAGGGATGAATGACGAAAAATATTCTAATTGGGGGTTTTTAATCAATGATGGTCTAATAAAAAGTTATTTCTGTATCTTCTGAGAAAGACCCCCATGGAATTGAAACTATTCTAATTTAATTTGTCACCTCATTTAATGGAAATTTGCAATTCAAAGTTTGGGTCTAGGGGAAATATTTTAGGAAATAACATTTTGTTAAACTTTTTTTGAAACATCATGTATAGGTTTATTTTGGTTTGGTTTAGTTGTGTTTTTTAGTACGAGAAGGATCATTTATTTGATTTTGTTTGTCCCCTAATGAGTTAAACTAAATGTATTATATAGAGTTTTTAACCTGTTGTTGTGTGTTTCTACTGTCACTTGGAATATCCAAGCTCCATTCGCAAAGCGTGCAGGGTAGTTATTAACATTACAGATTTCATGTTTACCTTGCAAATTTTGTTACATTAATTTTACTTTATTTAGCCTTATTCGAAATCTGAAAAAATATTTTAAAGGATCCAATGGTGTTTTGTATTTAAAAGAGAAGCATAACGTAGTAATGTATAGCAGAAGTTTCTAATTGATTGACTGGATTTACTTAGAGGGATTGAAATTTTTATCCTAGAAACGCAGGGATAAACTTTCAAAAGTTTACATTTTCCAGGTTCCACAAAACAGCTAGACTATCCGAAAAGAGTAAGAAGAGTTTGAATGACAAATCACTCGCAAAATATCATATTAAAACGGTCTCAAATGTTTGAGAAAATTGGTAATTTGAACTGAAGATGCGAGAAAGAGGCGAACGCGAGGATGAAAAAAAAAGGAAATCGGGAAATATTCCCGGAGAGAACCCTGGAAAAGAGAGGGAGATCAGAGACATACCGAGCCACCTTACTTCTAACGAAATCCACTTTTTGTAAAAGAGCCCAGTGCATAATAATGCGCAGAAAAGGAAATCTCATTTCATTTGCATACCTGCACTCTCGAGCTATTTCGGTGGCGTTTTTTTTGACGCATCTCGAAGGTGAGACGTGGAAAAAATCGGGCTTCGAGAAAAGCAAATTAGATTTGGTAACCCCAAAAAGCACTGATTACTTATGTTCTATACTCTGTGAAATTGACTCGCTGCATTTTTAAGGAGGAGGGGTGCCGAGCAAGTGGAGGAAAAAGGAGTAATAACATGGGGGAAAATAGATCGCGTATCAGTTTTTTTATTATCTCCCGGCTGCGTTTATTATTATTATTTCGTTCTTTGTATTCAATCTGGGACTGCAGTCTTCTAATTTGCGTCGAAATAAAGGCGGACGGGATTGGAAAAAGTTAAGGGAATTTAGCTTCAGTTATACGCTACTTTTGATCATGATGAAAAGTCCTTTTCAGTGAACTTGTATGGTAGTCGAGTTTTCTCTCGAAGAAGCTTCGGAGTTTTCTCTTTTATGCTTTTTTACGTTCATCTTGTTTTAAATTAAACCTTTTTTTATCGAAGTTGGTAATGAGCCAAAACTTGTGAAATATATCTTAACCGCATTTGATCGAAAGTTTTTAAGTTGAAATGTAATTTATAATCTAATTTTTATTAGAAAAAAATGCAAATAACTATCAATGAAACAACGGTTATTAGTGAAAACCTTTAAATTTTATTGTATAAAAGTAAAGTTTACATACTGAGGTGTCTGATATAAAAAGGATTTCGAATACAAATAGTGACAATCAGCAACAAGGTTCATCAATTTATCCTTAACACCCCAATTCCGAGAAATAATATATAAAACGTTGCCTCATTTAGTTGAACTGTTTTTCAAAACACAAAACTATATTTCAACTGCGAAGTTTTAACATTAAAATGCAGTTTTCTCGGAATAATCTTTTTAGAACTGCGGCTACCTTTTTCTCAGGATCTTCTTCATGTATTAATTTAATATTTGCGCCATATGTTCTTGGCATGTACTTTTACCTTTTTTATTAGCTTTTTCAACGTTTTCTGTTAAACATGCTTTAAAGCAGTTTTTGTTGACAAAAATGACAATTTCCAGGAATTTTTAAATGAAGCTCACTAATTATTTTTTTAAATATCTAAACATTATATTAAAAAAAGCTCATTTCTGTTTGCAGATTAATGTGTATTGGTTGGATATAAAAAGTTTCAATTATTTGTGTCCAATAGTTTCTGAGAAAAAGGTACATAAAAGTTGTAAATTAAGGTAAACAAGGTAAATTAAGGTAAGGTTGTAGGTAAACAACAGAAGTCGGCCACTGGCGGACCGCGGTCCACTTCCGGACCGCCAAAACGTTTTGAAAATTATTAACATGTATTTTTACACAACAGAAATTGGTTTGACCCTCTTTTTAAGGATCAAATTTTTTTAAAAACTCCTCAAATCATTAAATTCAATCATATAATTGAGCAGGTAGCTTACTCAAATTACATCTTTGTAAAAATATATGTGTATTTGAAGAAAAAGATTTAAAATAGCAATAGTAATCTATTTTTTCTCCGGACCACGATGGAAATTTGCAAAATTACTTGCCGACCTCTGGTATACAAGGTACCGGCTCCCCTTAATCACCATATTAATGGCATAATATAAATACACTTTTAGGTATTTTACCTTCAGTTATTTTTTAAATCAATTTTGTCTGAAGTGTTAGCTATTTGTCACTAAATGTAATGAATATTATACACGACGAACAAATTTATATATTGGGTGAAAATAAACCATAATCCTCAAATTATATTTGACTCGTAAACCTGAACTTCCGTAAACATTTTCCTGCAAAAACCTTCACAACAAACAACCCCTTTCATACCGAAAACACAAGAAGAAAAAAATAAATACCTAGAAAATCTAATTTCTCCCGCTCTTCAAAACAAAAATATCATCTCGGGAACCGGAATTTAACTCCGGAGCGAAATCATAACATAAAAAGCCAGGGAATGAGCAGGAGAAAATTCTCATTCCCATGTGCAAGACCGGCCGAATGAAAACACCCTAAAGAGAATGCCGAGTTTTTTCTTACGCGGTTAAAAGCCATGTTATCTTGCGTAAATCCATTCCCCGGACGCAGTTTCTTCCGCAGGTAGGGAAGAGGGCAGCCATTATGCATTCTAGTTCGAAAGGGAAAACCCTTTATGTTATTATCCGCTACCATTCAAGCACTGGTGTAGGGAAGGAAACGGAAGAAATGAATAGGGAGTTATAGATCACATAATATGATCCTTCCCCCCTTATTTACGTTCCAAACATTCAGGCATTGAGATAGACGTTTTTGAAATTGCGAATTTTTTTTTCTTCATGGGCGGAGGGAAGAGGAAACCGAATCTGTAGGCTTCGGTTCTGTGTTTTGGAAAGCATCGGGAAACTTTTTAATCTGTTTTTGGACGTTTTTGGAGGGCGCCTTAGAACGCGTTTGTGGAGACGTGTTCTTTGTCATGTCTTCTGGAGAGGATTCTTTAAAAATGTCTGGAGTTTTTTTTGCTATGACAGGAATGAATTATGAATTTTTAAAATATATTTTTATTATCCGATTTCTGTTTTTATACGTAGACCCAGGGTTCGATTTCTAAAAAAGAGGTACCGGAACGGTAAAATAACTGGTCTAAAAACTAAAGAAGCGAATACTTTTTAATACAAAAACTTAAGCATTTACCTATTTTTTTAAATTTAAATTTACAAAATAAACTCAAATGTTTTGTACTAGATTAGGAAGAGTGTTCCAAGGGGTGCAGAATAGGTCCGAACAGAGATATTTTTAACGAGTCTGAGAGAATATTTCACGCATTGAAAATCAGAAATACGCTTTTAAAATCTAGCCAGGCGTATTTTCACGCTTTGAATTTTTAACAAAGGATTTTCTTTAAGAAATGCATGGCGGCCCGCTAAAATCTAATAAAAAATTTTCTACAGAAATTTTTTATATTTACTCGTAATTCATAATGTTTAATATTTTCTACTAATTTTTAACAGTTGCTATATTTAGAAAACCAAAATAGCATCTTCATTTTTACTATTTCATTTTGTCCATTTAAATTTGAAAAATTTTTCGTATTTCACTCCTCATAAATGAATTACACGCCTCCTAAAAAAGTCAAGGAGTATTTTTACTCCTTCAAAAAAGTCCTAAGAATAACACTGGGTCCGAACAATATTAGGCAGTTGTTGGGAAAATTTTGCCCAAGTTTATAAAGAAAAAACTCTACTATAATTTAAAGTTTTTATTAGAAAAAATATTTTGGCTACACGGACAATATAATATATATTCTCTAAATCATACGGTAATTAGGTAAAATTACGGATGTATAGCGAAAATCTACCGATATCGCTAAAAAACGAATTTCTCTGGTGAATACCAGAAAGTTCCCTTTTTCTTCGTTTTGACTGACTGAGATGCAGAGAAAACGGCGTATCTATGATGGGTGTGGGGATTTTAATTAAAAATAGTTTTCTTGTTTAATAACAACGATATTTTTGTCTTTATAGGGACATTTTTGGGTAAATTTTGAAAATTTACTGAGGAAAATTTGGAGACATTTTTGGGGGAAATTTCGGAGAAAATTGTGTTCTGGGGAAGTATTGGGCCCTGGAACATTTTCTGCACCCCTGGAGTGTTCTAACATAATTATTGTATAAGAAGATGAACGTTTTATACAATTTTTTGTAAAACACCTTTTATGTACAGTGGGTTGTATTTTTTTCCTATCAGGGTGCCTCTTGTAGGAATATCTTGTTAAAACAAAATGTGAAGTTTCTTAAAGTTACACCACTTTTCCTAACAAAACAATAAAAAGACATTCCAATGGTGACTTCCAGCTAAATTTTAAATTAAGCTGAAAGTCATCATTGTCACCACCTAAAATATAGTCCAAAATGTCATTTGGTCCTCATTGTATTGCATCTCTCGCGATATCTCCTTGCTTTTTACGGCAGATGCAGAATGATGACCAGACGCTAGCCAAGAATCCAAGTATTTTCCCTGGACAGAATTGCCTTAATTGTAATTTTATTAGACGTTTAAAAAATTTACTTATTTTTCCGAAAAAGAGGTTCCGGAACGCCGTTCTTAACCGTTCCTGCCCAAATCGAGTCCTGCGTAGACCTTAATGTAGACCTTATTTTGGCAGGATGAACTAGCGTATTTTATAGCACACCAGTGTTTGACACTACTTTTGATTTGAAATGGTAGTTATAGTTGAATATATATCACTGGTTTCATATATTAGCGTCACAACTGGGAAATCTTACCTTTTCTTCGAAAAATTTTGATCTAGAGTTTCAATAGGAAAGAAACGAAGAGAAGGTAAACAGAAAGAAAAAACGAAGACGTGTTTTAAGCTTTTAAAGGAGAAATAAAAAAATCAGTTATAGCACATAAATCTCATGCTGTGAAGAATAATAGTTTTATAACTCTATACAAAAAAATTACCATCTGTGTTATCTATGCGTACTCCTCTTAGCCTTTAATGTATTATATCTCTAAAATGCCCTTAAATGAACTCTAAAATTAAATACAGCTAAATTCTAACGATGTGAAGTTGTTCAGAAGTAAGTATACCTCACATTGGTATTCACTTTGAAAGCCAATCATTAGTTCTTGATTAAAAAAAACAAACTTAGATTGATTCCTTTGCAGACAAATTAGATGCTAACTCAAAGGAAACATATTTTACCTGATAAATAAAATACAAACTGTTTGAAAGTAATAATGAGAGTCTTTTAAGATATTTTTTGTTCTAATGGCAGAGCACAACACACACTGACTGAGTTCATTATCCAAACATGCCGAAATAAGTACTTACTTAACATTACCCAGTGAGCACCTGTGAACCGAAGCCACGGAGATGAAGTACTGTTGCCCACGCCACACACACACACACATTCACTCGCACACCCCTTTGTCTTTTAAGATATCTTATGATACAAGCGTTCATGTGATTGCAATCGCTTCCCTTTTAACTGTTTCCAACAGGGAAAATTGATGCATACTCTTATCCTCCTTACCCATAATACATCAAAATCTTAATTATTTCATTTTTAATGTTTATAATTTGCAGTCAAAACAATAAAATAGAAACGAAAAAAGTAGTTTTTTATAATATTGTGAAGTTAATATACTCTCGTAATTATTATTTCACTTTAATTTTTGTACCTAGCATATGTCTATTCGATGCAACTATTGCGTGCTTGTCGTATTTTGATATTTAATCGATTTTTTGTGGATTAATTTTTAAACCTCAATGAGGTCTAAGTTTTTCTAGAGTGCATTGTGTGTGCTCAAGGTTTACCAGTCACCGCATTACCGGTTTATGCTGAGAATAGAGAAGGAAAATAAAACGCCATTGGGGGATATCTGAGCATAAAACATCGCGACAATCCACATCATAGGCGACAAGATTGACGGTGTATCTACTAAGGGTGACAACCTTGCGCATTTGTCGAACCCTGAAAACATTGGAGACGAAAATGTGACAGAAAACGGACGGTTCAGTTTCTGGGATGCATAAATGTTACATTGTAGGAACTCACCTCAAGGATGGATGAATTTTGAATATAAATTTATAACTAAATGAAGATGATAGTGTACTAGGATATATTTCGAACACTAGGATTACTACTTTTGTGCCTGGTAAGCTGCCAAATTTATTGATAATACGATTAGCTAAACCCATATTTTACTGCCGTGCAGTGGGTAAAAATGGTGAAGTTGTTATAGGAATTAAATTAGTTTTATAAAATGAATTTGTAAATTCAATGCCCAGGTGATTATATTAGTCCAGTTGTATAGTAGTATTAAGTTGTTAATATGAACTGACTTAAGAGGAAGAAGGTGTTTTATTCTTAAAATGTATGGATACAAAACTTCTGTTATTAGCTAATTATATATAAATGATACAAGAATTTGAAACTTTAACAACATTTTAAAGTGTAGCGTAGGTTTTATTTAATTGTACAAATGAAAACTGAGTTCATAAATTTATATATTCAAGAAACTTTCATGCATAAAAACAACCTAAAATAGAAAAAAAAGTTCACAATTCGCTAAAATCTCATTAATTAACATTTTTGTATGATTATTCAGTATATTAGTATTCATGTACTAAAATGTTTTTAAATTTTAATTATTATTACCTTTAAAAAAGCAAAAATAGTGGACATTTGAAAACAGTATTAAATATAACTTAAAATGAAACGTTAATTATATGAAAGTTTGGAATAAAAACATGCATTTTGAAAAATTAAAAGTAATCTTGATGTGGAACTTTTTATTAGTTGGTGAAAAAATACATTTTAATCCCTTTGATTAGATCTATTCTATTTATATATAAATGAAAATAAATAGTTTATTCGCGAAACTTATTTTACCAACATTATTTATGACAATTGTGAAAATAAATATTTATGATTTGTTCGACACATTTATTTCTGAAAATGGCATTCATCGAACCTTATTCAATCAAAAACTAGAAAAATTTAAAAAGCAAATGGTCTCAAACAAGAATATGCATTCTTTTATTTAGTTCCTCAATTCAATAAAAAAGGTTTTCATCCAAATATCTCGGCATAATACCACCTTTTAATATCGGTGACAGTTTTGCCGCATCTTGTCTTGAACTTCGATTCATCTATGCAAATGGTTTTGCTGTGACTTCTGCTTTCAAAGCTATTGATTCGAATAAAAAATAAAAGGAAGGGGGAAAAACGTGTTATTGGAGACTGTAACATGATCTTTTTCCATTTAGAGTTTTTTCTTTCTTTGTCTTAGTTTCGTTATATTTTTTTATTCGAATCTCTTGCCTCCGTTTTCCACTCAGAACTTTTATTTCTTTTCTGATATTATCTTTCTTTGTCTTGCCTTTATCTTTTGCAAATTGCGAACAAAAGAGGGGATAAAATTTCACTCACAGAGTTACTTTCACCGGAGGAGTGAAGTTTTTGAAGGGGGTGGCAACGATTGATTTTGATCTGACGGATTTTATTTTTTTATTCTCGTATTTCTAAAATTTTGTTAAAGTAAGAATGAGTGAAAAAACGTAGAAAGGTACTTTCGTTCGAGAGGGAAGTGACATTTCTGTTTTTAAGCATTTTTTGATCAGGTGAAATAATGCTGAAATGTTTCTAGCTCTAGGTTTATCTAAATTGTGTTTACAGATTTTGATCGCTTTTATCTCAGAGACACAAAAATTTCTCCCTATAAAAGCATTTTCTTCCAAAATTAACCTTACACTTTTATGAAAAATTTATTATAAACAAGTTTACCTTTCAACCAAGTTTTGAGGGCAGCTGTTAAATGAAACCCCTTTTATAAATCAAGATATTCAAGAATGTAGAAATTTGTATTGTAAAATTCTTCAAAATCGCTTGAAATTCTTATTAAAAACACGAACCGTTTTGGTAATATTTATCCCAATTTATAACTATCGTAATAAATAATGTCAAAGAAAGTTTGCTTCAGTAAGGAAGATTGATTTTTATTGATGTATGTTTTTATGATTCTAGCTGTTGTCTTTTGAACAACTTGGAAATAAAGTAATGTTCAGATACTCGTGTATTTAAACGTAAACAAATTTATTGATAAGAAATTGTATTCAATGCATCAGATTTTAAATTCACTCTAAAATTATTCCATCTTTATAGCACACCATATGTAAAGTTTTGATTCTCCTTTTTTCATCACTTTTTATTCCATTGGTTTAATACCAAATTTTTAGCTATTTTCAATAATTTTTTTATAATTGTCACATCTATACACAGGGTGTTCTAGACAAGAGTATCAGAACTTTAAGGGAGAGTAGGGTACATCAAGACTAACAAGAATTGGTGTAGGTTAGGTGTTCGCAAGTAGGGTTCAAGGGGTGCAAAAAACGGGGGGAATGCTTCTATTGGAGCATTTGCAATCACATAACAGCAACATATACCGCCGCACCTAGCAACGGCCTTAGCAATATACTTTTTGACTTACAGCATGGAAGAAAATAAATGGTCATGGCGTCACCTGAAAACACTCTATAGTAATAAAAACTAACCAAAACCAAAATTTTTGATTTCACTGGTTTTAATGAGGAAGTTGCATGATTTTTTAAATTTTGTAATCGATTCTTCTTGCAAAAATAAGCAACTACCCTTAATTTGAGACCGATTGAGAAATTTTTTGATTGCCAAAAAAAATTACAAAAAATCCCCTTTTTAAAACCCGCAAAAACACTAAGAGTTTGGGATGTGACGTCGTCATACGATAAACATTGTTGGAAAGCAATGGAGTTGATGGTATGATTGTTGACGTCATCGTTACAATTTCAGTACATTGTTATTTGAACATTTATCTCTTGATAGAAAAATATTTTCTTTAACTTAATGATGAAATAAACATTTTTTCCAGACAATTTTCCAATACACTTAAAATTATCGATGTTATCGAATTATCGTTGTGGAGTCTAGGAGACCCCAGCTACTGGTTAAATTAAAATATTTAATTACCTGTACATTTTTTTGAACTTGTTTGTTTTTGAAAATCTGACACATGCAACTTCCTTATTGTGATTTTTTATTATTCACTTGTCGTATTTTCTCAATCATTCACTAGTCCTGCTCCTACGAAAACAACGATTCCATAGCTGCTGTTTTCAATTGTATCTCTAAGGGCGGGTTTACAACTTAGATGTATCTTTTCCATTAGATGTATCCATTTCAATTTGACTTTTGCTTTTCTTCGAGGTAATGGATTATCTCTAAGTTAAAAAATTTTTAACCAGGAGGACGTGTTTACGTGTTTGGGGGGCTACCACCCCTCATCCCACCCACGGAACAGCAGCTGACGTTCACGAGGATTTATGATTAAACTATCTGAAGCGTTCGAGAAGAAATAATTGACAAAATTTGTACCTGGCTCCTAGAGTATTAATTATTAAATAATTTCACTAAAAATTTAATTAAATTCCTGAAGATATAATTAATTAATGGATCTAAATGATATTATTTTAAGTAATTTTCTAGAGTTTTTTAATTTTTTATGGAAATCATATCGTAAAGGTAGAAATTGTTCAAAAATTATATTGCTTGAGAACTGGATCGATTTTAATTCCTTTCACTCTATTAAGTATGGTATAAAATTTATTAAAACTTTTAAAGAAGGAAGCTATAACTTCACCCGGGCAAGGCCGGGAATACCAGCTGGTAGAGCATAAAAGCAACACCCATAAAGATTAATCCCAAGCTGATCTCACCTCGTGAATACACCTCGATTCTCATTCAACAACAAATGGTTACTTTTCGAAACACAATCCATCCACAACGAAAAAACGCAAATGTGAGTCACTTACAATGATATCTCCGTCAATAAAAGACGACGAGGTAACGATTCCTCTTAACAAGCGCGACTGGCACTCCTATAAATAAGCCAATTACAGCAGCAGCAGCCTCCACTTTTTTCAAGGCCCCGGGCCCGACCGAAGGGGGGAAAAACGCATTCGAGAATTAATTGAGTAAGTAAAATTCGAGTGGCAGAGACACTTACAGAAGGGGAAGTCTGTGTAATTGAAGAAAATAATTGAAATCTGAATTCCAAATTGAAATGACTGCTTCAGGGGATGATACTGTTGCAGTTGGAGGGGTTTTAGAGAGCTGTAATTTTCTTGGAGATGGCAGCATTTTCGGAGGAGATCGTTCTGGATCTTGTTTTCCCCCCTTCGAATGTGTTTGCAGTTCCACCTTTTGGGTTCGGGTGTCATTAAATCGTCGTTTGGGTTCTGTTTGTTTGCAACGGGAAGCGGAACCCGTGTGGGAATTAATATTTGTTTTGGTGTACGGGGGTGTTTTTGGGGTGTGGGATTGTAAACTTGAGGAGATTTAGGTGCGTAAAGGGAAATAATTTCCTTAGATGATGGCGAGTGTTAGGTGTAAATAGAATGGGTTGGGTATATGGGGAACGGATCTAATATGCAATCGAAAAAAAATTACGACTGATTGCTCATGAAGCGTAGAATTATATTGTTTCTAATATTTTCGAACAAAAAGATATATGTTTTATTAAAATAAAAAATTACTTAATGTGTAAATAAATAGTAATCCTATTTTAAGCGATAAACCTAATTTTAAAATTTGAATTTATAATTAAGACACTTGCAGCAACAATGAGCTAACTCTACCCCAAAGTATAGCTGGTGACGTTAGCTCGTTGAGCAAGCACATGGATTATTTACTTCAAATTGATAAATTATAGCTCAGTGACATTTATTGACTCTGAAGTTGCAAATATTTAATTTGTCTATTTTCACATTAATTTGTTCTTTCATTTGATAAAGTTAAAAAAGTTCATAGAGTAGTTAAAGTTTTTGAAATCGATCTCAGTGATCAGATCTCTATTCTTAAATTTCTCTAAATAAATCTTATCTTTTAAAACCATCAAAATTCTAGTGTTAATAAATTCACAATAATACCTTTACCCTTACAATATTTTATATTAATTTTGATAAAACAGAATAAGTTGTTAAACTTTTTAAAGGTTTTTCAAACGCTCTCATTAAAGTCTGATATCAATGTTTTATTCTGTAAGTAATATTCAAACAATATACTTGACCTCAGTGTTTCTATTATTATAAAGTGTGTTTATTATAAATCGTTAGATTTTGATTTGAAAACAAGTTCTATGTAAAATTATGTAGCAATTAAATAAATAACTTTGAAGGTTTTTTTTTAAATACAATCAACTTAATAGAATACTTTACCATAAACTATAAATAACTAAATTTCTTTTAGTCAGTGTAACTGGTATAATTTAAAGTTGAAGAGCCACCAAAATATTTCTAACTATCCAAAACTTTAAGTTTAAAACACAAAACGTTTTTTAATTCATAGGAAGTAAGAAGAGACTGTGAGAATTATCCATAACTTCGAATTAAAGATCCTCTAGTTATCCAAGTTGTATGTTCTGAAATTAATAACTTTAATTCTGAATTGTGAGAAAAGCTGAATGTGCTATGTAATAAGGCAGACATCCTATATACCTCTTTTCCAAAGAACACCCTACAGTTCATTACCTCACCAAGCAATTTGGCAAAGTATCTGTTTAAAGAATATGCTCTGTCAACATTCTCGCAATTTGCTAGCACAGTCACGCCCGTTTCAATTCGCCGAAGCTCCCCTAATTCATCATCATAAAGTCCTGGCTGCAAAAATTGCTGCCTCCCCCGCATTAAGAAAATGAACTCGTCTCTGGTGGAGGTAGGATAGATGTTTCGTGTCACTTAAAAGAAAAATTTATGTCATAAATGAATGACCTTAGTCGCATTTGTTTTTGTTACGTCATTACATTTGCTCAAAATGTTATTTTGGTGGTAATGGAGACAAAATGTAAGCACAATTTGTTTCTTTGGAGGGATTTTGACTTTGTAAAAATATTGAGGTTGGAAGTGAAGAAAAGGTTTGATAAGTTGAATGGATGAAATTTGATAAAGGCTGTTTGTGAAATGTGTTAAATATTTTTTGCTTCACAATATTTAGAAGAGACAGGTTTATATACGTCATAAAGCTTTTATACCTTGATTTCTTTCTTTCAAATTGAATTCCCAGAAAATATATTATTCTCAGAATTATATCGAAATTATAAAATAGGTATATAATTCTGTGTCTTGAATGATGTATAGTATTTTTAAACCTTGACTTACTTCTTTGTATTGAATTGGTAGAACATATATAAATAAAATGTTATGAATTCTGTCTTGAATAATACTTTAAAAATACTATTATGAGGAAGTATGAATTTGAATACGAAGGTAGTTTCTACGTCATACAATTTTTAAAATGTGAAATCTTGGTCACACACGTTTGCATGTTTGGACGTTAAGCTTTATGTATGCAGTTTTTGACTGAATGTTAAAAAAATTTGTAACTTGAGTTAAATACCTATTCTTCCAATTAGTTGAATGATGTATAGTATTTTTAAACCTTGACTTACTTCTTTGTATTGAATTGGTAGAACATATATAAATAAAATGTTATGAATTCTGTCTTGAATAATACTTTAAAAATACTATTATGAGGAAGTATGAATTTGAATACGAAGGTAGTTTCTACGTCATACAATTTTTAAAATGTGAAATCTTGGTCACACACGTTTGCATGTTTGGACGTTAAGCTTTATGTATGCAGTTTTTGACTGAATGTTAAAAAAATTTGTAACTTGAGTTAAATACCTATTCTTCCAATTAGTTCTTGAACCAGAATCTTTACATTTTGAATTCAAATGACTTATAAATCATACAGGGTGTCCCAAAAAAGACTGACACAATTTTAAAATCAATGACTAATAACTCAAAAAATAAAAAAGATTAAAATACGCGGTTTCTTACATCCTACTCCTGGGACTCTTAGGTGTAAAATGCAACAAGCCGCGCGTATTTTTATATTTCTTAGTTTTCGAGTTATTATACATTTATTTTAAAATGTGTCAGTCTTTTTTGGGACACCCAGTATTTTACGTCTGAAACTGAATCTGTATTTTACGTCTGAAAAAGTGAATGTCTTAAAAATATACTTTGGATAAATGGTTTTAAATATTCCATAACTTTTAATTACAACCTAAAATTTAATTTTAAACTTATCTTTACTGACTGAAAAAAAACACAGAATCAATAAAAAACTTGTTTCATGAAAAAAATTTACAATTAAGTCAGTTAAATTTCAATAACTTTTTACTTAGATCCTTTTTACTTAGATCCTTTTTACTTTCTTCCCGTTTGGATTTTGATTTTATTTCAGTAAAACAAGCTACTTAAGTTTCACTCCCTTTTACTTTACTCAATTTTTTTTCTAACAAACCTTTCATGAAAAGCTTTTTTTTTCATTAAATCACTTGCATAGAGTTTCAAATTATATAATTAAAGTAATTTTTAAATAAAATTTTGAGTAACGACATGATAAACTTTTTATGTGTATGAAAGATACTGAACTGATAATATTTTACACACTCTTAATTTAAATATAGTATGTGAATTCAATTTATTATTTTATTCAGCATCTTTAAATTTAATATCATTTCAGAAGATTGTAATAAGTATAAATTGTACACATCTTTTTTCACTGAGAAATTGGAACACCATAACGAAATGGACAGTGTGTAATGAAAATGAGTGGTTAACTTAAATTTCATGAAATTAATACAAATGCATTTGAAAAATTCTTTATTTAATTCAAATTTGTAAAAATAAGATTGAGTTATTACATAGAAAGACTATTTTCTTCTCTTTCTTAGGTATGACTATGAGCCAATGAAGTTCTTAAAGAAATTAAATACCACCATAAATTACATGAAATACAGAAGAATTAAGAAATCATCATCATGCAAAACTGAAAGAAACATATTAATGTAATAGATGAACGCAATATGGAAACAATAGAAAGTACCACCATACCATTCATACAACAGAGTAAATTCACTCTTTTAAATAACATAAGCCCCATTACAATATCTTATTCACTAAAAACTTTCATGTTAACGCCCTTTTATGTAAGGTCCATTTGATACGAAAATGCTCTTAAATTAAGACTTTCTTACTATAGAAGCTGACCTCCCCTAACTTTGATTTAAAACTTAAAAACTGGAAAAAATACAAAGAAGTAGTAGCAATTAACAGCAGGAGTAATCTAAAAGTCAAAATTGGGAAAGCGTTGCATTGTAAATGAAATATCTGCACGGATAGAAATAGATCAGTTAGGTGTGAAATATTACAATAAGTTATATCGTTTGTTTACTAATACACTACGAACGGACTAAATATTGATGGCCAAGTCCTTTATCGCAGTATGTTTGGACATTGGGTACTTTTCCGCTCGCCTGGAACAATTGAAAAATCGCAATTAAAAATCACAAAATCATTCATTAATATTTTGTTTATAGTTGAACTTGTTTTGCTTACTATTAATATATATTTGTTTATAGTTGAACGTTATCGACTTTTATTCCATTTGCGACATTTGCGCTGGGCTAATGGAAAAGTACCGGACTTGAAACTAACGAATTTATAAGTCAAGTTGGTAAAGTTTATGATATTTGACAACGTACCAGGACATAAATTAAGAGTTAGGTGTTCAAGTCTAAGATGATTACGGAATTTTAATGATAACTCAAACACCATTCCAGAGTAATCGACTAGTAATTCACATCATAACTCTTAACAAAATTTTAAGCACTTCTAAATCCACACAACGTCAACCCGTCATTTAACATCACGCTAATTTAATTTCCACCTACAAACCACTTTAACATCGCCCCTAAAATTCCCCACCCCCGACCCCCAAAGACAAACACCCCATCCTAAAAGGTAACGCGAGTCCCTTTCCAGAATCAAATCAAACCTGAAACAGATGGACAGTGATTAACCTCAGAAAACACCACGCAGCACTCGACAGAGCCGTGTCGAAAACAAATATTAGCTTTCCAGTCTGAAAACTGTTATCAGAACCTCGCACCGGGTTTGGAAAGGCAAAAGGCCCTTATTCGATAATGAACCTTAAATGGGATGCAGAGTGTACGGGCTTGCTCGAAATTAGTCATGGTACTAGAGGGGACTGGATCTTTCTCTAGGACCAAGTATCGTCTTTTATGTCTGGCCGGACCGACTTGTTGGCGCCTGGTTTCATCCGGTCGATGGTTTATTTCCAAGACTAGGGTCCGGTCGGGAAAAAGAAGAGGCTATCGAGTTTGGGAATATTGCATAAGAAGGGGCGATTAGGCTAGGGGAGGGTGTAGACGAAAGCAGTCTCGTTCTTGGAGGGAAGTATGGGGTTTTATTTTTGTGGAAGGATTCTTTTTAGATTTTTTTGGGTGGAGGTTATTCAAGGCTGTGTTTTGTGCTATGAGGGAATGGGGTTTGTCTGCAGAATTTGATGAAGTTGAAGTTGTTTGGTTTTTTATGACGAAGTTGAAACTGGTTTGAATTTTGGAGCTTTATGTGGGGAAATAGTTCTGGAATTGTTGGAGTTGACAGAAATGAAGAATTTTTAGTTTTTCAAAAGCTTTATGAGTTTTTAGATGATGGAGTGTTTTTTCGGGTCATTTTTATTTGAGAATAGTGGAAATCTCGATGCTTGTTTGAAAATAGAAATATTATTTACTACTGATATAATTTTTAAATATTTTCTGGTTAAGTTTATAGTTATGTAATTTTAAGCCATAAATTTAGAGTATTTTATTGAGGAAATATTTTTCCATTAGTTTCAGTTCCTTAAAAAGGATATGTGCTATCAGCTTTTTTTACTCCTGAGTAAAACATGGAAAAGTTGTTGTTGTTGTTACCAATCCTTCGTGATCTAGCAACAACTAGATCTGATCTATGAGTCCATGTACATGGAAAAGTGATGATGAGATATGATAAAATCCCACTTTTAAAACGCAAACTCTTTCGTATGAAGCTTTACTTTTAACAACCTATGTTTTCGGATCCAACTTTAAAATACGAAATAACACGAATAAATATCCGCTAAAACAGCTATATGTTCAGGGAGAAAATAATATGAATGAACTAACTTGTCAGCAAATTTCAAATTTCCAAGATTCTAAAAAGAACAATGACTTACTACCATGCTAATGCAATAATACTGTCCTGGGATTTAAATACCCACACTTAACAGTTATTTCAATATATCAGGCAATTAAATCTACAGAAAACCTAAAACTGATTCACAAAAGGCAGTTGGAAACCACTACTTCCCCCATCAACCGAAATCCCGAGACAGGAGACAATTTAACCCACCCCTCCCTTCAGACAAACTCCCAACTTTGCTTTTAAACTCCCAACCTTGACCAAACTGCCGGCCGTAAAACCTAGAGCAGTTATATCCCCCCACAACCTGATTATCCGACTGCACTTCCCTGCAGAACTCCCACGAATTAAGTCCTTCTCCGTCTTACAACTGAGGCTATTACTTTTGATTAGAAACAGCGAGGGGAGGAAAGGCCCACAATGTGACCTCATGACTAATTGCAACTATCATTGCTCGCACTGTCTTTGAATTAACCATTTCCCCCCTCACTGCGAGGGGGTGGGAAGGAATTGCTATTGACCGGCTCGATACTCATTGGTGGGGGCATTGCACATTCATGGACTCTTTAATATAGAGTACAAAGATGTCTGCCGGATGATTATTAACACTGGGTCTGTGATTGCGGATTCCTTCTGTTACACAATTCCTGGTTCGTGTTTGTGTAAATTAGCTCGTTTTCTCCCTCGCCCCCTTATATCAGGAGTTATTCTTTGAGACTTATGTATTAACTGGATTCTTAGAAGTCAGTTGGAACACTTTGTTAGTTGGGGATTCAGAAGAATGTGTTGAAAGTTAGTGTTATGAACAAAGAAATTGAATCAATTGTTTTGTGATAATGCTGAAATTAGTTAATTTAAAAAAAAATGGTGGTTTGAGAATAATTGAATTTCGTTAAATCGTTTACTTCAAGATTATCTGTTTAATTATTTAATTTATGTTACAAAAGTACGTGCATTTTTATATTGTTGGTTTAAAAAATATTCTAAGATGGAGACTTTATAGTTACACTCCCAATAGTTATGCTTACAAAGCCTGAGATAGCAAAATCGTGGTACTTTACGAGTAAGTATCTACATTTATATGATTCATTTTTAATGTCTTGAAAAAGTTTGAAGTTTAAAATACAAGAGTTTTTCAAGTTAATATTAGTAAAATATTAATTTTTATTTTCAGATTGATTAAAAATAAATGGTTTTAAAAAAACAGTGGTGTATTTTTACATAATGTGTGTTAATCAGAAAATTTAAAATATTTCTAGGTAGTTCATTCAAGCCTAAAGATGGGAAGGATTTTTCTTGCTCTTCAGTTCCTGGAATTCATTCATTTCAGGACGAATACAAAAAAATGTGGAATTTGAAAAGAATAATTAGTGCTCATTATTTATTTTGTCGATTCTCAAAAATGCTATTAATATTTTCTAATTGATTCTTGATGGTATCTCAAAATGCCTTTATTTTGACAAACTATGAATTGATGGAGGAAGTTAAAGTAATAATGTAGGTAAATCTTGTTTGTTTTAATATGAGATATACCATAAAATTACCTAATAAATAAAAAGCAATTAATTTTAAGTAGTGAAAATTTAAAAATAAATGAAAGTGATCCAAGATTGTTTGAATGAAAAATGATAAAAAGACCTAAACTGATATTATGGATCTCTTTACTTATCCGGTATCTAACCAGCCTATAATCTATCTATGGAATTGTTTTTGTGTTTCAAGGAAATTACATAATGCAATTTAGATAAGGGCCAATTAGGGAACAATGACTTGGCTATAATGATCAGCTACGTATATCCGAGAAGCTTATAAGATGGCCATTGCAAAAAATGTAATGTTACTCTCCTTCAGATGAATTCGCTTGCGTTTTCGCAATTGAAAACCCTGGGATTAAAAACAGTTTCTGATTTACATTATGCTGTGTTGAAAAATATTGAAAGGTATCATGTGTTTGGATTTAATGACCTGTTATTAAAGTATCTCGATCCTCGAAAGTGAAACAGTTCCCGGTAAATTGTTAGGTAATCGCATCATGTATCCCCACTAAAAATAATTGGTCACATTGGAGGCGAAAAACAAGGTTATTAAAATTTAAAAGGAAGAACCCCCCCTATGTGTTTGTTTACAAAGGGATTTTATATTTTGAAAATTTCTGTCCTGGCAATTCATGCAATCGCTTTTATAGAGTTCTTCCCGATAGGCTGAGAGAGATCCCATCATAACAATTTTATCAAAAAGCCGTATGAAAAATAATTTAATTTGAAAAAAACTAAAACCCTACCTATTTGAGCAGATGCGCCCTGCAAAAAATAATCGTCAAGAAACAGAAATCCTCTGGTAACAAATACTGCCAGAGATTTCGTTGTATAGAATAACATTTTCTGTATACTACAAACTTTTCACAACTTAAAAGCATTTTTATTATTTAGGGACATATAACGCACTAAAATGTCCGAATTTGGGAAAAATGATACACCAGTATATAAGGAGACAATGTGTAGTAAAATAAGTATAGGGTTTTCAATGGATAAGTTCCCTAAAGTTTCAAGAAGTTCGTAGCATACAGAAAAAGTTCAGTCAACAAAGAAGCTTCTTGATTGTCAAAGTTCAAAAGTTTGCTTCTCTCAATTGATTCTCTTAAAAATGTTGAGATGCTCACTGCGCCATGCGTTTGCCCCTGTGCAGTTGGTTTTCAATACCTAACACAGCTAAGTTTATTGTCATATTTGGTGTTTGATTTCAAATCTATTGCGTAGCACAGGTAGTTGTAACAAGCTGAAATACAAGCAAGTAAGTAGGGTAAATTTGTAAGCTATGTACTAAAACGAGCGTTTTGTTGATTGTACAATTGTATTGAAGATCTGACATCAGAGTGACAGCAATTTTTTTTAACAAAGGAAGATTGACCTAGAACGTACATATAACTAATAACCTATTTAGGTTACAGGAATAAATTTTTTAAATATACGTCATGTTATTCATTAAAATTAACTGCTTATTTATTTGACAAAAATATTTGAAAACTTTTTCTTGGTTTACAAATTATATATTAGTTTTACAATTTATTGGTAGCGAATTAATTTTATATTATTCGAATTCTATAAAAGTATATATTAGATTCAAGAAGCAAATTATCAAAAATAACTTTCTTAATTTTTTTTAATGCGAGTCATGTGTGTATTTAGGTATTACAATAATTATACTCTCAGAAAAGCAAGTTCGAAGTAATTTTTCAATCTAACACAAAACCTTTCATTTATATTAAAGCATTTTTCAGTAAAAAGATAAAGTTGTTTCACTTTTTATTTATAAAAGCTGTATTCAATTTCCTTTAAAGGGTTCATTTTAATCAAGGCAGAAAGTTTATGCACTTGGAAGATTAGTTTGAATTTTTAATCAGAATGTATTTTAAGTAATTTGTAACTTTCATTCAATACCAATAGTTTTAGCAAACTAAATTTAATAGAGATATTTTGAGATACATTGAGATAGTTCTTTGAGCATTTTATGTACTTCACACAAAGTATCTTTATGGGGGTAATTTTTGGTAGGACTTTTTGAAACACCCTGTATATACAACTAAAACATTTATTCTCTGCTTGAATTTGGATTAGGTAAATAACAGGAACATAAAAAATACTCCAAGGAATAGCAATTTCAATCACTTTCAAGTATTATGCTCTTAAAAAGTTATTAAAAATGAAAAAATATATTACAGACATATTATTAGATTTAAATTCAAATATAAGTCAACTTTATTACTTTTTTTTTCAATTAAAAACTTTATTTTCTATGGTTGAAATATTCCTCATTGTATCCTATGAAAACTTTTGGGTGACTAGGGCAGAAAGGGTTAGAAAATTATTAGACGTCGAAAGTATTGCGTATATGAACTAACCGTTTATGTCCTTGTAAGTCCCACTCCCCAATGTTCCAAATTCGTCCAATTTTCGTCATGTTACGTAAACCATGTTACGTTCAGTTACGTAAACCTGACACATTTTGGATGAGGAAAATAATTTGGGGCATAAAGGGTTAAGGAAATAAACTTAAATGTGCTACTAAAGCGCGAATCCGTGGTAAGCCAAATCTACAAGGTGGTCACGAATTTGTGGTACAAACTGGGTAGGGTAGGTAGAGTACATAAAGAAGAACAAGAATTGGTATAATTAGGGGGTCGCAAATGGATTTTAAGGGGTGAAAATCAGGGGTGAAAAATTAGCAGAAAACCTCGCCTATCTGGCCAAAAAGAGCAGCAAATGTTCTATTCCGCCATTTATTACATTCAACCAATTCAAATTTTTCATGTAAAAATGAGATTTAAGTGTTTATTCTAATTAAAAACAGAAAAATAAATGAATCAGGTATGTGTTGAAGGTAAATTTGAGTTACAATTGTCCCTTGGTTAGACTTTAGTTCCTTGCTCTTTATAACTCTAAGCAACCAACCAACCAACCAACCAACCAACCAACCAACCAACCAACCAACCAACCAACAAGACTCTAGTAACCCTTAAAACCCACTTGCGACCCCCTAACCTATACCAATTCTTGTTTATCTTGATGTACTCTACCTATCCTACCCAATTTGTACCACGAATTCGGGACAACCCTAGGGTAGGTGGGGGTAATTGTCCGCATGGGGTAATAGTCCGCCCGGCCTTTTTTGATGATAATATTCGATTATATTGACTACATCGATACAGTAGGTTCCTTTCACAACCCCCAAATGGCTGTGAAAATTTCAGAGGAGTAGCGTGTCCTTTGTCCAAAAAAATGAGGTAGGTCAATTTTTAGTGTCCTTGTTAGAGTATTTTTCTCACTTTTTCTTCATATTATGGTAGAATAGTTATATTTATTCAATCCATCTGGGTTTTTTCCGAAAGAGCCTTTATTTATCTTTGAAATTATATCACTATACTCATGTTTACTTTTGTTTTCAAAAATCAGTATACCACTTTGTTGTTGTCATCATGATATGGGGTAATTGTCCGCATTGATTTTGGGGTAATTGTCCGCAATTGCAAATGTGGGAATGTTCTTAGAAACTCCATCAGAAGAAGCTTTTGTTGAAAAGAAAGACAGTTCTAAAACTTTCCAAACCTAATGAAATCCATAATGCAAGGTTTCATGAAATGATAAGTTTTCCTGACAATTTGGCCGATTTTACGCCGGTAAAAGGATTAACTTTGCAACTTGTGGAGTAACTTTGCTATATGATGTTTTATAATGTCAGATATTGTTGTGTTGTCTTCCTATTGTGAATATACCTCAATTTTGATGTTTTTGAATTGGAATATCTAATAATTCTCTTATTTTATTCTATTTGGGTAATTATACGCACTGCGGATAACACTGTTCTACAAATTTGACCTTCAAAATTTTTTCCTTCATGAAAATAGTCAATTCTTATAGATTTTGGGTCGCTGAATACGAAAATCACCATTAAAATTCTCAAATGACTCAGGATTTTCGGGGAACAGCCCCTCCCCCTTTTTACGTTTTTCGACGACCTTATAACTTTAAACTCGATTTTCAGGGTCAAAAAGCATTATTTTAGTCTTCAAATTGCTCCCCAGTTAACAAGTAATGTTCAAATTAATAAAATATGATAAATTTATAACAAATGGATAGGGTTAAGGGGTAATTACCCCCCTAAAAATACAAAAAAATAGCTAAAAATTAAAGAGGTTTCTATACGCTATTTTTCCTCTTATTTTTTACGCAAATCCCGTTTGAAGGGTCCTAACCCTTCCCCAAGGACCCAAATTTGATGACAATATGCAGCAATAATTTTTACTAAAAGCGGTTGAGGTGTTAGCCTCCCAGAAGTCCCCGCGGAAGAGTTCGGAAGACTTCCAGAATCGCGAAGGCACTCGCGAGTTCAGGAATTAATATCGATGATTTTGAAAAGATTACAAATGACGTTTTTCTTATATTTTGGGTGTATCCTAAGTAGAAACTCTTCAGTTCTTTAAAAACTGACCGGTTTTCGGGAGTGAGGATTCCATGTTTCAAGATGTTAATAGATGCACGGCTGTGGATAACAATTAGGGGGCATCCCCTTAAAAACTGAGGGTGATGGAGAAAAATGGGTGTCATATTTGAATTCAGCAGATCATTTTACACAAGAATCAGCTGAAATTCAGTAAGTGGCTGCAAATTTTTTTTTGTACAGCACAGTTAAACTCTAAGTGCGGCATTGAACCCTTCCGTGGGTGCTCTGGGGGCGCTCTCACCTCAACCGCTTTTAGCAAAAATCATTGCTGCATATTGCCATCAAATTTGGGTCCTTGGGGAAGGGTTAGGACCCTTCAAACGTGAATTGCGTATAAAATAAGAGGAAAAAATAGCGTATAAAAACCTATATAATTTTTAGCTAATTTTTTGCATTCTTAGGGGGTTAACTACCCCTTAAACCTATCCATTTGGTATAAATTTATCATATTTTATTAATTTGAACATTTCTTGTCCCCTGGGGGGCAATTTGAAGATTAAAGCAATGCTTTTTGACCCTGAAAATCGAGTTCAAAGTTATAAAGTCGTTAAAAAACGTGAAAAGGGGAAGGGGCTGTTCCCCGAAAATCCTGAGTCAATTGAGAATTTTAATGATGATTTTCGTATTCAGCGACCCAAAATCTATAAGAAATGACTATTTTCATCAAGGAAATTTTTTCAGTGTAGAACAGTGTAATTACCCCAAAAAATGGGGCAAATGTCCGCAATTTTTTTTCTTTTTAAAGTTGAATATTTCTAAAAATATTTGCAGCTCAAGGCTGGAAAAAATATGAATTGATAGGCCACATCCTAAGCTTTAGATTCCATACCAGAAACTTATTAAAATAATAAAACTGTGGGTCACAAAAATTCAAAACCAAAAACTGCGGACAACTACCCCACCTACCCTATATAACAAATCTTCCGGTGGTTTTCACAAGTAATATTCTGAATATAATCTAATAAGAATGACCACATCCTTCTTTCCGAGTCTCCAGTGAGTTAAACGGTATTTTACCAAGTTTTCTTCTGTTCAAAACTTGAAAGAAAGTTCCTGAAAGTAATGCGTTGACAACTTTTCTCCCTGGGCAGTTCCTTTCAGCCTTTTTCAGAGGAACTCTATAGAAAATACTTACTGTTCACACCGACCCCACAGCTGTCTAGAACACAAACCGAAATTTTCACGCTTCATAAAAACCCTGAACGACACAAAGGACCAAGTTTTTGTTCGATAGATTTCCGAAAGAGGACTCAACAGGTTGAGGGTCAGCGCACCGTGTTTAATTCTTACAAAACTGTGAAAATGCAGTGGACTTGTGTGGGAGGGCTCTGCTGTGTGGGTTAAATCCTGCTGTTTCTTTCAGGGGGTTGGGGGTACTTTTTTATGTTAAAGGGTACTGACAGGTCATTCTATGTTGGGGGACCTTGGGATAGGTTTTCTGTTCGTTGAACTTGAAATAGCGATATGAATAAAAAACATTCATGGGTTCTGTTAAAACTGCCTTTTAGTTGTTCCATATATAGTCTATGTATTTGTACTATTTCGACACTGCATATTTATGTTTAGCGTTGCAAAACACAGTATTTTTTGGATAAAACATGTAATTTCAACATCGGGTTAAGAATGATTTTGCCATTGAAATATAAAAACGTTTGAGTAAAAAACAAATAAATGTAAACGTTTTCACGCACGTTTTGATTAGTTTACCCTTCTAAGTAATTGCATTCTATTTCAAATTAAGTATAAAATTATTTTAATAATTTTAGTACTGATATTTTTTAGTTTAGAGGGGGATGTTCATAATTTTAATGGAATAGTTTGTATGAAATACTTATATATTATATATTAACTAAGATTGCAGGCCCAGGTAGAATACTTTACAGATCAATTACTTCAAATTTTTATTTTTAATTATGTTTAGTGGGATTCACTTAATGTAAAATTTTTAAAGCATCCACGAAATATACATATAATAATGATAAATGTTGACTATTAACACACTGCTAAACACTATTAAATATAAGTTAAGAATGTATAAATTAGCTGTTTAGGTTTTTTTCGTGTAGTTGTCAAACTAATTTAAAATTTTAAAGTAATAATTAATTAAATGATGTGCTACAGATGTAAATCAAGAATAAATGCTATAATTTTAAATACTATGTGAGAGAAATTTCATCGAAGTTCTTTATTACTACCATTTAAGCACTAGACTAGATGAATAGAATAATGACTCTGAGGTCTTTTTTCAGATTAGAATCAATATTTATGTATGACGATTCGTAAAAATCAAATTAATTACTACGACTGAACTTAACTTAAGCTCATTATATAACTCATTTTAGGGTATTGGTTAATCAGATTATATATTTAAGCAAAATATTTTTCAATAATTACTTAATAAATTAAACTACTTGACTAGGATTTCACATTACATATGGGACGTCAGACTAAATAAAAAAGAGTAACAAAAGGCAAACAAAAATACTTAGGTTTTATTTCTTAGAATATACTTTTTTGTTTGTATATTAAGTGGTAGGATTTATTGTTTCCCCGTGCTATAATTACACTGTTATATTGATAAAAATTGCCTCAAGAATACCGATTCTACACCTATATAATAGCACATTTATATTAATATCTGGAAAATTCTATGTAGTTTAATTACACTATTACAATTACCTTACAATCTTTATTTGACTATCAAAATTATAATTTTGATATGATTAATTACTATTAAAATGATTTTGTTTTTTTCAAATATTCTCTTACATAGGAGAAATTGAGCAATAGTGTCATTTGTTTGCTAACAGTTCCTATATGGGAAAATAAAATAATTTATTTAACAGTGTTAAACCCAATCCTTTTGAGTTTTCTAGAATTTGCCTTCAGTTCTTCCAACTTTCTCTACCTTTGATATTTGTTTCTAGTTTAAAAAGTGAACGTAAAAACTTATTAAACGAGTCTTTAAAATTCCTTTTTAGTTCAAACTTTTTCAAACAAAATTAAAGTGAAAATTTTAAAGAGCTTTTAATCATTTCATAGTTTGAATACTATGTTTTGTAAATGGCTTAACTTATTAACGGATTAAATAAAAGAAACTTATCGGTGAACCATAGCTTATTCAATATAAAATCGCATTTTAAGAATCCTATGGTTTTTTGACATAGAGCTATGGTTTATATACAAGGAGTTTTAGTAAAAACACCCAAACTTTGCTCAGTATATTAGGTTGAGTACATAAAACATTACCAAAGAACTATATACTTCTACAACCAATAGTTTTCTAGAAAATCGATCGACATTGATGATACGAAATCGTACTCGGTTTACACTAAAATTAATTTTATTCAAAACTTAAACATAGTTTAATACAACCAAATAAGATGCTAAACATATTCACTGCGCGTGCATACACGCATCTTGGAATAAACTTTTTAATATTTTCGAATATGTGTGTGGCGTCAAATTTTTCGGAAAAAAAGGTCGTCGTAGAGTTAGGTAGAGTAAAGATCAGTTCTTAAATGTAATTTTAGTACTCGACTAATAAAATATTTCAGTGCATAGTCAGATGGTGGGATTTTTGAAACACCCTGTATGTATATTAGGGTGGGTCAAAAATTTTTTTTTCACATTTTCCCAGGGGCACAGCGACAAAAGGGTGCCAAATGGTCTCAAACTGACATATGTAAAATATTGTTCGATTATAATAACTCTTTTTGCCTCCGGATTGGCCTCGAAGTTTCGATTAATATAGTAATTTCATGTAAAAATGGACGAACAAAAATCAAGCTTTCACCTCGATTTCACGAATCCATTATGAATGTAAATGTGCACAATGGTATAAAAATCATCATCGAAGACTATAAAACAATTATAAATGAAACCAGAGTTGAAATATTTGAGTTCTAATACAACATATTTTGAAATACCTCAATGGTTAGAACTGGCAATCAAAAATTTCTTGCTGGAATCAAAAAATGTGCGAAACTCGTATTGCCAGTTGAGTAGGATTTTAAAAACACTAAATTTTTAATAAAAATTTATGTGTCAGAAGGTTGTTACCTTTTTGGGGTTATAAGTTTCAACCCCAAGGAAAACATTTGGATAATAGTTTAAAAGTTGGGGTTTTCCTTGAAATTTCATTGGCATATTAGGAATAGTCCTTCCCAAGTGTTTCTATACGAGTCCCTAATGTCCAAAAATAAATTAAAACCACATTTGAGAGTCAAACTTTGAAACATTTTCTTAAGAAGAGCCGCAGATCAGCGTTTTCAGTTCAAAGCTCAGTATTATTCCATAAGTTTTTAAATAAGCTATATTACTTTTCAAAACTTAGTTATAATTATCTTAAACAGTTAAATTTGCTATATTTGAACTTTTATGAACACATAAGGGAATGCTAAGGAGCTATTTTGTGTCAATCCTTCCTCCAAAGAAGTATAATTTCATGGGCCTAGGTTTCAGTTTATTGTTATAGCAAAAAAATAGGTAAATCATGACTGAGGCGAATCATAACTGATATATTGCCTAATGAACGAACTATCTATTCGACAATTGTTTCAACAAATTTTTGGGATAATATTTGGAAGACAAGACCAACCAGTGAAATAACTTTCAGCTGAATTTTGAAAGCGCGGCATATTTATAACTATTTCTACTTCTAAAAATTAAAAATACCATTTTGTACTGACCAAACTTGAGGGAAAATGTATCTTAACTACCAATTTTTAAAATATGTACCCACTGACAATCCACTGTTTGTTGGCAAAAAAGAGTCTCCTATTCTACGGCTATTGGATAGAATATTACATTGCCACTTTGGCAGTTGTTTTTGTATTAAAATTGCATAAATGTGACTAATGTGATTAAAATTGCTTTTAAAGACCATTATTTGTGAGCTTTAAAAAGTTATCGACAAAAAAATTTTATTTATATAATTTAAAAAAAATGTGAAAAATTACATATTTTTGTTCTATTTGAGGCCAATCCGGAGGCAAAATGAGTTATTATAATGGAATAATATTTTACACATGTTAGTTTGAGACCATTTGGCACCCTTTTCTTGCTGTGCCCGATAGAATTTGTAAAATTTTTTTTTCGCCATAGGAAAATGTCCCACCCTAATGTATATTCGATTATTCTCTCATATATGACAAACATATCAATGCCCTTTAAGGTTATGGGAGTGAGTACAAATAAACAAGTCATTAAATTTTGTGTCTAAGCTACACCCATGTCAACATAGTTTAGCTAAATTTAACAGCATATGCTTTAGTAGAATGCCTAAGATCGCCTATCATAGTTATCCTTACTACAACAATGAGAAGGCAATCTTCTGAGGAGGGCAATCTTCAATTTCCAAGTATTCAATAACAAACCTGAGTATTTGAAAGATATTACACAGAACAAAAATTATTCGCCTCAATAAAGCTCGATAGCAAATTTTACCCGAAGGCTCGCTTTGCTTTGATTCTAATTATGAAGTAATTAGTTAATTAGCTGAAAGAATGGAACTTTGCAAACTCGGCGCTTTCTCAGGGTGGGCGAAAGTTGTTTTTTCCCAACTAGCTTTCAGGTGGTTTCGGATTGCTGTTGATTGTGGCTTTTGTGCTTGCCTAAATACCTCAAAGTAGGTGGGGAAAGAAAAGGTATTGATTTTAGGTATTCTTTGGAACTTAAAAGTTTTCAGAAGCCTTTCTGATGAAAAGATTAATTTTGCAGCGATTGTGACTCTATTCCCGAGAGATATTTTTATGGTATCTAGTTCAGATGGCCTCGAATGCTTTATTAATTTGACACTAACAAAGTATAATATTCATGATAAAAATTTATATTTTGGGAAGATTGTTTTATGCTACTCCGTACATATGTAGGGCAGTGTAGAAAGGAGGGTGGGAGTACTCAAAAAAATTATTTGGGACAATAAAATTGAGAATTTAAAAGGAGGAGCCTCAAAAATTTACCGAATGTAAGTTTTTTGAATCCTAAATCAACTAACAAAAATAAAACTATTTTGATTTGCGAAAGTATGTTGGCAGTCGCAAAGAATATAAAAAACGAATGCTTACTCTTACTCGAAACTTCGGGTAAAGAGTGTCTAAATTATGCAAAGTAGTCGGGTGTAGTACTACTATTTTTTTCCAAAAGTAAATTAATTGAAAGCGAGGATTATACAAAAAATGACCTGATATCGGAGTAAAAATATACTTAGTTTTTGTAAATAAAAAAAAATAAGATAAAATAGATAAGATAAAGTGGCTTTATTATATTTTAGTGTGTATCGAAATATATATTACTCATAAATAAATGATATAGGATGCATAAATCATAGATATCTATCCTAGCTATTGTAAAATATATAAATTGAGTTTTATATATGAGAAGCAAACAATCAAACCATGCTTTCTCCTTCAAATACAAATTTTCAGGAAACACAAAAACTAATAACTTAAAAATTAACTAATTTAAAAACCTAATTATCGTTTGTTTAGTTCTATAACGAGTAACTGAGAAGATTTGTAGTCATAATTTACCTAAAAACTTAAAATTAATTATTAAAAAATACATTTGAAATTTGGAGAAATCACGTTTTGATCGAACACATAAGAGGAAACATGGTTTGAATGTTTCCAACATGGACAAAACACTTTTTTAAAGAAAAAAAATTAATCCTACTCTTCTCAAAAACTATTCTTTTTATTTATGATATACAATGTAAATTTTTAAAATAAACATTAGGTGATTTCGTATCAAAAAGTCCCCACGAATATTTTTTCTTCACCAACTTTATGCTGACAAATGAGTGAGTCACGTGACGAGTAAGAACAGCTATGATTGGCTGTGACTGGAGGAATCACTGTTTGACTGAAAACAGGCTCTGGAGGTAACACTTTTTGATTGAAATGTCAATTTTCTAAGTAGTTTTAGAATAGGTAAAAACTTGTTTTAGTTGAAGATAATAGCATTATTTTGTGCAGTTTAATGTGGAGATCATGAAAATAGCAGTAACTCATTTTTAATTTTTTTTTGAGAAAACATGGTTTGATCGTTTGCTCCTCATATAAAATTACTCTAAACTGATAAAAATAATCCTACAAACAATATTAGTTTAAAAAATATGAATGGCATGCATGTGTCTATTCTTGAAACAATATATATATAAACTATTTTTAAAAATTAATTAACTAAAAATGAGTCACATAAGAAAAAAATAACCAAAAACATACAACATCCCAATCTACTCTATAAAACAACTTTGATTTAGAAACAGATTATACCACGTTGCCCTTCTCAATAGAATACATATTACCTTAGGAGTTCCTTGAAATGAACGTTCCATCCAACTGCAGAAGTGCTTTGATAGACCACGTGTATTCTCAAGCAATAACAGAGTTGTTACAGAAATTGTTATTCACCCAGGAATACACGCTGTCCACAAGCATATGTTTTCACCGCTGTTCCTCTCTTGAAATCTCGTTTGCTTTTTCAGCGTCTCTTTTGTTTCCCTCTGCTTCTGATCCTCTTAATTCTTTCCAGGAATTCATAATGAGAGAGATGCTGGGGTAAGACGCTTGTTCTGGCGGGAACTTCAAAGGAACGTGTGAGGAAGGAAGATTTTTAATGCGGAATCTGTTTAAAATGCTTTGGTGAGTGGGATTGGAGAAAAAAATTAGAAGGTCCGATATTTTTGTTTGCGATTCCTCACTTTAGTTGTATATTTCTGTTGAGTTGTTGTTTAGTTTCGAAGATAATTAATGATATTTTTTGTGAATGTATGGTAAAATATAGAGTTTGTTTGGAATAACCTTTATTTTAGAGAAAGCTTTCCCTAAAAGCATTGTATAAACATTGAATTATTTTTGAATAAAATATTTTAAATTAATTATGGTATTTATAGAGATGTAATTATGGAACAATAAATGACGCGATTTATTTGTATAATAACTGACGCCATAATAAATAAATTGGTTGTCTGAGAAGACGCTTTTAATATTTAACCACTAGACATCTGTAATAATCTTAAATAGAGTTCCATTTTCCATAAAGTTTGTGTAGTTCACTTAAAATAATTAAAAATGGACAAGTAGTGAACGAGAAGAGGGGAATTAAATACTTTTGTTTCGACATGTACAGCCCACAATAGCCTGCATCATTCTAAAGAAGATTAAAAATTGCCACACGAAACTTCGGCCTCCCATCACCATTTGATCTTGCTCATATCAACCTTTAAATTAAGCTTTGCACGCACTCGGGAAAAAAGTCAATCTCTATTTTGTAACCCAAGCCCAGTCATCAACTTTGCACCATTAACGCCTTAGTGCCAATGACTTCCAGCCACCACCGTACATGATCATTGGTCCACCAGGACACGCAGGGAGAAAAGTACCCACCGAACACGACACACATCTCAATTTTAGCCCTCCATTAGCCGAGGCAAAAACCTCGCCAATTTAATAAAAAGGACGCCAATTTAACGGAAAAACGCGCCAATTTACCTCGGAAAAAACATTTCCTCGCTCCCCAGAGTCCTATTCCTGTTTTTTCCTTAGAAGAGATGACCCTAATGGCAGTGCATTATTAAAGAAATGATTTTTTTTCGAGGGGGAAGACTCCATCCCACTTGGACAACACCGACACCCCCCATGTACACACGCGAAAGGGGGGGAGGGACGCAACCCATAATCGTCTGTAAGAAAAGTGGGAGTAAAAAATGACGTAGTGGGGGTGAGGCTGTCGCCAAGATGATGGATGTGCGATCAGGTGAGTAGGATGGGGGGATCACCATGGTTTATTGATTGTCGTACAATAGAATAGGGAAGGGAGGATACTTCGGTGTTGAATGAAATAACCATTTGCAGCCTCTTTTCTTCCTAATCGTATCGGGGTGGGTTCTAGAGAGAGTGGGATAGTTGTGATGGAAGTAGTTAATAACCCTTGATGCTGGGTTTTGAGGTTTAAAGGTTGAGTCAGTTTCATAGGGGAAGTGTAATGATGGTTATTTGGAAAGTTTTTCAAATTGGATTCATTTGGGTTTCGATTTCGTTGAACTACTTATGTCAAGAGCAGTCAAAGCTTACTCTCGTTAAGTGTTATTAGCCTACCTGAAATACCATTATCGGGGCTTACAACTACTTGAATTTCGGAAAAAATATTAAAGCAAACTAAGATTTTGGGTGGTTCGGTCAAACTATTGTAGATAAATCAGAATTAAATTCATCTGCTGAAATATTTTAAAACTCCCCCCATGTACAATTTTCAGAAAAATATTATTTTATGAATGAGGGTATTGTGTCGGTTTTCATAAACTGATTATTGGTAGCTTTAATTTGAACTAATTTAACAGAATATTTAATCCTACCGCAAGAAGAATTGCAATGAAGCTTTTTAAAATATATCTTGAAATATTTCAATGACGTAACCATTTATATACAGTTTATTTTAGTAGTGTCAAAATTCACATTATAGGAGCAATCAAAATTTTAGGAATTGTGATTGTAAACTTTTACAGAGATATTAAAGTCCTTCTAATATTATTTTAGCATTTAGCAGAGTTTTAAAGTGCAATAGCATCGAAAGAAAGAACAAAATCACATAACCCATATTTCAGATAGTTGGGGAGACTCGGACAAAACCGGGTAGATGGACAAAACGGGGAATTGATCTTTATTCCTTGATTACTGGTGATATTCGGCGGAATCGGCTAGAACTACTTCCCAGGCAGGCGCCCTGACAACGTCAAGTGGAAAGAAAGTATATTTACAAACCCGTCTCGCTGAGGGAAGAAATTTAAAATATCACAACAAAATCTTAAAACGAAAGCGTCTGATACATTTGTCTACCTATGCTAAATACCTACAGATTCAGTTTAGGTGAGTGTAGCGTATAGATACCTCATTATTTACTTGTTATTTTATGGTATTTATTCTTACCTTGGAGTTGTTTGATCAACGCTAGAATAAAATCTTCAAAATGCCATGTTCGGACAAACCCGGGATGCAAAGGCTTTTACGGACAATCCAAATCTAAAGAAATTTGGATCCAGTGCCGACAATGCAAGGGGTGGGCTCATGAAGCCTGCATCAATGTGGATAAAAAAAGACTAAAATTTCATCTGTGATTTTTGTTCTTAAAAAAGTTCCATTAAGTCCCTTTTGGCTAAAATCAAAGTATAAGGGTGCATTTTAAATTAATATTATTTTATGAAAATTTTATATCGATTCAAAGTTTAGAATGCCATTCCTAGCTATTTTTCTTTTAATAAATAATGTTTTTTCGAAGTTACTATCTGATTTTGATTCTTCTCCATCGTTTCCGGTTTTGCCCGAATAGGTCGGATAAAACCGGGACCTTTTACTCATCTGAAAAGTTATTATCTATATCTGAACTTTTATTATCTATATTGCTATTGGTTATGATGTATTTGCTATTTTTCTTCTTCATAAGGGTCCAGTTTATCGTTTTAGCACCAGTATTGACTGTTTTGATCACACATAAAGTGAATATTCAACAAATAAAGTTAGGGTACCGGTTTTATTCGAGTCTCCCCTAATACCAAAAATTAACCACTTGTATTACCAGATGCCTCAATATTATTTTACAACTCGTATCAAATAATAATTCAAATTAAGTTGATAGGACAGAAATACACATTTTTTGGTTTTCTTCAATTCTTAAAAGCATTGTACACTAATAAACTGAATGCAACCGAACACGTGTTTTAAAGTTATAGGAAAGGGTTTTTTTAACGTATAGACAAATGACGCAAGAGTGACAATTTAAAGTGTCTAGGAATCGACCATATTAAGAGCCGTATAACATTTAAATTTTAATAACGAACGATTATGGTAACAGCTTCGTTGACCTAATCGGTACAGCCTAATAAATAGGTTGGCCCAATCGGTACTCATTATTTTATATGTTCTCCAGATCGAAAACAGGTTGGCATCTATGCTATTTTAGATTATTTTAATTTAGAACTTTTAACTTTTCTAGAATTCATAGCAAGAGCAGGGTTTAGTTGTAATGATTTACTGATTAGCTTGTGCGTATACAGTGACTTTTTGAAAACCCAAATCAAAATATGTTAAAAATTTACAGATAAGAGATGAAAGCGGAAAAGGTAGCTTTACACTTAATATTTGGAAAGCTATTCCCATAGTAATTCATAATGTTCTCTGTCGTTGAGAAAACCTATGAATGTAGTTTAACACTTAATTTTCAAACAAAAATCCTTTAGTCAAAAAATTGTCAATAAACACAATTTCAACCATTTTTACGCCTTCGATCAATCAGGTTTAGGAGCAGCAGATAAATTTAAAAACTGATACTTTCATTTTAGCATAATTTCACATCCTACAGCCTTCAACCTTATCTTCCAAACCACAGGTATGCTACTCACCACCCGCCTTCACTGAATAAAAATACAGAGCCAAACCAATAACGATTTCATACTAAAGACATCAGTTAGGAGTGTGGAAACCAACTTAATTTACAGTTTTTAATTTAGTATTCATGTTTTACTAATGGATATTTTTTAATAAACCTTACCCATAAATTCTATAAGTAGTAGGGTGTGTTATTTGAAACCTGCATTTAGAAGAGATAAAGTGGAATCGGGAGATTTTTCTGATTATGAAAAAAAATCTATAAAAAAACTTTTCTTAAACAAATCATTTTTCCTTCCTAACGAATCAAGGTTAGAAGAATAAATGATTTCGCAACACCTAATATTTTGGTATTTCAAGGTGAATAGATGGAAAATAAAACGAATCTTCAAAAAATTTAATCCTATCTATAGTCCGGCCTCCACGAAAAAACTTAGAGAGAAAACAAAATTTTAAATAAGTTCAAATCTGAATAAAAGTCACACATATTTGGCAAAAAACGTTTTACAGCATTTGTGTGGCGGAAAGCGAAAAGGGACCTCTTGTCGGCGTTCGTTGAAATGGAGTTATTATTTTTTCTCAATCTGTACAAATTTATGAAGATTTTAAGACCATCATATCATCCTTGTAGCTCAAAAAATGACGAATCGCCAGTAATTAAAAGTTTTAATAGAATAAGCGGCTTTCGCGAAAAACGACCTTAAACTTTCAGAATGCTACCCTCTCGTTATTTTTTCCCAGTTAAGGAATGATTCCAACAGCTAAAATTCGGTTCTAAAGGGTCCAAGGATCGATAATCGAGAGAAAAAAATTTGATAGTTTTGACCTTCTTCTGGTTTTTAGGCTTTTTCTCGAAATCAACTTTGCCGACAAGAGGTCCCTTTTCGCTTTCCGCCTCACATTTAACTTAGGAAATTTGTAACTTCTGTTGATTTTATAACCAAGTAAAGTGGTACCATACATAGTTTGTTGAAATTTACATTTGTTGGGATATTTTTACTAATGTACCTGAATCGTATTTGTAACGATTCCTTCAACGTTAATTCAAACGTTTTCATTTAAGTGTTCCATTTTACCAAGTGGCTCATTATGATCAAAATTGATTCATGCGCCATAAAACAATAGTCCATTTTGCCACGTGCTGACCTGTATTATTATTTATTGAACTTAAGAGTTAAAGCATTATAATAAATATGGAAATTTAAGTCTATGTAGTAATACTGCTAAAATTTCAACAAAATATACTTTCGTAAACTTATTGATAGCAACTGCTAATAAAGTTAAAAGTTTACTACTGAAAGCAACCAAGTTCAGATCACGGTCCCGATTAACCCGTAGCAGGGGACGTGCCACGTCCCCTGCGCCCCACGCCCCACGTCGGACGTGTCACGTCCGACGTGGGTCTCTCAGACTCCGCATCATTTTCTTTTCTCCCCCTCCACACGCTTGGATTGAATGGATTCTTCCCCTAGCTTCTCTTTTCGTGATCTTGGCCCTGACCCCTACTTATCAGCATGTTGACAAGTGCGACTGTATGGAAATTCCCCTTCTATTCCATTTTTTGGAAATTCCATTTTTTTCACCTTTCATACAGGGTGTTTCAAAAAACCTGTAACGATAGGCTATTTCCTAAAATATTTCCCCTAGACCCATACTTCCAATGGAAGATTTTCTTCAAATGAGGTGAAGAATTATATGACACCAGTTTCAACTCCATGGGGGGTATATTTTAGAAGATGCAGAAAATAAATTTTTATACGGCCCCCGTAGATTGAAACCCCCAATGAGAAAAATTTTCTCCATTCATTTCTTAATCAGATACAAAAAAAATTCATCTCGATATCTTCAAAATTCACCAAGATATTAAAAGCTAAAATTCGTGACTTACACCACTTTATCATACCTATGAGTGACATACTTTTACTGCAAAATAGGGGCCATCCACAAACTACAGTTGAACATTTTAGAAACCAAACTACCGTAAAACTTTGATTTTTTAAAGTGACAAGGACTACATGAAAAACTCCTCCAATCAGCCATCAGTGTTGAGCTCGCTCAACTACGCTAATCCAGATACCTGTCATTGCTACTCATATCAGCGATGCCCAGAGGGGGTCCATCAGCACTCATTTTGCGTTCAGATTTGTGACGTCATTGGTTTGAAAGTAACCCTCCTACCAATCAATACTTATACCTAAATCAATACTTATTTATAAATTACCTTGAGTTATCAAAAATATTATAAAAAATATTTCTTGGAGCCCCGAAATAAGGTACTCCTTCATACCTATTAGCTACGTAAAAAATAATCGTAGCACGAGTGTGTGACTCCCAGAAACACTTGATACTCAGGAATCAATACCTATAAGTTCCGATTTAGCCAAACACTGCTTTATTGTTTAATATTGGGTTGTCCCATAAGTTCTGTTACTTTTTACAAAGTTTCGTGTTTGAAAATTTTTTATGAAAAACTGGTAATAGGTGGAGATTTCAAACAAAGAGGATTTTGATCTATGTATATTTATGAACATTATGTGTGATTTTGGTAGTTCTCGTGATATTATTTCTTTTCAAAATGGCGGTTTGAAAAAAAGACCGCAAACGACGATTTTCGCGTAATTTTTTTCTTTTGTTTAAAAAACTAGGAAGAACGCATAATTCATGGCTAAAAAAATTTTTACTGTATGGTTGAAATGTTTATATTAAGATGTCATAGTTTCAAGATAATTCGATAAGTTTAACTTAGGAAATTTTGGTCTCAAACATAACATCAATTGCAAAAAACTTTCCTCAGTAATGTTAGTCATTTCAAAGATATTCTCACAAAAAATCTTCAAAAACAATAAAAAAGCTTACAGATAGACCCCAGTATTCAAAATATGCAGTACATTAAATTATCTCTGTAATTAAGTTAAGAAAGTAGTGCGCACTATTCAAGCGCGTAACATTTTAGCTTATCCGAATTACACTCGCTGAACTTATACGCTATGCGAACAAAGCAATTATTTGTTTCATACGAAAACACTACAATAAAAACAACTCGTTGGAATTTAGAAATAAATCTATTCAACTATAATATGAAAAGATGTTTTCAATGTTTAAACAGTGTAAAAAAGCATTATGGTTCAAAAAACATCTGCCTTTTATTTGCTTCATACCAGCTGCTTAGAAAAACAATGGGCGTGCTTTAAAAAACACGTGAAATTAGCAATATATGAAGTTTTAAAGCCAAAATTTCCTACCTTAAACTTATTGAATCATCTTGAAATTATGACACCTTAATCGATACGTTTCAAATATACAGTAAAACTTTTTTTAGCCATGAATTATGCGTTCTTCCTAGTTTTTTAAACAAAAGAAAAAAATTACGCAAAAATCGTCGTTTGCGGGCTTTTTTTCAAACCGCCATTTTGAAAAGAAATAATATCACGAGAACTACCAAAGTCACACGTTATGTTTATAAATATACATATATCAAAATCCCTTTTGTTTGAAATCTCCACCTATTATCAGTTTTTCATAAAAAAATTTCAAACACGAAATTTCGTAAAAAGTAACAGAACTTATGGGACAACCCAATAGAATGACGCGCTTTTTAACTTGCGGACGGTCCCTTAAAAATATAAACCCGCATATCTCAGTGAATTTTGAAGATATCGAGACAGAGTTTTTTCTATCTTATTAAGAAGTGAATGGAGACAATTTTGTCCATCGGAAGTTTCAGTCTACAGGGGCCGTATAAAAAGTTATTTTCTGCATCTTCTAAAATAGACCCCCCATGGAGTTGAAACTGGTCTCATATAATTATTCACCTCATTTGAAGAAAATTCGCCATTGGAAGTATGGGTCTAGGGGAAATGTTTTAGGAAATAGCCTATCGTTACAGGTTTTTTGAAACACCCTGTATATGAGTTTGAAATTAATTAGGAATATTTCTAATTTTTAATGTCCAATAGAGCTTGGCGGTATTTAGGGGGACCGTTAACGGATAAGAACCCCAAAATTCTATTTATATTGCCGTGAATAAAAGTTGAGGACTTTTTTCGTTGGATAAAATGATGTTTTTGCAAGTATCTTAAATATTTTTTATTAAAAAAAGTAATAATAAATTCCTGAAATTAAACATGAAAATATGACGCTTGAGATCAATTAAATGGAAAATTACAAATATTTTGCTCGGTGAAAAGTTAATACTAATTGAATACAAGATTCAAGTCATTACAGCATTTTTATTGCTTTGCTTATTTTAAAAAATAATTGCCTCATTAAAAATTGAGACTGAAAATATGATAATAAAGTAAGCAAAAATTGATATGGCAGTAATATGCGAATGCGCGATTTGATAAAGAAAATAATTATTTTTAAGCGTAATGGAAACATTTCTACATCAATATGTGTCGCAACCGCCATAACGTTAAATTCTGTCCACAATTAAAACAAAAGAATGAATTATATTAACGCATCATAATATTATTTGCGTGTCTTAATTGAGTTTTTTAATACTAGGGAGCTACCACCCCCTGCTCTCTGTTGCTCACCAACCCCCGTAAACGGTTTTAGAAGGTAAATAGGACCTTTTAGATTGCTTCGCAATTTCTACAAAGCCCAAATGACTAAATTTACCTCACTTTATAAAACATTCTTAAAAACAATTTGCGGATGAAACGTCAACCAACATTCCAAAAATACTTCTTAGGTTATAACACTATCTGAAAAGTTTGGATATTTATTAACTCTAACTTATCAATAATTTAATCGAAATGTTTTCATTAAAAGTATCCAGCATAACTAAGTTTAATCTATTTTTATATAATTAAATGTTGATAATAATAACAATGTGTTAATCAACTTTCTGTACACCAATGAACATATAAATTTAATACCAAGTAACTCTCGTCTGACTACCTAGTCTAATATAATAAAAATCAATGTGTCTATGTATGTTAGGGTGTACCGAAAAAAACTTTTTTACTTTTTATTTTGATGATGCATTAGTGCGGAAAAGTTTTCTAAGGTAGCAGTGAGTACCAGTGATTTTTTCACAATTTTCTGATAATATCTTGAGGTGCCACATTGGCCCTAAAGGTTCCCCATGTTATCCTATGCCCCCATGTTATCCTAGCGCTCAAGCGAAAAAGGCCGAACATTGGGTTATCGTCCCTCATTCCTACTCTAATCATACGACGAATGTCTTCACTCGAGTTATGGATCCTATATGTATGCTACCCGACAAAACTCTTGAATAACAGCCTAAATGTCGGATATATGTTGATTGTGGGCTCACACAAATTGGAGCCCACAAAAAAACTTGATATAGAGATTTAGGCTGTTATTCAAAACTTGTTGTTATTATAATTAGTAAATAAGTTATTTATTTTGAAAGTACTCTAAAGTACATTGTGAACGTGAGTACATTGTAAACGTGAAAAATTTGTTTCATCATAAAATATGGCGTCAATTAGTTTGTTGTGATTGGATGCATAATAAGTTGTTTTACAGTTCTCTCTTTGGATATCTTTGTCATACGGATCAGTAATTAAAAGCTTTTCTCTACAAACCGTTCACTAAAAACATTTTTTAGAATAGAGAGTTTATTTGGATGTGAAGAATAGTATGTGTCTTAAGCTTATAAGCATAAACTAATGTCTATAACTTACTTATTGCTTAAAATTAATTTCTTTGTTTATTTATTACACGATTTAGTAAAACTACGCCCTATTCCCATTATGAACACCTTATGTCCACATTGGAAGTACAGCAGGTAATTCTTCAGATTCAGAAATTTGTAAAATAATTATCTGTTTGATGTTATGTTATTTAGCTAATTCACAAGAAATTAATGTTTATATATATTTTTAATCTTAATTATGATATTCGTACATAACATTACGAAGTGAAGTGTATGTTCTGAAGATATTTACAGCGCCCCCTCTCCTGCAATATAAATATATATCTTTTTATAACCTCTCTTCTAAAATCCCTTGGAAGAGTGGATTTTCCATACACCCTGTGCAGAAGATAAATAAGGAGCCACCTGTCCCTGGTTCCTTATATGGACACATTGCAAACATTTTTTGTTTTTACCATTGAAATTAAACCACAATAATTACAAGTTCGCTAATTTTAATAAGGATAGTCAACAGTCCAGGGATAGTTGTCATACATTTTTAGAGTCATAAGACGTGTACACGGGGGTGAAAAAAATACATTTTCCTTAGAGTGTCCATATATCCATATTGGGTACAGGTACTATATTCATTAAGTTTTAAAAAAGAAAATTTAACTATAGTATTATACAGGGTGATTCAGAATTCATCATAAATATTTGGTGAGGAGGTAGAGGGGACCTAGACAAACATTTTCGAATAGGAATGGGGGTCGCAGATACACCATTAAACAGCTAGGACCTAATGTAGTGAAAATGACGTTTTGCTAATGCCCGTTTAACGAAACAAGGCATAATAAATGAAAAAATTTATTGCATTAGGTACATCAGCATCCTTACTACTTACACCATAAATTTGATAGAAATTGGACCACTTGCTAAAGTATGGGGTGAGTTTTAAAACGTGCCCTTTACAATCGCAACAATATTATAGGGTGTCAAAAGTTTTTACCCTGGCGGTAAAACTAAACATGTGTCCAAAAATTAAGGATAGTTTGATGTTTCAGCAAAAATTACACAAATCTTAGTTCCTTTAATGTATGTAATTTTCAGGGTCCCCAGATTTAATAGTCAAAACAAATACTACATATAAGAGCTTCAAAAATATGATTGCTTCCTACCAATAAATGATCCATGAGCTAAAGTTATCCCAAAATGAAGACTAAGGAGGTGTCAATAATATTGGTTAAAAATAACACTCAAGATTCATACAAGATTTCAGGAATACCATTTAATTTACAAATAACTGGGAATCTTTTGCTAAATGCTGCAAAATTGTGTCCTATTGTGTGTAACTCTATCCTATTGTGTGTAACTCTATCACCAATGGAGGTCATCTGTACCCCCTTCAACTATAGTTAGGGTAATTCAATACAGAAACAATATATTGCCATTCTTAAGACATCCTACGATATGAATTTCATTGGTAAAGAGTAAATAATTGTGACATTCGTTCAAAGATAAAATTATCCTTAAATTTTACACACCAGTGTTTCATTCAACTAATAAAAGTTATTTAGACATTTCCTCACGGGTTTTTTCTCATTCGATCCTAACTTTAACCAATTCTTAACATGAGAAAGTTTATAAGTTGTTTATTAAACAATAAACAAAATATTTAAATGCATGCAATTGTTTCGGGGATCTTTGGATCCCCTTCTCCAGTGCTAAAACTATAAAAGTTGTAATCCAAAGAAGCCCGAAACAATTGTATGCATTTAAAATAATTTCATTTTATTGTGAATTAGCAACGATAAAACTTGCCTCCACAAAATCATAATTTACACAAGATTATTTTCTCTATTCAACCGATTCCTTCATCCGGTTTACACACAAAACCCCAAACAGGGATTCCCCATCCAAACCAACCCAAAACAACAGATATATCCCCACTTTCCAATTACCCCAACAACAAAAGGGACGCTAGCTTCCCGCCGGGCGCACCACAGCGCCCCGGCCGGGGCTGCGACGGCGGGTCGCCGGCAGCCCATTCACGCTTCCCTGGGCCGCCCCGTCCCGCTACTGTTTGCCAGGTGACGACGGGAAACAACAACACTACAAGAAGCAGAGGTGGCAGGACCTTCATATATGAAGGCGTGTGCATCCGACCGATCCCTTGATGGAGGCCGGATAATATGCGATGCCCGGATTCATAATGGAATTAGCGTTCCATGAAGAACACACTCTTCCGCCTGGAATCAATTAGGAATTCCTTTAAGAGGGGGCGGCGTGTGTCCATCTATTAGGGTGGAGGAATATGGATGTCGGACTTGCTAATAACCTGTTAGATTGGATTGGCGAGGAAGGGCTTTCGGCACCTTTCACGGTGATTCGCTTTGCGACCAACCTTTGCTCTGGCCTTTGGTAAATATATATGTTTCTGGGTGGAATTGAAAGGTAGAAAGGCGGTCTTAACTGGAGAGGGGGTATTTTTGACAGGGAATTATAGATGAATCGGTATTATAATTATTATTAATGAACCATTGGGTATTAGTAATAATTGGTATGAAGAATGACTTGGGGCAGGTAGGATATTACAAAAGTGTGAGTTGTATTTGACGCCAACTGGAATTATTTTGGTTGCCAATGAGGAAGTAGCATGAATTTTTTATATTTTTTTAATCGATTCTTCTTGCAAAAATAAGAAACTACCCAAAATTTGAGGCTGATTGAGAAATTTTTTGATTGCCAAAAAAATTAACAAATATCCCCTTTTTAAAAGCGCTCAAAAACGCCAAGGGTTTGGGATGTGACGTCATCGTACGATACACACATTGTTGGAAAGCAATGGAGTTGGTGGTATGATTGTTGACATCATCATTACTTTTTAAACAATAAACGTTTTCAGTCACGTGTTTTTTCTCGACTTTTAAATTAAAATATTTAATTACCTGTACATTTTTTTTGAAAAATTGACCAGATATTTCATTTTACCATACAAAAAACCATACGGAACACTTGTTTGTTTTTGAAAATCTGACACATGCAACTTCCTCATTAAGAGAGGAAGTGTGTATGCGTACACCTTTTTTTAACCCGGGAAATCTTAGCGGTACCATACGATACCGGCAAACACTAGATAAATTTATTTCTTTACCAAAAATAAATTTATTACAAACTTCTACTTGCAGATATCACTTCTAGAAAGCTTAAGGATGATTGAAATTAAATCATGAAATAAAATATTATAGTTGTGCAAATATGGTTTTAAGACTTAATACATAATGGTGTTTTGAAGAGAGGCAAAAAAGTTGCTTGTCAGCAAAAACAAGTACAATTCATGGGTATTAAATATTTGAAGGTGAATTAATCAAACATGAATTATTATTTAGGTCCAAGTACTTTTTAGAATTCCCAAATGCGGAAAATTTCCCAACGAATAAAAAATATTATTTGTTGAAAGGGATAGCATATCATTCATTGTCCATGTCAAAGATTTCTGAAATCTGATAATTTTTGCAGCATAGAAAAAAAGTTAAAACTAAATTGGGAACCAAGTACCCCCCATCTCCCCTCTGATATAAGTGAAAGTCATGACGTCATAAGTTGTTTAGTGTAGTTTAGTTGGAAAGTTTAGGAGACATTTGCTTACTTTAAGATGAGTCGCTTCGTCTCTCTTTTATTTTATTTTTGTTTGCATGGATGATAGATGCTGCCATAAGTTGTGAAATTGTTATATATTTTTATGAGGAACTTAAAATTCAGTAGAGGAATTAACATTGCACTGGAAATGGATCTTTTAATGTTAGCATTGCGCAATAGTTCTTTGACAGTGCATCTGTTGTCTCAACAGAGATTACTGTATGTTTATACAATTTACAGATACTACCTATTTTGTAGAATTAATTAACCATTTTAATGTTTATAATTGTTAAAGTTAATTTATACGTGAATTTCTGTTATAAGTGACATTAACTAATGCTTAAATAATTATTTTAGTCTTGTTTTATATGTACACCTCAAATCGATTTCTTAACACATTCATTAAAAAAATTATTTCTCTCGGTTCATTCCAGGTCAAATCAACACACTTTTTGACATCTCCATCTCGGATATTCTTGAAATTTGGTACACATTTTCTATTAATATAGACATGAAATTTTTCCCATTTTTCACGAAAAAATATTAAGTGGTTCTGGAACCATAAATGCTAAAAATGGTAATACAAAGAGGCCATAAAACGGGCCAATTTGAGTTATTTAAATTATACTCTAGTATACAAATAGAATTGGTGCCATTTGAAAGTATATTAAATTATTAATGTTCCTTCAATGGTATACAATTTGCTATAGTGATTTGAAAAATAATATATTTTACAAAACAAAATATAATAGAATGTTTGATTTCTTTTTTAAGTGTACCACTTTTAAATAAAAAAAATCCAGGAATATTTAATATTATTGTAAATAATATAGTTAATTGTAGGATGGGACAAGAATGGGATCATTCTCAAAAGTTTTTTTAACCTAAAGTTCACCTTTTCTCATAATTCTTTAAAAAAATATTTATAAACTACTTTTTTCATTAATTGGCTGTGTATTGAGTTGTGTTTAACTGACGTTGACAATTAGTTGTACTAACTTGGTGAAGCTAGGGCTTCATATTAGCAAAATGAACATTGTTACAATGCACTATGATCTAAGTTAATGTCTCCATCATCGAATTATTTTTGAGAACTTTTCGCATTTATGTTTCCAGAACCACTAAATATATTTCCATGGAAGTTGGAATTTTTTCTTGTAGAATAGAACCTGTGAAATCAATAGAACCTGAGTACCAAATTTCAAGAATGAACTTTTGATATGGGGATGCCAAAAAAGTTTATTTGACGTGGAAAGACCCTTGGTTTTCTTTAACTTCATTTGATTGTTCATTATGTTAGTGATAGTATGCTCATTTTTAATTTTAAAAAGTGTTGTTTGGCTTATTTATCTTTAATTCACGTGTTATACGGAATTTATAATGAGTAAGGAAATTACACCCAACAAGTATAATGGTAATAATTACAGTATATATTGTTTATTATTGTTTGAAGATTGCAAAGACTGCATGAAAGAGAAAGGAAGCTTCGGTTTCATTGTATTCAACAAACTTCACAGTTTGGTTAGAATATTTATCAAATATCAAATAAGTATTTAAAAATTTGAATTACGATTGTTGATTGGAAAATTGTAACTTCGTATGTGAGTAGTTAAAATAACTATACTGAAAAAAAATACAATAAGAAACAGTTGCATGTAAAAAATATAGGAAACAGAACACAATTGTAGTATTTTCTAACACCAAATAAAAATATAATTGTCGTAGTTCTTTTCAATATAATTTCGGTTACTAAGTAAAGCTTAATTTTTGTCGTGACTAATCACCGATAGATCAGAACATAATTTGCATATACGTATGAAACATTAAGTTAATCAGTTTTCAGGCTTACTTTGTAAGGATAAAAGAGGTCATACAGTTGTATTATTCAATAGAATTATATAGTAATTGGAGGGCATGGAAATATCTCGATTAAAACGACCATTTTGAGAAAATAAAATTTTCATATGAAAACTATCAACTTCACCATTTTCATTTAATTTAAAAAACGAAGTGACATTGTAATGGTTTAGTTTAAAGAAAGAACACTTTTTAGTTATTAAAGGAAATAAAAGAGGTTTGGTTTGATATGATATGAATCGATATTGAAGTAACTTTTTCCTATCAAAATAATAGTTTATTGTGATTCTTATCTGTTAACCAAATTATTTCTATTAATTGTGTATGGAAATATCTTCCTACATGAGTCATAGATTACCCGTCTGAACAAGATAATACATATTTTGGAAACTAATTACCTTTTCTCAAATATAAAACATCTTGATAATTAAAAAATTGTTTTGGTGTTAAGAAGAAAGAAAGGAATTTTCAAAAGATATGTATTTAGTATATAAACGGGTAATGGGAGTATTTAAACACGAAGTTTGAAAAGCATGATTCACCCTTGAGATTTGAAACACTCTCTTGTAAGAAGTAAACTAATATTAATTGTGCTGAACCCTTTGAGGCGACTTACAGTGCTCCTCCACAAAACAAATAAAATTAAAAATACTAAGAAAAATACTACTTGTATGTTCTTACTAGACTATAGAAACACCATGTTTAAGGAAAGAGAAAGATATTGGAAATTAACTTCAAAAATTTTGTTCTTAAAGCGAATGAATGAATGAACGAAACGAAATGAATGATAACCACCTTCTTATTTAGTCCACCGTTTGAATTTATTGTACTTATTACAGGTATCTAAAATCCAAATGATCTGTTATCTTTAATATGTCCAAAATAGTTAGAAAGTTCAGAATATTACTTCTTCCTAATCAATTAGAAATGTAAACAAAATTTGAAATTTCTGTTTAAAAGCAAATTATTTCTAATAAAGCATATTCCTATTTAGAATTATTTTTATAAATATGCCTAATATGATATAACTATAAGAACTGAAATTCAATAAAAGCAAAAAATACATTGAAATAGCTTTTTTAGCATATAAAGCATATAGTTTTTGGAGCAAAAAAGTAATCAATTTTGGGGTAATATTTTATTTCAATTTCAAACTCGAGTATAAGCATATAAATAAAAATATTTCACACTGATTTAAAAAATAATTAAAATCGATACTATGCAGTCCAAAATAAGAGTTTGATATAAACAACTCATTTAAATATCAGCTTAGAAAGATATCTTTTTATCTCTTTTTTCTTTAGTTTTGTATTCTGGTGATAATTTTATATTTACGCATCAAACAAATATAATAAAAGTCCCCGTAATCTATGTAGAAAATTTGGAAACTCAGCATAATGATAAAAAAGTACCACCTAAATGATATTCCGAAGTCATCCCTATTTATTATTTAAAGTAAATTTTTCTGTGAAATATAATTTTTAAAATTTTAATTTATTTGGTAATAATGGGAATACAGGGGTACTAAAACGATTCAAAGCCTTTTTTATGCTATAGTTTTTATTGTCAAACAGCATTTTAATTTATAAACATTAGTTAAAATCCGAGAAATAAATAAATGGTCAATTGTAAGCTGTGAAAACTCAATTCTTTAATATTTTATGTTATAAATAACACTCTTTGCACACAATTTTATTATTTGTTACAGTATTGGGAAAACGTAAATGTTGTGTCTTCAAATACCTTTAATTAATTTTTGAAATGGTATTCTGTAACTCAACTTTAAACTTTACTTCAAAAAGGCTTTATAAATGGGAAAAATTAAAACTATTCCATTAACAATCCATTATTTATGAATCTAAAAGATACAATATATGTAACATCCCCTAATTGCTGGTTTGATTTTACTAGGAATGTGAATAATTAAAAATTTAAATACTTGAAACATGCATACCTTAACCTTCACAGATATGTAATTTCTCTAAACTTAACCTTGAGGCATGAAAAAATAAAATTAGATGATATCTAGTAACTTATTTAAAATAACAGTTATAATCCCCATGTGCAATGTCTGATTCAATAAAAACATATTTACTGAGGTCTGAAAAAGAGAACTATTTTAGTTCTTTTGTTATCTATTTAATATATAGTGGTGTCCTTTAAAAAAAACCCACTCCAAATTGTACCCTAAAAAAAACCCACCGAGACATTTTAAATAAATAATTAAAATAATTTTAAATTCTCATGTCCTCTGTCTTCCTAAGCCATTTAGAGTGGCAGGGAACTTGAAAGCATGTCAAAGAACCGTTTATTTACTTATTTATTGCAATAAATAGAAAATGTCGATTTTGGGCTAAAAATATGAATTAGTTATGCAGATTTTGATGCTGTAAAAATATATGTTATAAACATTTTAAAGCATTCTTCACGTGGTTTTGTGTTATCCCGTTATTATGAGAATAAAATACTAAAATTTCAGCTCAGTCCGACAATTAGGGACCTTACGGCAGTCTTTGAAATGAGGGGTGAAAAAAACCCATAGGGTGCCTAAAAAAACCCACTTTTCCTTTTGTAATAAATGATAAAATAAATAAAAAATTATGCAAAATTTTTAATATTATTCATGATATACAACTAATTACTCAAATAGAATAGTTGTTTCAGTAATTCTCGATGTTTTTTTCAGTATTTTTGATAAAAATTCAATGATACCAAAAACAGCCATTTTCCATGAAAATATAGCATTTTACCGAGTTTTACTCGAAAATGGGTTAAGAGAGTCGATAGATGGGTGTTTAAAATAAAATATCAGTTCCAATTACCGTTTTTAAGCTTTTTTATGAAAATTGTATTAAGTATTTGTATTTAATAGGTCGTTTTCATCAAAATACAACAATAAAAACGCCATTGTCGTTGTATTTTGAAGGCAAAATTCTTGAGTAGAAAAACTTTTCACAATTTTAATTTTAGAAATAATTTGTAATGAATTTGGTTTTTATTATCCTAATTACTCTCTTTTCTATCAAAATAAACCTTTCAATCATATTTTTTCTTAAATTTTTGAGTATTTTCAAGCGTGGGTTTTTTTAGGGTACATGGGTTTTTTTTAGGAAAATTGGTTTTTTTTTTGGATTCTTACTTAATTTTCTGCCAATTTGTAACGGAGAGTTGGAATTAAAAATACTAAGCACTAAAATATAGGGGAGGATGAGCCGTTACAACACCATTTTGTTCGATTTAATTATCATATTTTTTAAGCTTTTAATGAAGGAAAAGTGAAAAAGTGGGGTTTTTTTAAAGGACACCACTATAATCTGTTATTAAAAGTCAGCTACAATGTGTCAATCGATAAGTTTAAAATAAACACATCTCTGATATTTTTTTCTCATCATATTTAATAATTAATTTTAAGCTAAAGAAGTTGGAAGACCTTTAAAAACAAAATTATTCAATTTAGAAAAAAGGCATCACAATTTTAAGTTCAAACTTCCCATAAATTGCTAAACTATACCTTTCTAATAATGAAATACCTCATTTAAACCACAGTATAAACATGTTTGCAAACTGTTACTTATTAATCAACTTTTGACCTTCAAAACGCAAATGTTGCAAAGAATAAAATATCGGTAAATCAGATTTAATTTATGTCAGTTTTTCTATTTTATGTGTGTGATCAAATAACTTAATTTTGTTTTTGAAGCAAATATTCTATGTTAACAATATTAAATGCATTAAGAATTTCTCTGAATAAAAGTATAATTTAAGAACTGCAGTTAGTCCAACCTAAATAACGATTAACATACTGCACCTATTATGAAATCTGTAAATGGATATGTGAAAAACATGTATTCTAAACAATTCATTAAACTAATATATTATTTTCACTCAAATAACAATAAGAGTGATATCCGTTGATAAATTGAAGAAAAAAATTTAAAAAATTTAATTTTGTTGATGTAAATAACGTATTAATTAATAAAAGTAAAGGAAAAGCTATTTATCGCGAAACTTCTATTGCTTGATTTAGTAGAGATTAAGCCAATTTCAATTCTTAGAACCTAATTGTTTACATCTTAATTGTAAACTCTCACATCAAAAGCATAGAAATTTCATCTAAAGCATAGGTGTCTAAACTATGACCGTTTGAGGGCCACATTACAACGAAAAAAATTTGCTGGGCCGCACACAATATTTTTTCAACAAATTGAAATAAAAATTTACTCTATATAGTTTTATTAAAATAAATTAACTTCTTTTTATTATAATTTTTAATTAGATATGTATAGTTGCATATATAATTTAAATTTGTAAAAGTTTCGTTTCATTTAGTTTGGATTCCATAAAGATAGAAATTCATTCAAATTAATGAGAGGGATAAATTTGCTTTTGTTTAACAAGCAATTTTAAATAGGGTTCAATAGACTTGGTTGCAATTCTTAATGCATTTTAAAGAAGTCTGTTCACAAATATAGGTACTATACTGCCAAAAACTGAAGACTTTAATAAAGCATTTTGGTGAAAATTAGGATATTTATTGCGGGGTAAGTAATCTTTATAAAACTCCAGTAAAGAAACATTCAAAAAATTTTCTTTCAGTTGAATGTCGCTTTGCAGTTCAATGCATTCTATTTGAAGGTAATTTAATTTCTAAAGAAAATGAGGTAAAAATATGTTGAAAGGATTTTCCTTTTTTCGAAAATCTTGAAATCTACTTTCAAACTCTTGAATCAAATCACAAATTAATGCAGCATATATTTTGTGCAATTCATAGGCTTATGTGCAACCAAAGTACTAATCTGTGTCAAATATTTTACTTTTATTTGATTGTGCCAAAATGTCAACTCTGGAACATATCATTAATAAATTGATTTTTCCCCTTGAAGTCTCAAATTTAAACCATTCAAATATTCTGTTAAGTCTACTAAAAAAGCTGAATCTAAAACCCAATCTTAGTCTTTAAATTCAATCACAAGGGGGTTCCCCTTTTGTTTCCATAAATATTTTTATTTCAGTTCGAATCGATTTATATGAAAAATATTGCAAACATTTATTTTTTAAAAATAAAAATGTGCAAATTTAAATATTTTCATAATTTTCATTTGGGCCACATTTTAAAGGCTTTTGGGCCGCATGCGGCCCGTGGGCCGCACTTTAGACAACCATGATCTAAAGCATCAGCGATTATATTAAGCTTAGAAATTTTATCTAAAGCATCAGCGATTAGAAGCTTAGAAATTTCATCTAAATCACGTCAGCGAATAAATTAAGCTTTCTACGTTCAACACACCAGATCCATTGCTAAAGGTTTAAAAGAACCTCACACAGCTCAGATTTAAAATTCACACAATTTTTTATCGAATTGAATGCAATAAATCCTGAAGGTTGATTTGTAACTAATCCAACAGAAGATTCCTGCTTCGCTGTGATTTGAAACAGATGTCACTTTGGCGAATTGAAACGGGGGTTAACTCGATTTTTAAATCACGGGTAATGATCAGGGAATTTCACACGATAAATTCAATTCCATTTACACTTGGAACTCTCGACCCCATCAACTATTCTCTTTCACAGGCCGATTTCAAAGTTTCCCTCATTTTACTTAACAAATTGGATTTGAAACATCCCAGTAGATGTACCTCCTCTTAGATTCGAATTCAAACTACATCCTTAATCTTTCTCTTAAAGGTATAGTGTGGAATTGTCACGTGAAATACTTTTCTATCGTTTGGTCTAACTTGCGACCCTAGATTGCATTTTTGTCCCAAAGTTATAAAAATTAATAATTATTCAAATAACGTAAACCTTTGTAAAACAACGTAAAACATGGTTGTTGCATTAAACATAAATGAGACTTTACTTAACAAATTAGATTTGAAACATCCCAGTAGGTGTAGCTCCTCTTAGATCCGAATTCAAAAGACGTCCTTAATCGTTCTTTTAATGATGAAATTGTAACCTGTGTGATACCTTTCTATCGTTTTAGTACTCACTGGTCCAACTATGTGACCCTCGATAGAATTTTTTTAGCACCCTCAGTTATAAAATATTATAATTATTTAACTAACTTAACATTTTATAAAAATCCTTAGTCTTGGTAGTTGTAGTAAACAGAAATGAAATAGTAAGTTGGAAATCCCATTTTAAATGTTTAATTTTCAATCCCCAACCACCTTTTTTGAAGTACTACATTTCTTATTTCTTACTATCAGTTGCAAGTTTTGTTTAAAATTTTTAAGTAACATTAAAACCCGGCATGGTTACTCCACACTTAAACAGGGAAGGTATTTTGTACTTTTTGAGATGCATCCAAGTTCATTTATTCATGAGAAAAACAGTTGCTTTTTATACATATTTATTTTATACCGCAAACTTATGTTTATTATAGGTTTTTCTGCATGCATACTTTGAAGTGCTTTAACTAAAAGAATTCAAACAGGTTTTTGTTAAAAACTGTTTTTTTAATTACTATTTTACCAGCATATATTTAGAGAAGCTTAGATTAATTTCTCCAGTTCAGCTGAACAATTTAATAAACCCAATCGAAATTTTCATAAAACCTTTTAAGAGAAGAAAACAATTATATTTTTTATTTGCTAAAACCTCATTCATTTATTGGGGGAGACATTTTTGGTACTATTAACATCCCCCATTATTTTTCCTTTTTAAAACCTCTATCAAATCCATATAAATTAGAATTTTCCTTTTTAAATAGACTTTTTCTTTCATGAACAATATTTGTGATTTCATCCTATTTTCAATACAACGAAAGATAATTTATTATAAATTTTAGTTTTACAAAAAATTAGGCAATTAATAAAATAAATACTGAAATAACGGTAAAACCATTATAGTAGTATAACAAAAACTGAATAAATGTATTCTTTAAATAGATATTCCTGCATTCAAATTAAAACAGATTTGAAGAAAAATCGTTATTTAATGCAACCTACGTGAATTTTCATAGTCATCTTGTCATTACTCTTGTTTTAAATTGGTAAATTTTATTCAACTAATTTTCTTCCTTTAATATGTTAATGGTCTATGAGTAATAGACCAGTATAGTTAATATAGTTAATATGTATATGAGAGTTTGTTGTTTTTCAGTTCCCTTTTTAAAAAATAATAAAATGTTATCAAAAGCTACAATTTCTTAATAAATAAAAAAAAATTAACTTAAAAAATATAGATTTTTATCCTCTATCTAGATTGTGTCTAAGCTCTTAAACTTCTTTCAAATTTCTTAAGTAAATTAATCGTGATATAAGATGATAAAATAAAGTCAGCATAAAATTAAAAAAAAGGTCAGGAGTATTTTAGTCTCATCTAAAAAATACTTCAATTCTAAGATTTGGAATTTTTTTACTTCTGCCTTGAACAAAAACAATAGAGACGATCTCATGAAAATATAAATAAAAGTGTTTGTCATAATTAAAAGATTATTGAGTAGGGTCAGTTTTTTTTCAAATAAGTATTTAGAACTGATTTGGAATTTAAGCCTAAAAATAAATTTCATGGAAAAAAATACTTAGAAAAGTTAATATTTGTATGGTAAATGTTAATTAATCGTAAAAAATAATACTATAATACTTTATTTTTATTAAATATAAGTTTTTTTCTTAAAAATTTATGATAAAGAAGGAGTTCTATGTACTAATATCAGAAGCATCTATTGCAGAGAGAAATGCTTCTTTTATCTTAATATGAGTTATTTTCTATGTGATAGCATTTTTATATTATAGCTTTAAACTATTATTAATTTTTGGCACACAAATTATGGTAATAATAATTCAATTAGTTACTGATATAACGAGAACTTATGATTTAATTTCGACGCATAAATTTAAAATATGAGATCATCAAATATTTAAAAATAATGCATAACAGTTACACAATTTACAGTTGAATATAAACTAAATTTTGCATTTTATACTTTTAAAAAAAATCTAATGATGTTGGACGCAAAGCAATTTTTGTCATCCAGTTTTATAAAACTAAATTATTTATTTCAGTATTTTTGAATTTGACATGATTTTTTTAGGATAGAAAAGATTGCAATAGTTTCTTAACATTCTTATAATTTATATTTATTACCAAATATTTCAGGCAATTCCATTGCAATGCTAGTTTACACATAATATAAGTTAAACTATTAAAATTATCATTTAATTTTTGTAAAAAGATTATTGTTATTGTAAGAAAAGAGAAATTTTTTAATTACGTTTCAAAAGTATTTAAACAACCTAGAAGGAAATAATATAAATAATTTTCATTGTTTTAATCTTTATAATGAAATGAAATGTTTCTTGGTACTTAATTTCCACATTTTCTTTTTGGTATACTTAAAAATTTTAGCTTTACCTTAAAAGATACATTAAGTTTACCTAACCTGTAATATCATGTAAAATATAACCATTAGAAAAAATATTTAAGTTAGAAAAAGAATTTCAACAAACTAATAGGACTTCGTGTAACACCATATCATGCATAGTACTTGACAAAAACAACTAATCTCAAGCTAAAATAACTAATTCATCTCAATGCGCGTAAGCTTTTACTAATTTACGACAGTTTTAACTACTTTCCTTAATGAATCAACAAGTGTCTCAACACTTTTAAAGTCAGCAAAACTTTACCAAAATCATTGACATGACCACCAACCATATTGCCCTGAAAAAACCAACTCTCCCAACGAAAAAATACCAAAATGGACCAAACAATACCACTCTCTCCTACAACCCATCCCAAAACTTCCACAACAACAACAGCAAACTCATGCAAACTTCTCCAAACTTTCCAACTCACTCCCCCACCTGACTCCGCATCATGCACCCCTCTCTCACACCATCCACACGTCAGAAAAACTCCCCAAAAACAATCTCACTCAACAGGTGGCAAAACCAAAAAGCCCCCCAAGAAGAAACGCCCCCAAAAAAACCCTTTATAAAAAAACCGACTCAACAACATACTTCCCTGATACTTCCCAATGCCGCTGCACACGCGGCTTCTCCAACTTCATCAGAGGGCAGAGCTCCCAGCCGGCATGTTCATAGAGAATACCATAGTCAGTGAACTGAGCTCTCCTCCCCTATCACGAAGGAAGCCTGTTGCTATCAGCAGTCGGGGGGCGCGCGCAGCCTGTTGCTGCTCCGACTTACGCCGTCTTTCCTCTCACCGCGGGGAAGGGTTGCCAGGGAGAGGGCGTCGCCAAGGCGCCAACTGAATCCAACAGGTCCCCGTCGCCAAAGGGAATGGATTCTGGGGAGTGTGGCAGTTGTATTGTTGAGTTAGGAGGATGGACGCGAGTTTCGGGATTGATTGTAAAGCAGAGTGTTGTAAAGTGTTGGGTTCGGAACGCATATTATGGGAACGGTGTTTCATAATATGCGTTGCTCATATAATATGTGTTCTTTTTGTTCTCTCTCCTCCTTCTAGTTAGGATTTTTGTTATGTCTTTCTGTTTCATTTTTCTCTTTTCCCTCAATTTCTGATACTTCAACATTTTCCCTCTATCTTTTCTCTGCCAGTCTTTATGTCATCCTCTATACTCTATAAGATTCTGTCACCATTTGTTTTATCCACTCGCAATCTATCCTTTCTGATTCGCTGACATTCTCCCTTATTTATTTTTCTCGAATTGTTTTTCATTTTTCGGTCCTATTTTTTAATTCTCCACTTTTCCTGATTCATTCACCAACTCTAGATCTTTCATAGTGATTCTCACTCACATTCCCTTTTTATTTCCTTTGTCTTCTTTTTTTCTTCCCTATACTCTTCTCTTAGATTTTTCTATTCAACCCTTTCAGTTCTAACCGCCCCAAATTTTCTGTAAAATTCAATGGTAATATCGGGCGGCTTTGGATTGAAAGAGTTAATTGTATATCGTTAGCATACAATGCATTGTATTTAACAATAGAAGGGTTTAGATCATCTGTGGTCACATCCTCAATGGTCACAATGGGTTTTTATTATACACAATTAGGTTGGTACTTATTATCTATACATCCCTTTAAGGTTCACATCTATTCAGAAACTGACTACTTAGTTTCAAACAAATCAGTAAATAATATTATGAGTAGCTACTTTTATATATTTTACTTACAACTAATTATAAATTATCGAGTAATAACACATTTTTTTACAAAATATTGAGGTAAACAAATCAATTATCGAAATTCGTAAAGAAAATAAACCCTTGAGAAATACCATGTAAAATTATGCTTCCGACCTTTAACCAATCACTGAAAAGCTCCTTAAAATTGAGAACATGAAAATATAAATATACTACATTGTATTTACCCTTAGTTTAGATGTAATTACCATACGGTTTCACAACCATTTACTCTCAGTTTTTGATACATTAACTGAAGAAAAGAAACGTGGAAGACATAATGCGGAATATACCGTGTTACGTTGGCTCAACAGAAACATTGAACCGGCCTTTCAAGTTGAATGACACCATTTTTATACATATAACCCCCCAGTAAACAAGTTACCCCCCACTGAGCTATATAATAACCTGGAGTGAAAACACATCATGCCGAAATTAACGCTGTGACATTACGCTAAAGGGGAAAAGATCAAGTTCCCCTATTGCTTACATGTTAACAGAATCCAACTGAACGGGTTTATTTATTTGTTTAAAGGGAACGATGCATTTACAAAATTTCTTTAGAAAACAACAGAGTTAATAAATGTTATTTTTAGCAAACTATATTTTCAATAAACACTCACGACTTATTTTTTGTCCCTTTGAGTGGTAAATAACTCACAATAAACGGCACCATTTTCATAACGTTAAAGAATAGGAAGTTTAATACCACTCTAGGTTTAAATATAGCTCAGCACCCACACCATGAATTCAGGTGAGGAGAAATAAAACCAAAATCCTTATACTTTTTCAACACGAACAAACGAAAACTCGACAAACATTTTACCTAACATAAAAGACAAACCCTTATAAATGAAAAGACCTCTTTTCCTCAATCACTACACAACTCACAGTAAAAAAGGCACACTCACAACTCATGAATGGATCCCTAAGTACGGCTTCCTCCAACAACCCTTCGGACAACCCTGAGAGTTCCCTGAGAACTTGTGCTGAAAAGGGGTCTCCTCAACCCCTCACGAGTCAATCAAGAAGCCAAACATCTTCTAGCGGGGCTCCGGAAATTCGGGGCTCCCCTAATCTATGGCGGGGTGTTGATTACAGTTAGATTATTGCGAGAGCTGCGTTCAATTCCTCCAAGTAGGAAGGTGGAGAGTGGTTGCGAGATTGAATATGGGGTAGTCTGGTAGGGATCAAGGGGTGGCATTGTTTCGTAGTGTATAACGAAGTTGTGGGACATGCCCTGACATCTAAATTGTCATAGAGGTTTAATAGGGAAAGGGTGTATAGAAGGTGGATTGAAACGATGGCAGTTATGAATAACGGTTTCTATTTGTCTGTGATTGGTTGATTTATATTTATTTATTATTATTGGATTGGGGTGAGATAAGCAGATGGTTTACAGTAAATGAGATTGACCATATTTAGGGTGTTCGAAGATAACGTCTTAAAACGCACCTCATGATGCGATAATGAGAAATTTTCCTTTTTATGACTTAGGTAAGTTACTAAAAGTATTCTTAGTTCATAATTTCTCACTTTTTTCTCGTGAGGAGCGTTTTAAGATTTAATAACTACGTAAATTCTACTTTTTTCAGCGTGCATTTTATGGGTTTTATTCGAGATATTTTTCTGCTTGAGGTGTCTTTTCTTACTAAATCGATGCTACTCTACAACTTGGTACCTGACAAATTTATCAAATCTCTAATAGTTTTAAAATAAATTTATAACTCCTAAAATTTCCGCTAGAGAGTGTTGAAAGCTGTTGCATTGGATAGGGCATGGTCACTTTACTATACCTAGACCCCAATTTTATGACTATATCTATAGGGGTTCAAAAGTTGAAAAAGTGGCCAAATATCTTGGGAAACCCTATAGGGTTATAGATCAAGGATGAGAAGAATGAATTTAACATTTCTATTACTTATTTGGAGTATTTTCTTTTTTGGTATCAAACACTTTGATTGATTTAAAATATACTTTATTTACTGAATACCTCTCCATAAGGCTACCGTTCCCGCATATCTTATCCCTTTAAGACCTGAAACTTTTTTGATAACAATCAAAAGCTTTCTTTTCACCGGCACTATCGTGTAGGTTGGGCCTTAAAGGGTTATAGTAATATAGGAACACCTTAAATAAAGTGAATTAAAAATATTTCATAAAAATAAACCAGAATTTTTAATCAATAGATGAAACGCTTTTCTTTCAAACGGGAAATTTAAAATTTCAGTTTCGTTGCATTAATATAAAATTATAACGTTATTTTTACACCGTTATCTAAATAGGGATCTGAATAGCTAAATGCATGCCGTCTTGTAGCCTGAATATGATGCATTTTGCATAATAAATATAAATATGCACTAAACATTTCCTTAAGGTGTTATGGTTATCGGTAAAAGTTTACTAGTAAATTGGTTAAATTAAAATTTTCAAATTCCTAAATTTCAGCTCCTAATTTTTAATTAAGAGTCATGTATAAAATTAGAACAAACACTATCCTTTATGGTGTACCGATAAATTGCCATTAATTAATCCGAAGATGAACTTTTATGATGAACTTTTATGAATGAAGATGATGATTTTTACTTATCAATGTCTTATGTAATTACTGTAATTAACTTGAAAGTTACTAATGCTTAGGTTTTCTTAAAAACAGAAAAATAAAGTTGAGATAAAAGTTAGATCCGAACAAGTCAAATTTAAAGCAAAAATAATTAAATCATTAGGTAAACACTACAAAAACAAACCTGATAAATAATAAAAATCAAATGAATAAACCCTCGTAGTGACGTCAAAAACACGCTGCCGTAACTGAAAAGTCAAGAACTGAGCTGATAGCAATCAAACTAAACTCCTCGAGAAAAAAAGTAACTTGCTGTAAATTCTGTCTTCGTTTATTCAAAGTCCTCCCAAGACTGGAATACATCAACCGTATCGAAAGTTGATCAAAGCGAATCGGAATGCAAGGATTGGGGGGGATGAAAGAATACAATTTGCGATTCCAGGAAAAGTGTTTGATTTGCCCTCTAATAATAGCCCAATGACTCCGGGATCCTCTCTAAGACATCGGTGTTCATGTCAGCACGCACGCGTATAAAAATAAAAAAAAGCACCGGGAGAAAGAGATGAAAAAGGTTGAAAGTACTCTCCGATGAGCGAGCAGTAAAAAAAAGGAGTAAAAGTCAATTATGTAAATATGCCGCCAAGGGGGAGATAAAAGTATGGAAAGAGGAAAAAAAGGGAAAATATGCGCAAAAAATTTTCGTAAGGGGAGATGGAACAGTATCATGTAAGAAAACACGACCTCGGAATCTGTAAGGTGTTTAAGCTTTCGTTATTTTGAAAGGGGGAACATTTGGGGAAGGAATTTATTCCACTTTTTTTGTGAAATGCAGGGATTGAGGAAAACATCATTGATCCGTTGGTATTAGGTTGATTGTTTCTTCCATGTATTACGTTCTAGTGTCACAGATTGCCAAATTATAGCGTATTAAGACTATTCGGGGAAAAATATGATATAGATTTTTACTTCATGTTATTTATTATTCAGGAATTGAATAATCGTCATTAAATTTTCTATATCTTAACCCTACACTGCATGATTTTTTAAATTCACTTGAAAATCATTCTTTTTTGGTATCAAACACTTTGATTGATTTAAAATATACTTTATTTACTGAATACCTCTCCATAAGGCTACCGTTCCCGCATATCTTATCCCTTTAAGACCTGAAACTTTTTTGATAACAATCAAAAGCTTTCTTTTCACCGGCACTATCGTGTAGGTTGGGCCTTAAAGGGTTATAGTAATATAGGAACACCTTAAATAAAGTGAATTAAAAATATTTCATAAAAATAAACCAGAATTTTTAATCAATAGATGAAACGCTTTTCTTTCAAACGGGAAATTTAAAATTTCAGTTTCGTTGCATTAATATAAAATTATAACGTTATTTTTACACCGTTATCTAAATAGGGATCTGAATAGCTAAATGCATGCCGTCTTGTAGCCTGAATATGATGCATTTTGCATAATAAATATAAATATGCACTAAACATTTCCTTAAGGTGTTATGGTTATCGGTAAAAGTTTACTAGTAAATTGGTTAAATTAAAATTTTCAAATTCCTAAATTTCAGCTCCTAATTTTTAATTAAGAGTCATGTATAAAATTAGAACAAACACTATCCTTTATGGTGTACCGATAAATTGCCATTAATTAATCCGAAGATGAACTTTTATGATGAACTTTTATGAATGAAGATGATGATTTTTACTTATCAATGTCTTATGTAATTACTGTAATTAACTTGAAAGTTACTAATGCTTAGGTTTTCTTAAAAACAGAAAAATAAAGTTGAGATAAAAGTTAGATCCGAACAAGTCAAATTTAAAGCAAAAATAATTAAATCATTAGGTAAACACTACAAAAACAAACCTGATAAATAATAAAAATCAAATGAATAAACCCTCGTAGTGACGTCAAAAACACGCTGCCGTAACTGAAAAGTCAAGAACTGAGCTGATAGCAATCAAACTAAACTCCTCGAGAAAAAAAGTAACTTGCTGTAAATTCTGTCTTCGTTTATTCAAAGTCCTCCCAAGACTGGAATACATCAACCGTATCGAAAGTTGATCAAAGCGAATCGGAATGCAAGGATTGGGGGGGATGAAAGAATACAATTTGCGATTCCAGGAAAAGTGTTTGATTTGCCCTCTAATAATAGCCCAATGACTCCGGGATCCTCTCTAAGACATCGGTGTTCATGTCAGCACGCACGCGTATAAAAAAAAAAAAAGCACCGGGAGAAAGAGATGAAAAAGGTTGAAAGTACTCTCCGATGAGCGAGCAGTAAAAAAAAGGAGTAAAAGTCAATTATGTAAATATGCCGCCAAGGGGGAGATAAAAGTATGGAAAGAGGAAAAAAAGGGAAAATATGCGCAAAAAATTTTCGTAAGGGGAGATGGAACAGTATCATGTAAGAAAACACGACCTCGGAATCTGTAAGGTGTTTAAGCTTTCGTTATTTTGAAAGGGGGAACATTTGGGGAAGGAATTTATTCCACTTTTTTTGTGAAATGCAGGGATTGAGGAAAACATCATTGATCCGTTGGTATTAGGTTGATTGTTTCTTCCATGTATTACGTTCTAGTGTCACAGATTGCCAAATTATAGCGTATTAAGACTATTCGGGGAAAAATATGATATAGATTTTTACTTCATGTTATTTATTATTCAGGAATTGAATAATCGTCATTAAATTTTCTATATCTTAACCCTACACTGCATGATTTTTTAAATTCACTTGAAAATCATTCTTTTTTGGTATCAAACACTTTGATTGATTTAAAATATACTTTATTTACTGAATACCTCTCCATAAGGCTACCGTTCCCGCATATCTTATCCCTTTAAGACCTGAAACTTTTTTGATAACAATCAAAAGCTTTCTTTTCACCGGCACTATCGTGTAGGTTGGGCCTTAAAGGGTTATAGTAATATAGGAACACCTTAAATAAAGTGAATTAAAAATATTTCATAAAAATAAACCAGAATTTTTAATCAATAGATGAAACGCTTTTCTTTCAAACGGGAAATTTAAAATTTCAGTTTCGTTGCATTAATATAAAATTATAACGTTATTTTTACACCGTTATCTAAATAGGGATCTGAATAGCTAAATGCATGCCGTCTTGTAGCCTGAATATGATGCATTTTGCATAATAAATATAAATATGCACTAAACATTTCCTTAAGGTGTTATGGTTATCGGTAAAAGTTTACTAGTAAATTGGTTAAATTAAAATTTTCAAATTCCTAAATTTCAGCTCCTAATTTTTAATTAAGAGTCATGTATAAAATTAGAACAAACACTATCCTTTATGGTGTACCGATAAATTGCCATTAATTAATCCGAAGATGAACTTTTATGATGAACTTTTATGAATGAAGATGATGATTTTTACTTATCAATGTCTTATGTAATTACTGTAATTAACTTGAAAGTTACTAATGCTTAGGTTTTCTTAAAAACAGAAAAATAAAGTTGAGATAAAAGTTAGATCCGAACAAGTCAAATTTAAAGCAAAAATAATTAAATCATTAGGTAAACACTACAAAAACAAACCTGATAAATAATAAAAATCAAATGAATAAACCCTCGTAGTGACGTCAAAAACACGCTGCCGTAACTGAAAAGTCAAGAACTGAGCTGATAGCAATCAAACTAAACTCCTCGAGAAAAAAAGTAACTTGCTGTAAATTCTGTCTTCGTTTATTCAAAGTCCTCCCAAGACTGGAATACATCAACCGTATCGAAAGTTGATCAAAGCGAATCGGAATGCAAGGATTGGGGGGGATGAAAGAATACAATTTGCGATTCCAGGAAAAGTGTTTGATTTGCCCTCTAATAATAGCCCAATGACTCCGGGATCCTCTCTAAGACATCGGTGTTCATGTCAGCACGCACGCGTATAAAAATAAAAAAAAGCACCGGGAGAAAGAGATGAAAAAGGTTGAAAGTACTCTCCGATGAGCGAGCAGTAAAAAAAAGGAGTAAAAGTCAATTATGTAAATATGCCGCCAAGGGGGAGATAAAAGTATGGAAAGAGGAAAAAAAGGGAAAATATGCGCAAAAAATTTTCGTAAGGGGAGATGGAACAGTATCATGTAAGAAAACACGACCTCGGAATCTGTAAGGTGTTTAAGCTTTCGTTATTTTGAAAGGGGGAACATTTGGGGAAGGAATTTATTCCACTTTTTTTGTGAAATGCAGGGATTGAGGAAAACATCATTGATCCGTTGGTATTAGGTTGATTGTTTCTTCCATGTATTACGTTCTAGTGTCACAGATTGCCAAATTATAGCGTATTAAGACTATTCGGGGAAAAATATGATATAGATTTTTACTTCATGTTATTTATTATTCAGGAATTGAATAATCGTCATTAAATTTTCTATATCTTAACCCTACACTGCATGATTTTTTAAATTCACTTGAAAATCATTTATGTGTCTTCTATTATGGTGTAAATTAGTAAAAAAATACTAAAAAAAATTAATTAAAATTTTTCTACTTTTAATTGACAAAAAACTTTGTCCTTGTGAAATTAATTGTGAAGTGAAATAAAACCAAATGATCTAAAAATATAAAAAAACAACTTATCCTTTCAAAACAATTTTTTTTTCAAGCTGGAAAAATTTTTCATTTTAATTTATATGGTCTTTTTATTTTGGCGTTTTCTGTGTCTTGATTTTCGTTTCTATAGCTACTAACAAATGTCTCAAAATAGTACCCCTGCTGCCATTTACTGGCAATCGTAAGTGCTAATACAATGAAATGTTATATTTATTGTCAGGGCTCGATTTCTAAAAAAAGAGGTACCGGAACGGTAAAATTATTGGTATCAAAACTGAAAAAGCGAAAAATTTTTAATACCAAAACCATAAGCATTTATTTTTAAATTTATAAAGTAAGTTCAAATGTGTTGCACTAGATTAGGATGAGTGTTCTAACTTAATTATTAATTGTATAAGACGATGAACTCTTTATACTCCTTTTTTACAGTGGGTTATACTTTTTTTCCCAACAGGGTGCCTCTTGTAGGAGGTGAGACCTACCATTAATCATTAGTGAATCAATATCAATGAACCATTAGTGTTGTATATTTTGCCAATTTAAAGAAGAATATAATGCGTAGTTCAAGTCCTTAAATTGTAGAATTTAAGATGGTGGCAAATTTTCTTTGCAAATTTGCCCAGCGATTTGGCAAATCTGGTTCAAATAAAAAAGAATACGGATTGGGGATTGTGGGTAGTTCAAATGGGGGTTCACAATCATGTTTTAAAAGAACAATTAAGTAAAAACCTTACAATTAAATCACAAATATTGTTATTTGCAAAAAAAAGATAAAAATGCATTAAAAATATTTTTTTAAATATGAAATACGCCATTTTTATATTTTTTTGGTAGGATTCTTACTGTTATGAACTTAATCTGAAAACAAATCTGATAAGTTCAATACTAAGTACAAAAAGGGGGTCTGGGGGTTCTACCCCCGAAAATTTTGGAAATTTGACAGTAAAAACAAGGTTTTAATTTATTTTAGGACTTTTTTTCGTACATAGAAAGGTATCACCTGGCCCGATGAATGGATCTCCCGGGTTTTAGTTAGGAGACCCCTGAAATATAATATAATTTTTTCCCGAAAAAGAGGTTCCGGAACGGCGTTCCGGACCGTTCCGGCTGAAATCGAGCCCTGTTTATTGTACTTATTGAATGGTGTTGTCGTTTGGAAATGGAAGTTCGAGTAGAAAATTGGGAAAAATGTCGTGTTGCCAAATGGCAACACTGTAGGGTTAAATGCCGGTTTGTATATTTTACTGCAAATAGAAAAATTCGTTTAGAGTAAGGGGACCTTGAAATATTACGTAATCACCTAAGGGTGGAGGGGTTTTGCTCTTTGCTTATTTATCCTCTGACAAGGGGTAAGTAATGCTTACGTAATATGCAAAAAACACTAAAATTTTAAAATATCTTGTTTCGTGCATAAATAATAATTTCAAAATTAAACCAAAAATAAATTTTACAAAAACTTGTGCATTTTTGTTATATTATGTGCAAAAAAAACAAAGGGGTGTAATGCGGTTTGCATATCTTTGCTGAAGAAGGGGGAGATGAATGTGAACATTAAATAACTTGCGAACTAAGTATAAGATTTATACAAATTGATGAAAACTTCCACGACCTGAAGATACATTTATTTGATTTTCCGGGATAGATGGACGTGTTTGAATGGAATTTCCAAACGTTTCGCTCTCAGCTTCGGAGAGCATCCTCAGTGGCAAAAAATCAACTGATAAAAATTGAAAATAAAAACAAATACCAAACAATTACAGCGTGAATGCTAACGTGGAATGAAAATGAGATCAGATACTAATACTATTGTTGTGCTGGCTTTATCCCGCATTTCTTAAGTGCCGGGTGCCAGACGCTCGGAATGGAAACACCCTCCTCTTTTCTATTGAAATTATTCTTGTGTTTGAAAATTTCTATTGCGTCTCTTATTAATCGGATGGATTGATGGTTGGTTGTTGCCAGGATTTCGGTGTTATTAAACAGTACTCTATGGTCCCCATTTGTTAAAGCATGCTCTGCCACGGCCGACTTCTCAGGATGATATAGGCGACAATGCCTCTTGTGCTCTGCAATTCTGGTTTTTATAGAACGTCGGCTCTATTAAAAAATCTGATCTCATTTTCATTCCACGTTAGCATTCACGCTGTAATTGTTTGGTATTTGTTTTTATTTTCAATTTTTATCAGTTGATTTTTTGCCACTGAGGATGCTCTCCGAAGCTGAGAGCGAAACGTTTGGAAATTCCATTCAAACACGGCCATCTATCCCGGAAAATCAAATAAATGTAAGTATAAGATTAATTGAGGTTTGTACTGAAATGTTTCCCAAACATTTCTCATTAAATACTCAACCTTTTGTAATTGTTTTATGTAATTAAAGTTTAGAACACTCGGTGAAAATTTTCAAAACAAGATATCAATGTTACTTTTTGAAGAGAAAATTAATACTCTTTATCAAATGAAACAAAGCATTCTTTGATAGTTTTTTTATTTAAGACCTATAGACCTATCCGCCCTGAATTTGCCATATATTTCAATGACAATATCGGGCGGTTATGCTCGCTCATTAGTTTTAACAACCGCCACAACAAATTTAATGTGGTTAATCAATCCTTTCTTTATTAATTTTTCTAGAAAATTCCTGATATCTTTTTCTAAAAATTCTCAAATACAAAATGTGCTTAAACTGAAGGATCTATAGTTTGTTAAGAAGAGTCCCCCTCCCAATAAAATTGTGTTATTTGAGGCCCTTTCAGAGATGCACAAAAATTAAACTCATCACAAAGAACAATTTAGACAATTACATGTTTAGAAAACAACATCTTTGCAGAAGCTTTTCAATAGGAACAGGAAAGTTTAATTAGTTTTAAACATCATGTAATTTTAAGTTAAAGATTCCTTTCAATTCTAACTGCATTCTACTTTTATTCACTCTTTAATTAACACTTTGGTGGTGCTAAACCCGAAACGAAACTGGAGCGGCAGAAGTAGATTAGGTTTACTACTGCTAAGATTCACCAAAGGAACAATGAGTCTGAGCAAAACAAACCGTTATTGAGTAGAGCAAAACAGCTTTTGTAGTTCCTGAGAAATCTAATGAATTCAGGATTAGAGAATTGTCGCGAATTTAAAGATATAGAACAATGGCATTTCCTTATCTGATCTTACTTAAGCCCCTTGCGTCTAAAGCTTCTCCTGCCTCATTTAGAAATTACAGCATTTGTTATACTAACAATGACATTAAACCTTAGAATTTGCATTTGACTACAGTGATTACACGCCCTGACACAGAAGAGAGAATGCTCATTGGAAAGGGAGTAAATTGGTTGGAAAAAAGACGACTTGACATTAAACTTCATTTGTGATAGGAGCAATCTCTCTATTTACCTAAATAAATTATGAATACTGAATTTTCATATTTAGTAGATTGGATGTGTCACCTTCTTAGATAATAAATATATACTATGCTTATCAATTAGGTGTTTTACTTTAGCATTTCATTTTGCAGTAATGTATGCCAGCAAGATGAAGCAAAGTAACAGATAAGATTAACATAACATTGTTATTACAGACATTTCATAAATACTATAGCTTGAGTTTCTTTGTATGTGTCTAGACTGTTTGTTGTATAAATAACGTGTTTAAGTATAACCTTTAAAATCATGGTAACTTTCCTTGAAACAACGTTCATACACATTTTCAACAGGTAGCATTATGAAATAAACATAATATATTTGTTTCACGCCAAATAATCAACAACTAAGATGAACGAAATAAATTGGGTTCTAAATATTTTGTAAATGCAGATAACACGATTAAGGTGTAGATAACAGGATTTTTAGTTCGATTAACAAGCACCGAAATGTATATTATATCTGTAAAAATATCTAGTTTATTTATTGAGGCTCAATATACAGGGTGTCCCATAAATAATGGGTCACACTTCTAGGGGGGATAGAAGACACCTAGACGAGTCAGAATCACATAGGATTCGGGGGCCCCAGACCAAATCCCAGGGAGTTAAAAATGGAGCGACACCCCAAAAAATTATTGAAAAATTCAATTTGTAGAAGAACTGCTATTGGTAGAAATTTAATTATGGTCTCAAAAATTGTGGTTTAATATGATCTTTAAAATTATCTCAAAAGTCTTCACCTTAAAATTTTTTTATAATTAAAAAAGTTAAAAAATCACAAAAAAATGTGAAAATTCTTCCCAAACTTCATTTTGTATTTCGAAATCATCTCTTTTGATTTTATAATCTGAAAGATCATAGTTGTAAACCCTTAAGTCCAAAGTTTCACGTAAAAATCATCAATATTAAACGCTTTAGATCCTGTTAAAGTTCGTTTTTTGCGTGCGAAAACTGGTTTCCTATAGCCGTTTCCAAAACGACTGTCTGCGGACGAAAAAAACGGACTTATACCGTGCTTTAACAGGATCTCAAGCATTGAATATTAATGATTTTTACGTGACACTTTGGACTTAAGGGTTTACAACCATGATCTTTCAGATTATAAAATCAAAAGAAAGGATTTCGAAATACAAAATGAGGTTTGGGCAGAATTTTCACATTTCTTTTGCGGTTTTTTAACTTTTTTCATAATAAAAAAAAATTTAAGGTGAAGACTTTTGAGACAATTTTAAAGATCATATTAAATCATAATTTTTGACACCATAATTAAATTTTTACCAATAGCAGTTCTTCTACAAATTGAAATTTTCAATACTTTTTTTGGGGTGTCGCTCCATTTTTAACTCCCTGGGATTTGGTCTGGGACCCCCGATTCCTATGTGATTCTGACTCGTCTAGGTGTCTACTATCCCCCCTAGAAGTGTGACCCACTATTTATGGGACACCCTGTAGTTAGATGGTGTTAGTTCTTATAAGGGTTGGGTTTTTCCCGTCCAAAACTAGTTTTTCCCTTAACACTGGGGAAAAGTGGTAAAAACTTCCAATTGACAAAATAATGGAAGTATTAGGTTATTGCGTTTTTAATCATATTATAAAAACTTTTAGTTAAAAAGGACATTTTGGGGGATTAAAATTATTAGGTGGGGAAAATATGTGAGAGCAAGATGTTTATGACATTTAACTGAAAATTTGCATATATTTTTTAATATTAATGAATTTTTCAAATAAAAATAGAGAATATTTTAAAACAAATTTACTTATAATATCTGTGTCTTTAAGAGAAGCAATATGTAATAGTTTTTTTTAAATGTAAATAAAAACATAATAAAATTTCATTTCAAGTAGACCTAAATTTAAAATTTTGTTTTATTTATGTATGCAAAATGTTCTTTTGCATCATTAGCACCTGAAATTATTCATTCTGTTTTCAAATTACGCTCTATTCTGAAAGAATTATCTTGTTTGCAGTATAACTTTTTTGAAGTAACAAGGTATGATAAATCCGAGGTAAAGGGGATAGCCATCGAAAGATGACATTCCTCAGACACATGAGAAAAGGCTATAAATTAAATTTAATAAATAGGCTAATTAATTTATAGGCTATAAATAACTAAAATTATATTTTCTGAAAAAATGCTATAAAAACTTTTAAAACATTCATCTCCGGGGGTGGGAAAAACCTTGCCAACCCTGGTTCTTATACCTTCATTTGCAAATTTTCTATGTAGGTGAGAAAATAAATTTTCACAATTGAGCATCTTTTCAAATATTTTAAGAATAAATGCGTTGCTTAATATGCTGCTTTCTTAAATGGCTTTAACTAAACTTTATTCTTATTTAAATATGTATGCATCATAGAAATATTTAACTAAACTTTATTTAAATATGAATATGTTAAAGGAATTGTTATAATTTTGATTTTGTTTCATTCCTCATGAATACGTATCTAAATGCATTAAAATTTTGTGGATCGAAATTTTCGCATTAGTTTTCTAAAACTTGAATTATAATAAAAGCATAAAATTTTACAAAAATAAACAAATTCTTAAGCCATTAGAAGAGTAAACAAAATTCATGCTTTTCATTCATGCTTTTTTACTTTATGCTTTTCTATACATATTTTGTTCATATAATGGGAGGATAAAAAATATTTTTTTAAACAAAAAGTAAAGGAGGCTTATATGTTTTTACTTTTACAAGAACTTTAATTCTACGAATAGACCTTTTTTTTCGTAAAATATTAAGAAATTTATTACATACAAAGCTTGTTTCATCGTTTCTCTAAAGTTATATTTTTTGCATGCGTGTAAACCTTGAAAGATTATAAAAACAGCTTTATTATGTTCCTGCCTTTAATCACTAACCATTGACTTCTTTGACAGCATCATTTCTTACAATATTTTCCAGCAAAGAAAGTCCAAAATAAAATAAAAAATATTTACTAACACATGTTGGAAGTGCCTTCACTGCCTCTTACATACTACATCCTCAAATTTCGCTTTTAAAACCAACCAGAACTTGACGATGAAAAAATCACCCGTTAAGTCCGACAAAAAACCGTCGCATCCCCGTCTTAACCTGGATTTTAAAGAAGCTAATTAAAATGATAAAAGGGAAAAAACATTTCCCCAATTTGGGTGGGGTGCCGACAAAAAAATTCAAGGAATTGAGTGGATTAATTAAAAGATACTATGTCGAGATTTCTATAATGAAGAAGAATTCCAACTTAAAAAAATTCGTGAAAAAAGAAGCTAAAAGCGCCGGGGAAAGTATTTTTTTCCCGGTATAGATTGAAAAGGGGGCGGCGAATATTAGCACGGTGGAGTCATTAAAGAAACCCGGTCTTCCTTCTTAAGGTATAAATCTTTTAAAAGGGATTCACGCTCCTTAAAAGGAAACTACAATCTTGCGTAATTGTCCTTGAGGGTTAGGTAGATATGTGCCGGTTTGAGGAATTTCAGACATTTGAGGAACTGTGCTCGCGTCTAAGAGTGGGAATATGGCCGTTTATGAAATTCGAGTGAAGGAAATGGTTGCTTCGCTGGTGTTGTTTTCGTTTTAAAGAGGGATTTATAATGGTTTTTGGGGCATTTTTTAGGTTGTTTAGTGGTTTTATTGAGGGGTAGCGTATGTTTTTTTTAAAGAATTATCAATTGAATATTCTATTTTTGTTTTATGAAAAAAATATACAGAATTAGAATGTATTACTAAAAATATTATATCTTGAAGGATATTTAACAATGTCATAATTTAAGCGGAGTGATAAAATATACAAATAAGAGATACAAAATTGTTTATGAAATATTAAATTTGTGCAAAAGTGAGTTATATGGTTAGATATCATATTCGTTTTTTATAGACAGTATACATTATTTTGAAATTCAACTATGATAATATTAGTTTTTTTACAGAACGTTTATAAAATTACTTTTTTTAGTAGTATAAGATTTTATGACGTTATTTCTTTGCTTTAAAATTCCTACACTGAAAGTGAATTTTTATTATTTGTGTATTACAGTAAATTTATAAAAATTCAATTTTTGTCTTAAAAACTAGGTAGCATTTTGAAAAACACTAAATACGTTTAAAAATAATCAAACTTGAAAGAATCTTGTTTTTTTTAATTTTAGACATATTTGTCTTAACTTTCATAATATTTTCTAATAAAATTGACCCGTTTTTTTAAACAAACTATTATCTCACAGGTAAAAAAACAATGCATTGTTAGCCCCTATCCACGAAAGCTATATATTTGAATATAAAACCAGCATACCCAGATCTGGTTATTTGCACCTGCGTGTTACCTCAGAGGTTGACACCCTTGAAGGACCTCGAAAGGATACGAGTGTTGAAGATACAATACGACAACGTTTATTTTGCACATTCAATTTAAAAAAGTTAAAAATCTAATACAGACATGTTTCGAGGATGTCTGGATCCTCTTCGTCAGTGTGACGATGTACAAATGATGATATAAACATGACAATCGGTACATATAAATATGGGAGGAATTCTGACCATAAATATAAACAAAGCAAAATCCCCCAGGCAAACTTCCGATTTTATCAATTTACCAATCCGAACGCGGTTATAGCTTTTCCCAAGCTACACGTGATACGAGCAAAAACCAATCAGACAAGTGTATGCGACGTACTGGAAAAGCTGCTGGGTGACAGAAAAAACCTCCCATAGGATACAGCAATGGACAAAGTTACAGGGAACCAACAAACGCATGGAGAAACTGTGGAAAGAAATATGTGGGTGAATCAACACATACAAATTTGTGAGAAAAAAGGAGCATTTGACTGGTCACTTACAAAATAATTTGAGAAATGATTAATGTAATAGCTTTCATAAAAATCGAGGTCAAGAGTTGAATTGCAATTTTTGATAATGGTAGCGGAAGAAAAGTTAAAAGTATGGTCGTTTTCTTAAGCATGCTGGACTATGGCTGATTTTTCGAGTTCTTGTTTTTTTTACATAATTGATATGTTCAGCCATATAATTAGCCATAACCCAGCATGTTTGGGAAAACGACCATACTTTTAACTTTTATACTTTTAGTTTTTTTAACCATACTTTAACATCCAAAGCTTTAAACAGTGATTAAAGAAAGATTTCTCCAAACGGAGTCGGGGAAAACTCATTTTCTTTCTTTAGCTGCTGGTTAATCACTCGTCAGGTAGAAGGTCATTAATATAGTATTAAATAATTTAATTTCATTAAAACTAAATTAATTTGAGACCGTTTTTGGTTTAAAAAAAATTCACACAGATCTAGTATATTTAACTGCCCGGAATTTTTAGTCAATTTTTTATTCCTGTCATCAATTTACTGACGGTATATTTTGATAATTTGTTTCAAAACTTTTCAAGATATCTTCTTAATATTGGCGTCTAAATGCTTTATTCACTGCCACTTGACTGGTAGTTAACCAGAAGCCGAAGAAAAGAAAATGTTCTTTTAAGTTGACTCTGATTGGTTGAATCATTCTTCAACCTATGGTTAACCGCTGGACAGGTAGCAATGAATAAGGCCATAAAGAAGTTAGGCGATTTTGAACGGTCTAACAAAAAAGTTACCCTATGAAAGTCACAAATCACAATTAATACAGGGTGTCCGAAAAATGACTGACATAATTTAAAAATCAACAACGAATAACTAGAAAACTAAAAAGATGAAAATACGCGGTTTGTTACTACCTACTCCAGTGAGTCTTAGGTGTAGGATGCAACAATCCGCGTATTTTTACCTATTTTAGTTTTCAAATTATTAGTTATTGGTTTTTAAAATGTGTCAGTCTTTTTTGGAACACCCAGTAAAAGCTATTAAAAATGTACTGGTAACTTTTTTATATCTCACCATTCACACAAATAGTTTCAGCTAAACTAACTAAAGTGAGAATTCAAGCAGTACACTCCCTCGAAGAGAGAGCTAAAGAACTTATTCCTCATTGGTCTAGATGCGTTTACTTTTCCCATGAAAGGAAGCTCACCTCTACCATCCGGCATACTTCTCACAACGCGCGTTTTACATATTTTAACGACTTATAAATACATAAAATAGACCTCTCTTTACCGGTCGAAGGCTGAATAATATATCCCGAAATAATCCATTCCCCCTCTACCTGTGCCTATCTCGCGACGAAAACTGAGTTTCGTGAATATGGAACACATAGTGCGTCCACAGAAAGAAAAGTAATGGGGAAGAGGGCGAGTCCATCTTTTGTCTTGAGTAAAAAGTGGAAGGAAGTCGCTAAATGAGGCTGCGAGAAGTGCTTCCGGAGTGGGGAGAGTGGGAATATATATATTTTTGACGAGGGGTGAATGTAATTGCGTTTTCGGCTTTGATCTGGGATCGAAGGTGGATGCTCTTTGTGAAGGGAAGGGAAGATATCGTATATGCTAGAGTGCGGAATTAGCAGTGTTGTCGTTGAAAAAGCTTAGTTGTGTTAATTGGGAAAGATGGTGTACCCTGGCGAGGGAGGAACAAGGGGTATAGCAAAGGTGGGAGAAGTGTTTTTAATTACTAAAGCGGTTCTTTTGAAGGAATTAAATGTTGTTGTGTTTCTCCGACTATAAGATGAAGGTTTAGGAAATATTTCCGCCTATATATCTGAAAATCAAATGCCTTGTCGCAGCCGCCAATGGAAACGTTGAAACAATTTTTGTATAGCAGGAGTACATCTCAACTGATTGTTATCATAATATATAATTTGTTTTGATTTTATTGATATTTATTTGAGTTTGAATCTAAAAGGCAGCAGAAAAGGGTAGAAGGAGATAGTCAATAATAATAGAGATTTAAAGACAGATGCAAAATTAAGGTTATGTTAGTTTGTTTCCGTTTGTTATCCTGATATTAAGGTTCAATTTGCGCACTGGGTTTCTTCTAAGTTACATTTATGTTAAATGTTATACTTGAGTGAAAACAAAATGCTAAAAGGGAAGCAGCTATTTAAGAATCATGTTTGTTATGCAAAAGATGAAAAATTATTTGTGGAAAATAAGAAATATGATGTCCATGAAGTTTTAAAATATCTCTCGCTGTAAAATATATTCCTAAACAAAAATATGTTACTAATGCAGCATTCCTGATACAACTGATTGAGTTACATAATACTATATACCTACTTACGGATGTTAAATTTAAGGAAAATTATTTGAAGAAAAAACACATTCTTGGTTTATTGACGGATGGGCTAATTTTTGAATACTGGGTTGAATTGGGCTTGAATTTGAAAATATACTATGATGTAAGATGTATAAATTGGAGGAAAGAATTTATCTCCGTATTGGATAATGAGGAAGTTGCATGATTTTTTTTTATTTTTTTAATCGATTCCTCTTGCAAAAATAAGCAACTACCCAAAATTTGAGGCCGATCGAGAAATTTTTTGATTGTCAAAAAAATTAACAAAAATCCCCTTTTTAAAAGCGCGCGAAAACGCCAAGAGTTTGGATGTGACGTCATCTTATACTAAACATTGTTGTAAAGCAATGGAGTTGATGGTATTATTGTTGACGTCATCTTATTGTTTAAACAATAAACGTTTTCAGTCACGTGTTTTTTTCTCGACTTTTAAATTAAAATATTTAATTACCTGTAAATTTTTTTGAAAAACTGACTAGATATTTCATTTTACCATACAAAAAAACATACGGAACACTTGTTTGTTTTTGAAAATCTGACACATGCAACTTCCTTATTTCCTATATCGAGTGATTTTCTTGGCTGGCATCAACACTAGTTGTATGTAAAATATCTCATTGATACATGCACTCTGGTTTACATCAGCTATACGATACATTATTTTTATTTCATTTTTCATAAACTTTTTTACTTTAATTTTTTGAATAAGTAAGTTATATAATGAGTAAAGTTGGCTATTTGAAATTAATAAACGTAGACATTTTTAAAATATGCCTAAAATATAAAGGGAGATGTGTTGAAGCTTCTGAAAATAAATTAGATGTTTTTTTACAAAATAATACATGGTTAGAAACTAAATGAGCATTGCGAAGAAAATGTTTGGGAATGTATCACACTGAAAAGTATTAGTCAATTACAATATCTAACTTGCGTAAGTAAAAATAAAGTTTTCAACAAATGATGTTTTTCAAATATATTTTTTTCATGACAACAGTATTTTACTCCAAAATTAACGAACACAAATATCTCTTTACTATTAAGGTATAAACAATCAGATCTGCTTCAACCAAACCTTATTCAACTTCCATAAGAAAGAGTATCTTAAGAAAATATCTATTTAGATTCGATATGAGGTTACCATATGCGTGCATGTGAGTGAGTTCTACACGTGAATAAGTATTAGTGCGTGAATTGTCTGATGATTGAATGATTGCGTGAATGTTTGAATTGTCTGAACAATATTTCTAAATTTTTCCCTTCCTGAATAAATAGCAGTTCCCTCTTGAAGATATAAAAATATCATCTTAAAAATATTTTTAATCCATGCTTTTTTTATCAAAAATCCTAAAATGTTTCTCCTTAAACAAAAATTATTTAACTAATATTTTACATATTTTCTATTTTTCAAACGTAGATATATTTTAATAAGACTGTAAAGGGGTGAAAAATTCCTTACCTTCAATTCTTAGTAATCCATTTGATTTCTTTTTTTCTGTGTTTCCTTTTATATTTCACATCCACTCTCCTTTGCTTTCAGTGACCGAGTATTGCAGCACACTACCTGTTAAGTCAACAGTATTTGCCTTTTAAAAAGTCTAAAATATGCATATATGTATAGGTCAGATATCAGGTGTTTCGTTGAAGCTTAACGGACTTTTGTTAGTTGGTAAGGGTTAAGTTGCAGTCAATTGTGCACAGAAAGCCTTCCAATAGTGCCAAGTGTGAAATCACAATTGACGTGAAGAACTACTTATGCGTGGGAGCTGTGCTGTTTGCTCTAAATAATGTATTCCTTGAATTGCAATCATCTATTTCTTTTGGTTTCCAAAATCTGCTTGTTTTTATTGATTGTTTTTTATATCTGAAAAAGAAAACAAGTGTCTTAGTAATACTAAAAACTGTGCTATAAAATATTAACCAATTGAAAAAGTTGTCAAATAAATATATTTTCCTTTTCGCCATATCACAAATACTATGCTTGTTTGTGTGCATTATCTTATATTGTATGAAACAATGTGTTATTGAACCATACGTTTGTTTTTGTGTGAATATGTTAATTGTTGTATTAATTGTAAGAGTTAATTTAAAAATATTTTTAAATTAACTCTTACAATTGAAAAATATTTTTAAATTCACTCTTAACATGAAAATTAGTTTCATTAATGCTTAAAATTTAAAAGAAGGTGAAATTGAAAATGTGAGTCTATTTACTATATTTTCACCAAATTGAATTTAGTTTTTTTTCCTACGCTCTCCATTTGTTATTTTGACTTCATTGTGAGACCTTCTTTTTAATATTATCAAAATATTTTTTAATTTACTTAAGATATACATTATTAGTATTATATACTCCTTGATTATTTATCGATTCGTCACTTAATTCGTCCCAAATCCAATCCGGTGCAATTGATTCTGAGTAGTTTTAAAATTTGCAAACTTCATTCAAATGCAATATTTCATCCACAATTTTAAGTTATGTTTTATCTTGTTTTAAAAACATCCAAATTTTTTAGCTTAGTATTTAATTATAACCGAAAATTTTTCTAATTATTAATATTCACCTATTTATTTACTGCAAACATGAACACAAGAAAAAATGCATTCATAGTCATCAGCTCATCAGGGATCACTTGGTCCATGATGGTAACAATTTAGTATGCCATTTACGATTAAAATAGACAAGACTAAAAATGAAAACAAAGGAATAATTTATAAAAAATATATATGATTAGTACTTAGTTAGAGTGGAAAACAGGGTGCCTTTTAGATATGTTATATTTTCAGTCACAACTTCAGGATATTAACTAAATAAATATAAGATTCTGCAGATATTACTAATTTTACACCAAAGAAAAAAAAATTCAATGTTATTAATCGAAAGTAAGTACTCCCTAAGTTTCTTTTAGTTAATATTTAGATATGAAGTTTTGAATTTAAATAGATAATTAATTATAGAACTTAGGTACTAAAAAAGAAAAACTCCATCAGAAAACCACCAAATTTTCAACCACCTAAACTCCAAACTCCAAAAGATCGATTTTTAAACTAATCCCTCCCATCCCAGTGCTCAAATTTCAACCGAACTTGCTAACAATCTATTACATAACCAAGACTTCTGTTTTCCCTTTCGCAACCTGTCCAACAGGTTTCACAACTCTTGCAACTTTTTTCACCCGCCAATCGAGTGCGATTCCCTGCCAAACCTTGCAACCCTCCCCGCCCATCATTCCAGCTCCCTGCCGTCGATATTTCTCTGCTCTGTCAGCGGATGGAGACAAAGGTAGATCCTGTCGGGGGAGAGGGGGGGGGACACGGCGCCTTCCGACCCCCCTTCCAACCTCTTTTCATCACGTCTTTACTCCCCTTCTTCTTTTTCTTTCCTTCTCTTTCCTCCCCTCATCTTTCGAGTTTTCATAATTTGGTGTCGAGTCTCCTGTGATGATGAGCCCCCAAAATTCATTGATGATTCTGTTCTTATTTTAATTTTCTTTCCCCTCATGTCGAACTTTGAGAAGCATGAATGGTGACAATCATGTGGATCCGCTGCCATCTTTTATTAACGGGAACTCAATACATTGCCGCGTTTTGCATGATGCGGCAGTGGAGAAAAAAATGAGAAAAGTTCTTCTCTCGCAGTGGAGATCTCATTATGAACCGATGCTGCTACAGATGAATCCGAAACTAGGGGCTTAGGGGGGCTTGTTGTCTTCTCGTATATTAATCAGGAATCGTGTTGGGCAGGTGTTACCCGTGTTAACGAAAATTAATATGTTTCTCAGTGTTTTGTTTTGTCGTTTGGGTTAATTATTGTCGCTGGGGGAAGAGTATTGCTATCAGTTTTGGGGCCTTTAATTGGGTAGGGTTTTTAATTTGATACGCGAGGTAATATTGGACTGTAAATAAGATATGTATTTATTAGTCACTGGTTTTTAATCTACATATTCCAGTTATAGAATAGAGTTCTATAATTCATAGAAAAAATATGTTGCAAATAATTAATTATCAAGTGCATCGAGGATTATAGTAAATTCCGATTAATCGACAAGCGTTAATAAATTAAAGCATTCATAAAACTACGGATTTACTTTCTAAAGAATATAAGAGGTTTTTCTTTCTGCATAAACACTCCCTGTATAATATGCCTAACAAAAATCTTGAATAACATATCCTCATTAGGGTGGACCACTTTTCTATGAAAAAATAATGTGTTATGAAATTGCCATGGCACCCCCTCAATTTTTTAGACCTACAGATAAAACTATTCAGGCAAAGTTTGGGCTCGCTCTGTATCTTAATTAGAAAGCGATGACCAAGAGGAGTGAAAAAGTCCAAATTCGAATGTTTTATACAAAACAACTAAAAAACCAAAGATCAAACCCTCTCATTTTGTTCATGATTTTTTATAAGACTAGGGAGCTACCGCCCCCTGCTCGCTATCGCTCGCCAACCCCCGTTAACTGCTGACGCAAACACTTTTGGACCGCTTCGCAATTCCTCACAAAACCCAGCTCACTGCACTTACTCACTTTATAAAACATTCTTAAAACAGGGGTAGTACTTCTCCGGGGTATTCTTCCGAAAATGGCGGCTATTTATTCAGTGGCAGAATTTTAACAGTTCCTTTATGGTAACATGAATTGGCGGATCGCCTTATAATTCCAAGAAAATTAACAACAGAGCAATGTAAACATTCCTTTACCATTTCCCCAAGGTAATGTTTTTTCACAGATCCATTAAGAAGCACTGAAACATGTCAGGAATAAATTTAACTTTCTTAACCCATTAAGGACGACTTTAAAATAATGAAAATAATTAACTTTTTCTTTCATATTTTGTTCATTTGGAACAAATATAGTAAGAAATGCCCATTTTCAGATTTTTTAAAAAATAATTTTTATGATTTTTTAACTGGCAACTTTTCTTGCCAACCGTCCTTAGTGGGGTCCAAACTCTGACAAATGAAAAGTCGAAAAAAGTAATTAAAATGTTTACGATTTTGATAATAAAATGTTTTCATACATAATTTAAAGAAATAAAACATAAATAAAAGTGAATTGGGACTATATTGTTGATAGGGGGTCCAAGAAAGGGTATTTCACCCCTCCTGAATAGAGCCTGTTCAGTCCAAAATATTGATATTCACCTAATTTCAGGCTTTAAAAATTGCCAAACTAGTACTTTCTAAGTCGGAACCTTGATTTCTGTACTTTTGCTAACTTCCAGGTTAAAATAGTTTTATTTATAAATTCCAGTCTGGGACATAGGGACTTTTTTACCTGCCAGAGTCTTATATATTCTCAACTTTCATATTTTGGATACCTTTGTTTATATATCTATAATTTGTTTGCCTTCCGAAGCTTTTTCTCTTATTATAATTCCACGTTCTTTTTAATCATTCTCTATCAAAAAGTCATCCTAATTAAAATATTCATCTTTATGGCTCCAGATTTCGCATATTCCCCACAGAAAATGTTGAAGATTACTCATCAACTCGATAAAAACTAGGTATTGGCCTATACAAAATGGGCTAAATAACTCCAGTGATATTTTATTTTATTTTTTAACTTTTGTAAGTTTCCAGAAAACCCTTTCAAGGAAAATAAATGTATCCAGAAATGATTTAGTATGAGATTGAACCAATCAATGTGTTAGGAATGGGTAAAAATCTAAAATCTACGAAAAAAAACCACAAAAATTATGATCTAAGGGAAACATTTCATCATGCCAAAGTATCAATAAGATCTACATTTATGATAAGAACTCAAAAAAGCATAAAAAGTAATTAATTTACAGAAGCTTCTTATAAGTAACGCTTAAAAGTTTTGACCACACATCGGACGATTGGCAACAAAAGTTGCCAGTAGAAAAAAACCTTTGCTATTGGCAATTTAAATACCCTCATTCTAACTGTAATTGGTAATAATATTTAGAATGGGATCTTGTGAATATGCTGCAATAGAAACAAGTCACAAAAATAACCAAAACATTAGATTTTTTTGAAGTTTTCCAAATGATCTCCCAGCTATCTCAAAAATGTAGTGAAACGCTCTCATTCTAACAGCGATTTTACCATCAAAACGGCATGGAAGGTATAAATTTCTATTTTTATCTGAATAAATACATTCTTCAGAAGCTGTTATCATGCATTTAAACTTTTAATGTCCTCTATTAGGGTCAGTAAAAAATAAAATGCCCCTTGGCAACTTTTCTTACCAACCGTCCTTAATGGGTTAAAATTTGTAATGATTTTCATCGATTGGCTGTGAAAAATGTAGTATTTACCGTAAACATTAGAACAAACAAACGTCAAAATTGTGTCAGTTTCATAGCAATGACACGAATGTTTAGACTTCCAACATTTTCAATTTTTATCTTCATTTCTAAAACAGTCCCCCGTGTTATCTAGTTGTTTGCGTTTTGGCATTATGAAATGAAGTGTCACATTTTAGTACCTTAAAAAACATATTTGCAAAAGGATATAAAAATAATAATCTCTCTATTCTAAAAAAAGTTTTTGGTGAACGGTTTCCAGAGAAAGGCTTTTTAATTACTGAACCGAATGACACATATATGGTATCAAAATGTCCGGATTCTTTCCGGATTTCCGAGTAAGCACTTCGATTTTTCAAAAAAATTCTCAATTTTAAAATATTTCCATTTTTTTAGATAACGGATGAGGTCGCAGTTACAAAGAAAGTACTGTCAATCAAAGTATTATGCATCCAATCACGACGACCGATTGACGCTACATTTTAAGACCTTTTAAAAAAGTACTTTCTTGATGAAATATCACTCAAAGACTGATAAAAAAATATTCTAAAAACTTACATGTACGCCATTTTATACTAAAATTTCACACTTTTTGTCCAATATTTACAATTTTTAGTCTGATTTTATATTTTATAGAAATTAATTGTAAGCATAGAGTGATGTTTTGTCTCTTATTATTTTCAATTGCTTAAACGGTATTGTTTAACAAGTCTGGGTTTTAAAAGAAAATATGAATGGATAAACACTAGGCATATTATACTAACGAGTTACTTTAAAATTATGGTTTTTGTTTGGTACGAATATTGATAAACAATTAGAATTAGTTATTTTTATAATCATATATTAAAAATAATTAAGATGAATATTTTAAGAACATTTCGGTTCAGTTTTTGATAAGTTGTGGTTAATATATATTCAAACTTTTAAGGGAGATTTATTCATGGAGGGGATTTGGTGACATATTTTTGGAAAGTTGGTTGATGTTTTTTTTGTAAATTGTTTTATAAAGTGTATTAAGTTCAGCGAGTTGGAATTTGTGTCCTGCAAAAGGTCCTGCGTAAGCAGTTTACGGGGGTTGGTGAGCGATAGCGAGCAGGGGGCGGTAGCTCCCTAGTGATAGTAAAAAATAAATGCAAAAGTTCAAAATTTCCGAAAGCGAGTTTATATTTTGTTGTAAATATAGTAATGATTAGGTTGCCACAACTACAATTATAAATATAAAATATTAATTTGTTATTTAAAAAAATAAAAGATAAATTAATTATACATAACTTTTAAATATAATTAAAACCGTTTAAACAACAGAAATATAAATATTGTAAAAAATAACCCAAAATATATTTTTTTAATTCGTGTTATAAATAGAAATATTATTTACTCGCGTAATCTATTTGAATACTAAAAAACAGTGAAATATGTTTTCAATTGTTTAAAATTCATAGTTTCTTGCTTAATAACTGCAACCTTATCCGCTATCTAAAAAAATTTAAATATTTTAAAATTGAGAATTTTTTTGAAAAATCGAAGGGCCTATACTCGGAAATCCGGAAAGAATCCGGACATTTTGATACCATATATGAGTCATTTGGTTCAGTAATTAAAAAGTTTTTCTCTGGAAACCGTTAGCCAAAAACTTTTTTTAGAATAGAGAGAAACTACTAACGTTATAGATATAATGTTTCAGTTTTTGTTTTTTATCACCTTTATTTTGATTGTAGTAATTTTCTAATGCTTAAAGCACTTTTGTAAAGTTAATTTTCTTGCATTTTTAAACAGCTAATAACTCTATAACTATACAACTTAAAAACCTGAAATTATTCCCATTTTGTTTGTAAATTTTTTGTCTTTGATTTAATGTGCATAAAGACCATCATTTTCATAATTATGAAAATGATGGTTAAAGGTTTTTTCAAAATTTGAAAATGATGGTTAAAGGTTTTTTCAAAATTTGAAAAAAGTGAAAACAAATTGCCTAGTGGTTAGAGCATCTGACTGCAAAGCCTTACGTCTGGGGTTCGAATCCCCGTACGGCATGGATGTTAGTGTTACTGTCCTTGTGTGTGTTGAATTTACCTATACGGGTCCATACCTTCAGGTGAATTTGTACAAATTTTAAAAAATAAAAAAAAAATTAATTAAAAAAAATTTTTTTTTGAAAAAATATTAAAAGCCTTTTAACTCTTAAAATGTAAATTACTACCAAATTTCAAATTAAAAATAAAATTTAATCATGTATGAAAAAATAAAAGTATTTGATCCCTAAAATTATACAGCAAGAGCGATTCACTCATGGAAAATTCATGAACTCGCTTGAGGGTGTCCATATGACTTAAAACATGCAAAAAATGTTATACAAATGTTAGTTGTTTTGTATAAAAATATTCGAATTTGGATTTTTTCAGTCCTCTTGGTCATCGACTTTTAATTCGAATACAGTGTTGAAATTTTGGCCGGGAGCTTCTATTAGCTGTTCGAAAAAAAGTAGAGAGTGTCCAGAACTCTTCCTGAAAAAAAGTTTTTTGGGCCACCCTAATCCTTATGTAACATAAATACTTATTTAAATTAGTAATATTTATTGATAATATGATGGAGGCTTACACATGGACGGCGTCAATATTTATATGACACGAGTTCATCAGGCTGAGGGGACAGTGGACTTTGAAAACCAACTTTTTTATTTATAAATGAATTTCTTTCAAATTTTTAGCATATATTGAAATTATAAAAAACAATTAACTCTTAAATTTTGAAAAATATTTCTTCAATAGTTTTCAAGATATTTGAAATTTAAAATTTTAAAAGGGCCATATTTTAAAATGTTCCAGGTGCATTAAATTTTTAATCACAGATACCAAACTTTTTTTAGATGATCATTGTATGCATAAAAATAAAAGTTACTTAGTGTTTTTATTATATTACCTTTTAAAAAATTTATATTAAAAAATTACTTAATATTCTTAAATTTTTTATGAAAAAAAACAAATAATAACTTTTTTTACATTAAAATAGGTCAAATCAAAATTATTTCTAGTAACATTTATGTATACATATACAAAGAGCATTTGTGAGAAATTTCCATGCAATTAGAAAAAAACTGGTGCACCAGGAACTTTTATAGACATGAAAATGATGAAAATATCTATTCTGAGAAAAATAGGTTTTAATGTATAAAATAGTTGCAATATTTTATTAAATTTCTTTTAGGTGTAAGAAATCGATATAATTTTGTCTACATTTTATGTAGCAGTTTCTTGTTTCATGACATATATATAGTAAAGTTAAAAATAAGGAAGTCGATAATTTAGTGTTTTTTGGCGATTTTGAAAGTCCACTGTCCCCTTGGCCGTGTTCAAGGATATGTAGAGAACCAAATGTTTCGACCCCCAGCAGTGGAGGTCATCATAAAAAAATTTTCAAACCAAAAGTAGATTGTCGTTTCAACTTAAAAAGGATGACTTCAAAAAGCTAACGTTTCTTGTTATATTTTCAATTTGTCTTAACTCAAATCCTTATATTCCATTAATTTTATACTTTTTATAAATATTTGAGTTTATTCTAACATTTAAATTAGTATTAGATTGTAAAACATTGTGTGCTTATTCTTCTAAATGTCGTTTTTCTATGAAATTCTGTAAAATTATCCGATATTTTGATGTAATCCATTTATTTTTAGTGAAACAGAAAAATATTAATAAATTATAAAAGTATAAAAATCATGGGAATATTAAGAGTACTGTAAAATCGTGCAGAAGAAATTTTTTACAAAATAGATGCTGAGAAGTAAGTAATATAAACTGAAAAACTGACAATGGAAGATTGTGTCTCTTTTATGATATAAATATCTTGATCGTGGACTACACAAGTTCAACAAATGTTTTATCCACATCATGATTTTCATCCTAATTCCCTTGAATCCTGGGAGAGGCACAGACGAATTTATTGAGTTTCTGAACCAACCCCATTTAATTTTTAATTATAACACCACTTAACAAATTAAATGAGATATTTCATATCCCTTTTTATTGCCCTCTAGCAAAAGTAAAACCGAGTCTCTCCCACTCCGATCTCAAGTTCCAATGTTCACCCCACAGTTGTTTATACCCTATAATTACAATGCCAGTCCCGATCGGTCGGCAATCGCCCGCCCCTTAATCTGCCCCTTTTTATCCGATTCCTCCCTGTTAGTGTCTCCCCGTGTTTTTCTCCCCGGGTGTCGGGAAAGTAATTACCAGCTGTCTAATGAAATAGAAAAGTCTACTAACTCCTGAAAGCAGACGGAAGGCCGCTGTTACAAAATTTGCCCCGATTCGTTTTTCCCCTCTTGCGATGTCCGGGTGGCAATTACCCGGACTCTTCTATATAAGATTTCCAAACGAGATTGGGTTGTCAATGAACTTCCCGCAACTTACGCTCCACTTCACCCGTCTCTTAATTTCTTTCGGCCGCGTGACAATTTTGTAAGTTGTAGTAGTAAGGGCTATCGATTTTTGTGTGAGCCTGTCGTATATGTGTTTGTATATAAAAGTAGGAGAAAGGAGGGGCCAAACATTTACTGAACGTAAGTTTACTGATTTGCAAATCAAGTTTTCAAACATGAGAAGGTTTAAGTGTAAACTCACAACTCTCAAGCGTCACCACCAACCGTGGATCGGTTTCGTCCTTGTTAGGACTCATTAGCACAGTATAGGATGGTAACACAAGAGAGCGGAGGGAAAGTACTAGTCTAGCCGACTATAACTGAAAAAGTAGTGACCATTGATTAGTCCTCCACTCATCTGCTGGAATAAGATAAGATTCCAGCAGTTGAGTGGAGGACTAATCAATGGTCATCACTTTTTCAGTTATAGTCGGCTAGACTAGTACTTTCCCTCCGCTCTCTTGCGTTACCATCCTATACCGTGCTAATGAGTCCTAACAAGGACGAAACCGGTCCATGGTTGGTGGTGACGCTTGAGAGTTGTGAGTTTACACTTATTGTCCACTTAACCAGCAATAATTGGTGAAATTCTCCTTTCATGAGAATGTTTGCTTTAGCAAAGTGTTGTATGATAACGATCAGAAAAAGGAAGTTGAATGTGTCAGATTTTCTTAAACATCCAAGTGTTTCGTATGGTTTTTTATATGGTAAAATGATATATCTAGTCAATTTTAAAAAAAAAATCTACAAGTAATTAAATATTTTAATTTAAAAGTCGAGAAAAAAGACGTGACTGAAAACGCTTAGTGTTTAAAAGGTACGATGACGTCAACAATCATACCGTCAACTCCGTTGCTTTCCAACAATGGTCACCGTACGATGAAGTCACATCCCAAACTCTTAGTGTTTTCGCGCGCTTTGAAAAAGGTGATTTTTGTTAATTTTTTTGCAATCAAAAATTTTCTGGATCGGCCTCAAATTTTGGGTAGTTGCTTATTTCTGCATGAAGAATCGATAAAAATTTAAAAAAAAATCATGCTACTTCCTCATTATAATGATTATAAGAGTCACAAAAAAACTGAATGCGTACTTTTACCCAACGTGGCGGGTGAAAGTACAAAAAGCGTGATGCCAAAAGTACACGCCAAAAAGACCATCTTCCTTCGTAAAAGATTGCTTCCTCCTTTTACCTCTCTTCAAGTATGTGATCCAAACATGATTCATCAAAATATCCACGAAAAATCATAGCGTTAATTTTTCCAGGATTTTGCATGAGCAAATTTTCATCTTTGGAATGGTTGTAAACTTTCAAAGTTAAATTTTTTTTATCAAATGTAACACTCACTTGATTCTCATGTGGTAAAGAGTAAGATAAACTACAAAATTTCGTTGTAAAAATTTCAATTATATTGTCTATGCGTACTTTTATATAGCTACACACTGAAGTAAATACTTCAATATTAGTCATTTATGAGGTTGGGACCCAATTAAATTACAAATTTTCCCCGATTCGTTTTTCCCCTCTCGCGATGTCCGGGTGGAAATTACCCGGTCTCTTCTATATAACATTTCGAAACGAGATTGGATTGCCAATGAAATTCTTGCAACGTACGCTCCACTTCATCAGTCTCTTAATTTCTTTTTGGCCGTGACAGTTTTGTAAGTAGTAGGAGTATATTTGTATTTAAGAGTAGTAGGGGGGAGGAAGGAGGGTGAGAGTACTCGCAAAAATGATTTTGGGGAGTAAAAGAAAGAATTTAAAGACCAGATCTTTAAAAATGTATTGCACGGAAGTTTAATGACTCATAAATATCAACCTACTATTGAAGAAAATATAAGCTTATTAAATGAAAATACGTTAATAATCAAAAAGAAAAATTAATTCGTACTTTTACCCGACGGACGTGGCGGTAAAAAGTACGCAGGACGCGAGGCCAAAAGTACTGCTTTCATAATTAGAAAATTTATTCCTCATGTCACTTCTCTAAAAGTATACAATTCAATCTTTTTGAAAAACCTATGAAAATTCAAACTATTTTACTTTTCCAGGATTTTACAATAGCTAAATTTCAGCTTTATTATATGTGCTATTGAAAGTAGAAATAACATTTTACAGTTGTAGCACATAACTCTCATGTGTTCAACAGTAAGATGAGTTATACGATTTTCTCTAAAAAATTATTAACTATCTTGGCTATACGCGTTTTCCTAGATGCTAATGTATTACATCTCTAATAGTTTAAATCGACCATAAATTTCATTGCAGATAAATTCTAACGATTCCAAGTCATTTAGAAGGAAGTTTTCTTCACATTAGATATAATTAACTTTGAAAGCGATCATTAGTTCTTAATTAACAAAAAAAATTCAGATCCTTTCGCAGAAACATTTGATGCAAACTAATAGAAACCATATATTTTGCCTTATCAATAAAATATAAAAAGTATGAAAATAATAATGGTAGTTATTTTAGATAGCGTATGATGTATGTTTTAATTTTGATCATACTTGCTCCTCCTCATACTGTTGACAAAAGGGAAAAAGCGCTGCGTACTTTTACCCGACTGCGCAACTCTCCTTCATCCTAATGTTCAATATATTTGAGGAGGGTGTTGAACTGGGCCATTTGATTGCCCAAAGTTTAAACCCAATTTTTGAGCGAAAATAACGTATTTAGATACATACTTTAAAAACATGCAAAAGTAACACGATTTTATGAAACTAATTAGAAAAAATATAAATAAGATGAAAATTAAATTTAGCGACTTTTGTAGGTAATTAATTGAGTATCAATGTTCCCCTTTGTTGGAAAGTGTGATACATTGCTTGAAACACATTGATGGTGTGTTTAATTTGCTCTCAAAAAAGAAATTTTAACATTTATTATTTTCCTAAAAACTTTTGTTATTAAAATAACGAAAATTCTGGAAAATAATAAAGGTTATTGTATTGATAGCCATCCTAAATAGTTTTTAAACAATAATATGTTTAAAAAATACCAAAAACCCAACGTTGCTTATTCACGGGCATTTTTTGTCTAATGCAGTTTTACACTTTTCAACATTCATGGAATTTTCTGTATATTTTGCTTGTATAGTACTTTATTGCAATTCTTCTATGTTTAAACCTATCACAATTCGTCGTAGAACCCAATTCCCTGCTCAGTGCATTCCGTTCCCCAGAGAAACTTAACGATAGCGATATTAAATCAGCGTTTCAGACTCATATGGATTCGAAAATGAAATCCATACACCCTAAGCAATGGAGAATTGCAGCATCTCTTAAAATTCAAAATCTTCTATATTAAGTTATTGAAAATTATTCCCTGAATCCGAAAATACGTTTGTCTTTTCTTACAAAAATTGTGTTAGTTAATAATGAAATATATTTTAGTATAGAAAAGCTCTTTACAGGGTGTCGTCAAACGTGCCTTTTGGAAATGTGGGAAACACTAGAAAAAACTGAAGCTCAATTTCTTTTAAAGCAGATGCTTGTAAACAAGGCACGCGTAACATCATAATCTGCTTAAGCGCAGACCAAAAAGAAGCTATTTTTAATGGAAAATAACTTAAAATTTAGCTCTTTGTAAGGCATATTAGAAAGGTTTCTGGAGGTTTAAAGCCATTCTGAACATATCAAGATTAAAAAAATTGACTTCAATTGTCCATTGATACAAAAGAATGCAGCTAGAAGGCCTTTCAAAAGTTCGAATATAAGAAGAGTTAAACGTGTCTTTAAAATACTGCTGTGTTGTTTCGTCTTAGATAGGGGGTCTAAGTGATTTGTTATAAATATATCATCCCTCCGTTATCCGTAACAAATCCTATTAATAGGGTGAAAGGTTTTTTGATCCCTCAAGAACAAAAACCACACATCATATCTATTCAAAAGAAATCCATTCTTGAGACTGTCAGTTCAGATTTACAAGACATCTCCATAGCAAAGACTGAAGTAGCCGCCAACGCAACACCATTATAATCAGCTTAGAGATTTCGACAGTTTCGAGACCGTTTAATTTCGCTTCTCCGAAAAAGAGTGTTCCAGGAATCAAGGCGCTTCCTCTCAGGATTCCTGGTTTTTATTTTCGGGAGCGGACCGGCTTTCCCGAGGCACGTCGGCCCCAGATGTTGTTTTCGGGAGTAGTTTTTCGACTCCACTCTTTAATCACTCCCGGATTTGGGATCTGCCCCTGTCAGGGACACTGATTTCGGGGATCAGGGGGACTTTGGGCGCGAGGAGGGAAAAAGTATGGTGGGTAAATAAAAAAGTTGCGGTTGCGCTAAAAACAAGTTATGTAATCTCTGCCTGGAGATTACGGCAGGGCTGAGTATAGTCTTATTGGGCAGCTGATGGAGAGACGCTGGTGCGACTAAGTGGGGGGTGATGTAGGTTTGATTCACCTAATGCTGCCTGAAGAGAGGTAGATTTGAGTTTCGGAGTGTGTTATATAATAGAAACTTAGTTTAGAAATATGATCTCTCCGACTGCAATTCTCTTGATTGATTTTTGGTTTTTCGAAAAAAAAGTAGCAACATTTGGCAGTTTGAGGACACATGAACCAAACTATCATCAAATTTATTTTTTATAAGTATGGTGTAAATATTTTGATACTTCGATTTTAAAATACCAATTGCTACATTATAAATTATTGGGTTGAATTACTTACAATGATATCCATGTTGAGTTACTAATGTAATTAATTACACTGGTATGAATGGTTTCTGTGAATGATGATTTTGATGTTTATGGAATGCTAAATATATTAACACATAAATTTCAAGAAATTTTCAGTTTTGAAAAATTTAAATTTCTTGCATTGCTATTTATTATAAGTTTATAATTTTATAACAATCAAAATTTTATAAATAAAAATTAAGTTTTAGTATATTTATTACGCTTAGAAAGTTCTAGTGGAATTCAATTCAAAAAATGTTTGTTAGATATTTTTGAAGCCTATTTTGTATGAAAAAATAAATATAAATCTGCTGTGAATAATTTTATGCACTTAAACCGTCTCTTTGATATCGTATTAAATTATTAACATACTTTGCTAAATTCAATAATGTGCCGAAAATGAAGGAATTTTCAATGATCTCTTAGCAATAATGTAATTTAGCTAATTAAGTATAACTTTAAAATTAATGGAGGTTTAATAGTTAGGAGCTCATTAATAACCATAGAAAATCTTAGCAACAGTTTAAAATTAAACTAAGCTTCTTTTCCAAATATTTCACTCGTTCAAAAAATAAATAAGGGGGCAGCTTAACTTTTAAACCATCAAAAATGTTGTTCACTAATGTTTTACGACGGATAAAATACTTTTAAATCGGCCCTCTTCTTTAATCATCACGGTAATGAAATTCTTTTTTTTTCATTCATCAAAATTCATGTGAAAATATATAAGTTTTTGTAAATTAAAGGAATATTTAATAAATATTATGTTTGCATCAATCAATTTCTCAAACATTATGTCATGAATAATAAACTAAAATGTCCAAAAATTAAAAAAAAAAAGAAATTTCGTTAAATAAAGGGAGCGATGAAAGTTTAAAATCTAACAGGATCAAGTAATGATTAATGATGAATGGAAATTTTGCCAAGATTTTTGTTTTTGACTTCTAATAACACTTATTGAATTCCTAAAGCTAGAAAAGAAATCCTTAGAAATCATTTTGCCTATTTATCACCAATATTATTCAATAGCTCGCCTAATCACCTTTAAAACAAAAAAACTTTTAATATTATTTATATAGGGTCACTTGGGGTAAGTGGGACCCCTTTTTGGCCTAGTACATTTTTGGAGCTTTATAGAAAAAAAATTGAAAGGGTTTATTTTGTACATGTTGACCAATTTCGTTAAAGAGTCTATCGATAAACAAAAATGCATCAGAGTTTCTAAAATAAAGCTTTACATTTTACTTAACTGGTCTTTTTATCAAAAAAGAGATGGGTGACCCACTTACCCCAAGAGATGGGGTAAGTGGGTCACCCCCTCTTTATTTATATTTAAAGCAAGCAAAGCTTAAAAGAAAGTAAGTGGGTCATACTTGATAAAGTACAGTAAATTTCAATATAAAATATTTTATTGTAACTGTATCCATGAGTGAGAAATATACTCACATCAAAATCAATATGACAAGGTAAGAATAGAATGAAAAGCAAAATAAGTATTTTAAAGAATGTTTTGAAAGGCCAAAGGGATGTTTTACTTTAGCATATAAAATAGTGTTGAAAAACATAATAAGGTTGATTAATATTTATTTTGGCACTTAATTACACATTGTAAGATAAAAAAGAAATCGTTCACCCTAAATGAGACTGAACACTATTGATGAGATATTTCACTTTACTCACCATAACTTAAATTAAAACGCAAATTTCATATAAAATGTCGATCAAACTATTTCTAAATTGTAATGAATTTCGAAGTGGTGAGTAAAAGGTCTTGCTACTATAAACCAAAATTTTCTTAAAATGTCGGGGGAAATTGTCCCTATAACCCCCTGAAATCCGCCCATGTCTTCAGTAATAGCTCCTATATCATATGGGACCCTCAAGATTCTAGAACCACTTATATCATAATAAGGGGTCTCACTTACTGAATAAAGAGGGGTCTCACTTACTAAATAAAGAGGGGTCCCACTTATCCCACCACTGAGGGGTCCCACTTACCCCAACCATTCTAAAACTATGGGGTAAGTGGGATACCCCTGTTAAACACTTCAAATTAAAAATTTATTTTGAAAAATTTCAAATTGTCGTATGTATTTTAGGTGAAACTCTGCAAAACAGTTCAATAAACATTAAAATGTAATGAAAACTTTTCTGGAAATACTTCTTTGAAAAATACGCCTTGAATTCTCCAAAAAATCCATTCTGGGAATCTATTTTAAATTAGTTCTATAATCTTAAAAATAAATTAAACAAATCTCAAATGTATGCAAAACTCATCGGTGTGACAAGCTGTAACATAATAAATGCGAGTAAGTGTAAAATTTCCTGTACATATTATAGTTTTAGGGGGTTATTATAGTATAAGGGGTCACTTACCCCAGTGACCCACTTACCCCAAGTAACCCTACTAAATAGGTGCCATTGAACAATACTTTTAAACGCTCACAATAATATTAAGATAATCTGAAGCTCACCCTAATAGTCCAAGAAAGTTAAGGGTTGAGGTGGAACAAATTGTAAAAGAAAGTTTTATGGGTGATTCTTATAGGAAATTTTCCGTAGAAAACGATGGGGAAACGTATACCAAAATTAACCTCGTCCTTTAGCCAATATGGCGGATTTTCCAAAATGGCGGACAATCGTTTTTAACTTATAACTTCCTAAAAAATGTTAATAAAATTATAGATTTTGCAGTAAATGATTAGAATTTAGTAGCAAAAACAATGGGACACTGTTTTTTTCTCTTACGATTTGTCATTTATCCAATATGGCGGATTTTCCAAAATGGCGTCCACTAATGTTTATAATAAAAAAAATTATGATGATAAATTCGTAATTTTTTCAGAATATGGTAAGAATTAAGTCATAATAATATTCATATCAATTTCCTTTCCTCAATGTATCAAATATGGCGGATTTTTCAAAATGGCGGACAATCGTGTTTTACTAATATGCTAAAATTTGTTAATAAAATTAAACTTCTGCTGTAAATTATTAGAATTTAGTAGCAAAAATAATGTGGAACTGTTTTTTGTCTCTTACGATAAGTCATTTATCCAATATGGCGGATTTTCCAAAATGGCGTCCACCTAATGTTTAAAATACATAAATTATGATTATAAATTCGTAATTTGTACAGGATACGGTTAGAATTAAGCCACAATAATATTGATAAAAGTTTCCTCCCCCTCAATGTATCAAATATGGCAGATTTTCCAAAATGGCGGCCACTTATTTAGAGCCTTTTTAATTTTTTTTCTTAATAATTAGAAATATTATATGTTATTTGGTAAAATATAAGCAGAATACTTATATTTTACTAAAATTTACTGGTAAATAATGTTTAAGGTAGGTAGAAATTCAAAAATTACCATTTACCACTAAGTTTGAAATATGGGGCCGTCTTTTTGGAAATTATTTCTATGTATCGCAAAATCTTGGTTAATATACTATTTTATAGGTAATTTAATATATAAATACTTATGTTATGCCAAAATAAAATTTATTTACATGTAAAAACGTTAAAAATAAAAAGGCTCTAAATATGTGGCCACCATTTTGGAAAATCCGCCATATTTTATACATTGAGGGGGAGGAAACTGATATGAATATTATTATGACTTAATGTTTACCATATCCTGTAAAAATTACGAATTAATTATCATAATTTATTTATTTTAAACATTAGGTGGACGCCATTTTGGAAAATCCGCCATATTGGATAAATGACTTATCGTAAGAGACAAAAAACAGTTCCACATTATTTTTGCTACTAAATTCTAATAATTTACAGCAAAAGTTTAATTTTATTAACAAATTTTAGCATATTAGTAAAACACGATTGTCCGCCATTTTGAAAAATCCGCCATATTTGATACATTGAGGAAAGGAAATTGATATGAATATTATTATGACTTAATTCTTACCATATCCTGAAAAAATTACGAATTTATCATGATAATTTCTTTTATTATAAACATTAGTGGACGCCATTTTGGAAAATCCGCCATATTTTATACATTGAGGGGGAGGAAACAGATATGAATATTATTATGACTTAATGTTTACCATATCCTGTAAAAATTACGAATTAATTATCATAATTTATTTATTTTAAACATTAGGTGGACGCCATTTTGGAAAATCCGCCATATTGGATAAATGACTTATCGTAAGAGACAAAAAACAGTTCCACATTATTTTTGCTACTAAATTCTAATAATTTACAGCAAAAGTTTAATTTTATTAACAAATTTTAGCATATTAGTAAAACACGATTGTCCGCCATTTTGAAAAATCAGCCATATTTGATACATTGAGGAAAGGAAATTGATATGAATATTATTATGACTTAATTCTTACCATATCCTGAAAAAATTACGAATTTATCATGATAATTTCTTTTATTATAAACATTAGTGGACGCCATTTTGGAAAATCCACCATATTGGATAAATGACAAATCGTAAGAGAAAAAAACAGTGTCCCATTGTTTTTTCTACTAAATTCTAATCATTTACTGCAAAATTTATAATTTTATTAACATTTTTTAGGAAGTTATAAGTTTAAAACGATTGTCCGCCATTTTGGAAAATCCGCCATATTGGCTAAAGGACAAGGTTAATTTTGGTATACGTTTCACCATCGTTTTCTACGGAAAATTTCCTATAAGAATCACCCATCAAACTTTCTTTTACAATTTGTTCCACCTCAACCCCTTTTTTGAGCTAACTTTCTTGGACTATAACAGCACCTCACAATCATTTATAACCACTACTAGATTAATATTTTGGGCGTATTTATGTATTATTTTGTTTCTTTAATTATATGAAAATTCTTTTCTTTCTCTTTTCTTTTTCTTGAAACCCATTCATGTATAATATCCGGCCATCTGTACGAGTCAAATCGACTCCTTGATGTCCAATATGGATATTTTTGTCGTTGTCCCTTTTTTTAATTTGACCTAATCTTTGTCTATATATTTCAGTAATAAATAAATAAATTTTGATTTCATTTCATCAGGTTCTAAAAATTAAGGAATACTTAAAGACGTGTGTTAAAATTGATAAATAGGCCTAAAGGTCTATACATACTATTCTTCCCCCTCTCTGAAACTGGGTCACCAACTTACTCCTCAAATCAAGAACTCTTAACTCGCCCAGTGGGTGGAAACCATAGAACGTGCAACATTTTTAAGGTAATAGAATTTGCATTTATTAGATTACTCCGAGATTTTCTCTCTCTCTGTTTCTCGAGATCTGTAGAAAAAAAAACAATCCTTTACTGACTCTTTTTTCGTAAAATAGCGGTTGAAAGCTACCTCAGATTCACACCTTAAAAGGCTCGTATTAGGAAAAAAATCTGAGTTTTGGAATCCTAGCAAATAGCGCAAAGCGTCTAAAGCAGTCGCCCTGATTTCAAACACAAACACGGAAACGTTAAAAATACCCCTCCCAATCTCATTAGATATTTGGCATTCTCCATTTGGATCTTCCCGAGTCTGATTCGGCCTAATCCACGGGTGAAGCGATACACAATTCCTTTTGTTTACAAAATCCAAAGCGCGCGAGCGACTCTACGTATGAATGGCTACAATGGAATGGAAAAATAGACTCCTTTTCAGTATTCTGAGATTTCAATGGAGGCAAAAAAGTAAAAGACTCCAAGGGAAAAAAGCGCTGTTTGCTTTTCAATATATTCCCCTAAAGCCCTTAAATCTCGTATTTGAACAAGAATTGGGAACAATGAGAATTCAAATGCTGTTGCCAGTGCACGAGGAGGAATTCCGACACCTTCTTCCACAGAAAATTTCCGACACGCTAATTTCGAAGCCGTGGATTTTTCTTTGTTCTCACCTTCAATGTAAATAACTTTTCGCTTTGTATTGAATCTTTAATTCCTAAGGTTCGGCGAGCAAATAGCTGGTACGATTGTATGAGCTCTCTTTTGATGCTGGCTTGTCCTGCCTTTCCTTTGTCGAACGGTTGGAGGAAGAGGAGGGTGAGTCAAAGGGAGGTATGGAATGCTAGGTGGAATATGCCGTATCAATAAAAGGGTCGTTTATGAACGATTTTAACTGGAATATTCAAGGTATGCATTCTGATTGGCTATTGGGATGAAGCAAACCTGTTTGTAAGGACATTGTACGTTACGTACATCCTTATTTCTGAGCATAACGTAAATATATGACTGTTGCGTAAGTACTGATGGAATGCTCCTATATTGCTGTATTGGCACGCCAGGGAATTGAAAGATGTTATTCATATTACGTGAATTTTAGTTTATTGTAGGGTAATTGTGTTAGTTTGGCAGTTATGTAACTGAAGTTAGAAGCCAAATATTAACCTACTAATAATGTAATTAATTCGTTCAAATATTACGTCTCAGCACCTAAAGGGGAATTGCTTTTTGCTAATTTTTGCTGACGAGGAAGGAAGAGCTATGCTTACGTAAGCCATTGCAAACATATTTTTTGAAAATATAATTAAATTGTATAATAATACTTTAATTTTTGAATAACGATTAATTAATTTGTAAATAAGAAGTCTACAGTCTGCGTTTCAGGCCAAGTAAGTTTTTAAGTTTAAAATTTTAAACATGTTTCACTATTTATCAGTACTGAAGGTGTTGTAGGAAACATAATGAGGGTCAGTTTTTATACGTATTTATAAGAAAGATGTTAAAGATACTATGCTAATTTTTGCGGACAAAGAGGAACCGAACAACCAAAATGATTAGGTTGAAAGAATATATTTCTGAGACTGATACTACTGGTACAATATATTAAGATATCTCTTAAAATGTTGGTTACAACTGTTGTATTCACAAAACCCTTTTCAGATAACAGTGTAGGAAAATATAGCATTTTTACAACAAAAAAATACACGTAAGTAATCTTATATCAGTGAAGTTTAAAACTACATACGATCTATACAGTGTGATTCAGAAATAATCATCAATAATTGTGGGGGAGGTAGAGGGGCCCTAGACAAGCATATTTCGAACAGGGATGGTGGGGCGCAGCCATACCGTTGAAGAGCTAGGACCTAATGTAGTGCTAGCGCGTTTCAAAAGACCATTTTTAGAAGGCCCGTGTGACGAAACGAAACAAAAAAAAAGAAAAACATTATTGCATGAGGTACAGGAGTATCCGTACAACTAAAATCCTCAATTCGATAGAAATTGGACCACTTGCTAAACCGCAGGGTGAGTTTTAAAATGTGCAATATTAATCTCTTAGTCAAACAATGGAAGTTCCCTTAATGGTATTTAGAAAAATGATGATCGGGGAAGGAATTTTCACTGATCAAACAATTTCAATGATCAATGTTACGATCATTGAAAATTCCTTCCCAGATCACAATTTTTCTAAATACCATTAAAGGAACTCAATTCTTTGACTAAAATATTAATATTGTACTTTTGGAACTCACTCCACGATTTAGAAAATAGTTCAAATTCTATCGAATTCATAGTGTAAGTAGTAGGGATACTTCCTTACCTCATGCAATAGATTTTTCATTTTATTATGTTTTGTTTCGTCACACGGCCTTCTAAAAACAGTATTTTGAAACGCGCTCGCACTAAATTAGGTCTTAGCTCTTTAAGAGTAAGGCTGCGCCCCACCATCTCTATTCGAAATATGCTTGTCTAGGTCCCCTCTACCTCCCCCCAATTATTGATGATTATTTCTGAATCACCCTGTATATCTATTTAAATTTGTTTGAACACATTCATCTATTTACCTACGGCTATATTACCTAAACGTTTTTAAGCTACTCAGAAAAATATCAATGTTATGAGTCTAATTAATTATATTAATGAGTTAATAGTTAGATTTTAATCAACTCAATAATTTGTTTTACTTGGTCATCCCATAGATACGAAATGTTTTTTAAGACTAAATATACAGTTTTCTTCAATTCAGATAATTAACTCATAGAACATTGAGAAAAAATTTAAAATTTTATAAATACATTTGCTTTAAGAAACGAAGTTAAATGCCTACACCCATTTTTTCATTCTAGTTTTTTTTGTCAAACTCTAAATTACAAACTTCATATAAGATTCATCTATTTTTATTTATGTCATTGATTTTCTTTCAAAACTAAATAAATTAAACGGAACGCAACCCATACAGCCCACGGGGTAACTAACAACAATTCCTATAATCATTTTTCTTGACTAAAAGGTTATTTTCATAATTTATTATTTAAAATTTTGATACCATTTATATTTCCCAAATTTTTAAAATTAATATTAAAATTATGTATGATAAAACATTACCAATTACTAGATAAACACTTATAAATGATTATATTACTAAATTACTCAGTATATGGGCACTGAGCTATAAAACAAACTGGAGTGACTAGTTAGCGTGCCGAAACCGCATCACACCGCGGAAAAGATTTCCATCTTCTTTTAAATTTCTCCATCAGTTGGCACAGTTGTATGCACAGAACGAAACGACCATTCTAAATTTTGCTCATAATATATTGAAAAACAGGCATGTGAGGAATAAAGGGGGAAATGCTCTTCCAACTTTGCTTCTAGCTTGCCCCGATTGCTAAAGCAATCGGGGCAATTTAAACCTTCCGCGCTGGCACAATCAATCGCTTGTTATAGTATCGGAGGTTGTCCCTCCAGTTTGCTTTATAGCTCAGTGTATATGGGAAATGATTAAACTAGTAATGAGAAATGGTGTATAATATTTTTAAATAAATTATTTTTGTCTGTAAAAAAGTCAATTTAGTGACAAGCAAATACAAGTAGTTACAAGTATGACAAGTAGTGACAAGTAAATAACTACGTTTTAAGCAAATTTTTTATGTAATAAAAATCTATTGTTCTTAAGTACAAGGCATCAAACTTGGAATGTTAAGATAGTAAGTACATACATTATGGCTAAAACTAAGCATTTGACACATAACTAAATTAAGATATGTGAAAAAAATTTTTAAATGAAAATTACATTTTAATAAAAACAGTTTTAATGTGGTTGCCTACCTAAAAATGCCGTTTTGGACCAAAAATTCGAAAACAGATTTACTATCTTATTTCAAAAACACATCTTTAGCTTTCCAAATTAGTTTAAATTTTGTCTTTATCTTTCCTAGAAACAAAGTTACAGAAATTTTACTCACAGCTAAATAGGCATTTTATTAAGGAAAAAATAAAGAAATTCGCGTTTTTCTCAGAATCACATTTTTGCTATGTTCCTTCTCCGCCAAACTGCATAACACAAATTATTATGAATGAATTTCTATAAAACTTGGGCACAGTACTTGACATAATATGATTTAGAAGCCCTACTATTTTTTTGGCGGTGGGTGTAATATTTCTTATTTTATGAATAGTAAAACTTCAAACTTTACTGAACTTTGGTGTGTTTTTTTTTTAATTTTTCAAGTTTAGTGCTATAACTTTTGATATTAAAATAATTCAGACATAAAAGTAGTTAGTCCAGGCAACGAATGCTCAAAAAAAGGTATAGAGGGAAATTCTAGGGTCACAATTTTTGACTTCGTAACTTTTTTTGGACTAGTTAGGAGGTGAACATATCAAAAGTCCCCACCCCTAGCCCTTAAGCCGGAGGGAGGAGGAGTGTTCGAAAGTCTAATTTTTCAGTTTTTGGCTTATTACTCTTACAAAATGCATCCCCACGAAAAGGTTTCAATTACCTTTTTTTAAAGAAGATAAAATTTGCAAAAATTTAAGACCATTTCCAGGTTCATATGTCCAATTGATCTCGAGTTATATCTCCTCAAAAATGGGGAAGATTTGAACACTTGAGTTAAAGTCGTCTTTAAAGCAATTTATTGGCTAAATCACCCATCTAAGAGGAAAGTAAAGGCTATAAACTTATAATGCACTTATTTAGCTTTCATTTATGCCCTAAACCAAGTCTGTGAGATCAATAGTTCTCCCGCTATCTTAAAAAAACAAAAATTCGGAAAATTAGATTTTTCCAGTATAGTCCAGTCAAATTGTATTTATTTTGGGAAAAATTTGGGGTAGAAGATATTTTTCGCTCTATGTATGTTTTTTGGGGTGCTAAATCCGAATCTGAGGTTTCCGAACAAAATTTCGTGACGAAACATGGTGAAAATTCGAAAAAAACGACAAAATTCACCCTTTTTATTCGTTTTCTGCCCGTAGAACATAACCTTTGCAATTCTGAGTAAAACAGTCAGTATAAAAATAAAAAAGAAAAAACAAGCTACAAAAAAGTCAATTACAACTTTTCTCTCAGATGAAGGGTTCAGACGCTAGAGAACGCTGAATATTGGGACGTTTTTGTTCGAATAATGGAAAAACCAAAAAACGTTACTCCTATCACAGAAAAGCGGTCTGTTTTGGAACAGGATACTATAAGACCGTCTTTAATTATATGCTAAGTACTGAAATCAAACTTCTGCATACTTAAATTACATAAAATTAAATTTTATGTACCAATTTTTATTATTCATGTGTACATATTATTGATGAGCATTTATGCTATAACAATGGCATATTGCAAAAATATCCGAATTTCGTTATTGCTCGTATTTTATTGGTAAGCTTAATTAATTAATTAATTTACATTTAAGAATGCAGAAGTTTCATTTCATGTACCTAACATATAAGTAAAGCAGTTCTGTTCCATCCTGTTCCAAAACAGACCGTTTTTCGGTGATAGGAGTGACGTTTTATGGTTTTTCCGCTATTCGAACAAAAGCGTCCCAATATCCAGCGTTCTCTAGCGTCTGAACCCTTCATCTGAGAGAAAAGTTGTAATTGACTTTTTTGTAGCTTATTTTTTCTTCTTTATTTTTATACTGACTGTTTTACTCAGAATTGCAAAGGTTATGTTCTACGGGCAGAAAACGAATAAAAAGGGTGAATTTTGTCGTTTTTTTGAATTTTCACCATGTTCCGTCACGAAATTTTGTTCGGAAACCTCAGATTCGGATTTAGCACCCCCAAAAAACATACATAGAGCGAAAAATATCTTCTACCCCAAATTTTGCCCAAAATAAATACAATTTGACTGGACTATAAGGTAAATGTGGGTATAGTGGACACTTTAAGGAAAATTTTGCTTAAATTCTCAATAAATACCAACCTATTTGCTTGGAAACCGTTATCATCCTATTTTTAGATTAATTGGATCTTCTTCTTTCGATTTTACCATTAAAAATTTTAATTATATTGGTTAAAGTATTTTTAATTAATTTTTAAAAAGTACTCCAAATTGCATCTATAGTGGCCACATAGATGTAGCTGTTGTATCTATGGTGGACACCTCTTGCATCTATAGTGGACACCTCTCTTTTTCTGCCTATATGAGGGGTTTATGCACGAAATTGATGGGGTTTTTTTGGTATAGTCGTTTATTTCTAGTTAAATCTTCCTTCCCAATGAAATGTATTTTATATCAAATCAAATAAGCTTTGTTTAAAAAAATACTTGAAAGTTACCGGCCCAAAGCCTACGCTGTAGCTGATTTGAGAGGAGTTAAAACATGCAATTCAATGTTTTGGAAACCTTGGTTCCCGAAGTCAGAATGAAACCAAATTCATACAACACTCATTTTAAAGCACAGTCAACAGTTTTTGAAGAAAAACTGATCCAAATTCAATGTTATTTAAGTTTCTATTAAAAGCCATTGCGGTGGCCACTATTGGAAAATCTAAGATTTTGTGTTGGTATAGTGGCCACCCCCATAAATCCCTCGTAAAGTCAAAATTTTAAAATAAATTTTATTTATTATCATTTTATACACTCTTCTTTATCTTAATATAAATTTAAAAGTCAATCAAACGGTTATAAATACAAAAAAATCAGTTCCGATATACCCGTTTCCTTACGCCATTCAATAAGCAAAATGAAATTTCAGTCACTCGGCCGATGATGTTATTTTCAAATATTTAAATATCCTTCCCATGCTGATCTGTGGTATCGGTGGTAATTTACCAGCTTACCTGATTGTACAATCTACTATACCTATGAATTTTGACGCTGTTTGATGCCTCTAACTCGTTTTATTTCAAATTAATCAGCTATGTGGCCACTATTGGTACAGTGTCCACTATACCCACATTTACCTTACTGGGCAAATCTAATTTTCCGAATTTTTGTTTTTTTAAGATAGCGTGAGAAATATTGATCTCACAGACTTGGTTTAGGGCATAAATGAAAGCTAAATAAGTGCATTATAAGTTTATAGCCTTTACCTTCCTCTTAGATTAGTTCAACAAATTAGTTCAACATTTTAATGATTAAAAAAAGCCTCCATAGGTAGGCAGACATCTTAAGTCTGGTTTAATTTTATTGGAATAATTCAGAAGTTTTTAGAAAGGGTTTACAAACTGAAAAAGTAATTTTTTAAAAAGAAGTAATTTGGATAAAAAAATTCAAATCATTACATTATGTTTGTATTTATAATTAATTAATTAATTAAATGTGTAAAATATTCAAGACACAAGAATAGGTTATTCATAATTCAACAAGTATAATAAGTACATATTTATATTACATTTTATGGGTCAGAGATATTCAAATTAATTCCAAAATTTAAAGATTACTCCCCATCAAAATAACAGTTCACAATATGCGAAATACTAAAACTCATAAGGAATTCAATATTTTACAGTTTGTTCTTCTAATTCACTTTGTTGGTATAAAAATTGAATATATATTTAGTAAAAGGAACGTGTTTTGCATTGCATGAGAATACTTTCCACAAGATTTGGAGTTTTTGGTAAACACGGGGATTCTCCCCAAATATAGTTCAACATGAAATTCTTATTGAATTCGGTAAAATAAAAATGAGCAAGGAACTTACCAATCAGATATGTATTTAGTTTTATTGTACTTGAGGCGTTTGCTATCAAAACAAGCTCATTCCATTTTTGGAAATTTTACAGGAGAGACAAAAAACTTCTCACGTCCACAGTTCTAAAGCTAAATTTCTTTTTTAAATATTTAATTGTAGGTATAACTGCCTAGAATTTGATTAGTTTTTCATATTCATTCCAGGTGCATTACCTTGGGCGTTATTACACTAATTAGGTTTTAATGAGCTGATTTTGTTGCAAAAACACGATTTTCCATGCTTTTTTCAGTTTTTTGTTCAATTAAGTTGTGTGAAATTTGTTTTTTCCAGTTTACCAGTTAATATTTGTGTCTTTACGAGTTTTAAATAAATGACATCCACTTAACTTTTTTAAATGATCTGAAATTTCACAGTTGAGATCAAAGTTTTCCCCTTTTCATCTAATTTTGGGTTGGAATGAGCTGGATTTGAGCTATATTCCTTCTTTAGGTTATGAAGGACCCTCTAAACTTTCAAAATATGCAAAAAGTGGATTTCAGAAAAATATGGAATGATCTGGTTTTGATAGCAAACGCCTCACTTGGTCAATATCATAGAAAAAGCATAAAATTATCCCTTTAATTTCTATTTATTTATTTATTTAAATGTAAAAGAAAATATCCACTCTATTGTTTTTAATGGGGTTAATTGACACTCTTGTAAGATGTTTTCAAATTTGTTACCAAATTTAGTGATTTTAGTTTTCAATTCAGGATTGTCAAATTAAATGTTCATAATAAGGGTTTTTGTGTTTTAATATAACAGAAACTTTACTAGAGTTAAGAGGGGACCCTTAAAACGTAACACTATTGAAGATTTAGTTAGGTTTTCTGAATCTAATGAAAAAGTAAATAGTTAAATTTAAGAATTATATTATATATTGTGCTATTTTTATTTTGAGAAATAAGGTGGAATATGTTTATATAAATTGCTGAGGCAAATTCAGCTACTAAATAAAAAAAAAATTTAAATAAGTTCAGCAAATGAAAATAATGAATGTAACAAAAAAATGTCAACAAATTGTTCTAAGTTTATAAACAGTTTTTGTTCATTATGATATATTTTGTGCAAAGTGTAAAAGAAAAAAAAATGAAATAGCTATTTGGAAAAAGAAAAAAAAAGGTTTTTATAGACTGGAGACCATTGCATATTACCCTTTACAATACCCCTCTTTTTCAATAATCATAAATATCCTGTCATGAAATAATATTTATGATTCAGTTATAAAATTTAAATAAATTTTTGTAATAAAATTTAAAAGCAAAATTTATGATAAATCCAAATTTACCCATCGACCTACCTTGACTATTGTATTAGTATTAATTAATGTTGAAGGAAAACAATTATTTTCAGTGTGTTGTCACTAATTTATCCAAAACTATTTACGAGAACTATTATAGTAAGCTTCCTTTCTTTTCTGTCTTTTTTGTTTTATTTTATTTGACTTATAATAAAAAATATGGAAAAATATAAATTATCATATTGCTCTAAATTTGTATACTTTAATTTATGCAAATATACAAAAAAAATTAGACTATTTTTATCTTTCAATTTTTAGAGTAGATTATTATTAATACAGAGGCTATATGATTTAGTGCAGAGTATTTTTTAATTATATCGTTTATAGTTATTTATTTTTAACGTTTCAAGTATTAAATAATATTTCGATTTCATGTATTTTCAATTATAATTTTGCGTTTTTTAAGAAGATTTAAGTCATGAGTTAAAAAAAACATAATGAAAACCAGACGAAAAAATAACACAGGTCTGCAACGAAAAAGCTGTTTGAATAATTTTAATGATTTACTCTGTATTTTGGTATGCTGATGACGAAAAAAATATTTAAAAAATCCTATACGTCAGGATTTTTCACAATCTGCTAAATTATTTTTGAATTTGCCCATTTTTCATAGTTTTCGTACATTCTTAGCTACTTTGTTTTCAAAAATTAGGAGCTGTAAATAATTCACATAGTAAACTATCTCATCAGGACATGATAGAGATGGAAAGAAAGTACTAGAGAAGATTTAATCGTGTAGTAATGAAGGATTTTCGTTGTATAGTTTGAAGAAACGTTCTTGTTGCTACTCACAAGGGTAAATGTACGAAAAGGAGCCTCATAAGGAGGAAATATATTGGAGGTGGCTTCGTATTGAGAAAATGATCTTATTTTAGTTATATAATGTCTTTCGAGAAGAATATGTTATGAAAAATTTATTTTATGAACCTATTTTCATTAAAATTGAAATAATGACTTATTTTACAAATTTACCTAAATTGTCAGGAAACGTGGCATTCTATGGCAAAACAGATATAATTTTTGAGTTTAGGGCATCAAAATACATTAAAACTAATGACCTTAGTAATAAATTTAAATAAAAAAATTTACTTCAGTGTACTTGCATTTTTTGTGAAATATTGCTCTATTAGCTCAATTTTTTACGAAATGCGATATCTTAAAAATCAAAAGTCGTCATTTTTTATTCAGCATACCAAAAAACATAAAAAAAGGATTTTCAGATAAAGTTTGGGTTGAAAATTAATTATTTTAAGTATGCACTTTTTTTCTTGAAAAATTAGGCATTTTTACTTAAATTGTCCAGAAAGGTGAAGATCTATGATAAAACAGAGGTCAATTTTAGATTCAGGGCATCAAAAATTATAAGAAATGATTTATTGAAATTTGAATAAAAAATTTTGTATAATGAGTTAATTTTTCAAAATTTTAAGGCATTTCCCAATAAAACTTAAAAACCTGAATTGCCGAAAAACTTGACGTCCCAGGACAAAATGAAGGTCATTTTCCGATTCAGCGCACAGAAGATAATAAAGATCAGGTGAAATACCCAAACAGCTCGAAAAAAGTTTTTTGCAGACCTGTGTAATTAAAGGATTTCATGGAACATGTTGTTCATTTGTTTCATTCAGTTATCGATAGCTATGTTATAGTAAATTGGAAGTAAATAATAATAATTTATTTATTTACACACAATAAGTTACATTTTAAATGAAAAAGAAATAAAAAACAACACAAAATTGAAATTAGCATAATGAGTTACCCAGGAGTCATAGGCCCATACAGGTAACCAAAAAAACCCTCTCAACAAATAGAGCAATACACACAAAATAAGTGAAAAAAATTATAATGCACATGTAAATAATTATAATAAATATGTGGAACCAAATATATAGTAAGTAAAAAAAGTTAGATCATTGTACACTAGCTTCAGAATAAAATTGTAACTATATAAAAACAGAGAGTATTTCTTGAAATTCCTTAAAAAAACACCTCAGTAATTTCTATTGTTAGTAAGTAGTTTTTTTAAAGATTTTTTTAAATTTAGAAGGAGATTTCTCGGATTTTAAATTTTCTGGTAAGGTATTACAAAATTAAAAACATCTGGTTTCATTTTAAAAGATTATACAAAATCATAAATTACTAAATTTCAATTTATCTATGAATATACGTACTACTTTACCTGTTTAGATGTAATGCATTATTGTTGTATTTATGAGAGCTACTAAAAACCGATATCAGCACACACCCGTACAAGGTACGAAGTCCACATACCTAATTTCTATTTAACCCCATTGATTTCAAATACCCGAAACCCCGTTGCTTTCAGGAAGAATACACATTTCAATTAATCAAAAACTCCGAGTTATCTTTATTAATTTAAACCCCATCATTAGAACAAAATACCCTTCCCCGGCCCGGTCAAACCTCTGGGTTATCATATTTCTCCCTTCCTCCCCGACATTACTGTCAGGCGACACAATTTCAACGCACGAACGCCAAATTGCCGCCCAGGGGGCACGAAATATGCTTAATTAAGATGAACACAACGATTTAATAGTTCCGTCAAACCACACAAGAACAAAAATAATACACCCTCCTCCTCCTCGGGAAAGAAACGGGAAAAAACCGGCGCAGCCGATGTAATTACCGGAGTCCGGGAGTGTAAAATGAAACTGATCCAGCGTCCCGGCTGCGATCCCGGCGCCGGTTTTCGGGTTGGGGGAAATTAGGCGCCGACGGTCCCCGAGTGGATAAATGGTCGACGGGGCCGGTTAATAAAACCTACGCTAAACCCCTAGCGCCGGATATCTCTGGTAATCTTTGGACGATAAGGGGGCATAAACCTTCGCGGACTGTAAAACAGGCTTTCCAGCGGTACGCAATTGCGTTGCAGGAAAGTCGTTGGGAAGGGCGGGGGAAATAATCAAATCTGGGGACGGTTTTTCTGGGTGGGATTGTTTTGGGGATCGTTTTTTATTTTGTTGGTAGATTGTTGTTTAGATGGTGTGAAGGAAATGTAAGAATTGTGGTTTTCTTCCATAGGAAGTGCGGTTCTTGGGTTTCTAAGAGCTTATTTTGAAATTTTTCGATGTTTTATGCTGCTGATTTAGGATCTTTTAACTGCTAAAGATAAGGATATCAAAACTTGACTGATAAATTTAAGTATTTTGTCACAAAAATCACATATTTAACGTTTTTTTTATAAATCAATAAGCTTTATTGTAAATGTTACGGGAAAAGTGATAAACCGGGTATTATTTTAATAATGCCGGAAGTGAGGCGTATAATTTGAATGGGTTCACTCACATTTATCAATGAGTATTTATAACTTTGCCCGAAATACGTGGGGATTAATTATAATGCCCGGAATTTTCACACATTGCCAAAAAAGGACAAAGTCTAAAGAAAAATAACTTTAAAGAAAAGAAAAGCAAAAATAACGAATATATTAAAAATGCTAATTTCCAACCATGGGTAACCTAACATCAAATAGTTCAACTGTTCTATGTTAAATGTATAAAAACTGGAAAGGATACTTTGATATACACGTCAGTGTAGGGTTATTATTTTTTTTAAATTACTTAAATGAGAGAGACGGGTTTTTTTTCTAATTTAGAAGATAAAAGGGAAAACCATGCCAATTTTAATATTTTGGCAAAAATATGACCATTTCAAAATTCTCTTCTCAAGCTTTACATTTTTTATACAAATCGAAATTGTTATTTCAAATATTTACTTAAAAATTATAAGCAACTCAGATGTAAGTATATTTTAAGGAGTATTTTCCTTATGTCATTTTACCTCAAAAAAGGGGAATTTCACGGATGCCGGCAAGTGAAAAGGATTTTACTACTAAAGACACGACTTTGGCAAATATTGAAAGAATTTCCCTAAGATGAGGTTGTAAGAGAAGTCACACATGCGTTAATTAAAACAGTATCAGATCAAACACAGTCTTTCAAGACAAATATAGCTATCTGTAATAAGGAACGGATTAGGTTGGTTACTTGAAATCTGATTATGTTCCTCCAAAACAGGAATTTTTATTACTAAAAATGTGTGACAAAATTTGAAATTTTTTATTTAGGGAATTTTTATGACAAAATAAAGTTACATAATTTAAGTAAATACTAATTTGCAAGGGAATCTGGTGAAATCTGGAATTTAAGAATTTATGAGTTTACTATATTTTGAGTAGTTTCGTTGTAGTCAATTTATGGCTTGATATTAAGTTAGAGAATACCGATACAAGACAGTTAGTTACAAAATTACTGAAATTTACTTTTTATAAGAGTCTCTTTCATCTCATAAAACTATTTTTCTAATAAAATTTAACAAACTTAAATACTTCTTCAAATATCCTGGGTCCTGTTGGAGCTTTCAATAAATAGGAAGGTATCAAGCCAATCACTTTTACCAAAGGTCCATTGTAAGCATTGGTGAAGCAATTCTCAAAATTTGTACATTAGATGAAAAAAAAATTCTAAGAAGAGATACAACATTTTTTATTAAAATAAGTGTTACCACATTGTGTAGAATCAATTTAAATAGATCCACGGTTTTATAAATAGTAAATAATAAAAAATTAACTACTTTATAAATTACTGAAATATAGCTGGGTACAAAAATAAAACTACAAAGTTGAAATAATTTTAAAGTGGCCAAAAACCCAATGTTAAAAACTTATTAATAGACTATGTGAGTTACTGTGTTATTGAAAAATATTTAACCCCTCTGAAAATACCAATAATTAAGATTTTTTAATTAATAAAACACTTTAATAAGTCAGGCACAGTTAAACAGTTTTTACTTAACAATCCTATAAAATGTTTTAAAAAATATTTATTTACATTGATTCATGATCCCATTCAAACCCTAATTTAGATTCTCCTAAGACTCTGTCTGCTAACCTCTAAAAAGCATAAATTCTGAAGGGGTATAAATTATCTAGTATTACAGCAGATATCTGTAATTATAACTCATCCATACTCCCAATACACAATGACTACTCATAGCCACGGAGATAGTGATAAGCCACCACAAAAAAGGAAACAATTTGCTGTATCAGATACGTATTACGTGGTATTCAGGCGAAAATAAAAGACGAAAGTGTACGAATAAATAAAAAATAATATCAGGCCAGTTTCTTCCATTTTGTATTATCTTCCGCTGCTTGGCGCAATGATTCATGGGATAGATTGTCTATTGTCAGCTTAACGGTTGGTAATCAGCAATTTTTCTCATTTTTCTTTTCTCTTTGGCTTTATTTTTGTTTGGTTCGTATCTTCGGGCCCGTTGGCCGAAACTGATCGGTCAGGCAGGTTGTAAGAGGTTTGCTGGAATGCTATCAATGAAAGAGATCGCCAATGTTTCGCCAAAAGCTTTTTTGAAAACTACTTGATTCGCCAATAAGATCTCTATACAACGCGTACGTGGGGTATTCGAGGAAAGTTCCTAAAAAACTTGTACTTTTAATAATTAAAAACTTAGATAGTTAAGTATACAAGATTAAAGTTAAAACAATGTTGGGGAATAAGCTAAAACATATTTTAAATTATTAATTTAAAAAAGTTAAAGATGAAAGAATTAATATTGAAGTACAATTACAATGCGATGCTAATAAATTCATTCTGAGAAAAAAATTACTTATAATTTGTTTAAAGAATGGTTCTTACTAAGAATGTTGTTTAAAAATTAACCCTTTAAAAATTATGTGTTTATTTTTGCTAATAATATTAGTTTATTTGCAGAAGCTATATAGGAGTATATCAGGCCAGAAGCTGTTACAGAAGATACATATAAGTATAATTCAGGTCTTATTTCAGAAATTTTGTTACATTAGAAATTTAAAAATGCCCATTTTTTAATGTTTTTATATTTATTTAAATGACTATTTACAAAATTAAAATATTGACAATATACTTTTATGTTTGATATATACGCAATCTAATAAGTTTAAACAGTTTTAAAATAGAAAAACAATTCTTTTCGGGGAACCTAAATCCCTTAAATATATATTATTTCTTCACTTTTTAGTAGTTGCTCTTGTTAAAACTAATTATTCAATTATTAAATTAAGGTTTATGATATGCTTCAGTTTTCATGCAACGCATTTCAAATAATTGGAAAATTTAAAGGTGAAATTATAAATTAGCAAATTTAAATTTAAAATGATCAAAACAAAATTGATATTGACACACTGATAATTCACAATTGATCACGATTGATATTTTTTAGACATCTACATTTCTTACTACCCAGTAGCCGAGAAAAAAATTTGTCAGCAAAAGCCAATTTACACCTACCATCTATACATTTTTTCACTAAATGTCATGAAGGACATTTCCATCATCAGGGTTATTCCAAAACAATTTACTCAACAAGAACAAAACTCCCTAAAAACTAATTTAAGGGAGATCAACGGCCAAATATGGCATCCCTTCAGATCCCATCGCCAGAGCGGCTCCCACTCTAGGGTTCATCATGTGAGGAGATAAAGCAGTAGCAGAGGAAAAGGGGGCATTAAAATTCTACGAAGGAGCTGAATCAGCCCTGCCCCAACCTCACTCCCAACTTCCTTATTTCGGGGCTGGTAATGAATCAGTATCGCTTGCAGAATTGATTCAGGAATCAACTCCCCCCAAGAAAGAAGAACCCCCCCTTCCCAGCAGACGTTGCCTCGAGTATCACTCCTTCTGAAGAGAAGTGGCAACTTAAACTCCGTCTTGAAAAGGGTGATGCCACCCGAGTTATACAAAACGTTAATAAGGAAATCTGGGCATAATTGGGGGTGGGAAGAAAAGTGAAGTGGTGGTTGAAGTGTTTCTTGTATGAAAAGAGGTTGGTGTCTAATGGCTCTTCTAGAGAGACGGTGTCAGTTGATGGGGTCGGATTGCTGTTGATGATTTTAATGGGGTATGTTTTCGGGTGGGGGGGAGTAAACATCAACATGTAGTCAATTGGGGTAAAGTAAGTTTTGAATCGATTTCATTTTGATCGATATGCTTGAGTGGGGAAAGGTGTGGGTATCATTTTCGTTTGAAGAGAGGGGGGGGGGTAATATAGAAATTAATAGGGGAGTGTGTGAGGTGGTTTGTTACCTGAAGGTTTTGTCGTGTTTGCGAAGATACCTCTTTTAAAATGATAGTCTAGAAGAAATATTTCGGCATGTAAATTGGAAAATTAGTTTTTTAAACTTCCTGATGGAAATATGCATTGTGAAGTTTTGACAATGTCGATTTTATGTTAGTATTAATTAGTAAAAAATTTAGAGGGAGTTTTTAGAGTAAGTAAATTCTTATCTGAAATTACTTATGCCGATTCTGAGTTTAAGGCATTTTCCAGTAGTATGATTAGCAGAATATACGTACTCAATTCGCATTTTTTTAATGTATGAAATATTATTTTGATATTACTATGTATTTTAAATCTAATATGTGGGGTAGTTTTGGAAGAAATAATTCGGAAAAGCATTGATTATAATTCCGAGATAATACAAAAACTAAATAAAATTTTGAAAGTGGCAAAAAAAATTAATTTATTTGATTTAGTAATTTTTTTTTTCAATTTCAATTTCAATTTTATTGTTATACATACACATATATTACACAAACAAAGAATGAGAAAAACAAATTATGATTCGCCTGAAGGAAACAAAGACCTGTATAGGCGAAAGAAAAATTACAATTTTTACAGAAAAAATAAAAACATAATATGAGGATAAATAATTAAGTAAGTTTAGTAGGGAAAAACATTATGTATAATAACAGAATTAGAATAACTACAATATATACACTTCAATTGAATTAAGTAATGAAAATAAAGGCACAGCAAGGCTTAAAAAAATTTTATGCTTCTGGATTTAGATGGAAAAAAACATCCAAATTATCAATATTACAAATAAAATTAAATAATGATCGCTTGAAAATATTAGGAGATGGAAAACTCTGAAATTCTATAGGCAAAAAGTTATATAATTTAGGAGCAAGATAAAAAAAAATGTTTTTTGAAAATTTCTTTATGGAAACGGGGAATATTAAATATTATTGTGGGTCTTCTATTTGAGGTATGAATTTTTAGGTCGCAAATATTTTTATGGTGATGTAAAAAAAGTAACATTCGATAAAATGCAAAATGGCGAATAGGTAAAATTTTTAAATTTATTATTAAGTTACAGGGATGATCAAATTTATAGTTTAATAATTTGAAAATTTTGTTTTGAATTGATATTAAAGGAGACAAATTAGATTTATATTCACCTCCCCAAACTATAATGCCATAATTTATTAACGATTGAGCCCAAGAATGATACAAAGTAATTAAAAATGACTTATGAACTTTATTTTTAAGAAAATGCAATTTGATTAAAACGAAGCGTAGTTTTTTAGATAATTCAGTGATGTGAGTTTTCCATTTAAGGTTTGAATCAATAAAAATACCTAAATATTTTATGCTATTTACTTGTTGCAGCAAATGACAGTTGCAATGAACAAGAAGACCATTACAGGATGAAGAGTGAAATTTAATATTAAGGGTAGAACTTGATTGAATTAAATTGAAATTAATTAGTTTGGTCTTATTTAAATTTAAAGAAAGGTCATTAAAAGCAAACCATTTCCCGATCGCAATCATATCAGATTCAATTTGAGATTTTAGGTCATAACTATTAGAACAGGAATATAACAAAACAGAGTCATCAGCATATGTTATTATTTTACCATAAAGATTCAATTTGCAAAAATCATTAATGTAAATTATAAATAACAAAGGACCCAAAATAGAGCCCTGAGGAACACCACGGTTTGAAAAATAAAAATCACTAAATGAGTTGCGAACTTTAATGCATTGTTTCCTATTAGAAAGATAAGAGATAAACCAACTTAATAAGTACCTACGGAAACCAGCATTTTCTAATTTTTTGATTAATATTGAGTGGTTTACAGTACCAAAATCCTTTGAAATGTCAAGAAAAACAGCAGCAGTCTTTTTATTTTTGTCAATACTGTTGTATATGAATTTAGAAAAATTTAAAAGGGCTAATTCAGTATTTCGACCTTTTATAAAACCATATTGATTATCCGCAAAAAATTTAGTATGAGATAAATAATGGTACATTTTAATTGATAATGCTTTTTCTATGATTTTTGAGAAAGTAGGGAGAATAGAAATGGGGCGATAGTTTGAAGGATTATCTTTATCCCCAGATTTAAAAACTGGAGTAATAGTGGCTTTTTTAAGTGAGGTAGGAAAATCAGACATACTCAAAGAACGGTTTATGAAATTTGTAATGAAACCTATATTGTTAACAGCAAAAATTTTTAAAGTCTTAATACTTATACCATCTGAATCGATAGAGTCAATTTTTGAAAAAGAGTTTAGAACATCAATTACATCAAGATCAAACGTATTGAAAACAAATGAGTTTAAAGAAGGTGACATATAGAGGTTTGAGAAGCTTTGGGAGACATTAGTATCAGGGATTTGAATATCAAATTGAGTTTTAAACTTAAAAGCAGTATATGAATCATTTTCGAATTGGGGTAGATTGGAAGGTTTTTTAAAATGACAAATGTCATCTACCAGATTCCATTTTTGTTTGATTGTTGTACAGTTGTTAAATTTATTTTGATAAAAATTGGACTTAGTGGTTTTTATTATACGTTTTAATTCGGAGACAGTAGTTTTGTAGGCTAAATTGTAAATAATATCCCAAGGGTATTTTTTTACTTTTTTGAAGAGTTTGTTTTTTCTTCGAATTAACAACAGTATTTCATCTGTTATCCAAGGCTTTTTTTTCTTACGGGATTTAATAGGGGATTTAAAGTTATTACGAATATTAAGTAATGAAAAAACTAAAGATTGATACTGTTTATCAAGACTATCAAGATTATTCCAATTGAAATTATAACTATGAAGATATGAATAAAGTTTATTATAATTTATAAACATAGGAATCAGAGAAGAACTGTGGACTTTAGTAAAATCAGGACTACTTAATTTACAGAGTGTTAAATAATGATCACTTATATCATTAGTATATAAACCAGAGGAAACACTGAACGAGCAAGACTTTACAAATATATGATCTAGACAAGTTGAATTTTATTGGCATTTTATTTAAATGTTTGTAGATTTCTTATGTTAAACAACATTTTTTCATTATTATGGTTTTAACACAAATCATGTCAAAAATAATGTTAAAAATATATTTTCTATAAAATTGAAAAAACATTAACTAAATAAAAAAGGAATATTTATAAATTGCTGAACTCATAGTAATTCACTCATTACAGATACTCAGTTTAAATACTTTAAAACAACTCATCACAATAAAAGACATTTTTACAAGCAAGGAGAATTCTGCGTATAAAGTTTTAGCTAGTTTCATCAAATTAAAAAAAATAATTTCAATTAGATAACATTCGATCCACATGTAATATCTACATTTGAGACCAAAAGCAGAAAGAAACGTGAAAACCTCTTTTTTAAAACGATAGGCAGGCATAACAAACTTGTTTAATGAACACTTTCATCTCCTTCTCAACAAAAATAATTGAACAACGCCTTGCATACCCTAACTGTTTCAATCCTAACTAAGATTTCGTTTATTCTTTAAAACTTTGAAGCAGATGGTACTGAAACGGCTGAATAAATCCCAGCTATGCATCAAAACGTTGCACACCACCACAAAAATATCCCTTTCCTCTCGGCCAAACATAATCCCGAGTGCCCTCATCTCCCTTCACAGGTGTTCCTCAACCCAGTTCACCTCCCCAACCTCTCAACTCAACAGGTGAAACGCAAAAACCAGGGAAACGCTTCACAGCCCTACGGGCACCCACCAACCTACTTCGACACCCCCGAATTAAAAATCGATTCAAACACGGAAGAAAAAAAAACAGCCAAGCCTCCCCCTGAACAAATAACCGACCCGAACAGAATTAAGTACCTCTATAATTAACTCCGGTAATTTCTATCACCACCGAAACAAGGCCGAGGGAAAAAAATCGAGGACTCATTTTTAATTATTTCGCGAATCCATCTCTTTTAAAACTAATTTTCCCCTTCCCAAGAACACTTACGGCGTGATCTTTTTGTCAGCGCTTGCAACTGGAGTAGTACGGCTTAATAATCTCGACTGTTGATGATCTTTTCGGGCAGGGCTTTTTTTGCTCCGGTGCGAACGGTGTGTTTAGTACGCTATTGTGCAGGCTGTTTTCATACGGTGTTTGTTTTGAAATTAGGATTTCTCACCCAACTACGCACGCTTTAATCCCCTCAAATCCCCTCTGTGTAGTGGCGGGTGATTCCTCCCCATTTGTTTTAGAGAGCGTAGCTGTTTTTTCTCGCCAGTCTTTGTCTGCTCAATGCAATCGCAGCGGAGATTGGGTCTAATGTTTGACAATTATTAAAACCCGATATTATTATTTTTGATGTTGCTTCTCGCCTGGCTTTAATTTGGGGAGGGCTTTACATTAAGCGGATGTGCAGTTTATCCGGAGTTTTAATTTTATATAAGCGATAACGGATGGATTTTTAAAGATGCGATTTCGTTTTTAATTAAATCTTTTCAGCTATGTCTTTCTTATTTTTTTTATTGTTCCTCCCTTCCAAAAACTAAATCCCTGTAGTTTTGTCTGTTGCTCTTAAGATATTTCAAATTTAGTCTTTGTCTTTTTTAGGAACACATTTCTTCTCGATATTCCATTTATCACCCCTTTATGTTCCAAGTGGGAAACAACTATAGTTTGTTCGGGCACGTCTACTACCAATCGAAAAAATTAAGAGGAATTTTTAATTGTACAAGAAAGTGTTTGCTGCACGTTTGTTTTTTTATAATAATGTTTAAGCTATAAAAGTATTAAGCTATAAGACAGTTGATTAAATGGTTTCTTATTGCCTGTGAGTAAATAATAGGTTCCTTTTAAATGCTTTTGTTTTCAATGAAAACACAAAGAGTCTGAAGAAAAGGCTACTGTGACTGAATTACAGCCAGGAAACTGGTTTCAAGCCAGTCAGCCGGAAAGATCGCCCGTTCAACGACGTTCTACCCGGCTCTACCCTACGGACTATATTCATTCGCTTGGGTTAAAAGACTTTTTACGAATGATTAAATTGAGTAATTTGATAAAAATCACAATAAACTATAATGTGTGTTACATTTTAACAAATGTGTCTGCATATTCTTTATTTTAAATTACAATACAAGCTAGTACTATTTTTTTGGGCGGATTGGTACAACTTCTGTCTTTCCCAACAGTGAGAACTTAGGGTGGAACAGAGTATAAAATTCCTCTTTTAAAAAATTATCTATGATGGCTATGATAAAAATTTATCTAGAAAACTAACCTAAATTTCAATATTTGATCTACTAGAATTAAATGTAAGAGACGTTTCATCATTTTAAACATCAAAAGTAATACTGCCTTAAATACATTTAGCTATAAAAATAAATTTACAAAATAAAACACCGACGCCTTACGAAACAGCACACGTGAAAACCATCACCCCTTCCAAATCACACAGCATAGACCCCCCCCACGTATTCCATAACTCAAATATCGAACAGCACCCACCAGGGTACCCTAGCAGTACGTGCCTCATCACCCCGAGAGTATTTCCGAATAATAGCTGCCGATTAGAACATTTAATGCTTCCCACTCGGCAAGTTACCCCATCCACAGAGCTCTTCAACAGCAACCTTGCTCAGAATCATGGCGAGCTGTCGGGCCTCATTAAAAATGGGGGTGCAGCACCGAACACCGATTTCGTTCGACCAGCGGCCAGTTCCTTGACAGAGCCGGATTAATTAGACGTGCGTCTGGCTAACTGAGAGCTGTCCGGCTGCCGTCCCTCTCGAAATTTAACCTTAAGTGTCCGGTGAATTGATTTGGGGATGGAGGACTGACAAAATGGCGGAGTGGATGGCCGGATTTGAGAGCGGTTGGGTGTGTATGATTGTGGATACTGGGTTTAGGGGTTAGGTTTAGTACCTTTGGTGAAACAATAGCAATTAATTAAAATGTGGATATAATTTGAATTACGTTTTACAAAGATACTTGTTAGGAGTTTTATGTATCTCTTTCTCCAAGGAAATTTTTTATCTAATCCTAATATGGCTTAGCTTTGTGAATAACGCAATGGTCAAACTGTTAAACGGGTATAATTTATAATACCCGAAGTGAAGCTGGTAATATGATAAATTTAATGGCAAATATCTATACCCTCAACCCTCCTTACCAAGCAGGGTAAATATTATAATTATTTACCCTCCCAAGAAATACTCCGGGCTACATTTTAAGACTGGAGCTAGGCCAACCCCCAATCGCAGTGACTTTAGTTAAGCTATTGTTAAAATATTGGATAAAACTTCTTCAACTCCCAGACAGTAGATACACAAAAATGTGCTACCTTAAACTTTTTTCAATCTCGTCTTACTCTTCTAATCCTGAATATAACTGGGCATTATGTGTTAAAAAAATCCTTGAAGATCTCGGCTTTAATTTTATTTGGATCTCCCAAGATTACAGGCTAGCCTCTTACTATCTCCCGTACATCTTGCAAACCCTTCGCGATCAGGGCATTCAAAGGGACTTCTCCAGGATAGAAAGTAGTACTCACTTCCCTGACTATAAATTTTTAAAAAAATCCCCTTCCCCTGAAAACTACATTCAATCCAATTCAGATATTAACACAAAAAGAATAATCTTTCAACTACGCTTAAACCAAAATAGAATCTATTATAAAGGTGAAACATTTGAGATTTTCAACACTAATAGATGTTCCTTTTGTAATCTACACGAAAACGAAACATGGAATCACATATTTAATTCCTGTCCCCTCTACAATTTCAACAGAAAGAAATATTTAGTGAACCTGAAACCTTTTCCTCTTATTTTAAATGAAAGAAATTTGCACATTTTTAGTATTTTTAGTTTTGTTATCTCTGTCTTAAAACTCCGCCATGACATAATGGTAGAATCGAGTTAGTTCCTGATCCCGTGTACGAACTATGTGATATTCTCTTTTTATTGATATTTGGTGTTATTTTTATATTTTTAACTAACCTTAAAAAAAATGAAAAAAATTGGACCTTTTGTATGTATGTATTTTGTATGTAGGGTAGACTAGGGATACTTGATCCCTAGGGATACATGATCCCTAGCCAAAAAATGCACTAAAATAAAATGTCAGATCTTTGAAATCTGGCAACAATTTTTAAGTTATACTTGTACACAAAAACTGGCAACACTACATCTTTTTCAGTCATTTTATTTCAGCGCAAGAAGTGATTGCTTGAATCTTGCATGGAAAACTTTTTTCTAAGTAAATATGTTATTTTGTGTATTGCCTGTAATATGAAACTTAAAAACTTAAACTAAGTGTAATTTCAAAGTATAGGCTGTCTTTAACAATTAAATAATTTCATTAGTGAGCATCCTTTGATTACTTACTATTAAAAATGTATGTTTTGTATGAATCGCATATTAGGGATACTTGATCCCGTTCTTTCGAGGGATACATGATCCCAGGATCAAGTATCCCCTTACTTCTATCCTTCTTACATCTTACATGATGAGGTTGAACAAGCTGAAGTAGATGATCCTTCTCTAAATAAAAATGATTTTGTTTTAGTTAGATTTGCCACAAAAAGGAGGGTTTCCCATTATGTTGGTCAAGTAGAACGTTAAGTTGAATTTTCAGAATTCGAAATCAACTTCTTAAAAAGAAAAGGTACCTCACTCATCCAATTTATTTTTCCTGAAATAAAGGACAAAAGTTTTGTAGAGGAAAATGATTGTATTAAGTTGCCTCCTCCAGTTAGGATGAGTGGAAATTTAAGAACTGCATCTACTCTAATGTTTGTGTTTGACTTTTCGGATTTTGAAAACATTTGCGAAGATTTCTTTTTTCCAAGTAATGCTTTTACCTGCATACACCTCCACTTTTATTTTCAACAAATACATTTATTGTTACAAGAAGTAAATAAGATTTTATAATTTTTATTGCAAAGTATTTGCATTATTCGTTGTAGTTTTAGCTCCATTAATAAAACTACTTAGTATTTGTGTACAATTTTCATGTCTGTATAGTTATTAATACCTAAGAAAATGAATTAAAATGGTTATTTTTAAAAATAATATTTAGTAAACGAAATACATAGATAAATTGCTTGTATGATGAATAGTAACGTAATTTCTAAATGGGATCAAGTATCCCCCACGAAGGGATCATGTATCCCTAGGTGTTGGGATACTTGATCCCTTTATAAAAAAATTAAAAACTAATTTTTACTAAAAGTATCTGTTTACTTTCTAGTAATTTTTTTGTCTTTTGGGTAGAAGATAATGTTACCAATGTTCATGCCAAAAATTTCTGAAAAGTGATGATTTGCAGCTGAGAAAACAATTAAAAACCAAAGTGGGGATCAAGTATCCCTAGTCTCCCCTATGTATTTTTTGTATGTATAAAGTAATAATGTAAATGTGTAAACGGGCACACGCCCATTACAATAAAGTTTATTGATTGATTGATTGATTGATTGATAATGGCAAATATCAATGAGCATTAATCATTTTGCCCGAAATACGCGGACATTATTGATAAATTGCCTAATGTATCACTATGATCAATGTCCATTTCAAATGTAATTTTCGTAGCAGTTAAATTAGGCTATTTTTAAGCAGACTACACAGGGTGGAGCGAAAAACACGAATTTCGGAAATTGAAAACGCCTATGGTGGGAATAGCTGTGGACAACCTTGCCTATTAATAATCCAAAATATGAGCTCAATCAATTAATATCTTCAGATGCCCCTTTCACTTTGAAATTTCGAAATTTTCCCAAATTTTTCATATAAATAACAATAACGCATCCATAAAAAATTAAATCCCCCTATTACGAGGCATGGGAGATGAAATGAGCTTCCCTGAATGTATAAAAAAAGTTTCAGCCTTGAAATAAATTTTTGAGTTTAAAATTTTGCCTCTTTTTTAAAGCATCTAACGCGCGCGACCACGCTTCTGAACGGACCTCCCAATGTGTTCCTCGCAAGTGCGGGCGGTGGTACACGGGCGCTCCCCTTTCATCTCGTTGTTTATAAGGGGGTAAACAACTCGTAATTTACAACTTAGAGGTGTCTGGATCTCTTTAGATGCCCGCCCCTTTTTTGGTAAATATCTAGTAATAGATTCATATCAATGCAAGCGCTTCATCGGAGTAGTCAGGAGTGATACTTTGTTCTAATCGATTCTCATTTGTTTTTGGTGCGTATTTTCTTACTTAGTTTTACATACTTTTGTTCTTTTTTTGTAGAATTGTAATGTGAGTTAAGTGTTGTTTCGATTTTGTGTGAAAAAGTCGAAATGCCTTGGACGCGATCTGTAGATGTGTGTCCCGTGTTTGGAATTGCTGAAACGTTGAGGCCTAATATGCTTCCATCTTATGCAGATGTAATGAGGTATTACCTCTATTTGCAAAAAAATTGTAAAAAAAAGCTAGCATTGCTGAAATAAGTTCAACTTTAATTAAAAAGCTTAAAGGGTTATGGGAAAAAAGTTCAATTCCAACTGTAACAAATCAACAAATTATATATATGATGAAAAATATTATATGAGGTATAGAAATATTAACAGAAAACTTAAAAATACAGGAAAACTGGATTTCTCAAAAAAGTTGTATCTTTCAGGGAATCAGCAGAAAAAAAATTGTTTGATATTTGTATTTGCCAATGTAAAGATTTTTCGAAATGTGTTTGTAAAACAAAAGTTCCTCTTGCTGAAAGGTCCTTCTTAACCGATCAAAGAACGGTTAGGAAAATGGTCATAGGAAATATAGATATTAAAACTACTAAAATGCTCGTAAAACGATTTGATAGAAAAGGAAGGGAAGCCGAAAGTCAAGATATTCTATTCAAAGTTTCTAAAAGCGAAAAATTAAAAATACAACCTTCTTTTACTATGGGAGCTAATATTTTAAGTTCTAATTTTTCAGATGACACGACTAACAGTAGTAATGATATTGATTTACCATCTACATCTCAAATGAGAACTAAACTCCCTAGTGTAGCTCAGGCCTGCGACAGAACTGGTGTTTCAGACAAATCTGCGGCAATTTTGATTAATGCTGCACTAAAAGATATGGGAATGATTTCCACTGATGATATGTCAAATATAGTTGATAGGAGCAAAATTCGAAGAGTGAGAAATTAGCAATAAAAAACTTGGAGAAAATTGAAACAACTTTACCAGTTATGACCAACAGCATCTAAGCACAGATCATAAATACCTTTATGAAATGTGCCAAGAGATTGCAAATAAATATATCATATTAAGCTTATCCCAAAGAGATCCGGGAAAACTAAATCACTCTAGATGGCTGACAGCAGCGAACAGGATTTTGAGGTTATATGTTTCAATAGAACATCCAACTCATAATTTGAAAGTATTAACAGAATATGTTATGAAGGTATATGCCTCTATGTGGTTCACAATTAAAAGTCAACCATCGTGTCAGTAGGAAAGTGTTCATTTTTACAATATCGTAACCAAATCGAGATTTTGCCGGAGGATTTAAGAAGGTAATTGATGTAACTTTGCAAAGAAATGCTTACTAATGCCCATCCAGAAAATATTCTTTTGGCAATGTGGGCGGATGATCGAAAACACGTAAGATAATTGGGACTTAAACGAATTTTAAAATTGAGGCAAGAAAATGAAGCTCCAAATAATATTAGAGAGTTTAGAACACCCAAGTTAAACTTTGAGGCAGATGGTTATATAAATCTGATTGATTGGCAATCAGACTACAGCACTGAACCACCACTTACTATGTCTCTTTCAAATGATGAGATTCAGTCTTTAATTCTAGACATTCCAAGATATAGTGATTTTTTTAACTTTCCATGCCATTCCCAAGCTGTGGAAAGGTGTGTTAAGATAGTTACTGAAGCATCAGGTGCAGTCTGTGGAACAGAGGCATGGGATGGGTTTATACGAGCGAGAATTGCATCCAGAGTTTCTTTGCCAAGGTTTGAAACGAAAAGCCATTTTAAACCAATAACTTAAATTTTTGGAGGGGTAAACAGAGTTAAATTTTATTTTTAGTGGGAGGGGGGTGGGGTGGAACTCGATATGCAGCCACCTCCTCGTGGTGAGTTGTTTTCATATAGTCCAGTCAATCCGTGTTTTTTTCAAAACATTCGTATAGAAGGTTTTTTTCGACGGTTTTATATGTTTTCGAGGTCGCTGATTACGAATATGAAGTTTGCTGCCATGTGAGAGGTCGGCTTCATATCGAAAATCGCAAAAAATCGTAAAATTTTCTAGTTTTTTTCAGATTTTTGCTTATATTTCAAAAATTATAGGTTTCACGAAGAAAACCTCAATTACAAAATTAAAGTTGATAAAATTTTCTATAAAAAGCACTAATCAACTTTTATTTTGCGATGAGTGGTTCTACCGCTAGAGCACGCTGAAAAACAGCTATTTTTTGGGCGTTCTACAAAAAATTTAAAAACGCTCGCTTCAAGCTTCTATAAAACAAAAAGTACGAATTTTATAGGAAAAAAAATTATACCTCGTAAAAGATAATTTTATTTTGTACAAAAAACGTCTATAACTTTCAAATTTTGTCTGGATGGAAAAGGGCGGGAAACGAAAACGGGGAGTAATGCCGTGTGCGAAATTGAACCATCTTACAATTGAACCATCTTACATCTCCGATCAGCGCTTTATCTTTGGTATATTACCAATGAAAAAGGAATTTTATAATATTTTATAATGAATTGATGATTAAGAATGATAAATAAAGTAAAAAAAATATTATTTTACAATTTTATTGGTACATTTCACGGAAAATCAAGCAAAATATGAAATTCGTGTATTAAATTGTAAAAAAAATTTAATGATCGTTTTTATGTGTATTTTGGAGTGCTGAATCCGAACTTCAAGTTTTCATAACCGTAAAAGATCATCTCCCCATCAAAAACTGCAAAAAACCTGAAAATTTGTATACTTTCTGCTGTTATTTTAACTGTATCTAAAAAAATTAATTTTTCGAAAGTGCACACTACACCAAATTAAAGTACATAAAATTTCCTATAAGATGCATTGCCTCATTTTGTTTTTCGGACGAGAGGTTCTGCTGCTAGAGCGCTCTGAAAACCAGCAATTATTCGTACTTGCTGCGGAAAACCGGAAAACGTGCTCTTCCACCTCAAATAAAACTTAACAGACGCTTGTAACTTACTAAAAGTTTATATCACCTAAAAGTTCATTAAATTTTCTACAAAATTCACTAGTTGACTTTGGTTTTCTGACAAAAACAAAATTCGTTAGAGCGCGTTAAAAAAAAGTGAAACTTTGTCATTCTGCAAAAAAGTAAAAAGTGCCCACGCTTACCTCTTAAAAAACACAAGGAATAACCATTTTATCAAAAAAAAATTTATACCACATGAAAGAGCGTTAAATTTCCTACTAAAGCTGGTTCTTTACATATTTTTGTTTTCGTAAGAAGGGGGTATGCGAAGCGAAAATGTCGAGAAATCCCCCTTTTCGCTCTACTCTCCAGACGTCGCTCGCTGAATCGATCCATAAGCTGAATCGATCTCTGTTTTTGAGCTGCCCGGGACACTGAACTAACCGGTAAGGTGGGTTCCTTGGAGTACGGAGGAGAGAGATCGAATCACCGAGGGATCGATTCAGTGGGCTAGTAGGCAATCTTAAATTTTTCGCCTCGCTCTCTCCCCCCTTTTAAGGAAACTAAATATTAAGAATTGTTTTAAGTAGAGAATTAAATGCTCTTTCATGTTATGCAATTTTTTTTTAGTTAACATGCTTATTTTTCCATTTTATAAAGGGCTGAAGTGGACACTTCTCACATTTTTCCAGAATGGCAAAAATCGCTTTTTTTTCAGCGCGCTCTAGAGTAAACAGTTTTTGACAGAAAATCAAAACTTTTCAGTGCATTTTATGCAAACTTAAATTATCTTTCACTTGATATAAGCTTTTTTCCAATAAATTGCATACTTTTTATTTTACAGACGTTTGAAGCGCGCGTTTTTCACTTTTTTGCATAAAAGCGAAAAAATATATGTTTTTCAGCGCGCTCTAGAGGTAGAACCACTCATCACAAAATCAAAGTTGAATAGTGTTTTTTATAGGAAATTTTATCACCTTTAATTTTGCAATTGAGGTTTTCTTCGTGAAACTTATAGTTTTAGAAATATAGGCAAAAATCTAAAAAAAACTTGAAAATTTTACGATTTTTTGCGATTTTCGATATGAAGCCGACCTCTCACGTGGCAGCAAACTTCATATTCGTAATCAGCGCCCTCGAAAACATATAAAACCGTCGAAAAAAAAAACTTCTATACAAATGTTTTGAAAACGTCACTTTTGAGCACGGATTGACTGGACTAATAGTGAAAACAAGCGAAGAGCTGCAAGGGAAGTGCGCGCATTCCACGAGGTACGCTTTGGGAAGTCCGTCCGAAAGCGTGGAGGCGCGCGTTAGATGCTTTTAAAAAGAGGCCAAATTTTACACTCAAAAATTTACTTCAAGGCTGAAACTTTTTTTATACATTCAGGGAAGTTCATTTCATCTCCCATGCCTCGTAATAGGGGGATTTAATTTTTTATGGATGCGTTATTGTTATTTATATGAAAAAATTGGCAAAATTTCGAAATTTCAAAGTGAAAGGGGCATCTGAAGATCCCAATGAACAATTAGTTGTTGTCAATGTTAATTAGGAATCATTTATACTTTAGGGAAGTGGTTCCCAAACTATTTTGGTCGTGGAACCCCCAAATTTGTTTCCAATGATCGCGGAACCCTGAATAGTTTTTAATTAACTACTTTTCAAAATTTAGATATTAAATGGAACCTGGCTCGGATTCAGCACGGGTCCAGGGGGGGAACTTTTCCAGACAATCACCATTACTTTTGGCAAAAATGTCAAATTATCGGGGATTTTCTAAAAGTATCACGCAAGATCCCCTTCTGGTACCGCTGGGGGGTGTGGACTTTTGATTTTTGAAATTTTGAAATTTGACTTGTAAGAGTCCATTTTTAACTCATTTGGGAGCTTTTGGGGCCAAGAATAAAATTTTTCAGAACATAACCTTTATATTTTGACAAAAAAAATTTCAAAATTTTGGTGATTTTCGGTATCGTGCAAGATCCTGGGGGGGTCTGGGGGTCCCCCCTGAAAAAATTTTGAAATTCGACTGGTAAAAGTAATGTTGTAACTCATTTTGAGAACATTTTTGGATCCAAGGGGGGCGCCGCTGTCCATTCTTATTTTTTTACACTATTCTAATTTTTTTAATGAAGTAAAGTTTGTCCCATGGAACCCCTAAATTTTTTCATGGAACCCCAGGGTTCCGCGGAACCCACTTTATGAACCACTGCTTTAGGGTTTTAGTTATTGAATACGGCATGCATATAAGTTTAAATCGATCAAATGTGACATTTTAAAATAATTTTATAAGAAATTATGCGCATCATATAAAAAGAAAAAAAAGTAGAAATAAGTAACACCAAATAAAAGTTTTAAATTGACTGAGTGGCTAAGCTTAACACATCAAAATTGACAAGTAACCTTTTACGATTGGATTAAACCAGCAAAATCATTCGATTCAGGGATTTATTACATGAAACTCAATTTAGGAGTTGAAATCTCAGCTCTTTAATTGGTTTTATGGAATAAATACCTGAACCTATGGTCTTAATCCAATTTTAGAAGGTTACCTGTCAATTTCCGCTGAGAATCATTTAACCTGCAAGATACTTCAGTAAAGGCAACGTTTAGATTAAAAGGATATGATTTATTAAACGGAATTATATATCTTTGCGATTGATGAGATTAGAGATTATGATTTTTCGTTGTTACATTATTTCAAATTGAAAAACAATGATCTGCTGAAAATTAAACATATTTTATATCTCGCGTCTATATTATTTATTACGTGATTATTGCCGGATTTCTTCCTGCTCTTGTGTGTTGCCGGTCTTGTCTCACCTCAGTACCCCCTTCCCAGTGGAACGTTACTGTGGTTCGAAACGATCCGGGAAACGCACCTGCCGTCCGGAACGAGTGGTCCCTCGGTTCCGATTCTCTTCTCTTGCATCTGATTTAAGCAGAAAAGCAGGTTTAAGACGGTCTATTGAGACATACTGCACTTTATCTCCCCTTTGAAGTTTGAAAACTTTACCAGTCCGTTCCAAAACTAAGAAAGGTCCGTCGTAAGGGGGCTTTAAGGGTGGCTGAACAGCATCGTGGCGCACGAAAACATGACTGCTATGCTGAAGATGTGTTGACACGAAAGGACTTCTCGAAGAGTGACTGGTGGTGGGGGCTGGAGACAGGTTTTGCATAGACTCCTTTAGATGTTGCACAAACTCCGCTGCATTAAAGTCTTTTGGTGATGAAGAGAAAAACTCTCCCGGCAACTTCAGGGCTGTCCCGTAAACCAACTCAGCTGTGGTGGCTTTTATGGTATCCCGATAGGCTGAACGTAGTCCTAGCAACACCATGGGCAAAACCTCGGTCCATCGGTCTGTAAGATGAGCTTTTAGGGAGGCTTTAAGCGTACGATGCCAATTTTCTACCAGTCCGTTGGACATGGGGTGATAGGCAGTAGTATGTATGTGCTGAATTCCCAAGAATTTAGTGAGATTTGAAAATAAATGGGATTCAAATTGCCTTCCCTGGTCCGTGGTAACTATCCTAGGTATTCCAAAACGGGCTATCCAATTCTCAAAAAACGCCTTTGCAACTGTCTCGGCTGTAATGTTTGTAATTGGACAAGCTTCAACCCAACGTGTGCTCCGGTCAATCATAGTCAGCAAATAGACGAAACCCTGGGAAGGTGGTAATGGTCCCACAATATCCAAGTGGACGTGCTCGAATCTGTTGTCGGGGGTCTTAAAACTTCCCAGTGGGCTGTTGGTATGGCGGTAAATCTTGGACCTCTGGCAAGGTATGCAAGCGCGGGTCCAATCAGCAACATCTTTTCTAATACCAGGCCAGACAAAACGGGTCGTTATGAGTTTGAGTGTGGATTTGATGCCAGGATGGGCTAGGTTATGGAGAGTATTAAAGGCGATTTTACGGAACTGCAAAGGAAGGTAAGGTCGAAAATTTTGAGTAGAAGTATCACATAAAATTTTCACTGAAGTACCAGGCAAAATCATGCTCTGAAATTTTAAGGAGGGTTCATTTGCTATAAGGTCCTTTAACTCCTCGTCTGTGCTTTGAGCTTCAGCCACAGCAGTATAATCCAACACATTTGGACTCTCCAATTCTTCAATCCTGGATAGCATATCGGCAGGTATATTTTCTGCACCTTTAATATATTGGATATCCGTACTGAATTGTCCTATTAAGTCCAAATGGCGTAGCTGTCTGGGAGAGCATTTGTCCGCTTTTTGAAGAAAGGCGTAGGTCAACGGACGGTGATCTGTAAAGATTGTAAACATCCGTCCCTCTAGCATGTGTTTGAAATGCTTAATAGCGGCATAAATTGCGTAAAGCTCTCGGTCGAAAGTGGACCACTTTTGTTGAGCCAGAGACAACTTGGATGAGTAAAAAGCTAAAGGTTGAACTTGACGCTCCTTTCCAGTCAAGTAGATTTGATTTAGGGAAGCACCGACTGCGGTATCGCTTGCATCGGTGTATAGTGCAAAGTGAGCGTCGGGGTCAGGATGAGCCAATAAGGTAGCCTCCGCAAGCTGCTTTTTGCAATGCTCAAATGCCGATTTTTGATTGTCCGACCATTCAATCTGAGAATTCCTTTTATTTTTATTTCCTTTCAGCATGTCATTTAAAGGGGCTTGGATGTGGGCTGCGTTCTTCACATTTCTGCGATAATAGTTTAACAACCCAAGAAATCTCTGTAGCTCTTTTATTGTTTTCGGAAGAGTGCAATTTAAAATTGGTTCCACGCGTTTAGGGAGAGGTTGGATGCCATCTTTATTGACTAAATATCCTAAAAAAGGCAATTCGGGAACGCCTAGCATGCATTTTTTCAGGTTGATGCGGATACCATAATCCGAAAGGCGTTTGAGGACAGCTTCCAGATGTGTTCGGTGCTCCTCCGCTGAACGGCTTGCAATAAGAATATCGTCCAAGTAGACGAAAACGAAATCTAACCCTCTCAAGACCTCATTGATAAAGCGCTGGAACGTCTGGGCGGCATTGGATAATCCAAAAGGCATGCAGACAAATTCGAACAGGCCGAAAGGGGTTGTAATAGCAGTTTTAGGGATATCATCTGGGTGTACAGGGATTTGATGGTAGGCTCTAATTAAATCAATTTTTGAATAAATAACTGTCTTGTGTAATTGGCTTGAAAAATCCTGTAGGTGAGGTAAGGGATATCTGTCGGGTACTGTGATTCTATTAAGGGCTCTATAGTCTCCAGTTGGGCGGAAATCGTTCCCATCTTTGGGTACCATGTGGAGAGGGCTAGACCAGTTAGAACAACTAGGTCTACAAATGCCCTGCTCCAACATGTACTCAAACTCTTTTTTCGCCGCAACCAACTTAGCCGGATGTAATCGGCGTGGCCGAGAGAAAACTGGTTGGCCGCGGGTTACAATTCTATGGACTGTATTATGTTTAGCTTCCTGTACTTTGGGGTACGGTCGCACAACTTCGTTATATTTCTTTAAAAGGTCCCCGTAAACCGAATTACTTGCAATGAGGGTTATTTGAGGGGTATTATCGTTTGATCTTTTTCCATTAGTAGTGAGATTAGTTAAGGGATCTTTAAGGCAGTTATGTTTTAGATCAATTAGTAAACCGAAATGACGTAAAAAATCAGCTCCTATTATAGGCTTTTTAATATTTGCCAAGATGAAAGGCCACTGAAATTTTCGACGTAAATTAAGACTTAAATTAATTACTTTTACACCGTAGGTACTGATGGGGGATCCGTTAGCCGAAAATAACGTAATATCGGACTTGTTTTTTGAAAATTTCGAAAATTGGTCTATTGGTAAAACGGAAACATCGCTGCCACTGTCAATTAGGTAAGTTAATTTAGATTGAGGATCAGAAATGAAAAGGCGGCTTTTGTTGTCAGGTTTGAAGTCGCATTGCGCCGAATAATCCGACTTCTTTTTTAGTTTTCCTGCGGTTTATCAAAGAGGTACTTTGGAGAGTTTGACTTATGCCGGCATGGGGAAATGCATTTATATGCCTTGTTTCCAAATTTTCTATGGTACCAACATTCATCACCTGATGCTCTTGCCCCAGAATTTCCAGATACGGATCTTCGCCTACGCCCTCTTGATCGCTCCCGACCTCTGAAGGAAAGACGATCGAATTTTCTATTTAGTTCAGCCAGTTGGGCACGTAACTCCGATATTTCTGATGGAGGTGAAGGTGTAGGAAAATGAATTTCCTCAACTTTGGCACCAGTCGCTTCATGGATCTTATCAGCCATTACGGCTAGCTTATCTAATCCATCTTTAGAAACGGAAAGTATGGCTTGAGCCTGCGAAGGTAAGCGCTGAAGCCATAGGGTTTTTAGAAAGTCGTCCCCTAAATTTCCTGCCACCTGTTTCATCTTTCTTAATAAGTGCGATGGCTTATCATCTCCAAGTTCTAACTCAGAAAGGAGTGCCTTAATTCTGCGCTGCTCCGAATCGGAGAATTCAGCTATTAATCTGTTTTTTAAGGTGAAATACTTTGCAACATCCGGTGGAGTTAAAACTATGTCACTAACGTAACTCAAAACGTCAGAATTTAAAGCAGAAATTACATTGTAATATTTAGTTTCATCTTGAGTAATTCCCGAAACTCTAAATTGGGCTTCGATGTTAGCAAACCAAAGATCCGGATGTTTATCCCAAAATGGTGGGAGCTTGAGCCCAACTCGGTTAACTTGTAAAGTAGACGCCGAAATGTTAGGCGGTGGTGTTTCGGGAATCGACATCGCAGAAGTTTAAAAGACCACCGATAAATATATTTACCAAAAATGATGAATTCCTCGATTCGGAGCTACGTCCTTGGTCACCAGTGCAAGATACTTCAGTAAAGGCAACGTTTAGATTAAAAGGATATGATTTATTAAACGGAATTATATATCTTTGCGATTGATGAGATTAGAGATTATGATTTTTCGTTGTTACATTATTTCAAATTGAAAAACAATGATCTGCTGAAAATTAAACATCATATTTTATATCTCGCGTCTATATTATTTATTACGTGATTATTGCCGGATTTCTTCCTGCTCTTGTGTGTTGCCGGTCTTGTCTCACCTCAAACCTTTCATGTCCATTTATAAAAACCCCTATTTCGTTAGGGGTGTATTTCCGACCCCCCATTCCTAGGTTCTGAGTCTCCATGGTGTACTCTATCCCTCCTTAAAGTTATGAAACACCCTGTAGGTGTGTTAAAATGTGTTGCCAAAACGTATAATGGTAAAATTAAGTACCTAAACTAGAAAATTAGCATATTTCTTTGTCTAGTAAGTAAGTCTTTTTAACTAATCCAAAATAATAATAGCAGAAGTTTTTACCAAAATTATAATTTTTTACATTAGCTCACTGAAAATTCAGTAATGCAGTACTCAAGTTAAATTTCTTTAAGTTCACCAACTTTTAAATTTGTAAATAATGTAACCATTTCGAATATAGAATTCAAAATCATTCCTAAGCCTAGCTTCAAATGATTCCTTAAACAAACTTAATATATTCGACATGCTTGACAAATTTCCAACCTTAGTCTTCTAAACATTTACAGTCAGAGTACCCACAAATAAAGTTGAATTTTATACATAAAACAAACTTCAAATGTTCCACCAATCTGTCACGGGGTTTTTGAATGCGTTGTTTATTTCGACTTTGATTTTTAACGGCATAATTTAACTTCAAGACAGAATGAAGACATTTTCTTTACTTTTATGGCCTGAGTGATAATTTTTCATTGTTCTTTTCATGTCCGTAAATCCTGTGGAGATCTGAACGACAGGACAGGGGATAGACCATACATCAGGCCCGGCCGATTCAGCGTGAAAGTTAAAAACACTCCCGAGTACTCGGGAAAAACCCTAAATCCGCCGTAAAACACGTCAACTCTTTCGCAACATAAATTCCTATTCCTCCCTTTAAAAAAAGAATCTGCACCCCCACTCAGATCAGATTGAAGACTCCGCGACAAACCCGAGACTACCAAACGATCCTGAAAAAAAAAACACGAAGTGAACTGAAAAGATGGCGGCAGCCCTGAGAATGATTGTCGCCATCCTGGGTTAAAAGAAATGCCCCAAAAAATAAATAAATAAAATGCCGGGATTTAAGGGGTCGAGGGACTCATAATAATCATAAAAAAGAGCTGTTCCAGAACATATCCCGGGTGGCCAGAGGGACATCTAAAACTCGCGACCCGCGTCCCTTGGGGGGTCAGGAAGGAACTTTCCTCCCCCTCTGATCCTGGGCTGTCGTTTGGCAGGGGCCAAATCCTTTGGCGATCCGGGACTTGTCGCCAAATGAGATTTATATTTCTCTCCATTCGTTTCCTGAGATTTCGAATTTATTGATGGGGTGAGTTTGGATTTCTATTTCTGCCGCCCGGGTGACGCTGAGGAACGGAAGTGAAGTCGTTTGCGAGTGTCGGGTCAGAAAAAATCGTTGGGTGCATATTCACACATCCCAACGGTTTGGTCCTGACGAGCTTAGTGCGCATGCTCGGGGAGAAAAAAGGGATCTTCTTTAGATAATTACTATCATTAATAAGTCCCCGCTGGTGCAGTGGTAGCGAGCGTGCTCAGCATGCGGTAGGTCGCGGGTTCTGTCCCCGATTTATTGTTTTATTAAAATTTCTAAAAAAACCAGCTAAAATAAGTCCACACGCATGCGCACTAAGCTCGTCAGGACCAAACCGTTGGGATGTGTGAAAATGCTCGTTGGGTGGAGGGGATGATGAGCATTTGGTTGCGTAGAAGAGCGTGTGGTGTTTAAATGTTTTAATGTGTTTAGTGGGAAAAGTTGTTACATTTTCCATCATTTTATGGTTCATTCACCGTAAAAAAAATACGACTGTTTACAGAAAAAGGGACGGGAAGAAATTGTCTCCCTTCATGGAGAGATGTTACACAACGATACGGAGGGACCCTCCATCTCAGGCCCGGATCCAAGAGGGGCACTCTGGACAATGCCCCCCCCCTTGTACTTAAAGTTCTTAAATTAGTTTATAACCTACTTTAACGGGTCAAATTTCAAAACTTTTTTTCTGGGGGAAGACCTCTAAACCCCAATCGGTAGGTACTACAAGGGGATCTTGAGTCATACTTTTTAAGAAATTCCCAAAGTAAAATGGTTCCCAAAATGAGTTTATACCCTACATTTACAGGTCCAATTTCAAACATTTTTCTTGAGGAGGACCCCCATACGCCATATTGGTACCACAAGAGGATCTTGAGCGATTCTTTTCAGGAAATCTATATATATAAATGACGACACTAAACTATGTTTCAATATATTCTATTTATTTGCCATACATGTTTTAGTATTTTTGCATACGTCCATGAATACTTCCAAATGACTTGAAGCCTTGAAATACATTTAAATCTAATAATTAAGTAATAAATATTTTCTCTAGTATACAGGGTGTTTCAAAATTGCGTTGCACGGCTTTTATTCGGAACCAGCGCCTCCTAGGGCCATGGAAGTAAGGTCTACCCGTAGGTAAGTGACCCTGGAAAATCCATTGAGATGACTTACAGCGCCCCTAGCGGCGAAATTAAAAAGTTAAAAAAATAATTTAAAAACTAAAGGAGATAGAGCAAAAACCCCACTAAGAGTATTGTTGCCAACGTCAAGAAGAACTCACTGAAAAAAATTTGATCAAAATATCTTGAATATTCGCAGAGATATTAGCATGTGAAAATAGCACTTTTTCAGTGGTCAAAAAGTAAAAAGTTTGCATATTTGCAAATTTTTTTTATTTTTTTTTATTAAATTTTGTGTTCTTTCAACTAAAAAAACAAAACTACACAATAACATTGAAAAATTTGCAAATATGCGAACTTTTTACTGACCCCTGAAAAAGTGCTATTTTCTCATGCTAATATCTCTGCGAATATTCAAGATATTTTTATAAAATTTTTTTCAGTGAGTTCTTCTTGACTTTGGCAACAATACTCTTAGTGGGGTTTTGCTCTATCTTCTTTAGTTTTTAAATTAATTTTTTTAACTTTTTAATTTCACCGCTAGGGGTTCTGTAAGTCATCTCAATGGATTCTCCAGGGTCACTTACCTACGGGTAGACCTTACTTCCATGACCCTAGGAGGCGCTGGTTCTGAATAAATGCCGTGCAACGCAATTTTGAAACATCCTGTATATCTGTTTGAACTATTGAAGTTATCGAGCATTTTAAAAATATTTTAACCCTTTTCACCTTAATTTTTACATTGTTCACGATTCGGTTTCGATAAATTTTCAATATTGAAGTTCATTCCAAGATGAAAAAATTATGCATGTTATGAAAATAAATTTTAGTACCTTATTAATAATTTATGGTGTATTTGTAATGATTAAAACTTAGATTCGCGAGCGTATTATGTGGGTAAAAAATACTTGTTTCAGTCGAAAAAAACCGTTTTCATTTATTTGTTTAAAACATATCATACATAAGGTTTTAAACACAAGTGTATCTCATAATGAAAAGCATAATTGGGTAATTCAAAAATTTACAATCAAGTCTGGGACTATCACCTTACTTTGCTCTTTTGTTATTCAAATCACTGCTTCTTTTTACCTTAAAAGACCAATCTCTTCAGTGACATAAAATAAAAAAATGTACCCAGGAAACGACCTGATTTTTTCTACAAATCCCAAAATCAGTCTTAATTGCAAAAAGACCTGGCGTTAAAGAAGCTCTTACAGTCTAAATAACAACGCGCAAGTTGGAGTCCACACATTTCTTTATAATTAAAGAAGAAAAAGAATTTAATTAAACGAAGAAAATAACTGTAAAAACAACCCACCAAAAGCTGTCTGTGGGGACATAGAGAGAAAGAGTAAGAAAAAAAGGGGAAATGTGTAAAAAAAGTCCTTTACTTTAATTAAGCTAGCCGAAAAATGTTTAATAATCTTCAAGGCCTATATTAGAATGGGTGGTGAAATAAAAATTTTAAAAATAAGTACTCTAGGAACCCAGATTTTATCTTATATTAAGTATGTTTCCAATAATTTTCAAGAGGTGCTTATCATTCTTTATATGGTTCAAGCGTTGTTTTGATAAGGTGTTAAACAGATTAGGTTTTACAGGCGTTGAATTCAAAAATAAACATTACTTTTAGAATCTATAATTTTTTGTTTGAAACTCATCTTATTAACTGTTTTTCTAGTTTAACTTATCTGATGCACTTATTCAGATACCTCATCATTAGATATTTATGTATATTTTCCAATTTAAAATTTGCGTTGCATTGTTATTCAAAATCGTAGTTGATTATATAAATTGTGTATTAAAAACAGCTGTTAAGAATTTAAATTATTTTGCACCCAAAGTGAAGCTTTTCTAATTAAAAAATTAGATAAAATAAAATTATGAAATAACGATAAAACAGAAGTTAAGGGTTCATACGTAATAGAAAATCTCTCTGTTGCTTAGGTTTTACACAATTAGGGATCGTTGAGCTCTTTTAGGTTGTATTTATAATTACCTCTGGGGGGGTTAGTATTTCAAACTCATAATAATTGAACTAAAATATGCAAAGATATTTTATAGTTGAAAAGTCATCACCCGAAAAGTATTCTATCATACTTTTTTAAAACATGTACAACATTAATAGATTAAAAAATTGCATGTAATATTTAAATAAACGGATTCACGGCTATAATTTTTAACTTGAAATTTTAGATTAATATTTGGGTAAAATGAGAATCACAGTGTTATCCCTAGGATTATTTAGAAGGAGTAAAAATACTCCTTGACTTTTTTTAGGAGGAGTGAAATACGGAAATTGCATATGCAGAGATAAATATAAATTTTCTATAAAAATAAATAAGAACGCTTATTTTTTTAATAAACAAAATGAAATTGTTGATTTCGGTGGTGAATTTCTAAATTAAAACCTTTGTTGAAAATTTAAAGCGTGAAAATATGCTTGGCAAGTTTTTTAAGCGTATTTTCGAATTTCAATACGTAAAATACGCTCTCAGAGGCGTTAAAAATATCTCTTGAAGCAACTACTTTTTCTCTGTATACAGGGTGATTCAGAAATAATAATCAATAATTGGGGGGAGGTAGAGGGGCCCTAGACAAGCATATTTTGAATAGGGATGGTGGGGTGCAGCCTTACCGTTAAAGAGGTAGGACCTAATGTATTGCGAGCGCGTTTCAAAAGGCCGTTTTCAGAAGGACCGTGTGACTAAAAAAAAATAATAACATGAAAAAATATATTGCATGAGGTAAACAAGTATCCCTACTACTTACACCATGAATTCGATAGAATTTGAACCACTTTCTAAACCGTGGACTGAGTTTCAAAAGTGCAATATTAATATTTTAGTCTAAGAATGGAGTTCCCTTAATGGTATTTAGAAAATGATGATCGGGGAAGGAATTTTCACTGATCGTAACATTGATCATTGAAACTGTTTGATCATTGAAAATTCCTAACCAGATCATCATTTTTCTAAATACCATTAAGGGAACTCCATTGTATGACTAAGATATTAATATTGTACGTTTTAAAACTCACCCCACAGTTTAGAAAGTGGTCCGATTTCTATCACATTGAGGATTTAAGAAGTACGGATACTTCTGTACCTCATGCAATTATGTTTTTCATTTTATTATGTTTTGTTTCGTCACACGGCCTTCTAAAAACAGTATTTTGAAACGCGCTCGCACTACATTAAGTCCTAGCTCTTTAACGGTAAGGCTGCGCCCCACCATCCCTATTCGGAATATGCTTGTCTAGGGCCTCTCTACCTCCCTCCCAATTATTGATGATTATTTCTGAATCACCCTGTATAAACTTGATTATCTACAATAAACGCAACAATATTCATGTCACGATTTAGTTGCAGTGGATTTTTAATTACTTAGATTCCAAATCATTCACAATGCCCTCAAAAACAAAACGTCTTATTTAAAAACTCTGAACAGAAGATACATTCGTAGGGAACGCCATGCGATAAATTCACCAAGTCGGTTGAACAACTTTTCCTCCTCGGATCATTAGCAATGACCGGGCAGGACCTTCATAAACCTCCGTCCATCGATCCACTGGTTTAACCGAAAAGTAAGTTATGTCCCCCTAGACTGAACAAATTGCGACATCGAAGACCACAATGTTCCCCCACCGGGTTCTTGGAAGCCAGAGGCCCCATTCTTCCACTCTAAGAACTGCTTACAAAAGATGATCACGACAAATTTCCGAAGCGAACGGTTGCCAAAGGGTAGGAGCCTCCCATCGTTGCCACCACGCTCATGAAATAAAGGCTTCATAAAAAATAACAACAAATCCCCTTTCGCCGAACAAAGGCACGAGAATAGGGATATAAATATAAAGCAAATTTATGAAATGTTTCAGCGTATATCAACATATCTGTCAGTAGCATCTGATATAGGAAAGAAGCCCCTATTCGAAAGCCACCATTGCTGTGGGAGTGGAAGTAGGAGTTTTTTCTCCCGTTTCTTTATGGTAGCGATTTATTTTTATTAACGCTGATAAACGGGAGGGGGGGGGAGGTTACGCTGGCTGTTCAGACCAGACGATACTTTCTGGCGGGAAGTCGCCTTTTTGTTTTGGGATGTGAAGTGAAGTGACGCGAGATTGCGGGCCGTCAGTGGCAGTTACAGTGTACTAGCCGATGTCGTTTTGGGATTGGAAATTGGTTTTCGAATGTGTGTTCTAGGGACCGTTTTGTCCGTCGTAATATGTATGCAAATGAGTGGAAAGCGGGCTTTTAGTTGCAAATTTCTATATGTTTTTTACCTAGTTCTCTTCAATCACTTTAGGGGGGGCAGTTGGGGAGAAAACATGAATTTTTCCTGTTGGGACTCCCAATGTAAAAAAATATGGCATTTTACACAAAAAAGTGGTGGAAAGAAGTTGCTTCAATATTATTGAGGGGTGTTTACACCAAGATACGGATAGACCTTCCACCTGAATGGGACCTTTAACCGAGTCTAGGTGGAAGTTCTCTCCTAATTGTTGAGTTACATCTCTTAATGATATTGAGGCAACTTCTTTGTACTACTTTTTTCTGAATTTATTTTACAGTGCGCTATCGGGACGATGGTAGTAGAGTGAAATGTTTGTAAACGAAACAGAAATGGCATTACTTCATTAACCCTTTCAAATTTTCTGTAGGATTCAATGTACTGTAAAAAATACGGAACTTTACACAAATAACTGGGCAAAAAAAACTGCCTCTATATCATTGAGAGATTGTGTACTCTGTGATAAGGAGGGATTCGTTCCACCACTTTTTAAAGTGACGTTCTTTTTTTACCATGCGGTAATGACGGTAGGTGTATAGGATTTAAAGAGTTGGGTATTGATGTGAGGCGTCTCTGGACTCTTAACTCTTTCCCTTAATCCCTGTGACATCTCTGGACTCGAATTCTTAGCCTTGTGCTTATGACTACTCGTAAGAACTTTACTTAGGAAGCTTATAGCAACATCTCGATACTTTTGTTTATAAGTGCTTAACACTCTTCATGTTTCTCTTCCTCTCTTTCTATTTTTTGCTTGACTGTCTGTGTGCAGTGCACGTGTATTGTTATGTCTGAGGTTTTATGAATTGAATAGAATATGCAAGTTGCTAGATATGTCCCAGAAGAAATAAAGATTTCAGTTTAAAGAGAACATACCAAATTGTGGCTCGAATTGTTGTTTATTGCTCGTAGAGATTACATAGCGGGATTCACACCGTCGTTCAATTATTTTGAATGTTTGTCAATAATAAAGTTTTTTAGTCTATATACAAGCTGTGGTGGCGCCCTTTCACGGATCCTAGACGGGCTGGCTCGAATCTCCAGTGTCACTATTTCTAAATTACCTTTAAAATTTGTTAACTTAATAAATTTATTGTTATTGTTAACTTTGTCTATTGGCCGATTTTGGAGTCTTTATGGTGGTGTAGTCTTACTTTAAGGCCGGTATCCCCATAGATGTATCATTTGAATGGAATTTGACAGTTGAAAATTTAATTGTAGAATTAAAACTAATGTGGACTTAGTTTAATAAAAATTCTCTATAGAACATATACACTGTAAGAAACTGCATATTAAAATATTTTACAAAAAGGACACCAAGTATTAAAACGTAGATGTTTTAAATCTCTGATCACAGTATATTTTTACAGAGTGCTTTGTAAAGTGCAGTATTTTTCACACCCAAGGCAAAATTATTAACATTTTATACTGCGTCTTTAAAAAAAAGCATAACGCACAATGTTATGAAATGAATGAGGGGGGTAGAAAAAACTAAAGGAACTATTATATGGGAAAGGGTGAAAATTTCCCTAGTAAAAATTATTTATTAATGCTTGATGTTTTTAAAGACCATACTGTAATGCTTAAGATGCATATTCTTTCTTTAAGATGGAATATATTATCTACATTTTACTTCAAAATCAACCTCAAAATAAAACTTAAAAACATACCTACTATCCCCTTTATTTGAAATTCTCCCAAAACTTTTTACTGCATGTTTTTTAAACATAGCATGCAATGTCAATTGTAATATCTTAAGTGAGAAAACATGGCAAGTGTTTATTGTTTTTGATTTGCTAAAAACATTACAAAAATATAAATTAGCTTTCTATTTCTGAAAGTTGTGGATACAGTACATACTTATTTTTATACATTTTATTAATTTAAATATCTCATTAGTAATGCACATATTTAAATTTCTCAATTGCTTAAAACGTTAAAAAAAGTCCAAAACTAACAATTTCGCTAAAAGTTAGCTCAATTTTACCGACATACTTTTTAAATTAGTCACCTCAAAAAGTCTTAAAAATCTCTCCAGAAATCCGGAACTTCTTCGGCCTCCTAAACTTTTTAAATACATTTTAAAAGTGCCACGGAAAACCTGATAGCATTATGTTTCCTCGTATTACTTCGCTTGGAATGGTAGGTTATTTCGAAAGTGTAAGAAAAGTCAGAGAAACTTGAACTAGTGAAAAAAAGAGAAAAGTTCATAAAACATGTTACAGGAACAAGGGATGAGCATTTTTGCCAGGATTTTATTAGGTTACAGTCGGGTAGGTTCTTCATAAGTAGAGTTTTTAGATATTTTTTGGTGGAGGAAAAATTACTCAATCTAATTTTGGGTTTTCTTTAAAGCATTAACTTAATGCAAATTTGCAGTTATTGTAAGTTATTTATCATTTACATTTTTAACCAATATGTAGTTTCTTTTGAATAAACAAATGGATGTTTTACGAACATGGTGAATCCAAATTCCATTGTTACATAAAAAATACATTAAACACCTACTAGATTTACAGAAACTACTACATTTTTCGTAATGAGCACAAACAATTTCACATAGATTTTGCTCATTATATTTTGTTGTTAAACTTATACGTAGGGTGACATTCAATCATGTTTATAAAGTGGGGCTAGCCTTTCCTTCTGAGCTAATTGAGATCCTAATTTTTTAGCTTTTTTATTTGAAAATAAATTACACCTTTTGTAAAAATTTTCTCTGCTTGAGATTCATATGAAACGCCGCGTTAAAAATGAAATGTTATGTCACTATAGGTTATAAATACACATTTCGAGTTTTTCTTTCAAACTGCTATTTACAATAGTATTTTTAATGATTTACGCTACAATTTTAAAGAGTAATATATTCTTGCATTACAAGTTTTCTCCAAATATTTAAAACAACGAAACTTTTAATTTTGCATGTTATGATCTTTACCGGCAGTTAAAATGCCTCAAAAACTGCGGCAGTAAGCTGGCCTCAAAGAAAATGTCTTTAATAATTCCATTGTTTTCCATGTAACATATCTCATTCCTTTGTTGAACGTTGAAGCAAAGCAGAAACCACTTCTAGTAGCAGACATTCTCCATGTTACACTACACAATCCCTCAAAATCCTACAAAAAACCTTTTCAATTTTGAATCCAAAGATCCTCCTCTGGCAATCCATTCAATCTTTCGAATACTAAAACATGCATATAAAACATAATTCATATCACATATGAATACTTTAAAACCGCAACAAAATATTTCAAAAGCGGAAAGAGTAATTCGAAATCTCTCCGTCTGATGTATTCATCTATCTATATGTATATCTATCCCCCCACAAGAAATTATAAACCTCATACAATTATGGATTCCCCCAGTCTTTTGATTACCCTATTCTAATTACGCTCTTTCTATCTTCCACATACATATCCTCCCGTTTATCGATATCGAAACGGGCAATTTTTTCCCATCGCTTTTTTGTCGCTAGATGGCAATCTTGAAGCCATCTTTTCTTTTTTCCGTCTTTTCATTTATGTTCGTATTTAATCATGCTCTTGTTTGTATCGACTCGCTCAGGTTAATAGTGGCTGCTGTTCTTAACCCCAGAGGGCGTAGAAAGCGATACGTGGGATCCAGAGTTTTCAATCAAAGATGGCCCCGGCCGTTTCTATTTGAAATAGAACGGCTTGGTCGGTATTAGAAGGATAACTGTTTGTATTTCTCAAAGGGAAGGGGTGGAATTGTTTATATTTTCTGCCTGCGATTCCCGAAACATTCTGTTTTGTGTCGGGAGTACTTCCTGGGTCTTTTCCTTTTTTTTCGATTGCTGTGCGGAGTTTTATTTGATTCATATTTCTCCTTTATGATTTGATTTTTCAAAAGTTTGGCAAACAAAACTTTTCCCTTTTCCTTCCGTACACTTTTGATGCTTAGGAAATGTTGAAAAACTCGTTGGGATTAAATGTTATTTTTTGTGAAGAAGGCTGAATTTTTCAAAGGTTGGTTTGGGGTATTGATAGAAGGGTGAAGGTATTTTTCAGAAGATATATGAAATAGATGTAGAGTGCTGCAATTATAAGAAAAAAACTATAAATGAAAATAGAGTTCCTCAAGATGGTTTTGTCACCCTAAAAAAATTCGTATCACAGTTTTTATTCATAATGATAGAACACAGAAAGTTTTTATTTAAGTAATTATGGATGAGACATATAATTAAGCGCGTCATAATTTCAGTCATAGAAAATTTCTTTTAAATTTAAATATTAAATCTTATTTTCCTTTTATATACCATAAATTTTCAAATTTATATTTAGAGAAAATCATAATACCATCTAATTTTAAGATTCTGAGAATTTTGTGCCTCACCAAGTCGTCGCAAGCCAAGCCAATGATAAGAGAGCATTTGAACTTCAGTTTCGTGTTGAAATAATTTCCTTAACTTGTCTCTAAAAATAATAAGGCTTGTTTTTCAAAATAAAGTGAAACGGGGCAAATACCCGCAGGTGTTTTGGGGCAAATACCCGCATCTTCAAAACTTTGGGAATTCACCCCAAAAGGAAATTAGAATCTACAGGGTCCCTAAAAAGTTGAATAAAGGTTTCCGAGATATCAATCCTCAAACGGAAACCCTTTTTTCTCCCTTTTGAAAGATATTGGGCACTTTGAAATGAATTGCTACAACAGATTGACAATTTTCATTAAAACGGATTATATCTATGTTTAATATTGTTGGTTAACTTAAAAATATTAAAACAATATATTAGAAATCCATTATCCGTGAGCGGATGATCCACGATTGCTACGAAAAAAATTTTAATGATGACGGTAAATTTTAGACGACATTACAGAGATTTTAGATGTAGAGAAAAGGTTTCTGCTGTACTGTACACATTTTAAAAGTTTTACATATCATGTTTTTTGTACAATGAAACATAGTTTTTATGCTGAAATATTTTTTTTTCGTGTTTTCACCTCATTTTTGGCCTTTTTTCGATTTTTGCTATCCGCGGTACCCTTGGCACCCAATTCCGCGGATAATAGGGGCTCTACTGTATTAAGATGATTATCTCTAGTGTTTTTATGATGAAACATTTTGTTTATCCATGTTTATTTCATTTGGACACGAAAATTCAAAAGTGCGTGTCTTTGCCCCATTTTGCGAGGCAAAGACCCGCAATATTTTTTTCTACTAAATTGTCAATTTCTCTTGAAATACTATCGATAAGAGTATAAATTTTGATTGGTTTTGTAGGTAACATCTCAATCTAACACCTCCAATTGAAATTTCGGGATTATCTACCCCCTATCGATCACAATGTTAAAAATACTGAAAACTGCGGGGCTTTGCCCCCACCTACCCTATGTAATTATACTAAAAAATATTTCAATTTTGGTAAAACTGAATACTTATTAAAAATTCCTTTACTATTAAATTTAGTTAAAATTAACTAAAATGCGACATTTTATCTAAATACTAAAATAGAGTTTCCTCCATTACTTTGATATCATGATTTCTTATCAATTTTACACGAGACCCACCAAAGCATATTTCTATAATTTTGAAGTACAGTACTGCAAACAAAAAACGACTCAGTCTCCGTATCTCCGGAACGGCTCGTGATACAAAGACAAATAAGGTATCATTTTTCATGATTTTAAGTATTCTTTTACCAAAGAAATTTTCAAGTTCTTGGGGGGTCATCTTCATATTAAACGAAGCACCAACTTTCGTTTTTCCTATGGGAGACATCAATTATTATAATTTATTCTAAAAGAGAACCCCCCATAACCCCTACATACAAAGTTTGATATGTCAGCGTCCACAAGTAGACCCCCCAGAAATTTTTAAAAATTAGTAAAATCCGATAAGTTATCTCCTGATAGCAAAAATTGGTATCGGTCAGAGCTCAAAACAGAAATCGGCTTAAATACATTTGGCGACTTATCTATAATTTGGCGCATTTTTTTTCAAATACTTGTGCTTTTAATTCAGGAGGTTCTGGTAATAGCGGGTTTCCTAACTACATTTTGTGTGCTTTTTCGGGAAGATGCTTAGTGAAAATAGCCATTTTGTTCCTTAGAATCTGTAGTTTTCGAATCGCAATGGTGGACAGCCGAATGTAAAATTTTTTATGCCCGTTTTCTCCGAGGTTCATGTTTAAAGCCGTAAATTAACGAAAGGAAAGGTTTCCTTTTAGATACTCAACAATACGAAATACCATGGTAGATATTTGGGACCTGTGATTAGGTAGGGGGAGAAGGGCAGAAAAAAAATATTCCAGTTTTGATACTCTTCGTGGGAGTAAAATTCAAAAATTTCTACTTTTAGTAGAGTCATAAGTGGTGCAAATAAAGAAGACTGATGCTTGACTTGTAGAACACCCCTTTAGAAAAGCTTTCCTCACATTGTAAGGTGGGATGGAAGCGTTAAATGGAATATTAGGAGTTATTTATAATGTTTCATGAGAAAATAGGGTCCATTTTAGTGTAATAACGTAGAAATCTATAAGACTCTGTAGAACTGGTAATGCGAACTGGTAATTCTCAACCGAGCGGGGATATTGATTGGGGCAGAAAAAAGTTTAAATTATATTTTACTGAGAAAAAGAGTAACTATCCAGCTTATAAGGTTTTCAGGACTGAAAAATTTGATTGCGGACACTCAGGGTGGCCTATCTTGAAAAGAATAACTCAGCTTTGGGGGGTTGAAAGGATGAAATAGAATACAAATTCTATTTTTTGACATATAACGTGAAATTTCTTGAAAGAGTTATATCGAACAAGTCAATTTCTCTCTCCAACTTTCTAGAACGGGTCACCCGACAATGGAATTTGGGGACCGAGATAAGGGTAGGTGGTCGACGCAGAAAAATGTTGATACATTTAATTTTAGTCGTATAATAGTCTAATTAAGATTAAATATCCACAAAATGAGAAAATTCATCAGGCATGAATGCTAGACCCATATTAAAAAGTGTTTAATGGAGGGTAGCAGGATAAAATAGAATATTAGGGAATATTAGAAAAAAAAGTATTACACAATGCAAGAATTACTATTTCTTACAATCACTACCTTTTTTAAAATATGATGTTAGAAAAATATAAGAATATTTAACACCGTTTCTTACAGCTTAAAAAATAGAGAACTAGCATTTGTTTTTATAAATCAGATGTCAAACTGAAAAAATATTTATTTAGTTATGTAAAAATTCAAAAAAATGCCAGTATATGATGAATTTCAGCCAATAATGAAATCGTCGGAAAAACTTTTTAACTTTTAAAACTTTTTCTTTATAAAAGAAAAACTAATCATGGTAGAACTATGATATTTTAAACAAACATTCGATTATTTTTTATAAAAAGATTGACATCTCGTTTTTTTTTAAATTCCGATTAGTTTTGGAATTATTGACATTCGAAGTTCTTGCCGTTCACTAGGGAAACAAATGTATTTTATATGTCTTGATATTTCTTTCTTGGATAACTTTCACTACTGATATGAGTTTGGCTCGATGGTTGGCGACTATTTTTAGGTATTGCGCTTTCCTACAGAGCGCACAGAAATATCCTGGCCTAGTACTCGTAGAGAAGGCTCGATGAAAGTTTGAAATAGGAAATTTAACATAGGATGCTTCAAATTTTAAAAATTTTTGGGGGGTCTACTTGTGGACGCAGACATATGAATCTTCGTATTTAGGGGTTATGAGGGGTTCTCTTTCAGAATAAATTATAATATTTGATGTATTCCATAGGAAAAACGAAAGTTGGCGCTTCGTTTAATATGAAGATGACCCCCCAAGAACTTGAAAATTTTTTTGGTAAAAGAATACTTAAAATCATGAAAAATGATACCTTATTTGTCTTTGTATCATGAGCCGTTCAGGAGATACGGACCCTAAGTCGTTTTTTGTTTGCAGTACTGTACTTTCCTTCCACATAAAACGTCAGTTTTTTTATTCAATGGAAAAAATCCGTATAAAGAGTAAGTTTAAAAGAGAAATAGTACTGTTCATTTAAAAGTATTTTTGAAAAAGTTATGACAATCATAATTTCATGTTTCTTCTGTTCTTCACATTATGAATCGAATAACACACTCAAAATTTACTTCTAATTAAATATTTATTCTAAAGGCTAATCCATCGAATCTCTAATTCAGAAATTCTTAAATTTTATCACATCCCTTTATTAGAAAATAATTCCACTATCATGAATTCCCTCCTCGAATTTTAAAAATAAACTTCCGATACCTTATAAAAAACTATGTACCGGCTATCTGAAAGAATTCAAGTATCCAAACCTTCCCCACACCCTCCTATTTTCCACCACTCCCACACTTCACCATGGCTACAAACAACAGCAGATCCAAAGCCCAAATGATTCCAACGCTGCGTAATTACCATCAAATCACGATTTTGATTTGATTGAATCAAATCATTTAAACACGAGCTCCGTGAGCACATGATGCCCAGCGCATGACGGTATTGAAATTCACGATTGCACTCGAGTTCTAGGGCGATGTAATAGGAGTATCGCGTTGACAATCCCAGAGAATTATCGTATTCCTATGGTAATAGAGCGTGCCGCTGCCATTGGACGCCTGATTGGTTTTTAGTCGAAGCTGCCGTTGCAACGTTTCGGCTTTGGCGCGAATTACTTTATCATTTTATTGATTGTTGAAACACTTTTACCTTTATGGGGAGATGAGTGCTTTTAAGTGTTAAATATTTTGAGCGGAAGGCTGCTTTGGATTTGAAATGCGCGTCAACCTTTTTGGATTAGATTGGTGTCTTGAGTTTAGGATGTTTTTGTCTTATTGTTTTTTGTTTTTTTTGCTTTTAAGGATGATTTCCATTCATTGATGGGTGCTTAGGATTAAGGGAAAGTTTGCTTAAGATTGGAATCGAGATTTCGGAAAACCTTTTAAGTGTAAATGTTTTGGAATTTGTTTCCAAAAATAAATGTAACCAGTTAGTTTCATTTGTTTCACCCAAAAGGGCTCAATTAATGAGTTGATAGTTTAAAAAAACAACATGTAGGGGATATCAGGCTAATACGACATACCACTTTTTCATAGCAACCGTGAGGACGATTGGATTAGATTTCAGTTTTCAAAGCCAATGAAATGTTTATTTAATGTTCTAACACCCCCTAATTGAGTAATATCATAATCTTTCTTTTTTCTTTTCCAAAAACTTACTTTTAAAAAAAAGTAGGAAATATGTCATTCTACCCGATATAAGGATAAAATGACATAGAGAACTTAAAGAGAAAAAATAGTGATTTCTTCAGCAAACAACATTTTATTTGATTCCAAACAATAATTATATTAGTAGTTAAGCACTTTGAAATAATCCATAATTAATTTTAGTGAGAAAGATAATCAGCAAATTTAAAAAAAAAACAATTAATGTGCTTATAAAAAAAATTTTATTAGAAAAAAACAAGATCTGTATGTGATTTCAACTCAAGTTACATTTTTAGAAAGTTTAACAAGCCACGATAGATATAGTTAAATGACATAGTGTGTCCATAAGGTAACACACTATGTCATTTTATACCAATGGGTTTTATGTCATTTTACCCTGAAAGGTGTATTTTTATTTATTTTCAATTTCTTGTAAAACAAAAAGAAAAATCAGCTTCCTACTGTATGAAATATAGTGTTAATTGGATATAAATCCACAAAAGAATCATAGTTATGGTAAATTAATGGCTATGAATAAAAGAGAGCTCATTATAAAAACGCATGACAAATATTTTGACACATACATTTTCGATTTTCGTTCACCACTAGGAAAGAAATGTTTTTCAAATAATGGTGTCTGTTTGTATCATTGTGAATGCAATAAAAGAAGAAAAACCCAACAGACATGGTGCTGTCTTTCTGCTAAATTTCAAGAAAATCGAAAAAGTCATTTTCCCGAGTATGCCGTTATAGCCTGATTTCCTCTATTATAATTTTTATAACTTTCTTAAAGGTTCATATGGCTAGTTAATTAATTGATGAATTAATAATTTACTTTACATTTAAAGCTAATTTTAAATTGAGATTTTGAGGAAAAAAACAGGAAAAGTTGAATTTTTTTGTCAAGAAAATATATTTTGTTCTGTTTATATTATATTATAATTCTGTCTTTTTAAGGTTATCATCTTTTCAGCGTTATAGTCATGTCCCAATTGATAACTTAATTTTGAAGATTAATGATGACTTTTTTTGTTTTTAAATTTGGAGTTGGTTTTGCATAAATTTCAACTTTGTGTCGGATTTATAAAATTAATATTTTAATAAGTGAAGGAAAATAAACTCTTCAGTAGGAATTCAAATATCACCCAAAGGAGAAAAATTTATTAGTTTTAACTCTTTCAGATCTTGCCACCCAAAAGTTTCTATATAATCCAATAGCATAGGCCTTATGTGTGAAAGGGTTAAGGCAACTCAGTGTGTTCTTCATCCTTTGTAAAAAAGAACTTGCTTAAAAAATTAAAAACCATTCTCCTCATTTATTTAAACCAATCTTGCAACTGAATGAAGTTACATAAAAAATGTGTTTCATAATTCAAAACCAAGACGTTTATGTAAAGTTGTTCTGACAAATTTATGTCGACACATATCTTCTCATGCCCTTGCTGTACAAAAACAGCATCTTCCACCAACTTCGAGGTCATATTTATTCAAAACGAACATGGAATTCAGTACGTTACATAGATCTAATCACGAAAACGCGTTGACCACCGTTATTATCCATGATTAAGACACAGTACCGAGAGACGATAAAGTGGTGACTACCCTCCAGAGGCGTGTTTCCTGTGCTTATTGCGTAAGATAAAACACTGGGTCAATAGATTTATGGTCCCTGCCTTATACGTGTTCTTTAGGGGTTATAAAGAATGGGCGCTGTAAGGAAGCAGGACAATGTGTTGAAGGATAGGCTTTGTCGGTGGTGGTATTCATTATTTTGGCGGAAAATTGTTTTCCTGGGCAGGGAAATTCGTAAAGAGAAGTAAACATTTTAGGGTAGGGTTTTGTATAGTGTCTGTTGTTAGTCACACATTCTGTGAAATATTTGCGTTTTGCGAAACTTGATGATATTAGGAGAAAATGTAAAGTATGTGCAAACGAAATGGGAAAAGAAGTATTTCTTCAAGTTTGTTTGCTAACTTTGTGTTTAAGAATTCAGAAAAGATAGTTTTTTTGTCAACTATAGTTTTTTTGTGTAAATTTCTTCTAAATGACTCATTTTATAGAAACACGTACATTTGAGCTTTTTATGAACTTAAAGTACACAATCCTAGTTTATGAAACATACCTTTTATTCCAAAATAAAATTCAAGTTGCTTATTACTATTTTATTTTTAGCATATTAATCGGTTATAAAATGATTCAGTTAAAATGACAATTTAAAAGTATTTTTTATTATTAACGGCAGTAGTTTGATTTTTCATATTTAAGGACATATTTAAACCAATTTAAATAAATTATTTATGTATAATAATAATTGTCAAATTTTAATTTAGATTATAAGTGAAAATTTTTAGTTAAAGTGATTAAAGATACCTATTACTATATTAAATGGATGTTACAAATTATTATTTGGTCATAAATCCACGAATTTTACCTTAATATAATATCGAACAAATTCATTTAACACTAGGTTGTATCAGAAATAAGTGAATACCATTTAATAAACAAGAAAAATTGAATAAGCTTTTTTTATCATTTAACATGTATTTTAGTATTAAAGAAATTATAAATCCTCTCAAAAAGACGTTTCAATATAATAAGGAAGTTGCATGTGTCAGATTTTCAAAAACAAACAAGTGTTCCGAATGTTTTTTTGTATGGTAAAATGAAATATCTAGTCAGTTTTTCAAAAAAATGTACAGGTAATTAAATATTTTAATTTAAAAGTCGAGAAAAAAACACGTGACTGAAAACGTTTATTGTTTAAACTATAAGATGACGTCACATCCAAACTCTTGGCGTTTTCGCGCGGAGAAAAAAAAGGGGATTTTTGTTAATTTTTTTGGCAATCAAAATATTCCTCGATCAGCCTCAAATTTTGGGTAGTTGCTTATTTTTGCAAGAGGAATCGATTAAAAAAAATAAAAAAAATCATGCAATTTCCTCATTATAAAACGGACCATCATCCTAGAAAGGAAAAAGAAGTGATAACACATAGTTTACAATCACCTTTAAATTGAACGCTTTAAATCCCAATAGATTAGACGTCATTATGCAATGGATGCTTAAAGGACGCTTTGAGTACATATTAATGGTCTCCTTCATAAATGAAATAACTCCCAGGTCCTTCATTGAAAAGAATCAACTCCTCACTAAGAGAAATATTGTTTATCGAATAAACTCCACGAGGGGCGAAACAACGCTAAGCTGTCCGGTAGGCGCCCCACGCATTTTCATAATGAAACACCGATGGCAGCCCAAAAGGCTTGAAAAATGACGTTGCTGCGAAGCCGCCATAAATCAGATCACTCCCAGGGAAAAATAACAGGGATAAAAAAGGAAAGAGGGGAAAAAAGAGGCAAAGGGCAAACAGGATCCCAGGAAAATGCAACGGAACGTTTCGAACAGTTGACACTAATTGCCAAGTAAATTTAAATGCAGATTGCTGCGGTATACTTCTTGGAGCCGCTTTTACGACACGATAAAGATAAAGGGGGATTATTTTTAGGGGTTATGAGTTATGGCCTGTTTTATGAAATCTGGTGGTTTTTCGCGCATGATTATGGGCCCCGTTGTGAGCTAATGGTCTGTGAGGCTCGGTCCGACAGAGGCATCGGAAAGTTCCCTTTTCTAACGTCATTATAAAGTTTTTAGAGATAAGTGAAATTATTTTTTTCAATGCATTTTTGGGGAAGGGTGGGTTTTGAACGTTTTGGAGTTCGTTTCTGAGGTTGAGGATGAATGAGAGGGTGGTTTCAGGGAGGAGGTGACGATTGGATGTGATTTTGGAAGGATATTATTTTCATTTGTGTTGAGTTTTACGTTTGAGCACATATTTCCATGTGATTGTATTTTAATTATATAGTAATGTAATACAATTAAAAGCAAGCATTAATTACGGATATCCGTACGGACTTATGTAGCTTTGAAAAATTTGCATTACATTTAAAATTTACGGGAAATTAAAATTTAAAACAATTTGTTTGATAAGAAAAATGAAAAAAAAAATCTACATTTAGATTTTATTCCCTGAAATAAATTGATCGTATTTTATTTAATTAAATGGATAAATATGTAAGGAAAAGTGTAATCGGGTATTGTGCATTATGTACTTTGTTTCCCTCTGCAGCATACCTAAATATTATTCAACAATCTGTAGGATTCTCATAAAAATTTATGTCTTGGAAATTTGCACTAAATTTTTTTTCCTGTAAGATAGGGATTTTTTTGATTGATAAATGCTAGTATACGAAAATTTTTTTATCTTTAAAGTTGTTTGATTCGAACTGTTTATTATAAGAGACTTAAGTGGAATGATCCATATGATAAAAATAATGTGTTTTACTTGTTATTCTGTGATTATTAAGTTTTTCTTAAAGTATTCTTGAAACCTCTCTCACTTTAAGGGTCCAGGATGTTTTTTTAATCTCTCTTCAAAATTTTTCATGTTACATATTTTCACAAAGTTCTTTAAAACCTTTCCAACAAAATGCAACTCTGAACATTAAAAGGTATCATTTGTTAAAAAGTAGTTAACAGTTGCACATTAAAAGTTTTTAAAAATATATAATTGTGACGAATACGTTATCATATACAGGGTGTCCCACGAGAAATGGCCCAATCCCTTTAACTTTTGAACCCCTACAGATATAGTCATGGAAGTGGGGTCTAGGTATAGTAAAGTGACCATGCTCCATCCGATGAGATAAGTTTCAACGCCCTTTAGCGGAAACTTTAGGAGTTATAATTTTTATTTTGAAAACTATGTGAGGTATGTGAAAAAATTCAATGGCAAAGTTGTAGAACAGCATCAATTTAGTAAGAAAAGACACCTTAAACAGAAAAATATCTTAAATAAAACCCCTAAAACGCACGCTCAATTAGCTTGAATTTACGTAGATTTTACGTTTTAAAACGCTCCTCACGAGGCAAAAATGAGAAATTTTCAACTTAATGAACTAATATTACTTTTAGTCATTTACTTCAGTGATAAAAATAAAAATTCCTCATTTTCGCCTTGTGAGGAGCGTTTTAAGAAGTAAAATCTACGTAATATCAACCTAAATGAGCATGCGTTTAAGGGGTTTTATTCAAGATATCTTTCTGCTTAAGGTGTCTTTTCCTACTAAATCGATGCTGCTCTACAACTTAGTCGTTGACATTTTTCACATACCTCACATAGTTTTTGAAATAAAAATTATAACTCCTAAATTTTCCGCTAGAGAGCGTTGAAAGGTATCTCATCGGATAGAACATGGTCACTTTACTATACCTAGACCCAACTTTCATGACTATATCTGTAGGGGTTCAAAAGTTAAAGGGGTTGGGCCACTTCTCGTGGGACACCCTGTATAATTACAGTATTCATATACAAAAGAATATGCATGTATAATTTTTTTAAAGGTAGAACATTTTTCAAAATGTAAAAATGACAAAAATAATTATTGAATTAATGTACAAAAATGTAATTATTTGGACATAATTATTTTACCTGCACACTAAAAAAATTAACGCGTATAAATAAAGAAAATAAATATATACTTTTTTAAAGCAATATGTGAATAAAACCACTATACGAAAAAAATATATTCAATTTATTCAGCTTTTATTTTTAAACATTAAACGAATATTAGACTGTACATGTCTGGTAAAAATACTGTCACAAAAAATGCTGCTATAAATTTCCCCGTACAGTGACTGCCAAGAGAAAGGATATAACCTGAACCTTCAGTTTAATTTAAGAGAATAGCCAAACCGGGAAAACGGACTTAAAAATAGCGAGCATAACATTCGTTCGGAAACGCTCTCTCCCCAAAAAAACATTTGCGCAAACGACCTGCATATGCAAAAGAAATAAAGACGCACGCGGATGTGTTTGGCGACTTTTTATTCAAAAAAACGACTGCCGATGTTCGTTTTAGAGCTTTTTTGAACTATTTTACCCTTTGCAGCAAGAAAAAAAACAGGCATGTGCAAAACCACAGGGGCAAATCAGGAAAACGTGTTGAAGTCTTGTTACCTGCAATCGCAAATATTTGGCGCCTTTACCTTTACCCAATCCCATAACGCCGGCGTTTTCCGCAGTTGCAGTTACAGCCGGGGCGAAAATCGCCTCGGAATGAATATTTTAAACGCGACTCGGAGGCTTAAGGGATGTACGGTAACGCAAAGTAGGAAATAAAAAGAAGAGGAAGAAAAAAAGCAGGAAGTAAATAATAATAAATAGCACGCTCGGAAACAGACCGGGACGCACTAGGGGACCCAGGGGAAATACGCGGGGCTGACTAGCTCGGTTTATTTTTCTTGTTTCGTGCTAGTTTTTACTCTCAGGTAATGCAGGCACACAAAAAAAGAACATCAATAAAACACATTGGAAAAGAAGACAGTCCTTTGGATTCAAGATGGCGACAGGGAGGATCGCTCTTGTTGGTTTGGTTTATTTTCCCTTTGCAACTCATCTTCTTGACGCTATGTTCAAAATCCCCAATTTTGCATTAAGATTGACTGGAGCCAGGGAGCGTTTTCATCAAGACTTTTACGGAGATGGAGGGGACTTGAAGTAACTTTTGGAACTTCAATCATGTTCCTGACTTATAGCATGACTTATACTGGTTGTATTTAATAAAAATAACCTATTTAATTATTGGCCAGTATAGAAAAATTGCTAGAGATTTCATTAAAGACAAATTACGCATATGCCAATATAGTTACTTTACTTAATTACCGTCGTATTGGCTTAATGGTTGGAGTATCTGAATGCAAAGTTATATGTATGGTGTTTGAATCCCCGGTTGTTATGTAAATATTAGCTTCTGTCTTTTTACGAAGTGGATGAATGTGCCCCTATGTATAAAAGGGTTGTGCGAGCGAATGTGTGCGTGGGAAGCGGGTGGCAGTATCTCACCTCCATTAATCAGGTTCACGGGTGTCCGGTGCTTTCATTGGTAAGGGATGATTAATCCAAATACCTGCTCATTGGTTAAAAACATTTACTTAATGCATCTCATAAAGAGTTTGCATTCAGTAAATAATATTTGAAATCCAGTTTTAAGATGGGACTAAACACCAAAAATGACAAAATTACTCTGGACCACTCTAAAGAATTTCTTACACTTAACTCTATAGGTCTAGCAAAGCTAAAAACTCTTGCACAGGCTAATGAGGTATTTGCATGAGTGAGGGATTTGCTTGATTTTATACTTTTTCGATACATTATGGTCTAAAACTCCCGAATTTCTGATTTTTAAGTTCAAAAATGCGTTTTAAATAATTTAAAATTCAATTTTATTTTTGCCAAAACGTCAGAAAGTCACGTTATCAGAAAACGGGCTTCTATTGGATGTGACGTCACAGCGCGTGGAAAACCATTGTGTTTTCCGTTTTCACGTGATCAGAAAACGGGCTCCTATTGGATGTGACCTCACAGCGCATGATTTGTGATTCGAAAGTTTTTTCGCGCCAAAACAAAAAACGAAATTTCAAACATTTATATCTCAGAAACTAGGCTACGAAAATACATGATGTAAACGCCATTCTTCATGGTTTTTTATCTACTATTTTAATAAAATTTAATCCCAAAACGTGAGAATACCTCATTTTTCTAAGTAACGCAGCCAATAGTTATCAGAAAATCCTTATAAATATTCACAACGATTTTTTACGCATCCAATATTACTCACCAAACCAATTAAACTCAAAAATCCCTCAATCCCAAAATTTTTTCATCACCACCAAAAGACGCATACGCACTAATCCAACATCACCAAAGAAAGATATATAGCACCAACATATCCTCTCACCTCACCCCACTTTTTCACCTCACCTAATTGCAATTCACACTCCTCAAAAAGACGCTCTCCGCCAATCACAACCGTCCGAGCGCAGCAATTAAAAGAATTACAGCATACTTTGCGGAAATCAAAGCGCTGACAGCCAAGAGACAAAGAATGATTTTTTGCCCTCTTCCCTATGACTCATTTTTAACGAGATTGGGAGCCAGGAGTCGTTCTTAATTAACTCTCGCGAGGCCCGGTGGCAGGGTTCGGAGGAGGAATATATTTCGGATCTTCTAATCTCCAAAAGGAGCCTCGAAATTAACTTATCGAGATTAAGAATCGGAGGGGGGTATTGTTCCTATCCCACGTCAGTTGCGGTTAGTTTTACGGATTGGAGTTTTTATGAGTGCTGACTGTGGTAAATGAATATGCGTGGAAAGCAGATATCGCATGGTCAAATAAGTTTAAAAGTAGGTTTAAACCTCAACTGCTCAAGATAATAATAATAATAATCTTTATTGACAAATAATAAGAAGAAACACATAAAATAAATACAAATAAAAAAACATATGATACGTCCAGGAGAAACAAAAGATCTCATACGGGCGGAATAGAAATTAATACATTAAAAATACAATGGCAAATAAAGAAGAGAAGAAAAAAGAAAGACAATATAAAAACACACACAAAAAAAGAATTCTAGAACAAATTTGAAATAAATACATTAAGAGTTAAATATCAATTAAAAATACATTGTGATTCAATAATAATAAAATAAAATAAATAAACAAAACAAAATATATTGAAATTAATTATTTTTTGTGTTTTATTGGTAAAGTCATAAATTATCGCTTCATAATGATTTTAAAAATTAAAGTCTATGTCGTTTACATCAATAATAAGAAGAAAAAGTTCGCGCTTAAAAGTAGAACACTGTTCAATATTTTGGGAATCTCGGGGCAAATTATTATAAAATTTGGGTGCTAGATAGAAAAAATGCTTAAGGAAAATTTCTTTAAAAAATCTAGGAATTTTTTACACTTCATTTGGCCTTCTTTGGGAAACGTTTTCTTTTAAGTTACAAATCGATTTATTACGGTGCGGTGCAAAAAAAGTGAAACACGGTATAAAAAATTATATCTTAAAGATAATAATCTCAATATTCTAAATTAGAAAGGGTTTGAGTACCTAGGTTCAAGAATGTAGATAGCAAGCATATTCTACCATAAATTTATCTTTATTTTTCAGCGTGGTTTTAAGCGGTTGCAACATTTGCACATTCAGGTGCTCTCTATATAGTATATTTAATAAATTAATTTTTATTTAAATTTATAAATTATTTTTGTTATGAAAAATTTTAACTTTGTTAAATAACTAAAAGTTTTATTGAAGAATCTCCTCTCTGCGTTAATTTTGCGTTAAATTAACATGTTATACTATATTATCTTACTTTACGGATTGCCAAGCTTTTTACGTCATTTCGATGAAGCAGGAAGGTGAAATTTCACTGTGCACATTTTACACGAGATAATTTTAAAGTCGCAAATATCATAGGGAGACACTTAGATGTGTTAAGCGGAACACAATTTAGTGACATTTCGGATGATTATACTTTAAATGGGGTGATATACAGATACTAATGTGTATCTAACTTCGCTTTCTAAGTGTATTTTAATTAAATAAATTTTTTATTATTTAATGTGTTAATTCTGTAATTTAATTTATAGATCACAAACTTTTAAACTGACAGAGTCCTAGACTTCAAATGTTCTTCCCCCACTTCCTATTTATTATTTCAACAGTTCTTCTGCACCAAAAGATTCCACTCTCCGTAAAAGATTCCCGAGAAAAATTCCCTCTGGTGTGAGAGACACGACTTTGCCCGAACGTACTATTTTTCTAAAGCCCTTCTCTAGGGAAGCGTCTTGTCAAGATGTCAGTTCGTCTGCAATTTTAATCTATCGGGCAAGCAGGCTTCAGTCACACTTTCATTTTACAAGTCTCAAGTTTGATCTTTCTCTTAATCTCCAATTTCTTTGGTTTATTTTAGATTTCCAAGAGATGGTATAGATAAATGATCCTATGACACACGTTTGCTTGTTCACAAATGATCCATAAATCTAAAATGTTTCTGAATAAGTTTTTAGATATGACTGTGTAGTAGATAAGGAATATCATGGATCATGATTTAAAGTTTTAGCTTTTAATTTTGAAGTGTACGAGTATTTAAACTGAGTAGAAGTAGAACAGCGCTAACTACCATCACAAGACAGTTAATTAGATTTGCGGGAGAGGTTGGACTAACTATAAATGCAGGAAAGACAAAATACATGGAAAGATCAAAAACATCTAGATCTCATATTTCAAAGCTTTCTATTGACCAGTATGACTTTGAAAGAGTTCATAGCTTTACCTACCTTGGGTCGATCATTACAGATACAAGTAGTAATTCAGAGGAAATCACTGCGAGAATACTAAAAGGAAATCGATGCTTCTATTTATACAACCACCTACTGAAAAATAAACTGCTTTCAAAGACATTAAAAATGAGACTGTATAAAACAATTATCAGACCTGTTGTAACATATGGAAGTGAGACTTGGACCATGACCAATAGAGATGTAAATAGTTTGCTTATTTTCGAGCTAAAAGTAATGAGAAAGATTATGGGACCAGTTCAGGTAAATGGTCAATGGAGAATTCGAACAAACCTAGAACTGGAGAAAATCATTAAAGGTAAATATATAATTAGATTTATAAAATCTCAACGCCTATCATGGCTAGGACACATAGAGAGAATGGAAGATGATAGAGGAATAAAAAGAATTCTAAATTGGACACCCATGAGAACAAGACCAAGAGGTCGCCCAAGAAAAGATGGAGGGATGATGTCCTGGAAGACATTAATACAATGAAAGTGCAGAACTGGAAAAGAAAGGCAGGATCCCGAGCTGCCTGGAATGGAATTGTGCGACAAGCTAAGGCTCACAAGGGGCTGTAAGGCTAGAAGAAGAAGAAGACGAGTATTTAAATTTTTTTTTGTATCGTACCCTCGTTGTTGATATTGATTTGATTTCATGTAATAAACAAAAGTATTATGCGATAATGTTATTACAAAACGGGTGAATTTAAACAAAACGTTTTATTTTTCCATAATTATAAACCATGTTTTAAAGTGGATTCTAAAACTCACGCAGTTAATTTTTAGAATAATATGAACTCCTTTTTTTGTGTCTTTTATTTTTAAGAATTTGTGTCTATTGAGTCTAATATTTTGGCTTGATATCAAGTTACAAAGAATGCATTATACTTAAAAAATTTTATTGGATAAACATTGATAATGTATTTTTATTTTAGAACCGATAGTTCCTATCTAAAAAAAAGTTTACATAAGTATGCGTAGGACAAAAAGGATAAACTTTTCATTAATATTATTTCGCTTTAAAGTTCATAAGTTCAAAATGTAGGTCATTTTTTTCTTAGGCTTTTTATTCCATTCGACTAGTTTTCGAATAAATTTTTAAATAGTTGGAGCTAAATAAAATGTTAAGTAAAATTGAAACATTATTTGCAAATTAATAAACCGTGCGAGTTGGGAGTCAACTTGAGATTGAAAACTCTAATGTGACCACCTAAATACACAGTTCATAATGACGTAAGAATAAATCAATATAAAAATTCATAAAAAGTCTGAAAACACTTGATGTTTACTACATCGCAAGTCAAAAATATACTGAATTAAAACTTAATTACTGAAGAGAATCTGTCTACAATCGATACAAACGTTTTGGTCTAGAGTTAATACAATTACCAGGTGTATTTTCCATTTCCTCTTTATGCAAAACGAAAGAGCAAAGTCCCATATTAATCAATATTAAATAACACGGAAATAAAAAGAATGATTAGATTTGCATAATTTATTCTCCAGCGACGGCAAATTTAATAAAATAAATGTGCTAGATCGTCATTTAAACATTCATAAATCCAGCGTGAAAACAATGCCTGCACAGCAAACACGACAATGTAGCCAATAAAACTCGACACACATTATTCTATTCCTGAAATTTCATTGGTCGTTGGAAGGACATTTTTTCTTCTTCCTTTGCTCTAAACCTTAGTTCAGTTTATTCTTTCCACATTTGATGACTGCATCTGGGGATTTTTAACGCAAAACTAACATGGTGCCAAAAAATCTTCCGTTTCTTTAAAAACTGACAAAAAAATCCGAGAGACGGAATATTAAATGGAGCCCGAAACAAAAGACAGGGCAACTCATTAATTTGTCAGAGATAAAGAAATATTTCGTTTTTATGCGCAATGGGCGAAACAAAATGCTAATATATGCGGCGCAATTCCCTTCACACAACGGAGCAAATCTTAATAATAGGAGGAGACACCGTGATATTTAGGAATCAGAGAGGACACATGAGGATCAAGGTAGAAACTCATAAAAAAGTACAGCGCTTTCCCACTGCAAGCGAGAATGAGCGTAAAGTTATGCGGAAAAATACCAACCGGAAAGGAAGAATTCTCCACCGTTGGTGGCAACTCCTTAACCCATTAAAGGCCAAGCATAGAAAATTTTTTAAATGTAGCATTTTTTTTATTGAAATGTGCTTTAATTACGTTCATTAAGACATAAAATCAGTTTCGTGCAAAAAAAATAATATTTTATTTACGAAATAAAATGTTGCGTTTTCGCAACTTTGGCCGAATCAATGAAAAAATTTCAAAGATGAACTATTTTTTTACAATTCATTTTTTACACATTTTTATGAAAATTATCAAAGCATTTGGGGTGCAAATGGACTTGGCATTTAGCACACATATATACAGTATTGTTTTTGCAGTGTCTGCATCGTCTACATGTTTTTTCTTCTTGCCTAATTACGGTATGTCCTACTGAATCCCTCCTTATTTCTTTGGGTAAAGATCAAAGAGAACGGTCAGATCAAGTTGATAAGATAGGAGGGAACATTCTAGACACCCTACTGTTCGAGGGGGGTTGAGGTGTTTTTGTTCATACTGACCACATGTGGCTTGAAGAGCTTGTACTCGTCACTTGAGAACCATAAAACCGAACCCTTCAAAGAAGGGGCGTGGGAAACAGCGGTGAAGATTTGCAAGTCATAAAACTGCCATGGGCTATCTATTGAAATGTCGCCGCTTCATTAGTTTACCTCGTGAAATTCAATCACCCCGTTTGCAGTTCCAGGAAATTTTGTTGACACAGCTGTGACCACGATACCTATGGTATTTCTGAGTAGAGGTCAATGAGGTGTATTGTAGGAAGAACTTCAGAACATACCGTGGAAGCACAAGCTATATTTAAATTTTCTTTTTTAAGGTAGAAAATTTTTTTGAACACCTCAGAGAGTCAAATAGATGATTTCATATGAAATCATTGCATTTATAAAGAAAACTATAGGAAACAGTTTGATTTTAGGATGGTATATTGCGGAAAAAACTGGAGATAAGCAAGCGAAATAAAAAGTTTGAGGACTTATAAAAGGGACGAAAATCAATCAGGGACGAATATTTTTGTACTTTTCTACATCAAATGTTACCGTACTTAAATTTTAGGTAGTGAAAAAAAATTGATGTTTTTAGCCGATTTTACATGGATTCGGCCAAAGTTGCGAAAACGCAACATTAAATTTAAATGAAAATTTTAAAGTTTATTTAAAACAATTGTCTTACTTTTATTTGATTTATAGAACTAATAACCTTAGTCAATTATAAAAACGTAAGATTGATTTTAGTGGAATAATTATACATTTTTAAAAATGGGACTTAGTCAATAAACGTTTCAAGTTAGAAAATCGGCGTATTTTGAAAATTTCTTAAAAAATAATGGTTACTTAAATTTAATTGCGAATATTTTTTTTAAGTCTTCAGAAACCTTAAAAATAGCTGAAAAATAAAATTGGAGAAAAATATGCGTCACAGTATTAATAAAAAAATACTTATTGAAATGTTGCGTTTTCGCAACTTTGGCCGAAGATGGGTTAAAGAGTGTAGGGTTAGCTTAAATCTTAAAGGGATTAGAGTGCCTATTTTCCCCATTTCTGCCGAAGGGTTTTTTCGCTTTTCATTTGAATTTAATATATATCAGGATGCCTTCTTTACTCTCCGAATTATTTCAAATAATTCGTGAAGGGGAGTTTTGAGTTATTAGGAAGATGGAATAATTTGTTCTGATGGAATAATATGAATTGTAAAACTATATTACTTAAATGTGAATTTATGATTTCCACACTAAATTGATTATGTTAAAAGCTACAAAGAAAGAACAAATAAGAAAATGTGCAATAACCAGTGAATATTTAGATGGTTTATAAATTTATCTTTTATCCTCAATTTGAATAATTTGGTATAATTCAAAACGAATAAAATCATATCCATGCTTATATTACAGTAAACCGCATGATAGTCTTCAGGCAAATATCCTTTTTGAAAACTCCATAGAATTTTATAAATGAACCATATTAAATCAATATGAAAATTAAAGAATACTCAATATGTAAATAATAACACGATAGTTAAAACCTTTGCTCTATGACAGTTGACAATTACAGATTGAAAACTATCAGAACTCTACACAGTAAATAAATAAAGTAGTACGTTATTTATAAATCATGTAAACTAATGACATTCAAATAGGTAACATTGTTTAACATATTTGATTGGGATTTTAAAGGTGTTTTTTTAGTTAAGCAAAACGGGGTTTTTGAAGCTCCAAAGTGCTGAAATTTTTATAAAGCCAAAAAATTACTCTCGATATTAATATTAGCTCTTTAAACGTAAAATCCTTCAAAGCAAAAATTTAAGCTATGATGATTCATCCAAAAGCAAACAAAACAAAATGAAATATTTTTGTGTGAAAGATTGCATTTGTCTAAATATTTCCATTTGTATATTATATTTAATGTGTTATATTTATGTATATTTAAGTAAAAATATCACAAGTATCTAAAAACTTCATGAGTTTAAAAGAAAAGAATACCACGAAGTAAATATCCTAGGTAGGTTTGTGATTTCTAATTAAACAATATCTTAATATTTTCTTGGAAGTTCCACTTTAAATTTGGTTTAGGATTTCTAATAATTTCAAGAAAAATACGTTAATTAACTTTCTACTGTCTGATAAATACTTTGAAGAAAATATAAGGCTTCAAAGAAACCTTTTAAACACCATCATTTTAAAAAGATGAAATGTATAATAAAAAATAATTATTCCTTAAAGAGTTAAATTTCAGTATGCAAAAAAATCGTCGGATCTATTCAATAAGGTAAAACCTCTCGACATTATTGATTATGAAATACTTTTTAAAAATAGAAACCAAACATTTCAATGATTAGTTTTCTTTACTTTAATAAAATGAGGTTGTTTTTGAATGACATACGAGATGAGAAGAAAAATTGTTTATCAAGTCCAAAAGAAGAGGATTATAACGACTTCTTTACGAATTAATTTTCTTAACATTATAAGAGAGTCTCCTGTAGATTTTTTTTCAGTAAACTAAGGGATATGTTGTGCCATTTAAAAAGGGAAAATCTTTCATGTTAAAGGCAAGGAGAACACCATTTATTCTAATTATAGTGTATGTATCAAAAGTATATTATTTATGAAAGGAAGAAGAAGTCTTCTTGGAAAAATACATAAATATATCCAGATTCAGATGAAAACCATCCTTGATTATTTCCTTTAAAAGTTATTAAGCTCAAAATTAGATTGAAAGTTTTTTAAATATAAATTCCAGATAATTCTTAACTTTTAGCATGCAATTACCTGTAATTCTTATTTAAAAAAATATTAACCTAACTTCGAATTTTATAACATTTATAGAATGTTCAAATGGTTTTCTTCTGAAAAATCTGGATATATTTTTCCAGTAAGCTTCTTTAAGTGTCATACTTCATTCGCTTGTTTCAGTTTAAATTACAGATTTTTTCATTTATTTACTTAACTTTCAGTATCTTAACTGACTACGTTTGAAATCTTTATTTATCCTAATTGATCCAAAAACCAATTTTGTCTTTACAAACTTGTACAGTGTGTTTCAGATAAGTGTGTCATAACTTGTAGGGGGATAGTAGACACCTAGACGAGTCAGAGTCAAATAGGATTTGAGGGTCCCAGACCAATTCCCAGGGAGTTAAAAATGGAGCGACATCCCCCCAAAAAATATTGAAAATTTCAATTTGTAGAAGAACTACTATTGGTAAAAATTTAATTATGGTCTCAAATTTTGTGGTTTAATATATTTAAAATTATCGTTAAAGTTTTCACTTTACATTTTTTATTATGAAAAAAGTTAAAACACAACAAAAGTGTGAAAACTCTGCCATAACTTTATTTTGTATTTCGAATTCCTTTTTTTATTTGATAATATGAAAGATCATAGTTAGGGTAATTATTCTCAAGTGGGGTGCCACAGGGGTAAGTATTGGGACCAATTCTCTTTATAATTTTCATTAACCCATTAGGGACGGTTGGTAAGAAAAGTTGGCAAGGGGCATTTCATTTTTACTGACTCTAATAGAGGACATTTAAAGTTTAAATGCATGATAACAGCTTCTAAAGAATCTATTTATTCAGATAAAAATAGAAATTTATACCTTCCATGCCATTTTGTTGGTAAAATCGCTGTTAGAATGAGAGTGTTTCACTACACTTTTGAGATAGCTGGGAGATTATTTGGAAAACGCCAAAATAATCTAATGTTTTGGTTATTTTTGTGAGTTTTTTCTATTGAAGCATATACACAAGATCCCATTCTAAATATAATTACCAATTACAGTTGGAATGAGGGTATTTAAATTGCAATAGCAAGGGTTTTCTTCTACTGGCAACTTTTGTTGCCGATTGTCCGATGTGTGGTCAAAACTTTTAAGAGTTACCCATAAGTAGCTTTTGCAAATTAATTATTTTAATGCTTTTTTGAGTTCTTGTCATAAATATAGATCTCATTGATACTTTAGAATGATGAAATGTTTCCCTTGGATCATAATTTTAGTAGGTTTTTTTATCGATTTTAGATTTTTACCGATTCTTAACACATTTATTGGTTCAATCTCATACTAAATCATTTACGGATACATTAATAATAATAATAATAATAATAATAATAATAATAATAATAATAATAATAATAATAATAATAATAATAATAATAATAATAATAATAATAATAATAATAATAATAATAATAATAATAATAATAATAATAATAATAATAATAATAATAATAATAATAATAATAATAATAATAATAATAATAATAATAATAATAATAATAATAATAATAATAATAATAATAATAATAATAATAGTAATAATAGTAATAATAATAATAATAGTAATAATAATAATTATAATTATAATTATAATAATCTTTATTTACATTACAGGTTTAATACAAAATTTAAGAGAACATTTTATTTTTCATCAAGAAGAAAAATATCTTGTTTAGGTGACAGTAAAAAATGAGTATAATATAATTAATATGGAACAAAAATTGAATTATTAAAAAACATTATATTACACAAAGCATAAAATAATAAATCAATAACATAAAACATACAAAGTACATCAAACAGGCACAGCAAGGCGTTATGTAATTACTATTGCTTCTCTATAATGAAAAAAATACATCTAAATTATCTATTTCATTTAAAAAATTTTGTCATGTTATTTTCCTTGAAAGGGTTTTTTTGGAAACTTACAGTTGTCAAAAAATAAAATAAAATATCACTGGAGTTATTTAGCCCATTTTGAATGGGCCAATACCTAGTTTTTATCGAGTTGATGAGTAATATGCAACATTTTCTGTGGGGAATATGCGAAATCTGGAGCCATAAAGATGAATATTGTAATTATGATGACTTTTTGATAGAAAATGATTAACAAGAATGTAGAATTCCAATAAGAGAAAAATTTTCGGAAGGCAAAAAAAAATTATATATTATAACCAAAGGTATCCGAAAAAAAATAAAATTGATAATATATAAGACTCTGGAAGGTAAAAAAAAATCCCTATATCCCAGACTCGGAGATATAAATAAAACTATTTCAACCTGAAAGTTAGCTTAAGCTGAAATAAAAGGGTTCCGACCGTTCCGACTTAAAAAGTACTAGTCCGGCTATTCTTGAAGCCTGAAATTAGGTGAATATCAATTTTTCGGACTGAACAGGCCCTATTCAGGAGGGGTGAAATACCCTTTCTTGGACCCCCTATCAACAGTATAGTCCCCATTCACTTTTATTTATGTAATATTTTTTAAAATTATGTATGAAAACATTTTATTATCAAAATCGTAAGCATTCTAATTAGTTTTTTCGTCTTTTCATTTGTCAGAGTTTCGACCCCACTAAGGACGGTTGGCAAGAAAAGTTGCCAGTTAAAAAATCATAAAAATTATTTTTTTTTAAATCTGAAATTGGGCATTTCTTACTATATTCGGTCCAAATGAACAAAATATGAAAGAAAAAGTTAATTTTTTTCATTATTTTAAAGTCGTCCTTAATGGGTTAATGATGTAAGTCAGGACATTAGGAACAAAATCAGCATCTTTGCTGACGACTTAAAAATTTGGGGAAGGGCAATGGGCTGAAAAATGGGGTATGTCTTCAACATAAGTAAATGTCAGGTACTTCATATGGGTCGGGGGAATGGTAGGGCAGAATTTTATCTGCAAGGGGACAAAGTTAAAGAAGGTAATATGATCAGAGATTTAGGGGTAATAGTTAATGAGGACTTTAAATGAGTTCAGTAGTGTTCAGCTGCTAGTAAAAAGGCTAATAGGATATTGGGTTACATTAAAAAACTGTTTCTTCAAGGTCCGAGGATATTATTTTGCCACTATACAGAGGCTTCGTGAGACCTGATCTAGAGTATGCTGTTCAGTTTTGGTCTCCATACTTAAAAAAAGATATTGATTCAATTGAAAGGGTTCAGCATAGGGCTACTAAAAGGGTCAAGGGTATATCCAGTTTAAGTTATGAGGGAAGATTAAAGAAGCTAAATATGTTCACTTTAGAGAAAAGAAGGATTAGAGGGGATTTGAATCAACTATTTAAAATGGTAAAGCAAGGGGGCACAGAGGGATTTCAATACGGGTAATTGAACAAGGGGTCACAATTTCAAATTGAATAAAGTAAAATTTAAGACGGATTGTAGAAAGGGCACTATTTTTTAATAGGGTAGTGGATAGATGGAATGCGTTGCCTGAAACAATTGTAAATTCAAGTGGAGTAAACGAGTTCAAGAGGAAAATTGACAGATACTGGGATTCCGGTAGTTTGGGTTAGGAAGACTGGACCAACCTTGCTGGGCTTACGCCTGTAGTTGGTCGACTTTATTTGTATTTGTATAGTTGAAAACCCTTAGGTCCAAAGTTTCACGTAAATGCAATCAATATTAAACGCTTGAGATCCTTAAAGTTAAAGTTTATTTTTTGCGTGTGCTAACAGCTGTTCAGGAAACATCTCTTGAAAACTGTTTGCGCACGCAAAAAACGAACTTTAACAGGATCTTAAGCGTTTAATGATTGTATTTACGTGAAACTTTGGACTTAAGAGTTTTCATCTACGATCTTTTACTAGAAGACATTTTTAATATTACAATATTTGAAAATGCTTGTATCAAACTGACTTTTCGTGACTAACTAACAATACTCACAAATACATTCTAGATTTCTGACCTATTATAATTTTTTTATTTTTACCCTATAATATGTAGTCTCTGAAGCATGAAATAAATTAATTTCCTTTCCAATCTCGTGTAACGGTGGACTCAGAAGTTATATGGAAAACTTATTTTTTTTCTACGATATAACATTGTATAAAAGGTGAATATTGTTTCTAGCTACAAATAAACTCCTGCTTCAGATACTACAATATACTTATAACTAGGGCCACAGTACTAATTTCAAAAGAGATAAAATTACCTTCTAGTTAGCTACCGTAGATTAAAAGTTGAACACATTATTAACAAGAAAACTCATATTAAAATTGATATCCGTTGATGATATGAAAAAATGATTTTTTAAATTGAAATATCATTTTTCCTTCTTTTGTATAGAAAAAAAGCTGTTATGAAAAGAGTAGAGGAGATATATGTCGTACATTTAACGAATTAGATTTCAAAGCTTTTGTCAAAAAGTGAATTTTATACCTTAATGTTTTCAATTTCTTCAAAATGACGAAAACGAAGGAATAAAAAATGCTTCTTAAATAAATACTCATATACAGGGTGTCCCACGAGAAGTGGCCCAACCCTTTTAACTTTTGAACCCCTACAGATATAGTCAAGAGAGTGGGGTCTAGATATAGTAAAGTGACCATGCCCTATCCAATAAGACAACTTCTATCGCCCTCTAGCGGAAGCTTTAGGAGTTATAATTTTTATTTTAAAAACTATTTGAAGTACGTGAAAAAAGTCATGACTAAGTTGTAGAGCAACATCGATTTAGTAGGAAAAGACACCTTAATGAGAAAAATATCTTGAATAAAACCCCTAAAACGCACGCTCAATTAGGTTGAATTTACGTAGTTTTTACCTCTTAAAACGCTCCTAACAAGGCGAAAATGAGAAATTTTCATTTTTATACTTAAGTAAATGACTAAAAGTATTCTTAGTTCATTAAATTGAAAAATTCTCATTTTCGCTCTGGAAGGTTAGACCTCACTTTCATGACTATATCTGTAGGGGTTCAAAAGTTAAAGGGGTTGGGCCACTTCTCGTGGGGCACCCTGTATAAAGAAAGTAAGGGGACTATTAATTTCCTTTTACCAATTTCAATTAAATACCTTTTACCCATTATAAGAGTATATTCCTACAATTACAAAGTTGATATTGAAAAAGTATCTTCTTAAATATTCACTGATTTAAAATGTTTTTTTTATTCAAGGGACCATATTAGAACTGAAAATTCTTTCATTGTAAATCCTACCGAAGTATATCTAGATAAACAAAATAATAACTTCTCCGTCTTCATGCTTACCTCTATTAAAAGTAATCAGGTTCCCTTTTTTCAAAACAATAAGCCTACGAATCCGATTGAAATACTACTTAACCTGAAATAAAACTAGATTCCACAGATTACAAATTCAACATTTCGACAGAAAATGCCGTATCCGAAATGCAAGAAAAATCATTCCTTCGCCTCCGAAGATGACAATATTAGTCGGCATAACCCCTACAAGTTTTTCCAAAAGGAAAAACAAATTAAAATAGGGCACCAAATCTCACGGCAGCAGAAATAATTTTAATCGCGGAGCCTCGAAACGTTCCATTCTCAACCGGAGCGGAGTTTACATCTCGCGAATAGATCAGCGAGAAAATTCACCTCGCATTCTTTCCAATCTAAAAGGTGGTGAAAAATCTTTATTAAATCGTCGCGCCCGTCCAAGAATTTAGTTAATCTTCTTTCTTTCGCCAAATTAGACATCTCGTCGAGAAAACGGGACTCAGGATTACAGCCTTCCCCCGGAACAATTCCGGTGCCTTTCTGCTTGTGCACGGGGCCCCCGATACAAATCCACGGGTTAGAAGGTAAGAAAAAGGGCTTTTTCGCTAACAGGCTTAAGGAATGGAGGAGGAATTTCCGACACGCCTTCTCGCGGGGGGGAGGAACAAAGGGTATTCCTGTGGGGGGCACGGGAAAACGTTATTTAATCCCCGTTTAATAATGCAGCCGGAGAGAGGGCGAAAATCTGAGAAGGCCTAAGTCCTATTTGGAAAGAAAGGGATTTCGGGGGGCGGAATGCAAACTGAGAGAAGGACTTGTTGCAGTCCTGACACTTGTATGCTCTGACTTTGTTGCCGCTGTATTGAAGGGATAAGTATATCATGTTTTTGCTTTGGCATTCCTCCCTAATTAGATGGAGCAAGAGGAATAGGTATAACTTAGTTCCAACTCTTGTGAGATGTTAAAAAAATCAAAAACGTTTTTAACACTCATTTTTAGTTTTTCATGGACTAACGTAGAAAGGCGAGTAAGTCAAAACTATGAGAGAAAAAACTTGCCCTCTATTACTCCAGAAGATATTATCCCTTACTCCAGAAGATATTTCTCAAAAATATTTCCTATATTGAAGACTACATTACCATTCATATAAACAGGGATCGATTTGAGCCGGAACGGTGTTCCGGAACCTCTTTTTTGGAAAAAATTTAAATGGAATTTCACTTTTGTTTTAAAACGTCTAATAAAATTACAATTCACACTAAATTTTAAAAAATTCCACCATTCTATTTAACTTTAATTCTACCATTAACCCATTAACTCCAAAATTATTTTTTTGGGGGGCGAATTGAATAAAAATCATGAATCTGGTGTATTTTGCTTTCAATATGAATATTATAAACAAATTTTGTCAAAACAGTCATTAGTTTCTTTAAAAAATTCTGATCTAAAAATAGATCAATGGGTGTTCGTATGATATTTTTGTCACAAAGCTAAGTACTAGTTGAACTTCAAAAAAAATCTTAAAAATTGTGAAATAATTAGAAATATTAGTATTTCTCTTTGAAAAACGCGTATTTATTCATAAATATGTGGGAAAAATAATTAAATAGTAATAAAATTAAATAATTTACCAAGAACTTTAAATTTATATAAGTATATTATAGAAAACATATGACATGACACATAAAATTGTAACTAATATGTAAAATAAAGTGCATTGGGTTAGTTTTTTGAAAATTTTTTAGATTGGTTTTACCATAAATTAATAATGTTCATGAAATAAAATGTAACTTGATCTTACATGGCAACATTCAAAACTGCTGCTTGTTGGAGCTATTCGCCGACCTATTCCAATAAACTACTTACTCTGCCTTATCGTCAATTTCAAGGTTAAAAAGGCTGGATAAGGGCAAATTTCAAAAAATATATTGTAATTCTCAATTTTAGATTTTCATAGCTTCTTTATAACCTTTAATTGTCTTATAGTTCCCCCATGAAGTATTTCAAAACTACTTGGATTGACTTGTGTTGTATAAAATAAGTTAATGTGAAAATAAAAGCCAATAATTTTATACCACTAGTTGCAATGCTGTGCTTTATTGCTAATGAATCATAATGGACTACCCTCCATTTATTCACAAGAATTTATTATAAAATTTAATTAGCAATAATATAATGTTAAATTTCTTAAGAAAATCAATAGTTGATTTCATGTTGAACATTATTGAGTATTTTCAGACTCATTTTTATCAGTTTTTAGTGGAAAAACTAAATGATCGTATTGTAAGCAACATAGAAAAAATTAACGCCCGAATGCCCGGTGATCTATTTTTAGATCAGCAGTATTTGGACTTGATTTTTCACTAAATAAATTAATTTTGACAAAACTCTGCTTTATATCCAAATAGCTACATCTACAAAGATAAATATAAAGATAAAATAAAACTGGAAAAGGATACCTTAAGTGGTATACCTTTACTGTTTTCTTAAAAAACACGAATGAAGATGAAAAAACTGCAAAATGAAACCCCGATACGAAATTCAACCCATCCCTATTACAAAATAAATGAAGCAAAAGCAAAAAACACAGGGTATTAGAATTGAGGGATGTTTTCTCTTGCCATTTGTGCAGTTTCGTTACTGTTGATTGAATTTAAGGTTATTTAAGAGAGCATTTATGGCACTATGTTTAGCGATCTAGAAATAGATCACTGGGGGGGGGCGCTAATGGGTTAAGAGACTTAAACTGCGCATTCTATTCCTTAAATTTGACAAAATATACAACACTAATGGTTCATTGACTATAAGCCGTCCCGCCTCCTACAAGACGCACTTGTTGGAAAAAAAGTGCAAACCACTGTACAACAATGGTGTTTTACAAAAAAATTTTATAAAAAGTTCATCTTCCTGTTCAATAATTAAGTTAGAACATTCGCTTCCTAATCTAGTGTAACCTGTTTGAGTTTCTTTTGTAAATTTAAATTTGAAAATAAATGCTTGCGTTTTTATATTTAAAAAAGTATTGGCTTTTTTTAGTTTTTAGACCAATAATTTTACCGTTCCGGTAGCTCTTTTTTTAGAAATCGAGCCCTGCATATAAATAACAATTTCATACTTCACTTGTTTTGGGAAGTCACATGGAAAAATAAAGTAGCCATGCCAGTAATAAAGTAGCCATTGAAAGATTAAAACCACTCATTAGCTGAAAATTAAAACTAATTTGAAATCATTGAAAAATAACACTGATTTCATGGATTTTAAGATAATTGAGTCCTGTTTGTATCATACTCAAAGAGGGGTGGTATAAGAGAAGAATCCTCCAACAATGGAAATATCAAAAAGAAAAAGAAAAATAATTAAATCCTTTATCAACCAAGTGACCGAATTTAAACTCTTTTGTGACGGTCATATTATAGTCGTGAGTGTCATTGGGTAATAACCACTGTGACTGACGAATTCCGGAATATGTGACCAAAAATCGGGGACCACTTTTTGACTTCATTGTGATGTTGCTGAGAAGGTTACAGTTGTGACAGGTCAGATCACACGAATACACAGAGTTGTAACTCACAGAGCTGTAACACAGAGTTGTAACTCAGGTCACTGTGTAACTTCCAAGATTAGTTAGATTTCGGTCACAAGTGTGATCCTCAGTGATGTTATAGTGACCTCACTGTGACTTTTAAGTTGTTAGGGTAACTAGCTTACAAAAACAGTTACAGATGGATTTACTTTTCACCCATCGAAAAGTATATTTTCTCCATAAAAATTAATGGATGCCGCTCAGTATTTAATTTGAAAAACCAATATAACTCTTCGCCATGGGTGTTTTAAGTATCCTTAGCATTACGTGTCAAGATAAACAAATATGGGCTGATCCACGCAAACTAAGAAACCAAATGTGTAAGATGGAGGTAGTTGTATCAGCTGAAAAAACTTCCATTTCTCAGAAATAAGAGCAAAAATATTGAGATAATCAAACCGTAACTCATTTTTACCACTTAAACAAATATGATTTAATTTTGGAGAATGATAAAATGAACTAAGAAGCTTTATAGTTCGTTGAAGCTTTTAATAATTTGCTTTCAAACCATAATTTTTTATATAATTAAAATTTTTACAATCTAATATTGTTCAATGATACGTGCAAATTATACACTTAATAGTTTGCATATTAACACGTAGACTCAGCTCTGTAAAAAAATACAAAGCTTGAGAAAGTTTAAAAAGATTGGGATTGGAAAGTAATTTCCAACAACCTATGTTTAGTGGTTTTAGAAATAAAACTACTAGGTATGTTAATTGATACACATTTTAAAATGAATTTGATTCAAATATCTGGTAGTTATCCTTTATTTAAAAAAATATTTTCCCTGTGATGTACAACTTCAAGTTGAAGGAGTTATTTTATTAATTTTTTATTCATGTTAATCATAAAAATTACCTACTTGTTTGTTTATTATAATGAAACAAATTATTACGAAATCAAATTAAACTAAATTTTAATTACAATAAAATACAGGGTGTCCCACGAAACGTGGTCCAACCCCTTTAACTTTTGAACCCCTACATATATAGTCATGAAAGTGAGGTCTAGGTATACTAAAGTGGCCATTCCCTATCTAATGAGACAACTTTTAACGCCCTCTAGCGGAATCTTTAGGAGTTTAAATTTTTATTTTAAAAACTATTTGAGCTATGTGAAAAAAGTCAGAAATTTTCATTTTTATGACTTAAGTAAATGATTGAAAGTATTCTTAGTTCGTTAAATAAAAAAATTTCTCATTTTCGCCTCGTGAGGAGCGTTTTAAGACGTAAAATCTACTAAAATCAACCTTATTGAGCGTGCGTTTAGAGGGGTTTTATTCAAGATATTTTTCTGTTTAAGGTGTCGTTTCCTACTGAATCGATGCTGCTCTACAACTTAGTCACTGACTTTTTTCACATAGCTCAAATAGTTTTTAAAATAAAAATTATAACTCCTAAAGTTTCCCCTAGAGGGCGTTAAAAGTTGTCTCATCGGATAGGGCAGGTCCACTTTATTATACCTGGACTCCACTTTCATGACTATATCTGTAGGGGTTCAAAAGTAAAAGGGGTTGGACCACTTTTCGTGGGACACCCTGTATATTCATTCACACAATAATTTTCAGGCGAAATATATTTTTGCACTGATGATAAGGATGTTATAAGTAAAGCTAATAAGTAAGCTCCGTAAAATATCCATATTTTCATGTATAGAATAACAGTATCACAGGAAACAAGAGGTATGGCTCTTGAGGTAATGTCATATTTGATCTAAATTGTGACTTCAAATTCTTAGATTTTATTAAAATGGTCCCTGGAGATTTTAATTAAGACTCTTGAAACCACTACTTTGACCAAGCTGTTATGAAATTCAAATATTGAATTGATTTAAGTGGAAAGTAATATCTTGAGTCAAAAGGTTTAGAATAAGCTTCAGCTTCGATTCTGTTGTTGGAGTTAATGATTGTAAATGGGTGAAATTTGGGTGAATCTAACTCAATATAGTTCAGGTTTGATCTCAAATTGCAAATATTTATTGCGGAAATATTAATTTTACAAGCAGTAAGTTGGATAAGTTGGCTTTAAAGACACTACGGTACATATATTACTCTTAAAAATACATTTTCAATTAAATATTTTTTAAAAACGAGCTAGAACTCTTTTAATATCATATTGGATAACTATATTAGTTTGTAAACATAAGACAGTTTTTTTACACGATAAATCACGTCAAAATGCCAAAAACATTAGTTAAGCACGCAACGCGTAATATAGTAAGAAGGTAGAACTGAACGCGGAAAAAATTCAAAACGGTTTTCACTTAGGAATGACCTCAATAATAACATACTAAAAATCGGCCAAAATCGGCCGGGGGGAAGTCTAATTTTATTAAATTTTTAAAAAATGGCCGAAAAAAAATTAAAAAAAACAAAACAATAATAAAGACATGTGATACATGTTTATAGGTTATTTTTGAGTTTTGAAACCGAATATTGCCTTTAGTTTTGAAAAAAATTGAAATTTCAATTTTTATAATTAATTTGAAAAATGAGTTATATGAAAAAATTAAAACCCCCCTAAAATCCTAACAAAATCAGCAAAAGAGATAAATCAAACGGTTTTCATTTAGAAATGACCTAAATATTAACATACTAAAAGTAAAAAATTTTACTAGTTAAAGAAGTTCAATTTTTTTTTAAAATTTCAACTTTGTTTTGCGAAAAATGCATTTTTTTACAAATTCGTGCCAAAAACTTTAGAGGCTTTTGAAAAGGTCATTTTTTGTGGATATTGTCCACAAATAGTTATATAATGGAAAACCGGTTGAATTGACCCTTTATGAATTAGTTAATTATTTTAAATTCTGATGTAAATATGCCAAAGTATTACCTTTTTTCACTTTTTACTATAATTTACCAATTTCAAAATTTTAAATAAAACAATTAACTAATTCATTGAGGGTCAATTCCACCGGTTTTCTATTATATAACTATCTGTAGACAATATCCACCGAAAAATGACCTTTTCAAAAGCCTCAAAAGTTTGGGACACGACTTTGAAAAAAAAATGCATTTTTCGCAAAAAAAAGTTGAAATTAAAAAAAAATTGAACTTTTTTAACTGGTAAATTTTTTTACTCTTAATATGTTAATATTTAGGTCATTTCTAAATGAAAACCGTTTGATTTATCTCTTTTGATCATTTTGTTAGGTTTTTAGGGGGGTTTTAATTTTTTCATATAACACATTTGTCAAATTAATTTTAAAAATTGAAATTTCAATTTTTTTCAAAACTAAAGGCAATATTCGGTTTCAAAACTCAAAAATAACCTTTAAACATGTATCACATGTCTATATTATTGTTTTGGTTTTTTTTAAATTTTTTTTCGGCCATATTTTTTAAATTTAAAAACAATTAAACTTCCCCCCTGCACAACCAACCCAGCTGCCAGTTTAAAACCTTAAATTTCACAGAATATTTTTAACAGTGTACATCGTATTTTTTTTGTCACAATTTTCTTGAAAACTGTGATTGGTCGGGTTGGCAATTTTTGATGAACTGTACTCAAGCAATATGGCTTTGCAGAATTCGGGTGGACTTGTTCAAACATATTGTATGCAGTATGTGAAGAATCAATGGAAATCACTTACAAATCGTATCGGCTTCTTTACCAGAATTTTGTAAATCATTCCCTTTAAATGGGCCCATCGACTGTGATAAACCCAACCTGTAAAGGGGATTAAAATTAAATAATTAGTCTAAGCAGCGTTGAGATAAAAAGTATAGGGTTATAATTCAAAGCGATTCAATTGAGTTTAATTGAAATATAGAATGATTGAAATCCTAGCTAAACACCCTAAACACTGAGTTCGTTTAAGACCCGGCCGATACTCATTTAAATAATCAAATACCTATTTCTCCATATGAATCCTCCCAAGCAAGGGTTACAAACATCCATAGAAAATCAAGATAGCGTGTGCCATTCATTCATACCTCCATGTATCTTCCAGCAAGATCTGGATCACAAAAGCTCTTAAATCCGCAGGTAGGAGATAACTACGAGACAACATGCTTTACCGGTGCATTACATGGAATTAAGGAATTAGAATTAGGATGCTTATGTCCCTCATGAAATCAACCCTTTGAAAGCGTTGTCTAATCTTCATCGAAGAAAAATGTAAGAGGATTTCGATATGGGCTTAATCGCTCGAGACATTCCATACACCCCCTCTTTAAAATACTCGAGTTTACATGAATAAATTGGTTTTAAACAGACGAGTTTAAGGATTTTGTTATTTTCTACCTGCACGTCTAGAAAGGGGTATTTAATATTTGACTTTGAAAGGACCTTATTTCCATTTTATTGAATGAATCAATTAAAAAAGAGAGATCGTTGAAATTTTGAGACTTCCCAGTGAAATTAAAGTTAAATTAATTTACATTAATCTGGTGTAAAGGTTTAATGGAAATTCTTGAGTTTTCCCAAAAATATATTTTACTCAGAAAAATTCAGATTCGAGTAAATTATTGTGTTAGCTATACAGATGCGGAAATCTTAAACCTTTTGAAACTAAATTATACCTCAACCTTTTACATACTAGGGCATAAACAAGTTTATTTTAATAAAATTAATCAACGGTTAACTATTTACAGGTGCATTTATGAACTATTTATTCCAATTGAAGTAAGTTATCCATCAATTAAGTATTTTGTTTGTTATTGCCAAATTTTATTAAAGATAGATGGATCATTTAACAAAAACACTTATAAAAATAGAAAATTAATGGATAATTCAGTTCACAAAGATAAATGTATGTATTCATACTTTAGTAAGGTACGGGATACCTTTTCTTAACTTATAAAAATTATACTTCCTGTTTTTTGACATACACCCAAAGGAGTGATATGTTGCACGTTAATAGTTTTTAACTGCATAAAAAGCCACCGCTTTGACATTTTTTTAAAATTAATAAAATGGCAATAGCTTTTACAATTACTTCTTATAGCATCCTGCTTGGGAGTTTTAAGAGACCGCAGATTAATAAAATCCGCATCCCAATACAGATTGTATTTAACTTTTAGAAATATGCGATAAATAACTGTATTATAAAAAACTAAAAATGTTACACAATTACATTTATTTTTATCAAATGGTTTATAATGGGAATTTATTAAGATTTAAAATAGATATTTATTTTGGAATGTATGGATGAATAATATGATTCTTGAAATGTTTTTCTGATTGTTGTGTAATTTTTTCAGTGACACCTATAAAATTAAAAGGTAAAAATTGAAAGTAATGTTAAGAAATAAAATATAAAAGAATTACTTGGTTGATTGTTTAAGAAGTAAGTTGTACAGTTTAACCCGGGAAAGACTGAATTAATTTTTTTTCTCAAATTAAATTTTCCTCTTTACTGTATGCTTATGACATGTCTTGAAGTAGACTAAAACCATTTTTTCAAAAAAACTTTTATTAATTTAGTCAGAATAGGGTGGAACCATATGGTACCGCTAGGCTCTTACACTACCATTTTGTGCACCATACATATTCTTATAAATTTGAGATTTCAAAGTCAAAATAATAAATTTATCACACTTTTATCACTTTATTTACCATTTTTAACTGAAACAACAATTAAAATTACAATTTAGGCAATAATGATTGATAAATTAATTATTAAATAGTTGATATTACTCTCATTATAACAATTAGTAGTTATATTTTGCTCTTAAAATCCTATTATCAAATTTATTTCTAGAAATAAATTTTGTACACACTAGTCCAAAGGTGATAAACAAACTTTTTATACCGCGAGGTAAGCTTATATGATACGGAATTGATAATTTTTCCGATTTTCGCCTCATAATGAGTGTTAAAATTAGGAATTTTGTAAAAAAACATAAGTTTTAGGCTTTAAAAATTTCATAAACCATATTTTATATTTTGCGTCTATAGTTAAGTTAAAGGCTATGAACATTATATTGATGATTTGCATGAAATACTACCCTCGTATAGATGGATATTCCAATCAATTACTTTTAATATGAAATTTTTCTTATTAAATTTAGAATTATTGGCCTTAAAAATTAAAATTTCGGGAAATACACTATAAATTCAACAAGTTATTAGAATAAAACTTATTCTATAGGTTTTACCTTAAAATTTAATTGATTTCACAGCATATAAAACGTTTGAAATAAAAAATACACTACTTCGAAATATTAGTAGTATTTGGTAGCGTAAAAGCCTAGCGGTACCATACGGTACCGCAAGATTTCTATACCAAAATTTTCTACCTTAAAATTATTCAATCTTTTCCAAATTTGGGCTGTTATTACATAATACAATTATAAAAAATAATTCACCATTATTTAATCCATTCACTAACTTTAGGTATGAATAAATTGCACTTACATTTTCAGACGGGCCATTTTTTCGCCAGTCTTAAAAACACGTTTTTCATTAAGCCATTAAGCAAGAATTTATTTAAATAATTAGTTATTAAATTGCTGTTTACTAAAGTTTGGTCCATGTAGTAGTGACATCTACCGTCAGAATGAAAAAATAAAAGTATTTAGGTAGAAAAAAGCCGTTTTTTCGTAGTGATGTTTGCCGGTACCATACGGTCCCGCTAGTCCTTCCCGGGTTTAGAAACATAAAATTACTATATAAAGTTAATTTCAAAAATGAATGATTGTTATTTTTAAAATACTTTCTGGAATGCGTCAAATGTGGTATTAAAAACGTTAAAAAATAATATTTAATTTAAGAAGTGTTTCTGATTAGATAATAAAAACTGCATGAATGGATTAAAACTTTGTCTCACTGAAATTAAAATTTAACCCCTTTCCTTGATGCTTCATTTTTAATTTGGAAATTTGGAAATCTTCATTCAATTTTAATTCGCTTCCTCAACTACCTTTGAAAGAAAAAATCGAACAATGTAGCATATGCAGGGACGGGCGTCAACAGCAATCTATGTAATTTCCCTCACCAAAGAATTCTGTGCACTGCCAACCAAATCTTAATAAAGATCGAACGAATTAGAAATTCAACCTGCTTCCCAATTCCCCGTGCGACCGCCAGAAGAAAAAAGACAACTCGGCTCCTAAGGAAGATAGCCCAAACTGATACATGTACACAGCACTCCAAATTAGAGAAACCCTGAACATGTGTATTAGAATAGGAGAAGCAACTGATTAGCAAACGATGGAAATTTTCCTACTCTCAAATTTCCACTATCTTTTGTCTCGGAGGGTTTGGCAACGGCGGAGAAGAGAATGAGCAAGGAGAGCAGACGAAAATATTTCTGTAAATCTAATTAGAAGATGAAATATTTATGCGAGGCGCATGAATATTCGCGGTTACAGTTAGGGGTTATATCTCGTCTAATCAAAATTCGGAAGCAAAAATTTTGGACTTAGTGACGCTGCATTAGATACGCCAATGGGATGTGAGAGCAGTGGCGGAAAAAAAGAGCATTCGCCGTCAGTATCTCTTGCTCATAATTGGCGAAACTTCTATTCGGAGGTCCCAGAGGTTTTGCCGTTTTGAAAGAACGCAAAAATGGCACCGGGCATGTTGACGTATAAACTCCGGTAGGCGATTGCGGCAAGAGCTTTGCGCCGTCTTTTTAAATTCGATTAGAGAGGTATTTTTTGGGGGAGTAATAAATTATATAGAGCTTGTTGAAGTTGTTCTGGCGCTTTTGGAGGAGAGTTTTTTTTCTGCCGCCAACAATGAGTAAACTGTGCGAAATGGCGTGGTTGAAAAAAAGTTAAACAGCTATTTTGTTTCGCTAAAACTGCAGTTATGCAAACAGTAAACCTCAAACCTGCTGCTCGTTTCAAACTCGGTAATTCGCCCAGGGAATTGGATGTTGTATATCGCATTTTCGCGCAGGGTTTTGAGAGTTTCTAGATGTGAAAAATGTAGAGTTAATGCAATGAAACTCTTGAAAAAAACCTGCATGTGTTGTATTGAAGCTTTAAAGTTAACTTCAATGGTATTTACTTAAACAGATAATTTTTATTCTCAAGGTATGTATAAAAATGCCCAATTCCATTATTTGATGACAATCCTTTTCAAAAAAAATTTTGATTCAAACATAATTTTAAGTCAATACATTAACTTTAAAACAATAAACTAGTTTCGATTGTAAAAAATACGATTCTATTGATAGAACGAGAAGAAGTAGAAATATAGTTAAAATACAAGTAAACTAAGATAAACAAATTTATCATTTTCCAGATTTTAAACCTTTGTATTCTCAAAATCTCAAGACATGGTAAAGCATTAAGAAATAAAATAAAAAGCTAAAATAATTTTTTTTGATAATTTCTCTCTCTCCCTCTCTCTCTCTCTCTCTTTATTTACGGTATTTAACAATAAAAATATTTATACAGATTACTTCTAAAATTTTTTATGCTTTAAATTTGAAATGACTTAATAACTTATTGTATAGTCATAGAATTAGGTTGTACATATATAGTAAAGTCTACTAAACCCCTAGATACTGCTCCTCTTTAACTTTTTTAACTTTAACTTTTTTAACCGTAAAACATTTTTTAATGAACTTACATTTATTTTGGTGGTTTCTCCGTTTTCTTAAAAGAGTTTTGAATTTACAGAAAAATTTGGTGGTTATGCAATGAAAATTCCATTACTGATACAGTTTCTTACGATTTTCTCAAAACTTGGCTTTTGTACTTATCCCCTTCTTCTAACTGACGATTCAATTATAACAAATGCCTTTATCCCGAATTACATTGTGATGTCACAAACATGTTACAGACCCAGCTAAAAGAAGATTGGCTTGTTGGAAGGTTGGAAATTTTAACTTGTTCATACATGTTTTTAAAATTTGTTCATTTAGGGGTGATTTCATTAAACATAAATTATGTTATGTCTTTGTTGAAAATTTTTCTCGGAAAAGGCACGTTTTCTAGGCATGCGGAAAATTTTCATCAGAAAAAAGAGAAAATTTAATGTAGAAAAACAGAACTTTTTCACAGCGTGTTTTAATTCGATTGATTGGAGAACACAGTATACCGATTATGTATTCGAAATTATGACTTATGGGATTTTTTACATATTCAACAGAGATAGAAAGATGAATACAATCCCCCCAAAAAAATCTCCCATTACATAACATTCATTTCATGGCCGACCTGAAACGTAATATTGGTCTCCGAAAAATATATATTCGTTTATGACAATATCAACCAGGGGGTCTCTCTGAGAAACGAAAGGGTAGACCTATAAAGCATCAACCAATCCTATACCCATCGTATTCGAACGGGTCCGTCAAAGCACGATTCTTCCTTCTGAATGGGAAATGAAAAAGTACGAACGGGAAAAATTCAAAAAAGAATATATTCATTCTCTCGTTCATAGTGCATTCAATACTCCCTTTTCCCCTTATTTTTTCCCTTCAGTAATCATCTTGCATTCCTTATCGGAACAAGGCAATATCCATCGCGGAGGAAAAAAAAAAGAAAAATATATTTCCGCGTATTATATCTATATATATTAAAGTTCAAGGAAGAGGAGTAACTGAATCCTTTTTATTTTGTATTTCCATTAAGAGCAGAGGTATACATGTCGCTATTGACATCTACGTTAAACGGCAGTGGTAATAAAGAAATGATAAAAACGTTATATTCCACTTTTGATTCTTGCTTTTCGAGAGGTGGGTTCAGATATGTTGGTATTTTCTTTTCTTGACGATGGGAGGAAAAGATTGTGGTTTTGAATGTGATGCAGTGAACGCTTTTTATATGTGGGATTTTTTTTTCATTTTTTATGCCCTTGGAAATGTACAGCTCAGGAAGCTGGCCTTAAAAAATGGTAACCGATCGGTGTACCCGAGGACATATTGGATCTTTTTTTGGAGGTGATTTCTTTTTTGCTTCTTCTTTCAAATACATATGTCTTCCCCTTTCTTTTCAGCCAGGAGTAAAAATGGGGAAATTGGAATATTTTTTTTGTTCCGGTTTAAAAGCGATAGTGGTAATTCGAACGGATATTTTCTATCAAGGCGTGAAATTGATTTACATATCTGATACCGCGGCTGGTTTCAGATAACAAGAAAACCTAAAATCATCTGTGAATGGTCGTTAAAATATAATGAAATAATTGTTCAGTCTTTCTCGATGAATTTAATAGAAAATGGAGTAAACATAATAAGTTTTACAAAGCGTATGTAATTTAATTCAATCGGAAATATCATTATGGGACCTGAAAAACATTTACAAGAAACTCTTTATTCCATTATACGGGATTAAAAGTCGTGCCTTGTGTACTTTAAAACCCCCATACGTTTTTCCCTCTTCTTTGGAGGCATCCTCAGTGTCAAAAACATCATTAACTACTCATAAATCGAATTAATTAAATAACAAATACTGCGTGAAAATTTCGAATGAAAACGAAGTATGAAACCTGTGTACTATTGCATCATTGTTGTAATAGCTTTATCGCGCATTTCTTAAGAGCCAGGTGCCATAAGCTTGGTATGGAAAGTCCCTCCTCTTTTTTTAAATTATATTTATGACCAATATCGAGAACTAGTAGTTGATGATGTTTTTGACACTGAGGATGCCCTCCAAAGAAGAGGGTGAAACGTATGGGGTTAAAGTACATACGATACGACCCTCAGTCCCAAAAAATGCGGAATGGGACAATTCGGCACGGCCGTTTCGGCGCGAGACAATTTTTTTTTCTTCTAATTTTTAGAAGGATTATGAAAGAGTTCTATTTACTTTCATTTTATTTCTGGTGCCGAAACGGCCAGCGCCAAATCAGCCCGCGCCCAAACGGCCGTGCCGAATCGGCCCCGTGCCCAAAGGGCCAGCGCCGAATAGTAGTAGACCGCAAAAAATGGAATACATAGTAATCATTCATGTCGAGGAAGCTGTCATTAAACACATTCTACCTTTACAAATTTAACAAACCAGAACTTGCTTTCCCTTTACCAGGGAGATGAGAAACAACATCAAAAACCTACAATACACTTTATCCTCCCTTATCAATTTTGCTAAGAAGACCTAGAACTAAAATTGTTTAATCCTATCAATACGGCAAAAAATCAGTTTAGTTCGTTTCATTACAAAAAGAAGTTCTTTCTCCTCCGAGTGATTATTACGATGCAATAACTTTTCTGTCTGAAGGTCTAACCACAGAGTATAGAGCTCAACAGGGGATTCATCTCCATAGACGCTAATGACAACTTTTTTACAATTTGTTTTCCCATAGACCACTTCTGGCACTTCGGACCGCCTCCTATAGTTCCGCGTCACTCCTGCTTAGTGATGGGCAAAATCGATAATTTTAGGTATCGAATACTTATAGGTATCGAATACTTTGGTATCGAATGCTTATAGGTATCGAGTACTTTTAGGTATCGAGTACTTTTTTCCAAAGTTGGGAAATGTACCTGAATTGACCATTTTTTTCTAAGGTTTATCCATACTCGATCTGAAATTTTTAAAAATGAACCCGATCCATCAAAAAAGAATAATATATTGTGCGTGCAGAATCAGTGAAGTCACCACTATTTAATTAAATAATTTATAAATAACTTATTTTAATTCATTCCTTCGATTAAAATTTAGGACACTAAAGCTTGGTTTATCTACTCATACGGGAAGTTCTTATGAATTATTACTATCGATTTAGACTACAATAATATAAATTTAATTTTCAATATCTTTTACTGGTGAGTATTATTGATTTAGCAATATTTTTCGAAGAAATTCCTGTTATGAAGCATTAACTTCTTCAAAAGTAAAATAAACTAATTTTTTCCGTGTTACTGAATAGCTTATTTTCAAAGCTTAAAGAATCAAAACAAAATTAAATTTAGTTGATTAGAATTCTACGCAGTTAAAGCCAGATAGCGGGAATACAAAATAAATAAAACATGCTTATTACCTACTCAATCGTTTTGCATTAAAATTGTAATTAGTAAATATAATTTTTGAATTAAACATTTAAAATAATCCTTTTTGCCAGAAAGATTACTATGCTTAAAAACTTTTGAGTACATAATTTAATATTAAATACTTTTTATTTTGCTGATAATATTTTATTAAAGCAATAACATATTAAAAGACGTTTTTTGGGAATGCATAAAATCCTAAAAAAATTCATAAATAAAAATATGAATGAAATTTTAAAATTTGGGTCAAGAGATGAGTTTTAAAAACTTAAACCCTGTCCGAATTTTTTATACTGATTGCAATACGGATCTATCCAATAGTTATGGGAAAATTATGTCACATTTGTTTTGCACCCTCCAGATATCCTCTTATCTCTACTTTTTTTTAAATGAGATATTTCAAGAAATATTCCTTCTACGCAAATTCTATTAACTTATATGGAACTTCATGAACAGCTCCTGCCTAAAATATAGTTTTTTACTCCTTTTTGCTTTACAAATAAAATTGGTTATCTAATTTCAACATCATCGAAATACATACTCACCAGTTTGGCCAATATTTGCCGCTTTTATTTGGCCCAGTGTGAACGAAACACGCGGCAGCGGCAAAAAGCCGTCGCGGCCGAAAACCGCCGAATGTGTCTGAGCCCATTCAATGTATTTAGCCGCAATCTTCTTTTTGTAAAAAAAATGACAATTTCTACGAAAATATCTTTCTAATATTTCTCCAAACGTTCTAAACAAACATGCAAACCTTTTTTTATCTATAATACAACAAAAAATAAAATACTAAACTTTATTTGATACTGTTTTACCGCCATTCATGGCTGGGGTCTCAAAAGACCCCAGAGGGGGAATATGTGACTATTTCTCCCAAAACACTTAAAAATGGAATAATAACTCCAAAATTTTTACCCATTGTAAAACTTCGCGTAATTAAGGAATAGTAGCATCGGAAATTGTCAAAACAAAAATGCATGGGAGATATCAAGCGTCAAAGTGCGTCTGGGGTCGAAAAAGACCCCAAAGGGGTAGGAAGGTTAAGCACGTGTGAGAGCTACTAAATAATATGGTTGACTGTCTGATACCACTTACGAAAAATTACCCAGAGGCTAAAACTTGCCAAAAATGATGATTAGACCGATATCTCTCAATAAAACCTTAAAAATACCATTTTAAGGTAGCACACACGTTTTAAAACACGCGTTGAGTTCAGGAATGACAATATTCTTTAGAAAAAACATAGAATTTTCCATTAAATACCTCTTACATAGACGTTTCTGTCACTGCTCCAAATGTGTAATGGAACTCCATTATCAATGGAGGGCCCATTTACCCCCTTAAATTATTGGTAGGGTAAATTTGTCCTCGGGCCCTATATTCCCCTTAGTTGAACATCCTGTGGTATGATTTTCATGTATGAAAAATAATTCTACTAGGTCTTAGGTTGAAAAAACAGTTCCGTGCTTAACTTTTGGAAGTGAGTGTATTTTAAAGATTATTTCATTGAAAAATTTAAAACGAAATATGACAATAAAGTATCGATACTTTTTTGGGTATAGAATACACTCGATACTTTCAGGTATCGAGTACTTAAGTATTTGGTATCGATACCTGCCCATCACTACTCCTGCTCTCTTTCATTCGCCCACTGAAGCTGTCACTCAAAATTGAAATCGGAAATGGAGGGAAAAGAGCAGCACCGATGAAATTAAAATGTCACTTGAAAGGAGTTCCACATCCAATCAGGAATCCCTTTCACATTTCGTCTTCTCTGATTGGCTGCTAGTGATGTTAAGTATAATCTGCGAGTATGAATTAAACTAAGTACCTAAAGAGGAACACTGCCGTTTGGAACCTCTGTTAGCTCGTTTTTCTGTGGGTCTACGCATAAACGATCCCATAACGACGCATTAACAAAAACAACGATATTACAAGCTAATGTTTAAATTTATCGACGAGACAGCATATGTCCCGCGGTATTGAAAGGCTTAAAATTAATTTTCTACAAGTTTTTATGGAGTTGGAAACATTTTTAGATAATTTTTCATTTGAAATGTTAGTTTTTATTTATGTAAATTTTCTTTGGCATTTTTAGCGAATAAAAAAAATCAAGAATAACCGGCATTATTCACTGCTACCTAACCAGATGTTAACCATTTGTTAAAGAACGATTCAACCAATCAGAGTCAGATTCATTTTCTTTCATTAATTGTTGGTTAAACGCGGGTCAAGTAGAATATATAAGGTCGTTAGTGTTAACTAATGCAGTTCTACGTGTATAAGAAGGAAACACAAAAGAAAAATTCAACGGTAAAAAATGTATCTACACAACTAGCAAATTTGATCTTACTACAAGCATTTAAAACCCCCTATAAGTATCATGTCAGACTAATACAACAAATAATTCCACACAAATCCCGGGAACTACAAGCCAAGAAAAGCTAAAAAATGTCTATTTTAAAAGAAACAGAATATCCCCAAAACCTGGAAGTTATACCATAGCTCCATCACAGTCATCGTACTACTGAGAAATACGCGGAAAGCAATAAGTCCACCAACCAAACTCCAAAGCACATCACGCCGTACCTCGTTCGCTTTTCCTGCGAGCGAATAAATATGTTCCTTATGTGATCTCAACAACAGCGGCAATAAAAGTAGATATGCGTCGCAAAGCACTGTACAAATATATATCCGCCTTTCTTCATCATGTACTCAAAAATCTAATAAAACGTGAAGTTGGCCAGAAGATGTTGGCTTTTTGTCTGTTGTTGTTTGAGGGTTGGGTTGGTAAGGGGGGTTTTGTTTAGGGGTTGGGAGGTTTGTGTTGTTTTTCGTGATGTTGTAATTGTTCAGAATAAATTTATTTATAAGGTGCTAAAATTCCCTCTTAAGTGTTCCAGTTCAGTAAAAATGGACAGCTAAGTGAGATATTGCTTAATGAGCAATTCCAGTATTTTTTTTCGATAGAGGTACCCAAGAGAGGAATTGATTATATTCCGTTAACGCTCCCGCTAAATATTGCCAAGCTCTTTTGAACACCATATATTCAAATAACGACATTTTTTTGTAATTTTTATTGATAAACAAAACAGCTATTGATATAACTAAATATTTAATCTATGTGTTTGAAATTATTTACCAATATTTCTACTTTTTTGAATCCAAAAGATCATGATGGTTTTTAGCGGGAACGATAACGGGATTGAACCCTTTTCTCTAAATAGAAGGATTCATTTTCTTAAATATTTTTTCACGGAAGATCCAATTATATAGTTATTCATTCCATAAAAAACATTGTTAGGTGTTCGCTGATCCTTGCGACATAAAGTCCATCTAATTTCTGCATCAAACAACCAAAAGACCCCCTCAACACTCGAAACCTCAATCTCCATTTTCCCTCCCCTTCAGAATAAGTTACACTAAAACCTCTCTCCGCTACCTAACCTGCATCTCCACTCCACTCTAGTTACATTAATGAGCGTTCACTTTTCCATCCATCGAGTAGGGACCATTCTCCCCCTCAAGATCCAAAACAAAGCATAAAATCTGTGACAACCCTCCACTATTATTTTCCGCCCCCATCCCCCACAATCATCGAGCATTATTATCCACCAATCAATCTCCGACCCCCCTTTCCCGCCACACACACTTAAAGGGATTTTCCCCTCGTCATATAAATATCCGGAACCCCAAGACAAAATCTATGATTATAGTGGACCTTCCTTCTTGGGACGGGAGGCCCTTTACGCTGAGTCGCCATGGTAACCATCTTTTCCGTACATTTATGCGACCTACATCTCTGGAGGCATGTGAGTTATGCTTAATAAAGACTCCTTTGGAACTCCATTCTTCTCTTTTCTGTAGGGGAAGTTTGGTTCGTACATTCTGATCCTTCGGCTAATACGGGAGTGAGCGAGGCATTAGATCCGGGCCATTTGGAACGGCGGAGTTGGCTGATGGGCGAGGCATGTTTGTTATTGAGATTCGGACGGCGGTCTGTGATTTCGTTTTTTCTCGCTAGGGTCGTTTGTAGGTTTGAGGGTGTTTGTGCAACGTTAAAAAACGTTGTTTGGTTAAGTAGGCCGAGTAGCATTTAATGGTTTTAGGAAATCCTTAGTAACTATCTAACTATTTAAATTTCCTGAATGAATCACTCCTGTAAATTGCTAGCTTCCATTGATATGTGAAGGAGTACTTAGGATGATTCCTCCAAAATGAACTCATAAAATGATGAGTCTAAACTTATCACGTTTGGTGTTCATATTTTGAGGAATCATCCCAGTGAAAAATCGTAAATTGTCATTATTCCAAATTTTTCAAGGAGGTATTCTCAGGAATGAACTGTGAAAGTAAAACAGTGCTATGAGCCTTTAGACTTACCCCTTTGGGTGTTCATTTTGGAGGAATCCTCTGAAGTGCCATTAAGTGCCAGTGTATTCGCAGGAGTGAATCACTCCGAAGGAACAGTCAAACAGTGTTATGATCCATTAGACTTTTCGGTGTTCGTTACGGAGGAATCGTTTAACCTTTTAAACGCCGTAATTCAAATTTCGAATTAAAGATTCTGATTTTTAGCTTAAATGGCTTGTTTCATCATTACTAAAACCATTCTAGTCATTTTTTGGCAGAAAAAAAATCCTAAGTATGATTTTGAGGATGTTCCCATTTGGGAACATCGGCGTTTGGGGTGAAGTTTTCAGGGGGATTTCCCAAAAGGCACATATTTTACAATTAATTCAAATAAAATGATTGAAATCGGTTTCTACTGAATAATTATGGACATTTTTATGATTGTGGACGGTTTTTTAATTTTTATTATCCATACTTTGACGATTGAGTAACATTTTATAGATTTTCATAAGAAAAAATTGACATGTTTATTACGTACGCGAAGCTTTTCCGTAAATTTTTCTTGCACTATGAGTAATATTTTGGTGTAAAAAATACATAAGAGTGTTCCCATGCTCTTCAAAGCTAAACAGTTACGTTTTTGTGAGAAAAATTAGTTTTAATTACGGTTCTATACGGATATGTAGCATTTAATCCACTAATTGCATTCAAATCTAATTAGCTTTCAAAATTGATAATCATAATTATCTCCATTCATTCATTAAAGCTGTGTTTCTCATGGAAGATTCCGAACTGAACCACAAATATCTTACATCCAACTTACGTTAGAAGAGTGTTTTTAGATGTACGCACTTTTCCTTATTTTCAAAATTCTTCAATTTTATTCCTAAAATTTTTATATAAAAAAAGTACTTGAACAAAAATATATACGCAAATCCTCAGAATCACTCCAAATATGCTCTTTGCATAACCCCTATTGATAATTACTGAAAATTAATCGATCGGGGAGTTAGAAAAATATACAAGTGTAAGAATCTGCTATAAAGATTTGGAATTTATTTCTCCATAAATCAGGTGAAAAAATAAAAATTAGATAGTTTTGAATTTAAAACATTATTCTTTACCTGTTTAGATCCTTTGAGACATAAAAGGTTCAAAAAATTAAAGAAAATAGGAAATAACTTGAATTTTTGCATGTTATAAAAATCCCCTCAAATACTATACCCAAAACGCCGATGTTCCCATTTGGGAACATATACGTTGTATTGGTAATTACTCTCCAAAATTAGAATATAAAGCTATTCTGTCAAGCCAAATCGGAAGACATGTACTTAAGCTACCTAAACACAGTAAAATTATTTAAAACTAAATTTATTTAAAATTTTCACAAGTTGAAACTTGGGCATTTTTTGGAAGAGCCAAAAATCTCTAATTTTGATGTAAATTCTACAAAAAGTTTTAAATTGCACATGAAAAACTTTTGCATGTAAAATAACTTCATATCTTTGAGTTGCTTTCTACCAAGTATCAAATTCCTGCATGAAAATTAAGTGGTGAAAAAATTCCTTAAAATGATGTTCCCATTTGGGAACATCGGCAGGTAAAAGGTTAAAGTGAAAAGGGTAAATAATTGTCATTTAACTCTTCACTCCTCCAACTATTTCCAATGCAAACGAGCTATTCACGGGAGTGAATCTAATCAGAATTAACATTGAAAGTGAAAATGTGTAAAAGAGCCTAAAGTTTATTACGTCATTAGTCCGGCATTTCTCAAATGTTTCCCTTCACACACCCTGCTTAGACTGGGAAAATAATGCAACCACTTTCCTTTCTATACATAAAATACAAAAATTAGAAAATCTAAATCTAAATAATATGCATTTATAATCGGAATCTTGTTGACAAGGGTATGTTACGGTGTTAGACCTACCGAAAAATATTTGAAGATAGCTTTAATAACATAGCAGATATTAACATTCTAAAGAATGATGCACAAATATCTTTCCAGATCAACTAAATCTCTACTAACTTGATCATATAGAATAAGTTTGATGTTATTGACACGTATAGTAAGATATTTTAAGAAAAATATACATCCTTAAATATTTAATAAGTAGTTGTATATTTCCCAAAAAAATGTAAATATTTTTAAATTTTGAAACTAAAGTAACACGAATGGTATGCTTATTTTTATGAGAATAATTAAATATCTTGAAAACTTAAGAAAATTATTTTTCTCATGTCATTTCTTTAAATTTTATAAGAAAATCGGTGTTACTAACATTAATATATTACATTTTATTTTCTACAAAAATTAAACTCTTTGCGACTTATTCCATTGGAAAAACTTAACTTCCTTTAAAACAGAACTTTTATAACTCTATCTTAAAATACTTGAAAAAAAAACGTTTTTCTTACAGTCATTGCCAATAGTCTAATGTTGCTTCCAATAAAAAATTAAACAAATTTTTACGACAGAAAATTTTAATACGAGCATAAAGAAAACTATTCTATAATTTTTCAAAAGCAACCTTTTCAAAACATTGTGTAACAAACCGAAGAATAAGTATTAAGCATTCCAGCTAAACAAACAAAAACGCGAATTAATTTATTTTACACCCGAAACGACCAATTCAAAAAACCCAGTTCCCAGAAAAGACGACGTAGATTTAAAAATCCTTAACACTTATAATAAAAACCCCACACGCTGCGCAAACAGGAGCCATATACCTTAAAAATTGCACCTTTCGAACAAACTCATGCGAATAATCGCCAAAAAAGCAACAAGAATCCCAACAAGTACTTTATGAAAGGAACGTCAAAATTTCTTTTGATGCAAACAGCTTTAATCTCGTAGCAAAACCCACCTCTACCTGTAATGTGGGGATTTTGTCCGGCAGTTTTAAGTAATATCTAATTACTTTTTCCACGGGGTATTTTTTTCTTCTCTCTCTGCAGCGCTCAAATACTTTTCTTCATTTAGAATACTCTCGATACCCCCCACAACACATATTCGCATTATCTGAGCATTCGAACGGTGCAGGACGGTTAAAATAAACGCTCCCTCAAATGGATGGGGCGGGAAGAAGGGGAAGAAAAAAATGCTCCAGTAACTGACAAGGTTTATTAAATTTTTGGTGAAATTATTATTTGATGCTTGGTCTCTTTTATGAAGAAAACGAGGGGATGGAGAAAGTGGAGGGGAGGGGTTGACTCATTTGGCGAGTTAGCGAAGCTTGGGTGAAATTTGATTTCTTTGTGGTATATTTTCTTTATATAAAAACCTTGTTACATTAACGACATACAAGTTTTTAATATCGACGTAATGTGGGGATTGTTAATGTATAACGAGCATATCCAAACCTGTTTCCCCCCAATCCTTCTTTTTTTAAATGTTTAGTGTGCTTAGTTTTTACTTTTGGTTAGGTTGTGGCGATTAAATATAATTATTTATAAATATATTATATGAGTGTGAGATTTTGAAATAAATAGTGAAAGAATTAGAAATATGTTTAAAATTATGATTTCTTTAAGTATAGTTCGGTTATTTTGGGAGTGGTACAACTAAGTTATCACATAATGTTTTATTGATTATGTTTAAGAAAGGGTTTCTTGTAAATAATGTATTTTATCATAAATGTATGATTAAATACAGTGTAAAGAGTATACTATAGGGAAGAGTGGGGCACATTCGCACATGACTACCACCTCCTGCATGAATTTTCAAAGCCCTGAGCCATTTCGTTGTATACGCACTAAAAATTTGCTAGCGTTAGAAGTAGCAAAGTAAATTTTCTTGTCATTTTGTTGGCGTAAAATATCAATCAAAAATAACTCTCAAGTGGACATTCAGCATTATATTCAGTAGAGGCACTACTAAAGTAAGTTTCTAGAAAGGATATTTTTCCCTGCTTTAATTATAAATATCTTGTTGAGACGTGGTAAGCTTGAACTGGTAGATGGGGCACATTCGTGTACCAAAAGATGGGGCAGATTCGGACAGTGCGAATGTGCCCTATCTTTCCCCTGTTTGGTTATGAAAGCGATTTATATGTTTATAAGTGCAGTGTATTTAATAACTTGAAGTTTAATTGTTTTTATTGTAATTTTTTCAAAATTTGGTGATAATAGAAAATAACATCTTGAAGAAAGTTTCAGTTTTAGACCCAGATTTAAACACTAAAGAAATAAATGTCCCTTACCAATTGACTTGGACTTAAGTAATTTTATTCTTGTAGAATTTGCTTCTAAAAAGACAATTTTGTTACATTGGTCAAATATAACATTTGGAAAATTTGGAATTGAATGATGCTTATTTAAAATTAATGATGAAAAACTTTTAAATTAATGACGAACCTTTTATTTTCCCACTAAGTAATGATTCAACATTCATACCAAAATATAATATCGTACTAAAAGTTCCCCAACCGTCAGTTTCAGGTGTAAATAAGCGAGCTGTTGGTTCACTGTCCTTTGGAATAAAACCCGACATTAAAAATATTGGTTGAACTTTTTCTAACTAAATATATTATGTGAAGTATGTCAATGTTCAATATAGTCTTCATTACTACAATTGTTTTCCTCATCAAAAACTTAGATGTTAAATGTTTCTGAAGCTGTTTAGTTTTTGTAAAAAATCTTCAATTTAGAGGAAAAATATGTAAAATGGACCAAATATTTCGTTTAATTATCTTTACTTTAAAGTGCACTAAACTTTTTAGTTTGTAAAAATAATTATTGTATAATTTTTTTTGCATGTGTACGAATGTGACCCACACGTGTGTGAAACTGCCCCACCCATGGGGCACATTCGTACGAAATTTCTCGTTTTTTATATTGATGTTGTAGGTTAGAAATTCTAGATGAATGTAACAAATAATCGTTTTAAAATATCGGGAAAGGTCTTAACTTTCATTTGAATCCGAGTTTGTTTCAATATCTCATCTAGATTCAGAAAAATAATGCTCTTTTTGTGAGAATTTGCCCCACTCTCCCCCACAGATGATTCCCTTTTTTACCCCTAAAATGTTTATTTAAAGCAGTGGTTCCCAACAGGTGGTCCGCGGACCACTGGTGGGCCGTGAGGCCTTCAGAGGTGGTCCGTGAGAAGATTTTTAAATAACTTATCCAAAAAATGTGTGGAACATTTAAAAAATAGTTTTCCTAATCACACATTCCAGGAAATAGTAAAAACACTACAGATACAAAAACATAAGTAAAAAAATCATACGGCTCATAAATAAAAAAATTTATGTTATCTTTCTCTCCTATGAATCCTTTATTCATTTCTACTATTTTGCACAGTTTTATTCAACAGTTATTATTACAGAGTTGAAACGAAATGTGATGATGTGGAAAAGTATTGCATCAGATTAATTAAAACTGAGAGGCGTCGGGGTGGGGCTAATAATGAATCGAATGATCGGACTTATACTTGGTTTGATACGAAGCGAAGCGTGGAAGTGTTGAAAGATACTTAAAACTGGGATGCAGACAGAGGGTCTTCGAGAAATCGTGGTATGAAATGAGGGTTCTGAGATACACTTGAAATAGGTTTGTTCGAAGATATGAGAAAAATTTATTGCCGAAAATGCGAAAGTTTTTGAACACAATTATATTCCAATCTAATCGCTCCTTTGAAATAATTATTGACTTTTGACGTGGTTTCTTTCGGGAGAACACCAGCTTCGCCTATAGAATTCCCCCCCTGCCACAACTCACAGTCAGTGCATGTCCAGTTTGCTTTTTTGTGATCAACAGAATTCCTGGATATCTCATTAGTCCTGCAGTTTATTTTAAAGCTAAGTACTTTGTTTCAAATTTAAATATACTAATAATATAATATCACCTTATTTTTGTTGGTTATAAAAAAGAAGAAAAATAACTATTTTATACTGTGGGGCCGTTCAAATATTACGTAAGCACTTTTTTGGTCACTTTTAACCCCCCTCCCCCCTTGTCAGCAAAGATAAGCAAACCTCAACCCCCCCCACCATAATTACGTAAGAAACTGCCGGACCCCCCCCCGAAATTTTGACATCCCTATTAGTAAGTACTGTTTTTTTTCCTTGAAAATTAGGTGACTCGTACAAGGAGTTGTCCTTTTTGGGTGTAACCCTAAGGGTTCAAAAATGAGTCGAAACACTACTTTTCGGGGTTACAATTTCAAAATGTTAGGGTGGTCCATCTCCAGAAAAAAGTGCTTACGTCAGATTTTCCTAATTCAATTTTTGTTACATTTATTTTTGGTTGAATTTTGAAATTATTTATGCAAGAAACAAGAGATTTTCGAAAATGCACCATCTTACGTAAGCATCACTCATATCCCCCCTCCCCCTTGTCAGCAAAAATAAGCAAAGAGCAAACCCCCCTCCCCCCTTAGGTGCTTACGTAATATTTGAACAGCCCCTGTTGTTTTTTTAAACCCGTAACTTTTGTGTAGGTGTGAACCCTTCCAAGGTTAATAGATAAAAAGGCTTGATAAAAATGGTTAAATGTCTTTTATAAAAGGAATATTTTTAAATAATTAGATTTAAAATTAATGTAATGTTAATTTTTCTGTTAAGTTTAATAGATTATTTGTTTTTCTAAGTTCTATTTAGAAACATTGTAAGACTCGGTTACCCACCTTACTTCAGAAAAAAAAGTCAAAATTTTAGACCTTCCATGAGGAATGAATGCAGTGAAAAAAGTTTTAATTTTGAAGATACAGTTAGAGATGGTCCGCGGAGGTTCAACTTTAAGTGAAGTGGTCCGCAGACATATTTGAGTTGGGAACCACTGATTTAAAGTGACTTGAAAAACTCGGCTAATTCTTGTCGCAGGATTATGAAACTATTTTTGTACTACACAAAAATAAAGGATTTTTTACTCAATATGATACTACAAAAAATGAATTTAGTATTTTTATGTAATATTTTTTGACTGATAAATCATCAAACATGATTATCTTTACTTCAATTTGAACGTTTTTGTAGCCGGAAGTATGCTTCTATAATGAAAGGTTTGAAAGTCAGTGATTATATCGCTTTAACCATACGTCGGTCGCACTATTAAACTGAAGTGTTCGGTCGCAATGTGCCAAAACGCACAATCGAAAGAATCGCAATTTTCTACCTTTTAATTTCGATGATAGAGTCTTAAAAAGAATAGAAGATATTCATAGTATTATTCAGATATAAAAAATTTAAATTTGTTTTAAATAATTAAGAACAAAACTTAAAAATAGCATAAAATTAAACTGACATCAGCGGGATAAATAATTCAATATCTTAGTCAAAAAATTTACTTAATAATATGAAACCTGAGTGATTTAATTCTAAATTATTGTTTTTGAACTCATGTCGAGATAATTACCATTCACAAATAAAAATTTTACTGGTAATACTTGCAGGTCTTAGGTTGGGCAAATTGACCGCTGAAAGTCCCTGTAGCTATTGTAAAATAACTCCAAAATACAAATGAACTGGGAACTTGAAAGTAATAAACGTAGATTTGTATATTTCACAACATTGTCACGTAGCTCGTTTTTGGCTAGGAAATTGTATAAGATACGATTTTGTAGGTGTATTTTCAACCGCAATAAATAAAAAATGATTGGAAAAATTAAATACATATTAAGTAAAATTTAATAATATTGATGAGGTAAGCACTCTTAAAATTAATAAAAAAGCATCAGAGATTACAAAAAAATAATATCACGTACCTTAAAGACGTTAAACACGATCGAGCGCAATGTGTCAAATAGTAAAAATATGATGAAATTTAATGAATTGGTTAGCGCCATACATCCGGTAAAGATAGGAGACTACCATAAATTTCAGACTTCTACCCGCATAATAACGGAAAGGCGAACGGAATTGTATGAGGTGTGCGAAAAAGTACAGTTGCGACCGACGGAGGGTTAAGAGGGGACACTGTCAACTGGACAATTATAAGCATTAGATATAAAAATTGTTTGTTTAAGTAATACGTAATACCCTATAAGATGGTATCGATAAAAAATGTTTTAAGTTAGAAAAAAAAATTTGGAATGTTTTAATTAAATTCAAGTAAAACAAACTCATCATCAAGAAGCCATGCAAAGAATCTCAAAGAAATTCCTTCGATACGTGTGGTCGAATACCTTAACTTCAATCCAATAACTGAGCTAAGTGTTTTGACGGTGGAAATTTGCGTTATTAGTATACTAATAACAAAAGTGAAAATAAATTAAAAATACATATTTTTTCAAAACATTAAAATATGTTTTTGACAGCCATCCATAGTTTGTCTGATTTTTTCACTCGATTAATCTATATATATAAAAATCAATGTTTGTATGTATGTATGTATGTCTGTATGTCCTTTATAGTTTTAAACTTTTCGAACCTACATTAACTATTAAACTATACCACGTTGATCTACTCGCTCCAGGGAAGGTTTCTGATTAAAAATAATTTAAAATCGATGCATCCCGATAACTTTTTTGGTCAATTTTATGTTTAAAAACCCATATTTCATGCCTAACTTCAGGGAACCCCCATTGTTGTAAATATCATAAAAGAAGATGTAACTTTAATTGTTGTAGGCATATTATCGATTGTTGTGGATTGAAATCTATTGTTGTAGTTTAACATCCATTGTTGTAGCATAAACATAAAAATGGCTCCTATATTTAACTATTTCCCCATTTGGACTGGCGAAGCCCATCTGTAACACACCAGAATAGCCTTTTTTAAAAGTGGACTGGCGAAGCCCATCTGTAACGCACCAGGTGATATTTATAAAAAACTGAAACCCGGGCGAAGCCCGGGTCTAGTGCGTCAGCGCTAGTACATAATATAATTAATTAATATAATTCTTATTATAAATTATTATATTCTTATTATATTCTTATTATTCTTATAATTAATCTCGAATTATATTAATTCTCGATTAATATAATTCTTTATCCTACTACTATTATAATTGTGAAATGTTAGTCTGGATGTTTGTTACTCTTTCACGCAAAAACTACTGAATGGATTTTAATGAAATTTTACTATAATGTAGCTTATATATCAGAATAACACATAGGCTATAATTTATAAAGAGAAAATCGGTCCTTCATTCTTTTTTTCCAATTTTCCTTCTTTTTTCACTTATTTTTCCGTGTTTGGAAACCTGTTTTACCAGTCAAACAACGAGTTAAAAATAAAACATTGTTTCAAATGAGACAGATCACTAGACTTTTTCATTTACTAGATCTTTTATTTTAGTTTTAAACACTGGTTTTAAATTTGTTAATTTGTTCACTAGATTTACTAATTTACTAGACTTTTTATTATGGTTTCAAATTTGTTATTTTCTAAAGGCACCAAGATATTAACCCATTATAACCCAACTTTTTATTTTTCTTAAATATTTGGTAAAAACATAGTAAATAGCCCCAAAACAACTGGAAAAATAGTGATAAAAATTCCAGGTCAAAATTTTTATTTTTACACAAAAATTAAAAAACGTCCCTAAAAAGGGACGTCAGGCACGAATGCCCCCGTGTTTTTCCCGATTGTAAACGCATGGTAGAAAACTGTTTTAAAGCCTCAAAAACATCTTCTACCTTTTTAAATGCAGCAAAAGTGATCGGAACCATACTGTAACATTAATATGAACAAAAAATATTAATTATTTATCCAATTAACTGTAAAATTAGCCTTAATTAACGTAATTAGAGCATTTTTTATGCTCTAAAACACGTTTTTTTTCCTCCCAAATCAATGTTAATTGCAAATTAATTAAGGTTTTTAATTGAAAAAGGCATTCTTTGTTTATAAGTTACCTAATATTAAGTAATAATTACTTTTACACACCTCAAATCCATCAGAATATCTCAATTTGTGAAGTTTAAGTGTTTCAAATGCCCATACTTTTTTCATTTTATTTAATTTTATTGTGCGGAACACAAATTTCTCCTCAAAAATCAAGCATTAGTGGGGTGTGCATTAGCACGCCAGATGATATAGATTGATCTGCAGTATAGAATACAATGATTAGCGACATCTAATTAGAAAAAAGCCGAAAATTTATCACAAATGCGACTTTTTTGGCAATTTTAATGACAAAAAATCATTATAACTAATAATTATTAAACTATTAATTAAAATATAACCGGAATATATTTGCGTAAGTAATAAATATAGTAAAATAATTAATTTATTCCTTTTAATTAATAAAAATTAATTAATTCCTTATAATTTAAGACTTTTTATTCCATTAATTTAGCAGAAATAACAGTATTTTCTAAAAAAAATTAAACAAATATAATGAATTTATTAGCTTAAATAAAATTAATTTTATAAATATCAGTTTTTTAATTAATTTCATAAGAATCGAACGCGTTTTTATGAAATAAATAAGGAAACACTACCATTTCACTATGGGGAAAACCACGGGGGCATTCGTGCCTGACGTCCCTACGTAATATATATCGGCATTGAAAATTTTTTAAAATAACAACTAGGATTTTTAAGCTTTTTCTTTTAAAATTTTTAAAAAAGCACTTTTCTGAAAAATTCTATCTTCCAACTTTAAAAAAAGTTTAAAAAATTTTAAATTCTGCTTTCTTCTTGTGTTCTTTATGTTCTATGAAGATCAGAGATACATCCTTGCAAATTTTGATTCAAAGGAACAATTTTTGTAGAAATAAGAGGATTTTTAAAAAACGTCCCTAAAAAGGGACGTCAGGCAGTAATGGGTTAAACATTATCAGGAACATCGGGATTGTAAAAAGTGACAAGAACACCGGGATTGGAAAATTAGCGAGAACATCGGGATGGAAAAAATTACCGGGTTATAAAAATTACCGAGAACACAGGGATAGGAAATTTACCATAAAGACACCGGGAATACCGGAATATAAAAATTACCGTAAACACTGAGATAGGAAAATTACCGGGACCGCCGGGATTAGAAAAATTACCGTGACCACCGGGATAAGATTACCGGGAACACTGGGATAGAAAAGAGGTGCCTGGGATACCGGGATGATTTGTAATATTGGTAATTTACAAAATTATAAATGTATTTTAAGAAAACTTTAAAAAAATAAATTTATACACCCCACCCGTGCACGGCCGGGTATAACAGCTAGTTTTAATAATAAAAATATGTAAAACGTTTGTTATTTTAATTTTAAGTGCATTAACTATATTTCCAATTCTAACAATCCGTGTTTTTACAACCAAAAAAAGTGTAAAGAATGCTTAGGACGATTAACAAATTAAAAAAAAACATGTTTTTTTCAATAATCATCTTTACATTCCCGTAAACATTTGCAGGCGTTATGAAACGATGTTATTTCATCTGAAAATGAGTTAAGTAAGTTGAAGTTAATGAAAGAAAAACTCTTGAGAAAAACTCTTTATTTTAACTTATGAGTATCACAGAAAAATATTCATCTTTTTATTGGAAATAGCACGTAATAGAAATTTGAAGCATATAGGAAAAACTAAAATTTTTACATTAATTTTTTTTCATACTATTAAGAAATATTAATTAATTCTTGCTTAACACTTTTACAATAAGGTATTTCATTTAGATTTATTTATTAACCTGCCTAAAATATATTTATCTGATAATAAAATTAAAATATATTATATCTGACTAGGAAACGAAACAGGATTTGGAATATTAGTGATGATCTTGTTTTAAAAAAATAATATGTTTGTGATTGAGTTTATAGATAAACTAGCTGATATACCCGCCGTCGCTCGGAGTTAAAAGGCTTTTCAAAATGTGTTAAAATAAATAAGTATTAGTTTCTTCATTATATTCCTTTCCAGGGCATCATTTAAGGGCATTATGGCCAACTGCATTCCCGCTGGGGTTCTTATTTGATGCTATACTTCCTTAAGATATAAAACTTTAAAACCACCTTTTTAGAATAAATGTGTGAAATCCTCATTTTTAAGACTGATATTTTCAAATTAGAAAAAAGTTGGTGGGAGACTATCTTAACCCCCTTATTTCAAGGTGTTACATCTTTGTTCTCTTCAATATCCTTTGTTCACTCCATCCATTTCTCCAATTGGTAATGCCTTGAGTGGCAAATTCTTCCACCTTCACTTCAAATAAAAGTAAAGGTCTATTATTGAACAGCGATTTCTACTGACTTAATATTTATTCCCCCCCTCTTCATCCCGCTGTTTTTATAAAGTTCAAAGCAAATAAAAATGAATACTTTCCTAAAAAACTTTTCGAAATAAAGTGTTAATAACCGGTTTTTAAAATCTAATTTAAAAAAAGGTCAGGGGGAGACCCCCTGAACCCCCCTTGGTTGATTTATTACCAACTCATTCATTAAAGAAATTACCTTCAAACATGAAATAAAAGTAGGCATCATTTGAATTATTGACATCAACTATCTAAAATTCTTCTGATGAAATATTGTTATTTTAAATTTTTGTGGAATGGAAAAAAATTTTTTCGGTTAAATAGTTTTAATTTATTGTAAAAAATTGATTTTATCACAAATTATTTCTTTATCATATTTTTAAAAAAAAATTCTACTCGCTAGAAAATATTTTTAAATAAATATTTCTAACAATAGAGGTTTTGCCTCACTTGGAAGGAGCAATAACCGTTATCAATTTAACATTGAAGCTACGCATAAGAAAAGGGCCAAAAAAGACAGCTTAGATTGGTTTGATTTCAAAAATTCTTTTTTGAAAACCTTCCCGATTGTGTGAGGAACAACATGCTAAAATTTCATACCAATCGCATTAATAAGGTGGGTGATAGAAAGCAAAAACTAAAAACCGGAGTAAATATTCAAACCCCCGTGCACCCCCTCCAGAATGAAGTATCGAAAAATCCAGAAATTACTTTCTTTGAAATATTCTTAAGAAGTTATTATCAACCGGTCGCTTCGAAATATCAAATTATTAGCATGTTTTTCTTCTAAAATGTAAAACTTTGTTTATGCTCAGTAAAATCGGGTTTTGGAAATTTTTAGACCCCTTAAAATTCGAATATCAAAAATTCGAAAAATGACTTTCTAGATATTGTGAATAGGTACCTTCCTGCGAAGTTACGAAGATCTAGGGTCATTTGGGACGGTGCTAGGCTCAAAAACGTAGAAAACACTTCAAGCACCCCTGTGGGTCAGGAAAAAAGAATTTCGAAAAATCCCTTCTTAGTGCGCGTATACACTGTAAAGTCTTCCACCACACCAAGTTTCGACTCTTTAGCCCCGGTAGATTTTGCTGTGCGTTGATAGGTGAACCGATGAATCGGTGAACCGTAAAGCTCTTTTATTATTATAGATTACTAGCTGTTATACCCGGCCTTGCACGGGTGGGGTGTATAAATTTATTTTTTTTAAAGTTTTCTTAAAATACATTTATAATTTTGTAAATTAGCAATATTACAAATCATCCCGGTATCCCAGGCGCCTCTTTCCTATCCCGGTGTCCCCGGTAATTTTCTAATCCTGGCGTTCCCGGTAATTTTCCTATCTCGGTGTTTCCAGTCATTTTTATATTCCTGTATTCCCGGTGTCTTTATGGAATATTTCCTATCCCGGTGTTCTCAGTAGTTTTTATAACCCGGTAATTTTTCCTATCCTGATGTTCCCGCTAATTTTCTAATCCCGGTGTTCTTGTCACTTTTTACAATCCCGATGTTCCTGATAATGTTTAATATCTTGGTGCCTTTATAAAATAACAAATTTGAAACCATAGTAAAAAGTCTAGTAAATTAGTAAGTCTAGTGAACAAATTAACGAATTTAAAATCAGTGTTTAAAACTAAAATAAAAGATCTAGTAAATGAAAAAGTCTAGTGATCTGTCTCATTTGAAACAATGTTTTATTTTTAACTCGTTGTATGACTGGTAAAACAGGTTTTCAAACACGGAAAAATAAGTGAAAAAAAGCAGGAAAAACGGGAAAAAAAGAATGAAGGACTGATTTTCTCTTTATAAAATATAGCCCATGTCCTATTCTGATGTATAAGCTACATTATGGTAGAATTTCATTAAAATCCATTCAGTAGTTTTTGCGTGAAAGAGTAACAAACATCCAGACAAACATTCACAATTATAATAGTAGTAGGATAATAAATGAAATCTATTGTACTCTGCACAAATAAATTTATCCACAACTTATTTTCTTTGAGATTGGACGTTTTTGTTTTTCGAATGAATGTATGATTTGAATTTACCTCTTGTGTCTCAAAGACTATTTACTTCATACTTCAAATTATTACTGTGTGAACCATTTTGAATTGCACTTAAAATATAGTGAATGAAGGTTTGTGCATTATATGATTCAGACTAAGCCTAAAAGCTCTTTAAAGACCTTTCTTAAAACAGATGAACGAAATTTTATAATTTTTTTATAGATACTGATTATTGGTATTTGTTTAAACAGGCATGGTCAACCCGCTGCTCGTTTGAAGTATTTTTCGGCCCGCTAGTTTTTTTTTAGTTAAAAGTTAAAGTTTTAGGGTAAGTTAAGGCCCCCTCCCCCGAAATTTGGACAAAGTGTACCAAAACGCGTTTAAACCTGTTAATTAGAGTCGATTTTCCAAAAACAATTCTAGGGTAGGACCCACAGACCCCCTTATTTAGTACTAGGAACTCTACTGTTCACAACTTTTTAGGATAGGGGCCATCCATAAATTACGTGAGGTCAAAAAGGGGGGGGAGGGGTTTGGAAAAATCTCACCAAATCTCACCAAGGGGGGAGGGGGGTCGATTAAAATCTCACGCCAACTTTTTAAGTTAGAAATTATGCCAATTTTCTTTTTTTTTAAGTATGAGAAAGGATAAGATACTGCAAATTATTTTTAAAAAGTTGTAGGTAAATCTCACGTGGGGGGAGGGGGGTCCAGCAAAATCTCACTAAATCTCACCAAGGGGGGAGGGGGGTCCAGATTTTGGAAAAAACGCCTCTCACGTAATTTATGGATGACCCCATAGTAAGTTCAGCCCGGTGCGAATCCTACCTTAAAATATATTTTAATGTATGCATTGAACCTATTCAATATGCATGGGGGCACCAGAGGAAGATTTGGGTGTAATCTTTCCTGGTGCAAAAATCCAGCTGCAATTTTTTGAGAAAATGTGAGTCTTCCCGAAATAGATTTCTATAAGCGACACAGGCTCCTTAGAGTGATTCCAGGTGTTTTTTAACGACACCTGTTTAGATCCTATGCATATTAGGCTGGGTCGAAAAAAGCAAATTTTCGAAATTCAAAAACATAGGGGTCTCAAAATTTGCGTCTTGGCTTGCTGATACCTGCAAAAATATCCAAAAAATTCCTAAAAATATCCCTGAAGAGCTCATCGGGACTTTTGTTTGAGAAAATTGACAAAAATCACCTTGCATTAGAAAAATTCCACAAATTTGAAAATTACGTTTGTAAACTTTGAACTAGGTGTAATTACATCTTTTTAGTAGTGTGAAGAAAAATAAAATATTTGAAAAACCTTACTTCATTTATGAAATTCGGGCGAAAGGCCTAACACATGGTGAATTTCAATAAAAAATCTAAAATTTGGCACTTACAAAACAAAAGCACCATTGAATGTAAAACTTACCAAATACACGTTTTATTCATGAAAAACTTCTTTCAAACTCATTATTCAGCCTTTCTTCATTTTATAGTGTGAACAATTTAAGAATTTAGTTTCATGAACTTAAGCATAAAAATATCGCCTGTGAAGAATGCCTCCTTATTTTACTTATTATGCCTGAAAATTAGCTTTTAAGTCTAGTTTACAATCAAAATCTGAAATACAAGGGCGTGTGTGAAAGCACAATGTTGTTTCTATGAACATACACTTCTCTACCTTAGCTCAACTTACAAGTGTGAGGCAGCTTAGTTATGGCAAGAATAGTTATAAAATCAAATTGTAGTATAATACTTTGTCCAGAGTTAATTTTATCGTTTTATTGTTTTATATCTTCTCAATTAGGTAACTACAGCAAGTCGTCATGTGCGTAAAAAATATACTACTGTAACATATTAGCATTTGGGGGTCTTTCAGAAAAGTAAAATAGGAAAACCTCCATTGATACTGCTCTAATAACTCAGTTTCACTATAGTTTTGAATTTTATTTGTCTTATTCCTTTTATTTCACCCTTTTGTGGTGTAAACTAAGGAGAAATATAATTTAAATGTGAATTTAAGGGTTTTTTAAGATTTTTTCATCAGAAAAATTTCATAAGGTTGAAGAAGGGAATAAGTCCATCAACTTATTTTGACTGTAAAATATTTTTGAATGTACTTATATTTGTTTTGATAGTTGCTCTGTTTTATAAATAGGGTTGTGAACTTCCAGAAAAAATTTGGTGATTATACAATGAAAATTCTATTACTTATACAGTTTTTTTTCGATTTTCTCAAAACTTGGTTTTTGGACTTATTCCCTTCTTCAAACCGACGATTCAATTTGATTTTATTACTATTCTTGCCACAACTAAGCAGTCTCAAGATATGTGCAAGTATGCAACTTGTAAGTTGAGCTAAGGTAGAGAAGTGTATGTTCATAGAAACAACATTGTGCAGCACACGCCCTTGTATTTCATATTTTGATTGTAAACCAGAATTTAAAGCTAATTTCCAGGAATAATAAGTTATAAATATCTTTTTGACGATTAAATGGGGTTTAAGGTATGATAAAAAAATGAGACATGCTTCACAGGAGATATTTTTATGCTTGGGTTCATGTAACTAATTTCTTAAATTGTTCACATTATAAAATGAAGAAAGGCTTAATAATGAGCATGACAGAAGTTTTTCATGAATAAAAAGTGCATTTGGTAAGTTTTACATTCAATAGTGTCTTTGTTTTGTAAGTGCTAAATTTTAAATTAAAAAAAAAGAACACAAATACAGAAATTAAGTACAGTAGGAGTAAAAAAAACGTTATAAGGACTGTTAAGAGGAATCTACAAAAAATCCACAAAGCTAAGCCAATCCTTTAGTTATTTGTTAATATTTGCGTCTCTCAATGTAGGTCCCTGTGGCGTAACGGTTAGAGGTGTTGTATAATTTAAGTCGAATTTAAACATTAACTGCAACTTTTTGTGCTGATTTTATAATTTTTAAGAGTAAGAAGTTATTATAATAAGTGATTATAAATTATATTTAGTTTTTATTGGGTATTTAAAAGCTTTTAATCTTATTTTCTATTGGGATAACCTTTTTTAACAATCGTCCAACAATTGTTTTCTTTTTCTGACATTAGGGGATCTTTTATTCCTGTGGTTTTTTTCCTAACTTAGTAAAAATGCATTTGCAAAAACCATTCTTATTTTAGCTTTGTTGTTTTTTAGAGTTTGATGCTTGGATTCATTTAGTAGAAGTTTTTAGAAATATTCTTTATTTTTCATCTAATTCGATCCCAAATTTTTATTTTTTCGTTGTTATAAATAAATTTTAAAAAATTCCCCAGAAATTCAACATGCCTGTAGGAGAATATTTTTTTACAATGAGTAAGTATCGGTTAACATATATCTACACTGCTGCCCCGCAATTGTATACACATACAATTGCGGAGAAAACGATTCTGATGAACGCCTTATAACAAAGAAAAAAAATAAAGCAAAGATATTTTTATTCAGCTTCGAAATAGATTTAATTCCAAGTAGTATATCATAACTCCCTGTATTTCCTTCAATCAAAAAACAATTTGTCATGAAGGAGACAGTTATACAATCTAGTTTTGGTATACAACCATGAAGGGATACAGTACAGAGGGTGAAATCTGGGGGCACACTGGAAACCTTCGGGATCGGGAATTTTCTGGGGGGAGCTTATTTCCCTCCAGTGACACCACCGGCGCGGATTTAGGGGGTGGCACTCTGGAAAGTGCCCCCCTTGGGCACTAGGGTGGGTCATTTTCCTATGGCGAAAAAAAAATTTTACAAATTCTATCGGGCACAGCAAGAAAAGGGTGCCAAATGGTCTCAAACTAACATGTGTAAAATATTATTCCATTATGATAACTCTTTTTGCCTCCGGATTGGCCTCAAATAGAACAAAATATGTAATTTTTCATATTTTTTTAAAATTATATAAATTAAATTTTTTTGTCGATAACTTCTTAAAGCTCACAAATAAGGGTCTTTAAAAGCAATTTTAATCACATTAGTCATCTTTATGTATTATCAATGCAAAAACAACTGCCAAAGTGGCAATGTAATATGCTATCATATTAACAATAGCCGTAGAATAGGAGGATCTTTTTTGGCAACAAACAGTGGATTGTCAGTGGTATATATTTTAAATATTGGTAGTTCAGATACATTTTCCCTCAAGTTTGGTCAGTACAAAGCAGTATTTTTAATTTTTAAAAGTAGAAATAGTTATATTTTTCATAAATATGCCGCGCTTTCAAAATTCAGCGGACAGTTATTTCACTGGCTGGGCTTGGGATCCAAATGTGATCACAAAAACTTGTTGAAACAGTTGTCGAATGGATAGTTCGTTCATTAGGCAATATATCAGTTATGATTCGCCTCAGTCATGATTTACCTACTTTTTTGCTATAACAATAGACTGAAACCCAGGCCCATGAAATTAAACTTCTTTGGAGGGAGGATTGACTCAAAATGGCTCCTTAGCATTCCCTTATGCGTTCCTAAAAGTTAAAATAAAGAAAATTTAACTGATTAAGATAATAACAAGTAAGTTTTGAAAAGTAATGTAGCTTATTTAAAAACTTAGGGGATAATACTGAGCTTTATGCTGAAAACGGGGATCTACCGCTCTTAAGAAAATGTTTCAAAATTTGACTCGGGTTTAATTTATTTTTGGACATTAGTGACTCATATGGGGTCACTTGGGATGGAATATTCCTAATATGCCAAAGAAATTTCAAGGAAACCCCAACTTTTAAATTATTATCCAAATGTTTTCCTTTGGGTTGAAATATAACCCAAAAAAGGTACCCACCTTCTAATATATCCATTTTTATTAAAAATTTAATGTTTTTAAAATCTTACTCAACCGGCAATAAGAGTTTCGCACATTTTTACGATTCCAGAAAGAAATCTTTGATTGCCAGTTCTAACCATTGAGATATTTTAAAATATGTTGTATTACAACTCAAGTATTTCAACTCTGGTTTAATTTATAATTATTTTATAGTCTTCAATGACGATTTTTATACCATTGTGCACGTTTACATTCATTACGGATTCGTGAAATCGAGGTAAAAGCTTGATTTTCGTTTGTCCATTTTTACATGAAATTTCTATATTAATCGAAACTTTGAGGCCAATCCGGAGGCAAAAAGAGTTATTATAATCGAATAATATTTTACACACGTCAGTTTGAGACCATTTAGCACCCTTTGGTCGCTGTACCCGTGGGAAAATGTGAAAAAAAAATTTTTGACCCACCCTATTGGGCACCCAAAAAGGTTCTTAAATGAGTAAAAACCCTACTTTTTACAGGTCTAATTTCAAAATGTTTTTCTGGGAGAGGACCCCCATACCCCCTTTACCACAAGGGGATCTTCAGTGATTATTTTTAGGAAATCCCCAATATTTTGACGTTTGGGTGAAAAAGTAAAGGTAATAGTGTTTAAAAGTGCCCCCCAGAAATTTTCTGGGGGAGGACCCCCATACCAACGATGACACCACAAGGGGATCTTTAATGGAAAAGTGCCTCCCCTTGGAGCCGTGCTGGATCCGCGCCTGCTCCACCCATGTATGTATATTGTTGTAATATTGAATATTATACGAGTGATCGATCTCGAGTGTCACCTAAATAGTCCTCAATGTCCAAGAATAATTCACAAAACTACTCTTTAGGGTCAAATTACAAAAAATTTTCGGTGAAGGACCCCAGACCCCCTTTGTTTGAGGCTAAGTATATTATCCTCAAAAATTTTGCATTATTTTCACGAAAGGTCCAAAACCCATCTCGAAGCAAAACTCTGGCCCTTCTTCCCGGGTTTTAAAATGGTTCTCCACAAGCACGAGAACGATCGACTCTGCTTGCTTCGGGGTAACGCTTATGCAACTTACCAAAATATCTGTATATAAGAAATATAGCTTTTTCCCCACCCCCGAGACTGCTTAGTACAATTTCAATAGTCTCCAAAGCAAATAATTTTTTAATTTCGTAACAAAACTACCACTACTAACTTTTTCTATGTCCGTAGAGCTCACATTAAGCAGTCTATCTAAAATTTCATTACCCGAAGATTTAAAATAATTTATAATTATTATTCATTTAAAAGAACTTTAAAAATAGTTAAAATAAAATTATTTTCTGAAATACTAATAAGAATTATGTTTAAACTTTGTTTTCGCCTGAATAAGTTTGGTAAAAAAATTCTTAAGGAATTTCTCTGATAAAAAAATTTCTTTAAATAAGATATTTTTTCTGGTGTGAAGTTAAAAATACCTTTAAAAAATTACTTACTTATTGGAGTTGATTTTTTATGATCGTAATGGAAGATCCAGAGTTCTAAGTAAATTTTATAAATAATTGTGAAGAAACGTTAACGGCTGCTAAGAAATACGATTGAGTGCTTTGAATAAAAAATCAGGTAAGAATACTCCTCCACAAAGATTGGATCATCCCTAAATGAATTTAAACATCAATCGTAATGACATTACGAATGATCCGCTCTGAGGATTGAACCCGCGAACTCCCGATTACGAAGACGTTACTCCAACCACCACACTACTATTTGAAGCATTTTTATTTGAAAAAAAAACTGCACCAAATCATGGATAACCAGCCAAATATGTTTCCTGAAATTAGATATATGGAGGGTTCAGAATAGAAATGGACCAAGTCCACTTTAAATACTTTTGAGCTACAGACGTTTAAAGTTAAAGCTTCATAGGAAATTACATGTTAACGCAACAGAACTTGCTGCTGCCAAGCGGATATTATCAGAACTAGGACTTGGTTCATTATTGCACAGAAATTTTACATAGTTGGTGCATATTACAGCGTTGCTAACTCAAAAATGACAAAAAGTGGACTTGGTCCATTTTAATTCTGAGCCCTCCATGTTAGAATTGTTCTCGCCAATCTTTTCCTATATTCAGCGAATTTATTAAATTTCAAATCCAGCAATCCCGTTACTTAACTTTTGTAACGTTTTTTTTTACTCCGACTGTACATATTAGTAGCCAAGGGGATAAATAGGTGATTAAATTTTTAATAAGGGGATTAAATTTTTCATTGAAATTCACCATGTTTAGGCCTTTTGCTCGAATTTCAAAAATAAAGTAAGGTTTTTCAAATATATTTTTTTCACACTACTAAAAAGATGTAATTACACCTATAGTTCAAAGTTTATAAACGTTATTTTCAAATTTGTGGAATTTTTCCAATGCAAAGTAATTTTTGTTAATTTTCTCTAACTTTAGTCCCTATGCGCTCTTCAGGGATATTTTTAGGAATTTTTTTGGATATTTTTCCAGGTATCAGCAAGCCAAGACGCAAATTTTTGAGACCCCTATGTTTTTGAATTTCGAAAATTTGCTTTTTCCGACCCAGCCTAATGGATATACAGAAAGTATTCTTGGGGTTTGCATCTAAAGGTAAATTTAAATGAATATTTCATAATCTGTCAAACTAAGCAAAGGATATAAGAAACTCCCTAATTTATACCTACTTTATTCAATATACTTGTCATTCCGTGCATCTAACATTCTAAAATTTTATATGCGGCCCGCGAGAGTATTGTGGTTTTCCGTAGTGGCCCTCAACATCATTTGCGTTGACCATTCAAACGATACTATTTTTTTAGCACTGACGAAGGTGATCCTGTGATCCCTTAAACTGAACTTTTGGTGAGTATTTTTGTATTTTTTATGTCTGAGTATTTTTATATTTTTTTATGTCTGAGTATTTTTATTCCTTTATTGAGGTGTAAAAAACCGTTGATTTTTTTTATTTGTCTGTTTACCTGTTCCACAAGTACCACCTGATGCCTATATAACCATTTCTTAGTTACTGTTTTATTGGGCATAGGGATAATTGTATTTAGAAATATTGTGTATGGTGGAGGTTCTGTGAAAAATATTCATACTTTAATCCATTTATATTCTTTAAAAATAATTCAGATCATATTAACCTTTATGGAAAAATAAGCTTTTCTGATTGTTTAAATATTTTTAAATGATCGATAAAGGCAATATACTCGATAAGATATGCTTACAAAGCAATCTTTAGACGAAAAAAAACATAATATCCTTTACTATTTATAATTGTAGAACCTATAAAACATAACCCATCGACTTCCAACCAACATGGCGTGAAAACTACAACACCCCCGCCCAACAATCTCCGCATACAAAACCTCGCGTTAGCACACCTCCATTCGCATTCTAATCAAACAAGGGCTTCATTTTCTGACCGAAATTAAATTCGCCTTTGCACCGCCCGGGTTTTAAATCCGCGAACGGCTTAAACGGCCCGCGATTAGAGGCGTCGGGTGTGAATGGGCATGAAATGGTACAGGGCCCGGGGCCAAAAATCCCGCCCGGCCTATGCACTCGGATTGGAATGCAGGGAGTCCGATTTTATCCATCGCTTGAGAGCCCAGCTGGGAATTATGAGTGACGTTTGATTTCAATTTCAGAGGGGCCGTCTCCGTATTGCGAATTGAATTGGGCATGGCGAGGGGATTTCGTGAGGTAGATGGGTGGGATTGCAGTTTCGTTGTGGTCACTTTGTTGTATTTGAATTAATATGTTCTGTGTTCGCTTGGGTTCGTTTAATGAGAGGGTGACAGCCGTGCTACGTTTTGTGTGCGAGGAGCTGTTTTGGCTGTGTTTTGGTGTAAAATGGTGTAAGTCGGAGTTATAAAGGGAGGGAGTAAGTGGACGAATTGCCATGTTACAACTAATTAGTTTGAATTTAGTGCCTTTCAGTTTTTTTATTCATTTTAACATTAGATGATTTTTTGTTTGTGAAAAAAAATCATCATTAGTAAAACCCTTTTATATGTACTTTCCAAATCAAGAAAACCTGCTATTTTTTAATGTGTACTGAAGTAATGTATTACTAATGTACTTTTGTAACGCGTTTTAAACGATACTTAAATACGATTTAGAATAATAGTACTAGTAGTGAATGTAGCTTGTACCTTATGAGGAAGTTGGTTGATTTTAAATTCTTTTAATCGATTCTCCATGCAAAAATAAAGAACAACCCAAAATTTGAGGCTGATTGAGAGATTTTTTGATTGCAAAAATAATAACAAAAATCCCTTTTTTCAAAGCGCGCGAAAACACTAAGAGTTTGGGATGTGACGTCATCGTACGGTGACCATTGTTGGAAAGCAATGGAGTTGATGGTATGATTGTTGACGGCATCGTACGTTTTAAACAATAAGCGTTTTCAGAAACGTGTTTTTTTCTCGACTTTTAAATTAAAATATTTAATTACTTGTACATTTTTTTGAAAAAATGATTAGATATTTCATTTTACTATACAAAAAACATTCGCAACACTTGAATGTTTATGAAAATCTGACCCATGCAACTTCCTTATTAGACCCTGTGTTAAAGAAATCTGCTTTATTTTTATGTTTTTCGTAGTTCATATAGTGTTTGAAAAATTTTATGTTTTCTTTTATAATATCTGATAAAAATTTTTCAACTTTTTAGGCATTGCAGTAGGAGTATTCTGGCTATAGGAACTAACCTAAACAAGAAAATTCCAAGTAACGTAAAATCTGAATGAGGAAGGACCAAAGAGAAATTATCTAATGGATGAATTAGAAATGCTTCTTTTATTGATGGAGAATGAGTATAAATCTAACTAATTCATATTCAACCGACCACTGCCTATGTTATGGAATATCATTCTTATCAGATAATCAATCCATTAGGTTATATTATAGTGAAAATTAGAAATAAATGGATCACAAAAAATTAAGTACTGAAATTCGTTAATCTAAATAATCTATCAACAGATTAAAAAAACTAGATATCAACGAACGCTCTAGTCTGGTAACAACGAGGATATCAGATCCGTTCTGTCCACTCTATCAGTCTTATCATTTGAAATACACAGGGTCAATTCCAGACGAACCTCTGGGAATGGTTGTAAATCCTTAAAGCGTAGCTGGTATACGACACAAACTCCTCATCCCCACCCTTAAAAAACTGTCGTCTGTCACACAGGAATCTCTCTGCAACAAAAGACCCCAGACATAAACCATGTCTTGCCCTATGTTACAAATTTCTCTACAGAGCAGGGGCTCGCTTTAGGGGGTTGATTCTGTCCAGATGCGCGTCTAAATCAAATTACTTCGATCTAATAAATACGTAATTGAAGTAAAGAATGAGTGAGGGTTGTGTAAATAAAAGGAACATCTCAACCGACGTGAGTAATGACAGTGGAATCATCATTATTTACTCACGGTGGCATTATGCGGATTTTTATAATATGAGGAAAGCGACAGTAATCGGTCATGCAGGGAGCCGTATATCATTGAGAAGAGGGGAAACTTTGTTATTTAGTTGGTTTGCGAGTTTTCTTCATGAAAGTTTAGGGAATAATTTCGTTGAAATACTTGTTTTATTACTTTGTTTAAATTAAGGATTTTTATTGCCTGTCAGATTAACGCTTAGAAAAATCTGAATACTTTATGAATATATTTAAGCCAATGATTGTTTTTTAATTTTCTTTTATTGTTAGAATTCGGACTCTTTAAAAAGTAATTGATTGAAATAAAATAGTTCGATGAATTAATCATAGAATAAAATTGCACATTTTGTAAAATATATCTGGTTAAAATTATTATTACCTCCGTAATCTAATCCATTTTGCATTCTACGAAATATTATAAATATGCTATAATCTGGAAAAATCTAGTAGAAAGAAACGAAAATATAAAAATTAGAAGTTATTCTTAAAAAATAATGTATTCTGATTGGATTCCTTGTTATGACAAGAAGGATGTATTTAATTATCAATGAGTATTATCTATTTAAAAATAATCTGTTTATTTTTTGTGAACGTATTTGAAAAATATATTACGAACACATATATTGGTTAAATTGTTTCAATGATGTGTTGAAATGTGATAAGGGGGACTAAATATTAGAAATTCGTTCAGATCAGTTTAATATACAATTTACGTTTCTCAGTGAAAATGTGTTCCTCCATATGATGAATCATCAAGCTTTTTTTTTTCAAATTAAATGATAAATTCCACCTATCCTTGTCATACAACTTTCATGCATCATACCTCAAATTTCCAAGGAAAATTATTTAAAACAAATCTGCAAAACATTTTTGGAAGTATTTTGTAATGCCCAGGTTGTTTAAAAATTTCCTACAAGGAACGTAAGTTGCAAAAATACATATTTAACACAACTTTCATCCAGATAAAAGCAGCAATACCACCCTACATCACCACTCCTCGCATTATGAACCATCAAAAGCAAACCCATAAAACTCAAGGCTCCATACACTATTAAACGGCACCATATTCCATCCCCAATAATGAATATAGAACAGGCGGATAAATTGCAACAAAGCACGTGATCTAATCCATACTCATAACGCTATCAACGACCTCCTGACAAAGCAATTAACCTAATTCATCTCCACAATAAAAACGCATTCGTGCTACGCCCTCCCATCCCCTACGTGTTTAGTTTTCATTGATCGAATTAATTAGTGCAAGAAGCTCTCTGGCGAGTTCAGTGGTTGGGATTGTGATGACCACTGCCGTAAATACATGGGACAGAATGGTCCTAATGAAGTGGACCCATGCTTTTCGCCGCGGATGTCCCGGAGGATATGTCTGCGGGAAGCATTCTCATTTAATTACATGGTGTGCCAACGCCCTGGCGGTGGTATGGTACCATAGAACGGTATGGTATTTCTGGGTGGAGTGGTGGGGAAATTGATACGATACACTGTTTTACCGGCGTATATTAGTTTGCTACTTATTGGCTTGCATTTTTAACTAGTACTCGGTAGTATTTACTTCATTGAATATATTTTACATTGTTGAATGGGGAATTGCAACATCTCTGAAAATTCTAAATATTCAATTTCAGTTTATTAAAAATTCTCTCCTGATTCCAAAAATACGCTTGACTTTTTCCAGAAACTTTTTTTTAAAGGTAATTATGACATATTTTAATACAGAAAGCTCCTAACAATGTGACGTCGCATGTGTCTCTTGGAAATGTGGGAAACACCGTTTTCATCGAAACACTAGGCTGTAAAAAACTAGGGTTTAGTCTTTCCAGTCTTTCAAAGGGGGATGATAACAACAAGCGGGAGCAAGGCACATTTAGCGTCACAAGCTGTTTCAGCTCAGACTGAAAAGAAGCTATTTTTAATTGAAAATACCTTAAAATTTAGGGTTTTGAAAGGTAAATTAAAATGGTTTTGGAGGTTTTAAGCCATTCTGAACACATTAAGGTATCCGCCCACCTTTGAGACCATTTTTTTGAAATACTTGATTTACAAAATTTGTTTTTTAATTTTTAATTTTAATTATTTTCTAAAATATGGGGTAATTAGTGTAAAATTTAAGTGAATTTTTATAAAACCCCTCTCACTCTTGCCCAAAAACTATTACCCCTATATAAATTTCCTTTAGTCACAGGTATCGTATAACACTTATCTTCAGAATGGACTATTGTCTAAGACATATTTTGAACTGTAATTGTTTTACAGCATAAATTGTAAAGGTAAGTGAAATATTTCAAAATTTCTACGACCATTTAACAAAAAAGCATCAATAAAAACAAAAATAATAAACTTGCATAAAAACTTATAGTTCATCTGGTTAATAACAGTATGCTTAATATACTGTTGAAATTTGGAGTGAATATCTTGGATAGTTTTTGAGTAATCATGTAAATAGAAGAGGGTGTTTATGCAAAATATAGTTCTGAGAAAATTAGCTTCAAAGTTTCTTTTTGTATAGGATCGAATACGACTATCTGTTTTAAAAATGCTGTAATTTCTTTTCTAATTCACCTACAAGTAAAATAAAAACAGTTCAGTTTTGGAAAGATAAAAGTCTAAACTACTTAAAAATATAAGAAACAAATTTTCGAGGAAAAAGTCGAAAATCGTCATTTTAGGGTAGGTGGATACCTTAAGATTATAAAAAATGTTTTCCTGCAATTACCCATTATGACTAGTGTCGGGCAAATCGATACTTTAAGGTATCGATACTTTTAGGTATATTTAGGTATTTATTTTAGGTATCGAATACTTTTTAGCACTCTTTTGAAATTATGTACAAATGTGGTTTAAAAAAGTTAATAATTTTATTTGCGAACTGAAAGTACCTACAATTCTCAAAGAATACACATGAACTACCCTTGTGCTAGGGGCAATATATAAAAAACTAAAAATCAATGAAGGGGGTGCACCACGTTTTGTATTTTTATGCATAATAAGAAGTAAAAAAATTATTTAATCTCACCGATTATTGGACATTTTAATTTAGTGGGATAAACAACAACAAAATCGGAATAAAAATAACAGAAACTGACTATATGTTCTTAATCAGAGCAATTACTAAAAATTAAAATATTTATAGTCGTGAAGTAAAAGAATTATTCCTGATACGTCTCATCATTTCACTCACTCCCTCTCCAAATAAAAGCAACAATGACATGTGTTTCTATAATCAAAATCGCATAAAACATTGTAAAATTCCAAGATGTAAGCCATAAAGCAAAGGACTGTCTCATATCCCTATGATCTGACATCCTCATAAACTCGCACAAAAACATTCATAACGGTGGAACACATCTACTGAAGGCAAATCCCATTTTGGATGCTACGAGGCCAACAATATCAGCACTACATAACGAAACAGCATTAAAGGAACCTCTTGCCTTCCTTTTATTTCCTTTTGATAGCATTCTTTTGCCGATAAAAACGATTTATATTTCAGACTAGGGCAAGGAACAAAAAGTTAAAAATAGAAGTGTCTTACACCGCTCTGTCCGTCTAGATTTTTTCCGATACTGTGCGATATCCTTCCAAACCATTCGGTATTTGTTGAAAGTGGCTTTAGTTTTGAGGGGGTTAGGACAAAATGTGACACTAATGTTGGTTTCCTGAACTAACTGTGTAGTATTATACAGATTTTGAGTTTGTGTTACGACTAAATGTACACTAATTTTATTTTTATTAGTTAAAATTATTATTTTATTAGTTAGTTCCTCAGTTAAAAAGTTTAATATACAGCATCCTCTCGATAAGACGAATTTTGCTTTTTCCGAAACCTCTATTTTTCGAAAAATATTTTTCTCCTAGACGTTTGGTATTCATCTAATTTAACATGTTATGCTGAAAACTCTTAAGATCGAAATTTTTTAACCGTCCGTCCCTTCGACTTCATCATATGAAGAGTATATTGTATATTGCAATATAAATGTATTACTATACACAAATTCTCTTATATTTATGTCTAGAACTTTACATGCATATTGGAAATAAATGTATGATTATATTTAATTGTTAGCAGAGATAATTTAATTATATATTTTTACTCTAATATGGACTACATGGCTTTTCAATGTTAATTGTAAATACGATATGCTATATAAAGTAGTTTGTCTTGATAGTGTTATTTAAAAAAGGTGATGAAATGTGAAAGAGTATGGATCTTCAAGCATTACAATCAATGATATAGCTTTCTATTAAATAACATAAACTATAGTAAAAACTTATACAGGGTGTCCCATAAATGTTGGGTCACACTTCTAGGGGGGATAGTAGACACCTAGACGAGTCAGAATCACATAGGATTCGGGGGTCCCAGATAAAATCCCAGGGAGTTAAAAATGGAGCGACACCCCAAAAAAATTATTGAAAAATTAAATTTGTAGAAGAACTACTATTGATAAAAATTTGATTATGGTCTCAAAAATTGTGGTTTAATATGATCTTTAAAATTATCTCAAAAGTCTTCACTTAAAAATTTGTTTTATTATGAAAAAAGTTGAAAAACCACAAAAAAAAATGAAAATTCTGCCAAAACCTCATTTTGTATTTCGAAATCTTTTCATTTGATTTAATAATCTGAAAGATCATAGTCGAAAACCCTTAAGTCCAAAGTGTCACTTAAAAACCATCAATATTAAATCCTTGAGATCCTGTTAAAGCATGGTTTAAGTCCGTTTTTTGGGTCCGCTAACTGCCGTTCTGGAAACGGCTACAAGATACCAGTTAGCGCACGCAAGCGTTTTATATTGATGGTTTTTACGTGAAACTTTTTACTTAAGGGTTTTCGACTATGATCATTCAGATTATTAAATCAAAAGAAATGATTTCGAAATAAAAAATAAAGTTTTGGCAGATTTTTCACATTTTTTTGTGGTTTTTAAACTTTTTTGTAATAAAAAAAGTTTAAACTGAAACGTTTAAGATAATTTTAAAAATCATATTAAACCACAATTTTTGAGACCATATTTAAATTTTTACCAATAGTAGTTCTTCTATAAATTGAATTTTTCAATAATTTTTTTGGGGTGTCGCTCCATTTTTAACTCCCTGTGATTTGGTCTGGGACCCCCAAATCCTATGTGATTCTGACTCGTCTAGGTGTCTACTATCCCCCCTAGAAGTGTGATCCATTATTTATGGGACACCCTGTGTATTAAATTCAAAAATCGAAGGATTTTTTGTAAAAAATATGGTACTTTTAATATTTACATTTCAATCGGACGTAATCTCCCATAGACTCTCACAACATAAATCATGCGTCATTACAAGCTAATGATTCCAATCTGAAAACGTAAACATCACCTTAAATTAATCATCCACAGTCAAATGACGATCTTAATCTCAATAAAATATCTGAATCCAACCCACTCCATCGAAACATATCAAACAACGACGTCAGGCGAAACCGAATGAACTCTCTGAAAGACGTTAATCTAAGAAGCCTCCCAAACAGCCTTCCAAAATTACGCAAATTCCGCCCCACTGGCTGGCCTTAATGCCTCTAATTCTTCCTACAGCGACGATATTTTCGGGACGGTCCCCACTATTAGCAGTCGAATTTCCATCCCCCAGTCATTCAAACCGGGTATTTGTTGTGCCCCAAGCGCCTTCTAATTATTCGAAATTGTTCTGTGGAACCGTCGAATGGAGAGAGAGAGAGGGGGGAGTCACAAACCCTTCCATCCTACCCTTGGTGATCAACCATCGCTTCCTTTTATCTGTGACCGTGACGGGAGGATCATAAAAGGACACTCGATGAAATTGAATTCTCACAGACACTGGGGGCGTGAAAAATAAGCATCGTTTCTTGATTTTGCCCGGGCAGAATACTTTGCTAATGGGGTTTTCAGTTATGCTGCGTTTTGTTGTGTGCCCGAATGGGAGGGGTCCGGTTACTCGTGGGTTATTTGGGGGAATTGTACCCCTGGATGACGTATTGTGCGTTTTCCCGCTTTGGGAATTCTTTTATTATTAAAAATATGGTTGCCACCCCTTTTCTAGTTCCTTCCTCTTTTAGAAAAATGTCTAGGTTTATCAAAATTTTGATGCGAATCTGCTGATGTTCCCAAATGGGAACATAATTTTAAGGAATTTTTTCACCACTTAATTTTTCATGCAGGAATTCGATACTTGGTAGAAAGCAACTCAAAGATATGAAGTTATTTTACATGTAAAAGTTTTTCACATGGAATTTAATCCTTTTTGTAGAATTTACATCAAAATTAGAGATTTTTGGCTCTTCCAAAAGTTGCACAAGTTTCAACTTGTGAAAATTTTAAATAAATTTAGTATTAAATAATTTTGCTGTGTTTTGGTAGTATAAGTACACATCTTCCCATTTAGCTTGACAGAATAGCTTTGCATTCTAATTTTGGGAAGTAATTACCAAAACCACGTATATGTTCCCAAATGGGAACATCGGCGTTTGGGGTATTCTTTGGGTAGATTCTTACGCTTATATTTGAGGGGATTTTCATAACATGCAAAAATTCAAGTTATTTCCTATTTTCTTTAATTTTTTGAACTTTTCTTGTCTCAAAGGATTAAAACAGGTTAAGAATGATGTTTTAAATTCAAAAATATGTGATTTTTATTTTTTCTCCTGATTTATTTAGAAAAAATTCCAAATCTTCATAGCAGATTCTTACACTTAAATATTTTTCTAACTCCCCAATCGATTAATTTTCAGTAATTATCAATAGGGGTTATGCAAAGAGCATATTTTGAGTGCTTCTGAGGATTTGCGTATATATTTTTGTGCAAGTACTTTTTTATATAAAAATTTTAGGAATAAAATCGAAGAGTTTTTTAAAATAAGGAAAATTGCGTACATCTAAAAACAGTCTTCTAACGTAAGTTGGATGTAAGATATATATGGTTCAGTTTGGAATCTTCCATGAGAAACACGGGTTTAATGAATCAATGGAGATAATTATGATTATCACTTTTGAAAGCTAATTAGATTTGAATGCAATTAGTGAATTTTATGCGAGATATCCCTATAGAACCGTATTTAAAACTAATTTTTCTCACAGAAATGTAACTGTTTAGCTTTGAAGAGCATGTGAACACTCTTATGTATTTTTTACACCAAAATATTACCCATAGTGCAAGAAAAATTTACGGAAAAGCTTCGCGAACGTAATAAACATGTAAATTTTTTCTTATGAAAATCTATAAAAATGTTACTTAATCGTCCAAGTATGGATAATAAATGAAAAAACGTCCACTATCATAAAAATGTTCATAATTATTTAGTAGAAACCTATTTCAAGTATTTTATTTGAATTAATTGTAAAATATGTGCCTTTTGGGAAATTCCCCAAAAACTTCAACCCAAACGCCGATGTTCCCAAATGGGAACATCCTCAAAATAATACTTAGGAGTTTTTTCCGACAAAAAATGACTAGAATGGTTTTAGTAATGATAAAACAAGCCATTTAAGCCAAAAATCAGAACCTTTAATTCGAAATTTGAATTGCGGCGTTTAAAAGTTTAAAATATGAATTTAAAAAAAAAGTAACGTAAAAATTTCAAGAATTTTTTACTTAATTGTTTATATTTTTCCAAATTATCAATATTTCTTAAAATGCTGAATATTAAATAAAGATATGTTTCTGTTTGATTTAGTGAAAAATTTTTGAAAATTAATTAATAATATTTTGAGTTATATCAATTTTAAACTACCCCTCTTTTTTTTTGACAAAAACGGAATTAATTTTCAAAAGTTTTCTGAAAAGTTTTGAGTAGTGATTTTTACAATGAAACCGATGTTTTATCTTCACAAAAAATTTCAAAATTTTTAACTTATAAATAAAAAAAATTTTCTGATGTGTCCCGGACCCCCTTAAACATTGGTATCACCAATACTAGCATTACATTGTATTATTGAAAACGCATGGTAACTATGATGTAAGTGTTTCACTAGAAACATAAACATGCCATAACTACTATAAACGTTATCTAACGCAGTTTAAATACTTTTTTAAATTAACATAACTTAAAATTCCTTTGTGACACAATGTTTATCTATAAGAATAGTCTTAACTCACACTTTTATAAATAACTTATAACTAACAAAAATATACGGTGTTCAAATTAGGAAAACTCACACTGCCTTGATGAAAAGACAGTTAATTATTAAAATTAGGTGTTTTACCGTCTCTCAGATTCTTAATGAAGGTACTTATAAATGCAAGGTTACCGAATCACACAAAATGTATTCTCCTATAAAAAGGTGGAACCCACTGAGTTTTTATACCTTAAATTTTAATTTAAAAGAATAACCCATCCTGAGAGAAACAAAAGGTATTTTGTTGTTCAGCAAAAAGTTCAAGTAAGAAGTTTTTCTTTAATGTAGACGAACATTTTATTTAGGCACTTATATCATATTCATAACCTTTTCATGATTATTTAAATATATAATAAGTATTTTAGGAACTGTTATGAGAATTTAAAGAATAAACTTCACTCAACATCTACATGACGCACAGAAAAAATATTTTTCCAAGTTTCTATTTTTTGTTTCAACATAAAAATACGGAGTTAGATACTCTCTTCTTTTTAATATGTTTCTAACACATGATCTTATATATTTAGAAAACTGAATCTTTTAAGAGAATGCCATGTCTTAAGCTCAAGCTCTTTTGTTAATGCACCTTACGAGGTATACCCGTCACAGAAAATTCTTCTTGACGTTGAATTTACCCTTATTAAGGTAGAGAATTACCTGGGTTGTGACTGAATAATTGAAAGGTAACCCCAGCACCCCTTCCCAAAACTTCACCACTACCTAAACCCCCTCCTGCTCAAATATTTAAAACGGAAAAAATGCGGGGGAAATGTTTCATTGTTTTGTAGTTTACTCTATTTGATATTCCATTATTACATACCAACCTCCTTTTTAAGCGCCTTGTCTCAAGAAAAAAACCTCAGGAATTTTCTGACGTACGCCTGCCTTTGCCGCCATCAAAAACCCTGCGCTCGATAAACCTCATGGGAAATGAAGAATCTTTCCGCTGCTCCAAAAGAAAAAAAAGGGGAAGACACTGAGGGGAAAGGGAAACAGGTGGGGAAAAAGCCCCCCCCCTCAGAAAAGGGGGCGGAAATCCATACAAGTGCATCAACGGAGAATAAAAAAGCAACGTAAGAAACAACGGCAAAAAAAAGAAGGCTAGGGGAAATATATTGAAACCGCAGCGAGAAGAAATAAGCAACACCGAGGTGTTTTATGTTCATAAATTATGTACAAATACCTCCAGCTAGGTAACTCAACCCCCCTACAGAATCAAGGAAATGAAACGATTCCTGGTTTCGCAGGTAGAGGGAGCTGTTGATGTTTCATGCAGAAGTAGACGTGAAACCAATGCGCAAAATGTTATTAGTGATTTATTTGTGCTTTTTTTCGGATGTGTTTTTTCCGGGGTGCTGTTTCCAGGGTTAGCTCTTTTAATATTGCACAAATGTGCCCATTTCTCTTTCTGCTGTTTTGGGGTTCTGGGGATAAAGTGGTCCAAAGAGTGAGATTTGTTCTCTTTCCGAGGGGGCTGCGGTATTAAGAAAGATTGGAGAGGAGGCATCAGCTGCCGAGGTGTTAATTTCCCGGGCTATGATTCAGTGCCTGAGCTTTCATCCTTGCTGAAGGGAAGTTTCTGAGGGATAGTTTTTCCCCTTTCGTTCGGTTTTAGATGTGTTTGGTGTGGTAATGTTATTCTTTTGGAAAAGAAAACTAGGTTGTAGGGAACTGAAATTATTCAGTAGGGTGGGTCATTTTCCTATGGCGAAAAAAAAATTTTAATTCTATCGGGCACAGCAAGAAAAGGGTGCCAAATGGTCTCCAACTAACATGTGTAAAATATAATTCCATTATAATAACTCTTTTTGCCTCCGGATTGGCCTCAAATAGAACAAAAATATGTAATTTTTCATATTTTTTTAAAGTTTTGTAAATTAAATTTTTTTGTCGATATGTCTTTTAAGTTCACAAATAAGGGTATTTAAAAGCAATTTTAACCACATTATTCACCTTTATGCATTATTAATACAAAAACAACTGCCAAAGTAGCAATATAATATGCTATCATTTAACAAGAGCCGTGGAATATGAATCTCTTTTTTGCCAAGTGGATTGTCAGTGGTACAAATTTTAAATATTGGTAGTTCATATACATTCTCCCCCAAGTTTGGTGAGTATAAAACGGTATTTTTAATTTTTCAAAACAGAAACAGTTGAATTTTTCATAAATATGCCGCGCTTTCGAAATTCAGCGGACGGTTATATCACTGGATCCAAATATGATCGCAAAAATATGTTGAAACAATTGTCGAATGGATAGTTCGTTCATAGGCAATATCAGTTATGATTCACTCAGTCATGATTTACCTAATTTTTTGCTATAGCAATAGACTGAAACCCAGCCCATGAAATTATACTTCTTTGAGGATTGACTCATAATAGCTTCTTAGTATTCCTTTATGCGTTCATAAAAGGTAAAATATCTCAAATTTAACTGTTAAGGATAATTACAAGTAAGTTTTGAAAAGTAATGTAACTTATTTAAAAACTTATGGGATAATACTGAGCTTTAAGTTGAAAACTGGGATCTACCGCTCTTCTTAAGAAAATATTTCAAATTTGACTCTAAAAATGTGGTTTTAATTTATTTTTGGACATTAGGGAATCATATGGGGACACTTGGGATGGACTATTCCTAATATGCCAAGAAATTTCAAGGAAATCCCAACTTTTAAACTATTATCCAAATATTTTCCTTGGGGTTGAAACCTATAACCCAAAAAAGGTACCCACCTTCTGAAATATCCATTTTTATAAAAATTTAATGTTTTTACCATCCTACTCAACCGACAATAAAGGTTTCACACATTTTAATGATTCCAGCAAGAAATTTTTGATTGCCAGTTGTAGCCATTGAGATATTTCAAAATATGTTGTATTACAACTCAAGTATTTCAACTCTGGTTTCATTTATAACTATTTTATAGTCTTCAATGATGATTTTATACCATTGTGCACATTTATATTCATGACGGATTTGTGCAATCGAAGTAAAAGCTTGATTTTCGTTCGTCCATTTTTACATGAAATTACTATATTCATCGAAACTTTGAGGCCAATCCGAAGGCAAAAAGAGTTATTATAATCGAATAATATTTTACACACGTTAGTTTGAGACCATTTGGCACCCTTTTGTCGCTGTGCCCCTGGGAAAATGTAAAAAAAATATTTTTGACCCACCCTATTATTCAGTGCTGTAGAGTGTGGAGATTTTACTTGAATGTCTAATATTCAGTTAGAAGTATATGCGTTATTGTTGTATCTTATAATATCAATGAATATATTTGGGTTAATTCATGCAATACGGAATATTCCTCTTACAAGTAAAAAGTACAATACAAATGAATGTTTAAGTAGTTGAAAGAAATGTCACAAAATTACAAACTAAAATAATAGGGAAAATATCCTATATATATAAAATTGTAGATACTAAAATGGTAAAATTAAAGAAATAAAATTATAAGAACACTGTGAAGTTAGAGTTAGGACTAGAGTTAGGTTTGTAGGAAATTGAATGCTATTTTTTCTGTGTGGTATGAAATTTTATTTGATAATTTCACGTTTTACGGTTTTTAGAGGATGAAATTGCACAGTTTTCCCTTTTTCCTAGAAAAGGGAAAAAAATCCTTGTTGACGAGCGCGATCTAGGGGCAGAACTACTCATTAGAAAATTAAAGTTCAATAGTGCATTTTATAAGAAATTCCATTTACTGCAACGTGATAATTGAGATTATCTTTGAGAAACTTATAATTTTTTTAATATAAGCAAACATCGAACACACATTTTGAAATATGTGATATGAAGCCGACCTCCTGCATTTAACTTCCTACCATTCTCAAAATATATTTATCATTGGTAATCGTATTGCTTTTTTTTAAGTACACAGTCAGTTACAATTTATAATGAAGGCATGATAAACTTTAATTTTATACAAATTTATGCTTTGAAAAAAATCTGAAACATTATTTGGTTTCTTTCCTTTCAATACATTTTCGAATGTTTACGTAGATTGGTTTCAATCATTCATCCATACGCATACTTTTATCCGATTAATTTTTGTTATACGGATCGTCGGAGTAGTTTTATTCCGATTGGATGCATTAATACTTTTTATCAGAGCAGATTGGTAGATTTAGATGCTTACAATTAGCTCAGCTTTCCGAAAAACGCTTCAATATTATTGATTTTTTATGACCGGAAGACACCGGACATCCACACTAAGACACCGGAACTTAACAATTTCAAACATTTCTAAGCACATAAAAAGACCTTAGGCACTCCGGGGTATTTATTTTATACATCAAATATTGAACAAATATATCATCCCGAGAACAACTTTTATTCGGAAACAATGAAATAGTACAGGGTGTTTTAAATAAAGTGTAAATAGGCTATTTCCAAAAATTTTTTCCCTAGACACATGATTGCAATGAGAAAGTTGCATGATTTTTATTTTATTTTTTTAATCGATCCTTCCTGCAAAAATAAGCAACTACCCAAAATTTGAGGCCGATAGAGGAATTTTTGATAGCAAAAAAATTAACTAAAATCTCGTTTTTCAAAGCGTGCAAAAACCCTAAGAGTTTGGGATGTGACGTCATCGTACGGTGACCATTGTTGAAAAGCAGCGGAGTTGATGGTATGATTGTTGACGTCATCGAACGGTTTTTCACTTAAAATATTAATAATAAAATATTAATAAATTAAAATATTTAATTACTTGCACATTTTTTTGAAAAACTGATTAGATATTTCATTTTACCATACAAAAAATCATACGGAACACTTGAATGTTTATGAAAATCGGACACATGCAACTTAATTATTGCAAATTTTCATTTTAAGAAGTGACGAATTTGATTACACAAGTTGCAACTCCATGGGGTCTATTTCTGAAATATTCCCCCCACAGAGTTGAAACTAATTTTCACATCTTAAAATGGAAATTTTCAATTGTAAGCATGTGTCTACGGGAAATATTTCAGGTAGTAGCTTATTGTTACACTCCATGTGAAACACACGGTATGTTCATAAAAGCTGCATTTCCCATTTGTACCACATACTGAAATCAATATTAGATCCGGATATAGTTCTGACATAACCATCAAAACAGCTACCATCCCCACAATGTACCACTCGGCAACCTTCCATCCCAAAACACCGACCCCAGACTGGCCTCCAGACCGCCAATCCAATCAATACCGCGTTTTCGCCATCATCAAAAATCTCCATACCCCGCCTCGTGCTGGTACATATTTATGGGAGTTATGGATCCGCGTAAAACACATCGATCCTCCCCGAAGGATTGGTCGCCGGCAAACACGGACCGGGTAATCCGCGCGCGGCTCGTGTTTGCACGGGCAGGTGCGAACGCCTCGTAAATAGGCCGTGAGTGATATGCGGCCCGCTAACTAAGATATATGTGTATGTGTGTGTGTGCGCGGAGGAGAATGGAAATTGTATCCTTGTGAGGTGTATGTATGTGTTGGGCGATGGAGGTCTTTCGCAAGTTGTTAGATGGTTTTGATGGAGTGATGTACTTACTATATGGGATGTGATGGTTTGAGAAGGTTGGTTGAGGATGTTGTGCTGTTGAGGTGGGAAATGGTTAGTGTATAATAATGTTGTGAAGTCAGTCATGTTGGATTTGAGGGTGAAATTTTGAAGTTGTTAATTTTAATTCTGATCTATAAGGGGTCATTTGCAAATTACTGCCGGATTTCGTGTGATAATAGAGAGTTCGAAAAATTTGAGATGTTACGCTATAAGACTGTTTTATTTTTTGCTGAGGGGAAGCCATTAGACATTAACGCATATATGCAATATAACAAGCTGAAAATTGCTGGAGACGTACATGATAGTGTTCTGATTTATATTCTAATATTCCCCAAAGAATCTATTCTAGGGAAAACTCGTCATTTTTAAGAAACCACCGATATCTTAAAATACGTTTTAATAGGACGTGAGTGATATGCGGCCCGCTAACTAAAGATATGTGTATGTGTGTGTGTAAGGAAGAGAGTGGGCATTCTATCCTTGTGATATGTTTGTATGTGTTGGGGGGATGAAGGTCTTTTGCAAGGTGTTGGATGGTTTTGATGTATGTGTCAGGAGGCTTTGAATGTTGGTTGCGGATATTGTGTTGTTGAGGTGGGCAATGATGTTTTGATGTAATGATGTTGTGAAGGTAGTGATGTTGGATTTGGAGGGTGGTGGTTTTGATGGTGTAACTTGTTGGTGAGATTTCAAAAATAGGAATCTGGTTTTGATCTATTAGGGGTACAGGGAATGGGTATTAGGGGTCATGGGGAAAGATGAGATTTTGTGTGACAAGAGAGAGTTCAAAAATTTGAGACACTAGGAAGCTATCGCCTTCTGCTCGCTATCACCCACCAACTTTTATAAAACACTCGTGAAAAATAGCAGAAGAAACGTCATCGAACATTCTGATAAATATTTTACAAATCATATCTATAAATCGCTCTCTGAAATGTTAGAGCATTAATTAACTCAAACTTGTCAGTAATAAATTCAAAAAGCTTACTAGAAATCATCAAAGTAATCGGATACTTTGAAACCAAAAATAAGTTATACGGATCAGTAACTAAATAGTTTTTTTTCTGAAAACTGTGTTCTCCAAAAACAGCAATTTAAAAGATATATATTTTTCACTTTTCCAAGTTGTGAATTAGGATCAATGGACAGTACGCCCACCTTGTTCTAAATACTTTATTCATAAATATTAGTACCTAGCCCTTCTCATTTTATCGTTGTATTTGAAACATATCAACACCTTAGTTTGGTCTTTCCCACTAATAACTTAGAAATACTGAGATCCACAATGAATAAACACTACCCCGATTTAAAAACCCAGACTCGTCCGAGTGTATTTGCATTTTAAACAGGGCAATGAGACCCAAAACAGTTGTTAATGTACACTCTTAAAACGACACTCTCAAAAATGAATAAAAATTACACAAATCTGAGTATGTCACGCACTCAAACAGGCTCCAATCCAAATTTACTCAAATTTGAAAACATGAATGTACTCATTTCTCAGAATGTGCAGATACTCAAAAATAAAGCATCATTATACTCATTTTTTAATTCGTCTATGACATTCTTATAGCGAAGGTGCATAATGTTACAGTTATCATGATCATATGAGGAGCTGAGAGCCAGAGTGGACCAACCCAGAAGAAATGAAAAAGCGTTTTTTTATTTTTGAGTAGAATGTAGAGACATCTATTGATTTAAGTTAGAAAACAATGCATTTTTTTAGTTCCCACAAGATGGCATCACTTTTTCGTATGATCTTGTAATTAAAATCGCACAAAAATTTAATGCCAGAATGGATCAAGCCACTTGGTCCATTCTGATTCTGATTTTCAACAGGATCCTCTAATTATTGATCACGAGAAGATCAATACTAAATATTAAATACTAACCTCAAAAAAAAGTTTAAATATTACTACAATTTTGTAAAGCGTTTTTCTCGAAATAACAGCTGCTGAGGTTGGTCCACTCTTGCTCTCAGCTCCTCATATAGCCACGTTACTATGACGTGTGAAGTAGACCGCGACGTCACAACGTTGTGTAACACATTATCACATAAACTTAATCTTACTTTTGATACATTCCAAATATTTCAATTTTCAAATATAAACTAAAAATAAGCATCATTTGAGTGGTGACTATTAAATTGTTTGAAACTGAGTATGTCTGGTGTTTCAAAATTGAAAGCATTGGGTGGTCATATTTGAGACAAAAAAATTCATACCCAAAATGAGAACATCGATTTACTCAAATTTGAAACTGGCATTTTTCTCAGAGTAAGAAAGTACTAAAAAGTTTTATACTCAAAAATCCCTAGTTTTGTAATAACAGATACAAACACATTACTCAAAAAAGGATGTATCCTTATACCATTTCCGATCTGACTCGAAAAAATCTTCTTATTTTTCTAACATATTACCCGACCGTGTGGCAACAAAATTCGTTTAATATCGAAAATCGAAGTGAATAGGGTAAACTTCCTTTCTCGCATTTTACGGGCGGCTCGACTTGGAAAAGAGTAAGAAAAAAAATATCCCCATCTTGCTTCGATGGCTACATAACTTCGGTAACACAATTTAAATACACCAAAGGGAATACACGGGATTTACTTTTGGGTCTCTACGAATTTCACCCTGTTCTTTGCTTTTTCTTTTTGCGTTAAACATGGAGTGAAGGGCGTGAGGAAGAGAGGGGTGTGAGGTTCAGGGTTTAAATGATTAACACTGGAGAGACGAGTCCATTTTATTTTTTTTCCTGAAGAGAGGGGTTAATTAAAATGTCTCTAACGTAAGATATGCGGCGTTGGAAGGGGGGTAAGTGTAATTAAGAAGCTCTTACACATTGTAGTACAGTGAAAAGTTGGCTTAAATATTGGGTTTCTAATAGGGGAATTCCATTAAAATATTTCGCTTAATGAAGACAATTTAAATGGATCGTTGAATGAGTCATTGGATATAATTTCTGCTAGAGGCGTTTTTTGGGTTTTCTGTGGAAATTTCATTTTGGACATGTGTGTGTTCCCATTCCATTCATTCATGTGGACATTTCATTTTTATATAAAAATTAAAATAAGTTATTGTGTTTTGGTTTTTAATTATATTTCCCATTAATTTTTGGTTGTTTAAACTGTTTAGTAAAAAATCCCAGGTTGAAACTATTAGTAAAAAATTCCAGCCGTTTGGTTGTTAAAACTATTTAATAAAAAATCAACTGTAAAAAATCCCCTGTTAAAAATCTCAGAAAGCTTCTTGGGAAAACTGTGGACAGTTGGGCTTCCTATTTTATCCAAGTAATATTTCTGGAAAGTAATTGGAACTTTACGATGAAAATTTTGAAATTTTTCTCAGAATTACTGTTACTTCTAAGTATCTGATATTTCTGAGGAAAGTATCAAATTTTTAATGTAACGTTCCTGTTATTTTCCTTGAATATTAGAAACGTTCCAGAATTGTTTTTTAAGTGGAAACCTACAAGGATGATGTTTAGCTATTAATTTCATGTCTCAAAACCTTCTAGGAAAATTATAAATATTAAAATGTTCATCTTCCTTTCTTTCGCAGTATAAGACATTAACTTAATATAAAATTATCGCGTTGATCTTCGGTCAAAGTTAGGGAGCATTTCTACTTATATGTTTGGTCGCGGTAATACGGAGAAGACCCGAAAGTATACCTAAGACGATCATGAGTATATGTGAAAATTCTGGTCAATGCCACCGGTAAATTCCGGTAAATAAATTTCAAATTTATTACATGGGTAGAGCTTAATTTTGTTTTAACCGGAATTTGCTGACCGGAATTTTCGCGAGACCGTTTATAATACATCCGGGACAACTTTTGAGTTTGGTATGTTTCATGGCCGTATAAAATTACGTCATAAGGAAACGGCCCTTTACCGCAAACAAAATAGTTTTACGCCAACTTCCTTCGGGTGTGAGGTGAATGAACATACCTATTAAAAATGCGCTTTTTTGTTACTTGTTAATTTAATAGTCAAAAAGATAAAGACATCAACTGCGTTTTCTAGAAATATCTCTGATTATTGTAAAAACAGTTATGAGACAATACCTTTTAATTCATTGGAAATAATGATAGAAAATACCTACATGACACTCAATGTTTACTATTGATGTTGATAATAAGACTACAAATTAAAAAATTTCAGAAAAAAAATGTTATTTCATCATAAAATATGTGGTCAATCGGTCATTGTGATTGGATGTATAAAATGTTGTTTGACAATACTTCTTTTTAACTGCGACCTTATCCGTAATCTAAAAAAATTAAAATATTTCAAAATTGAGATTTTTTTAGAAATTATTAAAATGGCTTATTGCACATCCTTAAAAGAATCTGAACAGTTTGATACCAAAAATGTGTTACACTGATCAGTTATTAGAAAATATTTCTTTGGAAATCGTTCACCAAAAACGCTTTTTTAGAATATAGATATTCTGATGAATTTTTTATAAATTTTTATTCAACTATGAAATTACTAGTTAGCAAATGAACACCTATTTCAAAATTATGTGCAGGAAATCTGTACGGAATCTCAAAGAAATATTAATCTCAATGCTCACTTTTACCACCCAGCAGCAAGCATTAATTAAAGCTAAACATATTTCTAGAATTACGGTCATGCCAAAAAACTCAAATTACTCGAATTGCTGACGACTTTTTTTCTTCTAAAGGGAGAAAAAACCGAAAATATTCAATTACGGAAGTCGGACCTTTTTTTGACTGGGTGATTATTCTTTCAATAATTTACCTGTCAGCGACTAAGGGATAGGGAAAAGTTTTAAGTAAAAGAAATGTGGTATTTTTTAACATATTCATTATTTTCTATCCAAGCAAGAAGATAATGGCTCATTCTGTGTTACCCGAGTGTAAGTGAGCGTAAAAAATCAATGAAAATGAAGGAGGTGCATTTTTTTCTTGTGTGTTAGTCATGGTTCCTCCAGAGATTAAGTGTCGCTGATGTAAAATGATATTAAGTTTTATAAAAATGTGCATCGTGCTTTTTGTTATTTTAAAGATGTTGTATTTTTAATGAATTTATTAATATGAATGTGTTAAGTTTTTGAGCTTTTATTTTCTGTTTTATTAGGTACTTATAATTTCAAAAACTTTGAATCAATACAGTTTTTTCTAGAAGGAAGGTTTTTTAGCTTATTACACAATAATAACGCTTAAGTCAAATAGTAAATAAAATATTTTAATCCCAAAATATTTTTAACTGTAAGGAAAATATCAATTTTTAGTGGCATGGTTTAGAACTTTAACCCATATCCTGCAAAGCATTGATGAAATTAATAATTTCCGCAAAATCTCAAATATGTGTTAGTTTTTAAGCCCAATGTACACACACAGAGTAGAAAAAATAATCAAACTCGTATAGTTTCCTACATGGTGTCCTAAAACTAGGAAGATGGCAGGATCCACTGCTATCGATTCAATATTAGGGCTTAATGGGCGAAAGCTTGGTCGACAAGTTAAAAAGCAAATAATTTGGAAATAATTCAGAGTTATTACTTCCGGACTCATGTTTGGGGTGTTTTGAAAACTTTTCAAGCAATAATTTTGATTTTAATTTTTTTTAACAACTTATGTGAACCAATGGAAATGTATATTAGGGTGAGCCGAAAACACACTTTATTTTTTATTTATGTTCTAATAGCGCGGAAAGGGCGCCACTTGGGTCATATAAGGATGGTTTAAAATATTTTTTTGATTGGATAATATCTTAAGGTCCCGCATCACACTTAAAGTTTGAAAAAAAAATGGATGACCTTTTTACTAAAAAAACAAAGATTAAACTCTCAAATATTGTTTATGAATTTATGAACTAATCTAGTTATAGGCATAATGTTTCAGGTTCCATTCTTCTATAACTCTTGTTTCGTTAGATATAATTTTTTAATGTTCAAAGAAATTTTGTGCAGTTTTGTTCCTTCATTTTTAAAAAGTTCATAACTCTAGAACTTCACAACTATAAAATAATTCCCCCTTTGTTAGTAAATTTTAAAATTTAATGTATTTTTTAAATTTTTTAAAAAAATATAAAAGCCTTTAAACTCTTAAAATGAACATCACTACCAAATTTCAAGTTGAAAATAAAACAATCATCCATAAAAAAATCGCTTGAGGGTGTTCATTGACCATTCTAAAGTTATTCAATTTCATTTTTTTAAAGAGGGAGCTGTTGGAACAACATTAATCCAGCAAAAATTGTAATTTTTTCTCAAATTATGCAGGGTAAAGGTTGGTTATTTTTACCCAAATTTCTGAAATTCAAGAGCAAAGCAGGGGCAAAAGATATTTTACACTATTTTTAAACACCCTCAAGGGATTTTATGATCTCCATGAGTGAATTGCGTTTATTGTATAATTTTAGGGAATGTGTAAGGGCCTAAATTTTGATTACTTTTATTTTTCATACATGATTTAATATAAAATTTATTTTCAACTTGAAATTTGATAGTAATGTTCATTGTAAGGCTAAGCGCGCACTAGATACTTTTGTCTCGGCGACAAAGACAAAATTGCTTCCGTGGCTATTGCAAGAAGTTAGAGTGCGCGCACATGGCGACGAGACCAAGATCACTAGGCCAAGAATTTCCTCATAGAAATGCATTGCTCTCGAGTGACTAGTGTTTTAAGTCGCCTAGACAAAAGTCTCTAGTGCGCGCTTAGCCTAAGAGTTAAAAGGCTTTAAATAAATTTTCAAAAAGATTTCAAAACAATTTTTTTTTCATAATGCACACCAAATCAAATACAAAAAATTTACGAACTAATTGGGACTGATTTAAGGTTTTTAAGTTGTACAGTTCTAGAGTTATTAGCTGTTTAAAAATACAAGAAAAACAACTTTTCAAAATGTCTTTTAACATTAAATAAAAAATTATATCTAACAAAACAAGAGTGATAGAAGAATGGAACCTGAAACATTATGTCTATAAATGTATGAATTCCTCATAAAAAATCATGAACAATATTTGAGAGTTTAATCTTTGGTTTTTTAGTTGTTTTGTAGAAAAAAGTCATCCATTTTTTCAAACTTTTAAGTGCGATGCGGGAGCCTAAGATATTATCTAATCGAAAAAAACTATTTTACACCGTCTTTATTGGACCCAAGTGGAACCCTTTCCGCGCTATTAGAACAAAAATAAAACATAAAGTGTGTTTTTGGCCCACTCTAATGTACAGTTCTCTGTGCATTTGTGTGTTTATTTGGACCATGTATACAAAATGCATCGTCCCGAAACGTAAAGAGTTCTCTATGTTTTCTTTGGTGTTGTGTTTTTACTGTACATCCAATGTAAGAATGATGATACAATAATAAGAAAGGAATAAAACATTAGTGCGTAGTTTTTTAATGAGAAACACATCGTGGATAGTGATCAGACGAACAAAAAAACCCATAACACAGAAGTTATACAGGCTATATAACTTCTGTGTTTACAGAAAGTCTGTCGAAATAACAGGATTGCCAAAAAATTTGTATTTTAAAAAATATGCTGTCTAAAGTATTGTTGAACATCCAAACTAGTATAGCGACATATGCTTGATCGAACTACATTACCATACAATTCGCTCTGCAAAATACCCTACCTTTTGCAATGAGAAAACATTTTTAAATAACCATACCTCAAATATCACATTAATTAACATATATCTTTCAAATTGGTTTCAATTCAAATTTACATGACGTTTGACAATTATGCTCATTTTTCATCTAATGTCATTAGATGAGACTGTAAGTTTAACAATACACAGCCAAAAGAAATCTCAATCCTATCTCACAATTACTCTTAATCAAGACGTCCAAAATCCACCTTCCCTACTTTTTAAATAATTCTCCAATCCAACGAAAGAAAAAAACCTCACACCCAATAACAGTAAACAACGAGGCCAGTTTAAGATCTCCTCTTACACACCGCAGTCGTTTTCGAGGAACATTTAAGCTCAGGGACCATTTTCTTTCAAGAACCTTCAATTAGAATATCCGAAATCTGAAAGGCCAGTCAGCACTTTATTTTTAAGCTGCTCCAAAACGAAAGGGAGGGGGGCGGGAAAACAGTAATTAGGGAGGGTAAGCTCGAGTTCTAATCGCGATTCGTTAAAAGCAGCTTAAAAAATTATGCGCTAATTATCGTAATTAAACTGCTTTTAATGACCAGGCGCGCTCGGATTTGCTCGGCGTCTTTCGGATTCGGTCGTGGTGACAGTCTCAGGCTTATACGCTAAGGTTATTAAGACTGCTTCATGAGGAGACTAATTGCTATATTTAGTTGCGTTAAATAAATTATAATTGAATAATAAGTATCGAGACTTAATATTGAATGTTTGGGGCTTGTGGGAGAAGCTTTAAAAGGGGGGAGAACTGTGGGAGCTAATTTTTGAGGGGGTGACTTCGTATGGGTTTGACAGCTCAGTTTAATTTAGTTCGTTTCTGTGTTTCGTTGCAGATAATGCATTTAGCGGTTTTTAGGGAGTTGCCACTTGTTTTAATGGTGTTTGGAAGGTGTAAGTTGCTTTTGAAAGACCCTGAGTAACGAATTATCGTTAAGTGAGTGCATTAAAGGAGTATACAGAAAAGAAACTAAGTCAAAATTATTAAATATATTGTCGTATATTTATAGTATTGAATGGTATTATTTAGCTTTTGAGAGAAAATTTGATTTTTAAAATTTCATTAGAAAGAATATAAATTCGGTTATACCCAGCCACACTAAATTTATAGGATTTAAATGCTATGGGAGAAAACCTGATCAACAAAAAAGATCAAGAGGACTTAATAACAATATATTAGAAAACAATGCACTGTCTAGCTCCTCGAAAGTAACAACTCAACTCCAACGAATTTCGCTAATAATTTAGCATGGGTCAACTTTCGTGGACATAAACTCTTCGTAAAAATAATGCTTATTATTTTTGGATTTTTAAATATTTTAACTAACGCATCAAGCATAAACTATCACGCACATTTAAACGAATAACGAATTTCGATGAAGAATAATTTTATCGCCAGACCTCTATAGTATGGTCAGGTTAAAGGAAAAAAACACCCGAATGGTTTGGATTGTGAAAGAGGCGCCAAAATTGGTGGAGATATAGTTTAAAATATGCTGAATCTGATATAGACAAGAAGCACTCGTGCGGAAGTGCCGTTTGGGACTTCTGATCAAAAACAAAATGGCCGCCCACGAACCTATTTTTGTTTCTTTTAATGATAGAAATATATTTTATGTTCGTAGTAATAGATATTTCGTGTTGAGTAAGAGTTGGGAGTATTGAGATTTTATCCTATACCTAAATGTGAATCAAATATTTATCTACGATCCAATCAAGCTCGTATTGGATAAGATTGAGAGAGAACTTTCTAAACTTCGTCAACCTTTCCTTAATTTGTGCACTTGAGGGATATTATACTGTGGTAATCGGAAGGTACTCTCTTGGTCCCCAATGCTTTATGTGCCCTAGCTAAGTCAATTTCAATAAAACTACTCGGTTTATATCACGTTAAAACATGATGTAACACTATTAAACACTGTTTTATAAGTGTGTCAAACTCAACTACTCTCCAGTCTCCAGTTGTAAATAATAACATACGCCATACGGTATTGGTCCTAGATTTAAAGTATAAAAACTTCATATTATTTATTCATGAAAAAACTGTAAACTGAGTTTTAAATTTGAAATTCATTTATCATACAATTCATCTGACCTCAACTTATTTTACAAATATAATTTAAAGCAAATTATACCATGAAAGAAATAACACAGCATTAAATGTAAGAATTCTATCATAAAAATATTTAAATCTATTAGTATTCAAACAAATAGGTGAAACCTTTTCAGACCCAGCCGCCCTAAGTTCTTTATAGGTTTCAATGGCTAGCTCGGGCGGTTCAAGACTGAAAGGGTTAATAGTAAAGTAATTCGCCCAAGTTTCTCACTAACAAATAAATGAACAGGACGATCTAAGTTAACATCGTAATTCAATTGCATTATTCGCTAACGAAGTGAAACCTTTTCGAATGCCTCACTTTCTAAATTTCAACATAGGAACGAACTCTCAAAGCGATAGGTATCAGAAATCTCTTTTGCAAGGCAAGTAAAACAACTTTCGACAGCCCGAGCTCAAAGAGGTACAGCAGCTACGTATAGGATCTTGGGAGCGACATTTGTAAGAGTTCGGACCCACCAATTTGACTTAAATGAAGTATGCGCGGGTGTTCCAGACATAATGTCATTAACCCCTTAACTGCCACGGAAATCTGCAGCAAGTGGCTCCCCAGTGCCAGCGTTTTTCTCCCGCGCGCACGTACTTACACTTTTGCAGAGCGCGCGTTTCTTTTTCAACTCGTTAATTACTCAAAAGACTGTTTATTTCGTTCATATAAAGAAATTGCACCCTCTCAATGTATGGAGTACCAGTTAAAACCAGAATCATGACTATCATGACCTAATAAAGAAAAAATAGTAGAAAATAAGAAGTAAATCAAATCGATCCGTTATAAGCATTTTTTTTATTTCCTTGCAGACAAACAAATTTAAAAAAATAAAATCCATTTTCTATGCAAAGGGAACTAAAACGGAAGTGTTATTCACAAAATATAGCATAAAAAAGAATAAAAAACTCAAAAAGAAACACAGGCCATAACTTAACAGCTTTTATTTTTATCGCTAAAGAAAAAAACACAGTTCAAATTCATCCCACCTACTTCAGAGAAATAAGAAATTTCTTTGGAAACACTGTCAAGGTTATTCCTGGTATTATTTTTGGTAAAAACACAATGCAACACATCATACTTTTGCAAAGCGTAAATATACGCCATTGGCACTTAACACTCGGGATTTCCAAACCGTACATTTACGTCGACGGCAGTTAAGGGGTTAAGTATTCCAAGTCGGAATGGAGGTGAACTTATAGTTGAGTACACCAATTAGCAACGCTTAGAATTCCTTAAGAACAAATGGCAGATTAAAGTTACCACCCGGGCAGGGAGGGTGCATAATAATCAAAACTCGATTCCCGAATCTTTTCTGTTTCGGAATTCGTCATTTATTCAGGTCCGAGGAGGGTTCACTGAGAAAATTCGGGCGAGTATCGAATTGCTCAAAGTGAACGCGCATAATTCACTTTCTTGGCGAATACGTGATTTTTCATTTCGTTTTCAATTAGATTGTCTGTTTCAAACGCGTTGGCGCGTATTTTTACGTACGTTTCGGGTCTAACTCTAACTCGTTTGCTAAGTAAAGAGTACTTTAAAATACGCTTTAATCTGAGTGTGTGCGAGCATAAATTGAATATTTAACTCTTACTCGAGTTTCTCAGTTAAGTTTTGATGTTGTATTACGCTCTTCAGATTATTTAAACTTGAATTCTTAACTTAAACCAGCCTTAAACACATCTAACATTGCTTATGCTAGTATAGTGATTGCATTACATGCATTTTTATATGTATAAAAGTAAAAGTATATTTCAACTTACCACTTCTAACGCTCAGACACATTAACACATCATAAACATAAAGCTGCACTCTTCTGGGTGACTCAAAAAGTTTCCTACAAACATTTTAGAAAATCAATAGTTCGAGAAATTTTATAAACATTGCTTCGTGATATTTTGATAGCTTTAGAGAAAAGCAATTGCAATTCTTGAGGTCCTTATTTACATGAGTCGTCCTAGGGAAGTTGTATTTCCTCAGATAAGTTCAGTTTCACAGATTTAAACAAGTGTAACTAACTATTTCGTTGTACGTTTCTCTTGCTTATGCGAGTAAGTCATCACATTTATGGATATTTCAAAAATTCTTTTTACTGATTTTAGTAAAAAGCCAAGTGCTCTATAAACGATTTAAGTGGAGATATGTGATTTTTTCACAAAACACATTCTAAATTTCTGTTAAGTTAGACTAACTATCGACGCTGTTATTTCGGTTAAAAAAATGATGTGCATAATTTTTAGAAAAAGCATATTTCTTGTTTAAGAAGGTTATTTATATTTTAGACATTTTATATATTGATTCAATGATATGCGTACAGTCCACATGAACTAAAAAATACATACTAGAAAGGAATGGAATTAGGGTACATCCTAAAAATATGTCTTGTTTCAAAAACTTTTGATTTCTCTATTTCTCCATTTTCTTGTTAAGAAATTATTTCCATTATACTTGAACATCCAAAACGTGTGTTTTTATAGACTAACGTTTCATGTGCATTAAAAAACAAAAAATACTCCTTTTTAAAATACTTACTCATTTCATTATTTGAAAATTATACGACAGATATCACATAGTAGAGTGGTTTAAATCGTTAAAACAAAATTAAGACAAAACTACACTTAATTTCAAGTCTTTGAAAATAAGCTTTGAAAATCCTTACTGTACATCATACTCTCCCACCTAAGATTAGCTGAATTCTTCTTAGGTAGATTACCACCGAGTAATCCAAATAAACCAATTACCTTTGATCATCATGATATCGACTTGATAATACGATTATACGTGCGAAGCAAATCAGGATTAATGGAGTCTAAACTACCTTTCAGTTATTAGGAGCAAAACATAGCAGAGGTAGCTTGAGTAAACCGAATCAAATTACTTCACAGTTAAAGCTATTTATCCTTCCTGCTCTAAGGTTTTAAGAGTGTTTAATGGAAATAACTGATTTTGCTTTGTACTTCACCTTGGATATACAAGCTTGACAAATTAAGGCATCTCTTTTGGAATTAGTAAGTAGAGAAGAATCGAATTACTTCCAGTTCCGTACTGGATTAATTGTATTTGCTCTTCACTAACTTTTAATTCAACTTAAAGTACACACAATACTGATTTGACGATTGAAGTTTAAGGCAATTATATTTGTTTCAGCAACAGATGAAAAGTTTTTTAAAGAGCTTAGAGACGTCTGAGTATCAAGGACAGGTGGGGTTTGGGGTAGAATGGGGCACTTTCTATCAATTTGCTCAAAACAACAGTTTCTTTACGGGGACTTTCTAAGATGCTAGAAGTTCGTTTAAATTTAAAGAACACAGGACTTCCTGGTATTCTTTAACCATACAGATCTATTTAAACTCAATGCACAGACTTTAAAGAGGTACATAAAATACTAAAATGAAACCATTGATATTTTAAATTTATGCTACTGGTTTGGGATAACTGGAAAAATTTTTAAACGAGGAAAGTTGTTTGATGTTTCTTCTGCTAATTATTTTTACGAATGTTTTATAAATTGTGTAAGCTCAGTGAACAAGGTTTTGTTAGGATTGGGAAGCGTTCCAAAAAGGCTTGCGTAAGCAGTCTACAGGGGTTGGTGAGCGGTAGCGAGTAGGAGGCGGTAGTCCCCTAGTGTTTAAAAGTGGCATAAGTATAACGACAAATTTCAGCTTTTAATATCTTTGTTAGTTTTGAAGATATTGCGTGCGATAGAATATATTGTGTCTTATTCAGATAATTTAGCTTATTTTAAATTCTAAACTATAGGGGCCGAAGGAAAATTTATTTTCTGCTTTTTCTTAAGAAGATCCCCCATATTTATAGAGTTATAATTTTTTTGCCTCTAAAAATGGAAATTTTCAATTGAAAGTATGCGCCTAGGGGAAATATTTAAGGAAATAGCCTACATTATTTGAAACACCCTGTATATTTAATAATTTATTTTCCTGTTGACTCTTATAAGGAAAGATAATTCCATACCTTCCGCCCTTAGTATTAAATCTTCAAGCATATCGTATCACCAAGTTTTAAATAAATCAAATACATAAGAGCGAACTGAACGCACTACATTTTTTATTCATCCTCATTCTGCAGCTTTATAGAAAAATCCCCGAAAATAATTCAAGCCCCCCCATCCAAACAAACCCTGCATTACTTAGAGGGTGACCACAGGGGGCTTGGGAACCACGAGGGTAGCCAATGAGAAATCTCCACGTGACATCTATCGAAAGGAAGTGCGACAGACCACGTGATGTGCCACAGTGGACCATTAAGACCACTACCTCCCTTCGAGCGGGAGTAGAATTAAGGTCCCTCGCAAATGGCCCCCTATCCCCAAAGTGGGGGGAAATTCAGGATTGAATTCCGGAATTGCTTTGGAGTCGATAGTTACCTTTTCTTGCCCGCCATTGCTACTTTTCTCGGGAATTAAGTCGAGTCTTTTCCGGGTAATTTTATTTCTTCGGGGGCCCCTTTTCAAATTGGATCCCGCGCGCGTGTAAAACTAAGACGGAGGCGACACCATACGGGGCCAGTAAGTAAATTACCCCCTTCTCCTTTGGAGGAGCTTATAACTCGCGTTTACCCCTCTAATTGGATTAAAGTCATTGGCTTGAGTGAGTCTGATTTGCATTGCACCAAAGTGTGCCAATGCATTAACCGATTGGCGACGCAAATTGCGCTTTGAAGGGAGGGACGATTGGACACACGCGGGATGGAGGTGATATGTTTGCGTTTGGGAAAGTAATTGACTGGTGTGTCAGGCTGCGTAATACCCGACGCTTCTCCGTAGTAGAGATGTAGAGATTGGAACAAACTCCCTTAGGATTATTAAAAACTAGCACTGACGCGCTAGACCCGGGCTTCGCCCGAGTTTCGTTTTTTTTTAAGAAATATCATCTGGTGCGTTACAGATGGGCTTCGCCAGTCCATTTTAAAAAAAATTATTCTGTTGTGTTAAAGATGGGTTAGCCAGTCCAAATTGGGAAATAGTTAATAAAGGATCTGTTTTTATGTTTGTGCTACAACAATGGGTTTTAAACTACAATAATCGATTTCAATCTACAGCAATCGATAATATGCCTACAACAATTATAAAGTTACATCTTCTCTTATTATATTTACAACAATGTGGGTTTGCCATGATTTTAGGTATGAAATATTGGTTTTTAAGCTTTAAAATTTAGTTAAAGAGCTAGGAACTAATGTAGTGCGAGCGCGTTTCAAAAGACCGTTTTTAGAAGGCCCGTGTGACGAAGCAAAATATAATTAAATGAAAAAAATTATTGCACGAGGTAAGAAAGTATCCTTACTACTTACACCATGAATTCGATAGAATTTGAACCACTTTCTAAACCGTGGAGTGAGTTTCAAAAGTGCAATATTAATCTTTTAGTCAAAGAATGGAGTTCCCTTAATGGTTATTTAGAAAATGATGATCGGGGAAGGAATTTTCAATGATCATAACATTGATCATTGAAACTGTTTGATCATTGAAAATTCCTTCCCCGATCATCACTTTTCTAAATACCGTTAAGGGAACTCCATTGTTTGACTAAGAGATTAATATTGCACGTTTTAAAACTCATCCCACTGTTTAGCAAGTGGTACAATTTTTATTACATTGAGGATTTAAGTAGTACGGATACTCTTGTACATCATGCAATACTGTTTTTCATTTTATTATGTTTTGTTTCGTCACACCGGCTTTCTAAATACGGCCTTTTGAAACGCGCTCGCACTACATTAGGTCCTAGCTCTATAACGGTAAGGCTGTGTCCCACCATCCCTAGTCAAAATATGCTTGTCTAGGGCCCCTCTACCTCCCCCAATTATTGATGATTATTTCTGAATCACCCTGTATATGTGAGTGTATGTCTTTTATACAAATCAACAGTTTTCTTCCGATCTGCACCAAACTTGGTATACCTACGTAAAAAAACTCAGGAAAAAACATAGGCTATGTTTCGAAAACTTTTAAAGACCCATTGACCCTCTTTTGACCCTTTTTATGGTCATTTTGCTGAAATAGCTTTATTTCTATTCAAGAAGACATCTGCTTACTCCATTGCTACAAAGAAAATTTAATGCTAAACAAGTTTTTAATAGAAACACTAGATACAAGTCTATTTAAAAATTATATTAATCTCTCTATTCTAAAAAAAGTTTTTGGTGAACGGTTTCCAGGGAAAGGCTTTTTAATTACTGATCCGTATAACACATATTTGGTATCAAACTGTCCGGATTCTTTTGAAAGTGCCTTTAGAATTTCTAAAAAAAAATCTCAATTTTAAAATATTTCCATTTTTTTAGATTACGGATAAGGTTGCAGTTATAAAGCAAGAAACTATGAATTTCAAAAAAAATTGAAAACATATTTCACTGGTTTTTAATATTCAAATAAATTAAATAATCATCTTTCTATTTATAACACGAATTTAAAAAATATATTTTGGGTTATTTTTAACAATATTTATATTTCTGTTGTTTAAACGGTTTTAATTATAGTTAAAATTTATGTATAAATAATTTATCTTATTTTTTTAAACAACAAATTAATATTTTTACATTTATCTTTGTCGTTGTGGCAACATAATCATTACCATATTTACAACAAAATATAAACTCGCTTTCGGAAATTTTGAACTTTTGCATTTATTTTTTACAATTATTATTATTTTTATAATCTTTAGCAAGTATGTTTTTAAGGTAGTAAAATGTGACACCCTATTTCATATTGCCAAAACGCAAACAACTAGATAACACGGGGGACTGTTTTAGAAATTAAGATAAAAATCGAAAATGTTTGAAGTCTTAACATTCGTGTCATTGCTATGAAACTGACACAACTTCGACGTTTGTTTGTTCCCATGAAGATAAAATTCTAAATTTTCGTGATGTTTACGGTAATTACTACATTTTTCACAGCCAATCGATGAAAATAGTTACAAATTTTAAGAACGTTAAATTTATTCCTGAGATGTTTCAGTGCTTCGTAATGGATCTGTGAAAAAAACATTATCTTGGGGAAATGGTAAAGGAATGTTACATTGCTCTGTTGTTAATTTTCTTGGAATTATAAGGCGACCCGCCAATTAATGTTACCATAAAGGAACTGTTAAATTTCCGCTACTGAATGTATATCCACCATTTTCGAAAGAATACCCCGGAGAAGTACTAACCCTGTTTTAAGAATGTTTTATAAAGTGAGTAAGTGCAGTGAGCAGGGTTTTGTGAGGAATTGCGAAGCGGTTTAAACGTGTCTGCGTCAGCAGTTAACGGGGGTTGGCGAGCGATACCGAGCAGGGGGCGGTAGCTCCCTAGTAATTTAAAAATCTATTTCAATGAAATTTAAAAGTTTTAAGTTTTTGTTTAACATATTTTTATATGAGAGTTTATCTAATTTTATGTATTAAAAAGCTTTATGGATTATCGTGTTGTTAAAATAGTCTCCATGGAAACGAGGATGTAAACTTAAAAGGTGATAATATTTTAGCTTTTAAGAAAATTGGTTAACAAACAAAAAACTATTAAAACTCCCTTTCAATTAGAAAAGATTGATTTTTTCTTAAATTGCAAATTGGAATAAGCTTTAATTATTAAATAATTTCATAGAAAACGTTAATTCCTGAATATGTGATTAATCAAGGAATCAAAATAGTTTTAAATAATTTTTAGAATACTTTTTCCATGTAAATGTGGGAATCATTCAAAAATTATATTGCTTGAGAACTGAAGGAATTTTAATCAACCCGGGAACACCGGGATAAGAAAAATTACTAGGAACACCGGGATAGGAAAAGTTACCGGGAACACCGGAATATGAAAAAGACGCCTGGGATACCGGGATGATTGGTAAATGCCGATTATACAAAATTAGAAATGTATCTGGGAAAACTTAAAAATGATGAGTTTGCTATCAAAACCAGCTTATTCCATTTTTGGAAATTTTACAGGAGAGACAAAATACTTTTTCAGATCTGAAGCTAAATTTGTTTTTTAAATTTTTAATTGTAGGTATAACCACCTAGAATTTGATTAGTTTTTCATTTTCATTCCAGTTGCATTACCTTGGGCGTAATTACACTATTTAGTTTGGAATGAGCAGATTTTGATACAAAACACGATTTTCATGCTTAACCCATTAAGGGCGACTTTAAAATAATGAAAATAATTAACTTTTTCTTTCATATTTTGTTCATTTGGACCGAATATAGTAAGAAATGCCCATTTTCAGATTTTTAAAAAAATAATTTTTATGATTTTTTTAACTGGCAACTTTTCTTGCCAACCGTCCTTAGTGGGGTCCAAACTCTGACAAATGAAAAGTCGAAAAAACTAATTAGAATGTTTACGATTTTGATAATAAAATGTTTTCATACATAATTTAAAGAAATAATACATAAATAAAGGTGAATGGGGACTATATTCTTGTTAGGGGGTCCAAGAAAGGGTATTTCACCCCTCCTGAATAGGGCCTGTTCAGATCGAAATATTGATATTCACCTAATTTCAGGCTGACTTCCAGGTTAAAATAGTTTTATTTATATCTCCCAGTCTGGGACATAGGGACTTTTTTACCTGCTATAGCGTCTTATATATTCTCAACTATCGTTTTTTATACCTTTGGTTAATTTTTTTGCCTTCCGAAGCTTTTTCTCTGATTGGAATTCTATGTTCTTGTTAGTCATTCTGTAACAAAAAGTCATCATAATTGCAATATTCATCTGAATGGCTCCAGATTTCGCATATATTACCCACAGAAAATGTTGAAAATTACTCATCAACTCGATAAAAACTAGGTATTGGCCTATTTAAAATGGGCTAAATAACTCCAGTGATATTTTATTTTAATTTTTAACTTTTGTAAGTTTCCAGAAAACCCTTCCAAGGAAAATAAATGTATCCAGAAATGATTTAGTATGAGATTGAACCAATCAATGTGTTAGGAATGGGTAAAAATCTAAAATATATATAAAAAAAACACTAAAATTATGATCCAAGGGACACATTTCATCATGCCAAAGTATCAATAAGATCTACATTTTATGATAAGAACTCAAAAAAGCATTAAAAGTAATTAATTTGCAAAAGCTTCTTGTAAGTAACTCTTAAAAATTCTGACCACACATCGGACGATTGGCAACAAAAGTTGCCAGTAGAAGAAAACCCTTGCTATTGGCAATTTAAATACCCTCATTCCAACTGTAATTGGTAATAATATTTAGAATGGGATCTTGGGAATATGCTGCAAAAGAAACAAGTCCCAAAAATAACCAAAACAATAGATTATTTTGGCGTTTTCCAAATGATCTCCCAGCTATCTCCAAAATGTAGTGAAACGCTCTCATTCTAACAGCGATTTTACCACCAAAACGGCATGGAAGGTATAAATTTCTATTTTTATCTGAATAAATACATTCTTTTGTTACCAACCGTCCTTAATGGGTTAAGTTCAATTAAGATGTGTGAAATTGGTTTTTTTTCCAGTTTACCAGTTATTTGTGTATTTACGAGTTTTAAATAAATGACCTTCACTTAACTTTTTCAAATGATCTGAAATTTCACAGTTGAGATCACAGTTTTCACCCTTTAATCTAATTTTGGGTTGGAATGAGCTGGATTTGAGCAATATTCCTTCTATAGGTTATGAAGGACCCTCTAAACTTTCAAAATATGCAAAAAAGTGGATTTCAGAAAAATATGGAATGAGCTGGTTTTGATAGCAAACGCCTCAAATAATAAATTTATACTTTTCACCCGTGCAAGGCCGGACATATCAGCTAGTCTTATATAAAATCTCGCACATATATTTTAAATCATAGATTAGATTAACAAGTTATGAAATGTAAACATAATTTTATAAATCAATAAAAGCAGGAAAAGCAAAAGAAACTAAATGGGAGGTAATACTAATAGAAGACATTCTTGAATCTTTTCCCCCTCAAAGCATAAATCTTGTATCTTTCCACGGTGTCCATTCAGCACCTTTTTACTCCATCAAAACATCACTCCAGACTAGAATTTCAATGTGGCACGCCTTAATTCCCCAGAAGAATACTTAATTTTAAACAAACAAATACACTTCAAAAGATATCGCATTAAAAAAATTCTTCAATTTCCACTTCTCCACTCAGTTCCAGCGGAGCAAATGATTCATCCACAAAAAACTCCTCTCATTCGAAGCGCATATTAAGAATTTTAATAGCTGCCAGCTATTTGCCGCCGAAACATCATTGAAAGTTGTATACGTATAAAAGCGGGCAACACATACTTCCCCAAAAATATTAACCACAAAACTTAAATGGCTCTTTTGAAAGAGCGTCAAAATTCCTAGACCTTTTATTTCACTCCTTTTACTTTTGTAAAAGGGAGAGAGAGGGGAGGAAAGTGATATATCCTGTTGACACTTGAAATGAGTTAATTTTGTTTAATCTTTCTTTCTTTAACGCGCTAAAAATGGAGGAATTTCATTTTCTCTTTTGGGGTGTTTATAAACTAATCAAGTTGTGGTTAAGGCCTTGAAAGTTTGTGGGAATCTTGTGCACACAGATTCGCAATTTAGGAATTCAAATTCCAACCCCTTGTTATATGAAATTAATCTGGACTATTATGAAGTGTTTGAAATGATAATGTAACTCCAGTTTTAGATTTGTTGACAAAGAGGTTCCTTTTTTTGCCGTTTTGTAATCATTTAAAACTCTTTTACGTCTGGTTTCTTGAAGTAATTCAGCAGAATTGATTTTAGAGTAAGCCACAGAACTGAATTATTAGTAAAACGCCGATTTGTATTCTTTCTTGACTCTCCTCTTTAACTTACCGAATTAATGTTTAATTCGGTAGTTTCTAAGTCAAACAAACCCATTTTCACATGTAAGAAAGCATTCAAAAAAAATTTTCTATAGTTAATAACTCAGTGGCTGTTACATTTAATTTTACCCGAAACTAAGTTGGGTTGACTGACACCTTTTTCATTTTAAACAGCTAAAAAGTAAATTTATCCTGTGTTATTTTGGTTTTCCCATATGTTAGTAATTTTAATATAAACAGCGCTTCTATTTCCTTAAAAGAAAGGTAAAAAATTAAAGTTAAACACTAAAATTATGTAGTTATCCACAAATTTTTTGGATAAAATATTCACCCAAAGTATTAAAAATTACTTTTGATCCCTTTTCACTTGTGAAATCTTTTTAAAATTGAGAAAAGTCTGACTTAAATTGTTTATTAGCATATTTCAACTGATTTATATAAATATATTTTGAAGAATGGTACAAAAACTTTTGGTTAACATCTTGAATTTTAAATATTTATTTATCTCACCCGTTAAATACTCATTTCTAAATACTATATTATTTCGAGACAGTAAATTTTAAAAAATATGAATATAAATAATTTTTTTAATACTTTGGGTATTTTTTAATGTATTTCAAAAGCATTATTCTTAAATATGTTTTTTTTTAAATTTATCAGCAACATTAAACATGTTTTGATCTGGATTCCTTTAAACTAGAATTCTGAAATACCATTCTTTCTCAAACTATTGCCTTGTAACTAGGAAATTTGCGTTAATTTAATTTTTCTTTTTGGGGTTTAAATCTGAATGCAAACATATTTCTTTTGATAAAAAGTAACCCAATCACATTTTTTGGATCATTTATTATTTTTGTGCAAAATGAAATTTTTCTCAATTAATTTTGCATACCACTGTAAACAAGTAAGTTACCAAGAGCTTAAAATACTTTTCATCAGTATGATTATACCTTCAGGTTATATCAGTTTGTTAAAATTAAATATTATTGTTAAAATTTTATCAATATTAAACGTATTTTTAGGGTATTTACTTTCATATATTACCTTGTCCAATTATCTGTTAAAAATACAAATAACTTTTCCAAAATCATTAAAACCATTTCTGTCTGTTTTTCTTCGTGATATAATTAAAAGTGTCAGGTACATTTAATTATCACTTTAAGTTAAATTTATCGGAGGCTAGTTCCAATTTCATGAAACCTCTCTTTACCCGGGAAAGATTTCCAATAGTTTATCAGATACCATCGTTATAGAAAAGAGTCCTTTGCTTTGAAAGAAAAACGCTTCCGGCTATCTTGTTGAAACTAAAACAAACTGCGGGTACCGATACCGTACATCATTAGCTAATAAAAAGCAAAACATAAAAATTAGGCACCCCTACTTTCCATTAGTTTCAATCGCTATTCTTTGACCAGCGCTTTAAATAAAACCGCTAGCAAAATAAGCTACCTGTGCCAAAACATCTACGCAATTATGATCAAAGATATCGTTTGACACAAGTGCGACATCGATAAACTGTTGTGGATATAGAATCGATGAACGCCAAAATCGATGTTTAACAGGGTGGGTTGGGATAAAAAAAGAGAGGGGAACGTTCAGGGGTGCCCCGAAGAGGGGAAAATGTCCTTAATGTCTAGCAAAGTATTCAATAAAGTACAATTCAATTTATGGTCGCAGAATCATACATCCATAACATAATGTAACTTGACGCTAGGTGTATGGCGTAGTTTCGGGGTTACTATAGCAACAGCTCATTTCCGCTAATAACTGTTGCCCAGCAACGACGGTTGAAACCATTCAAGAAATGCCAGGTAGGGAAGAAGCTTAATAGAAGGAGAGACGGTTTAAAATTTCACATTTTTTTAGTTATTTACTTCTTTCGGAAAGGGAAGAAGACGCGAGGTTTTTTTTGCGTTCGCAGGAGATTTTACAATAAATAAAAGTTCAAAAAAGGTAAGGAATTTTCGCGATTTTCCGGGAATAGTTGGAGACTTTTTACCCAGTCGAGATGCGTGGAAGTTTTTCCGACTAAAAAGTAGGAGATATGAAAATACCGAGGAACTTTTTTTAAATTTCCGAAAATTTTCCCTTTTTTGGTTGTTGATGTACATGGCACCTGAAAATTCCTTATCACATTTACCGTAAATTAAATTAAGAACAAATATTTGTCAAATTAACTATTTCTTGCGACGAGTTTGTCTAGTAAAAGAAGATGGTTACGCTGAAAGAGTTCTTGCGGGAATTAAAATTTGAAAGAGCTTGTTACGCCAAAGTTTTTTTATGCTCCGTACAATGAATTAATGTTAGGACTTTTCTAAAACTTCGTTCATTTCTCCTAAATAAAATTTTTGAAACAGTTGAAAATACGTATGAAAGAAATTACTTCCTTTTATAAAAATATACTTTTTCTTTTAATATAAAAATAAAACAAGTTTTGGAATTTATATGAATAATTTTTTAAAATTAAAGGAATTTCATGTTCTATTTAAAGAAACAATTATGCTCTACACAAATTTTATTTAATCGCGTATCCACCTTTTGCGCTTTTGGTGACCGTCATATACGAGTATATTACCATTTTCCGACTTTCATTTAAATTTTTGATACATTTTAAATTTATTTTATATTATATTTGAATATTTAGTTTTTATGACTTAATCTTTTCATTTTAACAGATAATCAAATTCAGTTTTAATGTACTGAATATTTTTCTAATTTCCCATTTATTTGGTTAACGGGTAATAATTATGTCAGAGATCTATGCATAAATGACAAAATATATACAAATAATAGTTCGTAAGCGCTTCATGCTATCAAATAATCAAAAATACGTCTGTTTATTTTCTATAAGAGTTGTTGTTGACAATTTTATTTATATATGACGATACAAGTTTAGAGAACTTTAAAAAACGTTTAAAAACAGTTAAAACCTTAAGGCATTTACAGCTTCATGCACATTTTTTAATACTTAAAGCACAACCTAGCATCTTTGGGATACTCAGTACTCAACTTAATATTATAACTTCTAGAAACAAACTGAATATTAAAACATCTTCAGAATGAAGTTCAAATATCCGCAAAAAGTTATTTGCTCTACCTTCAAAACGCCCGACTTCCTTGCGGGATTCGGCCGTCTAAACCTTTTTTTTGTGACCCAATGAGTCCGAAATACTTCAAAACATCAAGTGATTGAGAAGGTTTTCTTAACACTTTTACTTTGTAAAACATAACGATTAGTTGAAGCGAAAAATTGTAAACTATTTTAATCAGAAATTTTACAAATGTATACAAGTTAAAAAGTTTATAGAAATTACTGAAGCTTAAAAACTTTATAGAAGTCATTAAGCACCCACTTGTAGTATTTTTTGACTATCTAAATAACGATATTTGTTTCATTATTTCTACAATCAAACAATAGCTAATTTCGATCTACATTATTCCGGTATACTTATATGCAGCCTTAAGTCCTACTCAACTGCATTACTCATATTACCTGTAGATGTATTTTTTCCTATAGAAGACTCTTCATGAAAGAAAACAACCTTAGAGTTGTACAATAAATTGTGCTTATTTCAATATTTGTTTTAAAATACATATTTTTTATACCAAGTTTTTTATTTTAAGTTTTGGACATCTTATTTTTTATAAAAATAGTTATGTATATTTATTCATAAATATAAAATTTTCATAATTTCTTTTAATCTAGATCAGTTTGTCAGAATTTAAGAATAGCTTTGTTCAGACTTAAGAAAATTAGAACCTCACTTTCAATTATTTTAAAATTAATAAACAAGGAGACTGAAATGATTAAAATTCGTATTAATTGTCTCATTTAATTCATAATTACTTTTAATTTCGTATTTATATCTTGAAAGAAGAGAGTGGCTTTAATTTAAAACTTCTTTAATTTAAACAAATGTTTAAAGGATATTAATTTCTTTTTTTTCCAAACAACATGCAAATTATCTTTCTATAATCCTCTTATAAATTTTGATGATGTAAGAAATGACTTTTAAATATATATTTAAAAGAAGGAAAGGTTTTTCCTTTTCTATATTACCATTTCTATGTTTCGAAATTGTATTTGGATGTAATAAACTTTGCAGATTTCTTAAGGAAGAAGTAATATTTGCGTAAATGTTATGACAAATGAAAGTAATCCATTTTAACTATAATTTTCCAATATTTTAAAATATTTTATAATAAACGAATGAACAATCCTTCAAAAAGTTACCATCATTATCTGCTTTATTTGCGTCTTCGCTAGGATGGGAGAAATATGGAGATAATTGGAAATAATGGATGGAAATAACTGGAAAATGTGAAATATTAAAAATTTCCCCGATGATATTAGTTGATCTTCCAGTATAACAATAAATATAATAATCTTAAAAGCCCCTTTTTTCAAAGCAATAAAACCATATTGTATTTAAATTTATGCGCATTCCTTCATTTTCCAAAATTTGTCAAAATAATCAAAACGATGAAACGGTTCTGGGTGTTTCCCTTTCGTACACATAAAATATAACTAGATAAACTATCATTAAGAATCACTAATTATTTTGAGTCAAAATGAGTTCAGCTGCAGTTTAATTTTACGTATTTTTTAAAAAATAAAAATTATTGTATAACATTTTTTAGGGTTTTTAATTTGGAATAATTTTAGCAATAAAAGATAATTATGATTGACTGAAGGAATCTTCAAGTTAGTGTCAGATTACAAAGCTTTAATATTAATACGATCAAAAACAGTACAAAATAAATACAAATGCTTAGATATCAACAAATATTTTTTATTTCACATATCTATCTTTCAAAATAAAAAAACGCACACAGACAAAAGAAAAAAACAAGTTAGCGCCCTCGGCTAAATAATAACAACAAGTTCTCAGTGAGAAGCTCGTGGCGTGCAGTGAAGCAATAATACAGGATTGATCATTCATTTTGTACTGTGCTGGGAACGTCACGCGATATACAATATTTTCTCCTCTCCGCTTGGAACAATAGGTCGTGGTTTTTATTATCATCGTCGTTTTTTAGTTTTATTGTAATTTCTACCAATAACAGCGCAGGCAAACTGATGGCTGGAAGATGTATGTATATCTATGAGTGGTTTGGAATAGAAAATGTTTCGACCATTCTTTATATTTTCCTGTTCGGTATAAAATGGAAATGGGAGTTTTGAGAGATGTTTTCTTTCATTCCAGATGTTGGATTTTAAAATGGATGGTAATTTCACATGATAGGTGTGAAAAGCTTATTACCTTTTGAAATAAATGCCGTGAAGTTTGCAGAATTTTTGTTTCGTTTTTCTTATTTTTGATTTGAAATGTTTATTTGATTGAAAGAAGTATCGTAAATATAAAACTTTTGTTAAAAGTTATATTATGCCTTATTTTATAAAACTTTATTTTGTTTGGTAAAGTAACTATTAAGTACTTTTGATTATTTTATACAATTTATTTTATTCCACTTTCATGTAATATTTTTAATCACACCTATAATATCTGTTAGCATTACCTACTCAATAAGGAAGTTGCATGATTTTTTTTAATTTTTTTAATCGATTCTTCTTGCAAAAATAAGAAACTACTCAAAATTTAAGGCCGATCGAGAAATTTTTTGATTGCAAAAAAAATTTTTAAAAATCCCTTTTTAAAAGCGCGAAAACGCCAAGAGTTTGGGATGTGACGTCATCGTACGATAAACATTGTTGGAAAGCAATGGAGTTGATGGTATGATTGTTGACGTCATCGTTACTTTTTAAACAATGAACGTTTTCAGTCACGTGTTTTTCTTGACTTTTAAATTAAAATATTTAATTACCTGTACATTTTTTTTTGAAAAACTGACTAGATATTTCATTTAACAATACAAAGAACCATACGGAGCACTTGTTTGTTTTTGAAAATCTGACACATGGAACTTTCTCATATTATCTTATCATGTTAGATGACGTGATATTTTTTTATCTCTTATCTAATGCCATTTACTAACTACTACTCTCATTTTTAGTTCTAATATCGAAATGGTATCAAAGCTACCTCCATTTATAATTTTCTTTAATTATAAATATACATTTTGGCACTGTTATTATCTAACCAATTTTAATAAAATAGGTTGAATAAACATATTTGACCTTTAAACTAGAATTGAAATTCTAAATTAGTATGTCATGAATCTTATTATGAGATCCAATCGACATCATCAGGCCCATTTTTATCGATAGTTCTCTTCATTTTTAAGCTATTTTTGGCCCAAATAATTCAAGTGGTTATACAACTGGCATTTAAGTGGTTTATTAACTTTTATCCTTTAGCATCGAAGTTAGAACATAATTTTAAACAACACTCGACGCTTATTTTTACAATCTTTTGAAACATATACTCAACTTTAAAGGAGTATTTCACCAATTATTGCTGGTTAAGCGGACAATAAGTGTAAACTCACAACTCTCATTCAAAACCATTCAAAAATTGTATAAAATTGTATTATCAAATTTTGAAAATTTTATTCCTCAATAAACTTTATCTTTCTATGAAACAACGTTTTAAAAAATAAAATTATACAGTTAATCTTAATGAAAATAATTTATGAAGTTATTAACTAAAGCAACCCTTTCCTCGTTCAATATTGTCAGCTTAACTTAACGTTCGAGTATATTTACTTTTCAATTATTAACCTTTCCTTTATGCCATTGCCCATTCCAGAATTTATACTGTAGATTGGAATAAAAAAGGAATGTTTTCACTTTTGTCTCACGCCAATCAACTCGGTCGAAGAAAGAAAATTAGTTCGCAAAACAGATGCTCAATAAATTTTAGTTCGTAAATATGAATTATAATTACCATTGTGTCTACGGGGATAAGTTAGGGACTAGCCTAAAGTTCGTAAAAATAAGCTTCAGAGCTATTTAGCGTAGATCTGAAATGAAATGCATCGTTGGGAGCATTCACATAGCGATTACCTTATTAATGAAAACCAAGTCTCATCAACGGGCTTATTTTCATTTATAGCCTGCCTCCTCAATGGGGCTTCCCTTAAGATGTAAATCCGAGTTATTTGCATTTAAAACTTCCTCAAACCCCACACTCGGCAAATAGGCCCACCCAGGGTATGCGAGAGCGGACCCAATCCCGCAAATGAAAAGGCAAGGATTCTCCCATTAATTCATTTACACACACACCCCAGCCAGCCATCGTTTCGTAATTAAATTGCTTTTCTTTCTCCACCACCTTATATTTTCATTTCTTAATTAATTCTCTCGAGGAAAAATCGGTGTTCGCCGTAATTTTCATTTCCGCTTTTGATCTCACCCCCTTATAGAAAACTTCAAAGGCGCAGAATTTCTGATTCATTGTAATCTTCGGTCGAAGTTTTCGCCGCCGCCACAAACGTACTTATGATGGCTCCGATTCATAGGATTCTGGTTGCAGCATTGACGGATTAGTCGCTCTGAAAAGAGAGCAGGTGGGCAAAAAGGACGGGGAACGTCTCCACAGAAATGGGCCCGTAAAAAAGATCTGATTACCTACCGAACACGTAATTAAATCTTTTATGGGAGGATTCCTTCGTAGAAATATGCCTTTCTGGGATGTGTTTGCCGTTCACTTAGATCTTTTCACTGTTGTATTATAAATCAATGTATCACTCCGACAAAATGAATTTTTGTCTCACAAACAACAAACCAAAACAAACTCACATCAATATTTGATATTTTTACACCTAAACATACGTATATTCGTATATATCGTATGCGTGTTTGTAGTAACTTCCGTTTTTTTTGTAACATCAGATTAATAAGATAAAATTTGTGTGAACTCGATAAAAGGGTTAATTAAAGGAAACTATCTAAGTGCAAAAGTAATTTACCATCAGAGCAAGTATTAGAGATTATTGCCTATAAAATATCAAAATAAAACATTATTTTATGTTTTTAATCCTTTTTATACTACTCTTAAAATAAATTATGACCTGGTATTTAATTTGATTGTAACTGGAATAGAACCATGACAAAAAATCCAATTAACAAATGTGCCAACTTGGACTAAACATTCCATAGAAAATAAAATTTAAAAAAACTTCATTCAAAGCTTTTTATTTTAGGATGTCGAACCCATTCGGGTACCTTTCGACCAAACGTACCGTAGTTTTTTTAAATATTAGGAGTAATGTTTCTCTCTCCCTCTTTAACTTAACTAAATAAACACTTATTAAAAACTTCATTATTCAAACAGTTTTAGAGTGACATAAACTTTACCGGGTGAAATAATTTCTTACATGCTTTCTCTACAAAGGTATAGATTTTTTTATAATTGGATTAAATTTCTTCTAGCTTCATCATTCGAATAATAAGATTAAAGGTTCTAGCTTTATTCGGCTCGGAGATGAAAAACACAGTCCTTTTAAAGGAAAGGGCATATATAAATGCATTTCATTTGAAAAGTTCTTAACAAAATTAATAATTCTCTCAAGACTTAATGATATTATGAACATTATGTTCAGTAAAATTTCTGTTTTTTTAATCTTCAAATTACGTAAGTGCATAAATGTATACACTGTGAAAGGTGTAACGGTTTCAATGTATATTAAAAAGACGTAATTATTTTAACGAAAATACGAGTGAATGACACAATTTCTCACAAAATTAATAACGTTTTGTTTTCATTTTTTATTATTATAGCTCTAAAATCTTTAGAATTTAAGTAAATATTCTCGACGGGATTGAATAATAATAATTTATAAAACGTATAACACTAATCTGATTTCATCAAGAAATGAAGATTATAGTGTTAAAAAACTTAAGAAAATGAAGCATATAATATATTTCAGTTGGTTAACGTAATCTTAAAGTCAAGTTGAAAAATGAGATATTATAACTCAAAGAGGGGATGTTTCAACTTTCAAAACTAGATTTTAAATCTAGTAATAGTAAAATTTGGACGAAAAATGTACTCTATTATATTTAATGGTTTACGTTAATTCATTTTATATTCAAATTCAACTCCATTATTTTGCCAAATACATTTTCCAGAAGATAATACAGATTTAAAAAAAGAGTATTATCAAACATTGAAATTATGCTTATTTTTAAAAGATAAAACTGTTTAAAATATAATGAAGGATTAAATCTAGCTATGTAAAATTTTTTCATATTGTGATAAAAAAATATTTTTAACTTTGTCTAAATATTATGCAAAGATAGTCTCTTTTAGTCCTTTTTAATGAAATAAAAAAAACTGACGTAATCAAACTGCACATAATACTCATAAGATTTCTTGTAATTGTGGTAATTTATATTAAAAAGGAATAACATTACAAAAACTAGTTTCACAAAAGTTAAGATTGTTAAGAGTTTACCATATTTGCCACCTTTTGTTTAGTTCATAAATATTATCAAAAACTACATTGTGCACTTTTATATGTACTCTCTCCAAAAATATATCCGTTATATTTTTATACAGAAATATATCTAAGCCAAATAAATTGTACATCCTCTTATTTTACAGTTTGAGATGTTTTAAATGTACTTGTAAAAAAAATTTTAGTTTTTCAAACGCACGTTTTAAAATGGTAAGGTAAAATCAACAAGAAAAAATATGCATAGATTGTTTTAAATTAAAGATGATATATTTTCAGTCATTTACTTGTGAAAAAAACTTAAAACATTATTAAAATATTTAACTAATGATATAACTGATGTTATATTAGGGTTTCGGGGAAAAAACTATTTATTTATGTATTCATATTTTAAATTTAATTTGTAGAAAAGGTGTCACATACCTTATTTAAACTAAAGTTTCTAAAATTCTATCCTATAGTTATTGGTTAATTAATTTTAACTTTTGTTTACTTTTTGACCTCAAATGATTTTATAAACAAAATTTTAAAAAAAGTAACTCCGGTGTATTTTAGCAATTGCGAAACCTAATTTAAAAGCTCAAAAACATCTCTACTAACTCGCTTCTAAGTTTCATCATTTAAAAACTTATATATTTCCAGATATACAAGAAAGGAACCATGAATCACTTGTTGAATGCGGTATTGCGCACCATTAGTAAACAAAGCACTGAACTCAAAGAGCGTTACAATCCATCCTATAAAATTCTCTACTCCTCAAGTCAAAGTATCTCGATCAAAATTTTCCCTAATTTTCCTTTTTTAAAGCACAAAAAATAATATATTCTCAGTCACTCTGACATATCAACAGGTATAAGAGAAAATTTACTCACTATTTAGGCAAATGGTCGCTAATGGATTGGTCGGAAGTTCCCGCGAATTCTTGGGATCAGCCTCAGAAAACAAAATTCCGTTTTTATATCGAGAAAATACCAAAAAGCAAAGAACTCTAGCAACTTGAACAAAATGCGAACAACCTGTTGCATTGACTCCTCCCTTGAGTAGCCGCAGCCTCTTCCAAGTTTTCTGCAACTACACTCCCGCCATCTATGTGAAGGAGGGGGAACTGTTTGTATCAGATGACCTGTTGAGTTTTCTGTTTACATTTTTGGACGTGCCTGCCGAAAAGCCGAACGTAAGGGGGGAAGTTCCGAATAAAAACTAGTTTTGTGTGAAATGTTAACTTCACTGCAAAAAACGTTCATCTTATTACTTAAATTGTCTGTTTTTTGTGACGAAAATTATCCGTATACCTAGAAAACCTGCCTCTTTCCCGTGCATATTTTCAACAAGAAAATTTAGAATTAATAAAATCTACACTAAAAGAATAAGTTAAAAAACAAGTATGAAGTCAAAACTTATCATGATCTTAATCGTAAAAAGAGGCTAATCTTTATTTAAGTAGGTGTATAATATATTTACTGGGGAAGCGTCCCAATGTCATTAGGGATTATGAAATTCGTTATAAAAATGTGTGGATTATAATTTATTGATTATTATATAAGCCTTCTCCTGTAAATAATCTAAAAGAAATTTCAAAATTCTTCAAATAATGGAAATTTCTTTCACTTGACAGAAAAGAAAAAAAACAGATATTTCCTCAAGTTGCAAATTTCCGTTCTTTTAAATAAAGCATTTTTTACATTATTGTTACCCTCTGAGGATAAGTATTTTTCGAAATGCAGTAAAATATGCAGATATTAGTTGTAGTAAAGTTAATATTTCTGTTGTTATATCCTTCGAAATTACCTTTACCATACTTTATAAAAGATTTGTTGTATATAACTTTCCAATCTAGTATTCTATGCAAAGTAAATTAAACGTATAATTAAGCTGTGCGTGTGACTCCTTTTGTGCGATTTGTTTTCAAGGATTTTTCTGTATAAAATAATATAAAACATGAATAGTGGTTCAATATATGTATGAAATTTATTATTTTTTAAGATTATTTAAAAATATATATGTTACGGTGAATGTCCGAAATTGGAGAATGTCGACATTCACCGGTGATTGTCGACATTCACAGATAAGCGAACATGTGATTGTCGACATTCACCGGTGAATGTCGACAATCACCAAATTTCGGTCTTTCACCGTAACATTTGTTTGCTACCAAACTATTACTACCGTGAAGATAAACTCTTATCACAAATAAAAATGCAAAGTCCAACAAGATTCTTGAATTTGTTTCCCAATCATAAGTTAATGTTAAAGTTTTTCTTAAACTCATCCTGTAGAATTAACTACAACTTATGGTAATTCATTCATCTACTACATTTTAAGAGTCATTCTCAGATCTCACGGTTAAGTTACCTTTGTTTCGTTTGAATCTGCGATGCCTCATTCTATCATCCGTTCTATAAACAAAGCTGTGGGTAGTTAATGTGCTGTGGTGTCTCCTTCGTTAAGCATTTTAAAATGTTGAATCAATCCCCTACCCCCTTCCTTCTCTCTAATAAGCTTCAGTGGTTTAAATGTATATCTTGGTTGTAATTTGAGAAACTGTTCAGTGGATAATAAATGCACAAAATAACGAATACTCTTTCATAGCATGCCAAGTATTTTCTCCGAGAATAAAATTATTTACTTAACTTAATAAGCCATATTAATACATCAGAGGTGTAAAATAGCATATTCAATAAATAGGTAATGAGCAAAAGTCAGTAGCGAAATCCATAGTGTTAGAAGGAACAACAGAAAAGAAATGTTGGAGGGAAAAAACCTTTTTCTTAGCTCATTTTAAGCACAACATTTACTGTCTTCAAAATGATATAAACGAATTCAAAATTTGAAACAATATTTATTTTGTACTCCCCAGTTTACATATCCTAAAAGGAAACTTCCTTCACAAAAGTAAGATCCCAACTTCCACTGAGAGAGATCTTTAGCCTAGCTTGAGAGGAAAGAGATCCGCTTAAAGAACGAGATACTTCTTTGGGTGATCCCAATTTCTGATGCAAAACTTTTTCTTCCGATTATTTTTCAGAGGAAATTTTCCCAAATCTGATATTTCAATTACCAGATCGATCGTAGACTTCGAGGAAACTTCACTTATCATTTTCTTTCTTGCTCTTAAAACTCGTTGCCAGAACAAAGTAAAGAAATTTCTTTTGATGCAGTCGATAAGGGAAGCTACTGCAGTGTTTATTTTTAAGGTTAAGCTAAAAGTAGAGTGTGTGTGGTTTGTTGTGTGCTCAAAGAATTGCGTTGCTCAATAAAAGTAAAGCAATTGGTTTGTCTACAAAGTCAAGAAAACCCCGAAATACCTGAAAGGGAATTTTTCCGGTTACCTTTGTGTGCGGGTGTTTTTTTTACTTCAAAAGAAACCAACTATGCTGACGGATTTGTTACTTAAAGATTGTGAACTATGTTGAAGATGTTTTTAATATCGTTTTGTCTGGTTTTAGGGAAGAATAATATTTTTTTGTAAAATGTCAAAATAATTTTAAATGAATTGAAATTTACCGATATTAGTTTCAAAGTTTTTAAATTTAAATTTTATGAAAATTCAAGAATATTTTCACAATTTGAAGTTTTAAAATCCTATAGTAAGTAGTTTCTTGAAATATTTCTTTAAATTTGATAAATTAAAAAAACTTGAAAATTTAAAAAATAGAGATATTATTTTAATTTTAGTTTTACCTAAGGTGACAGCTGTTATTACTATAGAAGAAACTATACTCAGTTGCAACTTAACTTGAGCTTGTTGAAATATGCTGAGAGCAACCAAAGAAAGTAGTTTCCCGTGCGGTGTCAGAATTTTGAGTGAAATTAAGAGATTCAATTTTAAAATTTGATTAGTTTTTTTTAAATCCACGTAATTAAGCGTCTTTTCATACCGATTTGAAAAATGTTGAGTATTATTTTTTCAAGTGGCGCAGTGCGTAGTAGTACATTTGTTTGATTTGTAACTCGCCAGCCAATAAGATTTCACAAAGCCCAGCAAGCTTTCCTATTTACTCAGATTTTCTTCCGCGTGGCCTTGACGTCAGCTCAACTACATTTGTACTTGAATGTAGAGTATTATAGTATACACGTGCATTCACGAAATACTATAAAATAATATTGAGATCTTCCGTTATACACATAACACTTAAATTTATTTATTTTTAGTTAATTAATTAGTGTGGATCTCTATAAGCACCTGCGAGTGCACTTGAGTTCTCTTTGGATGGCATCTACACTTTTTTGATGGCATTGTAAACATATTTTTGTTCATTCTCAGTAAATTTAAGATTAGTAAGGTAAACCTGGAGATTTCATGTAGCCTTCTTCAATTAATAGTGCTGTAGGGAATTATGTTCAGTAACATCAGACTAATTTACTCATGCCATTAATAATTTCAATCCAAACAATAGAAAAACATTTTTTTAATTTATTCATTTATAATTTTTTCAAAAAAAATTGTGAACCACTTAAAATATTTTATTACTAAAGAACACAATTTTACAACGTATTTAGACTTAAACATTAAAGTGTGTGCATGAAATAAAATAAAATAAATTCCTTTTTTAATTTTAATTCTTATACATGTGAAAGTTTAGCTGTGGAACCAGTTTAAAAGTTTCTCATTTATGCTGCCATGGCAACGCTATTGAAAAGAATTCTTTCTTTGTACTTCTGGAAGAAACTCGCCAAGCAAGATGCATGGGAATCTTTACACTGTAAATATAGGGTCTTATTTTCAGCTGTTTTCAAGCAGTTCATTAATATGACCATGCATCTTTCCATAGAGAAACCTAAAAAAATACATATTTAATTATGTGTTAGGTTTCATTTTAATATTTACACAATATTGAATTAACTAAAAACCAGAATATAGATTTGGCGCACTTTTTATTTTATGTTTAGGAGTTTTCAGCCCCCTGAGCTGTCATCGTATTTCATACAAAATAGTCCAGAACTCATGTTATATTTTTTATGTAAACAAATAAAAAGCTATTATATTTGTTTTTTTTTCGCATTTTCTAAATCTGCTTAAATAAAACCTACGCTTTCAAAAGCAAATTTAAAGACTGATTAAGGCTAAGCGCGCACTAGAGACTTCTGCCACGGCGACTATAAGGTCACTCGAGAGCAATGCATTCCTATGGAGAGATTGGCAGTCGGCCATAAGTCTTATCGCCTACGCGCGCGCTCTAGCTTCTTGCAATATAGTCAGGGTGATAATTCTGTCTGTGTTGCTGTGACAAAAGTATCTAGTGCGCACTTAGCCTTAATTTAACTAAAAAGACACATGCTTATAAGCCGTTAACTAGACTTTTGCTTAGCTTTTCAGAAAGATATGACTTAAACCTTGTTGTATTCAGTTTTAAAATTTGAGCACGTGACCTATAATTTTGAAATTTGCCTCAAAATTGGTGTTTCCAAAAAGGCAGCAAAACGTAACCATCAAAATTTCCACAAAGAAAATACTTAGACTTGGACACGGTCTAAGCTAAGTATGTAAACTTTAATTAAACTTAGGTGAATTTTACAGCCCCCAAAGTTCTGCCTCTCTGTGCTATGGCACATGTTTCACAAGCCTAAATACGGTCCTGTATATTGTTCATATATAATATTTTTCATGGACATTAAGTCCAAAAAATACATATTTTCGTCACAAAACTAAATTTTAACAATAATATAGGATTTTATGTTTCAAAACGTCGTTAGTAGAAGGCAGCACGTAGCAAATGACTCAATTTTCCTACCTGCTTTCTTTCCTGTTTGAATTTCGTGGCTGAACTTGGTTAAATCTGTAAATGAAAATTGATTTATATTAAAATACATCCGTATGCTATTGAACTGTATTTATTTTTAACTTCATGGTTATCGAAAATTTGATAACTTTTTAGCGGGTATAACATGATAAGAAGTAATCTCAAAAACAAGGAATTTTATGTGAAAATGAGCGAATAAATGTATTGAAAATAATAAGGTAAAATATAAATATTGTAACAAAAAATACACAATAAAAACAAACTTTAAAACTTGTTTAAAATATCTCCTTTAACCCTCTCGGCACCAGAACATCAAAACAGTGAAACACTTTTTCTTCTTCTCAATACATCCAAAATGCCCCTATAATTTGTCTGGAAAAATTTTTTTTTCTTGTGTGCACTCCTTCCTAGTTATTTTTATGAGCCTCATTGAGGTCATGAGGCCATATTTTTTTCATTTTAACAGAAAATACTTGGTTTAGAACTTATTAAAAGACATGATCATAATATTAGAAGGTTACGATACATGAAAATGTCTACCAACCTTTAAAAAATGTTCTACAGAAGCTAGTATCTAGCTAGTATTTTCTCTTCACAAGCAACACAGCTTAAAATGTAAACATTGAGGTATAAATCATCTTGCTGCCATTTAGGAACGAATTCAGAAACCATGTAGAAGTCTCATATGAAGTTTCATAAGTGAAGTCACTGATGAAAAGAAAATAAATTTGCGTGCTTATATCATGCAAAAATTGAGCTCATAAGTAGGAGCCTCATATGAGGCCCGTGGTGGCGAGAGGGTTAAAACAGCCAAATCTGTAGCTGCGGTGGCGATACGTAAGTACCGTCAAAACAATTTTACTTGTTATTCTAGATTCTGTTTCGAATTGACGAAACGATATAGTATATTTTTCATGTTGGGATACTCTTTCTTTTAACTCAAAGTACGAAGAAAATGATAAGGAGCTTTGGTTTTCCCTTATGTAAAAAACCTCTCAACTTTGAAAATAAACAATCATCTCCTCCATTAAAAGCTCATTCGCACTGCTTCATCTTCAATATTCCTCATGAGTTATTCACTCATGTGAATAGCTAGTTTTCTAAGAAAAGAGATGGAGTAGAGTGAGACGCTAATACACAGTTTTTAGGATGATTCCTCCAAAATGAACACACAAATTAAGAGTCTAAATGAACATTTATAGTGTGTTCAATTGAAATTTACTTTTTTAGATTGTCTACAATTTAAAATGTTTACCAAAAGTATACAAAAAATTATCATACCATTTCCTAGCTCTTCGTCACTAACCGATTTTTTAGTCCACCAAGCTGAAATTAAATAAGAATCAGATAAGTGAAAAATATTTTATGCAACGTTTTTATTTAACAAGTTACCAAGTGTGTATTATGATTCTTTCAAAATTATCTGTCGCTAAAAATTATATAATGGACTCTCTAAACACACGATTATTTTATGGGATAAAATAGGATTCCATAAGTCCACCTAGGCTCTGCACAGCCAGATTCTTTGCATGGAGTGCATAAATTTGTCCAAAGAACTAACTATAACTTTAAGACCATAAGAGGTTTTGCTACGGAAGGAAGGATAATGTCACATCTAGTTTACACTAAAAAAAGTTTATGAAAACATGAAAATGTAGGTGATATCCCAAAGGTGGTGTATAGGTTTTTAACTTGATATTAAAAGCTTCCAGTCTCATAAAATTAAAAAAACAAAAAAGTTGAGATATATTCAATATTTTCCTTATTCATTAACATGGGAAAACTACTTTTGATAAGATCTTGGGTCAAACATAGGCCTAGGCACCTGAAAACTTGCAGGTAATAATGTTTCAGTATTTGTAACCATATAAGGGGTGCACCTTGGAAATTAAAAAAAAACAGTTTTACATTTTTTTTTGAAAATTATAGGTCGTTGTAGAGGTATGAGACATTTTTTATGAACTCCACACAAGGAATGTTTTTGTACAGAATTTGTGTACCTTTTTTAAATACCTTGTATATTTATGTTTGCTGTAAGATTTAAATTCAATATTTACTATAGGGCTAATTATTTCAATGCTTAAATTGTGATAATCTACTAAATAATATTGATAATATCGATTTTAGAGTTTAAAATTTGTTTTAAATAATTTAATTATTAAAGGTTTTTATGTATTACTTTATCATACTTACTATTTCTCTTGTCTGAATTTTCTTTCCATGATGAAGTAGGTATCATTGCTAAGGAGTCTTCATTGTATTCTTGAAAATAGAAATTTTAGACATTTCAAAAGCGAAAAATATATGTATATGAAAAGCTGAACTTACTTATGGGTCATTCCATGTGAAATCAACACGGCACTCAACTTGACCCTCTCAGATTTTAATGAAACTTTCAGGAATTTTCCCTTCTATGATATGAATGAGAAAATGTTTTTATTATTTAACTTTATCAGTAATTTGTTTGTTAAAAATTTTTGAAAAAAGGAAGAAAATGCAATATTTCGTTCCTTAATGTATTATAACTCCAGTTATATTTGTCCGATACATGTTTACATATATTTAGCAACGTTACAAATAATGATATCTGAAATTTACAGAGTGGGACCGCTACGGCATCAGGAGTTATAGCAAAAAGAGTTGTTTTGAAGTACTATTTCTTTCGGAGGTTGGAGTGACCAAACATGGCGCATAACCCAGTATTTGGCCAATTAAACTTAAAAAGTGGTGAGTATAAGTGTGTGAGTATATATAAAAACAACTCTTTTTGCTATGACTCCTGATCCCGTGGCGGTCCCACTCTGAAAATTTCAGAATTTTTATTTTATATCATTGTCAAAAACATATTTTTTTTCAAAAAATTTGAAGGATACCAACATATTTTTTTCAGTTTTTTAAAAAACACATTTTTTTTGGAAATTTTTTTCATTCAATATGAAAAAAAATTACAGAAAATTAAACCTTATAAAGTCTTCTTTAATACAAGGGATTATAGATGTTTGTGCGCTTAATAGAACGGGAGTTATTTAAAGTTTAAGAAACACAAATTAATTTTTTTTTCAAAATTTCAAAAAAAAATCTATAAAAAAATTACAGAGAAAATGATTAATCAAGGTCATTTTCCCGTTTGTATTATAGGAAAAACAATCCCTGAAAGTTTCATTAAAATCCGAGGGGGTCAGGTTGAGTTTTGCCATTTTTTGGTTGATTTCACATGGAATGACCCTTATATTAACTTAACTAACAAGAGTCTATCCGAACAGAGCATGAGTTCGATTTGTTCTGTTACTTTTTGAATTGTACGTCTTGGTTAAAGATAGAAGGCAAAATCACACACACATATTCCTGTTGTACATATTCCTGAATATTATAAAACTAGAGATAATTTAACTAGTTACAAGATAAACTTTAAAATGAAATAAAAGGTCTCGTTCATTCAAGTAATAATAACTAATCACGAGATTCCTTTAATGTGTTTACAAATTTCCTGAATAAAAGCAGGTTGTTTATTTTTGATGCGGCAAACAGGGACTAACTAAGGAGATTCTGGTAAAATTCGGTGTTAGTGCCAAAAAATTACGTTAAAATTTTAATACAAAAATTAAATCCTAATTCATTTAAATTAAGCTAGCTTAAGTAATTGCTTTATGTAATTTTCGTTGTTAAATACAAGTGATGAGTTTGTAAAAATCAACTTTTTTATCATATTATAGTTAGGTAGGTTTTAAAAGTAGCGTATTTTTAGTAAATTCCATACCTAAGACGTATTTATTTTTTATTTCTTAATTATTCTCCTTAATTAATTAGATTTATGATTGCATTTATTAGATTGCTTTGATAACAATGACGATGATGTTTAAAAACAACCTTACATGTTCATAATTCTTGAATATACTTAATATTAATGCAGTAATGCACGGTGTGGTGCTATATTTGACCCGTGTGTCTCTTCTGGGCGATTTTTTTGCATCATATTCTACTATCCAATGTATCCACCGGGTTGCTAGAAAGTGGATAATCGCCCTATTTGTCAGAGCCAAAAAACAAGTGGCACCCGGTTGTAGTGTGAAACCCAAGGGGTTTCAATTTGTATGTCCCATGGGCTAACTTTTCACATACTTATTCCCTAAACACATACTTCCAATTGTGAATTTCCATTCAAAGAAGAAAAAGTATATGAGGCTAGCTTCTACTTCATGGGGAGTCTTTAAAAAAATGCAGGGTTCAATTTTTTTGCGAACATCTTTAATAGTAATATTCATTTATTTATATTTTATAATCTACAAACAAAGTAAAGAAGATATCATATCACCTGGGGTTGTAGAACAGTCCATGTAGGTGAAAAAACAGTTGTTAAACAAGGAATTACAAAAAAATATAAACATGAATATTATAAGTAAAAGTGAACATTACATGAAAACAAAACGAAAAAAATATAAATACAATACAATATCAATCAGGAAATTAGTAGTGGCAAACATGGTGTCGTAAATTATGGGTTTACTATCGGTTGTAAGGTAAGTAGTAGTGCAAAAAAATAAGAAGAATGGATTATAATTACACTAATAATTCAAGATCAAACAAAAAAGTTTTCAATGTCCCCAATAACTGAAAAGTTGTTGATCTAATTAAACATTTTAATTTACGAATTTGAAATTATTTAGCAATATTTCTGCTTTTTGCTGTCCAAAAGAGCATATTTAAGGGGAATGTTAACGGAATTGAACCAAATGCGGAAAATATTTCTAATTAGAAAATTAATTTTCTGTTATTTCCTGAAACCCATGTCCTTTTCTATCCATGTACTTTTTGATTTGTTATTATGAATCCTTTAACATTTTGAAAGCTCTATTTAATGTATTGGTGTATTTAAAGCCCCCGTGTTTAATAGTGAAAAACATTTTCTTCACCCTTAATTATTTAAGAATACCCAACATAAATTATTTAAATTGATGTCAGACAACTAAATAAGAAAGTAAAAAACAATTTTTTTTGCAATAATACTTCAAAGGTAAAACGCTTTTTATTAAATTGTTAAAATTAATTCAATGAATATTACCTGAATCAGGCTGGTGCCATCCATGAGCATATAAAATACATAACAGAGTGCAGAAGATCAAAGAAGGCAAACAAGTCATTTTATATTGAATAATCTAGGAAGAGAAATAAGACTAAATATATAAAATTTAAATTCATTTTCTGCAGGAATAGTTTTAATTTTTGTATTTAATAATTAAAATGAATGGAGCTTGTGCTTTGAATAGTTAGCTATACATAATAAGATTACTTAGTTTATTTTAAATGTAGAAACCTCCGATAAAAACCTTCTATCCATATCTTTCTTATTCATAAGGGTTTAGTGACTGACAAAAATTAAGTAGTGTTTTTTAAAATAATTCATTGGGAGTGCATGATACTGAAATTTTACATTGGTACTCTACGTGCATTATGATGGAATATCAATGTATTAGTTAATTAGTGACGGTTTTACTCTTGCTAAATTATGTTTATGGATATTTTAATCTGGCGCTATTGTCACTAATTGTACTTATGGTGATGTTTTACAAACTACATAAAACAATATAAATATAAACAATATCAAAAGCAACTGTGCTCGTTGAGTTACACTACTTTGATTGATTTTTTTTGTTTGTTGTGATGTTTTATATGATTTATCAGAAAACCTTGCCCTATCCTCCGGCTAATGCAAAACCATATATTTTCGAACTATATTCTGGACAAATTAAAAGAATTGAAAAATCATAACATTAAATTGATCATGAAGTATGATCATACAGAAATAATACGAACATACCAACACGAACTTACTTGGCTCGAGGAAAACAGATGATAATAGTCCAGTCAGTAAAACAACCCTTTTATAGGTGTCCTATAGCCACAAAACGCCTTCCTTGGAATCATGAAATATTCAAAGGTGTCTTTAAATAGAGATAAAGGATCTATACACGATCCGTTTTGATTGCTAGGGAGTCCCTCTTGTAGAAGGCTTTGAGATAATCCAACACCTTTTGAAAGGATTATCTATAATTTGTAGGGATGTTACAAAAACAGCTTCTGTATATCTGGGGGTATTAAGAGGGCATTTCCTGTTGCGGCTATCTCAATCTGTATTTCATGCATTAGTGATTAGAAAATTACTAGGGATACTAATGGTTGTTTCCCGGTTAATTTTAGGAACATAAAGCTTGAGTCATCCCCCACAAGTTATTTGCAAGCACTTGGTCAATTGGAAACCTATGATATTCCTTTTAGCTATGAATGAAACTTCCATCATGAATCTTTATGGATGTATATTCCTAAATTTGAATAATAATAAATGATTAGTGAGGGCGTGCGATGCCTAAAACTATACTTATCTATGAATGCGGGATTTTAAATAATACCTTTCACGGGCAAAGTTATATCCCGGGCATTATTAATAATGTGATAAACTCAATGGAATTTATCAATGACTATTTATCACTTTACCCGCCTCACTTCGGCCGTTATTAATAATACCCGATTTACTACACTTTGTGCCCGTAACATAATATTATAATAATTAAAATATTGAAAAATACAAACTTATTCATCAAAAATATTTGAATTAGCCATTCATATCGTTAAGAAAATAAATTTTCCGAAAAAAATTCTTTTTCAGGTTTTATGGTTTTAAGAGTGTCACCAAAGAGCTGACCCTAAAGGTACTAATATGGCTCCCTATATCAGCAATATTGATGTGATACCTACCGATACAGATAAGGCTATTGTGAAAGCAAGTAGTCCAGTTATAGACATGGGTAAACATCTTTTTGCAAAAAATAAATTCCATCATTCTAACTTTCTGTAGGAGGAATATGGAGAGTTATTAGTTATTTTCATAAATTACTTACTTAGAATAGTTATAGAAAATGTGAATGTTTTTGTATTATTGTTTACGATGTTAAACTATCAAGTTTTATTTTTATTTTACCTTTTATTTTACTCTAAATTGAGACTCATCCTCTTTTTCATAGAATACGTATGTATAGTAGGCCTTTAATTTGTTCCCCATTACTTGAAAAATTTATACTTCTCATGTGAATTTGAGTGATATTTATCAGATAATCATAATTCGATATAAAGTTTTTAATTTTTTTAAATACTTTTGTCACATTTAAAACATTTGTTCTAAAACATATATAAATGTCATTCGATTTTCACTTTAAAATACAAAAAAATTCGCTTAGATATAAAGTATAATTTATATAGTATTACATTTTTCCACTAAGAAATATTTCAAATTACAAAAGCATGCTCAATTAATGATATTAGTAAAATATATAAATGTTAAAATTTCTTTCAGCTCTCTTATCGAGTTATGTACGAAAAATGGCTTCTCTTCATTTATGGCATGGAATGCTTTCCTTAAACATTGGTAAAAAATTGATAATTCAAGCGAAAGATCTCATTGATATGACTGAGTTCGTATTCAAAAAATTCAGCGACTTCAAACTAATTGAAAAAGGATGTAAGCAAGAAGCGGTAAGTTTTCCTGCGACCGATGGTTAAACATTTATCATTTCATTCCTCCGGGGTCGATAAATGAGTACCAAGGTTACTTGGGGAAATCAAGAGGGTGTTAGCATCAAGCTAGCGCGCTCAGCTGACCGTGACATTCAGTCACACGTTCTGTAACAGCTCTGATCATGGTCTCACCCAGTGAGGCCAAGTTCTACTGGAGTTTAAAGGTCCATCGAAATAGGTACCCCCGCATCCCTCCTTGATTTTGATTTTCTTAAAAGTTGCTGGAGAATGTTATTAATTTCAAGAATACTTATGTATCCTAAAAATTTAATGGAATAATAATATTTTGAATACAATACGCGTGTACAGAAATTATACTTTTGCGCGTTACATACAGGGTGTTTAAAAAGTATGTTTCACGGCTTTTATTTGGAACCTAGGGTTTGGAGTATCCATTTAGATTACTTACAGCGCCCCTAGCAGCAAAATAAAGAAGTTAAGAAAATTAATTTAAAAACTAAAGGAGATAGAGCAAAAATTTTTAGCTAAGGAGATAGAGCTAAACTGATAGTATTGTTTCCAACGTTATTAAGAACTCACTAAAAATATTTTACTAATAATATTTCACTTTAAGAACTCATAAAAATATTCGTGAATATTCGCGGAGATATTAGCATGTGAAAATAGCCCTTTTCAGGCCTCAAAAGAGAAAAAGTTTACACATTTGAAAGTTTTTATGATTTTTTGATTAAATTTTGTTTTCATTCAACTAAAAAAACACAAAACTACACAATAACATTTAGGGCAATTCCACGGGTAACTGACTGACATTTTTTAAGAAAAACGCTTAGTATTTTGTAATTTTCTTCCCAACAATAAATTATAAAAAAATATTCCCCCTTAGTTTATTGCTTTCTTGTTAGCTTAATCTAATGGAACAATTAAATTTTCAAAATATGTTTTTATTTATTTTGGAAACATTTTAAACAACAAGGTAACTGACTGACATAAATGTTTCACAAAATTCATTCAGTTACCATGTTGTTTAAAATTTCTCAAAAATAAATAAAAACATATTTTGAAAATTTAATTGTTCCATTAGATTAAGCTAACAAGAAAGCAATAAACTAAGGGGGAATATTTTTTATAATTTATTGTTGGGAAGAAAATTAAAAATACTAAGCGTTTTTCTTAAAAAATGTCAGTCAGTTACCCGTGGAATTGCCCTAAATGTTATTGTGTAGTTTTGTGTTTTTTTAGTTGAATGAAAACAAAATTTAATCAAAAAATCATAAAAACTTTCAAATGTGTAAACTTTTTCTCTTTTGAGGCCTGAAAAGGGTTATTTTCACATACTAATATCTCCACGAATATTCACGATATTTTCATGAATTTTTTTCAGTGAGTCCTTCATAACGTTGGCAACAATACTCTCCACGAGGTTTTTGCTCTATATCCTTTAGATTTAAATTAATTTTCTTAATTTTTTTATTTCGCCTCTGCGGGCGCTGTAAATAATCTAAATGGATTCTCCACCACGATCACTTACTTAGGGGTAGACCTTACTTCCGTTACCCTAGGATACGCGTTGATTCCAAATAAAAGGCGCGAAACGGACTTTTGAAATACCCTGTATGTTAACTCATTCAAGATCCATATAAGATCGCGTGTTTTTTACACAGGCTAAAAATCGCTCTTTTTCACAGCCTCCCCCGAAAAAACGTAAGCTCTGCTACTTCAACATCAGAAAAACACCTCCAAAAGACAGTCTGATAGAAGTCCGTCCTTCAACCCCATCTCCCCACTTGCCCTACGACAGCCTCGCAGTAGTCAAGTACGAAGCATACGAGTCCGGGGAAACCCTCAGTTACTCACCATTCAAATGTCAGGTAAAGATTCCGGTGACGACGAAACGCCGATTTATAGAATTCGGCAGGGACACTGCGATTCACAAGAGGAGGTCGGTGATGAAGAAGCTTCCTCCATTCCCAAAAATGTCGACTGTGATGACCCCTTTCGATAGGGCAGCATCCTTGGGCTATTTCTTTAAAGGGTGCGTCAACTTTGTTCCTGCTTCGAAGCTTTCTGCAGAACTCGATGTTGATGCGTCCATTAAATTCATCAGGGAATGCGGAAAGATGATCTGCATACAGGATCATTGGGTAGAGAAGGGTATGATAATTTTCTTTGGCATAATAAATGGATATAAGTTATTTGCATCGTCTTATTTAAAGGGGAATATAGGGATGCTTAAGACTCTAGAAACTGCAAACTGACATCTTGAGACGGTAATATATACAATTGAAATTTACATGTACTACATTAATGTAGTTTCTGAGCATTGCTACATATTTTACATTGAATTTAAAGTATCTAAAGTTCTTGACTGGCCTCTAGTCACGTAATATACACGTGGGACTAAGAAATGGCCACTAAGACCTTGGTAGTCATGCCAGTATACCCATCATTTTCCTTTAGGTTTTATAGATGTTTGAGGGGGGAAACAGTAAATTGCATTTCGCACTGCACAATGTTTTTCCCATTGTTTCCCATCTACATAATTTTTAAAATATTTTTGTTTTTTTTATTACTCAAGTGATTTACTTATCATTCCCTATAATGGGTGATTCAGAAATAATCATCAATAATTGGGGGGGAGGTAGAGGGGCCCTAGACAAGCATATTTCGAAAAGGGATGGTGGGGCGCAGCCTTACCGTTTAAGAGCTAGGATCTAATGTAGTGCGAGCCCGTTTCAAAAGGCAGTTTTTAGAAGGCGCGTGGGACGAAACAAAACATAATAAAATGAAAAAATCTATTGCTTGAGGTAAGGAAGTATCCCTACTACTTAGACCATGAATTCGATAGAATTTGAACCACTTTCTAAACCGTGGAGTGAGTTTCAAAAGTGCAATATTAATCTTTTAGTCAAAGAATGGAGTTCCCTTAATGGTATTTAGAAAAATGATGATCGGGGAAGAAATTTTCAATGATCGTAACATTGATCATTGAAACTGTTTGATCATTGAAAACTCCTTCCCAGATCATCATTTTTCTAAATACTATTAAGGGAACTCCATTGCTTGACATTGCACGTTTTAAAACACACCCCACGGTTTAGCAAGTGGTCCAATTTCTATCACATTGAGGATTTAAGTAGTACGTATACTCTTGTACCTCATGCAATGTTTTTAATTTTATAATGTTTTGTTTCGTCACACGGGCCTTCTAAAAACGGCCTTTTGAAACGCGCTCGCACTACATTAGGTCCTAGCTCTTTAATGGTAAAGCTGCGCCCTACCATCCCTATTCGAAATATGCTTGTCTATGGCCCCTCTACCTCCCCCCAATTATTGAGGATTATTTCTGAATCACCCTTTAATAGTCTATTCATTTAGAATAGGCCGGTGAGACGTTATAAACTAGAAGCAATAACTATAGTAACTTTCAAAGAATACTTCATCTTGGGAGATAATACTTGCGAGCCTAAACTGAAGAAGGAAACATTCTGTGATAGAATAGGCTACTGAGGCTATGTTTAAGAGCGTTCGTATGATTTCCGCTTCCAGTTCGTTCCAGTTCCATTCTAAATGAACAGAGTAATAGTGTAAATATATACACTCATTGCCATAAAAAATAGCGCACCAAGACGAAAAAGAGATATCAAATCCAAATTTATTTCCATGATTACCCATAGTATGAAGGTTAGTTGATAAAAAAATCAGACTTCCTTGAAGTTCGGGGGCCGAGAAAATCAGTAAAAAGTGTTGACTCCATAGGTGTCCATAACCGCCGCCACACGCCTTGGTATTGAATGAAAGGGGCTCTAAATGGGCTGTTGGGAATTGGGGCACCGTGGTGTTTCCTCACGTAGTCAAATTTTATCTGGTCCACCGACGGATGTTGCATACCAGGATAGATGCTTTCTCCTCATTGACCGGACTATTTTGTGGGCGTTTGTTCTAGAGGACGGGAAGGACGGGGTAAAAATGCAACCTAGGGGGGTAAGTAGAACGCTTGGAAATTGCATACAACATCCTGTTGTGCATTTTTATCCTGTTGTGCATTTTTATCCTGTTGTGCAAGACTCGGCTGAAGGTAAAGACGGATAACCGGCTGCAAAAACTCAATGAAGCAGCTCTGGTTGGTAAAAGCACTGGTAAATCATACTCAGTTGTTGCAGAAATGGAATCCAATGCATCACCACTCCATTACCCAGCTTCACCACTCCGTGGGACGATTAGAAAATCAACAGCTGAATGCACTCACTCCATTTTGTCTTCAAACCCATATTCAACCGTCGTGGTGCTGCAACCTGAATCGGGGTTCTCTTCTAACCACAATGTCATATAATTGGAATTTTCATTTCCCTTTTTGGTGCACAGTTGGAAACAGAAAGGTCCATTTTCAGCCCCTGGTTTTATAGACAAAGATGTAAGAAGCTATGCGGACCAAATGGACAATCCGCAGTACTGCAAACGACATCCAACCCAAAGCCGCATGTTCTCAGTATGATCTATCGGTACATTGACCAACCAGAGTTGCACCATTGAGGTTTTGCAGCCGGTTGTCCGTCCTTACCTTCAGACTTGTCCTGCGGACAAGTTTCAAGATAAAAATGCTCAACCAAATGTTTTATGCAATGCTCATGCGTTCTTCTTACCCCCCCTAGGTTGCATTTTTACCCCGTCCTTCCCGTTCTCTAGAACCAACGCCCACAAAAAAAGTTCGGTCCATGAGGAGAAAGCATCTAGCCTGGTATGCAACGTCCGTTGGTGGACCAGATGAAATTTGACTACGTGGGGACACACCATGGTCCCCCAATTCCCAACAGCCCATTTAGAGCCCCTTTCATTCAATACCAAGGCGTGTGGCGGCGGTTATGGACACCTATGGAGTCCACACTTTTTACTGATTTTCTCGGCCTCCGAACTTCAAGGAAGTCTGATTTTTTTATCAACTAACCTTCATACTATGAGTCATCATGGAAATAAATTTGGCATTGATATCTCTTTTTATTCTTGGTGCGCTAGTTTTTATGGAAATGAGTGTAATTTTAAAAAATATCGGTATACCCGCTAGGTTTTTTTAACAGCCATTTTCCCGCCTGCAAATTCGTAAATCTTCTATAGGTATAAAGTTGTTTTTCATAGTTATTGAAATCATGGATATAGTTTAATTTTTTTAATATTGTAGGATTTATTGACAATTGTATCCTACTACTAAATGTAGATGAATACTTGCATATGTTCAAACTAAACTTTACTGAAGAATATCTGTCAATTCTTTCTATTTAGAAGGAACATTTCACGGTTTTGTTAACAAACATTTTACCTTTTGTTTTTATCCATATCTTCTCATTATTGGTCAGTTTATAGTGTGCAAAATTAGACTTTTTTACTCATTCACTAATTGGGAAATCTTCCAGCTAAAATGGAAGAATTGACAGATATTCCAAAGCTTTGAAAATAAGGAAAACCCCGACCATCACGAGAAAATCTTTTAAAGTTGTACAATATTGTTGCTATTGTTACAGAAACTGTTTATTCCTCTCAATTTTGGAGATAACAATTCATAAACACTGAAAGAACGCTTTGTGCCAAATCTGTGAGATTATCGTTCACTAGAATTGAACTTCTTTTCAAAGCCTTGTTTTTCTGTCAAAGTTTTTCTCATGATAGTTGGACTATGTTTCCTCTTGTTTTCCCCACAGGTTCTCGAATTTTATGGATGGGTGCTCTCGTTACTTACAGTCGAACAGCGGACAGCAGTCACATTTTCAAAATGTCCTTCTTAGGGGCGTACCCTACACTCCTACCCCTAGACGTCAAAAGACACCTCAACCTAATAGCTCAAATGGAGACCCGGCTTCTAGCATTTGGGGATCAGCAACTGAACTGCAGTACTTCTGTCTTCGTGGAAAAAGTACCCTCAAAAGGTTCGAGGGAAAAGCTGAAGAAGGAGTTGAGGATGTACGGGGAACTAGAGTCAGTCCACTGGGTTGAGAATACTGGATGGAAGTCCTGCACATGTGTAGTTACTTACAGGTGAGTGACCATGATCTATTAATGCAATGTAATATTTATTCATGTTGTGAATTGAGGTTCCTGGAAGTTAGCAATACGTTTTCTCCAATGTAAAGCTCTTGGAGTTAGCTTTTTGTGTCTGTAACCGTTTCAGTTATTATCAGTAGTTTATAAATGTTCCATAGGAGTGGTCAAATAATGGTGGCTTTTCTCCAAAGGAGTCAAAAATTGGAGGTTCTTGGTTTAATATGCTTTGGTCGATTCAATAGATCAATGGTCAATTCGTTCTCATCTACAGAGGACATTTTAACCAAGTAAAAAGTTAGATTAGAAAACTTGTTTCAATTTGCAGTCCGTGTAAATAAAATTGTCGGCTTGTCACCATGGCAACGACGTGACCGTGCAATAGAAATCCATTGTGAATAATGGGAAACAACTGGTAGTGAACCGACAAATTTTATATATTTACAGAGACTATATTTATGCTTTTAATGATGTCATGTGTATATTATGATGAAAGGGTGTTTCTCAAAATATGCAGTCTTCACAATTTTTTATTTAAATTTAAACTTATGGAATTAAACAGGGGATCCTAATTCCACGGTAGCAACTCTAAGGGGGCGTAGACTACCCAAAGGTAACTCGGAATCATATTGGAAGGATCCAACGATACAATAGCGTGGAGGCTATAAAGTATAAAGTACGAATAATGTTACATGGAGCAGAGTTTGTTTGGTTATTGGTGGTGAAAACAGCTGGGAGTAGATAAATGTTCAATCTTAACTATTATATTTTAAATTACTTAAAAAAACCTCTGTAGATTTGATGTCCTTAAGAGTGTCGTATTGAAAATTCGACAGTTACCATGTTCCTACTGTCAAAATTTGTAGACTGCCCTCTTAGAGGGACACACATTTTTATAAACTAATATATTATAGACATTAGCCTAAATAACTAAACGCGAAAAAACGACTCATTAATTTAGCTAAATATAGAAGTCTTTCGCAGATACACAGTGGAAGCTTACGCGGTTTCCCTCGCATTTGACGGTAAACGGTTCAATCGAAGTATTCTAAAGGCAAGACTGGAAATGACTGAAAAACTGAGACGCTTACATCTCATGGTTTCTGGATCCTACAATTAACTCTTATGGAAACAGTTCTTAAAATCTGAGTAAACCTCAGCTCCTAATTAAATCTCTGCTGAAAGTGATTTTCAATTATTCTTGTAGATATTTTATTCTCAAAAATGACTCTTTGTCGTATTTAAAGAAGCGACTTTTTGTATACATTTAGTTTCCTTTCATCGTGTCAAGTGCTTAGAAATTGATATAGAGGCAATTCCCCATCTAATCAAATCTTCGTATACTAATTGTACAGATGGAATATTAAATTGATGAAACGTTTTGAAACAAGGCTCTTATTTTGAATAATTTTGCAATAGTAAATAGTACCTTTAAAATAAGATGAAGTGCTTATAAACCAAATTTGAAACAATAAAAACAAAAATGCATTTTTTTGCCCACTCTAAAAAATCAACTATTGTATTTAAATTTTAACACATAGAACTAAGGAAAACTAGTATGTCAACGCGTAATGGTCATTTATCTTAAATATACTTCTTTAATAATAACTAATACTATTAATGGACCAATTAGTTAAAAACAAGCTGGGATGTTTCATCTTTTACAAAGGTTTCATTTCATACGGGATTGACGTCGCTCCAAGTCTGATGAAAAAAAACTTTCCAAATTTGAGCTAGTAATGATACTTAGATGTCACATTTTTTTGTCACTTTGTTTAAAACACTTCACCAATGAGCTTCTACAGTGTCACCCCCCCCTCTCCGACAACTGTGCACCCTTCGTCAACACTATAATGTCAGCTACTGATGGTTTTGGTTGGTTGGTTTGTTGGTTAGTCGGTCGGTTGTTTTGGGTTTTAAGGCGTAAGATCCCTATCGGACATTCCCGCGCCAAACACGAGATTAGTATTAAAAATATAATTAAAGTTAAAATTAATGTCTGTTTCAAACCAATATTAAAAGATTAAGCTTATTTAAAAGGTTTATAAGATGCGGGCGTGAAGTCCGTAGTCAATACAAAATGTTTATTATACGTTAAAAACAATTTCAGAGATACCTGATGGTTTTGGATGAAAAACCATTCGAAATTCACACATTCTTCTTCATCCAATGCCTGTCCTTGGCCTTACGGCCATTAGACGTCGAGCTTCCCAGTAGCGCAAAGACAATTCATTAGGAAGGTGAAGAAGGCCGTGGCAGGTAGACAAGTGGTTACCGTCCATTCTGGACGACTGGCAGAGAGGGCATATGTCGTCAGCAGCCAACCCGAGGCGGTGGAGATGAGCGTGCAGGTAGTCATGACCCGTGGTTGTTCGAAACCGGGCAACCGCTGAGGGTCTATCAAGGTGCGATGGGATCGGCCCTATAGTGGCCAGACTCTCCCACGGTTTGCCGCTGCTTTGGTTTGAAATTCACACATGAAAAGTTAATCTAGTTTAAGTGCTAATCATGCACTTAAACTAGATTAACTTTTCATGTGTGAATGTAGTATTAGGTTTATTGTGAGTTTAGACTAAACTGCACCAAACCCGTTTTACACAACCCAACATCTTCAGTGAAAATGGATCGGCATAGGACACATAGCTATGGGAGAGAAAAAGGCGAGATTGTAGAAGTCTGCTAGTGCAGTGTTATAAAAAGTGTCAAAAGTAATAAAAATCATCTTATCTTGTTTAAATGTTCCATATATATTATTTTTCATCACATCGGGGTGACATTGATCCTGACATAAGAAAAAATGTAAATTCGGAAATTATAAAATTAAAACATAATTAACGTAATCTTAATATTATTTTAACAGAGAAATGCTCAGTTGCAAACTTTAAAGCTGAAGCCGGAATTTCATTAAAATTAAAGTTTAAAATCCTATCCCTATGTAAAGCTAATGTTTGATATTACTTTTAGATGGCAGCACGGCCACAGTACTTTAATGTCTGAGGAGGGAGAGCTCTTTTACTTCAGTCTATTAGATGTTTTTTTTCTTTTTAAAGCATTGGCGATTCGGATCTCGGATTTGGGAATCCATTTTTTTTCTATAAAAATAATTTCTATTTAACACCTCTAATAATATTTTCATAATTTTCTAACAAGAACATTACCACTTATTTCACATACCTCAATTACCTTGAAAATTAAATTATAGTAGTTACCCGAACACCAGCATCTTTATAACCACCTTATTTAGACAAACAGCAATCCTTATTTAAATAATATTAAGAAACATTTATTTAAAGACACACACGACGTGGAGAAAATCACACAGTTCCAATCATTCAAATGATATCCCGACACAGAGGACAAATCTTCTCCATCTTTTTTTCATCCAACCACTTGCCTACACAGCGTTCATGGAATTCGTGACCACACCGAAGGGTCTTCAGTTTCCGACAGCGAGACGTATCCAGGCATATTGAACAGTTCGTGTCTGGTTCAGGCTCTTTGGCGACGACGATTTTCTCTTTGGGTAGCTTAACGTCGGACTGACGTCGGACCGAAGGTTTCGGTGGAACTTTTTTTGGAGATGGTTTCTTCTTGGTGGACTTGACCATTTCCCCCCTGAAATAGATATATAGATGGTGTCAGGGGAGACAATGAGGTATTCTCACGTTTTGAAATTATATTTTGTTAAAATAGTAGATAAAAAAACCATGAATAATGACGTTTACATCAAGTATTTCCGTAGCCTAGTTTCTGAGATATAAATTTTTGAAATTTCTTTTTTTGTTTGGGCGCGAAAACACTTTCGAATCACAAATCATGCGCTGTGAGGTCACATCCAATAGAAGCCCGTTTTCTGATCACGTGAAAACAGAAAACACAATGGTTTTCATGCGCTGTGACGTCACATCCAATAGAAGTCCGTTTTCTGATAACGTGACTTTTCTGACGTTTTGGCAAAAATAAAATTGAATTTTAAATTATTTAAAACACATTTTTGAACTTAAAAATCAGAAGTTTGGGAGTTTTAGACCATAATGTATCGAAAAAGTATAAAATCAAGCAAATCCCACACTCATGCAAATACCTCATTAGTCGATATTATAGTCTGTGTAATTTAAAATAGGCGGTTGGACGTCATCAGTTGAAGTTCGTCGCCTTGGTAACGAAGGGGAAAACGTAAGCGGTTCTGCTTTATTTTTGCACATCAGTTAAGGCAGGGCGTAAAATTAAATTGAAACTTTTAATCATAATAATTATAAAACTAATTCGAATTTTTTAAAAAACGAAACGAAAATCTTTTTGAAAAAAATAATTGTATATTTGTTTAAAAGTTTGTACTTCACCATGATTAGTTTCTTTTATAACGAAAAAAATGTGTTCCAATTATTTCATTGGCTGCTGCGACACTGGTTAGATTCAATGACAATCTCGGTCGGTTGTGGGCTTGGCGTGATGTGGGAAAAAATTAAGACTGGTAGAAACCATGGCAACACACCGGGGAAAGGAGTGGAGACTGGGGAAATCATGTGATTTTTCAACCGCCAATTCTAATTTTTTTTAATAACAATAGTTTATTTACACACAAAAAAAAGTTACATATTAAATCGAAAAAAGAAAAAAAAACACAAAATTTAAGTTGGCATATGAGTTACCCAGGGGTCATAGGCCCATACGGGTAACCAAAAAGACATTAACAGATGGATTAATATACACAGAATAAGTGAAAAAAAATATAATACATACATGAAAAAATTGTAAAAAAATATGTGAAACCAATATAGTTAATAGAAAATCTAGACCATTGTACGCTAGCTTCAGAATAAAATTGTAATTAAAATAAGTAAAGAGCAATTCTTGAAAATTCTCAAAAGAACACCTCAATATTTTCAATTGTTAAAATGTAGTTTTTTAAAGATTTTTTAAATTTGGAAGGAGATCTCTCAGATTTTAGATCCTCTGGTAAGCTGTTAAGACACACAGACTTACGTAAGCTGTTAAGACACACATTACACAGACTATAACAAAATCCAACTACCAAATTTTTTCGGGGACCACTGGATGATCAATCCTCTTTATCGGTTCAAAAAATAGTTTGTTTTTTGTTCTTATGAAGGAGTATTTTAATAACAAATTTCAGTTATACTTGATGTTAATATAAATGGTACAAACGTATTATCCCGTCAACCGTTCGGTGACTGTCAAATTCAGCGCGACACAGCCATAGCAAAGTCAATGGGTAGTTTACCGTTTTCGGATTCAGCGATACGGCCGACGGGATAATACGTAAGAACCATATAGGTATTTTAATTCTGAAACTAAAAATTTAAATAAGAGTTAAATGTGTACATTTTTAAATCTTAAAAAGCAACTATTTCTTAAGGTATCCGCCTACGTTGAAAACTTCAATGTCGATCAAAATTAGTTATATCTGTTTTTCCCTCTCTATTTAAGTACAGCTTATTAGCTTTCTAGAACTGTTTTACTTTTGATTCTACGGCTACTAGAAAAGAAGTTACGGTCATTGCCAATGTGTCAATTTATCAATGTCAGGGTGCAATTCCAAACTTTAAACCAGGGATGGCAAAAAGAACGAAACTAAACTTAGAAACTGTGATTTTAAGGTATTTATTTCCTCCCGGAACAAAGTTCAACAGCCTAAAAATTTTTATTTTCTCCGCGATAAAAGCAAACTTAAAATTTGATATTTCGTTTCCTCCGGATTAGAACCAAATACCTTTTGAAATTGGATTTTGTTCCTGGAACTACACTTAAAACGAATTAAAGTTGAGTTTTTTCCTGGAACAAATCTTTGGGATTCTTTATGTTTTAATTTTCATACGGATCTTAAATCAGCCTAAACTGTGCCCTCCGTAACGAAATAAAACACGGCTTTAACTTCTCATTTTTTCTCCGGATCATAAGTCAACGCAGCTTTGATACCAAGATTTCCTCTCGGAACCATACTAAACACCGTCTCGACAGTTTTGCTCCAAGAAAAATTCAAGGCAACTCTGATTATTTACTTTCGTTCCGGAACCAAATTCAACACGGAGGAAACCCTTTACTTTGCTCCGAAAATTTTTTTACCGGGTTTAAAAAACTTGAGTTTCGATCCGGAACAACAATAAATGTGAGTGAATTACTTAAATTCGGTTCCGAAGATGATATTTATTGTTTCTAATTTAAATACTACACACAATATATTTAATATTACACAATAGTATTGTCGTCAAATGACTTCAATTTCCAGCTTTCTATCAAAATGAATGCCTAAGGCGAGTCTCAACCAAAATAATAACCTTATGAAAATGAGTGAATAAAAAAATAATCATCTGTAATTAATTTTAATCAATTTGTAATAATGAGTAAAGTTTATTAAAAGAGGCTTTAAATTTATTTAAACTTAAGCAAACTGACGAACAGTTACGGGGGGCTAGATGTAGTTTAGTTTGTTGTGTTTGAGAGAGAGAATTCAAAATTAGAAAGAATTTTATAGTTTTTAAGATGTCATAAATAGCTAAAATTTGTGATAAATTAATAATGACTGATCGGTATTTGTTTCTTGGGATTTCAAACTGACGGGATTTTGGGCTGTTGGGATTTAAATTTTTGGAATTTCGGAGAGTCAGGATTTCTTTAGTTGGGATTTTATACTGAGAAGATTCCATGCTGTCGGGATTTTGTTTCTTGGGATTTTGGACCGACGGCATTTCGTTCGTAGAGATTTCAGTTTTTAGTATTCTGGGCTGTCTGGATAATGACTGTCTGAATATCGACTGCCAGGATTTTGGCTGTGTGAAAAACAAGACACAAAATATTTTAAATATTGATTATTTGATTTTTCTAAACTTCACTTTGAAATTTATCAAATAATGTAAAAAATATTATAATTAGAAAAAAATGTTGCCTTAGGAACAAAATGAAAGCATTCTATGCACATTTAATTTTGTTCCAGAGCGATTCCAACTAATTAAACCCCGCTAAAATTATATACGGAGCCAAAGTTAAGTGTAGCCGCCGTGTGTAATTAGGTTCGGGAACGAAACTAAATCCCCAAAGCTGCCTTGAATTTTGCTCGGAGCAAAACTGTCGAGACCGTGTTTAGTTTGGTTCCGAGGGGAAATCTTGGTTTCAAAGTTGCGTTGACTTTTGATCCGGAGAAAAACTGAAAAGTCGAAGTATTGTTTGATTTGGTTCAGGAGGAAACTAGAGTTTTGCAAAGGGAAATTATTTGGATCCGGGACAAAATTAAAATATAGAGATCGCTTTAGTTTTGATCAAGAACGAAACTGAAATTTTAATTCGTGATACTTTATTTCCAGGAACAAAATCAAAAGTCAAAATGAATTGGGTTTTTATCCGGAGGAAGCGCAATCTCATATTGAAGTTTCTTTTTCATCCCGGAGAAAAAATTTAAATGTAAATGAGTATTAGTTTCGGTCAAGAAGGAATGAAACCTGAGAGTTCCGTTCAATTTGCCACCCCTGCTTTAAACTCATTTTTCTCAGAACAGCTTTTTTCTATAAATCTAGTTACGGTGTGCATGATATTTTAAAATCTATTGCTTGTATGGTAGTGAAATTCGGTATGAATATTCTTTATAGTGTATTCTAGGGAATGTCCATGGGATAATTTCATTTAGATTATTCTAAGCGAGTCTATTGGCTTTTTAATTTGTAAAATAGTAAAAAACGATGTAAAATTATGAACTTTTAAGAAAAAGTCTATAACTTCTAAGTAAATTCACTTACCTTAATAACCCTTCGACATTCTCTAGATAATTGAATTTAAATTCAATTGCAAGTTAAAAAAATATTCTAACTGAATCAGATTTTTAATAATAGGTTTGCCGTAAACTTAAAATTTGCTTAATTTTTTAGTTTTTTTTGAATAAATTTACAAAAAAATTTTTTTTGTGGTTTTAAAGGCTTAAATAGTTGGTTTCTAACATAAATGGAATCAAAAAGGTAAAAAAACCAGAACATTTTATTGTTTTTTAAAAAAAAAGTTGTCGAACGTAGGCGGATACCTTAATAAACCATTTATAAGAGGAAAAAGTAAGGAAAAAATACTATTTTAGTAAGGTAAATGTGGGTATAGTGGACACTGTACCAATAGTGGCCACATAGCTGATTAATTTTAAATAAAATGAGTTAGAGGCATCATACAGCGTCAAAATTCATTGGCATAATAGATTGTACAATCAGGTAAGCTGGTAAATTACCACCGATACCACAGATCAGCATGGGAAGGATATTTAAATATTTGAAAATAACAACATCGGCCGAGTGACTGAAATTTGATTTCGCTTATTGAATCGCGTAAGGAAACGGGTATTTCGAAACTGATTTTTTATATTTATTACCGTTTGATTGAATTTTAAATTAATATTTAGATAAAGAAGATTACATAAAATGATACTGAATAAAATTTATTTGAAAATTTTGATTTTACGAGGATTTATGGGGGTGGCCACTTTACCAACACATAATCTTGGATTTTCCAATAGTGGCCACTGCAATGGCTTCTACAAAAAAACATAAATAATATTAATTTGAATCAGTTTTTCTTCATAAACTGTTGATTGCGCTTTAAAATGAGTGTTGTATTAATTTTGTTTCATTCTGGCTTTGGGAACCAAGGTTTCGAAAACATTGAATTACATGCTAAATTCCTCTCAAATCAGCTACAGCGTAGGCTTTGGGCCGAAAACTATCAAGTATTTTTTTAAATAAAGCTAATTTGATTTGATCTAAAGTACATTTCGTTGGGAAGGGAGATTTAATAAGAACTAAACGACTATACCAAAAAAACCCCTCAGTTTCATGCATAAACCCCTCATATAGGCCGAAAAAGAGAGGTGGATTGATGCAAGAGGTGTCCACCATAGATACAACAGCTACATCAAGGTGGCCACTATAGATGCAATTTGGAGTACTTTTTAAAAATTAATTAAAAATACTTTACCCAATCTAATTAAAATTTTTAATGGTAAAATCAAAAGAAGAAGATCCAATTAACCTAAAAATAGGATGATAACCGTTTCCAAGCAAATAGGTTGGTATTTATTAAGAATTTAAGCAAAAATTTTCCTTAAAGTGTCCACTATACCCACATTTACCTTATATAAATAATGAATAATATTTGTAGAAAATGTTTCCTTATGAGCCTCAATTTTTCAAGGAAACTTCAGATTCATCTTCCGAGTATCAGTTGAAGACTGATTTTTATATCCAACACGTTTGATTTTCACTTTAAAGTAAGTTGTAAATTATAAATCAACTATGGTCAGAAAATCAAGAGAAGCATTATGATTGAAATCCTATAAATTGTGTATGTGCATTGAGCTTTATCTTGAACTTATGAAAGAAAGGAGATCGTAGGAAATGCCTTTATCCTCTTTCTTACCTATTTAAACCGATCAAATCTTCCAAGTCCATCGATAAGTCGATCAGCCGCCATGATTACCCATAGCTCAAATAAGGACTGACATCAATAATCCCTAGAGGTCTAACTATTGATATCATTATTATTGGATCCTAAGATAATAGTATTTGGTAGATTATTATTTTAGGATTAATAATGTTGATGTTAATAGTTAAATTTCATGGGTGTCATTTAGGGGGGCAGGGGGGGCAACCGCCCACCCCCAAGGTTTTCACTGTTTTTTGAAAAATAGCTGCAAGTCCCTTTAGAATTCAGTAACTTCCACAAAGATCTTTAGGTGCAACTCAAAAGGAGTTTAAACACTACTTTTGATAGTTATATTTAAAAAAATTTCTGGGGGAGGACCGCCAGCCCCCTCTCTAAAATTATCACGTCTGTTATTCAGTGTTTTGCCGCTTACAAGAAGTTTTTCCTTTTTAGTGCTCCCCAAAGAGTTTGCAAAAGAGAAAACACTAGTTTAAAGAAATAATTTCAAAAATTTTTCTAGGGGAGGATCCCCAGTAGGGTGTATCGAAAAAAACTTTTTTTTTGATTTTGATGATGCCTTAGTGCGGAAAAGTTGTCTAAGGTGACAGAGAGTACCTGTGAATTTTTTCAGAATTTTCGGATAATATCTTTAGGTGCCGCCAAGGCCCTGAAGGTCCCCATGTTAATCCAATGGAGCGCGCAAGCCAAGAAGGCCGAAAATTGGTTTTTCGCCCCTCATTTCTACCCTAATCACACGACGAATGTCTTCACTCGAGTTATGGACCCTATATGATCTAGGCTATCCGACAAAACTTGAATAATAGCCTAAATCTCAATATTACGTTTCTTTGTATGCTCCAATTTCGTCGAAAATCGCTTATTTCCTCGTTCAAATCAGAGCCCACAATCAACATAATATTGAGATTTAGGCTATTATTCAAGTTTTGTCGGATAGCCTAGATCATATAGGGTCCATAACTCGAGTGAAGACATTCGTCGTGTGATTAGGGTAGAAATGAGGGGCGAAAAACCAATTTTCGGCCTTCTTGGCTTGCGCGCTCCATTGGATTAACATGGGGACCTTCAGGGCCTTGGCGGCACCTTAAGATATTATCCGAAAATTCTGAAAAAATTCACAGGTACTCTCTGCCACCTTAGACAACTTTTCCGCACTAAGGCATCATCAAAATCGAAAAAAAGTTTTTTTCGATACACCCTAATCCCCAGCCCTCCACTAACATTTTTACGTCGGTTATACAGATTTTTCCTCCTTAGAATTCTGCCATTTACAAGAAGCTTTTCCCTCTAGTAGCTCTACAACGAGTTTGAAAGAGATAAAACACTAGTTTAAAGGGAAATTTTCAAAAAAAATTCTAGGAGATACTCCTAGCCCCCCACTACAATTTTTGCCTCTGTTTAACAGTGTTTCCGAAAATTCTGCCTCATTCAATAAGCTTTTCCTTTTTAGTGCTCCCCAAAGAGTTTTAAAAAAAAGATAAAACACGAGTTTAAGGTAGTAATTTCAAACATTTTGTGGGGGAGGAACCCCAGCCCCCTTGAAACTCCCCGTTTATTTACAACTCTGTTCCCAAGAAAATTCGGTGGTTTGCAAGAAACTGTTCTCTTTGGATGCAGCCCAAAGGATCTTAAAATGAGCTGAAACACAATAGAGAGCAGATAGAGAATTTTAGAGGCAAATTTTCAAAATTTTCCTGGGGTTAACCCCAGACCCCCTTTTTTCTTCGAGTTCACGTTGTCAAATTTTGACATTATTGTAGTATTAAAATACTGCTTTTCTGTGTTCTATAAATGTGCTTGTTTGGGGATACCTTAAAAATGAAGTAGAGGCTACCCTCCCAAAAAAGTCTAGTTACAGCGTGATCCAGACCCACTTAAAAAATCCTTGCCCCCCCAACCAAAAACTGAAATGACGCCCCTGTTAAATATCTATGGTTGTCGGTCATCATTTGAGCTGTGGGTAAACATGGCGGCTGATTGACTCTTATTGAAGCTGTTCCGCGACTTAACAGATCGGCGCAAAATGCACCGATGACTGAATTTCTACAGATTCACACTAAATACACCTATGATTACACCTATAGTACAGATCGGCATAAAAAACACCGATGACTGAACTAAGTATTTTAAAAAATAGTTTTCGTCATAGGGGTACGTGTTAGTTAAAATTGTCGGGATAGTAAGTAGATTCTAGGTATATAAAATTGTCCCTCCAACGCAAACTATGAAACTTAGCTTTGATCATGTAATCTAAAGAACCAAAAAATATTTCAATATTTTGTGTTATCAAATCACGGACTAGGAATATGATTTCCAATCCAAATTTATGACAGATTTCATCAAGTTTTTAAAACAAAATTTAAGAAAAAAAAAACACTTACTTTTAGTTTTACTAATATTTTAAAATATCCGATGACTTATGTTGCAAAATGATTTTGATTACAGCAGTGAAAATTACGAAGGTCTTCCTTCTTCAAGGTAAATCATGTTTCCGGATACAGCTTTTTACTCGTTATTTTTAAAAATAATACACGATCATTCTTAAAATCAGTTTGACTGTAAATAAAAGGTCCGACTTCAGACAAACATGAATTAGAGTGTGACTGCGAAATAACTTTATTTTCATTTTGGAAATTGCTTGCTTGTTTGGTAAATGACTTCGAATTTCAGATCACAGACAATAAGAGACAGACCGGTCAATGGGCGGCCCACGACACGAACGCCCTCAACCCGCGGTACCTGCACTAAAACTGTGGTTACAGTTAAGCTTTTAGGTCTGGCAACCATGGAGACGTTTTGCGAAGACGTAATCCATCGACCATATGATCACCAGGATCGCGATCCTTGGCGATCACATAAGCAATTTTAATGCTTTTTAAAATTAAAAATTTCTTTTCTTTCAACAAATTTTTAAAATTTGCTATTATAATAGAAAATTTAAATTAAATCATTAAGGTTTGTTTATCAACAAAATTTCGTGATCGCATATGATGAAAAACTCGATTGTAAAAATACAAGCTTAAATATAAAGTAATCAAGAATCACACAAGTAAATAATGAATCTAAATGATTTTATTAAATCTCATATTTCAATAACTGCAAATATTTGTTATAATCCCTTGGCTTTTTAAGACAAAAATGATGTGTAAATGAAGTTGAAATCCCCGTGAATCTAAACGAACACATCTTTTGCAAATACGAATCCCAGATCCCAGGCACAATCAAAATGAATTCTTGACAATAAAAATATATAATACTAGGATTCATTTTCATCTGAATTAAATATATACGCCTATAATTAACGCGATTTATACCGAATTCTATCAGGCTTAGAAATCAAGTTCAAGAATGCAACACAGATTTTCCAATACATTGCAAAATAGGGAAGAAACGAGATAAAATATGCCTTAATGCAATAAGACACTGTTAAAATGATTTACAAATCTTGAAAACAATTGAAAAGAGTCCGATTAAAACGATTTACACAAACTTCATGTTTACTTTCAAAATCGAATATTGCAAGTTTCGTCAACAAAAAAATTTATAAAGATTTCGATTAAAAAATATTAAATTAATCGATAAATGCCGGTACCGCTTGTCAGAGGCGCCACTTGAGCTCTCTGGATAAGCCCCGCCTATTGACCGGTCTGTCTCTTCTTGTCTGTGTTTCAGATCACAGACAATAAGAGACAGACCGGTCAATGGGCGGCCCACGACACGAACGCCCTCAACCCACGGTACCTGCACTAAAACTGTGGTTACAGTTAAGCTTTTAGGTCTGGTAACCATGGAGACGTTTTGTGAAGACTTAATCCACTTAATCCATTGGCCATGTGATCACCATGATCGCTATCCTTGGCGATCACACAAGCCCATTAAACGCTTTTTCAATTAAAAAATTTCTTTTCTTTCAACAAACTTTTTAAATTTGCTATTATAATAGAATATTTAAATTAAATCATTAAGGTTTGTTCATCAACAAAATTTCGTGATCGCATATGATGAAAAACTCGATTGTAAAAATACAAGCTTAAATATAAAGTAATCAGGAATCACACAAGTAAATAATGAATCTAAATGATTTTATTAAATCTCATATTTCAATAACTGCACATATTTGTTATAATCCCTTGGCCTTTTAAGACAAACATGATGTGTAAATGAAGTTGCAATCCTCGTGAATCTAAACGAACACATCTTTTGCAAATACGAATCCCAGATCCCACGCACATTCGAAATGAATTCTTGACAATAAAAATATATAATACTAGTATTCATTTTTATCTGAATTAAATATATACGCCTATAATTAACGCGAATTATACCGAATTCTATCATTCTTAGAAATCAAGTCCAAGAATGCAACACATATTTTCCAATACTTTGCAAAATAAACGAGGTAAAATGTGCTTTAATGCAATAAGACACTGTTAAAATGATTTATAAATCTTGAAAACAATTGAAAAGAGTACGATTAAACGATTTACACAAACTTCATGTTTACTTTCGAAATCGAATATTGCAAGATTCGTCAACAAAAAAAATGCGTAAAGATTTCGATTACAAAAATATTAAATTAATCGATTAATTCCGGTACCGCTTGTCAGAGGCGCCACTTGACCTCTCTGGATAGGCACCGCCTATTGACCGGTCTGTCTCTTATTGTCTGTGTTTCAGATCACAGAGAAAAATCCTAACAGAGGGTCCACAATGATATTTTCAAAAGTTGGATGGATGTGAGGGCGCCACGAGGAACTATAAATGATTGACAGAGAGATCGGCAGTACATTTTGGTGACCAAACCTGTGATTGGCTGTCACTCAATCTGCAATTTTCGAAGGAGAAGGAAAAAGTTTTTCTCTCCCAATCAGGCTTTTTCCTCGCCTCCCGTAACGTAGATGCGATCCCAGCGCCAAAAAATCCCCATAGCCATCCAACTTTTCGATTTCCATTAGCGTCTATGGCCACGGACTCTTTGTTCTAGTAATCTGTGTTTCTGATGCGATATTTTGAGCTCAGAGATAATTTGTAAAACAGACTGAATATAACTCGCGAAACATAATAGTTTTATAATTGCATCCACTCTAGTTGAAGCTCTAACTTTCAGAAAATATATCCAGATCATTTAAAAGTCAGTGATTGCGTCCACAGAGAAAAAGTCAAACATAGAGTTCAAAACGCTGTTTTCAAATACACTCGTATGATAGAGAATAACACCACAACTGTCTACTTGATTGACAGAAAGGTAGGTGGTACAATTTGGAGATTTTAGCTATGATTGGTTGTGACGTGTTTATTCAATCTGTCACTCGAATGGTTATTAAAGGATTGATCGATTGCATGGAAGTAGGAAGATAGGGAACTGCTGTAAGGTCTATGGCCGTGAAAAGGATTGCCAGGCGCCAATTATCTCAACGCAAGGGAGATCCACGTTAGCGCGGTCTATTACTATTCGGCGCGGTCGTTTCGGCGCTGGCCGTTTGGGCACGGGACCGATTCGGCGCGGCCGTTTGGGCGCCGGCCGATTCGGCACTGGCCGTTTCGGCACCAGAAATAAAATGCAAATAGAACTCTTTCATAATCCTTCTGAAAATTCGAAGAAAAAAAAATTTTGTCTCGCGCCGAAACGGGCCGGAGCCCAAACGGCCGCGCCAAATCGTCCCATTCCGACGTTAGCGGCATATTAGAGACATATACTTGCTCACAATAGCCGCTTCGTCGTCCTAACTCTAGATTCAAAAAAATATAACAACTGAGAAAGTACTCAGCTCCAAAAATATTTCCATATAAGATATATTTTTTATTTCCATATAAATATTTCCATTCCACATATTTCCATATATAAGACTCAGTACCAAAAATATTTTCAAAATTTCGAATTTGAAAACTTTCCATAAAAATGAAGATACTACCCTTAGAACTATAATGTTATGAGGTTTTAAAATATAAGAATTGTGAGGTTTTCTGACCCAAAGATAGGCTGACTGAAGCATAGCTTTCAATCTTTAAACGGGTTTTTCGTAAAAAAAGGTTTTTATCGTTTAAAGTCATAAGCCTTTTTTTTAATTGTCCAAATCACTTAAAACTTGAGTCATTATCAGTAATGTATGCTAAACACTAGGGCGGAGCGAAAAAACGATATTTTTTATTTTGATTATGGCCTAGTGAGGAAAAGTTGTGTACTGGTGAGTTAACCACGTGTGCAAAATTTCGGGGAAAACAAAAAATATCTTCCGTCTTTAAAATGGCCTTTAGTCCACTGAAAATAGAGTTGAACCTCGGACAAATTGCAATAAAAGGTTTCTCAACGGTTTTCAATTAGGAATGACCTCAATAATAACATACTAAAAATCGGCCAAAATCGGCCGGGGGGAAGTTTAATTTTTTTTAAATTTTTAAAAAATGGCCGAAATTTTAAAAAAAAAAAACCAAAACACTAATATAGACATGTGATACATGTTTATAGGTTATTTTTGAGTTTTAAAACCGAATATTGCCTTTCGTTTTGAAAAAAATTGAAATTTCAATTTTTAAAATTAATTTGAAAAATGAACTATATGAAAAAATTAAAACCCCCCTAAAAACCTAACCAAATCATCAAAAGAGATAAATCAAACGGTTTTCATTTAGAAATGACCTAAATATTAACATACTAAAAGTAAAAAATTTTACGAGTTAAAGAAGTTAAATTTTTTTTAAAATTTCAACTTTTTTTTGCGAAAAATGCATTTTTTTTTCAAATTCGTGCCCAAAACTTTTGAGGCTTTTGAAAAGGTCATTTTTCGGTGGATATTGTCCACAGATAGTTATATAATGGAAAACCGGTGGAATTGACCCTCAATGAATTAGTTAATTATTTTATTTAAAATTTTGAAATTGGTAAAATGTAGTAAAAAGTGAAAAAAGGTAATACTTTGGCATATTTACATCAGAATTTAAAATAATTAACTAATTCATTGAGGGTCAATTCCACCGGTTTTCCATTATATAACTATCTGTGGACAATATCCACCGAAAAATGACCTTTTCAAAAGCCTCAAAAGTTTTGGGCACGAATTTGAAAAAAAAATGCATTTTTCGCAAAAAAAAATTGAAATTTTAAAAAAAATTTAACTTCTTTAACTCGTAAAATTTTTTACTTTTAGTATGTTAATATTTAGGTCCTTTCTAAATGAAAACCGTTTGATTTATCTCTTTTGATGATTTGGTTAGGTTTTTAGGGGGGTTTTAATTTTTTCATATAGTTCATTTTTCAAATTAATTTTAAAAATTGAAATTTCAATTTTTTTTCAAAACTAAAGGCAATATTCGGTTTTAAAACTCAAAAATAACCTATAAACATGTATCACATGTCTATATTATTGTTTTGGGTTTTTTTAAAAAAAAATTTCGGCCATTTTTTAAAAATTAAAAAAAAATTAAACTTCCCCCCGGCCGATTTTGGCCGATTTTCTGTATGTTATTATTGAGGTCATTCCTAAGTGAAAACCGTTGAGAAACCTTTTATTGCAATTTGTCCGAGGTTCGGCCCTTTTTTTCGCTATTTTCAGTGGACTACTTGAAGTTTCAAAAACGTGGTGATTTTTTTACAAAACAACTAAAAACCCAAAGATTAAACTCTTAAATATTGTTCATGATTTTTTTATGAAGAACTAATATAGTTATAGACATAATCTTTCAGGTTCCATTCTTCTATCACTCTTTTTTCGTTAGATATAATTTTTTTAATGTTCAAAGAAATCTTGTAAAGTTGTTTTTCTTGCATTTTTAAAAAGCTAATTACTCTAGAACTATACAACTTAAAAACCTGAAATTAGTCCCATTCAGTACGTAAATTTTTTGTCTTTGATTTGATGTGCATCATGACCATCATTTTCTAAAAAATATTTTTCAAAATTTAAAAAAAGTGAAAAAATTTAATAAAAAAAAAATTTTTTTTGAAAATTTTTTTGAAAAAAATTTAAAATCCTTTTGACTCATAAATGAACAGTACTACCAAATTTCAAGTTAAAAATAAAATTTAATCATGTATAAAAAATTAAAAAATTCGAAATTTAGGCAAGTCCCTAAACAATACCCAAAATTATACAGCAAGAGCAATTCACTCATGGAAAATTCATAAACTCGCTTGAGGGTGTTCATATGACTTAAAACATGCAAAAAATGTCACAAAATGTTCTGAAAATACAACAATTAGCAAATTCGGTACAAAACCTTACAGAGCTAATTCTCAACTCTAAGTTAATTCAATTAGCATGAATTTTAACTCAATATTCCTAAGAAATGTGCTTATATCCAATTTTTTATGTTCTAAAATTTTTAATTTACTTTGATTTGATTTGTTAAAAGCAAAAACAATTAGATATAAACATAATTCTTAGGAATTCTCATGAGTAAACATGCAAATTGAAATAACTTAGGGTTGAAAATTAGCTCTGTAAGGTTTTGTACCGAATTTGTTAATTGTCGTATTTTCAGAACATTTTGTGACATTTTTTGCATGTTTTAAGTCATATGAACACCCTCAAGCGAGTTTATGAATTTTCCATGAGTGAATTGCTCTTGCTGTAAAATTTTGGGTATTGTTTAAGGACTTGCCTAAATTTCGAATTTTTTAATTTTTTATACATGATTCAATTTTATTTTTAACTTGAAATTTGGTAGAACTGTTCATTTATGAGTCAAAAGGATTTTAAACTTTTTTCAAAAAAATTTTCAAAAAATAAATTTTTTCTATTAAATTTTTTCACTTTTTTTAAATTTTGAAAAATATTTTTTAGAAAATGATGGTCATGATGCACATCAAATCAAAGACAAAAAATTTACGAAATGAATGGGACTAATTTCAGGTTTTTAAGTTGTATATTTCTAGAGTTATTAGCTTTTTAAAAATGCAGGAAAAACAACTTTACAAGATTTCTTTGAACATTAAAAAATTATATCTAACAAAAAAAGAGTGATAGAAGAATGCAACCTGAAAGATTATGCCTATAACTATATTAGTTCTTCATAAAAAATGGTGAACAATATTTGAGAGTTTAATCTTTGGGTTTTTAGTTTTTTTGGAAAAAAATCACCACTTTTTTGAAACTTCAAGGCCATTTTAAAGACGGAAGATATTATTTGTTTTCCCCGAAATTTTGTACACGTGGTTAACTCACCAGTACACAACTTTTCCGCACTAGGCCATAATCAAAATAAAAAATATCGTTTTTTCGCTCCGCCCTACTAAACACCTCTACGTATGGATTTTAAAATATACTAGCTGTTACAACCCGTCAAAACCGGGTTTTACAGCTAGCCTTCTTTGGCGCTGAAGCGAGATTCGTTCGTTACTACCTGTTCGTATTTATTCATTCCCTATCATTAAATATACAGTTTTAATCCACCGATTTCACATGGCATTGTCACAAAATTATTACATTGAAATAATTGTCATTTTATTTTGACCGGTTGTCAGCCCAATCCACCGAACCGGATCTGTACAAACCTAAATGAAATCTTACAACCCCGATATAAACCCATTTTAATTGGCATCCCCCCAAAACCTTCCACTTTAAATTATTATTTGATTTTTATTTGTCTCATTGTTTGAAGTTAAATATTTATCCCCTTCTGCATAAAGGGAAAGAAGAAATACTTCAATCAAACATGTACTATAATTTTTTATAAATTCAATACGGCTCTAGTATCCCGTTGGGATAAATCTAGTGAACCGTCAAAACTTTGAAATTTAATTTCAATGTAGATTTTCTTCACGCTCTTTCAAGGACGTTTTGCCTGTGTTGGTAAAAATATTGACTAAAAACAATGGGACAAATTGAAATCAATTTGTAATTAAAAAATGGAATGCTTTGGAGGAATAAGACCTAAAACTGGCTCATTTGGGGGTGGAAAGCTTTCTTTCAAGACCGAGTTCGTCTAAATCGGTTCAGGGGTTCGGGCTGGCGGCCGGCGGAACGGAACGTCTCCATAGAGTTAACATTAGAGCAAAATGAAAAGAACGCATAATTTTAAAATGGAAGGTTTTGGAGGAATGCGACCTAAAACTGGCTCATCTAGGGGTGGAAAGCTTTCGTTTAAGACCAAGTTTGTCCAAATCGGTTCGGTGGTTCGGATTGGGGGCCGGCAAAAAGTTCCTCCATAGAGTTAACATTAGAGAAAAGTTAAAAGAGCGCATAATTTTAAAATGGAATGCTTTGGAGGAACGCGACCTAAAACTGGCTCATCTAGGGGTGGAAACCTTTCATTTAAGACCAAGTTTGTTCAAATCGGTTTGGTGGTTCGGACTGGGGGCCGGCAAAAAGTTCCTCCATAGAGTTAACATTAGAGAAAAGTGAAAGAAACGCATAATTTTAAAATGGAAGGTTTTGGAGAAACGCGACCTAAAACTGGCTCATCTAGGGATAGAAAGCTTTCGATCAAGACCAAGTTTATCCAAATCGGTTCAGGGGTTCGGCCTGGCGGCCGTCGGAACGGAACCTCTCCATAGAGTTAACATTACAGAAAAGTGAAAAGAACGTACACTTTCAAAATGGAAGGTTTAGGAGGAACGCGACCTAAAATGGGCTCATCTAGCGGTGGAAAGCTTTCGATAGAGATCGAGTTTGTCAAAATCGGTTGGGGGGTTCGGCCTGGTGGCCGGCGGAAAGAAAAACCCAATTATTTTAATATATAAGATTTATTAAAATTTTTTTACAATGCAAGAAAGTAGATACTTAGCATATTTTAAAAAAAAAAAGTCAAATTTCAGATTTTCTTTTATTTTTCCGACATCCTTGTAGATATTTTAATGTCCATAAGTAGAGCGAATAATATATGGTGGATTTATGTTGAGAAAAAATATCAATTGAAAGAGTGTTTATTAAAGGAGGAGTAGCATTTTGAAATAGGGTAATTTTAGCCACTTTTTAAAAATTTTTGAAATAAATAAATTTTTGAATTTTCTTTTTGTGCTAAATATTAATTAGTATAAAGTAAATACATAATTTAACACCTAAAAAGGTAATAAAATCCTGTTAATAGAGCAAACAATGTTTTGTCCCCTTAAGTAAAAGTGGTTTATTTTTCCTTTTATTCCACGAGCAGTTGGCTAAGCGCGCACTGGAGACTTCCATCACGGTGACTAGAACATAACTGTCACTCGAGATCAATAGATCACTGTGATGAGATTCTTGGCAATCGGCCAAGAGTCAAGTCACCTAATGTGCGCACTCTAGCTTCTGGCCATAGCCCGAGTGACAATAATGTTCCAGTCACCGAGACAAAAGTCTCCAGTGCGCGCCTAGCCTTTCAGTCGCTCCGCATTATTTGCATTGCTACATTTTCAACTTTTCCAATCAAGAACCATAAAAACAACAAAGACAAAGCGGCTTTTTTTGTACTTTCCATTACGGTAAACCACTAAAGTACTTCTACTTCTATCTAAAGCCAATATGGCGAATTTTGGCTCTTTTTTGTTGACTCACTTTTAGAGCTTTCCTAGTGTACACGTCGTTATTTACCCGAGTTCCCTCAGTCCTCCCGAGTTCCCGAGTCCCCTCAGAACCAATGAGATTGCGATAATTTACAAGATATCTGGAATTGTGACTTCTCATTGGCCTTGTCCTAGTGCCTGCGATTAATAAGATTTTGTTTACTTCAAGTTGCCATTAATTGAAAACTTTCCCCCCAAAATTAAAATTCAAAGAAATTTAACTTTATTTTTAAGTCATAATAAGATTGTACGGAATATCTTATTTTTTTCATAAATGTAACTCCTTTAATACTACTTTTGACTACCAGCGGTAGAATTTCCAGCGATCTAGATTCCTGAAAATGATCATCCGGATCTTTCCTAATAGGGGGTTAGGGGTAGCAATGCAGAAATTTAATATGAATGATTGTGATCAAACTCTCCGGATGGCTCAGAAAAAATTTAAATCTAAGTTAAATTTTCCACACTTGTTTAAAATACTTAAAACTTTAACCTTTTATGCCCTAAATTATTTTCCTCATCCACATCCAAAATATGTCAGGTTTACGTAACTGCAACTATAAGTAAACTAAATTTGGCCTCACATGACGAAAATTAGACGAATTTGGAACATTTGGAAGTGGGACTTACAAGTCCCGTCAGGACATAAAGGGTTAACTGTTTTATGAAAGTAGCCAGTTAATTTTAATTCAAAAATCTTAAATTTAGGAAAAATGCAAAATGTTGAGCAGAAACATGGAGGAAATGAAATAACTAGTTATCATAGATTTAAGGAAAACTCAGTTGTCGATGAATCCCCAAAATCAAGCCAAGATGCCGAATTGACGGTAGATAATGTTACAATTTATATTGGTATCACATAATGAAAAAGTGTCCAAAAATATCTTATATACAGATGATCCCAAGAGCGACAAAACTTTCAGGATGACCTAATAGTTCTATGCTCAAGTGCCGTTCTCAGACATCGCGATCTTTGGCACCGGGGAAATCCCTTAGCGAGATAGACTACGGCACACAGTGGGACGAACCCATGTTAAAATTTGGACATTGGTCAAAATTTAAAGGTTTTTATTCAGCTTTTAAAAGCATAAGAATATATTTTACGGACTCCAAGGACTATAGAAACGAAATTTTGTTTCCAAAATTTAAGTTTTTCCACCTTTTTTTCGAACTCAAAAGTTGTAAAACGCTGGAACGAATGGGCTGTCACGATGAAAATTCATAATCGACTCGTTCTCGTTTATTAGAATTGCAACGAATCTAAAATAAATGTACAGTCCTAATTTTTTATAGACTGCTAAGGTATAGTATAGGAGTATATATGTGTGGGAAAATACAAAAATTGGAACCCTTTTGTGGTCCAAAATGAGTACTTTGTTTACAAAGTGGTATACTTTTTAATTGAAGCGTCTAGAAAATCGTCTCGTACAAAAAAGCTTCAAAAGTCTTCAAAGAAAGGATTTCACGGATGTGTAGCCAAGATATTTCTCTACAAAATATGTAAAAATTACCACCCAGTTTTACCCATTTTGTCCGCTAGCCCTGTTTGAAATGGTTATATCAGAGTCAAAGATCGACAAATACAAGTTATATGATATGGTTGCCATGACAACTTCACATTCGTAATTAAATTAAATATTTTACTCGGCATCAAAAATTCCTATCGATTAACTTCTCCAGTAGAAAGAAAAAATTAATTTGAAAAATTTTAGATTTTTATTCGAATTTTTGAAGCTATGAAGTTTTAAATTTCTTAAATTAAATTAATTTAACATAAGTTGAATAGTTAATTGCTTCAAAAATTCGAATTTCAATTTAAAATTTTATTTACTTTTTTCCAGGAGAAACTAACCGATAGGACCTTTTTAAATGTTTTTTTCCAATCAGTAGTTTTATTCCGTTCTTGGTTTCAAATCGAACAATGCTATTTACAGTTCAATAGACATCCTGGACTGTATTGAAGATGAAGATGTTGATATGGATGTAACTGAATGAAAGTACTAGTACTAGATTATATTAGTAATTTTTGAAAATACTTTTTTTAATACACTGTGCTTTATTTTCAATCATCCCCCTTTATTTGTACTTAAATATTTCGATACGGATTACGTATAATATTATACGGTATTATAGAACAAAATGATATTCATCCCTTTAATTCAAATCTTAAAACAGTCTTCACTATTCAATTTAGCGCAAAAAATTACATAAAATTCACCCATACCGAACATTTTACGTTTAGATAACAGGATGAAAAAGGCATGTCCAGTGAAAACACCGTTTCGTCCCACTGTGCGGCAGTTCCCTATCTTCCTACTTCCATGATCGATTGGGATTCTATTCTTCCACCTCTCGTGACGTGACAAGGGAGACTCGAGTTCGATGTGATCCCAGCACCAACAGGGGGCAATATTACAAGACATACACCATGATTTTAGATTTCCATTACCCAAGCAGAACAAACGTTCGATTGTCATGTTCAGCCAAATTTCGTTTACTTCTAGTTACAGTTACTTAAACTTAACATATTTGGGGTGAGCTGTGCTACTAGGGTATTGCGTAATGATCCTAGGCTCTCAGTGTGTACAAATCTGCTAAAAATCAAATCTCATAAGAAGAAGAAAACGTATCAAAACTAATTCCAGAAATGCGTCAACTCAACTCCACTCGACCTTTCTCAACAAATTCGATCAAAGCCGTGAATACCAAAACAATCTGCGTTTTGTTCCGCACGTTAATCGCACTTTTATAAACGGAAACTTCTCTGATTTTGTTATCGATGGGTAGAGTCGGAAAAGGCAAGAAGAAACCCGCGACCAGTCCAGCGTCATCAAAGGTCAAGGCGAAAGTGAAAGCCCCGAAGACAGCTCAGAAGCCCCCAAAGCGCATCAAATGCTCCATTTGTTTGGACAGCAGCCGTAAAAGGAAGATGAAGGGCCTGAAATGCAAGCACAGGTTTCACGATGGATGCATCAAGCAGTGGCTGGAGGTGAATCAGTGCTGTCCACTGTGCCGGGCGCCCACCAGTTCTGACAAGAAAGGGGACAAAGGGGATGCAGAGGATCACCAGTCTGACGGTGGTTTGCACTTCCCGATTTTGTACCTGGCCCTGCTCGTTGCAGAAATTACAGGACTTGCCAGAAGTGGAGATTCCGATGATTGAGATTCAGATCCCGATTTTCAGCTGCACCTCTGAAACTGTTCTAATTGGTTAATTTAATGGTTTATATTACAACTTGTTTCTAAATTGCAATGCAATAAAATTGTGTTGGACATTTTCTGAATATTATATTGGGATTATGTATAAATCAGTGATGTTGATCTTAATGAAACAGCTTTAAAAAGAGTCCTGTTGACATGTGCAACATGACGGAATAAAGATCGTATAGTATTATACTATTAGATCTCTAATAATATACTAATTATTATTACTTAGGATCTAATAATTATATTATTAATATTAAGATCTCTCGTTGTCGGTCATCATTTGAGCTGTGGGTAAACATGACAGCTGGTAGACTCTTTCAATCTAAAGCTATACCCTCCTATTGGAAGTATGGACCAGTGTATTAGAAAGGTGGATAAAATTATATATGATTTCCCGATTCAATTATTAATTATTAGGGGAACAGCTTTAAAAAGAGTCATCCAGTTATATATTGCAGTTGCAGATGTTTAGGCACATCTCAAATGATGACCTAAAACCCTAAATATTTAAATAAGTATTATTATTAATAGATCCTAAAATAATCAACTAATTATTGTTATTTTAAAAAAATAATAATATTAATACAGAGAAAGATCTCTGGTTGTTAGTCATCGTTTCAGCCTTGGGGTGGGTAAACATTGCGGCTGGATAAATCTTTCTAAAGCTGTAGCATTATGGGGTTTAGGTTATTTTGAAACTTAGCTTATTTTTGGTTGGTATCAATTCGACTAAAAATTGTTAGATCAAATTCATTTCATTTCAAAACGTCGCTTTTAATTTTTCTAAATCTTGAATTACCTGCATGTTACTATTTGTCAATAACTTATAACAATATTATATGATCAAAATGATTCATTATAATTTGTAGCTTTTAAGTAGAAGTTGTTGTAAAGTCTTAATACTTCAGTTGTAAAGGTAGATGGAATTCATTACTTAATTGAAAATATTTAAATATCCCGATGTACCTGCTTTCCCAATTTTAAAATTTTAATTACAAATTTCTGTCTTATCCAATAACTAACCAATTCAAAAGCCAAGAACGGTGATGGAGTTGATCTTTTCGACCAGGTCATTTCCCCAAAAAGTTGTTGCCATTTGGCTCGGATTCTTAACTTTTTATTCAAATTTTAAATACATAGTTTTGATCAGGTAAATTTAGATAATAGCTTTTATAAGTTTCGTACAGCTTTTAGCTAATAGAAGTAATGAAGATCATGAGTCGTGTGCATACGGCCAGGAAAAAAAATTGTTAAAGGGAAAGCTTTCGTAAAAAAGAAAAAAAAAACAAATTAGTTATATGGATGTTTCGCTACATAATAACATCTAAAGTACCTATAAACACATTTAAGTAATCAAGAACATTAAAGCTAATTAGAAAATCACTGTTACCATAGATATGTTTCAAATTTTTAGCATCACAAAAGGATACCTAAATAATCAGTTGATGCATATCTAATTGTGAAAAACTTTACTACTTAAAAACAATCTGATCCATCTTTTATCCGAGGCAACAACACTGATCTCGTAATTTCCCCGAAATCCAATTCATTTTGCATCCCAAGTCTCTTTCAAGTAGGATTGTTTTCACCCCTTAAAACTATAAAAATGAAAGTGACCATCCAAATCTTGACCTTTGCAATGCAGCATATTATATCAGTCTTTTCAATAGCAGGTGTTACTTACAAGTTAGTTTATAGAGATGGCATTCCTGAAGAGAATATTCTCGCGGAAAAATTAGTTTCGAACAAAATCCACTGTGCCTCGCTTTGCACAGCGGAGGTTGACTGTAGGGGATATGGCTTCGATTTTGGGAAAACTTGCTCTTTGTTAGATTGGAATTTATTGCCAGAAATATGCAATTCCACTGAATGTAGTGAAAGAAAAGGAGTCCTGATATATTTGGTAAGTGTAAATATATTTTATAGTTCTTTCAAAGATTAAAATTTTCGCTAACTTTTGATAATGTTAGCTCTTCTATAGGAAATGTGATTTTTTTTTGGTGTTTCATAATATTAGGTTTTCCCGAAGGTTTCGTCGCTCTTAGGAGCCTCTGTATATTTCATACTTTTTGGTAATTTTCAATGGTACATTCGTATTAGCCCGTCCATTCGCTAACAGGGGCGATAAGTTGCCAAGTCTGGTAAACCCCGCAACACTACCGTTGATTCTGGTAACCCTGGAAATCGTAGCGAAATCGCGCTAGTTCCAATCACTGGCGCATGCGCGCGCAATTTAAATCGGTAAGCCCATGGGTGAAATAATTTGTGCGCACCGCGCAGGTTGTTTTGAACGTAAATTCAACAGTGTTTACAAGGTAAGAACGAAGACTGCATCTGAAAGGTAGGAATCTAAATGCTTTCGTGTCGTTCCACGGTGAACTTTGTTGCGCCATTTTGCCGAGCCCCAGAGCCTTTCAATGTTTTGCGTATGCACGCCGGTGGTAGGATCGACAAAGGATCGCCGGCGGTAGGATCGACCATTTTGCAAGTAAGTTAGTGCTAAAAAAGTTATTTTTATGCTCTTACCGAGTGATATCCGTAGTTTTGGTTCATCCAAGAATACTGATTCCCCTTTTCCTGAATCCTTACTGTGTCTGATTACCCCCACAACGAGTTTGGTTATAGATAGGGCAGGGGGGAGGTTTGGGGGGGGCGGCAGCCTCCTTCCAACCACATAAAATTTTTATTTTTTATTTTCTGATGTTATAAAGATGTTTCTGATGTTAAAAAATGTGTTTTTCGGCGATTCTGATGAAATCCCGTATTTTGGCGAAATTTGGCGAAGTTGGCGAAAACGATGGACGGGCTAATACGAAAGTACCTTTTCAATTACTATAAACCTACAGCCAAGTTGGCGTCTTAGGAGCTTATTCACAAATCCTGCAAGGTTTTTATATTTTGATATAATGCGCATGCGTCACAAAGAAATAACATCTAATAACTAATAAGTTTTAAAGTTACTGAAGTCCCGCTGGAGCAGTGGTAGCGTGCCTGCATAGCATGCGGCAGTTCCTGGGTTCAATCCCCAGTTATTATTTTATTAAAATTTCCAAAAAACAGCAAAAATAAAGTCCATACGCATGCGCATTGTTATCAAAGTATAAAAACCTTGCAGGATCTGTGAATATGCGTCTTAGGCATGTTTCTAGGAGGAATCTGTTTTTATTAATTATTTCGTTTCATTTCAGTTAAATTTTGAAACATTATTAAATTTATTTTTTTCTAACTAGGGAGCTACCGCCCCCTGCTCGCTATCGCTCGCCAACCCCCGTTAACTGCTGACGCTGATACTTAAGGATCTCTTTGCCATCCTCACAAAACACAGCTCACAGCACTTACTCATTTTATAAAACATTCTTAAAACAGGGGAACTACTTCTCTGGGGTATTCTTTCAAAATAGGGGAATATTCATTCAGCGGCGAAATTTTAACAGTTCCTTTATGGCAATATGAATTGGCGGATCGCCATTTAATTCCAAGAAAATTAGTAACAAAGCAGTGTAAACTTTCTTTTACCATTTCCCCAAGGTAATGTTTTTCTCACACAGATCCATTCAGAAGCACTGAAACATCTCCGGAATAAATTTTACTTTCTTAAAATTTGTAATGATTTTCATTGATTGTCTGTGAAAAATGTATTAATTATCGTAAACATCACGAAAATTTAGAATTTTGCTTCATGAGAACAAATAAACATCGAAATTGTGTCAGTTTCATAGCAATGACACGAATGTTCTGACTTTCGATTTTTATCTTTATTTATAAAACATTCCCCCGCCATATCTAGTTTTGCGTTTTGGCATTATAAAAAAAAGTTACCTTTTACTACCTTAAATAACATAACTTGCAAAAGGATATAAACATAATTATTATTGTAATAAATAAATGCAAAAGTTAAAAATTTCTGAAAGCGAGTTTATATTTTATTGTAAATATAGTAATGATTAGGTTGCCACAACGACAAAGATAAATATATAAATATGAATTAATTATTTAAAAATAAAAGATAAATTAATTATACATTAGTTTTAAATATAATTAAAATCGTTTGAACAGCAAAAATATAAATATTGTTAAAAAGAATCCAATATATATTTTTTAAATTAGTGTGATAAATAGAAAGATGATTATTTAATGTATTTGAATGTTAAAAAACCAGTGAAATATATTTTCAATTGTTTTAAAATTCATAGTTTCTTGCTTTGTAACTGCGACCTTATCCGAAATCTAAAAAAATGGAAATATTTTAAAATTGAGATTTTTTTTGAAAAATCGAAGGGCTTACTCGGAAATCCGGAAAGAATTCGGACATTTTGATACCATATATGTGTCATTTGGTTCAGTAATTAAAAAGCCTTTCTCTGGAAACCGTTCACCAAAAACTTTTTTTTAGAATAGAGAGATTACAACCGATTTAAGATATTTACTTAAAAATAGTTTTTAAATATATTTAGGCACTGTCTGAATCCATGAAAGTAACAACCCAACTCTGACAAATTTCGTGGATTTAGTCACTTCCTTTTAATTTAACGAAATGTCTATATCCACGAATATTGGCTGCTGCTAGCATATTCACACATCCCAACGGTTGGGTCCTGACGAGCTTATTGCGCATGCTCGGGGAGAAAAAATGGATCTTCTTTAGATGATTTCTAACAATAACACAGGTCTGCAAAAAAAAACTTTTTTCGAGCTGTTTTGGATATTTCACCTGAACTTTGTTATTTATGGTGCGCTGAATCCAAAAATGACCTCCATTTTGTCCTGGGACGTCACGTTTTTTGACAATTCAGATTTTTAGGTTTTATTGGGAAATGCCTTAAAATTTTGTAAAATTAACTTTTTATACTAAATTTTTTATTCAAACTTCTTCCACAAAATCTTTTTTTATGTTTTTTGATGTGCTGAATCTAAAACTGACCTCCGTTTTGTCATAGGATTTCACCTTTTTTCACAATTTAAGTAAAAATGTCAATTTTTTAAGAAAATAAAAGTAAATATTTAAAAAAATTATTTTTCGACTCAAACTTTATTTGAAAATAATTTTTTATGATTTTTGGTGTGCTGAATCCAAAAAATACATCTTTTGATTTTTAAGACACCACATTTTGTAACAAATTGAGAAAATATAGCAACATTTCGCATAAAATGTAAGTATACTTAAGAAATAGATTTTTTAATCCAAATTTATTTTTAAGGTTGTTAGTTTTAAGGTTTTTTTGTGCCCCGAGTTCAAAAATGGTCTCTGTTTTGCCATAGAATGTCATGTTTCCTGACAATTTAAGTAAAATTGTAAAATAAGTCATTATTTCAATTTTCATGAAAATAGGTTCATAAAATAAAATTATTGTTACATATTCTTCATGAAAATCATTATATAACTAAAATAAACTTATTTACACACTTTAAAGCCAATTTTTCCTCCTCATGAAACTCCCCTTGGTACCTTTACCCTTGTGAGTAGCAAAAAGAACGTTTCTTTGAACTATACAACAAAAATCCTTCATTATTCTCCGATTAAATCTTCCCTAATATTTTCTTTACATCTCTATAATGTCCTGATGAGATAGTTTACTATGTGCACCATTCACAGCTCCTAATTTTTAAAATTAAAGGAGCTAGAAATGCACAAAAACTATGAAAAATGGGCAAATTCGAATATAATTTTGCAATTTGTGAAAAATCCTGACGTATAGGATTTTTTTCAATATTTTTTTCGTTATCAGCACACCAAAATACATAGGAAATCACTAAAATTATTCAAACAGCTTTTTCATTGCAGACCTGTGTAATGAATCCCCGCTGGTGCAGTGGTAGAGCGCGTGCTCAGCATGCGGTAGGTCGCGGGTTCTGTCCCCGATTTATTGTTTTATTAAAATTTCTAAAAAAACCAGCTAAAATAAGCTTAGTGCGCATGCGTGTGGACTTATTTTAGCTGTTTTTTTTAGAAATTTTAATAAAACAATAAATCGGGAATAGAACCCACGACCTACCGCATGCTAGGCACGCGCTCTACCACTGCACCAGCGGGGATTCATTAATGATAGAAATTATCCAAAGAAGATCCTTTTTTTCTCCCCGAGCATGCGCACTAAGCTCGTCAGGACCAAACCGTTGGGATGTGCGAATATGCAGTCTATAAGAACCGTCTCACGAACGTAACGAGCCCTGCTAAATGCGCATGCTCGGGTTAAAGGCGTGGTTTTAAAGTATTTAGGATTGGAATCAGTGTGGCCCGGATGGGGCAGTGGTATCGCGTCTGCCTGGCGTGCGGAAGATCGTGGGTTCGAATCCAGTTATTATTTTTCAGTAAATTTAATTTTAATTTTTATTATTCCATTAAAAATTGCAAGAATTAATTGCTCTTGTTTAACAGTAATTCCTTGTTTAATTAAATTCATTGTGGTTTTTTAAATGTTTTACTTTGTCTAATTTTTTTTTAAATTTTAAATTAATAATTTATTGAAAATAAAATTATTTCGCTAAAATATTTTATAGAAACAGAAAGAATCAATTCCACATGGATGCGCATTGCTAATAAAGTATAAATATCTTGCAGGGATTGGGAAATACAGTACACATTAAGTCCAAACGCATGCGCATTTAGCACGGCTCGTTACGCTCTTGAACCGTACGTATGCTAAAGTGTTAGTGAAATTCGTAAGAGTTGAGTTGTTACTTTCAAGGAGCTAGAGCTTGACAGTTCCACAGAGAAAAATCCTAACAGAGGGTCCAAAACGATATATTCAAAAGTTGGATGGTTTTGAGGGCGCCACGATGAACTAAATGATTGACAGAGAGATCAAACAAGAGGGGGATGAAAATCTTCTAACCATCCGAAAATAATCCCGATGAGTAATTCAGGGGGAATTTATTATGATAACCAACTTCTTTAAAAGCTACTTTGAAAATGTAAAAACTAATTGCTAACAATAATAAAAAATCTAGTGAATGTATAAGTCTAGTGAACCAACTCGGTATTTATTTTTGAGAATATTAAAATAACGTAATTAATGTTTCAAAATTAATTATTTCAAATTATTTTAGTTTTTTAATGACTGTTTTAACTTTTAATTAGAAATTTACGCTGTTTTTCGTCTTGAACTCCATTGTAAATTATACAATGTTTTTAAATAATATTTATCAAGTGAGGCAAGACGTCGCCTTCAAATAAGAAGTAAACCCTGGATTTTATGCATTTCAACAATGTATAATGTTAATTGAAAAACAACGTTTATTTTTACACAATTTATAAAATTTTTTAAAACTGTAGACAATAAGGAACTTGCATGATTTTTTTTATTTTTGTAATCTATTCTTCACGCAAAAATAAGCCACTACACAAAATTTGAGGCCGATTGAGAAATTTTTCGATTGCAAAAAAAATTATCAAAAATCGTGTTTTTCGAAGCAACTGAAAACGCTTAACAGCATGTACCGTGACGTCACTAATGTTTACCTCGGATTGTCATGTTTGCCGTGGATTTCTGACCGCCACCAGAAGTGTCTAGAAGGTAAATATTTATTAAAACACTCATACCGGACACTTCTGAAAAAAGAAATCATCAACTAAAACATAGAAATTCAATTTTGATTGCAATTTGGCTCGATGGATTCTACGTCACTGTGCATGCAAACACACTTCGCGTTTTCAGTCACGTGTTTTTTTCTCGACTTTTAAATTAAAATATTTAAGTACTTGTACACTTTTTTGAAAATTTGACAAAATATTTCATTTTTCTATACAAAAAACCATACGAAACACTTGAAAGTTTATGAAAATCTGACACATGCAAGTTCCTTATTGTTTCGGGGATCAATACCCTTTATACACTCGGTATGTAGATGATTATTTTGTTCTTTTAAATTCCAGTCAGGATGTTGATGTTGTACTTTCCATTATAAATTCAATCGATCCTTGTATTCAGTTTACTTGTGAGGTAGAGTGTGAACGGAGTTTGCCTTTTCTGGATGTTCTTGTTACACGTAATGATGATGTATTTTTTACAACTGTTTACCGAAAACCTTTTGCTGTTTCTCTCCCACCCCATTCTAGATCAAATCACCCTTATAACCAAAAAATTGCTGCTTTTAGATCTCTTGTGTTCCGTGCTATTAATATTTGTTCAAATCAAATCCTTCTTAATTCTGAAATAAACCACATTAAAGCTATTGCAATTGATAGAGGCTTTTGTCATACCCTCATTGACCATATTATGCATAAAACTTTAAAAACCATCATAATGCTAAAACTAAACTAACTGTTAATAATTTACCTTTTTTACCTATTTTACCCTTTTACTCTAAAACAAGTTCCCGTATTTCTAATGTTCTAAAAAAGTTTGGTTTTAATACCGTTTTTCCCCACACAATAAAATTATGTTTTCTAATCTTAAAGATCGTATAGAAACACTTAATAAATCTGGTATTTATAGAATTTATTGCAACTGTGGTTTATCTTATATAGGTCAAACAAAACGTGCGTTAAAATTTAGAGTTAAAGAGCATGAGTGTTATGTCAGAAAGCAAGAATTCGACAAATCATCCATAGCTAAACATGTTTGGAACCTCAATCATAACTTTGAATTTTCATCTGCTACCATTATTAAAAATTGTAATATACCTAGTGACCTTGATTTTTTTTGAATCGTTTTATATAAATAAATTTTCAGATTTCCTTGTTAATGATTTAAATAGTATTCCTTATTTCTCACCCATCTGGTTACCTTTGTATTGATTCTGTAATTTAACCATGCTTTTATATTTTTAACTCAAATTGTTTTCCCTCTATTGTATTTTCACTTAAACTGTAACTTTTTGCCTTCATGTTATGTTTAAATTATTGATTTGATGTTTATTTTCGTCTGTTTGTACTGAAGAAGGGGATCCATTGATCCCCGAAACAATTGTCTACAGTTTTAAAAAATTTTATAAATTGTGTAAAAATAAACGTTGTTTTTCAATTGATATTAATATTTGCACAAGATTCTTTTCGCTAATGTATAATGTTATTTCAATGGGTAAAACGGAGTCGAAAAAGCGCCGAAAAGCAGGGAAGGAGTCGTTCGATTTTAAAATCGTTTCTTAGTGTGCGTCTAGCGGCTGAGAGGAAGGTCTCTTTCAAAATTCAAGCCTATCGGTCCGGCAGTTTTGGATATTTCGTGATGAGTGTTAATGAGTCAGTCAGTCAGTGGTATTTGGATTATATAGATATAGATATTTTTTGTAAACTTTATTATCCTCGTAGAAACATATTTTAGGAGGCCTACTATTTTTATGTCTGAATTATTTTATTATTAAAAGTTATAGCACTAAACTTGAAAAATAAAAAAACACCAAATTTCAGTAAAGTTTGAAGTTATACTATTCATAAAATAAAGAATATTACACCCACAGCCAAAAAAATAGTAGAGATCCTAAATAATATTATGTCAAGTACTGTGCCCAAGTTTTATAGAAATTCATTCATAATATTTTGAGTTATGCAGTTTTGCGGAGAAGGAAAATAGCAAAAATGTGATTCTGAGAAAAACGCGAATTTCGCTATTTTTTCCTTAATAAAATGCCTATTTAGTTTTAAGTAAAATTTCTGTAACTTTGGTTCTAGTAAATATAAAGATAGAATTTAAACTGATTTGGAAAGCTAAAGATGTGTTTTTAAATAAGATGATAATTTTTTTTTGGAATTTTTGGTCCTAAACGGCAATTTTAGGTAGGCAGGCACCTTAACCCGGGAGCAGTCGCACCTATCAAACGAACGCGGGTAGTCGCGGGTGGGTATATCATACCCAGGAATGGTTTCTCGCGTTTCAACACTCAACATGCTTGGTTTTACTAATAATATTGCTCAAAATCAGACATAAAACAATAAAAAAGCATCAGTGTACAATACTGGCGAAAAAAATCGACTCAGACCCTATATCTCCGGAACGGCTTGTGATATAAAGACAAATAAGGTATCATTTTTCATAATTTGAAGTATTCTACATACAGAAAATTTTTCAAGTTCTTAGGGGGTTGTCTTCATATTAAACGAAGCACCAACTTTCGTTTTTCCTATGGAAACCATCAAAGATTATTCCAGATTCTGAAAGAGCACCCTCTAACCCCCCAAAACCAGTTTTCATGCCATTTGGTCCCCAAATGAAGCCAGGAGTGGGGGTTGAAGTTCGTCGAATTTACGTTGAAATCTCGTTTTGTACGTTGAATTCTCGATGTTGATCCTTTCAACCATCAACCCCGCAGGATCAAAATCGAGAATTCAACGTAAAAAACGAGATTTCAACGTAAATTCGACGAACTTCAACCCCCACTCCTGGCTTCATTTGGGGACCAAATGGCATGAAAACTGATTTTGGGGGGTTTTAGAGGGTGCTCTTTCAGAATCTGGAATAATCTTTGATGGTTTCCATAGGAAAAACGAAAGTTGGTGCTTCGTTTAATATGAAGACGACCCTCTAAGAACTTGAAAAATTTTCTGTATATAGAATACTTCAAATCATGAAAAATGATACCTTATTTGTCTTTATATCACAAGCCGTTCTGGAGATATAGGGTCTGAGTCGATTTTTTTTGCCAGTATTGTACACTGCAAAACATTTCACAGTAAATTTACAGCAAAAATCACTGGAAATATGGGTGCCAGCTCTTTTTGCAGTGATTTTACAGCAATTTTGTAATTTTTGACTTTAACAGCAATTTTTAATTTAACACAGCAATTCTGTATTTTTACAGCAATTTTGTAATTTTACAGAATTTAACATTACAGCGTTACTGTGTTAACATTACAGCGTTACATGTGTTAACATTACAGCGATACTGTAATTATTCCGCAGAAAAACTAGAAAGCAATGTGCACATCTCAGTTATGTCTTGTTCTTCAATGTTTCTACAAGTATTCAAAATGTGGCATATTATGAACCACGGGAGATACCGATCCGATCTAAGAATATTATACTTCATAGTTTTAGAATCATGTTGGTTCTTACACCTCATCTAAATAATTTGACTCTTTTAGTGGTGACCGTAAAAACAAACATTGGTTTCTTGTCCACAAGGATTCAGAAATGAAAAACAGAATTTTCCAGGAAAGTATTAAGGTAAATGTGGGTATAGTGGACACTTTAAGGAAAATTTTTGCTTAAATTCTTAATAAATACCAATCAATTTGCTTCGAAACGGTTATCATCCTATTTTTAGGTTAATTGAATCTTCTTCTTTCGATTTTACTATTAAAAACTTTAATTAGATTGGGCAAAGTATTTTTAATTAATTTTTTAAAAGTACTCCAAATTGCATCTATAGTGGCCACATAGATGAAGCTGTTGCTTCTATGGTGGACACCTCTTGCATCAATAGTGGACACCTGTCTTTTTCTGCCTATATGAGGGGTTTATGCATGAAATTGAGGGTTTTTTCTTGGTATAGTCGTTTATTTCTAATTAAATCTTCCTTCCCAACGAAATGTATTTTTGATTCAATCAAATTAGCTTTATTTTAAAAAAATTGATAGTTTTCGACCCAAAGTCTACGCTGTAGCTGATTTGAGAGGAATTTAGCATGTAATTCAATGTTTTAGAAACATTAGTTCCCGAAGCCAGAATGAAACCAAATTTATTTAACCCTCATTTTAAAGCACAGTCAACAGTTTATGAAGAAAAACTGATTCAAATTAAATATTATTTATGTTTCTATTAGACGCCATTGCGGTGACCACTATTGGAAAATCTAAGATTATGTGTTGGTAAAGTGGACACCCCCATAAATCCTTGTAAAGTCAGCATTTTCAAATAAATTTTATTCAGTATTATTTTATACACTCTTATTTATCTTGATATAAATTTAAAAGTCAATCAAGCGGTAATAAATACGAAAAAATCAGTTCCGACTTACTCGTTTCCTTACGCGATTCAATAAGCAAAATCAAATTTCAGTCACTCGGCCGATGTTGTTATTTTCAAATATTTAAATATCCTTCCCATGCTGATCTGTGGTATCGGTGGTAATTTATCAGCTTACCTGATTGCACAATCTACTATGCCTATGAATTTTGACGCTGTTCGATGCCTCTAACTCGTTTTATTTAAAATTAATCAGCTATGTGGCCACTATTGGTACAGTGTCCACTATACCCACATTTACCTTAAACTGCTGTAAAAACTCATAAAATCAGGAACGTTACTCATTTAAATGCATTCAATAAACAAGAATTTCATTTTCTTTTAATATTTATTTCGATGACCAATTAAAGAATTACAGATATTACAAGGAAAACTACCAGGAAAATTACTATGTGTATTTAATTTATACTAATGTAGGTGGCGCTTCAAACTTACAGCTAAAAAGGCAGGTTTTTTTAGATTACAGCAAATGCGTAAAATATTAACAGCAGTTTTTGCTGTTAAATTTTTCGTTTTTTTTTGCAGTGTGTATCTGGTCACTAGCACAGCAGTTGCCAGTAAACTATAGCAGGTGGCGCTTCGAATTTACAGCTAAAAAGGCAGTGTTTTGAGATTACAGCAAATGATTAAAATATTTACAGCAGTTTTTGCTGTTAAATTTCCGTTTTTTTTTGTAGTGTACTTTAAATGAAAATAATTTTCTCTTATTTATTTGTGCAATCCTTACAAATTGGAGTTATGTATTCCATACAAATATGTATGGCACAGTTCAGAACAGTGATGTATTTTCCGGTCCTTTTTTGCCACCGCAAACCTCAAATGTTTTTGAATCCCGTTTTTATTCCTTTTGACTATGTTTTTTTCTTATGGGGTAGTTTTTGATGATGTATCAAAGGCATTTTTTGAATGTATCTTTGTAGGTGCTTGAGAATCATTTGTATTTTTAGGGAATATTTTCCCCCACCACTCTGACATTGGTTCTTTTCTTTCATTCATTTTATTCCACCTTTACTTAGGTAATATTCTCCATTTTCTGCAGAATTGAGGCTTTCTGAATTTTCCTCATCAATTTTATCTTATTCTTGATCGACTTCAATTGTTTCCTGATCACATTGTCCATCATAAACTCCAATATCTTCTTAATCTTCACTAAAATAATAATAAACATCCTTAGAAACTGTCTCAAGCAAAGAACGAAGCCGTTTCATTTCATCCTTCTTACTCAGGTACCGTTCCAGTTCCATACCGACCGAATGAACGGAATCCACAGCCAAAACTGACACGTCTACGGGCACGCGCGCGGGTATATCATACTTAAAAGCCTCGATTCCCGGAAACCGCGCATTCCTAAATTTTTATCTAACCTTGCAACTTGAAGAATGTGACCTTGAACTCAGCTACACGAGGGCACACACATTTTGGAAGAAAGGGGGGAGCGCTATGCAACTTAGAATGCGCGCCTGGGTATGAGATACCCAGTGCGACTGCTCCCGGGTTAAATTGCATGATTAATGGAATTATTTGCACAAGGATAAAAAATTATCATTAAATTTAGTTAACAATGAAAAATAAATATTTCCCTAATTTAATTGGTAATATTAATGCAACAAATATTTGTAATTAAAAATAACGAGATCAAAAAATATAAAGTTAGTAACAAAAAGTAAAATTTATTGTACTTGTGCAGTTCCGGGGGCACTTGTTTTGTATCGTTTCTTATCTTCAATATTTAAATATTATATTGTGGTTTTGAAGGTAATGATTTTCAGATGATATTAACATATTTTTGTCGCATTTCCTACATATTTTAAGTTATTTAAGAATATATTAAGAATACAAGTTAACTTAACCAGTAAGTTTTGTTTAAATGTTTTATGGACAACGGTTCTTATAAAGTATTTTCAGTCCAATAAAGAAAAGCCTACTACAACAGTGACAACAACCCAAGCAACAACCACTATTACAACTAGTGATACCACTTACAAAGAAGGAACTTCCACAGTGAGTAAAACTGCTCTTTACAGTTAAATTAATTGTCTTGCAAAATTTCAAACTTTAACTGATAAATGAAAGGAGTATTTCACCAATTATTGCTGGTTAAGCGGACAATAAGTAAACTCACAACTCTCAAGCGTCACCTCCAACCGTGGACCGGTTTCGTCCTCTCCGCTCTCTTGCGTTACCTTCCTATACGGTGCTGATGAGTCCTAACAAGGACGAAACCGGTCCACGGTTGGAGGTGACGCTTGAGAGATGTGAGTTTACTTATTTTTAACTGATAAACTTAAAACTAAAAGAGTAGTTCTCTATCTTTTAAGGGTAAAATTAATTTCACTTTTCATGCAGATTTTTTTCATCAATAAATGTTTTGGGTAAAATATAATGGAAAAATGGATTCAATATTATTCTTTGAATTGCCATTTGTTTTTAATAAAATAAATACAAATTAATACACAAACATTACAAAAACTATAATATAGCGATGATCTTTCTGAAGGAAAATGTGTTATAACTCCTTGTAATTAGAATAGGCGTGATTTCGCCCATTTTATCCCTCTCAAATTTCATTGCAATTTCCTGGTGAAGGCAATGATATAAGTAGTGCAATCCCAATACTCCTGTTTTAAATACAAGTAGTATTCACTATAATGTGAATTCATAATTCCAGAGTGCAGAAAATATGCAATATGTTCAAGGAAGTCCTCCCAAACTTTTCGGAACCATCTCGTCGAGTAGTTGAAAAACACCCACAAATATCACTATGTGACCTATAGTTCTGTAGAAAACTGCGACAGGAAAAGAAATGACGCTACATCTCCGGTTAACGCTAAAACCAGGTTTAGACGACTAACGGCCCAATCAACCGGTAACTTAACCGGCGCGGCGGTTAAGCGGAAGTGAAGCCTCTTATTGGCAGTTTAAGAAAGGGAAAACTAGTTAAACACCAATCAGCTCCCGGTTATCCACTTGTAGTGCAGTTTTTAATGGTTAGTTATTAAAAATTATGTGTGTGAAAGTAAGTAATTGTGGAAGTGATAGTATATTTAATTTAAATTGTATTGTGTTCTGAGAGAAATTAACTAATGAGGTTCAGCATTGCGTTGTGTTTATAATGATTACCCAATGGTTCAGATCAACCTCAACTGATTATTAATGGACAGAAGAATATTGTTAACATACCGGAACTGTAGGTAGTTTCTTCGGATGGTTGATTCATTAAAATGAGGAAGAACACTGATAATGAAATGAGAAGAACCAATATTAGTGATAATTAGGATCGCCAAGTTGATCCTTTGAATATGATGAATAGCTAGGGTAAAACACTTTAAAAACACACTTGGTTGTACGCATAGTCATTCAGCAGTAGTCTTTTTGGCCGCCCGGTTGACCAAAGAAAAGGAGCTATGGGGAAGCTGTAAAAAGTAAGGGATGATGCAGCAATGAAGAAACTCAAGTTCACGAACTAATCACTTTTATTTAATCAAGTCATGTGGCAAGCAGAATTGGTAGAACCACGTTTATCACTTTTCATACTTTTGACACGTCTTCATATTTCTACATAAGTTCGCGAATCACAAGAAAAGGAAATCTCAGTTGAATTTCAAGAGAAGGCTAAGGCCGCGGTCTTACCGCACAGGCACAGAAGGCATTCAGGTCAATCAGTAAAGAAGGAGCGATGTTGCGGACTACACTGCACAGCCACCCCGCAAGAACATCATAGGGAATCACTGGAACACGGAGAGAAACAATATGATGCGGCGAAGGAGGATGGCGGAGTTTGACGGATGGCCCAAAAGATCCGGGACGTTTGTTGAGAAATCAAGTCAGGGAGTGACGCAGTTTAGCGAGCAAAAATCAGTCGTGCTCTGCGTGTCCGAAAAACGCTGTGTCGAAGGTTAAATACCTCAAGATTAACCCTTATGGCAATCGCCATAAAAAATGCCAAGTAGCCAATGGCTAATACACGGAGAGTTGAGATAGGTTCCTAAGAGGATGGTATTATCACTTCCAAAATGTTGGAATTTGGCGATATGATGAAAACAGGCAAAGCATTGCATCAGATTAATTAAAACAGAAAGGCGCCTGGGTAGGGCAAATAAAGAATGGAGTGATTGGACTTTCACATGGTTCGATACGAAGCGAAGCGTGGGAGTGTTGAAAAATTCTACATAGCTGCATATTAATTGCTAGTCAAAGAGACTTCAAGAAGAACTCGTGATGCGAAAAGAGGAAATTTCCAATACAAGTGAAATAGGTTTGCTCGCATAGCAACAGAGAAAGGGTTTATGATTTGAATATCTCTTATCGAAATTTAGAAATACGAATAAAGAACACGAACCTATGTGGTGTTGTGAAACTTCACCACACCACTAGTCAAGTTTCATACGACACAGGTGAATACGACTGTAAGATGTTAAAAATATTCACTGCGCACGCATGCTTCCGAAAGTTGAAATGTGAAAAGTTATATTGGATAGAACGTCACATTTTTCGAAAAATAATAAGTCGTCTTGTCGTAGAGTTAGTCATCGAATATTTGTATGTAGTTTACAAAAGTTATCTTTCTCTTCTGTACCAATTTTGTGAACGGACTTGTTGAATCATCCTATATTTTAAGTAATAGTTCAGCTTTTACCTTAAGATATGCACATACATTTTAAATTTTTTTTTACAGAATGAAGGAATGACTACAGGTAGAACACTGACTACAAAGCCAGAACCCCCAAATGATGAGGAAGGTGATGGATGTAAGTTGATACACTAAACTTTAACTATACTATATTCATGTGGTTAACGGTATGAATTTAACTGTTCAATATTATTCTCTAGATTACAATATCACAGTAATTATGAAACACTACTACTGTGTCGTTTTTGAACTAAGGGGGTAAGATAAATTTTGTTATTACGTTATTTATATATTTTCAAAGTGATAAAGTAGTTTTAATGGGCAATACTATCATTTTTTGAAAACAGAAAAAATGCATTTTCCCGTAAAGGAAATAGATGTACATCCAAAAATCCATATGAAAAGTTTCAAAAAATTTAGTTAATTAAATATTTAAAATTAAAATCGCCAAGCCCTTTGTCTTTGTTTAGGGTAGAAGTACGTCACAACTGATTCATACAGACTTTAACGAGAAACCCAACAATGACTTTGATTTGTTTAAACAATTAAATCATTGTTTAAAATCAATGTACAGGGTAAAAGTACTACGTCACATTAGGAAATTGGACGATTTAAAGCCCTTTTTTAAACTCAAACTTTGAAATTACATAAAAAAATAAATAATCATAGTAATTAAAAATTTTGCGCTTATATTCCGCTCTAGGGTACCTCTATCGAATAAAAAAATAAAAAATAAATGGTGGTATTGTCCATTAACAGTTAGTAATGCAAAATATTGTAACTAACATGTTGTATAAGTATTTGATGCTTATAAGACGTTATTTTTCTTTCATTCTAATGGAATGGTGATTTCAATGTATTTCTTATCAGACATTTCACCATTGTAACAAATGTTTAACTCTTTAAAAATTTTAGAGGATTTATGTATAACTAGTTCTTGTTCAATTTAAAGATCTGAATACCCATTGTGTGTGTATGTTTGCAGTTGGATAATAATATTCTAGGACCCAGGTAAAAATTTGGTCAATTATTTTCTATCGAACGATAATTATTGGTGAGACGCATCAGAGTGGTGTATCATAAAGCCTCGTGAACGTCAGCCGCGGTTCCGTGGGTGGGATGAGGGGTGGTAGCCCCCCAAACACGAAGAAAATATAAAATATTTTTAGTCATTTCCTCCCGGGTAAAAATTTATTAAATTATAGCTGACCCAATATTTGGAATAAAAAGAAAGAAAAACACAAATGGCATTAAAACGATACCTCTAATTTGTAAACTCTCCCCTAGAGATACAAAAGAAAGTGGAAAAAGCTATGGAATCGTTGTTTCCGTAGGAGCAGGACTTGTGAATGATCGAGAAAATATGACTAGTGAATCAGAAAATAACAATTAAAACTGATGAAATCAAAAATTATGTTAAGTTTACTAGTTTTTATTACTAGTACTCCTTGCGTTACATCAGCTGACGATCTTTCCACCAAGATACAGCCGGCTGACTTGTTTTTCTTCGAGATATTGGTTTAGCTATAATTTTAATAATTTAGATATATTGGTTTAGCCGGAAGGATATGACTAAAAAATTTATTTTCTTCGTGTTTGGGGGGGCTACCACCCCTTTGAGTGATGATTCTTAGATCACTAGAAAGTCTAAAAACATTATCTTTAGTTTTTATATTTTTCTGAATTTTCAAAGCAGCCATCGAGGTCCAGCAAGGTATTACAAAGGCAAATGAAAAATAATCTTCTTTGAAGTTCCTCTTTTTAGACTGATTTTCAATGATTTAAAGTAAACACAGTTATCCTTTAATTCATGCCATACATAATGAAGGTTGTATATATCTCAGTAGAATGGCTTTTGATGTATGAATTTAAGTTAAACGAGTTTTGTAGTAATGTGAGTTAACGTAAACTCAAGAATCAGCAAACAAAAACAAGAATCATCATAACTCAAAACAAGAAGTTGCAAACTCAAGAATCAGCATAGTTTGTATTACTTCGATGGCTGCTAAAAAATTTCAGAAAACAAATTTAGAGAGACTGAATTATATAGATGGATAAAAATGATCCAAGCAACAACCTCTAGAAAGCACTTGATATGGATTGACTCATTATAAACTTTTCCAAAATACTAAAATTAGTGACCATATAAAGTGTTCATTTACTGGGAGAACGGTCAAACTTTGTATTTAGGACAAACTTTGTTCATTTACTGAGTATATCGCCCCTTTTTTCAACTAAAATCAGGATGCCTTCAAAACTATTAGTTTCATAGATCTGGAAATAACTTCTACGGAAATACGGAACCACAGTAAACATCTCTTTCGAAAAATATCATCAGCAATGATATAATACAATCCACGTATGTAACAGTTTAAAAAAATTAATTTTACTCATGAGTGAGAGACAAAAATTACTCACAAGAGGTATTTTCTTCGTGAAAGTGCGAAACAGAATGAAGTTTTGGTGAAAATACTTTTATATACTCTATCTACCATCGAAACTTCAGTTATCTAGCTCTATGGGCCAAAATGATAACTAGCCTCGAACACTAACTAATCTTGGTCTCCCCTAAAAAAACATCAGACTATTTCCATATTTCTCTAATTGCTCCTTCTGTGGTTATAAAGCTATCTATACAGGGTGCCCCATAAAAGTTGGGTCACACTTCTAGGGTAAATAATAGACACCTAGACGAGTCAGAATCAAATAGGACTTGGGGGTCCCAGACTAAATTCCAGGGAGTTAAAAATGGAGCGACACCCCAAATCCAATTTGTAGAAGAACTACTGTTGGTAAAAATGTAATTATGGTCCCAAAAATTATGGTTTAATATGATCTTTAAAATTATCTTAAAAGTTTTCTGTTTAAAATTTTTTTTATTACAAAAAAGTTCAAAAACCACAAAAAAGTGTGAAAACTCCGCCAAAACTTTATTTTGAATTTCGAAATCCTTTCTTTTGATTTAATAACACTACTCGACAAAAAATAGGGTCAAAATGCTTCTGACACAAATCAAGCAGATTCTTATGTAAAATGACCCCCTGAATCCGAATTTGACCCCCGTTTTTCTCCATCACGTCCAGATTTTCGGGGAATAGCCCCTCCCCCTTTTTGCGTTTTTCGATGACTTAATGACTTTGAATTCGATTTTCAGGGGCAAAAACTATTACTTTAGCTTTTATATTACAACCGAGGGAACAAGAAAGGTTAAAGCTTCCAAAATATACAAATTTGTAGCAAATGGATATGTTTAAGGGGTTATTACCCCTCTAAAAATGCAAAAAAATCGTTAAAATTTATAAAGATTGTTTTTGGCTATTTTTTCCTCTAATTTTTTACGCAATTCATCATTAAAGGGTCCTAACCCTTCCCCAAGGACCCGAATTTAATGAATATATGCAGCAGGGATTTTTGCTAAAAGTGTTTGAGGCGTTAGCGCCCCCGAAGCACTCGCAGAAGAGACTCTCTGAATCGCGTCGCCGCTCGTGAACTCAGGAATTAATATTCATATTTTGAAAAGCTCAAAAATGACATTGTTCTTATATTTCAGGTCTATCCTGAGGGAAATTGTTCAGCTCGTTAAAAACTGGCCATTTTGGGGGGATGGGGATTCCATGTTTCAAGCTATAGATGCGTGGGGTGTGGATAACAATTGGGGGGTGTTACATTAAAAATTGAGGGTGATGGGGGAAAACGGGTGTCTTATTTGCGTTTAGGAGGTAATTTTACACAAGAATCGACTGAAATTAAGTCAGTAACAGTTGGAATTTTTTTTTTAAAGCAGTTTAACCCTTAAGTATGGCATCGAACCCTTCCGTGGGTGCTTTGGGGGCGCTAACACCTCAACCGCTTTTTATAAAAATCATTGCTGCATATATTCATTAAATTTGGGTCCTTTGGGAAGTGTTAGGACCCTTTAATGATGAATTGCGTAAAAAATTAGGGGAAGATATAGCCAATTTTTAACCTTTTTTGTTCCCTCGGGTGTAATTTAAAGGCTAAAGTAATAGTTTTTGCCCCTGAAAATCGAATTCAAAGTCATTAAGGTAACTGACTGGGTTGAAATCATCATTTTCGCCAAAAATATCGAATTTCATTTTATTGTTTTATTTTATAGCCTGTTTAATAAGCTTTCCATAACTACCTTACTTTAAACTCTGAGTAATCTAGAACATAAGTTACAGCTGTTTTAGTACCGGGTAATACGAGGATTAACATACAATTTTAAACTTTAAAGTCATTTTCTGAAGAATGACATTTTTGAATACTTTGGATCACGGTAACAGTGATTACTCTTAAACTACTTAAAATATTCTCATGCTTTTTGTTTTATTTCACTCTTTATATTATAACGCATGTTATCTTCTACAATCTAAGAAAAATATTTGAATTAAGGTATTTTTTAAAGTGTGTAAACTTGATTTAAGTAGTTTTTTTCATGAATTTTTACTTTTTTCGATTTCAAGTTCCTGTATTTCTTTTCTATTTTGAAAATTTCAGATTTTTTGTAGATAGTGACACAGATTAGTGTCTTAGGCTCAAAATCCTGCAAATATTTTATTTGTACCTATCAAAGAACATTCTCAGGAGTTATTGGCGCAAGTTGAAATTTTAGCCTTATTTTCATTGAAATTTCTCAATATTTTGAAAAATAATTTTTAAAAAATTCTTTTTGGAATGATTTTCTTTGTTTTAGAACATTAGCTCTCAGAAAATAGGAATTAAATAATTATTTAGTTAATATTTAAAAAAAAGGCCTCCCAACCCAGTCAGTTACCTTAAGCCATCGAAAAACGCAAAAAGGGGGAGGGGCTGTTCCCCGAAAATATGGACGTGATGGAGAAAAACGGGGGTCGAATTCGGATTTAGGGGGTCATTTTACATAAGAATCTGCTTGATTTGTGTCAGAAGCATTTTGACCCCATTTTTTTGTCGAGTAGTGTAATCTGAAAGATCATAGTTGAAAACCCTTAAGTCCAAGGTGACACGTAAAAACCATCAATATTAAATGCTTGAGATCCTGTTAAAGCATGGTTTAAGTCCGTTTTTTGCGTCCTCAAACTACCGTTTTGGAAAGGTTATAGGAAACCAGTTTGCGCACGCAAAAAATGAACTTTAACAGGATCTCAAGCGTTTAATATTGATTGTTTTTAAGTGAAACTTTGGTTTTAAGGGTTTACAACTATGATCTTTTAGATTATCAAATCAAAAGAAAGGATTTAGAAATACAAAATGAGGTTTTGGCACACTTTTAACATTCTTTGTGGTTTTTAAACTTTTTCATCATCAAACAAATTTTAAAGTGAAGAATTTTGAGATAATTTTAAAGATCATATTAAACCACAATTTTGAGACCATAATTAAATGTTTACCAATAGTAGTTCTTCTACAAATTGAATTTTTCAATGCTTTTTTTGGATGTAGCTCCATTTTTAACTCTCTTTAATTTGGTCTGGGACCCCCAAATCCTATGTGATTCTGACTCGTCTAGGTGTCTACTATCCCCCTGGAAGTGTGACCCATTGTTTATGGGACACCCTGTATAAACGTCAAAAAAAGTACCTATAAAACTCTTTACAAAAATAGTTTCTTAAATCTTAGTATCTGGTTCTCATACTTATTCCAGAGATCCTTACTGTTTCGGAAATTATGTGAATCTGGAATGCAACAACGAAAATGATGATTTTTTTCGCTCTGATGAGACCTTCTGGAGAAGAGTGAAAGGTATGGGACCTGTGTCATGTGGTGAAATGGCAGTTGTTATCGGTAAGTGGAATCGGTTTTAATTTTTTATATCTTCAGTTCGATGTATGTAGGGTGTTTAAAAATTCCGTTTTGTGGCTTTTTATTGAAACTAACGTATCCTAGGGTCATGGAAGTAAGGTCTACCCTCAGGTAAGTAACCCTGGAGATGACTTACCCATTTAGATGACTGACAGCGCGTCTAGTGGCGAAATAAAAAAGTTAAAAATATTAGTTTAAAAGAGATAGATTATAAGCCTCATTTGTGCACTGTTGCCAACGTTATGAAGAACTCGCTGAAAAAATGTCATGAAAATATCGTGAATGTTCGCGGAGATATTAACATGTGAAAATAGCACTTTTTCAGGTCTCAAAAAAGAAAATGTACGTAAATTTGCAAGGATTTTTTGATTAAGTTTTGCCTTCATTCAACTAAAAAACCCAAAACTACACGATAACACGGAAATTTGCAAACATACAAACTTTAAAAGGTCTGAAAAAGTGCCATTTTCACATGCTAATATCTCCTCGAATATTCACGATATTTTCATGAAATTTTTTTCAGTGTCACTTAAACAATACTCTTATTCAGGCTTTTGCTCTATCTCCTCTAGTTTTTAAATTAATTTTTTAAACTTTTTTATTTCACCACTAGACGCGTTGTAAGTCATCTTATATGGGTAAGTCATCTCCAGAGTCACTTACCTATAAGGTAATAAAAGTCAATGAAAATTTAGTCACTTTCCAGGGGTAGACCTTACTTCTATGACCCTTAGACACGTTGGTTCCAAATAAAAGACGCAAAACGGACTTTTGAAACACCCTGTATAATAACTTAAGGGGAGACTATATCAATAAAAAATTATCTCTTATTACAGGATTTCATTATCTTTTTTGGTGTTAAATTTTGTATTTACTTCATATTAATTTATATTTAGCACAAAAAGCAAATTCAAAAAAATATTTTAAAATATACAAAAACTTTTAAAAAGTGTTTAAAATTAAACTAACTTAAAAAGAAAATAAACAGCGGTTTTTAAACTACATTTCGTTCGCTATTTCGTGAAGATTCTTAGTGAAAATAATCATTTTGTTCCTCAGAATCTGTAATTTTCGAATCGCAATGGGTCACATTTCGGGTTTACGTTTGGGGATGGGAGAGCCGCAGAAGTTGAAAATCAACAAGTTTTGATTTTGTGTTATTTGAAGTCAATTAAGGTCCCTTTTATTTTTTAATATACTCAAATGCCCCATCATACTAGAGAAGTGAGGGAGGACTAACAGAATATAGAGTTTGGAAATGACCAGTTCACTTGTGTCGAAGGGGCGAAATGATGAAGTCGAATGTAAACCTTTTAGTAAACCTCTTTTCTCTGAGGTTCATGTTTAAAGTTTAAAATTAACATAATAAAAGGTGCCTTTTTTTTCCTTTCTCTCAGGCGAGAAACAATTGCGGTAGTGAAAATCTGGCGAGGCTCACTAGAGATATGAAGAGGGGTTATTAATTTTTTATCCAAGCATAAATTTTTTTAATAAAAAAAGTTCATGAGTTTCATTTAATCTTGTTAATTTACTACTAGAATATAAAATCCAAGTTAAATCATTCAGGTTATTTCGTTAACAAAATGCTAGAGAAATTTTCCAAAGTTTCGTGGAAAAGCAAATAAATTAGATGAAATTTGAAGTAATAAAACAAGAAATATACTATTTTTAAAAACATAAAAAATGATTGCAAAAGGTTTATATAATGAAAATTAGTTAAAATTTAATGATTGATTTTGATAACGAGATTGAAATTTCGGAAATATGTTTTAGATCAAAATATAAATCCATAGAGGCAATTTGTTAAAATACTTTATAGGGTAATTTTTTTTAAACTATGAAAATTCTAAGTTCTGCTAACGAGATCTAAATGAAGTTTATCTCTCACTGAACGGTCTGCATATCCTTGTCTGTGATTGTTTTTAAAAATATCTCAGATCACTGGGTTTTTAAAGGGTTAACTTCCATATTCACCACTAACCTAGCCTAAGGTTAACCTGGAATCAAAACTTCTAATTGTTATTTAATTAAGGGAAACACAATGTTTAAACCAATCAGAGTTGTTGAAAAAGCTTTATTCCAGGTTAACCTTAGGTCAAGTTAGTGTTGAATGCAGCAGTTTTACGGCTATATTCACCACTAACTTAACCTAAGGCTAACCTGGAATCAAGCTTTTTGACAACTCTGATTGGCTTAAAACTTGTTTTCCTTTTTCAACAACCAATTAAAAGCTTGATTTCAGGTTAACCATAGGTTAAGTTAGTGGTGAATATACAGCCGTTAGTCTGTTCTTTTAGATTAGGCCGGTGAAACAGGAGCGATGATGCTCAAAAACGACTAATAACCCTCTCCACATAACCCAATGACCCATTATTTTACAATAGTTACTACCATACAGTTTAGAGGGTGCCTAGTAATTGCACAAGACAAAAGTTTCTATGAGAGTTCTATTAGTTACTGCCTCTAGTACATTGCGTCTAAGGGGCCTATTCTAAATGAACAGACAATTGGTAGATAAGGTTGTCTGAAACGGTTGATGCCAGACTTAACATGCAGGTGTGTCATGGCAAGACAAACAAGATTTTCTCAGGCTGCCATGTCCATAAATGTAAACTGTGTCCGCTAGAGGACAATTTTCGCCGTACAAAGGGCAACAGTTACATTCTTGAAATTCTACGGTAAAGCTTCAAATATTATTACAGATTCGGAGTGAACACCCCTGAAAACCCTTGTAAACCAAATTTTATTAAAATCTGCTTGTAATTAGTTGAGAAATATTTTTCTAATTCGTAGACGGTCTGAATAGATATTGAAAGTGAAAAAAAGGAGGCGATTAATTCTGTTAATTACCGACAGAATTTAGTAAAATTTGCTTTCAGGAGTTTTCAAGGGCGCTCTTTCTGAATCTGAAATAATATTTGAAGTTTTCCGTAGAATAAAGAAGTTAAGCATTGCCTCTTCGCCAGCGACCATTTTCCTCTAACGGACACAGTTTGCATTTGCAGACATGACTAGAAGTAGATTTGTGTTATATTTTAACAATTACGTTCTATTTAAAGAAATTAGCAATAGCAATAAAAAATCAACGAATTTCATGGATTTTTTGTTTCAGGAATATTCTTCCGGTTCCATAACGATGATATAATAAGATTAGAACTGAAATGCCGAGAGGTGAATGAACAATTCGTTATCAAGTCGAAAACGACAGTGTACCTAGACACTGACACTAATAGCGTCACTTGTCCTCAAGATTCCTATTTTAATGAAATTACAACAAAACAAATTGAGGGAGATGTATACGACGTCACAGTGGTTTGCAGAGAATATGAGTTAAAAAATAATGACTACGATAACTACTGAAGTAATAACAATAACCAGAATACAGATGGAATTCTTTTTACAACAATGCAATATTGTTTGAATGGAATGGTTTACATGTTGATTTTAGTCTTTAACACACAAGTTAATTTTTTCTGTACGATATCAATAAAAATCTGTATTAAGTGAAAATGGCTATCATGTGTTATTTGTTTCACCCAATATTTTTAATCAAAATTTTGTCATTTACACATCGTCATATCAGTTATTTTAGGATTGTATAACTAAAAACATATTAATATGCTGCAATTCCCTGTTACTATCACTACCTTATTTGTTTATGCGTAACTGTTACGCATAAACATTAATAGTTATACCCAATGCATTTCTATACGTATTGCAATAATTAGGACCTAACGAAAAAATCTTGTGCAAATGTTGACAACTCCATTGAAAAAACAACGTTTATTTTGCACAATTTAAAAGTTTTAAAGCAGTAGACAATTGTTTCGGGGATCAATGGATCCCCTTCATCAGTACTGAAAGACGAATATAAACATCAAATCGGCAATTTAAACAAAACATGAAGACAAAAAATTACAGTTTAAGTGAAAATACAATAGAGGGAAAACACAGCATGAGTGAAAATACAAAAAGCTAATTGCTAAATTACAATATCAATACAAAGGTAACCAGATGGGTGAGAAATAAGGAATGCTATTTAAATCATTAACAAGGAAATCAGGAAATTTATTTATATAAAACGATTCAAAAAAATCAAGGTCACTAGGGATATTACAATTTTTAATAATGGTAGCAGATGAAAATTCAAAGTTATGATTGAGGTTCCAAACATGTTTAGCTATGGATGTAAACCATTGCTAAACATGTCATCCATAGCTAAACATGTTTGGAACCTCAATCATAACTTTGGATTTTCATCTGCTACCATTATTAAAAATTGTAATATACCTAGTGTGGTGATGTTTCACACCACCTCATATTTTTGTGTACTTTTTCCATTTTAATTTCAAAATTCCCACTGGATCATTTTAGGCCTAAACCCTTATGTTTCATCAATGGTACCATTCTTCAAGTACACTTTTTAATGTTATTCAATAGTGCATGCATGCAATTTTTCATACTGTCACTCAAAATTTGACATCTTAAATGTTCTTATTATTTTTGACTATCCCTGTGACATTCTTCTAGTTATCATTAAGATGGCAAAATTAAACGTTCTATTTTTGGGTATATGCATGTTTTAGAGATTCATATTTAGGACCGATCACCCTTTCTGTATGTGTCTCACCAGAAATGGAATTGTTTTGGTATTTTACAATTATGTTTTTTCACTGACCATTTTGTTATGAATATAATTCACTCAAGTTTTTTTACTTTACAATAGGCGGGTTAACCTTCCCATGAGAAAAAGGGCATAAATTCATTGAGGTCCCCAAACAAACCACCCTCGATTTTACAGTTGTTACTAGGTTCAATTTTTAGCACATTTTTTTTCAACTGCATTTTTACTTCCCAGACGTTTTTTTATGGCACTTGTATATTTCAATAGTTTCTTCATCAAATAGCAAATTATGGAAGTGAAACCGTTTTTTTATTTGTATTTGATAGTATCTTCATGTATATTCACATTTATATATAGTTAGATTTCATGTGCATATAGTAATTTTTTTTCAATTGATTAAGAGAGCTCTCGTATTGATAAAAAAAGAGCTATGCTTGAAAAGCGCATCAAGGAACCTGAACTATGGAACTCTCAAACAGAGAAAAGTGAAACTTGATTTTAGATTGCCGTCACTGATTAAATGAATATTAATCGAGAAAGAACTTTCATGAAAGTATGAACGATATTGAATGCTAATTGTGCAACTCAGAGATACGGTTTATGTCTTCAGTGATAGGACTGATTTAATGAGCCCTATTCCAAAACCAGGCTTTTCATTCATGTATATATTATCATAAGAACTTGTTCTAATATTGTATTTAATTATTCTCGAGATATATATTGTGTTTGATGTATTTTTATTTCCGTATTTCTTTCCAAGGGTCTACATCAAAATGGCATAAATTGCATTGCTAGCATTTATTATTCGTTCTTGCTAATTTAAGAATTGAACTATCTGATCTAAAAACTTAAATCTGCTGTACAGACTTACACATTTGTTACATCCTAGGTATTGGTGTTTTAATTTTAAGCTGGTCTTGATTGTTTCATCCTGATGTGTTCGTTTGTACTTAAAGGCGTATAAAAGCGGAAATCTTAATTACCATAATTCAATGTTAAAATTTATCAATATCTGTATGACCCACCATTTAAATGCTGTATATAATTTTTATTTTATGTGTAAATCTAAAAAATTAAACTATTTTACCAAAATTCAGAATGAAATTTTAAACTCTAAAGATTCTCAAGCCTTTTGGAATATAATCCGAAAATTCAAACGAAGGAAACCTATCATGTCCTCGAACGTACCAAACTATGTGTGGTTTGATCATTTTTCAAAATTATTTAAAGGCAAACAACTAAATCTAAACGTAAACCACTTAAACCAGCTAACTTTAAATAGTCCGCCAAGCGACTTTGACCCAATTCTGGATTGCAACATAACTGACTCTGAGGTAGAAGAAGTCTTAAAGACCCTTAAGAACAACAAAAGCCCTGGCCATGATAACCTTAAACCAGAATATTTTAAATATTTAAATAGAACTGCAATTCAATTTCTAACAGAAACACTCAATAAAGTACTACAATCCGAATGCTACCCCGAAAAATGGATAGAAATATTGATTCATCCCATTTTTAAGAAAGGTGACCCTTCTAACCCAGGCAACTATAGACCGATATCTCTTATACCTGTAATCGGAAAGATTTTCACTGCAATTTTAAATAAAAGACTCAACTTATGGCTTAAATTAAAAGACTCTCTATACGAAGAACAAGCTGGATTTAGGAAGGGTTACAGCTGCAACGATCAGGCTTTCATATTAAATTCCCTAATTCAAGATAAACTCAGAAAAAAACGGGGCAAGTTATACACAGCTTTCATTGATCTTAAATCTGCTTTTGACAGTATTAATCACTCTCTTATGTGGTCAGTACTCCGGAAACTGTCACTTAGCCCAACATTTATTAACATCCTAAAAGATATGTACGAAAAAGCTAAAGCGAAAGTTAGAACCCCAATGGGAACAACAGACTCTTTCAACGTGGATACCGGTGTACTACAAGGAGAAATACTGTCCCCTTTACTATTCAACTTATTTCTCAACAATTTAATTGCTCGACTAAATGAATCCAATATTCCTGGTGTTCACATCTCTTCTTCTATATTCCTGCACATTCTACTTTACGCTGACGACGCAGTAATCCTGGCTGAATCCCGCATTGATTTACAAAAAAAGCTCAACTTACTCGAAAAATTTTGCTTTGAATTTAATTTGGCAGTCAACATCAACAAAACTAAAATTATGATTTTCAGGAGAGGTGGAAAACTTTCTAAATCGGATAAATTCTTTTATCAAAACTCGGAGTTAGATATAGTAAGGGAATACGTCTATTTGGGAATTCCTTTTTCGTCAAATGGAAAATTTAATCTGGCCAAAAGATATTTTACATCAAAAGCAATTGCTGCAATCGGCGCGTCATGGTCTATTTTCACTGGATCTCGAGCCAACTCTATTAAATCATGGTTTAAATTATTTGAATCACTAATTCAATCTGTTTTTACTTATGGGTCCCCAATTTGGTCTGCAAACAACATCTTCGAATTGGAAAAGTGTTTTTGTGTTTTTGCTAAAAAATTATTTACTCTCTCAAGAAACATACCAGGCTATATTCTAAGATTAGAACTAGGTCAGGCACCTATTGCAGTCACCTTAGTAAAAATGTTGTTGAAGTATTGGATAAGAATTCTTAAATTACCCGATGATAGATATACCAAAATATGCTACCAAAAGTTATTTTCCAACTCGATGTTCTCCTCAAATCCCGAGTATAACTGGGCTTTATCAGTCAAAAAAATTATTGAAAACCTTGGATTTAACTTTATTTGGACATCTCAAAATCCTGACCTGGCTTCCTATTATCTACCTAATATGTTACAAACTTGTCGAGATCAATGCCTACAACGAGATTTCTCAATGATGGAGAATAGCACCCACTTTCCCCACTATAAACTAATAAAGAATTGTCCCACTCCTGAAAACTATATACTCTCCGACTCTGATATTTATGTAAAAAGAATTATTTTCCAATTACGTTTAAATCAAAATAAAATCTTCTATAAGGGCCAGATGTTCTTGATTGTTTCATCCTGATGTGTTCGTTTGTACTTAAAGGCGTATAAAAGCGGAAATCTTAATTACCATAATTCAATGTTAAAATTTATCAATATCTGTATGACCCACCATTTAAATGCTGTATATAATTTTTATTTTATGTTTGTTGTGAACACATTCTGCCCTGCCTGTGCTTTACTTCTTTTCAAACTTATTGAAACTTTTTGGCCTACCACTAAATTTTTTTTGCTGTGTCTTCGGGGAGAATATGTGGTGATGTTTCACACCACCTCATATTTTTGTGTACTTTTTCCATTTTAATTTCAAAATTCCCACTGGATCATTTTAGGCCTAAACCCTTCTTTCTTATTTCCCATGGTAACCGTCGGTTTTATGCATCACGCGCATCTCATAAATTATTATCAATCGAAATTACACCGTTTCTTCTGAAGTTAGTTAATTATTCTATCAACACTCCCATGCTTTCCTCCTCTCTGTCGCCGGCCGAGACATAACTTTTCCATCCCAACGTAATCTTACTATCGCCAATATTCAAAATTAATTCTGGAGATAATTTCACCATTCGGTAACCTCTCCTGCCTTTTCTTTAATTAACCTTTGGCTAATTGTGGTTTTTATGGCGCTCGCCATCATAGGTTTGTAATAGCAATACTTAACCCGATGCACACGATTTTCCACACCCCTCAGACCCCTCTCCTCTCTCTTCAATTTCTCCCGAATCTATGCTGCTCTGGTCCCCATAATGTAGTCCTCAGCCGATATTTCTCGGAGACCCAGGCGGGTCTGCCGAGGCGTCCTTTGCGAGGTGCTCGTGCGGTCTAGTCCGCGGCCTCAGTCATCATATTATGCCGGAATTATCATGCATCATATAGCTTATTCAATCACCCCGAATCAAACTTCCCGATTTTGAGACCCTCACCGAAATATGACAAACTGATGTGTACCAATGTTTTCTGTTATGATTTAAACAGCTACCGAAAGTGTTCCAAAAATGTGCCAGTTCGCAACCGTGTGTGACTATTGTGAAAAATTCGCATCTACAAAAATTTTGTCCAATTTATCTTGAATTATTTGAAAAGTTTCAATACGTTAGTGATGAAAAATAAATGAGTGATTTAGTAAAATGAACTTGGTTTGTTTTTAACATCTTGCCAAGACACTATTTCTAGAAGCCTTCATTGACTGCATTTCCAACATAAAAAAAAAGGTATGACCGTTTCTCTACCTTTCTCCAGTCTAACTTGCTCTTGCTTCACCCACAATCAGAAGAGTCTTTGTCGAACCTGGGTTATCAACAACTGAACTTAACATACTTCTCTTCGATACCCATTCATCCATACTTCCATACAACTACAAGTTAAATTTTCATCATACCTAGTGACCTTGATTTTTTTAATCGCTTTATATAAATAAATTTTCTGATTTCCTTGTTAATGATTTAAATAGCATTTCCTTATTTCTCACCCATCTGGTTACCTTTGTATTGATATTGTAATTTAACCATTAGGTTTTGCATTTTCACTCATGCTGTGTTTCCCTCTATTGTATTTTCACTTAAACTGTAACTTTTTGCCTTCATGTTTTGTTTAAATTGCCTATTTGATGTTTATATTCGTCTTTCAGTGCTGATGAAGGGGATCCATTGATCCCCGAAACAATTGTCTACTGCTTTAAAACTTTTAAATTGTGTAAAATAAACGTTGTTTTTTCAATTGAATTAGGACCTAAATTGACTTAATTTTAAAGATAACCGTAGAGTAATTGGGTCGATTTATACAAAAGAGGCACAGAAAGCAGTACATATCCGTTGATTCGCATATTTCAAAAAAATTAAAATCCAAATTATTGCTTAAAAAAAGTTGAAATGTTTTAAAAAAAACTCTCAAACAAGAGTCTTGAAGTAATAACTGTTAACTATTTCCAAAAAGAGGCTTTCGCCCTTAAACCTAATAGGGGACCGATAGCAGTAGATCCTGCCATCGTCCTATTTTTAGGACACCCTGTACCGATAAAACTAATCAAAGTTTGAGGATTTTTTCAATTTTATGTTTGTACATGGGCCTAAACTAGCCCATAGTTAAGTTTTGACAAAAAATGTTAACAAATTATAGAACATAGGATATAACTTGACTTTTTGCATGTTATAAAAATCCCCTCAAATACTTTACCCCAAACACCGATGTTCCCATTTGGACACTACGTTGTATTGTTAATTACTCTCCAAAATTGGAATATTAATCTATTCTGCCAACCCAAAGCAGAATATGTGTACTTAAGCTACCTAGACACATCAAAATAATTTAAAACTAAATTTATTTAAAATTTTCACAAGTTGTAAAACTTTTGGAAGAGTCAAAAACATCTAATTTTGATGTAAATTCTACAAAAAGGATTAAATTGCACCTTAAAAACTTTTGCATGTAGAATAACTTCATATCTTTGAGTTGGTGTACGATACGTGTGGTGTGGCTTGTGGGTAGTGATCAAATCAGGTGGAAATGCAATAACAGTTTATTAACAGGAACAAGAACAGCAAGCAAGAGGCAAGAGCAATCATAGATTAACGCAGCGCGTATATACAGGGTGTAAAGGAAAGTCCCTTTACCCTGTAATAAGTTACTAACGGAGCAAGGTAAAGCTATGCAGTTAAGGTAACGGTATAGTAAAGTGACTATGCGCAATCGAATGCGACCAACCGCAGCGCCCTCTAGCGGAGATTTTAGGAGTTAAAAATTTTATTTTAAAAACTATTAGGAATTTGTTAAAATAGTCAATTACAAAGTTGTAGAGCAGCTTCGATTTAGTAGGAAAAGACACTTTAAGCAAAAAGATATCTTGAATAGAACCCCTAAAACGCGCGCTCAATTAGGTTGAATTTACGTTGATTTTACGTCTCACGAGGCGAAAATGAGAAATTTTCAATTTAATGATTTGAATAAAAGTATTCTTAACTCATTAAATTGAAAATTTCTCATTTTTGCCTCGTGAGAAGCATTTTAAGACGTAAAATCAACGTAAATTCAACCTAATTGAGCGCGCGTTTTAGGGGTTCTATTCAAGATATTTTTTTGCTTAAGGTGTCTTTTCCTACTAAATCGATGCTGCTCTACAACTTTGTAATTGACTATTTTAACAAATTCCTAATAGTTTTTAAAATAAAATTTTTAACTCCTAAAATCTCCGCTAGAGGGCGCTGCGGTTGGTCGCATTCGATTGCGCATAGTCACTTTACTATACCGTTACCTTAACTGCATAGCTTTAGCTTGCTCCGTTAGCAACTTATTACAGGGTAAAGGGACTTTCCTTTACACCCTGTATACAGTTCATAGTAGTATCGTGACGTCAGCTCTGTAGTTCCGCAGACATGACACCTCCCCGCTAAGCTGGAACATATCGGTCCGGCGGCTTCCTTTGTCTCGTAGACCGTCGCAGAGGTGGATCTGGCATCGGTGTAGTAGTAACTGCTGGAGGCTCATTGAATAGAGTACCTGGACTCTGTACGACATCTGAAGTCGTTGGTAAACTCTGCATTGGAGTAGGAGTAAGAATTTCTGGTGATTGTCCAGTTTTTCCAAAAGTCACTGGCTGAGAGAAAAAGTCATTATTATTCCTTAGCACAACATTTTCAGAACAATCCGACAAAATTTGACTCGTGTGACGCACTACAACTTTACCCGTAGTTAAATCTTCAATTTGATATAGCACACTTCCCATCTTTCCAAAAATTCTACCTTGAAGCCATTTATTATCGCGAGCATAGTCTCTGTAAAGAACCTTCTCCCCTTCCTCAAAAAAACGTAGTTTCCTATTATTATTAAGCCTTTGAACACTCTTTTCTTGAGATTCAGTTACCCTGGAACGCACATCGGGAATCATTAGGTCTAAGCGTGAACGTAAGTTTCTATTAAAAAGTAACTTTGATGGAGATTCACCAGTTGTACAATGAGGGGATCTTCTGTAGGAAAACAAAAAATTGTTGAGATTTAATTTCAAATTTCCCGGTGCTTTAGAAAGAGACCTTAAACCTTTTTTTACGGTTTGAACATAACGTTCAGCTTGTCCATTAGACTGGGGAAAGTAGGGAGCACTAAAAATCTGTTTTACTCCATTTTTTGAAAAAAATTCCTTCATTTCACTTGAAGAGAAATTTGTACCGTTATAAGAAACAATCGTGACTGGGAGTCCAAACCTTGAAAAACAATCTCTCAGTTTTTCGAGTGTTGCACTTGAAGTGATAGACTTCGTAGGGTAAACTTCCACCCATTTTGAAAAAGCATCCACAATCACAAGAAAATACAAATTAGCAAAGGGACCAGCATAATCAATGTGAAGTCTTTGCCAAGGTTGGCATGGAAATTCCCATGGGTGAATTGGCGCTCTTGGAGGGTTTTTAGAAAGGGACATACAAATTCTACAGTTTTTAACCAATTTTTCAATGTCAGTGTCAATTCCTTTCCAGTATACGAAACTTCGAGCAAGACCTTTCATTTTCACCATTCCTAAATGACCCTGGTGTAGTTCGTTCAAAACTTCTGGACGAAATTTTTTTGGGATCATAACTCTTATACCTTTTAGTATACAACCTTGGTGAACAGTATACTCACCCAAATTTGAAGACATATGGTTACCTGAACCCATAAGATCACGCAACATCGCTGCCATTTCCGGATCTTTTCTAGTTTCATCAGCGATCATCTTGCTAGTGACTGGGAGAATTCCGATCTGGTTAACCTGAAAAACATGAACTTCATCTACACAATTAATTGTATCTTCCGTTGGAAATCTTGAACAAAAGTCAGCATTCGAGTGATCTCCTGTCTTCCGGTACTTGATCTCATAGTCAAATCCTTGTAAAAATATGGCGTAATGTAACAGTCTCGTCGCACTCATAGCCGGTGAACCTTCATTGGGAGAAAAAATTCTGGTTAGTGGTTGGTGGTCAGTCAACAACACAAAATGTCTACCATACAAATAGTTGAAAAACTTCTTGACACCCCAATAAATCGAGAGAGCTTCCCGATCGATCTGTGAGTAGTTGCGCTCAGTCTTTGACAGACGTCTTCCAGCAAACAGTATTGGTCGTTCAGAACCATCAGGAAATGTATGCGAAAGAACAGCACCCAGACCGTACGCAGATGCGTCGGTGGCGAGAACTAAGGGTTTTTTAGGATCAAAGTGAGTTAGTACACGTTCAGAAGCAATTTCACATTTTACCGCATTAAATGCATCACAGCACTCTTTACCCCACACAAACTCTTGTCCTTTTTCCAAAAGACGATAGAGGGGATTAAGCCTGTCCGACATGTTGGGAATAAATCGGCTGTAGTATGTAACTAAACCCAAAAATGATTTTAACTCTGTTACGTTTGTGGGCTGTTTAGCATTCACAATTGCTTTAGTTTTATCATTAGTTTGATGGAGACCTTCTGAATCGATCTTAAACCCTAAATAAGAAATTTTCTGTTCTAAAAGTTCGCACTTTTTTTCATTTAATTTTATTCCGTTTTCAACACAGATTCCGAAAAATTTCTTTAAACTATCTAAATGAGATTCCAAATCCCCTGATGCGATGACAACGTCGTCATAGAAAACCTGTAACCCTTTAACATCCTTAAACACAGATTCCATAGTCTGCTGCCACTTCGCAGGCGCACTTGCTATGCCGTACATCAACCTATGCACGTTATAGAGACCCTTAGGTGTGTTGATTGTTAGTAGTTTTGAGGTCGAATCCGTAACACCCAAATGCATGTATGCATCTTTAACATCTAGTTTTGCAAAATATTTACAAGATCCAAACTTAGAAAAAATTTCCTCTATATTGGGAATCGGGTATTCATCTACTTCTAGGCATTTGTTTATTGTGGTTTTATAATCTGCGCAAACTCTAATTTTCCCACAACTTTTAACCACAGGGACTATTGGCGTTGACCATTCTGAATACAGTGTCTTAGAAATTATGCCCAGAGATTCTAATCTATCCAGTTCATTTTCAACCCGTTCTTTTAGAGCAAAAGGGATAGTTCGGCTCTTTACAAAAATAGGTTTACTACCAGTTTTAATGCTTAAACTAGCTTTATAGTTTTTGAGACAACCTGGATCTTCGGAAAACACTTCCGGAAATTTTGAAACCAAGCTTTTGATGTTTTCTTTAGCTTCTGATACTTGTTTTAAATTCCCTGTCCCTAATAACTCATTCCAGTTAAGCTTTACTTTATACATCCAATCCCTTCCAAAAAGTGAATCATAATTCCCTTTTACAATATGCAAATCTACATTAAATTTTTGCCCGTTACACTCAATATTTACATTTACTTTTCCTTGCACGGGGACACTCTGATTATTGTAGGAAAACAATTTCAAATTTGAGGGTTGGATGTTTTTGTTTATACCCAGCTCATTGAAAGTTTTTAGCGAAATGAGGGAATAGGTTGCGCCTGTATCAACTTCCATTTTAAGCAAGGTATTCTCAATTTTAACAGCAACCAAAATCTTTTCGCTAGGTTTTTTCTGAACCGCTAATATTTGGGACACATTCGGGGAATCCTCATAATCAGAATAATCGTCTTCACTTTTTACAACTTGAACATTCTTAGCGCTTTTTGCCTTGTGACAAGCTACTGCAATATGACCACGTATTTTGCAAAAATTGCAGATCGCGTTTCTGTGCCAACATTCATGAGAACGGTGGTTAGGTTTCGCACACCTTCTACAAACAATTTTGTTGCCAAAGTTCCTACTATACGGTTTACTTTGATAACCGGTGTTGCTTTGCTTTCTTTTAAATTTATCACGATTGTTAATCTTATAAATGCATCCCGGACCTGATCTTTTAAAATGATCCACACCACGAAAAGCCTGTTCATCAGCTAAAGCTTTGTTAACTACAGCATCTAAAGTTAAATGTGCAGTTCTAAAGAAATAGTTTTGTGTTCCTTCCGATCTAATACCACTTATAATTTGATCGCGCAATTCTTCCTTTAATCGAGTTTCATCTGCAAAACCACAATTTTTAGCCAAATCTTTTAATGCAGAAAAATACTCAGAAAAACTTTCACCTTCGCCTTGATTACGCGTACGAAATTTCTGGCGCTCAGTAGAGATCAAAGGTTTTGGATCTAAATAAGTTGAAAGCAAATCGGTGATTTCTTTAAAAGTTAATGTTGATGGTTTATTAGGAACACATATTGTTCGTAATCTTGTGTAAGTTTTAGCTCCAACCGACGAGAGAAAAAAGTTAACTTTCTTACCTCCATCGAATTGATAAATAGAAGAAAAACATTCGAATCTTTCCAGATACGAGTCGAAGCTTTCATTACACTTTTCGAAACTTTCAAACAGCGGAGGTGCAGACATCATCCTCAGATCAATCTCGGAGTTTTCACTGGGAGTGGGCGTTTCACTTAGAGTTGGCGGCATCAATTTTTTAAAATTCCGCTTCTCTCTTCAAAATTTTCCATCCATCTCCGTCGCCACTGTACGATACGTGTGGTGTGGCTTGTGGGTAGTGATCAAATCAGGTGGAAATGCAATAACAGTTTATTAACAGGAACAAGAACAGCAAGCAAGAGGCAAGAGCAATCATAGATTAACGCAGCGCATATATATACAGTTCATAGTAGTATCGTGACGTCAGCTCTGTAGTTCCGCAGACATGACAGTTGGTTTCTGCCAAGTATCAAATTCCTGCAAGAAAAATTAAGTGGTAAAAAATTATCTAAAATGATGTTCCCATTTGGGAACATCGGCAGGTAAAAGGATAAAACAGCTGCAGATCCCTTTATGTCTTTCACAGAGGAACTCCAACAGTTTCAAGTAGTGTGTTTATATCTGGAAACCTTTATCCTCCTTTTCAATAGATGAAAATATTTCACTTAATTTAGCTTATAAGGTTAGTAATTTTCATTAAAATTGAAGATATTCGTCATATGGATTGGGTAGCCAAATTTTTAGACTTCAACACTTTACAGCAGGTAAGGAGGGCTCTAGATAAGGCCGTTGAATATCTCTACCCCCTGCAAAACCCCCCTTCAGGGCCCTAAAACAGTGTTTCTATGAAAGTAGGCCTTATGAACAGGAAAATTTATATCTGACTTATTCACTAGGGTGGGTCAAAAATATTTTTTTCACATTTTCCGAGGGGCACAGTGACAAAATGGTGCTAAATGGTATCAAACTAACATGTGTAAAATATTATTCGATTATAATTCTTTTTGCCTCCGGATTGGCCTCAAAGTTTCGATTAATATAGTAATTTCATGTAAAAATGGGCGAACGAAAATCAAATTTTTACCTCGGTTGCACAAATCTGTCATGAACATAAATGTGCACAATGGTATAAATATCATCATTGAAGACAAAATAATTATAAATGAAACCAGAATTGAAATACTTGAGTTGTAATACAACATAATTTGAAATATCTCAATGGTTAGAACTGGCAATGAAAAATGTCTTTCTGGAATCATAAATATGTGCGAAACCTTTATTGTCGGTTGAGTAGGATGGTAAAAAACATTAAATAGTTAATAAAAATGGATATGTCAGAAGGTGGGTACCCTTTTTGGGTTATAGGTTTCAACCCCAAGGAAAACATTTGGATAATAATTTAAAAGTTGGGGTTTTCCTTGAAATTTCATAGGTATATTAGGAATAGTCCATCCTAAGTGTCCCCATATGATTCCTTAATGTCCAAAAATAAATTAAAACCACATTTTAAGAGTCAAATTTTTAAGGGGACGCAGTACAATTTTTGCCAAAATCTTTAAAATTATAGTTATTTACTACTTCTTTCTGTTATTATAAGTATTTGTCTTATTTAAAACATATTCCAAACTCAATAATCTTTGAATTCAAATTTTATGAGTTTATTGTAAAAAATCATCAAATGTAAGAGGTGCTTTCAAAATGCTACTCCTCCTACAATAATCGCCATACATTCTGTGTGTGTGTGTGTGTGTGTGTGTGTGTGTGTGTGTGTGTGTGTGTGTGTGTGTGTGTGTGTGTGTGTGTGTGTGTGTGTGTGTGTGTGTGTGTGTGTGTGTGTGTGTGTGTGTGTGTGTGTGTGTGTGTGTGTGTGTGTGTGTGTGTGTGTGTGTGTGTGTGTGTGTGTGTGTGTGTGTGTGTGTGAGTGAGTGAGTGAGTGAGTGAGTGAGTGAGTGAGTGAGTGAGTGAGTGAGTGAGTGAGTGAGTGAGTGTGTGTGTGTGTGTGTGTGTGTGTGTGTGTGTGTGTGTGTGTGTGTGTGTGTGTGTGTGTGTGTGTGTGTGTGTGTGTGTGTGTGTGTGTGTGTGTGTGTGTGTGTGTGTGTGTGTGTGTGTGTGTGTGTGTGTGTGTGTGTGTGTGTGTGTGTGTGTGTGTGTGTGTGTGTGTGTGTGTGTGTGTGTGATTAATTAATTTTAATAACTTGATGAAATTTGTGTCCATAGGTACAACAACGTGCTCTCCCTATGGACAGACACAGTTGTACCTGTGGAAACCCGTAAAAAGAGCAGTTTTAGCTGAAAAACCTAAAAATGAACATTTTTATTGATTCATTATAATGATAAAAGTCTTGATTTTTTACCAAAAAACACATAAATCACAAGGGATTTTCAGATCAAAATTTAAGGTAATAGTTTCATCAATCATGCTGATTGATCTGATCACTTCACTGATAAAAAACAATTTGATCAACACTTAGTTGTGCAAGCATTTGGTGGTAATAACAAATCTTCTTCAGTGGAAATTTAAAGTTTTTTAATCATCATACATAAATGCGATAGGGTGCTTTAGATTTAACACCCTGATTTTACACCATATTTTACACTAAATGTCAAGTAGAATCAATTTTAAAAAGAAGATTAGATCACAAAATATTTTATTTTTCATCTAAAAATCACATGAAAAGAATCGTCGACAAATAGATAACCATTTAGAATTAATTTAACATGCATTAAAATGTATTCACTTAAATGAAACCTGATTCTAAAATGCCGATTAGCTACAGACACCCACAAAAACGTGTCCGTAGGTACAACACTTATGGTGTCCGAAGGTACAGCATCAAGTGTCTTTGTATTCAAAATTCTACAAAACATAAAAGAATTGAGGTCTGATGATTTCTAATATCAAAACTAAAAAGTCAAAATCTCGGGGATTCACCCCATATATCCCATTTTATCATATTATAATTATAGGGGAAGAAAAGAATTAATGTAGTGATGCACTAAAAAAAACTTTGAGCATCTAAAAACAGTAAATTTATTTTATAAAATTTAAATAATATTTTAAAGAGCTGATTTCACGTTAGCATTTAGAAAGCATCTATTTACATTCAAAATCGACCCAAAATTCAATTTTACATATCTTCCGGAATTTTAAAGTGAGGTGGCTGAAGGTACAACCGTTCGTAGGTACAACACTCTCCCCTATAGTTATATTAAATAGCAAAATTTTGAGGGGGTGTGGATCCCACTTAAATTTTTTGGAAAATTGCCCCTAAAAATAGTGTTAATTAGTTTTTAGAACTTCTATAACGGCAAATAAGGATTACTCCTTATAATTCACAAAATTTTCAAGGAAAATCAGCAGATATTCCAAAATATTTAGGAGTGTTAAGGAGTTCTCCCCCAGAAATTAAATGGAATTCTTATCTGTAAAAGTGGAGTTTTGACTTTGACTCATCTTGAGAACTTGAAAATATATTTTCGGATTTTTTAAAAGTTTTGATTAGTAAATTATTATTTTTTCGTGGGGAACTGGAGAGCCTTAACCTTAGCCTTAGCCTTAACCTTAACCTGGAGAGCCTTAAAGAACATCGAAAGAGCCACATGCGGCTTGCGAGCCACTGGTTGCCGACTACTGACCTATGTTCATACCAAATTTTATTCAAATTGTCCAGTAGATCTGGAGAAAATCGAACACACGTGCAATTTCTCTTAATTTCGAACACCCAGTGTACAAAGTATATAGCACGTTAAAGTTTAGGTAACAAGTTTTAGAAGTTTTTGTGCAGCTTTTAACTGGATTAAGTTATAAAAATAATGAGTCATGTTTAAAATGACCAGTAACAACAAATTGTTTGAAAGAAAAGCTTTCGTAAAAAAACAAATCTAGTTATATGGACTATCACATGTTTCATGCCTAAGTAACAGCTAAAGTACTGATATTCACACTTAAGTAATCAAGTACATTAAAGCTAATTAGAAAATCCCCGTTGCCATAGATATTTTCTTAATTTTTAACATCACAAAAGGACAGTTTCATAATCAGTTGAGTCATGCCTAATTGTGAAGTACTTTTGCTTTAGTTAAAAACAATCTTATCCATTCTTGATCCGAGGCAACAACACTGTGAAATCCTAATATTCAGTAACCAGATCCTTTTTACAACATCTCTCTTGCAACATTTTCGGAGTAGGATTGTTTCCACCTCTTAAAACTATTAAAATGAAAGTTTTCATCCAAATTTTGGCATTTGTGATGCCACATATTATATCGTTCTTTTCAGTAGCAGGTGTTACTTACAAGTTAGTTTATAGAGATGGCATTCCTGAAGAGAATATTCTCGCGGAAAAATTAGTTTCGAACAAAATCCACTGTGCTTCGCTTTGCACAGCAGAGGTTGACTGTAGGGGATATGGCTTCGATTCTGGGAAAACGTGTTCTTTGTTAGATTGGAATTTGTTGTCAGAAATATGCAATTCCACTGAATGTAGTGAAAGAAAAGGAGTCATGATATATTTGGTAAGTGTAAATATATTTTGAGTTCTTTCAAATAAGCTCATCTTCATTTCGGTATTTTATACTGTTTCCATTGCTAAAAGAAAAATGTTATTTAAAAAATTGGTAATTAAGGGTCTAGTTATTTTGAAATTTAAATGCCAATCTGTATGTGAAGACAAAGGGAACGAATTTAACTTGATGGTTCAGAAAAATTCATGTTAATTATCTACTAACCATGCTAAAAATTCAGCTTTATAATATAACTAGCTGTTATACCCGGCCTTGCACGGGTGGGGTGTATAAATTTATGTTTTAAAATATTTCTTAAAATACATTTATAATTTTGTAAATTAGCAATATTACAAATCATCCCGGTATCCCAAGCGCCTCTTTCCTATCCCAGTGTTCCCGGTAATCTTATCCCGTTGCCCGGTGATCATGGTAATTTTTCTAATCCCGGCTGCGTTCCCGGTAATTTTCCTATCTCAGTGTTTACGGAAATTTTTATATTCCGGTATTCTGGGTGTCTTTATGGTAACAAATGGTGAACAAATTAAGAAATTTAAAACCAGTGTTTAAAACTAAAATAAAAGATCTAGTAAATGAAAAAGTCTAGTGATCTGTGTCTCATTTGAAACAATGTTTTATTTTTAACTCGTTGTATGACTGGTAAAACAGGTTTTCAAACACGGAAAAATAAGTGAAAAAAAGCAGGAAAAACGGGAAAAAAAGAATGAAGGACTGATTTTCTCTTTATAAATTATAGCCTATGTGTTATTCTGATGTATAAGCTACATTATGGTAAAATTTCATTAAAATCCATTCAGTAGTTTTTGCGTGAAAGAGTAACAAACATCCGGACAAACATTCACAATTATAATAGTAGTAGGAAGTTCAGACGAAAAATCCTGAAATTGCATGATAAATGTTATTATTATGTGTACAAGGATAAAAAATAGTTATTATTGACTTTACTTAACACAGAAAAATAAACATTCCCTAATTCAATTGGTGATAAATGGTACCATAATGCAAGAAAGTGTAGTTGTAATTAAAAATTAGTAATTCAAAAATTAAAAAAGGGAGTAACAAAAAGTAAAATTTATTGCACTTGCAGTTGTGGGGGTATTCGTTTTTTCGTTCTACTACTATTCGGCGCGGCAATTTTGGCGTGACCGAATCGGCGCCGGCCGGTTCGATATAAAATGAAAATAAATGGAACTCTTTCATAATCCTTCTAAAAATTAGAAGAAAAAAATTGTTTGGCACCGAATCGTCCCCGCACCGAAACGGCCGCGCGGAATCGTCCTATTTCGTTGGTTTGTGTATAGTTTCTTTTCTTCAATATTTAAATTTTATACTGTGGTTTAATTTTTTTACTCGTGAAATGCAAACCTTTAAATGCCCTAATTTTCTGATGGTATTAAAATATTTTTAATATCATCTAAATATTATCATTTAGTATCATCTCATTTACTATACATGTGCAGTTACTTAAGAAGTAAGTTATTAAGCATATAAGTTAACTTAAATAGTAAGTTTTGTGTATATGTTTTATGGACAACGGTTTTTATAAAATATTTCCAGTCCAATAAAGAAAAGCCTACTACAACAGTGACAACAACTCAAGCAACAACCAATATTTCAACGAGTGATGCCACTTACAAAGAAGAAACTTCTACAGTCAGTATAACTGTTCCACTTTTTCCAGTTAAACTAATTCCCTTGCAAAATTTCAAACTGTTAAACTTAAAATTAAAAGAACAGTTTTGTTATGGTAATATTAATTTAACTTTTTGTGTAGATATTTTTATCCATAAACGTTTGGGGTAAAAGTTGCTGAATAAAAGAACATATTCAATAGGAACAGATGGTTTTGACTTGTCATTTGTTTTTTAGACTCTTTTGAAATCAAGACACAAATAAATACACAAAACACTACATAATTTATAGTGTAACGATGATATTTCTAGGAAATGTGTTAGAACTTAAAAGTTTAATTCCAGGTTAACCATTAGTTTAGAGGTGAATACAGCCGTTACAGTTGTTGAACATTTTTATATACTTTACACAAATTATTTTTCTGGACCGAGTTTGTGAACGGACTTGTTGAAGCCTATTCTGTATTCTAAGTAATAGTTTAGCTTTTACCTTAATATATTCACAAATCTTTTAATTTTTTTATAGAATGAAGTAATGACTACTAGTGAAACACTGACTAGACCACCAGAACCCCCAGATAATCAAGAAGGAGATGGATGTAAGTTGACACACAAAACTTTTACTATGCACTACATTCATGGTTAACGGCATTAATTAAATTATTCAATATTATTCTCTAGATTCAAATATCGATGGAATTGAGGAGTACGATGACTGTGTCATTTATAATTTAACGGGGTAAGATAAGTTTTGTAATTATGTATTTTATATATTTTCAAAGTGATAAAATAGCTTTAATTAGCGGTTAATAATAGAAAATATTGTTACTTATAGGTTTTATAACTATATGAAGCTTAAATACGTTAGTTTACTTTCGTTCTAATTGGATTGGAGATTTAAATGTATTTCTTATCAGACATTTCACCATTGTAAAATATTGTTTTTACTGTATGTAAGTTTTACAGGATATATAAAACTAGTTCTTTTTCAATTTAAAAATATGAATTACCATAATTTATTACTTCAAACGCACGCTCTACTATGTAGAATTTACGTACTTTTTACGTCCTATTAAACGCTCCACATAAGTTACCTAAGTTGGATACTTTCACCCGAAAAAGAAGACGACATATGTCTTAAGAAATTTATTATAAGAGAGAGTTGATTGGTTTGTCGATAGGACGTATTTCCTAATTTGGGATATCCGGTCTCTCTGCAAACGTTCTGATAGGTCCATGCACTGTTTCTATTACCTTACGACATGTGACCACAGAGTATACTAGAACAGAGAGTCCGCGGCCATAGGCCCTAATGGCAATGGGAATCGAAAAGTTGGATGGATGTATGGCTTTTTTTGAGCTGGGATCGCATTAACGTCATGAGAGGCGGGGGAAAAGCCTGATTGGGCGAAAAAATACTTTTTTCTTTCCCCTTCTAAAATAGCAGATTGAGTGACAGCCAATCACAGGTTTGGTCACCAAAATGTACTACCGATCTCTCCGTCAATCATTTATAGTTTCTTTTGGCGCCCTCACATCCATCCGACTTTTAAAAATATCGTTGTGGACCCTCTGTTAGGATTTATCTCTGTGCATGTGACCCCTGACGTCAGATGAAAGTATTCCATTGAGCATGGTTTTTATTTAAGGCATTTCTCTGCACAAGGTGTCTTCTCGTACTAAATCGATACTGCCCTACAACTTTGTAGTTGACTAATTTAGCAAATAACTAAAAGTATTTAAGATAAAAATGCTATCTCCTGCATTGACGCTAAGAGATGATGAAAGTTGTCGCATGAGATCGATCATGGTCACTTTACTATTAGGTCATCCCGAAAGTTTTGTTGCTCTTGGGAGCATCTGTATATAAGATATTTTTAACTCTTTTCCATTATGCGATACCAATATAAACTGTAAATTTATCTACCGTCGACTTGGCATCTTGGCTTAATTTTGGGGACTGATCGACGAATGAATTTTCCTTAAATCTATGATAACTTGCTACTTCATTTCTTTTCTGCTCAAAATTTTGCATTTTTCCTAAAGTTAAGATTTTTAAATTAAAATTAACTGGCTACTTACATAAAACAATTAAAGTTTTAAGTATTTTAACAAGTGTGGAAAATTTAACCTTGATTTAAATTTTTTCTGAGGCATCCGGAGAGTTTGATAACAATCATCCATATGAATTTGATGGATTGCTACCCCTAACCTTCTAATGATCATTTGCTGGAATCTAGATCGCTGGATATTATATCGCCACGCCGCTCTTTTAAAAGGCTCTATAAAAGGAATTTCAATTTATGAAATAAATAAGATCTTCCGTAAAACCGTAATATGGCTTAAAATTAAAATTAAATTCCTTTGAATTTGAATTTTAAAAGTTTTCAATTAATGGCAACTTAAAGTAAACAAAATCTAATTAATCGTAGAAACTAGGAAAGATCGAAAAGTGAGCCTACAAAAAAAACCATAATTTGCCGAATTGGCTTTAGATAAAAGTAGAAGTACTTTAATGGTTTACCGTAATGGAAAAGTACCAAAAAATACATTGTATACAGACTGTCCCTGAAGCAACAAAACTTTCGGGATGACCTAATATATTTAGATTTCGCTTTTAAAGGTGAACTGTTCTCTCGGGACACCCTATAGAAACGTAATAAAAGTACCAATAAAACTCTATAAAATAGTTTCTCAAATCTTAGTATCTGGTTCTCATACTTATTCCAGAGGTGCTTATTGTTTCCAAGCTTATGTGCAACTAGGATGCGACGACAAAAATGCTGATTATTTTCACTCTGATGAGACGTTCATGAGAAGAGTTAAAAGTATGGGACCTGTGTCCTGTGGTGAAAGGGCAGTTGTTATCGGTAAGTTAAATAGGGTATTCACGTATTTACTAAGCCGTCGACCTGTACCACGAAATCCGAAAACGTCGTCGTGGATTTTAATGCCAAATTTTACAAGTTGGTGACCTCATAAGTCAATGAAGAGTTTTAAGTTATTGCCAGATCCAATTTCCCCAAAACAAGGCAACCAAATAAATTATGTTTTTTATTGTAAATAACTAAATACAAAACTTGAAAATGGGATGAATAGAAAATAAGATCTGCTAGCGAAACTTTTTTTTTTCAATTTTAATGACATAAAGAGTCACCCAAATAATTATAATGTTTGATTACACTATTACTTAATATATTTGATTATTGTAATTCTGTTCTCGTAATGTGACGTCATGAGTGCGACAAGACGTGTTTCGACTCTATACGATATGATCATTGATCATGCTAGGGCTAGGGTCCCATCAATTTAACGAACTTCAAATGTTTTCAAATTTATCATCACAGCTTAGCACGTAAGAGTATCTTAAATAGTAGTAATTTTTAATTTTTCATACCTTTAGATCGATGCCTAAAATAAATTAAACGATTAAATTACTGCGTTTTTAAAATGTACTAAAATGTATATTGGTCGGTGCTGAATTGATTCCAAGTAATAAAATAAAGTTTACTAAACTTTATAAAAAACCTAATTTGGGTATTTGTATCGACTATCTGTAAGAGCTATAAATCGTACTCGTTCAAAAACAATTACAAGTCGTGAAATGGAGAATTGCCATATTTCTAAAAAATTCTGAATATTCAATTTTAAATTATTAAAAATTCTCTCCTGATCCCAAAAATATGATTGTCTTTTCCAACTATTTTTTCCAGTTAATATGAAATATTTTTTCAGAAAGCGCCTAACAGTGTGACGTCACTTGTGGCCCTTCTATGAAATGTGGGAAACACCGTTTTCATCGAAACACTAGGCTATAAAAAACTAGAGCTCAGTATTTCAAAGCGGGATGATAGTAAACAAGGCACATTTGACGTAGTTTGATTTTGAGGTTTTAAGCCATTCTGAATGCATTAAGATGAAAAAAATTGACGACAATGGGCAATATCATCATTTATTTTTTATTTTTTTATTCGATAGAGGTACCCTAGAGCGGAATATACGCGCAAAATTTTTTAATTGCGATGATTATTTATTTTATTAGGTATTTCAAAGTTTGAATTTAAAAAGGGTAATAAATCGTCAAATTTCCAAATGTGACGTACTTCTATCCTGTACATTGATTTTAAACAATGCTGTAATTGTTTAAACAAATCCAAGTCATATCCCTGCTGACGCAGTTCTAATTTACACAGACGGTACCAAGAGATAAGTTTGTACTGGGAGTGGGGCTGTTATACGACTCGGGGAGGAAGAAATACTTCTCAAACGCAGAAATACAGATAACTGCTCCGTTTTTGCCTCTGAGCTGATCGCCATTGATATGGTACTTGATTGTGTTACAGAGTGAAACTTAACGGGTGTGATCTGGATCCTATCGGATAGCAGAAGTGCTATACAATATCTAAGACATTGGAGACTAATTAAAGAACAAAAGGGAATTAGAATCATAGAGAAGCTCAGGGCCCTCTCTGGGACCTCTATCCTCCATCTGCAGTGGATACAATCCCATATGGATTTAATGTATAATGATATGGCTAAAGAGGGCTCAGCCATGCCTCATACCGAGAGGGATCCCTTAACGTATCTTGAACTATACTCACGAAGCAAGGCCTCTATAAGCACCTCTTGTAAGAGTCCACCAACACACCCATGGTACATTAGTGAGGGTTCTGGTGCATCGATTAGCTTTGTTGGTGAGAGGAGAGATCAGACTGCTCTGTCTTGAATGTGCACTGGACATCTGAAAACCCTAAGGTTTGTAAATGGCACGGGGACCTTTCCTGCTTGCACCATGTGCAATGTGGGGGAGGCCACTGCCAAACACCTTTTGGATTGTATGGGACTGGCGAAGGAGGAACTCCATAGGAATCCTCACTTGGTTTTGGAGTTTTTAAAAAAGAGCTATCTCATGGATCTGGTCTGATCCAGACCAGAGGGATAAGGAAGAAGAATCAAAGTCATTGTTGGGTTTCTCGTTAAAGTCTGTATGAATCAGTTGTGACGTACTTCTATCCTAAACAAAGACAAAGGGCTTGGCGATTTTAATTTTAAATATTTAATTTAAAAAAATTTTGAAACTTTTCATGTGGATAATTGGATTTAGATCTATTTCCTTTACTGGAAAAATGCATTTTTTCTGTTTTCAAAAAAGGATGGTATTGCCCATTATCCATCATCTCCATTGCTTTGTGTTTTTAAGGGTGATGAATCCGATTATGAACTTTGTTAACACAACTTGGCATGGCAAATTGAAGAAAAAAAATAAAACTCGGTTAATTTTTTTGTCGCATGACTGGTTAAGCAGTTTTTTATGTACAGGGTGTTCTTAAAATAACATCCCTACTAAAAATTCTCTACAGATGAAACTATTGTCCAAAAAAATCTGAAATTTTAACAAGAGCATTTTTATGAGATGGAATTTTTTCAAACAAAAAAATTAGTAAATTAAATATTGTACTTAAATTGTTGGCTTGGATTTCGGAACGTTACCAGAAGTCTAAAAGGCAAATGCTTATTTTAACTTTCATATCAGACATATAAGAAAAAAATAATTGATAACTAACTGTGTGAATGAAAGAAAGGATAACTGCGTACTTTCTTAGGGACGGTTATAATTTATTTCTTAAGAGTCTGATTTGAAAGTTTGAATAAAAATTAACCTTCTAGACTGCTGCTCTTTTTTTATCATATTTTTACCAATACTAGTTTAAAACTATATAAAATACTATAAAACTTATGATTGGTAGCTGGAAAAAGGAAACAAGTTTTTAGCCAATCAGAATTGATGAAAAAGCTGAATTCCAGGTGAACATTATTTCAAGGTGAATACAGCCTTGAGAAATATGCCTAAGGTGGAGTAAAGGGTGAATATAAAATATATTTTATTTATATTAATATTTTTTATAAAATATATTTTATATTCACCCTTTACTCTGCCTTAGGGATATTATTTACGGCTGTATTCACCTTGCCATAAAGTTAACCTGGAATCCAGCTTCTTCAACAACTCTTATTGGCTAAACATGTTTCTTTTTCAACTAATACCAATCAGAAGTTTCGATTCCAGGTTAAACCAAGGATAGGTTTGTGGTGAATACGACCGTTAGCAGAGTTAGGGTGGATGGACTTGATGAAACACCCCTATTAATTTCGTATAATACACGGGAATCAAGAGAGAACCTGTACTTCCATGGCACCCTCAACATTGTGGCTACAGTTAAGCTATCAGTTCATGTAATCATGTTAACTACTTGCATTTTGAAAACACACGATAGTTATGGATTCTCAATTCCTTGCTTAATTTTCATAGCAATAGTAGAGGTATCAATTTTTATTGAAGAACAATTTTTTAATGAAAAAATTACTTTTCTTAAATCTTGTGAGGATATTTTCCAAAATATTGTAAGAAAGAAAATAAATTTTTGAAATTTGAAGTAATAGAAAAAGAAATATCCTATTTTAAGAAGATACAAATAATTAAGGTGTATGTACACTAGGGTGGGCCGAAAACACACTTTATTTTTTAATTATGTTCTAATAGCGCGGAAAAGGTGCCACTTGGGTCCAATAAGGACGGTGCAAAATATTTTTTCGATTGGATAATATCTTAGGCTCCCGCATCGCACTTAAAGTTCGAAAAAACGGATGACTTTTTTACAAAACAACAAAAAACACAAAGATTAAACTCTCCAATATTGTTTATGATTTTTTCATGAGGAACTAATATAGTTATAGACATAATGTTTCAGGTTCCATTATTTTATCACTCTTGCTTCGTTAGATATAATTTTTTAATGTTCAAAGAAATCTTGTAAAGTTGTATTTCCTGCATTTTTAAACAGCTAATAACTCTAGAACTATACAACTTAAAAACCTGAAATTAATCCCATTCGGTTCGTAAATTTTTTGTCTTTGATTTGATGTGCATCATAACCATCATTTTTAAAAAAAAATTTGAAAATTCAAAAAAAGTGAAAAAAAAATTTATAAAAAAATTTTTTCTGAAAATTTTTTTGAAAAAAATTTAAAAGCCTTTTGACTCATAAAATGTACAATACTACCAAATTTCAAGTTGAAAATAAAATATAATCATGTATAAAAAAAATAAAAATTTCGAAATTTAGGCAAATCCCTAAACAATCCCCAAATTTATAAAGCAAGAGCAATTCACTCATGGAAAATTCATAAACTCACTTGAGGGTGTTCATATGACTTATAACATGTAAAAAATGTCACATAAATTTCTGAAAATACCATAATTAACAGATTCGGTACAAAACCTTATAGAGCTAATTTTTAACTTTAAGTTCATTCAATTTGCATGAATTTTACCTGAATATTCCTAAGAAATGTGTTTATATCCAATTTTTTATGCTCTCAAACTTTTTATTAACTTTGATTTGACTTTTTAAAAGTAAAAACAATTAGATATAAGCATAATTCTTAGGAATTTTCAGGAGTAATGCATGCAAATTGAATTAACTTAAAGTTGAAAATTAGTTCTGTAAGGTTTTGTACCGGATCTGTTAACTGTCGTATTTTTAGAAATTTATGTGACATTTTTTACATTTTATAAGTCATATGAACACCCTCAAGCGAGTTTATGAATTTTCCATGAGTGAATTGCTCTTGCTTTATAATTTTGGGGATTGTTTAGGGATTTGCCTAAATTTCGAAATTTTTATTTTTTTTATACATGATTATATTTTATTTTAAACTTGAAATTTGGTAATATTGTTCATTTTATGAATCAAAAGGCTTTAAAATTTTTTTCAAAAAAATTTTCCAAAAAAATTTTTTAATAAATTTTTTTTTCACTTTTTTTGAATTTTCAAAAATTTTTTTTGAAAATGATGGTTATGATGCACATCAAATCAAAGACAAAAAATTTACGAACCGAATGGGACTAATTTCAGGTTTTTAAGTTGTATAGTTCTAGAGTTATTAGCTGTTTAAAAATGCAGGAAAAACAACTTTACAAGATTTCTTTGAACATTAAAAAATTATATCTAACGAAGCAAGAGTGATAAAATAATGGAACCTGAAACATTATGTCAAAAACTATATTAGTTCCTCATAAAAAAATCATGAACAATATTTGAGAGTTTAATCTTTGTGTTTTTTGTTGTTTTGTAAAAAAGTCATCCGTTTTTTCGAACTTTAAGTGCGATGCGGGAGCCTAAGATATTATCCAATCGAAAAAATATTTTACACCGTCCTTATTGGAACCAAGTGGCACCCTTTCCGCGCTATTAGAACATGAATAAAAAATAAAGTGTGTTTTCGGCCCACCCTAATGTACACACTACGAAATCCCGAAAATAGAACTAAACATTGAATTCTTTATCCTCTATCTCTAAGTGTATTTTAAATCTTCAGATTCGGAATTACTATGGATTTTGTAGTTGAGTATCTAATTTGTACTTTTATAAGTCAAATTTTTATAAAAATTTATTTTTGATATTTTTTAAGAAACTTTTAAATTTTTTAAATTTTTTTACTGTTTTTTAATTTTCAACAGTGATAATTTGAGAAATATTTAGTTTATCTTGATAAAAATTGTATTTTTACAATTTGTAGAGTTAAAGGAATGTTTTCAACCTCCAACAAGAAAAAGGAATGATTAGCTTATTTTTAACAAATTTTTCAATGTTTATTAGTAAAATATCGTGATTTTTTCGTCTATCTTCGAAAACAGAATTATTACAGAAAAACTATTCATCTCAGATACTTTTCCGAGGTTGGAAACATTTAGTACATTTAAAGGAACGGTTTCCAACCAGAATTGAGTTTCTAAAAAAATTTGAATTTAATTTATAATTGTTAGAAAATGATGCTATTTTGGTCATTAATTACGAATTAAATAATTAATAATTAATATTTTTTCACTTTTTTCGGGAAATAAAGTTCGCAAGCTGTTTTCTAGAGCTGTTTCCAAAACAGCTGTTAGCGCACGCAAAAAACGAATTTTAACAGGATCTCAAGCGTTTAATATTGATTGTATTTACGTGAAACATTGGACTTAAGGGTTTTCAACTATGATCTTTCAGATTATTAAATCAAAAGAAATGATTTCGAAGTATAAAATAAGTTTTTGGCAGATTTTTCAGATTTTTTTGTGTTTTTTAACTTTTTTCATAATAAAACAAATTTTAAAGCAAAGACTTTTGAAGTAATTTTAAAGATCACATTAAACCACAATTTTTGAGACCATAATTAAGTTTTTACCAATAGTAGTTCTTCTACAAATTGAATTTTTCAATGATTTTTTTGGAGTGTCGCTCCATTTTTAACTCCCTGGGATTTGGTCTGGGACCCCCCTTTCTATACCGATTCTTGTTCGTCTTGATGAGTACTTTCATCCCTGAAAGTTTGTTGCACCATTTCAGATACACCCTGTATGTTAGTTCTAAGTTCTGCTAATAAAGTGATAATTTGAATTCCCCGCACATTGAGCGGTAGTCTGTATATTCTTGCCTGTGATTGTTTTTTAAAGTATCTCAAATTACAGGGTTTTTAAAGGGTTAATGACCATATTCACCTAGCCTAAGGTTAACCTGGAATCAAAACTTCTAATTGCTATTAAGCATGCTATGCAAGGGGGACAAAATTTTTAAGCCAATCAGAGTTTGCGAAAAAGCTTGATTCCAGGTTAACCTTAGGTCAAGTAAGTGGTGAATGCAGCCGTTATAGTCTGTTCGTTTAGAATAGACCGGTAAAATAGGAGCGATAAAGCTCAGAAACGCCTAATAACGCTCTTCACGTAACTTCAGTGACCGATTCTTCTACAATATTTATTATATTATTGTTTAGGGTGCCTAGTTTCCCACAAGTTGGAAATTACAATAGTTACTGCCGCTAGTACGTCTCAGCTGTCTATTCTAAAAAAACAAACTATTGGTAGATAAGGTTGTTCAGAGATGGGTTATCTCAAACGATTGGTTCCAAACTTAGCAGGCAGGCCTGTCATGCCATGGTAAGCAAGATCTTCTTAAGAACCCATGACCGCAAATGTAAACTGTGTTCGCTAGAGGACAATGTTCGTCGTACAAGGGGCAACGTTTAACTTCTTGAGATTCTACGGGGGAAACTTTAAATATTATTACAGATTCGGAGAGAACACCCCAGAAAAACCAAACCAAATTTCATTAAAATCTGCCAGAAATTAGTTCAGAAAAACTCTTTCTTATTCGTAGACCGATCACTCTTAAAACGACAGTCTCAAAAATGAGTAAAACTTACTCAAATCTGAGTATGCCACGCACTCAAACAGGCTCCGATCCAAATTTACTGTAAATTGTATGCATGCGTGTACTGATTTTTTAAAATGTGCAGATACTCAAAAATAAAGCATCATGTACTCATTTTTTAATTTGTCCATGACATTCTTATAAAGAGGGTGCAATGTGTTATATACAGTTATGATGGTCATATAGCCATGTTACTATGACGTTGGAAGCAGACCAGTAAGTTGAGTGCGACGTCACATAGTGGTTACACGTTATGACACCAACCGAATGATACTTTCAATGTATTGCAAATATTTCAATTTTCAAATATAAACTAAAAATAAGCATAATTTGAGCGGTGAATACAAATTGTTTGAAACTGAGTGTGTCTGGTTTTTCAAAATTGAAAGCATTGGGTCGTCATATTTGAACCAAAAATTTTCTTACAAAAATGACAACATCGATTTACTCAAATTTGAAACTGTCATTTCTCTCAGTGTTAGAATAGAAATTGAAAGTGAAAAATGGATGCAAATATTTCTGTTAATTACCGACAGTAGTGAAATTTGGTTAACAGGAGTTTTCAAGGGCGCTCTCTCCAAATCTAAAATACTAATTGAAGTTTTCACAGTTGAATAAAGAAGTTAAGCATTGTCTCTTCACTGGAGAGCATTCACCTCTTGCAGACAAAGTTTGAATTTGCGAACATGAGTTCCTATGAAAAACTTGTTTGCCATGGCATGACAGACCTGCATATTAAGTTTGGCACCAACCTTTTTAGACACCCTGTATAGTAAGTTGATTTGAGTTATTTTTAATAATTACGTGCTTTTTAAATAAATTAGCATTACAAATAAAAAAATTAATGAATTTCATGGATTTTCTTGTATTTTTCAGGATTATTCATACGGTTCTATATTGACGATATAATAAGAATAGAACTGAAATGCAGAGAGGTGAATGAACAATTCGTTATCAAGTCGAAAACGACAGTGAACCTAAACTTTGATACTAATAGCGTCGTTTGTCCTCAAGGTTCCTATTTTAATGAAATTACAACAAAACAAATTGAGGGAGATGTATACGACGTCACAGTGATTTGCAGAGAATATGAGTTAAAAAATAATGACTATGATAACAACTGAAGTAATAACAATAACCAGAATACAGATGAAATTACTTTTACAACAATGTAAGATTGTTTGGATGGAATGATTTATATATGTTGATTTTAATCTTCTACGCAAGTTAACTTTCATTCCATGTTTACTACTCACATAGGATATTTCATTTTGTTACTTTTATCACCACTTTTACCTAAAATTACTAATTTTAATTGAACACCGCAATGCATATATTTAAGGTACGTGTTTTGGCTTCCTTTCTACTTTCTTCTAGATAGGTGTCCTTAATCACATCGTATTTAACATATAAATTCAAATCATTATTAGAGAATAACAGATGATCTTTTGTCTGTAAGATTCAATAGTCTATGAAACTGAAATTCTTCACTAAAAATAATAATTTTAATACTTCAGCTTTAGAAAATGAGTGATTTTTTTTCCATTTGTTTTTAAAAAAGTATCGATATACTTCCAATTCTATTATTAATTCTTGTAATCTTATTCTATTCTGTACGATATCAATAAAAATCATTATAAAGTGAAAATGGCTATCATGTGTTATTTGTTACACCTAATATTTTAATTAATATTTTACCATTTTCACATCATTATATCAGTTGCTTTATGTTTGTATAGCTAAAAACATCAATATGCTGTAATTTGCTGTTACTATCACTACATTATTTGTTTATGCGTGAGAGTAGAAAGGCTTTTAGCTTTGATATTATTTCATGATTTAAAACCATTTATTTTATGATGTATCTCTCAGCATTAGAAAGATTATAATTTCATTGTTTCTGTTCATATTGATGGGTTGCCATAGATATAGTTAAAAAACGCATTTTTTATTTCAAAATTAATTTCAGTTTTACTTTCATAGAGTGCCTGGATATTCTCTAAAGCAAAACCAAAATCAATCTTAAAAAAATTAAGATGTTAAAATGTTCGATGATTTCAATAGTCGTTAAATAATTTTAAAGTTAAAAGTAATAAGAAGCTTTGGAAACTTTCAAAATATCTCTCCTTACATACCACAAAATGATTTCAAAACATCTTACAGTTATCTTTGGTATGGTAATTCTGATAAACAAATTCAATAAGTGTTCGGAAATCCCAGGTGTGTTGTTTGAGCTCATATTTCAAGACCACATCCCTGAAGACAGTATATTGACGGAATTATCGGTATCGAATCGAATTCATTGCTCATCTTTATGTGCTTCAAGAGAAGACTGCAGAGGTTTTGGATTTGATTTTCAAAAGAAGTGTTCTCTACTTGATTTCAAACTACAAAAAGATATTTGCGAATCAGGTAATTGCACAGAAAGAGAGAGGGTGAAGATTTACTTAGTAAGTATTTTTCTTAAGATTTGAAATTCTACAGTTAACACTTAACTTAAGCTGTGTCAAAAACTGTCACGTATCTATTGTGGTATTGTCTCTCAAACCTCTGCCAGTAAAGATGTTTTAAGGTTTATTATTAAAATAAATTAATGAAATGTTCTCTAAATAGTTATTTATTATTCACGTATCATAAATTTATAGATCGTTCAGTTATTAATGGGATATGCATTTAATATTTAACATTTTAAAACAAGAAAAGCTCTAGTCGATATCATTAATACGAAACAAATCTCAAAAGAATGAACTTTTCCAATCGCAGATACTATTTGTATGTAATTAAATGAAAACAACAGTTCCAAACAAGCTGCAGAGGAGCTAGTATGATTGCAGTTTAGTGCAGAAACTAGTCAAGCGACATCATTTGACTTGTTTCTGCACTAAAATTGATTATTAATATTCTACAAAATTATAATAAAATCAAGTTGTATTATTCCTACTCTAAAATGAGCGTTCACTCATACAAAATCCAAAAACCTCAAAAGGCATTTATATAAAAAGTGGCGTTTGACATGCTTCTGAAATAATCTAATCGATTAATGTAATTGGGTACGATAGAAGCGTAATATTTAGTTAGAGAACGTTTTTAGATGCTATAGAAAAAATATATAAAATTATTTATGATCGAAAGGGGCATTTTAAAGGTAGGTATGATAAGTTACTTTTAGTGATGTTATTTTTAAAATCATTCTTATCACTAGAAGCTCCGGCTAGTGCCTCATACCTAGAACCCTCAAAGACAGTCATTTTGACCGCTAGGCTTTTTTCACCGAAAATAACCTTTAAAGCCAGAAATTTGCATGTGATAGTTATAGACATCGTAAAGAACATAGATTACATGATATTTAAAAACATTTTTTGATTTTAAATACCAATTTTGTAGGAAATTACGGGAAATCCACTATTTTACATCATTTTAACATACCTATAAAAGCCTTGGTTAAGTCAAAGAACGTTTACTACACGCATACTTTTAATAATTCTTGCATGTATCAAAAGGTTGGTACTGTCCATACTTTGCATTTTGACCTTGTGGGGACGACTTTATGAAGTCACTAACTCATGTTATATAAGAAAAATAATAGACTTTAAATCCCCTAATTCTTTCTCAATTCGAATGCAAATTGATATTCACCATATATTTTACTAATTTTAATTTCATGTCCAACCTAAATACACAGTATAAATATGGTTAGGTACAAAAAATTCTTACCTGCATTGTCCAGATCCGGCATTTGCTGTGCCTGTCCTACCCGTTTTATTTTCGGCACAATCGCGTATAAAATACTCATTTTAAGTCGAACCGTTTTCTGAGCACACTCAAATGCTCTTCTAAAAACATTTCTAATAACACTGTTTCAAGTTTCAAATGCGTTTCAATGAAAATCAACCGTCTGCTTATTATAAAATGGTGTATCATGACAGATATTTGACATTTATCTTTATTTTCACTCACAAAAATCTTTTGAAACATAGTAAATCGATTAGGCCTTGAATATTTTCATCTTCAAAAGAAGGAAATAATAAATATTTCGTTCACAAAATGATAAAACAGGCGTGGAAATTATAAAAAGCGCTCCTAAGGGATGTGCACAAAATAAAGATGTATTTTATGATTTTCAGGAGTCAAAACAATACAACCCTCTTAGGTACCACGTAGAAAAGAAAGATAACAAATTTAAGCGATAGAGCAGAAATAAGAACGTAAAATACTCAGCGGTCAAAATGACTGTTTTTGAGGGTTCTAGGTAGTTCTTTGATTATCTCCGGAACCCGTTTTGCAAACTAAACCAAATTTGGACAGCAATAATAGCAGCAAAATTTAGGAAAAGTCACAAAAGTCAAAGTGCGTAACTGAAATATTTTAGAAGAGAACGCGTTTTAAAAAAGCAAAACGGTCAAAATGACAGCCCCGGAGATTCTAGTGTTATATTATGTAATTAATTTATGTAAATGTTCTTCTAAAAATATCATACATCGTTGTTTTTTACAGTCTAATAAAATGATACCAGCTACCCCACCTTTTGAAGCTACTGATAGTCAGGTATTACTTATAACTATTTCGCTTACATCAAATTTCATAATGAAAATCAATTTGCAGTTTTTTTGTGTTTATGACTATGAAAAAGTTTTCAAAATTTTACTTTTATTTATAAATATTTTGTATTATTTTTTTAATGTAGAAAGACAGAGAGGTAATGTTGATAACGTTTTTCAATGCCTGGAATTCACAATTTTATTAGCTTCTCATAATACAAACTAATAATATAATCTCTCTATCTCTCTATATTAAAAAAAAGTAACAGTGACCGCCGCCGTCACCGCCGCCGTCACCGCTGATTTTGAAAATTTTATTTTTGAACACTTTGAACTATCACTACGCAAAAACTATGTGAAGGAATATTATGAAATTTTGACCATTGGTAGACAAATGCATGATGGTCATTTCAGTTCCCAAACCTAATTAATTAGATAATTAGTTTTGGAGTTATTTAATGTCAAAGTCGAAAATTATTTTTTTCTGCTGCGAGTTCGCCTCCAGCAAAATCTATTCACAGTAGAAAAATGATTTTTTGCAGACACATACTCTTAGGTATGAAGTTTTGCACCTCGTCGCCCTTTTTTCGAATTTCGAATTATTTTTGGAGTAATTAAATTCTAAAGTTTCGAAATTTTTTACCCTTTTTCGGTTTTTTAGTTATAACAGAAAAACTAATCACAGTAGAAATATGATATTATAAACACATATACAATTATTTTTTATAAAAAGATTGGCGTTTCATTTTTTAAAAAATTCGAATTATTTTTAGAGTTATTAAGATTCAAAGTTTCAATTTTTTCATCTCTTTCTGGTCGTTCACTAGAGAAACAGCCGATTTTTATGCGAGTCTGATTTCTTTCATTTCCAACAATTCACTAGACACACGTGCATTTTATAAATTAAAAAGATATTAATGGCATGCTTTTTTCTCTAAGATAGTCGATGATAATTAGTAGACTTGCTGGATATTTTAAAAAACATTTCGATTAAATTATTGACAAGTTAAAACAAGGATATTTCAGTTGCAGTTTTATTTTGATATTTTTGTAGTTATGGTCCGAATTAAGTTATTGATAAGTTCGAGAGATAAAAAGTTTCGATTTTAAATGATCATAAACTAAGCCGACAAGTTCCAGGTTTTACTGGATAGTTGAGATGAAACAAGCGAGCTCTGCTCGCTAAGATCGCGAAGCGATCTTCAAAGAACTGCGAAGCAGTTCCGGGGGTTGGTGAGCGATAGCGAGCAGGGGGCAGAGCCCCCTAGTATTAAAAAAAAGTAACAGTGACAGCCGCCGCCGTCACCGCCGCCGCTGATTTGGAAAATTTTATTTTTGAACACTTTGAACTATCACTACGCAAAAACTACGGGAAGGAATATTATGAAATTTTGACCATTGGTAGACAAATGCATAATGGTCATTTCAGTTTCCAAACCTAATTAATTAGATAATTAGTTTTGGAGTTATTTAATGTCAAAGTCGAAAATTATTTTTTTCTGCTGCGAGTTCGCCTCCAGCAAAATCTATTAACAGCAGAAACATGATTTTTTGCAGACACATACTCTGAGGTATGAAGTTTTGCACCTCGTCGCCCTTTTTTCGAATTTCGAATTATTTTTGGAGTAATTAAATTCTAAAGTTTTGAAATTTTTTACCCTTTTTCGGTTTTTTTGTTATAACAGAAAAACTAATCATAGTAGAAATATGATATTTTAAACACAAATACAATTATTTTTTATAAAAAGATTGGCGTTTCATTTTTTAAAAAATTCGAATTATTTTTAGAATTATTAACATTCAAAGTTTCAATTTTTTCATCTCTTTCTGGTCTTTCACTAGAGAAACAGCCGATTTTTATGCGAGTCTGATTTCTTTTATTTCCAACAATTCACTAGATACACGTGCATTTTATAAATTTAAAAGACATTAATGGCATGCTTTTTTCTCTAAGATAGTCGATGATAATTAGTAGACTTTCTGGATATTTTAAAAAACATTTCGATTAAATTATTGAATGTTAAAACAAGGATATTTCAGTTGCAGTTTTATTTTGATAATTTTGTAGTTATGGTCCGAATTAAGTTATTGATAAGTTCGAGAGATAAAAAGTTTCGATTTTAAATGATCGTAAATTAAGCCGACGAGTTCCAGGTTTTACTGGATAGTTGAGATGAAACAAGCGAGCTCTGCTCGCTAAGATCGCGAAGCGATCTTCAAAGAACTGCGAAGCAGTTCCGGGGGTTGGTGAGCGATAGCGAGCAGGGGGCAGAGCCCCCTAGTAACTATACAAAAAGACAATGAATTAACAATAAATGGGATTACTTTTAATTTTCCAATTTTGTTTTACTTTGTTTACTTTTACATATTTTTATCAACAAAATTACGCATTTTAAAAATCAATTACTAATACCATGAAAACTAAAAAAAAGATAAAAAATACGTTGTTTTTTGCATACTACTTTTTGGAGTCTCAGGAGTAGGATTCAACCTAAAACAGCTTTTTTTTCTTTTACTTTTCGAGATATTAGTAAAGATTTTTAAGATGCGTCTGTTTTTTTTCTTGGAGCCCATGGTAAAAACGTTTGTTGTGTAAAACTAAGGATATTTTTATTTGAATCTTCTTCAAAAATCAAGTTAAAGAGAAGACACTGTTCATTACATTTACCTATTACGATAGGTACTGAATCTCCATATCTAAGTAAGGAGCGCCAATCCACCCTTCGACTTAATTTATTACAACTTTCAACTTATATATCTTGAAAGTAAAGTTGCAAGAACAGTTTTTATAATATTCGTGTTTTAGGGTAACGATGAATCGAGCGAAGAAGTGGAAAACGAAGATAAAATGGAAAAACGAGATATGTGTGAGTTCATACGAAATTTTAACATAGTATGTTTTAGTTAAGTAATTTTTTAAGATAACAAAGAAATATTATAGCGCTAATTCCAATTGCTATGGTAAATATTAATATGAACTTAATTTTTATTATTTCAGATTCGTGGTTCAATCTAACGTGTGGGGAGAATTACACATATATTTATTTTCAAGGGTAAGAGATTACATTCATAATATCAAACATCCTTTAACTAATTTTTCAGATTACTTTTAAATACCTCGGTATTATTGTTACGGAGGAGCCTTGGCGAACTAGACTCATTAATTCAGAGATAGAAGCTTGGAATTGTTAGGTGTGATAGAAATCCTGAGGTTACTTTTGATAGCTCTTTACCAACAACTAAAGTTGGCTATTAATTAAACTAAATTAATACAAATAATGTTATACTTTCAGATATTTCAAGTTACGCTCGCAGTATGGTTTTAAGGGGTCATAGGACTGTTAAAACGCAATGCAGTGAAAAAAACTTTACATTTTCCAAAAAAATTAATATCTTTTTTTTAATTTATGAAAAGACTCGGTTTAAACATATTTTTAATCCTTATTTATTAAACTTTATGTAAAAAAATAATTGAACACTTAATAGACATAGTTAAGTTTATACATTGAGTCGAAAAAAAGCAACTTTGACGGTTAAATGTTAGTATGCAGTGGCTTTCATGCAAGATAATTAACTAACTATTTAAATGGAAATTCAAAATTTCAATTCACATATACAGGGTGGTCCTTAATTCATGGTACAAACTTCTAGGGGTGTTAGAGTACACCTAGACGAACAAGAATTGGTATAGGAAGGGGGGTCGCAGTTACACCGTTAAAGAGCTAGGTCTTAATGTAGTGCGAGAGCGTTACAAAAGGACGTTTTGCCAAGGCCCGTTTAACGAAAAAAAACATAATGAAATGAAAAAATTTATTGCATGAGGTACAGCAGTATCCGTACTACTTACATCATAAATTTGATAGAAATTGAACCACTTTCTAAACCGCGGAGTTAGTTTCAAAAGTGCTATATTAATCTTTTAGTCAAAGAATCACATTCCTTAATGGTATTTAGAAAAATGATGATCGGGGAAGGAATTTTCAATGATCGTAACATGGATCACTGAAACTGTTTGATCATTGAAAATTCCTTCCCCGATCATCATTTTTCTAAATACCATTAATGGAACTCCATTGTTTGACTAAGAGCACGTTTTAAAACTCACCCCACGGTTTAGAAAGTGGTCCAATTTCTATCAAATTTATGATGTAAGTAATATGGATACTGCTGTACCTCATGCAATAAATTTTTTCATTTCATTATGTTTTTTTTTCGTTAAACGGGCCTTGGCAAAACGTCCTTTTGTAACGCTCTCGCACTACATTAGGACCTAGCTCTTTAACCCTCCGTCGGTCGCAATATTAAACTGACGCGTTGGGTCGCAATGTGCCAAAACGCACAATCGAAAGAATCGCAATTTTATACCTTTTAATTTTAATGTTGAAGTCTTAAAAACGATAAGAGATGTTCTTAGAATTATTCAGACATAAAAAAATATTATTTTTGTTTTTAAAAATTAAGAAAAAATAAAAATAGCATAAAATTAAACTTACATCATCAGGATAAGTAATTCAATATTTAAGTCAAAAATTATAATGATTGATGTGAAACATGAGGGATATTAATTATAAATTATTGTTTTTGAACTCATATCCAGATAATAACCCTTTACAAACACAAATATTACAGGCAATACTTGCAGGTCCTAGGTTAGGCATATTGACCGCTGACAGTCCCTGTAGCTATTGTAAAATAACTCCAAAATATATTATTTTTAGCTATAAAATGTAAACCTACAGGTAGTAGCCGTAGATTTGTATAGTGTACAACTTTATCTTTTGCGAATTAAGGGGGTCCGGGACACAATTTTCTAAAAACTTTACTAATTAACTTAGAATTTTGAAATTTTTTATACTGATCAACCATCTAACAACTAAGCAAAATCACATCAGAAAAGTATTCAAAAAGTTTTTAAAAAAATTAAAATTGAAATTTCATTAAAAAATAGGGGTCATTTAAAATTGATATAACTCAAAATATTATTGATAAATTTTCAAGTTTTTTTCACTTAATAAAACAGAAACATATTATCTGTAACTTGGTCAAGGCATTTTAAGAAATATTATTTTTTTGAAAAAATATGAACAATTAAGTAAAAAATTCTTGAAAATTTTATGCAATTTTTTTTTAAAAATTCATATTTTAAAAAGTATATAAAATTTTTAAATTTCCCTTGATCAAATTAAAGTAAAGTGTTTTAAAAGTATGTATTTCAAATTTCAACTCCTTACCTTGAACGGTTCTTGACTTATATCAATTTAAACATGAGAAAGAGTGAAAAAACACATCATAGAGAAAACCGGATTTGAACGTTGAAAATGTAATGCTTGATATACCAAAGCAGCCGGCAACAAATTATTGTAACTCCAGTTCTATTTATGATAGAAACATAGTTCAAGCATCATTTTAAACAGAAAAAACAGGGTTCCTTTTTGAAAGCAAAAATTTTTTTTTGAAAATCTCACGATTTTTGTGTCCCAGACCCCCTTAAGTATATAAAGTGTGATTTTGTAGGTGTATGTTCAACCGCAATAAACCAAAAATAATTAGAAGAATTACATACATATTAAGGAAAATTTAATAATATTGGCGTGCTAACACTCATAAAATAAATAAATAAGCATCAGGGATTCCAAAAATTACTATTACTTACTTAAAAGTACTGAAACACGATCCGGCGCAATGTGTCAAGTAGTGAAATTATGTTGAAAACCAAACTAAACAAAGCGCGCGAATAAATTGAATTGGCTGGCGCCATACATCCGGTAAAGATAAGAGACTACCAGGAATTTCAGACTTCTAACCCCCAAAACAACGGAAAGGCGAACGAAAATGTATGAGGTGTGCGAAAAAGTACAGTTGCGACCGACGGAGGGTTAACGGTGTAACAGCGACCCCCCTTCCTATACCAATTCTTGTTCGTCTAGGTGTACTCTAACACCCCTAGAAGTTTGTACCATGAATTAAGGACCACCCTGTATACTATATGAGTATAAAATCAAGCCCTACCAGATATTTTGAGTTTGACAGTCAATTAATATTTTTTATTATAATTTGAACTTAGGTGACAAAAACACAAAAAAATTATAAGTTCACAATCTCAAAAAATAATGAAATATAGGTTCAAAACTCTAAAATGAGGTAGGGCTTTATTATCACTACTAAATATTGATGCTCTCAAAGTTTCAAGGATATATTCTTATTACTTCAAATTATACCATGCATGGAACACAAAAAAAATCACATTTTGAGAAAAATGACCTCAAAGTTGTAAAGTTAGTCATCTCCTTGGGTTTCTTGTTACAGAATTTTAGCCATAACTTCTGAAACAATACGAATTTTCGCATGCAGTTTTTTTTAAATATTGTTAAGAAATATCTAGGCTATCACATATATTTTTTTTTCAAAAAATCGATTTTTTTGATGATTTAACAGTCCTATGACCCCTTAATTTAAGAAAAGCATAAATTATCATAACATTAACTGCAATGGATAATGTGCTAACTGGTAACTAATTTACTCTACAAAGCATGGTGTAGTCATAGTATTTCCCTATGTTTCCAGCTCCAGCAGATGTTTACAAATATGGCCATATACACAGCAAAATGTGGAGATTGAAATTTTGTGTTGCTAGGGAGGAATCTAATAAGGCATAAATACATTTCTTAGGGGATATAATTTCAAGTGTTACGATCAAATTTAAAATGATTGAGTAGACTGAGTAGACAGAGTACTATTAATGACATTATAATGTCATTAGTACTATTAATACATTCTAAATTCCTAATTTCTACTTGAAAAAAAAATTTCATGTAGATATTTAAAAAAATTTAATAATTGGAATTTTTAATAATAGGAAAATTGTTTAATTTTTCTACTGGATTAACCTGATATATAGTTTTATGTAATTGGATTGAAAATTATAAATATTAGATTCATTGCATGTTGAACTATGTATCTTTGAAAAATTGTAATTCAAGGGTTCCTTATTTCAAGTGTTTACTAATCTCATTTGAAATAGTTAAATTTAAATATTTATTTGCTGATTTTCTTTAAGGATCCCTCATTTTTACAAATCTAATCTTCGATACAAATGCCAAAAGCTAGATGACGATTTCCTCACTGGAAAAAAGACATATAAGAAGCTGATAGATGGCATGGGGCCCGCAAATTGTGACCAAAAGAACGAAAAAGTTAATGGTATACAATTTCAAATTAATGAAAAATCTTTAAAATTTTTTTTAACAAAATAGTTATCCTATTTTTGTTTCCATCCTAGCTCTCTTTTTATATTACCGTAACATGGAATTGATAAAAACCATCTTGACTTGTAAAGAGGTTTCCCAAGAGAAAATGGCCGACAACGAGATAACGGTGACTCACGAAGAAGATTTTCAAAATGTTACGTGCCCAGAGTTTAGCTTCATGAATGGACTGAGTGCTGAGCGATTAGGTTATGATCAGTACAAGGTTACTTTGTACTGTCAGGAGTACATTCAGGTTAGAAATTTTAACTTTTAGTGGTAAATTGTTAAAGGGAAAATTTATTGAACATTCTTGGATAAAACCGTTGGAAGTGAGTTGAGGAGTAAATTTGGTGTAAGGTGTTTTTGAAAGATACTCGTAAGTTCTAACGGATGAGAATATCATATTAATGAATAAAATGAGGATATGTTCAGTTATTTTCAAATATAAAACATTTAAGGTAAAAGCACCCAGCAGGTAATACTTTAGTACTATAGTTTGTAAAAATAAATAAGAAAAAACCTATAATACTATCACAATGATTTTTGTTACTCTTTTTTTCATCGAATTTAAGCCAGTAATAATCAAAATGGCTTTTTCTCAAAGATTTGATTCAATAGATTTCACAAGTTTTAGGTTGTAATTAAAAATATATGTATATGTTAATACCAATATATATTGTAATAGAATACTGAAGAAACGGAAACTTCTAAATCACAGAAAATGGAAGGGAGAGATTTCTGTAAGTATATCAGCATAAAATGCTAAAAAATTTGATAGAGTACATTACTTGGGCAGTTTTTTTTTACTATTTCCTTCGAAATTTAAGAAATCAAACTGAAATTTTATTTACAGATGGGTGGTTTAATATGTCATGTGGAGGTCCTCTTGTATCGATCGAAGGGTAAGAGCAGCTCCTTAAATATAAGGAGAATAAACCATACTGCCTAGCCAACGCACTGTAAAAAAATTCTGAAACGTTACTTAAAAAAACAGGTCAGCTGAGTTGCCCATTTTTTTAAAGTTATGTTCCTGGAAAATACCAGGAACGTTTCTGTAAAATACTGAAACCTTTCGCAGAAATACCAGTAAGTTATCTGTGAAATACCAGGAACTTTACTGTTAAAATACCGAAACGTTCCGGAGAAAATAAAATTCCGCATAAAATAAAATAGTCGCTACCGGGATTCGATCCGAGGAACTACCGCTTGCAAAGCAAAAGCTTTACCACTGAGCCAACCACGACTTAATGATGTACATTCCATATAAAATATAACTTAGGATTAAGATCCAAGTCTGGAATTTTGTTCGGTTGATACTTAGGGAAAATTTTGAAAATTTAATGCAAAAAGACATTTTAGGCCCAATTACGGTAGCAAAAAAATTTTGTAAAAAGGTTTCGATGTATAGGCATGACAGGTGCACCGCACTAACTATCCGCTTCTGGCAGGATTCATCGGGATTCAGAAACGTTTCAGAAAGAAAACCAGAATTTTTTAGTAAAGTGTTAAACTGCTGTAAAAACTATTAAAAGCAGGAACGTTTCTGGAAATTATGTGGAACGTTACTATTATTTTTTACAGTGCGATAGTAACAGGGTCAAGTGCTTTTGACAGACGATGGAGTTATTTCGGAGGGGAGAGGAGAAAACTGAAGGGTAGTTGATAAAAAAAAGGAAGAGACATTTGCTTGCTGACTGAAGCCTCTTTTTCTTTTATATTCCACTATTATTGGAGGCTGAGATGAGTTCACGCGTTTACCTTGTCACCTTTCCCACACTATTTCTCACACTATTACAATACAGAGTTGCCTATAGATAGTAGGGTGGGTCGAAAAAACTCATTTTTTTATTTCGAAGTTGTAATAGCGGGGAAAAGTTGCGAATTATATAGACAAAGAAAAAGAAAAAAAAATTCAAAATCGGTTAATATCTTCGATCGCACATAGGCCCCAAAGTTTGACAAAATATGAAAAAACTTCATTTTTGCGACTATTTTTTTAACCAAATCAAAGATTAAACAATCAAATATTGTTCATGATTTTTTTATGTGGAACTACTATAATTAAAGACATAATCTTTCAGGTTCCATTCTTCAATCACTCTTGTTTCGTTAGATATAATTTTTCAATGTTCATACAAATTTTTAAAAGTTGTTTTTTCTGCATTTTTAAATAGCTAATTACTCTAGAACTATACAACTTAAAATCCTGAAATCAGTCCCATTTTGTTCGTGAAGTTTTTGTCGTTGATTTGGTGTGCATCATTATCATCATTTTCAAAAAGTTTTTTTTTATTTGAAAAAAAATGAAAAAAAAATTATATAAATTTTTTTTTTTAAAATTTTCTTTTGAAAAATTATTAATAGCCTTTTAACTCTTAAAATGAACATAACTATCCAATTTAAAGTTGAAAATAAAATTTTATCATGTATAAAAAAATAAAAACAACCGTAATTTAGTCAAATCCCTAAACATTCCCTAAAATTATACACCAAGAAGCAATTCACTCATGGAAAATTTATCAAATCACTTGAGGGTGTTCATTAGGGTGAGTCAAAAATATTTTTTTCACATTTTCCCAGAAGCACAGCGACAAAAGGGTGCCAAATGATCTCAAACTAACATGTGTAAAATATTATTCGATTATAATAACTATTTTTGCCTCCGGATTGGCCTCAAAGTTTAGTAATTTCATGTAAAAATGGACGAACGAAAATCAACCTTTTACCTCGATTGCACAAATCCGTCATGAATATAAATGTTCACAATGGTATAAAAATCATCATTGAAGACTATAAAATAATTATAAATGAAACCAGAGTTGAAATACTTGAGTTGTAATACCACATATTTTGAAATATCTCAATGGTTAGAACTGTCAATCAAAAATTTCTTGCTGGAATCATTAAAATATGCGAAACCTTTATTGTAGGTTGAGTTGGATGGTAAAAACATTAAATTTTTAATAAAAATGGATATGTCAGGAGGTGGGTACCTTTTTTAGGTTATAGGTTTCAACCCCAAGGAAAACATTTGGATAATAGTTTAAAAGTTGGGATTTCCTTGAAATTTCCTGGCATAATAGGAATAGTCCATCCCAAGTGTCCCCATATGATTCCCTAATGTCTAAAAATAAATTAAAACCACATTTAAAGAGTCAAATTTTGAAATATTTTCTTAATAAGAGCGGTAGATCCCAGTTTTCAGCTTAAAGCTCAGATTATCCCCTATGTTTTTAAATCAGTTGCATTATTTTTCAAAACTTACATGTAATTATCCTTAACAGTTAAATTTGCGATATTTTAACTTTTATGAACGCAGCATAAGGGAATGCTAAGAAGCTATTTTGAGTCAATCCTCAAAGCATATTATATTGCCACTTTGGCAGATGTTTTTGTATTAATAATGCATGAAGGTGACAAATGTGATTAAAATTGCTTTTAAATACCCTTAAATGTGAACTTTAAAGAGTTATCGACAAAAAAAAATTATTTATAAAATTAAAAAAACATGAAAAATTATTCATATATAATATGAAATATATAATATATTTCATATATAAAATGAAAAATATGAAATTTTGTTCGATTTAAGGCTAATCCGGAGGCAAAAAGAGTATATAATGGAATAATATTTTACACATGTTAGTTTGAGACCATTTGGCACACCCTTTTCTTGCTGTGCCCGATAAGAATTTTTAAAATTTTTTTTCGCCATAGGAAAATGACCCACCCTAGTGTTCATATGACTTAAAACATGTAAAAAATGTCACATAAATTTCAAAAAATAAGGAAATTAAGAGATTCGGTTCAAAATCTTACAGTGCTAGTCTCCAACTCTAAATTAATTCAATTTGCATAAATTTTACCTGAATATTCCTTAGAAATGTGTTTACATCCAATTTTTTATGTTCTTAAACTTTTAATGTACTTTGATTTGACTTGTTAAAAGTAAAAACAATTAGATATAAACATAATTTTTAGAAATTTTCAGGAGAAATGCATGCAAATTGAATTAACTTAACTAGCACTGTAATATTTTGTACCGAATCTATTAATTGTCGTAATTTCTGAAATTAATTTGACGTTTTTTACATGTTAAGTCATATGAACACCCTCAAGCGAGTTTATGAATTTACCATGAGTGAATCGCTCTTTCTGTATAATTTTAGGGATAGTTTAGGGACTTACCTAAATTTAGATTATATTTATTGTTTTTTACATGATTAAATTTTATTTTCAACTTGAAATTTGGTAGTCATGTTCATTTTAAGAGTTAAAAAATAATTTTTTTAATTAATTTTTTTCATTTTTTTTTCAAATTAAAAAAAAACTTTTGAAAATGATGATCAAGATGCACACCAAATCAACGGTAAAAATGTACGAAAAAATGGAACTAATATCAGGTTTTTAAGTTGTATAGTTCTAGAGTTATTTGCTGTTTAAAAATACAGAAAAAACAACTTTACAAAATTTGTATGAACATTAAAAAAGTATAGCTAACGAAACAAGAGTGATAGAAGAATGGAACCTGAAAGATTATGTCTATAACTATACTAGCTCCACATAAAAAAAGTATGAACAATATTTGAAAGTTAAATCTTTGGTTTGGTTAAAAAAACAATCTCAAAAATGAAGTTTTTTCATATTTTGTCAAGTTTTGGGGCTTTTTTCTTTTTCTTTGCCTATATAATTCGCAACTTTTCCGCGCTATTACAACTTCGAAATAAAAAAATGAGTTTTTTCGGCCCACCTTATTGCCTAGGGTAGGGTTTTATTTTTTAAATATAAGTATTTATCACTTTTTACTGCACATATTTTTTCCTGATCACTGTCTCATTTATTCTATGATGTTAAGAAAGTTGTAAATATTACATATCTGCCTATATTTCATATTTCGTAGTTAGTTTTTGCGATGTGTGTTATGTAAAAAAGGTAAAATAGTAAAATAAATAAGTTAATCGTTTATGCAAAAATACTATTTATGTTAGTAAATTTAATATAGTGTCGTAAACCTACCATTAAACAAGAAGTTTGAGGGATATATATCCTAAAATACCCACTTTGGCGATGCCACTTCGATCGACCTTCAGATGAATAGTGTCGGAAAGGCGAAAAAGACCGTGGAGGACACCCGTAATAGTAAACAATAGCATGTGTAATGAGGAACTTGCATGATTTTTTTTACTTTTTTAATCTATTCTTCACGCAAAAATTAGCCACTACACAAAATTTGAGGCCGATTGAGAAATTTTTTGATTGCAAAAAAAATTATCAAAAATCGTCTTTTCCAAAGCACCTGAAAACGCTTAATTGCATGCATAGTGACGTCACAATTTATTGACATTACTTAAAATGTTTGCTCTAGATTTCTGACCGTCACCAGAAGTGTCTAGAAGGTAAATATTTATTAAAACATCTATATCGGACACTTCAGAAAAGAGAAATCATCAACTAAAACATAGAAATTCAATTTTGATTGCAATTTTGCCCGATGGAATTCTACGTCACTATGCATGCAAACACACTTCGCGTTTTCAGTCACGTGTTTTTTCTCGACTTTTAAATTAAAATATTTAATTACTTGTACATTTTTTTGAAAAATTGACGAAATATTTCATTTTGTTTTCCAAAAAACTATACGGAACACTTGAAAGTTTATGAAAATCTGACACATGCAAGTTCCTTATTGTGCATCGTGCATGCACTGAGCATGCCCTCCAAACCTGTTGTTAGGCCTAAGTTTGGGATGTTATTAAGGCCAAATCACTTAATGTGAAAAGCTCTATAAATTGGAATGTCAAGACAAAGCTACTTCCATTGAGCAAGCAATAAATGCCTCTTTCTCTTTCGATCCTCTCTTTCGAACTTCCCCTCAGCTTTCTCCTTTCTCCCCTTCGAAATAATTCCATCGTCGGTCAAAAGCACGTGATTCTTTTACTATCTTTGGCTAGGCAATGTTTGATTACCATTTCTTGTTGAAGTCCTCGATTTCAAAATGTGCAAAAAATATCCAATATATTTCAAGTGCCTATATGAAAACGAGGTTTAAAGCTCAATTTTTTTAAGTTTGTTTATTTATAGAAACCATCGTACCATTTTCATCAGCCACTTAATTTTAATCCAATTCCGCATCATAACGATTCAAAAATTAATTTAACTCTTCAGTCCTTACACTTACTTAGTAAAGCCTTACCTTACACTTGGTAAAGTACCTTACACTTACTTGGCTTTTAGTCTGGGATTGTAACTTTTCTAGAAAAGAAATGCACATAAGTATCGACGTCTGGAAGACATTCACCATATGAAAGATTGAAAGTTTTTATTTTGGTGAATATTTTATTTTTCAGTAAACAATAACTTAATTTTTTTAGCACAAAAAAGAGAAAAAAAAGGAAATCAGTTCAGTTCAGGGATAAACAGATTGACAATTAGATCAAGACACATGATTTCCAATGTCAAAATCTTAGAGCATTTTTGGAACTTTTGCAAATCAGCAAAAAAAATCTTGAACAGGGAAAATTTTGAACTAACATAATGGCCTCGCCTGTTATATGCGGAGATAACGTCTTACCTCTGAACCAGCGGAGATACTCATATCGATATTTCATATGAAACCTAATACTATCTATCTCCCATTAATAATTTTGGAATCAGAAATAGTGTATTTATATAGTTGTTTAATGGCGTTATTCACATCCACTAAACTATACAAATAAATACAAATACAAATTAAGTCGACCAACTACAGGCGTAAGCCCAGTGGTTAAACTAGAGGTAACGGGCAGCTAAAGAGAGAAAAGGTGCTTTTTGCTATCTCTGATTGGTGGTATCCGTCTTAAAATGATGGTTAACCGCTTGTTAAGTGGCTTTGAATAAGGCCATAAGGCGTTTGGTATTCTTCAATTTTTGAAATTAACCATCATCGTTACTAACATTAATGTAGCGAATTTGATATATATTTTTAAAAATAGTGATTTTTATAAATTACTTGTTACACAAATTTTAATAATCAATATTTGGTTTTCAGGAAACCACAATTTTTTAGAAATTCTATTCGATTCGAGTGCACGAAGCTAGATGACAACGTCTTTACAGGAAATGTGTACAGAAAAAACGTATCAAACATGGGACCTATAAAATGTGATGCAAAAAACGAAGAAGTCGATAGTATGTACCATGTAAATGTTTTTTTAGATTCTAGAATATTTTTTAAAACAACCACTAGTGTATTAAACTGCTAAAAATTCTTAAGTAAATAGGTTCTGTCTGAAAAAATATATTTAAGAAAGAATGTTCATTTAGAGGCCACTGAGACTTAATCTATTAAAAATCAGTTACTCTTGTAATTATCATCGAAAACGTTTTCATGTGCAATGACAAGGCAGAATAAACAGAAGTAGTTAAAAGGTTTTGAAAGAAGCTGGCTGTAAAATAATGGGTACCTGAAATTGCGCGATGAGCGTTATTAGGCGTTATTGGGCGTTTTTGATCCTTTTTCAGTTGCCTATTTTAAATGAATAGACTATTGTTTTCAAAATCCATGCATATATTGCTTTTTGGGTCATTTATCTGTAAAATGCTGAACATTTTACATTTCTTGGCGTAGTATACAGTTGTTTAGAATTGAATACGCCAGGCAATGAGAGCTCAAAGACAGTTTTTTCGCTGTTTGTCAAGATATGTTGTAATAATCTAGTACAATTAAAATTTGTTTTAGATTTACAGAGAAAAGCAATATCTTATGGACTTAATCTAATCACAAGTTGTCAGCCGAATATTAAAAGAATTATTCAATCTAATTATTTAATTTGTACTATTTGTTCCCATTTATTTCAGACCTTTTCTTATATTTTCACAACATGGAACTGATAGAAATCCGTTTACGTTGTGTGACGGTCATAGATACTATAATAGTCGACGACCCAATAACAATAACTCACGAACCTGATATCCACAACGTGACGTGCCCAGAAGACAGTTTCATGACTGGGATGGAAGCAGAGAGACTTGATTATGATCTGTACAAGTTTACTTTGTACTGTCAAAAATATTCACTTGAGAAGGTAATAAACATTTTTTTCTCTCTTGTTTTTTACAGTAGATGTGGATGGGAATTTAACAAAAACAATTCTTAATAAATCAATTGCAATGAATTTTTATTTTTTTCCAGTTGTGTTTTTAATATTTTGAAAAAAAAAGGGGGGATACTTGATAGAGTACCTGTGTCGTTAGACCTTCAGTATAACTCTAGTATAACCAGACTCACTGGGTGAGGCCATGACCATTGAACATATAGCTGTAACAGAACATGTGACTGAAAGTCACTATCAGCCGAGTCAAAGCCCCTTGTTTAGCGTAGTTATTTAACTGTCCTGTGATAAATAGGATATAGGGGAGAGTGGGGCTATTTCGCACATGGGGCACATTCAGACAGACGGCATTTCCCCTAGTAATTATTAATTTAAAAATCTGAAAAAAATGCCAGTAGATGAAAGCATGACTACCACCTCTTGCATGAATTTTCAAAGCTCTGAGCCATTTTGTTGTATACGTACTAGAAATTTGCTAGCGTTAGAAGCAGCAAAGTAAATTTTCTTGTCATTTTGTTGGCGTAAAATATCAATCAAAAATAGTTCTCAAGTGGACATTCAGCATTTTATTCAGTAGAGGAACTACTAAAGTAAGTTTCTAGAAAGGTTTTATTTCCCTGCTTTAATTATAAATATCTTGTTGGGACGTGGTAAGCTTGAACTGGTAGATGGGGCACATTCGCACGCCAAAACATGGGGCAGATTCAGACAGTGCGAATGTGCCTCATCTTTCCCATTTTTGATTATGAAAGTGATTTATATGTTTATAAGTGCAGTATATTTAATAACTTGAAGTTTAATTGTTTTTTATTGTAATTTTTTCAAAATTTGGTGATAATAGAAAATAACATCTTAAAGAAAGCTTCAGTTTTAAGGAATTAAGACCCAGATTTAAACATTGAAGAAATAATTATCCCTGATAATTGTTTAATACCAATTGACTTGAACTTAAGTGATTTTATTCTAGTAGAATTTGCTACCAAAAAGAAATTTTTGTTATGTTGCTCAAATAGAAAATTTGGAATTGAATGGTGCTTATTTAAAATTAATGATGAAGAACTTTAAAATTAAAACGAAACTTTTATTTTCCCAGTAAGTAATGATTCAACATTCATACAAAAAGATAATATCGTATTAAAAGTTCCCCAACCGTCAGTTTCAGGTGTTAATAAGCGAGCTGTTGGTTCACTTTTCTTTTCGAATAAAAGCTGACAATTAAAATTTTGGTTAAACTTTTTCTAACTAATTATATTATGTGAAGTATGTCAATGTGCAATATACTCTTCATTACTACAATTGTTTTCCTCATAAAAAACTTAGATGTTCAATATTTTCTGAAGCTGTTTTCTTTTTGTAAAACAAATCTTCAAATTAGAGGAAAAATATGTAAAAGTGCCAAATATTTCGTTTAATTATCCTTACATTAAAGTACAATAAACTTTTTAGTTTGTAAAAATAATTATTTTATAATTTTTTTGCATGTGTACGAATGTGCCCCACACGTGTGCGAAACTGCCCTACCCATGGGGCACATTCGCACGAAATTTCTCGTTTTTTAGATTGATGATATAGGTTAGAAATTCTAGATGAATGCGACCAGTTATCGTTTTAAAATATCGGGTAAGGTTTTAACTTTCATTTGAATCCGAGTTTGTTTCAATATCTCATCTAGATCCAGAGAAATATGCCGAAATGCACTTTTTGTGCGAATGTGCCCCTTTCTCCCCTATTCTCATTATGTGATAGGGAAAGATGGGGGTACTTTTCAGCCTGATAAACTTTTTCTTACCGTATAAACCTGTAAGAACACTTTTTACATCCGAAATATGCCTTTTCAAGAGAAGTCCGATGTCACAATTTCTAAATGAATTTTAGCTGGGTTGGCATAGGATTCTCGGTACAAATAACTTCTGCATTTCTCAAATCAGCATTATACGCTCCAATAAGGAAATTAAATGACATATTATCTCCCATATACCCTTTCATTAACACCCTTTATTACAATAATTTCTCCCTATGAAAAACCTCATAATAATAATATTTCTTAAAATAACATAAAACAGGTCATCTAAGCGGTTGATGCGAAAGGATTGACAAGTACAACGAACTTCTCATATTAGTATAACTGAAGCTCGGTAGCTCAGTGCATCTCGCTGCCACGTCACAGGTCGGGTTGGACAAGACAGACTTTACCTTTCATTCCAACAGGATTGATAAATTAAATATCAGGTACGTTTGGGGAAAGAAGAGGCTTAGCGTCAGCTGACTAATGGCATTATCCACAACCAATTAACCAGTGGTTAGCCATCGGTTAAAGAAGAATTCCACCAATCAGGAGTCATAAAAAAGCACATTTTCTCTCTTTAGTTGCTCCACCACTGGTTAAGTGGCTGTGAATAATGACATGAGTCAATCTTGAGACATTTGAGCTGACACGTTCTGTAACTGCTCTGATTATGGCCTCAAACAGTTTAGTTGGTTATACTGGAGTTTGAAGTTCTAATGACCTTGTATTTTTTTACTTGTATTCGTAGAGATAGTTAGGGATGATGGTTGTGCAATATTAAACTGTTTTATCACTGAATCCACATTTTTTCCTCATTATATCTGTTCTCTTCTTTTAGAGTTCAGATGAAGAAGCTCCAATAGCAAAAGACATGGTTCAACAAGACTCGTGTATGTAAGACGTAATAATAATATTAGTTTTTATGTTCTTTGGTATATATAAAAAATGAATTAAATACAGAGGTGGATCCAGGTTTGACATTTGTGGGTGATATATTTTTAAAAACCTCCTTCAAAATTAAATATGTTAAATCGTCATCACACTCTACTACTCCTTTCGGCAAACTTCGGGAATCCCGATTCTTGGAGACTTACGACCAGACGCCAATTGAAAACACTACCAATAAACAATCCGCCAATCAAATAGCACGAAGTCAAATAATAATAATTATTGCTTCAGATCGTTGAAGAACCTCATGCTTACGAACCAATCAAATGAGATTATCTTCTTACAATTCCGAATATCCTCGAATCAGACCAGAAGACAGTTTTATTGGATTTTAAGATGACTGAAGACTTTGCGTCTGATGTGGCAACTTGCTTGCATCACATACTACCCGAGATCGTTATGGAATCCTGTGGAAAATTTTTAGTCTAGGACTGAAAGGGTTGACAATGTCTTGCAAGCAACCCTTTAAAAACGCCATTAACACAATCAGAACTGGACTTTAAGCTGGCTGGAAGCTGTGTGACTTTACACGGAAATTGCAGTTTTTGATTCTAAGGTGACAAAATATAGAATAATGTAAAACCACTTCGGCTGTCAAGTTATGCAATGAATTTTTACAGCTTCACAATTTTATTTTATTAAGATTTTTTTGGAGAGTTCTCCTGTTCTCCTCTGGATCTTACTTTGTACGTAAATAGTATATTTTATTTTCAATGATTTTACATGTTTGTTTTAAATCATTCTAATACTTACTTTCTTAGGGAATACACAAAAAGTCTTTAGATGAACCTTGGAAATAAATAAATTAAAGCACAAGACTGAAAGATAAAAATTGATGATTTCTTAAATTAAGGAGGTTTATATTTTTTTCAGAGTAACCTACCAAAATCAGTTGAATTTTTTATGGGCCCGAACTGTAACTAGCCTTTTTTTCAAAGCTCATAAATGGATTATTCTTATTTAAATATAAACTACACATATTTTATTCCAGATGCATGGTACGATATTTCATGTGGAGAAAACAGACCATTCATATCATTTATAGGGTAAGTGAACTACTAAAAATAAGAGAAAAGTGCAAGAAATATAAAATTATTTACAAATTTTTAGATGTATTTTTTAGTTGTTATGGATTTTTGAGTTACATAAAATATTGATACTTAGAAATAATAAGGATGTCACCCTTGTTTGTTTATGTATTTATTTTCCAGTGTTTATAATTTAAATTTTTATCTTAAATAGTAAATGCTTTTGATGTATTGTATAACATCTTGATTTTTAGAGATCCCTACTTTTATAATTCTTACATTACGTTCAAATGTACAACACTAGCAGACAAAGTCTCTACGGGGTATGTGTACAGAAAAAACGTAACCGGTATGGGACCAGCCCTATGCGATAACGATTACGAAGGAATCGATGGTAAGTTTTCTAAGGACTACCTATACAGGGTGATTCTGAAATGGACCGCCAAACTTTGAGGGGTGATAGTACTCATCAAGACGAACAAGAATTGATGCGGAAAGGGGGGTCGCAGTTACACCGTTAAAGAGCTAGGTCCTAATGTAGTGCGAGCGCGTTTTAAAAGGCCGTTTTTAGAAGGCCCGTGTGACGAAACAAAACATAATAAAATGAAAAACATTATTGCATGAGGTACAGGAGTATCCGTACTACTTAAATCCTCAATGTGATAGAAATTGGACCACTTTCTAAACCGTGGGGTGAGTTTTAAAACGTGCTCTTAGTCAAACAATGGAGTTCCATTAATGGTATTTAGAAAAAGGATGATCGGGGAAGGAATTTTCAATGATCGTAACATGGATCATTGAAACTGTTTGATCATTGAAAATTCCTTCCCCGATCATCATTTTTCTAAATACCATTAAGGAATGTGATTCTTTGACTAAAAGATTAATATTGCACTTTTGAAACTAACTCCGCGGTTTAGAAAGTGGTTCAATTTCTATCACATTGAGGATTTAAGTAGTACGGATACTCCTGTACCTCATGCAATAATGTTTTTCATTTTATTATGTTTTGGTTCGTCACACGGGCCTTCTAAAAACTGCCTTTTAAAACGCACTCGCACTACATTAGGACCTAGCTCTTTAACGGTGTAACTGCGACCCCCCTTTCCGCATCAATTCTTATTCGTCTTGATGAGTACTATCACCCCTCAAAGTTTGGCGGTCCATTTCAGAATCACCCTGTATAAAGTGATACATTTAAGTTCGTTTTACCGGTATGCGTTCTAATAAAGGCTCATATAAAATGCAAAGTTTTTACTACTATAGGTTTCACTAATTTATTTTTTACATTAAATTCCTTTTAAGAAAATTTCAGTCCCTATAATGCATATTTTGAACATTTTATGACATTTTGAAAGACGTAACTTTTTTAAATGTTTAAAATATCATCTGCGATTTGCGTAGTGTTCATTAACTTCGGTGAAATGTAAATTGGCAAAATCTGCACTATCTTGCTATTACTTTTTTTCCTATAGTTTTTTTTTCTCGAATTTGGCAATTTCCCACAATCTCTCGTCTCAAGATTTACTTTGGACCACATCTCTCTTTTGTGATTCTGAATATCTTTTTGGATTTATTACGATTCTTAAAATTTCATGGTACTTATGTACATTGGGGAGAGTGGGGCACATTCGCACAAAAAGTGCATTTCGGTATATTTCTCTGGATCTAGATGAGATATTGAAACAAACTCGGATTCAAATGAAAGTTAAGACCTTTCTCGATATTGTAGAACGATAATTGGCCGCATTCATCTAGAATTTCTAACCTATATCATCAATCTAAAAAACGAGAAATTTCGTGCGAATGTGCCCCATGGGTGGGGCAGTTTTGCACACGTGTGGGGCACATTCGTACACATACAAAAAATTATACAATGATTATTTTTACGAACTAAAATGTTTATGGCACTTTAAAGTAAGGATAATTAAACGAAATATTTGTCATTTTAACATATTTTTCCTCTAAATTGAAGATTTTTTTTCAAAAAGAAACAGCTTCAGAAAATATTGAACATCTAAGTTTTTGATGAGGAAAACAATTGTAGTAATGAAGAGTATATTGCACATTGACATATACTTCACATAATATAATTAGTTAGAAAAAGTTTAACCAAAATTTTAACTGTCAGATTTTATTCGAAAAGAAAAGTGAACCAACAGCTCGCTTATTAACACCTGAAACTGACGGTTGGGGAACCTGTAATACGATATAATCTTTGTGTATGAATGGTGAATCATTACTTACTGGGAAAATAAAAGTTTCGTCATTAATTTTTAAGTTTTTCTTCATTAATTTTAAATAAGCACCATTCAATTCCAAATTTTCTATTTGACCAACATAAAAAACAACTTCCTTTTAGCAGCAAATTCTACTAGAATAAATCACCTAAATCCAAGTCAATTGGTATTAAACAATTATCAGGGACATTTATTTCTTCAATGTTTAAACCTAGGTCTAAATTCCTTAAAACTAAAGCTTTCTTTAAGATGTTATTTTCTATTATCACCAAATTTTGAAACGATCACAATAAAAAACAATTAAACTTCGAGTTATTAAATATACTGCACCTATAAACATATAAATCACTTTCATAATCAAAAGTGGGAAAGATGAGGCACATTCGCACTGTCCAAACCTGCCCCATCTTTTGTTGTACGAATGTGCCCCATCAACCAGTTCAAGCTTACCACGTCCAAGATATTTATAATATAAAGCAGGGAAATAAAACCTTTCTAAAAACTTACTTTAGTAGTGCTTCTTCTGAATAAAATGCTGAATGTCCACTTGAGAGCTATTTTTGATTGATATTTTACGCCAACAAAATGACAAGAAAATTTACTTTGTTGCTTCTAAGGCTAGCAAATTTCTAGTACGTACTATACAACAAAATGGCTCAGGGCTTTGAAAATTCATGCAGGAGGTGGTAGTCATGCTACCATCTACTGGTATTTTTTTCATATTTTTAAGTTAATAATTACTAGGGAAAATGCCGTCTGTCCGAATGTGCCCCATGTGCGAAATAGCCTCACTCTCCCCAATTATCCCGTCGATCGTTTAGCAACCGCCAAAATCAGCGGCACATCTATTGGACTGTCAATGGGATTTGATAACGTTTTTAAATTCAAATAATACGTTAAAACCATTTTCTCTAATGAATTCAGAAATATAGTGTAGGAATAGAGTTTTTAACACTAAAACATTTTTTTTCTCAAGAAAATATCGGGTGGTATAACTCCCATTAATTATGGAAGATTATACCATAGGCTAAGCACGCACTTGAGACTTTTGTCACGGCGACAGAGACAAAATTATCACTCTGGCTATTGCAAGGACTAGAGCGCGCGCATTAGGCGACGAGACTCTTGGCCGATTGCCAAGAATCTCTCAATAGAAATGCATTGCTCTCGAGTGACCTAGTGTTATAAGTCGCCGTGGCAGAAGTCTCTAGTGCGCGCTTAGCCTTAAACGTACAGATTATACCACTAAACCTCACACTGGTTATAATCAGTGGGAGGTCTAGTGGAGGTATTTTGTATCTTTGTATTTTGTATCTTCATTAATACAGTGGATCCTCGCGATATAGGGACCTCGTACAGGACCAACAAATATGACACTAATTATAACGAAGGGACGCTTTGAAGAAATTGGTAAAAGACAATCAGAGGCGTTAAGGGACGATGTAACGAATTAAAAACAATAGCAATATATATTTCCTTGCTAAAATATAATATATTTAATTATCGGTTGTTGTTACTTTATCGAGGGATCATTAAACAAAATCTACTCTATTAAGAAAATTTTTATATCACTATTGATATTTATGGCCTTGCAATTGTTGTAGATTTTTTTAAAATTGTTATAGATCTTTTCTTATACTATCGTAACATGGAACTGATAGAAATCCGCATGCGATGTAGAAGGTTCACGGCTGAAATAATGATCGACAACATTTTCACGGTTACCCATGAAGAAGATCTTTATAATGTAACCTGCCCAAGCTACAGCTTCATGATTGGAATGAAAGCAGAGCGAAAAGATTACGACCATTACAAGTTTACGTTGTACTGCCAACAGTACAATAAGGATGTGTATGATGACTACATCAGGGTAAATGTTATTTCTTAAAGAATTCAATGCTTTCGATTGTGTACAACAAGGAAACACAATGTAACTTTTTCTAATTTCTAGTTAAAATTTAATTTTACATTTGAGACGTAATTTAAAAGATTTTTATGAAGGTTTTCCAAAAAAAAGGGAAACAGGAGTGGTAATGCATGATATACCACAATCACTAAATGTAAAATTAATAAGACATACATACATGGCAAACGGCCCAGTATAACACCTTTTTTTCTCAAATTTACATTACTTTCACTATGTTGTTAGGAAGAAAACTTTAGCACCTGATTTTGGTGTGATATTGTTCTCAAAATACGTTTGAAACAAAGAGCTCTCTGCTTTATTATTTTGAGTGCCTGTAATTCCTGCTTTTGCTTTTGACGATGTTTGCCGCTCACCACAAGTGTAAGAAATGTGTGTAAAGAAAGTGTGAATGTGAATTTAGAATCTAAAAGTGTTCTTAAATTTGGATCAAAACACTAAAGGATACATTTCCTCTCTGTAATTTTAAGCAATACTATCTTTTTCATAAACAACACGGTTGCAATACAATTAAACACTTTTATTTAGAAGTGTTCATATTTGTGTTTATGTATTAGGGTTGCAATCGTGTTTCACGCATTTGCAGTGTAATTTAAAAAAATACTAAAATGTTTATTATTTCTTATAATAGGGTTATTTGGATAATGAGATTGAGACCCAAATGCAAACGTCAAATAATGGTAAGTTTAGTAAATAATTTTACTTGGTAAAATATTTCATGGAGCCGATATTGCAAGTAGCAGTTGAGGTGGTTGAATATTGTAGGGGTGCTTCCACTAAACAACGTAAGAAATAGAGAGAAAATGCAATTCGTTATTTTTAGCTGAATATGTTGACTCATTGTATATGTTGTAATTCTGATGAAATATTTCGCTTTAGTTTCTTAAACGCGAGCTACTCGTATTTCTCTTACTTTCTTAAATTGTAGTATATAGGAAATATAACTGAAAATTATAAAGAATGAATATATATCTACAGAAGATGACCATTCGTTTTTTTTGCCCTGTAAGCGCGTTTGTGAGGGTGAAGTCCGTTTGTACAAGGACAGATAATACTATATTTAAGAAACAAAATTATAAATATTCTACCCAGACAACGCCGAACTTGGCACTTGCGAATTTTATAGCATTCTTATCAAACCAGACTAAAGGTATATTAGAATTAGAAGGTAAAAGAAATATTCAATTGAAGTGAAATAAAATTCAGGTGAGATTTTTAAATATTGAATAAACACTCCCTAAATAGATAGATTTATAAGTCTGAGCAAATGAACAGATGCTAAACAGATGAACACACCCTGAAATGGTTTCATGTCTTTTCCACAGGTTAATCGTACGTTGTATCCTACTACCCCCAAAGGGACACACCGAAATTTTGGTGGATTTGATTATTTTCATTTTGACAAAATTTTATTTCCAACTCGAAATTTGTTAAAATGCTGGTGAAGGTGTAAATATCGTAATTTTTTGCGTGAAAATCCCTCCTTTTTCTTTCTTCAAATTTTCAAATGTGTCCACGTTTAAAAGTACGACACAAAAATGGGTGATAATGGTTAAACTGAGATTTATACCTGTAAAAAAAGTAGTTCATCAAAAGAATCACGAAACAAATGTGATGGTTTTATCTTTGTTATTTTAGGTTTCGTAAAAAAAATCTGCATTTTTTTCGATACTTCAAACCTTTTTGTGGTAAGAGAAGTAATTCTAGTTTTTTGAATGGAGTATGTGCCACCAAATGCACTTTTTTCGCGTCAAACCCTTATCGAAGTAAAAAAAAACTTATTTTAGAAACAACCCTAATATACATACCATTCCTAGAAATTTATCCAATGAATTTACGAATACCTTCCATTACACATAATTGCTTACAAGCACACTTTACTTACAGGTGGTACATCTTATCAATTTGGTGGTTCAAACACCCCATTGATACATTTGCGTGGGTAAGTAAAACTTTTCTTAAGTATAATAAGATAGTTTCTCTTTTTTTAATGATTCAAATACAATGAAATACAATCCTAGTATAAGTATAAACACTAATAGTGTTCAGTGTAATGTAATCATGCTGATATTTTGAAGCTTTTCTTATTTAAGATAATGTTTAGAAATATTTTATGAGTTTGAGTTGCTTAAAAAAATAAAACTTTTAATTATTTAAACGAACTGTTAATTCTTACAGCTTAATAGCTGGGTACCATGCATTGAAAAGTAGTTATAGAATATTTCATAAGTTCAGTTATCTATTAAGTTATTATTTGATTTTATATTAACATTCCGTTTTATTTATCTAGATGACAAAACCTTACCTCAACGCATATTCTACCCTTACTTAATGAAAAAGAGCTAAATAATGCTGCAATTATTAAGGTTTATAAAATATGATTGTATTAAATGAGTATGATTGACACATTTAATCTTTTATAGAATTTCCTACTTTTTTGAAGGCCCTTTACGATACAGATCTGTAGAATTACCGGAATTTTACTTTGAGGATAATTCTATGTACGTAAATGAACAAGCTGGAAAAGGTGCATCCTGTAGGGATGCAAACGAAGTTATTGTAGGTAAATAATTTTATCTTTTATCATGCAGGACAATTTTATAATCTCTACCATACCAAGAACAAAAAGGGACTAATTTGGTTTGAAGAAATACTTGGGAAGACATTTTATATTTTAAGAATTTTTTACAAGTCGCCAACTCTTTATAGAAAAAGGAGATTGTGAAACGGGGTTCGGGCGGTCTCAAGAAAAATTTTGGAATTTCAACATTTTCAAAGATTTTTTAGGTTCTTTTATGGTTTTATGGTATTTTCAAATATTTAAACATATTTTACAGTTCTTGGGATTACTTAAAATATATAGTCCCTTAATCTTGAATATTGATATTAAAATTAGTATTAAGTGTAAAAAATTAATTTTCAGTAATTTAGGTTAATAGGTTAGGGTTAGGCGGAAACTTAAGTTTCCGCCCTTTTCCTCTATTTTCAGTGGGCTAATAGGGTAGTGAATAAAATTCCTAAGTGAATAAAATGGAACATTTAAAATAGAAGGTATTGAAAATAAAGGACAATAATTAAAAACGCTCAATACAGTTATGAATTTGAAATCCGTGTTATAATAATATGTTCTTGTTTCAGAGATGTACCTTTCTTTCAATGACATGGATTTAATGGAAGTGCATATACGATGCAAAAAATTAATGGACTTATTTATGGAAGATGCAAAGGGAATTTTCGACCATAATGGAAGATATCACAGTGTGACATGCCCCGATTATAGCTTCATGACCGGATTTAAAGCCGAAAGACAAGATTATAAAAATTACACTGTTTACATTGAATGTCAGAGGTATAACAAGGAAAATGTAGATCAATTTCAGAGGTGAAATTTACGAAAATGATCCATTCAAAATTGTTTTAATGCCTAGATAGGAAGATATACTCAAAGAATGAGAGTCATAATAACAAAAGCTATCCTACAGCAAAACAGGAAAATTTATTTTTTCTCCTCAAAATTTTTACACCATACTAATTTTCTTTGTGTTACTAGATTGATAATATACTTTTTTTTAATATGTGATATAAAATTTAGGAAAATGACGTGTGAATGAATGAATATAGTGACGTCCTTTATTTGAGAAAATTATGAAAAAAAGTATAGTTATACTTGGCCGGTTTTATTTTATTTATAACCTTAAACACCGAGTTTATAATAACCTAATTATGTTTAATGATTTATATATATTTATTTGTGTGCAGAGACAAATAAATTATCTCATTGTTTAATGTGGTAATGCTATGTCCTTAAAAGGTTAAATAATACATATGGATCACTTTTAATTTATATTTTCTTAAATGCAGATATTATCTTTTCTTGTAAAACACTTTTCATAAATTTATTTCAAATAAAGACATTTCAACTCTTGCTTAAAAAGTTAACCTGCAGCGATAAATTTCACGTAATTGGGTAGTTTCCTCAAAGCAAATAACCTTCACGAAAGATATAAGAAGAAACGTCTCTGTCAAAACTAAATTTACAGAGATTTTTCACCAAATAGATACTTTATTCATAGCTTATACTTTTATTGTTGCTATCTAATAAAATAAAATTCAATGTGTGTATATGGTGTGTTTGTCTTTAATACAAATCCGCAGTTTTCTTCCGATAAGCACCAAAGTTATATTATATATGTTACGGGCAATATGGTAAATCGGGCATTATTAATAATGCCCCGAGTGGAAGCGGGCAAAGTGATAAATTTCATTCATAAATTTCGTTGAATTTATCACATTACCCGGGCATCATTAATAATGCCTAATTAATAATTTTGCCCGTAACATATATACTTAAACCAATCCCAGAAAAAACATAGGCATTCTAGAACAATCCCTTTACAAACTTTTGACCGTTTTTATGGTCGTTTTGCCAAAATAGCTTTTTTTCTGCTAAAAAGAGATCTGTTTATCCAGTTGATACAAAAAAGCATAATGCATTTTTAAATAAAAAGTTTCATTGAATAGAGTTGTCCATCATCCGGTGGCAACCCTTAGCAATCAGTCTGTTTGTCCTGCAGGATCATAGTTTAGTGACGTCATCGTGGACAACCTTATTATTCCACAGAATCTAACCATCTTTAATGATGTTTAAAAATGCTTTTAATGGACAATTTTTTTAAAAGATATAATCGCAAGCAAAAGCAAGTTTTCAAATCGGAATTCGAATTCGGAAATGCTTCTGAAACTGAAGGACCAACACAGTTAATTTGACAGTTAACCCGGGAGGACGCGCGCTACTTACTATTACACGGGAACGCGCGCGGGGTCTCTCAGACCCCGCAAACCGTTTTCCGTTCTAAACGTTCAGTGTATGCAAAATTTTTATCACGAACGTTTAAATGCATAATTTAATTGTTCAATGTTTATTATTAGTTGACTGCCTCTTATTAAGATACAATAAAGACTATTTCATTAAACAATTTCATATGTTATAAATCTGATAGTAATGAAAAAGTATTTTGTAAAATTAAACACAAAAAAAAAGATTTTATTTTCACTTAATCATATCTTGACTATAATGCAATACTAATTTAATGCAATCAATACATAGATATCCTTGACAATAATACAATAACAACGTAATACGTAAGTTAATTTCACATATATTTTTGATCATATCTTTTTACTCCCCTAATAAGATGACATTTAAATCATATTTTTACTCAAATAATTAAATTTAGATTAACAGGCCACTCACTAAATAAAGGATAATGGTTTTCAAGTTGAATTAATTTAATTATAATAATATTTATGTAGAAACATCGGCTAATAATTGACGCAATCTTCTCATTTCATCTTCATAACTCAAATAACGAGGCATTTTGCAACATTCACTTTGCTCTCAAAATAGGATTGAACTATTTCTCGAGAAGCACGCTGATGCAATGATGCGACAAGCTTTTGACGTAGAGACAATTTAAAAAGCACCAGCACTCAAGAAGACGTGTCCAAGATTGCCTTATCTTTAAAGAGGGGCCGACCTCTGTAGTTGACCATTTGTTTGGACATGTGGTAATGGGGACACCAGCCGATTTCCTTGAATCAGATTACAAACTTTCTTTCCCACGGAAGGGGGAAGGTGGACAGCCCCGAATTCATCGAAAAGATACCAAGGGAAAGCATTAAATGCAATGGAATGTGAGCGGTGATAACAAATTTATTTGGCTAAACTGAACCGATATTTATTTTCTAAAATCCTTTATGTTCCAATTTCTTTTTTTGCAAGAAAAATTATGGATTGTAGTTACCTCTACCTTACTTTTGGAAACCTCTTTGACTATAACACGCGCAAATCCTCACAGTTTTGGAAGTATTTCCTTAAAAACAACAACCTAACCCGGAAAACAACATACCTACTTTATTTTAACTTCATGAGGTGATAGGTGGAAACCTTTTAGGCAGCTACACGCATTTTCATATATTTTCATTAAAAATTAGAGTTTTTATGAAGGTTTATTTAAGCGTTGGGGTCTCGCAGACCCCGCGCGCGTCCCCGCGGGTTAAGTCTGTTTGTCCTGCAGGATCAGGGTTTCGTGACGTCATCGTGGACAACCTTATAGCATGGTTGCTAAAATAATCTGCAGAAAATTTAAAAAAATTCCAGACCCAGTTATATTTTCAATTATTTTTTAAATGTAATGGTTTTGTTCTATAGAAATAATTTCGACAGTGAAAAATTTGTCGGAGAAAAAAAAGGTATTTTTGTTGCATTTTGAAAAGGGAGATTTACAGTTTTAATAAATGAGTTAAAAGATTCTGACCGGATACCACTCCATTCCCATGCTTCTGGAAACGTTTCTCCAAGCTCTCACGATTAAGGATTCTTTCACGAATTATTTAAGGGCAATGATATATCCCCTGGAATGTTTGCCCATGAGTTTTGAATCACCTTGATATCTTTTCGCTATTAAATTCATGTATCTAGATAAAATGTACTGAAATAAAGTCTTTTAGCCTGGCATGTTTGTTTTCAGAAATAAATTAACAGTTTACGGTTTCTCAAAGAGATCGTGTATTTTAAAAATGAAATAAAGAACACAAAAAGTATAAAATTTCTTGTTTCAACAATACAGTCCCAATCCTGCAAAGACATATTTCTTACAATGCACAAAATTTACCCTGATACTACTACGACGCTTACTTTTTGTGTTTTATTCCGTAAAAACATTATTATTTCATTTTGCAACGGTTACTTTTACTTTTTTCAATCTTACTAGGGAGCTACCGCCCTCTGCTCGCTATCGCTCACCAACCCCCGTTAACTGCTAACTCAAGGCCTTTCGGATCGCTTCGCAATCCCCACAAAACCATGCTCACGAAAATTATTTATTTATAAAACATTCGTAAAAACAATTAGTAGAAGAAACGTCAACCAATTTTCCAAAAGCACACTCTCTTAAAAGTTAGAATATTTATTGGTTGTAAATTATCAATAATTTAATCAACACGTTTTACTTGAAAATAGCCATCAAGTCTGCTCGTAACTATTGTTATTCAATATTTACAAAAAAGTTCAACAATGAATCTGTGTGTGTTAAATTTAATATAGTACCGAGTAACTCGTCAAAATGTCTATTGTTTTATCATTCAAGTTTTTGTTTTAAAAGAGACTTTTAAACAATTTAACACTTTTAACAAGCTATTGAAAATAATAAGAGACAAAAACTACATTACACTCAATGTTAACAAATAATTGATTTTGTTGTGTGAAATTCTATACATAAATAATATATCTGAGTTTCTGTATACCCCGTTCGCACTGGCAGAAAAAAGACCCTTTATTTTCGTTAGCACTTTGTTGTCATGAAAACACACTAGTCAATTCACTAGTTAATAATTTTTTATGTATTTTTACTTGTATTTTTGGTGATTTTATTCATTAGTTTTAAGTTGTATTGAGAAATTAAATTTTCAATTATTTTACAAATAATGCTGTTAACGATGAGAAATTTTCACAGCCGGTTTCCATAATATTAATAAAAAACTTTCGAGCTTTTAAGCTGTGGTCAAAAATAAAAAATTTTTATTTAAAAATTATTTAAAATCATTAAAATTAAAACTCTAAACGTTTCGTCCGAAAACTTCGCCGGACATCATCAGTAGAAGGCGTTTAAAAATATAAATAAAATCCTTCACATCCAGCTGATTCATTGTGAAGGATTTTATTTATATTTTTAAACGCCTTCTACTGATGATGTCCGGCGAAGTTTTCGGACGAAACGTTTAGAGTTTTAATTTTAATGATTTTAAATAATTTTTAAATAAAAATTTTTTATTTTTGACCACAGCTTAAAAGCTCGAAAGTTTTTTATTAATAATAATGCTGTTACTGAAAACGGAGTGCTTTACCACTACCTCTGGTTAGAGGAATATGTGAGAAAACTCCAGCTCTCAAGCGTCGCCTCCAACCGTGGACCGGTTTCGCCCTTGTTAGGGCTCATCAGCACGGTATAGGAAGGCAACGCAAGAGAGCGGAGGAAGAGCTTTTAGTCTAGCCGACTATAACAGAAAAAGTGGTGACTATTGATCAGTCCGCCACTATCTGCCGGAATGAACTGCGCATTCCATGGAACATATTTAATTCCCGAAAGGACAGGTATGAAAACGGAGTGCTTTACCACTACCTCTGGTTAGAGGAATATGTGAGAAAACTCCAGCTCTCAAGCGTCGCCTCCAACCGTGGACCGGTTTCGCCCTTGTTAGGGCTCATCAGCACGGTATAGGAAGGCAACGCAAGAGAGCGGAGGAAGAGCTTTTAGTCTAGCCACGGCTAGACTGGATTTAACTGTGTTTATATACGGCTTGCGCAATTACGCGAAAAGGTAGGTTCCAGAAACTGGGATATGATCTACGATGTTAGCGCCATCTGTCTGTCATTCATGGCATTTCTTTTGACTGGAAAATAACACCGGCACACAAAAAAAAAGAAGTGGAATGTACTTTGGACCGGACCTACCTACCGGTATGTTTTTCGACCCGCCGAACCTGAATTTCAAGTCCGTTTGGCCCGGTCACCCTCCAGTTTTGAGTAAAAAGCAAAAAAAGGCCAAAAATTCCAAAAAACTGCAGTCACAGCATAGAAAAAATTTCTGTGGACCCGGATCACGTATGATTTTTCTGTATTCTAAATAACTGAATCTAAATCTGAAAGTTAATTAGCCCGGTTAGCCGTCCAAATTTAAAAAAAAACCGAAATGAACCATGAAAAAATGAAAATGAACCATGAAGTTAGTCACCAGTTGAAGTTTTTGAGAAAAGTTTGTAAGTATGGTTTTGGAACCTGTGTTACGATTTTTCTGTGTGCTGCGTATTTTGAAGAGCCGAAGCAAACCAACCCTAACGAGCGACTACGCGCGGTACCCCCTCAAGCGGTAAAAACTGGAAACTTCCAGCGCCGTCGGCTCTTTTGATCTTTTGGATAGTGGATAAGCCGTATAACCTACGGTCACGATCAAGTTTAGCCGTGGTCTAGCCGACTATAACGGAAAAAGTGGTGACTATTGATCAGTCCGCCACTATCTGCCGGAATGAACTGCGCATTCCATGGAACAGATTTAATCCCCGAAAGGACAGGTATGAAAACGGAGTGCTTTACCACTACCTCTGGTTAGAGGAATATGTGAGAAAACTCCAGTTCTCAAGCGTCGCCTCCAACCGTGGACCGGTTTCGCCCTTGTTAGGGCTCATCAGCACGGTATAGGAAGGCAACGCAAGAGAGCGGAGGAAGAGCTTTTAGTCTAGCCGACTATAACGGAAAAAGTGGTGACTATATCCTACTATATCCTATATAGTCTAGCCGACTATAACGGATATAGTGGTGACTATATATATAAAAGTGGTGACTTTCCGTTATAGTCGGCTAGACTAAAAGCTCTTCCTCCGCTCTCTTGCGTTGCCTTCCTATACCGTGCTGATGAGCCCTAACAAGGGCGAAACCGGTCCACGGTTGGAGGCGACGCTTGAGAGCTGGAGTTTTCTCACATATTCCTCTAACCAGAGGTAGTGGTAAAGCACCCCGTTTTCATATCTGTCCTTTCGGGAATTAAATCTGTTCCATGGAATGCGCAGTAGGGTGGGTGAAAATTTTTTTTTTCACATTTTCCCAGGGGCACAACGACAAAAGGGTGCCAAATGGTCTCAAACTGACATGTGTAAAATATTATTCTATTATAATAACTCTTTTTGCCTCCGGATTGGCCTCGAAGTTTCGATTAATTTCATGTAAAAATGGACAAACGAAAATCAAGCTTTCACCTCGATTTCACGAATTCGTTATGAATGTAAATGTGCACAATGGTATAAAAATCATCATCGAAGACTATAAAATAATTATAAATGAAACCAGAGTTGAAATACTTGAGTTGTAATACAACATATTTTGAAATATCTCAATGGTTAGAACTGGCAATCAAAAATTTCTTGCTGGAATCATAAAAATGTGCGAAACTCTTATTGCCGGTTGAGTAGGATGTTAAAAACTCTAAATTTTTAATAAAAATGGATATGTCAGAAGGTGGGTACCTTTTTGGGGATATAGGTTTCAACCCCAAGGAAAACATTTGGTTAATAGTTAAAAGTTGGGGTTTTCCTTGAAATTTCAATGACATATTAGGAATAGCCCATCCCAAGTGTCCCCATATGTGTCCCTAATGTCCAAAAATAAATTAAAACCACATTTTAAAAGTCAAATATTGAAATATTTTCTTAAGAAGAGCGGTAGTTCAGCGTTTTCAGTTCAAAGCTCAGTATCATCCCTTAAATTTTTAAATAAGCTACATTACTTTTCAAAACGTACTTGTAATTAACTTAAACAGTTAAATTTTCTATATTTTAATATTTGAACTCATAAGGGAATGCTAAGGAGCTATTTTGAGTCAATCCTTCCTCCCAAGAGGTATAATTTCATGGGCCTGGGTTTCAGTCTATTGTTAGAGCAAAAAAATTGGTAAATCATGACTGAGGCGAATCATAACTGATATATTGCCTAATGAACGAACTATCTATTCGACAATTGTTTCAACAAATTTTTGCGATCATATTTGGATCCCAAGACCAGCCAGTGAAATAACTGTCCACTGAATTTTAAAAGCGTGGCATATTTATGAAAAATATAACTATTATTTCTACTTTTAAAAATTAAAAATACCGTTTTCTACTGACCAAACTTGAGGGAAAATGTATCTGAACTACCAATATTTAAAATACGTACCACTGACAATCCACTGTTTGTTTGCAAAAAAGAGCCTCCTTATTCTATGGCTATTGATAATATGATAGCATATTACATTGCCATTTTGACAGTTGTTTTCGTATTAAAATTGCAGTTGAATGAATAGCGCCGGTTGGTCATTGTGATTGGAGGTATAATAAATTGTACAGTCGTAGAAAAAAAAAGTGAGACAGTTCGCATTGTGAGCGAACTACTAGGGTTAGGATGATAATTTTTGTGTCATTTTTCATGATTTAACTTCTTCTTGAAAATAAAATATAGTTTATGTCCTTAGGGGGCCGTCTACATATTAAACGAAGCACCAACTTTTGTTTTTCCTATGGGCGACATCAAAGATTATTCCAGATTCTGAAAGCGCACCCTCTAAAACCCCCAAAAACCAAGTTTTGTGTCGATGGGCCCACAAACAAAGCCAGGAGTGGGGGTTTAAGTTCGTTGAATTTACGTTGAAATCTCGTTTTTCATTGATTTTGATCCTTACAACCATTAACCCCGCGCTCACTGTAGGAAATTTCAATTAGAAAAATTTGCGCCAATCTTCTATCGCCAAAGACACACAACTTATGAAAATTACAGTAACCTTACTGTAACCATAATCTACTAACTGATATCAACAAGTTTATTGTTTACACCTTGATGTTGAACGTAGCCGTGTGGCCGTGTGGTTTTTTTTAGAATAGAGAGAGATACTCCACACAATAGCATTAAAATAAGACCGCAAAATTTCCAGTTGAATAATACACATTTGGATTTAAAAAAGCCGGGCTTAGGAGGGCAAGTTCCCGAGTTACAAGAAAGGACACACATCCTCCCGAGTTTAGTACGAAACATTTTCGTTTTTTCGGTGCCAGTATGCTTTCAGTGGTTAAGTAACTTTATTAAGGGTGACTTACTTCCATGACCTTCTAAAAGACGTTGGTGTAAATGCTTTGGTGATGAAAAAAGTTCCCTGGTTTTCAAATATATCTACAGATTTTAAAAGTTGAACGGCGTAGTTTCATTTAGATCCAATATCATTAATAAATTTAGTTATTAGTATTATTAAATGTAAAACTAACGTGATTTGCTGTTAAATCTGAAAGAAGTTAGATATTTTTCTTATTCGCAAAAATCCTGTCACAAAGGTAACTAGGGCAACACAATGATTGGTTGTGATATTTAAATATTAAACGCTGTTCGTGCGAGACTTTTATTCCGTGAACATGATATCTTCTGCATGGTATCTCTACTGCATTTAAAAACCAATTGTATAAATATTTGAGATATTTTTTTTTCATAAAAAAGAGGGTACATTTTATTAGGTACTATACAGGGGGATTCTGAATTCATCATCAATATTTTGGGGGGAAGTAGATGGGACCTAGACAAGCATATTTCGGATAGGGATGGTGGGGTCCAGCCGCACCGTTAAAGAACTAGGACCTGATGTAGTGCGAGATCGTTACAAAAGGAAATTTTGCCAAGGCCCCTTTAACGAAACAAAACATATTAAAATGAAAAATTCAGAGGGACATTGGTTATACCTTTTTGCTGAGAATGATCCTTGTGTATTTTTCCCCTTGCGAAATAAACATTTTTAACTGTCGTGCTGAATGTCGTGACTAATCTGGGTTTGCTCTTTTGAAAAATGAAAATCTGTTAAGCGTGGGAACATCACCGAAAACACAGCTGTTATTTACATTTCAGACAGCAATTTTCAACAAAACGAAACCATAGCTACTTAAATTGACAGGGCGGTTCATTTCTTTGTTCGTTTTCATAAAGCACGCAGGTTTAATAAGGTTTGCTTTAAATGTATTTGAGGATCTAGATATAATATAGAAAAATTCCCCCAATCCTGAAATTTAGGTATCTCACGTTTTATAGGAGTTTTAATGAGTGATGGAATGAGTAAATGGAATGAGTGAGTGTTGGAGTGAGTGATGGAATGATTGAGTAGGTATATGTGAAGTAAATTATTTCATCATTATAAATACCTTTGTTACTTTTTTACTAAGTCATAAATATTTCTTGCATTCTTATTGCCTTGGTGTTGATAAATGTATACATGATATAGGAACATGCCCAAGGCCTTGGAGTTTATTCTTAAAATGCGAAACATTATAATTTCAAGTGAAAGATTTATCGATGTTATCTACTTGTTACAACATAATGCTCAAATAAGGTAAAAATTCTATTCGAATGAACGGTTTTAACCCTTTATTTACGGCATTAAGATTAAGATGCACTGCATTTTTTTGGTGCAAATATTTTTTTACTCACTAATTTGAAAATTAAGGGATATACATACATAAAATATTCATCTTTGGAAAATTCTATCCGCTAGAGCCAATTAATTAACTTGATACTTTTTAGTACTGTCTGTACACGGACTGCTAAAATGCTATCACAATACAAAAAAATATGTCAATTGTATTGCAGTTTTAAGTCTTAAAAAATAATACATTTTACTTTTGACTTTAACTATTTTTTGGCGGAACAAAAATGACAATTATGAGAATCCGATCGAAATGACAGCTGAAAGCACAGTTTTAGTTAAATTTATTCGCGTTTCCCACTACAAAAACACTCATCATAGAACCGAACCTTTGCTGCTTTTCATCCAGGAAGAGGAAACATGAAAGAGTGTTCTTGTAAAGTATCATCAATATATTCGTAAGGATGGTTATTCTATGTAATTCTAAAGTTCGTGCGACTTGACTTGTAAGAACCGTCAGTAGATAAAGGGTTAAGCATTACGAAACACGTTTAATACCTTTAGAAAAGAAGGTCGTAAACTTTACAAATCCGGTTTCACTTTTAATGACCCGAGGCAACTTTAAGTTTTAGTAGTAAATATTTCATCTCTAATCTTCATAGGATCTTTCCTTGTACATAAAAAGTTGACCGACCATCACTCGAAAGTGTCTTCCACCAATGCAATGAAGTTCGATTCGATCATCTTTTTGTCGATCTGCTTTCTACTTTTTGTCACCTGTGATGGCGCAAAGTTTGAGTTGGCATATAAGGACAGTAAAAGTGTAACACTAAAAGAATCAAACCCAGTGAAACGATCAAGCTTGATTGAGTGTGCTTCACATTGCCTCAAGAATAATGATTGTAAAGGATTCAGTCTAGATAGTTTAAAAACATGCAGGATTATCAAACAATACATTGAAGATAACGAGTGTCCAAGCACAGATTGTTTGAAGAAAGAAGGTTATTCGTTATATAAGGTAAGTTATCGTGTTGTCGGATTAACCGACATTTAAAGTTATTGTTATAGAGTGAATGCTAGGAAATAAAAAGGAGAATTTCACCATTTATTGCTGGTTAAGCGGACAATAGGTGTAATATCACAACTCTCAAGCGTCACCTCCAACCGTGGACCGGTTTCGTCCTTGTTAGGACTCATCAGCACGGTATAGGATGGTAACGCAATAAAGCGGAGGGAAAGTACTAGTCTAGCTGACTATAACTGACAATAGGTGTAATCTAACATTTCTCAAGAGTAAAAATGGTGGAGTAATCAATGATGGAGGACTAATCATCAATGGTCACCACTTTTTCAGTTATAGTCGGCTAGACTAGTACTTACCCTCCGCTCTCTTGCGTTACCATCCTATACCGTGCTGATGAGTCCTAACAAGGACGAAATTGGTCCACGGTTGGAGGTGACGCTTGAGAGTTGTGAGATTACACGCTAGGAGATAGTTTAAATTTTTACTTACCTGGTTCATCTCTTTTAGTTAAAAGAAAATGACTAGCAAGACAGTAAGAAGTAAGAAGGTCTTGATGTGAGGAAATACTAATTGTTTGTATATTTATATTTTATTGAGAACATATTTAATTCAATAAATGTGTAGTTAAATTAAACAAACTATGTCTTCTTGCTTTTACACAGTTTTATGGTACCGGTAAATTAGAAAGTTCATCATATCATGTAAAATTCTTCGAGATGTTAAAAATTTAATTTGTTATCAACAAATTTATTTTGTAAATTTTAATAACACTATATACGTGTGGGGAGTTCTAAATGAATTTATATAGTTTTCTCTCAAATATTTTGTCACAAGGTATACATAAAAATTGGGTCTAAATTTCATAAAATAAAATTCTTATAAAAGTGACAAACGTCTCAAATCCTTAAGTATAAAATTTTTCTCCAAAATTCTCTGGGTGAGTCTCGTTTTAAAAATTGGTTTTTAATAATATACTAAGAATTTAAATTTGAAAGGATTGATTTTGCTTATTTGAAGTAAAATATTGATGAGTAACGTAGAATATTAAGATGTAAAATCAAAGGCAATTATATTGTGCTTGGAAACCAAACATAAACAATCAATTGAGTATAAAATTTTTAATTAATAGTCATCTATTACAGTGGTAGTTTACAAAATATTAAAGCATAATTGACTCCCTTAAATCAACAATAATTCATAATTATCACATCAAATTTATTCCTTAAAACTCCAGTTTTTATACGATTTTTAAACTTATGTTTTACAAGGTGATTCAAAAATTGAGGGGAAAAGGCTGGAAAAGGTAGGATAATCCTAGACGACTCGGAATCATATACATAAAAGTTGTCGTAAAATAATGTCTGTACATAAAAATTCTCTACAGCTACAGACAAACTTTTGGATAAAAAACTGATAGTTTAAAGAGGGTATTTTGAAGGTATGATAATTTTTTCAAACAAAAAAATACTTTGTCCTTCATATTGCAATTTTGTTGAGCAAAGGGATTATTAGATTATAAACAAATGTTACAAAATATGTATATGTTTGATGACAAATTATGTCACGATGCCATCAACCAACGACTGATCGCACGCGCGTTTCGAGGGCAGTTACAATTAAGTTATTTTTATTTTAAAATAAGTATCTAATAAAAAATTTTTTGAACTTTTTATGCTGATTTTTGAGAAGGGAACAATTTATTTAGAACTCTTGTTGTCGGGCCACGGGGTAGCTGAGATGCTCCCTCTGTGGCCTGATATTAGTTCAAAGACATTTACGGCGGTTTATTCAAGAAGAAGACTACTTGTGTGTGAATATTTTAAGGAAACCTGTATAAATATAGGTGGCAAAGGCTGGTGAGGGACTTTTTTGTTACTATGCATGCTTTTAGATTGTTTACATAATTTGAAGTTCTAGGCGTTTGTAAAGTTTTAATAAAGTATAAGATGGTTTTAAATTCATGGCTGCTTTATTTCTGAGGGAACCCCGACACTTGTTATTGTGGATTTAAATGTTGTTTATATGCATATCTTCTCTACTCATACTGAATTTAATTCCACAGTACCCGCAGCCTAAATTACCTGCCTAAATTATTGTAAAACCTTCTATAGTGCTGCCATCTGTAATATAGTAAAATAGCTTCAAGTTTAGAGACTTTTAGATTTGTCTGCATTTTAAGGAATTATATGAATACCCTGATACCCTCAGAGGGGTTTCATATGACTTTAGGACAAGTTAATCACCTTTTTAGTATTTTTTGGAGGGTAAGATTAAGGAACCTACTAAAATTAATAAATTTTACTTTTTAATAATGATTAAATTTTATTTCCAACAATTTTTGGTAGAAAGGGTTATTTAAAAAGCAATTAAACAATGTTAAAATGTTTTTTATTTCTGTTTACCTCTTTTTAAAACTGCCGTTTAAAAATTAAACTTGCTCGTGTTGCTTATTTAATTTTAAAAATATACCTATAATTACTGACAAATAGACAAATAATGAACTTGATTTCATGTTTGTAGTCCTATGGAGTAACAAATGACATAAATGACAGCTTAAAAATTTTCTTTACTGATAAAACTTTACACAAAAGAAGGGCGATAATAAAGGGAAACGTTAAATAATGGTATAAAAACAACATTTTCTTCGAATCTTTAAAAGTATTTGAAGCAAAGACAATATTTCAAAGAAAGATTCCTTAATAAAATCACAAAGTCAAGAACATTACCATAAATGTGTTTACAGAGTTTTAATTATTTGTAACTAATTTAATTTTCTGTCAAAATATTTGAAAATTAATCTTGAAATGAAATTATTTTCTGACGTAAACATATCTGTAGAAAGTACCACAACAATAAAATTGTAACATAGCTGTGTTATGCGGTTAAATAAATTTGGAATCCATGTCATATAAAAATTATAAATATTACTAAAATACTCTTCTTTATCTCTTTTATGAGATAGGAAAGTTATTCCAAAATCCTGGTCAATGTCAAAACCGGTCGGTTAATACCGGTCAGTAAAAAACAAATTTATTACTAGGATACTCGGGTAAAAGCTATAATTTTTTTTAATAAAATTTACCAATCTGTTTTTACATTGACTATAAATTTGGTATAACCTTCCTTTCTCATAACTAAGTTAATAATAAGTAATAGCTAAAAGTAAGATAATGTTAGACAGATGAAATAACAAATGAGAAAAAAACGAAGGTATTCCAATTCATTAATATGTCAATCAGGAAGTGGTATGTACGGGATGTAGTTATCATTCTTAATTTTCCCTTTTTCCGACGAATGATCTTCGGTATATACGGCCCATGACTGTGGGTCAGATGTCCCAAAGACAATATACACTACAGTTGATATGGCAATGACACCAATTGTACAGTAATAAACGTTCTCCCATTGAGCCATCGATCTCTGAAAAGAAGAACTTTAAAAAAAATCGTGAAACCAATACCTCTCTTAGGAAAGTAAAATAACTATAGATTTTAAACGTGAATGTCTAAATTTTTTGTAAGGTTTTTCCATATATCTAAAGCAATTTTTATACTTAAAAATCTTACCGCATCATTTGTAAGAACACCTATGAGAGCTGGAAGAGCGAAGTACGGTATTGTACTAATGCTGCTAAGAATGCCACTCACAGTACCTAAATTGAAAATTGTATTTTTAGGGAACATTAATCAAAAAAATATACTTAAACAAATCATTCAAAAATACATCTTGCTTAGAGAGAGGGTAAGGGAAACGAATTCTTTAAAATCAGAATGATATTTTTAGTTGCAATAGTTTAAAACATTCCACAGAAGGATTTATTTTCGTTATCATACGTTATGGGCGATTTTATTTTCTCTTCGGTCTTTCATCAGGTTGTGTTACTTTACTATGTTCAAAGCTCCTACCTGTTAGGTTTGGTGCTATATCTACGGCTGCTAAACAAACTCCAAACGTAAGGAAGTCACCTAACAGACCACCGAAGATGAAGCATGCCGTATTGAGAAAGTGGCTGCAGCCTGCGTAAAGAACGCAGATAAATCCAACACAAGCACACAATGAATCTATTGAACAAAAAAAAGATTAACACATAAAATGTAGGTGCGTTTGATTTTAGCATGTTATTTATGTGTGTGTTTTCTTCTATAAATCCAATGAACTAAAGTCAAAATTTGCGAAAATTTCTGATAAAACATGTGCCTTTGATGTTTTCAAAGAAATTTCTTCAGCAGAAATTGAATCTTTTGAGTTTTAAAATGTAGATATTATACGATGATATATCTTACGATGAAAGCATACAAAAAGAGTAAGGCATTGTCATGCAAATTTACACCATGCAAAATTAGTATTAGATCATTGACAAACGTTTTAAGGAAATATTGGTGAAGTATGGCTGAACGAAATGTATGTGTGGTTAAAATTTAATACTTAGACATTTTTAAAGTATCACCTTAACTTTCAATTATATAACCTTTAATGCTATAGATTATAGTATTTAAGAATTCAAAATCTAAAGGCTTTTATAGGCACGACTTTTAAAGTACAAATAAGGGATACCGATAATTTATAAATGAATGCATGTTTTAAGAATTAACCAAGTAAACTATTTATAACTTACTAGATAAGGTTGCGCCTTTTCTGATCCAAGCTATTGGCCAGTTTTTCTTGCTTTGGACATGATCAATCAGGATGCCACATAAACATGCAAACACTGCTCGAGTCAAGTTTGGAAGACAAGACATCACGCCATTCTAGATTCAGACAAATAAATCATTTATAAAAATTTCCTTAATTTATTTTTATCCTTCCTTTTTAATTGTATGGTACCCATTAAGGTTTGGATTTTTTCGGAAAGATACCATTAACTTGTGATAAATTTACTTAAATTAAGCACGATTTCATCGAACAAACCTTTGTGCTTTCCAAATTTAAGATTGTTCCCATGTACAAAGGGAGGCTGGTAGAGTAAAAACTCAGAATCCAAAACTGACCGAAGTATCCAAAAGCTAGGGCCCAGAATGGTACAGAGGTAAGCATGGCTTTCCATGGAATGCCAATGATCTGAAATGCATGAATCTCGGTTATTCTATCTGAATTTCTCCTTTTATTTGAACCATTTCACACTAAACAATTAAAATATACCTGCATGTTGTCTGATGTCACCATATCCTTTTTTATGTAGTGCAACTCATTTGCTTCGATGCTTGGATGAGCATCGGGAGTTTCATGCAGCAGGCATGCAGTCATCATTGACCACACTAGACCGGCTAGTCCTTCTCAAAGATCATAAAAATAATAAATTAATTTAGTATCAAGTTGTCATTTTAAAATAAACTAAGAGAACTGATTTGGAAAATAGCCATTACTTAATAATAAATTAATCTAAAACTACTTAATTATTTCAGTTTAACTGTATTCGGTAATTTTCCAAAAGCAACTAAAGAAAAATTTAGTTCGAAAAATTTTTGAAGTTGAAAATTGATGTAAGAACTCGTTTTTTCCTCCTTGTGTTATGGCATGGGATCTACACTGTAAAAAATAATCCTGCAAAAAAAAAAACAGAAAATTTCTGGCAGCAAAAGTTGCCAGAAAAAATTCGTAAGTCGAAAAATCCTGTAAACAGAAAAAAGCTGTAACCTACAGGTAAATGCTGTAAAAAAGAACTTTCTGTCAAGTGAGCTACAGATTTTTCTGTTGCCTCTCAGTAATTTTCTGCTTGTGCGCATGCGAGTGGACTTATTTTAGTTGAGTTTTTTTTTAATTTTAATCAATTAATATCCGGGGATAGAACCCAGGACCTACCGCATGCTAAGCACGCACGTTACCACTGCTCCAAAGAAGATTCAGTATAATGTTGTAAATAGCTGTATTGGTTTTCGATGCAGTAAGTTTCTGTTTAAGTACAGATAAACTAAAAAAAAGCTGTTTTTTACATAAAATAAATAGAAGTGCGGTGGGAATGTTACATGACAGAATATCTCTGTAAACATAAAGTCACTGTTATTGAAAATTTCTGTTTTTCTACAGTTTTTTTTCACAGTGTAGTGTGTCTAATTATCTTTAAACAATTGTAACACTTTTAAAACTAGAATATATATTTAGCCTTACCTATTTTCTAAGGACAAAACAGTAACTGGAATGTCTAATGATAGTTTAAAATTAGAATTTCAGAAAAATAATTCCATAAAAATTAGAACCATTATAAAAATCATACAACAGAAAACGAAGTATACTAGAAAAAGTAGCACCTCCAAAGTAGAAAACAGATGGCCAACCCCCGAAAAAATTAGATGAGCATAGAGCTCCAGTTACAATGTAGGATACAAATGCCCCGACACCATATCCTGCAAATAGCAGAGAAGCATGGAAACTCCTACTGCTTAGAGGAATCCATCGAGGAAGCATGTAAAATAGAATAGGGAAAACAGGGGCCTGAAATAAATATGTCTTTCTTAAATTATAGGACATTTTTAATTGAAACCTGAAAACTAATTTGTTATGATTTCAATTTAGAATAAATTGAGTTTACATGTAGGAAGAAAAAGGTGCATAAAAGGTGAATGTTAATTTCAAACAGTTTTCAGCGTGTTGTTCTTGTCAATTTTTTATGAAGAAGATTATTGAATCTAGAATAAACTGTAATTAATTTAACTAATTAAGATCTATAGTGTGTGCAATTAAATCTTCATTATTTAAAAACTTTGAAACAACAGCCAATTTTAAGCATGGAAACTAATCATATTGTTTGTGGGTTGGCTGGGTTTGTAATGAAGTGTTTTTATTTTGTCTAATTTTTGTAATTTAGTTCTGCGAGTCACGTGTGCTATAATATAGTACACGGGGAGTGAAAAAAATATGTAAAACGAAGAGAAAAAGTAAGCTCACGGTTCCAAGTCCTATAATGAATCTGCAAACAATGAAGGCATACTCAGATGCTAGAGCTGCATGGGGCAAAATAGCTGTGAATACGGAAGCTAGGAGTACACTGCATATTATTACGAATTTCCCTCCGTACACTTCAGCCAGGCGACCGCCTGGAACGTATCCAAACACCATTCCGTAATATTCAGCTCCTAGTAGTACACCCTGGAGGCTGGGACTCCAATCAAATACCACATGATCAATAGAAACCTTAGACAAAAAATATCTATTACTCTTTAAATACAATAAATCATTTTTGAAAACATTTATCTTTTAAATATATAATGTTATAAGTTCGCGTTTAATGTTATAAGTTTTTATTTTAAACTTTACATCACTAATTTGGAAGAATGCATTATGACTTTTTTATTTATTATTAGAAAGAAATAATTTTACAACACAACTGCACTTTTTATTTGATAATCATAAAATGTGTAAGTACTTAAAGTATTAAATAAATAAATTTTATTGGAAATAAAGGCCACTGGCCTATGCACCAATACTACATACATTCATATAGTTGTTACACAACAAAGCAAGCTATTAAAAAGAAAGAGAAACACACATACAAAAAATATACATGTATACAATATACACACATGCAAATTTAAATACCCAAATATATACATACACACGCGCCTAGATTTGTAGTGTAAGCCTGATTTGTTTAAATTGAAAATGAACAGAGAGTAAGTTAATCAATTTCTTGAACAAAATATTGAACTGCCTTAATAAAATGAAATAAATCAAGGTTAAAACGCTTTTCGGATGATTTTATGTCAAACCATTTGGGAAAGTAATTTTGAGAAAAATTTCCCCCTCCAACATACCTAAGGAGATATTTTTTTCTGAAGTATAAGAAAGTTGGGCAGGTACTAACTAAATAGGTGATATACATCCTGAGTTTCCTCACGGGTGCAGAATGAGCAAACTTGATTGTTTGGATAAATAAAGGTTTATTATTTATGTCTCTTACAGTCATACTAGTTAATAATATACAGGGTGTTTCAAAATTGCGTTGCATGGCTTTTATTCAGAACCAGCCCCTACTAGGGGCATGGAAGGAAGGTCTACCCCTAGGTAAGTGACCATGGAGAATCCATTGAGAGGACTTACAGTACCCCTAGCGGCGACATTAAAAAGTTAAAAAAATTAATTTAAAAACTAAAGGAGATAGAGCAAAAAACGTAGTGAGGGTATTGTTGCCCACGTCGAGAAGAACTCATTGAAAAAAATTTGATCAAAATATCTTGAATATACGCGGAGATATTAGCATGTGAAAATAGCACTTTTTCAGGGGTCAAAAAGTAAAAAGTTCGCATATTTGCAAATTTTTCATTGAAATTGTGTAGTTTTGTATTTTTTTAGTTTAAAGAACACAAAATTTAATCAAAAAATCAAAAAAATTTGCAAATATGCGAACTTTTAACTTTTTGACCCTCGAAAAAGTGCTATTTTCACAAGCTAATATCTCCGTGAATATTCAAGATATTTTTATAAAATTTTTTTCAACGAGTTCTTCTTGACGTTGGCAACAATACTCTCGCAGAGGTTTTTGTTCTATCTCATTTAGTTTTTAAATTAATTTTTTTTAACTTTTTAATTTCGCAGCTAGGGACGCTGTAAGTCCTCTCAATGGATTCTCCAGGGTCACTTACCTAGGGGTTGACCTTACTTCCATGACCCTAGGAGGGGCTGGTTCCGAGTAAAAGCCGTGCAACGCAATTTTGAAACACCCTGTATATCTATTGTACTTAAAGTATTATTTAACTTATGAATGAATCAATTTCATATTTTATTATAAACTGAAATATGTTTTTTCATTAACAAGTTTTACAACTAATTGTTACAGTTATTAAGATTAGAATCATTATAAGCAATACAATATTTTAATAAGAATTGCTTCTCTATAATTGTTAAAATCATTCAAAAATGAAATTAAAATTTTTACTTCTTCATCTGTATTGTAATCCACAAAATCTATTGTCGAACATTCATTGGATGCCTTTTCATAAAAATTCGACTCATTTGATCGGTCCAACATGTAAACTATGGTCAAACTTAAATTCGACTGCAGAGCAACTGAAAGAGTTGTGGCCAAAAATCCGATGAAGGAAAATATGTAATGCTTTGGTATGGAATCTGAAAACGATGTTACATTACTCAAACTTTTATTTTGTTCAACACATAACTATTCAGATACCATACGACAAAATCGTGTTGTATTTTTATAGCATTTAATGTAAAGCGTAAAAATAAGTTTAAAATTTGAAACTGTATTTTTATGTTTAAAAGCTACATTTGTTGAACATTCAGAGAGTATATTGAAGCAATTCCTTAAAAAAATGTAAATGGTGCAAGACAAGAATTCAAGAGAGTAATCTGTAGAACTAAGAGAAATATCTAATACAAATACAATATTTCCCCCTGGGGCATTTGCATATTTTCTGCATTCATTTTTTTAACATTTTGTTTGTAAAGATAGTTATTAATATTGTTATCATTATTATTATTATAAATTCAGATTCTAAGGAGTTCAGGAACTTGTTCAGAATATTTTCCAATGGAAATCAATTTCTGTTTTATTCATAGGTTATGAAAAATTTTAGTTTCCTTTAGTTTCTTATCAATTTATGTTTTAAATAGTTTTGTAATTATATTTCTGTATTTTATTGAAAAATATAAATACATTAACTCTTAGTATTTGTAACAGCTTTATGTTTTCCGAAAGATTAATTTAATTTAATAATATAATTTCGAATTTTCAAAATTTCTTACATACCAAACATCCTAAAAACTTTCTTATGGTTCAAAAGTACTCCCGACTAGTGTTTCTTTCTATTAAAAGCACGTATTATGAATTAATTAATATGCAAATAAAAATGTTTATTACAATTTTTCATTATCATTACTTACCCTGTACTTGGAGGAAAGAATATGATCAAGAAATTGGTGTAACTAAATAATGTTAACTAAATGTATTGTGTAAATTGAAATTTTATGGATATTATTTTCTATAAAAACTAAATAATAAAATAGCAGATACTTATAGCAACTAAAAAATCATTAAATTAAACAAAATGCTTTTACGCAATATACTTTTATATGGTATGACACTGTCACTTAAACTATGGAACTACCTAGCACAAACACTTGTTATTAATTCCGATAATTCTAGAAAAACTTGGTTAATTCTGAAATAGATTTGTTTTATATAGCGAATTGTCTTTCATTCCTTGACTGCACACATGCCAAAATTACTAGACATTTGAATAGAAATCAGACATAAAACTAGACACCTATGTCAATCAAATAGTCCTTTTCTTCATCATACAATTACGCTTTTGTATATAAAATCAAATGTAGGCACTGTATTATCGGAAATCAATGACGCATTACTAGTATTTGAATGAAATTCCTGTCAGAATACTAAATTTACTTTGTATAAAAGAAAGTTGAAAGAAAGAAATTATGTGAGAGGAATAAATTATGACTTACATAAAATCTGTTCATTGTATTTTTGAATACAAAAAAAACCCACCAAATTATTGTATAAATCATAAAACCCATTCGTTTATATTTCTTTGAGGAAAAGAAATGTTTCACCTAAATGCTCACAATTTCGGTTCACCTTTATTTGTTTGGTAAAGGGGTATACGGTATCTGTTCATAAGTGTTTCACATAAAACACATCCTTAAATGTTTAAGTTTTTCAATATTAAATCTTAACAATATGTATTTTCTATTATCTTTGATCTAAATAGATCATAAACTGGTTGGAACGAATGAAATCACCTATGAAAATTGATGAAAACTTCCACGACCTGAAGAGTAATATATTTCATTTTCCGGGATGGATGGCCGTGTTTGATGAATGAAATTTCCAAACGTTTTGCTCTCTGCTTCGGAGAGCATCCTCAGTGGCAAAAAATCAACAGTTATCAGTTGATCAGTTTTATCAGTTGTTTTATTGCCACTGAGGACGCTCTCCGAAGCAGAGAGCGAAACATTTGGAAATTCCATTCATCAAACACGGCCATCTATCCCGGAAAATGAAATAAATTTCCTAACATTGTTTAACATATACATATATGTTGGCATAAATAATTACTTTCAGTCATTATGCAAGATATGATAATTTGCCTATATCTAAGAAGCCTTTATCTTTATAGCCTCTATCTAAGAAGTCTTTAAGAAGAACCAATAAAAGAGTTGATTGATCATAAGAAAACTATATTATTTGATTGACAGCTCATCTAGCCCTTTCAATCCTAAGTTGTCCGATATTACCATTGAGTCCTATGGAAAATTTGGGGCGGCTACGACTGAAAAGGTTAAGTTTATTTCCCATTCAAATGTCTTTCGTAATCTTTTGAATCCTTAAGACAATGCAAAAGTTCTTTTTAACCTGTTCTCTTTGAATCCCCTTCCAGTAACTCAAATGAGCATTAAGTCAGTAAAGTTACTACGAGTATCTTGTATAGAAATTTATGTGTTTTGTGTGAGTTTCATACTTTGAGAAAACAAAGATTGTTGTGTTTAATAAGTGGATCTTATGTAAAAGGGATAACTTATAAGGTAAGTAATAGTTTTGTTATAATGAGAATAGTTTTATTGACGAACGAATAGCTTTTTATTCAAATATACAAATGAGATTAAAATTTATCTGAAAATGAACTTAAAGGTTAGTGTTGGAGTCAATGCATATTTTTCCTTTCCCTCTGTTTTCTTTTTGTGCTAAAGCACGTGGTTGTGTTTATATTTACATCTGGCGCTGCAGCCGTCGTGTTTTTGTTTCTTATGTTCTTTTTGGCTGCCGACATTCCAACTGTAGTTCCGATTGAGTGAAGATGTCTATGTCTCTGTCAAATAAATAACTTTTATAATTAAAACTAAATGTTTAATTCCTTATCCTCATTACTCTTATATAGTTAGCTTTACGTGGAAGATTTAAAAAAATGTATTTGAATTCAATTTCCACCTATATTAACTATTAAACTTTACCACGTTGCCCTACTCGCTTCTTCGCTAAGGTTTTTGAAGAAAAATAATTTAAAATCGAAGCATCCTAACAACTTTTTTGGTTAATTTTATGCTTAAAACCCCATATTTCATGTCTAACTTCTCCTGGAAAAACCACATTGTTGTAATTATAATAAGAGAGGATGAAATATTAATTGTTGTAGGCATAATTTCGATTGTTGCAGATTAAAATTGATTGTTGTGATTTAAAATCAATTGTTGTAGCATAAACATAAGAATCGATCCATTATTTAATTATTTCTCAGTCTGCCTGGCATATTGTCCAGGTAACGCCCGCCCTAGCACACATTTGGACTGGCAAAGCCCGTGTGTAACACACCAGATGATATCTCTCTATATTAAAAAAAAGTAACAGTCGCCGCCGCCGCCGCCGCCGCCGCCGCCGCCGCTGTTTCAGAAAATGTTATTTTTGAACACTTTGAACTATCACTACGCAGAAACTATTTGAAGGAATATTATGAAATTTTGACCATTGGTAGACAAATGTATGAGGGTCATTTTTGTTGTGATTGGAGAGTTAATATAGTTGGAGAGTTGTTATATTTTTAATTATTACTAAGAGAAGGAGATATGTCTGCCTCTAAAAGTGAAGTGGGTCACCACAAACATCTCCCGCTCCGACCACCCTGGTTTAGGAATGCAAGGGAGAGAGGGAACGTCCCGTTAATCCCTGATGATGTATGTAACCACCCCCGACCGAAGTTATATAAGCCCGGCCGACGCAGGACCCCGGAGATTCACTCTCTTGCCTTTCTCTTTAAAACACTAACCTTTTTCTCTCGCTTGCGAGACTATTTTCCTAATTCTATGTCTCCGCTTCCTTTCTGGGGACCTTCAACAAAAATGGCCATCTGCACGAAATGTAAGTTTTGATTAATATGTTATTTAATTCGGTTCAAGGGGGTGATGTTATTTTAATCAGTATTATGTTTACCTTTTTTTATTGTGTACTTATTTTTAATAATAGTGTTTATTTATAATCTATTTAATATTATATCATCAATAATAAATAATTAATTTTAACCTTTGTGTCTGTATTGAACTCACAATTTTTAGGATACTCATCAACTTCCTAGGTCTCATCTTTAACTTTACTTAAACACAACGCAATGAATCAATTTCAATCCAATTTTAAATTAATGTTCCTTATCCAATTTAAATTAAAATTTAACCTAACGTGCCTTTTCAAAATTATCGGCACAACAAAATGGTGCCGTGACCAGGATATTTTGATGAGTGAAAAACTAGAATTGTGAGATCGATAATATGCTATATTGCTGAGTATTTTTTTTTGACGGTTTTATCTTATTATATTTGTTGTAAACGTATCTAAATTGAGTTAAAAAAGCAAATATGGGTGAAACGCAGTTGCTATTGCCCTATAAAGTGAATCCCTTTGTAGAATATCTTCCCCTAATTCCCGAATTTGATGGTTCAAATTCGGTCGATGAGTTCTTAGAGGTTTTTAATGAGATAACTAAATTAGGAGAAATGAGCGATGAAAACAAAATTATGGCATTGAAATTAAAATTAAAAGGGGAACGTAAGAAATTCCTAATGAGCCAGGGAAATTTACGATCCGTAGGTAAATTAGATGAGATAGTTAAAAGTCTAAGGGGGCGCTTCGAAAAGCATCAGTCAATCGCCTCATCAATTACAAAATTAACAACATCATACCAATTACCCCACGAGGACGTGAGGAGTTTTTTTTCAAGACTTGAGGGGTTGTCATATTCCTGTATTCCCAAAAACAATGATACACCAGCATGTGAGGAACACCGCTTAGAGTTGCTGCTATCAACAGCAAAGTTAGGAATAAATCCCGAAATTCTGAGAGGAATTTCATCCTCGGGGTTAACCACATATCCAGAATTCAAAAGGCATGCCCAAAACTTTGAAGAAAGTTTGAGCACCTTAAATTCAGTGGGCCATAGTTCCGCATTAATTGAGGCTAACAAGGATGGGCAAATTGAGGAGTTGAAAAGACAGATAGAATCCCTCACTGCCTCTATGAACAAGTTAAGGGAAAGCAGAGATGGAAGTGTAGATAAACCACCCATTTTTAACAGAAACACGGCCCCTATCCCTTGGAACGCCCCCTTGAAGTGCTACCGTTGCGGTATACGGGGTCATAAATCTAACAGATGCAACACCCCTTTTTGTAAATATTGTAATATGTTTGGTCATTCAATTGAGCTATGCAGGAACAAAAACCGTCCTTTAAACTCAAAAAGGGGAGGCGTGTAATGCCCTCATGTCAAAACAGGGACCCCTATTTGTCTTTAAATATTCCAGGGCAAAAGTGTTATCTCCCGAGAGTCCAAATTAAGATTAATAAGTCAACTGTCTACTCCCTACTTGACTCTGGGTCTTCTCTAAACGTAATTTCAGAGGCCACTCTGAGAATGTTGAATATTCGTTATAAATTAATTCCTTGTAGAATGAATGTGTTTAATTTTAATGGTAATGCTGTTGAGATTCAGAATTATACTAGATTATTTTTTCGTCTAAATCAACATTCTTATTCATCGGATTTTGCCGTAATCAAAAATTTTGGTACCGCTGATTTTGGATTAATTTTGGGCTGCCCATTTTTGAGGGAGAATCAATTAAGCATTGATTTCAAGGATAATTGCTTAAAAGGTGCCAATAATTCTGCCCCATTCGAATGCAGTACGAAGTATCCGGTTAGGGAATGTAATGTATGTCAAAGTAAGACAGTAATAAATTTATACACTACTAAGAAAAGGGTTATCCCCTCCCGTTCCCAAACTTTGGTGAAACTGAGTACTCGGGTGAAGGTACCTAATCATACGCCATTTGTTTTAATCCAACCAGTAAAACTAAAGACAACTGAAAAATTGTGGGTTGCAAGAAATGTGTCCTTACCAAATGAAGATTTTTATGTTAGTGTCATGAATACATCTAATGAGGATATACATTTGAATAAAGGTAGTAAGTTAGCATCTTTAGAATGTTTATTTCAAAGGAAAAAGGAAATTTGTAACTCAATAACTCAGGATAATTTAGGCGAGGACTATGACTACTGGGGTGGAAAAATAGAAACGGAACACTTAAAATCCGTCGAAAAGGATAGATTACAAAAGTTTTTATCACAGTACCCAAATCTTTTTGCACAATCCGTGACGGACCTATCGGGCTGTGATACTCTTCTACATGAAATAAATTTGTCAGATAATGTCCCAGTTAGGCAAAAGCCATATAAGGTGCCCTACCATTTAAAAGAGGAGCTAAATACTCAGATAAATGAACTATTAGAAGTGGGAATCATAAAACCCAGTAAGTCCCCCTATGCAGCTCCGGTCATACTAGTCAAGAAGAGAGACGGCACATACAGGTTGTGTACCGATTATCGAAAACTAAATCTAAAGACCCTTCCTGATTCATACCCTATTCCAAATATAAATGATTTAGTGGACAATTTGTCTGGTTCCTCACTTTTTACAACACTTGATCTGTGCAGTGGGTTCTTCCAAATGAAAGTAGATCCCCAAGATAAATATAAAACCGCGTTCGCTACCGAAAATGGCTTATTCGAATGGAATCGAGTGCCTTTCGGGTTAAAAAATTCCCCTAATAGTTTCCAAAGGCTAATGGAAGTAGTGCTATCTGGTTTAAAACCCTTACAAATCGCAGTTTATTTGGATGATATAATTATAGCTTCAAAAGATGACTTAGATGAACATTTTGAAAAATTAAAAATAGTATTTGATCGGTTGCTAGAACATGGACTAAAACTAAAACCCAGCAAATGTTCCTTTTTAAAAAGAAAGATAACCTACCTTGGTTTTGAAGTGTCGGAAGGTAGAGTTTACCCAGATAAGACTAATGTGGAAACAGTAAATAAATTTAAAATCCCTACATCCAGAAAACAAGTTAGGGCATTTCTTGGCCTCACTGGCTTCTACAGGAAGTTCATAAAGGATTATGCACAGATAGCGCTACCTCTTACAAATTTAACCAAAGAAACTTGTAATTTTAAGTGGAGTAGTGAAGCGCAAGAGGCCTATGAGAAGCTCAAAGTTGCGTTGGTGTCTCACCCTTGTCTCAGTTTACCAAATTTTGACAAAACATTCTCTTTATGCACGGATGCATCTAAATATGCTCTTGGAGCTGTTCTGTGTCAAATGGATGAAAATAATTTCCTAAAACCAATAGCTTATGCGAGTAGAAAGCTTAAGGGTGCTGAAATCTCTTACTCGACGGTAGAAAAAGAAATGTTGGGGGTTGTTTTTGGTGTCACGTATTTTAAACAATATCTATATGGAAAATTTTTCAACATATACTGTGATCAGGCCAGCCTCTCCTATACTTTAAAACTAAAAGACCCCATATCAAGGATTGCCCGTTGGGTGATGACCCTTCAGCAATATGACTATAAAGTAATACATAAGCCAGGGAAATTAAATGTAACAGCCGATTATTTATCTCGTGGTGTAGAACAATGCAATGCCTTAATAAGTGTAAAATTCACCTCGGACCTACTAATAAGGATAAAAGAATATCAGAAGGAGGACCCGTTTTGCGTGAAGATCCGAAAATCACTGGGAAAACCCGATGAAGATCCCAAAGGTACAATGCTGTTTTTCCTTAAGGATGATATCCTATACAGCACCCCCCTAAAACCATCCCATACACGAAACCTAACTGATAGAGTGGTGGTTCCAAATAATCTCATACCTGATGTCCTTTCTTTATGCCACGACTCTCCCACCACAACCCATCAAGGTTTCAAGAGAACATTATACAGAATTAATAAAAACTTCTTTTGGCCTAATATCCATAAACATCTGAAAAATTATATTCGTTCTTGTCAGTCTTGTAATGAAAGACGGGCACATAGAAACATTAGACAGGTACCTTTGCAAAGAGTTCCCATTACGACGAGACCTATGGAAACAATTGCTATTGATGCCCTGGGCCCCCTTCCACAAACTTACTCTAATAATAAATATATTCTCGTGATGTCTGACTATTTTACTAGGTGGCCCGAGGCATACCCAGTTCCAGATATAAAATCTGAAACTGTTGGACATATCTTAGAATTGTTTATTGCTCGTCATGGGTTACCCACAAATTTAATATCTGATAGAGGTTCAAATTTCTTATCTAAAAGTATCACAGATGTATACGAAAAATTAGGAATCAAAAAGCATACTACTACTGCATATCATCCCCAGAGCGACGGAGTTGTCGAAAGATTAAATTCTACCATTCTGAATTCTCTATCACATTTAGTTGATTCTACTCATGTAGATTGGGATAGGCATGTGCATTTCGCTCTCATGGCTCATAGGTCAACTATTCACTCTGCAACCAATTATTCACCATCACTATTGTTATATGGTCGGGAAATGCAATTACCCTATGACATATTAACGAACAAAATCCCCTTTTCTTATGCAGACCATAGAGATTATGTCCATGACATGTCAGTAAGGTTAAAGAATTCCTTTCAAATAGTTTCAAAAAACTTAGTTGATGCTGCTGAAAGACAAGAAAAATATCGAAATCGTTTCGTAAAATCAAAAAATATTCAGGTTGGGGATATTGTTTTCTTATATACACCTCAAATATCCCCTGGGCAAAACAAAAAATTCTCAAAATTGAATACGGGTCCATTTAAAGTAATAGTTCAACACTCCCCTGTAAACTTTCGTATCCAACATGTACACGACAATTCCAACATCCAAATTGTTCATATCGACTGATTAGCAAAAGTAGAGGAAAGAATAGTATACACTCAACCTCCCAGTCAGGGCCAAATTGAATCAAATATGGTACCAAGTGAAATCAACGGCAACACGGTGAAAAATGTAAAAGATAATACTGAACCGAAGCACCCGTACAACCTCCGAAGAAGAAATTAGGATGAAATAAGGATGGGTATAGGTGAATTACGAGCATGGACTGTATATAGGTAATTAGTTGTGCATAGGGAAAATAAAAGTTAAATTAAAAGGTAGAAAAACGATTGAGAATTTGTAATATAAAAATGTGAGTAGTTCAGATGTGGATTCCTTTTGTAAAGTGTAGATGTAAATATTCTAACTACATTGCTATGCGTCGAAAAACCTACATGTCGAGTCAATTTTTTGTGGGCCTCAGTCGACCTCAGTAGATAGAGGAATTTTTGAGAAACGGAGAGCGAATGTAGATCCAGATGTTCCCTTAATCCCTCTCCCCGAAACCATCCTGTTTTTCCTCCCATAAACAAGTAGGGGGGATGATGCAAAGAGAAAGTTGGTAGTATGACCCTTGGGGGATCGGTAGGAACGAGGAGTAGGAACGAGGTGTGAGTGACTTGTTTATTTGACATGACTTTCGGGAACTTGTTAATTGGAGGGGACCGTCGGCTGATGCTGTTGGAGCGCCTCTGCACTTGTGAAACTTGACCCATAAAAAAAAGGTTAGAGAGAGAGGGAGAAAAAGACACGGGTGGTCTTTATGATAAGGAACGTTGTACAGACCACAATAACTTAGTGAAATCGTAATATAATTTTATTAAAGGGTAGATATCACAGTTTAAAATTAGATAGATTGTGTACTCTAATTAAATTCATTAAGCATCATTAATAACTTTGTATTTCCTTACAATTTATTACAGCAGTGTGGTTATGGCCAAATTACACTGCTCATTGTCTATGTCTCAATTGCTTTCAAGTCTTGTTAAGTGGTGTGGCGTCGCGAACCACATCGGTTGATGGACATGAGCAGTTGGATATAGATAAAGGAAATACTATTAAAATTGTAATCAATAATTATTTAAAAATTCACTAAAATCAGATTATCAGAAATCAAATTAAAAATTGATTAGTGTGTACAACGGGTAGACGATTAAAAAAAGAAAAAGGAAAGGTTTGTGATTGTTAGAGTAAATTGATCTTGTTTAAAAATTAAAAGAAAAAATGTTTTTAGTATAGTGTCCAGTGATTAAGAAGGGCATAGTCAACGTTATGGATACTTGATTTCGTATGTGTTTATTCGGTATTTTTATTTTTATTACGTACAATCATTGTATTTTTATTGCATTGTGTGACCCCCATTGATGAACCGAATTTCTTCAGGGCTTACAATTTCAAATAGTTCACGTACAACTTTATTTCTTTATATCTATACTATCTCTATCTAATTTTCAAGAGTTGTATCATTTGTGAGCCAAGATACTTTTTACTTAATTTGTACACTACAGTTTCTCAATGTGAGATATCTTGAATAGTTATTTTTATCTATGATTTACGTTAGTATATATGTGATTAATTTCTCGTTAATTTGAACTATCGTTTGTAAATAATTATTTGAGTTTAAAAGAGTATTTTTGTGTGATTAGCTTGAGTGTGAAGAGTGTATTTATTTACCTACACGTTTCGTATGTCCCCCTTGTGCGTACCAAGAACATTTCTACTTTCACGAACAAGGAATGGTGAATTAGACTGCTCTGTTATTCTTTTTGAACGAAATTTTGGGACTGTTCATTTTATCCTGAGCAAATTTCAGCAAAATTGCATCTTCTCGAACTCTGGTTTCTCAGCGAGGTTCGGTATGCACACAAGACCCCGAGAGATAGATGGCTTAACGAGCAGCCTCTAATCTCTCGTCTGATGCGAGTTCTACACTCGTGCTTCATCCTCATCGAGATCCTCAACAGTTTTCGGGCGGATCTCCCTTGACTAGCGATGCTTTCCTCACCCTGATGCGAAGAACTTCAATATCGGAAGGGTGACGGGCTCCACACAAAAGCCATATAGCCTCGTCTGCACTTTCCGATCAGAATCGATTCTCATCCAGATTCCCATGCCACCGATCTCTAGCGGATCCTCGGCATCCTCAGCCAGCAGTGATTTCCTGTCCTGATCTTGGGACAGAGCTTCTACATGAGTTGGGGGCCTGACCTGATAACCCCTGACTCCCGCCTTCGAGTGCAACCGAATCCGTGCAACTGTTTCCAGAAGGGTGTATCAGCAGGACACTTAAAAATCGTGCAGATTCCTTCCCCGAACTATAGACTGTGTCAGACTATGTGATTTTTTTACAGGTAGAGTTCCTGTGAATGGACTTGCTCTTAAATACTCTTGCTAACAACCACACATTTCCCAGATAACTTTTATCATATATTATTTTGATTTTCTACTGATTATATTTTGTACTACAATTTTCCCAGATGGTGATTAGTTTATGAACATTTATTTTAAGAAAATTTTTACATATGATGTAAAAATTTTCCCACCAAACCGTATGGAGTGTTGTGATTGGAGAGTTAATATAGTTGGAGAGTTGTTATATTTTTAATTATTACTAAGAGAAGGAGATATGTCTGCCTCTAAAAGTGAAGTGGGTCACCACAAACATCTCCCGCTCCGACCACCCTGGTTTAGGAATGCAAGGGAGAGAGGGAACGTCCCGTTAATCCCTGATGATGTATGTAACCACCCCCGACCGAAGTTATATAAGCCCGGCCGACGCAGGACCCCGGAGATTCACTCTCTTGCCTTTCTCTTTAAAACACTAACCTTTTTCTCTCGCTTGCGAGACTATTTTCCTAATTCTATGTCTCCGCTTCCTTTCTGGGGACCTTCAACAAAAATGGCCATCTGAACGAAATGTAAGTTTTGATTAATATGTTATTTAATTCGGTTCAAGGGGGTGATGTTATTTTAATCAGTATTATGTTTACCTTTTTTTATTGTGTACTTATTTTTAATAATAGTGTTTATTTATAATCTATTTAATATTATATCATCAATAATAAATAATTAATTTTAACCTTTGTGTCTGTATTGAACTCACAATTTTTAGGATACTCATCAACTTCCTAGGTCTCATCTTTAACTTTACTTAAACACAACGCAATGAATCAATTTCAATCCAATTTTAAATTAATGTTCCTTATCCAATTTAAATTAAAATTTAACCTAACGTGCCTTTTCAAAATTATCGGCACAACATTTTGGTTCCAAAACCTAATTAATTAGATAATTAGTTCTAGAGTTATTTATTGTCAAAATCGAAAATTATTTTTTTCTGCTGCGAGTTCGCCCCCAGCCAAATCTATTTACAGCAGAAGCATGATTTTTTGCAGACATACTCTTAGGTATGAAGTTGTGCACCTCGTCGCCCTTTTTTCGAATTTTGAATTATTTTTGGCGTAATTAAATTCTAAAGTTTCGAAATTTTTTACCCTTTTTCTGTTTTTTCGTTATAACAGAAAAACTAATCACAGTAAAACTATGATATTTTAAACGCACATACAATTATTTTTTATAAAAAGATTGGCGTTTTGTTTTTAAAAAAATTCGAATTATTTTTAGAATTATTAAGATTCAAAGTTTCAATTTTTTCATCTCTTTCTGGTCGTTCACTAGAGAAACAGCCAATTTTTATGAGTCTGATTTCTTGATTTCTTTTACTTCCGACGATTCACTAGATACACGTGCATTTTATAAATTTAAAAGATTTTAATGGCATGCTTTTTTTCTCTAAGATGGTTGATGATAATTAGTAGACTTGCTGGATATTTTTTAAAAACATTTCGATTAAATTATTGACAAGTTAAACAAGGATTATTGACAAGGATATTTCAGTTGCAGTTTTATTTTGATATTTTTGTAGTAATGGTCCGAATTAAGTTATTGATAAGTTAGAGGGATAAAAAGTTTCGATATTAAATGATGATTAACTAAGCAGCCAAGTTCCAGGTTTTACCGGATAGTTAAGATGAAACAAGCGATCTTCAAAGAACTGCGAAGCAGTTCCGGGGGTTGGTGAGCGATAGCGAGCAGGGGGCAGAGCCCCCTAGTTTATTAAAAAACTGAAACTCGGGCGAAGCCCGGATCTATAGCGCATCAGCGCTAGTGCACTGTAAAAAATAATCCTGCAAAAAACAGAAAATTTCTGGCAGCAAAAGTTGCCAGAAAAAATCTGTAGGTTGAAAAATCCTGTAAACAGAAAAAAGCTGTAACCTACTACAGGTAAATGCTGTAAAAAGGAACATTCTGTCATTTCTGTTTCAGGTTTTCTGTTTCAGATTTTCTGTTGCCTCTCAGTAATTTTCTGCTTGTGCGCATGCACTTATTTTAGTAGAGTTTTTTTAATTTTAATTAATTGATATCCGGGAATAGAACCCGCGACCTACCGCATGCTAAGCACGCACGCTATCCACTGAACCAAAGAAGATTCAGTATACCGTTGCCAATAGCTGTATTGGCTTTCAATGCAGTAAGTTTCTGTTTAAGTACAGATAAGCTAAAAAACTAGGTAAAAGCTGTTATTTTACATAAAATAAATAGAAGTGCGGTGGGAATGTTACATGACAGAATATCTCTGAAAACATAAAGTCACTGTTATTGAAATTTCTGTTTTTCTACAGTTTTTTTTACAGTGTGTAGTATAATAATCATTACTATTTTTTTCAATGATACTACTTTTTTATTTCATTTATATAAATAAACGGTTATATTATTTTAACTTGTACTTGTGAGCGTATTTTAAGGATAATAGGAAATACAGCAACTTGTGGAAATTCAAGATTTCGACTATTGTAAATAATTGATTGGGTTATAATTACGCATTTTTTTATATCATTGGGTTTTTTTTAATAAATTTTCAAAAATTAAGCTAGCCGGGGAATCGGAGGTATGGCCTACGTGACGTCACCTCTGCTTTCACCGAATCTTCAACCAATCAATACTTTCAAAGGAAAGGATTTATCCAAGGCCGAATACGCTTTCGCACAAGTGTGTCGTGCCGAAGACCGAAGTAATGTCCTGCACAAAACCAAGAACCATTTTGCAGATTGTGGTTTTAAATTGTTTTTAAAAAATTAACAAGTGATCAGATTTTGAAGAAAATATTAAATTATTTTTAAAGAAGCTCTATCGAAATAAATTAAATTTAAAAAATGGTTGTATTCCCCATTGGCATGGTATTAGCGATTCAAATCCGTTAGAGTCCCCGCTAGATATCACCATGTTTTTTGAACGCTATTATATTCAAATATCGACATATTTTTCTGATTTTTATTGACAAACTGAACATTTATTGGTCTCATGAAACTTTTTATACTATGACTTAGAAATTAATTAGCAATATTTCCTCTTTTTGGCTTTCAAAAAAACATGGCGATATTTAGCGGGGACTCTAACGGAATTGAACCGTATTAGCTATTAGAGTAGATTTATTTTGGATAAAAAAGAATTAACAATTTTATACGAATTAGATCATTGAAATATTACTCTAAAATGTACTAAAGAAATTGAAAAGTGTGAAGAGGAATGGCTTTTTTGACATGACTTTCCAGATGGTGTAACCTCAAATCTAAAATCTTGAACATGAAACTAGACATTAAATCCCGCTCCGAACAATTTGTTAAAGCCATACTGCACATGCGCTGGGAGTTGGATTTCACAAGCAGTTCTTGGCCATCAACACTTCTTACAATAAAACTAATATTTGGTTAATGAACTGATTATTAAACCATTAATTAAATTCAATTACTTTTATTTTGTATGGGTGAAATAATATAATCAAATTACTAAAAAAAATAACTAAAATGAAATGTTTCTGTGATATATTCCAATATTTTTATATTATGTCTTTATAGAAATAAAATTAAAGTCAACCTTTAATGTGATATTTGCTTGATTTAAAGTTGAGTTGTATTTTATGAATTAATTATTATTAAAGAAATAAAAAGAAACTATCTTCAATATCAGATTTTTAACCAAACATGATTTTTTTGAAAATAAGTATATATGGCGGCATGGAAACACTGAATGTCAAAGCGATCGCTCCAACTCCCAGCGAATGTGCAGTGTGGCTTTAATAAATTGTTTGGAGCGGGATTTAACGTCTAGTGAACAGCAATAAAATGCTTAGAAAAAGTTAAATTTTGAATAAAAGTGATTTTTTTATCCACGACTGGGAAAAATAGCATTAATACTAACTCTGGAATAAGGTAGCTCAATTATTTAAATTTTAAAAGATAGTTGATATGAAATTGGAGAAAGATAGAAATAAAACTAATTATGCGGTATTGCTTCACTGCTTTATAGCTATTTTTATAACAAAGAAAAATTTAAATGGACTTTTCATCATAGTAATGCCTATTAATTAAATTAGTTATTAAAATACATTTAAATACTAATTAATAGACTAAATAGGTGGTTTATTTCATGTTAATCATTATAAAACTAGTTTTTAAGGTACATAATTTTAAAAAAATACTTTATTTTTTAGATGAAAGTTCGATTTTCTGGATTTTTACCCGCAGGCGCAAATTTTGCCCTATTTTCAACGTGCTCTAGCGGCCGAACTATTAGTCTGACAAAAAAGTTGTAATTAACAATCTTGTTTATCATCTTTATTTTTTGTACTTAACATTTTCATGAGAAACCCATACTTTCCGTTATACAAACAAAAAAACCAAAAATGAGGTGAAATGTCAGGGTTTTTTCGAATTTTCACTAAAGAAACCATTCGAAATTTTGTATGCAAAGTTCAGATTCGGATTCAGCACCCTCGAGAACATATAAAAACGTCGAGAAAAAAAACTTCTGTATTTTTTTTCTGAAAAAACTACCAAGTTACTGGACTATATATAATTTTTTGCGTTATTGTTTCTATAACACGAGTTGAGCTGTAATGGATGCATTTTATTTTTAAATTTTTTCATACGTGCTGCCATCTAAAATTAAGAGAGAACCAAACTTTCCATTGTGACTTCAAAATTAGTTTTATCCAAATGGTAAATTTAAATAATTACCTATTCCCTAAGGATGTTATGTCAAAAAATTTGATTAAAAAACTTGATATTCCTTTTTTAATAAAATGTTACAACTGTACTTAGACAACGCCCCGTTTATTATTCAAAAGTTAAAAAAACCCTTTAAATAATTTCTTTGAAAAACTGTAATAATAATAATATACTAATTAAAATGTTATAAATATAAAAAGTATGGAAGCTTATTTGCACATAAAAAACCGACAGGAAGTAATAATACATTTAGGAATTATTGTGGAGATAAAGCATATTCAGTAATCTTCAAAGATGTTCAGATAAATAAAAAACTTTATAAATAATTACAAAAGCTTCCTTAGTGGCATTCATTCCTAAACCGCCCAAAATTGTCATTGAATCCTATGATATATCTGGGGCGGCTAGCACTGAAAGAGTTAAAAAATTTCTTCGACCCAAACATTGGATGTTAATAAAATCTAAAATAGATGGCAGCACAAATTAAAATGAGACCTAAACAGCTGTTTCACTGTAAAGGTGTTTTTCTTCTACATTAATAAGAGCGTACGTTTTATATATGTCTCAGGAACGTCACGTTTTTGGTTCGTCTCGTCAAACAGAGAAAGAAAAAACACAAGAAATTGAAGACATTAAGAGTTTTCAAAAAATCAGAATGCAGTATTAGAATGGCCCTACAGAATAATTAATTGATCAAGGATTTGTTCCAAGTAATTAGAAACTGTTAAACTAGGTGAAGTTAATTAAAGGTCTTACAAATGAGCTTTTGTAAATTGAAGGTTAAGTCAGTAATGAAACCCTATTTAATTACCTTTAACTACTTCCAATCTCTGCATTTAGAGCTTAATGTTTTAATGATTCTGGAACTCAATGATCACATGATTATTTTCCACATTAGGATTAGTTAGGACTTGATTTTCAAATGTTTATATCATAAGTTACGATAAACGCTTTCGTTTGATATGGTATTTGTATAATTTTAGTTCGTATCAGTATATTACATTTCGCTTTTAACTTATAGTATTTAAAGAGTAAGGGTGTGAGAATTTTGAAGATGTCCTAATAGAGATAACCACATATCTTATAAAAGACATATCATCCGATTTTACTCTGTTTGGTATTGATAACCTTTTCTTCTCCCTTGAATTGCAAAAACAATAAATTTAAGAAATGCTTCAGGAGTTTCTTAGAACGATATATCACTTTTAGAAGTTTGTGTTACATATTTGTTGCCACCCAACTACATCCCGTATAATTTGTTTTTATTAAAATTTACACCAGTTTTTTACCTTTAGAACGTTTTTATATATCTCCTTTGAAACGTTTATTGCTAACTCTCGAAGTTAATCTCTTGAAGTACTCGTATACACTGATGAAAAATGTTTCTTAGTAAAAATATAAATGTGTAATTTAAGATTTAGCTTGTTAATTTCCATCAATGATTGTGGGGATTTATGAGACTAATTAAATAGTGGTGAAAAAGAGTTAATCTCCCTACAAGCAAAATCATTCAAGATTCGTTCAATTTGTGTCATGTATGACCACATTTCGTTTACTTCTAGTTGCAGTTACGTAAGCATGACGTATTTGGTATGAGCTGTGCTACCAGGGGCTGCACTAGTGCTTATATCCTCACTGTCCCCCTAATTTATTTGCTTTTTGATTTTAAAAAGGTAAAAAAACAGAGGTGGGTTTTCTCATTTTTTCCTACTACTGCAAAAATGTTTCGTCACGTTGCTTTTAACTTACTATAGTTTCTTTCATCCAAATAAGCTTTCAATAAGTTTCCTATCTTCCAATTTTTCAAAGATGAAAGTGTTGGGATCTTACAAAAACCTTCGTTGATTTGAAATTTTGAAAGCACAATTTATGCAAAACAATTCACTCACTTCATCAAACCGTGGACTAAAACCGCTCTCAACGGGAAAATCCTCACAATATTTTTCGCCCGGCGTATCACACCAGGTAAAGCCGGTGAAAATGCAAAAATACGCAGCCGCGCATTGTATACCACTCCCTCTCCCCATTCGCAAAAAGAAAACAGAAGTGGAAAGGCGAAAAATCATTTTGACCGAGCACTTTCCGCAGGGCATTTCGTCAAGAGACAAAGTATCTGATTATTCAGTCTATTTTATATCAAAATGCATATATTCGCCCTGAATTCGTTAAGTCTCTTTAAGTTAGTGAACGCTCTGTGCCTCCCTTCAATCTGTTGTCGGTTCGGCTGAGAATTTACATTCAAATCTGGGCGTGTTTGAGTTTAGTGAAAGTTTCGAGGTTGTGCTGACTTTTTTTCGGATTGTTTCTATTCCCGGTTCCCTCTGCGGTGGCCTTGGTTTTGGACCCCAAATCAGTTTAGAAACTAACACAGGAGGGAACTGGTTTCGAATAAAGGATCCTCGGATGTATTTGGGGGAGCTGGAGCAATGCTATCCAAGCAGAAAACCGTTGGAGTCTGTTTTATTGCCGGGCAACTCTTCCTTGATATTTTTTTCTTTTAGGACTCTGAATTCCGTTGTTTTTTGAGTGGAAAAGATGAGAGAATGGAGGAGAACATTTTTTTTATTTCTGAATTGTTTTTATGTATCCATTTGAAACGAAATTTAAATTAAATTTGATCATGTGTGAAATGACTGATTAAAACAAATAATTCAGTGTTAGGGACAAAGGAATTCGTAAAACAACTATTTGTATAAAATAAATAAAAAGAAACAGATCTCTAACTTTTTAAACTCTGAAAGTAATTGTAATTTGAGTTGTTAATACACAAAAATAAGAAAATATTGAGAAACATTTAAAATATTATTCGATTCTTTTTTTTTCGTACATTTTGGCTGAATCATATTTTTACAATTCACATTCATAGAAAATATAGCTTTGGTACAAAACCTTTGTCGCAATTTCCTTTTCAAAATGGTACCCTTTGTAATTTTAAAATAAATATAAATAAAAATCAATAAACAATACTTAAACAATGTTCTTTCAAATGACATTAAATACTTCTTTAAAGTATTGTTTTCTTCCATTACAAATATTAGAAACATGAATCTCACCCCCTATAAAAAGAGATATTCCTTTCATAAGAACATTAGCTTTACTGCCCCTGACTTATAAGCTAATACTTAAAAATAATTTTTTTTCACATTTTGAGTAGCCATAAAGCCTAAAACGACCAACTTATCCTGATTACAAGTGTTACCTCTATACATCCTATCCATATCTTCCCAGAAATATTTTATAGAAAACAAACAGAAACAAATCCTTCCATTCCGGATGATAAAGAAAATCAGAGAGATTCCTCTGCAAATAGATACACTATTGTTTATCTAACGTCATCGCCTAACTACATCGCGAAATTTGCATATTCCATATTCGCTTCAGCATTCAATGCATTCCGTACAATCTTCATGAATAGTTTGCGTTGAATAAAATACACAAAACCATTTCTGTTCAAGATATCGAAAACTTATAAAGCAGATATTCAATATCCAAACTGTCTAGTCTTTTCGATCTCGATATCCCCTGTTTCTCGTTTTATTGTTTGCCTGGGCTTTACATCACAAATGTTTATCACAAACTGTGTTGTTGCTTTTAACAAGAAATTCCATACTGACGAAGGGGATCTCAAGCATCCCCGAAACAATTGTCTATTTTAAATGTTTTAAGTTGCAAATAAAAATCGTTGTATTTTAAATTCATTCACATTTTGCAACGTATTTGGATTTTTTTATTGAAGAAATTCCCATTTGCAAAAGTATTTTGTAGCTTCAAAATTTAAAGCTAGCAGGTATTTATCAATTTCACTTATAAACCTTGGCTTTAAAAATTACATTGTGTTTACGTCTAGGGAATGATTTATGCATCTTTTGAATTACAATTTAAAAAATGATTTTTTAATATATAGTAATATATGTTTCTTTTTAATGAAAAATATCTCAAGAAATACAGCTAGTCTTCTTCCCTTTCATGCTATATTAAATGCATATCAATAAAATTTTTCAAAAAAAAAAATTTTTTTTAAAGATACTTTAGTGTGTGAATGCATTTTTCATTCCTAAGCAGATGAAAATAATAAGATTGATGGTTTATACTGCTTGGGCATAAAAAAGCTTTGGTTAAATTTAATCATCAATCATATTATGAGATTCTGATAAACATGTTTTCTGTTTGAGATGAAAAAGCACATTTATTTCATCTTCAAGTAATATAACGTCATTTCATAAAATTCATTTTTATGCTGGGAGATTAATTCTCTAAGTTCTAATAAATTCCTTTAAAATAAAAATATTTTTAATACGCCTGTATTTAAAAATAAATTATAGGGGAGAGTAGCCCAAAGCAACATTGTTGCCCAATATTAGACACAGTCTATTTTTAAAATACTATTAAAAAACGGCGTTTTTATGTTTTTCAGATTGATTTTCGGCATTTTATGTGCGCGCTCTCCATAGGATAACATAGGGAACCTTCAGGTCGCAGTTGGCACCTAAAAATATCATCCAAAAATTTTGAAAAAATCCCAGGTACACTCGATACCATACAGGTAATACCTAAGACCACTTTTCCGCAATAACGCATCTTCAAAATCCGAAAAAAGTTATTGTTTATTTTTTCGATACACCCTAACGTTTATGATTCATGCTTCTTTTGAAATGTGTTATACACTGCTATATGATGAAAAAAATGTGTGTTGCTTGGTTTTTACAAGCACAGTATATTCCTGATATGGCGAAGTTAAAATAACGGGTGAAATTTTTGGAGAAAAGGAGTTTTTGGCATAACAAGTTAAATCAGTATCTAAGTCTAGGGGAAATTAGTAAATTAGAGGTTTCAGATATAACGAAGTTCGTCTTCTTCTTTCTAATCCCTCTGGTCTGGATCAGACCATATGCATGAGATAGTTCCTTTTTAGACTCTCCAAATAAAACCAGGATTTTATGGATTTCCTCCTTCGCCAGTCAATGCAATCCAAAAAAAACCTTTTCCCCTAACATTGCATTTGGTGCAAATAGGAAAAGTCCCAGTGCCGTTTGCAAACCTAAGGGTTTTCAGAGTTCGTCTTATTGAGATTATACTCTATTTATGTATCTAATGATATTTTTATTAAAGCTGTCCATGAGTATAGTTTTAAAAAAAGTTAAGTTGATCATTTCTTTTAAGAAAAGAACTAGCTTTAGATCAGTGTTTCCCAACCTTTTTCGGTCCATGCCCCACCAAATCCTTTCTAAATTTTCCATGCCCCCCGGTCTCATTGACATATACAGAAATAGAAATATATTTTAAGAGGGAGACGAAATTTTTTCTTAGCCCCCCCTCCTATGTATATTTAATAAGTCTAATGAAGCTTTTCGGAAAATTTTTAGGTTGAATTTGCATGATAAAGAACTAAATAAAGTTATGAGTAATTAAGTTCTAAGCACCAAGGGGGGTCTGGGGGTCCTCCCCCAAAATTTTTTTTGAAATTTTACTCTAGGAAGCAGGTTTTTAACTAGTTTGGTACCCCTAGTTGGGAAATTTTGGATATAAATTTTTAGGTAAGATTTGCATTTTGATGAACCTTATGTAAAAAAGTTTCATATGTAAGAGTTCTAAAAACTAAGAGATTTTGGGTCATCTCCCAGAAAAGGTTTGGAAATTAGACTTTAAAAACAGGGTTTCAACTTGGTTTTGATACATAACTGGTCCAGATTTCAGACATACATTCTCAGATAGGATAATAGGATCAGCTTTTGATAAACTTCTTTTTAAAAAGTTTTTTTTAATTTTCCCCCTGGATTGGCCCCATCTGTGGGGCAATTTGGTTGAAAATTTTCAAATTGCCCCCTAGAAAATGATATTGCCCCCCGGTGGGGTGTGCGCCCCACGTTGGGAAACACTGCTGTAAAAAGAAGTATTCTTATTGCATGAAACCATCAAAGATCGCCCTTCTAACTCATGGTAGCTTTGAAGGCCTAGTTTAGTTTTACTAAATAAAGGCTTTAGAAAACATGTATAAACGCAGCTGCTCTGATAAAGGAAGTTTCTCAGGAACTTCTTCACGCAATCTAAAACTAGTGGAAGAGTTTACTACTGAAATGCAGAATTGATATGCCTTCAACTTTGAATAACCGTGTGGTTTCTCTATTAAAACTAGGGTTAATCCATCTTGATAAATCAATAAAGAAAGAGCTAGAAAGATTGGAATACTTCAAACGATTGAACTTAAAGCTTTACTGTTGTCTAATTTTGGAGGCCCATATAAATTTTAAGAGTTTCACAATTATTCAAATTTTTATCACAGAGATTGATTAGTATAAATTAAAAAATATAAATGTATAACTTAAAAGTATAAACATCAGTAGTGACCTGATTTAACTGGATAACTGAATTCAATGCAAAAGATAGGTATATTAAGATGGTTAAGAGTATGAATGTATTTATTAACCTCACATGTTCTATATTTTACGTACTATGGAACATCGTTCTATATTATGCTGGTTATAGAAAACGGAACCTAAATTTGGTTTCTTAACTTTAAAAAAAGAAACGTGCACACAAACGTAAAACCAGAATATTAACGGTAGTTTTTTACTTAAAAAATTTTTGAAGTAAATTAAAATTAAAGTATAAAATAATAAATTTTTAGGGGGAATGTGAACATAGTTGAAGCTAAAATATCAATTGCGCGAGCATGGGTGCACCGTGAAATGAAATATATTATTATTATTTCTAAGTAGAGGTTTGTTTGAGAAAGTTTATGTTTACTCAAGTAATCTTTCTTTGCAGAGATTAGGCGGTTTTATTAAAACACCATGCATCTTTTACAAAGTGGATTTGAGAAATTAATTCCAATTTAAAATATTCCTTTACGAAAAAATAATTTTATGAACATTTTAGTTCAATCAAAGAAAAAAACAACATGCGGAGGAACCTGTTAACTTTTTAAACCATCGTATATAATTTAGATTAAAATAAACTTACCGCAAATTAAAAGTTTAAAAAAATCGACTTAGGTAGTACAGAACCTTTTAGGTATGATGGTACTTTAGCTTTACATGAGAAAACTACTCGCCTTTTGATTTACTCTCATTTATATTTGAAAGTAGTATAATACCGGTCTTCACAGCCTTTGTTGCGAGGAAATATTTCAGAACACTTCAGAACTATTGTTTTAAATTTAAAAGGATTTCTATCCCAGACAAATAAATCTCGAACTTTCGTCTGAATATTATTATTTATGACACGCTGAAACTTGAGGTTATCTCGTTCTTTGCTAGTACACATAAATAGAATATTGTACTTTACTAGAGTTTATTTTTGTTCGAAATAGTTAAGAATTTTTTCTTAGAGCATTTCTAAATCTTTTCACAGTATTTTTTTAGAGTTTTAGAACTTTATTTAAATACTGCATCATGGCTGGTTTATAGGATATCTTTATTGCGTAAATCTGGGTAAAAATAGAATTGAATGAGGCTATATTTTTTATAAAATGATAGTTAAAATCATCACACTTCTACCTTAATGTTCCTTCAAATTTCATAGAATGTTCTTTACAAAAAACATGCTGAATTTAAGCGCTCTCTTTAGGTAATACTATGTTCCAACGAAACGACCCAGAACTTATTTTTGACGACTTTCTTCAAGCTTTGATATATGTATCCAACCGGTCGATGTTTAGGATATTAAAAAGCTTACCTTTTCCAACTGCAATTGTAGAAATGAAAACCTAGCTTATCAATCCACCTTGAAGTTTTTATGATTGTACGGGAAAGTTATCTTTGCAAATTATAGAAACTTAAAAGTTAATCTCTTTATTGTTTAAAGGAATCTAATTAGGTAAGGTGTTCATAGTTAGCTTTTTAAATTAGTAAGACACATTATGCTTTTTATACAACTTGAAGGTGTCAAAAGATTAGAATCTGTGGAATTTAGAATCAGTAACTGTATTCTCAGTACTTAAGAATGCTGTTTTATTCCTTATAATAAAGTCAGGAGAGCACTTTTTTGTTATCTATTATTTTATTCTGCTTCTCTGTTGCAATGCGTCTGTGCTGTCGGAAACAGTATCTAAGTTGTTTTAGTTCAGATAAAAAAAAATTATCCTAATTTTATTATAGACATACATTAAAGATTAACCTTATTAAGTATTTTGTTTTCGATAAACTACGAAAATAGTAATATCTTAGATTAAAGAGGAATGGATTTTTTTTCAAAACCAATTAGGTATATTAAAAACTTTGACTTTCTTAATATTGCATTATTCAAAATCACTTTAATCTTCGGTATTTATATAAATGCGGAAATGTGTTTTTGAAGAGAATATTTAGATAATGTATAAAATAAATCAATAGACTCAATATATATGATCCAAGAAATAACATTGATATAACTTCCAATTTAATAAACGATGTTTTGGATGACTTACAAAAATATATTTCTTTTAAACAGAGAATAACAGAGAAGACAATGCTTTTTAAGCGCAGACTTTTCTCCAGTTTTTCCATCATGTTTTGTCATGTACTCCAGTTTACTTGTTTTCAAAAAGCACCTGAAAAAGATTTCTCGTAAGAAAAACATTGTTTCCCAAGAACACAAATAGTAGTCCAGGAGCCAGGTACAAATTTGGTCAATTATTTCCTCTCGACTCTTCAGATAGTTGTATCATAAAGCCTTGTGAACGTTAGCTGCGGTTACGTGGGTGGTACGAGGGGTGGTAGTTTCCAAACAAGTAAAAAATATTTTTAGTAGCTTCATCCCGGGTAAACATTTTTTTAAATTATAGCTTACTCAATATCTCAAAGAACAACAAAAGTCAAAAAGGAAGAAAAACACAAATGAAGTTGAAACAGTACCTCTAATTTGTAAACCCGCCCCTGTAAGATATACAAATGAAAACAGCTATGGAATCGTTGTTTCCGAATAGTGAATGAAAAAATAACAATGAAAACTAGTGAAATCAAAAATTTTGGTAATTTTACTAGTTTTATCACTAGTCCTCCTTGCTTTATCACTTTCAAAGTATCAGCTGATCATCTTTCCACCCACAGCCCAGATAGCATGTAAGCTTACGGCTAACCTTTTCTTTTGATTTTCATCTGGTTACAAAATAGCCCTTACACCTGCAATACAACGACAGGGTTCTTTAGGGCCTGATTCTGTAACCGTAATAAAAAGGCGAAAACCTAACCCTACGGAAAGCTTCCTGGCACCCTGCGCAATTAGAGTTTTCCGAAAATCCCTACCGCAACGTTTAACGTAGTGCTACAATGAGGCGGTCATCGTAACCTGGCTGTAGGAAGGTAAGGAGAAGGATGTGACAGCCTCAGTTAATTCAACCATTGTGACCAACGTCACAACGCGCATGCGCTTTTTCGACCAATCCACGATCAGCCCGCCAAACTCTTCGAGTTGACAGCTTCTTCACCGCCATTACTCTCAAAATCGCTCGCTCCCGTTATTTGAGTTTCGTTTAGTCTACATTTTAAAATTAAGTTTGTTTGGAGATCCAAAACAAGGTAAGTTTTAAATGTTCTTTTCTAATAGTTATGAAACAATCATTTCATATTGTTTTAAATTGTGTAACTTGTTATGTAAATTAGTGGAAGTTGTGGATAATTGGATGGCTTAATTATGCATGTCTTAAAAAATCGGTTTTAAATGTCTCATTTTAACAACTAACTCCAATAATAGTGTCTATCGTTCAAATCAGTTAGCTGATAAGTTTGTTTACTGGGATTGAAAGTAGCGGTTTGAAGTGGAAATTTTCGGAGCTCAAAAATCCTTTATTGAAGAAAACGCTATGTATATTCTCACTCGCATATGAACACTTTTTGTTGTATTCCTTACATATACTGGCCTTTCCATCTGGTTCTGGTTATTCACTGAAAAAGGTCATGTTTATTTTTTTTTGAAGTTTGTGAATGATATTTCAGATTCAATTAAAATCTCTGTAGAGGAGAGGGGTTATGATATTCAAGAATCCCTCTCTCTCTCCTCTGGTTTTAAATAAAAATCCATAAAATCATTTTAAGCACATTCTATAATTAATGGTAATGAAGTGCCAATGGTGGAATTAAACACAATTTATTATATTATAATAAAAGGTACTTAAAAAAGTTACACATGGAGGGTGATATGGATATTTGTTGTTTACAACTATCAAAAACTGATTAAGAGAGCGTAGTTACTTTTAACTATTTTCTAAAAAAATATTTAAAAATTTATGTTCAATTAATTTGAGTCTAAGTCCATAGAGAACAGCTAATGTGTAATAATTATCTTTGCTTACAATGCTTCTGCATTTTTGTTTTCCGGTCCTGTAGTTGATAGCTGTTAGCCAAGTACAAATGTTGCCAAACAAAGCGAATGACTATACAGTCAACGGAATATAATTAAAATAGGAAATTGACTCGTTTTGGGATTTTTGCATCTTTCCGGCAAGTGGAAAAGTACCAACAAATGTTGCTGAAACATATCAAAGACATTGATTTTTTTAATATTGAAAGGGAAATTCTCACAATGTGATAATTTGAAAGATGAGGGGGTCCAGCAAAATCTCACCACTGTGATGGAAGGGTCCAAAATTTTAAAAAACATCTTCGTAATTTATGGATTTCCCCTTGGAATTTTGCCTAAGGGACATCCATAAATTACGCAAGGTCAAAAAGGAGGGAGGGGTTTGGGAAAATCTCACCAAAGGGTAGGGGGGTCGATTAAAATCTCACGTCAACTTTTCAAGTTAGAAATTATAAAATTTTCTTTTTTTTTAAATATGAGAAAAGAATACGTAGGCAGATAAGATATTGGTGATGTATTAGTTTGAGTGAACCGTTGGTGTTTTTCTCTTTTACATATCATAAATTTTCTCAAAGTTATGCAGTTTTCCGCCGTTTGTTTGCCTATTCATCTTTCGCCCCCCACGCTCGTAGCCTTTCTTGTACTATTCGATTCCTCCTCTCTGTCGCCTGACTAGTCATAACTTTTCCATTCAACGTAATCTTTAAACATTAAACATGCCAATTATTAGGATAGAAAATCATGATACTTCTCTAGAAAGCCGGCGCAAATCTCGCCAAGCAGATTTTTTGGCATTGTTGAAATGACATTGTTGGTATTTTACAAGTAAAGGTTACAATTACAAGCGACTGGTAGCATCATTATTGGCGACTTTATCGCTTGCGCCGGCTTTCTAGAGAAGTACCAAAATCATTTAAAAAAATTTTTATGTAAATCTCACTTTGGGGGAGGGGGACCAGATCTTGGAAAAAACGCCTCCCATAATTTATGGATGTCCCCTTATCTAAATTTGTTACAATCACTAAATCCTTAGCTTTTTCGAATTACAGATTTGATTCGCAAAATCAGGACAATCGGTTGTGTTGTAAGTTGTAAACAAACTTAAATCATTGTTTTGATTTATTCACCCTTTTTACAGTTTAAAATAATACATCCACACAAATTTTGGTTAGTATTTCCAGAACTCTCGGATCTCGCCAATGTGATTATTCATATGTATGGCAAACCTGCCAGCGGACCTGGAAAAAGTTGTAACCTTCCCCCGAACCTAATACAATTTCCCCAAACCTTATGCATTCTGCCAGAGGAGCAGGAGGATCAGGTTTTTTGTTTGAAACTCTTAAATTATTTTTGTCCTGTCTATATACCTACTGGTTTTGAAATTTTTACCCAAAAGTTGGAATTAAGATACTAACTTGCAAGTTCTTGTTCAAGCATCAATTAGAGCACCTACGGGCAATTAATGACCTGCGGAAAATTTCCCAGGAGAGGACCCCCAAACCTTCTGATTTATCTATGGATGGAGATATAAATAATTTAACTGATTTATCAGATTAAAATATGAAATTTTCTGGTAGGGGTATTAAATTTCCTTGGACATGTAGAAAGTCCTGGTATTACAAAAGGGGGCTGCATATTTAAAATTAGGGAAGGTTAAGGAAAATAGTTGGTGTCGGACGTAAATAAATTTATAAAATACTTATTTATTTGATTTTTAATTGTCTTTTTCCACAAATAAGAAAACTGACCTTGCTTCTGACCAAAATTAAACAAGAAAATTTGTCATACAATACTTTCTAAAAAAATAATTTGTCTTGATTATAATAAATGATCCTATATGTTCTATGCATTTCAATTAATTTGACTGAATAATGAATGAATCGTGAGTTTATATCCATCTCACTACCCTGTCATTTAGTTACAGATTAGAGGGGTAGATTCTTTCTTCACCATTTAACCTTTTACTAGTGTTATTCCACCTTAAAATAGGAAGTAGATTTAATGTTTCTTTAACTGATACAAAAATAAATTTAAAAAGATGAAATGTGGCAAAAGTTAGTATCATTAAAAATTCAATGTTGTCCTAAATAAATGGATCTTTTTTACATGCTAAGTTTTAAAAAAATATTAAATTATATGCACCAAATTAATTAGTAGGCAGAATGAGAATGACATTTCATTATGAACAAATTAGCTTAAAGTTTTTCAGAGAAATTTAATTGTAATATAGAATATACTTCATAAATTATTTATAGTTTCTGTACTTTATTGAAAATTGTTTCTGGAATAATTGTTATTTGAATATTAAAGGTATTTAAGAATTAACAATATTTCAGTATTGGTCTCGGTTGTTTTGGAAAACAAATTTTTACTTAAAAAATATTTTTAACTATTAAAGGTTGTAAACTACAACAACAATTAAAATGTTATATATTATAAAAGTACATATTTATATAGTTTTTAGTTAAAATCAAGACTTGGGATGAATAAAACTGTAATTAGTAAAGAAAATCTTGGTGTTAGACGTAAAGATTTTTTATGTCTACACCATTAATTATGACTAAAATAATTTTTGACTGTTATCCAGGACTATTTTTTATTAAGTTTTTTTATTAGGTTCATTAAGATGTATAGAAAATCTTTTGGGGAATTATCAAGGCAAGGTCGGGCAAAACGGTTGAAGGCAATCAATAATACCTCTGAAAGTCCACAAAGTTTAGGTATTGAAAGTCACAGTTTAAGGGAATTATCAGCGGAGAATTCTACTTCAGCAGAAAAAATCCATGGAGTTCAGGAGGAAATGCAAGTTCCACTGCTACCTACCAGTGCTAGAGATGAGGAATCAAATGTTGATGATAATTTAGATGCAATATTAGATATGCATCCTTCTTCTGATGATGAAGATAGCGAAAGTTCTATGGATGAAATGGAAAATTTTAAAGAAAGTTTAATGCAATGGAATCATCAATATGCCATCAGTCACATAGCATTAACTGCACTTCTGTCAATATTACGAGTCCATAAGTGTCATGATAGTCTACCGGCAGATGCCAGAACGCTGTTAAAGACACCCAAATCTGTATGTACAACACTAGTGCCACCTGGGGAGTACTCCCACGTAGGGATTCAAGTCAATTTAAATCGGATATTGAAGAAGTGCAAGGAAGCCATTTCAAGGATACATCTTCTTATCAACATTGACGGACTTCCTCTCTTTAAGAGCAGCTCATCCCAACTATGGCCAATTTTAGGTCGGATAACAAATATAAAGAATTTGGAATCTGTTGTTTTCCCAATTGGAATATACTGTGGAACAGGTAAGCCCAGTAACTGTTTCCAGTACCTAAAAGAGTTTATTGAAGAATTTAAATTATTGAATACAAATGGCTTTGACTGTAATGGTACCAATATATATATTGATATAAAAGGATTTGTGTGTGACGCTCCTGCAAAATCTTTTCTATTGGGTATCAAAGGCCACACAGGATACAGTTCTTGTACAAAATGTTGTCAAACTGGCGAATGGACTGGGCGCAAGGTTATTTTCCCCAATTGTGATGCTAGGAAGAGGACCCACGAATCCATTATTACCCAAGAGGATGAAGATTTTCATGTGGCTGATTGCTGCCTTTCTTCAATTCCAGGACTGAACTTTGTAGATAGTTTTCCATTAGACTATATGCACTTAGTATGTCTTGGAGTTGTTAGAACTCTAATTTATATCTGGTGTTTTGGACCAGTTCCAATTAAACTTCCATCACAAGTTATCAATAAAATTTCAAGTGAACTTTTATCCTTAAAAAATAGCATCCCTGTAGAGTTCAATAGAAAGCCTAGGTCATTCGAAGATATAAGAAGATGGAAAGCCACTGAATTTCGCCAATTTTTACTTTATACTGGACCTGTTGTTTTAAAAAAAGTATTTCAAAGAGATTATCTGCCCCACTATAATAATTTCTTAAGCCTTTCCATTTCAATTTCAATTTTATCAACAACTTGCACTCCAGAAAATCTATCATATGCCACAAAATTATTAAAATGCTTTCTTTCGACTACTCAACAGCTATATGGATCTCAGTATTTGACCCACAACTTTCATAACCTGATCCATCTTCCAGATAATCTCAAATGTTTTGATTCACTAAATGCAGCCAGCACATTCCCATTTGAAAATTACCTCCAAACTATGAAAAGGTTAGTCAGAAAAGGCAACCAACCTCTGCAGCAAGTTATTAAAAGAATATCTGAACTGAATTCCGTGGCCCCTTCTATCACTGACACCGATGGAATGACATTTTCTATGCCTCATAGTTCAGGTCCATTGCTATTTCCTACTTCAAACACCCCCATAAAACAATTTGGTGCTATTAAATTCAATAATTTTACTATTAAAAGAACTTATCCTGATAATATATGTTCTTTAAAATCAGGGAAAATAGCCACAATAAAAAATATTTACAGAACACTAGATGAAGATAAGATAGTATATCAGGAGTTTTGCCAAGTGGAAGATTTTTATAAAGAACCTTTTATGAAAAGTTCTTCCTTAAATTGTTTTTTAGTATCAAAGCGTTCAGCAAAACTAATTGAAGATGACGTTTGTAATATCGAAGAGAAAATGATATGCTTGCCGTATCAAGGCGACCAAAAGGTTGTGTTTTCTTTGTTGCATCTTATGTGATGCAAACTCCCCTTGACTTTTACTCATGACCTTGTCCTGGATGCTTCTCTCTTTCGTGTGTTCTTTGGTCTCAGCGACAATCAATTCACTCCTTTTGTTGAACCTCTTCATACTCCTTGAACATTAGGAAACTAGCTTGGCTCCTTTTGATTTTTACAATAAAATTACCCCATCATTGATTTCAAGATTCCACCTTACCAAGTTTTTTTGTTTGTCATGCCAAATCTTTTCTCTGGATTTCCTTGCTTGACATTTCTGATGTGCGATATGACTTTTCTTCAAACACACGACGGTCCTCTTCCCTAGTGCTCTTCACGGAATGTGTTTCTGCGTCAGCCTTGCCATCTTATCTTATTGGGCCATTCCCCCACACTGGTCCTGTGGTGTATACTGTGGACTCTGCATTCTTCTGTTGTGCGATATGACTTTTCTTCAAACACACATGAAGGTCCTCTTCCCTGGTGCTCTTCACGGAATGTCTGTTGCTGCGTCAGCCTCGCCGTCTTATCTTATTGGGCCATTCCCCCACACTGGTCCTGTGGTGTATACTGTGGACGCCGCATTCTTCTGTTGTGCGAATTGACTTTTCTTCAAACACACGACGGTGGTCCTCATCCCTTCTCAGAATGTGTTTCTGCGTCAGCCTTGCCATCTTTTCTGATTGTGCTGTGCCCCCCTCTTGGTATCCTAAAAACTCCATGAATTTCTTCTCAAACTTAACTGTATTCTCTCTTGAACTAATCTTGATTTTCTAAATTCTAATTGTCACTTTCTTTGAATCCACTGCTTTACAAAATACTTAATCAGTTTTGTTAGTTTTAATACTTAATCTGTTTAACTCGTTAACAATTTCCTTAATTTTCTCTATATTTTTACATGTATTAAAATTTTTTAACCATGCATGTATCATTAGACCTTTTAACTTGGAATTTTTACAGCATTTTAAGTATTCCAATTGATTGTATTTTAAATTGTTTTTTGGTCTGATATTTTAAATAAGTATTTGGGGTGAATAATTTTACTTATTAATATTAACCAGGTTTAATATTTTATAATTAAGTTAATTCGACATGCTAACTTTTTAAGTTAGAGTAAGAGTTTAAGATAAAATTAACTTATAATTTTTTTTCATATTCCAACAGAATATGAATTTGTTTGCAATAGTGTGCTTCCCAGAGGAATCCAATAGTACTGCAGTGATTCCAACAAATTGGTTGAACTTTGACCAGTCCCTTTGCTTTTACCCCAACCCCAAAACCACAACCGAGGAGAAAAAAAATAAACTTGTGGAAGAGCGGGCAGAACCTTGTACTGGATCAAATTGGATCAAATGCCCCGTGAGGGTGTATGGATTCTATGGTAAGTTTCTTTCATTGAAGTGTAATTTTAGAAATTCGTTACTAATAAAAGTTAATTGTTTTTTTTAAAGAAGTGGTAATTTCTGATTATATGTTAAGGTTTAAGTTAGAGTTAGATGTACTAAATGAGATGTTTTTTATGTTCAGAGAGCTGTGATGATGCGGTAACCAATTTATCTGAAGCTGAAAATGTATCCCATTGGGAGTCTTCGGAGGTAGACCGGCAGACTGATGAGACAAGCGAAGAGGAAGAAAGTCAAAGCTTGATTGAAGCCAAGCAAAAGACAACATATCCAGTTCCTCCATGTAAAGACAGCAATAAGCTTAGAAGTATGTATATTAGTTGCAAATGGTTTACAAATTTTAATTTCTCTTGATTCATTAATTTTTAAATTTCAGATTTACCCTCAAAGAACAGTAGAAAGAAGGGATTTTCTTTTTCGCCCAGGTGCACATCTACCCAAAAAATGGATCGCCAGTTATCAGTGCACCACTCTCCACCTGTTTTCAAAAAAGCCAGAGTTGATGTCCCTTCGGGTCCACAGAAGACTTATCCTTATGAGCAATGTAAATATTTTAACTTAATGTAAAGTGATGTATAAAAAAGTATAGTGTGTGTGTTATCATTTTTACATTCTAATAAATTTTAGCCTCATAAATTTGAATTATTATGCATAATGTACTACTTTTAGTTTAACAGAAACAAATTAAAGTTTTAAAAACTAATCAAGTTATACTCTTGCAACAACAGGATATAAACATCTTTAATTTTTCAATTTCAGTTTCCTCTGTCAATGAGCCCAGTGCAAATAAAGCCTGGTTAGAAGAATCTGCCAGAGAAACTAATCCTGATAATAATGAAAAAAGTAGTAAGTATTTTACATAATTTATTAAATGAATAACAAATCTTTACATTCTCTTTAAGTTTGAGTCTTAGATATTTTAATTTATTATGCATGTGTTTTACTTTTAGATATAATGGAGGAAATTAAAAATTTGAAGATGAATCAGGATAGAATTTTGCAGCAGCAGCAAGATGTAAATACTGGAATTCTCAGGCTGGAGAACAAGCTCAATGCCTTGTTGACTGCAATGGAATCCAAGGAAACGGCTAGGGTGGAAGAATGTCCCAGTTGGGAGGAGTTGTTGAAGACAATTCCTGTGAGCCCTGAAGAGGCTGAAAACTTTGAGAAGAAAGTAAGTGCTAATAGCACAATAAGAAAGCAAGTGGTATGTGTTGTCTCTTTCTCACTTATATCTATTAGTAGGGGTGCCCAACCTTTTATGGAGGAGGGCCACTCAGGGTATTTGATGAGGTATGGAGGGCCAGAAATGAAATTACAGTAGAAAAGCAAACGCGCTAACTGATGCTTAATTACAACAATACATTTTATAACTTTTCGTTTACAGTATTTTTGCAACTTGGCAGTAAAGTATTAGTGTCTTAACACTAATTTTTACAACATTTCAACTAGTTGTGTTTTAATTCCACATTCTTGTGGGTAAACAGGTAGATTAGATAAGTCCTAGTTGAGATATTCAGATTAGGGATGGGGGTAAAAGTGTGATGGGGATATAATGTGGAACAAAGGCAGGAGTGATTTTACCTAAAATGATTCATTGCGTTAAGTTACTGCACTATATTAGATTAAGTATTTGTTATTATACATTATTAAATTTTTATAGAAACAATTGATGATCTCCTGTTATGGAAAGGACTGCAAGGGACTTGCTGCAACCTGCCTGCGCAAGGTATACAGCGACGAGGCAGCGCTCCTGTATTCCTTAACTGGCCGAAATAACATGGGAGTTGCAAAAGTGGCTTTTGAGAAGACCACAATGTATAGAATCATTAAAGGTAACTTTGATTTTCTTTGTGTTTTAAGTTATTTGATGTAAAGAACTACATACCTAGGTTTAATTAGGAATGGGAAAATTTTTGGTAAGGGGGAAAACAACAGAAAAATGACTGCACATTAAACCAGTTTTTGTAAGTTATTTATTTTGAAACTATTTTCTCTAAACATTATTTTTATTACAAACTAAAATCTTCATTTTCTAAGTGGAATGAAACATCAAAAATTATTTTTAGCTATTTTTAAACTGGTTCAAACTTAATTTTTAAGTGCTATATTATTGAAGAACATCCATCAGATGTAATTCTAAATACAGAATTTTACTAAAATTTTCCAAATTATGTTTTTCTTTTCAGAAGTTTGCTCATTAACCTTTAAAGACAGTAAGGAGAATGTTTTTCGAGATGCTGTGAGCGATTGGTTCATCCAAGCAAAATTTAGAATTGCTCGAAGGTAATTTTATGCATGATTTAATTTAAAATTTTTTTAAAAGTTATGATAGTTACTTCAAATATTTAGTAAGATACCAGTTTTTAGTTAACAATTGCTTTCAACCCCTGTGTGCTGCATATCAGGAGTGTTAAGAAGTAGACTAAATCTTTAATTTAGGATTTATAAAGCACTGCATTAATAAAATTAATCTATAATTAGCTCCTATGTAATATAAAAATGTCTCACTGACCATAGGTTGAGAATCGTCAGCTTAATAAACTAATGTGGCTTGTTTTGAAGTCAGCTAGAATGAGTTCACATACAAAAGGTTACTAGGTGTTTAAAGGATTTTCTCTCTAAAATGTTAATTTCTGGCTCTCAAGCAAGTTATTTTCACTCAAATTTTATGCATTACTCAAATAGTCTTGAAGGATATTAATGACATTTTTTGTTTTATTTTTCAGGGACAAAAGAATGACTGAAAGAGAAATTAATGATTTACTTTAAGGGTTATCATAATGTGATGATGAGATTTTTATTGTTATACACCAGATATTATTTAGTCAAGTCTATCAGCGCAATATATTGTATTTATTTTTCTCTATAATCTAGATGTTATATGTTATAATCCAGATGTTTCTTTAATCCAGTCAAGTTCGTGTTTTTAACGGATGCTTTATGCTAGTTTCTTTATCTGTAATCCAGAACCTATTCTGCAAGTAATTATCAGTGCAATATTTCTAGAATTTGTATTGAAATGAATGTGTATTTTACTTTTTGTTATGTTAATGTCTGTCTCTTTATTTTATGGGAAGAGTCTTTTTTATAGAGGCTATTTAATAGCCTCTATAAAAAAGAACAATAATTTTTTTTAATCTATTTTTCAATGGTTGAAGTGTAACAAAAAATTTCCATTGCAAGGTACCATAGATATTTCAGGACATTGAAATTTTAACAGCTACTTATTTTGTTTTAATACATGACAAAGTGATTAATTGGGCTTTATTTATAATGCCCAGAGTTGAGGCAGGCAAAGTGATAACTGCTTTAGAACATTTTTAATTTTTCTCATTCTTGTTTTTAAGTTTTGGTTAACTTCCTGTTTGCTCTGTTTTTCAGTGAAGTCTATTGAATTTTATAAAAGCCTTCTAAAGCAGGGGTTGGGGACCTAATGAAACAGAAGTGCCAAAAGTTGTATTTTGCAAAATTTCCCAATTTAGTAGGAGCCACTAATTTGGTTTCAATTTTGTAGTATTTTCTTAAATACATTTGATTTTAGATTAGAATGGTGATTTTTTTGGGGTACCTTTTTTTGTATCTCAAGTTTTAGATGAACTTGGATTCACACAATAAATTAATTTTGAACTTAATTTCAAAATTTTGTAAACCATGTGAGTTTCAAGAATAATTGAGTCTTAGGGCTCCACACAAGAGAAAATATTTTGAAAATTTCCACTTCAAAATAGTGTTTAGCTTATTTTCACATCATTTTGGATTGCACCACTCATAATAAAGACATAATTTTAAAGGAAAAGAAGTATATGTTTTTAATTAACAGCAAATTTTTGAAGTGGGGACTTCTACTTTTGAGCAAAATTTTTGGAAATTTGATCATAAAATTAGTTTTTTATTCATTTTTTAGAACTTATACAATAGATCATAAGAGAATTACTCTCTTTATATCAAAAGATCCACGTGTGGATTGCAAGTTGCTTATCCCTGTTCTAAAGGCATATCCTAAGTGGTTTTTGTTTCACAAAATTTCTTAATTTGAATGTGCGAACATTTTAAATTTTTATTTCTAAATGTATGAAGCAAACATTAAGTTGGAAATCTATATTTAAACTATTGATATTTATTGATCAAACTCTATGGTCTTAACTTATTTGTGTGGGAAACATTTCCAACTAAATCTGCATGTCCCTGTTTAGCAATATATTTTGCTGAAATCAGGGATATTGCAATTTACTCCAGTTGGATAACTTATTTCCCTCATTTTTATGAACTCTAATGCAGCAAGCCTCTGTGTGGCACAGTCTGGGTAATGCCAAATATGCTGCACCCATAACTTAAAATATTTTTATGAAATATAATTACTCTATTTCAAATTTCTTTAGATGAATAAGATTCAGTGAAAGGCAGGTTGTAGGGGCGGAGACCATTAACATAGCGTCGGGACTAGTGCTTGTGACAGTAGGCTATATAAAATGAACAGTGCAATTTTTTTGTCTCTATTTTTCATAGGTTGAAGTGTTTAAAAATGTTTCATCTATGGTTAGGGGTACCTCAGACTTTTTTTTTCAGGATATGGAAATTGTCAAACACATATTTTGTAATGTATATAATAGATATTGGAAATGGATTTTGTACATTGCCAACAAGCATCTGAAAGCCTTAGTGGAGCATAAGGAGTTGTAAAATAAATTGTAAATAAAGAAAATATTGTAATATTTATTTTTATGTTTAAATAAATTGCCAGTTAAAATTACCACTGTCTCATTCACAATGAGTTATCTTGCATCTAATGTGCTTAACTAATTTTTAGAAAAAATATATTTCAGAGGTATTTTCTTTTATCATAGCTGATGTGTATAGAATAATAAAAAAACATTTTTTATAAATTTTTAATTATGAAATAATATGAAAACATTTCATTTTAACTTAAATTATTAAATCAATTTACATTATTAATGATTATTAATTGTATAATTAAATTAAACTTATGAAAAAAGTTTAGGTAATTTTAAGTTCTAGGATTAGTATTGTATTTTTTTCTAAGTTTCTCAGTAGATATGTGTCACAAATATTTTCCCTAAACGTGTTTTATGCGAGGAATAATTTTGTGGCATCTTATAATTAAACCAAGAAACTTGGAAAAAAAATATGAAATGCGATACTAAATCTAGAAAAACTAAAATTAAGTAGGTCAACCTTGCCATAACCCAACATCTAAAACCCTTTTCTAAGGCTTTTTAGCCAACCCTAAAGCAACCTAGACGTGGATACTTGTCACGGGGGTTTTTTCCGAACCCTGCAACAATCCCTGGCTCCAACCCTGCCGTAAGGTTACTCCGTACGGTTTCAAAAACCCTACGAAGCGTCAACTAGCGCAGGTCGGATTAGCCCTACTGCAGGGTTTGCGGGTTGCCCTGACAACCTTGCGACAAGCCTAAACCGGTTTACGCCGCAGGCTTACGACAAGGTTTTGACAGGCTTACGGTGCTATCTGGGAGAGTATAGAGCTTAACAGAGATGCCAAACGGCCATTTTCCTCTTTAGGTAATTAATTTAATTCCGCTCGAAGATTATAACTCACTTCACTAGCAGCCAATCTGAAAAAGCTAAATGCATAAGTGATTCCTGATTGGATATGGCAAGCGGCATTTAAATTTCATCGGTGTTGATTTTCCGATTTGGATTTGAGTGACAGCATCAGTGGGTGAATGAAAGAATTAGCAGGAACGACGAGGTATTAAAGGATTAAAGGTGGCGGGTCCATTTGGCTTGAAGTTTGTCTATGGGAAAAGCCTTGTTAAAAAGTTGTCATTAGCGTCTATGCAGATGAACACTGTGTTAAGCTCTATACTCTGTGTTTCCACCAATATACAACAGCTTTTGTTTTACTTCGAGATATTGGATTAGCTCTAATTTACAGGTTTTTAGCCCGGAGGAAATTACTAAAAATATTTTTAATTTCTTCGTCTTATAACCCCTCAACCCTCCCACGGAACCGCGGCGTTCACGAGGCTTTATGATACAACTCTCTGATGCATCTCACCAATTACCACTTGAGAGGAAATCGGTCACGAAAATCTGTCACTGGCTCCCGGACTGTAAAGGGAATTAATTCAACATAAATAGTACTCATGAAATTATGATTATTTCCAAAGGAATTTCAACACTATATTATATTTCCCTCCAGCATATAATTCCTAATTCATAATATCCGCTAATTCAATTCCTCTAAAATAGCAAATTATTAACACGTTCAGTCCTAGACTGCCTGAGATTGCCATTGAATCCTATGGAAAATTTCGAGCGGGTAGGACTTAAAGATTGATGACTGTTATACTCTTTTGGTTTGAGGATCCCAAAGTGCCATGGGCATCATTTAGGTGGGGCAGGGGGGGCAACCGCCTCCCCCCAAAGGTTTTCGCAGTTATGTGAAAAATAGCTGCGAGTCCCTTGAAACTTTTGTGACTTCCACAAGGAGCTTTGGTTGCTACCCAAAAAGTCTCCAAAGGAGTTAAAACACTACTTTTGAGGGTTAAATTTCAAAAAATATTCTGGGGGAGGACCCCCAGTACCCCTCTATAATTTTGACCTCTGTTAAATATTGTTTTTCTGCTGCTTACAAGAAGTTTTTCCTTTTTAGTGCTCCCCAAGGAGTTTGAAAAAGAAATAAAACACTAGTTTAAAGTAGTAATTTAAAAAAAAAAATCTGGGGGAGGACCTTCAGCTTCCTCTATAATTTTTACCTTTGGTAAACAGTGTTTTTACCCTTGAAAATTCTGCCGCATTCAAGAAGTTTTTCCTTTTTGGTGCTCCAAAAAAAAGAGTTTGAAAAAGAGATAAAACACTAGTTCCCTTTGAAACTTTGGCGATTATTTGCAACTTTTTCCCCTAGAAAATTCTGTGGTTTACAAGAAACTGTTCTCTTTGGATGTGGCCCAAAGGGACTCAAAATGAACTAAAAAATTACTTGAAGACGCATATTTTCAAAATTTTCCTGGGGGTGAACGCAAACTCCCCATTTTTTTGGAGTTCACGTTGTCAAACTTTTACATTATATGTAATATCATTTAAATACTACTTTTCAGTGTTCTAACACTTAACCAATAAATGTGCTCGTTAGGGGATACCTTAAAAATGAAGTTGATGAATTTACAAAAATCATTGCCTCCCAACCAAAACCTGAAATGACGCCCCTGCAAAGTGCTCAAACGACTAATGACCAAAACATCTCCAAAACTATTGTTTCTGTCTCATAATTGTTACGGGAAAAGTGATAAATCAGGACATCATTAACAGTACCTATGTATTTAAGGTAAAGAGATAAATGCTATTAATACTTTTGATGCACGTGGGCCATTGCCAGCCTCATTTCAAGCATTATTAATAACACATATAATATGGCATTATTATCACATTGCCCGTAAAATTTACATTTTTATTTTTAAATGTGCACTATTTCATACAATACTGCATTTAGATAATTAATGTATTGACTCAAAGTATTGACTTAAAAGTTTTTTCAGTGACAGTTTTTTTCTTAAGACAGTTTCGTGCAATTTACACCTGTTTCTAAATCCACTTCACTGTAAACAACATACACTTCAGTATCTCTACCTCTAAATTTTGTTAAAGACTATCAATTAAGCGATTCGTTTGTTTAACCCGGGAAGGACTAGCGGGACCGTATGGTACCGGCAAACAGCACTACGAAAAAATGGCTTTTTTCTACCAAAATACTTTTATTTTTTCATTCTGACGGTAGATGTCACTACTACATGGACCAAACTTTAGTAAACAGCAATTTAATAACTAATCATTTAAATAAATTTATCCTTAATGGCTTAATGAAAAACGTGTTTTTTAAGACAGGCGAAAAAAGGCTCGTCTGAGAATGTAAGTGCAATTTATTCATACCTAAAATTAGTGAATGGATTAAATAACGGTGAATTATTATTTATAATTGTATTATGCAATAATAGCCCAAATTTGGAAAAGATTGAATAAATTTAAGGTAGAAAATTTTGGTATAGAAAAGTTGCGGTACCATATGGTACCGCTAGGCTTTTACGCTACCAAAAAGTACAAATATTTTAAAATAGTGAATTTTTTATTTCAACTTTTTACATGCTGTGAAATCAATTAATTTTTAAGGTAAAACGTATATAATAATTTTTTATGCTAAAAACTTATTGAATTTATAGTATATTTCCCATAATTTTAATTTTTAAGGCCAATAATTCGAAATTTAATAAGAAAAATTTCATATTATAAGTGATTGATTGGAATATCCATCTATACAATGGTAGTATTTCATGCAAATCATCAATATAATGTTCATATTCTTCAACTGAACTATAGACGCAATATACAAAATATGGTTTATGAAATTTTTAAAGCCCAAAACTTATGTTTTTTAACGAAATTCCTAATTTTAACACTCATTATCAGGGGAAAATTGGAAAAACTATCAATTCCGTATCAAATCAGCTTACCTCGCGGCATAAAAAGTTTGTTTATCACCTTTGGACTAGTGTGTACAAAATTTATTTCTAGAAATAAATTTGATAATAGGATTTTAAGAGCAAAATATAACTACTAATTGGTATAATGAGAGTATATCAACTATTTAATAATTAATTTGTCAATCATCCTTGCCTAAATTGTAATTTTACTTGTTGTTTTAGTTAAAAATGGTAAATAAAGTGATAAAAGTGTGATAAATTTATTATTTTGACTTTGAAATCTGAAACTTATAAGAATATGTACAGTGCACAAAATGGTAGTGTAAGAGCCTAGCGGTACCATATGGTACCACCCTATTCTGACTAAAATAATAAAATTTTTTTTGAAAAAATGGTTTATGCTACTTCAAGACAAGTCATAAGCACACAGTAAGGAGGAAAATTTAATTTGAGAAAAAAAATTAATTCAGTCTTTCCCGGGTTAAATAATCACATTTTCATATAATTTTTCTTCCTCAAAGACGTTCTCATACCTACCGTTTAACATCTTCGCTCTCTCTTCACCCAAGCTCTCAGTCAGCGCGCGCAACACGTTGAAAGCATCTGTCTTCTTCTGTTGTTGAGCATCTGTTCCGAGTGAGGTCACAGTGGGTTGGTTGTTCTGTCTTTGCCAGATGAGAATGATGCGCTCGACCATCTTATACCGTCTGCGACCGTCACCGCTCTATCACTGGGATGATGACCTCCAGACCCTGAGGGCAGACACTGGTCAGTAGGGCTAATGGCCACTTGGGGGTATAATAATCAGGAAGGAAAACGAATGTTCTAATGTACTAAAGGGGTTTTAATCTATTAAATGTTATCCCGTTATTCATACCATGAAAATCGACAAGGTATATTCGGGTCCAAAAACTGAGGAGAATTATATTTTTAGAATGATGACAAACATTTTTAGTTGCTCATTAATAACATTCCTGCAGTAGGAACTTATAGGAATAAAAATAAGTGTTCCGGGATCAAATTACCCTAACAATGGTTAAAGAGGGTACATATATCGTTACCACCAAGCCAAAAACACGAATCTTCTATTAATATAGGGCTCAAGTCTATATTCGAATGCAACTTAAGTTGAGCCTGACGTCATGGCCACGTCGAAGAAAATCTGAGTGAACAGAAAGCCTGCTGGGTTGCTAGAAGCTCTTATTGCCCGGCGAGTTTGAGAGCGAGTTGTACTACTACGCGTTACGCCACTTTAAAAAATAATAATACTGAACATTTTATGCATATCGGGATGAAAAGATGCTTAAATACGGGGATTCAAAAAACTAATCATTATTCAAAATTGAAGCTCTAAATTTCACTCAAAATTAAGACACCTCGTGGGGAACTACTTTATTTGGTTGCTCTCAGCATATTTCTACAGGCTCAAGTTAAGTTGCAACTGAGTATAGAAGTGGGCCAATCGAAGTATCGTCAAGAGGCGCTAACCCGAACCCACTTCTAGGATTTTATATTATTACGAATGCAGATTCGCGTTTTTGGCTTGGTGGTAACTATATACCCTCCATAATATAATGGAGTTCTAAACATGTTCGGAAACGCATCATAAACGTTTATGTGAGAGTCCTTTAGCAAAATGATCCATGTTATTTGTAAATGATGTGATATTCCTGAAATCAATGCATTATTTTTAAGTGAATGGGATACCTTTAAGTATGATTTTTAAGGGATATTAAGTCACACCTCTTCAATCTATATTTCGGGTAGATTTTTGCTCTAGAATCAGATATTGGAATGGGGTAACTATATTTTTCGAAGCTCTCGTATGTGTATGTTTCGAATTGCATGGGAACCCTGAGAGAATCACTTTACAGGAACCACGATTTGTTATTATACCAAAAAAAGTAAATTATCCTTATTTTTTGGACACGAGTGTATACAGGGTGTCCCATAAATAATGGGCCACACTTCTAGGGTGGATAGTAGACACCAAGACGAGTCAGAATCACATAGGGTTTGGGGGTCCCAGACCAAATCCCAAGGAGTTAAAAATGGAGCGCCACCCTAAAACAATTATTGAAAAATTCAATTTGTAGAAGAACTACTATTGGTAAAAATTTAATCATGGTCTCAAATTTTGTGGTTTAATATGATTTTTAAAATTATGCTGAAAGTTTTCACTTAAAAAATTTTTTCTACGAAAAAAAGTCAAAAAACCACAAAAAAATGTGAAAAATATGCCAAAACTTTATTTTGTATTTGGAAATCCTTTCTTTTGATTTGATTATCTGAAAGATCATATTTTAAAACCCTTAAGTCCAAAGTTTCACGTAAATACCATCAATATTAAACGCTTGAGATCCTGTTAAAGTTTGTATTTTGAGTGCGAAAACAGCTCCAGAAAACGAACGTTCAGGGAGAATCTACGAGTTACGGATAGATAATCGCTAACTTTCTTTTCTCTCCCAGTTTGGCGAAACATACCAAGCTCCTACAGATCGCCAAGACAGCTTGGGCGATTTGTTGTTGGCGAAAGTTGGCGAGGAATCTCGTATCGCAAATAATGGCGAGAAATTTAGTGAGCATCAATCCGTAATTCGTAGATTTTCCCTCAACGTTTCTTTTCTGTATCTGTTTTCGCAAGCAAAAATCAAACTTTAATTAGATCTCAAGCGTTTAATATTGATGGTATTTACGTGAAACTTTGAACTTAAGGGTTTTCAACTATGATCTTTCAGATTATCAAATCAAAAGAAAGGATTTCTAAATAAGAAATAAAGTTTTGGCAGATTTTTCACATATTTTTGTGGTTTTTGACTTTATTTCGTAGTAAAAAAATTTTTTAAATGAAAACTTTTGCAATGATTTTAAAGATCATGTTGAACCACAAAATTTGAGACCATGATTAAGTTTTTACCAATAGTAGTTCTTCTACAGATTGAATTTTTCAATAATTTTTTTGGGGTGTCGCTCCATTTTTAACTCCCTGGGATTTGGTCTGGGACCCCCGATTCCTATGTGATTCTGACTCGTCTAGGTGTCTACTATCCCCTCTAGAAGTGTGGCCCACTATTTATGGGACACCATGTATAATAGACATAGAAAACTTGTAACCAATAAAGAACAATTATGTTTTTATCTTATACTGGAGTATTCTGGTTTTCCTAACCTTTTTTCTACTGCATTAGGATTTTCTGCAACTTTTTTCGTGCAAATATTTTTGAGTCACTAAATTAAAAATTATGGGTTATACATAAATAAAATAATCATCTTTGGGAAATTTAATCCGCTAGAGCTAATTAATTAAATTGATACTTTTAAGTACTGCCTGAACTTTGAGCATTTGAGCACGCTAAAATATTCTCACAATACAAAAAACCCACATAAGGTTTTTCATCCCAGTCGTCCCAGTTGTAAGTCTTAAATAATAATGCACTTTCCATTGACTTTGACTACTTTTGAGTAAGGCAACATAATTGACAATCATGGGAATCCGATTAACATGGCAGCAATGAAAGCAATACTTCAGCTTTGAATCTATTCGCATTTCACACTAAAATACTCATCACAGAACCCGTACTGAAAGAGGAAAAATGAAAGAGTGTTCCTGCAAAGTATCGTCAGTATATTCGTTAGGATGGTTATTCTATGCAATTTTGAAGTCAGTGGGACTTATAAGTACCGCCAGTAGATAAAGGGTTAAATTGAATCAATTACAAGTTACCATTTATCACATAGATATTCACTCAAATATCAAATATTACACTGTTCAACAATGAAAAAATTTCCTTGATGAAAACAGCCATTTCTAATAGATTTTGGGTCGCTGAATACGAAAATCACCATTAAAATTCTCAATTGACTCAGGATTTTCGGGGAACAGCCTCTCCCCCTTTTTACGTTTTTCGACGCCTTTATAACTTTAAATTCGATTTTCAGGGTCAAAAAGCATTGCTTAAGTCTTCAAATTGCCCCCAGGGGACAATAAAAGTTCAAATTAATAAAATAAGATAAATTTATAACAAAAGGGGTAATTACCCCCCTAAAAATGCAAAAAATAGCTAAAAAATATAGAGGTTTTTATACGCTATTTTTTCCTCTTATTTTTTACGCAATTCCCGTTTGAAGGATCCTAACCCTTCCCCAAGGATCCAAATTTGATGGAAATAATGATTTTTACTAAAAGTGGTTGAGGTGAGAGCACCCCCAAAGCACCCACGGAAGGGTTCAATGCCGCACTTAGAGTTAAAGTGTGCTGTACAAAAAAATGTCAAGCCACTAATTGAATTTCAGCTGATTCTAGTGTAAAATGATCTGCTGAATTCAAATAAGACACCCATTTTCCTCCATCACCCTCAGTTTTTAAGGGGAAAACCCCTAATTGTTATCTACAGCCGTGCATCTATTAACATCTTGAAACATGGAATCCTCACTCCCTAAAACCGGTCAGTTTTTAAAGAACTGAAGAGTTTCTACTTCTTAGGATAGACCAAAAATATAAGAAAAACATCATTTGTAATCTTTTCAAAATCATCAATATTGATTCCTGAGTTCGCGAGCGCCTTCGCGATTCTGGAAGTCTTCCGAACTCTTCCGCGGGGGCTTCTGGGAGGCTAACACCTCAGCCGCTTTTAGTAAAAATCATTGCTGCATATTGCCATGAAATTTGGGTCTTTGGGGAAGGGTTAGGACCCTTCAACAAAAAATTGCCTAAAAAATAAGCAAAATAAATAGGGTAAAACAAATCCTACTATTTTTAACGATTTTTTAGCATTTTTAGGGGGGTAATTACCCCTTAAACCTATCCATTTGTTATAAATTTAACATATTTTATTAATTTGAACCTTTTTTCTCCCCAAGGTGCAAATTTGAAGACAAAAACAACGCTTTTTGACCCTACAAATCGAGTTTAAAATTATAAAGTCGTCGAAAAACGTAATAAGGAGGAGGGGCTGTTCCCCGAAAATCCTGAGTCAATTGAGATTTTTAATGGTGATTTTCGTATTCAGCGACCCAAAATCTATAAGAAATGACCATTTTCATCAAGGAAAAAGTTTTGAAGGTCAAATTTGTTGAACAGTGTTATTTAACATGTCAAAGTGAATTGGTTCATGTAATATAGAATAAATGGTCCATTATAATGGAGAATCCATTCTTCAAATTACGTGATGTAAGATAAATCATCTTGAAAATAAACTTTTTTTTAAAAAGCGAGTATTCAAATTTGGTGAAAACCCCGAGAAAAAACCCATTAAGGATATAAAGATTTATCTTAAAACTTGGAGTTAAGAGTATAAATAAGTAACGGAAATGAAACCATCAAGTAAAGTCAGATAATATCGGTACTGTTTCAGTTGCATGTGGACTTCCGACAATGTACAGGGACAGAAAATATCCACTAAGAAATTAATTCCGTAAGTAAACCTAAACCTAAAACCAATGTTTTTGCTCATTAAAAGCATTCATAATTAATTTATTCAGCTAAAAAGCTAAGTAATTTATATTCATGTTAAGCCCTAAGACGTAATGAGTTTTTAAGATGAAAAATTTCTCAATAATTTATGACCTCTCGTTAAGGTTTAAGAAGCATTCAATAAAATGAATAAGAATTAAGTGTAGTATTTTTTTAACTTAAATCCCATGTTACAAATTGTTCTCATGAATTATCTCAACCACTGAGTAAAAACTCAAAGAACTGCATAATCTTGAATGATTTCCGAGTGCAATAAAAATGCTATGGGCGCTTATTAAAAATTACATAACCAGTAATAACGTGTCAATTTATTATGCAGTAATCCGAGTTTAAGGAATCTATTTTTTTATTTGAAATTAATATTTTTGTTGAAAATGAGTAGATACAAAAAGTATGGAGGTAATTAAGGATTTCGATGATTTTCAGAGAATATTTTTTCAATATTCGAGATTATCCTTACTTTAATATTTCATTAGTTAAAACGGTACTTTCGTATTAGCCCGTCCATCGTTTTCGCCAAATTTCGCCAAAACGCGCCAAAATACGGGATTTCATCAGAATCGCCGAAAAACACATTTTTTAACATCAGAAACATCTTTATAACATCAGAAAATAAAAAATAAAAGTTTCATGTGGTTGGGGGGGGCTGCCGCCCCCCCCAAACCCCCCCTGCCCTATCTATAACCAAACTCGTTGTGGGGGTAATCAGACACAGTAAGGATTCAGAAAAATTGGAATCAGTATTCTTGGATGAACCAAAACTACGGATATCACTCGGTAAGAGCCATGAAAATAACTTTTTTAGCACAAACTTACTTGCAAAATGGTCGATTCTACCACCGGCGTGCATACGCAAAACATTGAAAGACTCTGGGGCTCGGCAAAATGGCGCAACAAAGTTCACCGTGGAACGACACCAAAGCATTTAGACTCCTACCTTTCAGATGCAGTCTTCGTTCTTACCTTGTAAACACTGTTGAATTTACGTTCCAAACAACCTGCGCGGTGCGCCAGCGGGTGCGCACACATTATTTCACCCATGGGCTTACCGATTTAATTGCGCGCGCATGCGCCAGTGATCGGAACTAGCGCGATTTCGCTACGTTTTCCAGGGTTACCAGAATCAACGGTAGTGTTGCGGGGTTTACCAGACTTGGCGACTTATCGCCCCTGTTGGCGAATGGACGAGCTAATACGAATGTACCGTTAAAACAAACCTATATTTTTTTTTAAATATTTGCATTTTAGTTTGAGAAACAATTGCTCTTTTGATAGATGTTTCGTTTCGTATAGCATGAAACAGTAAATGCCTTGCATTACTAATAAGTTTAAATTCAAACCTATACCCTACTCTTAAAAATATTATTTGTTAAAATTAAATAATTAAGTATAATTTTACTTTTTTTTCACATTATTGCCACTTATTGTTCAGACCTTGAATACAAGTAAAAATTTCTTAGAAAATAATTTTAAAATTCCATATTTACTTATTATATAAAAATATAGGTTTTAAAACAACAAAATAAAGTAAGAATTGGGGAAATAATACAATATTTATAGAGTATGCAGGGGAATGAAGAAAAAAGGAGTTCAAGAGGGGATTTAAAATATGCATTGATGTCTTGAATAACGATAAAAACGTTTTGCCCTTTAGACAACAAAGGTTAAAAAGTTATAGTCCTCATATTAATCTGGAATAAATTTAATACCAGAATTATAAGATCATAAAAACTAACAGCACCTTTTCAAATAAAATTTCACATCCTCAAAAATTTTCACCTATTTCAACTAGTCGCATATACCTTTTTGACCAAAAAAAGTATTTCCAAAAAAATACATACAGAGCAAACATCGAAGCACATGATTTATTTTGGAAATAAGAAATAATTTCCCCATATATACACCTTCACAACATCATTCCAACCATCAAAGTAACTCAAACTTCGACACCCCGCGAAACTCCCATTCAAATCAATTTAATATTCAGCCCCATGCCCTTCAGATATCGGCGCAACACCTTTCATATTTTATTCATAACGCCCTTATTTTCTCGGGTGCCACTATTTCCTTCCTCTAACACAGGAACCAGTGTTTGCAGCTGCGCTATATCCATAGAGAAGCCGCGCTATTTACAGATTGGTGCCGCAGATTCTCTGCATTTGGGCTGTACAACTCACCTCTTCATTCAACACGTGTGATCTGCAGAGCACAGTCTCGTATGAAGAGGGCTTCCCGTCCATTAGGCTCTCGTAGATGCATTCCGACGCAGATTTCGGTGTCAAATGGACATATTCTGAAAGAGAGACTGCTTTGTAATGGAAGTATATGGGATGACAGTACTGGAAGTATGCGATGGCAGTACTGAAAGTTAAGCTAAAGTGTGTGTTGTAAATTCAAAGTTCGTTGTAACAAACTTGGGACAAATATTGTTCTTAAAAAAATAGACAGTTCGTAAAATTCAATGACGTATATTTCGACTTTCCTTAACGTTCCCGCTAAATATCGCCCATCTCTTTTGAACACCATATATTCAAATATCCACCAATGTTTCTGGTTTTTAATGGTAAACTAAACACTTATTGATCTAATTACGCATTTCAATCTAGGAGTTTGAAAAATGTTAGAAATATTTCTACTTTTTGGTGTCAAAAAGCGTATGGTGATATTTAGCGGGAACGTTAACGGAATTGAACCTATATTTCATTCATACAATGAGTTAGTTAACTTAATTATTTGGATTACTTATTCGGATATTTTATTTAAAATGCGATAATACATGAAAAACAATATTACAATATCAATAAATAATATTAATTAATTGGGTAAAGGGTAATTTAAACCATCCCTCAACCTATAAGTTTTTCCAATCTAATAGTAAATAAGTTTAACTACTATTCAACCACATTTAATTTTTCTCTCCTCAGTAATTTCCAGTATAAGTTTGACTATTAATACATTTATTTAATAAGCCAATGCATTTGAATTTTCCTCAATACTCAATCTATCCTTTTAAATAAGTAATAAATTGATAATTCTACTTTATTCAGAAAACATTCAAGAAATCCACATAGGAACCATTAAAAATGATAAAGAACTAAAATAGACAAGTAATCTTTAGTAACAACAGTTTAAGGGTAAAAATGATAAAGAATTAAAATAGACAAGTAATCTTTAGTAACAACAGTTTAAGGGTAAGAAATTTTATTTACTTGGATAAAAGCAACATTTTTGTTTTTTATTGAGCATCGAAGTAAACATCCCCTCTTACTTTTACCGTCCGTATACATATGACATAGAATATTCGCTTGTTTAGAAGAATTCATGAATAAATAACGGAATTCTGTTGCTCATCATTTCAAAAGCACAATAAAAAAGACATCTCAACATTTTCAAATTTAAAAACAGCCTGCACAGGGAACAATCACTAGCGAATCAACATTTCGCGTAACTTTTACGAATGTCATTTGCTGTTGTTTAAATTTAAAAGAACGAAAACGACGGGGAAAGCATTCTGATAAATAAACATCAAAAAGGCGTTTCTTTGGAAGCCATCGGTAAGCAACCCACGCACTATTAAGCCTAAATGTGAGCGGAATCATTCTCAATATTGATAGTCTACCTCTGTTAAGCTAAGTCGAAATAATAGAAAATACACCGAACCAGTTTTTCGACCAGATTCTGCAAATCCAATAAACACAGTTCCCAACTTTTGCAATTAGGAATGAATTCCTTTTGTTTTTATAATGCTAATGTGCATCGTAATGACCAAGTTTTTTTTTGTTCGTGTAAGATGCTTATTTCGGTGCGATAGCCTCTTTTTTCACCATCAGATTGGGATCGTTCCATCCCAAAACGTTAGGAATAATAAATTGGCGAAAACAAGGGAAAATTCCGCGATTCGGTATAATTTTTATAATGCGGGAACCGAGCATTAAATTATGCGATTCCCTTTCAAAGACCCCAAGAGTTTACCCTGCGAATTTTCTTTTCATTCATCCGTTATGAGGAGGAGAATACTCGTGAAGTCAAATGGTAATCAGAAAAATTAAAAGTATTCATCCAGAAAGCTTCTTGGGGCTCCAAAAAGTAAATCAAGCGCGCTGAACGTTCAGTACGATTAAAAAGAACTTTATGGATGGCTCGAATGAAAGTTGTGTTGATTATAAAAAGAAGCGATTCGGGAAAGGCTGTTTTCTAAGATTTTGAGTTTGGGATGCAAAATAATTTATTACTTTTGAGGGGAAATATTCCTGGGAGATAATGTTGAAAGATAATTTTTGAGGAGGTGGTTTTTAATAATCGCTTTCTAAAATTAATAATGTTTGGTATGTTTTATCGCGAATAAACTGATTTTTCTTAGAAAATGAAGTAATGAAGGACTTTTCTGAAACTTTTGATGGGACTAATTACATTTTTAAAAATAAAAGATATATTTACCCATACTTAAAACTATTATTTGATAAAAATGTCAATGATTGTTCATTCCATTTTTAGAAAAAACAATATTTATCATAGTCCAAGAAAGTTAAGGGTTGAGGTGGAACAAATTGTAAAAGAAAGTTTGATGGGTAATTCTTATAGGAAATTTTTCTTAGAAAATGATGGTCAAACGTGTACCAAAATTAACCTCGTCCTTTAGCCAATATGGCGGATTTTCCAAAATGGTGGACAATCGTTTTTAACTTATAACTTCCTAAAAAAATAAAATTATAAATTTTGCAGTAAATGATTAGAATTTAGTAGCAAAAACAATGGACACTGTTTTTTTTCTCTTACGATTTGTCATTTATCCAATATGGCGGGTTTTCCAAAATGGCGTCCACTAATGTTTATGATAAAAAAAATTATGATGATAAATTCGTAATTTTTTCAGGATATGGTAAGAATTAAGTCATAATAATATTCATATCAATTTCCTTTCCTCAATGTATCAAATATGGCGGATTTTTCAAAATGGCGGACAATCGTGTTTTACTAATATGCTAAAATTCGTTAATAAAATAAAACTTTTGCTGTAAATTATTAGAATTTAGTAGCAAAAATAATGTGGAACTGTTTTTTGTCTCTTACGATAAGTCATTTATCCAATATGGCGGATTTTCCAAAATGGCGTCCACTAATGTTTAAAATAAATAAATTATGATAATTAATTCGTAATTTTTACAGGATATGGTAAACATTAAGTCATAATAATATTCATATCAGTTTCCTCCCCCTCAATGTATCAAATATGGCGGATTTTTTCAAAATGGCGGCCACTTATTTAGATCCTTTTTAATTTTTAATTTTTTTTCTTAATAATTAGAAATATTAAATGTTATTTGGTAAAATATAAACAGAATACTTATATTTTACTAAAATTTACTGGTAAATAATGTTTAAGGTAGGTAGAAGTTCAAAAATTACCATTTACCACTAAGTTTGAAATATGGGGCCGTCTTTTTGGAAATTATTTCTATGTATCGCAAAATCTTGGTTAATATACTATTTTATAGGTAATTTAATATATAAATACTTATGTTACGCCAAAATAAAATTTATTTATATGTAAAAACGTTAAAAATAAAAAGGATCTAAATATGTGGCCACCATTTTGGAAAATCCGCCATATTTTATACATTGAGGGGGAGGAAACTGATATGAATATTATTATGACTTAATTCTTACCATATCCTGTAAAAATTACGAATTAATTATCATAATTTATTTATTTTAAACATTAGTGGACGCCATTTTGGAAAATCCGCCATATTGGCTAAAGGACGAGGTTAATTTTGGTATACGTTTCACCATCGTTTTCTACGGAAAATTTCCTATAAGAATCACCCATCAAACTTTCTTTTACAATTTTTTCCACCTCAACCCCTTTTTTGAGCTAACTTTCTTGGACTATCAGTAAAGTTTTTAATTGTGTACAATTTCTGTACATCTAAAAGTGATTTTAAGTACTTAAAATATTTCGTAATTTTTTATTTGAGCTGAGAAATAATAACTTTACTCATACAAGAGATATTTCTAAATAAGAGGAACGTATAATTACTCGCGATCTATTGTTATACTGATGATAATAAAAGTATAATAAGTTTTTTCAATGTATCCAAAAGTTTTTGTTTAGAGCATATAACTATTCCATAACTTTAATTTACTTTTAAAATACAATGCGTCTAAAAAGCTTAGTTTCAGTTTTAATGAAAATACCTAATTTTTTCCCATTAAATTATATTGCTTTGCTTATTATATTCCCCATTAAAACATGAAAATGATTTAAATAAATTGTGATAAACGCCATTTATTAATCTAATTATAATGTTTAACTTATTCTCCATTAATTTCCTAAAATATTTTTAGTGTACAACGTTAGTTGTCCCTTGTTGAAAAAAAATACAGCTACATGAATATTACACTGGTCAACACTCATTTGATTACGGGAATATAACAGCTGTTTTTGTATATATTGGACCTCCTGATTCCGAATTTGGTATCCGTTTTTGTTCATCAGCTCTAGTTTTTAAGATATTCGAAAATTAAGTTTTTTTTACTTTTGACCTACCTTTTATACAATATGGTGCTAAAAAATGACTTAAAAATAATAAACCTAACTACCCAAGGATTTTCCTATTCCTTGGAGTCCCAATAGATAGTGTATAAAGCTTCAGCCCCCTAAGTTAATTTTAAGGGGTACCTATAGGGTCCTAAAGTGGAAAAAAGTCGAAAAATTGGTCTTTTTTTCAGAATTTTTATAAAAGATATTTTTGAGTTTTCTAGTTTGATAAAACTTTCTAATATATGTTTTTAGAACTTATTTAGACCGCTAAAAATATTTTTACTTGAAAACTGCACCTCTTTAGAACGATTTTTTAGTTTTAAGGCGAGAATTAGGGTCATTTCGCTCAAAAACGTTTGGTACCAATAATGGTGGTTGAAATGAATAAATTTCGAATTTTTCAGAAGTAGTAAGTCATCAAAAAAGATGTCCTTTGATTGAAATTTCATATGATAAAGATCAGTGATTTAACATATTGAAACTAAATATCGCCTCTTCGGAAAGAACAGTGCGAGTGAAGTTAGGCTCGCTTCACACTAGTATTTTCTACTCTGATTAAACCATGCCAAATGGGAAAATTTAAGCGAGATGTTTCTCCAATTATGCCATTGGGTTAATTGCAAACATTAAAAAAACAGATGGAAAGTGGGAGAATCTTTCTATAACTCTTTTCTACAACTACGAGTATTATATAAAAACAATGGAGGACCGCGACCAAGGGAGATGGGATAGTCACATGATGGCAGACTATTGTTGGAACTTACAAAGAAGCTGTCCAAAAATGTCATAGAACATTGTCATCCAAAAAAAGCTTTAACAGTTGTAAAAGACACTCTTTATTGAATTTATCATCCTTTAACTCTTGAATGAAGTAAGTAATTTAGTAATTATTGTAGAATAAATCAATTTAACTAAACATTTTTTTGTTGTTAAATTAAAACTATCTTAGTAACATATGTATGCCATTATTCCTATATCTCAAAAACTAGAGAGCTGCAGTAAAAAAACAAGATATTTCCTTGATCAGCAGATCACATAAATGAAATTTTAAAATGTGTGTTGATCAGTGGTGTGGTATAGGTGTTATAAGGTACAGTTTATGAGTAAAAATAACTATAATATATCTGAATAACTTCTAAAAACACGTATTAGTCCGTTCTATTAGGAAAAAAGTTTAAAAATGCCTTTTTCAAAAAAGGAATTTCTTCCAATTTTTTCAAGTTTTATGACTTGAAAGCTCAAGAGGAGCTTCTACTGTTTTACTGATCTTTATCATGTGAAATTCAGTTTTACATCAAAGGACATCTTTTTTGATGACTTCTGAAAAATTCGAAATTTATTCGTTTCAACCACCATTATTGGTACCAAGCGTTTTTGAGCGAAATGACCCTAATTCTCGCCTTAAAACTAAAAAAACGCTCTAAAGAGGTGCAGTTTTAAAGTAAAAATATTTTTGCGGTCTAAATAAGTTCTAAAAAACATATATTAGCCAGTTTTATCAAATTAGAAAATCAAAAATATTTTTTTAAAAATTCTGAAAAAAAAAGACCAATTTTTCGACTTTTTTCAATTTAGGGTCCTATAGGTACCCCTAAAAATTAACTTAGGGGGCTGAAACTTTATACACTATCTATTAGGACCCTAAGAAATAGGAAAATCCTTGGGTAAATAGGTTTTTTATGTTTAAGTCATTTTTATAGCACTATAATGTATAAAAGGTAGGTCATAAGTCAAAAAATCTTAATTTCGAATATCTTATAGACTAGAGCTGATGAGCAAAAACGGATGCCATGTTCCGAATCAGGAGGTCAAATACATACAAAAACAGCTTTAATATTCCCGGCATCAGAAAAAAAAAGTTTTTTTTGTTGACCAGTGTTATGATTTATCTAGTAAGTGGTATGTTTTTCAAGTTTCTGTTACTTAAAAAAATCAAGGGGGTACCCATATGCCGGTGAGCCTTCAAACTCCAATATAACTAAGCATCACTGGGTGAGGCCATGAGCAGAGCTGAGCTGTTACAGAACGAGTGATTGAATGTCACGGTCAGCTGAGTGCCCTAGCTTGATGCTGAAACCATCTTGATTTCCCCAAGTAAACTTGGTACTCATTTTATCGATCCCGGAGGATTGAAGGGCTGAGTCTGCGCTTGCCCGTAGACCGGGATTTGAACCCCGAGCCTGTGGTGTGGGAGCGCGAAGCGCTTCCTCAACGACACCGCGCTTCTCTGTTTCTTATATCTATAAGTCAAATTTATATTTCTATATTCAATTTCAATAATTCAATATACAATTTCTATTTCGGGTTTTTGTTCGATAGTTTTTGAAGCTTTCGATGAATCAGAATCGTGTGCTATATATAAAGACAATTATCATTGATATTAAACAAAAACTTTTCATGCCCCATCACATTTTCATGCCCCAAAATTTAAAAATAAAGTTTAACTCTTTCAATCCTAAGCCGCCCAAGATTACCATTGATTCCTATAAAAAATTTGAGGAGACTAGGACTAAAAGGAAAAGGGGTAAATAATTTATGCTCTCCTCATTCCAAAGCAAACTCAATCCATACCCTACAAAAGCAAGAGCCTGGAAAAGATCTCACTTAAAGCCTGATTCACTTCAAGGAATCCCAAACAAACATCAAATAACCAAGTCCATAAAAGTCAACCAAAGTCACAAAGCAAGACGGACTAAAAAAGGGAACAGCGGAGGAGCTCACAGAGACACGACTTGCCGAATGTTACTTTCCCCACAATCATTAGAAGCTCGGCAGCAAAGCGCGCATCGGAGGATCCCAAAAGCTGAGAACTCTCCGTAATGATTTTTTTGCTTGTGCTCTCCCACGGTCCGCTTCCTTTGAAGCATTCAAATTCGACGGTCCGACTCATCGATATACTAGAGAAGAAAGACGGAAGGAAAGACATTCGTTTTCTTCTTCTATTAGAGATGCAGAATTTCTTCTTTTCTCTCCGGAGAGAGAGCGCGAGCTGATGTTTTATTCAATGAAGTACACTTAAATTCTTCTTGAAGTTTCGATTAAACTTGGGACACGTGGAGTTGTTTATGCCGATGACAAATCTTTATTTAAATCGAGAGTGTTTAGAGAGTCCCCTTCTTTTTAGAAGTTTTAATCACGTTTTGTTAAGATGGAAATGTAGAATTGTATAGCTCACGTGCGTTTTACATCAACGTAGAAACGTAGTTCATATAAATAAAAGAGCTGAATATTCTGAAATGCATATATAGTTTTTTATAGAATTGTTTAACCTAAATAACAATGCCTTTTTTAAACTTCAAAGATCCTACATAAGTACCCCGATCGAAATGAAATAGCGATCAATTAAATTAATCTCTAGTTATAACCTTACCTGTAGCTACTTCTCTTGTATGGTAGACGTATGGGTTTCCATCTTCAAAATTAGGTTTTGACGGCTTAGGAGTTCTGTAACAAATAAAATTTAAAAATTACACGTACTTCTAAACAGCTGCATCTGACAGCTATTCTAATAAATCGATGAAATTTTAAAGAACTTAATAGGAACATTAGCAATTTTATCGATTAGTTAGATTGCTGTTATTAGAATTTTAGTAAGAATACTAATGCAATATTTTTTCTGAAATAAAAAGGAAAAACGGATATACCTATCCTAATCAATTTGTTTGATTTCACCAGGAACTGTAACTTCATTCACAGCAAGTAGTGATTCCATTTATTTAAGCAACGCCATAATATGTTTTGTACCTATTTGTTTAGACTGTTCTTTGTACTTTCAGTTTGTTTTTATATCCTAAACTGTATTACCCAAACCATACATTAGAGGGAGAACACTATATAAACGGACCATTTCAGATCATCCGCATACTGCAGAGCCAACGATAGTAAAAGCGTCACGTGCTTTTGACAGACGATGGAATTATTTAGGAGGGGAGACAAGAAGAAACTGATTGAAAGAGGAGGAGACATTTGCTTGTTAACTGCTTGTCGTTTTGTCTTTTACTTTTCAGTTTTATTCGAATATAAGATGCGTTGAAGGGTTTTGGAGAGGCATATCCCTAAATCGCACTGTCGGGCAACGACAGATTGACAACCTGATTAATAGAGCCTGAAAGCAGAGAAGGTAATCGTAAACATGCGAATTCATCTCAGCTTCCGATAAAACTGGAAAGTAAAAGACTAAACGGCTTCCAGTGAGCAAACAAATGTCTCCTCTTCTTTCGATCAGTTTCTTCTTTTCTCCCATTCGAAATAATTCCATCGTCTGCCAAAAGCACGTGACCCTTTTACTATCGTTGGTTCTGCATAACGAATTGAGGACATTGGGCAAGAAGAACCAGGTATCACCATTTTCTAACTAAATTTAATCAAAGTGATATTCGCCAATTTCTCGATACACTTCCAATCGTAACTTGAAATACAGAACTTCTGTTACCATATGCTACAAGTCATCATTTCAATTTCCATAGCGACTTAACAAAGTAAAAACAACAGAGTTGTAAATAATATAAATTTATGATTGAGGGTAACCAATATGTGCCCATAAAATAATCTCAATAGGTTTATATCGACCGCTTGAAATTTTTAAAACCCAAGAAAATATTTAAACTTTCTTATGCACAGATGGATAATAGTACAAATAGAAAGGTTGCTGTTTGTATTTATCCTACGCAATGTTTATTCAGCAACCCTTAAGCATGCCAAAAATAATGTAAAGCAAAATTGAATTGAAAGTGGAGATACCTGGTGTGTTTAATTAGTGTGGCCGGTAAGACGTAATGTGTAATTCCCATCGAAATATTTGTATTATGCAACCCGTGTGGGGACCGGTTAAGAATAATCCCAATGTAACCTACGTATGTCTTAAAAGGCGACTAAAACCCTTGGACCTAATCAAGTCCAACGCTGCGGGGCAATGGCAACCCCTTTCAATGATGAATTCAATAGGGAACGCCTTTTAACATAGACCCTTCATTGTTAATTTAAGGACAGGACATCACAGGGGAATGAAGATCGACAGATAGGGGCATAGAAATTATACAAACTGTAACAACTGCCCGGCCACAGCTTTAGCACCAGCACACAGTTTCGATTGTCCAGCCTTAGCTGTTGACCTACTTAATATTGGGGTCTTATTCTCTGAAATAGTAACCTCTACATTGACAATATTACGGAGATTGCAAGGGCTGTCATCTCCTCCCACGGCAATATTTGAATTGGACTAGTCGTGGACACGACATCATCATCATCATGCAAATACTAGACAGTCTAAACTGATGTTGGTGAAATCTGTAAAGGTATCGGTCACCGAGTTTGCTTGAACAGCGTTATAAGGAGTTAAGCTAAACTCATTGGCGCAACAGCCTTAGTGGGTCAAGGCCTACGATGCCCATCTTCGTTTTCTTGACTGTGGGACCCTGGAGCACAATGCATACGTCCCTGTTAGGTGGTCAGTCCAACGCTAGACCCCCAGTGTTTAGTTCCCAAGCACGCTTAGTCCTCATTTTATCGACCCGACTGTAACGGCCTCAGTTCTTCCATATCCTCACCCAAAATCCAGATCCAAAGCAGTTTATTAAAATGCACCAGAGGCAGCGAGGGCTCATTCAAAAAAACTCTTCATTATTCCTCCCACCGGCCTCCTAAACTCTCTCAAAACAAGCTTCAATTCATTCTTCAAGTTTTGATTAACCCAGAACAACAGTATTTAATTTATGCGTTCCTGGATCATCATTACTTCCAGGTTACAGCGACGACTTCCAGAGAGCGGTTCCTCAAATAATAATAAGTAAAAAAAAGGAAAAACGCAACAAAAGATCTTTGAAAATTACGCGGGCCATTTCTTTTGGAGAGTATAAAACAACCCCGTTCTTTTTCGTATCCACTAAAAACGACCGCTTCGGTAATCGTTTTCTTTGTATTAATCAAAGAGGCCAGAGAGACGTTTTCTTGGGACAATTACTCTCTTAGTGTTTTTTTGCTGGGCCTTTCAATAAATCACTTCCTTTTGACGTGAAATTAATCACCGGAATTCATTGCGATTTTTTATATAAGCGCCACGTTGAGGACTTTGTAAAGGATTTCCTAAAATTTGTATCAACAAGAAGCTTAGGGACCTTTTATATTCCTGGAGTTAAGTGCTTACGGTGAAGTCAGGCGTATGAGTTTGTTACAGTGTTGTTGTTTTTTCAGTCAAAAAAACTCGGAATTAAATGCACACACTTGGTTTATTCAGCGCATCCAATGATGTGGTGAGTTTTTGCCTCGGTTAAGTGCGTTTGCTTGGTAAATATGCAATTATTCGTTTTTAGCTCAAACATTAAAACTGAAACTAGTGCAGCGTTAAGATACTGAAAGTTTTTGTTCTTTGAATTTCGGGTAAATGAGAGGTTTATGCATGAGTTGAAAGTGGGTTTTGTTAAAAGGCACGATGCTAAAACCGGGTTTGCTAACTATCATAATTTTTGAGAGGGCAGTTTCAATGAAATATGCTAATGTCCCAAAATATAAGCTCCGGCGGCTTGTGGTTTTTGGTTGTTTCAGCCAAAAGGCGAATAAATGGCAAATGTTTACAATTTTAAATGAGAAGCGACTCCAATTTGCACACATGAATAAATTCCGGAGTTATTTTGGGTATTTTTATTCGAAAGAGTTTCGAAATGGCAAATTAAAACCCATTTTAATTTATCAACTCTTGCGAGAAAAAAATGAGGAAAACTTTGAGAGCAAGTATTTTTATCATTGAAATAAAATGTGAGGAGACAAAAGCTTTTAAGAATACTATTCCCAGATAGCGTGTAGCTTTACAGTTAACCTTCTCTTTTCGTTGCCATTAGGTGTCCCGATACAAGGTGTGTTGAAATATATTTCCTCATTTCAATACTAGGTTTACCATATACTAGGGTTTGCATGACATTGTTGCAGAAAAAAATAATAAGAATTTTCAAAACCCGTCACATCAGTTTATAACTTTGTTTTAATTTTGTGTGGAAAGGTTATTTCTAACATTAAAACCTTCAAATAGTGCGAGTTGTTGTTTACATCGTCAAAGGGTTATGCGCTGCGCCTTAAGGTTATACATTAGGGGACTAGGGTGTATCGAAAAAAACTGTTTCAATTTTTATAAGCGTTAGTGCGGAAAAGTTGTCTAAGGTGGCATAGAGTACCTGTGATTTTTTTTTAGAATTTTCGGATAATATCTTGAAGTGCCAAATTGGCCCTGAAGGTTCCCCATGTTAATCCTATGGAGCGCGCAAGCCAAAAAGGCCGAAAATTGGTTTTTAGCCCCTCAGTTCTACTCTAAACACACGACGAATGTCTTCCCTCACCCTATATGAAGTATGCTACCGGACAAAACTTGAATAATTGCCTTAATCTCTATACTATGTTGTGATTGTGGGATCTAATTTGAACAAGGAAATACGGGATTTTCGACGAAATTTGAGACAAAAAAACGTAATATGTGAGGCGGAAAGCGAAAAGGGACCTCTTGTCGGCAAAGTTGATTTCGAGAAAAAGCCAAAAAACCGGAGGAAGGTCAAAACTATCGAATTTTTTTTTCTCTCGATATTATCGATCCTTGGACCCTTTAGAACCGAATTTTAGCTGTTGGAATCATTCCTTAGCTGTGAAAAATAACGAGAGGGTAGCATTTTGAAAGTTTAAGGGCGTTTTTCGCGAAATCCACTTATTCTATTAAAACTTTTAATTACTGGCGATTCGTCATTTTTTGAGCTACAAGGATGATGATGGTCTTAAAATCTTCATATATCTGTACAGATTTAGAAAAAAATAATAAACGCCGACAAGAGGTCCCTTTTCGCTTTCCGCCTCACATATAGAGATTTATGCTATTATTCAAGTTTCGTCGGGTAGCATACATCATATCGATGGTGTCAGGCGGAAACCTCGTATAATCCCGTAAAATCACAGTAGGGACAGATCATGTCTATTATAGATTTGCGAGTGTGTGTTTTTGCGCCAAAGGTGCCAATGAGGAATTACTTACAACCAAATTTATTTGCAAGTGTCAAGTCATTAACGCCAAAACAAGGGTTAAATCAATTCCACTGGGAACACCAGTAATCTTTCTGTAACCCTAGGAGCAGTGAAGCTTTTGCTTTGATTTCACACCTGCAATTTAACTAAAACTTTTCTTCACACAAATAAAAATAACAAAACAATTCTCTCTTGGTCGTGGTTAGGGTTCCCAAATGAGATCAAATATCCATTTGGCTACAGTTGTGGGTAGAAAAATATTCTGGATTTTTAATCTTAATTATTTGATTTGGGAAAAAAATGATTCAAAAATTTGTTAAAATTGAGCCGAGGTTTAGCCTAAATTGGGTTTAAGTTGAGGCGTCATATGGTACACAGTCGTTACACGTGCTTCCATCCAAAGGAGCAAATTAATTTAGCTCCGAGACAGGATTTTAAAAATTATTTTTTCTAACTCAGTAGCTCGGGTGGGTTGATTTTTTTGTTAATGTTTTCATGTTTGTATTTCATATTTATACGTTTTGCAAATTGCTTAGTTTATTATACGATTCCGACATTCTTATTGTATGTATTCTTCATATTGTGTGTATTAATAAATATTATTATTTAGAAATATACAGCTTATCAGAATTTTTCCACTTCTTAAGATTCCACGTACTTTTCTATCAAACGAATAATAATTTATAAGGATTAATAAAGTTTAAGGAGTTCTTGAAATAGTGGTTATTAGAATTCACCACAAAATTTTTGAAGTTCGTGGTTAAATGCCCTATAATTTTCTATTTCTGTGCAGGGTTACAATACATTTTACAAATGCCGATTAAATCAATATATACTAATGATGTATTAATTCTGGATTAAATTTTACATGTTCCACATACCTTAGAGTTTTATTTGTTTCGGTAACCGTCATGTGTTCGCTTATCTACAGCTGGACTTTCGATTATACGAGGTTTCCGACTTACACCATCGATATAAAGTCCATAACTCGAGGGAAGACATTCGTCGGTTGATTAGGGTAGAAATGAGGGGCGAAAATTGCACGCTCCATAGGATTAACATAGGGAACCTTCAGGATCAATGTGGCACTTCAAGATACTATCCGAAAATTCTGAAAAAAAATCACAGGTACTCTCTGCCACCTTAGGCAACTTTTCCGCACTAACGCTTCATCAAAATCGAAAAAAGTTTTTTTTTCGATACACCCTATTATACACACAGCAAGGTTTTAATCTTACATTTCTAACTGGGTTTTTATAACTATTATTTTAAAAGGCACTTAGTCACAAAAATCCAGGAATGCTTTAATAAAAAAACCTGCTTTAGAAAAAAAAACTAAAAAAAGTATCTAAATGAAACAACAAAAGTCCCTTTCTATTACCCCAATCGCATTCCACAGCAAAACAGAGAAAAAAACACTTCGCAGTCCCAAGTCAGTTTGTTTTTTACTCCCACCCAAATCAAACAGAATCGAAGAAAAGGAAATAATACCCTCCGTTTTTCTTCTGGGGCCCTTTTCTACAAATTTCTTCACGCTCGACAATTCCCCGTTAAGTTTCCTTCCTATCTGGCAAATCCACCACGGGGCCTCCTTCCCAGAAAGGAATCCTCGAAAATATTTGAACCAATTTTCCGCTTAAATTCTCTATTCGCTCTCCGAGATTCCACCTCTCTAACACGGTGTTGGAGGAAAGGAGGACTCTCGGGGCGGCGATGATTTTGAGTTGAACGCGTGTAGCGAGTCCTTCACGGGAAGTCCTCCTGCTCTTTGAATGAACCCTCCTTTTAAAAGATAGCGCAGCGAGGTTGGCTGGAGAAGAATGATTAACTTTTGTGTGGTGACGAATAGTGCTAAGTTGTGACTGGGTTTTGGATGGGAATAAGAAAGGGGACGCTCTCGTTTTGGGGACGGGATAAAATTTTTTTCCTATTATGTCTGGAGGCTTGCTTATTGTGGATCTGAAAATATAATATCTGTAGGGGTTTTACCCGCCGCTGTCGTTTATGGAATAGTCATATTTTGTAGTTTTCTATGGTTCAGGTCCAAGGTGAAAGTCGGTGATTCAATAAGCAATTGCTTAGAGCTTTTAAATTTTTTCATTGAAACACAAATGTAATAAATTGACAAGGGGTTTTCAAAGAAGTGTGAATTTTCAAGTAAATTATTTAAAATCGTATTTCATTTCAAAATAAAGACAGGTTCCGATGAATAGATTGAAATGATATAATCCACATAGTGTTTATTAAAAGAATGTCATATTTTAATAAAGCTCCTGTTTTAGATTTGACTGTTGTAATGCAATGCATGTAAGCATGCACAAGAAAATAATGCTTTAATGGGTATTGAATATTACAAGCAAAATTTTACTATAACTGATAATTTTAAAGGTGCCTCAAACATATTTTATTAGTGGATCTTCGTTACAAGTTTACTCAGAGTTTTGAAATTTAAAGAAAAATATTTCGGTAAAGTAAATGTTTAAGTTATTTTATTATATTTATACGTGAATAAAAAAACTTTTTCTTACTTTTCCACCATTTCTTGCCCAGTCGTAGTAACTAAAAGAAAAAATTATGAAATTAATTAGGTTGAAACTTAAGAATTTATAATTCAGTAGAAAAAAGCATTTTTTAATTCCGTAAAACATATAAAATAAATTGAGAAATATATGTATTCTTTTAAATATATGGTATTGATTACGCAAAATCCCAACCTTATAACTTTTAATCTAATACATAAATAAATATAAAAATTACAAATTAAGAAAACACCATAGCAATTTTGAAAATACCTTTTAACATTTAATACCAGCTTTACTAGAGTTTAAAATAAAATCAAAGTCATAATTAAGTTACATATTGCATATTCATTTGACATTGACATACTGTAGATTAAACTGGAACATATCCACGTTAGCGGTTGATTTAAAAATACTACTTTAAAATTACTCGCTAGTCTTTCAGATTAGCATGATTCTTAACATTAAGTTTTGTAGATACTTTGTCAACTTATAGTTCAACTATGCTTTTAAACCTTTAAATTACTCATGGGTTAGTTACTTAACATTCATAATAATATTATTATTAACTATGATCTATGTGTACAAATAATTTTAAAATTAAGATTAACTCTTTTTTACCATTTTTAAGACTAAAATAAGGAAGTTGCATGTGTCAGATTTTCAAAAACAAACAAGTGTTCCGTATGGTTTTTTGTATGGTAAAATGAAATATCTAGTCAATTTTTCAAAAAAAATGCACAGGTAATTAAATATTTTGATTTAAGAGTCGAGAAAAAAACACGTGACGGAAATCGTTTATTGTTTAAATCGTACGATGACATCATCAATCATACAATTAACTCCATTGCTTTCCAACAATGTTTATCGTACGATGACGTCACATCCCAAACTCTTGGCGTTTTCGCCCGCTTTTAAAAAGGGGATTTTTATTAATTTTTTTGGGAATCAAAAAATTTCTCGATCGGTCTCAAATTTTGGGTAGTTGCTTATTTTTGCAAGAAAAATCTATTAAAAAAATAAAAAAATCATGTAGCTTCCTCATTCAATAGAGATCACATATTTGCACTAATTGTCTTGTTTTATATTTTTTTATTCTCCATTGACTTACAGTAAAAAATCATGTGCTAAAATATTACAACCTTATGAAAAATGGTAAAAATTTTGTCTTTTTATTCCTAATTGGCTGTTAAATAAAAAAGAATCAGGTAAATTTTATTCTCTAAATCTGTATAATACTTACAAAATAGTATGTGTAAACCTATACCGTGAACATCATTAAATATAATAGCTATGCAATACTTCTCCTTACCATAAAAAGAGTTCAATCATTAAATCCTAAAATCCTACATGCTTTTTTTTCCACTTAAGGCAGCTCGAGACAAGATTTAACACATTTTATTGTACTTAAGTGTAAAATTACTTTCACCTCGTGTGAATTATGTCCTTTTGAATCATTTTAATGATCATATTACAGCCGCTCTCAACATAGCAAAATTTATATCGATGATTGGGTAATGAATATAAAAATCTATTTTATTAAGATTGTAGCTAAACTCTCAAATAAAATAAAAAAAAGAACTAATGTTCTTTTCAGTCTTTAGCAGCAAAGAAAGTATCTAATGACCATTGGAGCATCGTATAACGATTTGAAGTCTAGAGAAGAAAAATGCTGCAGTCTGTGAAACTGAAGTAGGTTGGGAGATAAAATGAAAGTCATTCGGGTTTCAGAGTTAGGTTGAGATGTCTAAGAGAACTGAGAGATCAATGTGGGTGTTTTTTAGCAAGCTTTTAATCTCACGAGACTTTGTGTTTTAAGGTTTTTAACGAGGTTTGTGAGATATTGAATTGAGATTTTTTGAATTGTCTTATATCTCTGTCATTCTGGATTGACTTTGGCTAGTAATTGTTACAAATTAAACTTAAAATTTTAATTAAAATTAATATGGAATGGAATTAATGTTTCTTCTGTGTGTTAATCTGTATCAACAGCTCAATCACATCTATTGTTTTTATTCTATTTTAATTGACCTTATTTTAATTTAAAGTTAAATATTACTTGTGTGTATTGGTTTATAATTTGTTATTAAAATTGGTGAGTGCCTTTTTCCATCGAATTCTTTGAGTTCATTTTCCAATTTGATACCTATCAATCAAATCAAAGTCTGCCCGGGCCTAGTGGCCCATCAGGCGGTGCCCATCTCCGTTTCTGTAGCCTTTTGGGCCTGGAGTGCTAATTACTAGCGGTAAATTTTACGGTATACATTCGTAATAATTGCACATGAGTGTACATATTTCATTCATATAAAGAAAGGAACGAATACACATTTGACCCAATCAATAAAGATTGCTGTATTCTTTGCAATTAACTGCGTAGTCAAGCATAATATTGGAAAATTAGAAAAAATAATTTTTAAAGACAACTTTCGAATGTGTTATATCAGGGGTTTCCAACTTCTAAGTACTCGCGGGCCGCAATCGAAATCACAAGTCAAGTGGCGGGCCGCAAAGTAATCTGGCTCCTTTTTAACGATGATAATTTTTTTTGGGTGAGTCTTCAATATGAAACTTTTCCAGCAAAAGAGGGACTGTTCCAGAGGATGTAAGAATTTTTTTACTCTTATACAACTCGTAGGAATACTGAATATATTTAATATTCTGAATATTACTTAAATGAAAAGATCTTCCTCAAGGAAATATTTGTAAATTTTCTTTAGAGGATTATTTTACATAATTTTTGGATACTCCATTTTGTCCCTCCTCATGATAATGGTTATTAAAGCTTTCATACTCCCTTGGTACGCTCAGGGGGAATTTCAGGTTGTACAAACGACCTCTCGAAACTTCAAACTTTTAATTCTTGCATCATAGAAAAGGATCTAAGGTAGTCCATAATCTAAGAGGTATATGGGGGGATCGGGGGTTCTCCCCCGAAAAAAAATTGAATTTTAGTGTGTTAAAAAGTGTTTTGAAGCTACTTTTTGGAGGGTTTTCAGAGAGCTTCGCGGGCCGCACAAAATGACCTGGCGGGCCGCATGCGGCCCGCGGGCCGCCAGTTGGAAACCCCTGTGTTATATAATGTAATCAAACTTGCGAAATAATGTAACGAAAAATATTGTATAACTATATTTTTATGAACATTATTTTGTGTATCATAGATTTGTGTTGCTACTCATTTAATTTGTACAATTCTTACTTTATATTGGATATTTTTGCTTCATTTTATTTCTCAGTGAACATAATACCTTGAGAAGAGGGGTCAATGCGGGAACTTATATCAATTCATAATGCAACTAATTTTATAAACATCATAAAAGTAATTTACCTTTATATATTTATAATTAATTAAAACTTAACTATTGCTATCAAAGAGTCCATCTCAATTCCTTTAGGAAATTAAAATAAAACAACCCATTCCAAAAATCCCATCGCTTCTAAAAATAAACAATTCCGCTCGACCGAAAACCCACCAGAAACAGATTCCTCAAAATATTCCCCAATCTCATTAACAACCATACACACCCATCGCATCTACAACCAACCAATCAATTCTTTACCAACACAAGACTCATTTAAACCGTGTTGTCTCAAGGCAAACACCATATAGATGTTGCAGCGATAGCGATTCTTTGAATCGAACGGAGCAAGGCAGTGCCCAGTGGAGCGCTATGACGATGATAGTATCGCCACTCATCGACTCGACTGACTCAACAAGGGAATGGGCTCTCTCTCCTTCTGTTTATCGCTGTCCTGTAATTTGTCAAGGGTGTTGAAGGAGGAGGAAGAGACGGAAATGTACTAGTGTTGTTCTTTTTGTAGTCTGGAAAGAGGCTAGGCGGTCTGGCATATAAGGGGTCTTTTCATAGTAAGAAGTGTTAGATGAGGGATATTTGTTCAGCTGCATTTCGAGGTTTTGTTTGAAGCCCATAGGATATACTATAATACAGGTAATTACTAATAGTTTGTTATAGTAAATAGTTCAGTGGCGGTTGTAGTTGGTTGTTTAGGGTTTTATGGTGCAAGGTGTACGGGTATACTCCGCCACCTACTCTGGTCGATGGGGCATTTCGGGATATTTATGACAGTTTGTAGAGTCAGCAACCTATAGTTTATGTTTACAAATAGAAACTATTATCAATGTTTTATTTCAAATTAACACACCAAACTAAAAATAGGACATAAAACAAAATCAAAGAAAATACAAAGATATAAAACAAATAATAATAAGTACTGGTATAAGTAAGAAATAAACCAAATGAAAAATAAAAAAAATATTATATTGATAGTATAAGAGCAAAAGCTGTACCGGAATATAAGCAATGTAAATTAAATGTGAGTGTTGACAACGAGATATACTGTAAAGAGAATGAATTGAATTTTGTGCCGCTATGAATCTAATGACATTTGCCCTAAAAATATGCGTGATTTTAAATAAGCTCAGTAGCTTCATACACATGGACTTCGTACTTTACTGGACATAAATGGACCTGTCGATACGTGAAAAATTTCTTAACATTAAGTATTACATTAATTAAAAACACAAATTGTATGATAACATCATTTAACACGATGTTTTGCTACAAGAATGAAAGATGTCATATTTATAAATATATTACATATTACGGACTTTACATTATGGAGTGAATACTGTAAAATGCCCCCGAAGTAGATTGCAATAAAATCAAATCGTTTGTTGACTTCAACAAACGATTATAAGCTGGAAGTTGTAGGTTACCTATAAATTTAGAATTCCACTAGCTTATTTGACCTATTCGATGTTTTTTCTCTTAAAATCAGTGAATTCAGTAAGAACCCCTTCTCCCATCTGTTTATAATTTCACCTTTGGAAAGTTTCTAATATTTATAATCGGAAACTTTAACTTTTAAATACTTAAATTTTCAGTGGTAAAATAATTATTCCATGATTTTTTTCAACAAAATAACTAGTACAAGATACTCTTAATAACTAACCCCTCCAAAAATTGTTTCACAAAAATTTCAAAATGAATAAAAATTACGTTCTGATAAGTTATAGGAAAACCATAAAATTCCGCAGCTAAAATAATCCATGTCTATAAGTTATACGTTTTAGGTAAAAAATTACTTAATTTAAAAGGAAGAAATTTTCTTCACTTTACGAAATGAAAGAAATGTATCAAATAAAGAATAGATAAAGACTCAAATGCTTCAAAGCGGTCACTTTCAATGACCCTTTCATTATTTACAAATTATTGCTACGCAGCCTGGAAAGCGCTGCAATCCAATCGAGTAAATGGCAGTCCATTCAGTATCCTCCTTTCAGAACATTAATTCCGGACAGAGACTGATTCTAATGCTTTTGAAACGAGTTAAAGAATCAAAAACATTTCAGGCAGCTGTTTCAAAGCAACAACTCAAAAGTTTTGGAGGAAGTTACCTCATAACCAGAAAAGAAGCATCGTGATATTTTCCCTCGAAAAAAAAGAATAAAAATCAGCAAGAACCCCGGAAAGTAAACCATAGACATATTTTTCGTTAAAGTGCAAAGCAGTGTATCTAAAGACATATTCTTCTAAGTATCCACGTATAAATCAATATCAATTACAGGGGAGAGCAGGGGAATTTGTGAGCGGTATAAGAAAAAAAGTTCCCCCTGAGTTGGGAGCAGGTACGGAATTTATAGCTCCAGACTAAAGCAGATATTAGATCATAAATTTTTATCATTGTGGTTTTGTAAATAACGAAAAGTAGCCAGGATCCGGGCATCGTGGTTTTACGTTTCTTTTGGCGAGACTCTTATAAAGTTTTCAGCGATGCTGTTATGGAATTGTCGGAAGGGTTTTGAAGCTTATAAAACAGGCATAAAATGCTTGCCTTGTACATATGTGATTTTTTTAAATTAGTATATTTTGACGTTCGTGTGCTTTAGGTAAAATAAAGCAATCTTATATTTGTTTTTGGAAAATCAAAACTGAAATTTTTCATATAACTGCCCAGTTGTTGAGATAGCTTTAAATCAAAGTAGAAGATAAATTATAATTTTAAAGTGGAATAAGCTGTAAGAATATTGAGAGTACTACTTCCACCTTTGAACGTTATTAAGGGATAGTGTATTATATTTAAAATTAAATGAAAAAACACTTGAATAAGGAGTAGGCGCAAAATAAATTAAGAGCTTTAAAACTTAAATATTCAAAAGGAAGGAGTAAACATAAACAATTAATCTGCTATAACTCAGAGATTTTTACTTTGAAGGCAGTATGTACTTGTATAAGAAGCTAAACGTTGTCTGTTTAATATTCTGAATTTTAATTAAGAAGAATAATTCAATTATTCTCAAAAATGTTTGATGAATAAAGCATGATGTTTAAGTGATTGATTTTAGATGAAAGAAAGTTGGTGTTGATGTATAAAACTCTGAATAACTTTCGAAAGGGCGTAAATATTGCGCACACACACACATGTTCGAATCTTTTCCCAGCATTAATATGACCCCTGCCTTATCTGTTTCAAGGAGACGCTGGAGTCAACAAGGCCCTATTTTAAGTATTACTTCACAATTAACATGTTAGAAGAATTTAAAAAATGAACATACAAGGTGGTAAAAAAATAACAACCCAAATTTAAATTTTAAGCACGCAATTTTGAAGGATTTTTATAGATTGCAATTTACTTTAATTTTGACTTGGTATTTGTACCGTAACCCGAAGTCTATAAAGTAAATGTTTATTAAAACTATCAAGACAGACAATTTGAGAAAAAATAAATTATAGTTTTCTCTTAGAAAGTAGCCAACTTTGATAAGCACGGAATTAAATATAATTCATTTCATACTAGTGTTTCATTTTATAGTTCAAATAACTGCTGCCTTCTAGACTTCTGGAAATTTAAGTGAACTTATAAAGTTACTTTTTTTTATTCTCTTCAACGTACCCTCTGAAAATTTCAGATTGTTTCAATCAATAGTTTCGTGTAAAGATAGTTTTAAAGTATGGTCTTTATTTTATGTGACCACCCTTATACTCTAGATTTTATATTTCAGAGCTATGCTTTTTGAAAAGAAAGGATAGATTGCATGCAACATACCTTCATTTGAAGGAGTTCTTGTTTTGTTTTTCACGACAGCTACGACGGCTGCCACTGCTAAAAGAGCTAAGGTACCTAGAGCAGCTAGAGATACAAGGAGCACCGCACTGATGACACTTCGGCTTTCTTCTTCTGAAAAAAAATCCACACCGGACAATTAATCCAACAATCCTTGTTTTATATATTAAAATATTAATCTCTCTATTCTAAAAAAAAGTTTTTGGTGAACGGTTTCCAGAGAAAGGCTATTTAGTTACTGAACTGAATGACACATATATGGTATCAAAATCTCCGGATTCTTTCCGGATTTCTGAGTAGGCCCTTCGATTTTTCAAAAACATTCTCAATTTTAAAATATTTCCATTTTTTTAGATAATGGATAAGGTCGCAGTTACAAAGCAAGTACTGTCATTCAAATTATTATGCATCCAATCACAACGACCGATTGACGGTATATTTTAAGATGAAACATATTTTTCACCTTTTAAAAAAAGTACTTTCTTGATGAAATATCACTCAAAGACTGATAAAAACATATTCTAAAAACTTACATGAACGCCATTTTATACTAAAATTTCATACTTTTTGTCCAATATTTATAATTTTAAATCTGATTTTATCGAAATTAATTGTAAACATAGAGTGATGTTTTGTCTCTTATTATTTTCAATTGCTTAAACGGTATTGTTTAACAAGTCTGGGTTAAAAAAAATATAAATGATAAACACTAGGCATATTATACTAACGAGTTACTTTAAAATAATGGTTTTTGTTTGGACGGAATATTGATAAACAATCAGAATTAGTTATTTTTATATAATCATGGATTAAAAATAATTAAGATGAATATTTTTAAAAACATTTCGTTTAAGTTTTTGATAAGTTGTGGTTAATATATATTCAAACTGTTAAGGGAGATTTATTCATGGAGGGGATTTGGTGAAGTATTTTTGGAAAGTTGGTTGACGTTTTTTCTGTAAATTGTTTAATTGTTTTATAAAGTGTATTAAGTTCAGCGAGTTGGAATTTGTGGGAATTGCGAAGCAATTCCAAAAGGTCCTGCGTCAGCAGTTAACGGGGGTTGGCGAGCGATAGCGAGCAGGGGGCGGTAGCTCCCTAGTATAATAAAATAAAAATATTTTAATCCAACCAAAACATATGATCTAAAGAATTTGAAAACATTTTTAATGAATATAAGCTTTGTGAAACACTTCTTTGTGAAAAAACTCATGATAAGGATGGTTCTGAAAAATGAACGACAGTGGAAATCATTCAAATGCTGAAAACTAATTTATCAAAGCCTGAATACTGTTTTCAAAATAAAACCTACGAGCATTGTTAAACACGTAAATTCAGTTATTTTAGATTAGATAATTTATTTTTGTGGCAAGAAAAGTACACATTTATTATCCAACTAAGTTTTATAACATTGCATCAATTAAAATAATGTTTTAAAACACACTACAACCAACAGTGCAGCCGCAAAGATGGAGAACTTTGTGTAATATTACAAACGTGTGAGGCTTGAGTTTTTTCTGATTGATTTTGAATTTCCCCATAAACATATACGGATATTTAGAATTATTCTATTTATATTCCTTGCAGATTATTTTAGATTATCTTTACCATAAAGGTTACGTGTCATTTTAAGACAATTTATCCTTAATACGTTTTATTTCTCCCAAAAATAGAGGGTTTTCAATTTTCTAAACGTACTACTAGACTTAATTTTCTCATATAAAAATGATTATCCTAATTTTTGCTACATAAAATACTTCTATATATTTTTACTTCGGTAACACACAGATGTTTACTTTTTAAGAATTATTTCAAGCACTAATTACAAATAATCATTACTTGTGTTAAAAATTTAAACCCGTCTGATTCTCAGCATAACCAAATTATCCCCATCTCCATACAAATGAATCTCAGACTTATCTGAATATTAAGTTTTTTTAAAATCCCTCCTACTTCTCATGATTAAAATTTCGCTATTGTAATCAACTTCCGAATACTAACTAAAAAAACATTTAACAGACAACAACAAAAAACACGTTGTAAAAAACATTCAATCTCCTCCAAGGCTAATGCCGCCTGAAAAACACCACTATCCTTATCAAATGGAAAATTTATATTTCTTTATTAAATAGGGATTGGACGTGCATTGTTTTTCCTGATAGCAGAATTAAGAGTTAGTAATTTACGACAGAATTTTAAATTAAAGCTAAAGAATGACTCGCAAATGAGTATTTATTACAGTAGACGGGATGTTTTCCCAGCCTCTTCCATAGAAGCCTATGCTCTGCAGGGTTCCTCGCCACCCTAGTAATTTGTTCCTTCTTAATCAACGTCAGTGTTCCTCCGCACTTATTGCTTTTTCCGGTGACAAATAAGAACGGGATTAAGACGAAAAACAAATATTTATTTATTCCCGAACCAAATTGAAAAGGCACTCAGTGGGATTCTGGGATGCAGCTGGGATATCTTGGCGTGCTTGTTTTTCGTAAATATGATTTTAATTTTTTTTTCTGAGGATGTTCGTGAGGTTTTTATTTCTTGAAAAGACGCAAGTGTTTGTTTTCAATTTTTGAACTTTTCTCGTGTAGTTTCCGAGGCGAATAAGTATGCATCTTGGTTTTGTGGCTTCATAAGTATAGAGATATTTTTGGTTGTAAGATTATAACTGTGAGTAGATCTTCGAGGTTTTTCCTGATGGATTTTGAGTGTTTCACGTAGAAATCTATGGTTTTTAGTATTATCATATTCATTTATTTCATATATTTTTATTTTCTACTTAAATTAACTTTTGGGGTGATAATTCCTTTAGATTGCAACAAGGGACTTTTTCTTTGAAATTTTTTTTTGAAAATGATGATCATGATGCACACCAAATCAAAGACAAAAAAATTTACGAACAAAATGGGATTGATTTCAGGTTTTTAAGTTGTATAGTTCTAGAGTTATTAGCTGTTTAAAAATGCAGAAAAAACAGCTTTACAAAATTTGTATGAACATTAAAAATTATATCTAACGAAACAAGAGTGATAGAAGAATGGAACCTGAAAGATTACGTCTATAACTATATTTGTTCCACATAAAAAAATCATGAACAATATTTGATAGTTTAATCTTTGATTTGGTTAAAAAATAATCGCAAAAATGAAGTTTTTTCATATTTTGTCAAAGTTTGGGGCCTATGCGCGATCGGAAGATATTAACCGATTTTGAAATTTTTTTTCTTTTTCTTTGTCAATATAATTAGCAACTTTTCAGCGCTACTACAACTTCGAAATAAAAAAAATTAGTTTTTTCGGCCCACCCTAATATGTAGTAACAAAAAAATATTTAAATATTTAATCAATATTTTTGCTAGTAAGAGTACAAATAAAATATTTGTGATTAGTGAACTTTATAAATAAAAGATAATTTGGTTTTCGTATGTTTACCCTCGAAGTGCACAGAAAAAGTATAGCATTAAATGTAGAAAATTAGAAAGTTATCCTCTAAATTTGTATTTTTATCCTAAAAGTATTTTTGTAAAAATATCTAAGACTTGAATTACGTATTTTATCGACTTTTTAAAGAAATTAAGAACCCAAGTTAATTAATTAAGGATAACGAATAAAATAAGTACAAGTTTCTTTTATCCTCATTTAATAAAAAATACAATTTATTGGTTATGATAGTTGTAAATCAAGGCTCTACCTTGTTTGTACAAAGATGAATCGTATTTCCAACAACTGCTGCTCTCAGTAACTAACAAAACCCAACATTTATGGATTTATTGATTTAAATGTTTAGAGCAAAGAGAATGGTATATTTCTTTTTTTTGAAAAAGGGTGGTTAGAAAATATCATTAATCACTCTATTTTTACTTGTTTGGAGCCAAAAGAGTATTGCTAGGTAGTTTCGTTGAATCGGAGTCAATAATTTGATCTATTTCTAGATAGTTTCTGCTAAAACATGTGATGAAAAAATAGATTTATTACATTTGATATTGATTTTCAAATTATTGTTACTTTATAGTGGCATCCAATCCTATGGATTTGAATTTTCTAAATGGTGTCATGTTCCTGCATTACAGCAATCTGGATACACCAAAATGATAAATCCCACGAAGAAAAAGATGACATCATTTCATCCAGTAAATAAACAAATCCAAAAGTGGACGAGGAGGTATTACGTCACTTCAGTCAGGGTTCTCTCCGAATTGCCGAACCATAGCCAAACGCAAAAGTGGAAATATTCTCACCGTTTCAACTTATGCGTTTAGTAGCAGTACGACAATTTAGATAAATGCATTTTATCCATTTAGGAAGCAAAACTCATTTTAAAAAAACTCTGCCTTAGGGCGTTTTGTCGGTTGTTACAGACGTTCTGTTATGTCAGCAAAGCCCGGAAGGCGCGTGGCCACTCAGAATGGAAACCACGCTGTAATATGACGCTGGCTGCTAAATTTTCCTTCGTTAAAGAAGTTTGTTGTCTCGTCGTCGCAAAACGTAGCTGCATCTGCCACCTTAAACGTTTTCACTGTGCATTCGAAATAAAAATCATACTTGGTAAAATATTCATAAGGGCTCTGATTAATTCGCTGCAACGATACCATCTCCAATACTGGATTGCCAGTCTCCCTAATTAGTCCGTAAGAATGTTACCGAGTGGGATCCACTAGAGGGATTTAGCGCCCAGAAAAGGAACGAGAATTAACAGTAAGAAAATAAGGGAAGTCGGAACTCAGGGGCGTATGTAAAAGGTGAAGGTGACTAACGGCCCTATTGTGTGCTTGCTGACCAGAGGTTAAACATCAACCAAATTAGGATTACACCAATCATAGCCGGTGATTCCTTCTTTGATTGGTGGTTAACCTCTGATCAAGTAACTCATAATACTGCCGTTAGTGTAAGTGTACCAAAACATGTTGAAACCTTGATTTTTAAAGTCAAATTTCCATAAACTTTCTAGGGGGATGACCACCAGGCCTCCCTTCGGTTCTTCTAACTCTATAATTTACAATTTGAAAATAATAAGTTCGTAAAATGCAAAAAAAACCTTACAAAAATATATTAAATTCGAGAAGATGTGTCCAAAATTCGGATTACCCTATTGGAAAATTTTTCTGGTGTTACATAAACCAGTATCATTTATACTGGTTCCAGTATCATTTATACTGGTTCCAGTATTATTTTTACTGGATCCAGTATAATTTGATACTGGTTTATGGAACACCAGAAAAAAATTTTCCGATAGGGTAGGTGCATCAAAACGAGTTGAAAACCTGCTTTTTAGACTTAAATTTCCAAAACGTTCTGTGGAAGGACACCTATACCCCCCTTTAGGTCATTATAACACAATTATTCAAATCTTTTTAATCTTACGTTCGTTTTGAAGATTCAACTTGATTTTGAAAATTCTTACCCCTCCCCCCCAAAAAAATTAACAAATCCTGGATCCACCACCAGTGGGATCAACAACCATGCAAAACTGAAATCTTCCCCCTACCTGTCTGCCTCTCGGCCGAGAAGAGCGTCGATGCGGTCAAGGCGACAGACGTGCTCCTCCCCTTGGCGTTGGAGGCATAAACGACGACGATGAAGGAGGCCCCGGAGGGTAGCCCTCGCACCACGAAGAAAGGGGCTTCGGCAGCCGTCACGTTGGCCAGGAGCTGCTCGCGCCGCATGCTGTAGATTTCGAGATGGAAGGACTGCCGCGACCCACCGTCCTCGCCCACTTCGCACTGCAGCGACAGCGACGAGAAGGACTGGTTGGTGAGGGTGCAGTTCTGGAGGGGCTCTGGGGGACCTGTTTGAAGAAGGGGGTGTGGGTCAGTAAAATATAAATCGTAATTTGTAACGACAAATGCAACCCTACTAGGCGAGAAATGCAGAGAAAGATCCACATGGTTAAATGAACTTGACTCGTTTTCTCTGAAGTAGTTTAAATCGGGGCCAAACAAAACAGGTTCGTCAAATACATGCACGCCAAGTTTCCAAGTGGTTCGGCAGCTCAGAACCTAATTTTAAATGTTAATTTACTCCTCTGTCAATGAGAGAGGTTTCTCAGCTATTTTTTTCACAGTCAGTATTTAGATTCATCTTATAGTTGTAAAATTTTGTCCATTTTTTTTCTTTTTAGTTTACCTTGGGAACGCTTCCTTGTTAGAAATTATGTCTTCTTTGCTGCCAGTGAACACTCTCGAATGGTATATGGTTTATGAAAAAAAAAAATTTTTTTTACAAAAATTTCCACCTTTTCCAACCCGTCAGATTATAATAATATAATGTGTTTTTTATCATTAGCTAGATACCGTCATGTTGTAAGCTTCTTAATGACGCCCCATGTAACTGTATCGATAAGATATCTGTACAAACCAATAACGCTGTGCATATAAATATATTTGAACTTGCATGCATAGTTTCTATTTTACAATTAACAAACTTACTTTAATTGTAGCTCCTCAAAACAGTTTCAGATCTCATTTGCTTTATCTCTCCTTCTCCGTCTCTCTTTTAAATACTTTTTCCACATTCACACTCTTACGCTTTCTCCCGAAATCTTTCAAAACCACGCGATTTTTCTTACCAGCTCTCAAAGTTCATTTTTAGGAACTGTTAATTAAAGCTACTATATAAATCAGTAGTAAAATTTTCTTTCCAGCACACATTCGCCTTACGTGTAGTACAGTAAGTCAACCATTAAAGGAAAAAAAGGCAGGTTGAAACTAAAAACTAATAAACATTCATAGCGAAAATTAATCTTACTATTTTATTTGTCTAACACCAATTCACCTTGGCTAAAAGTATAGCATCGCAACAATAAATAACTACGTTGCTACCATTTTTCGTGCAAAAGAACTAAAGACAAACTTATGTAGTACATATTTCTCAACTTTATGAAAATTCGGATCTTATAGAAGCCGTTAACTTATACAATAATACTCTGCTTTGCTACATGTATTTGAACGCTGGCTTCAAAGACCAGAGTTATTAGTAGCTTAATATCCCAAAAGGTGGTGCTTTATTCATAATGTCAGTCTTACAAGGCCAAATTACTTTTTCGCTCGCCCTAATTTCCCAAAAGATTCAAACTTTGAGCATAAATATTTGAATAATCAGCACTTGGAGCTTCGAATTTTCGGAGAGTATGTTATTTATCAGAACATAATTTTAGGGGAAAGTTTTAAAAATTCCTTCTTTTATTATCTATCTTTAGTTACCCAGTTTCGCTCCTTAAACTCATCTGTTCCTCGGATATTCGAAGGAGGTATCGCAAGTGTGAAAAATTTGAAAGTTTCAAGCAATAATGAAAGCTCTTGAATAAATTTGACTATTCAAAAATGTTTTATAAATAGCTTTTTATTTACTTTTTAAATAAATTATTCATTTTTACAGATTCGGCGCGTTATACTTCGGGTACTACTTTATTCTGTAATAAAGTTATGGAAGATACTCTTATTTTCTTGTAGGAGTATTCTAATTTGTTATTTATATACAAAGAAGTGATTTTTTCGGTAAAATTAGCTTTTAAATCTTGATAAATTTTATCATTTTTAATATATATTAAATTTTTATGTATTATATATTATATTGGTTGATTAATAGCTTTTTATGGCAGAATAAAAACAGATTCATTGTGCATTACTAATTTTAAAAAATACTAAAAATTTTATTAAAAACTCTATAGTGGGCTTGATAAGCCTATCTATGAAGGGATTAAAAAATTTAGGTAATAACGTAATCCCACGTAGTCAGATGACGTCATTCATGACGGAAAAACAGATCATATGTTTCAATATGACGTCAATTGGGAAAAATCACGTGAACAATGACGTCTTTTATAAAATCGCACAAATAATGTCGATTTATGTCAATCACGCTATAAATGGTGTCATGTGTACCTCATTTGTAACGTTGAAATAACGTCTTTAAAGTAAAGTGGACATTCGGCTTGTGGTGTGCTCGAACCGTTACTTTCAAAGCTGCTGGTTCTGATCCACTTTGTTTTTTTAGCCGGCGGCAGTGGGAAAGGGTACGGGTCTTCAGCCTTGCAGCAATCCCTTTTCCCCACATGCAGTGCTGTCTTTTGCCTTTTTGACCTTGTTATTATTTAAGCTTTTGTCAATGTTCCAATTGTTAAATAAATTTAATGTTTATACTACACAAGCGCTGACGCCAGGCGTTACACGAACAATATGCCCGGCAAAGTGAGAAATAATTAAAAATGCATATAAATGACACACACACGCACGCACACACACACACATCTTTTTTCTATATAGATGTAGATTTTGGTGGTCATTTACCCTTAGGCTCTTTGGCCTCAATCACTAAAGACTTAACAAATTATGTCAATTTCAAAGATTTATAACAAAAAATTACGTCATAAATCGCATCAACCAAGATTTAGAGATTTTTTCATTTTAAATGTAATGCATAAATAAAAATTAAATGGTTTTAGAGTCAGACACATCTGATCACATTTTTAGAACACATCATGCCTTATTTTTATACTTAACAGACTCTTAATCATCCCCCGATCCATAATAGAACACTAAAAGTACGACAAAACTAAAATACACTGTCATATTTTCAAAGCCCTTGCAACCTAATATTCTCAATGAGTGCATTACATAAGCCTCGCGCTCAAGAAACACGAGAGCAATCCCATAAAGAAGAATTCCTCTCTGGGAAAAGAGGAACAGCGCCATTCGAGACTTCCATTCGCGTCTAGCACTTTTCATAAAATAAATTAGGAGCCACCACACTCCATCGCCCCATTCAATATAAGTACCTCTTCCATTCAAAGTTCCCTTCAAAGAACTGCTTTCCAGAATCTATCAATCTAATAAGAATTCCGTAAGTGTTCACTGCCGATTTTTCAACCTTTTAAAGATTAAGTTGACTTACAGAGATGTCGGAGGATACTTAAGGAAGGTGCATTCCAGAAATATCCGAGTCTCCTCTGGTGTTTACATAAATCTCTCGTTTTGATATCGATTTGATTGAACAATGCGAGTTTAAAAGTGAGAGTGGGATCAGCAGAGTGTAAGAGATTATGCGTGGATTCGTGTTATTTTTAGTGTTGGGATTGAATAATGGTTATTTAATTTGATTATTAGATTTAGAACTCACTCAACCCTTTATCTACTAACGGTACTTTCAAGTCCCACAAACTTTAACATCACATAAAATAACCATCCTTACGAATATACTGACGATACTTTGTGGCAACACTCTTTTAGTCTTACTCTTACAGGATAAATGAAATCACATGTTCTATGGTGAGTATTTTAGCAGGAACATATATTTAAAGGGTCATATGACTCTTAAGTCTTCAAAAAGAAAAATCGATTTTTTGACAAAAATTTAGATGCGATAACCTAGATATTTTTAAACACTAAAAATGCATCAAAATTATACACCAAATAACGTTTGTTGTTATGTTTGTAAACGTTAGTGAAATTGAATTTTGTGTCCTGAAAGAAATATAAAGATATTGTGCCCATTGAGGAACTTGTAGTGGGTGCACTAGAAACACAATGTCCCTTAAAATATGGGTGCTACTAACTTACTGCTTTTAAAACAGGTACTTAAGATATAACCTGACGTTTTAAAGTACCTAAAATTATTTACAGACTGGAAAACATAGGCTAAAACAAAAGGTATTTTTTTAAAGAAAATAAAAAATTTCAGATTTTTTTACCCTCTAATGTCTCTTAGAAAGAGTTTAGAACGCTATATATTTTAATTAAGTAAATATATCATTCATGGATCTACTTCGTCAGTGATTTTAAGTATGGTTTTATTTAGGTCCTTTCTAAATGAAAACCGTTGAAAAAAATCAGCCATTTCACCCCTATTATTATTGAAGTATAAAATAATACATTTATAGTTTATCGGGTAATTGGTTAATTTTTATGAAATGTATAATTTATTGAAAATAATAATTTGTACTACATATATTTTTCTTATAGCTACTGCACCTTTACAAAGACACGTTTATGATTTATTTTAAATAAGTAGACAGTTATGATATATCATAAAAATTCGTCATTGAACAATAATATTTTTAAAGTAAATCAATTCATGAATCATAAGAAACCTAATTGTAAATTATAATCGCTTTTTTAGGTTCCATTGTTTTATCACTCTTGCATCGTTAGAAGGAAATCTTGTAAAGTTGGTTTTCCTGCATTTAAAACAGCAAATAACTCTAGAACTATACAACTTAAAAACCTGAAATTAGTTCCATTCAGTTTGTAAATTTTTTGCCTTTGATTTGATGTGCATCATGTCCATCATTTTCAAAAAAAAATTCAAAATTAAGAACAAAGTGAAAAAAATTAATAAAAAAATTTTCTGAAAATTTTTTTGAAAAAAATTTAAAAGCCTTTTACTCATAAAATGAACATTATTACCAAATTTCAAGTTGAAAATAAAATATAATCATGCATAAAAAAATAAAAATATCGAAATTTAGGTAAGTCCCTAAACAATCCCCAAAATTATAAAGCAAAAGCAATTCACTCATGTAATATTCATTATCTCGCTTGAGGGTGTTCATATGACATAAAACAAGTAAAAATTATAAATGTCTTTAAATACGACAATTAACAGATTCGGTACAAATCCTTACCGAGCTAATTTTCAACTTTAAGTAAATTCAATTTGCCTGCATTACTCCTGAAAATTCCTAAGAATTATGCTTATATCTAATTGTTTTTACTTTTAAAAAGTCAAATCAAACTAAATTAAAAGTTTTAGAACATAAAAAATTGGATATAAACACATTTTTTAGGAATATTCAGTTAAAGTTCATGCAAATTGAATTAACTTAAAGTTGAAAATTAGCTCTGTAAGGTTTTGTTCTGAATCTGTTAATTTTCGTATTTTCAGAAATTTATGTGACATTTTTTACATATTTTAAGTCATATGAACACCCTCAAGTGAGTTTATGAATTTTCCATGAGTGAATCGCTCTTGGTTTGTAATTTTGGGGATTGTTTAGGGACTTGCCTAAATTTCAAAATTTTCATTCTTTTTATTCATGATCATATTTTATTTTCAACTTGAAATTCGTTAGTAATGTTCATTTTATGAGTCAAAAGGCTTTTAAATTTTTTTCACAAAACATTTTTTTATTATTATTTTTTCACTTTTTTTAATTTTAAAGTTTTTTTTTTGGAAAATTATGGTTATGATTCACATCAAATCAAAGTAAAAAAATTTACGAACCGAATGGGACTAATTTCAGGTTTTTAAGTTGTAGTTCTAGAGTAATTAGCTGTTTAAAAATGCAGAAAAACCAACTTTACAAGATTTCTTTGAATATTAAAAAATTATATCTAACGAAGCAAGAGTGATAAAATAATGGAACCTGAAACATTATGTCTATAACTATATTAGTTACTAGCTGTTATACCCGGCCTTGCACGGGTGGGGTGAATAAATTAATTTTTTAAATATTTCTTAAAATACATTTATAATTTTGTAAATTAGCAATATTACAAATCATCCCGGTATCCCAGGCGCCTCTTTCCTATCCCAGTGTGTTCCCGGTAATCTTATCCCGGTGGTCACGGTAATTTTTCTAATCCCGGCGTTCCCGGTAATTTTCCTATCTCAGTGTTTACGGTAATTTTTATATTCCGGTATTCTGGGTGTCTTTATGGTAAATTTCCTATCCCAGTGTTCTCGGTAATTTTTATAACCCGGTAATTTTTCCATCCCGATGTTCTCGCTAATTTTCCAATCCCGGTGTTCTTGTCACTTTTTACAATCCCGATGTTCCTGATAATGTTTAATATCTTGGTGCCTTTATAAAATAACCAATTTGTAACCATAGTAAAAAGTCTGGTAAATTAGTAAGTCTAGTGAACAAATTAACAAATTTAAAACCAGTGTTTAAAACTAAACTAAAAGATCTAGTAAATGAAAAAGTCTAGTGATCTGTGTCTCATTTGAAACAATGTTTTATTATTAACTCGTTGTATGACTGGTAAAACAGGTTTTCAAACACGGAAAAATAAGTGAAAAAAAGCAGGAAAAACGGGAAAAAAAGAATGAAGGACTGATTTTCTCTTTATAAATTATAGCCCATGTTCTATTCTGATGTATCAGCTACATTATGGTAGAATTTCATTAAAATCCATTCAGTAGTTTTTGCGTGAAAGAGTAACAAACATCCAGACAAACATTCACAATTATAATAGTAGTAGGATTCATAAAATCATGAACAATATTTGAGAGTTTAATCTTTGTTTTTTTTTGTTGTTTTGTAAAAAAAGTCATCAATTTTTCGAACTTTAAGCGCGATGCGGGAGCCCAAGATATTATCCAATCGAAAAAATATTTTACACCGTCCTTATTGGACCCAAGTGGCACCCTTTCCGCTCTATTAGAACATGAATAAAAAATAAAGTGTGTTTTCGGCCCACCCTAACCTATACCCATGACTGGAACAACTAGTTTGTCCCATGAGCACCTAATTTAGAGATAAGCTGTATGACTAATCCTTCGAATCCTCTATTCATCATGATAGAGGTGGTAATCATTAGAGTGTTGGAAATTGACAATGGGCTAACTGGCGAATGTTATATTGGCGGTAGCACAGGAGCAGTCTCAGTCTCATCTCTGTTGATTCCAGTTCCCCAATGGTAAAAAGGGTACATATTATATTTGGACTATTGTTTGTTGCCAGAAAACAAGCCCTCCTTTAATAGTACTTATGCAAAGATATTTAATTTTTTTCAAGCCTTACTGAAAATTTAAAATGGGTACATTTGAGCTAGTCAGAATGACAAGTCCACCGAACATAGTATTGTGTAATGAAAAGCATTCTGTGACAGTGTTTGGTTTCAATAAATGCCACTTTTAAGAAGCTATTACATTCCCCAGTCATTGAAATAACGGCTTAGAAAATTACTTGACTAAATAATAAATCTGATTCAAGGCTAATTTTGAATTTTTAATTTCAGACATGAGCTTGAGCTACGTATTCAGTGTGGATGATAATGAGCAGACCCCTATTTTACAACGAAGAGAATCATAGCACTCTTTATATTAAATTTTCAATCGTAATGCATGTAAAAGATGAGTGGCGCTTTAATAATAATATAAATGTGTAAGTGGGTAAGTCCTGAATGTGTATTGGATGTTTGAGAAATAACAAAAATGTAATAAAATACTTCATTCAAGGTTTTTAGATTACCTAACAGTCTAACATACCGCTTCCCATTTCAATTAGCTCTTTCCGAGAAGTTTTAAAATGTAATCAATGCCTAGACAAATAATTTACAATAATTAACTTTATGAGGATGTGGGGTATTTGTTCGAGTGTTTTTGTAAGTAATTATAAACAGAAAAAATATTCTTCTTACGATCAAAACATCGTCTCGCTATGAAAAAAAAACTCTTACTAAAATAAGCCGGTATTCGGTTTTAAGCTAAAAAATAACTCCAAGGTATTTTTTATTCTTTTAACAACGTAAACAAAATACTTTTTATAACTTTCAAAAAATTCCTCAGTTGTTTTCATGTTTCCTAAGATTTTATAAAAATGAAGCACTTTCGTGTGTGTGTGTTTTTAAAAAATAACCTCAGCTGACTTGTTCAACAATTTATGTATTTCATGGAAAGAAATTTAATTATTCAGAGCATAAAACTTTCGAACAGGGTTAGGATATTATAAAGAATACTCGTTTAAAAAACTTAAATAAAAAGCCTTATTCGCTTTAAAGAAGGTGAGTTAAATTTCCTTTTATTGCTTCGAAAAAATAAACATTATTAAGTGCTTTTTGCTTCCAAGCATTTCTACAACATTATTTGAAAACAAATAAAAAAATTTGCTAGGATGGGTAATTGTGTTTATAAAAATGCATTAAAAACCGTCCTTTAAAAATGTATTCATGCTCGGAAATTAAAAATAAGTTTTAACACAAGAACGACAGGAAGCACTCGTATCCTTATACCTTTAAAGACGAAAGGAGTATGTGTAGCCCCTTTCAAATTTTTGTGTGAATCATTATTTATGCCTTCCAAAGTAGAAATTTTAACGAAATTACTTTGCATAATAACCTAGTGGAAACATGAAAATTAGATTTTCATATAAATTGTGTATTTATAATGATGAAAATGTCTGATTTTATTAATCCTCAATTAAGTTGAAATTATGTTTTCCTTTCTGCATGTGAGAGATATATTAGACCCTTTTTTATCATCCTCTTGATGTAGACAAATTGTTACCCACAAAATAATAAAATATGATGTGCCTAGATTCAACTTCTTGAATTTCAACTCACACTCCTTCAATTTTCTAAGGTAATGATATCAATATTCAATATCTACTAGTGATGGGCAAAATCGATAATTTTAGGTATCGAATACTTTGGTATCGAATACTTATAGGTATCGAATACTTTGGTATCGAATACTTATAGGTATCGAGTACTTTTAGATATCGAGTACTTTTTTTCAATGTCGGGAAATGAACCTGAAGGGACAATTTTTTTAGGGCCTATCCATAATCAGACTAATATTCAAAGAACTGAAAGCGATACATCAAAAAGCCCCGTAGCTACGGGCCTGGAGGTGGATAGAGGCGAAGGATTTGGCAGGGGAAAAACCTAGCCGCGTCAAATTTCTCTCGCGGATGATAACGACTTGGGTTTGAGCATTGCAAAATGAAAACGGAAACAGGCTGCGTTTGATCTACGGTAGGTATTATAAAGATTACTTCATTGAAAAATTTAAAACGAAATATGTCAATAAAGTATCGATACTTTTGTGGGTATCGAATACACTCGATACCTATAGGTATCGAGTACTTAAGTATTTGGTATCGATACCTGCCCATCACTAATATCTACTGACAAGTATTTAACATGTAATGAAATGTGTGCAAACAATTAGTCAAAAAATTCACTGACCGGAACCTATCCCCCAAAAATTTAAGCCTGTATACAACTCTTTGGAGGGGTATGCCATTTGAATGACTTTGGGCTTATGAAAAACTAAATTGTTTTTCTAACGCATGCACATTTTTATGCACATTTTTTTCTATAACACAAGAAAGTATCCAGATTTTTTCAAAAATCCTAATTCTTAAAAATCCAAAAAAGTTGCATTACTTAATTAAACAAAACACACACTAAATTCAATGATTCTACCACACTCTAAAACCAAAACATGAACTCATTCCCCATTCATTTATTCAGATCCGAATTGAATCCATCATCCCTAGTTTAAACTAAGAGAAAAAGAGAACCTCACAAAACAAATACAACTGTCTCCGGAAACTGTCCTCGGATAGGGTCGGGCGACCTCCGCAGTGTTTCATATGGAAATGAGACACAAGACAGTCTCTTCCAATTTCTCGCGTTGTGATTTTTTTCTCTCTCTTGGAATTAACGAAGCAGCGGTCGTGTAGATTAAAAGATTTGTACTCCGGTCATGTAGAACACGACTCGTGCTTTTGAGTGTTAAAGAGAAACGTGATGGGGTTCTTATTCATGGAAAAAAGTGTTTTTTTGTGTGTTTATTTGCTGCAAGTTTGGTGTTTAAGCTATGTTTCAGAGGGATTGAATGTGTAATTGAGAAGGGAGGTGATTAGATGTGATGTTTTTGGGAATATCCGGATGTGATTGAAGGAGAGTTGATCGATTAATCTATTTCTGTCTGTGATGACTGCATGTTTTGGTTGATGGTTAATTAATGGAGAGTTTTTTATATATGATAATTAACTGGATGTTATTTTAATATGGTTACGGACAAAGTGATAAACAGTGAGATGGACAATGTGATCAGTTAATGCTATTTATTATGAAGAGTATTTATCACTTTGCCCGAAAAATACGCGGACATTATTAGTAATGTCAGGATTTATAACATTGCCCGTAACATATATTATAATGAAAAACAGAGGCAAAAGATTGCCAATGGTATATTTTCGATCGTAAATATTTTCCCGTTAACTTGACTAAAAAAATGAGTTTTAAAATCTGGAATTGGGTAGTAAATTTAAAGATTTTGTTTCGTTTTCATATTGAATTGTCTATAAGAAAAGTTGATACAAACTTACGAAAAATTTCTAAATATTTTGAAGATATTTTAGGACCCAAGATACCCAAGATTGTGATAACAAATTAAACTTTAAATTAAAATTGAAGTAATTGAATGTACATGGTATAGGATTTAGTTAAATCCATTCGCTCCTACACTGTTAAGATTATGTCAATGCCAATTTATGTAACATAACTTATTATATATGATTCATGAAAAATAATTTGATAATCCCCATGAAGCATCCGATGCTATTCGTTAATGTATTAGTTAGTAGTTCAACTTAAATAGAACTCACAAACTTAAACGTTTTGGATTTGTTTTCAGTAATAAGAAGTCTTATCTATCCTAAGAAAATTAGAACGCATTTATCACGACAAAAGCTATTACATTCTCCCAAAGGCGTTATTATCCACCACTTACTTAATTTTTTAAGCCTAATTGCTTACAAAACACAGCCCTAAAACCGCCTATGCATAGCGCACATTAAGATCCAACGTTTCCGTATGTAAACATGGTCGCCTTTCGGAGAAAACAAAACCCATCCCCATGAGCAGTATCACATATCTCAGAAGACTGAGAGATAAGATAATATTTTAGTGGAAGCCCCACGTGTGTAATTTGTTCCAAGCGACTAATTGCGCTCATTAGATGAGATACGGCGGTTTGTGTTAGTCCGGCCCTGACTGAGAGTGAGCCTGACTCGTTAGGGCCGGATGCATTTTGAAGGTACTTGTTTTCAATTTCTCTATTTAAATATTCAGTCTGGTGCTTGAGTTTAGAGGTTGTTACGAAGTTAAGCGTAACTAACTGATGGGCTCGTCCTACTCTGTAAATTTTAAAGCGCGCTTATTTGTTCGTTTTGAGCTAAGCGATGTGTTTAAAGTAATGATATTGCTGGTGAGTTTTTTGTTTAATTCAATAGCGTACGTTTAAATTTTGATTTTAGAGTTGTTATTGCAAGAAATGTCGGAATTAAATATATTTACTTTATTTTTTCCTTTCGCTGGGTGTGATAAAAAACGCTAAGAACTAGAAGCAAGATAAAAAAATATTTTATACAGAAGTACACAAAATGGTCATTTGGTCATTTCATGGAATCATAATCAATTTTTGCGTAGTAACAAAATATTACCAACGCCAGCCTGCTCTGTAAAGGGCGGTAAATACGCAAAGAATCACGTCTATTCCAATCAATGCAAAATTTCTCATTTAAATGCGAAGAAATCCCTATTTCATCAGACTTTCTTAAAATTTGCCCAGAGTTCTTTGGATTAGGCAAAAAAATACCTCACCAAATTAATGATACTTAATTTTCAAGTGATATTCTCTCTCTCGCGCGGACAGACATTGTTTCAGGACGGTCTCCATTGCAATCATATTTGCAATGTACAAAGAAATACTATTAATTACTTAGGTATTAGCTCACCGACCGTGCCATCAAAACATTATCAAAGCCAGTTAACTGGGTGCTAAATAGGACGGTAGCTCGCCTAACGGTCGACGAGCTAATACGTAAGTACCATTTTTCCTTGAAAGAAGCGGGACAATCAGGCTTTCATCAAGGCCTGACAACCGTCAAAGTAAGACGATTGATTCAAAATAACCAAAGTTTCTATGCTAGACTACAATATTTCCTGTCAGTGACGTCACGAGTTGACGTAAGAAGACGCCACACTTTCTAGCTACTTAATTGGCGAAATAGAAGGAGCAAGCGATTAGGTAGCAAACAAGTGTGGCGTCGTCAGTTACTTCAACATCTGATGTCACTAACATGAACTATTGTAGTCTAGTATAGATTCTAGAATCTAGTACAAATTACTAGCATAGATAGGTAGTCTTGTATAGATTACAACGTTTCCTGTCAGTGACGTCACGGGCTTACGTAAGAAGACGCCACACTCTCTAGCCACCTAATTGGCGAGTCAGGGAGGACTCTCGCTAGCTCTGCCTTTTTCACCAATAAGGTAGCTAGAAAGTGTGGCGTCGTCTAACTTCCATCCATGACGTCACTAGTATAGATACAAACTTCCTCTTACCTGTAGGCACTATGTTAAAGACACAAGGCTCCTTCATACTCCCCACGTCATTCTTGGCGAAGCAGTACAAAGCACCATAGTCCACCTTCACCCTGGGCACGTACTTGGCGACGCTCTTGGTGACACCGGCGCTCTCGAAGCCGACTGCCGCACCGCCCTCCGAGGAGGAGCCGTTGAAGGCCCACCGGAAGACCACGTCCGGAGGGTCGGCGTCCACCGAGCAGGTCACGTTCACCTGCTCGTTCTTGGCCACGCCGTAGTTCCGGCGCTGGCGGTCGCTGCAGATCGGGGAATCTGCAGAGGAGAGTATGGATATTTTTAGGAAGCCTTAAGACTTGGGTGTAACACAATTAGTGTGTTCCGTGTAGCCAGAAGTTTCTTGCGCAAAGCCAAATGTCAGTTAACGGCCGTATTCACCGATAACTTGACCGGCAGTCAAGCTTCTGATTGGCGAAAAACTGCCTTCTTAAATTGCCAATCAAAAGTTAGACCACTGTTTAAACGCCGTTAAAGTTATCGGTAATTATCGGTGTAAGACGGGTCGTAAATCAAAAGCCCTCGTTCAATGTTATTAACAGATTCTTGGGTAAGGTTACATAAGGTTATATTCAAGGTTATTAACAGATTGGCTTACAGGAGAAAGGCAGTAAGTAGCTTTTGGGAATTCTTTCGAAAGCAGTAAACCAGCACAAACGAATGAATATTTCTCGCTACACTGAAATACGATATGTTGTTGGTTAACGAGTTTTGAGTTTACTAGGCAAGTCAAAACGTTCCCGGAACGGTCGCCTACATTTACGCAGGTGTTTGATGATGGAGAAATAACTTAAGTTATTGAAATTTTATCTTAAGAGCAGTGTTAAACATAAAATTCTGCGAATTTGTTGAAAAATCACCTTTTGAGACATTCGAAATACCAAAGATGAAGAACGAAAACAATTGCATGAAAAAATACTAGCGGTATAAACCTTTTCATTAAGACCATCACGATCATCCAAGACTAGGCACCGCTGGACTACATGATCGAAATTATGTAACTGAAGGACCTCTAAAAAATGGATCCCAACAGGGTTTTAAATATTTTTATACGAACGATGGAAGAAGTGTGTGAATGCAGGAGAAAAGTACTTTGAAAGCCAAAAAAGAAAACATATCTACTATAGCTACTTTTTAACAATAAATTTTTATAGACCATTTCTAGGAACATTTTGACCCTACCTCGTATATGACGCAACAGGAAGCGATCGAGGATAGCCAAATATGACATAAGATCGTACATCGAAAGATGGTATGACATAAGAGTAATGGATCCATTAGTACCCTTCTCCTACAAGCCGACGATGTAAACTGCATCAAAACTACTCAATGAAACTGTAAATTACCGCGCACGAGAACATTCCCAACAATCCAACTCTCTCAAACTTATACCCACATTTGAGCTTACAACCCAGAATCCAGACATAAACCCCTCACCAACGTATATTAATACTCATACACCAACACATATCCCTATACTCACACTGTATCCTTAGCACGACCTCCTCACTGCGCCCCCTTCCTTGAGCATTGGCGGCCAGACACTGGTAGGTGCCGCGGTTCCTGCGCCCCACGTTGTGCAGCAGGAGCGAGTGGTTGCGCACGATGACCCCTCGGAGGGCGTCGTGGCCGAGGGTGCGCCCCTGGAAGCGCCACTTGACCTCGCTGACGGTGGGGTTGGCCTGTATGTTGCATTCGAAGTAGACGTCACTGCCTTCGCGGATGTGCTCGTATTGCTCGCTGGCGCCAAACACAAGGGACAGCTGAGGAGGGTCTGGAAAGATTAGAGAAGATTTGAGTAAGATAGGATAAATACGGTTGTCAAATATCAACCCTTGTATACTATGATCCCTACGTGCATATAAAGTTTAAGTTTACTTTTGCGGGTGATTAGACTCCTATATACTATACAATGCTAAAAAGCAGTTCCAACTTTCACCAGTTTGTGGTGAAAGGTTGTACTGTTTTGCAACAAACTGGTTAAAATTTAGCTGCAACTTAGGTTTGGTAACAGGTTTCACCAAGTTTTCGGAGCTTTCACTAGATAAAGTACAAAACTTGGGGAAACTTGTTACCGGACCTAGGTTGTAGCTAAATTTTAACTAGTATGTATGTAGCGAAAGGTTGAACTTTTTTTAATAGTGATGTTTTCAAAATGTGGCTATTTAATGTGAACGCTCAATCTTAAAGATCTGCAATTACCACACAGTGTTGTTTTTACTCAGTTAACCCTTTTTACTTGCAGTTTAACCCTTCACTGCACGGTGTTCCGAATTCAGCACATACCAATAAAACTCCTCAATTTTCCCACTTGTGTAAATTGTAAGTTATCTGAGTTTTGTGCCACATCTTGAACATACATATATATAATATTAACTACTCAGTGTGGATCTAGATTGAATTAAGTCTGGAATTTTTAAAATATTTTTTCTGTATTCGTGGCTGTTAGAAGATATTAAATTATTTTTTTTCAAAAGAAACAAAAAAACTGTACAGTGAAGAGTTAAAAACCCATATCTGGCAAAACGCACATATCAGGAAACAATGATTGGAAGTGTGCCTATCGCTAAATTGGCAAATCTTCTAGATAATAAACTTGGTTTGAAAGAGGATAAATCTGGTTCTTGCCCCATTGTTCTCAACTGTATACTCACAGAGCACGCTGAGCGTCCACGAGTCCTGTAAGGCACTGTCGGGCAGCTCCGGGTTCTGGGCTTCGCAGACGAGCTTCTTGCCGTTGTCGTCTGCCGCCGCCACGAAGCTCAGCGTGCTCACCGAGATGCTGCCGAAGTTGTTCTGGATGGCCAGGTGGTCCACGCGCTCCTGGCCCTTGGTCCAGGATAGGCGGGCCGGGGGTCGGGACCCCTCGCTCTGGCAGTTCACTTCCACCCTCTGACCCTGCTGCAGCACGCTCGGCACGCTGGTGATCTGGACGCTCTGCGGTTTCACTCGTTGGAGGAGAGAGAAAAGGAGGTGAATGTTGTGGACACAATTCACAGCAAAGGCATCGTTTTTTACACTACTACACTGTAAAAAAATATTGGGTGCCAAAACACCAAAAAAGGTGGCAACCAGGTTTCCACCCATCTAGGGGTATTAGAACACCAGCATAAGCTGGGGTTTCATTACACCAAAATTATGCTTTAGCATAATTTTGCTGGATCATTACACCATTTTTGCTATAGCATTACACCAAAGTTATGCTATAGCATAATTTTGGTGTTATGAAACCTCAGTTTATGCTTTAGCATAATTTTGCTGGATCATTAGGGGAGAACGGGGCACATTCGCACAAAAAATGCATTTCGGCATATTTCTCTGGATCTAGATGAGATATTGAAACAAACTCGGATTCAAATGAAAGTTAAGACCTTTCCCGATATTTTAAAACGATAACTGGTCGCATTCATCTAGAATTTCTAACCTATATCATCAATCTAAAAAACGAGAAATTTCGTGCGAATGTGCCCCATGGGTAGGGCAGTTTCGCACACGTGTGGGGCACATTCGTACACATGCAAAAAAATTATAAAATAATTATTTTTACAAACTAAAAATGTTTATGGTACTTTAAAATAAGGATAATTAAACGAAATATTTGGCACTTTTACATATTTTTCCTCTAATTTGAAGATTTTTTTTACAAAAAGAAAACAGCTTCAGAAAATATTGAACATCTAAGCTTTTTATGAGGAAAACAATTGTAGTAATGAAGAGTATTGAAGTAAAGAAGTACATTGGCATACTTCACATAATATAATTAGTTAGAAAAGGTTCAACTAATGTTTTAACTGTCAGGTTTTATTCGAAAAGAAAAGTGAACCAACAGCTCGCTTATTTACACCTGAAACTGACGGTTGGGGAACTTTTAATACGATATTATCTTTTTGTATGAATGTTGAATCATTACTTACTGGGAAAATAAAAGTTTCGTCATTAATTTTAATGTTCTTCATCATTAATTTTAAATAAGCACCATTCAATTCCAAATTATCTATTTGACCAACATAACAAAATTTTCTTTTTAGTAGCAAATTCTACTGGAAAAAAATCACTTAAGTTCAAGTCAATTGATATTAAACAATTATCAGGGATAATTATTTCTTCAATGTTTAAATCTGGGTCTAAATTCCTTAAAACTGAAGCTTTCTTTAAGATGTTATTTTCTATTATCACCAAATTTTGAAAAAATTACAATAAAAAACAATTAAACTTCAAGTTATTAAATATACTGCACTTATAAACATATAAATCACTTTCATAATCAAAAATGGGAAAGATGAGGCACATTCGCACTGTCTGAATCTGCCCCATGTTTTGGCGTACGAATGTGCCCCATCTACCAGTTCAAGCTTACCACGTCCCAACAAGATATTTATAATTAAAGCAGGGAAATAAAACCTTTCTAGAAACTTACTTTAGTAGTTCCTCTACTGAATAAAATGCTGAATGTCCACTTGAGAACTATTTTTGATTGATATTTTACGCCAACAAAATGACAAGAAAATTTACTTTGCTGCTTCTAACGCTAGCAAATTTCTAGTACGTATACACCAAAATGGCTCAGAGCTTTAAAAATTCATGCAAGAGGTGGTAGTCATGCTTCCATCTACTGGTATTTTTTTCATATCTTTAAATTAATAATTACTAGGGGAAATGCCGTCTGTCTGAATGTGCCCCATGTGCGAAATAGCCCCACTCTCCCCTACACAATTTTTGCTATAGCATTACACCAAAGTTATGCTATAGCATAATTTTGGTGTAATGAAACCTCAGTTTATGCTGGTGTTCTAATACCCCTAGAGGGGTGGAAACCTGGTTGCCACCTTTTTTGGTGTTTTGGCACCCAATATTTTTTACAGTGTATACTCTATTCATTTTGAATTAGCGCCTGAGTATAGTTTCCTTTCCCCAACACTGAATCGGTAACCATGGCAACTATCAACGTCAAAGTGGTGAAGAAGGCTTACTATTGGCCGAGCACAGAGCGTAACCATTGTTACGCTTTTACCCCAGGGGGAAAGCGCTATTTCTCAGGCGCCTATTTAAAATGAACACAGTATATTACTGGAGCTGGCGTTAAATTTCAAAAATTGATCTGCCCGTAGATTTTAATATGACATGATAGTGTTAGTGGTGTTAATCATGGAATCGAGCTCCAGCTGGTCAGGTAGCTGTGAGTTGAGTGTGGGGTGGGGGTCAAAGTTGCAAAAAAAAGTGGAAATAAATTCATCTGCCTGTGGATAAAACTTGGTAGTTTACACCCTCCTTATTGAAAAATGACCGTCAGCTGTCTGGGAGGCGGTGGAATGATCGTCAGCTGGTCATGTGAACTTTCGAACAAAAAAAATTATCTGGCAATGCTTGAAACTTGATGGTGATGTCAATCTCTGTTACATAAAGCTATAAATAGTTATTTTTTTCAACGTTGTTCAATGGTGAGTTTATCCTGTCATATTAAAATCGTGTATGGGCAGATCAATTTTTGAAATTTACGCCAGCTCCAGTAGTATATAGTGGGCCACACTTCTAGAGGGGATAGTAGACACCTAAACGAGTCAGAATCACATAGGAATCGGGGGTCTCAGACCAAATCCCAGGGAGTTAAAAATGGAGCGACACCCCAAAAAAATTATTGAAAAATTCAATCTGTAGAAGAACTACTATTGGTAAAAACTTAATCATGGTCTCAAATTTTGTGGTTTAACATGATCTTTAAAATCATTGTAAAAGTTTTCATTTTAAAAATTTTTTTACTACGAAATAAAGTCAAAAACCACAAAAATATGTGAAAAATCTGCCAAAACTTTATTTCGTATTTAGAAATCCTTTCTTTTGATTTGATAATCTGAAAGATCATAGTTGAAAACCCTTAAGTCCAAAATTTCACGTAAATACCATCAATATTAAACGCTTGAGATCTAATTAAAGTTTGATTTTTGCTTGCGAAAACAGATCCAGAAAAGAAACGTTGAGGGAAAATCTACGAATTACGGATTGATGCTTGCGAAATTTCTCGCCATTATTTGCGATACGAGATTCCTCGCCAACTTTCGCCAACAACAGATCGCCCAAGCTGTCTTGGCGATCTGTAGGAGCTTGGTATGTTTCGCCAAACTGGGAGAGAAAAGAAAGTTAGCGATTATCTATCCGTAACTCGTAGATTCTCCCTGAACGTTCGTTTTCTGGAGCTGTTTTCGCACTCAAAAAACAAACTTTAACAGGATCCCAAGCGTTTAATATTGATGGTATTAACGTGAAACTTTGGACTTAAGGGTTTTAAAATATGATCTTTCAGATTATCAAATCAAAAGAAAGGATTTCAAAATACAAAATAAAGTTTTGGCAGATTTTTCACATTTTTTTGTGGTTTTTTTACTTTTTTCGTAGAAAAACATTTTAAAGTGAAAACTTTCAGCATAATTTTAAAAATCATATTAAACCACAAAATTTGAGACCACGATTAAATTTTTACCAATAGTAGTTCTTCTACAAATTGAATTTTTCAATAATTGTTTTAGGGTGTCGCTCCATTTTTAACTCCTTGGGATTTGCGGCCTTATTCACTGCACACTTCATGCGATCGCATGGGACAATCATGCGATCGTATGGATAGTTGATGCGATCGTATGGCCTAAAACGGTATTCTCTGGGGCTCCGTGCGATGCGTAGATGTCTCCATGCGAGCTGACCCAGACGAGAGCTTTTTAGCAGCCGTCTGAGCAATGCGAAAATCGCATGGATCTCTGATTGGTTGGAGAATTTTTTTTTTACATCAGCCGCCTCGGATGATGAAAATAATGGCGGCTGCTCTCTTCTCAGCAAGACGCTAGGCCTAAATATGGGCGAATTTCTGGACTAATTCCGAGTGCGCCAGGCCTATAGCTGCACAATGAATGCGCCGAAAAGGTAAGATTAACCCTCTATCCCATTATATATTCTCTATTGTGTATCATTTGCTTTCTTTTTTCCCCTGAATTTGTGCATGAAGAGTCAGTCATTGAATGCTTTTATACAATATAGATGTTGGTGTTGAAAACAAAACTTACACATCAATCATCGTGTTACAAAATACAAATAACTCAAAAATGTCTTACCAAAAACATTATCAGTTAATCTTATAGCATATATTATGAATCAGAGCGTAAAAGAAATGTTTCACTTTCATAAAACGAAAGTGAAGAATGCATGATTACTTTACAAAATTTTTAAACATTTATAGTTGTTGCTAACTCCCTCAAGTTGTAAGTGATCAGATAAGTTATATCTTTAGCATACAGCTTTTAAGATTGATTTTCTATTTATGTTTTTAAATTTTATATCCATCGTGATGTTTACTTGTAGACCTAAAGTTATGAATGAGTACTACATAGGATTATTTTCACTGTAGTTGTTTTGTTTTTATTTTGGTTTTATATTTTTTGTAATTAATCTTTTAAGATTAATTACAAAAATCAAATAATAATCTGAAATCAGCTAGTAGTGTTGTTTCAATGTTATGCAAACGTTTATATCATTCTAAATATTTGAAACCCTTCCCATTTTCCACCATTCATAAATATAAATTAGACTTTCATACTTTTTTCTCATGAAGACCTTTTTTTATACTACCATAGATACTGTAAATTAAAAAGTGTTTTATGAATTTTTATTTACTTTACCATTGTAATTAAATTGGAGTCAAGTATTGCTTAAATTAAATGATCAGTGTAGCATAATGTTTTACCTAAAAAACTGTTCCCACTCATTAATAATATGCACTAACATATGTATTACTAACATAAATAATTGCAGAAAAATACATCATGTAATTAAGCAGTAGTTCAGCAAGCTAGAAAATATCCTATTTTGACAGTGGAAATGTACTAAATTTACCCAATATCCCTCCAAATTCCAAATAACCCTCTAAAAATTTTTGACTAATAAATTTTAATTAATTTTAAACTAATAATTTTTGGAACAAGGTACACCTACTCATTTTAAAATCAAATTACAAAAATATCAGATTGCTGTTGACTAAAAGAAACAAGATAAACAACATTATAAACAATTTCCAATTGCAAACTTTAATTGTGCATTATTTGAAAGTAAGGCAAATCAGTAGACTCAGATTTTTTTAAATGACAATAGTTTTTTTGGTCATTCTCATGATAGAAAAGTCACAAACTATTTGTTTGTTGATATTTTGGATTTCTGCAATAAGTTTTCTTGCATACCTACCAGTGTAGGGGAAATGGTAAATTAATTCTGAGTATGAGAAAAACGTTTTCCTTAGTTTTATATATTTCTTTGGGACATGGATAACTTTAACCAGTATTTAATCATTGCTATAAAGCTCTAAAGCTCATTTTAGTATGCATATTTCATTTGTATCAACATACTAACTTTGTCATTAGGTAAACATTGAAATAATAGGGGAGATGAGGGAGGAATGGGACAGTGGGAGGAGTGGGACAGCTGAAATTATGGAAAAATAAATCAGTTTATTTTATTTCCAATTTGGTCATTAGATGGCCTTCTTATAGCTTCTTGTTATTTCCTTCATTTAGTTTATCCAGCAGCAAGTTTCTGTTTATAGTTGTAAAAATTTGATTTTCCCACCTCCAAAGTAAATTTCCAGTGTATCTTAAGTTTTATTTCATTTCTCATGTAATTTGTAGAACAAACATTATATAATGCCATTGTAATCTAAAAGATATAATGTATGCTAATCTGCAATTTCATAAAGCCTAACACCAGCATAGTTTATGTGACAAGTTATATTTTAAAAGCAATGTGAGGAGGGAGGAATGGGACACTCTGAAAAATGTAAACAAAATCTGCAAAAATGTAAACAAAATTTGAAAATATTAATTTCTGATAGCTTTCTATCGCTTCAATTGAAATGTTTTTCTTTTCTTGAATAAACAATTCCAAGTATTACATTGTATTTCAATTATTGATTCTTAACACCATGGGAAAGAGTCCAAGTGTACTAAATATTTTTTAAAAATTATTCTATAATAGATATAAGATTGAAAGCTGTTTAAAAATGTGGGCAAAGGTTAAAAGAATAGTAAGTAAAATACTAGGCCCTTTCTCATTATTACATTTTACTAATTTTCTTTACTTTTCAAAAGTGTCCCACTCCTCCCATACTCATGTCCCACTCCTCCCACCCATGAGGGAGGAATGGGACAAAATTCTTGTTAATTTGAATGATCAAAAGTGATAAAATTAAACAACATTTAAGAACTGTACATTTTTAAAAAATTAAGTTAAAGCATGTAAGTTTATTATCCAACCATTTGCATCTATGAATAAGCAGGGGATAATGAATAAAAAAATATTTAGTGAAAATTGTCCCATTCCTCCCTCCTCTCCCCTAGTCTCTTTTGAGTTAATATTTTATAATTACATCTAGCAGTGTAATGGGACAAAAATGTTTACTTTTATGCTACATCTAAACTCAAGACTTGCTCAAATATTCCTAACATTTTAACTAATCATTCAATTTTTAATAATTCTAGATTGAAGAGTTGACTGAGATCAAGAGGGCCTTTCACTAGAGGCAAGTGACTTGTTGAGATAAATAAGGCCTGAATAATGAGGTTTTTTTGGTCAAGTTCATTTGAGTGAGATGCAGTTGTTGTTCTGTGTTGATCTGTTACTATATCTGTTACTCTTCCTCTCCTTCAGTTAACAGTTTTTGAGGTATATTTAATTGTCAGCTGTTCTCATTTTATAAAGTTCTATGAATGCTTTACTTGATATGTATGTAGATTAAAGTTTTCTTTATAAAATGCTTTGTGTTCATTTATGTTCCACCTTACATTTATGAGTATATACATAAAATTTTTTACTTCAAAGTCTTCTTATGTTAAGCTATTGTTCATATTTTTAAATATTTATTACTCTTTCATATTGTAGATGATTGAAAATAAGGTATTTAGTTATTTTTATCAATCAATGCATGTAATCTTGGATTTTAAATTTAACTTGATATAATTTTGCTTTTAAACTCTCGTGATTCATCTAACTCCTTCTTTGTATTTTTGGAAGGTTCATAAGAATAATTTTGCCCATAAAATCTTCTCTTTCTACTGTGAGGTTAATCTTTGAAAAAAATTTTGAAAAAATTTGTATTGATTTAAACATATGGGATCATATTTATCTTTTATCAATTTGTTTATAATATTTATGAAAGTCATGAGTTAACAATTTACAATTTTGATTGATATTTTGTCCATATATGACCTACCCAGAATAATTTTTAAGCCCTCGCTACTTTTAAAGTTGTGCAGTTCTGATCTAGAAGGTCAATTTTCTTCTTAAACTGAAAAATTATATGGATGTTTGTTTACAAATAAAGCATAAGAAATTGTCTATTGCTGTTATTCTTGTATCTGAAAAAATACCTAATAAAAATATTTTAAGTATCTAGCTAGTGCTCTAAAAATTTATGCATTGCAGTTTTGAAGTCATAATTAAATTAATTTTGAGACCAGGTTAAATTAAAAAGTCATTGCAAGATACTCATGTTTTTTTTGTATATTAGTTCTAGGTACTGTTGAATTTCTTTTGTATTTAAAAAATAGTGTTGAGAAATTCTACTAATATCAATGTTAATCAGGCTATGATGGTTCATACCAAATCAACATGAACATTATATTTTATAGTTTATTTTAAAGTTCCTTGTTTTTTGACAGAAGTAAGGTAAGTTGTAAGTTAGTATCAACAATTTGTTGCTTCTAAAGAATTAAGTTTTGTTTTATTTTTCTTGGTTTATTTAGGAATTAAAATTGTAAAACACATAAGGAAACTTTGGAAAGGATGCAAGTGGGAAAAGGTAAAATTCCACTGGTGTTAATTGTGAAATGTATTGAGTTCAGCAATATTATGCCAAATACCTATTTGATTTTATTTAAACTCAATCAAGTATCAGGTTGAAGTTTTTTATTTTATTGAAACTTTTAAATTTTAGAGATGTGTCTATATTTCTTCCATGGTAAAGAAAATTATTTAAGAGTAGAAAGTATTGAATTATAAGTAGAAAATATTGAAATTTCAAAATGGAATTTAAAAGCATTGTATGGAATAAGTAGGAAAATGGCTAGTTTAGAAGCAGTCAAATATTAAAAAAAATTAGATATTAAACAAATGTGGGATTTGAGAGAAACTATCTTCCCTTGTTTTGCTTTATTCTTTTTCTTTTGACGCTCGCGTTTTTTCTCTCGGCTTGTTTTTGTTTTATTGAGTTCTTTTTCTCGTAAATATGTTCTGTTTCAATATACGAAAAAAACCATTCAATAAAAACAAACAAAATTATTACATGTGTAAAGCTATGAGTTTTTTAACGGTTTTTTCGCGACACCTGTTTTGATGGATTTCGCCTGCAAGCGAGCAGCTACGTGATTGAACTATTAAGAATTTTATTTTTATAATTTCTCTTTACAAAAAGTAAGTTTTTATTTATTCTTAAATCCCAGTACATTCTCGAATTGTAAAAAGGTTCTCTTCAGTTCAAAGTTTATGTGGTTTGACCAACTACATTCGGGAAACTATTTCCAATCCATTTTCAACTACGAATTAATCAATGAAATAAAAAAACTGATAATTATACATCTATGAACTTTTTTTTAAATATTTCCTTCAACCATCCCCCAATCTTAATAAAGCAGCTATAAAAAATAACTATTTTTTTTTGTAAAATCTCATAAACATCCACTATTATACTTGTGAGTTCATGTGTTTTAAAAGAACTAGAGTAATATACTCAGTTTCGGTCAGCGAAAATTAATTGGATGAAAGTTCTACTCATTAATCTTAACCTTTTACAAAAATCAAAGCAATTTAATGCAGCTCCAGAAACACGTGTAAATAAACAAAACAACAACAATCTGCTTCGCTTTCTTTAAATTAGACAAATTGATGTAGTATACACAGACTTTACAAAAGCATTCGATTCTGTTGATTTTGGCATTTTGATGAGGAAACTTATTGATTTTGGATTGAGTGGTGGACTGGTAAAGTGGATTTATTCTTATTTAATTAATAGACACTTAGTTGTCTCATATAAAAATTGTTTATCTAGTGTTTTTACCAGTACATCAGGGGTACCCCAGGGATCAACCTTGGGACCATTGTTGTTCATTTTGTTTATTAATGATTTACCAGAGTGTTTGAATTATTCCAAATGCCTTTTGTTTGCTGATGATGCAAAGATCTATAAGCACATTTATAATATTGATGATTGCATCAATCTTCAAGACGATTTAATATCGCTGAATAGGTGGTGTTTGGTAAATCGATTATTTCTAAATTACAAGAAATGTTCCATCATGTCTTTTTCACATAAGCATTCAATTTTAATCTATAACTATTGTATTGACAATGTTATTTTCTCTAGATGTAATAGTGTTCTTGATCTTGGTGTTCAATATGACTGTAAATTTTCATTTTCTGAACATACTTCAAATATTGTTTCAGTTTCTTTCAGGAGTTTGGGTTTTATATTAAGGGCATGCAGGGAACTTAATTCAGCTTCTAAAATATCAATTTTCAATTACTTAGTTAGATCTAAACTAGAATATGCTTGTATAGTTTGGGATCCTCAATATGATACTTATGTTAAAATGATTGAAAGAATTCAGAATATTTTTTTAAGACATTTGTTTTTTACTGAAAATGGATATTGTAATACTTATATGCCAAGCCAGATTCTGAGACAGAATTTTAAAATTCAAGATCTACAATCCAGGCGTAAATTCTTATTAATGTTATTTTTTCATAAACTTTTAAATAAAAACATAGACAGCAATACTTTAACTCAAAAAATTTTTATTATAGTTCCAAGGCAATCTGCAAGAAACAAATCTTTAAAATTTTTTGGAACTAATATTAGGATTGGCACAGATAAAAATTTTTTTATAAATAAATTTTGCTCACTTTATAATTTGTATACGGATCGTTTGGATATTTTTTCAATGTCATTTTCAGTTTATAAACGAATCTGCATGTCCTTAATTTTCTGATTTTTCTAATGTTTGCATTTGTTTATTATGTTCTTTTGTTCATATTATCTTTCTTTTGATGGTTGTTGAGTGTTACTTTTTATTATTATTATTATTCTGTATTCGGACAATGTAATTGGACCGAAAGGTCTGTTTTGTCTTAAATAAATAAATAAATAAATAAATAAATAAATAAATAAAAACGGCCGGATCCCAAAAAAAAGTACCATGATTGGTTAAAAATATTTAAAATCAACAAGATAAGTTGGCCAATAAGTGAACGATCTGAAGCCACGCCTCGCACGATTGAGACCACAGAATGAGCTTTTGGTAGCATGCGATCGCATTGCATCATACGATCGCATGGAAATCGCATCGTATGATCGCATGAACAGTGAATAACCCCGTTGGTCTGGGACCCCCGATTCCTATGTGATTCTAACTCGTCTAGGTGTCTACTATCCCCTCTAGAAGTGTGGCCCACTATTTATGGGACACCCTGTATAGAGCGTTTCCGCTTATAAAACTTTTCCCGATGACGTCACTTGGAGGTCAAACAAATGGTTAATGTTGCAATAATTGTAAATTGCATGATTTTTTTATTTTTTTAATCGACTAGGGAGCTACCGCCCCCTGCTCGCTATCGCTCGCCAACCCCCGTTAACTGCTGACGCAGGGTCTTTCGGATCGCTTCGCAATCCCCACGAAACCTTGCTCACTAAAATTATTTATTTACAAAACATTCGTTATAACAATTAGTAGAAAAAACTTCAACCAACTTTCTTGAAGCACACTCTCTTAAAAGTTAGAATATTTATTGGTTAAATTATCAATAATTTAATCAACACGTTTTCCTTGAAAATATCCATCAAGTCTGCTCGTGCTATTGTTATTCAATATTTACAAAAACGTTCAGCGATGAATCTGTTAAATTTAATATAGTACCTAGTAACTCGTCAAAGTATCTAGTGTTTTATCATTCAAGTTTTAGTTTTAAAACATACTTTTTAAACAATACTATTTAAGCTATTAAAAATGATAAGAGACAAAATCTACATTGCACTCAATGTTTACAAACAATTCATTTTGGTGTGTGAAATTCTATACTTGAATAGTAGATCTGTGAGTTTCTGGAAAACTCTTATCAGTCTTTTAAAAATATTTTATTTAGAAAGTACATATTTTGAAGCGCATTTTCAAAGCGTGAAAGGAATTATTTTCATCGTTAATGAGTAGCGTCGGTTGGTCATTGTGATTGGAGGTATAATAAATTGTACGACAGTTTCTTGCTGTTAACTGCAACCTTATCCGTAATCCAGAAAAATGGAAATATCTTAGAATTGAGAATTTTTTTAGAAATTCTAAAGGCACTTTGCACATCCTCAAAAGAATCCGAACAGTTTGATACCAAAAACATGTTATACGGATCAGTAATTAAAAAGCCTTTCTCTGGAAACCATTTACAAAAACTTTTTTTTAGAATAGAGAGATTCTTCTTGTAAAAATAAGCAACTACCCAAAATTTGAGGCCGATCGAGAAATTTTTTTATTGCCAAAAAAATGTGACGTCATCTTCAATAGGCATTGTTGAAAAACAATGGAGTTGATGGTATTATTGTTGACGTCATCCTACAGTTTAAACAATAAACGTTTTCAGTCACGTGTTTTTTTCTCGACTTTTAAATTAAAATATTTAATTACCTGTACATTTTTTTGAAAAACTGACTAGATATTTCATTTTACCATACAAAAAACCATACGGAACACTTGTTTGTTTTTGAAAATCTGACACATGCAACTTCCTTATTGTAAATTGTAGGGTAAAGCCAAATTTTTCAGTGAAATTTCTAAACGCTTTCTAAAAACGTTCCGAAGAGAGAAAATATAAAATCACTCAGTTCTTCAGAGTTAGGGTTAGAGATTTATCATTTGAACTTTTCAAAGTAGTACCAATAATATATAAATAACCTTTCTTGAATCCATTCCATATGGATTGATTCCTCTAATAATCGAAATCTTTTCGATATACCTCTTTTTTGTACATAACTAGGGGATCTGCCCCCTGCTCGCTATCGCTCACCAACTAATGGTCTACTAATGGTCAAAATTTCATAATATTCCTTCAAATAGATTTTGCGTAGTGATAGTTCAAAATGTTCAAAAATAAATTTTTCAGAATCAGCGTCGGCGGCGGTGACGGTCACTGTTACTTATTTTAATATAGAGAGAATACATAGATAGAGTGAATGCCATAGCTTGTCCTCCAACATTCGTGTTGCTATGGCTGTTGCTAGGGCCAAGTCACGTGATGTAAAAAGCTCTATGTGGTATGTTTCAGTTCGGCAATTTGGTGAAACTAGTTGACGAGGATTCAGTAAAAGTAGAAATTATCGGAAGCCCTTTCTTTCTCTACGAACTGAAACTTATATTTGGCTCCAAAGCGTGTTGGGTGCTGTATTCGTTTTCGCTGCAGAAAGTTTCTGTTTAAGTACAGATAAGCTAAAAAACTAGAAAAAAACTGTTTTTTTACAAAAAATAAATAGAAGTCATTTTTATTGAAACTTTCTGTTTTTCTACAGTTTTTTTACAGTGTATGGCTGCAACCAATGAGCGTCATTTTCGCCTAAGACAGTCTTTATTACGCATGCCCTAGATTAGGGACCGTCCCTAAAATTAAATTTACCCGCTTAAGATTTACCACATGATATGTTTTTTTGGAAGGATGCGAATACGAAGAAGTCTAAAAACCCAGGTAAACCACATGATAATGTGTTACAATGTTTGCGTAGAATGCAGGTGTGGTAAGACTGTGATTAGTTCATTAGTCTCAACAGATTGCCATGAGAGACAGAATACGCGGAATTTTCCCTAATGAACCCCGAAACAATTTTCACTATAGGTATCTATGCAAACATATAAAAGATAAAAACAGTAAGTCTTTAAAGCCTTGGAACCTTGTTGATATATTTGGTTAAAAGGCTTAAAAGACTTGATGCAAAGCGTTAAAAAAACACCCAATTCTTCTTATTATTTTTAAAATTTTTTTTTCAATAAGTGTTATGTGTCAGAAACCATTGATCTTAAGGACAGTGCACTTTATACCTAAAAAATATATCCCTTATAAGCACATGGGGCAAAATGATCCATAAAACACAGACCAACCATTCTTCCGAGTGCAAGTGTATAAAACTATTAATCTTATTGACATTGCTATGTTGCATATATTTAATCACCTCTTACATCTTGTACACATAAATTGGGGTATAATATATTTTATTCAGGACGCGCCGATATTAAGCGTCCCCAATTTTAACGGGAGACTGTAATATTTAACTTTTTCAATCCTAGACCGACGAAGATTTCACTTGAATCATATAGAAAATTTGGGGCGGCTAGAACCGAAAGTGTTAAATAGCTCTCACTGCATCACAAATCATGGGTCATTCAGTCCTTCCATTTCTCCAGGGTTAATTACCAAGTTCACCTCGGAGATGTAATTAGAGGTTTAACTCTTCAGGTTAGTCACACTCACTGGTCAGTAATTTTCAACCCAGAATCAAAGGGTATGAAAAGGGCCATCGCATGAAGAACTTCAGACTTAATGCTTGTAATTGATTGAAGAGTGCAGAACATTTAAGTCTATCAATTCAGTGTAAAAGTGGCTTCGTTATAGTCAAATAATATGTTTATAACATGTTTGAACTGAAATAGCCCCTTGATTTATAGACTGCATATAAGCTGAAATTGAAATGGGGATAGATAGATTGGAGCAATAAGAACCATGGAATATTGTAGGTTCTTTAATTGAAACCTAAGTCTAACTGCAATCCATTCATTTACTTTTCCTCTTAATATGTGTTTTATAAAAAGTAACAATCCTAATATTAAAAGCGATTTTCATCCTTTCAGCCTTATATACAGCCTGAAAATTACATTGAATCCTATAAAAAAATATTAGGCGTCATGGACAAAAGGGTTAATATTTGCAATGGGTAAACGTGGATGCCTTTTTATTTGAGCCAAATCTTGCACTTTTCATAATAAACTATGCATCGCGGAATTTACCAGATAATTAAAAGTATAACCCTAATGAGTTTTAGCGCACAATACAAAGGATATAGATAATTTTTAATATGAAATATCCAGAAACTTTTGAATAACATTGTTATTTCCATTCAGCTTAACTGACAGCTAATTATTCCTTCACTATTCCCCCACAAGGCATCAAAGAATAACACGAACTTCTTCATATCACTGCTCTGCAGCCGTTTAAATAGTTTATACCACCTCAAACCAGAGCAAAACTCCTTGTTAGAATTCTTTGACAGGCATTATCCAGCTTTAATTTCATACCGCAAGCAAAACGTCTGTTGCTTAAAGGCTGCCACTCAAAAAGATTAGAGCTCGCACCGACTTGTAACATGACACGCCAAAGTCTTTATTTTGGCTTCGTTCCAGCTGTCAAAAGAGGTGATACTTTCGCACATAGTGGAAAGGATTACCATTAATTATTGCACATATGTTGTCTACCCTTGGAAGAGATTAATTATGCACAAGACACGGCGAACCAAGAATATAAACGCTTTAGTTACATACAATAAAGTACGGCCTTATTTAATTTTGAATGTGATCTCGGTTATTTTTCTTGTCTGGGGAGTGTTGTGGTTTAGGGAACATAAAAAATATCTGAGAGCTGAATAGTTTTATATTTTCTAGACTAATAAATTTGCTACTGTTACGTAGGTTTTTTTTATTACGTACCATAATTGAGTCACATATTTTAAACGATAAATTATGATTATTTAAAAGAATATAGTCAAAAAGTGTATTTAATTTATGAATAATATTTCTTTAAGTAACTGATATGCTTTCTGATGAAATGCCAATCATGGCTAACACTTCGAATTATTAAATTTCAGTTATAATGTCTAGAGATAAAAATTTGAAACCTTCGAAATGGTTTTTCTGGAATCCCTATTAGAAAACTTAAAAAAATAATAATGCTGTGTGCAGTGATAATTTTAACGCCTTTGAGAGCGTATTTAACGCATTGAAGATGGTAAATACGCTTTTAAAAACTAGCCAGGCGTCTTTTCACGCTTTGAATTTTTAATAAACGTTTTGCTTAAAAAATGGGCACCCCACCGAAATCAAAAAATTTTTCTACTCAAATTTGTAATAAATAAATATTTTATTTATAATGCTTATTGTAAAAGAAATTTTATTTATAATGTTTAATATTTTCTACTTATATTAACAAATGCTATAATTGTTAAAAAACAAAATAGCATCCTCATTTTTTATATTTCAGTTTGTTCATTAAAAAGCATTTTTATAAAAAATGTGTCTCTTTATATATAGTTTATGCTATTTCCGGTATTTCCCTCCTCATAAATGAATTTCACGCCTCCTAAAAAAGTCGAGGAGTATATTTACTCCTCCAAAAAAATCCTAAGAATAACACTGTCTGTGTGTAAAAAAATGAGACGTTATTACTTTCAAGTAATGAATTCTCAACATTCTGCATAATGTTGATAGCAGCGGTTTATAGAAATTGTTACTACAGTATATTCCCGATATTACAAAATTCGTTATACCGAAATATTTCCGCCCTAAACATTAGATGCCTCTTTAACGCTAATTATATATTCTAATGTCCAAAATACTTCTCAAATCCCTTGCTTTTCCCAAAATGACTTAATATTTGAAAGCCATTTTTTACATTCTTAGCAATTTTTGGCCGGGTAATAATTATGTTGTTAAAAACAATGTGGTTTTGACTTTTAAAAAGGTGAATGCACACAAATGTATGGTGGCATCAATTATTTTACCGATGTCTATCCTATTAGCAGATGTCTTCTTAAATCGGAGATATGAATTTAGAAGTTTTACAATTATTTCTATCATAATAATATCTTATATCATTTCTTCCTTGTTATGTCCAAAACTCGTATCTCGAAATTTTTTACCTGTCCATTCGACTTAGTCCTTTCGAGAGTATAATGTATTTTTGTAAAAAAATATATTACAAAAACAATTTTCCTTATCAAATTATGAAAAAAAAACTAAAAATAAATATAAATTTAGAAAATTTTTCTGAAAACGTTCAAGAAAACCATTAATAGTAGGATGATTCGAAAATGATGATTATAGTACGAAAGAGTTGGTTAAAAAAGGTTAGTTAAAACTTACAAAATATTTCAACCATATTTGATAAATATCTAACCGCACCCCTCCGGCCTTAATATTTATAAAAAAAGATAAAAAACTAATATTTTTAAAAATATTAAACTGTTGTGTTCGGTAAGATGTAAACAGATTTATTAGTTTGTAAATTTTCTAATTTGGAAAGCTACATTACTATTTCTTGCAAATAAATTTTCGTGTCTTCAATCTTAGTTATAAATTTTGAAAAAGAAGATTAACCCTGGGGATTTCGTAGTTGAAATATATTACCTAGTGTAGTTGCAAATAAGCCTATAGTCCGATCTAGAAACTAAGAAATGAAATCCGAGAAACAAAAACACAAATTTGAAAAGAAGTTCAAATCTAAATTATAGTCTAACAAATTTAGCACAACACGTTTTATGAATTGCCATCACTACCAAAATTGTTTGGAATAACCCGTTTCTGTAACAACCGCTACAGTATTGTACCATTTCAAATGTTTTTCATGTGTAAGTCGAACTGCATAAGCATGCCAAATAACATAAAATTAACGCATGCGCTAAATACATTCAATTACAGAGACTATCTATAAATAAAATAATGTATTAAGATATTCGATAAAGCAAACCGTAATATCTCTCACTCCTTTAATTCTTAACCACCCTTTCAAAAGGATTAAGAACAAAGCGAGAAGTAAGGTAAAAAAAATCAGAGTCCAGTGTTGCCACCACGAAGAAACAAAACTCTGATAGATTTCGCCACAATGTACCAACATCTGAGACTGACATTTCCAAGTGGGTATGTTTGACAAATGGAGTCAGAACATTCTTCGGTTTTGAGGATTAGAAAAAGAAACAACTCTGGAAAGATAGGAACTCTAAAAACTCTTCTATTTTCTATTTCAAAGGGAGGGGATCTAGTGGAGTCTTGCAAGCAGTATAGAAAGATTTATAATGTCATTGCTTTACAAAGAAACATATGCTTTGGTATCTTTGGAATGACCACTGTAACTTATAATCTTTTGTATTCCGGAATGCACTCAGACGTTCTTATTTATTGAATGAGAAATTTTTTTGAAAGGAAAGGGAAAACGAACCTTTGAACGATGTACAAAATATCATTTCATTTTCTGCTTACTTTGAGAGGTTTTTCATTAAACTAACGTCCTGGGAGTCGGAAAAATAAAGCAAGATATTTGTCAAAATTGTAAATAATATTATAATAAAAGTTAACTTTGACTCCCTGCCCATTTCGTGTATTTTAGGGAATATAAACTACTTGAATGGCGGAATATAAAAGTTCATGAATTTGTAGTCATTGTTAGGAGATCGTAAGAAATACACAATATCAATGAAATAAAAACTTATTTTATTAACTAGGAAGATAAATTTAATTTATCAAGAATGTGTTTCTAGAATTATTCAGACGTAAAGTAAATAAAGATATTGTAATGTTGTGTGAAAGAATTAAACTAGTGAGTGGATTTAATGAAGCGTCTTAACCAATCTTTAGATTCATCATCTCAAGCATTTTAATTAAAAATAGTTAGGGGCCGTACACAAACTAAGTCACGTGTTTCAGAAAGGAGGGGGTTCTGCTATGTAACACTGTGCAAAGAGAAGGAAAATCAGTTCGAAATCATATTTTCAAAATCATCTCTTTTTTTTACAGATGTTAAAATTTGGAAAGGGAATTTTAGTTTTGATTTAATCTTAAACGTATAACAATTCCCTTGAAGCAAAGCGAGTGATGTATAAAACAAACTGTTAAAAAATCAGTTTTCATCTAAAAGTTTTAAAAAGTGTGAATACACAAAGGTGGAAAAGTTTGAAAGTACTTCAGAACCGTAAAACATAATTTGTGAATGGCCCCTAACCGATATTAATTATGCAACCTAAGCCTAATGCAGGTCAATACTAGCATAATTAAATCTTTCCATTAAAGCTATTTTTATATTTTAATTAAAGGAATTGATAAAACAATTCTTGTTTGATTACGCAAAGCTTAAATTATTCTTGTTTCTTAATCAGCAAAGGGATCTTAACATTTTATTACAGTCCCCGATGTCCTATAAAGTCTTAAATTGTATGGAAAACCTTCCATTATTCGGGTATCTTGCTTTTGCATCCCTTGCTCGATAACTTATAGTTAACAGCTTTTTTACATGATCCATTAAGTACATAGTTCTTTACTTTTTTTTATTAACCAGACACATATTTAATTCATTCTTTGCATATCTTAATTGCCCTATGAAGGAGTGGGTTTCTGAATAAAAATAATGTTTTATGTTGTAATACCTACACTTAAATTAAGTTTCATTTATTTAATTCTCCTTAAAATAAATTCATTAAACAATGTATGCTTTTGTGAAACGTACTTTTTCAGGCGTATACTTTACTTCCTATAGGCTTATTCTTAATATTAACTAATATTTTACACTCTTTTAAGGATAATAGTAACTCAGAGCTTATCCTGAAATTTAAATGGATCGCGAATTATCCTAGCAAAAAAACATCTACAAAATTTCTTCAAAAATATAAAGTGCATTTTCTTAAAGAAGTCTACTATTTATTTTGTAGCATTAGGACGAACGCCTTTCAGCATGTAAGTCTGCAAGTTTTCTACATAAATTTTGAAACTTTCTAAGGACACACACACATTTCAGCGGTCTTCAAGATGACCTGCATATTTTTTAAAAAGAACTTTTGAACTTTTCTTTAACTTTTTGAAGCAATTTTTCAGAACTTCTTGGCTGTGATATCAATTAAAAAGGAAGATACTACTAAAACAAATTAATAAGTTAAACACGAAAATCGAAATAGTTGGCTATCTTTGGTATAAAAAGTTATATGTGGTTAAGACAATGTTTTTAAAAATGTGTGGGTAAGGATTAAACTCCATTAACATTAACAATTTTCTATTTCGAGAAAGTTAGCTTGCTTACTTGCAAAAATGGTTAAATGTGTGTCAGGCCAAAACAACCGAATTTCTTTCGTGGGCCGTAAAAAAGATTTAGGAAGATTATTCAGCTAAACCAGCACCCTTATTAGGTTTATGAACATCCTTTTCACTTGAAAGAGTTCTTAACGTTTTGTGTTCTCTTGAACTTAAAATCTGAAAAAAGTTTTTAAAAAATACATCATACACTAGACCAACAAAACCAAGTTGTTAACTTCTAGATAGTATCCTAATTCTCTTATGAACAAAATGCTTTTAACAAACGGAATGCCAATCATCTTAAAAACCAACAGAAAATTAGAGTTCCAAAAAAGACGTATAAATGTCCTGTAAAACAAGTAAAACTACCTGACTCAGTCTAAAAATAAGAACATACACCCTATAAACGCTTCTGCCCATAATCTCAAAGGGATAGAAAAACCAAACCCAATCCTACTTTCTTCCGAGCTAAATTTCTTGGAGATCTTTATCGTAGCTCCTTCTTCCCCAAGGCCAGTGTAACTTAGTTATAAATGTCTTAAGAAATTCTGAACTTCTTAAGTGGTTGGGGGAGGGTAGCAGAAGAAGTTCTGACGGTGCAGCCTGAACAGTGGGATTAAAGATTTGGTGGAAACAAATCGAAAATGCAATGGTGTAAAAGAAAATAACCTGCCCCCTCTCCTTAGTGTTGTTTTCCGAGCTCGTGAAATAGCTCCTAGGGACTTAATAGCTACAGGCACTCCGACATATACCTCAAAGATTGGAAGTAGTTTGTCCTTGTTAAGAATCGGGTCTTATGTGTTGCCTTTGTTTGGAACCGATACGTAAGGAGGATCTGAAAAAAAAAGACTTGGTTTTGTCGGTTAGTGCACAAGTACTTTGGGAATCATAATTACGATAGGTAAACGAGATGTGTTTAGTTTAGAAAGAAATTCTCTAAAATTTTAAAAACTAATTTACACAACTACAGTGTTGTTTCATATAATAGTATCTTTTTTACGAGTTAAAAAGTACTGTAAAAATTATTTTGTTGAATAACGTAAATGAACCGGCAGCACTGTTTCCGGTTAATTTCTGTACTTCGAAAAAAAATTATTTTCTGTTAAATTAGAGAAACTTTCCGTTATTTGAAGAAAATTGATAGTTATTTTAGATTCTTTACAGGAGACAGGCTATAACAAATTACGTAACCCGAATGATATTGTGACGTAACCGATAAACAGATTACACACAAATTAATTGAAGATTGACCTCATTTTAATTTAATGGGGCATGAGAATTTTTTGGACTTGCACATATGTTTGTTTTTAAAATTTATTCTTTCAGGGTAGATTTTATTAAACCGAAATTATCTTTGTATTTTATCTTAGTTGTTTTCTAGGTACACGAAAAATTTTCTTCAAAAACAATCAAGTATAAAAAGACAAACTTTTTCGCAGCATAGCAGCTAGAGATAATTGTTTGAAAGTTGTATGTATGGAAACTAAATAAGAGAGGTATTGGGAATAGGGTAACATTTCCTAATCGTGTCACTCGTTAAAGAAAAATATCTCCAAGTGTGACCTAATTTGGGACAAGAAAGCCAAACATTTGTGAAATGAAACGCAAACTATTTTATTCCACTTCCAGTTTTGATTAAAGTGTAAACAGGGGGTTACTCATTCTCAAGCAACAGCAAACTGCATGTTTATATATGTTAAGGATATTGATTTAATTTCAGTTTTAAAAGTGTGGCACCAGAAAAATGTAATAGCTTGTGACCTGGGATAGTTACAAAACCCTTTATTTGTAACTCTCTCGCTCCCTGTATTAATTTGTAAACGACCCTAAATTACTGAAGGATCCCATATAACTTATTGCATATGAATTGATTATTTGTATAACGGAAGGTTGGCAAATAATCCTTCCTAAGCTAAAAGCATCGAGACATTACAGTTGTTCTTGTGGGCTATCAGGGTTTACTCAGGTGAGTAGTTAGGTTAATGCACGTAGGGGTAGTTTGTATATGTGCATGTACAAGTGTCTCTATGGCTTTGGAACACATCAGCCTGCTGTGTAATGTAATGGGAGTTAGTCTGCTCAATTGTGTGGAGTGAATACGTAGACTCAAATATAAGCTTCTCATAAATATGGAGATAAATAGCAGTTTGCATAATAGCAGTTATTTGATGCAAATTACATTCGAAAAAACGTTACTAGGAATATTGAGGGCACACACTTGGGGTTTGTTAGATGAATTGTCTTTTTCAGGGTATAGTTTTGAAAGGGTCATATCTTACGTAATTTAAAGGAAATTTTTATTTTTTCTGTGATAGATTCAAATCTTACCATCCTGAAAGATCACATAAAAATCCAGGAACCAGCTTTTATTTTCCTGAGACATCATATTAAAATATTTGAAGGGTAGAAATCAAAGAATACAGGGAAGATAGTGAAAAAAAATAGCATACATAATAAAAGCTTTAGGGAACCATAATTCAGACGGTACATAATTTTAAAACTTTATCGTAAAACACATTTTTTGAATTTAGACGCCTTAAAAAACTTTGTTTATGATGTTCTAAAAAATGAAACAGGCTGTTTCTTGTGCACTCTCTCTGAATGTGGAAATTAATTTGCAGGGGCCGCTATAATGGAAAATGAGCATGGTGTTAAATAGCTGCTTTTTTTAGTAATTTAATGATAAAATTAGGAAAAACCATTGTGATTTGTTTTCTTTCGCAATTCTATTTTAATTATTGTATAGTTTTGGATATTAAAATTTTAATCCAAAAATAGTCATTGAATGAATAGAAAAGAATAATTACCCTAAAAGGTTTATTCAATGGATTTTTTATATATTTTTGTTTTATCACATAGAAAAAGATAAAACATATTACTCAATAAATTTTACAATTAAAACAAAATGAGCTATATTAGTTCAAACTCCAAATCTTCTTTCAATTGAAAATATGGAATCGATATAAACAAACAGTAAAAAAAAACACAGTATAAAATCCCCAAGGGAACTGTTTTTGTATTTCGAATAAAAAAGATACTTAAAAGCACCTATTTATCGGAGCGCACTGTTTTAAAAACTCCTCCTCTAGCAAACAAAAGAAAGGAAGTACTCGACTTTTAAATACGTTTTTTTGGTTCATTACTTCATTGAAAAGTACCTCGTTCCGTTCTGAAATATTGTGTTTATGAGTTATTTTTAGCAAAACACCCAAGTGATTTGTTTGCCTCACCGCATTCCCTTTGCCGAGTTTTGTAAAATGCAAAGAAAACCTTTTTACTCGGACATGATTATGTGTTTTGAGCTTTTCTTTTATTCATATCAGAGAAGCCCACACATTTTTAACCCACTTTTGAGTCCACCTTTGGCACATGTATGAGTTTTTTTTCATATCTCTTCCGAAAAAAGTGCTTTTGATACCGTTTAAGCCCTTTCAAAGCTGCAACAAAATGGCCCGGAAAAGCCTGCCTTTTACGTGACTGTACACGTTGCAATGATGAAGGTAGTGGCGAAAAACTATTCAAATAACAAAGAAAAAGAAGAGTTTGTTACGCTGAAAAAAATACTAGGTTTCTCTTCAAGCGTAGTTTCTTAGCGTGGAATCGGACTTCGAAATCTCCCATGTCTGTCCTCGTTTATCTTTTAGAATTGTTTTTGTTTTGTAGAACAGTAGGTTTTTGCGAATGTCTCATCAAAATTTCATGTTGGGTAATTTAATACTAAACGTGAGGTATATATATTTCAAAGGAGATGGATAATATTGTTGTATATTTCATTTTAGAAGAAAGTTCATTGAATCGATGTATTTGAACTTATCTTTATTGAATAAATTAGTCAGTGGGCAAAAGTGCGTTGGAAATACAACAAGACTTTAATGGCTCGTTTTGTCAGCATGTTTGTATTGTAAATGTGCATTTCCAATGTAATTTTCCTACCTACTTGAATCGTTATTACTAACTTGTGATCATATCCAAAGTCGCTTGATAGTAGTCGTTGACGAGTGCCTAAATGTTTTTAAAGTAAAAACATCGTAAGGTTTAAGCCATGCATGAGACACTTATTTAAAGATATTTTACCGCTAGAAATAAACGCGTTTCAAAAATACTTTCATATAAAATCTTCGTAAAACGACGTTTTGGTATAAAATCAAATGACACAATGAAGATGATTTAACCTTAATTAAAAAGAACTGAATCTGTGAGCTAATACATTGTAGGAAGTTAGTAAAGTTATATCAAAATGCACACATCAATATACATGTCGTTTCCCAATAAACTTGGTAACACATTAAATGTGAATTAAAATCTAAGTGGAGTCAGATTTAATACTTACAATTTAGGTTTAAGGACACAGACGTATATATTGGACCCGACATATTGTTATTGGAAGCTTGACATGTGAGAACAGAAAGCAAATCATCTCTTCTCAACCGATTGAATACTAGTTCATTTCTAACGATTCCTTGCTCATCAACTGTAACTGTGCCGGGAAGGATTCTGGCCCCTCTTCTCCATGTCACAACTGGAGTGGGGAATCCTAAATTAATAAAAAATGTTTAATTAAATAAATGTATATCTAATACTACTGTAGTTAATTAAATATTAAAATAAAACAACTAAAATCATTGCTAGCTTTTCAAATACGAGAGTGTGTTAAGGGGGATGAATATTATAATATAAAATCATATACATTCAAAGAGTATAATTTACAGAAATATAAATGTTTAATAGTTAAATAATAAAAATAGTTTAGGAAGGTATCTTAACTTCTCATCCTTTTTCATTAAGATTCCCGGAAAGCTTTCATTTTGAAAACATCAAGTCTAATTAAAATATCTTAAAACATTTTTAAAAGCTGCATTTTATCAAATTTTGAGATTGTATTTAGAATTTTCAAAGTTTTATAAAGGCTTGGCTTGTAAAATTTTATTCATTAATTAAAAGAACAAGCCTTTGAAGTTATTTTCAAATCTTTTCATGTACTACATTATTTAGTTTCGATTTCCATTCTACTAAAAATTCGAATTTTCATTATTTCTGCAAATATTAAATTTTTTTATAGATTTCTTTGCAAAAATAAAAAAAGGCTTTTGTAACCATAATCTAACTTTATACTTTATTAATTGGTCTAAAATAATTTTTAGCGTTTTAATTACCTTCTAATTAAATTAACTTTTTATTTTATTTAACGTATTATTTTTATTTATAAAAAAACTTTTTATTATTTTTCACATTAAACTATAAGTGGATATTTTTGAAAATAATCGTCTTACCTCCTTTTGCCTCACATATTAATGTAAGGCTTATTCCTTCTGTAAAAGGACCTATAAGCCCAGAATAGGTTAAGTTGTCTGGTCCTTTTATTACAACTTTCTTTACAGGAACTAAAAAAGAAAAAAAAACACAAATTAACATTCCCTATACGAATTAAAATTTCAATGCTTGATATCAACATGTATTTTTTGTTGATTTTAACATTTAGCTAATAACGAATTTCCATTTCATATTTAAATACGTTTATGATATGTTCTAATGTCACAACTAAATGAAACGAACACATTTTTTAATTTGATGTTTTATATTAATATTTTGATTATAAAGCATCATATGAGAGTAAGAAATATGTGTGGGAATTATAACACTTATTTCATTTAATGGTGCATCTTAAGTTTGAATAAAACAATTTATTTTGAATTTCATAACTCAGTTTGCATCGCATAATTTAAAAAATGTGTTTTTAAATGTTAAAATAAAAAATATATTATTCAAGAAGGGTTTAAGATTTAAATAATGATACATCTTTAAAGTGAAAACTTCTAGTATAATTTATTTGGTTTAAAGTTCTTGTCTTTAAAAGAGTTTCTTAAATAATTTTATGTGAAAAGGAGTTATGAATGTGGTTTTAATCTCATTTAGGATTAGAAACATAGTAAAACAAATAAAGTAATTTAAATTATTATTTTACAATTACTTAAAACTACAAAAGTTAAATTAGGTTTTATTTTTTAATGTTTTTAAAGCGACAGTTTATAAAACATTAAGTTATGACAAAAAAGTATCATTTGAAAAAAAATTAGGGTGCTTATAAGATTATATGAATTATTAAATGATATTAAAAACATTGATGAAGATGAAGATGATGATGACTGAAGTTTATACATACTTAAAAACAATAACTTGTAAACAGTTTGGAAAAGTAAACAGTAATAATTGCTTATAATTGACAATAATTAAAAGATATTGCAATTTATCAATTAACATATTTATTTTAATTAGTTTCGCAGTTCTTTTGTTTATAATGAAGCCATTGTTCTAAAAACCTTCAATTTCTGAGATAGCTAATGTCTCATTCTAATTTCTAGAATAGAGAATACGGGTTTTAATCACAAAATATCTGAAGAAAACAAATTATTCGATAGTTTCAAATAACTGAGCAAATACCTCAGAGATGTTTTCCTTGATCGAGTTATTTGATAAAATTATACTGAATAAACATGTCCGAATAGTTGGAATAGAAATTAAATTACCAAAATATTAAAAAAACAAAGAGCATGCTTTATTATCATATTTTGACACTAGTGAAAAGAAGGCATTAATGTGTTTAACATGTGGAATAATATGTAAACGTAGTTACATTTTAAATATGAAAAAAAACTCATAAATTTCTTACTTCAACAAAGAATTATTATCTTTTTAAAATAGTAACCACACTTCGTCTATAAAAATTTCAATTAACTAATGTAAAAACTCATAATTAATTTCAATAATTGCACAAGTTACGGATAAAAAAATATCTTCAGTAAAAAAATCAATCAGCATTATGCGTCAAATTTAATCTACCTCTTATAATAGTTCTGGATCTTCCTTAAAAACTAATATGGACATTAGGGTGGAGCGACAAAACTTTTTTTTGGAAATTTAAAACGCCTGATGTGGGAATAGGTGCCATTTACAATAAAACTTAAAAATTCAAAACTTTAGTTCGATCAATTAATATATTCAGGTTTCACATTCACGCCAAAGTTTCGATGTTTCGTCAAATTTTACGTGAAAATGGTTATAAATGATTCCCACACAATTTTAGCTCCATTTTCAAACCACAGCTGGTTGATTTTATATTCTTAGGATGTCAAACAACATTTTAAGACCTTCTAAGAACCTGAAATAGAAATAATTTCCAATTTTTCAAGCCTGAAATAAGGGCGCATGCCATTAAAATAGGCTAGCGACCGAAAAATAAATTTTTGTATATCGGTGCAAAATTGAGTTCAAAAGTTGTATTTTACCCTGCTTATTCATGGAAAAATAATAAAAATTCGTAAAAAATAATTTAGGTGTGTTTTGGGTCTATAATTAGAAAAAATGGATATTTTGCCTAGCGTATAATGGGAAAGTCTTAATCAATCAAATTCAAGTTTTAAATGTAATAGAAACTTATAGTTGCCTTATTTTGGTCTTTTAATCGTCAAAAAAATATTTACAAGAGTATTGCACTGTGATTTGAGCTAAGAATTTAAGGCATACAGCTTAGAATCGTCAAATGAGAGAAAAATTTATTTTTATAGGATATTTGCTTTTTCAGATAAGAGTATCAAAATTACTTATAATGTATCCTAAATTTTCCCTAATAATATCTAACACAAATCATAACCTTTTATTTGACATTTCGTTGCTTTAAATTTGAAGACTTGTTATAAAAAGTAATAGTCCAGGTTAAAGTTTGGAATAAAATGCCTATAACGTTTAACGTTAACTAATAACGTTTTAACTAATATAACGTTTTTCCGTCTGTTTTCGGCGAAAATATCAACCTGAGTGTTTTAAATGCATTTTATGTAAACAAGAATATGTACTACAGACTAAATAAAATATTTGAACTTAAAAGTTTAAAAATTTTGAGATTCTCAAGTTTTTTCATTCAAATTTGCCTTTTTAGGCTGTTAACTTAATTTTAAAAAAATTAATAATGAACTCAAAAGTATTATTGACTAATTAAAACATCAAAGTAAGGTAACTTTAAGCTTTTAGAACATTTAAAACTTAAACTTGATTTATTAAGACTTTTCCCATTATACGCTATGCAAAAGATCCATATTTTCAAACTCTAGGACCAAAACACAATTAAATTATTTTTTACAAATTTTTTAAATATTTTTTTATTAATAAGGAGGGTAAAACGCAACTTTTGAGCTCTTTTTGGTCTAATTTGTTTTTCGGTCACTAGTCTATTTTAATGACATGCGCCTTTATTTCGGGCTTAAAAATTTGGAAATTCCCTCCCATTTCAGTCCACGGAAGGTCTTAAAATGTTGTTTGACATCCTAAGAATATAAAATAAACCAGCTATGGTTTGAAAATGGAGCTAAAATTGTGTGGGAATCATTTATAACCATTTTTACGTAAAATTTGATGAAACATCGAAACTTTAACGTGAATGTGGAACCTGAAGATATTAATTGATCAAACTCAAGTTTTGAATTTTTAATTTTTATCGTAAATGGCAGCTATTCCTACCTCAGGAGTTTTCAATTTCCAAAGTTGGTCATTTTTGGCTAGTTTCACTCCACCCTAATGAACATCGTTAACCTTTGCCTCAATATGTTTAGTTTAATTTTATTTTCGATCAGGCGTACATTTTAAAAGATCTCGTTATAGAATGAGGCCAATATTTGGCAAGTTCTTATTTGAAAAATATTTCCACATCACTTCTCATATGCAGCCTAAATAACTTAAATCAGAAGAACATTTTTATTTTTAATTTACTTTTTTAAAATTACAGGCGTTTTTTTGCGTTGTTAAAAATAGCCCAGTAGTTCTTTAGTTTATCTTGAGTTTTCGGAACTATTTGTATGCATCAAATTTCTATAAATCAAGAAATTCAGAGCATTATATATTTCTTCGTTGATTTTTTCGGCACGGTATTCTATCATTATCATAAAATATATGTATATCCTGATTTATAAGAAAATGCACTATTTTAACTTATGGTTTCACCAGAACCCATTTCTATTCTTCTTTCTTTTCAGCTAAAATTCATATTCATCGATGTTATTTACGCAGAAATACGGTATAGAAGTAAGAATACATATTCAATCGTATGCACAGGTTTTTTTCATGGATAGAACTTTCATAAAAGCGCATAGATAATGAGAGGATTTTTACAGGTGCAAGGGTGTTTTACGAATCTTATAGATGGTTCAAAAATATAAATGATCGAAAAATGTAAATATCTGAATTGAATTATTGGCATTCATCACACGTTTAAACTTTCAGATTTTAATTTATAGTGTGTAATAAATCAAATACATATTCAGTTACTCCACATATGCACTCTATGTATCTAACATTTTATTCGTATCGAGTAAGTTTTAATCCTTAATATATACTTACTATGCTTCCATTCCAATATATACAGGGTGTCCCACGAGAAGTGGCCCAACCCTTTAACTTTTGAACCCCTACAGATATAGTCATGAAAGTGGGGTCTAGGTATAGTAAAGTGACCATGCCCTATCCGATGAGATATTTTTCAACGCCCTCTAGCGGAAAATTTAGGAGATAATTTTTATTTTAAAAACTGTGTGAGGTATGTGAAAAAAGTCAATGACTAAGTTGTAGAGCATCATCGATTTAGTAGGAAAATACACCTTAAGCAGAAAAATATCTTGAATAAAACCCCTAAAACGCAAGCTCAATTAGGTTGAATTCACGTAGTTTTTAAGTCTTAAGACGCCCCTCACGAGGTGAAAATGAGAAATTTTTATTTTTATGATTTAAGTAAATGACTAAAAGCATTCTTAGTTCATTAAATTGAAAATTTCTCATTTTCGCCTCATGAGGAGCGTTTTAAGACGTAAAATCTACGTAAATTCAACCTATTTGAGCGTGCGTTTTAGGGATTTTATTCAAGATATTTTTCTGCTTAAGGTGTATTTTCCTACTAAATCGATGATGCTCTACAACTTAGTCATTGACTTTTTTCACATACCTCACACAGTTTTTAAAATAAAAATTATAACTCCTAAATTTTCCGCTAGAGGGCGTTGAAAAATATCTCATCGGATAGGGCATGGTCACTTTACTATACCTAGACCCCACTTTCATGACTATATCTGTAGGGGTTCAAAAGTTAAAGGGTTGGGCCACTTCTCGTGGGACACCCTGTATATTAAATATCCCTTAAAGAAAATGAAATATATAACCCTTTGAATTGCATTTTATGCGTTTGTATTGATTTTCGGGGAAAATATTGATGTAACTTTAGAGGATTGTATAATCAAAAGTGTTTAACTCAATTTTACAAAAATAAAGAAAAATCACCTTCCAATAGAGGAGATTAGTGAAAACGTCACTTCCGGTTTCTTGTTTTGTTTGGAAACGTTGATTCGATCCGTGATTGGTTACATACGGATCCGTACTGTCCGTACATTTCACGGAACCAATCACAGACTGAATTTACGTTTCCAAACAAAACAAAAAACGTCACACTAATCTCGTCTATTACTTAGGAGTGCGTATGAAACAAGCAATAACCCAAACAGTACGAACGTTCAAGATTCGTCCAATTTTTGTAAAGTATTGCCAAATTTAATTTATTTCTAGTTGCTGTACTACTAGGGAATTCGTGTGCCTTTAAAAAGCATACGTGTTGCTTTACAGTATAGTTTTCATAAACATAAAATTCAAAATGAAACACGATTCATTCGATATAAATTGCTCTGAAGAAACTATATCAATGTCTAGAAGCAGGTGCAGTGGCGTATTGCGCTTAAAAATACTTTGCATCGTATTTGTGTAGGTTCTGTTTATCATTTTTAACTATCCATTTTGTTATGGGGAGGAAAAAATAGCAAACTTTTAACGACTAAGCTAAACAAACGGAAAATGGTTTTGAAATTGCATAAAAAATCTCAAAGGAATTCTCAATTCTCCACAACCGGATACTCCCCAACACGTTTTCATATTTCACCATTTCCATAACCAAGAGAAGACACACCACATTCTGGACGTTTCGCCACATACAGGAAGCGGTTCCAAGTGTGTGTGTGGGTGTGAAGCACCCCAAGTTCGAATCGATCCACAAAGTTAAACTTTCTTCACCGGCAGCGACACATAAAAAACGCATTTACGTGGCGTATATACACACTCGTAATCGAGCCAGGACAAACAAATGAATAAAAGACGACTGAATCGGAAAAAAGGGAGAACAGAAAACGCCCAGAGTAGAAGTGTCAGGGATGGAAATGTAGGGGAAACGAGGCACCGACGAAAAAAGGGAAGGAAATGGCACCAAATCGGGGGTTTCTGAAGAGCCGAAAACAATCATTTTTCAAAGGCATGTTGACAAAACAATTGTGTCTCACGCATTTGTCTCCCACTGTTGTTAAAAAAGAATAAGGACGGTGGAAATTGTTTTTCGATTCGCAAGTTTTAACAATATAACCCTGGAATTTCTTTCCTCGCATTAAGATTTTCGGAGATATGGCGAAAAGGGTCCGTGCATATAAATTCTCGGACCCCGTTGTGTTGGGCTATCGATATTCTGGTTTTCTTTTCCCATGAATCGATCGTGGGAATATATAGCATCTTTTTTTGCGATGATTCGGTTTGAATGCCTTGGATTTATGTCCAGGCGTTTCTCTCGCTCTGCATAGATTCGCTCGGAGTGTGCAGTTTTTCTCGACTAGGTCAGGTGTTTTTTTCGTAAGGCACAATAGAAAAGAAGGATTTATGGAGATGGTTAGAGGAACTCGATACTTATTCTTATCTGGATAAAAAGCAAACTGTGTCTGGATGCTTCTAATCAATATCAATTATTTTGGTCTGCTATGGGGTATTTTTCATTCCTGAACAATTTTAGACTGCGCTATTTTTCACTCTTTTCTTTTAATGATTGTTTTATTCAATCACTTCACATGGGGTCTGTAAACCCATCGAGACAGCCTTATTGTTTTGCAGATATATTGCAACCTTTTCAAGAGGGAACACTAATAATAAGTATATCCATGTTCTGTACACCGTAACAATATATTTTTATCAATGGGTACTGTTGGGGAATTTCTTCCATAATCACTACTGCACATAGTTACCAGATCTTGCTTGTAGTTAAGAAGTTCTAGACCCAATGATAAAAAAGTTTTTAGTTTCAAATTTATTTCACATACTGGTGTTAATAGATAGTCTAACAAATATATTAAAAATTATAACTGTAATGCGAATATATTCATGTTCTTTATTGCCTTTTCAAAGAAAGGTTGAGTGGTGAACAAAAATCGTCATTTTGATACTACTTTAGTTGGAAGACTCCTATACTAATATACAGCAACTTAGGTTGTACTACCTATTACGTCACCAACAAACAAGGTAGTTCCCATCGCAGTGTCTGAGTTTCGAGTGAAACAAAGAACATCAATTTTAAAATATGATTATTTCGTTAAACCCATGTATAAATAGTGTCTTTTTATCACAATTCGCGTATCGAAGTTCCTCCTATCAACCCAACAGGCTTTGGTTTAATCACTTTCTCCTTCCGCGTAGTGACATACTGGGTTCAGGAAACGTTGCTGTGATCGTTGATGCTGTGTTGAAGTATAGTGGGGTTATTCCACGGATAACTAACTGACATTTTTTAATAAAACGCTTGTATTTTGTTATTTTCTTCCCAAAAATAAATGATAAAAAATACTTTCCACCCAGTTTATTGCTTTCTTGTTAGCTTAATCTAATGGCACAATTAAATTTCCAAAATATGTTTTTATAGACGAGATTAGTGTGACGTTTTTTGTTTTGTTTGGAAACGTAAATTCAGTCTGTGATTGGTTCCGTGAACTGTACGGACAGTACGGATCCGTATGTAACCAATCACGGATCGAATCAACGTTTCCAAACAAAACAAGAAACCGGAAGTGACGTTTTCACTAATCTCCTCTATTGATTTTTAAAAAATTTTAAACGACATGGTAACTGACTGACAGTTAAGTCAGTTACCCGTGGAATTGCCCCGTGATCGTATTTTTGAAATTCCAAGACACCACTTTAAGGATATTATGACAGCAATTCTACCCGCTCGCCTTCCTAGCATAATCATTTTTTTTCATATAGATACAGCACGTAGAATCTTTTTTTCGATGCTTAGCTTAGTATTCTTAAGTACCAAAGTTACACCATTTTACAGTATTTCATCATAAAGCAATAAAGTACACACAAAAACTTAAAAATGAAGCCTTAAACAATCTACTCACCTATAACATTCAGCTTCACCAGCTGACTGAGCGTTCTCCCTCTCTTGAAATCCACCCTACACCTGTACTCCCCGGCATCGTCTTCCTCCACAGGGTCCAGTTGCAGATGGGCCAGGGCTCTCCTGCTCACGTTGAACACCGCTCTGGATCCTAGCACCTTGGACGAGAAGTGCTTGGCCGAAGTGAAGCAGTCCGCGACGCCCGGACCGCACGGACCTCGCGCGTCGAGGGTGTAGATGGGGTTGGGGAGGTCCAGTCTGTACCACAGGACCAGGGAGATGATGTCGTCTGCGGAGGGTGGGCTCAGGTTGCAGGGGAGGGTCACTGTTGACCCGATAACCGCGTGCAGTTCGGGGTATTCTGAGGGAGAGATAATTTTTTTATTAAGGTGTTTCGACTAATTCGTGCTATTTCCGAACTCTTTAGATCCGCGTGTATGCCGACACCCCTTTTGAATCGGACTTTTTCCCCAAAAATTCTCAGCTTTTACGCGGAAACATGCGGTACTTCCCCACACTAACATAAACAATAGCGTGTATCGAAAATAACTTTTTTTTTAAATTTTGATAATGCGTTAGCGCGGAAAAGTTGTCTAAGGTAGCAGAGATTTTTTTTCAGAATTCTCGGATGATATCTTTAGGTGCCAACTTTGCTCAGTAACTTTCCGATGTCATTCCTATGGAGGGCGGAACACAAAAAAGGCCGAAAAGAGATTTTTGCCCCTCATGCCTACTCTAATCACACAACGAATGTCTTCACTCGAGTTACAGACCCTATATAGAGATTTAGGCTGTTATTCAAGTTTTGTTGGGTAGCATACACAATATAGGGTCCATAACTCGAGTGCAGACATTCTTCGTGTGATTAGAGTATGAATGAGGGACGAAAAACGTATTCTCGGCCTTTTCTGTATTGCGCGCTATACATATGATAACAAGGGAAACCCTTAGAGCAAAGTTAGCACATAAAGATATTATCCGAAAATTTCGGAAAAAAATCATAAGTACTCTCTGACACCTTAGCAGTGGTCCCCAACCTTTTTACCACCACGGACCGGTCAACGTTTGATAATTTTACCGTGACCCACTGGGGGGGTGTTGATTGTTTACATTCTAGATTATTTTGATTTATTAATTTTAATTTGTTGTATTTAAATATGCTTTCAAAATAAAATACAGTTACACCAAAAAATAAATATAAAGTGATTTATAGTTAATTTCATTTATTAATTTGTAGTACAAACCTAGGAATTTAAATTAAATTTTGAATGAAATGGTCGCCCCGCAGCCCGGTACCATTTGATCCACGGACCGGCACCGGTCCGCGGACCGGGGGTTGGAGATCACTGCCTTAGACAACTTCTCCGCACTAACGCATCATCAAAATCTAAAAAATTTAGTTTATATATACCCTATTGTTTATGTTATTTAATGTGGGGAAGTACCGTAGGTTTCCACGTAAAAGCCGATAATTTTTTGAAATAAAATTCCGATTCAAAAGGGGCTGGTATGCCGATGCACGTGGATCTTAAAAGTTAGGAAGTATTAATAACGGAATAAAGTTTTACGAAAGCTACTCGTGTAATCATATTAAAGTAAAATATTGGCTGAGGTGCATAAGCAAATACATAAAATAGAAACAAAGTAAAATAGTGCACAAAAAGTTGGAAAAAGGAAATTGATTTTAACACCATGATTAGTTTTAAAATGCGTATAAAGAAAGTACAAATCTCGATGTTCTTATTTGATTCCTAGTGGGATTCGACGCATGTTTTGTTGCTGTTGTCATTTTTTACACGAAAAATGCAAATTTTAATTCGGCTTATTCACGCGTTTTGAATGTTAAGTGAATTTTTCGAATAAAAAGCTTATTCTCAGCCAATAAGAGGATTGGCTTATACGCGTAAATATACGGCAAGTTCGTTGGACTCAAACCATTGTTATTCCGAGTAGCTCAATTACACGGCAGGATAGAGAGCGTCCCTGGCCGCAAGTAAATCCCGCCTCAAAAACGTGATCCTAGCAAAGTGCTTATTTGTTTTCATTACTGTGGAGATAATAGATTTTTCTCAATTACATTAGGTACTCGTTGGATCTCCGCTACGGAAGAGTAACTGAAATAAACTAGCTTTCTAACTCATTCATTAATACCGCACTATAAGTATACTCATATTTAATACTAATTTACGCTGAGTTTTCACTCGTATAATAAGACTCATAAGTATAATAAGACTGAAACAGAAGAAAAGGAGTTTGCTGTACATTAATGTCCATATGGGAATACATACTAGAGAAATAAAAGAAACACGCTTATTTCAATTATACTTGCATAAAAACCATTCTGTAATTGTTATTAATAATAGTTAGACTGTTATTTATAGTTGTTTCAGGAAAACACCCAAAAAATATTTCGAGAGATACTTTCTCTTTGGGTTTATTCATGGATAACTAAAAATGCAAAATAAAAAAATATAATAAAGTTTAAAATTCCATTTAAGTTCATTCTCTAATGTGTCATAAACAAAAGTATCCAACAACATTTACAATGATCCAAGAGAAAAACTTGCATAAAACAAGCGCAAGTCCAATACGTTTGATACATTATTTTACAGAGAAAGCTTCCAACTTCAAGCTAGTTTGTTTGAGATTAATTTAAAAAAATTTAAGAATCCATGGCCAATATCAATCAAGATTTTTTGAGGTTTCAAGTTAGCCTCATTTTTGAATCCGCCATGACTTATTTATTGTATTATTATATATGACCATGAAAAAATTTAATCCATGTAAAGCAAATTAATTTTTGAATCTTCAAGCAAATTAAAGAAAGGAAAATTTGGGTTTCTTGGAATAGGTTTGGTTTTTTACTTCCATTATTTTTTAAAGCGTTCTCCGACAAGTTATGCTAAAAGATGCAAATTAAAGGGGAAAATTTAGTTTACCCATTTTTTAGTCTGATTGACTAACTTTTGGTTTTTAAAAAATGAATAATATGAAATTACTTTACAAAACTAAAACTTATGTTTATTTACTGTGTTTTAAAAAATTTCTTTTTTGCAATACAAAATAAGTAAGAACACAATATGATAAAAACCATTTTAAAACTATATATTTAAAAAGAGTAATGCATTTTCCATTTTTAAAAATAAAATAATTTGCTTCATCCTACTTATGAATTGTATTAAATTGATATTTACAGGTATGTTTATTAAAATAATGTGATTCACTCTTTTACAAGTAAAAAAAGGAGGAAAACTATGGTTTTAGAAAACTCAGGTAGTTACTAAAAACATTTTTGAAACACCACGTCATTAACTAAACAACAGATTAAATTTCAGATTTTTTGAATTTACGAAAATAATAGTTTTTGCTTTCAATTTTTTCAAATATGCACATGTAGTAACAAAATATATAATATGTGCTTGACTAAATCCTTAGAACGCTTCTTTTATTCAAATCCATAAAAACTCACTGTAGTGAAAAGAAACTGAATTACGCCGTATGAGATGTTATTCGAATCGGGAAATAAAATAAATTATTTTATTATTTGTATTTTTTTGAGCTTTTACTTCTTCAGAATACCGTTAAGTAATTCACATTTATATTTTCACTACTTTCTTTATAAGTGCATCGCAAAATCCCTTTGTAAAAATAACTTCAAAAGAAAATTTCTTGTTTTATTTCGGTCTTGAGAAAATAAATTTTTAAGAGGTTCTGCCAATGTTTTATTTATGCCTTTCTTTTTAGTGTTTACCGATTTTTACATTTTAGATAAAAGTTCTGGTAATGGAAGTATGGTTATAACATTTTAACATTAATGAAGGGTTTTTGAAGGGTTTGTTACCCCTTTCAGTCCTAACCACCCCTAATTCTCGTTGGACTTCAGTCCTAGACTTCGGGCTGTCTAAGACTGAACGGGTTACACTATAAAATCAAATGATACTTATTTCATTCCCTGGGATTTTAACACACTTAACGTTATAACGTTAAAATCATTTTTGTAACTCAAAATTATGTAGTTTTACAATTTTTATAAATTTATTTCCAAATTCAATCTAAAAATGTCGATTTATTTACAGCGTCCTATCTGGGAGCATAAAACGTATTTAAAAGTATTAAAGTTCAGATTTGTTTACGTAGTCATTGTAGCCCTTTTAAAAGTTAAACTTTTACTTTTACCATTATTTTTAATGTGAAAGCCTTTAAGTTAGAACTAGTAGCAGGTCAACCAAAGAAACTGATTCATTTCTTAAAGGTTAAAATTGCTCTTTCTCTTTCAAAATACAATTTCAAGAACTGAATTTGCAAGTATTTTCCCCGTAAGCATATTCCCCTCTTAATGTTTAATATCCAATATGGAGTCTACGGCCCAACTAACTCAGATCTGAATAAAAAGTTAATAACATGAGTAGAACTTCCAGCAGGACACAGCCTCAGTGCTCTCAAGGAACCAAATTTCGGAAGATGGTCCCTACGATAAGAGTCTTCATGATCCAAAAAAAAAGAAATTGCTCGTAAAGAAACGGAAAAAACCAGCGACTCTTCGCGGAGCTAATCCAGCCAGTACGCGTTCCCAAAAGCCAGAGCCGGGGCAAAAAAACCCTCGAAAGAAGAGAAATATTTCTTTATTCCACTGGAAATAGATATTTCCGCATAGATGGAAGGGGCAGTAAGAAAAGATAGAAAGAAACAAATTTCATTCCAGCTCATATAGGAAACAAGAATGGATAAAAATTCTCCATTTTGATTTCCACGGAGATTTTACCTCTTTTCATACGTCACTTATCATGGAATCGAATCTGGGAACTCCATTTTTTAAGAGCGGAGATTTGTCCAGGGCGACTTTCGTGAATAATCTCGGACCGAATGGCTTCTCCGGGGGTTTTATCCCTTTCCGATTGCAAAATGAGGCTCGGACTCGGGGAAGTTGAGGGACCTGGGAGAGAGGTGGCCGCAAATCTTTGGAGGATTTTTAGGGAAAACCGTTATGGGACCATCTGCTCCAAGAGGGGGAAATGGGATTAGGGAAAGTACGGGTTTAGTCAGTAAAATATTTGGAAGGGATGTTGTCAAACGGATACTGTGTGTCTTCTGAAGTTGAAAAGTTTTGTGGAATTCGATACTCGAACAATGCCGTTGCTAATACGGATTAAAGTATTCTTTTACGCTTGAATTTAATACAGTAAAGTAGCGAAGTTTAAATAAGTCATGATTTGAATATGTTAACGAAGATATAATTTCGTGCAATTCATTATAAGGAATGCAACTTTCAAAGTAATTCAATTTCAAGATGACATTTCTTATGGAAAGAAAAACGGTAATTTTAAATTATATTTATTTTGTTAGGGATGAATTTATTTTAACATCATTAACGAGTTTTAGAAATTATTTTAAACCTTATTTACGATTAAGTTCAGATGTGTATGCGTCGGTCCTTTTTTAAGAATAATGTATAATCCCATTAAAATATGTTTATCCTATTACACCGTATTAAGAAAGAGAATCCATGTTATAATAGAAATATATAGAAATTCCAATACATTATGTACTACAGTATAAATAGTTTTATATATGTTTATTAAAATTGTATTAAGTTCTAAATATATCAATTTTTAAATTCCCCAAATTGAAGAATAATAAAGACCAATTTAAGAACCTTAAGAATTCCCAAAAACAAAAAAAAATGTACCGTTCATTTTGTTTTTAACCTTTAGTAAGTTAAAGAAACTTTGTTTAAATGATAAATAAAGCTACAGAAATGGTCATATTGGGCATTACCAAAAACAAGTGTAGTATTACAAATCAGGAAAATTAAAAAATTTTAAAATATTTGGGGGGACGTAAAATACTCACTTATAACTGCCATTTAAAAAAATTCCATCCAACACGATGTTTTTTAATAAACTTTTAACAAAATTGTCTCTTCTCGGAATAAAACTAAAAAAATTATGCATATCTGTGAAGATAAAATTGCGGCTGTAAAACTAAACGTTTTTGAACCAATATCAATCATCAATAGCAATTCTAGAAAGAAATATATAAATTGCAAACACCGCATAGAGTAAAAGTTACTATACTCGTATATAAAAAACATTTCCCAGAACTTTAATCATTGTTTATTCTATTATCAATTCGCAGAACGGTTCACTTATAACAAAATCCCTGACGCCCGCTATTCCATTTCCCTCATGAAACAACAAAGCAATAGTGAAAGCCGGAAAATTCCTAGAAACGTGACAATACTACATTTGAGAAGAACACAGGACATTCCAGAACAGAGGACCGGATGTTTCGCACAAGAAGTAAAGAGCCGAAGAAAACACTAAAGGACACTGAAACAAAAACTGCAGCAGCAAGAAAAGAAAATGAGGGGTTTCAAATTCATACACCTTCTTTCAGAAGCTATAATCGAACCAATCTTTTGGCCCCGGGGAGAAAAATCATTTATTTTATGGCTTGGTTTGTCAAAATCATTTTTTGGGGCTTGTGAGTGAGATGGGTACCGTACATCGAAGCCGGAGTTGTAAAATTGTGTCTTGTATCCTTTATAGTATGTATTCTTTCGGAGGGACTTTTAAAACCAATAGTGGTGTTTTAATTAAATACATTATGTGAGGATAATTTTGGTTTTAATATCTTGTCAGATTTTTTTTTTTTTAAATTGCATTAAGAGATGGTATAAATTAAAATTTTAATTCCAAATGAAGAATTTATCGATTGTTCTCTTATAATCGGTTTATCATTAGAAAACATTCAATAGAAATTAATCACATTGAATAAATATGTTATCAAACGTTCCATTTGGGAATAGAAATTTTCAAATATCTCATCATGATTGAGGATAAAACTTTACTTTTCAAGCTGATTGAAAATAACATGATTGAATTCAAAGTATTTGATAAACTTATTTTTTTATAATAAGCTATATGTATGAATGAAAAAAAAAACAGTATAAACCTATATTATAATGTTCTAAATCTCTATTATTTTCTTGTTTATATACAAAAAATAATTACAATGTTTACTATACGATTACTCTATTTACAGAACAAACATATGTCCTTTTATTATCCATCCCGGGTTTAATAGATCATCCAAAGAATACATCTTAATATCTAGAAACTAACTTTAGTTTTTAAAAATATTAAAAGTTGAGGTTAAGGGGTAATTTTAGGTGATATAAATATAGGTACAATATTTATACCAATATCATAGATTTATAGTTACTATTAAGCTTAGCAATACACATAAAATCACTATGATATTTATTGAATTATCTCACATAAACGTCAACCTAAATATAGTTTAATACATAACCGTTTTCAGTTTACCACATTATAAGCAAGCAATGTTTCAAACTTTAACTTTTGGTTTACATCATCTCCAATTCTTACTGAGCTTACATATTATTCATACGCCTGGGGGCATGAGATAAGATTTTTGCAATGTGTTACGCTAACTCAACCTTACTCAAAATGCATTATTTTTAAGTCTGAATCAGGGAAACATAGATACATCTTTCCATGCATTATTCATGTTGGCTATTTGAGACATTTTATGCAAAGAAAAATCTCTCTAATCTAAACATTTGAAGAAGGAATACATGCACTAACTGGACTTCATGAGGCGTATCATTCTTTGCTACTCTCGATTAAGATGGGGTTTTGATGGATCTTTTTATGTATGGCTGTCTCAGAGCGACTTAGCTTTGAAAATTGCGGAAAAGGGGTTCACATTAAACTGACTCTGCATAGTCTTCTTATTATTTTTTTTTTGAAAATGCACTATAAGTTTTAAGGATTTTACTGTCTATTGCATATAAATAAATCCCCTTTTTATAAAACCTAATTCAATAGCAATTAAAATTATAAAAAAATAAAGTTACCAAATGTATGTTCTAAAAAACATTAATGATTATAGTTCTACCTCCACAAGAAGAACTTTTAAGGCTGTAACAGTATTCTGAATGTTGTTATGGAAATGGGTAATTCCACTGACATTTCTGGGTGATTTTAACAGAATACACAAAACAGATAGAATATACAAATAAAAATACATAAAACAGATAGAATATACAAATAAAAATACATAAAACAGATAGAATATACAAATAAAAATACATAAAACAGATAGAATATACAAATAAAAATACATATAACACATACGTATCCCAAATTATTAATTAGTTGACATTATTAATTAGTTGACATTATTAATTAGTTGACATTGTTAATTAGTTGCCCCAAAGGGGCAATCACCCGTACATAGGGTCACGGAATTTTAAAAAATATAAAATGGGACAAAAAGCAAAACAAAACAAAAAAAGATGGTGGAAGAGAAAAAAGAAACAAGAACCATAAATAAATAAGAAACATAAAAATTATTAATAATGGCTTGACTGGCAAATATTTACTCGTTTAAGATAGAATAGATATAATTATGTTAAACCTTACAAATTAAAATAGAGACTGGATGTTGATATCCAAGATAAATGAAATGCAGACCTTTTTAAAATGGTTAGTTTCTGGTTGTATTTCATTAGGCAGGTTGTTAAATGTTAATAAATAATGAAAAAAAAATAGGTTTTGCCAAATCTGTGTGAGTATAATTTAAGATTCAATATTTTTTGCCCTTTTTCTTGTGGCGGTCGAACTATACCATGTCAGTTGTTATACAATCTAATATAATAAAATTGAATGTGTGTATATATATACAGGGTGTTTCAAAATTGCGTTGCACGGCTTTTATTCGGAACCAGCGCTTCCTAGGGTCATGGAAGTAAGGTCTACCCCTAGGTAAATGACCCTGGAGAGTCCATTGAGATGAATTACAGCAAACCTAGCGGCGAAATTAAAAAGTTAAAAAAATTAATTTAAAAACTAAAGGAGATAGAGCAAAAACCTCAGTGAGAGTATTGTTGCCAACGTCAAGAAGAACTCAGTGAAAAAAATTTGATCAAAATATCTTGAATATTCACGGAGATATTAGCATGTGAAAATAGCACTTTTTCAGGGATCAAAAAATAAAAAGTTCACATATTTCCAAATTTTTCAGTGTTATTGTGTAGTTTTATGTTTTTTTAGTTGAAAGAAACCAAAATTAAATAAAAAAAACAAAAAAATTTGCAAATATGCTAACTTTTTACTTTTTGACCCTTGAAAAAGTGCTATTTTCACATGCTAATATCTCCGCGAATATTCAAGATATTTTGATCAAATTTTTTTCAGTGAGTTTTTCTTGACGTTGGCAACAATACTCTCACTGAGGTTTTTGCTCTATCTCCTTTAGTTTTTAAATGAATTTTTTTAACTTTTTAATTTCGCCGCTAGGGGCGCTGTCAGTCATCTCAATGGATTCTCCGGGCTCATTTACCTAGGGGTAGACCTTACTTCCATGACCCTAGGAGGCGCTGGTTCCAAATAAAAGCCGTGCAACGCAATTTTGAAACACCCTGTATATATGTTTGTCTTTTATACAAATCCACAGTTTACTTCCGATCTGCACCAAACTTGGTATACCTACGTAAAAAAACTCAGAAAAAAACATAGGCTATGTTTCGAAAATATTTAATGACCCCTTGACCCTCTTTTGACCCTTTTTATGGTCATTTTGCTGAAATAGCTTTATTTCTCCTCAAGAAGAGATCTGCTTACTCCATTGTTACAAAGAAAATTTAATGCTAAACAACAAGTTTTTAATAGAAACACTAGGTACAAGTCTATTTAAAAATTATATTAATAATTTAAAAATCTCTTTCAGTGAAATTTAAAAGTTTTAAGTATAGTTTACCATATTTTTATTTGAGATTTTATCTAATTTTTATATTTTAAAACTTTATGGAATACCATTGTTGTTAAAATAGTCTCCATGGAAACGAGGATGGAAACACCGGGATAGGAAAAGTTACCGGGAACACCGGAATATGAAAAAGACGCTTGGGATACCGGTATGATTGGTAAATGCTGATTATACAAAATTAGAAATGTATTTGGGAAAACTTAAAAATGAGGCGTTTGCTATCAAAACCAGCTTATTCCATTTTTGGAAATTTAACAGGATAGACAAAAACTTCTCACGTCCACAGTTCTGAAGCTAAATTTGTTTTTTAAATTTTTAATTGAAGGTTGGATTAGAACCTAGAATTTGATTAGTTTTTCATTTTCATTCCAGTTGCTTTACCTTGGGCGTAATTACATTAATTAGGTTGGAATGAGCTGATTTTTATGCAAAAACACGATTTTTCATGCTTTTTTTTCAGTTTTTTTGTTCCATTAAGCTGTGTGAAATTGATTTTTCCAGTTTAACAGTTAATATTTGTATCTTTACGAGTTTTAAATAAATGACATTCACTTAACTTTTTCAAATGATCTGAAATTTCACAGTTGAGATCTCAGTTTTCACCCTTTAATCTAATTTTCGGTTGGAATGAGCTGGATTTGAGCTATATCCCTTCGCCAGGTTATGAAGGATCCTCTAAACTTTCAAAATATGCTAAAAAGTGGATTTCAGAAAAACATGGAATGAGCTGGTTTTGATAGCAAACGCCTCAAATAATAAATTTATACTCTTCCCCGTGCAAGGCCGGGCATATCAGCTAGTCTAATATAATAAAATTGAATGTGTGTATATATATATATGTATGTATATATGTTTGTCTTTTATACAAATTCACATTTTTCCTCCGATCTGCACCAAACTTGGTATACATACGTAAAAAAACTCCAGAAAAAACATAGGCTATGTTTCGAAAACTTTTAATGACCCCTTGACCCTCTTTTGACCCTTTTTATGGTCATTTTGCTGAAATAGCTTTACTTCTCCTCAAGAAGAGATCTGCTTACTCCATTGTTACAAAGAAAATTTAATGCTAAACAACAAGTTTTTAATAGAAACACTAGGTACAAGTCTATTTAAAAATTATATTAATAATTTAAAAATCTCTTTCAGTGAAATTTAAAAGTTTTAAGTATAGTTAAACATATTTTTATTTGAGATTTTATCTAATTTTTCTATTTTAAAAAGCTTTATGGATTATCATGTTGTTAAAATAGTCTCCATGGAAACGAGGATGTAAAATCAAAAGGTGATAATATTTTAGCTTTTAAGAAAGTTGGTTAACAAACAAAAAACTATTAAAACTCCCTTTCAACTAGAAAATATTGATTTTTTTTCTTAAATTGCAAAATGGAATAAGCTTTATAATTATTGAATAATTTCACCGAACACGTTAATTCCTGAAGATATGATTAATCAAGGGATCTAAGCAATTTTAAATAATTTTTATAATATTTTTTCCATGTTGTAAATGTGGATATCATTCAAAAATTATATTGCTTGAGAACTAAAGTATTTTTAATCCACCCGGGGACACCGGGATAGGAAAAGTTACCGGGAACAACGGAATATGAAAAAGACGCCTGGGATACCGGAATAATTGATAAATGCTGATCATACAAAATTAGAAATGTAATTGGGAAAACTTAAAAATAATAAATTTATACTCTCAACCCGTGCAGGGCCGGGCATATCAGCTAGTTATGTATAAAATAAACCTATTTTAAAATTTGAACTTTCATGGAAAATATGCTGTCAAAATATCCCTAATTAAAAAAATACGCTTCAGCACTTTTAATTTTTTTCTTAGAAGAGAGCTTTAATTTATGAAAAAAACCCTTTTTTTAGCTAGGATCTAGAAATAGGGAGTTATAAATTGTTTCTGACAGGAAAGTTTATAAACTTTGAGCTTTTATAACCAAAACATAAATCATTGATGCTTTTTTTACATGATCACCGAGGGTTGATTGATTGTTTATAAGATATTTAAGCAAAATTCATTCTCCTAACATGACCGATTACAGAATGTTTCATTCATTAAAATACTGAAGGCTCATCATTAATTAAAATCTCTAATCTAACTTACATTTTTGATTTCATGAAGTGAAGAGGAGACAAATATTAGATTAGATTAGATAAAGGAGATGAAATTTAGTTATTATGATCTTTGGTTACATATAATGTTGGAAATAGTTTTTAAATATGTCCGTTTAAAATTTATTTAAGTGATGTAAATCTATTATTCCTTTTTTTCCAATGCACCTAAATGCATGCATATAGAATCACGTTTTTACGCCCTAAAGAACCTTGTTTAATGATGATTACTATATCTATTAGTTTTAAAGTCTTGATTATATTTAAAAACAGATAGGATTTGCGATCTTAAATAGCTCTAACTTTGTTGAATCATTTCAGAATTTTTTCATGTATTGGATGACATAATATTCAAATACGTATGTGTAAAAATAATGAAAATAATTTAATAATAAACCACCAATTACAAAGCCAGTACTAATAGGTACCGAGTAAAGTACTAAAAACTATCAACAAAATTTAAGTTGAAATAACCATGAATTTTTAATTGTTCGTTTAAACCGCATTATTACTAAAACAGTAAACAATAGCTAAAATACTTTTCCAATCGTTATCTTTACCCCGCAAACTTTCGTCATACGAGTTCGCCAGAAAGTTAACAAATAAACAGCACCATTTACTCAAGGGAAGATTTTTCACTTCCAGCAAGCAACCACCAACGCTAAGCTCCCGAATTTCCCTAGAGAACTCTGTGTTAAAAAAGCCGAACGATTGGCCGAGGTTTCACTTAAAAAGATACTTATTCCTAATTACTGTACGGAAAGAGGAAGACTCCCAGCATAAACAGCTCAGGAAGAAGAGGACTAGATAACAGCTCAGCCTGCATTCTTTCTTCTGTTCGTGGCTGCGAGGAAATTGGGAACACAGCTTAAAATAAACAGAACATCTCTCTGATACCGATTTAATTATTCAGGAGAGTATATCTTTTCGCAAAGAAGCTTCGATTACTTCTTTCTCGAGGCCTTTTTCCATTGCAAAATGGGGGGGAGGAACTGTTCGCTTCAGCCAGTGCTGCAGGGTTTATGTTGCTCATAATGCGTTGTTGGTTAAGTACGGGAAGAATTAAGGATTCAGTTCAAATAACTCGGTCGAGTTTCTACTTTTGTTTGTTGTTGTTTTGTGAGCTGTTTTTTGCGGTGCTCTTTTGGGTTGGGTTTCGAATGAAAATAATACGTAACTCATGTATTGGTTTTGTAAGCTTTTGCGATGGAATGGTAGTTGCATATTATGCAGCTAGTTAGTTGATATATCAATAATCGTCTAGTTACTAGACTAGTCATACCCTCAGGAGAAAATTTTTGACGTCTTGCTATTGGCATGTGAAAGGATTTTCACAGATCCGGACAGAGACGTTAGAAGATACTGTTTTGACATTTAAACACATTTTATAAAATATATGTAGCGTTTACGATAAAAATGATGGTTGTTTCATTTGTTTATATGAGTATGAGGATAACACTATCAGAACAGAAACTTCCAGAACAGTTTATGTAATTTATAATTTAGATAAATTGAGAAAAAAATCAAGAGGATGGAAGTAGGTTTTTACCATTTAAAAATTACTTAAAAAATAGTAACAAAAAATCCAAAATTTATTTTAATGGATTTTTCTAAAAGTTGATCCATTATTTCAGGGATTTTTTTGACTTATTCATTTAGTTGGTATTTTTATCTTTAAAATGACACCAAACCTGCTATATCAGTTGATAAATCAGAAAGTTATTGAAGTTACAAACACGCTTACCCCTTTGTCATATCACTTTGAAGATTTGAGTCAAATTTCAAAATGACCCCGCAACGTCAATTTTGATTGAAAAACAATGAAAAAATAGTTTAGCCTTTTTTCATGTTCTCTTTCTCATAAAATTTTCAGGAAAATCCGTGAGATGATGGCAACACCCATCGGGTGATTTTATATGAAAAGAGAATGACCCAATCTGTCCATTTTAGCCGAGTCTGCTCTGATTGATTTTTTGAATTTTTTTTTGAAAAGTATAAGTTTTTTAATAAAATAGTAACCGGAGATAGAACCCAGGAACTGTCACATACTAACAAAGTATCCTACTCCTTCGCGAATAGCAACAGTCTGAGTCTTGGTTTATAGTTTAGACATATGGTGTGTGTATCAATCTGTTAATTCGCATGAAAGTTATAACAACATTAATATCTTCAAGTTTACATAACATTCATATCGGTTTAGTATATGCTCAGACCACAATAAATATCAACCTCAACAATAGGCCCCGCACGACATTCCGATTCTAAAAGAAATAATTCATCCATTTATATCCTACCTAATACCAAACACTCAACATTTCACAATACACAAACTCCATTTCGCATGGCGCGTAGTACATTTCAACCAATTTCCATAACTAATGCACTCTCACTCCATCAACACATAAATACGAAACATCCACTCCCGGCCTTATAAAAGGAATTAAACACAACAGTTCAGCCACTTGTGTTTGAAATCACGTCCGAAGTAGACGCTAACAAAGGATCCTCTGGTGAAGTTTCAACTCAGATTTGATCAATGGAAGTGTGCCTGACAGTGATCCCTTTAATATTAATACCTCGGGGCGCAACAGAAGGTGGCAGTATTCAAGTTCAATACCTCAGGGGGGCGGTTGATTTATAGGCATATGGTAGTGCAGTGCTCTCGCTTTTGAAGTCGATTATCGGGGATGATTTGTGACGCTGATCAATAGGGTAATTAATGCGGGTAATTGGCATTATTTCGCTGTGCTGGTTCCCACTTTAATTGCGGCGAGAGTCGTCTTAGTTTTGAAGGCAGAAAGCGAAGTTTGGGGAAATGGGGTGGAATATGTGTACTGATGGAGCGTTGCAGGGTGGGTTCAGTTCGAAGTCAGGATAGAATTGACTGGGATCGTGGGATGTGGTAAAAAGGTTTATAAGAGTTAAATCTGCTTCAGAAATGTGTTGTATGTGATTATGCATTATTAGAAAGGCAGATGGATTCAGTATTGAAATGTAATTTCGTTGTAATTATACAAGATTACAAAGTTTCTTGAGATTGAGGTCACGGGTAGCATGGAGGAGCTTTCAGTCACACCTACTAGCAACCTAAATGGTGAAAAGACAGAGCGAGCGACATCGAACAGAGCTCACCAATTAGGAAGTAGAGCGTATATCCATTTCTCCCTATTTTATATTTATGAAACTGAATTTCGATATTTCATTGTATGATTTTATAAATATTTCAAAGTAAATGTAATAAAGTGAAGTAAGTAGTGTATTACACAATAAAAAAGGGTGTGAAGCTTTTGTAAGAGCCTTCCCACCTCATTGTTTTTATCATTTGCTCGTTAAAAATGAAATTGTTTTGAACCTGAAGTGTTGTTTTTATTGAAGAAGCTACAGTTGGCAGAAATAATGGCATGTCATCGAAACTCCTCCCTTCAAACCGTGACGTCACTGTCAAAAAAAAGTTGTAATATTGTATAGTCTCTCACGCTATATTTTACGATAAAAAAATCATTTCATGTTAAAAAACAAGTATTTTAGTAATTTTCCAGTTCGAGTATATTTTGAAAATAGTGAAAAGAGTTCTATAAATTTAAACAAGATAAATTTAAGATTGAGATATTTACACATTTAACACTATTTTACAAACCCATATTTAGGAGTTAAATGTTAATAATATCATTATAACACCCATTCAAATATTAAACAAAAATTTAAGTTTTTAAAATACGTACATATTCTAAACTTGGATAATAATTGCCTTTTACTGTTTTGTTAGTATACCCGATCCTTACCGCCTCCTTATTTTTTTTCATAACTGATGGTAATTATATTGTGAGCATAGGGATAAACCTTCCTTGATACTTCTAAATAAGGAAATCTGTGTATGCCCTTTTACGAAAATAACCAAGTATCCGGTATTTAATTTCCCAATATCAGGTTCAGGGAGTTATTTCTTTATCTGACCGTTTTAATTGGTCAAATATTATTTCTCCTGACTATGTAAGCATAGATAGCTTAGATGTGTAAAAAAACTAAATAAAATGTTGAATATTTATTTTTAAACACCGGAAAGTCCAAGAAAGAATTCAGAAACTAATTTTTATATGGTTTAACTTTCTTAGTTCCTTGTTTAATTAATTTTCAATTTATAAAATTATTCCGAACTTACAACCCCTTACAATGGAACTAGTTGGTAGTTTAAGAAAATTTTTACTAGAGATACAAAAGTGCGCAGTTGGTGTAAAAAGTATGAATATCTATTTTAAACAGCAATTATATTATTATAGCTCTTAAAATATTGTACAATACCATTTACAATTTAATTCAATTACGGTAAGAGCTTTCTTCCATTCATCTCGAAACAAAATAAGACATTCTTCCAACAATGTCTTGTTCCGAGGTTAAAAGTAGTGAAAAATTACTCTCTAAATAAACAGAAGTCTTTAAGAAGCTTCAAACCTTTTATCAAATCTTCATAACAGTATATTTCAGTCAAAAAGGTATATCTTCTTTCACAAATACACATAAAGTAACATTTAACTTCCAAGTTTCCTCACTTTTCACATTAATTATAACTTATCAACCAGTGGAGAGTTTAGCCCCATACATCATAGAGGGGGGAAAGGACTTCTTAGATATCTTAATAGCACAGCTCAAGGAAATGTAATGGTTATGAGGGAAAAGAGTATAAAGATATTCTTTTTATTGAAGTGACGAAGTTTCGAATAAAGGAGCACAATCGAGTTACATATTTTTTAAACCAGTTATGAAGTTATAATTATAACTATTACAAAAATAAGCCTCGTAGGAAAAGTGTTTGCTTCATTTATAAAAATGAACCGTTTTTTTAACTTAAACTACGTAAAAATTTAACCACTATAAAGCACAACTACTATACAAACACTATAAAGTTATATTTGTTTATTTACGGTCAATATAAGTAATGCAATTATGATTCCATATTGAAAATTTATGATAAAAACTTCAGCATGCTTTTTACATATTTTTTCTCTATTCTCAAAAAAAGGTTTTTGCTGAACGGTTCCCAAAGAACTAAGTTTCAATTACTAATATGTATAAAATTTTTTTTTGGTATAAAAGTATTCGGATTCTTTTGAGGATTCTGAGGAGTAGGCTCTTGGATTTTCTAAGAAAACAATTTTATATTATTTCCATTTTTCTAGATCATGGATAAGTCATACAGCTTATTATACATACAATCACTAAGACCAATTGATGCCACGTTTTAAAAATGTACTTTAAAATAGTTTCCAAATTAATTCTCAAACACTGATAAAAAAAGTGTTCTAGAAACTTAAAGATAATATACTATTAATTATATAGAATTCCCTACACCAAAATCAATTGCTTTTAAATATTGAGAGTATATGTATAGTGTAGGTTTTTCCTCGTTATTTTCATTGACTTAAAAGGTATTTTTAGTGACGCGTCTGAGTTAAGATATAAATATGAATGATAAAGGTGTACATTTAAAGCATTTTATTTAAAACAAAGCAAAAAAATTTTAACATTTATGTTTAGAATCGATAAAACAAATACCATCCATACTGAAATTTTATTAAAAGAAACAATATTGCGTTTTATAATAATTCTACCTTAGAAGTCAATACGTTATTCTCCAATATTTTTAAGTTAAAGGAAAAAGCAGTGCTGACATGGCTTTCAAGAATTTTTTTCAGTTGTACGATACGGTTACAAGATATCAGTTACACGATATCAGTTACAAGATACGGGAAGCCTGTTTATGAAACCAAACTTAATTTAAGTAACATTTTAGTACACACGTACATCAGAATATAATGCTTAGATAAATCTAAAGAGATTGTCACATACACCTACGTGGACCTAAATGAACAAGCTTTTCCTTTATGAAAATGAAATAATCATTTTCAAAGCACTCTCAATTAAAACTTCAAGACCTTCAACAGGAAAACTTATCTCTCTCATCAGCATTCCTCCCACATTCGAGTACAACTGAATTAAGGCGGCAATTACCATTAGTAACCAATCACCCGATAAAAAAACTGCTCTCGCAGGATCAATAGAAGTTCTCTCTTAGAGCAAGAAGTTCTCGAGAGACCCCGATAAATACGAGGAGGGCAATTAATTCAGAACCTTAAAGGCATAACAATGGTGCATGTCATGAATTTTCCCGTTATCTGTATCGTTTACCAATTCAAAGTCACTCTTTTTGAATTCGGGGAGTAGAATTTAATTCGGAGTCCCGGGAACGAGGGAATACGTTAAGCCTATTTCCTAAGATTTTTATAAAAACATTCCGTTAATACACTCACTGTTTTTAGAAACGAAAATGTGCAAACACTAATGTACTTCGGTAAATATGCGAAACTACTTTTTGACCATTCCACATATAATTTATAAACGAATGTTTTGGCTAATACGTACAAGGAATTCTAAATTACTTTTAAACACACGTTGTAGATAGATAATTTAAATTTTACGTATATTTACTCGTGATATGTTAGTTTAAAATGTACCCCAAGGAATAAATGCACTTACGTTATTTATTCAATTGAGCATTCAATTCCTTTCGTTTTGACTAAACATCGCCTTAATAACCGTATTATGAGTAATTTAATCAGCAAACCGACATTTAAACCCCAGGTAATGCCGGAACTGAACACAATTTCGATATTTTTTCGGGAAATGTTTAAATCTCAAAGTACTCACTGGTATTCTGATTCATTATTTAGAAACGCGCTTTTAATTTCGACCTTTTCAAATCTTTTTGTTTTTATGAAGTCAGCTTTATTTGTACAATTTGAAACATACCGAAGGAAATTCAGATAACAAACTGTCGCTTGCTTAAATAATTACCAAACTAAAAAAACTAGTTTTTTCTTTTTAAGAAACGTCCTGGGGGTAACATCAAAAGAATCATTTAAAAGCTCGCCTTGCAAAATGTGTCTTTCATCTTGCATGTTTCAAGAAATTAAGAATATTACATTCTCTTCTTTGAAAAACGTCTTAACGACAAATCCAAGGGAGCTCTGTGGGTTTTTAATTAAAAAAGCATCTGATAATTACACTCCAGGGGGATGTTTCAGTTCATCAAGAAAATCCTGGAGTAATGTTGTATGTATAGAATTCCACGTGAAAAGTTGGGAAAACAAAGAAGGTTGTAAGTGAGAATTCATCTTTATGAGTACTTAAACTCCCTTCAGTTTTTTTTCTTCTGGGTAAGAAAAGCAATTTGTTTTCGTTCTTTCAGAGGCTAAAAAAATCCTCCATAAGCTGTTTTGTTGGGATTCTTTTGAAATTTTCTTTCAATTTATTTAGTGAAGTATTTAGATACGCCATTGTTTTCAAAAATGTATTACTTAAAATAATTTTTTAAGTAATCTTTGGAGCATTATGTGTATTAACAAATAGGTACTATACAACGGTTGTCTTGCATGGCTAAAATTGGTCTAAATATAGAGGAGATAAGGGTATTATGGAATAGTCGGGTAATATGGAACACCTGAGTTTCTGCTCCCCTTCGTGCTGGTATCACGTGGCAATGCCACGAAAGTCTTAAGAAATCCCCCATGTTGCAGTGCGCCAAGAGTTTAGCTTCTTGTTGTCTGATCAGTCGCAGCAAAGCAAAGTGTGTTTTAGGATTTTCGAAAGTTTTTGACGGTAAATGTTCAAACCTTTAAACCTACCAGTAACTATGAGACTTTGATTCTGTTGTTAAGCATAATGCACACTAGAAGATCAGTAGTTTCTTATACTGCAGTCGTTTTTTGGCAATCCATGTTTTATCGGTCAGTAAAAGGGTTCATAGTGCAAGATGGCGTGTTGGGTATTATGGAACATTCCATAAGCAAAGGGTCAGAAAAAGACGATTATGTTTGTGACTATTGAAAATAGACTCATTAACAAAACTATTTGAAAGTTAATTGTTAAATATATTTTTATATTCTTCCTTATTCACCATTAATTATATTCACCATCTATTTTGTTTAGGTCATTAAAAAATTTGGTACTTTCCGTTAGTCGGGCGAGTCAGCGGTCGCCAATTCTACATTATTTGGCGATTTTTCACTTGCGCCAGGCTGACGGAAAAGTACCAGAAATAGAAAAGCAAACAATTGTTTCGGGGATCAAAGGATCCCCTTCATCAGTGCTAAAATACTTTTTTAGCACTGATGAAAGGAATCCTTTGATCCCTGAAACAATTATCTGCTTTTTAAATGTTTTTAATTGTGGATTAAACGTTGTTTTTGCATTACTAGTTTTACTATTTCCACAAGATTTACCTGATGTTACTGGAGAATTGTTTTAAAATAACTAAAGAAACTTTAATACACATATACTCTTCAAAAAGAAATTTACAGTTTTCATCCCACTGCAGTTCCTTCTATTTTGTTTAGGTCATTAAAAAATTTGGTACTTTCCGTTAGCCTGGCGCGTCAGCGGTCGCCAATTCTACATTATTTGGCAATTTTTCACTTGCGCTAGACTGACGGAAAAGTACCAAAAATTTTATAATAAGTAGCTTTTGCAAACTCTAATCCACTAGGGAGTTCTTTCTGAATAGTCTTCAAAACTGTGCTTCTAATAGTAAGAATATGAATCTTACTTTCCATCGACCTCAGCTTCTATGTGATTACAAATGACTAAGTATTGTGTTCTCCAAATTAAGTACTTTGCATGGAGCCTAATCATCCCACCAAAACACGCGATCCGAAAACCCTTCCGAGACCCCCATTACGAACTCCGAATATTGGGTACTCCCCTTCCACCCAGATCCAATCAAGAGAACCCCAAAAAAGCATTTAATAGCTCTTTTAACAACCAGAATATAAAACCCATAATCTCCCTACGTGCCCGCTAATAAAGAGGCAAATATCCTCGGCGGAACTGCGTTTTTACGGCGGCAAAGGCCAGAAATCAATGAGTCAGAGCAAAAGAGCCTTCTCCCACTTTCACTCATGCAGTATGACATAGACAGACCGGGGCGCCACTTTATGTATACATCGGGGATTCAGCGCCGCGGCGGTCAACGTTTTACGAGGGCTTACCGAACGATCGTTTTCGGAAAGAACCCACTTTGGATAGGGGAGGGGGGCGAGAAAGGTCGGGGGTCAATCCAAGACGCCCCCGCGCGTGTTCTGGTCGGAAGCCCCGCGTATACGTCAAGTTTAGTGGATTCGATTCTGCTGGGCTTTAGTTTATTCTCAGGCCCGCGATTTGGGAGATTCCATGATTCCATCAGTGAGGGGTCCTTTTTACGATTCCGAATCGCCACGCATGAATAAATTGATTCTTCGAGTGGGGCTCAATCAGATGCGGGAAAGATGGGATTTTAAATTCCTTCCCGTGGAAATCCCGGTGTTGTCAGGGGCGTGTTTCTGCCGGTGGTTAAGCGCTCGGAACTGCATTTAAACGCGGCAGAGGCATTTGCGTTTGGCTTTTGGAGAAGGGGGATTCGGATGTTATATATATTCCGTTTCGGAGTGTTCTCCGTATCTTTAAATGACTCTGATTGTTCGGGAGTGGGATTCGATGGTTATGGGTAGATCATTTTCTTGCGAAAATGTATTTCGTTTTCTGCCGGGATCTCTTTTCAATCCGGTGAATGGAAGGTGGTATTGGGAAAGGAGGGGGATGTATGCCTTGTTTCGCGTTTTCGTTACTCTTTTACAACAAACTTGTTACGTTTTATGGGACCAAGAATGGAATAAATAGTGGTTACGCATCGCACGGAAGAGATTGAAATGTGATTTAGATGCAATATAAATGTTGGTTTGGTAGTTTTCAACTTAAAGGATTGAATGTTTAATAGAAAAGTCTCGTAGGCGCAATAAGTTTTTCTAAAATGTAAAAATGAATGTGGTGAGACTAAATATATATGCCAAAAGCGACGTGATTTTAAAATTAAATATACTAACCAGTGTTCTACATTATTTATTCATTACTCAGTCCACTTTTAAACACACTTGTAATAGCATTTGCATGCGTTGCAAAGATAATAATATGAGTAAAGGATAATGGGAGAGGAAAGACGGAATAAAAGATAAGAAAAAGACAAATATAGGTATGAGATTCCCGGCAGGCATCCCGGCAGACATTTAAATTTTTCTGCCTCCTATTAGTTATTTTTTTAATTTTATTCAAAAATTCTTTAATACGATGTAACACTAATTACAAAAACGATTAATTCAGAATCATTTTGATCATCTTTTAAGTGTTTTATAATATGCGTATATAGTTTTGTTTCGTTTAATTATAATTCTATATTTGTTTCCGTGCATTAAGGAAATTAATTTAAATAGCTTAGATATGTGTTTTTTCTGCATACTTCATTCAAGATTTCAAGTTAAAATATAAGAAAAGAATGTAAATAAGAAAGGCATTAACTACTTAATATTTCTTTAATATTGTTTTTCGATGTTCAAGGTATTTTAATATTCCCGCAAAACGTAGAAATATTGTTAGACAGTCCTTCTTTCTTAAGAGGGAAAACTTTTAGTCATTACATTTTTTGACAGCATTCTAATCTTTAATTTTCTGTTATTAAGATTTAGATATAGCCGTAATCTTTGGAAAAAATACTAGGGCTTTTTCTTCAGTTCATTTTATTTGTTTTTTTTTTGCACGTTGTAAATATAATATGACTATTTTATAGAAAATTCACTAAGCTTAAAATAAACTGGCATTTAAAAACAATTAATTTTATTCAATAAATGGACACAAAAATTTAAAATGAAGAGACAACAGAGTGTAAAGACAAATTTTATTGATTTAGGGAAAGTTTTAAATTTAACCAGGAGCATTTCTTGGACGGTTTCCAATAGAATAATCTCCATTTGGATGTACCGAGTTAAAGTTTATTCTATCATAAACAATGCCTCCTCACTTATTTCAGATAAACTGGCCGTTTTCGATATCGAAACACGGGAAACATACAATGTCCTCCTCACAGACGCAATAGAAGGTTTGCATGAACTTTACCATAAAATAGATAGGCAATACATCTTTGATGGAACGTTAGTTTTATGAATCCTTCCTAATGTCAAAATGAATTGTGTTCGATATAATGGATAGAACTATGGCTCGCGAAATGGACCACGTTTTGGCCGTTAAATGCGGTAAATAATGGAAATATGAGAGCTTGGAATCGGTATTAGATGAAACCTATGTTCCGTGTATATGTTAGATAAACGAGGAAGGGTTGTTTTAAACATTGGATATGGCTTGAAATTAGTTTGTGAACTTTGTAAATTAAATTTTCAAAACTATGATAAAGCCAGTGATTTTTTAATGCACAAAAACTAAAAGTGAGGAAAGTAAAAATTCAAAATCACCTATGGCTGGATTTTAGGCCAAATAAACACATTAATAATTTACCTTCGTAGACAGTGTACCTTTACCTTCTTTATCACAGTTTACAGGGATTCCTTAAACAAGCTTAACATTTATCTATGTTTTAAATTAGTTTCATCTTCTTAATCGTTTTATTAACAGTGATAAAAAGATATCTATGAGAATATTATACAAGACCTTAGGGGACATCCATAAATTACGTGAGGTGTTTTTCCCAAAATATGGACCCCCCTGGGTGAGATTTAGTGAGATTTACCTACAACCTTTAAAAATAATTTTCTATTCTATTCGTTCGCATTTTGTGCTTTACAGCACCTAAAACTTTTCCATTATTAATAATGACTAGCTGATATACCCGCCGTTGCTCGGGGGAAAAAGGATTTTCAAACTGTGTGTTAAAATAAATAAGAACCGTTAATATCTTTTCATTAAAAATTTTCATTAAAATTTTTCATTAAAAATTTCATTTATCATTTAAAAGAACATTTTTCTCAAATATCTTTTGTTACAACCGTCCCCACCCTCCCCTACATGTGCAAATGATGAACATTGAGCAAGATGTATTTTATTAAACGTTGTTTAATATCTGCCTTGTACGCTATGTAAGTTTAGGTGATATATTGCTTGGATTTAAAAAAAAAGTACTTATTTTTTTATTTAGTTGACAAAATATCAATCTAAATAGAAAGAAAGAAATATTAATCTATATCAAAAGAGAAAAGGTCAATTCATAAAGGCACTATTAGCCTTTTTTATTTGTCCCTTTTATTTAGTTGACAAAATATCAATCTAAATAGAAAGAAAGAAATATTAATCTATATCAAAAGAGAAAAGGTCAATTCATAAAGGCACTATTAGCCTTTTTTATTTGTCCCTTTTGAATTCCTTCTTCTCATATGTTAGTATATGGTATCAAATTTTACCTATATAAAACTAAGGAATGTTTCTTCTCAAGTATTATTAATTTGACAGTAATTTAATGCCATCTGTCTTAATGAATAAAATTTATAGAATTAATATCTCACGAAATTCATATCTATCTCACCTTCCCACCCATCACACCATAAAGCAATATCTCTTAATTAAAGACACCGTTATTCACATATCAAGGCAAACAAGACGAAGAAATCCCCTTTCTCCTTCCGAAAACCCACCAAAAAAATTCTCCCTCTACTGCGGACGTTTTAATGATATTTCCCCCGTCTCCAATGTTTTGTGTGATTTAATCAACTAATATGTCAGAAAAGATAACGTTTACCTTGCCCTAATATAATTCCACGAGCTCATACACATAAATCAATGGCAGCGATGGCATTTATGATCCGGGTTGATGGTTTGAAACATCTATAAAACTGGCGGGTAACTAGGTTTCAGTTTTCCAGAGTAGTTATTCCCCTACCACGACGCTGGTGTGTATGTGTGTTTCTATTATTTATTGATCCAAAGGAGTATTTTTTTTGACAGGTCATGTTTATCAGGGTTCCTATCCATTAGCAAAATTAAACTCTACTTCGTGTTTCGTAAAATATATTACTATAGCCTATTCCAGTTCTGTGTGAATGACTTATTTGTAGGAAAATCTGATCATAGGTGGTTTCAAGACTGATTTTCTCAAAGGCACTATTTCAAATGTGAGATCTGAATCTAAAATTTTTTATCAGGAAGGTTTGGCCAAAAGTTATTTTTTAGCTTTTAATTCCATGCGTCCATATTAGCTAAACATACAGGGTGTTTTAAACGTCCGTTTCGAGGCTTTTATTTGGAATCAACGTGTCCTAGGGTCACGGAAGAAAGTTTTACCCCTAGGTAAGTGACCCTGGAAAATCCACTGAGATGACTTACAGCGCCCCTAGCGGCGAAATTAAAAAGTTTAAAAAACAAATTAATTAAAAAACTATAGGAGGTAGATCAAAAACTTCAATGAGAGTATTGTTGCCAACGTTATGAAGAACTCACAAAAAAATCACGAAAATACCTATAATATTCGCGGAGATATTAGCATGTGAAAATAGCACTTTTTCAGACCTCAAAAAACAAAAAGTTCGCAAATTTGCAATTTCTTCAATGTTATTGTGTAGTTTTGTGTTTTTTAGTTGAATAAAGGCAAAATTTATAAAAAAATTTAAAAAAAAATCTTGCAAATTTACGAACTTTTTCTTTTTTGAGGTCTGAATAAGTGCTATTTTCACACGCTTATATATGCGCGAATATTCAAGATATTTTCATGAAAGGTTTTTCTGTGAGTTCCTCATAACGTTGACAACAATATTCTAACTGATGTTTTTGCTCTATGTCTCTCTCCTTCAGTTTTTTAATTAATGTTTTTAATTTTTTATTTCACCGCTAGGGGCACTGTAAGTCATCTCAAAGGATTCTCCAGGGCCACTTAGGGGTAGACCTTACTTTCGTGACCCTAGGACACGTTAATTCCAAATAAAAGCCGAGAAACGGACTTTTGAAACACCCCTATGGATTACATCATGAACGAACCAACCATCAAGTCACTTGATACACTAATTTCAAAAATATACTCAGCATATTTCTACAAAAGTCGCAAATTTTTAATTGTTGGCCACCATTTGATGTCTAAAACGACACCATATCTTTTTCCAAATTATCAGTATCTCATCTTATGACATTTTAATATTTTTATTTTAATAAATTTACCTTGTATTCTTTATTTCATTTTATATCAATAAATTGTGTAATGAAGAAAGAGAATTGAACTTAAAATGAATACAAATAAATAACCCAAAGGAAAGAAAAGTCCAGTTCTGGCGTATTAATCATAAAATCATCAGAAAAATAACAAAAAGAAAAGAAAAACTACACAAATACACACATAAAAAACTGAAGATATGCTAGATAACGTAAAACTAAAAGAATTGTTTTCCTTCCATTGAGAGGCTTTATTTTTAACAGAGCAGAAAATACAGGATGTCCCAAAAAAGACTACCATATTTAAAAAATCAATAACTAATATTTCGAAAACTAAAAAAGATACAAATACGCGGTTTATTCTATCCTACACCTAAGACTCCCTGGAGTAGGATGTAACAAACTGGGTATTTTATCTTTTTTAAGTTTTTGATTTTTAAAATGTGAAAGTCTTTTTGGAACGCCCTTTATTATGGTACAAAAGACATGACATACATAATAGATCATCCAACATAAATAATTATAAACATAGGGTAGGTGGGGGCAAAGCCCCGCAGTTTTTGTTATTTTTAACATTGTGATCGAAAGGGGGTGGATAATCCCGAAATTTCAATTGGAGGTGTTAGATTGAGATGTTACCTACAAAACCAATCCAAATTTATACTCTTATTGATAGTATTTCAAGAGAAATTGACAATTTAGTTGAAAAAAAAATTGCGGGTCTTTGCCTCGAAAAATGGGGCAAAGACACGCACTTTTGAATCTTCGTGTCCAAGTGAAATAAACATGGATAAACAAAATGTTTCATTATAAAAACACTAGAAATAATCATCTTAATACAGTAGAGCCCCTATTATCCGCGGAATTGGGTGGCAAGGGTACCGCGGATAGCTAAAATCACGAATAACCCGAAAAAAGACTAAAAATGAGGTGAAAACACCGAAACAAAATATCTCAGCATAAAAACTATGTTTCATTGTACAAAAACATGTTATGTAAAACTTTTAAAATGTGTACAGTACAGTAGAATTATTTGCTCTACATCTAAAATCTCTCTAATGTTCGTCTAAAATGTACCCTCATCATTGAATTTTTTTTTCGTGGCAATCGTGGATCATCCGCTCGCGAATAATGGATTTCTAATGTATTGTTTTAATATTTTTAAGTAAACCAACAATATTAAACATAAATATAATCCGTTTTAATGAAAATTGTCAATCTGTTGTAGCAACTCATTTCAAAGTGCCCAATATCTTTCAAAGGGGAGAAAAAAAGGGTTTCAGCTTGAGGATTGACATCTCGGAAACCTTTATTCAACTTTTTAGGGATCCTGTAGGTTCTAATTTCCTTTTGGGGCGAATTCCCAAAGTTTTGAAGATGCGGGTATTTGCCCCTTTTCACTTTATTTTGAAAAACAAGCCTTATTATTTTTAGAGACATGTTAAGGAAATTCTTTCAAGACGAAAGTGAAGTTCAAATGCTATCTTATCATTGGCTTATTTGTTTGTAATTCTTCTGAAGCCCTATTTTATGTTATGTTTAAGTAAAATATCAGAAAAATTACATCAAAATGATGAAAAACAAACTTACAGCATTTTTTCAACTCGCGAGAGACTTAGGGGTACGAACTTACGTAGAACGATAGGTAACAGTAAGACAAACCAACCACCTGGTTTTCAACTTTTAAATAGATTATTAACAATTAAAAATCGCGGTGCGTGGTTTTGCCCCGTGCGGGTTTTTACCCCCACCTACCCTATGTTTTTGGCAAAAAAACCGGATTGTGACTATTTTTGTATTTTAAGTAATATTAAAAAGATTTAAAACTAAGAGAAAATACAGGATTTAAACTGAACGGTTCAATATAATTTATTATTTATGTAGATATTAAGGTGAGGATTCCATAATATCAAACCTAAGAAGATTTACCTAAAGAAATCTAAAAAGAACCTAAGAAGAACCCATAATATCAAACCTAAAGAATATTTCTAAATTAAATTACATAAAATCAAGCATTTCTAAAGAAGAAACAAATTCTAACGAATGATAGTTTTATAAAACTATTCTATTTAAAATGAAACAGTAAAGTAATAAGTGGTTTTAAAAGGGATTAACTTGAAAGAAACAGAAATAAACTAATCAACATTTATACTCCTCATTCTTCAATATAGTTATGTGTTTATATCTCAAATATTAAATAGTTTAGAATTTACAACCATATAAGTCGATATTTTATATTCTAAGGTAATGAATTCTTGTTGGTAATAAGTGATTAAATTCAAATGTCAAGTTTAAAAATACCCTTAATCTAATTTTTTTCGTTCAGACCGAGAAGAGCAATTTTATCCACGGTTTTCGCTTGGGAATTTGAAAACAGGATTTTTAAATTTTTACCTTCAAAATTACGAAGCTTTATTTTTAGGAAAACTTAAAAGTTGATTTCTTTTTCATTTGATTAGATATAATAAAGGTCTGATAGATGGTGAACATGATTACTTTTTATGACGCAACTTTAGCAACCAAAGTAATTGAATTCTCAGATAGAATAACTGATAAGAAATAACTTTTGATTGCTTTTTTGGAATTCGTAACTTTTGAAAATATTTATATTTATTTTCAAAGGGAAGATAGTTGGCGTATTCAGTTTTCCCGTTAAGATTAATCCTTCAGTATCAAAATGACGAACAAGTATAAGTTTAAAATTCCTTTTTTAACAAACAGGGTGTTTCAAAAGACCGTTTCGTGGCTTTTATTTGGAACCAACGTCTCCTAGGGTCATGAAAGTAAGGTCTGTTCTCCAGGAAGTTCGAAAGGAAAGAAAAAATTCACAAATTTGCAAGGGTTTTTTTTTGTTTTTTTATTACATTTTGTGTTCATTCAATTAAAAAAAACACAAAACTACACAATACAACTGAAAAAATTGTAAATTTGCGAACTTTTTCTTTTTTAAGGTCTGAAAAAGTGCTATTTTAGCATGCTAAAATCTCCACGAATATTTAAATTATTTCCATGATTTTTTTTCTGTGAGTTCTTCAGAACGTTGGCAACAATACTCGCAGTGGTAGTGGTCGCATATTAGGTTTATGCTCTACCTCCTTTAGTTTTAAAATTAATTTTTCTAACTTTTACACTGAGAGAAATGACAGTTTCAAATTTGAGTAAAACGATGTTCTCATTTTGGTATGAAACTTTTTGTGTTAAGTATGGCCACCCAATGCTTTCAATTTTGAAGCACCAGACATACTCAGATTCAAACAATTTAATAATCACCACTCAAATTATGCTTATTTTGAATTAATATTTAAAAATTGAAATATTTGGAGTGTATCAAAAGCAACATTAAGTTGGTGTGATAACGTGTTACACAACGTTGTGACGTCATACTTAACTTACTGGTCTACTTCCCAAGTCAAATTAACGTCGGAGCCTGTTTGAGTGTGTGGTGCCGAAGAAGAAGACGCCGAGTAGACGAAGTCAAGAAGTACACAATCTCTCTGACGTCAGAACTCATACGTTATATAAGCTTGTTTATATTGCTGCTTTACTCTCTTCTCTTCTGATATTGTTGGAGTCTAATAAATGAGTTTTATACTTTCCTATTGTTGAATTCTTTACCTCTTCATACTGGTGACCTGTTTTAGGCCAGTTTTTGCTGAATAACTAACCTGAAGCTCCTTCATTATTTGATCTTCTCAAGGATTGACTTCTTCCGTCGTCGACCAGATCACTCTGCTTTCAGGGTGGCTTCCTGCTGCCGATCGCATCCACTGTATTGACGGGTTGATCATCTGCAATTTCTGATCATATTCAACAATTTTGACGGATCAACTTTTTCAATATGTCGGATGTAAAGAACCCTGATTCAAAGGATGACACAAAAGATGTTGAAACTCCTCCAATTTAAACTGATCCTTCGGTTTCAGGCCAGACATCCTCAAATCCAGGTATAGAACTTTCTCACGTTTCCTACAAACCTCCAGTGTTTTGGGAAGATGATCCAGAACTATGGTTCCTTCAAGTCGAATCCCAATTTAAGATGGCTAGAATTTCCACAGATGCTACTAAATTCAATGCGATCGTTTCTGTTCTTGGTTCAAAAGTATTAAATTGTGTTAGGGATATAGTTAAAAACCCTCCCACTGCCAATTCATATAGCACATTAAAGGATCGTATTCTCCAGTATTTTGCCCAATCAGAAACTGCCCAATTGAATCTAATGGTGAAAGATTTGCAGCTTGGAGATAAAAGACCCTCCCAATTGCTTTGTGAAATGCAAAATTTGGCCACGGGTAAAGTGGATGAGAGTGTTCTAAAAAATCTCTGGATGCAACGCCTTCCTACAAATATTCAACAGATTGTATCTGTGTCTACAGCCGATCTCCATGAGGTAGCACGAATTGCTGACAAAATCCATGAGGTCTCTGGTTGTTCAATCGCAATTTCAGGTGTTGATTCTAACAATTCTGAATTGCAATCTCTTAAGTCAGAAATTGCTGGTCTCAAAAAGACCATTGATGATTTGGCAAGTTCCAGAAACCGATCTTCGTTCCGTGGTCCTAAAAAACACCGCCATCGATCACGATCTATTTCTCGCAATCCTAGTGAAAATTCAGAAAAACTCTGTTGGCATCACCAACGCTGGGGTAACAAAGCGCAAAAGTGCATTAAGCCCTGTAGCTATCCGGAAAACTAGACAGCACGTCTGTTTTGTCGGCGACAGATAAGTGCATCCCTAATAGCCGATTGTATATTTCGGACCTGTTAACTGGATCTAAATTTCTTATTGATAGTGGGGCCGCGTTAAGCTGCTACCCTAAGGCACTTGTTAAGAATCGCAAGCCTGGTGATCTTTCTCTCTTTGCGGCAAATGGTTCAGCCATTGCCACTTATGGCACAATTAGGTTAGACTTAAATTTAGGATTACGTAGAAGTTTTCCTTGGACATTCATAGTCGCAGATGTTTCAGACCCCATTTTAGGAGCTGATTTCCTGGAACATTTCGAATTATTAATAGATGTTAAAAACAGACAACTTCTTGATCGTGTAACATCTTTAAAGGTGAAAGGTATAAAGTGTCCTGGACAATCTTCAGGTTTGACACCACTTTCTGTAAACTGTCCTTTTCAGTCAATCTTGTCGAAATTCCCTGAACTCTTTTCTGCTAACATAAATTCTAAACCAAAGACCTCCTCTTACTCTCACTGTATTGAGACCAAAGGACCCCCTGTGCATGCTAAAGCTAGACGTCTATCCCCAGAAAAACTAACAGAACTCAAAAAACAGTTTAAGCTTCTTATTGAACAAGGGATCATACAACCTTCCAAAAGCCCTTGGGCCAGCCCAATACACTTTGTGAGGAAAAAGGATGGATCCTGGAGGATCTGTGGGGATTTCCGGCGTTTAAATGCCGCGACAATTCCTGACAGTTACCCCCTCCCGCATATTCATGATTTTGTTAGTGGGTTGCGGGGGAAACGAGTTTTTTCCAAAATCGATCTGGTGAAAGCATATCACCAGATTCCGATAGAACCAAAGGATGTTCCCAAAAGTGCAGTTATTACACCCATAGGTCTTTTTGAGTATAACTACATGTCATTCGGACTACGAAACGCCGCCCAATCGTTTCAACGATTTATTGACGGCATTATCCGAGACATTGACTGTTGTTATGCTTATATTGATGACTTGCTCGTCGCATCTGAAGATATTGAAACTCACCAAAAAGACCTGGCACGTGTTTCCAAGGCACTTAGTGAAAGCGGCATGGTAATCAATGTACAAAAATGTATTTTTGGTGCTACAGAACTGCCATTTTTAGGTTTTTTGGTTTCCCCCCAAGGTATTTCTCCCCTACCGGAAAAGGTTAAGACATTACATAACTTTCCACTCCCCAGCAATACACAAGAATTGCGTCGTTTTTTGGCAACTCTAAACTTTTATCACAGATTCCTAAAGAATGCTGCTAGTGAACAAGCTTGTCTACACGAGATCATTAAAGGTAAAACAAAGAATGACAAATCTCTCATTTCTTGGTCAGAGGAAACAAAGGCAGCCTTTGAATCCTGCAAAAATCTGATCATTAATGCATCTGCCTTGTCATTTCCTGCCCCAAATGCTCGTCTTTCTTTAATGGTTGATGCTTCTAATTTTGCCGTTGGAGCTACTCTCCATCAGCATATAGATAACAAACTAGAACCATTAGGTTTTTTTTCTAAGAAACTAACACCTACGGAGCAAAATTATAGCACTTTCGATCGCGAGTTGTTAGCCATCTATCTTGCTGTAAAACACTTCAAGCATATGTTGGAGGGACGTGAAGTTGTAATATTTACCGATCATAAACCCTTAACATTTGCCTTTTCTCAAAAGCAAGATAGCTTCTCTCCTCGACAAGTACGTCACCTTCAGTACGTCAGTCAATTTACAGCAGATTTGCGGTTCATTTCAGGTTCTGATAACGTAGTTGCTGACGCCTTATCTCGCATTTCTCTAATTGACGGTTTACCTTCGTTAAACTATGACGAGATGGCACACGAGCAACTAACTGATGAAGAACTGCTCTCCTTGCTGCGGTCCGAGACCGGTTTTGAACTCAGACCCATGCACATTGGCTCGTCTGAAAATTCCCTTTACTGTGACTGTTCTACTGATACTGTGCGTCCTTATGTGCCTCTATCATTTAGAAAAAAAGTGTTTGAATTAATCCATAATCTTTCTCATCCAGGTGTGAAGGCGACACGGAAATTGATCACACAACGTTTTGTGTGGCCCTCTGTTAACAAAGACTGTGCTGCTTGGTGCAAAGTTTGTCTGCCGTGTCAGAAGTCCAAGGTCATCAGACATACGAAATCACCAGTTGGCAATTTTCCAATGACTTCTGAAAGATTTTCTCATGTGCACTTAGATGTCGTGGGTCCCCTACCCACAGTCCGCGGAAAAAGTTTTTTGCTAACATGCACTGATCGTTTTTCTAGGTGGCCTGAAGCCATTCCTATTGAGAACCAGCTGAGTGATACTATTGCTCGAGCATTCCTAGGAGGATGGGTGTCTAGATTCGGAGTGCCTGAAGTAATTACCACTGACCGAGGTACGAATTTTCAGAGCAATCTTTTTTCATCCCTTGTCAAATTTCTTGGTATTTCCAGCACCCGAACAACATCTTATCATCCCCAAAGTAATGGCGCTGTCGAGCGATTTCATCGTCGTCTGAAGGAATCCTTAAAGTCACACAGTCCTGAAAGCTGGCTGGACGCCCTACCAATAGTCCTACTCGGAATTCGAGCATCGCTGAAGGAGGACATCGGAGCTTCCTCAGCCGAGCTGGTGTATGGATCACCCCTCAAACTCCCAGGAGAATTTTTCCGTAACTCTCCTAAAACCTCAAATCCTTTTGATTTTTTGCAGAGTTTGAGACGATTCACGCGATCCCTCAGACCTACGCCCATGTCTCGCCACGGTTCTACTGCGATGTTCATTGCCAAGGACTTGAAAGACTCCTCTCACGTGTTCCTCCGGATCGACCGTATTCGACGTCCTCTGGAACAACCATACTGTGGTCCCTATAGAGTACTGACTAGGAATGAGAAGTTCTTTCAACTGGACATTGACGGCAAGAAAGAAACCGTGAGCATTGATCGTCTTAAACCAGCCCACCTGCTAGCTTCCGAAGCCTTCCCCTCGACTTTGTCGACTGTCCCCCTCTCGAACCCCTCCAAGCCACCAGATCCAGTCACGGACCCTTCTACACCAGAGCAGACTGTCACCACCAGATACGGCAGGAAGTCTCGTCCTGTAGTCCGCTTCAGCCCGACTTCATGACTGCAGGGGGAGTACTGTGGTGCCGAAGAAGAAGACGCCGAGTAGACGAAGTCAAGAAGTACACAATCTCTCTGACGTCAGAACTCATACGTTATATAAGCTTGTTTATATTGCTGCTTTACTCTCTTCTCTTCTGATATTGTTGGAGTCTAATAAATGAGTTTTATACTTTCCTATTGTTGAATTCTTTACCTCTTCAAGTGCGTGACATACTCAGATTTGAGGAATTTTTACTCATTTTTGAGACTGTCCTTTTAAGAGTGTATATTTCGCAGCTAAGGGCACTGTAAGTCATCTCAATGGATACTCCACGGTCACTTACCTAAGGTTAGGCCTTACTTCCGTGACCCTAGGACTCTTTGGTTCCAAATAAAAACCGATAAATGGAATTTTGAAACACCCTGTATATTCCTTTATGCAATCCGTTAATTCAGTTGCATACAATCCAGTAAATATATTTTATTCTCTACACAAAATGCATACAGAAAAGTTTTCGCTATGTATCTGTACAAAATCTTCCAACTTAATAGGAAATCATTGAGTTATATTGTATAATGAGATTAATCATTAATCCAATGTCCAAGAAAGCTTTCATAATCCAGGAAGTACTTTAATTAATCGTCTACTCAAATTAATCTGCCTGAGTATTCGTATACAATTCTTCAATTTTTTTCGTAATCATCCTCTTATCTAAGTCATATTATGACAAGGAGTCTGGCAGTTTTTTTTATTATCTAAAGACATCATCCAATTTATCGAACTTGCGTATTAAAACAATTTTTCCAACAGCCATTAAGAAAAATAGGTATATTTCCTGTAAAATTGCAAACTGAAGTGTAAGGAACACCCGGGCAGTGTGTTACGTAAACCTCATTAAAAGCTGTCGCAGCTCATTAACTTGTGTAATTGACGAGGTGATTTAGGTAAATAAGTGAAGTATTCAACAGAGCAGTTTTGGAGAGTTTCGCAATTTTCCTCGCATTAAATCACAGGCGGGCAAAAAATGGGGGAATTGGAAGCTTAAAAGTCCTTCTTATCTATTAGATATTTTGTAAGATCATGTAGATATTTAAAATAACGAAGAAGGATATTTCTTAAAACACAAGACGTGTAATTTTGAGGCTATTAAAATCGTTTGAAAATTAACGGAGATTATAATCTCCATTGATAAGAAGTAAACTTGGAGTTTCGGGATCATTTTTGAGATGAATGCACATAATTACCTTCATTGAAGGAGAGATAATAATTATAAAGATATATTCTTTGTATGGAAGTTATTTTTATACCCCCCAATAACTTGAATTTTTAAAAAAAGTAATGAAGTCTGAACTAACAGATTAACAAATTAGATTTATTCATGATGAAGCAACGTATCAAAAAAAATCTTAGAAAAGGAATGCATGAAAAGGTAAGCTTTTCGTTCGTCTTTTAAAGAAACCTCATTGTCACCGTGCAGAAAAATTTAAAGAAATGCGCATAGATTGTTTTATACCAAAAAATGTATGATTTTCATATATGGCATTAAATGATCAAATAGAATGGACTAAAAACATTGTTATTACTTATCTCCGTTACAGCCTGGCGAGGTTTGACCGTTTCTGAAAACCCTTTGACATAAGAATAAGTCAGATTCCTAAAAGCACTTAAACTGTTAAAGTGTATTATTAGAGATACCATATATTTCCCTTGTCACTGCATTATCCATAACTAAGGTATTATAAAATAAAGTAATTTCGTGATGGATCAAGCATTGATTCATTTAAATTTAAATGGATGGAATATATGTATAAATCTTAATTTAGTTAGTTAATTAGTGATGACACTTTAAAAAATGAGACAGCCTGTCTTTAAAATTATGCACATATTATTTTATTATTTTACTGACTTGTAGATAATTTATGTTCCCAAATTTACCTGATGATATAGGATATCTATCTAGGTTTTCAAAGCATTTAAATGTAATATTTTTAATTTCATTCAAAGTATGGGTTGTCCCATAAGTTCTGTTACTTTTTACAAAGTTTTGTGTTTGAAATTTTTTTATGAAAAAATGGCAATAGGTGGAGATTTCAAACAAAGGGGATTTTGATTTATGTATATTTATGAAGATAATGTGTGATTTTGGTAGTTCTCATGATATTATTTCTTTTTTCAAAATGGTGGTTTGAAAAAAAGACCGCAAACGACTATTTTCACCTAATTTTTTTCTTTTGTTTAAAAATCTAGGAATAATGCATAATTCATGGCTAAAAAAAGTTTTAATGTATGTTTGAAATGTTTAGTTCAAGATGTCATAGTTTCAAGATAATTTGATAAGTTAAACTTAGAAAATTTCGGTCTCAAACATAACATCTTTTGCAAAAAGATTACCTCAGTAATGTTAGTCATTTCAAAGAAATTTTCACGAAAAAAGCATCAAAGTCAATAAAAAGCTTAGGAAAGAACCAAGTATTCAAAATATACAGTATATTAAATTATATCTGAACTTAAGTTCAGAAAGTAGTGCGCACAATGCAAGCGCGTAAAGTTTTAGCTTATCAGAATTACACTCGCTGAACTTATGCGAAGCGAACAAAGCAATTATTTGCTTCATATACGAAAACACTACAATAAAAACAACTCGTTAGGATTTAGAAATAAATCAATTCAACGATATTATGAAAAGATGCTTTCTATGTTTAAACAGTTGAAACAAGCATTATGGTTCAAAAAACATCTGCCTTTAATTTGCTTCATACCAGCTGCTTAGAAAAACAATAGGTGTGCTTTAAAAAACACGCGAAATTGCCAATATATGAAGTTTTAAAGTCAAAATTTCCTACCTTAAACTTATCGAATCCTCTTGAAACTATGACATCTTAATCTTAACATTTCGAATATACAGTAAAACTTTTTTTAGCCATGAATTATGTGTTCTTCCTAGTTTTTTAAACAAAAGAAAAAAATTACGCAAAAATCGTCGTTTTTGGTCTTTTTTTCAAACCGCCATTTTGAAAAGAAATAATATCACGAGAACTACCAAAATCACACATTATGTTCATAAATATGCATATATCAAAATCCCTTTTGCTTGAAATCTCCACCTATTACCAGTTTTTCATAAAAAATTTTCAAAGACAAAACTTCGTAAAAAGTAACAGAACTTATGGGACAACCCAATAGAATGTAGATTTCTTAGTAAAATAATCGATTCATTACCAAGAAGTTATTTTTATTTCCCGAATAGACAACAAAAAAAGAAAAAAAATATCAATACTGATGAGGAATCATTAAAACCTTTACTGATACACGAATATTAGATAAATTCAAAAATAGGGACATTGAAAATAAATTAGAAATTGAAAGAGAAGAAAATTAATTGCTTTGCATTTCTATTTTTATCGATCCTAAAAAAGTTCAGGCAATCAATTACAAGAAAACTCATTTAAAATGTCCTGAGAATAGACTTAGATTTAAATTGGATGAATTATTTGAATTTTTATATTTTTTGTGAGTGTTTGCATTTTATTAATAAGTACAATACTGTTTTGGAAAAAAATAGGTATTTTTCATAAATGGAATTGAAATGTCCCTATAGTGTGCCCGAGAAAAGCATTTAGTTCCTGTAACAGAAAATCAACGAGCAAAACGAGACCACAATTTCCATTACAGGATACCTACCACAACCAAAAAAACATTTCGATTAGAAACAACGCATACAAAAAAAAGATTTATACTGTTTTGCGTAACCCAGTTACCACATATCAGCAAAGGAAAAAAAAGGAACTAAAACGCATTCCCGCAGTCCTTACACACAGCTCAAAAATTAAATTAAATCCGATGAAATAAAATAAAAAGAAAAAACGCCTTTTAAACTAGACTCGCGCAATCCAATTTGGAAAACCGACCTTTATCCGGAGGATTCTCAGCAGCTGCAGTGCAACTCAACTCGAATCATACGGGACTCCGGATCCCGACAGCTGCCAGGAACATTTTTCTTTTTGGCGCCTAGATTTGGCGCCATTTTCATTTCCTCTACGGCCGGGAATAAAAATTGCATTTTCTCGCGCCAAAGTGTTTCCATTTCCCCTAATACGTCATTTCATTTTCGTAAGGATATAGCTTCGGAGAGAAACACTTATACGCAAGAGCCTCCACTAATAAGATTTTCCTTACAATGTTCCCTCATTACCTTCCAACACAATGTTGCAAGACAAAACGCGCATGAAGAAAGATTGCATCCTCCCCCCCTATCATCTCTCGATGATGCCATATATGTAATATATTATCTTTCTATCCAATATTATATGCAACTGGAGAGAGGGTTGCAATCTATTAAGGGGAAGGCATGAAAGTTTACCCTATCAGTAGGGATCATGATAGGGAGAAACGGCCATTTCGCCAAGAAGAGGATCAAATGCCGCGCCAGAGCTGATTTTCTTCGTCGTTCTTATCTTCTGAATAATGTTTTAGATTCGAAGCAAAATTAGGCTGTTACTGCATAAGAAAGGCGTTTTAGGAGAGAAATGTATACGTTTATTTGCAGAAAGTATACATTTATGCTAAAACAATGTTTGTATTGGGTTAAAGTTTATGTTGACTGATATTATTTTGAAGTTCCTTTGTTGTGTTAAGAAAAGGGATTTTTTTCATCAAAAATCCGATAAAAAGGAAAATGCACACTAAGTTACAGAGTGCAAATTGTTTTTATAGTAGTAGGGGAAGGTCGGACAAAATCGGGACCCAAACTTTATTTTGGAATATTCACGTAATGCGTGGTCAAAACAGTCAAAACGGGTGCTAAAACGATAAACTAATTCATAATAGAGAAAAAAAAATTAGTAATAATAGCAATATAGGTCTTAAAAAGCACATTTTTAAGATAAGTATGGATAGAATAATCAAAATAACATAGTAACTTTAAAAAAACATTGTTTATTATAAGAAAACTTGCATGGGGTATGACATAATAAACTTCTAGAATTTTCAATTTATATAAAATTTTCCTCACATAAGAATTTAATTTACACTTTAAGGGTTAAACGTTTCAAGAAAAAAACTTCAAGCTTGGTCTTGTTCATCATTTCATGTGCCCACCCTTTGCCCACCACTGTATCCAAATTTCCCTAGATTTAGAATGTTCATGTAAGCAAAAGACGCAAAAGCTTCATCCAAATTTACTCTTTAGCGGTAATAAAACTGTTATTGGTGTAAGGCACCAATATAAACTTTTAAAATAACAAATAAATAATCAGGTATCATATGTTGTTCTTACCGAGAGTTAAACGTAAAAATGAAGACGCTAAAACGGTGTGTGAGCTCATGAAATTTAAAAATTAATCCCTCGGGAAAATGGGTTGGTTTCCAATGGCCTTCTTCGGGGAGCTCAAAAGACAGGAGGTGAGTTTTAAAAATAATCACAATGATAATATCAAATTATGTTGTATACTTTTTATGAGAATATCACATCCATTAGATTACTTAACATGATCTAGCCCTAGTGTTATTAGTTTTTGTTGATAGTGAGTAGTATAATTTAATATTTTGTTCCTTCTATCAAACAACAATGAAAGTTCTTAGGGGAGATGAATATTTCTTGTAAAAGTGAAGTTTTTAGTATGTAACATACTGAAGGTAATGAAATATAAAAAAAATTGTTGATAAATGAGTAGGGTAAAGCTTTTGAAGCTTCCAGCTGCCATACTTGTATAAAATGAAAACCTTTCTGCAAACTTAAATTTTTCCAAAAATTCAACCACAAATTCCACAACTCAACATCTGTCTACAGGAAGTTGCCGGGGTTCATGCCTGGAAATAGTTCTAGCAGTTTTTGCTAGATATCATTCCAAATTGATGAATAAAGCCCAAATCCATGTTTTATCCACTTACCCGGTTTCGTCCAACTATCCCCTAAGGTAAATTAACTGACTTAGGTTTACATTCCTTTCATATAAGTTCAAAAACTTTACTAATATTTTAAAATAATCCTTAAGAATATTTTAAAGAGTTGTCTAAAAATCAGTTATAAAAACCTGTTATAAAATAACTCACCTGTAGTGTCATCTAAGCTGTTAATAGGTTTGATCTTTATTCCAGGAATTCCTGTAAGAAAATTAGAATTAGTATTGAAGCTGATATATTTGTTGAATATTAAAACGATTCACATGAAATAAATGTATGGACATTCAAAAAAATAAATTCGTTAGCAACCTAAAATTAATAATTTTAAAGTACATTTTTAAAACAAGAAGGTAATTTATTTCACCATAAATTATGACGTCAATTGGTTAGAAATTAAAAAAAATAACTCGGAATCCTCAAAAGAATCCGAGCTCTTTGATACCAAAAATGTGTTAAACGGATAAAAAATATTTCTCTGGAAGCCGTTAACCAAAAACTTTTTTAGAACACAGTGAAGATAGGAAACATTTCTTTAATGTAACACGCGAATAATGAAATGTTTTCTTTAACAAAATTCCGATTTATATTTTATAGAAATAAAAAAATCAAATAAAAAGGGCGATAAAAAAAATAAGTAAGAAATATTTTTTAACCAGAAGCTTCATATTTTTTCAGTTATAAAACAGGAAAAAATTACCCAGCTCATTAAATATCAATTGAGGCATCAAAAATACTAAAAATAATTTTCAAATTTTTCTTTACAAATAATTATTAGTATGGGTATTTAATGGTTGAATAATATTTATTTTGATATTTTATCATGTTTCGCTTTGAATAAAAAAATACCAAAGAAAATTTCGGTATATGTGATAAATATTTAAAAATTTAGGTTTAAATTTTTTTATTAAGTAACTTGCAATAGTGATAAGGGGGCACATACGCAAAAAAGTAAATTTTTGACTATTTATCCACATATTTATAAGATATTGAAACAAAATAATTTATTCATAAGTTTACAGCATTCCTGAAATTTTGGTATCCTTTTTGAATGCATTGATCAAAAATTTCCCCTTAAAATAAATCATCGTTCGAAAATTTGAGAAATTATGTGCTACAGAGAAGGGGCACATTCGCACGCGTTTTTTGCATATTCACCAGTCCATAAATAATAGGGGATCAATTTTTAGAAGCCTATCAAATTAATTGTACATAAAATTTTACATTTATAGAAACAAATTAAGCTGTATAATTGTCCGTTTTAAGTTATTTTCTTAAATTCAAGAAAGTGTTTTTTATTACACTTAAAAAATGTGAACGAAATTTCAGGGTAGATTACGTTTTTGATAAGGAAAAGAGTACTTCGTGAGAATATTAATAACGAATATATTGTACATTAATGAAATAAATGTGAGAACGAATTGAAGATAGTTTTTAGATTTTAAGGAAAGTTAGATAGCTAGCAACTAAATACCTATCTCCAGATATTGATGGTTTGGGTACATTTAGTAAACAATCATGGTAAATACATAAAGGATGTTTTGTAAGGATTTTCTTTTCAATCTTTTGTTTTGTTCTACAGGGTGTTCGGAAACGCAGAAGACAAACTTTGAGGGGTGGTACAGGGGACCTAGACAAGCATATTTCGAATAGGAATGGGGGTCGCAGTTGCACCGTTAAAGAAATAGAACCCCTAATGTGGTGCGAGGGCGTTACAAAAGGTGGTTTCCTAAGGCCCGTTTTACGAAACAAAACATGATAGAGTGAAAGAAATTATTGCATGAGGTACACCAGTATCCATACTACTTCCGCCATAAATTTGAACAAAATTGGACCACTTGTTAACCCGTGGGGTGAGTTATAAGACTTGCATTATTTGTTCCCTTAGTGCAGTGGTCCCCAACCTTTTTAACACCTCGGACCGGTCAACGTTTGATATTTTTACCGCAGCTCGATTGGGGGGCGTTGATTGTTTACATTCTATATTATTTTGATTTATTAATTTTAATTTCATTGTATTTAAACATGCTTTCAAAATAAAATACAGTTACACCAAAAAATAAATATAAAGTGATTTATAATTAATTTCAGTCATGTTGTTGTTGTTTCTTATGCCACTTGGAATATCCAAGCTCCATCCGCAGAGCGTACAGGATTTAAGGCAAAGGGGGTGCGGCTCCTGAGAAAGTGAGGCCCATGAAAGGCAGGAGTCCGACTTAAGCCTCGGATGATAGATGCCTCCACCCTCTATCGCCACCTCCACAATTTTGACATGCATCTGAAGGGGAGGGAAATAGTCTCCACTCACCTAGACCCAAGGTAAACTGCGCCATGACCGACCTCAGGACTTTCGGACCCACAGATTTAACGAGCACGTACTCCGCTTACTCGATGGGTCTTCAGCGGTGTCGGGAATCGAACCCGGAACTCTCCGATCCCAAGGCCGATGCCTTAACCACTAGGCTCCCCACGGCCTTATTTTCAGTCATTACTTTGGAGTATAAACCTAGGAATTTAAATTCATTTTCAATGAAATGGTTGTCCCGCGGCCCGGTACCATTTGATCCATGGACTGGCACCGGTCCGCAGACCGGGGGTTGGAGACCACTGAAGTGTAATGGTATTTTTGAAACCAACTTTCTATAAAAAATACCATTACACTAAGGGAACGAATATTGCAAGTTTTATAACTCACCCCACGGGTTAACAAGTGGTCCAATTTTGTTCAAATTTATGGTGGAAGTAGTATGGATACTGCTGTACCTCATGCAATAATTTTGTTTCATTCTATTATATTTTGTTTAGTAAAACGAGCCTTAGGAAAACCGCCTTTTGTAACGCTCTCGCACCACGTTAGGGGTTCTAGCTCTTTAACGGTGCATCTGCGACCCCATTCCTATTCGAAATATGCTTGTCTAGGTCCCCTCTACCACCCCTCAAAGTTTGTCCCCGGTGTTTCCGAACACCCTGTATACTTTTCAAATCATAACTTCTAAAGCCCTTATTAGATTAAATTCCCTTATTAGCTCTAGTCATTTATAGCTCTTCTACATTACCTTAATCAATTGATGTTTCTAAGAGGGAATGTGAAAATTTATTTATGGGTCAAGTTTAGGATTTATTAACTTTCTCTCACATATTTAATAATACGAATCTTCTGGTAAAGCTAGAGTATTTCCATTAAAAGGGATCTTGAATAAAACTTATTGAATTTTGTAATCTTAGTATTGAGAGCAACATATTTTATAAATGGTATATAGGGATTTTTAAACAGAAAAGAATTGAATTCATGCAATTAATAACATAAAGATTTAAAAATGTTTACAGTTTTACGAGTTCTATTCCAAAGATTTTCAATGGTCTTTTCAAATGTTTTATTTTTTCGGTCATAGCATTTCAATTAGCCCAAGTTACCATATTTATAATGACTATTCAATTGATACACATTGGCATCCGAAGGGTATCCAAGGAATGTAATTTCAAAGTATAAACCCCCAAATTAATTACAAGATACGTATCGGTAACATTTTATTCCCTGAAATATCCTCGGTGTTATGAAAATACCTCGATACAAAGAGCTTCGCCCTCACTCTATGCTTTGTGCAAAGTATAATGAATTTCCTGTTAATACATATAATGAGCAGGAAGTCTGAAATGAAAGGTATTGTGGGCATTGGATATAATGGAAAAGATAGGATAGACTCAGGTTTCACTCTATCCTCTAACTTTAGGATGTTGAAAGTGTTTTCACAAGAACCAAAAGATTTCTTAAAATAAGCTTTTTAAAAAGCTTCTAAAACTAATTTGATAAAACCTTGTTATCAGGGCCAAGAAATTGAAAACGTAATTTCAAAAATGTATAGACATTTTAAGGTAATGAAAGGAATATAAGGATATTTACGAGGTAAGTGTATAATAACGAGATGTGAAGATTTATGTTTCATTTAAATATATGCACAAAAATAATTTTTAAAGCAACGTTAAAAGTAAGGTTTTATTATTACGTATACTCTGTATGTAATTTATAATTAAAGGAAAAATAACTTTTTGATAGACTAGGGGGCTCTGCCCCCTGCTCGCTATCGCTCACCAACCCCCGGAACTGCTTCGCAGTTCTATGAAGATCGCTTCGCGATCTTAGCGAGCTGAGCTCGCTTGTTTCATCTCAACTATCCAGTAAAACCTGGAACTTGTCTGCTTAGTTAATGATAATTTAAAATCAAAACCTTTTATCTCTCTAACTTACCAATAACTTAATGCGGACCATTACTACAAAAATATCAAAATAAAACTGTACTAAAATATTCCTTTTTAGTTTACCAATAATTTAACCGAAATGTTTTCAAAAATATCCAGCAAGTCTACTAATTGTCATCAACCATCCTAGAGAAAAAACATGCCTTTAAAAAAACTTTTAAATTTATAAAATGCACGTGTGTATCTAGTGAATCATCGGGAATAAGGCTAAGCGCGCACTGGAGACTTTTGTCTCGGCGACTTAAAACACTAGTCACTCGAGAGCAATGCATTTCTATGAGGAAATTCTTGGCCTAGTGATCTTGGTCTCGTCGCCATGTGCGCGCACTCTAGCTTCTTGCAATAGCCAGGGAAGCAATTTTGTCTTTGTCTTCGAGACAAAAGTCTCTAGTGCGCGCTCAGCCTAAGAAATAAGAAATCAGACTCATAAAAATAATCGCCTGTTTCTCTAGTGAACGACCAGAAAGAGAAGAAAAAATTGAAACTTGGTATCTTAATAATTCTAAAACTAATTCGAATTTTTTAAAAAACGAAAAGCCAATCTTTCTATAAAAAATAATTGTATGCGTGTTTAAAATATCGTAGTTCTACTGTGATTAGTTTTTCTATTATAACGAAAAAACTGAAAAAGGGTCAAAAATTTCGAAACTTTAGAATTTAATTACTCCAAAAATAATTCGAAATTCGAAAAAAGGGCGACGAGGTGCACAATGTCATACCTAAGAGTATGTGTCTGCAAAAAATCATGTTTCTGCTGTAAATAGATTTTGCTGGGGGCGAACTCGCAGCCGAAAAAAATAATTTTCGACTTTGACATTAAATAATTCCAGAACTAATTATCTAATTAATTAGGTTTGGAAACTGAAATGACCCTCATACATTTGTCTACCAATGGTCAAAATTTCATAATATTCCTTCAAATAGTTTTTGCGTAGTGATAGTTCAAAGTGTTCAAAAATAACATTTTCTGAAACAGCGGCGGCGGCGACTGTTACTTTTTTTTAATATAGAGAGACATGATTTAGTAAGATGTATCCTATCAATAATTTCAAATTGGGGAAAAAGGAATCATTTTAATCTCTTTTCAAAGCAATTTTAAGCACCCTCTGTTGATACATTTGTATTAACTAAAGACTTAACATCAAAAAACCATAAAATACCAGGTTGTAATTTACGAATTTCACAGACAAATTGGAAAGATTTTTTTGTGGTAAACAAGTTACTAGAACTTAAATGGGAGAATATTTATACAAGGTGTTTTGACGATTTATAAGATGCAGTACCAATATTTGAGACCATGGGTCAAAAAGGGGTATTAGATTTGTGTACTTAGGGGAGAGCAATATAACCGAGAACAAATAGAAATGAAGGAAATGAGGGATTTTTTTTCAATGATTCTTTACAAAATTTGAGGACCTTATGACATTTTTTACACTGATTAGTTCAGAAGTTGACGGATCTTCTATAAGGGCAAAATAAGGACCTTCATTGATTTAAGTTTGAACATTCTTGATAAAGTCATATCTGTCTATAACAGCAATTTAGTGACAAGAATTTTATGATTAGATGTAATAGATTTTGTTAAAACCATTTAAAGTACTCCTATTTTTATGTGTTATGGTATTAATTAGATTCAATGGAATTTTTTATTAATTGCCTAATACTAATTATATCCTTTTTGAACAGGTGATAAACCAGAAAAACCATTAATGTTATAATATATTTTTGATACTTTAAAAAATAAAAGTAAATAGTTGTCTGAAATGTGTTATTTCAAACAAAATTATATTTTAACTCTTTTCATATTATACTATTTATATATTATTTTTATATTTTATAATTCATTTTAATACGATGACTTAAATTTACCATTCTGAAATTATTTTTCATGTTGGAGGAACAAATAAAAAGTTTATTGAATTCAAACATATTCGACAGAAGTCTAAAAACAAAAGCGTATTAGCTGAATTCCAACAATCAGTGAATACGAATTCTTTATTTATCCATTTAAAATTTTACAAAGTTTTAGTACCAAAGAATGTAATACTTTCAAACTTATATTAACTTAGATTAACATACCTTAGGGGTTCGAAGACTTTCGCATGTTTTGAATAAAAACACCGGGTATTTATGCTAGTAAGGAAATATATATTTTCGAGGTGTATAAAAACTATATAATACTTGTAAAAAACAAAAATATAAAACGAAATTAATTGAAAATAAAAACTTCCCTTGGGCTTAAAAAAACTATTTTACATTACCGCAAAGGTTTCACAATATCATTCCATTTACCCAAAATCATCGTAATCTTTTCATAGTAAATTTACTCCCCTTAAGCTAAATTTCATTAAAAGAGCATAATAAGAAACCACCTGGCACTAATTTTTTTACCAGCAACCCCCATAAAAACTCCCTAAGCCCCCTTCCTAACGACTCTTATTTACCCACCCAGCAACCCCTCAACAAAACCCAGTCCCTTCCAGATAAATAAGTAAACACTCGAATTCCGTTCCAAGAATTCCAAAGTTAGGAGATGCGGGACAGGCCGAAGGATTCTGTTTTGCATAAAATGTCGGTTGGACCTCCAGATACACGAAGTTGTTTGCAGACCCCGACTCTTTAATGTTGCCATGCTACAAACCTTAAAATGCAGAAGATAAATACTCTTTCGGGTAGAGGGGGGCTCAGAATGCAAACTACGTGGTGGGAAAAGTCTCTCGGCGTGTGTACCGCGCTATTTGAATACTGGGGAGTAATAAAAGTCTAGCCCCGTTTTGTGTGAGTGTGGGGCCGGGTATTTAGGGTCGAATCGTGATTTAAATTTGGGAGTTGTTGTGTGCATATATTATCATTTAATTAGTGTACTTCTGGAATCCATTTAAGTGGGAAATCACGTCGAGTTGTCCTCTTTTTTTCTCTTATGGTGAGTTTGGATTACTCGACCCAGAGTCTAGTGATCGTTTAAAATTCATTAGATACTTCGACGTTGAAAAGTTTTATGCATAAAATCCATTCACTTATTAAATGCATGTCAAGCGCAATATTCGTATCAGTTTGGTATATACTTAAGGTAAAATATCTAGCGTTTGATAACTTGATAGCATTTCAATGACATCTCTCTATCAGCTCAAGAGATAAATCTCGGTGAAGTATCTACATTAACTGACTTTAATTTAACATTTATATATCGTTAAAATATAAAAATGCATTAACGGAAAGTTTGGTCGTTTTCTTAGTCCTGCCCTATGACCACGGGAACTGAATCCTATGAAAAATTGTTTATAAAACGAATAAAATTAAATGAAATGAATATCAATAGGTTTACTTTATAGTTTTATGTTCAGGTTAAGCTTTAATAACAGTTTTCATTTATTGTGTCTTTGTTCTAACTAGGACCGCATATTTATCCTAAATACAGATTTGTATTAAAGTGTTTATATTCCATGTATAGTTCACATAAGACTCAGGTTAGAAAGTCAAGGTCACTCATAAAAGACAAAAAGTAATTTTAACCCAATCAAGAAATTAATCACAGGTATTTCAAGCTCATACAATGAGAATGTTAATAATCATGTACAAGTACACGATAGTCAATTACGTATAGTCAATCACACGAATGTTGGTAACGTCAAACTTAACAATAATGCACATGAATCCTCACGTATAGCAATCCTCAGCAAATTTTAAGTTCTTGATTGATTATTTATTTTTGTAAAACATTTAATTTATTGTATGTTATTATAAATCTCATAATATATGAAAACGGTTAAAATCATTCTCACCGCATTCCCATTCCATCCTTCTCTCCAACTACTTAGTATAATTCTATATCAGATGCACTTGTATTCAATACTTCTAAAACTAGCAATACTATCGCGTCTTTTCTTCGCAGTCTCAATATTATAAATCAGATACTTATCAGAATCACACGTTTACAGGAATGTTTGCAATTTCTTCACGCACATACCTACTCTAACTACAGACCTAACTATTAAAAGAGATTAGGACCGCACAATTATCATAACCCTAAATGTAAATCTAGATGTAAACTTTGGAGCTAAGCTCGCTCTCCATAATTTTAAACCCCTCATCACTGGAGAACTATCCCTGTCCCGACCTAAGCAACCCATGCATAATTTATTCTCTCCAGCTATCGTCACAGGCGGAACACAATCCGAATACCAGTCGACGAAATATTTTAGGGGATTCCTTAAGCCTTCCCGAAAGCTTCTGGGATTCCAACTTTTCTCTGTTGTAGAGAGTATTGATCCGAGCAGTACTCTGTTCTCACATCTACAAACCTCTAGGTTTAACCTCTGGGAGAAATTTCGCCGGTACGCGGTAACATCACGCAGCAAAATGGCTTCACGAGATCTAATAAAATGGTTCTCTCTCTTTCCTGACCCAATGAATGGACTGGTGGGAAGGGGGCGGGGGTTGGTGGGATTCGGTCCGTGTGAAAGAATGCTTTCGGAATGAAATAAGGGAGAAAGAAAACCTTTGGGGGACAGGAATTCCACTTGAGAGCTTCAATGGCTCTATATGTAGGTATTGGAATTCCGGTGTGCTTTTGATTTGAGTTGGAGCTATTTAATTCCTTAAGAAAACGTTGTGGATGAGTATGTGCAGATTTGCTATTCGTTGGTGTGGTTTAAAGGGAAATGATTTAGGAAAAGTTAACACTTTCATTTCATGATATAGGAGTTACTCTAAGATTAGAAACGATAACTATTAATCGTGCAATTAATAATAGTGGTGTAAATGATAGCAACTTTAAATGCGAAAGGGTAATTTAATATTTAAGCATTCGTTGGTTGTATTTCATATAATGTAGAATAGAAATGATAAAGTAATTGATTCAAGTCTTAAAGTAAGTTTATAATACTAATTATCAAAAATATTATTACTTATTATTACTATTAAATTATATAAAATCCTGTAAAAAATATTGGCATATCCATTCAGTTCTTTTTCTGTATGCACTATTTTTAAACTTACTGTTTAAAAAGAACAAAAACGTCTACTTAACTATAATCGCGTGAATATCAAGAATCAGAATCACTTAAAAGTAAGTATTCATAACGAGTTAGAAAATCTCTCAACTTCAAAAACAATAAACTCTTATAATCCTCGAAGTTACCACGCGATGCAGCTTGGTGCCGCAGAAAATGTTGTGAAAGGAACTTGAAAATTTCTTGATGTAACATGCCCACTTCAAAACTCATAAGAACACTGACAGGGTCCTCCTCTTCAACTCACAGACGCCCTAACGATCTACCTCGTGCTTATAGAGCGAGTTCTGAGGACTTGAAATCCGCATTGGGTTTGACAAATTATCAACCCTCCCCTGAGAACCGGTTCTTTCCGGCTCTCCTCTTCCAGCGAGAGGGATCGGGGCTATCAGCATCCCCGTCACCGGAAACAAGTTCCTTTTGCAGGGATTCTCTGTAAAACATCAAAACGGTGGTTTTTCCTCAAAACGTTACACCGGTTAGATAGTCATCCTTATGGGGGATTTACAGCACTACTGTAAAAGCTACATTTTCGGTTTGCGGCAAGAAACGGGAATTTGTTATTCCAATAAACCAATTGACGAGCGCCATCTTTTGTGAGTAGCGGGTACTAAAATATGCCGCTTTTTGCATGACTTGCAGCTCCTGCAGCGGTGGTGTAAATCCCCCATTACACGAGACCCCCAGCTTTAGTTCCCAAGCATGCATGTTCCTCATTTCATCGACCCACTGAAGAGATGAAAGGCTGAGTCGACCTTCCCCAGCCCGGGACCCAGGAATCAAACCCCAGACCTATGGTTTGGAAGTGCGAAGCTATACCACTACGCTACCGGGATTCATTGCTTTAAAGAAACCCCCTCTTATTTATAATCTAAAACTTTATTTTTATTAGATCTAATTTAGAATGTTGCAGCATTGTCTGGAATCATTTCTACAATAGTAGAAATATAAGTATTGAAAGAGTTAAAAATAATTCCCTACGTTTTTTTAAACATTACCCTTGTGATACTTCTGGTAGTACTTTATGTACTGCATTGGATATTCTATCGTTAAAGTACCGTAGAGATATTTGTCTTGTTTATTATTTGTATTATGCCGTGGGGAGCCTAGTGGTAAGGCATTTACTTTGGGATCGGAGGGTCCTGTTATCGATTCCCGACACCACTAAAGACCTACCGAGTATATGCGGAGAACGTGCTCGTTAAATCTGTGGGTCCAAAAGTCCTGTGGTCCGTCATGGCGCAGTTTACGCATGGTCTAGGTGAGTGGAGACTATTTCCCTCCCCTTCAGATACATGGCAAAATTGTGGAGGTGGCGATAGATAGTGGCTGCATCTATCATATCTCATGAGGCAGAAATCAACTCCTGCCATTTTATGGGCCTCACTTTATCAGGAGCCGCACCCCCTTTGCCTTAAATCCTTATGGAACTTGGGAATTCCAAGTGGCACACGACAACAACATTATATTTTTATAAAATTCCAAATGATTTGATTGATTGTTTAGATAAATTGGAGTCTATAAATCAAATAAAAACACGTCAGAAACGAAACGTTACGTCTCAAAACGAAATCTGCCAAAAACCTTAATCCAACCAACTCACCGACCCAGGAAACGACATGGGGCACCGCCATAACCATGCGTCTCCATTCACTCACGGGCCGCGTGCGCCGTCTTGACTACACTACCGGGGAAGTTGAGGTTCCCGGGGCAACTTTAAGTGCCAATTAGAGATTCCTGGGAGTTAAGGTAAATGCGAATCCTCTCTAATTCCATCCTTCTCCGGTCACGGAAGCCAAGAGAAAAGGGTTTTCCGGATGCTAACGAGCTCGGGTGGCTATTAAAGGCACGAAACGCGTTAAATAGCCTCCGCCGCAGTGTGAGTTTTCCGGATCAATTACGACCAGCGTATCGGACGGTTGCAGTTAGATGTAGGGGGAATATGTGAAGCAGATGTGTAGATGGGAATGGAGAGAAAAAATGAGTCTTGTAGTTTATTATCGTGTGTTCATTAACGTGTCATGGGAGGGAGATGGTTGACTCCCAATGGAGATTGACGTGAAAGAAGATCTTGAAGGGGCCATTTTCAGACGTTTTACAACAGCTTCTATGATTCATCATTTTTTAATATATTGTAGTTCTTATAATTCTATAGTGAACTTAAAAAGTTGGCAGTCCATATATGATGTTATGCTTACAGAAGAAGAGGGGATTCCTGGGTTCCATTATATGGGTTCCTTTTTAAAAAAGGGGGAGGGGAGATTAAATAATTGTGACACCACACACTGAATTTGTTTTTCTGGAAAATGTAGTTTAAACGAAATTATTATAGGATTCATACCAACAAAAAAGAGATCACTATATAAACGTATAAGATGGGGTACAATTAAACTTCAACAAAAAAATTAGGTTAAAAGTTCTTACCAACCTTATTTTAAACTTGATATTGGTATCAAACCTTGACATGTGACTAAGGTTAAGTGTGACACTTTACGACATAGGATGAGGGAGGGGAGAGAAATGTTGAAAAAAGTGACATTCTTTATCGATGGCTCCTAAAAAGAATTGACCCACACATAATATATACTGATTGATTTATCATAAGGGAATATGGTTTTCGTACTGAGTTCACCATGCCGTTTTTTCACGTTTTACTTTTTTTACAACTGTAATTTGAATTGTCAGATGCTACTTAATAAAATGTTTATTTATTGATTCTTCAAATGAAAATTTTATCCAAATTTACACTTTTATAAAGTTAAAATTCCAGATTAAGTGGTATAGTATATTTAAAATACTGTTTAAAACAAAGTTTACTTTTAAACGTTCTTAAAATACCAAACTTCATAATACGTTCATTTTCGATAACATCTAAGGAGGCATTAATTCTTAAAGTTGATTTTTTCATCACCTTGCTTTTTCAGAACATTTTCAAACGTGCCCTATATCGTTTCATTTTACGCAAATAGACTCTCAAACGCAATTCAGACCAAAAACATTTACCTTTACCAGTTTTGAGAAAACACATGGACTTGTTTTTAAACTTGCGAATCTAAAAATATTACTAAAGGAGGAAAATTTAAGGAAATATTAACTACTCAAATAGTTTTACATAGATATATTTCTAAAACTATAGCTATAAAAAATCAAAAACAGTTTTCTTTAAAACTTTTTACATATATATTATTTGAAAACAGTATAAAAATCTACGTGTTTATGAAATTGATAACATTTATTTAGTTTATTATAATTTAAAAAGCTTACAATTATCCTGGGAGTTCTTTTTTAAAAACCTATGGATATTTTTCAAAAGGTGTTTTCTATACTTTGCAAAAAAAATACGAAATGTATTCCCTTTCACTAACAAAAAAGCAATTTCTGAGCCTAAATCGATTTATTCTATTGGAAAAACGTTTAAAAGCTTAAAAAATTAGTTTTTTTTTCACTCAAAATTTAAAACATACTCAATTTTGCCAGTCGACTTCAGAAGAATAAAAACCTGTATCTCCGTCAAATAGTTGCTCATAATAAAGAAATGTTTCCGTTTCACGAAAAACTTTCCCTTAAAAAGGGAATTTAAAAAAAGACTAGTACATGCCTTAGAGATATCTATCTCTTCGTTAAAAACATTTAGGATACTAAATGCGTCCACATTTGTATGTATCTAAAACGACACAAATTGAACCATGTCTCAATCTGATTGGGGCGTTTCGTTCCCGATATGAATCCAATTTAATCAGTGTGGGCAAAGCTTGGGATTTCTTTGCAGCAGTTAACGAACCGAAACATCTGCTTTTTTAGAGAAAGGTATAAAAGTTTAAAGAAAAACTTCGTTACTCACAGTGTACACTTCGTTAAGTACTTTTTTTTTCTAGTTATTTTTGGAGGGTTATTGTGTTTGTATAGCATTCCGTGAAGTTCCTGTCTAATGATTTTCGATGTATGTGTTTTAGTGCTACATTTACCTCAAAGAATAAAGTTTCATATCTATAACTTGGTGGTTTTTGCTTTCAGATTTTTTTTGAGAAATGAAACAGTTTGTGTTTTCTTTAGATCAGTGTCACGCTATATTTTTTGCCCATTGAAAAATATTTAGTTTAAAGGTTCGATGATTTATTGATTTATGTAGCATTGATCTTAGCCTTATGTATCAACTAATTCGATAAGCCAATAAGTTCTGTTTCAAATTATCCATTTAAAAAAGACTAAGAAACAACTGTAATTTATCCATTAAACGTGCCACTGCTGCGTTCGGTTAAAAATATCATTGTTTTTAATCAATATTCTTTCTTTCATTCATTCACATGTCATATCGTAGGTTTCATAAGCAATGTTTGAGTTTTGTTTAAAGGGCATATGTACTAGTTAATAACATCTTGTTATAAGTGTACGACCAATTTAGCGTTTTCCTGTGAGTCTGAAACGTCGGTGATGGGTATACCATATACTTCCGAGTATAATATGAGGAATTCTCAAAGGCTACACATGAACTACCCTTGTTCTAGGGACAATATATAAAAACAATTAAACATTAATGAAGGGGGAATTTAAAAATATAAAAACCCAAAGCTAATAAAAAATTAACCACAAACCGCCACAAAAGCAGATGGTCGAAGATTTTTTCGATAGCAAAAGTACTGATATCGAAAAGAGTATCGTTTGAAAATTAGATACCAAAAGTTCTCGTATCGAAAAAGCATCGATACCATATGAGCGATATCTCTGGCGATACACCTAAAGAGTCCATACTTTGGGTGAAGCGGGACTTAAGGGACTAAATGCGGAAAAAGAGTTTTTGAGCTACAAAATGAGAAAAGGCTGCTTAAATAAGAGGCAGATATATAAAGGATAATTCCATTGAAAAATTTTTAAAGAATGTGTCAATAAAGTATCGATACTTTTAGGTATCGAATACTTAAGTATTTTGTATCGATACATGCCCATCACTAGTCTCGGTTTGTTTTCAGATACTCTAACTAGGCTTGTACAAGGGACAATAAAAATTAAGCGTTACACCACTATCTAAAAAATATACATATTACAAAGAATATACAAATATACATACATTATATCTCCTTTCAATAAAAATTTTAAAACACTAATATTTTAAAGAGCTGCACTTTCGACTTGTTTTATACCTAGTAATACAGCCCATACCAAATATGTCCAGTTTACGTAAATGCAACTACTTTAAACGAATTTTGGCAATACGTGAAAAAAACTGGACGAATCTTGAGCGTTTGTGCTGCTTGGGATTTTGTAATGTCGAAAATAATCAAGGAAAGAGAAAAAATGAAAACCAGATAAGTGTGTTTTCCCACAATTCTACTATGGAGTACGACTGCTTATTTATAAAAAAGAGCTGATACTTAACAAATATGTTATGGAATATGAAAGTAAGACTATTAGATGAATGATTTTCTGAAAATATTTGATTATTATAAAATTACTCTAATATTTTAATTTTCCAAACTGATGTCTCGTCACCAAAGGGAGAGAACTCAAAATATTTAGAATTATGATACCTCAAAGGCATTCTTAATGAGCAAACTCATAATTTAAAAAAAGCAGTTATCTCAGCCTCTTCAAAGCATCTTTTGAACTCACCAACCTCATTTTTTTACAAAATTCAAAAATGGCACAGAACAAACTACGCAAAGCAGAAGTTCGCATCAGAGAATGGAGACCTCATCCATTACTCCGCAGACGGAATTTTTTTCTCTTCAAAAATGGCAGAATGGATAATCTGATGAATACCCGGCCCGCTAAAAGGCGCATCAAGCACCTCCACAAAAGAATACCGTGCAGTAGCAAAATCGACTTCAAAAGACGATCTCTCCTCTAATGAAAATGGGATTCAATTCTCGGGTCACCTAAGCGGAAAATAAGGCACTCTAACAGCAGGGACCAGTCTACTCAACTCCGATGAATAAATTAATTACCGAAAGCGGTGTTTTCTGGGTCTTTCCCTCGAATTCTTTTCCCGATCCTTGTGCAAAGGATCGATCCAATGGTGATTTAAAGTTTTAATGAATATTTTCTTGGGTGTGTAACCCGATTCCTTTCAGAGGGTTCTTTATTTCCGACCCCATTTTGAAATTGCGGGAGGTCTGTGGTAGTTACGGAGCTGAGAAAGTTTTGGCGAACTGGTGAAATATGCTGGGAGGGAAGCAGGGGTATTTAAAATGTATTTATGCGTGTAATTCCTGCGGGCTTTGGATTCATAAATGTTATTTATGCTTAGAAATTTTCCCATTACGGTCGCTTTTATTTGCGTTGAATTCTTAGGAGGCATTGCCCCAGAGAATGCTTTGTAGCTTGCGTTTCTCGAGTTTACTGGTAATTAATTTAGTGGATAATTTCGATGATTAATCCTTTGCATTATTTTCTTGTTGTTTTCCAAAAGAAAAATAGTTCGCTGTAAGGGCCCCTCTTCATTCTTTGTTTTAAGAGGGAGTTGAAATGCATTTTCTTTTGAGTTCCAAGATCAGTTTCGGTATTGTTGAGAGGTTATGATTTAATTTTGTTGAAAGTGTTTAAAGTTTTGTACATATTTGTTGCATTTTACCCTTAAGTATTACAATTACACGTAATATAATTCCATTTTTCGTAATTCACGGCTGTGTTAATTGGAATCGGTATTAGGAAGAATAATAAGTAATGTATTACTACTAATATCATAAATAAAAATTATATTTATTTACATATCATTTTCAAAATATATTTTTGTGCAGTCAAATATATTTTTATGGATCTGGTAATTTAATTATAAATTGTTTGTTTCAATGAATTATATAAGTTCATAATTTTTGTGTTCAGTAAAAATAAGTGGTATTTGCCGTCTCTGTCTCTCTTTCATTTGTTAATCCAATTCCATAAAGAATTACGACCTTTTACTATGAAGAAATCATTCTTATGGATAAATTTATTTGCATGATCGAATTAATATTTCTTAAGCAAATGAGAATTCTGATGATGATATTACATTGTCAACATTTTTAGATAATTGTTTACGATAAATGTTTAGTCACAGTAAAGTTTTCATAAAATTTTTTGCTACATTTTACTGATAATAAAACGTTCTTATAAAAAAGAATGTCTATGCATGAGTCAAATGAATATTTTTTAGATTTTGAAATAACTTAAAGCATTTGCTTTACCTAAATATAGTTAGCTATTTTTAATCTACATTAATTTTCTCAGCTTTGCATTTACCATGTACCTAAATTTTGCATAAAAATAACCTTTCAATCAAATAAAAAAACATTAATTAAAAATTTATTTCATTGTGTTCATTCCCTCGTATACTTACTGGCATCCCCAGACAAAAATCACTTTCTCCTTGTCAGTTTCAAACTCACAATAGAACTGAGAAAACCAAAGAAACCACGATAAATCAAAGGTCTATTTCTCCAGCTTTCAAAGCATTGCCTAAAGCAAAGCAAAAAAGGCTTTTTATGTCACTCGATTGGATTTACCCGTACTGCCAATCTGAAGCTCATTCAACCTCGGTGCTAAAAAAAATTCTGAACGTTGTCCACTTCGGTCATACTTGACAACCACCTCTTTGAGCTCAGTTTTTTGAAAAGTGCAACAATATCCAGTGCCGGCGTGAGATCACTATGGTAACTTAACTGACATATCGATTTTTTTAATCTTCCTGCCATTGACGACTACGGTCATAAAGCTGTTGGATTGCATTAGGAAAATCAATGTCTGTGAATTGGTGGTCAAACTGACGACAAATGAATCTCTGTGTTGGCGGTCGAATGGTAATTTTTCATTGAAGAAAAATCTATGAATAATACATCACTATTGTGGTGTTAATGTTTGGATAAAGGAGATAAGGTTTTAACCTAGATCTGTGGATAATGTCAGAGTTACATAGTTTTATATATCATCCAGATTTAACCTTACTAAGTTTAAATTTAGATATAACTTTTTAATTCATTAGGATTCATTTATTTCACATGGTTATTATAATGATGTATAACTAAAAAATATAATAAATAAAATATATATTTAACTGTACTAAATTTACTTTTAGTTATATCAGTTTAATTAATTAGGTTTTATTCATTTCACATGGTTATTATAATTCGGCATAATTAGTAAGAAACATATAATAAATCTTGCACAAACAGTTGCACGCAGCTAATTAATGATAGGTCAATGAATTTAAGTAGTTATATTTACAAACGAGTTATTAATATCAAAATTGCATAAGGCTTATTCACAGTGTTTCACTTTTATTGTTGATCCTGAGTGATTCACTCATGTGAATCGCTAGTTTTTGCATAGAAAAGTGAAGGAGTTGACTTTTTCACACTTTTCACTTTGGATGATTCCACCAAAATGAACACCAATAGTTAAAACTATAAATGATCCTTCAATAACCAAACAATGCATATAACATAAACCATACATAATACTTTTTAATGCGATTAAAACACCACAATCAGTAAATTAAATCTAGAATAAGCATTTAGCAACATTAAACAATTGGGAATTACTGAAAGTACATTTTTTTATTTTCCTTAAGAAAAACAAATACACATGTCTTAAAAATCACGTTAAAATACATTTCTCGTTTTCTGCAAACTAATTAAATTAAATAATTTATCTCAAATTAATTTATCCAAAGCGGGGAAGATACGTATAATGCAATAATTGTTTTCCATGTGTTTAGTTTGTTTCACTTAAATCCTAACTTAATTCAGTCCTTTCGAAATGAAACGCAAATTTAAGTAGTTTTAGTTAAGATAAGTTTACATTAAGCACACTAATTTTTCAGCAGCGAGGTATTTACTTAACAGCATTAATTGGCTGAACACTGTAAACTGAAACCCTTTAAAACGAAGTTTTTAATTAAAGTCGTACTTCCTTTCCCCAGCTAACTCTAGCATTCATTCTCGTGCGGGATATGGACAAAAACCGAATACGCCCCTGGTCGTATCCCTATCAGGATTAAGTTTTTATAAAAAAGACTCTCTGGCAAAGAAGGAACATCCAAAAATCAATAAACGAATTTGACAGCGAAAAAAATATGCTATGATTCCTCGAGTTGAAAACTGGAAAAACTGGATTGGGACCATAAAGTTGAGAAGAAAGGAATTGCCAGAGAAATGATTAAGTTCTCTTTTGTTGATGAAACGCCATGGCGTTATTAAGCACAGGTCTGGAGCACATTTGTAGGGAGCAAATATTGTACGTGGAACGGATAAAGATGGTAGACATTTCATTAGCCCGTGATTTCCTCCAGCCCTGAAAACCCACTGCTTCTGCACAATGCAAATGAGATGGGATTCTGAATTAATTAGTTTTGATCGCGGAGGTGTGTTTTGGCATTTATGTATTCGTGAGAAGACTGTTTGTGCAAGGGACCCACTTTTGTATTAATTATATGCTTAGAAAGTCGGCATGGTGTTGTTATTGTCTCAAGGTTTAACTGCGGTGATTAACCTTAAGGTTTTTATCAGCAATTGATGGTGTTCGAGTAATTCCGTCAATGCGACTTCTAAATTTGAAATCCGTTTTTGTTTATTGGCCGCAAATATTTGTCGAGAATAAAGGGGTCCTTTATTTATTCTGGATAAATCCTTGAAATTGAACTATTCTCGCGTTATTTAGTGAAAATATTTGCTTTTAATATGAAATGTGTGTAATCTAGCATATTAAATTCGGTGGATTTTAATATTCTTTGAGGGAGAGCTATTTCTATTTAGAATGAGATTTTGTAGGAATTCTATTTTATTTACTATCCTTAGTTGAAATAGTTTATTTAGATTGTAATGAAGGGTGGTTATGTATTGGTTTTAAATTTTTATTTATTCATATTAATAGTTTAAATTTTTTTTGGCTAAAATCAGTTATTGTTTCTTTTCAGAAAATCTTGTGTTTAGGTATCATAAAAAATAATATTAACTTATATAATTCAATGAAAACCCTATGAGAAAAATACAAAAATATCTTTCCACCGGTATAAAACTAAGTTGAACGTTAAAAACTGATTTTTTCAAGAACATAAAAATAATTAGAAATGAGGCTAACATGGATGATTAATTGAATTGATTGATGGAAAATTAATTGAACAATCTGCTGGCCTTTTTACTTTGTTTCAAAGCAAACTTCATTGAAATTTGCTAAATTTCTACTTGGACAAATTAATAAAATATAAACTAACTGTCACTCTGCTGTATATTTAAAATTGTTGTTAGTGGGAAATAAACTTTTTAAGGCGACACGGTACCCTGACAAAAAAAATTTTTGTTTTTAATATTATAATTTTGATTTTAATTGCATATTTAGTGGGCTAATATAAAATACCCTTTCCTCTAAAAAAAAGTTGGATTTTAAAAATCAGAATTTTTAAAATTTAATTTTTTTAAAAATTTTGACAATTTTTTAAATCCCTAAGGCTTTTTTAATTATGGATATTTTTGAATATTTTTTTCATTTCTGAATTCTTTATATAATACTACACAAAACTGTGCATGGGTTTCTTTCTTTCATTGTTACTTTATCTTCCAGAAAATTTTTCCTGTAGACACCCCAAAAAAACTTGAAAAATTCATCATTTTTGACTTTAATATTTTTTTAAAAAAAATCTAACTTTGTTAGAGCTAAACCCATGCACAGTTCTATAATACATATATGTCAGAATATATATACCAATTTTCAGACTTATATATCAATTACATAAAAAGCCTTAGGGTTTCAAAATATTGTAAATACACAAAAATACAACGTGGAGAAAATTCAACTTAAAATTTCGTTTCTTCATAGAAAACCCTCATCATCGCATCTGAAAAATGTAAATAACTTCATAAATTATTAAGATAGAGCTCTGAAATTTTGAAGACACATTCAGAAAGATTAATGGTATGGATTAAGCCAATAAAATGTTTTTTGATATTTTGATGATTTTTTGGGTACTGTGTCGCTTTAAGATTTTGAGACTAAGTTTTTGTGGTAATGTTGTTAAATTTAAGGATAAAATATGAAGATAATCTTTCCCAACATTTTCTGTAAACTTTAAAAGCTATGAGAACTGATGTCAATAAGTACTAAGAGTACTTGATAGTAAATACCTATTAAGAAATTAAAGAACTATAGTAACTAAGTTATTTAATTTATTATTTTTATAAACGATGGACTTTGATAGGACATATCTTCAAACGTGTCCATATTTCGAAATTAACTAGCAATAAAAACAATAAAATGGGTATTTTAAGACGTTAAAGAGTAACGTGATAAGTTCCCCCTTTTTGTGAAACAACTTTAAGCGACTAGTTAAAATGCGAGAGACTGTTTAAAATATTAATAATTACAACTCTAATAAATCAATGAAAGGGCATGTTTTCAGACCAGATAAACCGCTAGGTTTTATATTATTAATGGGTACTATAATATCAGGGATTTAATGAATATTTGAAGTAAAATTAGTGTATAGAGCTAGAAAATGAATTTTTAAAGCATTTTGTATGTTCATGTGTCGAGAAACCGTCCTTTTTTCCTAAAACATTCAGGTAACTAGCAAATTATTCATAAAACTGTCTCCTCGAATAGTTCAAAGAAAAGCACGTTTTTGAATTATTTTGAAATGAATTTTTCGGGAGCTTGAAAAGCAAATTCGCTACCTGGATATGTAATGTAAAATTCATATGCTGTCAGAAGTATGGACGATTATTTCAAAAATGGTATGCATGTCTCATGGTGTGTTGAACATTTTGAAGTGATTTTGGAGCCCATGACAACGTGATACTTATTAAAGTTGCAAGAAAAGTAGCATTTCTCTCTGGTATTTTTACTCGTCTATGGAAAAGTATTTAAAATTTTACCGTTTCTATTACAAACATGTTTTGCTTTATTGTATAAACAAGGCATGGGAAGAAGTAATCATAGCTTTTCAATTATGTGTTAGTATTGTCTTAAGGAGAAAAGTCCGAAATCGGACCCAAATTTGATGCATGAAAGCACCAAAAACATATTTCAAATTTCTTTAGGCTGCAGCTTTTGTTGAACCGCTTTTAGGTGAAACAGCGCAACCTATCACTATAGAACTGGTGAAAGGTTGAACTGCTTTTTTAACAGTGTAGTCATGAAGTTATATCTTCAATTTTTTTTAAATTTTCGTACAAAGCTGACGAAAATAGTGAACATATTTTTACGATGTTTTTAAATTGAAGTGTTGAATCGAAGTTTCATATGTGTAATAGGATTTACTGAAAACGCAAAAAACTCTTTTAGAATACAATTTTTATCAGTTTTCTACATTGCTTCTCTACATTGCTACAACTACATTGCTTCTCACGACTCCACGAATACATACATTCTATCTGATACTGTATTAAGCATTACAGAAATTCTTTCTTAACATTGGACATTTTCACAAAGAAAGATTTCATAATATTTTTTAAATCATTTTGAAGAAAATAAATTAATAACACTCCATTAAACTTTGTTGGAAATGAAATAGATGCCTTGAAAAGTATCAAGAATAAATATGATTACGTGACTTTCCATTCTTTACAATTTATTAATTCTGATAGTATTCATCTATACATAGCTTTGCCATAAGCATATCACTCACTAAATAACAACTCCCCATCAATTTAATTTCATACAACTCCCAAATTCCCATCACATTACTTTATATCACCAACATTACATTACTTTATATTATCATCCAATATATTATCCCAGCCGTCTCCCTCCCCATTTACCCCCTTCTCTCCCAAATCCCTCGTATCACCCCGAACCCCATCCCCGTATATCACCACACGTCACCCCGCACACAAAACGAGAGTATTCCCGCTGCACTCACAAAATGCAGCCCAAAAGAAAAGTCCTAAATCACGCGCATCGTGCCAAGAGCCCGAGAACAATAAAATTTTACTAGCAGCCTGGGAGAGTAATGCCAAGTAGTTCATTGTTAAGCCGTATGTTTACGCCAAACCAGTTTTGCGATATGGAAGCCCTTTTTACGACTCCTGGGCGAATGGAAGCTGTTTTGGCTAAACTAAGTTTTCTCAGCAGCACCCATTCTACAGCTGCAGGTGACGGAGTCAGAGGTTGAGGGACCTGATGTGTGCTGTTTCCTTTGATTTAGAGTTCGAGGTGTTGTTTTTAAGAAAGTGAAGGGGCTGTCGTAAAATATGGATTTGGCGTGTGATGTCTTTGGTAGGTATTGATTGGAGATTGAAGAGGGTTTTTTTCGTAAAGGTCACACATTGGAGGGAAAATAAATCTTGGATGGGTCCGAAATTTTGAATTAAAACTGTGAAATTCATAAAAGGAACATCGATGAACCGATATTAATCTACAAATTATTCATGACTTGTAATACATAGATGTTCGCTACCCAATTTGAATAGTAGAATGTAAAATAAAATTACACTAAGAGAAATGACAGTTTCAAATTTGAGTAAATCGATGTTCTCATTTTGGTATGAAACTTTTAGGTTCAAATATGACGACATAATGCTTTCAATTTTGAAACGCCAGACAGACATACTAAAACTCAGTTTCAAACATGTTAACAGTCACCACTTTTAGTTTATATTTGAAAATTTAAATTTTGCAGTCTATCGAAAGTAACATTAAGTTGTGGTGTGTTAAAGTGCAACACAACGTTGTGACGTCGCACTCAACTTGCTTTTCTACTTCCCACGACTTAGTAACGTGGCTATATAGTCATCATAACCGTAAAACATTGCACCCTCTTTAGAAGAATGCCATGGTCGAATTAGAAAATGAGTACATACTTTATTTTTGAGTATCTGCACATTTTCAAAAATGAGAACATGCATGTTTTCAAAATTGAGAAAATTTGGATCGGGGCCTGTTGAAAGGCATGACGTACTCAGATTTGAGTAATTTCTACTCATTTTTGAGACTGTCGTTATAAGAGTAAGCTATTGGGAATACAAAGATTTTTCAAATTTAATTTATTTCGATAGAGAGCTTCTTTAAAAAATTTTTTTATTTTTTTTTAATATGATCATTTGTTAATTTTAAAAATCACAGCAAAAAACATTTCCAAAATTCCTTCAAAAAACGTCAAAAGTGCAGTTTTCTCATAGAAGTCTGTAGTTATTTTGTAGCAATAGGACTTTAGCACGTAGGTCTGCAGTTTTTTACAGCAGTTTTGAATACATTCTAAAGGCATTTCAGCAGTCTTATAAAAAACTGCAGAGTTTCTACAGAAAACTGCAGATTTCCTTGAGAAAACTTCAGATTTCCTAAAGAAAACTGCAGACAAAGTGCCCAAATTCCCTTCACCTTTTTGAAGAAATTTTGCTGATTTTTTTTTTGCTGGGATATTAAAAACTACAATGCGTAGAAGGGTTCGGGGTTTGGCGCATGACGTCACTTCTGTCTTCGTACGACACACTTGTACGGAAGCGTATTCAGCAGTGGTTAAATCATTTTCCTTTGAAAGTATTGATTGGTTGTGAAGATTCGGGCGAAGCAGAAGTGACGTCACGTAGGCCACACTTCCAATTATAGCGAGCGTAATTTTTGAATATTTATTAAACAAAACCTAATGACAAAAAAATATAAAATTTGAAAACAAATGCGTTTTATAACCCCATCAATGATTTCCAATAGTCGAATTCTTGAATTTCCACAAGTGTTGTATTCCTTATTCTTGCATTAAATGAGCACTTATCCCATTCGTTCGTTAATAAAAATGCATTTTATTCTCAATTTGGTTCATAGTTTTGATTCCAAATCCAGCAGACTTCATACGTCCGAATACGTATCAATGATAATGATGATGTTCTAAGATGCAATAATAACTTTCCGTGGCGTTTAAAATGCAAGCATTACTGGCTAAATCATCTGGAAAACTCCAACGAAGAAAATATTTATTCGAGAGTCAGTATTTACTTAATCTTTAACGTTATAAAAAATAATGAATAAAATCTGAATGAAATAACAAAATTAGTAACTGTATTAAAGTAATAAGAAAAACTAAGTGAAAAATCCAAACCTCCTTAAAATTAGACTTAATAAAGATTACACGTATCGTGTAACGTTTTTAATAACGTAATTTTTATTCCAATGTTGTGTGTTCCTTTACTTAGATTACTGCTCGGTATTTTTGAAATCAAATCTACTAATCAAGGGAAAACAAAACACGAGGAATAATACAATTAAAAATTATTTTCATGAAGAATTTTAAACAAAATAGTTCAAAGTATTCAACAATAAAGCACACTGGTGCACCAAGTGTATCAAATTATTTTCAGATACAACGCAAAAATCCTTAACCATTACACTTTTCAATACAATGAAGGATAAAACTTGAAATAAATGGAGGTTTAAACAAAAAATAATAATCTTCCTCAGTTTCAGCGAAATAGGTTTGAAATTTCAAAATAAATAGCATTTCCTTCTCTAAAACTGTCTTTATATTTTCCGTGTCACGTACATTGGTGGATCTCTCAAATTGTTACAACTTCTTGGTAGAAAAAATCAGTTTATCCCTAAACCCCCAGGACAAAAGGAAGGTAAAAAGAAAACGACTGGAGTTAGAAGATGGAGATATATATTTCTCAAAAAGATCCTGATCCTTGACACCTTAAAAGAAAAGAAGACCAAAACACAAATAGCTTTCCCATTCTACCCCCAAAGAAGGGCTTAACTGTAAAACAATTTTTCATCCTCCATTGAGATTTTACTTTATGATATTTTATTTCGAAGAATTAACGTAGTATTGTATACTTCATAATCATAAGATTAGTTATCATTATCATACTGCTTGGGAGAGCTTTTGAAAGGGATTTAAGGTATTGCCTTGTCTTTAAAAGTAGTTTCCTCCAGAATGTAATGGTTATTTTTCTTAATGTTATCGGGATATGCTTTACAAATTGATTTTCAACCTTTATGGTAGAAACAGATGTTTCGAATTACCATGTAAACTGAGAATTCGTTACTGTACTGATGTTCACTTTTGAACGATGTTTTTTTAATGTTTAAAAAGGTAGAACAATTCTTCTTAAAACGAATCCTTTACTTGATTAATATTTTTTCACGTTGGTATTTCAAATGCGGAGTTACATCTCATACTCTGGATAATTGGAATTTAAATCAAGGTGTATATGATAAATTGGATAGAGAAAATAATTTGATTTTATTTAAAAAAGTAGATACACAATTTTACTTTTTAATGGTAACAAGAAATTTACGGGAGCCTATATAACAGGAGTAAAAAAAGTTTTATCTATTCAATAATTCATTAAATATTTGTAAATTATTAAAAACTCTGATGTTAAAATTTTTCCAGGGTAGTAGCACACCTTTGTAATTAAAGCACCACATTCATTAAGTGTCCTAATACATGGTAAATACACCTTTCCTTTGTGTCCTTTACATGGCAAGTGTCCTTTACATGGTAAGTACCGCCTTTTTTTAGTAAAGTAATGCTTTACTTACTAATTGAAATTGAGTCATGGTCACAAACGAAATTGTCACATATTTTAAATAGAAGTAGTTACTTCTAGAATTTCGTTTTTTATAAGCAAACTTGATATAATTATTTAGACTTGTTAGTATAGGGGATTAAAATAAAACACTGAAAAAATAACAACTAAGGAACATTATGTAATAAACGTAATTGCAGTAATTATAAATTTATAATTTTACGTTGAAAGAAGCAGTTAATCTACAGATTACCTAGATATATTCTGTAGAATAGCTTAGTTATTTTCCACACCAATGTTATGTTAAAAAAGAAGCATTTAATCCACAGATTACCTAAATATTCTCTAGAGAATAACTAGGTATTTTTTCTACACTAATTTCACTTTAAACTGAAGCATATCAATCATCCCGTAGTTGAGTGTAGATAGAAACGTTCCGACGGCAACAGAACAACGAACAAACACACTGTACGAGTTTATTCGTCTACAGATTTTTCAAATAAACTAGCTTCAACAATAAATTTCTCCGAAAAAAGGACATATTCCCATTCCCCCAGAAACAACACATTGCATTGTCAGTAATATCGAGCAGCATTCAGACCTGTCATAATACGGGGATGTCGCTAAAATACAGTTTGACAACGAGACAACATATTTCAATGCCATCATGCACAAGAGGAACAAGCTAGAGCGTTATTCCTTTTCTTTTCAATTTTTCATGTGCTATCGACAAAAGTTTCCATGCTTTTTTTTCAGTACCAAAGACAAAACTCCCAGCGTTTTCTGTTTGTTTCAAAGAATGTAGGCTTATAAAACTTACAACCAATAGAATACATTTTGGAATTTTACATTCCGGGCATTTTTTCGTTCGGATCTAGGAACGATGGTTATCGCTGAGTGTAGGGGGTCGTATAGGGGTATTGTTCATTCCATATTTTCTGTTATCGACGAATTCCCGGGAATGCTCAGTTCAGGGGAAAAAACGCCTAGAACTATCGGTTATGATATAATCGATATCTTTTCATTTCTGCATCAGTGTCTCCTGTGGTGGCCGGAAGATGTATTTACGCATAGGTGTGTGTGTGGCAGTGCGATTATTTTCTTTTTTGGTATCCCGGTGTAAAGGTGAAAGCTTGCGAAATCCTATAAGTTTGAATTGAGTGGAGGCAGCATTTTGCTGAGCTTCCCCCCGATAACTACCCAGATAAGCATCTGGTCGAGCGGCAAAGGAAGGTTGCAATAAATTGCACGCGTGGTTTATAGGATTCGGATACCGTTTGTGTAGAGGCTTTGTCTTTAACCTTTTAAACGCCGCAATTCAAATTTCGAATTAATGGTTCTGATTTTTGACTTAAATGGCTAGTTTCATCATTACTAAAACCATTCTAGTCATTTTTTGGCGGAAAAAAATTCCTAAGTATGATTTTGAGGATGTTCCCATTTGGGAACATTGGCGTTTGGGGTGAAGTTTTTAGGGGGATTTCCAAAAGGGACATATTTTACAATTAATTCAAATGAAATGATTTAAATAGGTTTCTACTCAATAATTATGAACATTTTTATGATTGTGGACGGTTTTTTCATTTTTATTATCCATACTTGAACGATTTAGTAACATTTTATAAATTTTAATCAGAAAAAATTGACATGTTTATTACGTACGCAAAGCTTTTCCGCAAATTTTTCTTGCACTATGGGTAATATTTTGGTGTAAAAAATACAAAAGAGTGTTCCCATGCTCTTCAAAGCTAAACAATTACGTTTCTGTGAGAAAAATTAGTTTTAATTACGGTTCTATACGGATATCTAGCATAAAATCCACTAATTGCATTAAAATCTAATTAGCTTTCAAAATTAATAATCATAATTATCTCCATTGATTTATTAAAGCTGTGTTTCTCATGGAAGATTCCGAACTGAAACACATATAATATTACATCCAACTTACGTCAGAAGAGTGTTTTTAGATGTACGCAATTTTCCTTATTTTAAAAATTCTTCAATTTTATTTCTAAAATTTTTATTAAAAAAGTACTTGAAAAAAATACATACGCAAATCCTCAGAAGCACTCCAAATATGCTCTTTGTATAACCCCCATTGATAATTACTGAATATTAATCGATCTGGGAGTTAGAAAAATATACAAGTGTAAGAATTTACTATAAAGATTTAGAACATATTTCTCCATAAATCAGGTGAAAAAATAAAAATTACATATTTTTGAATTTAAAACATAATTCTTAACATGTTTAGATCCTTTGAGACAAGAAATGTTAAAAAAATTAAAGAAAATTGGAAATAACTTGAATTTTTGCATGTTATAAAAAATCCCCTCAAATACTATACCCCAAACGCCGATGTTCCCATTTGGGAACATATACGTTGTATTGGTAATTACTCTCAAAAATTAAAATATGAAGCTTTTCTGTCAATCCAAATGGGAAGATGTGTACTTAAGCTACCTAAACACAGCAAAATTATTTAAAACTAAATTTATTTAAATTTTTCGCAAGTTGAAACTTGTGCAACTTTTGGAAGAGCCAAAAATCTCTAATTTTGATGTAAATTCTACAAAAAGGATTAAATTGCACGTGAAAAACTTTTGCATGTAAAATAACTTCATATCTTTGAGTTCCTTTCTACCAAGTATCAAATTCCTGCATGAAAAATTAAGTGGTTAAAAAATTCCTTAAAATGGTGTTCCCATTTGGGAACATCGGCAGGTAAAAGGTTAAATCGCTAGAGGTTATATAAACACTTTTCTAATGTGTGAGCTACGCTTTACATAGACTACTAAAAATTAAATTTGTTATTCATACTTAATTGTTTTTTATATTTTATTTAATCGGGACACTTTTTTTGTAGTTTTCAAATAATTACCGTAATACTGTTTTTTAAATAAACACAATTATTAACAAGGTGTTTTATAGAAAAATCTATGGTGATTATTTTCTCCTTCTTCTATATTATCAAGTGTCAAGTGTAAAGAATTTAACATATTTGCTGCGTCATGTAACTAGATCATATTTTGAAATTGTTTCATTTGATTAATTTGACTATAAGCCTTTGACATCATAATTCATTATACGCATCATCATCATCTAAATTATACGTCTATTTTGATAAAATAGGAATTTCGATCTTAGGTATGTAAGACTGTTAAAGCTGTCACAATGTATTGAAAGTTTATATCAATACTTACTAGAGGAGAGGAGGGTATTATGGAACACCCTTTATATATTTAAGAATAACTCTATTGGTTTTTAATAAAAATCCGCCGAATCATTTTAAGTACATACTATAACTAATGACAATGAAGGGCCAGTGGTCAAATAAATCAGCACAGGATTTACACCTATTGAAAACTAATTAGACCTTAGAGAACATAGTTAATCTTAACTATAAAAAAGTATATTTAACAATTTACTTTCAAATAGTTTTGTTCATGAGTCTGTTTACAATAGTCACAAACATAATCGTCTTTTTCTGACCCTTTGCTTATGGAATGTTCCATAATACTCAACAGGCCATCTTGTACTATGAACCCTTTTACTGACCGATAAAACATGGATTGCTAAAAAACTACTGCAGTATAAGAAACTAATGATCTTTTAGTGTACATTATGCTTAACAACAAAATCAAAGTATCATAGTTACTGGTAGGTGAAAAGGTTTGGACATTTACCGTCAAAAACTTTCGAAAATCCTAAAACACACTTTGCTTTGCTGAGACTGATCAGACAACAAGAAGCTAAACTCTTTGCGTGCTGCATCATGGGGGATTAAGGTATCCGCCTACCCCTAAATTGACGATTTTCGACTTTTTCGTCGAAAATTTGGTTCTTACATTTTCAAGTAGTTTAGACTTTTATCTTTCCAAAACTGTTTTCATTTTACTGGTAGGTGAATTAGAATATAAATTGAAGCATTTTTAAAACAGAAAGTCGTGTGCGATCGTATACAAATATAAACTGAAAAGCTAATATTTTCTCAGAACTAAATTTTGCATAAAAACCCTCCACTATATTTACGTGATTACTCAAAAACTATCCAAAATATTTACTCCAAATTTTTAACAGTATATTAATCGTATTGTTATTAACCAGATGGACTACAGATTTTTATGTAAGTTTATATTTTTTATTTTTATTGACGTTTTTTGTTAAATGGCGTTTCACTTACCTTTACATTTTATGCTGTAAAACAATTACTTTTCTAAATTTGTCTTAGAAAATAGTCCATTTTGAAGATAAGTGTTATACGATACTTGTGTGCAAAGGAAATTTATTTAGAGGTAATAATTTTTGGGCAAGAATGAGAGGGTTTTTTAAAAATGCACTTAAATTTTACACTAATAACCCGATATTTTAGAAAATAATATAATTAATTTTGTTTTTTCAGCATTGATCAACGTTTTGATGTACATTTAAACTGAAAATTAAAAAATAATTTTTGTAAATCAAGTATTTCAAAAAAATGGTCTCAAAGGTAGGCGGATACCTTAAGACTTCCGTGGCACTGCCACGTGATTGCAGCACGAGGGAGAGCAGAAACTCAGGTGTTCCATAATACCCTCCTCTCCTCTATATACTGCGATAAATCCAAGAAGTATTCTCTAAAAATAATCAAATCTTAATTATGTAGGGGTTGAAATATTCGAGATTTAAGAAAATTAATCATACCAATATACACCCTCATATAAATTATTATAGTACAACCATGGCCCTAAAACACTCTATCCGTAAACAAACCCTTGACCTTACCCTTGTTAGCAACTCATTTTTCTCAACATTCGCAATACCTGTAGCCACGAAACTCCCTTCCCACGCATCACTTTCTTAATGACGAAACTTCATCCCTGAGCAGCACAATATCCACCCAAGAAACTCACTACAACTACTCAGAACTCGTTTCTTTGTGCGTCGTCATTAAAAACTCATCACCGAAAGCATCCGAGTTTATTTGAACGTGCGCGAATAAGAAAAGGGCCGGTCTCTCTTTGTATCGATCTTAATCCTTCAGCGCCGCCAAAAATGTAATTCAAAGAAAAGACATTTTGACATTCCATTTAAATTCAAATTAGGTCCTTTTCACTCGGCTGAGCCCCGTCGAACTGGCTGTAGCAGAGTCGATTTGGGGACGTTTTCTTAAAGTTTTTCCTGAATCGTTCCGTCTCTATCTCCAGGGACTGCCATTGTAAAAATCATATCGGGATGGATTTTTATTCGGGAATGGCGTCGCGTGGGGCATTTGGGCATTTAAGTAGAAAATCACCATATTTGAAATTGGCTCCGGATGAAGTAGGAGCGTGGAGGTAGCCCTCATTTGCCAGGCAAATGTCAAGAGAGCATTTTTCGGGACGTGCTCTCTTTTAATGTCAAGCGGAATGGTGCCGTTTATCAGAGGAATAAGGGATTTGACTTCGTTATCATTTGGATGTTCATCTTCATTCAGGCATGGCCCGGAATGCATGGTGACATCTCTATTACTGATCCCGATTCAAGATCGCCTCTTTTGAATAGAGAACGCTCGGGATGCCACTTTTTATGGGTTCGATCATGACCGACTGGACTCATAATTTCGAAATCATGACGTGTGATGGAATTTGACGTCGCTTGATAGCTCGTTGACAACTTAACTTCTCTATGAACTAAATTGAATTATAAAAATACATTTTAATGAAAATTTAGAGGTGCTATAGATTTTTTATAACTATACTTTAGGTCTTTTAGCTTAAATTAAATATAATCGGCTCTTTTAACAAATTAAATACCAATAAATTGAAAGAATATTTATGATTATGATTCTAAACAAGAAAATATTTATATTTGGTTTAATTTTCCCTAATTTGGAAACAATACACAAACTAGTGAGTGTGTTTCGTGAATATAAATTTAGGGCAATAAATGTTAAGAACTAAAAAGAATATATCTGTTAAATCTATCATTAATATAAAAAATGCCTCTCTAAGAGTTCACAACAAAATCTCATTAAAAACTATGTTTTATTAAACAAATTTAGAGTGCATAACAGTTTAAAAATCTACTAAGATTCCCTACACTTAAAAAAAATACGACTATTTACACAAAAAAGGGAGGGATCTCCCTTCGAGTCTAGGTAGAAGGTACCTCTGTATCTTGGTGTAACATCTCTCAATGTATGGAGGCAATTTCAACTACTTTTTGTGTAAATGCCTTTTTTTCAATGCATCGTCTAGAAGCTATTAATACCACTCAGAAACAGCTAGATGAAATAATAGTATTTAAGAAAATAAACTTACCAGTTTTAAACACTGTTATCACAAAACTAGGATATCCCTTTTAATAATTTAGTCTAATTTCACTTAATTTCTAAATTCACTTAAACTGTTCAGTCAGTTATTTCATAAAAAATATTAATACATTACCCTTAAACATCACAAAAAACATACCAGACTACATACAACAAAGGAACAAAACACACAATCCCCACATTCTACATCAAACTTTCTGATTTACGTCACATAACCTTCCCTCCTAACCACCAAGATTACCCAAACAAGGAAGATTTACGCCCACACAGACTCCCTCCCTCCTCTAACGATATCCCACAACATAAACACCCGACACAAATCACAACCATCCCTCCTCCCTCCCCCTAGAAACCTTATTTACGGCCGGGCCCTGGTCCCCGAAATCACCAAAGTTGCCCTCGCTACAACTCCCACACGTGTTCCCAACGATGCGGCCACAGACCAAGGGCAGCTCCGATCAAAATCCAATTCCTTCAGAACAAAACCTGGGCCATTAAGATCCATATCAGAAACGGCGTTTGCGGGCCTCGTATTATTTTTATCTTCGATACTATACCTGGTTCGTTGTTTTCCAGGGCCAAGCCAGACTTTGCTTTCGGGAATCCAACGAAAATTATTGGAACGGAGGAGGGCTAAGTAGGGAGAATCGATTAGGAGATGGAGGGGTCGGGGAAAAATGCGGATGGGGAAATCGCGGTTGGGTGTAGGCGGGGAAGAGGTGCTTTGATTTGTTCTTGAGCAATAGATAAAATGAAGTTAAGTTTCTCTATTTCTTCGTCTGAAACAACTTCATATAACAAATAATGTAGTGAAGAAATCTTCCTTTTATCGTAGAATACGTAGAAGCGGGGATTCGTAGAATACGATAGAAAAATTGTTAGAATTGATTTCGTAGATCGCAATTTTGGACAAAGGTGTACGAATTAACTTTCATTATTAGTTCATATTTCATTTAAAACCACTTCATATAACAATTAATGTAGTGCAAATAAATCTTTAAAATGAGAATTTGTAAAATACGATGGAAAAAATTGTTAGAATCGATTTAGGTATAGGAATTTCCTTAATTTCCGTTTACACTTATAACTTATGGTGTTCATCTTGAAGGAATCGTACGAAGTGGAAGGATTGTATTCAGACTTTTCACGGATAAGTATGTTCATCAGAAAGGATCAGCAATGATTTTATGATGAACATTAAAAATGAACAGTATTAATTGGTCTTTACCATATCGTGGATTTTGCCCCAGATATCCGATGTTTTGATGAAGCAGTTTTATATTTATCTTGATCTCATAAGACATTAACTCGAGGTAAAACGCTTAGTTTACATGAAAAAAATTGCCGAAAATCTGACTATAAAAAGTTTAATTTTTTTCAAATTTTCAATTTTTTTGGCCTCAAAAATCGACCTTTTTTAAAATTTTTTTTTAAAAACGTTTGAGGCATTTACCAAGGTCATTTTCCATGGATGTTGTAGGTATATACCTCTACAACCTAAGAAAACACAATTGGTGATTAAATCATTAGTAAATTAATTTATAAAAATTAATGTTGAAAATACAGGTAAAATCTTTCAATCAAGAAATAAGGAAAATATTTAGACAATATTTGGTAATAAATCATTTTAAAAATAATTAAATTAGAAAAAGACAAAATACCTTTCAAAAAATTTAAATTTTAAATTAATTTTAAAAATTTCATTTTTTTAAAATTGAATTTTTCTCAATAATTTAGTTTTTTATGCTTCAATTTTTCCTCAGTTAATTTAAATTTTATTGAAAAGTTGGCGTGATATTCGTAAACAGCACTAAAATATAGCCTAGAGACATGTATCACATGCACTACATAATTTAAATATTTTTTTAAAAAATTTAATTTTTTAAATTAATTTAAAATTTAAATTTTTTGAAATATATTTTGTCTTTTTCAATTTAATTATTTTTAAAATGATTTATTACCAAATATTGTCTAAATATTTTCCATATTACTTGATTGAAAGACTTTACCTGTATTTTTAACGTTAATTTTTATAAATTAATTAATTAACTAAGGATTTAATCACCAATTGTATTTTTTCAGGTTATAGAGGTATACACCTACAACATCCATGGAAAAATGACCTTGGTAAATGCCTCAGACGTTTTTAACAAGAATTTTTAAAAAGGTAGATTTTTGAGTCCAAAAAATTTGAAAATTTGAAAAAAATTAAATTTTTTATTGTCTGATTTTCTTCCATTTTTAGTATGTTATTATTTAAGGCATTTCTAATTAAAAACCGTTTAAATTCTTTCTTTTGCAATTATTTTGGGGTTTTGAGCGATGCTTTAATTTTTTCGACTTTCCAAATTTTAAATTAATTTTTGAAATTTGAAGTTTTTTAAATTTTAAGTGGTATATTCGTATTCAGCAGTGAAAAATAGCCTATAAACATGTATCATAAGTCTCTATTTTTATAATTTGATTTTTTGAAATTTTTTTCGGCAATTTTTTAAAAATTAAAAAAAAATTAAATTTCCGACTGTCCGATTTTGGCCGATTTTTAGTACGTTATTATTGAGGTCATTCCTGAGTGAAAACCGTTGAGAAACCTTTTATTGCAATTTGTTCGAGGTTCAACTCTATTTTCAGTGGACTATAACGTGATTCAGCTCTTAAAATAATTTTTAAAATAACTATATCAAATTTACTGTTTTTAGGTACTAAAAGTTACTTTTAGTGCATCACTATATTAAGGGGAGTCGGTACCTTTGATATCAGATTTTGAATGTTTCAGATTCTACATTTCATGACCCTTAACAACGATGCCTCATTTATGCAAAAATTCAAAGTAAAAGTGTATTGAATTGTCTTTTAAAAACGCGAGAACTCTATTTCATCTGGGAAGATTTTAGCATTAAAATGTGTTGTTCTCAAAATGAACTTTTTAAAACTGCGTGTACCTTTTTCTCAGCATCTACTGTATGTATTGAGCTCATATTTGCACCATATGTTCTTGACATCTACTTTTAACTTTTAACGTGAGCTTTTTCAATATTTTCAGTTAAACATGTTTTAGAGCAGTTTTCGTAGACAAAAATGACATTTTTACAGAATTTAAGTGAGGCTCACTCATTATTTTTTTAAAAAATATCTAAAAATAAAATTGATAAAAGCTCATGTACTACGTTTGAAGACTAATTTGTTTTGATTGCATTTAAAAAAATTTGAAGCTTTTATGTCCAATAGTTTCTGAGAAAAAAGTACATAAAGTTTGTAAATTTAACATTGTCGGTATACAAGTTACCGACTCCCCTTAATATTTTTCTTCCCCTTTAATGATGATGTGATTAAATGGGAGTATTAAAAGTGTAACCTTTGAGCAAATATAGATGCTCTAAGTATTATTAGAGATAGGATGATCATAAAAGCGCAAAAATATTACTTCAGACTGAGGTGTGACATGTGACTGAAAACTTTGAACTTTTGAAAGAACCTTTTTCCTATTAATTCTTGCTTGCTAACGGGTTAGGTCTCAATTACACTCCTAAAGTTTAACTTTTAAAATATTTGAGACAAATTACAATAGATTTACTAGTTTATCTTATTACCTAATGTTTTATTAAGTCAATATAAGTATTCTTTGCAAACTATATAAAGGTGTTCTTTATTTTCCTTTACACTATTGAGTCCTAATGTATTTGAGAATCATCTTGTATTCACTAGACAAGATGAGTCTCTCCGAATAAATATAACTCGCTTCTACGAGAGATAAAACAGACAAAGAATATTTGTAATTACACAGTAAAGTTAATTATAATAGTCAATGCTGTATTTCCATTTGTGAGCTGGGAATACACTGCTTTATAAATGATTATAATTAAAATCCTTATTTTTAAAGCTGAAGCTAATTGAAGAGATTATAGCTTGGACCCTATTTCTCAATCATCAGTTTCATTTTTCTCTTTAGTAAAATCTTCAGAAACAAAAAGAAGCACAATAAATTTAATTAACTGTATCATATATTTTTTTCAAATTTATTAATTTAAAAAGAGAAACTATAATCATTTTGGAACTTACGTATGAGGATCAAATGTTTTTAAAAAATCAGTACGCAGTACTAATAAACAAGGCTGAAAAGTATCATAGTTGCGTCACTATTTACGATTTGTTATTTAGACCACAACAGATGTATAATGCATTCTACAAAAAAAAGTGCTACACGAGTCCTTTCGAACTAAGGGATAAATAAGGCAAACTGCTGAAAATAAAAATACTTAACTCCTTTTATTTATCCAAAGAAGCTATGCTAATTAACCAATGTGTACTAGTAAAAACAGTAATTAGGAATTCATTGAGAGTAATTTGGTAACTTTTTACTTTTAAAAAGAATCTAATTAAGTGTTTAGCTATCATTAAAAAGGTTAAAGGTGATTTAGAAAAAAGTGTTTTTCTAACTTATGAGCTGTGATTACGATTAGTTCGGATTTATTTACCAGTTGGCTTCTTCGAAAGTTTAGTTTCCTTGTTTTTGAATTTGTGAGGTTAATTTTTGGTAAAAATGATAAAATGATTGTGAATAAAACAGAAAATTAATTATTTTACACATTTGAAATATAGTTTAAAATTCCAAATTAACAGCATAGCAACATGTTTTTTTAATTTGAAACTTTTATAATCCATTTAATAAAGAAATTAAATATTTTTTTAAAATTTATTTTTAGTTTTAGCTACGCTAGAATTGAGTGTTTGATTCATAGAAAAAAAGCACTAGAAAATTATCTATACAACCCAGTCATCCGAAAATGGTGCGGAGAATTTATTTTTTTACTTAGGAACTATGGAAACATTTTTTTGGACTCCCAAAAAGGTTGGTTAGGTTCTAAGGTTTTCTGGTGAAAATTTGTAAGTGGAGAGGTGGAAAATTAGAGCATTATTATTATCTCTCTATTCTAAAAAAAGTTTTTAGTGAACGGTTTCCAGAGAAAGGCTTTTTAATTACTGAACCGAATGACACATATATGGTATCAAAATGTCCGGATTATTTCCGGATTTCCGAGTAAGCCCTTCGATTTTTCAAAAAAATTCTCAATTTTAAAATATTTCCATTTTTTTAGATCACGGATAAGGTCGCAGTTATAAAGCAAGTACTGTCAATCAAATTATTATGCATCCAATCACAACGTCCGATTGACGCTTTATTTTAAGATGAAACATGTTTTTTCACCTTTTAAAAAAAGTACTTTCTTGATGAAATATCACTCAAAGACTGATAAAGACATATTCTAAAAACTTACATGAACGCCATTTTATACTAAAATTTCACACTTTTTGTCCAATATTTCAATTCAAAAAAATTCAATTCAAAATTCTTTATTTGTTACGTACACAACATGAACATTTTACAGTTGGAACAAACACATACACGAAAAAAAAAAAAACAGGAAGACATATGAGTTGCCCAGGGGTCAGAGACCCATAAGGGCAACCTAAAGGAGTTGTATTTTAAAAAAATAGATTGAACATACAAATATACAATACATACAGACATTACACATATAGATATTACACATAGAAAATGGATAACAGTGGCATCGCAAGGCAAGCTTCAGAAATGACTAGATTGGAAATTAGAGAGCGTTTGTTCTTTTTTTTTAAAAAGTTCTTCAATATTTTCTATTGTAAAAATAAAAAGCTTTAGTAATTTTTTAAACTTAATAGGGGATTTTTCTGTTTTTATGTCATTGGGTAAAATATTGTAAAACTTAGGTGATAAATAAACATAATTTTTATGAAGAATTTCTTTTTTTGCTTTAGGTACAAAATATAAGTTTCTTGAACGTAAATTATAAGTTAAATTTCGTAGGTCAGATTCGTTTGCTTGCTTAGTAAAATAAACTATTGTTTTAAAGAAAAAAAGGTGACGAACTGGTAAAACGTTAAGTTTTTTGTAAAGATCAATTAAAGGGAACTGATTGTTACTGCTTAGAAATTTAATGATTTTATTTTGAATTTTAATTACTGGATTTATATTTTGTAAGTAATCCCCACCCCAGGCCAGAATACCATAGCTTATTATTGAATTAACCCAAGAGTGGTAAAGTTGAAGCAAGAAGATCTTATTTATTATCTTTTTTATGAAGTAAAGTTTGTGTAAAATATAGCGTAGTTTATTTGTTAGGCAATTAAAGTGGGATTTCCATTTTAGGTTTGAGTCTACATTTAAACCAAGGTATTTTATTGAAGATACTTGTTCAAGAGGGGGGCAATTACAATTAAGACCTATACAGTCATTTACATGATAATAAAGACGAAGATGCTCAGGAGGCCCGTAGATACTGAAATTGATAAATTTTGTTTTATTTACATTTATTGCTAATTTATTAGATATAAACCAGTGTTTAATGATCAGAAGATCCTTATTTATGTTATTTTGTAGTATACTATAGTTAGAACATGAGTATAGAATTACAGTATCATCTGCATAGGTTATGATTTTACCATTTAATTTTAGTTTACAGAAGTCATTTATATAGATTATAAAAAGCAAAGGTCCAAGGATTGAACCTTGTGGTACACCAGACTTTATTTTTAATAGACTACTTTTAGAATTTCCCAATTTTACGAACTGTTTTCGGTTTGCTAGGTAGGAAATGAACCAATCTAGTTCACCGCCTCGAACCCCGATTGAAGATAGTTTTTTAATTAAAATTTCATGATTCACACTGTCGAATGCTTTTGAGATGTCTAGGAAAATTGCAGCTGTTTTGTTGTTTTTATCTATACTGTTATATGTATATCTAGTAAATTCTATTAGCGCGTTTTATTATTTTTATTCTGATTTTATCGAAATTAATTGTAAACATAGTGATGTTTTGTCTCTTATTGTTTTCAATTGCTTAAACGGTATTGTTTAACAAGTCTGGGTTTAAAAAAATATGAATGATAAACACTAGGCATATTATACTATCGAGTTACTTTAAAATAATATTTTTTGTTTGGTCCGAATATTGATAAACAATTAGAATTAGTTATTTTTATAATCATAGATTAAAAATAATTAAGATGAATATTTTCAAAAACATATCGTTTAAATTTTTTATAAGTTCGAGTTAATATATACTCAAACTTTTAAGGGAGATTAATTCATGGAGGGGATTTGAAGTATTTTTAATAAGTTGGTTGACGTTTTTTCTGTAAATTGTTTAATTGTTTTATAAAGTGTGTTAAGTTAAACGAGTTGGAATTTGTGGGAATTGCGAAGCAATTCCAAAAGGTCCTGCGTCAGCAGTTTACGGGGGTTGGCGAGCAATAGCGAGCAGGGGGCGGTAGCTCCCTAGTATTTTATAAATTTCTTTAATTCATTTTTTTTATAATTGTCATGCTTACTTCTACAGACATATTTAAACTCTGCCTAAGCACATCAAGCAACTCAATTAGATTTTTTTAATTATAAAACTTTTATTTAAAAAATACAGTAGCGGTGATGTAACCTGTTTGAAATTAGCAAAGAAGAGCACATGATTTAATTACTAGTCACAGAATAGAGAATTGCCCACCTTAAGAGTTTTGACTTTCTGAAGAAAACTTAATTTCATTGATCACTAAATTTTAATTAAGCTTTACAATCCCAAAATCTTAATAACACTTTGTTAATTAAACATTCCTTAAAAGAAACCCGATATAAAAAGGAAGGAAACAAGGTAAAATACAGTTCTTTCTGATGTTTCCTTTTGCGCCAGGTTTTCTGAAACACTCCTGCCGCCAATTTTCTTCTGCAAATTTTCAAAACGTCACTTCAAACCCAATGCGGATTTCAAGTCCTCAGACCGTACTATAAGCACGAGGTAGATCGTTAGGGCGTCTGTGAGTTGAAGAGGAGGACTCTTCTTAAAGATGGTCAGAGTTCTTAAGAGTTTTGAAGTGGGCTTGTTACATCAAGAAAGTTTTAAGTTCCTTTCATAACATTTTCTGCGGTACCAAGCTGCATCGCGTGGTAACTTCGAGGATTAAAAGAGTTTATTGTTTTTGAAGTTTATAGATATTTTCTAGCTCGTTATGGATATTTACTCTTAAGTGATTCCGATTTTTGATGTTCATGCGAGTATCGTTAAGTAGACGTTTTTGTTCTTTTTTTAACGATAAGTTAAACAAAAGTGCATACAGAAAAATAACTGAATTATATGAATGGTGATGCCAATATGTTTTACATTATTTTTTATGATACTGAAAGGGTAATAGTAATAATAATTATTTTTTAAAAAAGTGACACAAATACAAATATTTTTAACTAATGGACCCTAGCCCTCTCAAGTGAATCATTAAATTAATAAATAAATATTTATAAATTTCACACAGGAACATGTTTTCAGGATTTACCTGACTTCAGAATCAAGACTTTACATAATATGTTTACAGTTCAAGGGTTATTGCTTTGCAGTATATAAGTGAAAATAAAAAATATGTAGTAATTAAGTTTATCATTTTTCTTTTATCATTTTTTTTCTATTATCATTTTTTATGTTACTCTGAGATATCTGAGTTGTATTTTGATAAAAAAAATACTAGTACCCATATGGAACTAATGACCATAAGTTATATGGAATATATTTTTTACTTTTTCAGAGGTAATAGTTTATTATTTTACTAATTTAATATTTAATATTCTGTCTCACTATTATCGGACAAATGTATAATATTTCACATTTATTCTCACATTTATTGTTCTTATCGAAGTAACGTCCTTTGTTAGTTTAGACTATTTTGATCCAAAGAATTCTACAGATCCCTATAATAATAAGTAGTATTGAGTTTCGTTTATTTCCTTTAACAACTTATATTGTAAGTATCTAACATAATAAACGTCAATGTGTGTGGGTGTGTATATTTGTCTTCTATACAAATCCACAGTTTACTTCCGATCTGCACCAAACTTGGTATAACTACGTAAAAAACTCAAGAAACAACATAGGCTATGTTTCGAAAACTTTAATTGACCCCTTGACCCTCTTTCGACCCTTTTTATGGTGATTTTGCTGAAATAGCTTAATTTCTCCTCCAAAAGAGATCTGTTTACCCCATTGTTACAAAAAACATAATGCAAAATAACAAGTTTTTAAAAGAATAACTAGCCGACGTGTTGGCCGAGTGGTTAGCGTATCTGACTGCGAAGCCGTACGTCCGGGGTTCGAATCCCCGTTTGGCATGGATGTTAATTCCTGTCCTTGTGTGATGAATGAATGTGGCCCCCCTGTAAAAAGGGGTTGTGCTAGTGAATGTGTGTGTGGCGCGGGCAACAGTACCTCACCTCCGTGGCTTCGGTCCACAGGTGCTCGCTGGGTGACGCTAAGTAGGTACTTCTTAGGGCATTTCAGTGGTAAAAGGATAATGTCCTAGTACCCGCCCATTAGAAATAAAATTAAAGAATAACTAGATAAAAGTCTATTTAAAAATTATAACACTAATCGAAAAATATAGTTAAATGAAATTTAAAATTTTAAAACTGGTAATTAACTATATTTTAAAATATTTTTATTTGAAAGTTGATCTAGCTTTTAAATAAAAAGTTTCATGGAATAGCATTGTTGTTAAAATAGTCTCCATGGAAACGAAAATGTAAATAAAAAAACGATCACTTATTGTAGCTTCAAGAAAGTTGATTTACAAAACAAAAACAATTGAAAATGTGAAAGCCCTTTCATCTAGAAAGATAGATTTTTCATAAATTTCAAAGTGAAATACGCTTTAGTTATTGAATAATTTCACAGAAAAAGTTAATTAAAATCCTGTATGATTAATCAAGAGTTTTAAATGGGCATATATTTTAAGTAATTTTGAGAGATTTGTTTCTGATTTTTTATGGGGATCATGAGGTTAAATGTAGAAATTCTTCAAATATTAAAATGCTTGACAACTGGATGGATTTTAATACCTTTCACCTGGTAAAATAAGGTATAAAATATATTGAAAATTTTTAAAAAGAAATCCTAAAGCTTTAACTCCACCCGTGCAAGGCCGGGCATATCAGCTAGTAATTAATATCGTAAAGAAAATTGTATAAAAATAAGTATCATAGTATTTACTTAAACTCTTTTCTGAGTATTTGGATAGGTGGATAGTAGAGTAAAAAATAAATTCCAAAAATTAAAAGGTACACATATTGCTAAATATGCTGAAGTGGACCTCATATAAGTTCAAAATCCATCCAGTAATAAAAAATTAATATTCCATTTTGTACGTTGAAATGTTAAAAATTACATCATTTATTCTAATAACTAAAAAAAACTTCAAATAAAATCATATAGTATATTCCTTTTGAATTATCTCCAAAACATTTATAACTCAGCGAACGTCTATATATTAGAAGTAAACACTTTTCCATAAGGTTTGAGAATAGTATAATTCATCCCAAAAACTTTAAAATTAAATTTCATGGCAGTAAAAAACACGACCGTGGAATAATAGCAAAATTAAATCTTCTGAGAAACTAATTATCTTTTATATGAATTAATTTGTGTGTGCATCTTTTATAAACTCTTTGCATACATTTTAAATAGAGAAAATATATGTTATTTAAACTAATTTTACTTTTTTTCCTCTGCATATACTAGGGGATTACAAAAGCATTTGAGTATAATTATGAAATACAATTATGACCAATTCTGTGGTTTAATCTAGTTTAGAAGCAAAAACAGTACCAAACTGAAAAAAAAACATGTTTCCTGTTTATACTTGAGCATGGTTAACCGTGAACCTAATTAGCGCTATCGAGTTAGTTTTCCAAGTAAACAACTGTCATAAAGGTCAAGATAATAATTTCAAGTTAAACGAGGCATTCATGTTTTTATGCAGTGAACTTTGGGTTCTCAGAAGAAGGAGTTATTAGAATGACGCTTTCAACGTTACATAAGTTTAATTTAACATTAAGTTAACATTTTTATTAAAACTTTTATGGAATTCAGAGGCATATTTATCTATATATAAGTATTCACTTCAAATATTAATATATTTCATTTATTTAGATAGATACTGTTTATATCATTAAGGTATTGAACTATTTTATCATCATTTTATAAATCAAGTAAGTGAGAAAAATAACCGAATGCACTAACTGTTTATAAAAAATTATTGTATGTTCAGTTTATTAGATATGTAGAACAATCAAAAAAATCAAATCAAAGTCTGCCCGGGCCTAGTGGCCCATCAGGCGGTGCCCATCTCCGTTTCTGTAGCCTTTTGGGTCTGGGGTGCTAATTACTAGCGTGTGTCCAGGCCGAGTGGCTAGCCCGACGCTGGACCCCCAGTTGATTCCCCAAGCAAGCTTGGTCCTCATTTATCGACCCCGGAAGGATGAAGGGCTGAGTTGACCCATGACCAGCTACCCAAGCAGGAGCCGCGAGGCATCTAACCTGGGTCGGTAATGCCCGTAGCCAGACACGCTAACCACTGCACCACCGCGGCCACAAATGTTGATAGAATTGACAAGTAAACTACTTAAATTTACTGAGAATATCACTACCAACAAATTTGATGTATGCAGTTTGGGAAGCCAAGAGAGAAAAACCCTTACTTGGAGCAAGACTGCAAAAAAAATAAAAAATTATTGTATGTTCAGTTTATTAAATATGTATAACAATATAGATGGATAATCAATGCGTGTCAGCTATTCGCAATAGTAATAACGTTTTCAAGATGTTATCTTATTACAATAATTGGCTATAGAATATGTAAAATCGTCCTTGACTAGTTGTAATTGTAGAGTTTAGCAGCCATTTGCTTATTCTAGGATGATACCTTTGTCTCTCTATTTTTATTTTTAGCTTATTTTTTCATCAGGTGATAGATAACTCCACCATCTATCGCCACGATTACAATTTTGCCATGTCTCTGAGGGGAAGGGAAAAAATCTCCAGACGACTTGGACCCAAGTTAAACTCCGTGGGTCTTTGGTGGTATCGGGAATTGAACCCGGGACCATCATTTTTCAACAATAAAAAGAAATCAACAATGCAAGCTGTCAAAAAAATGTTCCGGACGGACTTGCGCTGTTTTCGCCGATTTTCCTTCGACACGGCATTTATTTTTAGGTATAGTTGGAAATATATAAGCTTTGAAATAAGTCCAGCCAGTTAATTTTACTTAAACCTCCAAATAAAACCTTTAAAAATAACCAAAGATAACCGATTACATCCAAAACTACTTTTTCCAACCTTCAGAAATAAGAAAACCCCGACCCCATTAAATCCCTCCAATTGTATTTCACTCCCACCATTGTCTTTTCACCACAGCACACGCTACAAAATCAAAGAGAGCATTAACACCAAACAATAGACCCCGAAAACAAATTACCCGGGTGCAACTTTACCCGGTTTTTACCCTCAACACCACGACTCATTTCTCCCTGCTGCAACAAAGATGATTGGACCTGCAATCCCCCGTGGAACCCTCCTCAGCCACTAATTATTTGTTTTGCGTCTTAGCGACGTCACACCCGCGGAAATCACCAGAGATAGCCCCAACAAAGAGTACCAAGATCTTTTCGCCGGGGCTACTTTCTTCTGCTAGGACACTTATTCCGGCTTTTATCTTTTACATTATTTACGCACGCCACGCTGGGTTTATTTTTTCGTTAAGGGGAGGATTTCTTTTTATAGCCTCTTATTGAACACATCATTAAGTGAGGATTTCTTCCAGAGACACATGTCCTCGATATGCACTAATAATCTCTCATTTTTTTAGTTGGTTTTTCAGAGGGTAAGTTGTGTTTTATTCCCAGGGCATGGATGCAAGGATTAAGTGGACGCTGTTCCTTCGGTTTGTGTATTTGTGTTTTGTTTTGTGTTTTTGCTGCTGCAGGGGACGCGATGTCACAGTGGTGATAAATACGATGTTATTGTGCTGGGTTTAAGGGAAATTCGGGGCGTATTCAATACTAATTTGTCAACGCGAATAACTTATTATTTTGTTGTCTTTGGTATTTATTCGGCGTCATTATATTTAATGGGAAGAAGAAAGTAGAAGAGTTGTTTTGAGGGTTCGGCGCGTCAATTTCAATGAATTAATTGTTTAGTTATCATTCACATGGACATTTTTTATTATAAATGTTGAAAACCTTAAACATTGACTAAAAACATTTAATGATTTTGTTTGAATATGTTTTGTTTAATTTCTTTGAATCATTTCTCGCATATTTAAATAGTTTGATAAAACACATTATTTAATTAATTTTCAATTAAAACCAGAAATATTGTATTCTCTCGGATGTGATAGTTTTTGAGAAAATACATAATTATATTTTATGTAGTAACTAAACAGGGTGTATCTGAAATGGTGCAACAAACTTTCACGGATGATAGTACTCATCAAGACGAACCAGAATCGGTATATAAAGGTTGTCCCAGACCAAATCCCAGGGAGTTAAAAATGGAGCAACACCCCAAAAAATTATTGAAAAATTCAATTTGTAGAAGATCTACTATTAGTAAAAACATAATTAATTATGGTCTCAAAAATTGTGGTTTAATATGATCTTTAAAATTATCCCAAAAGTCTTCACTTTAAAATTTGTTTTATTATGAAAAAAGTTAACAAACACAAAAAAGTGAAAACTCTGCCAAAACCTTATTTTGTATTTCGAAATCCTTTCTTTTGATTTAATAATCTGAAAGATCATAGTTGAAAACCCTTTATTAAAAATTGATGATACTTTTTTAAAAAGAAAAGTGTTTCATTTTTGTAAATTATACCTAGTTATCATTAAAACTTGTTTTATGTGGCTGGTTTTTCTTATTCAAATTTTTTAATATTGTAACTGGGAAACTCAGTTGTGTTATTTTATTTATTTTTTAATTTGTCTTATATTTTTATATGTGTTACAGTTAAAGTCCGGAAATCAGTTAATTTACAGATAACCTAGGTAATTTGCAGATTAACGAGGGTGATCCGTTAAAGAGCGAATTTTTTTTCAATTTCTAAGATTACCTAGGTAATCTTGAAATTACCTAGGTATTCTGCACCCTACCGACTAGACACTCGTTAATCTGCATACTACCTGTAATCAGTTATTTTACATATTAACGAGGGTGATCCGTTAAAGTACAAAAATTTTATTTTATTTTATAAAAAGTTTAAGGAGGTTGGGGGGGGCTGCCGCCCCCCCAAACCCCCCTGCCCTAACTATAACCAAACTCGTTTTGGGGGTAAACAGTAACAATGACGAATCAAAAAAAGGGGGATCGGTACTTTTTTCATATTACACAAAACACGCAAATCCCACAAAAATAGTAATGAAATAGCAATTTTAAAACTAGAATATAAAAACAATAATAATAGAATATTAAAGTACCAACTGAGATTTGTATCAATTGTGGTTTTCGATCTCGATTTGACAGCGTATTTCAATGAGCACTTAAACTAGCAAATCTTAATGAAAGCGCGGTGTAATCGGCTGTCAGCCTGCACTGAACTATTGCTAGGATTCGCGATCGATTACATATATTAAACCCTTGCCCAGGTTCCAGCGATTGTTGAATTAACGTTTGTTGAAAAGATATTTCAACAGCTGGGACATTTGCTTTCGTTAAAAGAAATCTCTGTCACTCTGAAGTCGGAGCTTCAACACAATTGTTTCAAAATACCCGTTTTAGTAGTAATATACTGTACTTAATCATGTAAATTTACAGTACTTACTTGCTTGTATTATTTTGTTTTAACATTCAACATGACAACTACCAGTGCTACGCTCTAAATTTGAAATCAAAACACCAAATATGACAACAAACTACGTATTGAAACCCAACTGCGCAGGGGTAAGCGCATGGCGCAGTAAGCACCTCAACATTTTAACACAAAGTATTGAACGAAACAAACTATTTTGAACTTTAACGATCAAGAGGCCGTTATAGTGTAGATTCCCTAGGTAAAATGCGAAAAACTCAAAAATCCGCACATTAACGACAGAAATCAGTTAATCTTAAGTTTACCTAGGTATTCTTCAGATTAACTAATTATCAACTTTAGCGGTAACATATACATCCCTTCTACTGATTCTTGGGATACTAGAAATACTGTTTGTAAAATTTGTCTTAATTTGTGTAAATATCTGTTCAATAAACTGTTTTTGTTTTACTTTTTGGATTTAATGTGTGGAAATAAATATTAGGTAAGGAAAATTTTCCAGTGTTTCTTCCAATCTTTTCACCTAAGAAAAATTATTTTTTCCTTTTTTGAATGTTTTATCTTTTTGAAAAAATATTTAATGTTAAAGATGTTTTATGGATGGTACTTTTTTAATTTATGTAGAAAAACTTAAAATCATTTTGGAAATAGAATTGTTTTATTTATGGTGTTTGTCCTTAGAGTAAAAGAAATTGCTCACAGTAATAGGAAACAACCTTTCAATAAAGAATTGTATTACAGATTTTTTTTTAAATATTTATTCTTGATTGAATAATGTTTCATATTCTAGGTACTGGTTATTTATAAATAATGTTTAAATAAGTGCTAACTTGATGCAATGACTCGAAAAAATATATATCTATCAAATTGATCATTTAAATTAAGTTAGCATATTTTAAACATTATTTATTTTATTATGTGACATTCACATATCACAGAAATTTAGAAAGACGAGAGTTTGCTTAAGGTAGCAAACTAAGTTCGGATATCTGTTTTTAAATTCTGCAAATTATAAACATGTTATTAGTGAAAGGTGACAATTTGAAATTAGATAAGTAATTTATAATAAAGAAAAACTAAATATATGGCGTCGATCTGCTATATTTGCCCCCCGTTTGATTCTACTAAAGGCAGAAAATTTAGAATTTCTGGTTCCACAAACGTTATATTAAAACTTGAATATTTTTTCTGCCCCTCTCGTTCTCCCTGATCGCAGGCTCCAGAAACCTATCATGGAGTTTAGTATTGTTAAGTGTATAAAGTGAAAATTAGCCTGAAATTTGTGATCCTACAGGAGGAAAAATGAGTTACAACTTAAAAGTTAGGAATTTCTCTTAATTTTTTTTCTACACTTTTTCGGCCTTACTTGAAGTATAAGAACCGTTCGAAAATCGGTTTTTGCACTTTCCCCATCTTTGTCAATAAGCAAAATATTCGACCGCAGTTGGTGCATAAAAAAATTATTTTTGTGTTTATAAATTGCCTATTTTCGTGCTTTTTTTTGCCTCTCTCTAGTGACTAGTGAGCCCTGCCAGATTTCTACTATTGCAATTCCTTTTCACCTGAGAATAAGGAAAAGAATGGATCATTTCATTATGTTAATTTACGACTTTAAACATGAACCTCAGAGAAAATAATCAATCAAATTTTCACATTCGACTTCGTCTTCAACCCCTTCGCCAAGTGAATGGATACTTTCCTCACTCTAAGTTCTATTAGTCCTCCGTCACCTCTCTTGTATTATGGAGCATTTGGGCAAATTAAAAAAATAAAAAGAACAATTAATTCACTCCAAATAACACAAAATCAAAATCCGTTGATTTTCCTCTTCTGCGCCTCTCTCCATCCCCAATACCAGACCCGAAATGTCCAACATGGCGATTCGAAAACTACAGAGTCTAAGGAACAAAATGGCTATTTTCATTAAGCATCTTCACGAAAAAGCAGACTAAGTCCATTTTTGTAGTTATTAGAAAACTGACTATTTCGAGATCTACATCCTCACCAAGAATCGGAAATGTCAATTTTTTTACCCATTGATAACCTCTGAAATTACTCCAAATTCCATCTCTTCAAAATTTCAATATCCTGCTTGTTTTGTAAATAACTGTTCAACAATGAAAAAATTTCCTTGATGAAAATAGTCATTTCTTATAGATTTTGGGTCGCTGAATACGAAAATCACCATAAAAATTCTCAATTGACTCAGGATTTTCGGGGAACAGCATCTCCTTTTTTTTCGTTCTTCGGTGACTTTATAACTTTAAAGTCGATTTTCAGGGTCAAAAAGCATTGCTTTTAGTCTTCAAATTGCCCCCAGGGAACAAGAAATGTTCAAATTAATAAAATATAATAAATTTATTACAAATGGATAGGTTTAAGGGGTAATTACCCCCCTAAAAATGCAAAAAATTAGCTAAAAGTTATAGAGGTTTTTATACGCTATTTTCCCCCCTTATTTTTTACGCAATTCACGTTTGAAGGGTCCTAACCCTTCCCCAAGAACCCAAATTTGATGGCAGTATGCAGCAATGATTTTTACTAAAAGCGGTTGAGGTGAGAGTGCCCCCAAAGCACCCACGGAAGGGTTCAATGCGGCACTTAGAGTTAAACAGTGCTGCACTGCAAAAAAAAAAACGGAAAATTTAACAGCAAAAACTGCTGTTAATATTTTACGCCATTTGCTGTTATCTCAAAAAACTGCCTTTTTAGCTGTAAATTTGAAGCGCCACCTATATTAGTTTAAGTTAAATATACATAGTAATTTTACTGGTTGTTTATTGAATGCTTTTAAATGAGTAACGTTCCTGCTTTTTATGAGTTTTTACAGCAGTTTAACACTTTCCTGGAAAATTCTGGTTTTTATTTCTGAAACGTTTCTGAATCCTTGTGGACAGGAAACCAATGTTTGTTTTTGTTTTCACGCTCACCACTAAAAGAGTCAAATTATTTAGATGAGGTGTAAGAACCAACTCATGATTCTAAAACTATGAAGTATAATCTTCGTAGTTCGGTATCTCCCGTGGTTCATAATATGCCACATTTTGAATACTTGTAGAAACATGAAATAACAAGACATATTTCGCTCACTCCTTTCAAGAACGTCATATCTCAAAAACCTAAATTTTCAGGAGAGGCATTTGAAAGTTTAGAATTGCATTGAAATGCATTGAAAATAAATAATAAGAATATGGTTAATTTCTTTACTATTCAGTTTAAAAATATGAGGGTTTCGCAGGGTTGTAGTACTCCTTCAGAGCTTTCCGAAAACAGTCATAACTAAATATCGTTGATTTTTGAGATATGACGTTCTTGAAAGGAGTGATCCAGATATTATCAGTGAGTCAGATATTATCTGAGATGCACATTGCTTTCTAATTTTTCTGCGGAGTAATTACAGTATCGCTGTAATGTTAACACAAAATTCTGTAAAATTACAAAATTGCTGTAAAAATACAGAATTGCTGTGTTAAATATAAAAAATTGCTGTTAATTTACAAAATTGCTGTAAAATCACTGCAAAAAGGGCTGACACCCATATTGCCAGTGATTTTTGCTGTAACTTTACTGTGAAATTTTTTGCAGTGTGTACAAAAAAAATTTTGAAGCCACTAACTGAATTTCAGCTGATGATCTGCTGTAAAATGATCTGCTGAATTCAAATATGACACCCATTTTCCTCCATCACCCTCAGTTTTTAAGGGAATGCCCCCTAATTATTATCCACAGCCGTGCATCTATTAACAGCTTGAAACATTGAATCCTCACTCCCTTAAACTGGTCAGTTTTTAAAGAACTGAAGAGTTTCTACTTAGGATACACCCAAAATATAAGAAAACGTCATTTTTAATCTTTTCAAAATAATTAATATTAATTCCTGAGCTCGCGAGCGCCTTCGCGATTCAGGAAGTCTTCCGAACTCTTCCACGGGGGCTTCTAGGAGGCTAACACCTCAGCCGCGTTTAGTAAAAATTTTTGCTGCATATTGTCATCAAATTTGGGTCCTTGGGGAAGGGTTAGGACCTTTCAAACTGGAATTGCGTAAAAAATAAGAGGAAAAAATAGCGTATAGAAACATCTATAACTTTTAGCTATTTTTTGTATTTTTATGGGGTAATTACCCCTTTAACCTATTCATTTGTTATAAATTTATCATATTTTATTAATTTGAACATTTCTTGTTACCTGGGGGGCCATTTGAAGACTAAAACAATGCTTTTTGACCCTGAAAATCAAGTTTAAAGTTATAAAGTCACCGAAAAACGTAAAAAGGGGGAGGGGCTGTTCCCCGAAAATCCTGAGTCAATTGAAAGTTTTAATTAATGGTGATTTTCGTATTCAGCGACCCAAAATCTATAAGAAATGACTGTTTTCATCAAGGAAAAAATTTTGAAGGTCAAATTTGTTGAACAGTGTAACTCTCAGACGCCCACCGAAGTCTTAGCGCGCTTTTTAAAAAAATGTTAATTTTCAAAACTAAAAACTAGAAAGACGGAGAGAAAGAGAAAACTAGAGAAAACCAGTCACATGGAGGCCGAAATCGCTGCGATTGGTTGAGAGATTTCACAAAAACTGTGTCATTTAACCTCCAACCCAAAAGGCCTCTATTTCATTCCGCCACATAATTTCACACAATGCGTGGTTGTCCTAAATTTTTTGGCGGAATTCATTTGGACGAATCTCCAGATTCGTCGCGACGAATTATTTTTGGTGAAATGATTCGTCGCAGTGCGTAGTAGGGCCTCAGGCTATAGTGACTAGAATAAGGTAGTGTGTTTACCGCTCATAGACACCGTTATAAAAAAGTGAGCCCAAAAAAGGCGCAAAAATCCAGGTGGCGAACGATCGCTTGTTCCCACTCTCTATGATACTATTATCTATGATCCGTACGGTCTCGTAGTCCCGTCCCGTGTTGATATCTTTGTTTACAATTACGATCTACGATGAATAAAAAACGAGAGAGAAAAGAAATGCTTTGTGCCTTGCTTGTTGAATACCAACTGAATGGAGTTTATATTTGAAGGCTTATTTATTATCGACTTCAATTATAAACTCTTTTCAGTTAGAACGAACTTCAATCCAGATCAAAAAACATGGTTAGTATGCAGTGTTGATAGCTTTGGTATGTTTGTTATTGGTTTTAACGTTTAACCAAGCTAACAGTTCTTAAACACAACTTTAACCTTTACATTTAACTTTTATTTAGCTTATCTTAAAATATTTTGTTGTATATATACCTACGTGCTATTTACATATCAAGTCTGGATTTATATATTAGTCTAGGTAGCTATACTGCCACAAGAGTATTGTTCTAAGAACAAACATTTAATTTCGTTTTCGATGTGATTCTACCCGTTTCTTATTCCTAAACATTCTATCTGTACTTCTATTCTTCCTTACAATTACAATATTACTATGTGTACTTTCAATGTATTATCTATGTATCTATTCCGTATTCCTACTCTGCTCTCTAGTATAAGTTTGTACCTGTATTTCTCTTTTTTGTATGTATGTTATATGTTTATTTCCCATTCTTAATTCCATCTGTGCTTTCTATGTATCCTTCCTTCTATTCTTGATATGTTTACATTTCTATTCTTTTTTCTATGTATAATCTCCATCTGTGTTTCTATTTCTTTCTTTGTAAATTTCTCTGGCACAGCTTCGATAAGAGTCGACCAGACGCCATGTTTACCCACAGCTCAAGTTAGATCTATAAGGTTGCAAAGTCATTATTTGGGTTGGGGGTGAACATGGCGGCTGGTCGACTCTTATCGAAGCTGTGCCATTTCTTTTTCACGTATTTTTCTTTTAATTCATTTTATCCAAAATAAATGTTTAGTTGTTCATTCTTCTTGTGTTGTTTATTTACTAATAGTAATATTGATATCCTTTGCAATAAGTAAGATGATAAGTATACAATTTAATCTTTATGTTACAAATACTTTTTTGATAATCGAAACAGCAATAGACTACTTGGTTGGATCCAAGCAGAGCCCACACCCTTGCCAAAGTTGGCGATAATTCCGCCATCTTGGTAGCCCTACTTTAATACACTAGCTAGATGGAGCTTGGCGCCATCTTGTTCTGGTTTGGTGCTTTATTTTGGTTTGTCGCCAAGGGTGTGGGCTCTCCTAGGATTTTACCGACTACTTTTTATGATGACTAATTAGATCATCATGCATTCTTGCCCATTTCTTAGTGTTATTTCCATATAATTAGATTACTAAAACACTTTGTTAAAGATTAAGTAATCATTCCAGTAAATCAAAATATTGGTAAGTCAAATTTAAAAAAAAACTTTTTTTGTCCATTTATAAATATTTCTATGCTTCACTTTTAATGTTTATCTTTCACCTATTTTTCTCTCTTACTTTGTTTAAATTAATATCTGTGGTGGCTCGTAGCTAAAATTTTAGGGTGTGCTGCTCTAGTGGCACCAAGCTGACAAAGTACAATGAGATACAATGCCAAATTAATCTAAAAACATGGATAGCGACCACTTTTTTTACTACGACTGCGATTTACTCATAGTAAGACAGAAAGGAAATTTTAAGCGGTTGAAGTTCACTTACAGTCAGAGAACTCAATCCTTGGAAGATGCTATTCAATAAAAACATCGAAAAAATCAAATAAGAGATGGGGACAATATTAAGTTTTGATTATACACCTAATTAACATGTTTTTTCAATCTAAAAAGCTACTGGACTGAATTTTTTTAAGCAACAGAATTTTAATGGAAAAAAATAAACTAATCGCCGAAACTTGGAGGGGGTTGAAACTTGAAGCACCCTGAACGCACACCCTTTTTTAATATGCTACTTTATTAAATCATTTGTTTTTAAATTTTGAAATAACTCATAAAAAATGAGTAATTCACATCAGCTTACCATTTAACCCGTTGGGACTTGCGCCTCCTGGGCGAATGTTGAGACTCGCGGGGGTTATAGAATAGCCCCAACCTTTTTCGCTCTTTTTTTTACATCGTTAAAAATATTTTTTCAATCAGAACCATAAATTTTTATACATTAAAACTTAACTGATGAAAACTTATAATTTGAAATATTTTCTATGCTGAAAAATAATTTTTGAGTTTGATATTAATTTTTCTTATTACACAATACACACATATGAAACAAAATAACACAAATCATTTCAATGTAAAAATTAATTTAATTGCTTCAAAATACTACATACTGAATTTCTTTAAGCTTTCTTTCGGTAAAGACAATTATCACAGATGGTATTAACGTGAGCTTTGCAAAAAAATTTTAACACAAATTACAGACATAAGAAGTTTTTCTATCCCCAAAACTCTACTTCCAACCTGTCTCCTAACACTCAAACTTTGGTATTTTTTCTTCGAAAACTTATCTCAATACACTTTCCTAGCTCCTTCCCCATTCAATACAAAAGCAAAGAAAGTAAGGGGCGGTGTAGAGTGGTTAGGTGAATTACAAGTCATAAAACTGTCACAGGGACCAGTATTGAAAGTACTTGTACTTGCACCTGTATCTTCATTTTCTTTGTACTAAAATGCAATAGAACCCCCTGAGAATTTCTTGAAATTTGTTTTCCAATAATTTGGGTCCTTATCAGTGGGTTTTATAGAAGGCGGAGTAAAAAAGAACGGATGCACAGCACTAATGAAAAGACTCGCAGGGGTCATTCCGTTTCCCCGAAAGCTAACAAAATGCGTCTGGCTTGCCACTTACACTTAAGGCAGACATACCACTTACCTAATTTTTCCCAACTCATTGTCATTAATCACATCTTGCGTAGAGATTAAGTTGAATTCCATAATACCTCCTAGCACGTTGAGAGCTAGTCATAGAGTAGTAGTAAGTAGTTGAGAGAGTCCGAAGGAGCATTGTCGACCTGGTCAAAGGACCTGGGAGGATCTCCAGGTACTCTTTGGATTTGGAATTTAATTATTCACAACTTCTTTACATTTTTTTATTTATAATAAATAAAAAATAACTTCTTTACAAGTGCACCATAATGCAAATCCTACCTGAAAATGTATATCCAAAATTTGGGATAGCGCTAGCTAGAGGTACCAAAAGTAATTAAAAACTGTTTTTAGTCAATTTTTCTGAAATCTTCTGGGTGTGGAGACCTGTGGGGCAATCAGCCACACCCACCCTAAAAATCACGCCACTGCCATCTAGAACAGAGGGGACCACTCATCTTGAGTATTTCTCTCGGAGGATGGGATCTTAATTAAAATCCCATCCCCCGATCCCATTTAAATGTTCAAAAATGACACAAGACTACTTTTTAAGGTAAAATTTTCAAAAACTTCCCTTCTTTCCTGCGGCATCATCTATGTATTTTCAATAATAGATTCAAAATTCTTCTGGAGAAAACCCCCAACCTTCTTAAAATGTAGTTGCCCCCCCCTTAGGTCCAGGCTGGATCCGCCACTGCCATGGAGGTGCAGGAGGAAGTTTATCCAAACGTAATGTCTTCCAATCTCTACAGGACGAAAAATTACTATCATCGTCACTTTCGATGTAATATTCATCGGTAAAAATATCGGTATCCAATTTCCCGAGGAACCTAAATTATACTCCTCATCGGTGTCTAAATCGGACATTGCGAAAAAAGAAAATTATTTGCAAAAAAACTCACTGAAACGAAAGTGAAACTCTTGTCTTTTTTGTTTATCAATGCCATATACTATTAGGAAAATTGTGAATTAAGTATCCTAAAATAGAAACGAACTCAGCTCAGGCTTTCCAGAAAAGTAACGTTAATTTTTCTCCTTCCCGAACTCGGTTCAGGCATCAATAATACTGCACATAGTAGGTGCTAGAATACTGTACTTTAGAACGTGGATTACTGCTCTTCATAAGTAATCAAACAGGGAATGTGACGTCACAAGCCTGATTGTGACGACATCCATTTCGAGAGGAAGTTGAAAAACATTTTTTAAAATTAAAATTATATTTGTTTTCTCAGAAAATAAAGATATTTTACAAAATTTTAATTTCATTCTTTTCTGTTATATTCAACCACAAATAACAAAATGTAACAAAAAACAAGCAATTTATGTAAGAGTTAACACTGACATTTTTACTTGACTGCCAAATTAGAGGTTCTTAGCAGGCTCTAATGATTATGTTCTAATATGTTATCCTAGATGTTCTAAAATTTAAGTCCAGAAGTTATCAAATAAATTTTCCAATGCCATCAACTAGATGGCCTTATAGATTTGTTACATAAATAAAAACAAAGATTATAAAATTGAACAAATTGTAACCTTAGTTTTTGTTTAACATTTGTTATTGTAACATAATAAACACGTAGTACTCATCACAAGATAAACCAAAACTATGGAAGCAAAATAACATTTCATTCTACCCTTCTTATACTTCATAAGAAAATATCTAAAAAACGATTAAGCTTTTCTTGATGTACACTCTAATATAAAATTTTTGACTTGTAATTTGTAATGTATTGGACACTAATCTTTTACATCACAAGAAATCTGAAGCAAAGAATTTATATTAAATCCCTACTCCTACATATCAATTCTCCCAACTATTAAGAAATCAGGTAAATGAAGCAAACTCAAGTCATTCATAAATTTCTTAAAGAAATTGAATTGAATTAGCTTAGCTTTCTAAACTCGTTTGTATTTGTAAACCAACGTAAACAAAATAAACCAAAACTATGGAAACGAAATTATAAATCATTCTACCCTTCTTATACTTCATAAGAAAATATCTAAAAAACGATTAAGCTTTTCTTGATGTGCACACTAATATAAAATTTTTGACATCTAATGTTATTGGACACTAATCTTTTACATCACAAGAAATCTCCAAGCAAAGAATTAATATTAAATCCCTAACCCTACATATCAACTCTCCAAACTATTAAAAAATCATAGGTTAATAAAGCAAACTCAAGCCATTAATAAATTTCTTAAAGAAATTTAATTGAATTAGCTTAGCTTTCTAAACACGTTTGTATTTGTAAACAAACGTAAACATCAACAACGCGAACGATACAGCACGGATCTCGGAAATTAGAGATAATATAACATAGAGAGTGGGAACAAGCGATCTTTCGCCACCTGGATTTTTCGCCTTTTTTGGGCACACTTTTTTAATGCGGTAAACACACTACCTTATTCTAGTCACTATACTCAGGCGATGATTTTTATGAGTCTGATTTCTTTTATTTCCGACGAATCACTAAATACGCCACGTGCATTTCATAAATTTAAAAGTTTTTTAACAGCATTTTTTTTCTCTAATATGGTTGATGATAATTAGTAGACTTGCTGGATAATTTTTGAAAACATTTCGATTAAATAATTGAAAAGTTAAAACAAGGATGTTTCAGTAGCAGTTTTATTTTTATATTTTCAAAGTAGTCATCCGAATTAAATTATTGATAAGCTAGAGATATAGTTAGTTTCGGTATTAAAGGAGCATCAGCTATAGTCTGTTCATTTCGAATTGGCGCCTGAAGAGGGATCAAAAACGCTTAAAAACGCCTAATAACGCTCATCACACAACTTCAGGAACCGGTTTTTTTACAGTATTTTAACTACTTCTGTTTCGGCTGCCTTGTTATTGCACAAGAAAATAAAATTCGATGATAATTATAGTGGTAACGGCTTCTAATACATTACGTCTCAGGCGCCAATTCTAAATGAACATAGTATAAGCCGACGAGCCCGGGATTGTGCTGGACTCTTGAGATGAAATAAGCGAGCTCTGCTCGCTAAGATCGGGTAGCGATCTGAAAAGAACTACGAAGCTGTTCCGGGGGTTAGTGAGCGATAGCGAGCAGGGGGCAGAGCCCCCTAGTTTAATAAGTAATTGAAAATGCTACGGCATATTTTGTAAATCATAATTACCCTATATCCCTCGAGAACCTACAATAGCTGGCTCCATATTAAATAGGAAGACCCTTTGATATTAAAATTACAATTGTGCTAATCAAAAATCCTTCACAACATATAAAAAATAACTAAGGAATCATAATTAAGAACTTAAATATTAATCTTTAAATAAAAGTCCAAATTAATGCAAAGTACCATTAGCATAATTATTCATTTTTAAATATTATAACATTTAACAAATGCTAATATTATTAAACATATTCATAAATATTTGTCCACCTACAATACTCCTCAACCATTTCAATCCGAAACATGTGACTTCTCATTTCTCCAATTCCAATAATTCTGTTGAGCAAATTGGTACACTCATTTGAAAAATGCATTTCCCATTCCATCGAGGAAGAATTGTTTGCTAAAGATATATCAATCAGCTAAAAATAGACAGCTCATCATTTCCAAATATTAGTCTTAGGGTGCCGTATAGAATAAGATATGACCGGTGGGACTAGATCATTTATAGAACTCCCTATGAAACCTTTCTCTTTTATTAGCCTTATTAAGTATACATATCCTGGAAGCATCTGTCATAAGGATGTGGGACGGCTGGATGTCTGACTGCGAACATTTTCATAATACGCTGTTTCTAGTTTTTGGTCTTTTTTCTACTTTTGTAGGGTCACTTGTAAGATTGCATTCAGATTGTTTTCCGATTCTTAGAACTCATTTTGTTTGAAGAAGTTAGAGCAAATCGTTTTGAAATGAATGACTTTGCTGAAAGAAAGTTTGAGGAGAAGTTATTGTGTATTTATGATTTATTATTGAAATATACTAGAACCTAGAAATTCAGTTTGGATTTTCCCCCTACTTATTATGGAAAAATGTATCATTATAAGCTACATTAAATTTCAATGTATAAAGTGTATTCCGGTGATTCTTTTTTTAAATATTGGTCCCTTTCAAAATATGTATTTTATGCCCATTGTTTAGGTTATTTTTCATTTGCATAAAAACAATTTTTGAATGGTCTGTAAAGAATAATTCCATATTTAAATAAATAGAATATAAAAAAAATGCACAATGTAAAGTTTGAAATGTAAGAGCTTAAACAAACATATATGCAGCTCACTTGACAGAAAGTTTCTTTTTTACAGCATTTACCTGTAGGTTACAGCTTTTTTCTGTTTACAGAATTTTTCTGCTTACAAAACTTTTCTTGCAACTTTTGCTGCCAGAAATTTTCTGTTTTTTTTACAGAATTATTTTTTACAGTGTACTCAGTAAACTATTTCATTTTATGAGTATCTGAATCAAACACTGAAACTCTAAAATTAACGAAACTGCTCAAAACTAATGAAAGCAGAACTAAGGAGATTACATTACTCAAATGTAAGGAATTTCATTTTAATCCTACAACAGTCCTAAAAATTCTTTAAACTATTTTAGAAGGATTTATGAATACTTGAAGAAAAGAAGCGCCTCCTTAGAAACAACCATTATGGACATTAACACACATTCCAGACCTTGTTTCACTAATTCAAAAACTTGCTTTATCTTTCCAAAAAATGAAATTTAAGCTCTAAAATATTACCAGAATATCACATAAACGTCATTATACCACACTCTCCCCTTTATCTAACTACCTCTAAATACACTTTTCTTGCCGTGTTTTGTAATTAATCACTATTATCCCTGCAGATAATTGAAATAGTTCTTTTTATAAAGACGGCAGGGAGATATACAGGGCTCAAACTTTTGATGAATAGGCATAAGCATTTAAAAAGGTCCGCTGAGCAAGCCCATACCTTGATCCTTGGGTTTAAGTCCACGCAGCGGAGCGAACTCTGAAGAAACAAATCAGCGGCAAATGGAGGTTCATGACAGCCGATTCATCAACGGCAGATTCTCGCTAAATGCTATGGGACACATTGTTTTTGTTATCCCCAATTTTTTGGTGAATCAGCAACATCGGCTGATTCATCAGCGGGATTTGGCGACTTTAGCAGAATCGTGTGGATGTTTTGCTCGATATGTTTCATTAAGCCTCCCAGATCGGGACAGATGTTGTTTTGGGATGGGAGAATCGATTATTTTTAGCGAGTGATTTATTATGGGGTGCACACGAGTGATTATTTTTCGTGATGGAGTGCTGGTAAGTAGTTCATCTGTTTGATGGATGTGGGAGGTAACTCGTTTTGAATTTTGTCATTGAAAGGTTTAGTTATAGAAGAGCTTTAAATTTTAGATAAATTTTTAAATTTAATCTGTATGACTTTATTTTAAAACTTACGAGGGATAAATAAGGAGAATTTTAAACTAAAATTGAATAGTTCCTAAAAGCCACTTAAAATTGTTACTGACGAATGACATAATTCCTGTGTTGGTTGTCGTGTCCATGGATTAAAGTTGCACAATACCATGATAAATAAAAGCTGAAATAAAATAATTTCAACCTTTGCACCATTAGTTGCAACCGAAATGTCTCGAAAGTTGAACCACATTTTCGGTGCTTTCATGCACCGAAAATATGGTTCAAATTTTCGCTACATTTCGGTTGCAACTGATTTCAACCACGTTTGTGGTGAAACTGACCAACCTTTCACCACTAAACTGGTGAAAAGTTAAACTCTTTTTTAACAGTGTATTCATAGTCTATACTTTCGGTAGTTTGTTGGAATAGTGACAGGTCCTTATACTAGAATTGAAAAAAAAGTTCATAATGTGTTATTTAAATTAAAGAAAAAAATTTTAAATATTAAAACATCTAACATTGTTCTCATTTTACTTGTACACCTTGCAATTTCTACAGCAAGCCATTCGTACAATAAAACAAAAAACCTTGTTCAAAACAATCTATCTTATCCTTTTTTAATGGGACAGCAAATAATAACCTGTTGCATAGCATCATAGACAAAATGAAATTTCTCCACACAAAAAAGTATAGCCCGTTTAACTCAAAAATCCCGAAACTGCAAAATAAACTGCCCCCTTCCCAACCCCCAACTAATTAGACTCGCCCTTCGTCGCTTCTCGAGTATTGCCCCACTCCCACCCTATAAATCATGCGTGTTGGCAGCGATGTCTTTAAGATTGCATGGCGCGCATTGCATAATTTATGCCTCTGTGCGGCTGACAAACAATCATAAATGGAGGCCGCCAATTAATATCTGTTTGCGGAAGATTAAATCGGGGAGAAGTATTAGTGCGCTGTGAATGGGATAGTAGATTAATGGTGATAAGCAGATAAAAGAGCAAGTTGGGGAAAAACAAGAGTGTTAAATTTGCAATTTTGTTTAACAACGTGGAAACAATCCTCCCTACGAGTTTCATCAGTATATCCTTAAAGGAATACAAATTATGATTTCGAGTTTTTCCAAAGCTAGGGACGGCTTATACCTTTAGGAATTCTTAAATAGATATATACTTTTTCTAATATGTTTTTAAAATTTAATGTTTTGTGTGTTTAAATAAATTTCTTTTCCACATGAAATGTTGAGTTATTTTTAATTTTGTCAATTTTTTTACAATAATTGAGTTCTATTGATGCGATTTTATGTTCAATATAAAAATGGTTAATTTATATTTGAAAACACTTGTTTGTAGTGTTTTTACGGTCATTCACTACGGTCATTCATCTTCAAATTACGTTCGTCCCAAAAACTTTTTAGATATAACACTGAAAAAAGTTGAAAATAAAAATAAGTTTTTAATTCAAAAGCCGTAATTACAGTGAAATATCTGTATTCGTCTTATCGATTACAATATTTGCTGAAAGGTATTGCTGTGTGTGCATGTAGGCATCCATATTACATAAAATTATATTTTGATAACGATATGCATTACTTAAAAATAGGAAAAACATTTCACATTCGACTTGTTCATTGTTACAAGACTTTTTCAAATAAATAGATAAATTTATTTATAGTAAGGGGGCTCTGCCCCCTGCTCACTATCGCTCACCAACCCCCGGAACTGCTTCGCAGTTCTTTTCAGATTGCTTCGCAAGCTCAGCGAGCGATGCTCGCTTGATTCATCTCAACAATCCAGCTAAACCCACTCGTCGGCTCATCTTTTTATATTAAAACTACTTATCTCTCCTGCCTATAAGTAGTTTATTCCAGATCATTCCCTGCAAAATATCGAAATAAAATTTCTGCTAAAATCTTTTCTGACTTATCAATTAATTTAATCAAATATTTAAATGTTTTTTTAATTATCCAGCAATTCTACTAACTATCATTAACCATCTTAGAGAAAAAAAAAACAAGGACATTTTAAATTTATAATATTTACGTGTGTATCTAGTGCATGGTGGAAAATAAAAGAAATCAAACACATAAAACTTGTCTGTTTCCCTAGTGAACGGCCGAAAAGATAAGAAAAAATGGGAACTTTGAATCTTTATAATTCCAAAACTAATTAGAATTTTTCAAAAAACAAATCGCCCATCTTGTTGTAAAAATAATTGTACAAGTGTTTAAAATATCGTATTTCTACTAAGATAAGTTTTTCTTTTCTAACGAAAAATCCGAAAAAGTGTCAAAAATTTCGAAACTTTAAAATTGAATTGCTCCAAAACAAATTCCCACTTTGACATTAAATAACTCCAGAACAAATTATCTAAATAATTAGGTTTTGGTACGAAAATGACCATCATGCATTTTTATGTTAATGGTCGAAATTTCATAATATTGCTTCAAATAGTTTTTGTGTAGTGAGAGGTCAAAGTGTTCAAAAATAAAATTTTCAAAATCAGTGGCGGCGGCGGTGACGGTGACGGCGACGGTCAATGTTACTTTTTTTAATATAGAGAGATTATATTGCATACTACTCTTTTATTAAAAATCTCTCTATATTAAAAAAAGTAACAGTGACCGCCGCCGCTGATTTTGAAATTTTTTTTGAACATTTTGAACTCTCAGTACGCAACAACTATTAAAAAGAATATTATTAAATTTTGGCGAAAACTAATGAGAAAAAAAATACCATTACTTTTTACTTAAAATAAATGCCATTGCTTTTCCTTTAAATTAATATATTAGAAACGCTGTTTTTAATAAGTTTAAGAACCATCTAACTTTAATGCTGTGGCATCTGAGTTTGTAGTAATACAGAAATATTTTTGCAAATGTAATGTAAATGAGGTAATTATATTCCTTAAAATCGTGTTGCTAAATATTTAAAAATACTTGAATTAGGGAGGTTTGTAATCTATTTTGTAACTATATAGAAGAAAATACAGTGCCAAATAATATAAAATTCCAAGTATTGAATGAGAAATCTAGTGACCTTAAAAGAAAAATATTTTTGAAAAATACCTAACCAATAAATGAATTACCTAGATAAATTTTCTTTGATGATCCAATTCATGCATTAAAGAAGATAGTTATTAGTAGATAATTCGAATGAAAGCACATAGATACAATTTAAATAGACAACTATTTCTATTAATTACCTAATTTTTTTAAAATATTTAATCATAAAAACATTTGAATTGCCGATTTTTTACTTATTTCTCATATTGCACATAAGCTTATGATAAAGTAATTAATTGGCATTTTAAAAACATCTCTTACTCGGTATTTAATGAAGGAATTTGTTTTCAAATTATTGTTTGTAGAAAGGAAATATTAAGTTCCTTATTAATAACTTTGTAATGGAAGATAATCTTTTCAATGAGTTAATTGATATTTATTTTAAATACTTTTAATTAGCGTCTGTTTACAATTCACAATAATTTTATTTCTTTGTGTGAATATCCACTGAAATACCGCAGTAAAAAAACTTTTGTGAGGCTTAATTTTTTAGGGCTTTAATTTTTTATCCCAAAATGAGTGCCCAGAAAGGTATTGTGTTAATTAAAAAAATTGAATTAGGTTTGTGTGCTTCTATTAATTTAATTCAGAAGCTAAAATTGTTAATTAGTTTTGAAGCAAAACGAATGTTCATAAAAAATACATTGCAATTTGTTTAATATTAATGATTTGGATTGCACTTCGAGAGAATACATTTTGAATTCTTATCGAAGTTAATGATAAATCTTAACAAAAAATATTGATCGTCCATTGTAATTAAAATAACTAAATTAAGTTTTATCTAAATATCTTGTTATTAAATTGTAGAAACATACGTCGGATTCACTTACAAGTAAACAGAATTTTCTTTAAGTTATTTTGATTGCAAGAAAATAGTATTGATTAAAATATTTACACTATAAATTCATCAATTAGGAACACATATTTTTAGAGTTTCCCCATGCCATTTTTCTTGGTAGAAAGTTGCAGGTGAATTAAAGAAATATAATCAGTTAACTATATATTATCAATAAAGAGAAGTACAAGTACAACATGAATATGATACGAACTGTGGAATTTAATCGTATACATTAGATACTAAGAAAAATGGTGAACATATTATCTCGAATAATAAATTTAAAAGCAAACCGTTTATGCATAAGAAAAACTAAAAGTTGATTTTAGGTCTACGCTATTTTTACCAACTAATCATTATACAAGCAAATTCAGATATGCGAGAACAACACAAATAAGCTAATATTCTCCAATACACTAGACACGAAGCCTATCCACCACCACCTTAAAATAAAACCCCCCTTTCAGTTCAAACAAACCTAGAAAATATCCCTCAAAGTCGATAAATTATACCCTGCATTTGTATACTACCCCTTCCCCTTACGCCAAAAGCTCGAGCAGTCCCACTCAAATATTGGAAAAATGTGCTTTCAGCAAGTCTGTTAACTGCACTGAGAACTTGCGGTTTAATTTACATTGCAAAGTAGTTTTGGACTAACAGTATATTATCCCGGCCCACACACACGCCTATCCATCGGTTTTTTCTTCAAGTCCATACTCTCACACTTCTTAACGCACTAATAGGAATTATTAATTTTTTTCTTTCTTCCTGGAAGTGAATATTCATCCAGGGAACTGATGTCAGATAGAGGTATTGTTTTATCGAGGATCGATGCATGAAGGGTCTGTGGTTTCTGTGGATCGATTCAGCCTGCTCATATGCTTTATCTTACGTGTTATTGTTATTTTATCAGGTTGCAATAACGGTTAATAAAGCTACTCTCAAGAAGAAATGCGTTTAGTAAGGGATGGACATATTTAACATCGACATTAAGTGATCTTAGATTGTTTTTTTGGGTATTGTAAATTTCTAAGAAGAGTTAAATCGATTTTTTTCGTCGTCTCGGTGCATTGTTTCAGGTAATAAAACGGCTGCGTTCGAACATTAATTAGGTATTCTTTATTGGCATTCCTTAAACATGAACGGTGTATTGATTATTTTATTCAGTTAAAAGTTATAATTATTTCGTCTTTTTTTTTCATTCTATCTAAGTTGCATATTGATGAAAAATACTAAATATTACTTATGAATAAACCCATTGTGTGACTTTGTATAGCATTTGTCTTAGTTGATGCGCTTCGTTGCTTCACATAATTTACCGTCTTTTTACCGTCTGAATATGTTTGAGTTAAAATGAAATTGAACTTTCAAGGACCATTTCATCTTTATAAGATGGCTCTTCCAATCCCAAAAAGTAATTTATACTTTAATTACATACCCAAGCAGCGCCACAAACATTACACACCCACAAACATCCAAGATATGTCCAAATTTAGTTTACTTCTAGTAATAGTCAACTTGACACATTTGGTATGAGCTCTGCTACTATGGTAGTTATAAACTCTTTTGAAAAAAAAACTGAAAGAACAAAACTTTTATAAATGATGTAATTAAACATAAAATTTAATTTTGCAAAAAAATCCACTTCAATTTTAACTCTTTTGATAAGCACCTAAAGGTTTTACCCTCCATGAATCTTTGCATTAATTTATTAGGATTAGAATGTGTCTCAAACCTAAACTTTGTTACATTTGAAATAAAAAGTGGAGTGTTGGTTGTTATTGTTATTTCTGAAATCAACTGAATCCATACACTTTCCTAAACACAACACAGATTACACCTTTTATTATTCATCTATTTTCAAACTACTAACTCGCCCATTTCATCCTCTTACAGCCAAACCCGTTTTCTCCATGTCTATAGATCCCTATAAACCTATAGTTTCCAAGAACACAACTTCATTCAGTTTCGAATAAGAAAATTCATTTTTTATCCAAGAAGGCGGGAATGTTTATAGCCCGCTCTTATATTTAGGTTTAAAAATGTAAAACAAGAATCCATGCGTTCGTGACAGTCTGTGTCAAAACCCTAGACATTCCCTTACTTCTATTTCAGGGAGAAAGGATTGTCAGGCTCTTTCCGGAAATGTTCCTTTTTTTTGCCGTATGAAAACCTTAAGCTCCTTCAGAAGTCCTGGGCTGCGGCAGATCGCCATTTTCAGTCACCGAATGTATTACCATCGTTTGTTTTTGTTTCGGTTTGCTGCGGGAAAGAAACTTAATCCTTCGAGAAATATTTTCTCGAAATATTCTGTTGGAAGTTCGAGAACTGTTTTTGGTTAGGTGTATAAATTTAGTTTGACTGTGGTGGTTTTTTGTTTTACCTTTTTTGTGTGCTTTCAATTATTTTTTGGGATTTATTGGGGGGGTTGGATAAAGTTGAGTTATTTGTTTTTGAAGTCCATTCTTTCTTAAGATTTAGTCGTACATTTCTACGGCATCTCTATTGTGGGATTAAAACAGTTAAACTAAAGATAACTTGTTGACCAAAATGGACAATTGCAGTCAATTTTTTAAAATTTAAATATGTTTAGAATGGCTTAAAACCTCCAGAGACCTTTTAAAAATACCTTTCAAAGTGCTAAATTTTAAGTTATTTCCCATTAAAAATTATTTCTTTTCTGTCTGAGCTATAATGGATTGTGATGTCAAGCGTTCCTTGTTAACAAGCATTCTGATTTGAGGCACATTGGTCTCTAGGTTTTTTATCCTAGTGTTCTATGTTCGAGTGTTTCCCACATTTCCGAAAGCCAAGTTTTACTTCCCCCTGTTATGATTTTTCTACAATAAAGTATCTTATAATTAACTAACACAATTTTTTGTGGGAAAAGACAATCGTATTTTAGGATTAAGGAGAGAATTTTCAATAAGTTAGAATGAAATATTTTGAATTTTAAGAGATGCTGCAATTCTCCAATTGAAATTAAACAGGATATGAAGGGTGTCTCAGAAAATTTGAATCCTAAGAGAGAAGAAATTTGAATCCTACATCGAAGTTAACATACTAGTCTACACTTCACTATTTTAAGCTGCTAATGACACATAACTTTTAGATATTTTAATCTTATACAATAAACATTACCAATGAGTTTGCGAGGGTATTCGGTAGCTTTATCTAGTTGCCTAAAACCTGCTATTTAGCAGCATTTATAAATTTTATTTGAATCTAATGTCTTATAGAATAAAATTAATTTCAATATCCCTCACAGGAATTATATCATGATTTGTGTATACTTATAAATTATGAATGAGCGTTGAGTTAAGATATTTTGAAGGAAGTAAATATGTGGAAAGATGGATAGGGATATGCAAATATTTGGTTTTATGTATAATTAAATTAATTGACCGTCAAAAGCTATTTTCTTAACAGGTTTGACATGCTAAGAATTTTTGGAAAAACTTCATCATAATTTAAACCCCATTGTATATAAATAACTAACGTTATCCAGTACAAAAACTTAAAATTTTTGCAATGATTTCTGTTTCCTGTGAGTTAAAGTAAACTTTATAACTTTAGTTCGCTTAAGTTTAAAAGTAATTTCTTTTTAAATCATGTCAAAGGTTAAACATGAAATAGTTATGCTAATCAAATGGTCTTAAAGTGCAAAGCTATGCACTTTCTACGCTTCAAAAGTGCTGAACAAGCACTGTGTTGAAAATCTCAAATTGTCAACAGACTCGTTCTGCTATCCCTATGTTGAGGACATGTTAGATTACGGTCATAAAAAATATATTTTACGACAACATCAAAAATACCGATAAACATCCATCGTGATCACTAGCATTTAGTTTTATGTTCTGAAGCATAACGACTGAAATATACGATAATCTATCTGCAGTACTTCTACACTCAACATTAAGTCAATTTTGTGCCTCTAGTGTCTAGTATGAGCCTATAAAGTAAATAAAATCGTTAATACCTATCGTGAACTATAAAGAAAACATATTTTTAAATAAGTTCAGACCTTTTTCTTAAATCTCAAAATGTGCGTACCGTTATTAAGTAAGTAGGAGTAACTAAAGGGGAATCCGAAGAAATATATTGTTTGCAGATTGAAAATACATACACTTTATGCATACACTTTATACACTTCTTTTTATGTGAAAGACACACTTTAAAATATGTTGGGGGATATGAGGAAAAATCTTAATGCGTAATTTGTTGACTACGTAGAGCACATACATGAAGACACATTTGTCCCGAAATATTTCATTCGGCTCATAATGTCATTGTATTTGAAGCAAATAAACATCAGATTCCCTTTGAAAGAAAATAAACGTACCGTAAATTGGGGTTACTTTGGCCCTTACGGGTAACTTTGGCCCAAGCATCGAAAAGTGTTTCAAAGTGATAAATATGTATGAAAAAATAATTTTATCACCTAATTACTGCTAGAGCCCACAGGTGGCATTGTTGTCAGACTGTTTGCAAAGGGTCGTCTTAAAATTCCGAAATTTGCGATCACTGGAATGTTTTAAGCATCGGTACCTCTAAAACGCTACTTTTTGTCGTCTTCCTACTTTTCTATAGACATACTCATAAAAAATTGATTCAAAGCAGGCAAGTCATATTTTTGGATTCATTGTTAAGCGTTTTAACATGTTTTAATGTCATAATTTAAATTTGTTTTGTGGTTTCCTGTGCATTGCGTTTTTACTACGTTGGGGTAACTTTGGCCCACGATTTGGGGTTACTTTGGCCCAATGGCCATTGGGCCAAAGTTAACCTGAAACATTAAGACAATGTGGGCCAAAGTTAGCCTGAATAATGTTTTTCCAATGGCGAAACGTGCATGTAATCCCATTTGTAACTTGCATCCCATTTGTAACTTGAAAATAAAATCAATGGTACATCGAAAAGGTTCACATTTATGGATTTTCACCTAACTAAGCTTTAGAAAACGTTGGTTTGGTAATATATTATTAATGGGCAATATACCTATCGCTGGTAATTGTTTAAAATTGTTTATAGCTATCAAAACACTGATTTTTTATGATTTTTAAGGGTTGGGCCAAAGTAACCCCAAGTCAGGGTAACTTTGGCCCAAATTTTCAAAAAAATATTAAAAATATATTAATTGTGCAAAAAAAAACTTTAAAAGGTTTATATCATATTTAACGGTGCTAAAAATAATATGAACCTCTCAAACAATCATATTTTATTTGGTTAATAACTAATTTGCTTTTAAAGTGAAAAAAACACTCCATTTGGGCCAAAGTAACCCCATTTTACGGTATTGAGATTCAATATAAATACAGCATTATTTAAGCTACTTCTATAGATTTTGTGTTACATGCATTAATATTAAATAGCAAAGGGAGTTAATACTATTACGGCTATTACGGTACACGGTATTTAAATAATACTTTCCAAAGCACAAGGTTATTCTTCCATCATAAGTTGAGCATTGTTGAAGCAAGGTAAAATCACCACGAAGAAAAAATTCAAATACGCAAAGAAATCGTTTAACACTAAAACAGAATATTTCTCTCTGACTCGGCTATCTTCTTAAGCATCTGCGAAATACACCCCCGTTAAAAATTATTTAATAGTTCCGAATCCTTCCCAAATCCTTTCATCTGTATGAATATCCCGCCTGGTGACTTAAAAGCGCCAAAAAAACCCTACTGGATCTATTCTTTTCTTGCATTTTACGCACCGCTGATTCTAGTGCGCCGGAGAAAAGAGAAGAATGTTCTGAACAATATTTTAACAAGTATCATTCTTCAAACTAACAGAAAATAGTTTCGCAGCAATATTCAGGCGCTACTAAAATTTCCGGTGGATTACATCTTTCACCAAGTTCCGTTCATGGATTGATGGGTATTTCAGTTTTCTTTTGTAACTGTATTGTTGCCTTTTTCGAAGACCAGCTGTTCGCTTTTCGATCCGAGTCTTCCGCCAATGCGAATTCGTCTGTGCAAGGACTCGGGGCGAAAACTTTGGGATTTAGCGCTAATTCTTGAGTTTTTTTAAAGAAAAATATGTTGTCCAATGACACTTATTATCAATCGAGTGTTTTTGATCACTGTTATGTTGGATGATAATTTTCCCTACATTGCACTTATCTAAGCCCAGAAAGAAGAAAGATAGTTACGTAAATGGAGACATCTTACATGACAACAATGGAATTTTTGACTTAAGGGACTTTGAAAGAGGCTTTTATCAATGACACTCTCATTTTGAGCAACTTGTTTGCTTTAAGGGTTTTTTTAGATAAACTTAAATGTTTTTTTACATATGAGGGTAAAATCCATAATTCATAATTTGTTTATAAAACGCACCATAACTCCTTATTTTGTCTAAAACTCAACATTAAACGTTAATTCTAAACATATCTAATATCATAATGTATTCTATCGTTTAACAATGAACTAAATTCTTCGCAACTTTTGTGTCATTAAAATAAAGACGTGTATCTTAAGGATTTGTAGAAATCGAAAAGTTTTGAAACTCAGTACATTTTTATACACTCTAACATCCATCTTATTAAAATGAACTTAGCTGATAATTAGCAGGGTAATCCAGTAAAATTAAATTGTATAAAACAATATTTCTTTTAGATACATTATGAAGGGTTTTATTTTTACATAAGGGGCCATTCATTAATTACGTAAGGGTCCCGAGGGGGAGGGGGGGGGGTTGGAAAAATCTCTACATACCCTTACTTGGGGGGTGGGGGGGTCAAACCAATTCTTACGTAAGATTTTCCTAGTTAATATAAACAAATTCAAATTATTCTAATCAAGAGATAATAATATAATAGTAATATGTAGTTGACAGCAAGAATATTACTTATCTGTTGAAAAATAAAAATCTTTGATTTACGTCAAAAGGAGAGTTTTCTAACATTTTATTGTTTGAAAAACATAATGGAATCTTACGTAAGAATAGGGGGGGGAGGGGTTTGAAAAATCTTACGTACCCTTACATGGGGGGAGGGGGGGTCAAAAATTGCCAAAATCATCCTTACGTAATTAATGAACGGCCCCTAATGTCGAAAATGATAAGCAAAAATAATGCTAAATTTTTTTTAAAAATCTTTAATTAAAGAATATTTTTTTAGATGATGTATGTAAAATGAAGGTCTATCAATATTTTTTTAAATATTGATTTATAGGGGAATTTCGATCACGAGTATTTGGTTCCTTCTAATACCGGATGATAAAATGAGTGACCCAAGTTAAAAATGTTGGCGTTATGTGGCCAACGTACAAAATCTTCAAATTAATGTCACTGAAATATCTTATCCCCAATCATAATAGTGAACTGCACACACGTTCTACCATTTTATAGTTTCACGTTCCAATTTTATTGCAGTTTCAGATACTCGTAAAATCAAACGATGGTATGAAATTACCAGGAAAAGAAGTATATTTCAGGAACAATGAAATTATGTTCCAATTTCGCTTATCCATTTACATTTAAAAAAAAAGGGCTTTAGGTTTTCAGCAGATAATGTATCTAGGTCACTGTTTTTATAAGACTTTAAGATAAGGTCAGGGTTGTATAAATATTAAAAATACTACCTTAACTTTTTGTTTTGTTTACATGTGTGGTCCAAAAAAATCCTCATAAAAGGTAAAATACATTTTGTTACTTAAGTTTTAAAGGCTGAATCTGGGACCATACTTCATTCAACATTACTTAGGGCTAAGTAAATACCGTTGATGCCTAGCAGGTACATGCAGGCCGAAACCATGGGAGCTAGTAAAGTACTGTAAATGCACCAAAAACATTCGCTAGCACAACCCCTTTGTATAGAGGGGCCGATATAATTACAAATAGTAGTACTAGAGCCCTTTTTATGTATTTCAAAATACATTATTTTTTCAAAATTCAAATCCATTAGGGATGCATATATTAAATTGATGTTCTAATTCATTCAAATTTATCCGAAGTCGTGAATTGTAAATTACACTCACTGGGGAACAGCCATTTCGTTGTCTTAGAACTGTGACTTGTTTTGGAATCACTTTTGGCCCCTGATTCCAAAAGTAACTGTAGTTTTTGTCTGTCACGTCCACTTTTTTGGCAAACAGCCCCGCCCCCTTTTTACGTTTTTCAATGACTTAATGACTTTGAATTCGATTTTCAGGGTCAAAAATCATTACTTTAGTCTTTAAATTACACCCGAGAGGACAAGAATGGTTAAAGTTTCTAAAATATGAAAATTTGTGGCCAATGTATAGGTTTAAGGGGTTATTACCCCCCCTAAAAACGCAAAAAAGTCGTTAAAAATGATAGATTTTATTTTACGCTATTTTTTACACTTATTTTTACGCAATTCCTTTTCAAAAGGTCCTAACCCATCACCAAGGACCCAAATTGAATGAAAATTGGCCACAATGATTTTTACAAAAAGCGGTTGAGGCATTAGCGCCCCCCGAAGCACCCGCGGAAGGGTTCGGAATACTCTTTCGCTTAGAGGACGCGAACACCTCAACGGCTTTTAGTAAAAATCATTGCTGCCTATTTTCGTTAAATTTGGGTCCTTGGGGAAGGGTTAAGACCTTTTAAAGAGGAATGGGGTAAAAAAATAAAGAGAAAAAACCCTGAAATGCAAAAAAGGAGCTTTATAAAGGATAGAAGTTATTTTAAGCTTTTCTTACTCTTATTTTTTATGCAATTCCTCTTTAAAAGGTCTTAACCTTTCCCCAAGGACCCAAATTTAATGAAAATAGGCTGCAATGATTTTTACTAAAAGCGGTTGAGGTGTTATCGTCCCCGAAGCGAAAGAGTCTTCCGAACCCTTCCGTGGGTGCTTCGGGGGCGTTAATGCCTCAACCGCTTTTTGTAAAAATCATTGCGGTCAATTTTCTTTAAATTTGGGTCCTTGGTGATGGGTTAGGACATTTTGAAAAGGAATTGCGTAAAAAATAAGTGTAAAAAATAGCGTAAAATAAACTCTATCATTTTTAACGATTTTTTGCGTTTTTAGGGGGTAATAACCCCTTAAACCAATCCATTACCCACAAATTTTCATATTTTAGAAACTTTAACCATTCTTGTTCTCTCGGGTGTAATTTAAAGACTAAAGTAATCATTTTTGACCTTGAAAATCGAATTCAAAGTCATTAAGTCATTGAAAAACGTAAAAAGGGGGCGGGGCTGTTTGCCAAAAAAGTTGACGTGATAGAAGAAAACTAACAACAGTTTTCTAATCAGTATGCCCATTGAACTCTAAAACAGCCAAAAAATTGAAGTCAACAGAAATTATGTTAAAAATTGTTCCCCAGTGTTACGAATCACTTCGGGTACATTGATTACTAAGAAAATTGCATTTTTAGGAACTTGTATGCGTAAACCAAAACATAACTTGAAAAAAAATAACCGTTTTTTCTTAAGCAATGTACATTTTTCTGCCTGGAATTATTCATTTTTTTTCGAAAATCTATATTAATATCCCTTCAACAATATATGAATGCAACATCAGACATAAACAATTTTATTTATGGTAATTATCAATATCCTTAAAAGAGGTACCTTAAAATTTAAATTAATCATTTAGTATACCATGAAAAGGTATTTTGAAGTATAATTGAATATCTTTAAACTGATTATATGCCCCCAGTATTCCAATAATTAATTTAAGAGTTACAAGATTTTAGAACTTTCTTAGCAGAGTGGATGATCTATGACGCAAATACATATTCATGAGTTTAAATTACTTTTCAAGATTTATGAGTTTTGATGAAATATGATATTCAAAATTATATTGATTTGATTAAGTAATAATATACGCACAGAATCCATACATAATCAATCCCTAGTTAGATTATTTTATAAAATACTATACTTATATATATTTGTAGGAAATATTTCACGTTAGAACAGGGAAGAATTCAGGTTTGACTTCAGGGGGCACAAGGATTTTTAAAACATCTCCAGCATCAGAAACTGCGATATTTTGGAAAACATTGAAGGATAATATACTTTTTTGGCCATGAGGTAACGATTTTTTTTAAAATTATCTTCAGAAGTCAATTTATCCAATAACTTTTTAGTTTTCTGCGGGTACATGTCACCTTGTCATCCTCCGGATCCGCTACTGCGTTAGAAAATTCAATACTAAGAAATATAAATGTAAAATTAACGTCTAAAAGAAGGAATGATTTAAGTTTTAAATTGGTCATCATGTTTAGTTATTATAACTTCATATATAAGGTTTTTTATTTTAAAAATAAACATTATTGCGTGAAGTATTTTTTACCTCCATTAAACAAATTGGAACTAAATTTACCATGTAAAGTGGAAAAACTAAATCTCGAATCCAACTATGCTTTATATTTGCTTCTATTTAAAAAAGAAAATTAATATTTACTACCGTTGCCTATTAAATATCTACCTTTGTTTAATAGTCTTAAATACTTTAAATAGCTTTTTTTCATTCTAAATAATAACATTACCAAGAGATTCCCCAGAAAACAATATTTTTATGAAATCTAAAATTGAAGAAAACTCTTTAAAAATAAGTAATTGGAATATGTCAAGTGCTTACATGCAATCTCAATCTTTAAAAAATTGCTAAATCTAAGAGGTAAAATAACTGAACTAATTTAATATCTAATCTGCATTCTAGAGAAAGTTTGGAGTTAAGACTCAAGTTTTGTTTTACCGTTAAGTATTTTGGTATTTTAAGTAGTTTTCATTCTCTATTATGCTAAACAGGCTATTTTCGTTACACTAAATTTACCCTATGGAAAATTGATCATCGGTCTTTCGAGAGATTTCTCCTAAGTTTTTTTTTCATTTCCAATGTTTTTGAACTTTTTTATAATGATTTAATTTATTTTGATTCACATAAGATTCAAACTGGAAAAAAATTCGTTTTTTAAATTTTACGTTGTATAGTAACACTTGCAGAAAGCGCTAAAAATACCACCTTAGTAAATTACTGAAAACCCAACATCTTTCAAAAAGTTCAAGAATTGCTTTAATTTTTATAGTAATTATACATAAAATTTTTAAGATAGTGAAATTAATCATTGAGTTTTAATAGAATTGCACCTAATATAAGATAAATACACAATGTTTATTTTTTTTCACTGAGAGACTTATTCACTACTACCTGAACAACGGTAAATTTATGTGTAAAGAAGGATTTCACCAATCAGCAAAAACCTAATTTTCTTTCTGTTGCTTCTGGTTAACTATTGGTTAAGTGACAGTGAATAAGGATATGAGTGTTTATCGTTTGCGACTTATTACACACAGGGTGTTTCAGATAAGTTTTTATAACTTCCAGAGGATGGGTAGAGCACACCTAGACGATTCAGAATCCCATAGGGATAGGGGGTTGGAAATGCACCAAAGGGGTTAGGGGTTTGACATGGAAGGTTGTGTAATCTACAGTAGATATCGACACACCACCGAATTAAAACAATCGATCTAGGAATTTATTCTATAAAACCAATTAAAGGGCTGAAATTTCAGCTCCTAAATTGCTTTGTACGTAACAAATGCTGGAATCGAAAGATTTTGCTGAATTTAATCCACTCATAAAACTTACGTGCCAATTTCCACTGTGGATTATACAACCTCCCATGCCGGCTTATAAAACCCCTAGTTCTTTAGGGGTGTATATCCAACCCCCCGTTCCTAGGTGATTCTGAGTCATCTAGTTGTGTTTACCCCTCCTTGAAGTGAAGTTATGAAACATCTGAAACACCCTGTATAAACTGGTCATAATTTTAAAAATAAATACGAATTCTTATTCAAAATTTAAATCCGTAAAATACACTTTTTCTGTCTTGCAAAAGTGTAGTTTGTTGGAAAATAATTTTGCATCCTTCACTTTACACTCTTAAAATAAATATTGAAATGTTTTCATCGCGGGACAATCATCACACAATTGACCATTTAAGCACCACGCAACTCCTTTACCAGCTCAAACATCCCCCTCTCAGCACAATAGAACCCACGACAATTTTAAATATCCCAACAATACACACCACAGCCATGCTCTTTCAGACACAGTAAAACCTACCCATGAATTCCTCCCCCCAAACAATACAGAACTCTAACAACCAGGACTATTGAAACCTAGCATAGAGCTGCCACGGACAAGATCTCGCATTAATACCTGGACATCCTCTCACCATGCAAATTAATGAATAGGTTCACAGCATCATCTCTCCCTGGGATCAGCATCGACACCAACCATCCAAGCTTATTCATTAATTATGATGGAACTGAGCTACCTATTGCCACGACTTAATTTATCGAAATGCTGCCAGCGCTACTTGCAAGATGGCCGACTATTGTTCTGGGTTGCCATATGCAAATGTCCGATGGGAGGAGAGCATTTCTCATTTAGGGGCGTCTCTTTATTTCTACCACCTCCGCTTGGTAAAATGTTTTCCTTAATGGCGACCATTAATCTCCTTCGTTTACCAGGGGCGCAATTGAAGAGGGCGCTTTTGAACAGGGGACTTCCCACCATTGTGGACTTTAAATTAACATTCGTTCTTCCCGGGTTTGCAGTTTTGAGTGCCTTTAATTCGATGGAAGACTGGTTTGATTATTGCGATGGCTGGTGGTGGTTGCAGTTAGAGAGGTATAAAGGGGTAATATATTCCGTTTTAAGCGTTCTTTAAAAATCGTAATGGCTCTTGAAGGAGTGTTTAAAAGAGGCTGGCTGCATTAAGATAGTGTTCTTTTATTTATTTTTTTTTCTGTGAAAAATTCAATTTGGGGGTTAAGAGGTTTGACGAACAAGATCAATGACAACGAAAGGAAGTATTGGCATAAAAAATTCCTGAACTGATAATATAAAAAAGTGCAAACCAGAAAAAAAAGGTATATTACTTCGTTTTCGTGTTGTTTATTTTTTAGAAAATTTGTGTAAGAAAAACTGGAGATACTTAGTTTTCTATTGGTAAATACTATTAAAGCACGTTGCTTTAATAAAATATTGTAATAATTATAATAAATTGTAATAATTAATTATAATAAATATTTAATTTAATAAAATATTGTATAAGTTGATGCTAAACACTCAGTTTCTCCACTAGTTTGGACATTTTGCATAATAATAATTTGAACAAATGTATAACCAGTTAATTAACTGATGATAAGTTGAATTTCTATGCAATTAAATAATATAAACTTGAGTTTTAGAACATAGGAACTTTAATTACAAATCATTACTATTTTTGCGTATTATAAGAATATTATAATTGTCATTTATAAGTTTTCTGAATATATAATAAGTTTTTAAACATATTTATACTTAGGATAAAAAAACTAATGCTAACAGAAAAAACTATGTATATTTTGCTAGTGATGTGAAACTTAGTAGAAATTAATTTCATTCATTTTACTTTAAAGAAAATTTATTATTCAGCCTAGTTTTCAAACTATTCTAATTTAAGTTTCTGTTCTTAAGAGTTTAATTAATAAATGGTTAAAGTACAATTTTTTAGCAAAGAAATTTTTTAGATGGTTAACGTTACTACATAATAAATATTTTTAGACAGTCTTTTAAATTTAATTTATACACAGTAATAGTTAAGCTACCATTAAACTGATAATTAAAAACTCAATAATAGAGTTGATTCCAGCTTTAGTTTGCTGTTCATAAACTTTGTAAAAAAAGCTTAACATTCAAGTAATTAAAATTTTCTCTTGTAACAAATTTGGAAGCATTAAAAAATAATTTAGCACAAACATTGAACAATAAAGTTTCTTATGCATTTTTTGGCTATATCATTTCATTCAAATAATACAATTGTATGATCTCACTTTCCAAATTAAATAGAAATGGCATTCACTGACAACTTCTCTGAAAGTAATTATGCAGAGCAACATAGTTAGGCCTCAACTTTAATAAACTAATAACGTAAGACTTCAGATACAATAAATCGAGATGATGTTAAATAGAAGAATAATTTTGACTCTTTTAGAATAAATCGAATTCTGCATAGATGGAACCAAAGAAATGAGCAAACGAACTCCTTAGTTGGGATCGGAACTTCATTAAAGACTCCATTGTGAAGACGACAAACTTACTTGAAAGGAGAATTAATTTCGACGGTCAAATTAGTCGTTACTAGAATTTAAAATTAAAGGTTTGGAGACGTGAAAGAGGATAAAGGATTTGCTATGGCAGAACTTAGGTTCCAGAAATAACTCGGAGACCCCAAAGTAATGGAGAAATCGGGTTTGGAGATAAAGCGGAAATTAGAACGAAGAAATGTGGGATTGGGGACACCAGTTCAAAGTGGTGGAGGTGATTTATAAATATGTATGAATGTCATATTTAGTCAAACTAATTAATGCTACAATAATTGATCGTAACATTAAAAGAGAAATGCAATATTAAAATTATTTCGTATGCATTAAATTACTAAGTATAAATGAGTGATAAATTTTATAATCCCCTCCTTAACGTTTTATTTTTCACCTTCCGATCCAAAAATTTTAATTTTAATTTTTTTACTGCCTAAAATTCATAGTGTTGAAACAGAAAAGGGAAAAATTTCGTTCTCGAGCTTTTTTTCTTGCTTGAGTTTAGATGAAGAATTTGGTAATTCGATTACTGATTTTCAGTGTTTTCGCAATACATCTTGCTAAAATATACGTACATTTATCTATTACAGTTTATTTTGATAAAATGTAACGCATTTTATCAGTTATGAAATAATCAATGAAATCACATTTTTGACTTTCTGAGGTGTTTAAGACAATAATTATCTGCCTTCAAACAGAATTCAATGAAAACCTGAGTTACGTAGGTATTATTTACTGTTCTGGTGATCAAGGGAAACTAATTACTTGGGAACTCTTGTGATGTGACGTTTTCAGTTTGAACATTGGCTGATAGTGAGTTGGAAACATGGAGATAAGCGCTGAAATAACGATAATTTATATTGTATTAAAGTTATTAACTTAAATGTATTACCATGCATAGTTAACCCTCTACTGCCCATGGTAGAAAATATACTACCTTACGTTTAGTTTCAATTTTCAGCATGAAGCAGCAATTTTCAGCACGTTTGTAATAATTGCACCTTCGGGTGATATTAATAAAGTTTTGGATCAGTCTCCAGTCTGTGCCCCCAACTCATTTATTAAATTGAAATAAAAATGTTAAATTATTCTTTTAGCATTTTTATGTTATTTGGCCCCAAACTACAAGAATAAGGCAAAAAAAAATGTTTTTCCATAGTTATTTCTTGTAGTGGGTGTGAGAGATATAATGTGAATATATAGGAAGTATAAAACTGCATTTTTATTTATTTTATTAACTTAAAAAACAATTTAAACCAACCAGAATTGTTTGTCGGTCGTTTGTTTGTTTAAACAAAATTAATTGGATCCTATATTTAAAACAAACCCTTAATGATAACTAGATAATTTAAACTAATCAATAGAAAGTTCTCGGGTTCACTATATAAATTCATAAAATTAATTAGAAAACTAACGACAACGTTAAGTGTACGTACACCAAATTTCTTCAGTACGTGATTCCCAAACACTTTAATCAAAACAGTACGCAACACGCGGAATAAATACAACGGAGCTCCAAAGCGTAAAGGAAGAACAAAAACCAGTGACCAGCAGCTAGCTACCAGCGTTTTTCCCTTCTTTAACCAACCAGTACACGAAAAATAAAACAACAACAAAAAGACTCCAGAACCCGCAAAAAAGCCGCTTACATAACTCCGGCCAAAGCCCTGTCCGACCCTTTTATGCATTACGTTCCACTTCGCCCCTGCCATGCAAGCAGCATCTGAAGAGTATTAAAGTAATGTATAATAAACGCTTTTGAAAAAGAAATTCGCTCAAGTTTTTCACGAAACGCATGACCCGCCTGGTAAGAGATCTGTGAACACGTTTCCCAGTTCCCAGCACGTACTGGTAAAAAACTTGCATATGCGACGGGTGCCATGTCAAATATATTCTGAAATCTTTCACGATTCAGGATGGTTTTTTTCTGATGGAGAGTTTCTGAGGGAGTCTGTCTGTTTGGATGTTTTTTGACGCGGCTTGGTTTGATGACTCGAAATTATTTTCCTGTGGTGTAGTAGCGAGAGAACATATATATTTTTTGTTGTTGCCAAAAGTATCGAGTTGTTGTGGAGATATGAAAAAATGTTGTTTTGGCGTCCTGGCAAGCATGTTTTGGGTTTTTGCGGATGGGTATGTGATATTGATTTTCTTGTGATAAAAGACCAGGCATGCGTGTAAGGATTTATACTAGTTTAGTAGGTTTAAGGGGGTTCAGTACCCCAACATTTTGAAAAATGTCGATTTTGAGATTTTGATAAATTATAAAAGAGCACACATTTAGCTTTCCAACGGTGTATTACTTATGCCTGTAATCGGTTTTAAAGCATACTAAAAATTGCTTTAAAAATGAAAACACACCAAAATTATCTATGCCGCGCCAACTTCGAATGCAAATATCTCAAAACTGTGTTTTTAAACCTTCGATGTACCTTTTCTAGCAATCTAACAGTTGAAACATCATTATTTTTGGCATACATTCCAGTTATGATGTAGTTGTTATACTGAAATGAGCTTTAAGTAATTGATTAATTAGAACCCATTTTATTGAACTTTTTACATTGCATCTCTAAAATTTTTGAAATAAAGCATTTTTTTCCTGATAAAAGTGATATTTTAAAAAAAATTACAGAGATTTTTTTAAAAGCTCATTTCAGTATAACAACTACATCATAACAGGCATGTGTACAAAAAATAATGATGTTTCAACTGTTAGATTGCTAGAAAAGGTACATCGAAGGTTTAAAAACACAGTTTTGAGATATTTGCATTCGAAGTTGGCGCGGCATAGAGAATTTCGGTTTCTTTACATTTTTAAAGCAATTTTTAGTATGCTTTAAAACCGATTACAGGCATAAGTAATACATCGTTGGAAAGCTAAATGTTAGCTCTTTTATAATTTATCAAAATCTCAAAATCGATCTTTTTAAGGTGTTGGGGTACTGAACCCCCTTAAGAAACTAAAAAAGATCTTACCAAAGAAGTTCAAAACTATAAAAGCAATTTTTGAAGACTCCTTACCTGCAAAACAAAAGACTGAATTAGCACATAAAAATATTCGACAATCCCAATAAAATAGAGCCTGGGCGTATTTTTGCTAAATTTGGTGTTGCCTATATATCTATAGAAGTAATATATATCTATAGAAGAGAGAAGTTACCTATCTATAGAAGTAATTTAACTAATATAGAACTGGGTTGCTAAAATCCAATATTTTATCACCCTATTTGACGCCTGCCCCGGTTTCTTTGGATGACCCAAGTATTAAAACAATATTCGTAACTGAATAATTTAAGTATGCAAGATAATATGTAATGGAATTAATTTCACCTTATTTTGTACATATGTACAAAGATAAATAGAGAATTAAAATTAAAAAAGGGGATTTACACATATTTTATGCGCAATTTATCATTGATAACATATATTATATTCAGAACACCAATAGAAAAACTTTGACAAAAGAAGTTAAAAACAAGTTCAAGTGAACAAAGTTTCAAAGTTAAAAAGTTAATGTTAAAGTTACAAAGTTAACAAAGTTAAACAAGTTCTCTTAAACAAGAAGTTCAAATCTAAATGATAATCACACATATTTAGCACAAAACGTATTTTTTTCAGCGTTAATGAATTACCATCACCCCCAAAATTGAGTAGAATAACCCGTTTCCATAACAACCGCCACAATATTATACGACGTTAAACATTTTTATTGGCGGTCAGACTATAACTATTTACTTTTCAGAATCTGTTAGGTATAGTATCTTAGTAGTATTTTCTAAAGTTTCCAATACAATTCAATTTATTAACAATAAAAAAACTGTAGTTAAGTTTTTCTCTAAAACTATTAAACGAACACTGACATTAACGTTGCTTTGAACCGACTAACAAACACAAAATATACGAAAACTAAGTGCCTTCCATTCCATCTTCTTAAAGTACATTGAGTTTCCCAAATCCACAAATACCGTGTATCATACATCCTTAGACATGTCATTTCCAGAGGAAAATTAATCTGAGCTTGTCAACAAAAATCTTGATTATGATTTATTGCTCAGTTCTATTGGATATTGAGAAGTAAATAGTGGTTATTATTGACTGTTATTCTCCTCTGTCTATGTCACCGTCTACGTTTTGTTGTGTTGCCTACCTATTTTGTGAAGAGTTTCTATAGGGTAATTTGTTAAATGCATACATGAAAATGAATGAAATCAGCTATCCGAATAAAAATGACAACATAAGGACCCTAAAGAATTTGTTTCACCTAAATCAAGACTCTTTAGAAAGGTTTTACAGGTATAGTTTCATGTGCTGTGCTAAATGTCTCTTTTTTACCTCTAAAAAAACATTCCGAAAATACTATGTTGTTGATAATGTCAACAACGTTGTTTAGATGTCAAATTAACGACACTTAAGTTCTATAGATAGGTAGAACACTGTATACCACCTTTTCGTTTTGTAATAGTGTTATGAAAACGTTTGAATACAATCAAAAATCTAGTTTTCATTATTGTATTAACTTAGCGTTGCATGTATTTCGAAGTAAATCCCAATTTAAGAAGTTTCTAGAGTTTTTATTCAGCATTCTTAAATACTTACCAATTTACTTGATTTACCAATTTACTTGATTACAATACTTGATTTTGGTGTGTGAAATTCTATACTTAAATAGTATATCTCTGAGATTCTGGAAAACTCTTATCAGTCTTTTAAAAATATTTTATTTAGAAACTAAATATTTTGAAGTGCATTTTAAAGCGTGAAATGAATTATTTTCATCATTAATGAATAGCGTCGAATGGTCATTGTGATTGGAGGTATAATAAATTGTACGACAGTTTCTTGCTGTTAACTGCAACCTTATCCGTAATCTAGAAAAATGGAAATATTTTAAAATTGAGAACTTTTTTAGAAATTCTAAAGGCTTATTGCACATCCTCAAAGGAATCCGAATAGTATGATACCAAAAACATGTTATACGGATCAGTAATTAAAAATCCTTTCTCTGGAAACCATTTACAAAAACTTTTTTAGATTAGAGAGATAATCCAATTTCAGTTGTACTTCATAAAATAACTGAAGTTAATAAACTTCAAATTCGTTATTTTTTCCATAAAAATAACATAATGTAGTTTCCCTATCCTTCAAATTCAATTCAAACGTAAGCAATATCCTCTTGGCAAAACAATTTCACAAAAAAAAGACATAAAACAACGCAAATTTAAAGCCACCGTTTTTGAGAACGTAAAAGGAAACAATATGAACGAACACGTTCAAGGAAAACAAAACACCTTTACGAGCGTACAAAACATTCGGCGTAAGCAAATTGAAAAAAGGAAAAGACTCCTCATATATTAAAGTGCCATAAACTTTTATTGCAACCTCAGCCAGTCTCACCTACTTTTGCGTGAAAACAGTTCACATCACAACAGTAATTTTTCCGAAAAAATTCCACGCTTTGTATTAGTCATTGTTTTTGTCCCCCCGTTGATAGATTTTAAACTTCTTTTCATACCGAAGAAGACAGTCCCTTCACTTGTTTTTAACAAGCCGAAATCACTCTTCTGAGTGAAAAATATTACGTCTGTCTTTTCTACTCCATAAACTGCGAAACTCACTCAGCTGTTTTACTGCTGACAAGATTTATTTTTTCTCAACTCTATACCCTAGTGAACTTTTTACACTGGAATACAGATTGAGTATTAAATTTCGACCAAACTCTTAAGTGATTGAAACAATGCAAAGGGAGCGGTTTATTTATTTTTAGTGTATTTTGAGGGTGTTTTTTTAAAATAGTAACAAAAGAAGTTAATAAATTATTGTGAGGAGATTTGCCAGCTGTAGTCGAAGGCTGTTTTTTTATCGATTGAGGTTTTTTCAGGAGGAACTGAGTGAATTTTTTTGGGAAATGAATGGGAAATAACTTTAGAAATACTTTTTGAAAGATTCGGGAGGAAGATGAATTGAACCACTTTCTTGTTTCGCAAATTCTCAAATACAAATGTTTTTATATGAGGCAAATGCATAATTTAAACACAAAAACAAAAGTAATAAAACATGTATGGTAAAATTTTTGATCTTTTTTTATTCCACCGTAAATAGTTACTTAGTTATTGTTCACAAAAAATACATATTTCATAATCCCTCTTTAATTTTAATTTATATACTTTTCCTACTTATTTTCCTATGGATTTATTTTCTTACCAACACACTTTTTAACATGAGTTATCCAAAGCATGAAAGTGTAATTACTTTTATATAATGTTCCCTACTCCTGATTAATTTCCTGATTAGAAATTAATCATGTAACCAAGATTTAAATGTTTGTAGTTTTTAGAAAACAGAGCAAGTAGTTAAAAATTTAATTGTTAGTTGATATTGCTCCATTTATTCGGCTATTTACTAATCAATGTTTTTCTTCTTCACCTCTATCAAAATAGGTTTTTTAAAATACAATACGCATCATCAGTTTTAAATAACTGTGCAAACATGTTTATTGAAAATATGTTTTTCGATGTAAACTTTACGTATACAATGAACTTCATACATGCGTCTTTGATGTTGTTTGCGTTTAGGAAAACTGGAGCTTCGTGATAAAAAGAAATTGAAAACATGTTTATATGAAAAGCTATTGCGAAGTTGAGTGTATAATATTTAATACCCGTTTTCATAACAAAAAATATTTGTTTTCTGAAAGATTACGCTTTTTAAGACAATACATATCCTGTCATTGAAACACAAATCCCTCTAATCTAATATATACAACTATACTTTTACTTTTAAAACATTAAAATAATCATAACTTTGAGGTATGCAAATAATTTTGGCTTCAACCACTTCATCCAAGCTAATTTTATTAAATAAATAATTATGAATAAACTTTGAGTGGTGCATAAGAGATGCTTAAAGCTAAGCGCGGACTAGATACTTCCGTCGAGGCGACTAGAACATAACTATCACTCGAGAGCAATACATCTCCATGGAGAGATTCTTGGCAATCGGCCAAGAGTCTCGTTGCCTAATGCGCGCGCTCTAGCTTCTTGCAATATAGCTAGGGTGATAATTTTGTCTCAGTCACCGTGACAAAAGAATCTAGGGCGCGCTTAGACTAAAACCCTAAAAGAAACCAATTAACTAAATACTAATTAAATATTCAAATTATTTTTGAACTACAATAGTATTTTACGTTTTATTAAAATTAATGGTATGAAAACAAAAATACTTGTATATTTATATTCTTTAATTTCTTTCTCATTATTCTAATAAAAGTTACGGGCAAATTCATAAATTGGGCACACTGATAATGCCCGAAATAAGGCGGGCAATGTCATAAATTCAATGGCATTGGCATTTATTAATGAGAATGTATCACTTTCCCCGAAATACGGGAGCATTAATTATAATGTCCGGAACTATCACATTGCCCGTGACATTCATATTTCAAATAAGTAAGAATAACGCTTGCAGAAGAATAATTTAGCCCTTTATATTTACCCATTATGCTTCTATGCAAATTTTTTCGTGCAAATATTTCTTAAGTCAGTAAATTTAAAATTACCGATATACATAAACAAAATAATCATTTCTGGGAATTTTAATCCGCTAGAGCTAATTAATTAAATTGATACTTTTGAGGACCACCAGTACACTGGGGGCTAAAACATTCACACAATACAAAAATAAAACCAAATGGCTTTATATCGAAAAGTCTTAAAATCATTACAATTTACCAACTTTTGAGTGAACAAAAATGACAATCATGGGAATACAAACAAAATTAAAGCTGAAAGCACAACTTCAGCTATAAATCTTTTCGCGTTTCCCGCTAAAATATACTCATCGTAGAACCATTGCTGCATTTTAAGCTGGAAGAGGAAAACTAAAATATTGCTCCTGCAAAGTGTCCTCAGTATATTTTTAAGGATGGTTATTCTATGTAATTTTAAAGTTAGTGGGACTTGTAAGTACCGTCAAGAGATAAAGGGGATCAAGCCCAATGCTTATAAAATCGATAATATGAAGGAACTTCTCCATACCCATACCGGTCTACAATTCGCCTGAATTCCGTTTAAACTAACTAAACCAACATTCCCTCCAGACACGGCTCACAAGTGCCAGAAATCCTAACTATCCCAACCAAACTAAACCCAAACCAGTCCTTTCAAAACCTCCCCCGTTTACTCCGACCTAACCACCTGTATCTGTTAAAGCGAGCTCTCCCTTATAACGGCTTAATATATAAAGCCTCTCGCCTTCCATTACAACGGCGGAAAACAAACAGCACGCGCGTTTGCTTAAGTTCCGAAGTTCAAAGCGAGTTAACATTCATGCACGTGCACTTAACATGCAAATAACGAGGGTGCGTAAACCCGAGTTTGTGTGACATTAGCGCTCTTAGTAAATTGAATCACGTGGCGGGTCCACCCTTGTGTGGGTGTGAGGCAGGTGTCAGGTGGTTGGGCCTTGTTAGAGAGAGATCTGTTTTGCGGCACTGAGTAAAATAGTTAGGGGCATTGGTGTTGTGTGGGGCAGGAATGTGTTGGATATAATGGCGCAGCCAGAAATTTCTTCTAGGGGGGGGTCCAAGTCTATTAAAAATTCCTGCCAAAAATATCCTCCTGCAAAGGTGTCCGTGATTTTCTGCAACAGCAATACTTTGACCCTCTAATGCGCATTACAAGAAATAACTGGTCTGGGTAAGGTAAATTTTTAAATTTTACCTAAAAAAATAGTGTTATAGTTTATTTTGAGATAATTTTCGATCATTGGATTACAAAAGAAGAGCACCTGCTCCTTGTAAGCCACATTTTATAAGAAAAAAACTGGTTTTTGACTGGGTCTTGGGAGTCCGGTCCGCTCCAAGAAAATTTTTAAATATTAACCTGCGAAAGTAAATTTTAAACTCATTCAGAAACTTCTTAGGTTATGTTATCTTGGGATTACAAATGATGGATTCCCTGTTTTCACAATTTTTCTTTCGGAAAACTTAAAACTCCCAAAATATGGAAGGTCAACCAGCCTCTGAGGGGTCCATACCAGTTGGACCACCGGGAGGTCTGTAAGGAAAGGGGGTTACCTTAACTTTCTGGTTAACCTATATGTTTATATAAAGAGTGAATTTTAAATTAAATTAATAATACTTTAATTTAATTAAACCCTATACTGCCCATGGTTGAAAATATGCTATCATAAGTTAAGCTTCAACTTTTGTATATAGAATTAAGTGACCTTAGATCAGGGTTGGCTGGATTGGACCCAATTAGGTTGTACCCAATGGGTTTAAAAAAACACGTGAAAAAACCCATATTTTGAACCCATTTTTGGGTTTTTTTTTCAAGAAAAATCAAGATTTTGGTAGTTTTAATATACAAAAAACATTTAACGAAATAACATACCAAGAACTGCAGTTGAGTGGTTTTTTTTAAATTTTAACCAAGTCTCAATAATTAAGGTTTTCATTCATTATTGAATGTTTTTTTTTTAAATTTAAGACGTTTAAAGTTCAAACTAGTTATAAAAATTTAAGGAAGATTTTCTTAGATTCCAGTGGGTTTTTTCAAAGTTAAATAGATTTATTTCAATATTGAATGGGTTTTTTTAAAGTTTAGGATATTTTTTTAAAATTTTAGTCAAGTTAATAGAAAATTTAAATATTTTTTTAGTTAAAAATTATTTTTTTTAATTTAGGTTTTTCCAAAACTTAAACCAGGTTTTAATAAATAAGGGGTGTTTTTACAATTTCAGTGGGTTTTTTTCAAATTATAAAACTGCTTCGGCGCGATTTAAATTGTGCACATCATGGACACGACAACAACAACTTAAAGAAAACCCACACTATAAAAACTGACATTATTTTGACAGAACACATTTAACAAAGAAAAACTCATTAAAATTTGAAAAACCTACTAACTATGAAGGAGAAAACCACTTAATTTTGAAAAACACTTTTTCCGAAAAAACCCAGTTTTATATGGGTTTTTTCAGGGTTTTATTAAAAAACCCGAAAAACCCAACCCACTTGGGTTTTTCAAAAAAAACTAGGGGTTTTTGCCAACCCTGCCTTAGTTCCTAATTATTAAAATGGATATTGAGTTGCATTTGGGTAGTAAATATTCTCTTTTGAATGGATTAAAAGTGAAAATGGAGGTATCCTTCTCCTTAGATTCGAGAAAAACAAGCTATTTCAAAGTAAAAAAATTGGTCATCCTCATTTAATATAACTTAATTACTGTAAGTTTTTGATTTTAAATTAGAGTTTTACTTACTCTCCCTTTACGAGAAGAAATTTGTGTCAGAAAACGAGCAAAAACTTGAGGAAAATGTGATTTTACAGTAATTTTTTTGAAGTATCGAGGTTTTCGAGATATCGTAGTTCAAACCCTATCGGAAAATGTTTTCTTGCGTTCCATAAACCAGTATCAAATTATACTGGTTCCAGTATCATTTATACTGGATCCAGTATAAATGATACGTCATCAAATAGGAGTCATCGAATACTTCGTCAGAAAGCAAAAACGTCAACAAACATTCCTAGCTCTTTATGAATATATTATTTGAAATTAATACCTTCAATAAAGTGATGAGCAATAACATCACAAAATATATCATAATTAATAAAGCTTCCTTGGAAATTCAATTTCACCTAATAAACTCAACGCCTTTCACTAGAATTTATTTAATGCTCTCAACGCTCAAGAGCTCTATTGATTTTGGTGAAACTCAACAAAAAGCAATCACTTTTTAATGAAAAGGGTCTTACTTTTTCGCAAAATATTCTAGACTTATTGGGTAATTATTTTTCAATTTTCAGTTGTTGTTTTTTTGTAAGTCAATGTATTATTTTTTAATGATGCATAAAAATAATTTTCTTTCTTTTTCAGATACTTCGACTCTGGCATATTACTTTACTTCATTATTGAAAGAAATTTGAATATTACAGGATTGAGCATAAAGATAGAAATATTAAATGGCAATGAAGGAAATGCATTTATAATAGAAATATTAATGAACTAATTCACTGTAGATTCGATATGATGTTTTCTTTATAGACGACATTTTTTTAAGTTTCTGATATTATTGAAAGATCAATTATTTAAAAGTGAATTCTGGGACCGGGCTGCTTAAAAATTATAACTTAATCCCTTTACCTTATAAAACTATATGTTTGATTTTAAAGAAGACGCAAAACTTGCCATATTCAAATGAGCGTGTGTTTTTGTTTCTAATACTCTCGACAACATTGTTTGTTTTAACTATAGTATGTTCATTTAGAGTTGGCGCCTGAAACAGGATCAAAATAAAGCCTAATAAAGCTCATCACACAACTTCAGTGACCGATTTTTTTACAATATTTAACTACTTCTGTATAGGCGGCCTTGTCATTGGCCAAGAAAAGTTTTCGATGATAATTGAATCGTCAGTTTGAAGAAGGGAATAAGTCCTAAAAATGACAAATTGACTTTTTGTGCTCAAAACAATCCCCAAGCTTTGCTCTACACATGGGTGAAAAGAGGGGGAAAATACATAACCCCTATAGGGAGATATCGCCCCTTGAAGTTGTGAAATCGATGTCCATTCATTGTATTTTTCAAGTTAATTTGGAGTTTAAGTTAATTTGTCTTTATTTTCCTATTCTTTGAGCTGTAAACTAAGTTAAAATGAAATTTTCTTTTAATTTAAAATTTTTTCAAATTTTTTTTTATGGAGGGAATGTTTAACTCCATTCATATTCACTCACTCCATTGATACTGCTCTAATAACTCAGTTTCACTATAATTTTGAATTTTATGTGTCTTATTTCTTTTATTTCACCCTTTTTTGGTGTAAGCTAAGGAGAAATATAATTTAAATGTGAATTTAAGGAGTTTTTAAGATTTTTTCATCAGAAAAATTTCATAAGGTTGAAGAAGGGAATAAGTCCATCAACTTATTTTGACTGTAAAATATTTTTGAATATACTTATATTTGTTTTGATGGTTGCGCTGTTTTCTAAATAGGGTTGTGAACTTCCAGTAAAAATTTGGTGATTATACAATGCAAATTCTATTACTTATACAGTTTTTTTCGATTTTCTCAAAACTTGGTTTTTGGACTTATTCCCTTCTTCAAACTGACGTTTCAATTACAATAGTAACTGCTTCTAATACATTTCGTCTCAGGCGCCAATTCTAAATGAACAGAGTATAAGAGTTTTTTTAACAGCAAATATTTCACTGGAAGTATTTGCTGAAATCGGTATAGATTTATAGGAAACAGTTTACTTTTTATTAGGTTAAAATATATCTTGTGCTAGAAAACAATTTAACGACCGATGGTTGTAGAGAGTAAAATTCCCTAAACTGATAGTAACTAAAATACTCCGACCAAATAAATTTCGTCATTTTAAAAACTACTTACATTGCATTTTACAGTTTCTCAAAAAACAGAACTGCAATGTCTAACTAAACTGACAACTTTGAACCCAATCACAATAACATACATGTTTCATACAACTCGTGTAAATCATACCAGAACCGAAAACCACTCTGATAGCTGACAAACACAACTTAAAAAAACGAAAATGCATGTTTTCCCTATAAATTCCAAACACGGAGTTCTATAAAACTAAAGTAGGAAATTAGCTTTTGATAGTCTGGCGATAGAATCGATTCTCTAATCTCCGTTCGCTCAGGTCTAATCAATAAAGCATTCTCCCAGTACAACGTGATAAATCGACTATAAATCTCTTGTTAAAGTCAAGTTAATAGAAAACTTAGTCCCAATTTGCAACAAGCGTTTGAAAGAGGGTGCTTTAGTTTTATGTTATGAGGGAAATATGCAATAATTGGCACATACGAGAAGCCTCTTAGTCCGCCGACGTCATTTTGTTTCATTTACTTGTTTTCCGTAAAGATGATTCATGGTAAACTTCTCGGAGGATTTTTAGGGTATCTAAGTCCTTATATACCTCTTGTAAAAGAAATAATTAGGGTTCAGTTTGTTTCGTGAGTTTGAAATATGTATTGGGGTTGGGTTTATGTTGGGTTTTTTATGGGTGTATATAAGTATTATGTGAATGTATGTGCATTTATAATTAAAATACAAACTACTGGGATATTACTATTCTGCCGTCCTAAGTGAAAGTGTACACTAACGCAATTTCTCACAGATTTACTTTGAGAAAAATCTCGCCAAAAGAGTATTTGGCAGAATTTTAATTCTATGCGGTAGACCCTCCTTTTAAGATCAAATATTAGCTAAGCCCCCAAAAAAACCTCTGTTATCAGTTGCAGCGTTGGGTTGGAATGCGTATACAGGGTGTCCCATAAATAATGGGTCACACTTCTAGGGGGGATAGTTGACACCTAGACGAGTCAGAATCACATAGGATTTGGGGGTCCCAGACCAAATCCCAGGGAGTTAAAAATGGAGCGACACCCCAAAAAAATTATTGAAAAATCCAATTTTTAGAAGAACTACTATTGATAAAAATTCCATTAGGGTCTCAAAAATTGTGGTTTAATATGATATTTAAAGTTATCCTAAAAGTTTTCAGTTAAAAAATTTTTTATTACAAAAAAAATTTAAAAACCACAAAAAAATGTGAAAATTCTGCCAAAACTTTATTTTGTGTTTCGAAATCCTTTCTTTTGATTAAATAATCTGAAAGATCATTGTCGAAAACCCTTAAGTCCAAAGTGTCATGTAAAAACCATCAGTATTAAACGCTTGAGATCCTGTTAAAGTTCGTTTTTTGCGAACGCAAAGTGGTTTCTTATAGCCGTTTCCGAAACGACAGTTTGCGGACCCAAAAAACTGAGATGAACCATGCTTTAACAGGCTCTCAAGCATTTAATATTGATGGTTTTTACGTGACACTTTGGACTTAAGGGTTTTCGACAATGATCTTTCAGATTATTGAATCAAAAGAAAGGATTTCGAAACACAAAATAAAGTTTTGGCAGAATTTTCACATTTTTTTGTTGTTTTTAAACTTTTTTGTAATAAAAATTTTTTTAACTGAAAACCTTTAAGATAATTTTAAAGATCATATTAAACCACAATTTTTGAGACCATAATGGAATTTTTATCAATAGTAGTTCTTCTAAAAATTAGATTTTTCAATAATTTTTTGGGGGTGTCGCTCCATATTTAACTCCCTGGGATTTGGTCTGGGACCCCCTAATCATATGTGATTCTGACTCGTCTAGGGGTCTACTATTCTCCCTAGAAGTGTGACCCATTATTTATGGGACACCCTGTATATTTATGGCAAGCAGGGTTCAATTACACAGTTACAAATTATTATCATTTCAGCTGCAAACTCGAGCGAGTCGCATATTTCAGATGTAATAATAACATTGTTATATTATATGTTTAAAACTATTCTGTTTTAAGTGTAAACTCACAACTCTCAAACGTCACCTCCAACCGTGGACCGGTTTCGTCCTTGTTAGGACTCATCAGCACGGTATAGGAAGGTAACGCAAGAGAGTGGAGGGCAAGTACTAGTCTAGCCGACTATAACTGAATAATAATATAATATATATATTTATAGTCAGCTAGACTAGTACTTGCCCTCCACTCTCTTGCGTTACCTTCCTATACCGTGCTGATGAGTCCTAACAAGGACGAAACCGGTCCACGGTTGGAGGTGACGTTTGAGAGTTGTGAGTTTACACTTATTGTCCGCTTAACCAGCAATAATTGGTGAAATACTCCTTTCATTTACCTTGCCTTACTGGAATTAAATCTGTTCTAGGAATGCCATGTCATTTCAGCAGATGAGTGGAGGACTAATCAATTGTCACCACTTTTTCAGTTATAGTCGGCTAGACTAGTACTTGCCCTCCACTCTCTTGCGTTACCTTCCTATACCGTGCTGATGAGTCCTAACAAGGACGAAACCGGTCCACGGTTGGAGGTGACGTTTGAGAGTTGTGAGTTTACACTTATTGTCCGCTTAACCAGCAATAATTGGTGAAATACTCCTTTCATTTATTCCGTTTTAGTTTAAATATTATTTTCAATTTAAATTTATGTTAATTTCAATCTTACAAAAATATCAGTTTGCTTTCAATTCTGATATTTAAGGAGTTTTTTCATGATCTTGCCAACCATTCTAGTGGCTTGGAAGTAGCGAGATACATTCTTGCCAATTTAAAAACGCGCCAAGGGAGAAAGAAAATGACGTTTTAAGAAAACTCGTTTACGTACATTTCGCTTAGGACGGCAGTATTAGTTAGAAACCAAATTAATAATGAAAAAAATCTTCTTTATAGTGCACGTAAAGATTTACAAAAAATCCTTTTTACTGATTTATATTGAAACTATATTTTTTTTGTATACAATAACATAAATGTTGGGCTAATGAATATTCGATCAGCTAATAAGCATATTTAAAAAGTTAATGCTTATCAGTAATGTTTCTTGAAAGACAATACTTTACCCGATTCATGGTCTTATGCAAAACAAAGTTTTATGTAAGGCCAAGTTTTTAATTTAAAAGTTTTTAATTATTAAAAAATTAAGCATTTAGTTCAAAAGTTTTAAATTAAAAATGTATAAAACAACACAAACAGTTCTTGAACTATGCAAATAATTTAAACAGTAAAATTAGTATGACTGATTAATTTAATAGTTTGCACAAATTTAGTCCATCAATCTAGAAAACAATGCAATTAAGTTTATCCCTTACATTAAAATAAATACATTATCTTGGAAAACAAATGCTAAATTTATCGATTTATGCTTATCGTCTTTTATTTATCGAAATATGCTTAGTTTTAAGTGATAAGTGCTATTTAGTGAGAGGTTTTAAATTTTTCGAGATAATTTTTATAATGAAACTAGCTGATACGACCGGCTTTGCACGGGTGGATTTATAGCTTTCTTTTTAAAATTTTCAATACATTTTTTTACACCTTATTTTACCGGATGAAATGTATTAAAATCCATCCACTTGTCAAGCATTAATATTTTTGAATGATTCCTACATTTAACCGCATGATCCTCCATAAAAATAAAAGAAAAAAGTGAAAAAATCCCAAAATTACTTAAAATATGCCCATTTAGAACCCGTGATTAATTCGGTCTACTAGTATTCGGCGCGTCCGTTTCGGCGCGGGCCATTTCGGCACCAAAAATAAAATTAAAGTAAATAGAACTCTTTCATAATCCTTCATAATCCTTTCATAATCCTTCATTAGAAGAAAAAGTTTTGTCTCGCGCCGAAATGACCCGCGCCCAAACGGCCGCGCCGAATCGTCCCATTCCAATATTTCTAGTTGAAAGGGCTTTAACATTTTTAATAGGTTTTTTTGTAAACCAACTTTCTTCAAGCTACAATGTGATCATCTTTTGATTTCCTTTTTCGTTTCCATGGAGACTATTTTGAACAACAATGGTATTCCGTGAAACTTTGTATTTAAAATCTAGATGAACTTTCAAATAAAAATATTTTAAAATATACTTAATAAAAAGTTTCATGGAATAGCATTGTTGTTAAAATAGTCTCCATTGAAACGAAAATGTAAATAAAAAAACGATCATTTATTGTAGCTTCAAGAAAGTTGATTTACAAAACAAAAACAATTGAAAATGTGAAAGCCCTTTTATATTAAGTAGAGATAGATTTTTTCATAAATTGCAAAATGGAATAAGCTTTAGTTATTGAATAATTTCACAGAAAAAGTTAATTAAGATCCTGTATGATTAATTAATCAAGGGTTCTAAATGGGCATATTTTAAGTAATTTTGGGAGATTTTTTTCTGATTTTTAATGGGGATCATGAGGTTAAATGTAGAAATTGTCCAAATATTAAAATGCTCGACAACTATATTGAAAATTTTAAAAAAGAAATCCCAAAGCTTTAACTCCACCCGTGCAAGGCCGGGCATATCAGCTAGTTTATTATATTAGATTGTCATATTAACACATAGTGTAAATTAAACCGACGTTAAACGTTATATTAAATAGTAGTAATGGATACCTTTTTAAATGCACTAATGAACTGAGTCCTCTCTCTTGAGAGGCAAATTTAAAGAACATAAAAAGTCAGAACTACTTCACTTAAAAGCATTACTATGTAACTTGATGGGGTAGAGAAATATTTAAGATACTTTAACATGCGTATGTTGACCATAGACTTAAGTTGGACGTTAAATGCAACATTAGGAAGAAACAAGAAAAATGATAACAGCACAACAAATGTGGAAAGCACCCATAACCCCATTTGGCACCCTCGTAGCCCCAACTTATGTAATCAGCATAAAAATGATGCATTGTGGCAATAAGACCTAATGATCTGCAAATAGCACTTTGAAACTCTTGGAGAGTTCTAGAAAGCAGTGGGCGGTATGTAATTTGTCTTGGAACCGCGTTCAGTATCAGTTCAATGAATGGATTTAAGATTACATGCCTTTAGGATGCTCTTTTTGGCGAATAACCCCAGTTTTCAGAAAGTCATCTACTGTCTTAGATTTATCATGTTAAGCATTTCACTCTTTTTCTTTAGTTAAATGGAAGAACCCGTGTTCACTGAATAATTTGGCGTCAAATTTGAAGATTGTATATTTGAATGAAAAGAGGGATTATCTTACAAGCATAGTGCAAAGCTAAGGCCAAAACAAATGAGTATATATTTCACTGAAGAAATTAGATTGAGAAAAAAGCGAAATTAGTTCATACTTCATAGGAAATTGGTTAAAAGAATATTATAAAGAGGGGTTAAAGGAAGAATTTTAGGGAATTCGTGCAAATTTATATCGTTGGAGGTTTTTATAGTTAGAACGAATTGTTTAATGTTTGTGCACAAAGTTTTCTGATAAAGCAAATATTTCAACGCAAATATAGTATTATACGAGCAATAAGTAGTCTTTACTGCCCAAAATTAAACAATTTTGAAACAACACTAAGAGACGAATATACAGGGTGTCCCACGAGAAGTGGCCCAACCCCTTTAACTTTTGAACCCCTACAGATATAGTCATGAAAGTGGGGTCTAGGTATAGTAAAAGGACCATGTCCTATCCGATGAGGTAACTTTAAACGCCCTCTAGCGGTAAACTTTGGAGTTATAATTTTTATTTTAAAAACTATGTGAGGTATGTGAAAAAATTCAATGACTAAGTTTTAGAGCAGCATCGATTTAGTAGGAAAAGACACCTTAAGCAGAAAAATATCTTGAATAAAACCCCTAAAACGCAAGCTCAATTATGTTGAAATTACGTAGATTTTACTTCTTAAAACGCTCCTCACAAGGCGAAAATGAGAAATTTTTATTTTTATGACTTAAGTAAATGACTAAGAGTATTATTAGTTCATTAAATTGAAAATTTTTCATTTTTGGCTCATGAGGAGCGTTTTAAAACGTAAAATCTACGTAAATTCAATCTAATTGAGCTTGCGTTTTAGGGGTTTTATTCAAGATATTTTCTGCTTAAGGTGTCTTTTCCTACTGAATCGATGCTGTTCTACAACTTAGTCTTTGAATTTTTTCACATACCTCACATAGTTTTCAAAATAAAAACTTTAACTCCTAAAGTTTCCGCTAGAGGGCGTTGAAAGTTATCTCATCGGATAGAGCATGGTCTTTTATTATACCTAGACCCAACTTTCATGGCTATATCTGTAAGGATTCATAAGTTAAAGGGGTTGGGCCACTTCTCGTGAGACACCCTGTATAAATAACATTATAACAGGCTTTTCAAGTTCGGGCTGCATTTAAGATCTGGTAAATGGCCCTTCCAGACGAAGATTACGGGTTGTTCTTTTTCACTTAACTATTTTATCTTGAATTTCTATGGATGAATTTTTTTATTTTTGGCAACAAAAAGAAGTTTTCTGGTTATTATACCATAATGTCAAATTTTTGGTCAGAATTGTTACAGGTATGCGTTCTGGAGTAGGTATGATAATTTTTTGTATTTATAGTTAGTATTATCGTATTTTAATGTTATTTTCGTTTTTGACTTGTTTACATGGAGCCTAGGGGCATCATTATCAGAAAGGCTCCGAGACGAGCCGTCGGGATATGGATGCCCCCTTATGAAGACATCTCGATCACTCGGGTTTTAATTTTAATTCAGGGTTGGTGATATAAATTGATAATTGGCTTTCAATTTGAATAGTTAAACCATTTTTAATGTCCTTTAAATTATACAATGCTTCAACTACTTGCTTATTATCCCTATTTATCCGGAAATCAGGGTACAAAAAAGGGGTTGTCATTTTACAGAAATTCTCGACCTTTTTTCTTTGCTATATGCCCTATCCACTTTGGGGAAGCATCCGAAATTTTTCCATAAAATTCGTTCACTACTGTAGAAAGACTGTTAAAATGTTTTAAGCCTTCAATAGGATATAAGAGCAATCCAAATACATGTTTTTGAAAATAAATAAAATATCATAAAACAAGTTTCTGTCATCCAAAACCAGTTGAAATCAAGTTTAAGAAACTGGAAAAAATATCGTAAATATACACAATTTACTATCATATTTATCAGCGAAATCGGAGATCTAATTTCAATTAAAATATCTTCTCTTTGAAGTTTTTCATATTTTTGTGTTTTACATGCTATTAAAATGGTTTTTAAAAATACCCCGGAAGTGTTAATCTCTTCATTAAAATTAATTTATTTACTTAAATTATTGATCCTTTCCAAATAAATAAAATCATAATTTTCAACGAAGCTAAGATTTTTTAATTTCTACTTTTATAAAAATGTAAAGTTTTCCCTGTTCAAAATCATAGCACACTTCATTTTATCATTAGTGGGGGAATAATTTATGCATACAGTATTTAATTTTCAAGTTAATAATTTTCTTATAAAAATAAGGAAATCTGGATTACATCGGGAAGGATGAATGACAAGGGAAGTGTTGTTTATGTTTACGCTGGTTGGCACTAAAGCCCTGGATAGAAAATCTTCATAAGTAACATAGCTTCATCCAGGGCTTTAGTTGGCACTGATTATGATAGGTGACATAATCTATTAATGGTTAGAAATATTAAAAACTAAATGTAGCCTGGTGGATAATTCAAAACACTTTTTTACAACACTTTCACATAAATTTGAGTTTGATGAACTAAAACAGCTAACGAAACCAGACATTTCTACCCAAAACAGATATATTTTGATAAACAACAGCTACTTTTCACCTTAATTTTCAAGCCACACACCATTTCCAACTAACAAAATAGTTTGTAAAAACTAATTGTTTTTACCTAAATAGGCTAAAAAAGAACCCATTCATGATTTTCCCTTAAAATAATAGGTATTTCCGTGAAGCAAAGTTTCATTACCATAACATAGTATTTTACGACGTTCAAGATGACCCATAATGAGTCAATGAAAAGAACAACACGTAAGACACCTACATATTCCCACTGAGAACTATTAGAATTTAGTGAATTATTCTCCGTTATTCACTGAGGCAGCCAATGTAAGCGTTGGATCGTGAATGACCACTTGTTCATTAATACTCTTAGTTAGTGATTTTAATTGAACATCGTCCAAACTATTCTCTCCGGATTAGCCACTGCAAATAACCTTGTTGATTGGTCTAAATTTACTATGGATGGGTTACAAAGAGTGGTGGAAGATACAATTGGAGAGATTTAGAGGGCAGGGTGGTGCTTAGCGTATTTCACTTAAATGGGATTAGGCTAGAGGTTGCTGGGGTTACTCTCCGAAAAGCTTGGTTAAGCTTTCTGAAACAAATATTTGTCAATATGTTTTCTGAGTTAGTGGTAATTTTATGTTAGTGATTTTCTTAAATATTTGTACATTTACATGATATTTTTGTATTTTTAATAGTATAACATTTAAATTTTAACTGTGGTGTTGATCCCCGCGTTCTATACGCTGACCAATAAAATATTATGTGATCTTATGGCGGCATCATAGGATCATAATATCCCTGTGTATTCAAATATAATTTCCTTTACTTTTATTTTTATTTACAAAAGGTTTGATACTTAAAAAATAAATGTCTTTATTCTGGAAAATGTGAAGTAAATATAATAAATGTAAAATTAATTTCAAATGCATATTTTTTTACTCAACCCACATTCAATTGATGCTTAAATAAAATGTATGTAATAGTAAATATACATGCCTGTTCCTCTGTTAGTCAAATTTAAGAAAACTAAATACTAATTAATTAAATACTAACTAAATATACCAATTTGTGTTCTGTAAAATAACTATTGAAAACTACTGATAGAAAAATGAAAAAAGAAATTGCAAGCAAATTTAGTGTAAACGTTTTGTAGGAAAATTATTTTTACAGCTTTATAAAGGGTATAATTTTTTTTACTCGGATATATTATTTTATAATACACTCTTTGTATAAATCACGATGCATTCATATTTATTGTATACCACTTGGATTTACTTATTGTGGATACCAAGTACATAAATATATTACGTTGTTATTACAATAATTAATAATTTAAATTTTAACCCTTTCAGTTCAGGTCGCCTCAAACTTTCTACTAGATTCTATGGGAATCTTGGACGGTCTAGGACTTAAAGAGGTTTGGGAAAAACTCAAAATTTGATGGATGTACAGTAGTATTGATTGTCAATTCTTTGCTAACCGAGTGTAACAGTTTTATACCAATAAGAGATCTAGTGAAAGGACAACTCATAAAGTATTGATTCAAAGAACACATATTTTTCTAAGAGCAATACTTCTTGTGGTGGAAAATCGCCCCATTAAAAAAAATCTCCGTACTATCCATTAGAAGCACTTTTCAACAACATAATTTTTCATTTCGGAGCAAAAACCAAATTACACGATTTACTTTTCCGCTATCCCCTCGTGTTTCCGACTATTACACCCGACACTAAATTATTCAAATGGCTTTCGGTGAAATATCCATTCCCCTGAAAAGAGGCGATCACTCGCTTTTTCTCCCTCGACATGCAACTGGACGTTTTTGCGATAAATCAAACGGTTAGACGATCGCCGGGAAACGACATAATAGACCCAAATGCGTCCTGACGCGACCTAAATCCAAATTAGGAAGAATGATCGGAGGATGCATGAAACTGTTTATCTCGCTGCCCAAAAGCCATATAATTACCAAAAAAGACTCGCCCGGTAATTACCGGAATGTAATTACGATGAAGCGGGACTTTGGTTGGAGATCAATTACATGGTCGAGGCTGTGCGGGACAAGGTTTCAGCATAAATCTCGAGTCACAATTTTTGTGGATATATAAATATGTGAAGGCCCAGCGCTCAATTTTTTGTGTGTGAACTCGGATGGATAGACATTTATGGGAGGGTTATCCTTTCGATAAAAACAATGTTGTTTGAGAGATACGCGTGTTTTGTTCGCGTATTTATGTACCTTGTTTGAATGAATGTCATTATGGCTCCAGAGTGTAGATGGATGGAAAGTAATGTTTGTTCATTATGGATAAATATAAAATATGAAGATGCTATTTGGGGTTTAGGAATTTGTATCAGATTGCACATAATTGTTATTTCTAATGATTTGTGATTAACACGTGGAAAGGTGTAAATAGATACTTTTTTTTCGTGATAGGAGATAGAAGAGTAATAGCATGTTTTGTGCATGTAACTGACATTTTTTTTTTATAAAATTATGAACTTTAAAGAAAATAGTTTTGAAATTTTACGGAATCATAGTTTATAAACTTATTAAGAAGTGTACTAAAAGTTAAATTTATCTACAAGGAGAAACAAAAATTCCGACCAGGAAAGGCGTTTGAAAAGATTAAATGTTAATCTTTCCAGCAAAAAAAAATCAGCAAAATTTCTTCGAAAAAGTGAAGGGAATTTGGTTTGTTACATGTTTTTTGCTGGGTTTGCCAACACTAATATAGAAATCAGAAGGACTACATGTTTAACCTACTTATCTGATTCTCATCCTATCAAAATTCATTTGATGATTTAATTTTGATCAAGGTGATCCCTTAATCTGATTCATTAAGACAAGAGGAGAGTCAAAGTTGCCCTGATACCCTGATACCAAGTCATGCTGATACCCTTTGTATGCTCTTTCTGCGCAATTCAAAATACGTTACTGGGATGGGTTTAATTGCATCCATAGCATGAGATAAACAAGACTGAGAGATACTGAATTTTTCTATTAACTAATGAAGTCGATACATTTTCAACTCGATAAATGAGTACTATTTAACTTATTTACTAGTTCTATTTAACTAATTCCTTCTTGGAACCCTTAATCATTTCCCCTTGATGGTATAATTTACCCAACATAAAGATGGCAATAGCTCTATTAAATCAAAACCTGTTACTCAAAGAATTTTTTTCTCAAAAGGTCTTCTACCCTTGCACGAGGTACCCGTTCTTTACCTGTGCATATTTTTAACGCTTCCCAGAGGCTTTCCAGTTAACGACAGACTCACTTGAGATAGCGCGACTCGGATAAGGAGCAACAAAAACAGAGTTCGCTATCAGTTAAGGATAAAGTGAGGGGAGAGAGAAAAAAAATAAGCAAATAGGGGAAGAGACGGCCTGTGCGAAAGGGGCTTGGCGAAATAACTTCCATTACTGTAATGAAAAATTGGAGACTGCTAAACCCTGCAACAGATTAAGAAGGGTGATGCTAAAAAGCAAATAAAGACGGCATGCACGCAGTGTAGGGTCGATTTCTGGCGAAAATAACACTTTAGGGAATTCAGGAGCAGCAAAAGTTGCAGAGAAATTTGCATCAACCAGTTTCAATAACACGGAGGATATTAAGTAATTATTGAAGCGGAAGAGTTTTCAGATATATGTGCGGGTGAGGTTGGATTTTTATGCTTTTATGATTTTTACTTCACCCCGCAGATTGTTTGTGGGCACGAAGGTAATAGGGAGTTTTCATTTTGGTTTATTGCATTCTTCATCAAGGTGTAGCTGCAGCCGATAATGTGTCTTGTATTCCAATCGACACACTCCTTCGAATTAAAAGGGGTGGTGGAATAATTACTTTCTTCCCTGAAAGAATTTCCAAAGAAAGAAATTTTAGTAATACTGAGCCGTTGATTTTTTTTCTTTTTGTGAGACGCACGTCGGTATTTACCCGCAAGTGCGTTTAAAATGTTTTCAAAGCATTAACTCACATCAACGGTGATTCGCTCTTTTGAACGGACCGAGTTTTTAAAAAGAAGCGGCATAATAATAGGCGTGATTATGAAAATTGCCTTACCAAGATCAATCAACATAATGGTGAAAGAAGAATTTCCCTAATAACGGAACCCAAAGTTGTCATTAAATTGCCTTATAATGGAATCAATCTTATGGGATGTCAGGAAAGGGAATATATTTTGTGAAAAGGACATTTTTAAAAGTTACACGATATATTATAAAATTATTTCAGAGAAGCATTATGGTTTTCTTTCGCTTTTCAAATACAGTTTTGACAAATTCAAAAGGATAGCTACAAAGAAAGTTGTTATTATACTATCTCATTTCACGCTCTCTCTATCTGCATTGCATAATATCATTCTGCGTAATTAATGGTTTTTACTTCCTTTCAAATATGATATTTCGCTATTAATTCTCAGTGCCGGGAGGTATACATTTCTCTTGACTTTTAAGCACATTTAACTGTCATTGGGCTGGAAATAAATTGAAAAATTGATATTTGTGTTTGTGAGAAACATCATCTAAACCATAAATAACCGTATGCCGTATTTGTAAAGAGATAAGTAATTCTTTCTTTGTGGCATGATGATATCGGTCTTGCTATGTGCAGAAGGAAGTCTTTAAATTTTAATGGGATCTCCTTTTCTTAACCCATTAACGCCCAAACTATTATTTTTTTGGGAGAATTTAATAAAAATCATGAATCTGATGTATTTTGCCTTCAATATGGATATTATGAACAAATTTTGTGAAAACAGTCATTACTTTCATTTAAAAATGCTGATCTAAAAATAGATCACTGGGCGTTCGGAGGATATTTTTTGTCACAGAGCTAAGTAATAGTAGAACCTCAAAAAATCATTAAAAAATATAAAATAAATAGACCTATTAGTATTTTTCTTTAAAAAATGCGTATTTATTTATAAATATGTGGAAAAATAATTAAATAATTATAAAATTAAATAACTTACCCAAGATTTATTACATGAATAGCCTATGTTGAAAGTAATAATAGATGAAAAAGTGGGAGTTGAATCAAGAACTTTAAATTTATAAGTATATTATAGAAATAATATTTAATAAAATTGTGTATTTCATTTAAATAAAATGCATTAGGTAATTTTTTTGTAAATTTTATGGATTAGTTTTATCATAAAATAATGATAGTCATGAAATAAAATGTAACTTATTCGGTACATTCAAAATTGCTACGTGTTGAAGCTTTTCGCCGGCCTATTCCTATTAACTACTTATCCAATTAACTTACTATCCTGTCATTACGTCAATTTTAAGGTTGTAAAAGCAGTCTTAGGGCGAATTTAAAGAAAAAATTATTACAATTTTCAATTTGAGATTTTTACATCTCCTCAAAAACCTTTAATTATTGTCTAATAATTTTACCTATAATTTATTTCAAAACGAAATGCTTGTATTGACTTAAATTGTATCAGCAAATAAATTAATGTGAATAAACTTGAGTTCATAATACTATTTGCAATCCTGTGATTTACTAAGTAATCAATCAATATTTTCTACCTTTCATTCATCCACCAGAAGAAATTATAAAATTTAACTCACAATAATATAATTTCTTAAGAAAATCAATATTTGTGACCATCCTGAACATTACTGAGTATTCTCATTTTCATTTTTTACAGTTTATAGTCGAAAAATCTGAATAATCGTATCGCAAGCAACACAGAAAAAATAAACGCCCGAACGTCCAGTGATCTATTTTTAGATCAGCAATATTGGGACCTAATTTTTCACTAAATGAATTATTTTTTACAAAACTCTGGATTGTATCCTAATAGCTACATCTATAAAGATAAAATAAAATCTGAAAAGGATTCAATTGGTGGTATACTTTTATAGTTTTCTCGTAAAACATGAACCAAGATGAAAAAACTGCAAAATGAAACCCCAAGACAAAGTTTTGCCCATCACTGTAACAAAATAAATGTTGCAAACGAAAAAAACACGTGATATTATTCTTAAGGAAGGCTTTCTCTTGCCATATGAGCAGTTTTGTTTTTGTGGGGTAAATTTAAATTAATTTAAAAGACCATTTCTGACCCTATGTTTAGCGATCTAAAAATAGATCAATGGGTGTTAATGGGTTAACACTTTTTTTTGTCCGAGCATATTGTGGGAGAAAACGGCATATGAGTAAAGTCCTTGTAATGAGTAATGTCCTTCCTTCACGTTTTAGTAATCGATCTTGATCTGTAGAAAGAATTTAAATTGATCGTACATTTTTATGTGGTTTTGTAAAATACTGTAAAATAATCAGTCAGTGAAGTTGTGTGATAAGCGTTTTTAGACGTTATTGAGCGTTTTTGATCCTGTTTCAGGCGCCTATTCTAAAGTAACAGACTATAATCACAAAAACACTTTGATCCTCACGAAAAATACATTATCCAGTAGTGGAAGAATTGTTTGCGCCCTTTTAGAGGTGCCAACAACATTTATTTTAGGGGTAGTATACAACATATTCGTACAGCAAGTTTTAACTGAAAAAATTAAGTTCTTTTCGGGTGAAGGTTCCTTATATTATCTTCTCTAGCTCTTGTTGAAAATAACCAGAGGGATATTTTTTCAAGTCCAATTTTCAAAATGTTCCACGGGTCGAAATAAATAGTGAGGCGGGCCGGATTCAGCTCTATGGCCTTAGATTGCCCATGTGTGATCTAAACCATGAATAACAATGCACCATACTTGTAAAGTGATAAGACCTTCTTCCTTCACGACTTGGCGATATCGATCTTCTCAGCAGAAAGAAATTAAGTTGATCGTACATTTTTAACACTTTTTCTGTCCGAACATGTTATGGGTGTTAAAAAATTCGTTTGGGGGGAACTTTTTACCAAGCGCCGGGGCAGAGGAATCATTAAAAGTTCAAATAGCGGTGTTTTTTGTTGCCCTGACATAAGTGGTCCGGCGTTTTAAAACCAGCAGCTAAAAGGCACTTGAAACTGGAGAAGAAAAAATAACAGGTACGGGGGAACAACCAAAATAATTAAGTTGAAAACGGGAAAAAGCAGTCCTGTAATTGTAAGGAAAAAACCGTGTTCTGTTCAAAGTACTCCTCAAGTGAGCAAAAAAGGCTCTTACGGTTTTCTTAATTAAGAAAGAAACATTAATTTATGGACGAAGAGCAAGAAAAAATATCCATTCAAGCTTGTAATTAGAATCTATACGAGTTGAATTAAGTGTTCCTTTTTTTAAGGAAATGGCATTCGGAGTTCTGTTCTCCGTTTCTCATTTTATTTCGCATTTTGGATAAACAGGAAGCCAGGTGGAATCCATTGCGCGTAGTTTAAGCCTCACTAGAAATAAGGTGTTTTTAAAGAAAATAATTGCATGTGCTTATGTGTATAGTTTTGTATTTTTTCATGCATACCAACTATGATTGATATTCATTTTTTACGTATAAAAATTATTTTAAAATAATTATTTATGTAGAAAAAATAATACACTTTTAGCAGTCACAAACCATAAACAACCTTAATATGTGTCGTTTTTTACATTCATATCCATTTTTAAATTAATAATTTTATTTTTATTTTTTCAGCAATTTTTAAAATAGAGAAGTTAACAAGATTTAATGTAATTTTTTTTGGTTTAATGAAATATTAATGATGATTCTACGATAAAATAAAATGTGATAACATATGCTTCAAAAATGAACGAAACAATTTGCTTTCAAGACGAGGTAACATCTTTCATGCAGCAATATTTTTTACCATTAATTTCTATTCAAAACTAATTTTCTTATTATCTTTTTGTTTGGTATCAAATGGTTTATGGAGTTAGTTTTATTGAAAAGATGTGTGATAAGCTAAGGAATAATATGCTTTTACATTGATTGCAGAAGGAACTTTATAAAATTCTCCTTGCTTGTTAATATTTATTCCACTTACATAACCTTCTATATAAATTAGATATAAAAGTTGATCCATATATTTTGATATTCAAGTTAATAATAAATGGTTAGTAAATGTCTTAGAAATCAATATTAGTGAAAAAAATTTTCATAAGTAGAGGAGAGGAGGGTATTATGGAACACCTTTTATATATTTAAGAATAACTCTATTGGTTTTTAATAAAAATCCGCCGAATCATTTTTAGTACAAACTGGGCAATTCCACGGGTAACTGACTGACATTTTTCAAGAAAAACGCTTAGTATTTTGTTATTTTCTTCCTAAAAATAAATGATAAAAATACTTTCCACCCAGTTTATTGCTTTCTTGTTAGCTTAATCTAATGGCACAATTAAATTTTCAAAATATGTTTTTATTGATTTTTTAAAAATTTTAAACGACATTGTAACTGACTGACATTTGTGAAACATTTATGTCAGTCAGTTACCTTGCTGTTTAAAAATTTTTTAAAATCAATAAAAACTTATTTTGAAAATTTAATTGTGCCATTAGATTAAGCTAACAAGAAAGCAATAATCTGGGTGGAAAGTATTTTTTTATCATTTATTTTTAGGAAGAAAATAACAAAATACTAAGCGTATTTCTTAAAAAATGTCAGTCAGTTACCCGTGGAATTGCCCTACTATAACTAATGACAATGAAGGGCCAATGGTCAAATAAATCAGCATTTATTTTTTTAATCAAAAAATGTACTTTAAGAAAAGTTACAAATGGATGGTAATATGGAACAGTTGGCTTTACAGCTATTGAAAACTAATTAGACCTTAGAGAACATAGTTAATCTTGGCTATAAAAATATATTTAACAATTTACTTTCAAATAGTTTTGTTCATGAGTCTATTTACAATAGTCACAAGCATAATTGTCTTTTTCTGACCCTTTGCTTATGGAGTATTCCATAATACTCGACAGGCCATCTTGTACTATGAACCCTTTTACTGACCGATAAAACATGGATAGCTAAAAAACGACGGCTCAAGTTTAGAACTGCTGATGGTTGGCGAGTTTTGGCTATTTGGCGCCATATTTAGAAGCCACATAATTCACTTAACATTAGTTGGGGTAACTATAAAGTGATTTACATCGCTAAAAACTTGGCGCATCAGCAGTTATAAACTTGCGCCAAAACGACTGCAGTATAAGAAACTACTGATCTTTTAGTGTACATTATGCTTAACAAAATCAAAGTCTCATAGCTACTGGTAGGTTAAAAGGTTTGAGCTTTTACCGTCAAAACCTTTCGAAAATCCTAAAACACACTTTGCTTTGCTGCGACTGATCAGACAACATCAAGAGGCTAAACTCTTTGAGCACTGCATCATGGGGAATTTCTTAAGACTTTCGTAGCATTGCCACGTGATGGAAACACGAGGGGGAGAAGAAACTCAGGTGTTCCATATTACCCGACTATTCCATAATACCCTCCTCTCCTCTATAAATAAAATAACTAGCATTATTTGATCTGTTAGAGATTTTAAGAACAATATGTATTATAAATTGGAAATTTTACTGTTAAACTTATGATCAAATAACTTTTTCCTATCAATTTGACATTTATCTCACCCAACCTCAAAATAAAGCAACGATTTGTAATTAGAACAACTCATTAGAATCCGTTAATACCTGACCAAATTGTATAACCTGTTATCACTCGCTTCGACAACAATCTAACGAAAATTTAATAGGCACATTTGCTATTTCTATTGATACGGGTTTTTTCTATTTAGAACTTCCTTTTTATTTTCCAGGTATTTAAAACTGGTTAAGCAATTCTGCAATTGAATTCAATACCTTTTAACAATAATACAACATTATTCGGAACATGGGACAGGAAAGAAGTACAAATATCAGACTAATAAAAAACACATAAAACAAACAGTAGTTTTATGAAAATAGTTCTTAGGTAAAAAAAGCTTACTTAAGGTTATTTATTTTCAAATGTTTCAGATTTTTTACTGTTATTTTACTGGTTTAAGCATTCTAATGGATAATTAACTGTATTAAAAATAATTTATTTTCTCCAAAAAAGTTGTGCGTGCAATTTTAATGTCAGAACATTTAATAATTAAAACCAGATAAACGACTTAAAATGTAACATTCCCCGTATTCATAACTCTTCATAAGCGCGTACAGAACAGAAACTTTTAAAGAGTTATTAACCCACACTAAATTTCCAAGTATATTCCTTTAAGTATAAAAAGTAGATTTAAAAAGCATTCAATTTAATAAATTACTAGTTTCTCATCCCACAAAGAATTCAATCTACCCTTTAATACACTCCACACATGGTCTGCTCCCTGGAACATACATCTCTGTGATTTATAGACTATGCAGGCGAACTGTAATTACATTTCAACCTTTGCAAGTATGCCTGTGTTATTCAAACTGCCAAGGGGCTATTGTGTCCTCCATGCCGCGATTGTGTGCGTTCTGACAACTGGTATCCGCTTCAAAAGAAGTTGCAAAATGAAATATTTTCAACAATCTCAGGAGCGCAATAATTACAAACATCACGAAAGAGGAAACGCAGCCGGATCAAGGCGAGTTTCGCTTGAAGATTATGATGAATAGTTGCGAGTTTTTGGACTGAGTTAGATTAATAAGCTAAGTGTAAATACTGTCTCGAAATGGTGTTGTAAAAGCTACCAACCTACCTACTAAGTCCAACTATGGAGGGGAAAAATTTAGACATTGTGAGTCACGACAAAGGAACACCGAAAATTCCAAAATATGGAATACACTGCAAAAAACTATCTTTTTACACAGAATTGTCCATTGTTTTTTGCTAAAATTTTCCGTTTTACCACTAAAAGAATACATTTTAGAAACAAGTTAGTACAGTTTAAAATTTCTCGGGATCGTTTAGTTGAAAGGAAGCCAAACTTTTTGCTAGTTGTGTAACATGTTTGCCGGTGACGTCACAATGTCATTCAGGGTTATAAACTGTGTTACAATATAGTGATTGTTATACACAGACCGCCACTTATAATTAATCAAAAGCTTCTCTTCCGAACAATATAACTATCTCTCTCCGATTGAGAGTTAAGTTCCAAATAAAAGAAAGTTTCTCTCATATGATAGAAAAGAAAAAACCTGATATTTTCTTCAAGTCTAGAATTAACTGGCAACAATGCTGCCGGTTAATTTCCGTTATTTGAAGAAAGGATTTTTCATATTGTAAGGAGCAATGCATTACTTAAAAAAATCATTATACATAAAAATAACTAGCTGATGGTGAATAAAAAGCTATTTATAGGATAGTCGTTAGTCTGATTCTTGATTAGAGGTCAAATACACATTACGTCAAATAATGTCTCAGGTGTTTTATACCATACCCCTATCTGTCCCCAAGTCTGTGTCATATTTCGTAATCACCATCACACACGGTAATACTACTCTTAAGAAGATAAAAATTAAACCCAAAATTTAATAAGAAGTAAAAAAAAATTGAGCATTAACATCATATTTAAATTCTTCTAAATATCTTCTAAACCCAAATTTACCATTACCTTCATTATGCATTAATTTAGATATTTCATTACTAATAAATGAAAACTTACCATTAGAAGAAATAAGTCTACTTTACACTATAACAGCGAAAGGAAAATATTTTAAATTCGAAAACATTTAAATGCACAAAGGTTTCAGAGGAAGTATTAAGTATCTAAAAAATTTAAAATTATTACCGAAAGAAAAGAAAATTTTTTTACAATAGGAAAAAAACACTTTCTGACCACAAAGTTTGATAAAATTTCAATATATTTTTAATTTAAAATTAAAAAAATTAATTTAAAATTCCTAAATTTAAAATTTAAAGATAATAAATTTAAAATCAAATGCATAAATTTGACTAGGTCTTCTAGCATTGGACATATTTTCATGAGCAACTAACTCCATTATTATTAATATTTTCTCAGTTTTTAATAATTAACTAGTCTAGTAGACTCAAGAGCATAAAGACATAGGACTATGTTGTTTTCATTTGTATTAATCGAGAATTTCCGTGAATTGCTAATAGTACTTTAATTACAAACCAGCGTGCAAAGGGGATAGTTTAAAAATATTTGGCTCAAATCTTGTAATGAAGTATTGATTTGTATTGTGTGTGTGTGTGTTCGGAGGATATTAATTTCTTTAAATAACGAAGACTACAGAAGAAAGATTCTTCAAAGGACTAGTGTAATCGGCTTAGGCAAAAACCTTTGAGGAATAATTGATTATGGTTTTGTAATTAAATTAACAGAGGATCATCAAAAATTCTCCTTAACATCACTGCATTCAGAATATAATTTATAGTTTTTTTATTACTTTTCTATAATCTTTCATTCTAAGAGTACAACTAAATAATAAAGTATGTAATTGCTTTTATAGCGTGTAGTTACAATGTTGAGGATGGAAAGCTTGCTAAGTGGTTGTAAAAAATATAGACGAGAGTTTTCACCTTTTTAAATATGATTCCGTTGTAAAAAAATTAATTTCAGCTGCAAGTTATGTATGTGTATATATTAATTTTACTTTATTATAGTTCCCTCTATTAGTTTAATTAATCTTTTTTTTTCGAAGTGTTTATATGTATTTCTAAGATTTTTAAGTCATTGCTATATAAACAGTGCACAGAAAAAACTTGTTTTAAGACACATTAACAAGTATAAAAATAAATTAATAAATTTTCCATTTTTTGGGGAGGGATAATTAATCTACTCGCATTTGATCATTCAAATCGAAATAGGTCAAAATTGCTTTGATTTAATTGAATGCCACTTATTAAAAAACGTATGTTCTATTTTTACTGTTTTTTAATTTGTAACTTAATTTTTGATGGTAATCCAGATCATTAGTTACTCATTTATTTTTAATTTTTATGAAACAATTATTTCAATGGATACAATCGGACACAATTAAGTAGTATTACAGTGTGTAAGTAACTAAGTTATCTAAGTTGTATTACACAAATTACAAGCACTAGTATTGGTAAAAAATAGATGTACTAGTATAGTGCATCTGTCCAATCAAGAATGAGTACTTGGTAAATTAGTTATTGATTAAATTAATTTTACATTATAAAATTCTAAATAAAATGTTATTTTATTTTAAGTCATCGTAGATTCACGGATCCAAAACATCCATCGTAGATTCAAAAGGAAAGAAAGAGAAAATATGCAATTCAATTCATTACGTAAAATTTTCAGATTTAAAATGATGATGTAACAATATATAAGTTGAAAATTTTGCTATCATGAAAAGTTAAACTTTTAATTTAAGACGTTTCCATTAAAGGCTCATACACCAAATTAGAATTTAAAAATAACTAGCACGAAGTATTTTGTAAATTTTATTAAAAAATCTGAGGATGGAAATTATTTAATCTAATAATGATTGATAGGTGAAAGTTTATTGAGATTTAATTGATTATGTAAACAGAAGTTGAAGGTTTTTAATTACATTGGAGTAACTGATAATGATGGATTATTTCAATTAATAAAACGTCAGTTTAACCTAAATATGTTCCTCACTTTATTTCTTTGTCTTTTATTTATTATAGTATAAAATTCGAAGCAAATGTTTCATTAAAATTAATGTTTACAAGAAATACCAATAGAAATCAGTAAATTATAAATTTATTTAAGGTATATTACAAAGATTATGAAGACTAAGGGAAGACTGTTATAAATAAATTTAGATTCCAATGATGGTAACAGTTATAAAAAAATAAATATTGGAATAATTATATGTTTAGAATTTTATTTACTTCCAGATTTCAAAATGAAATTTTGAAAAGGATTGAGGTAAGGTTTGTTGGGGTAAGTGTGACCCGTTTTTGGCCATTGCATTTTTGGAGCCTAATAGACAAATTTTGAAAGGGTTAAATTTGAACTTCAAATATACAAAGTATGAATATCAATAAACAAAAATGTATAAGTAGTTTCTAAAATAATGCGTTACATTATTCTCTACTGGTAATTTTTAAAAATGAGATTGGTGACCCACTTACCCCAAGATAAGGGGTATTTGGGTTACCCAATCTTTATTTATATTTAAAGCAAGCAAAACTAAAAACGAAGTTAGTGGGTTTTACTTGATAAAGTTCAGAACTTTTCAATATTAAATATTTTATCGTAACTGTATCCATGTTTGAGAAATCTAATCACATCACAAACAGTATGACAGGTAACAATAGAAGGAAAAGTATTTTATAAAATGTTTTGCAAGGCCAAAGGGATATGTTTTAATTTAACGTATAAAATAGTGTTTAAAAAGCATAATAAGGTTGATTACGATTTATTTTGGCACATTTGTAAACATAGTAATGTGAAAAGAAATTGTAAACACTAAATGAGAGAGTTGATTTAAAGTTTCCAGGGGAAGAACCATATAAAACGACTTAATATTTTACTTTCCTGGCCATAACTTAAATTAAAACGCAAAATTGATACAAAACATCGATTTAATTAATTATGGATTTTTCAATAAAGTTTGAAGTGGTAAGTTGCGAGGAAATGTGAAATTTCTTGCACATATTTTAGTTTGAGGGGGTGACTCACTTACCCCAACAAACCCGAAATAATTTTTAAAGCCCGACTTCAGTAACTTTTTTTAATCTCTAAATATTTGCAAATTTTCATTTTGCTAAATTAAGTAGCATATTTTAATTATTATATATTATCTATTCTTACGCTTTCCTTTATCTATTATCTTCATTTATAGACAATTGAAAATAGATTAGAAAAAGTAAAACTAAATATTCTTCATAATTTATAACCTTTTTCAGCCCCTTTAAATAAAATTCATCTACTAGGAAATGACACTAATCGGATTATCAAAGTATGGATTTTTGAATAATGAAGTAATATTCATTCAGTACCATGTAGAGCTATTGAGTAAAACTTGAGAGCTATTGAGAAAACTTGATAAAAAAACGTAATATTTGAGTTTAACACACAAATTTTTAATTTTTTTAACACATAATGACCTTCTCTGGTTTATCGAAATAGTTTTTATTTTTTAGTTTGGATTGGTGATTTCATTGAAAGAGTCTACGCTAAATATTTAGAACTTCCTAACTAAACAAAAAGAAAGCGATTCGATTACGATTGCCTTGTTTCATACTTTGAACACTCAAAAATGAAAAGTATAAACATATAAAACCATAAAAACAAATTTATATAATTTATATTTGTAGTCTCACATAAACTTGCAAGACAAGGTATGCGATCTATTGGTTCAGTAAAGCAATAATGCCACAGATGATAGCTTTCAATCGCAGCTTCAAGTAAAACACCGCCCTTAAAAGGCGAATTTGGAACCCCGGCAACCCCCAAGTGCCATTCTAGAATGTTCGAAGGCGAAATGGCATTACCTCTCCCTCCAAATGTCATCTATCTCTGAACTTGGAACATTAGAGCGACTTCATTTTTCACACAAAGAGGTGTTTAAGGTGCCGAATGATTGTTATCGCCAGCACCGCACCTTTAGAGAAAACATTATTGCGTGCGCGTATTAATCAAAAGTCTAGGGATCAATGTTATGGTGACAACTACTTGATAACAATGCAGGTGATTTCAGATATCGTTATAAGGAGCAAGAAGCGAGGGGAAAGTCAATGGAAGATGATAGGTCGTGTTTTACACGGGACTTTTGTTGGTGTTGATTTTTTTAGGAAAGAAAATGGATGATTGAAGATGGTAAATTCGATTTTTAACTGTGTTGAAGGGGAAGAAGGGTGAAGTTCTTTTGAACATAAAAACACTTGATTCCTGAGTTTGTTTAATGATTGACTTAGGTAAACTTTGACGTAGATATTTTTTGGGGGGTTAATATAGTTATACGACAAGGACTGGGAGAATAATTATTATTAACTGTGTTTATAACTAAGATTCAAACATAAAAAGTAAGATATTTTGCTCCCAATATGAAAAATACTACCTAGCCTTTGCCCGTTGGTATTCATAATTTATAATATTAAAAGTGTGAAAAATTTGTTAAAAAGGAAAAACAATCTATAATAAATTGATATTGTATAGAAATCTGATATTTCTAATGTCCTTCAACGCAAATATAGTATTATACGAGCAATAATTGGTCTTTACTGCCCAAAATTAAACCATTTTGAAACAACCCAAAGAGACGAATATACAGGGTGTCCCACGAGAAGTGGCCCAACCCTTTTAACTTTTAAACCCCTATAGATATAGTCATGAAAGTGGGGTCTAGGTATAGTAAAGTGACCATGCCCTATCCAATGAGATAACTTTCAACGCCCTCTAGCGGAAACTTTAGGAGTTATAACTTTTATTTTAAAAACTATGAGAGGTATGAAAGGAGAATTTCACCAATTATTGCTGGTTAAGCGGACAACAAGTACTTATATAGTAGTACTTATAAGTACTTATTGTCCGCTTAACCAGCAATAATTGGTGAAATTCTCCTTTCATGTACCTTGCCTTTCTGGATTTAAATCTGTCCTAGGAATGTCATTGTCATACCAGCAGATGAGTGGAGGACTAATCAATGGCCACCACTTTTTCAGTTATAGTCGGCTAGACTAGTACTTGCCCTCCGCTCTCTTGCGTTACCTTCCTATACCGTTCTGATGAGCCCTAACAAGGGCGAAACCGGTCCACGGTTGGAGGTGACACTTGAGAGTTGTGAGTTTACACTTATGTGAGATATGTGAAAAAAGTCAATGACTAAGTTGTAGAGCAGTATTGATTCAGTAGGAAAAGACACCTTAAGCAGAAAAATATCTTGAATAAAACCCCTAAAACGCACGCTAAATTAGGTTGAATTTACGTAGTTTTTACGTCTTAAAACGCTCCTCACGAGGCAAAAATGAGAAATTTTCAATTTTAGGAACTAAGAAAAATTTTAATCATTTACTTAAGTCATAAAATTGAAAATTTCTCAATTTCGCCTTTTGAGGAGCGTTTAAAGACGTAAAAAATACGTAAATTCAACCTAATTCAGCGTGCATTTTAGGGGTTTTATTCCAGATATTTTTCCGCTTAAGGTGTCTTTTCCTACTAAATCGATGTTGCTCTAAATCTTAGTCATTGATATTTTTCACATACCTCACATAGTTTTTAAAATAAAAATTATAACTCCTTAAGTTTCCGCTAGAGGGCGTTAAAAGTTATCTCATCGGATATAGCATGGTCGCTTTAGTATACGTAGACCCCACTTTCATGACTATATCTCTAGGGGTTTAAAAGTTAAAGGGGTTGGGCCACTTCTCGTGGGACACCCTGTGTATATTAATAGAAAAGTAAACTAGTATTCCATAAAAATTATTTCATAGAATAACATCTAAAATAGTTATTTTAAGTTAAGTATAAATTTAAAAACATTAATAATGTAATAAATAATGTAATGGGTATTATTAATTACAATTTTATCGTGAGCTTTATAATACAAATGTAGCATCTTTCATCTTTTTAGTCTAGTTTTAAAACTTTCAGAAACGTAAAAACTAGTACGTGAGTACAAGCTTTGCTATCCAGGGCTTTAGTATATTCTAGGTAAAAAAATCTTCGCAAATAAAAAAAACATAGCATTAGTGCTTTTAGTACACAATAAACTCAAACACAGTATAAAAACAGTTCCACGCATTAATTTATATTATATATCCCCACTTGTTATATAAAATATCATAAATTTTGATATTCAAATCAGTATTCAAACATCTCTTAGGCCGCACCTTGAATAATAATCATTATTACAGAGAAACACCTATCACTTTCTCCCAAGCTTGTTGACAACACAATATCCAGGTGCATGACTTCACCCTTAGGTGACACAACCTCATACCTCTATCCTCTAGGTATCTTCCCAGGTACGGTTGGAGACGCATTAGTTTGTATTCTAGTATAGATCTGCATTCATCCTTGTATCTGAATGAGATAGAGACCACATCATATAAGTGTGGGTCATTATGGAAACTCCCGGAGGGTCACGGATGCATCAATCATCCATTTACTCTAGAGTTGAGATTGGCTGCCAGTCAGTTGACTCGTGATACTAGATATACTAGGACACATTGAAACTCTTGTTGTGCCTATCATATATTGGGCAACAAATTAACTGGTGGGTTTATTGATTGGTTGTGTTCAAACCTGATTGAGTATAGTGCGAAGTTGTGTTGAACATCTTAAATGTCCAAATATAGTTAAAATTTTCATTATTTGTTATTAAAGTTCTTTTTAAAATGTTTTTAGGTTCAATTGCATGTAAACTATGGTCTGCACTCTATTACAGCGTTTCCTATCATTAACGTTATGGGTTGATGTAAGAAGATGACGCACTTTCTAGCTTTTTAATTGGCGAGTCAGATTACTAGCTCGTTCGGAATTTTTCGCCAATTAGGTAACAAGAAAATGTGACGTCTTCTTGCGTCAACCCGTGACGTCACTGACATTGCTAACGCTGCAATATAATATATAGCAGCTTTTTTTTACATTTACTTTCTAGGAAACATTATATTTAAAAACAACTTATTTTTATTGTATTACTTGAAATACCAATACATAACGATAGTAATTCATCAGGATTTTAGGGCAGAAACATTTGCAGAACCAAATAAACATCCTGATTCTGTCCTTTTAAGACGTTTAATTATAAAAAATGTGCTACACTAACAGAATACAAACCTTATTACAAAAGTATTCCTACAGGGCAAACTACAGAATTCAAAAGATATATTAAACTTGTTACGTAAAAAATACACAAACGTGACATAATTTACTCCCCGAATTTAATTTTCGTAAAAGAAACACTCCATTAAAAGCGCTAAAAAACTGATTTCACAAAAACATCTTAAGCACCCATCGCCCACACACACTAAGCCTTCTCCAAAAAAATAACAGTTTTTTTCACACATTTTCCTTACTTTACACCTTCCAACACACTTTTTATCATTGCACTCTGAAAAAAATAATTCTAAACACCTCTCCACAGCGTCCTCTTTTAATTCTCACCTTTTTAATTAAACTGTCATTCTCCCCCATTTTCTTCCTTTATAAACTTCCTTCCCCCCTCAACAATTAAAGTCCGGTGTGGACACATGTTTAGGAACCCGCAAACCCTTGTTTTCTCCCCCGAAATATTCATAAATCATAAACAGCTAGTTGTTTGGGATCTCTTTGTATCGCCGGAGGTAGCGCGCATGGCGTATAAAAGGCTTACCAGAATGTTTGAAACAATAACACTGCGTTCTTTAAAAGGACGTCGCATCGCTGGCATATTATGATTGATGGTATTCTCTGCACAAAAGACCTGGTTCTGTGGTCGATATTTATGACGTACCTTTCAGAATCCACGGAATTAGATGTTAAAAACAGAGACGGGATAACATCTTTATTAAGCTTACCTAAATCAAGAGCTGTGATACGAAATATTCTCTCATTAATTAAAACAACGGCATCGGGGATAACAATTATGAGGGGGCTTCACTTATTAAAGAGAAGATTTACTATTTGTCTTGGGTATTTTTGGATCAAATATTCTCTCTCTCAATAGATCGAGCTTTGTGTGGAGATCGATTCAAGAGCTCTCTGATTGGCTTTTGTGATGGTGCAGCTGTTGGAAAATATTATGATTAAAAAGCAATCTATTTGAGGATAAAAGAACTTGATTTCAATCAGAGGATTCTTTTAGGGCTTTTGTTACTTTAAGTGGGATGTTCGAACAATTGGTGTGTGAAATAATGGTTAATTTCCAAGAATATTTTACTATTATGAACTTTTAGTTTACTTATCAATAGATTCTGAGAAATTAACTAGCTTTTAGCGTTTTGAAGCCATATTTTTGAATAACTTAAAAGTTAATGGGCATTCAGACGAAGTCTAAAGATTCATATAATGTGGCATTTTCTTTACATAATTTTCCATTACGAAGTTTCAAAGAAACTTATCAAACGTAATTTCTAAAAATAACTACTTACATCACTTTGTAAAAAGAATGTTTCGACAACTTAAAAGGTTGCTTAAATAACATTCCTAAAGTTATAATAGTTATTCACAATTTATATATGGGGGAGACTGTGTTATACCTTCTGACAAAATTCTTCACGTTTTGGTTTTTCTAAGAAAGATTAAATCACATTTCGGCAATTTAAAGTGTACAACCTATAGTCCTAACCTTAGTAAAAAGGTTATTATTTTTTTATTAGCTCAAATCTTCAGAATTTGATTTTTAATCAATTTTAATAATTTTAGGAAATTTGTGTAAGTACAACAACCTGATCTCCCTATGGACAGACGCAGTTGTACCTGTGGATACCCATAAAAATGAGTTTTAGTTGAAAAAAGCTAAAAATGAAAATTTTTTATTGATGCATTACATTTTAATGAACATTTTCAAACATGTAATAAATTAGAAATCGATTTTTTAAAGTAAAGTAACTTAAATTAAAGGAAGGCTATAATAATAATAAGGATAGTTAAAGGAATAATGGTAAATAAAGGAAGTTGATTGATACAAGTCTTAATTTCTTATCAAAAATACATAAAACACATGTAATTTTCTGATTTAAATTTAAGAAATCATCAGCATCGATCGTGCTGATTGATCTGATCACTTCCCTGGTCCAAAAAACAAATAGATCGAAACTAAGATTGTCCGGCATTTGATGGTAGTAACTTTCGCAAATCTTCGGTAGATATTTTTCGTTATTATTATACCTAAATGTGATAGTGGTGCTAAATATTTTATACCAAAATTATACATATAGACACATTAAGAACGTGTCCGTAGGTACCTTACGGTGTCCAAAGGTACAACACTAAAGCATAAGGTGCTTTTGCATTCTAAGATCTAAAAAATTAAAGTTGAGATCTGACGACTTCTAATATCAAAACTAAAAAGTCAATATAGTGGGTATTCCCCACGTATATTACATTTAATAATATTATCACTGAAGGGAAAGAGAAATATAAATGTAGTGATGCGTTAAAAGTAACTTTGAGCGTCTAAAAACAGTAAATTTAAAATTTTTACTTTTAATTCATAACTGATTTCTCGATAGCAACTAGTTGAATCTTTTTACATTCAATATCAACCAACAATTCAAATTTTTATTTTTTCCAAATTTTAAAACACGGTGGCCGATGGTACAGCTCCCGCAAAAAAAAACGTTACAGTTATTTTTTAGGCTTGGCGATTTATCGATGATTTGGCGCGTCTGGCGTTTTTGAATTTTAAACAATGTGTTTTTAAACAATGTTTTTTTTAAACAATTAGCCCATGAAAACGGTAGCTTTTTCAGAAATTTCATATAGAAGTATTTTTTTTTGGCGGTTTTATATGTTTGCGAGGGCGCTGATTACGAATATGAATTTTGCTTTCGTATGGGGGGTCGGCTTCATATCAAAAATCGCAAAAAATCGATATTTGTTTGCTCTTTTTTCGATTCTCAGCTTATATTTAAAAACCATAAATTTCTCGAAGATAATTTCAGTCACAAATTTGAAGATCAGGAAATTTCCTACAAAATGCACTATTCAACTTTGGTTTTACCGAAGAGTGGTTTTGCCGCTAGAGCGTGCTCAAAAACATCAATTTTTTAACATCTCCGCAAAAAAATGGAAACGCGTGCTTCTACCCTCTACAAAACGAAAACTATTAAAGTTATCCACAAAAATTTCATACCATATGAAAGAAAATTTAATTTTCTATCCATGACATGCTTTATATTACCATTTTTTTAGAAGGGGGAGGGAGCGAAGAAAAGATAGATAATTGTCGCAGCTTGCAGACCAAATGGACTTTTGCGGTTGTTAATCTTAAATCTGCGCTATATTTCCGGTATATTACCAATAAAATGGGTTGTTTTGGATAAATTGATGATTAAGCATGCCTAAAAAATGAATTTTTAAATTTACTAGGGAGCTACCGCCCCCTGCTCGCTATCGCTCGCCAACCCCCGTAAACTGCTGACGCAGGACCTTTTGGAATTGCTTCGCAATTCCCACAAATTCCAACTCGTTGAACTTAACACACTTTATAAAAAAATTAAACAATTTACAGAAAAAACGTCAACCAACTTATTAAAAATACTTCAAATCCCCTCCATGAATAAATCTCCCTTAAAAGTTTGAGTATATATTAACTCGAACTTTTAAACGAAATGTTTTTAAAAATATTCATCTTAATTATTTTTAATCTATGATTATAAAAGTAACTAATTCTAATTGTTTATCAATATTCGGACCAAACAAAAAATATTATTTTAAAGTGACTCGATAGTATAATATGCCTAGTGTTTATCATTCATATTTTTTTTAAACCCAGACTTGTTAAACAATACCGTTTAAGCAATTGAAAACAATAAGAGACAAAACATCACTATGTTTACAATTAATTTCGATAAAATCAGAATAAAAATTATAAATATTGGACAAAAAGTGTGAAATTTTAGTATAAAATGGCGTTCATGTAAGTTTTTAGAATATGTTTTTATCAGTCTTTGAGTGATATTTCATCAAGAAAGTACTTTTTTTAAAAGGTGAAAAAAACATGTTTCATCTTAAAATAAAGCGTCAATCGGACGTTGTGATTGGATGCATAATAATTTGATTGACAGTACTTGCTTTATAACTGCGACCTTATCCGTTATCTAAAGAAATGGAAATATTTTAAAATTGAGAATTTTTTTGAAAAATCGAAGGGCTTACTCGGAAATCCCGAAAGAATCCGGACATTTTGATACCATATATGTGTCATTCGGTTCAGTAATTAAAAAGCCTTTCTCTGGAAACCGTTCACTAAAAACTTTTTTTTAGAATAGAGAGATATTTATTTTGGGTATTTTTATCGGATTTTCCACCAATTTTTTAAATTCATAAATTAAATTATGGGAGTGTTTTAATGAACGAATTAATATGTTTTTGGCATAGCTAAATCTGAATTTCAAGTTTATTTTAATTTTAAAAGTCTTCTTCACACCAAAAATCGCAAAAAATCTCAACCTTTTGCTTTTTTTAATCGGTTTTTTATAGATTTTCTAAATAAATATTCAATTTTCGAAAATCTGCACCAAAACAAATTAAAGTATAAGCAAAATTTCCAAAAGATGCACTGGTTAATTTTTATTTTGCGATATATTCTGTATGTTTTATAGTATTTTGAAATGAAGCAATTTTTTTTGTATAAGTGATGAACGCTCGATTTCTCCCACTACAGCTCTAAAGATAATTAACTTACTGAAAATAGTTTATACCAAATGAAAGATCATTTCATTTCCTACAAAATGCATTATTTTACTTGAATTTTATAATAATAAGTATTGACGCTAGAGTGTACTGAATTACAGCTGTTTATTAACTTTACACGAAAACTTGATTAAAACAAATTAAGTTAATAATTTACCATGTTAAAATGTTGGAATGAATTCAAAATAACAAGCTGAAAATTGGTGTAGAAGTAAAAGCTATTGTCCTGATCATTATTCCAAAATTACCAAAAAATCACACCAAGGGAAAATCCACCACTTTGAAAAAACCACCGGCATCTTTGACTCTCAATTTAAGCATATTGATAAAGGAGTTCCCTCTTTACACAGCAAAGAAATTGCCCCCAAAAAGCATTATTGTAGCTGGAAAAAAACTGGAATTTTAATGTCGAATATTTAAAAAAAAACTATTTTCAATCGATTTAGGTAAATTAAGGCTTAAAATGTAATTTATTTATTCAACAAAAGCATATATATATTACGGGCAAAGTGATTAATTGGGAATTATTAATAATGCCCAGAACGGAGTCGGGTAAAGTGATAAATTTCATTGATTAATGCCATTGAATTTATCACATTGCCCTCCTCTACCTAGGGCATAATGCCCGATTTATCATATTGCCCATAACATATATACGTGCACGGTCAAAACTAGCACCGTTTGGCTGCAACTGAATAAAAAATAATGGACAAAATGGTATAATTAAAGAAACATACTCTGCTCCAGACGATTTAGCAATCAAACGCTCCAACTTTTTTTCATAATTTTCATTTAATAATTAAACAAATAAACTACATTTTAAGCATAAATGTATTTAAATAGCTCGAACAGTTTTTTAAATATTTGACTTTAAAATTATAATTTATTCGAAAGCAATTGAATTTGAAAATCTAATATTAATTAAATTTTATAATTTTTTAAACTGAGTGAAAATAAGTTCAATGTAAACAAGGTTAAAAATCAATAGTTTCCATATTGTTTTGCGCGTTTTAGTCCTTTACCCCCCTTTACCCTTTTGTTATTAAAATTCATAACAAGAAAATCATATTAAATGAAAACGAATCAAAGCAATTTTAACCAGTTAGTACTGTTACTTTTTTGTTCTAAAGAAACCTATCTTTGGATGCCATGTCTAGCATCCTTCATATCATCGTTAACAATGTTTCGTATGAAATAAATACAATGAGAACATAACACTATTTTATCCACATAATTATAACTACTTTTATTTAAATTTTTCTTTCTCTTACTATCATTTAAAAATTATAAATATACATAACAATTTAATATTAACAGGCGTTTGGAAAGAACAAATGTTCGACCATCACACTATTAGGTGTTACCAAATAAACCATCGCATCGGTCGAGCTCTAGCATTTATGTTTTTTTGGGCCGATGGGCCGATGTTTTTAAATTTTAACATGGGCCGCAGATGCCGATGGCTATTTTTTCAAACATTCGGCGCTGATGCATAGGTCGAGCCCTATATGCACCTATTGCATTTTTTAACAGTTTCAATATCCTGCATTTTATATTTTTCCCATTTAATATATTTTATCAGTCTTCTAAATTGAATCGCTTATTTCTGAAACATGTCAAATGCCAATTTCTTGTTTTGAGATAATCAAGAAAACCTGTATAAAAACTCACCACATTTTTATGAAAATGTTTAGTAATTTTTTTTCTTAAAGTAGACCTTAATTGAATATTTTTCACGCAAAAAAATTTTTTTAATGTTTTTATTCTTGTCAGAAAAAGTTATTAAAAAATTTGCATTTGACAGATATCTGCAATAAACAAAGTATTCAAGCCTATTTCCACAGTTTAACTTTACATGGTTAAAAGTTAGTTTATGTGTTGTTAAAAGTAGGAGTATTAGTTGAAAATAACATTTTCTTGTTAAATACTAACCCATTAAATTATTATAGAATTTTTTATATTTTTTTCTCTTTTGGTTAGTAGATGTTTATATACCTTTTTTATAAACGAATTCAACTCCAGTCACAAAAATAGTGGTCAGCCAATCCAGAATATTAGTATAGACACCTTCGAAGTCAATTACATAGGTTTTTTTAGATGGAACTTAGTGGACAGTGAATCGATTTTGCTTTAAAAGGCTATACAATCAGTTAATATGTTCAATATTATGATCTGGGGTATAGTTATCCCCTTTTCATAAAGGGATTCCTCGATCTAAAATCTCAATCACATGGATATAATAAAGGGCCACAATCATAAACATTTTAAATATATAGCTACCAAAACGTCCTTATTCTTGAGATTCGCACAAAAACTTTAAAAATATGGTTTTTACTATGGCTTGATGGATCTAACGGATAATCTCTAAAGGATAAATTTTCCAATTGAATATAGTGTTTGTATTGAATAAAAAAAGCAGCCCCAAACAAGCTACAGATGAGACGGCATGAACAAAATTCCCCGCAGTTTAAGTGCAGAAACCTGTCGAACGACGTCGTTTGACACGTTTCTACACTAAAGCTGAAATTTAAGATGGTGGAAAACTATTTTAAAATCACGTAATTTTTATAATTTTTACTTCAAAATGTGCGTTTACCCCTAAAGAATCCCATGATACCAATAACTCATTTTTGAAAAAAGTGGCGTTTGACATGTTTCAGAACTAAGCGATTCAATTTTGTCAGATTTATTTCATTTCCTAAATTAGTGAAATCAACAATAATCATTTGCTAATTAGAAAATTTATATTACTAATAAAATAAAATGGATAAACAAAAATTAAAATAGTTTAACCATAAATATTAAATTTACAAGCTTATTAAAAGCTAAAAATTTTAAAATAAACTTCTCTCTTCTTCAATAATTAAAAAATAAATATATTGAAAACCGATTTACTAGTTCTGTGGGTTACCAGACTTCAGTACTTGGCGATTGGCGACTAATTCAGATTTCCCATGTTATTTTTTCGAATTTTAACAGTCTGCCATTTCTTTTCTTGATGACCAAATTAAGTGAAACTTGGTTTTTAGGGGTTTTGTAGTATGCTCTTTCAAAAAATCAAATAAAAATTGGGATGTTCTTTGAAAAAATTTGGACTTCTTATTCCTCTGCGCCAGAAGACGACCTCTGAGAGAAAAATAGTCAATTAGTGTTTTCAAGCTTATACTAAACCCTGAAAAATGACACCAAAAGCATCTTTCTAACCCCACCCGTTCGCACGCAAAGTCTACTGTAACGTTTTTTTTTGCGGGAGCTGTACAACATTTCTAAGGTACGACAGTCTCCCCTATGCATTAAAAATAAAACGCAGCTAAATTTAAGGGGGATCAGTACCAAAATTTTTTTTTTCTCTAATAAAAGGATTTTATTATCTTTTAAGGTGTTAAATTATGTATTTACTTCACACTAATTCATATTTAGCCCCAAAAGCGAGTTCAAAAATTTATTTTAAAAAAATTACAAAAAACCTCACAACAACGCCCAAAATTACCCTGAATTTAAATTGGCAATCCTCCCTTAATTTATGTTATTTTGATTTTATTTTTTGTCTTAACATAGATCAAACATTATATAGTTCCTTGTAGGCATGGAAATTTGATTATCTATAAAAATTTCTGAAAAATTAAAAAAACTCTGAAATTTGGCATTTTTTTCGAAAAATATCCTAAGTTTCCACTTTACTGCTCTGTAAAAAATTCTAATAAAAATATTTTAAAATCAATGCCTGAAATGTTAAACAGGTGTTACTGATAATGACTACAAAGTTTGAAGGGGTTTGGATGATTAGAAAAAAAGACTTGTGATTTTAAACATTAAAAACCTTGTTTTGAGAAAAAGCCGTTTAAAGAAAGAATACTAGGCTTCTCAACACTATCTAGGCTTCATAAATTTCAAAATATTTACACTTAGAATCCCCGTATCATTATGAAACTTGGTAGGAATAATTCTAAGGGTGTCTTCATTTTTATTGCAAAATCTCAAATTCGATATTTTGACAAAATTTTGGTACTGAGCCCCCTTAACACGCTTTATTCCAAAAAATCGATCATACTTTACTAAACACAATCTTTTCCGATAGCAAAACATTTTTAATAGGAAGCGAAGAAGTCATAGTTTTTATTTGTACATAATTATTTTTAAAAATTTTACAAATTAGATGTATTGATTTTAAACTTTTATATTAAAATTTTTACTGTAAATTTCAAAGGAAAATTTTTTCACTTTGCTTGTTTAGTCGTTTCTAAAAGTACCAAGTTATAACTAGTTGATAAGAGGTGCAATTGTAACTTGAAAATCTGACTATTTGAAGCATAAATGCAAACACTATCAATCATTCCATTATTACTAATAGTTAGTTATGAACATGCACTTTAACTAAGCTCTGTATTAAATATTGTATTTAATTCTAAAGACTTGGTCAACATTTGCTTCATCATCCGGAAATACTCATGGGAGATAATGGCTACAAAGCTAATGATAACTAAGGATAAGATAAGATAACTACCATAAGCATTATTTCCTAGTTATGCAGCAATACTTTTTCAAAATATGCGGAAGTTAAACAATAAAGGCATTCCCAGGTGTTAATGATGGCATATTCTGCATGTGGGAGAGTGTATCTTCAAATACACTTGTTTAAATAGCGTTTGTAATGTATTTTATTGCCACTTAAAATTAATATTTTACACAGGTAGCAAATTATTACAAATTATTAAACTGTATTTGAAAATTCAGAATGTTTACTCTTATTCTTCGCCTCCAATAAAATGACACAGTGACAATGCAAATTTACCTACCAACTTTTATTTAACAAAATTAAATAAACTTAATCCAAATTTTTTTACCGTGCAATAGCTGAACAACAGGGCTTTTAAGTGCGGATTTACCACGCAACCATATCATTATCGTCAACTTATTTGCATACAACAACCCATACCCATCAAATCCACCCCTTCTATTGTTGAGTACTAAATGTAGTTGTAGTCATAAATGGTTTAAGTATGAGAAAATACATTGAAATGCTTAAAAAAATTATTTAGGGAAATTAACATAAAATGATTTTCTAATAAAAGAACTTAAAATACACGGTGTCATAAAGGTATTTTCGTTTTTATTTCTAAATATATAACTTCTTTTTTTGCTAAATGTGAAGACTGTTCGGTATTTTGCAAGATCTATAAAAATATCTTCTGAAAGCAAAGAAAAAAAAGGAATTTGTGGTTTGATATCAGATGTAACTAAGGGCAAAAAAACGTACGCCCTCCTAAATTTACTATCCGAACATCAAAATTATCCTTCAAAAAGAAAATCAATATTTTCAGATATGTTACGAGAAAAGTGATAAGGCGAGAATTATTAATAACATCGAAACTGATTTGGGAACTATGATAAATTCAATGGCGTTTATCAATGTCTGATATACGAGGGCATTATTAACAATGCCCGCATTTATCGCATTACCCGTAACATATATAGTGCACTGTCTATGAATTTAAATTATATTAGAAATACCTACACCCAAACTCCCTCCAATACAAATTAGTCTATTCGATCTTGTCTGTGTTTTTAAAATTTCACGGTACAGTTTATTTCTTCCTTGCACCGCAAATTTCAGGCTCAGACATTAAAGAGTTCAATAAATTCCTTCCAAAGCTTCCCATAACGGCCGAAAATATCCATTACCGGCCAGGACCCGATCCCCAATCACCTGATTCTTTCGAAAACCTCTCTCTTAATGAGTCCAACGGTGTCCATCCGCTCGTGATTGACACCCACCCCCTCTCCCCGCCCCCCTTGGGAAATCACGACACGCATTGGCTCCCCGTTTCCCGCCGGACCCCACCATAGGTCGGGAGTCGTCCTGCCTGCACCATTCAAATTAAAACGAGTCTGGCCAACGAACAGTAATTACCAGAAACTAATTCGAGCGTCTCAAAATAAGGCCCTGCATGTTCCAACGAGTCTTAATAGATTCATGCCCTTTACAAGGCCCTTCAACCTTTTAAATTCGGGGGACTTGCAGCGAACTTTAATGCAGCCGATTTAATGAGGTTTAGCGTTGCATCCGATAGATAGTTATGGGCTCGCAAGTTTCTGTGTTTCCGAAGCGAGGGGTTATGGGTCATGGATCTCCAGTTCGGTCGGGTTGTTAGGAGTATTGATTGCCGGCCAGGGCCGAGTTTCATGACTCCAAATGGGGCGGCTTTCGTTTTGTAATGAGCATTAAAGACTCGATAAATGATTTGGGGTGCAGGAAGGAACGAGGGCCCTGGAACGTTTTATTTAGGGGATGGAGGGTCTTTCGGATTTGATTGGGTGAATTCGATGGAATAATTATCCAGGTCTTCTACTTTTAGGATGTTGTTGTAAAATGCGTGTGATGTGCTCTCCTTTAGTCTGGATATGGGACTGTTACTGAAGAGGAGGTTTTAATGACTGTTGTTGGTTGGCGTTTGCTATTATGTGGTTTGGAAATTAATTTCGGCTTCCTTCTTTAAGGGTAAATGTGTTTCTCTTAAATTTATGGGTATTTTGAGGGTACTGAGATAAATATTGCGTTTATGGCTTTCGTATTTAGAAAGTATTTTCAATAGAGTTTGAGGGTTCGTTTGTAACTCCTGTGTTGATTTTAATCATGAATGTACTTCATTATGACTATCACTTTGATGCTTTGCTTTTAAATAATTAAGTGTGTCTAGTTGATCGCAAAAGAAACAGAAGCGCCCTTTGGCATAGTGTTATTGTGCTGTCAGGGTAAAAAAATACACGATAACAGAGTTACCTATATCTATGGGAAGGGAAAGGGATATGTTTTTTAGTCGAGAAAATATTATGAAATCATTCAAGAATATCTCCTATCGATACTTTTATGTTAGTACTCATACTCATTCTGATTGCATTTCCGTTAACCTCGCTTATGCATTGAAAGTATATTTATTTTGAATTAAAAATTTTTGGTATAGTAAATTACCGAATAAGTGACTTAAAATTAGAATTAGTGACTTGGTATATGCATTTAAAATCAAAATCTATATTAGGTATTTCAAATAACAACATTTCTCACTTTATACTTAGTTTTTAAGAACCTGTTATATTTTTTACATAAAAAATAAAAGCCCCTATTTGTAGTAGTAAATTTTGATTATCTTCTACAAAAAAATAACTTTTTATTTAAGTTTGAATCTACATACATTTTACTCATGTTTCACAAACGATACATTTTAACTGTGACGTTTTTTCTACATTTAAAAAGATTGTATCATATTGTATATCTAAATACGTTTTCTTTCAAGCTTCTCAAGTGAAATGTATTCCAACACAACTACTGAAAAGTAGGTTATCTGAGAGGGCCATTGCGAAGGGAAAATAAAGCTTTGTTCAGTACGGAATCTGGAAAACAACGATTTATCGTGAAAATTCAATATCCTAGAAGCTTTTGTGTGCTTAAAATTGAATCGAACTTTTAATGCAGGTTACCGAAAACCCGCTCCGCCATTTTTTTTCGTTGATCCATTCTTTATCCCAATAAGACTAAAAAATAGAAAGTTACAGTTAAGTAAAGTGTGGAAGCAGGTGAACAAACATTCTCCAGATAAGAGTTTTGAAGAACTCTTGCTGGTGGTGAATTTACTATTTTCTTTGCCATATTCAACATACTCGTTTCTTTTTTTTCATAATGTTTCTTTAGTAAGATTACGATAAATTGTTTTTCTTCTTTATTGGATATTTTTTTCTTCGGAGCGTTTCCCACGTTGGCATCTGTTTTTTTTTCTTTTAAAGAAATTCCTCTGACCGAGGCTTATGTGTAATGAAATTAGTTTAAAGAAGCTGGAAAGTTGAGAGAAGAATAAACACGATAAGTGTGGCTCGTTGAAAGAATTATAGATGTTGCCAAAGTGTAAAATATAGTTCAAAAAAGTTTGCTTTTGAGTTGCTTTATTGAAAAAAAACATTCATGGATGGGGAACTAAGGAAATTTGTTTCCTTTAAATTATAATAGTTAGCAAGTGTGAATTTTTCTAATCTATATCTTGAACAGTCAAAATCGAAGCTTTAAATTGTTTTCGGAACAAGAAAAAGTTAATAAAATAAACATGTTTTAAAATGAACGCCTCGTTCCACATATTTGCATAATTTGGAAAAAAAATGAACACACTTCCTTACTTATCCTGTATTCTTATTAAGGTGTAGTTAACTGTAATTCCGATCAAGCGGAAAAACTAAATTTTGAATTCTTGGGGAACGAATGGAGTTAAGAATTCTACCAAAAGAGAATAGTAAATATTGAAATTATCTACGCTTGGTTAACTAGTTCAATAATAGATGTAATTTTAAAAGTATGAACTTTTTTGTTTCTGTGAAATATTAATTGTAAAACTTCCTTTTAAACGTATTTTTAAAGCTAATTTCAATGAAGGAAATTAATCGAATATAAAAGAATTTTTTACTAACCTGCTAGTATATATAGTTCAAAATAATCAGTATAGCATATAATAGAAAATTGTATGGAGAATAAACCTGGAAATTGTCATATATTAGGTGTACTGGCATATTATACAGAAACCAATAAGTCTACTTCTCTTTTCTTACTTTTTCATTAATTATTCCATTCTTTTCTTTCTTACACAATTTTCTTTACTTAATAAGGGAAATATTAAAGAAAATAGTAAAAATTATGAAAACAAATTATGAACTTCAATTAATTGCATATTGCACTCAATTTAATATTGTGCATCAAGTGGAAGGAAATAAATTAATGACTTTTTAAAAGCATTAGTTTTGTTCGATTTTACAAATAGTTCATACATTCATACACGTCTTTTATACCATGCATAAAATAAAGTAATGTTTTATGTAACTGATCTACTCTGCCATTCTTTTCAACAAAAAATCCTATTGTTCACTAGATCATTATTAAACAACCTTAGATATTACAAGCAGCAATTTTAATACACATCATGTAAACAGATATCAGTTTCGACATTCCTCTCTTTCTCTCTCAACAAGTATCCCATCACACGGTATCAATAATCCCATCACCTTAAGTGTATAATCCTCCCCCAAACCTTGATAGGCTCAGGGAAAACTATCCGCAAATGGCGATGCCCATCCCTCCTCAAGAATTAAGATCCATTCTCCCGAAAGGCTTACACGTATGTAAATGCAGGAGTAACCGCGTCTTCATTTCACGGATTACGAGGCAAAGGATTAAATCCCAGCCATGCCCACAAGCGCGATGCATTAGCCACTCGGGCATGGTTGCAAAATCCCAAACATTAGAGCTTTCGGCACTCACCGAAAGACCGATGGGGCTATTACTTGTGTGTATATGTGATGGGGATGGCTGGACCCTCACAAATCCAGCGTTCGTTCAATGCTGGATGTCACAATGTTTGTGGGTGTAGCGAGTGGCATGATTCAAAATGTGTAGGATGTGCAAACTGTCGGGGACGAGATGAAGTTGTGTGGCAAAGACTGACAGTCATAACTGGTTTGGGAATTATGAAGCAATCCGTTGTGTGTTGACAATGTTGGGGACAGTGTTTGCGGTTCTCATTATCAGCACTTGGAAGTAAATGAATAGTTAATACACTAATAGTATAGTTTCTCCAACTGTTATACATCCGATTAAAAAATATTTTAGGTTTAAAACAGTTATTCTACACCATATTAACACACATTGTCTCTTTATTTCCCAAGCAGCGAAAATGTTCAAGATTCATTCAATTTTTTTTATACATGACCCTATTTCGTTTACTTCAAGTTAAAGTTATGTAAACCTGGCATTTTTGGTCTGGTTTACAACCTGGCCGTCGGATTGCTTCATACTAGGACAGTCTATCTAATTTTTTACATCTTCCTATATGGCAGTATCTATACTTAGTTTCATGAGGGAGGTGTTTGGTCCCCAACTATTTTTCTTAGCATTTTAGAAAATTAAAAGGTAGGATTTGAGCTTTAGCATATCGAATTATTAAATTAGGTTGGAAACAATGGCTTCCATGTTAAAAAGTGGGGCATGGTTACGGTTCTTTCAGAGAGTTTTTGAAAAGTGAAACTTAAAACCAGGGGGTTCCAACTATTTTTTTGAAATCTTCGGTAATTTACATTAACAACATTCCCAAAATCTATAATTTTCCATCTATTTCATCAAAACTCCGATGGGGCAATTGGTTCACAAAATTACTACACAAAAACTAATATTTAAGCCAAAACAAATACTGTATGGAGAAGGATAGAGTTGTTGTTTCTTATCCCCACTTAGTCAACAGAAACATTTGGACCAAGCCCATAAACTCGTGCGTTTTTAAACACTCCAAAACAACTGCAAGATACGAGTACAATTGGCTCTTTTCACAACCGATACAGGGTAACATATGGGCAGGAGGAGCTTCATTCACACTGGATTTTGGACTAAGAGGAAGGGAAGAGGAAGGATAGCATAAATATCCTCTTTTGCTAACATAGTGATAAAAAGCGGGATGATTAAATACAGTAATCTTCCACTTTCTCGAAGAAAAACTATTATAATCTTTCATGGTCGTAAAACGTATTTAATGCAGCGCATTAACTATCTTACTCTAATCCAGTTTCTTACACCCCACTGATGAAGAATCCTTAAAAGATTCCATCCCTCACCAACTACTGCAAAAGCGTACTTTATCACCAAACACTCGCTTTTTCCACCCCATTAATGCACAAACCGTAGCCATTACAATAACAACGCCGCACACACACGCTTGCAGCCCGACCTTTATAGAGCTCGAAAAAACAACAACAGCACTTGACACAGAGTCGTGCACATTCTCCACAACAAACAAGAAGATGCACATTCTTTATTAGTGAATTAAATTTCGGCGTGAGATGAAGTCAACACACCGTGCCATAATTATTCTTAATTTTTGGTAATTAAGACTAAAAGGTCTTTTCTCACGCAGTTTGGAAGGCGTCGTAAACGCTTTCTTTTCTGAAACCTTGAGGAGTCCAACTCGTAAAAACCCTCTAGCTAAAAAGAAACATGGCGTCCCATTATAAAAGGTATTAGACTTCATCACGTATGGAAAGAGAGATGAAGATCGTAAACATTTAGATGATTGGAGGGACTGAGATTTCTCCCTGACGATGTAAACAGAAATGCAGGAAATTTAATCTAGTACTTTAAGGTTTTTTTCTGGGAGGGCAGGTGGAGAATTGATTAGACGATCGCCGTAAAGTATTAAAATCTATTGGTTCTGAGAAGCACCAGGTAAAAATGCGACTGTTTAAAGCGGGGTGATCAGATTTATTTGGAGATTCTCTTCTTACAATGTGTGTAATTAAGTTCAGATGTTTTTAAAGGTGAAAATCGATAAATGAGACGAATATGGCGGTTTTTGTTCGAGAGGTAAATATTGTGAGACTTTACTTAATTTTAATCACAAAAGTTGGGAGTAAAATTTTATGGACAATTTTCTGTGCATATCGAAAAAGAACTATTGATGAATACATGATGCGTCTGAAAAATGAATTTTATGGAACATCTTTCCTTATGCTCTAAAGCATTATTAAAATTTAGAAAAAAAACATAAGATTCAATCAAATAAAACGTCAAGCATTCCTAATAACTCCTAATAATCAACTCCTAAATAGATAATATAAATGTAATATAAAATTGAGAGTTTTAACTTCTATTTGTTTTAATTGAAAAAGAAATCCTTTGCCTATTTTAAGGAAATCCTTTGCATTAAAATTTCACTTTTACCTAGAAATAGAGGTTATTTTTCGTCAACAAAAGCCACGAGGTTTTTAAGCTGCCAAAATAACAAAAGAATCAACAAAATACCCTTTTAAGCGCGGTTATGAAATTTCTAAAAACCAACATGGAATAGGATGTAAGGAAAATGATACACTATTTAAAGCAGTCTTTACCCCCTTTAAAGTAACACTTCATATTGACTCCTCATGAATCATTTTATATGGAACAATGTATTTACATTTTCCATTCAGTTGTTTAAATCATTTAAATATTTTAAATTTAAAATATTTTACTGTTACAAATGTATCGCTTGTATTATAATGTACACAAAATAAATATCCAAGATACTCTTAACTTTTAAAATACTGCCTTCATTTTATGCCACATATCTAAATAGTAAAAGCTCAAATAATTACACTACTAACCACCACAACAACCAGATACAACATCCACATCCAATGCAACCCTTCCTAACGCGACCATTCCACAATATTTCAGCACCTCAAATCGCATTAACCAATAAACAGCCCAATTTTCAACATTAATCTCACAGTACCTTACCAATACTCAACCAGTTTAAACGAGAAATACGCCGCTATAAATCAGCCCGAGAAACCTCACGGAAAAGCACTGTCAAACCAATAATCTCCGGTCCTTCGCACCTCCTATCGATGTAGACAATAACTAACCGCGCTTAATTCATGGGTGGGGTGACAAGCAACCCCTTTGCCCTGCTACCTTCGAGATCGATATGACACGCAGACTTCGCTTCGAATCAAATACGGGTGACAGAGGACGGAGCCGATGCTGTTATTCATTGGACGGTGATGTAGTACACAATGTGATGTTGGGTTAGTTTGAGTTGAGATTCCCAGGGTGTGATAGGAAAAGATGGCGTATTGATTCTGGTTGGGTGGGATATGTGTGATTTATGCAGTGTCTGGGAGATGTTTAGAAGGTCATTTGATGTTCGGATGAGGAGTGCATAGGGCGGGAAATGGAGTAGGGACATTTTCTTAAATTATAAGAGTCAATAAAGTACTGAAGGACAAAAGGGCGCATTAATTTCCTTTCTTCAAAATTATTTTTACTATGTGTGGTAAAATATTTTCCAAAATTTTTGAATCGCAGTAAATTAATTGAAAATATGCTACTACTTCTATATTTCCTGAATTGTTATGATGCAATTTTTTAATCCACTCGGCGAGAAACTAATTCATGAATAAATTTCAATTGAATAAAAAGGCGATAATTTCGTAAATGGAGCTACTATACGGTTGATTTTTATAAAAATAGATTAAAAAACGTTTTAATCGGATCAGAGCAGTTTCTAAGAAATAATGGAGAATTGCAGCAAATCTTAAAATTCTAAATATTCAATTTTAATTTATTAAAAAGTATCTCCTGATTCCAAAAATAAGCTTGTCTTTTCCAACAAACTTTTTTTAAGGTAATTATGACATATTTTAATACAGAAAGCTCCTAACAATGTGACGTCACATGTGTCTCTTGGAAATGTGGGAAACACAGTTTTCATCGAAACACTCGGCTGTAAAAAAACTAGAGCTGTCTTTTAAAGCGGAATGATAACAACAAGCGGGAGCAAGGCACATTTAACGTCACAACCTTTTTCAGCTCAGACAGAAAAGAAGCTATTTTGAATTGAAAATAACTTCAAATTTAGGGCTTTGAAAAGTAAATTAAAATATTTTTTGGAAGTTTTAAGCCATTCTGAACACATTTAGATTTAAAAAATTTGACTGCAATTATCCATTGAAAACAACCATGTTAGATTTTTCAACAACTTATTTGTATTAAATTTTGGATCATCGATGCAAGAAATATGTTTTAGAATATATTTTAAGCAATTGAATCAACAAATGGATTTTAAGTAACAAATAAATTTTGAGCAAATTTAGGATAATAATTTAATTAGTATATTTGTAAAGTATTGTTGAAATAAACTGTAGACAAATTTCAAAAGCTTTATAAGCTAGAATTGTAACTTTCTTTGTTTACGCTTAAAATCCAAACAGTGTATTTCCAAACCCATTTATGAAGCTGAACGTAAGTATCTTAATATATCCGGTTGCATTTCTCTATTCGTCGCTTATTCGAGAGTCCACCAATTTCCGAGTAACCTCCATCCTACCACTTAAACAGAAGCGCGCCGGAATCCAAATCCATTAATTCAAATACAATTCCCTACCACACCTGATAAGGATTTCAGCATTCATTAAATTCTTCGAGAAACAAGCCCCGATCCATCCGGTGGGGCCTTAAAACAGGAACACGTATCAAAAGTAGCTTCTATTAAACCCGGGCAAATTCCAGTCTTGCGAAATCCTCACATAACGACGAAGCAATTACTCGTCCCGATGTCATCCCGAACTTGTCCAATCCTGGTTGTCCGCAGCAATACCGGGCATTAATTAGAGCCCCGAGACTGTTTAAAACCCGGCATTTGTCAAAGCCGCGGTTGAAATAGTTGCTGTGGATCCACTGCTTCCCCTCTTTTGTGGGAAGTCGGCCTACACCGCAATTGTGTGACTTCAGACAAGAGTGGAGTAAGTGCTGCACATTACCATGCACTTCATATTAACTTTTGCATTATGAAACCCATGAAATTACCCCTTTGGGGTGTATTTAATATTGCCCACTCCTTTCAACAACGTCCTACCATAAAAACCTGATTTTTAGGAGAGTGATTTTAAGTTTAAAAATAGATTGAAATATTAAAAATAAATGCTAATCATCCCATTAAAGTTTTTACTATGCGGCATAAAGATATTACTATCTTGAAGAGTTAGTCAAGCAACTAATCTTTCAGGGATTTCTGAAAACAATCATAACTAAAACTAACTGATTTTTTTATCTATGACGTTCTTTAAAGGAGTGAGCGATATAACTGTTGTATCTTATGCTTTACCTTCGTCTAACTTGAATGGTTGTTTTTGTTGTAAAGAAACTAATGGTACTGTTCTAGCTAAAAATTGGTTGTTTTCTCGGGCGTGTAATGACAATGATTACGTACGGGAATTCGGTTTTCTTCGTTTCTCTCTGTTCCTTGTTCTTAAGTACACTCACTACAAACGAAAACTAAATTCCCGATTGGAATGAACGGTATCGGAGTTAAAACCTCTGAGCGGAACAGGAATGTTTAGCATACTATTAAAACGACAGAACTAAGTATATGTGAGTCTCATGCTCATTTGTATGAATAGATGTATGAATAGATTCATACTATAATACTATTGATAACTAAAGATGGTTTCAGTTTTTCTTTAAAATATTTTGATAAAACCCTCACATTTTTATTCCATGTGGTTTGTGCTTTTTCACATTAAAATCGTGCTCTGAGTGGACATGGATTAAAAATTGAGATTAAAAATTCAGTCCGCTTCGGTAAGTTAGTGATTTTGTATGATGTTTGTATAATATTCATAATAATATTAGCTGTGTCAATGCTCTTTTGCAGGAAAACTCAATAAAAATGCACTCAAACAGAAAATAAAATTTTGAATTTCAAAATCAGAAGAACTGTAAAATTAGTGTAGTTTGGGGGGGGCTGTCACCCCTCACCCCCCCACAGCCTATGGATCGCCTACTTTGTATGAGGTTACTACTAATTTCACGACACTCAATCGCTTTCTTTTCACCACGCAATCTCAATATCCAGCAGATTGTTTTTCAGCTTGAAGATATTTCGGGAGTGACCAAGGCTCGATTCGTTTGTTGGTGTCACCTTTCAGATGATTTATCAAAAGTGACTTAGTGCCTTTCTCCTCTAAGCCGACGCGATATATTTTATATCTACAAATACTTAAAGTATTTTAAAAAACGCCTAGAATATTTCTTACTATCGAGGCCGACGTAGCTACTAAAGAACCAATGGAAGGACCGGATTCTTCGCTTTCTCACATCATTGGTAAGAACGAAAGGAAATTCCATGCGCCTTACAACGATCGTCATTATAAACCAACTCCATATCCATAGGCGATAATGGAAATTAATGGAAATAAAAAATCATTGGGAAAATCTTAGTGATAGGGGTAATGCTGGAATCGCCTCAAATTCACGATTCCCTTGTCACGTCTCGAGAGGCTGAGCAATAGAATCCCAATAGTCGATTCTTTTTATACTCTTTCGTGAGTGACAAACTGAATAAAAACATCATAGCCAAAGCCAATCACAGCTGGGATCTTCAAATTCTACTGCCTCCTCTTCTGTCAATGGGCCAGATGCAACTACGTTCTGTAACGTGCTAAAGAACCGGATTTTGCCTAATGACGATCGCCACAGAACGCTTGCTCAGGAGGTGGCGTTTTACGACGATCCGGCTGACGGTTTCCTCCTGATTGGCTGAAGCGTTCCACTACGTGGCAAAGCGCGGGAACGGAAGGGTACAATCAAATGCACGAGGTTCAATGACGTAGTTCTTGACGTTCTTTGAAAACCAATCAGCGGCATGCTGGAAAAATGACTCAGGAAAACTATAGTTGAGTTGTTTGGAAGTAGGATTCGACCAGTCTCAAAATCGTCGCAAAACGTAGTTGCATCCGGCTCAATCATAGACATTTCTAGCGCTGCCCTCTATCATACAATCAGATTTGAAACAGCGTTTTGGACCCTCTGTTTTTCCTCGGTGATATAAATCCACCTCACTCCATCAATTCCACCGAAACGGAATCCACCCACCAATACGTACTTAACTCACTTCTGTCCCAAACCACCTAAACCGACTGGAGTGACCCGCAGCAATTTGCAGGTCGGTGTAAGTGGACCCAACCTGAGAAGCGGAAGCCTTCTCCACTCAGGACATTAAGTATGCATGCGATTGAGGGGGAGGGCTTAAGAGCGGCGCGTTAAAATTCCGAGAAATCTTAAAATTAGCGGAGAGATTTAATGGAATAATAAAACAGTCTGCCCGTCTGCAGGAATGGATGGACGTCCATAAATCCCGCGGTCGTAATCTGCGCGAAAGGATGTTGTCTCTTTCATCAGGGCCACTTGGAGGGGGTAGACGGAACTAACTGTTCGCCCAAGTTCACTCTTAAATAAATTGAGAGAGGTAGGTATGTGGGTGTCCAGACTAACTTGGTTAATTTATGAAGCAAGGGCGGGGTTTGGGTGGTTATAGGTAGAGAAATCGCTGGGTGGGTTGATAAAAAAAGCGGCATATAAGTATACTTTACATTAATATTAACCTAGGACATTTACAGGATGTTTCAGATCAGTTTTTCATAACTTCCTGGAGAGGTAGTGCACACCTATACGACTCAGAATTACCTAGTATTAGGGGGGTGTCGGAAACGCACCCGAAATGACTTAGGGGCTTTTATAATAGGGCATGGGACGTTATATAACTTCCAATGTAAATTGGCGCGTAACATTTTAAGATTAAAATAAAACCATCGTTTCAGACATTTTTTCCATAAAACCAATTAAAGAGCTGAAGGTTTATTGGTCACTTATTTGCCAATTGCCAGGCATTTGCAAACAAATTAATTTTAAGTTTCGTAATACAGTCGAATCCGCTTAATGTGATCACGGTTAATGTTATCAATCGGATAATTTTATCGAAATCGACAGGTTCCGATCATTCATTTTTCATTTAATGTAAAATGCATCGTTTAATGCAACGATGGGCAACCTACGGCCCGCGGGCCGGATCCGGCCCGCCTCGTCATTTGGTCCGGCCCGCGGAACATTTTAAAAATTGTACTAAAAAATCACTCTGTTTTCGTTAACAAGAGCGAAAGAGGAGATACAGAAGTTTCCCCCCGAAAAGAACTTAATTTTAGCAGTTAAAACGTGCTGTACAGTGTACAACAATATTTTGTACTTGGGAGGTGTCTAAAAGCATGGAAGATTTGTTACTTCACGACGGACGATCGCCGACGGTTGATTTTCCGATTTTAAAAATGTGGATAGCTTGTTCAACCTTTTTCCATCTCCCTTGAAAAGTAAAGTCGAGGAAGCTCCAATACACCTGCAAATGGAGTTGATCGAGCTTCAGGAAGACTGGCATTTAAAATCAAAACTTGAAGACGTAAAGCCCAGTGATTTCAACAGCACATACCTAGCCGAAGAAAAATTCCCCCACCTTCCTTAGAGCATTTGCAAGAAAAATGATCTGCGCATTTGGAAGTACATGTAAATGGGAACAGTTCTTTTCCAGAATGAAAATTAATAAATTGAAGTATCGAACCAGGCTTACGGAGAAAAATCTGGACAAAACTCTGCGCCTGTGTATAAGTGAGCTAGAGATCCCAATGTTGACAATCTTGTAACTCAGGTTCAAACTCAAGTACTCCAGATTTTTCTAGATTTTCCAGTCCAGATTTTTGTAACTTTAACATTAAATTTTTGTATGTAATCTAGATAATATTATTCTAGTCCAGATTAATTTTTAACTTTACTAAACTTCATAAATATATACACAACTAAACGACTCATTTTTTACTTAAATATATTACTTATTATCTACTCTATGGCCCTCCACGTCATTATAATCCTGGAGTCCGGCCCGCGGACTCGAAAAGGTTGCCCATACCTGGTTTAATGTAATCAACTATGGATCAACACGCCGCTTAATGTTATCAAAATTTGTCCATATCCCCTAAAAAACGTCCGCTATCTGGTTTCCTTTTGAAGGCCAATTTCTACAAGTAAACATCTGCCTCACCCTAGTAGAGCATCTGGCGTTTCTTTCTTTCTGAAACTCATTAGTAAGAGAATAAGAAAACATTCCGCATATATTGAAAGAAAACGGTTAAGGGGGTCCGAATCTATGCTTGTGAGAAACCATCGGCGCCTCGCAGATGTTTCTGATAAGAGATTTTAATTTTTCCTTGTTTATTGGAATTCAGATTACAAAATAAGTGGTTTATTAGATTAGAAGGATGTAATGGAGTGCACACAAAAAGAGGGAAATCATATACTTTACTTAATGTCACTCTATGTAAGATGTAAATAAACCTGTAACACCGTTTGAATTTAAATTTACGTAAAAATATTAACTACCGCTTAGCAGTTCCGTGAAGTTCTCCTTTAATTCCCGATCTTTATCAAAATGTATTATTATAAAACGCTTAATTCAATATAAACCTAAACTCTTTCATAATTTCAAGAAATCCCCTTCAAAAAATTCAGATTAAGCATTTGAAATAATTTAATGTCTGTAAGAGTAAATTTAAGTTTATAAAACACGAAATTAGCTATGTTTGATGTTACCAGTAAAGTAAAAAAGTAAACTAAACACCATTTTAATTAACATTTTACAAATTACCATGATCATTGAGGTTATAAATTTATGAAGCATTTTTTCAAACATTTTACTTCCAACTTAAATTTCATAAAAGTTGAGTAAGTTTCAGTGTGTTTATTTTTTTTGCTATGATTAATCTTTGCTTCCATTTCTGGGAACCAATAAACAGAACCCTTAAAATTAATTTAACTTGATCTTTAATTAAGAAACCTCTAATCTCTTTAAATTACAAACTGATGAATCTTAATTAAATGTCTTTATTTCATTTTTACTTCGAGTATTAAAAATACCCTTCAATAAAGAGGTTCTTCCTCCATTCATAGTTTTGTTTAATCTTACATAAGCAAATTCCTTCACGAAAGACACCTAATTACTTACAAATCTTAAATAAAATAAAAATGTTGTATTTTACAACAGAGAAAGGTAGTGCCTGGGTTTATAGGTCTGTTAAGTAGTTTAAAAAGAGGAACAAAAATTACTAAAGCAGGGAAATGTGTTTATAAACCAATGTTTAAATTTGATTTACATTAAATAAAAAAAAAATTGTTTTTAAATGAAACTAAATTATGTGAAACAATATAAATTTCAACAGAGTTAATATTTTTAACTTTCTGAACATACTTAATCCTGTATTGTTTTATGTAATCCAACATCCTTAAGGGTTTTTATTCGAATATTAGTTTTAATGAAGTATGTCTTTCTAATATCCGTTTCCAAATGTTACGCAGATGGTCCCACGGATGGGTATGAATATCCCAATCAACAATACTTTCAATTATTTACTTGATAAAATGTAATCGAGTGTTAAAAACAGAATTGGAATTTCAAAAACACACCGGAAATGCTTCATAAAAATTCTGTTTTAGAGATTTTGAAATATCAGGAACACTGGGATAGGAAAACCTTAAGGGAACACCGGATAATTAAAAAGTAGCCTGGAATACCGGGATGATTGGTAATTGCTTATATACATAACTAGACATTTATTATGCAAAAACTAAAAAAAATGTACACTCCACCCGCTCAAGGCCTTGTCGTATCAGCTAGTAAAGAAAATAAAAGACCACGCAACTTGATGACACTATCGTGCAAGGACGGATAAAACAGCTAGTGCTAAATATATCGAAGATGACTCTACATGTGATTAAAAAAGTCCCATAATATTTACGTTTTTTTCACAGTGTTTCATACATTAGTATGTAAAAGTAGATTTTTGTTCTTAAAATTTGCAACTTTCTATGTCTAAATATTATCAGTATGCATAAGATAAAAGTGTTTTTGATTATACGTAACCCTATAGATATTATATACTGAACATATTGAAAAGGTACGGAATGTTTCACACGCATTTTCAGTTAAAAAATAACCACAATACACCTTCTGAGCCCCATCCAAGGACACAAAAGAAAACTAAGCGAGCTCAACTTTCAAAGCCGCCGCAACCAAAAGTCATGGAACCAAAACTTTCGAATGTATCTCACATAATCCTTTTTTCCTCTGGAAAATGCCTTATACCCTCCTCTAACAGCTAGAGGAGAGAGAGAGGAAAAAAATTAAGTAACCCTTATGTTTCTTCTTGTACGATGCATCAAGACACACGCTCCATATACCCCAAGCCTAGTCTTGACAGTAGTAATTGTTGTAACGTGAATAATGGCAACCAACGGAATAAAAAAAAAGTCCGCCCGAAATCCCCCAAAATAAAAGGCTAAACTGCGTCTTGTTTCTTAGTGCCGGGATCGCCATTTTCCCATGACAGATGGCGCTAATGTAGCTTCTTTGAAGTAAGGAATTGCCATGACATAACCCGCTGCTGCTGGCCTTTTATGGGCACTTAACGAAAAAGTCAGAATATGATATAATAAAGACGCAAAAAAGCGGGAGATATTTATACATGTAGGTATAATGCTTTATGGTGGAATGTCATTAATATAAATTATTGCATACAATATCTGTGACATTGGCCACGTGCAATAAATGTGGTGGAGGGAGGGAAAGAAAAGTTGCATCGGATTCTGGTAGAGAAGAGTGATTGTAGAAAATTAAACCGTATTATACTCCGTTTCATCCTTAACTTGGCAGCACTGGGAAAGGCCGAAGATGTGCCAATCCGCCCCATAAAAAAAGTACTAGCTTGTATTGTAATTTAAAATAAATACACAATATTTAACAGTTTGGGACAAAAACGAACACAATCGGACCCTTGGTTCAGTCGCAATGCTTGAAAACGCAATCCAAGATGGCGGTGGTTTTTCCAAAATGGTGGATTTTTGGGAATTTCAGGATATCAATCAGAACACTATATCCTTTAAATTTCCACCAATTTTAAGCCTGTTATATTGAATGTCCGGACCCGTGTCTAATTTGCTTGTATTAGTACTTGCATACACACATTTATAAAAATATAGGATGCAATACAGTTTATTGTGATTTTTATTAATAACGCAATATGTTCAAATAATTTAATCGAAGTGAATGAATATATTCTGGGCAACAACCGGATTCTTTTTGTCTTGAACTAGAAACTGGTTTTAAACCCAAGTTGCTAATGACAATGGTTGTGATTCGGTCACCGTAGCCTTTTCTCTACTGTCAACTTAGGATATAAAACACGGACTATTGGCTTTAACGTTATTTGTCTGCATTCTTAACGCGGGAGGACGACTCATGCGAGCCCCAGCTTGTCAGATAGCCCCAGGGAGGAGAGAGTAAAGAAAATGCGAAGTATGCATGCGCAGTAGCACACATTTGAAGCAGGCGGTTTTCCTTTGTGGGCTTCACAATCCCAGAACGCCTTGCGCGACCGGTCCAATGAATGGTTCAAATTCCGCTACCGAGTGGGAGGAGGGAGGTGACGAAATATACGTCACTTTGCCATGGAGTGAATGACATTCATTCTTCCCATCTCCTCGCGAAGTCCATTTCTCCTCGCGCAGTGCATCATGGGGTTGATGAGCCCGAGCTATAATGCGCAGAACTGGTCAAACGGTGTCGCCAGTACTTCCTTCGCTCAGTGGTATATTTGGCCTCATGATTACTCTCTCCTCTCTGGATAACTATCATTAAAAATGCAGATGTATATTTTTTAGGAAAAAATTAGTTGACTTAAAACTGATAATATAAAGATATTTTAGAATACATGTAGGATAAATTTTTTTTCAAAGAATAAATATTAGACTTTATTGGATAAAGCTTCATTTGAAGGATTCCTTAAAAAAATTTAAAATTATTGGGTAAATTCATTATGGTTTTATGTTTGAGTTTATGTTATAGGGTTATAGGTATGGTTGACTAAAAAGGCCAAGACTTGGACAAACTTTTTAATACGTCAAGTTTCGTATGTTCAAGGTCAGAACTAAAGTCGCATATCTTATAACTAAGATGACCACTGCTTATAAGATAATTTCTTTGAATCTTTAAAAACGTCCGATCCTCGCAGGTCCAGCGCACGTATCCGAGAGTAAAATAATTCTAAAATTACTTAGATGATTATACAATTCAGTAAAAGCAAAAAGTGGGAATAAATGTATACCGAAAATACTTTTGTACGCAAGGCAAATAATTCCACCGTTAGAAATAATTTATTATTAACTTGTTGGGGATGTAATTTTTTAGATATTTTATGCAGTGCTGGGTACCGTATATATTTAAAGCAACTTAAAAAACTGAGATTAGAAAAATAATCTCAAAAAGAAATGATCTTTTTGAAGGTAATTAAAGTTATTCTAAGAATTTAGAAGACGTGTTTATGTAATTTATAGGAATTTATTTCCTATATTAAAAACTTGTTTCCATTACATTTCTTTTATTTATAATTCAGTAGTTCACTCTGTTTACAGTTTTCCAAACACAAGTTTTCAAATACGTCTGGTATCAGGTGAACAAAAAAAGCGCCCTACATCTATAAAAGAAATTATATTTAAAATATTGGATAAACAAAACCAACAGTAATTTTTTTCAGTGAATATAGTAGAATTACTTATTTTTCCTAAACCCCATTTTCATAAAAAGATAATATTAAGGCCATTTTGTTATCAAATACACTCAGATTTCAGTAAATTAAATAGAAAAAAACTTAACAACAAATATTCTTTCAAACTCTTACATATTGATGAATAAAAACTGGATCCACGTTTGTTGTAATTATACGTGAAACCATTTGGATGAAGCATAAAATTCAGAGTAAATAAAGTAAAGAATATAAGTAAATGTATAAACCCTTTGTACAAAAATACATATATACAGGGTGTAAAGGAAAGTCCTTTTACCCTGTAATAAATTCCTAACGGAGTAAGCTAAAGTAATGCAGTTAAAGTAACGGTATAGTAAAGTGACTATGCGCAATCGAATGCGGGTAACGACAGCGCCCTCTAGCGGAAATTTTAGGAGTTATAAATTGTTTTTTAAAAATTATTGAGAATTTGCTAAAATAGTCAAATACAAAGTTGTAGAGCAGCATCGATTTAGTAGGAAAAGACACCTTAAGCAAAAAAATATCTTGAGTAGAACCCCTAAAATGCACGCTCAATTAGGTTGAATTTACGTTGATTTTACGTCTTAAAACGCTTCTCACGAGGCGAAAATGAGAAATTTTCAATTTAATGACTTAAATAAATAAATAAAAGTATTCTTAACTCATTAAATTGAAAATTTCTCATTTTCGCCTCGTGAGAAGCGTTTTAAGACGTAAAATCAACGTAAATTCAACCTAATTGAGCGTGCGTTTTAGGGGTTCTATTCAAGATATTTTTTGCTTAAGGTGTCTTTTCCTACTAAATCGATGCTGCTCTACAACTTTGTATGTGACTATTTTAGCAAATTCTCAATAATTTTTAAAATAAAATTTATAACTCTTAAAATTTCCGCTAGAGGGCGCTGTCGTTACCCGCATTCGATTGCGCATAGTCACTTTACTATACCGTTACCTTAACTGCATAGCTTTAGCTTGCTCCGTTAGCAATTTATTACAGGGTAAAGGGACTTTCCTTTACACCCTGTATATTCAATAAATGTCGGCCTCATTGAGAAATCAGAATTGAAATTTTTTTTCAAAATTTGAAAGTTAACCCTACGATGCGTGATTTTTTAAATTCACTTGAAAATCCTTTATGTGACTTCTATTATGGTGTAAATTAGTAAAAAATTATAAAAAATTAACTTAATTTTTTTCTTTTTATTATTTGCAAAAAACTTTACTTGAGAAATTAATTTGTGTCTCTTGTGAAATTAATTGTGAAGTGAAATAATACCAAATGCTCTAAAAATATATAAAAAAAAACTTATCTTTTCAAAACATTTTTTTTCAAGCTGAAAATTTTTTTATTTTAATTTATGGTCCTTTTATTTTGGCGTTTTCTGTGTCTTGACTTTCGTCTCACTAGCCACTAACAAATGTCTCAAAATAGTGCCCCTGCTGTGATCTACTGGCAGTCTAAAGTGCTAATACGATGAAATGTTATATTATTGTACTTATTGCATGTTGTTGCCGTTTGGAAATGAAAGTTCGAGTAGGAAATGGGGAAAAATGTCGTGTTGCCAAATGGCATCAGTATGCACTGTAGGGTTAAAATCCTAGTTAAAATATTCTTAAGGATATAAAATTTAAATTTCCCCCAACATTCTCCAATAATGGCTTTTAAAGTAGCTTTTCTATTGGATGGTTTAAATTATTTAGTATTCCCCATAGGTAAATAAAGCCAACGGAAGTATGTTTCAAACCCTAAATCATAGCAATTAAATACAAATATGGAATTAAATGCTCACTTTTATCTTTTAGTTCCAGAAGTAATTTGAATAAACAAACAAAAAGCTCAGACTATGTATAAAATACACTAAATTAGCGGGAGCAGTATGTATCAAATGATCCCTAAAAAAACTGTGCAATTAATTTGCCCTTTTACTCACATGAGTGAGGTAAACTAAGCGTGCACAGTTTAAAAGCAAAAAAATGAAAACTTTCAAAGTAAGATTATTTAGTACGCGTCCCAGGAGTGGAAAAAGTAATTTCTGGAATATTCTCCCCTTTGACAAAGTATTGAGGGAACCTCCTGCCTCTAAAAGATTGCAATTAACCGTGATTAAAAACAACTATTTAAGAGGAGAGGAAAGGTGTTGGAAAGATTTTGGTGTTTTTTTCCTCTGCTTTAAACCTCCTATGATTGCTTTTAAAAAATTTTCTTCTTTTTTGACTGGGGGATAAATTATTAAAAAGGGTGTACGAAAACTAAAAGCTAGTTGAGACTAAATCCTCTCATTTCCTGTAACGATGTAGGTTCGTTGGATTTTTTTCTTTAAGGAAAAAACGGTGAAAGATTAAGAGAAATGCCATCGGGATGTTTGTTACATTTGTTAACAGATTGTGACCTTTAAGTCCGTGTATTATGGGTGTCCTCACTAAATATGGTTAGATAGCCCTTCCAATTCAGTTTTCGCGATTATCTTTAATTTATACATCCAATTAAAAACATCGTTTAAAAAAAACCAACATTATTTTTAAGGAATTAAACATTACTTAAAGTATGGATAGAAATGCATGGTCTGTACCAGTTCTTTCAATACAATTAGTGAAATAACTTTATATAGTTTTACATGCTGGAAACAGTTTTATACTCTTAGGGTGGTAATGCTTCTTTGAATTTCCTGATAATGTACCTTTTAACTCTTAAAATCTTATTTGTGAGAAAAATTAAAGCACTAATAAGTACAAGGGGAAAACCATGGTAAAATGGGGTTCATAGTCTTGTAAGTGTACAAAGTACACAGTGATTTTTTCCCTGTTGGCAATTGTAAAAATGTTTGCAAGTGTGATCACATTCAAATCAACACCAGTAACGATACTGCTTTAACTTTTCTCTCAGAATAATCTAAGAAGATTTAAAAAGGGTCAGACAATCATTAAATTCAAAGTAATATTATTCAACTGCTCTTTTAACACATGCGGAAATATTTTCCCCAACGTAGATTTAAATATTTATTACCAAAAATTTATATAATAGAAAAAATGAAAGTAAGACTGTTTTTAATCATTTTAATAGTAAACTAATATTTCAAGATTCCGAATTCAATTTTAAATATTTTTGGGACATCAAGTTAAATCTCTCTATATTAAAAAAAAGTAACAGTCGCCGCCGCCGCCGCCGCCGCTGTTTCAGAAAATGTTATTTTTGAACACTTTGAACTATCACTACGCAAAAACTATTTGAAGGAATATTATGAAATTTTGACTATTGGTAGACAAATGTATGAGGGTCATTTTAGTTTCCAAACCTAATTAATTAGATAATTAGTTCTGCAGTTATTTAATGTCAAAGTCGAAAATTATTTTTTTCGGCTGCGAGTGCGCCCCCAGCAAAATCTATTTACAGCAGAAACATGATTTTTTGCAGACACATACTCTTAAGTATGAAGTTGTGCACCTCGTCGCCCTTTTTTCGAATTTCGGATTATTTTTGGAGTAATTAAATTCTAAAGTTTCGAAATTTTTTACCCTTTTTCGGTTTTTTCGTTATAATAGAAAAACTAATCACAGTAGAGCTATGATATTTTAAGCACGCATACAATTAATTTTTATAGAAAGATTGGCATTTCGTTTTTTAAAAAATTCGAATTAGTTTTAGAATTATTAAGATACCAAGTTTCAATTTTTTCTTCTCTTTCTGGTCATTCACTAGAGAAACAGTCGATTATTGTTATGAGTCTGATTTCTTATTTCTTATCCCCGAGTGCATTTTATAAATTTAAAATTTTTTTAATGGCATGTTTTTTTCTCTAAGATGGTTGATGATAATTAGTAGACTTGCTGGATATTTTTGAAAACATTTCGGTTAAATTATTGGTAAACTAAAAAGAAATATTTTAGTAACAGTTTTATTTTGATATTTTTGTAGTAATGGTCCGCATTAAGTTGTTGGTAAGTTAGAGAGATAAAAGGTTTCGATTTGAAATGATCATTAACAAAGCAGACAAGTTCCAGGTTTTACTGGATAGTTGAGATGAAACAAGCGAGCTCTGCTCGCTAAGATCGCGAAGCGATCTTCATAGAACTGCGAAGCAGTTCCGGGGGTTGGTGAGCGATAGCGAGCAGGGGGCAGAGCCCCCTAGTGTATAAAACAAAAGTTTTGCAAACATTAATAAATCTCATATTTATTATCAAGAAATTATTTCATCTGCTCAGGTTTGATTTATATGTTTTGTATTTGAATAAAGATGAATGTTTGCGATATGCGATACAAGCAAGATAAGTTTATAAATGAAAGAAAAGAAGTTTCATTTTTTACCTGCTAGTTAACAATGAACTGAGAGAACTGGAAGTTAGACTCACCTAAAACACAAAAAGATTGATTACATAAGTAGATAGATAACAAATAAATTCAAAGATTTGTATTTCAACTTTTATTCCATTTAATAATATGCATCTGTTAGAGATAGACTATTGTAAAATTGCAAACCCTAATTGTGAAGATGTTATACAGGAGCTAGTTTTTATTATTTATGTTGACAATAAAAATTTAAACATCAATAAGAACATCGCATAAGATGACCGACAGTAAAAAAACAAATAAACATGATAAAGTAACCAAGAACCAGAGTAATAGAACCCACAGTTAACGAAATATTCAGCTAAATTCGTTAACAGCTGATATATATCGTTTCTCGCATATTCACACAGACCATGTAAAATATCAATTTGTGAAGTACAGTTTATGCTGTATAAAGCACAATATTTTCAATAGATAATACACAATAAAGATTCTACACCTAATGATACAAGGTGAGATCTACTAGTACTTTTTCCCAGACAAAGAACGATATATTTTTCTTTTTTCCCCTATCCTCCACTCATCATTCCTCTATGCCTCCAGGCAGACTCAACGTTGCTACTGTTCCCTCTTTATTAAGGAGTCCTTATAAGTTATCAGGCTCGTGTCATTTAACGACTTTTTTGTTTGGATTGTTCTTAGTTTTTGTGGCTGTCACTCTTCCTAATATGATTGTGACCATTTTTTTTTCATCTTCTCTCTCTCCTTCTCGCTTATATGACAACACATTTTTTTCGACGTAATTGTCATTCACTGGGAAGAAAAGCCCTCCATTTCTTATTTGTTTAGGTATCTGGAATGAATAGGGGTTCTAAAGAGTAGCGGAAAGGGAGACTAATACCCTCACGGTAAGCCACTTTCGAGGAGAGAAAGTAGCGTGAAAAATTATCGCTTGCGTAAATGTATTTGTCAAGAAGCGCATCAGAATCATCGAGGGAATTGGACTAGATGAAGATACATAAAAGATCGAGAAGAAAAAGTGTTTTGTGCAAAGAAACCAATTGTTTAAGACCCAGTCTGTATAGAATTCTTTCAAGCATGTTTGTTTACGAAACAAAAGGCTTTTTGAGTTATTCGAAAATTTTATTCGTGTCTTTAAAATTCGTCTCACACGGGCATGTTTCTCTTTGATCACAAAGGACACAACACAATAAAATTTTCTTTTTAAGCGTGATTATTGGAGTAAATGGACTCAAATAATTCATATGTTATCTGTTTTATCATGAATTTCTTATAAGATCGACAGACACAAAGGGATTTCCAATGAATTTTATTTATTTTGTTACTTTTTCAGGAGGGCGGAAAAAATAACAAGCGATTTCCCTACAATTTAATCAAGCGAATCGAGGTTTTTTTTGCAAAACTAACTCTAGAAAAGAAACCATCAGATTATTTTAAACTTAAATTTATTGCTTTGCTTCTCTCGGAATTTCGGGTAGGTTTATTTTAAATATACTTAAGCAGATATTATAATAAATATACCTATGTGACATACTCATTAATATGAAAGTAATATTACTGCTGTTATTTTAAAAGTATAATTGTTTTAAAAGTATAATCAATATAAAACATGTTTGTGTAATTTTTTATGTCACACATAAGATGGGCACTAACTTCATACCAAGTTAAACATAATTAGCATTTAACCACAATTTAATTTGCTACTCATAGTGTTGGAACTGGACTAGTGGATTAGTTAGAAAAAAACGGAAAGGACTAAGTAAATCACGTGCAATAATGGTGAGCAGATAATCAATTTTTTTAATTATTGGAAATTGCAAATAAATAATAAGGAAGTTGCATGTGTCAGATTTTCAAAAACCAACAAGTGTTCCGTATGGTTTTTTGTATGGTAAAATGAAATATCTAGTCAGTTTTTCAAAAAAATGTACAGGTAATTAAATATTTTAATTTAAAAGTCGAGAAAAAAACACGTGACTGAAAACGTTTATTGTTTAAACTATAAGATGACGTCAACAATAATACCATCAACTCCATTGCTTTACAACAATGTTTAGTATAAGATGACGTCACATCCAAACTCTTGGTGTTTTCGCGCGCTTTTAAAAATGGGATTTTTGTTAATTTTTTTGACAATCAAAAAATTTCTCGATCGGCCTCAAATTTTGGGTAGTTGCTTATTTTTGCAAGAGGAATCGATTAAACAAATTTAAAAAATCATGCAACTTCCTCATTATAACATTCTTGAAATAATAGTATTGGAAATTTTTCAGTAATAAAAATTCTGATTACTTTAATGAAAGCGTAAATATTTCTGTCTGAGTCTTAGCGTCGTATAAAAAACATTGGTAGTATCCAGAAAAAAATATTTTTTCCAAATTACAACCTCAAACATCGTTTAATGCATCTCAGGCATGAATAATACAGGATATTGCATCCAGCTCTTAGTTGCCCCATAAAACACTTCGCTTAAGACACTATTCATCAGTTTCTACTCAAACCATATAGCACCCCTATATAACACCCTCATTCAAGACTCCACAATTCAACTATTATTTCACAATATTTTCTACCAAACTCCCTGAAATTGAATTCAGACAAACCCACACAACAAAACACTTTTCCGAGTGAAAATAGCACCCGGCGAGTTGTAAAAGACGAAGGCGTTCTTCAAAATTGAAAAAAAAATCTACTCCCCTTGATAATCAAATTCCCCCATGTCCGCAAGTAACCAGACTGGTTCTTTATTAGACTGAAATCAATTCGCCTTTCAGATGCAGCGTAAAAAAAATATTCTCTCCGAAACATCCGGACCTCCCTAAATATAAACAAGGGGAAGGGGGAATAACCCCACTGTGTAAAAGAATTTTGTTCCCTATTTACTTTGCTGCGTAAAACCCGACTCTTTCTCTCTCCAAGCTTTTTGGCGGGGAGGTATCCTAAAGAGATCTGAGAATAAACATCATTCGTTTTATTTGTTCTCCATTCTCCGGATACAAAAGTGAATTCTGCAATAATAAACAGAGACCCCGATCCGCGAGTTGGGGTTTTATGCACAGAATAGCCCCGACGTTTTGACTAACTCGCGCACTTAGGCTTTTATTGGAAGAACGTCTGTTCGCTTTTTAATATCGAGCGCAGCTGAATTCCTGGAAAGAAGTGCGTGAGGTAGGTAGAGCTCCTGGATATTGTTTTCGCAATGTAGCTGGATTGTTTCCTCTGTTGATAGAAATCTAAATTTTGGGTAGAGGTATGGGGGAACGGGTTGTATCAGGTTTCAGAATCTGGGCTGTGTTTCATTTAAAGGTTATTGTCTATAAGAGAGATAGGATGTAATAGTGTTTCTCTTTTAACGTTTGGTAAATTTCTATTAATCGAAGAATAAAGACTGACTAATATTTGATTTAATTTTCATATTTGAAACAGATTTGAGAAAAGTAGTATAAATAAATAAACATTATTGATATTCCAATGTCAATGGGATATCTACAGATCGGATTTTACAGATTTGACAGGATGAAACAGATTTGAGTAAAGTAGTATAAATAAATAAACATTATTGATAGTCCAATGTCAATGGGATATCTACATTTTCCTATCTCAAATATTATAAGAGGTATTAGACAGAAAGAGAAGTTTATACAAAAACCTCTAAATACCTTTAAAATGCTTAAAAATTGCTAAAAGTAACATATTATTCCCAACTCATATGTGCTCTGCATTTTTTACTATATTTTATTTCAAATAAAATTATGTCTACCCTTTCTTTATCAAATATGTCTTGCATATTAATTAAATAAGTATTCAGGAACCTAAAGATGAAAATACTTACAGTAACCAGATATCCATCGAAAAACCTAACTTTTGTTAATAGTATGCATAAATTTAAACTCTTTTAAAAAGTTTAAGAACATTTAATGAAATACTAAACCCTACTACAACGGGGGATACATCAATTCGTGTTCGGTTTCTGAGTTCAAGAAATATAAATTGTAAATTTTTTAAACTTCATCTCTCAGAATAAAATTGTTTATAAGCTACGCATTTCTCTTTGAAAACGATACCACAATAATACGAAAAGTTATTTGTCATTCTTATCATCTCTCAAAGTTCAAGTTTTATTCAAATGTACCACTACCTAAAGGCAATATTTTAAAGTCTTCCTTTTATTAATCTGAAAAGGAATGGCTTTGAAAGAGGAATACTTTTCAATATAGGCCAAAAATATCTATCTTTGTTTTTAGATAAATGCACATAAAGGCAGGGAATAAGGGTTTATGTCCTCCTCCATCTTGTCCTGAGATCCAGGGAAGGTAGATCTTGACGGAGGTAATAAAGGGAAAGGAGAATTCTAAAACCTCAATTCATCAAAATGTCAACCTAACGTCTCTATCAATTTCTGAGGGAAATTTCCTTGTAAACTTTTCAAGTCTAAGCGGAGTTTTGTAGTTCCATTCTTCTTTTTGTTTCCATGCATTCAAAGACAAGATATTTTTCTGGTAGTTTCATGTATTGTCCATTTTTAAAATTATATGTTATAAAGATGTAGAGAAATTTTACTTAATGATTCATTTTTATCGTCGTATTGTAAAAGGGATTAATAGAATAAATGCATTAAACAAAGCAGTTTTTATGTTCTAAAAGCATTTTATGTGATATTATAAACTAGTTAGGTAACAGATGGTGCTAATAAGTTGTTCTTCTAATTTAACAACCATTTTGTACGGATATCTTGATTATAACAGTTTCTAACTGCGATTATTAATCTTAAATGAAGCAACATTTACTTATGGTTCATATAATGAGAAGCATTAAAAACACAACGCAACAAAATCAAGGGTTTAACTTATTTATATTTTACCCATCTTTTCCATGTAATTAATTTCAAAATGTAATAAAAGTATTATTTTCCTTTTTTCAGATTTTTGAGCTTAACAAAATGATAAATTGAAATGTAAAAATTGTTTCATGTTTTATAAATCATGTTTTAACAGAACATTTTCAAAAATAAATAATCAATAAAATTTATGTTTCCTAAAAACTATATTAATCAATCACTACTCTGTGGGGTTTTGGACAAGTCATGGACTCTCATATGGACAACCATATTGACTTGTACTCTGCACTTAGTTCTTTTAATTCTATTGTCCTGAAGTACTGGTTAGGCAAGTCAAAGGCTAATGGCTTAGAGGTCAAACGCTTTGGCATTTGTGTAAATAAAATATTAATCAACTTCCCATCATTTACATGAAATAAATTCATTGTAGGGGGATATTCCATGTAAAAATAATATATGCATTTCAATTCAACATGGTTCAACCCTTTGAGAAATACATAATAGGTAAGTAGCTATTATAGCTGAGTGGTTCATGTAAGGATTATTATTATGAGGTGTGTGGGTGGGCGTTTTTTACTTCCCTACTTCATAAACAATAATAAATTATTTTTTCAATAAACAAAAGTAACTTTGCGTTCCTACTAAGTTCATGAACACATAATATAATGGTTTATTGTAATTAAGCATTCCTGAACATTTCACTCATCTAAATAATTCTTGGTATATCAATAACCTTTGTTGCCTTTATACTAGATACAAATATCCTAATACTCATCTTAAAGGTTCTATTAATATTTAAACAATCCTGATAAAACTCTTTTACCAGACTGATACGTTTTTTGACCCTCCTATAGCGTCACGGAAAAAATGAGTAAAGGAAGGAAAAAATGAGTAAACAGAGATCCTCTTGGAATGCTAGGAGGAATTTTAGTACGCAAATTGGGATAAAAAGACGCTATTGGTTTAAGATGATATTTGGGTTTAAAAAACTATAATCATTTTTAAATTGAAGTTCTTAATTTCACTCGAAATTTAGACATCGTTCTGGGAATTATCTTTGTTTGCTCTCAACCAACGTCAAGTAACGTTGCAGTCTAGTTTAGTCCCAAAGTTCCTGTATTTTTTTTGTTTACATCCTAAAATATCATTTAGATTCCTTCCCCGTAAAATTCCCCTTTTTTACATCATAACGTCATAATATACTACTTTAACCGATTCTCTTCCTGAGAATATATATATTCTCATTTCCCACAATCCCCCCACACACGAGCGACTGAAAGGAATTTTTATATTCAGTTAGCTTTCCCCTATTCAGGGCAAGACTATCCACTACTAATAGCATAAAAGAGTCAGACTGCGTGAAAAAGGTCTTTTCTGCTGACTTTTTCCAGGAGGACAGACTAATGCATATGAAGGCAGAGAGAAAAAATCAGATTCCCCAATAAGCAAGGACTAGGTCAATTTCCATTGCGAAAAGGAAATGCATTGCAGAAAAGAATAGACTTTACTTAATTATAGAAAAGAATGCGTTCTGAAAATCGATTGGAATAAATGTTTAAGGAAGTAGGGAGGACATTTTGTTCTGTCGTATGGGAATTAAAATATTTCGCCTTTGTGTTTTGAACTTGTAATTTATCCCTACGAATACGTGAGGAGGAATTCGTTATTTATGTATTAATTTTTAGTTTGAATTAGTGTTAAAATACATATTCCATTATTTTGTTTTTTTAAACTGCATTGTTCTTCGCGAAAATTTTAAAGCCTCAAATTTTAAAGACTAATGTATTTTTCAATAAATTACTGTTTCAAAATTTAAATTTGAGATATGGAGAAAGTGATCAACTGGGATTATCATTAAAGCTCCAAAAAGAGGTGGGCAATATGATAAATTCAATGACAATTATCAATGAGTAGTGACTTGTTATCACTATGCCCGAAATACGCAGACATTATTAAGAATGACCCTATTTATCACATTGCCAGTGACATAAATATCATACTTGATTGTTTTGCCCTATACTCTATTCATTTAGAATTGTTGCTTGAGAAATAGTGCTTTCCCCCACGCTAGAAGCGTCACCATAGTTACGCTCTTCGAGCAGCCAATAGTATGCCTTCTTCGTCACTTCGACGTGGATAGCTGCTATGGTTACCGATCAGTGGTGGGGGAAGGAAATATTTTCAAGCGCCAGTTCAAAATAAACAGAGTATAGCTATAAATTTGTATTATATGCATGTATTTTAAAATGTTAACTGTTTTTGTTGTATTTCTCCTTTACTTCGAAGGGACAGGGTTCCTTGAACTAATATTTTTTTTTGCTAATTTTAATACGTGTTACTTTGTAAAACCGTAGGAAGAATAAAAATAATAATTATAATGGCCGTGTTATGAACAAAAAAAATAAATGTAAATCTAAGAAAAAAGAAGCTCTTGTATAGGTTTTAAATACACATACAGGGTGATTCAAAACTGTATATAAAATGCTTAAAAGGGTGGGGTACGCCTAATTCTAGACGATTTGGATTTATATATTAATAATTGGTAGTAATGATAAATCCTCTTAGAATTAATTTTAGAATAAATATACAATAAATATGATATTTTTAAAAAGCAAGTTAGGTATTAACTTTATATTTCCTTAGCCAAAACGGTTTATGTAAATACAAAATAAAGCTAAAATATATGCAGTAATTATTGCATTTCATTTTTACGTTCTAAACGATAAAATCACAAAATATTTCATCATGAATTATAAGAATTCTGGGAGATTACATTAACTTTACAGAATTAATTATTTCATAACTTGAAAACTTCCTAGAGAATAACTTATTATACCCATAAAATAACATAATAGCTTCATTTAGAACCTTTGTTAACTGCCTTTTTCCTATAGAGAGCATTTATACGTTTAATTTGGTTTTTAGAAATCAAAGCCCTCAAAAGATGTATTAAAACTAAACTAAGAAATAATAATGATATACTAATTCCATGTAAAAAAGGGATTTTAATATAAATTTTTTCTGCAATGCCATTTTGATTAAAAATAAAGTAATATTTCATCAATTTTACAAAAGATTCATTAATTTAAAAGAAACCATATTTTGTTTGTGTTTATCATGGCTTTATGATATCATAGAACTTGCGTAATATTAATTTGAATATACTCTCAATGAAGAATATTCTCACTGTTAAAAAGTCATAAAAAAACTTTTAAACGTTTATTTTCGTGTTTAACTCAATACACAGGCTATCCCGTTTTAAAAACCCCTACTTTTTTTGTGGCCAAATTTTTATGATAATCAGATTGTGAAATTCCTACTCTTTTTAATGCATGATTTTAAATTATTAAAGTTACCGTGTTTCAAAATAAGTTAATAAAAGAACTGAAAATAATACTCATTTAAATTTATTTCCATCTAGTATTTAAAAAACCATTTCGCTTGGTTTAGCCCAAGTGCGAAGTAATTAAAATATGTTAATTCGAAGGTAGAAAATTTCACTGCTTATTACATTCACGTGTTGCTTTTGATATCATTTCCCCCTTATTCTTTTACCAAATGATTTTTCATTTGCTCGCTACAGTTTCCCAAAAGTTGTTTTAAATTTTAAGTACCTATTGTTATCTTCACAGCAGTAAAACCTATCAAAACCACACTGTAAAAAAATCTGAAACGTTTCTTTAAAAAACTAGGCAGCTGAGTTGCCAATTTTTTTAAAGTTATGTTCCTGGAAAGTACCAGGAATGTTTCTGTAAAATACTAAAACCTTTCGCAGAAATACCTGTAAGCTATCTGTGAAATGCCAAGAATTTTACTGTTAAAATACTGGAACGTACCGGAGAAAATAAAATTCCACATTAGATAAAATACTTGCTACCGGGATTCGATTCGAGGAACTAACACTTGCGAAGCAGGCACTTTATCACTGATCCAACCGCGACTCAATGATGTAGATTCCATATAAAATGAATCTTAGGATTAAGATCGAAGTTTGGAATTTTGATCGGTTGATACTTTGGGAAAATTTTGAAAATAAGATACGAGAAGACGTTTTTAGGCCCAATTACGGCAACAAAACTTTTTTGAAAAGGTTTGGATGTAGGCATGACAGGTGCACCGCACTAACTATTCGCTTTTGGCAGGATTCAGAAACGTTTCAGGAAAAAAAACCAGAATTTTTAAGTAAATTGTTAAACAGCTGTAAAACTAATAAAGAGCAAGAACGTTTCTGGAAATTATGCGGAACGTTGCTATTATTTTTTAAAGTGCAAGCTCGTCTCCCAATCCAAGCGTCACTTCAATATCTTAAATATCTCAAAAAGCTTTTCGATATCCTGCTAAAACTCCCTGAAAATTTTAGTAATCCCGCTAAATAAGGTCTCCGATAAAACACCGAATCCACAAAGGAGTAAAAACGAACAGGAGAAAAAGAGGATGCATTATAAAAAGTTCTCACACAAAAGCCTAGCCCAAATGTCCATAAATATTAAATGCCGGTTTTTGCTTCCAACAGGAAACACTATTTACCACTCGTGTTCAAATAATATCGCACGTATTTAGCCGAACTTTTTTCAATGCCTTTCAAAACCCCAGTAATACATCAGAACCTTAACTTTTTCCGATGCAGCTAGATCCCTGCACTCCCTGAGGTGCAATAAAAACCGGAGTTGCAGCCGAGAGTATCAAAACCATTAAGGAGAACTTCCAGTGCAACATGGCTGGGACCACCGAACTACTAATCCAAGATGAGCTCCTCTATGTGCCCCCGAGGTAAAGTAAACATAAAAACCGGGAAATTCCTCACACTAAGAATCAGGTCGAGAGAATAATATTCAAGTCTGCCTCCTTTCAGATCCCGAGAAGTTTTCGGAAATAAATGAAGTCTACTTTACTTCTCGGGAGGTAATTCTCCCGCTGTAACTCCTGGCGGAAAATTGTAAAAGACTTCGCTTCCTAGGGTATTCCCTCCCCTGCAAGTGTAATCCATCTAGCTTTTATGCAGGTGTCATACACTTATCTGAACTTCATTAATCAGCCACCAAGACTTCTAAAAGCAATTTTTGATGCAGGGTTTAGAGCCCGTGCTTGCGGATCTTTTTGAAAAGCCCGATTTCGGATTCGGCGATCTAGATTAATACCCGTCCTCCTTTGGAGCCATTTTTGTTGCTGTTGTTGTGCTCAGGATAGAGGTATCGGTCGGGATCTTGAAGTTTCTCCGCAGGGGTTTTCAGACAGCTCCTTCAGGTTGTTAATGTTTGGTTTGAATGAGGGTTCTATGCCTAGGAAGATTTATTCGTTCATTTTAAGCTTCTGTATAAGTGTGCGGTGAGATACGTATACATTTTCAAGTTCTATTGTAGCTCGCTCTTTCAGATTTGATGTGCAGTTTGAGTATAAATAATGGAGACTTTTTATGAAAAAAAGTTGATATGTAAAAAATACCATAAAAGATGTATTCAATACAATTTGTAGTGCATTAATATCCCTACTCATTTATTATCTCTACAAATATTAATGTTTTTTAGTTATAACTTGATGTAATTAATTTTAATGTAATTAATTAAAATTAATTCAATTAATTCAATTAATGTAATTAATTAAAATGTAATTAATTTTAGTTTTCATTTTTCCGGCTTCAAGTAAAGATTTTTGGTAAACCATTGGGCATGAGTGGAACTTTCAATTGTCTACCAAGAATAAAAGTTTATATGTTGTTGTAGAAAATCACTTTTGTTATTTTTCATTGATTCATCATTTTGTAATCAAATACACCTAATAATATGTACCTATATCAGGTTATACACCATAATAATGTTTTTAAGACCTATGTAATACAGCCTACAAATTTCATCAAATCATACACCCTTTTCTCAAACAATCCGTGCATTTCACTAATAAGCTATGTTAGTAAGTTTATCAATAAAGTTAAGCAAACTTGATAACCCAAAATTAAAAATTAACCAAAATGAATATTCTTTTCTGATAAAATTCATTTTGAAATGTGTAAAAATTCAATTTAGATATACTTCAATCTAATTGTAAAATTTTATGAGTTATAGTCAAAATTCTCCCAACTTTTAAAACTAAATAGGTTATACTGACAGCTTTTTTAAATCTGAACCATGTTTGACTGCATTAACATATTAAATATTCCCAATTCAATGAATATTTTCCTTTCTTAAACCGCAGACATTTTTCATAAAGTTTTCGGAACCCCTTAAGTATTAATTCTTCTTCTTCATCATTTAAAATAATTTTGAATTAAAATTTAGAAACACAGTGTACCGTACATTGTGTTTCTAGATTGGAATCTAGCCAAAAAATATTCTTCTTTTACACATTCCAACCCTACTTCGTAAGATTATTGTATTTTAAAGCATCTGACGACATGCTATTTGAACTTTAACTGGAACCGTTCTGGATTTGAAATCATCGCACTTCTTGGTGAACAGCGAACACATTTCACAATTAACTGCCGACATTCTAGGACTGTGCGTACGGAAATTAATCGGGTTAATTAAAATAAAATAGAATTTTACCCCATTATTTTCTAAAAGGGAAGTTGCAGTTAATTAAGAGCTTAATAAAGTTAATGGCTACTTTATTATTTTTTCATGTACTTTACATCAGATTATATAACTAGGTGATTATTTTTTTAGGGTTTTATTGAAAGCCTTGTTCATCTTGATCGTTTTAAATTGCTTCCCCACGCTTAATTAACTTTTTAAGCACAGTCAAATACTGGAGTTACTAACAAGAAGAATATAATCTTTTGACGTAGGGATCTTAAGTAGCCTTGATTCTTTTTTAATTTGTACGTTATTTCTTACATAAGATATTAAGAAAATTAGATTCTAAGATAATGTATCACTGAATCGTTATTTTGATTAGGAACGTTAAGATTATTTTTTAAAATTAACTGTTATTTTTTTCTTTGGTGATCCTTGTGTGTGCGTTCGCGCGTGTGTGTGTGTGCTTATAGTTTTTATTTATCCTTTTAAGGTTTAACGATACAACTTAATACCGTATAACTCTATCAAATAATACTTATTCACTGTATGAATATAGAGCACAAAGTTTGTTTATTCAACTTTCAAATTAAAATCATATGTAAATGTTACTGGCGATGTGATAAATCGGACATTATTAACAATGCCCGAAGAGGAAGAGGGCAATGTGATAAATTTAATGGCACTTATCAATGAAATGTATCACTTTTCCCGCCTCCACTCTGGGCATAATTCGTAATGTCAATTAATCACTTTGCCGGTAACATACATACTTTTAGCAGTTAGTATATTAAATATTTTTAATGTATTTTAAATTGGCATTCCTCAAAAATTTTCTATTTTTTTACACGGACCTAATACAATAGTATTGTGCATTCGTTATGCAAAATTTATCACTAGAAAAGTAGTATTTGAGAGTTACTAATTTTATGTAATATTTTTGAACAGACGTTATGCATAGATTAATGAAACTCCATTTTCAATATATCTAGATGAAGTTCCTTTCGTGCGTGCGTTAAGTACTTCGAATATTAATAATACAAGTCTGCAATGAAATAGTTGTTTGAATAATTTTGGCTATTTCCTGTGTATTTTGCTTTGCTGTTAGTGAAAAATATATTGAAAAAAATCCTATACGTAAGTATTTTTCTCAAATTGCTAAATTATTTTCGAATTTGCCCATTTTTTATAGTTTTCATACATTCCTAGCTCCTTTATTTTTAAAATTTAGGAGCTGTGCACATAGTAAACTATCTCATCAAGACATTACAGAGATGGAAAGAAAGTACTGGGATAGATTTAATCGTGCAGTAATGAAATATTTCCGTTGTATATTTCTAAGAGACGTTCTTGTTGCTACTCACAAGGGTAAATGTACGAAAAGGATCCTCATGAAAAGGAAAAATTGGTTTTGGAGTGTGTAAATGATCTTATTTAATTAAATAATGATTTTCATAAAGAATAAGTAATAACAATTTATTTTGTGAACCCATTTTCATTAAAATTGAAATAATGACTTATTTCACAAATTTACCAAAATTGTCAGAAAGCATGACATTCTAGGGCAAAACAGAGCTCCTTTTTGAGTTCTGGGCACCAAAATACATTAAAACTAATGATTTTAAAAATGAATTTTAATAAAAAATATTTACTTAAGTGTACTTGCATTTTTTTGTCAAATATTGCTCTATTTGCCCAAATTTTTACAAAATGCGATGTCTTAAAAATCAAAAGTGGTTATTTTCAGATTCAGCACACCAAAAAACATAGTAAATAAATTTTGGATAAAGTTCGAGTCGAAAAATAATTATTTTTAGTATTCCTTTATTTTCTTGAAAAAAGGGCATTTTGACTTATATATTGTCAAAAAAGATGAAGTCCTATCATATAACGGATGTGAATTTTAGATTCAGTACATAAAAGACATAGGAAATGATTTTATGGAAAAATTTGAATTAAAATGAGTATAATGAGTCAATGTTTTAAAATTTTAAGGCATTTTCCAATGAAACTTAACCCTTCACTGCACGGTGTGCCGAATTCGGCACATACCAATAAAACTCCTCAATTTTCCCACATGTGTTAAATGTAAGTTATCTGAGTTTTGTGCCACATCTTGAACATTCTTATATAGGATATTAACTACTCAGTGTGGATCTAGATGGCAGCTTCTCACTGATTATTAGGTTTTTATGTCTTCAAAACAGTTGCATCCATTTTGTATGCAATCAAAGATTCTGATTGATCTTTTTTTTACCAGTAAATCTTGAAAATATCGCTTAGTACATTAAGTGACATTTATACACAACATATACTTCTTATTTAAATTGATTTTTCGTAAAAACAATTATTACACCAGCTGTAAATCATGTTTTTAGGTTTGTGCCATACCATAAAAAAACCATATATCTTAATGAAAAATTAAGTCTGGAATTTTTTAAATATTTTTCCTGTATTCGTGGCTGTTAGAAGATATTAAATTATTTTTTTCAAAAGAAACAAAAAAATTGTGCAGTGAAGGGTTAAAAACCTGAATTGACAAAAAACGTCAGGATAGGTCATTTTTGGATTCAGCGCACCGTAATTTATAAAGATCAAGGTAAATAACCCAAATAGCTCGAAATTTTTTTTGCAGACCTGTGTAATAGGAATATATTAATAACAACAATATTCCTTTCAAAACAATAGGGTAGGTGGGGGTAAAAACCCGCACGGGGCAAAACCACGCACCGCGATTTTTAATTGTTAATAATCGATTCAAAAGTTGAAAACCATGTGGTTGGTTTGTCTTATTGTGACCTATCATTCTAAGAAAGTTCGTACCCCTAAGTCACTCATGAGTTGAAAAAATGCTGTAAGTTTGTTTTTCATCATTTTGATGTAATTTTTCTGATCTTTTACTTAAACATTACATAAAATAGGGCTTCAGGAGAAATACAAACACATAAGCCAATGATAAGAGAGCATTTGAACTTCAGTTTCGTGTTGAAATAATTTCCTTAACATGTATCTAAAAATAATACGGCTTGTTTTTCAAAATAAAGTGAAACGGGGCAAATACCCGCATCTTCAAAACTTTGGGAATTCACCCCAAAAGGAAATTAGAATCTACAGGGTCCCTAAAAAGTTGAATAAAGGTTTCCGAGATATCAATCCTCAAACGGAAACCCTTTTTTCTCCCTTTTGAAAGATATTGGGCACTTTGAAATGAATTGCTACAACAGATTGACAATTTTCATTAAAACGGATTATATCTATGTTTAATATTGTTGGTTAACTTAAAAATATTAAAACAATATATTAGAAATCCATTATCCGCGAGCGGATGATCCACGATTACTACGAAAAAAATTTTTAATGATGACGGTAAATTTTAGATAGATTTTAGAGAGATTTTAGATGTAGAGCAAAGGTTTCTGCTGTACTGTACACATTTTAAAAGTTTTACATATCATGTTTTTTGTACAATGAAACATAGTTTTTATGCTGAAATATTTTTTTTTCGTGTTTTCACCTCATTTTTGGCCTTTTTTCGATTTTAGCTATCCGCGGTACCCTTGGCACCCAATTCCGCGGATAATAGGGGCTCTACTGTATTAAGATGATTATCTCTAGTGTTTTTATGATGAAACATTTTGTTTATCCATGTTTATTTCATTTGGACACGAAAATTCAAAAGTGCGTGTCTTTGCCCCATTTTGCGAGGCAAAGACCCGCAATTTTTTTTTCTACTAAATTGTCAATTTCTCTTGAAATACTATCGATAAGAGTATAAATTTGGATTGGTTTTGTAGGTAACATCTCAATCTAACACCTCCAATTGAAATTTCGGGATTATCTACCCCCATCGATCACAATGTTAAAAATACTGAAAACTGCGGGGCTTTGCCCCCACCTACCCTATCATAGCAGTATTCAATCCTTTAAATATATTATTTAACCCTTTATTTACCGCATTATGAGATTCACTGCAATTTTTTTCGTGCAAAATACTTTTTTTGAGTCACTAAATTGAAAATTAAGGGATATGCATAAATAAAATAATCATCTTTGGAAAATTGAATCCGCTAGATCCAATTACTTAAATTGATACTTTTGGGTATTGTCAGTACACGGAGTGCTAAAGTATTATCACAATACAAGAAAAACATAGCTTTTTTTATCGCAGTAATAAGTCTTAAAAAATAATACACTTAACTTTTGACTTTTACTACTTTTTTGCGGGAAGAAAAATGACAATCATGTGAATCCGATCGAAATGGCAGCTAAACTTACAACTTCAGTTAAATCTATTCGCATTTCCCGCTAAAATACTCATCATAGAACCTTCGCTGCTTTTTATCCTGGAAGAGGATAACTGAAAGAGTGTTCCTGCAAATTATCGTCAATATATTCGCAAGGATGGTTATTCTATGTAATTTTAAAGTTGGCGGTACCTGTAAGTACCGTCGGTAAATAAAGGGTTAAACCTTTTATTGACTGAATAAATAGTACGCTAATTTTTAAGGCAATTATTCCTTTCAAAGTAAAATATTCGAAGACAATCTCATATGTATATTAAAATTCTCAAGAATTTTTTTTTCATTCAGTATTTCTTTAAAACGAATGAAATAAATGAATTTTTTATTCAAACTTGTAATAACAAACGAAGTTGCCATTTAGACCACGAAACTACCATCGAAACAACGATCTCGCAGCACCGATAAAGCAGAACCCTCTCTTAATGATACCAAATATGTTTCCGTTGACTCTTCTAATCTCTTCTTTGTCTCCGCTGGAGATTAACAGAGAAATATCTCTCAAAGAAACCAATTCTGATCCGAGATTTATCCTGCGATTACTCCCACCAAATCAATCCGATTCCAAATCGCCTATCGTATCGATTACAGATGACATGATGTCCATTGAAGCGATGTTAGATCTCGGACTTCATGATGGGTATTTCTTTCAACCATATTGTCAGTAGGTTCCTTCATCTGCACTAAGCCATCATGATGAGAAAGAAGGAGAAGTTATTTAACGAGTTCTCGGGGGCTTGGATTAGTATCATCAGAAGTGAATTCCGACCCATATGAGAGAAGCCATAGATCACTTTCATAAAAATGGTCGGCGTAGTTTTTCAGGTTTTTGATTCTTTGTTACAGTTTGCAGTGATTAAGAGCATTGAGAAGGATTTATCAATCATGGAATTCCAGGTTCTTTCGACTTCTTGAAGGGGGGAAGGGTATGAAAGAGGAGGTTGCCATTTTCTTCAGATGTTTTTGGAATGGGGGAGTAAAGTACTTTTGAATATTCATTGGGTGGTTTTTAAAAAGCCCCTTCTATGTGTGAAGTTTGGTAACTGAATTTTTTTTTAATTCAGTGCCGTTTAGAAACTGACTTTATTAGGTTTTTTAATGATATTATGTTTGGAATTATTTTCCTAAAACTTTGGTTAAAAAACTTAATTCGGGTGAATGTACCAGTAACCAATCAGTCTTCAGTTTCAGTTTATACTGACTTTATTAAATTATAATAAGAAAATAAAAAACATAAAAACTTTCTATCAAAATTACGTTTAATTCCGTTAACGTTCCCTCTAAATATCGCCAAACTCTTTTAAACGCCATAAGTTCCAAAAATCGACATTTTTTTATATTTTTATTGATAAACTGAACAATTATTGATCTAACTGAAAAAGTTCAATCTATGAATTTGAAATTATTTAGGGTTCAATTCCGTAAGCGTTCCCACTAAATTTTGTCATGCTCTTTTGGACACCAAAAAGTAGAAATATTGATAAATAATTTATAACTCATTAATTAAAATGTTTTATACAAGTCAATAACTGTTCAGTTAATGAATAAAAATCAGAAAAAGTTATTAATATTTGAATATAAGTCGTTTAAAAGAGTATGACGATAATTAGCGGGAACTTTAACGAAATTGAACCTTACTAAGCAATATTTCTACTTTTTGGTGTCCAAAAAAGCATGGCGATGTTTAGCGGGACCGTTAACGGTATTGACCAACAATATTAGGTCAACTACCATAAAAAATCTTCTAAAATTCGCATAAGTACGGGGAAAAGATAATGTTAAGATACGAGAACACTGGGAGGAAAAAGGCGCCTTGGAAACCGGAATGATATGTAATTGCTAATACAGGAACTTAGACATGCAACTTGGTGAAAAAATCAAAAGAAACTGATTAAAGAAATAAATATAATGGCTTTCACCTGTGAACCCTATTGGAAAAATTTTCTGGTGTTCCATAAACAAGTATAATTTATACTGGTACCATAATTATTTATACTGGATCCAGTATAATTTGAAACTGGTTTATGGAAAACCAGAAAAATTTTTCCGATAGGGAGGGAAAGACCGGGCAAATCAGCTAGGATAAAATAAATTTTTTTTCAAAGGTTACTTAAAAATTATAGTAAATATATATACTTAAAATTTTAAGTTTCAATACAGATACAAGTAAATATTTTTCGAAAAACGATTTTTTAGTTCAAAAAACTTTTAAAGCTAAAAAAACTACACCATCCTCTATAATGTGAAGAAAATGAGATTTTTCGTAAAATTATTTTAACGCAGACTTTTCCCAGACGCTTTACAGAACTTTCCCTGTAGAACATGTTTTACATTGATATTAGTATTAAAAACAGTGAAGCCAAAATAATAAAAATTGGATTGCAGGTCAGTTTATACTCCAAATAACAAACTTAACTGGAGTGTTAATTATTTCAACAGAAAATTAAGTATTATTTTATAGCATGCTTTTATGAATAGATAACATGCATTGCTATATATTTTATGAACTTTTGTCTATCCACACATACTTCTGTAATGTAAGTTATGAAACTAATGATTTATTTGAAAAACTAATTTTTTTACTTAAATTTTGTAGTAATGGTCCAAGGATTAGATTCTTTGGGGAGAGGGAAATTAACTACAAAAGCTGCGTACGAGTTCTTCCTCTTTGATGCGTTGTGCCTGTAACACAGGCTTTTTTGCTTTGCATTCGTGCCTGTAGAACGTGTTTTTCCTTTAGGTGCCTTTTACGGCAGTGAAACCAACTAAATGAAAATGGGGAGATACAAGCAGATTCTGACTCAAATACAATACATTTTCAGAGATATAAAAGATGCAAAATTATTTTGGCTAAATCTCAATTTCTATAATTGAATCTCTTAATTCTGAAACGTGTCCAACCACACTTTTTTCAAAATGACTTATTGGTGTCAGGGGATTCTGTAGGTATAAACGCAGATTTTTAAGTAAGAATTATAAAAATAACGTGATTTTAAAATAGTTTTCCGGCATGTTAAATTTCAGCTTTAGTGCAGAAACATGTCAAACGACATCGTTTGACTGGTTTCTGCAATTTAACTGCGGGGAATTTTGTTCATGCCGTCTCATCTGCAGCTAGTTTGGGACTGCTTTTTTTATCGTATACAAACACTATATGCGATTTTAAAAGTCATTCTTTAGTGGTTAGATCCATCACAAGCCATGGAAAAAACATATTTTAAAGTTTTTGTTCGAATCTCAAGACTCAGGACGTTTTGGTAGCTTTATATGTATAATGCCCATGCTTGTGGTTCTTTATTACATCCAAGTGATTAAGTTTGGATATCTTATATATTAAAATAATTGGGTTTTTCTTTCCGCCGGCCGCCAGGCCGAACCCCCGGACCGATTTGGACAAACTATGTATTTATCGAAAGCTTTCCACCCCTAGATGAGCCAATAAATAACACGTAAAAGTGAGCCAAAATAACACGTTCCCCCAAAACCTTCCATTTTAAAATTATGCGTTCTTTTCGTTTTGCCCCTATGTTAAGTCTATGGAGAGGGTCCTTTCGGCCGGCCGCCAGGCCAAACACCTGAACCGATTTGGACAAACTCGGTCTTGATTGAAAGCTTTCCATCCCTAGATGAGCCAATAATGTCACGTTCCTCCAAAACCTTCCATTTTAAAATTATGCGTTCTTTTATTTTTGCTCTAATGTTAACTCAATGGGAGATCTTTCCACCGGCCTCCAGGCCGAACCCCTGAACCAATTTGGACAAAGCCGGTCTTGATTGAAAGCTTTCCACCCTTAGATGAGCCAATAATATAACACGTTCCTTCAAAACCTTTTATTTTAAAATTATTCGTTCTTTTCACTTTTCTCTAATGTTAACTCTATGGAGAGGTTCCTTTCGGCCGGCCGCCAGCCCAAACCCCTTAACCGGTTTGGACAAACTGTGTCTTGATCGAAAGCTTTCCACCCCTAGATGAGCCAATGATTATAACACGTTCCTCCAAAGCATTCCATTTTTAAATTAGAAATTGATTTCAATTTTCCCCCATTGTTTTAAGTTAATATTTTTACCAACACGGCAAAACGTCTTTTAAAGAGCGGGAAGTAAATATACTTTGAAGTTAAACTTCAGAGATTTGACGGTTCACTAGATTTATCCCAATGGGATAATAGGCACATTTTATTCAAAAATTTTACTGCTCTACAGATTTGATTGAAGTATTTCTTATAATAATTTAAGAATGGAAGGTTTTGGGAGAATGCCACATAAACTGGGTTCATTTAGGGGTAGTGAGATTTCATTTAAAAACAGGTTTGTACAGATCCGGTTCGATGGATTGGGCTGCCTACCGGTCGAAATTAAATGACAATTATTTCAATGTAATAAATTTGTGACGTGACAATGCCATGTGAAATCGGAGACAAAACCCCTTTCCGAAAATAATGAATTAAGACTGCATATTTAATGATAGGGAATGAATAAATACGAACAGGTAGTCACGAGCGAATCTCGCTTCAGCGCCAAAGAATGCTAGCTGTAAAACTCGGCTTTGCCGGGTTGTAACAGCTAGTTTAAATTACTTTATTAAAGGGGGACATCAAATATATATCCCAGATCATAATATTGAACTAATTAACTGATTTTGTAAGCTTTTAAAGCACTGATCCACATAGTTACATCTATACAACTACTGTTCGACCAACGATAGTAAAAGGGTCAAGTGATTTTTACAGACTTTGCAAGGCCGATAGTTGGGTAACCGGTGATAGTTAGGGTCTTGCTTCTATTCAAGCAAATGTCTCTTCCTCTTTCGATCAACTGTCCCTCAACTTTCACCTGCCCCCTCTCCAAAATACTAGTTCCAGCGTTGTCAAAATCACGTGACCCTTTTACTATCGTTGGTTTAACAGTATCTAATTGACTTCGAAAATGTCTATATTAACAGTTTGAATAAGCTGAGCACTATTTTTGAGCCTAGAGTTGAAATCATTTATAAAAAAGGTATTTATACATCTGCTAACCAAAAGAAAAAAATCAGAATTCTATAAAAATTTTATGGGTTTACTAATACTCCTTCTTTTATTAACAAATCCTTAAATAAATTAGAGTTAAGCTATGAAAATAGGCTTGAATACTATGTTTACTGCAGAAACCTGTCAAATGGAAACATTTCAATAATTTTTTATGAACAGAATAAAAAAGTTAAAAAAATTTTTCCCTGTAAAATATCCAAATATGGTCTACTTTAAGAAAAAAAAACTACTAAACATCTTCATAAAAATGTAGTGAGCTTCTATACAGTTTTTCTCGTTTATCTCAATACAAAAGGAAAGAGGCGTTTGACATGTTTCAGAAATAAGCGATTTAATTCTTAAAATGGTTGAAATTTTAATCATGCGATGATGTAGCGCTTCCACTGTTTGCAACTTACGCTTTGCCACTATTAACCCTCTTAAACTGAAAAAAAACAATCTTTAAAAATTTACCGTATATTTTCGCGTATAAGGCAATCCATTGATCAGCCGAGTTGAAATTTTCCTCTTTCCTTTCTACTATTCACTTTTCAAGAACTCTGATTCAGGCTGGCCTTGTTTCATGTAAATCACATTCTAAATTATGCACCTTTTTGTGTTCAAAGTGGTGTTGAAATAAATCCCTTCCAACTTTTATTCTTTTTATGATCGCGAGTGGCTTTTGCAAAACCTAATTAAGTTAATAATATATTTTCAAAATTTTTTAGGTCCCCGCGTATAAGCCCCACTTTTAAAATACGCCTATACGCGAATATGTACTGTATTTCTCGTAAAATATACGACCAAAAAAATACAAAAATTAGTTATTTTATCGATTGTTATAAAAGCCGCCTCCTGTAACTAAACTAAAATAACTCTCAAGCTTCTTCAAATAACGGAAAGTTTATCTCATTTGACAGAAAAGTAAAACAAGACATTTCATCACAAAGTATAAAGAAATTACCCGTAAACAGTGATGCCTTCTAAACTTAATTCATCTTGAATAGGCGCCTGAAAATATTTCCTTCCCCCACCACTGATCGGTAACCATAGCAACTATCCTCGTCAAAGTGACGAAGAAGGCTTACTATTGGCTGCGCGAAGAGCGTGACTATGGTTAGCATTGGGGAAAGCACTATTTCTCAGACGCTAATTCTAAATGAACAGAGTATAACATCCGTTATTTGAAGAAATGATTTTTTACTATGGATCACAATAAATACAAACAAACACATAAAAACACAAAAATTCCCAACAGCATAGCTTAATCCACCCACATCCCCACCCAAAATCCCCGAAACAAATATCCCCATCATACATCCCCCCACCTCCATCACCCCGAGAAAGGGAACCTCCATCCATCCCTTCCAACAGCACCCAAGAACATCACTCTCGTTCATCCTACCGCCGAGATCATGTCAGCATCTCAGCTCCCGTCACCTCAAATCCGAATTTACGGGGACGCAGCAGCCCCGACTTCGCTTCTAAATGAAAAGAGTGCGGAGAGAGGTGAGATGGATACATTCCTCTTCCCCATTTCGCAGACGGTTTTTCCTCTGGGGTGCAATATTTGGGGCGATTTTTCATACTTTGGTGGTCTGGACTTGTAGGGAGAAGATTAGGTTAGGTTAGTGGGCGGTGTGGTGTGGTGTGGTGGGGTCTGTTAGTTTATAATACGGATGTGTTGTTGGGAGGGGAATTTGCGTTCTTATCTGCTGTTTTGTTTTAAGGTAACTGACTGGGTTGGGAGGCCTTTTTTTAAAATATTAACTAAATAATTATTTAATTGCTATTTTCTGAGAGCTAATGTTCTAAAACAATGAAAATCATTCAAAAAAGAATTTAAAAAAAATTAGTTTTTAAAATATTGAGAAATTTCAATGAAAATAAGGCTAAAATTTCAACTTGCGCCAACAACTCCTGAGAATGTTCTTTTATAGGTACAAGTAAAATTTTTGCAGGATTTTGAGCCTAAGACACTAATCTGTGTCACTATCTACAAAAAATCTGAAATTTTTAAAATAGAAAAGAAATACAGGAACTTGAATTCGAAAAAAGTAAAAATTCATGAAAAAAACGTTTAAACCAGGTTTACACACTTTAAAAAATACCTTAATTCAAATATTTTTCTTAGATTGTAGAAGATAACATGCGTTATATTATAAAGAGTGAAATAAAACAAAAAGCATCAGAATATTTTAAGTAGTTTAAGAGTAATCACTGTTACCGTGATCCAAAGTATACAAAAATGTCATTCTTCAGAAAAAGGCTTTAAAATTTAAAATTGCATGTTAATCCTCGTATTATCCGGTACTAAAACAGCTGTAACTTATGTTCTAGATTACTCAGAGTTTAAAGTAAGGTAGTTTTGGAAAGCTTATTAAACAGGCTATAAAATAAAACAATAAAACGAAATTTGATATTTTTGGCGAAAATGACGATTTCAACCCAGTCAGTTACCTTAACTGTAAGAGGGACTGTAAGCATGTTTTTGTTATTTGGATATTGTAAGGAGTAAGTTTAGTTTGGGTGAGGGAAAATATAACCTTAAGTATTCATATAATAATATGCATGGTTGACAGTAAGACATTATTGTGTAAAAAATATGATATTAGTACAATATCATTAAAATGGGCATGTTCATAAGCACATTCGTATTTATCTATTTATCTATTTATCATTATTATTCTTATATTATCTATCTATCTTATTATCTATTGATTATATATCTATCTGATTTATCTATTATTTATCTATTTATCATTCGTATTTATCTATTCATTACATTCGTATTTATCTAGATATCATTTAGAAAAATTAATTTTTCAACTATATTGATTATTTTAGTATGAAAAAGGAATGAAAAATGTCAGTAGGTAATGCAAACATTTATTTTTTTCCAATTAAAGGGTTATTAAGAAAGCGTAGAAACAATAGAATAAAATATAAAACAATGTAAACAACTGCTAATATTTTATACAAAAGTTAAGTTTTTAACCTAACCAAATATATACCATCACTAAACGACATGCAAAGAAAACCATGTAGATAAAATGGACTTAAAAGTATATTTTAATAAGAAAACAATTCCTTAAAGTCAAATAGGCACGAATACTTATATTAAAAGAACATTAAATCATCAACTAGATTTTTAAGTTATTGTAATTTATTTTATTTAATTTCCAAGTAAAAAAAACAACATTGTCCTCTATTATTACTTACTCTTCAATTATTTTTAGTTTATTCTATTTCTCTAAACGCATTTATAATTTCAATTACATATGGAATGTTTATAAACAGCGTTAAATAAACATAAAACACTTAAAGATATTTTTATGAATAAAACATAAGTATTACTTTAACAGCACACCCATAACAGCAAATATTAATACGATCTAAAAAATAGCTCAGAAATGTTCAACAACTTAAACATTTTTTGCTAAATGGAGATGAGGCAGAATAGGAATTTAAATGCTGTCATGCATAGGTGACAAGTGGTATAATAATTCAGCAAATAAAAACGATGAAATGCTCCAGTGTCACTCAAACTTGCTATCTTGTCCTTTACAAATATGCTCGACGAAATGCTGTCATGCAGGGTTGAAAACGTTACTAAAAAATTTTTAAGATACTTTTTTAACATGAAGGATGATTGTAAGAAACGGGTTTGATGTATTCGATATATTGTGTTTAATAGGTTTAAATGAAACGAAGCTACTACTTTCACATAATATTATATTGTATGTTTTTAAAACATTTTAAAGTTTTAATAAAGTCTCCTACAAGTAGCATCAATAAAAATGTTCAGCTGCAATATGAAATTAAATCCCTGTTAAACAAATTATCCATTTATAGATCTTGCTGTAAAAGATATTGAGTTATAATGAGACTCCAGATACTTGTATGTGTCAATTGGGTTTTAAATAATACTTTTCTGAAAGAAACACCAATCTAAAAATGATACGTGGAATATTACAATATAATTTTTACATATGCGCCCCTCTTTGTGGTTCAATATAAAAATTATTTTAACGCTGATGGTATGAATCTCCTGTGGACATACAAATAAAATATTGACAAAGGGACATTGTACCAAAACTGAATTTTTAAACTATTCTTGCCTCAAGTAAGCTGTCGAAAGATGTGTGAAACTTGTGACAAACTTTGCTATTATAAACAAGGATGGCGTAGGATTCCTACCATGGAAGTAGGAAGATAGGGAACTGCCGTAATAAGCTTTGCCAGGCGCCAATGATCGCACTCTTAGGGGGCGCCACGTTCGCGTCATAATAGAGACATGTGCTTGCTCACTAGTGCCTCTTCGTAGTACCGATTCCCAACTCTCAGAAATAAAACAGCTGAAAAAGTGAATACACAGGATAGAAAATTCGATTTGGGTAACATTTTAACCTTCCTACCCCTTTGGGGTCTTTTTCGACCCCAGACGCACTTTGACGCTTGATATCTCCCATGCATTTTTGTTTTGACAATTTCCGATGCTACTATTCCTTAATTACGCAAAGTTTTACAATGGGTAAACATTTTGGAGTTATTATTCCATTTTTAAGTGTCTTGGGAGAAATAGTCACATATTCCCCCTCTGGGGTCTTCTGAGACCCCAGCCATGAATGGCGGTAAAACAGTATCAAATAAAGTTTAGTATTTTATTTTTTGTTGTATTATAGATAAAAAAGGTTTGCATGTTTGTTTAGAACGTTTGGAGAAATATTAGAAAGATATTTTCGTAGAAATTGTCATTTTTTTTACAAAAAGAAGATTGCGGCTAAATACATTGAATCACTCGCTATTTCTTAAATTTTTTATTCACATTCTAAGAAAAATATGCTATTTATAGAAATCTTTTGAGTATCTAACAGTTGCAGCAAAAAAAACTCAGACAACTGTCGCCATTACTTCCTGTTGAACACATTCTTTACAAAAACAATATAAATTCATGGTTGATTGTAAATAGGTTTTTATATTCAGTCTTCTTTGAAAAATAAGAATGCTTTCAAATATTTATGAGTGTTTACGGAAGTCCAGAATGTGATTTCGAAGAATTATCAAGAAAAAAACCAATTTTATGTTAAAACTTACATAAGCAAGCGAGATACTGATTTCACTAAGAAATCTGAACCGATCATTTTTTTTGTATTATTTCAATTTTAAAAAGAAGAATCCAAACTTTACATGTTTCATAATACTAAATAAATTAATCTGGGGTGACAGGTAGCTGATAATGCAGAATAGAGAATCTATGCAGCTTCATAAATCGTTTAAAATAAACTACTAAATTCTACCCGTGCAAGACCGGGTATATCAACTAGTATGCTTTAAACAGTGTGATTATAAATATTTTAAGTAAAACAACTTCAATGTAGTTCATTTCTGTAATTTAATTCTTGTTTGAAGGTCCAGATGTTATAAAAAACGTGTATCAAAAGAAACCCAATTAAGCCGTAATAAGACGAAAAAAATGAGAAAAATACCAAAAAAATTGGATAAATTATTCTGAAGCATCTTTCTAGAAATAAAAAATGACAATTCTTCTCCATTTAAGGAATTTTTAACCTTTATTAGAGTCATAGGCATGTTTTACGCATGGGGTCCTCAGAGACCCCACGAGGGGAATATGTGACTATTTTTTCAAGAGGGTAGGAAGGTTAAGTACACGTGGTTTATTTCTCCTTTTCAGCTTATCCTACGAGTTTTTTTAATAGCCCAGCATGATTTACATTGTTACATTTTCAGCTTTTTCAATCAAGGACATTAAAACAACAAACACAAAGTGGAAACTCAATCCAGAAATTAATCAAATTTATACACACGTGGCTCCCTCTAACCGTGCGATCTTTGGCGCCGGGTAAATACATTAGTGAGATAGACCACGACAGTTCCCTATCTTCTTACTTCCATGATTCCTTCCCAAGCAACATTGTTTTCACGCACGATCTTGTATCCCAAATTTTGATTTTAAACCCAACTTTCAAGCTATTTCACAGACATAATAATAAATAAATATATATTTTTCACAATTAAATGGGGTTTCCTGTATGGCAATGTAATGAGGCATACAAGGAGAATTATTTTTGTGGGTAAATGTAACCAATTTGTTTAACTGTGCACAATATAAAATCGCTACTAATTTGTAATGTAAATAAAGTGTATTTGTTTCATTTATCATTGAGACAACGATTGAGGGGATTCGAGTATTAGGGATGCTTATGCCATTTAATTTTTTATTTAAAATATTTATATTATAATTGAACTTTGCTGTAATAAAAATATTTAAAGTTGTTTTGTGCATAAAATAGCTCTATAACAATACTCAATATACTATTTATTGAATTTTCTATGACTTGTTTTTAGCCTTTACTTTTGAAATTTATGTTTTCCAAATAATTGTATAAAGCAAGGTGCTTTGCTTGAGAAAGTTACTTTTTTATTTTTTATTCCATTCATTATTTTATTGTTTATTCATTTTTCTGATTAAATGAACAGGACAGTCTTGAAACAGGTAATATCAATAGAAGTTTCATGTTTGAAACTCAACTCTCAAAATTGAACTTGCTGTCACAAAATATCCAATATTTCCCTAGAGTGGTACTTTTTTTTGTAAACTTTTATAAAGGAAGGTTATTTTAGTTTTGATAGATTTTACGTTTAGGTTTGTTTTCAGAATCAAAAAGAACACGCCAGATTTGAACAGTTTAGATTGAAAGAAGAATATTACAAATATAAATCTACATTCTTTGAATATTTTTTCAAGTGATAAGTGAAAAATTTTACTTAACCCTCTCGCCACCCTGGGCCTCATATGAGGCTCCTACTTATGAGCTCAATTTTGTGTGATGTAAACACGCAAATTTATTTTATTTTCATCAGTGATTTATATTCTTTTCATCAGTTTCACTGATTCATGTAGATCACATATGAGACTTCTACATGGTTTCTGAATTCGTTCCTAAATGGCAGCAAGATGAGTTATACCTCAATTTCTACATTTTAAGCTGTGATGCTTCTGAAGAGAAAATACTAGCTAGATACTAGCTTCTGTAGAACATTTTTTATAGATTGGTAGATATTTTCTTATGTCATAACCTTCTAATATTATGACCACGTCTTTTAATAAGCTCTAAAATAAGTATTTTCTGTTAATATAAAAAAGATATGGCCTCATATGAGGATCTTAAAAATATCTAGGAAGGAGTGCACACAAGAAAAAAAAATTACAGACAAATTATAGGGGCATTTTGGATGTATTGAGAAGAAGAAAAAAAGTTTTTTTTTTCACTTTTTTGATGATCTGGTGCCGATAGAGGGTTCAATTAAATTTAAAAATAAAAGTTTTTACAAAAAACTGTCCTTATGACTTTCGTATTGATAAAATATACATTAAAATGATTATGCTGTTCTTGTAAAAACAAGATAGAAGAAAGCGGGGAAATGATAGTATTTTCCTGCATATATAAAACATATAAGTGCCCCTAAGGATCCAAACATATTTTAGAATTCTATTACAAACAAAATATACTAAAAATAATTTAAGCATCATAGACAAATGTCTCTACACCCTTGACAGAAATTAAACCATTGATGGATATTGTTTCCCTTTAACACTTAATTAGCGTTTGAAATCACACAATCCATTTGTTTTACCTCAATTCTGTTAATAATCACCCGTAACATGATTTCAAACACAAAGTTTTAATCAGATATTTCTCCAAAGACGGGACAGGACTTGCAAAAACCACCAAAAAGAGCATCCGGTGTCTCTAAACTCTTATGAAATCCATTTGCTTCGGTAAGTGTAGGCGAAGAAAGGATACAAGAGCAAAGAAAGAGAAGGAAATAAATTAATTTCAGTCCCTTCTTTTTCTCCTGTTCAAACCGCTAATGGTCTCGAAGACATTGATGTACCGTTTGCTACGGAACTCACTAATTAATGTTGCTTAGAAGAAAACAAACCAATTAGAGAATGTTCGAGCATAATGGACCGAATTTAGGCGAAGAAAATTGAAAATCGAATCGTAATTTATAGTGTCCAGGGCATGTAGACGGATTGCTCTTTAAGGAAAGTTTACTTTGCGCATTCTTTCGATAACATTATCTACGTATTTATAAAATAGTGTAAAAGTTATCTTAAAGATATATTTTAAAAGCATTTTTTTAAAGTATTTTAAAGTTTTGAGTTTGTAACCCAATTAAATGCTCACCGATTGTGTTTAGTTTTAAATGTTTTAACAAACACGGCGATGTTATTATGGAAACCTATAAAAATACCTTTACTAGTTAATTAAATATAAGGGAAGTAAATACACATAAATTAACAAAACAAAATGCATACAATATATTTAATTTAAGGAAATGCTTCAACAAACTCTCTATTTTACATTAGATTAAAGTATTGAGCTCTTTTTTAAAGGAAAAAGTAGCTTTGTGAATTTCATAAAGGCCACTGACAAAACCTTTCCCTTACATAGAAGAAAGGGGGGATGTTTTAAAGAAATATGACATTCCCCATAAATAAAATTTAGTTAGATCCTCTTATAAGAAAACATATTTTGTGAAATATTTATTGAGTTTCTGATAAATGAGAACAGTTGAAGAAAGCTACATTGAGTATTCAATATCGTGAATAATTTAGTAATATTAAATGAGATTGGTATTTATTTAAAGGGATAAAGGAAAGAAGAAAGTCTACAGATTAGAATTGATATTGTGTTTTAAATAATTCCATGGTAACACTTCGTTTCATTAGCTACGACTGCGCATTTTCAATTATTTAAACTATCAATAAATTTAGGTAAATTTTGAAAGTTGTCTTTGTTAAAACTTGAATTTAAAACATTAACTATTACCAAAAATCGTCAAGACTTGATCCCTTTTCATTGCAAGTTGATAAAGCAAACTACAATATCACGGTGCATTACCCTTCCCCGTTTTTTCTGATCAACCGAGAAAATTAAATCAAAATGACTATTCTTAAATGACTTTAATATTTACTCTTCCTAATAAAAGAGTCATCCAGGCACAAAATTGACAGAATTGCAACAAAACCGGCCAGGGGAATAAAATTAATCCGAAACATCTCCTTCGCTTGATCCGAAAGCTTTTGAAATTTATTCCCACATTATTCCAGGTGCACATTTCTACTAGATTGTTTGACAGACCGTATAAATCGACTTAATTTATGCCACACCAAGTGCATAAAGTGTAATTTCTTACGATTTCGAATAAGTTGAGGGAATAAATTATGACTACAAATTTCTAGTTTTGCATTTGATAAATATTAATGAAGCTGTGCGACTCGCATTGATTTTTCATTTATTTATTTGAAACATTTTCGGTTGTTTGGCAACGCTATAAACCGGGTAACGCAAGGAAATTGGAAATGCCATTAAATAATTCTAAAAGGCTTTTCTCATTGCCACTTTGTCCAAGGGAATACTTTCATATTGTGACTCGGTTGAAACAATGGGAAATTGAATATTCATTAATGAAACATTTTTGGGTTAAACCTAAATCCTGTCGGACTATTTCCTTAAAAAGTAGAACCACAGAAAATAAAGGTTTTGCGTAAGAGAAATAGTGCTTTTCAAATACTTTTGTGCTTGAATAAAATATAGATTTTTTAACTAAATGGTCTTTTGAAGCGGTAACAAAAACCAATAGAAATCTATGTATCCATTTGGAAAAAGCATTGTACTACAAAAGGTTTCAATGATAAAAAAATCCTGTAAAAAAAGGAAATTTAGGCTTAACACTACAATGTTTTTAGGTCTAAAAAATATTATTTAAATAACGTTCACTTTTTTTGCTCCACACTAAAAAAAACTTACTGTGTTAATGGATATTCAACAATACTTTTAACAGCATTTCTCCATTTTTGTGAAATACAAATAGTATTTGTAATCCTTTTATTTTTACAGACTTTGGGCCGGATGCAGCTACGTTCTGCGGCGATTTTGGGACCGGTCGAATCCTACTTCCAAACAACTCAACTAACGTTGTCCTGAGTCATTTTTCCAGCATGCCGCTGATTGGTTTTCAAAAACGTCACGAACTACGTCAATGAACCACGTGCATTTGATTGTACCCTGCCTTTCCCGCGCTCTGCGCGTTCAACCAATCAGGAGGAAAACGATCCCAGATCCGCCCCGATCGCCGTAGAACGCCACCTCTGGAGCAGGCGTTCTTGGGCGATCATTATTAGGTGAAATACGGTTCTTTAGCACGTCGCAGAACGTTGCTGCATTCGGCCCTTTGTGTAACTCAGCTTCAATATCTTCGGTACCAAGTTTTTTCGTTGCGTTCATCTGATCACAATCCGCTGTATTTTTTATTATAAAGTTCGACATTATTGTTTTTACACATTTTTATAGTTATATCATCTCTCCTAATTTGGCTGTAAAGTAAATGCACAAGACAATCTTACCTTAAATTTGCACATTGCTTTAAATTAACTTCTCAATATACTCGATTACCACGCCATTGACCCGTGTTCGATTCACACTCACTTAATTTATTTTTTATTTTATAAAATCATAAATACTTTCTTTCCCAAACTCATAAATTAATTTTTATGAACTAATTAATCCCAGTATCTTGGAAATAACGGATTAAGCTACATTTAATCAGAAACAAATAATTGATTTGTGAAATTTTTTCAATAAGTATTCTATCCTGTTATGGTATTTATAAGGTTATATTATTAAATAAGGTCTCTGACGGGGGGTCTCACGTTAGTCTGACCACCTAACCGGGACATAACCTTCGCACCCCATAATCCCACGGTCAAGAAAACGAAAAAAAAATTACAGGGATTTTCTGACGCCATTTTAACAGTTTCCCGTTAAAAAAAAACTCCACAGGTTTCGTTATTCAATTCTAAAATTGACTTAATGTGTATATACGCATAATAATAACATTAGATAACTAAAAAATTTATTTAATTTAATAAAACATAAGTTGAAAATATCCTTATTTAAATTAAATATTCATTCTCGAAATTCATAAAATTACTTGCATGCGTTTGCTCTAAGATTATAACAGTAACTACCCAAAATACCCGAAATGCTGCATTTAAAAGAAAAAAAAACACTAATAAATTTAGCCTACCTCAAAATACCCCATTCTAATACTGAAAAGGAATCAAATAAAAATGACTCCAATGAATATTTCACATCAAGTAATACCTAAGTTAATTAAGTACTGGCTGATAAGTGGAACAGTTTTTGATTAATATCGCTTCTCACTTAAGGAGTAACCTACCTAATGTTAAAAGGAATCTGACATTAATTATCCCCTGTCAAGTTTCAGTGCAGTGAATAATTTGCACCTCAGCTTAGGATGACAACAAGGATTAACGGTAGAAATTTTACATTGAAAATTATTGCCTCGGAATCCTCAATTGTTTCTCAACTTTCTCCAGATTTAACACAGGAATTTGGACATCTGATGTAAAGCAGAAGTCCGAATTGATGTATATGCATTCGCAATAAGCTCTTTTGTGAATTCATAATTTATATTAGTTCCGAGAAATGTGTTGAGTTTTATTAGAGTAGTGTTTTATTGGGAGTTGAAGATATATTTTACGCATTCATGTTCTTTTAAGAATATTTACCGTTCTTTGATTTTTGTTCAATACACAGTTTTCCAATTTCACTCATGCACGAAGTAAATATTATAAAATGAAATGGTTAAGGCATGTTAAAATTTTCAACTTAGTATTGCTTCTTTGTGGAGACTGAATATTAAATATTTGATGGTTTAAACTTAGTTTTTGTTATAATCAAGCACCCATAAAATAGTGGATAAAATGGTAAATAACAAATGAATTATCCAGAATCTGTTTTGAATTGGCTCAATATTACTTTAAAAGGTTTGGTTTGTTATGGTTTTATGGTGCAAGAATAAAATTAGATCATATTGCACGAAACTTTAAAAGGACTTACACATTCCCCAGGAAATAATACTACACAGTAAAAAAACAACCCAGCTTCCAGTTTAAACTATCAGTTGGGTTGATTGTGCAAAACCGTAAAAGACACAAAATAAATCCGTAACCACACCGGTTTTTTATAAAAAAAGTAGATGAAAACGGTAGGTTACGGATTTACTTTGTAAATTTTACGGTTTTAAATTAGCAGTTGGGTTGGTTGTGCAAAACCGTAAATTTTACGGGATTTTTTTAAAAGTGTAATAGTTTAAAACTGCAAAAATTACAAAGTAAATAAGTAACAACAACGTTTTTTTACCGTTTTCATCCACTATTTTTATAGAAAAAAATGTGTGGTTACGGATTCACTTTGTAATTTTTACGGTTTTGCACAATCAACCCAGCTGGTAGTTTTAAACCGTAAATTTTACGGTTTACTTACAGTGTATTTCATTTCTTATAAATATATTATGCTGAAATTAATTTATTGAATTCAACAAAATAAAATACAGTATTTTATCAATTCTAAGTATATATAAACACTGCTTTAGACACACAGATATTACAAAACTCCTCCGAATTTCCTTCTCATTTCACAAGAACTGCAAGATCCAAGGTCTATTCCTACCAAGAAAAATTTATTCTGCAGGGGCTTTTCCCAGCCCTATTTATGCTCTACAAAAATACGATAAATACCAAATCGAAAGAGACATGGGTTTTGCCTTCAGACTTCAATCTCACAAGTCAGGGGGATACTCCCAGAAAGGCTGATCTTAAGAGTGGTGGTGGTAGGGATTGTTTAAAAGGATTATTTAGAAGAAGGTAAAAAAGGAAGTGGTTACGGCGAGAAATTTTACATAAATCTTTGATCGGTACTCGTGGAAATAACGTATAAACGCTTTTAAGCGAATTGAATCTTTTTTTTGTCCTAAAAAAGCAGAATGCGGGATTTAAATTTTAGAAAAAGGTTTTTCGCATTGATGAAAAAAAGTATTTCCAACATCTGAAAGCCCTTGCAGGGACTGAACGTTGGGTGTTTTTTATAGGATGAATAGGATTTTTTTGTCTCGGATTTGCTAGAATCAAATTATGGTTTTCTGCTTTGGGGGAAACATTTTTGACTTAAGGCTTAAGTGAGGATTACTAATAATTCTGCTTTGAAATATTTTAATTTTTTTAAGCCTCATAGTTTTGTTAAAGATTTTTTTCGTCATATTATTGATTATTTCATCAATCATTCTTACTAAACAAGTGGTATCGAAGTCACGATCTATTATTTAACGAAATCATAATCTACAATAATTTCTATGTATTTTAAACTACGAAAGCATTTTTAAATGTTAAGTTTTTCTTGTTGTTATCACTTTGAAGAAAACTAAATAAATTTACATTTTACACTGTCCAACAAGTTTTGTTGTTACTGAGACAATAAATTCTGCTTCTTATTTACCTATGTTTATTTCTAAATCTGTCAATAAACCGCCAAGTTTAATCCCATTTTGTTATGTTATAGATCACAGTTATAATTAGTTTTTGAATTTATTTAAATGTATCCGGCAAAAACTCAAAATTATTTCCTTTCTACCAATGAAACGCAAAGGATATAACCCATATCTGCCCCTCAAAGATACGAAATTGAAAGAAAAAAATCCTCAAAGTCAGTAATGATAAATTATTCAATAATATCTGAGATATCATGGGGTTCAGATCCCCCCAAATGAGTGAATCTGGAAAGTCATTTAGGAAAGTAGCCTAATCTTTTCCAAGGTATTACAAAGCAGACACTAGAATTTGTTGTAGGAATCATTGCAGGGCAGTGAATATATTTTTCTAATGAAATTACATAATCAAGGCACAAAAAACTTACTAAAGCCCAAAAATGTCGGGAACTCTCTCACCGCGTTTTGTGTCAAAATTATTTTTAATTCTTAAAATCTAAATTTAGGAGTAACATTCAATAAGAGACCTCTTTCACTGCATTTCCAAATTTAAGTTGTAAAAATACAAGGAATATACGGGTCTTTTAAAATATTCATAAGCACAAGAGCATCCGACTGCAAAGCCGTACGTCTGGGGTTCGAATCCCCGTTCGGCATGGATGCTAGTGTTACTGTCCTTGTGTGTGTTGAATTTACCTGTACGGGTCCATACCTTCAGGTGAATTTGTGCAAATTTTAAAAATTATAAATTAATAAAATTTATAATTTTTGCAAAAAAATACCTGAAACGCAAATTTTAAAACCAGGATTCAAATCACCGGAAGAATCAAAACATTTGCATTGAAAGATCGTTTTCTTCATAAAATTATATTTGAAACGCACTTACGAACTGATTAATAAAATGCTCTTATTTAAAATTAATATCCATCTGCAGATACTAACCCACACATACAGTAGCCGGACTTAATAAAACACATTTAGTCTTACAACAATAACTTCAATTTGTTTCTACCCTTTTAGTTTCCACCGAAAAATTCTAAATGAATTCCAAACAACTCACTTAATTAAATTGATTAATTTCTGTCTTATAACATCTTTTGAACACGCAATACGCTTTAACTACTCGAGCTGGCGAATTTTATCTTTACAAAGTTGGAACTTAAAAAAGACGCTGTTTTATTACTGCTTCGTCCGTTCCTTGCCATATAACTTACAAGCAACTGATGCTAAATGGAGTAGGTGGTTATGGAGTTTTGATGCTAATGGAGTTTTCTTGTTACTAATTTTAAATTTTGAGCTTGTATCTCTCGGGTCTATCAGGTGTAGTTCCGCGTTCTGCGTCATGTTAGACTTCGTATGACCCCCTTAAAATTACGATTTTGACCACATTAAGATTAACCCCATTAATATTTAGAATGCCCACAAGAGATTGTTATGAATTCAACATAAGGTACTTGCGTACGATACCTTCAACCACGTACCGTTTAAATTCAAAAGTGTTATCGAATCCCATTGACTTGTTCTATTAGCTGTGCCGCTGAATGGAATAATACGTATCCAACAATGTTTTCAAAGAACATTCATTGAAATTTTTCAAGTTAAATTACTTCGTAAAACAATAGTAAAAACCAAAAATGCCTAAATACTTAGTTATCTTGTATTTTACTAAAGCTTTTATGTCTACATTGAAGTGTTGTAAATGAAGTGTTAAAAATGTATTAAATGTATTTAAAAGTGTATTAAAAATTCAACTCAAGATTATTGAATCATATAGTTATATTTTATTAAGAATCTAAGAATCAAATGTTGAACGATCATAGTTCTCCGAACGGGGAATATGGCTGAATACGAGTACAATGCCTAACTAGCAATGAATACCAACCATTTCCCAAACCATTAAACAGCACAAACCCAGATGCCTAAACCCCCAACAATTTGAAAAAAAGAGGGGAAATGTTTATGTGCTTTGTTCTTCCATTCCTTTTATGTGTGGGTCCCTCCGCCTTCTTCAGAAAAACAACAATAACAGCAGAAGGCGGACCCGGAGTCACGTAGCCTCGCCAATTGGTTTCAGATTCCCGCACTTAGCGCCCTTTGTCCCAGTGAGCTACCAATCCTCAGGCGGCATTCCGCAGAGTTCTTCGGCAAATGGAAACACGCTGGGACACGTCCAAGGGGCATTGGTGAACGGATGCACTTTTTCTCAGGGAAGGATTTAGGCGGAGCAGGCTCTAAATATTTACGATTAACAAATTTTATGGTGGGATTTTTGAAAGAAGCTATAACGGTTTCATGGGATCGGCGGTGGTACTATTCTGCCGTCCTAAGCGAAAATGTACATAAACGAGTTTTCTTAAAACTTCATTTTCTTTCTCCCTTGGCGCGTTTTTAAATTGGCGAGAATGTATTTCGCTACTTCCAAGCCACTAGAATGGTTGGCAAGATCATGAAAAAACTCCTTAAATATCAGAATTGAAAGCAAACTAATATTTTTGTAAGATTGAAATTAACATCAATTTAAATTGAAAATAATATTTAAACTGAAACGGAATAGTTTTAACCCTCCGTCGGTCGCAACTGAACTTTTTCGCACAACTCATACATTTTCGTTTGCGTTTCCGTTATTTTGGGGGTTAGAAGTCTGAATTTTTTGCTAGTCTCCTACCTTTACCGGATGTATGGTGCCAATCAATCCATTTAATTCGCGCGCTTTGTTTAGTTTGGTTTTCATCATGATTTTAATATTTGAGACAGCGCTCTCGATCGTGTAATTGGTCTCTAAATGTAATATTATTTTTTGTAATCTCTGATGCTTTTTTATTTATTTTACGATTGGTTATGCATCAATATTATTAAATTTTCCCCAATATGTATGTTATTTTTCTAATTATTTTTGGTTTATTGCGTTCGAACATACACCTACAAAATCGTGCCTTATACAATAAACTCGCCAAAAACAATGTTGTGCAATATGCAAATCTACGTTTACTACCTGTAATTTGACAGTTTAAAGCTAAAATATTGTATTTTGGAGTTATTTTACAATAGCTACAGGGACTGTCAGTGGTCAATTTGCCCAGCCTAGTATTACCTGTTAAAGTTTTGTTTGTGAATAGTTATTATTTGGACATAAGTTCCAAAACAATAATTTAGAATTAATATCCCTCAGGTTTCACATCATGAAGTATATTTTTTGACTAATATATTGAATTATTCATCCCGCTGAAGTAAGCTTAATTTTATGCTATTTGTAATTTTTTTCTTAATTATTTACAACAAATATCAAATTTTTTATGTCTGAATAATACTATGAACATCTTTTATTGTTTTTAAGACCTTATCATTGAAATTAAAAGGTAGAAATTTGCGATTCTTTCGATTGTGCGTTTTGGTACATTGCGACCTAACACGTCAGTTTAATATTGCGACCGACGGAGGGTTAAACATATTGTTTTAGGAACATTAATATATAAATGTTATTATTAATATGGAGCTCAAGTTTGCAGCTGAAATGCTAATAATTTGTAATTGTGTAATTGAACCCTGCTTGCCATAAATATATATGCATTCCGGACCCTAACGCAACCCAACGCTATAACAGAGGTTTTTTTGGGCTTAGCTAATATTTTATCTTAAAATGAGGGTCTATCGCATAGAGTTAAAAATCCGCTAAGTACTCTTTTGGCGAGATTTTTCTCAAAGTAAATCTGTGAGAAATTGCGTTTTTGTACACTTTCGCTTAGGACGGCAGTATTGACGAATGATACAAAAGTAGTTTGGAACCGTTATCTGAGTTGGGTGGGTTTGTGCAAGGTGTCTGCTAAATGTGTTGTTGGAAAGCTCTTTTATAAATAATGAGTTCTTTTATTTTATTTAGGTATGAATAAAAAAATATAGAAATGCATCATAACCATGCATGCTGTCACATAATATTAATAATTTAAGTACCGTATAGCTTTTTTAAAGACCATGTTCGATAACGTTAAGAAGAAGAGAATTGATATTAAAAAAGAATTAAGAAATTAATGTAAACAAAAGTTTATTAAAGCAAATGGCTACAGAATATTACTTCAATAATTCTGGAATAGCCATGTTTATTGAAAAATATACCAAACTATATATTAAGAGATAAAATTTTATTTTTTGACTTTTTAAAGTTTATCGTCCATGGCACTGTGTTAACAAGCTGCAATGCGCACAACAAACGTGATTATGCACAATGAGGTATTTGCATGAGTGAGGGATTTGCTTGATTTTATACTTTTTCGATACATTATGGTCTAAAACTCCCAAATTCCTGATTTTTAAGTTCAAAAATGTGATTGAAATAATTTAAAATTCAATTTTATTTTTGCCAAAACGTCAGAAAAGTCACGTTATCAGAAAACGGGCTTCTATTGGATGTGACGTCACAGCGCATGAAAACCATTGTGTTTTCTGTTTTCACGTGATCAGTAAACGAGCTTCTATTGGATGTGACCTCACAGCGCATGATTTATGTGATTCGAAAGTGTTTTCGCGCCCAAACAAAAAACGAAATTTCAAAAATTTATATCTCAGAAACTAGGCTACGAAAATACTTGATGTAAACGTCATTCTTCATGGTTTTTTATCTACTATTTTAATAAAATTTAATCTCAAAACGTGAGAATACCTCATAGTAGGCGCAAGCTCCGATTAGCAGAGGATGTGTGATTTATGGTCACCTTTGCAGGTAACTCCAGGTATATGATATATAAATAGGGTTATAATTATATTATAGTACTAAAAAACGCTTTCAACTTAGTGTTGGTTCATCTGCATATCTTAACTTGCAGAAAATGGTAAATTTAAGAAAATTTTTGAAAACCGGTAGGGGGCCATTCATTAATTACGTAAGGATGATTTTGGTAATTTTTGCCCCCCCCCATCCCCATGTAAGGGTAGGTAAGATTTTTCAAACCCCTCCCCCCCTATTCTTACGTAAGATTTCATTTCGTTTAATCAGTTTAAACTCCAATAAAAAATATACATCTGATAAACCTTCATTTTTTTTAATTAAAGCTTCGATAATATACCGAGATCATCAGCATTTTTAAGTTTTTCTGGGGTTATACAATAGTTATTTGATTGGAATTTGTTTACATTAACTTGAAAAATCTTACGTAAGAATTGGTTTGACCTCCCCACTCCCCCAAGTAAGGGTATGCAGAGATTTTTCCAACCCCCCTTCCCCTCGGGACCCTTACGTAATTAATGAATGGCCCCTAGCTAAATTCATGTTTTCATTTGTAGCCTTCAGAGTGTGTGTATGAAAATAGGGTTCTTACGTATTATGCCGTTGACCGTGCCGTTGAATCCGAAAACGTTATTAAATCCTATTGACTATCCTACAGCTGTACCGCTTAATTTAACGGCTGCTGAACGGTCGACGGTATAATACGTAAGTACCGAAAATAGTTTATTGACCTTCCTTGTCCTTGATATAACACAGCAAAAAATAACTTACTTCAAATGTTTCTAAATTACATTTAATTAATGTGTTATTCTTTAATTTCTTAGAATTCCGCATTTTAAAAGAAAGTTAATAAGAATCATATGGAGTCAATCTATTTCATTCATTGCATATAGAGTTCGAATACGTTTTTCTTCAATCATTTAAAGCAACCTCCAAATTTTTTACTCACATTTATTTCAAATGCCTTTTAAATCGAAAATAATTAATTCATTTGTGATTTCTGCAATTTTCTTTCTTATGACTACTTATTGGAGTAAATAAATGAGACGGAAAATTACCAATGAAAAACTTAAATGAGTTCACTGCCTCTGCATCAATTATAATTCCTTCCAGACATCTAATTGGCCATAAAAGCGAACTAAATTTAGTATTGACCATCTCTTTAATCAACCAAGAGAGAAAATAAAAAGGAAATGTCATGTTAGAACGAATTAAAGCTGTAATCAGTTAACTATTTTTCATTCCATTAGTATTTTGACCATGAAACTTTTGGATACTTATTACGTTTTTCATTTCAGTCGCGTTAATTTGAATTTTTTTGTTAAATCGAATTAATATTTCATTTTAATCTTTGATTTTAAAGGATGAAATGTTTAACAAGTCCAATTCATGTTTGATAGCTAGTTATCCTGTGCAAGGAAGGCCTGTTATACGTCATAAAAAGTTAAACGACTACATTTTCTTATCTAAAACAGTAATCCAACTGAAAAAATTGTGTACTTATCAAAAATACCAATTATTCGAAAGGACATTAAAATATGTTTTGCACCATGAAATTCCCTTTAAAAGCAGTAGCCAATGTTAATTTATATAAAAATACATCGATATGGTTTTAAATCAGTTGAGCTTGGTTGAATTACATTAGCTCTTAACCGAAATCACACTTTCAAATAATAAACTATTTTCTATTTTGATAACCGATTATGCAGGGTTTTTCAGATAAGTGTTTCATCTAGGAGGGGTATGACACACCTAGATGACACAGAATCATATGGAAGATGGGGTTGGAAATGCATCCCTAACTAGCTAGGATTTTTATAAGCGGGCATGGTAAGTTGTAAAATTTCTTTTGGAAATTGAAAAAGTTGGAATTGAAAAAGTTGTAATTTCAGCTTCTAAATTGATTTTTATGTAACAAATGCCGGAATCGAACGATTTTTCTGGTTTTAATCCAATCTTAAAAGGTAACTTGCCAATATTCAGTGTAGATTACACAACCTCTCATGCCGGATTATAAAAACTCCTAGATCGTTAAGGGTGTACTTCTGACCCCCCCATTCCTATGTGATTCTGAGTCGTCTAGGTGTGCTTTACCCCTCCTAGAAGTTATGAAACACTTATCTAAATCACCCTGAATAATTTAAACATTAACATTTTAAAAGACAATTTTTTTCAAAACTAGGCTCACTATACCCTGTCTTGGGTCATGCGCCATAAAAATCAAATCATCCATCCATTTTTCAAAACTCACAGCTCTTGTACAATTTTTATGATGGGAGCAGCACACCAGCATTACTCAACCTCTATTCATAAGGTTTCGAGCCAGTTTTATATAATCCCAACAAAATGACCTCACACCGAGAAAACCATTAATAAAAGGTTATAAGAAACCGTAAACCTCTAAAAAAAACTTTATAAACTCAACTTCCCACTAAAACATCCCCTCAATCTTCAGCCAAAAAACAATCCAACAGGAAAGTCAACAAACGCATCGGTCGGCTTAAAAGGCTTCAAATATTGAACATGCGATCTAGCCCCCTGTCTGGTATTGACCCTTCATCGCCTCATTGTGTCAACAGACAGAGATTCTTCTAAAAATAGTCCAAAACTTGTCCTCGTAAGGGTGGAAGTGTAGAGCGAGATATCCCGATCAATGCAATTATATCGGCCCTTTCTCATTGGGAGAGTCCAACATCGAGAAAACTTCTCGAGATGACAGCGATCCTTTTATTGCCGACAGCAGTTCCTTGCCTGTGCTTAATCAGCAAGAGTAACTGTAACTGCAGTAGAACGCCGTTGTGAATATGGTCCTTGCTATACTCGTTAAGGATGAATGTTTCTCTCTAAGTCTTGATGATGGACTTTGAATAAATATCTAATGTTTGGAAGGAAGCTTTTTAAGGATTAAAATATTTTAATCCGCTGTAGGGAAGGGAATTTTTCGGTGATTACAAACTAGGATTAAACGTACTTTGAATAATTTTCTCTCCCAGTAGGATCAACAAATCTTAATTTAATTTTACTTTCTTCAGAAAGGTACCAATTAAGTTATCAGAATATGGACAATTATTTAAGCATGCTAAAATTAGAAATCCTCATAGAGAACCTGTTAATCTGATGGAAAGGTCTTTTATTAAAAACTGCACTTAAGTACTTAGAAATAAAATTGATTATATGACATAACAAAGAAACGCCATTTTAAAGATTAAGGAATCATTTTGGAATCGTTCCTAAATATTTTCTATGTAGAGAAAAATGATGATAAATTAAGAAAACTGTATTAAGTAACAAGTTTATCTATAATAATAAAAGAGCTTTACGATTCATTCATTCACCGATTCATCGGTTCACCTATCAACGCACAGCAAAATCTACCATGGTTAAAGAGTCGAAACTTGTTGTGGTGGAAGACTTTACGGTGTATACGCGCGCTAAGAAGGGATTTTTCGAAATTATTTTTTTCTGACCCACAGGGGTGCTTGGAGTGTTTTCTACGTCTTTGAGCCTAGCACCATCCCAAATGACCCTATATCTTCGTAACTTCGCAGGAAGGTACCTAGCCATAATATCTAGAAAGGTATTTTTCGAATTTTCAATATACGAATTTTAAGGGGTCTGAAAATTTCAAAAACCCGATTTTACTGAGCATAAACAAAGTTTTACATTTTCGAAGAAAAACATGCTAATAATTTGATATTTCGAAGTGACCTGTTGGTAATATCTTAAGAATACTTCAAAGAAAGTAATTTCTGGATTTTTCAATATTCCATTCTGGAGGGGGTGCACAGGGCTTTGAATATTTACTCCCGTTTTTAGTTTTTGCATTCTATCACCCACCTTATTAATGACATTGGTATGAAATTTTAGCATGTTGTTCCTCACACAATCGGGAAGGTTTTCAAAAAAGAATTTTTGAAATCAAAACATTCTAGGCTGTCTTTTTTGGCCCTTTTCTAAATTCTTATGCGTAGCTTTAATGTTAAATTGATAACGGTTATTGCTCCTTCCAAGTGACCCAAAACCTCTATTAATAGAAATTTTTATTAAAAAATATTTTATAGCGAGTAGAATTTTTTTTAAAAATCTGATAAAGAAATAATATGTGATAAATAGATGTTTTACAATAAATTAAAACTATTTAACCGAAAATATTTAATTTGTTACCATTCAATAAAAATTGAAAATAATATTTCATCAAAAGCATTTTAAATAGTTGATGTCAATAATTCAAATGATGTCTAGTTTTATATCATCTTTGAAGGCGATTTCTTAATGAATGAGTTGGTAATAAATCAACCAAGGGGGGTTCAGGGGGTCTCCCCCTGACTTTTTTTTAATTTTAATTTTAAAACCCGGTTATTAACACTTTAATTCGAAAAGTTTTTTTTGTTTTGTTTTAGATTTCAGGAAAGTATTTATTTTTTATTTGCTTTGAATTTTATGAAAACAGCGGGATGAAGGGGGATAAATATTAAGTGAGTTGAAATCGCTGTTCAATAGACCTTTACTTTTATTTTGAAGTGAAGGTGGATGAATTTGCCTCAACAAGGCATTACCAATTGGAGAAATGGATGGAGTGAACAAAGGATGTTGAAGAGAACAAAGATATAAAACCTTGAAATAAGGGGTTAAGAGAGTATCCCACCAACTTTTTCTAATTTGAAAATATCAGTCTTAAAAATGAGGATTTCACACATTAACACATTAATTCTAAACAGGTGGTAATTTTAAAAGCTTTTATATCTTAAGGAAGTATAGCATCATAGAAGAACCCAAGCGGGAAGGCAGTTGACCATAATTTCCCTAAATGACGCCCTGGAAAGGAATACAGTGAAGAAACTAATTCTTATTTATTTTAACACAGTTTGAAAAGCCTTTTCCCCCGAGTGACGGCAGGTATATCAGCTAGTTTTACATAAAAAAGTTAGTTAAATATTACTCCTTATAAAGGTATGTGTTGGTATTTGGAAATTTGAAAATAAAATGTATCAATATTTTGAGCATGTTAAAATCTTAAAAATCATAAAGATTAACGGTTCTTCCGTTAAATAAATTATTTTTCTATTAATTAAAACTGTATATTTTCTTATTAATTGAAATGATTAATAAATTAGGCTAAGTGGCTACTTCCATGCGTTACTCGCCCAAAAATGAGCTAAGTTTGAATCTTAAAATCACAGCTTTACACCTGAATGATTAATATTTGATTAAATTAGGTCAAACTTTGGTTTTCCTTTTATTGACGGTTAGTTCATACATACAAGCTATTAACTTCATTTATTGTATGATAGATTTTGTTTTTTAAGAAAAATCTGAGTTGTGACTCACACAACAGGAAAGGGTAGTGTAAGCCACAACTCATATTTTACAAAGTACTGAAAATCTATCATAAAATAAATGAAAGTAGTAAGAACTAACAACCAATAAAAGAAAAACTAAAATTTGATATCATTTAATCGAACACTAAAAAAATTATCCTTCAGTTGTGATTTCAAAATTCAAATTTAGCTTTTTCGTAGTGGGTGCCTCTTTAGAATTTAACAGATAGCATTTAGATATTAATTTGTTGACAGAGTTCTCAATCAACTTTCATATTTTGATTATAAATTTCAGACCATAAAGTTAATCATTTAAGAACATACTTTATATAGATCAAAGAATCAAACAAATTAAAGTTCTCATAATCATTGAAAGAGGAGATGATGATGGAAGAGTGAAATTGAGCTGGTTAGAATGAAAGTGGTGTAAGTCCACTGAACATAATTTTAAGTAATCAAAGGGCGCCTGTGTTGTTCCAATGGAGGCGGAACTTTTTAGGCAAATCTTATGGGCTAATATCCTTGAGCTTTTGACTTAAGGGATTACCACACTAAGTAAATGAACATAGAAGAAATCCAAGTCTATGACTTTCTCAAAATTTATACTTTTTGACTTATACCGCTTTCATCCTAAGCAGCTCAATTGGTAATTAAATTAGAAAGTGCAAAATGCTTACGGTGTTTGTATAGTCAAAGATTCCCTGCCTTTTTCCCGAAAATACCGCATTATCATTAACTATGGTGTATAATGAGAAACCAGATTATGAATGCATTAAATGAATGCAGATGCATTAAATGAAGGATTCATTTAGGAAGGTGATCTGTTATTAAATGTGTTTGAACAACTAACTTTTACTCTTGATTCATGTACTTAGTTGTTAAATTATTATTATCGGTTTTACACAGGACCAGATTTCTGTGATGTTTAAATAAAATTAGCCTCAGAATTTTAAACTACTACCGTCTTAACTAATAATGATCTTAGAAGCTAAGCACTGAGGTATAACATCATACATAGGAGGAAATAGTGTACCATATATCATCTTTCTTTTTTAGTGGAGAGGGATTATGCTCTCATAAGGAAGTAGTTTTATGATTCTAGTTCTAAAGATGATTTTAACAATCAAAGAAAAGAAAGAAAAACTACATGCTTATTTTTAACAGAGCTTTAAAAGCATATGTTTTATTTCTTGTTTGCTCTTAGAATTTTCTATTCAGTTAAACTACGAGTTTGTGTAGAATCCTGTGTGTACATTTCTTTTGTAATTCAGTAGAAGTTATGAGATTGATTAAGGTTTATGAAGTAAGGTTCTTTTGAAGGCATGCCCAAGGGTTAAAGAAACCTTATTAAAATTGTGTATAAACAGAAAATCGGTGCCCACCAAATTTTTGGATTAAAAGTCTTGGAATAAATGCGAAGAAAGAGAGCTATAAATAATTACTACAGTTTTAAGGAGTGTTAAAATAATGAAATTTAACTCTCGGACATTCATACACCGTTTTCAGTTATGGCAAATTTGCAACACGTTGAAAACGATGCGCTTTAGCTGTAATAGAAGTTCTGCTTAACTTAAACTTTCTTTATTATAATTTTCAAAAAAGGTTATTTTTATCCCAGTGATTAAAAAACCTTAACCTCGTAATTAAAAAAAATAACATACTCCGTAACTTTAAGTATAGCATTTCATTTTCCTAAGTTAATTAATTAGATGAACTTAACAAAATTTCAATAACACACTCTCTTCCCTAAACTTAACAATTCTTTTCAGATTATATAGGAGAAGTTCAAATACTGGAAAATAAGTTTAAGTATGTTAACCTTTTCCATAGTTACTGAATTCCATCAGTCACTCTGTAATTAAAAGTCCTTAGAGTTTGCTAGGGAAAAAATACAAATACCAACTTACTGAAAAGTTAAAAGCAAAGTAATTAGCTTAATGAGTCTAGCGAAAATTCATTGTTTCTGAAAACACATTAAAAGCTAATTTCAAACTCTACCTTTCCCGATTGTAGTGAACTAGAATTTTTTTACACTCCCCCAACCTATATTTTAAACAGTTTAACATAATTCAGAATCAAAATGGATTTTGCAAATTAAAGTTTAGAGGATTGGACTTTTTAAAAACGTTGCCAAAAATTGGAAACTAGTTTTCGTGGGAAAAGTAGTTTGGGAAAAATTAAACAAACACTAGGTTCGTAAGTATTCTACTGCTAAAAGATTTTCTGCTTGATGTGATTTAAGCTCTGTTTCAGTTCCATTATAATTAAAAAGGAGCACATACATTTAGGTTTATAACGAATACGTTAAAAATAATATTACATAAAAGTAAGCTGTATTGAAAAAAATTAAGCTTAAAATCATCATATTAAGAAAATTATTATCATAAATAAGAAGGATAACCAACACAAAACGAAATTAGCTTTTCTTCAATAAAAATCAATAAAAGAAATCTATAGTCAGTTTTAAATAATTTAATTTCAACTCTTGTAAAACATACTTTTTCATAAAACTAAGAAACATCTTAAATGTTTTTTAATCTTACAGTGTTGAAATTGTTTATGTAAATTTAAATCATAAAACTTTTTTTTTCTAATTCTTATCTTACATACATGATCTTTTTAAAGTTCTGCATTAGTGACGGACTGTTGTTATTGAGATTTAGGTTTCAAAATACGATTGGGGTTAATACTTAAATAAGTTTAAGATCCTAAAAAAATGGTTGTATAGATTAATAAGGAATCTCTTAAGTTGAATCGCCAGTTTGGAAAAGGGAATCAGTCCAAAAAATGACAAATTGACTTTTTGTGCTCAAAACAATTTTCAAACTTTTCTTTACACGTTAGTGGAAAGAGGGAAAATTAACTAATAAGTGACGAAATTGACGTCCATTCATTGTGTTTTAAAGGTTAATTTGGAGTTAAAGTGAATTTGCCTTCTTATTCTCTGTGGCGTAAACTAGTCTTATAATTTATAATAAAACATATAATTTTCTACTAATTTAAAAGTGGTTTTAGCCTTTTTTTATCTGGGGAATGTTGGACTTCATTCATATTCACTTTCTCCATTTGACTCAGTTTCATAATAATTTTTAAATGCTATCGGTATAACTCTTTCTATTTCTCACTTTATGCTGTGAAATTAGCAGAAATAGAATTTAAACGTAAATTTTCGTGTTTATTTTAAGATTTTTCTTCTCTTGAAATTTCATGAGGTTGAAAAAGGGAATAGGCCCATCAACGCTTTTCAATTGTAAAATACTTTTGAATGCAATTATACTTGTGTCGATGATTACCCTTTTTTCTAAATAGGGTCCTGAATGCATAGTGATAATTTGGCGATTATATAACAACAATTATATCTCTCTATTCTAAAAAAAAGTTTTTAGTTAACGGTTTCCAGAGAAAGGCTTTTCAATTACTGAACCGAATGACACATATATGGTATCAAAATGTCCGAATTCTTTCCGGATTTCCGAGTAAGCCCTTCGATTTTTCAAAAAAATTCTCAATTTTAAAATATTTCCATTTTTTTAGATAACGGATAAGGTCGCAGTTATAAAGCAAGTACTGTCATGTCTTGCAAGTACTGCAAGTACAGCGACCGATTGACGCTATATTTTAAGATGAAACATGTTTTTTCACCTTATAAAAAAGTACTTTCTTGATGAAATATCACTCAGACTGATAAAAACAGATTCTAAAAACTTACATAAACGCCATTTTATACTAAAATTTCACACTTTTTGTCCAATATTTTTAATTTTTAGTCTGATTTTATCGAAATTATTGTAAACATAGAGTGATGTTTTGTCTCTTATTATTTTCAATTGCTTTAAACGGTATTGTTTAAGAAGTCTGGGTTTAAAAAAATATTTGAATGATAAACACTAGGCATATTATACTACTAACGAGTTACTTTAAGATAATGGCTTTTGTTTGGTCCGAATATTGATAAACAATTATAATTAGTTATTTTTATAACCATAGATCAAAAATAATTAAGATGGATATTTTTAAAAACATTTCGTTTATATTTTTGATAAGTTCGAGTTAATATATATTCAAACTTTTAAGGGAGATTTATTCATGGATGGGATTTGGTGAAGTATTTTTGGAAAGTTGGTTGACGTTTTTTCTGTAAATTGTTTAATTGTTTTATAAAGTGTATTACGTTCAGCGAGTTGGAATTTGTGGGAATTGCGAAGCAGTTCCAAAAGGTCCTGCGTCAGCAGTTTACGGGGGTTGGCGAGCGATAGCGAGCAGGGGGCGGTAGCTCCCTAGTTATTTAAACATTTTTTTTCTCGATCTTCTCGGAATTTGGTATTTGGACCAACTCCCTTTTTCAAACTGTTGAATCAATTATTTTACACTGTAACCATTAAGCATTATAAAGCAATCTAAGAAACAAAATTCTACTACTTGGTTTGTTTCAAAATATAATTAATTCCTATATTTAAAAATTCCTGTTGTTTTTTTTTCAAATAAATTTTAGTAAAAGGAAATCTACGAATATGCAAAACAAATGAATTTTTTCTGTGATTAATGTTCAAATTCTGTTCAAATTTTCTGTGTTTAATGTTTAATGCATGCATAAAAATACATATAAATTCATTTCTAAGCTAAAACCTACACAGATATTGTATTGAACAATATTTCAAGACAAAGTTTGCTTGAGATTTTCTTTTTGAAGGATGAACTATTCAATTGAAAATACAAAAAGTGATGTTTTAATATAAAACTAAATTTTTTGAACTTCTAAATTTACTTTTAATTGTAATTGACAATATAGATTGCAACACATATTTTATAACTTTGTGTTTTTAAAGATTACAGTCAAACCTCTTTTTGTGCGGGGGCTAGGTGACGCATAAAAGAACCCGCATAAAAATCGCACAATATTTTTGTTCTATGTTCTAATTTGATTGGAATATTAATATACCGAACAAAAAAATCGCAGAAAAAAAGACAGCCCAAAAACAGGTTTGAGTTTTAGTTTTTATGGTGAACTTAACAATATTCAAGCGTATTTTAGATAAAGGTTTTCAGATTTTTTTATTTAACAAAATTAAATATGCTCAACAATTTAAAAAAAAATATAAATGATCGCATACGTTCCATCATTAGTAACTTTCAAAAATAATGTTTTGATGCTAGTTTTTTAGGCTCAATAAAAATAAATATCATAAGTATAATATAATTGCCTAGAATTTACAACTTCAATGAATAAAATATTTATTTAAAATTATAAAACAAGTTATCTCTAAAAAGATTCACGGTTAATAAAAAAAACTTTACACTACATCATCGAAGGATTTAAACTTATTATAATCATTTATTTTATTCTTAAAAAAGAGCACAGTGTGTAGAATGATTTTATTATGTTCCACTGTTTGTAAATTTTAAGTGTTGTAAATGTTTGCTACGTGAGGTTAATGAAAATTGTCAAGTCCGTTTTTTGCCTGTAACTTATGGCATTATTCACAGCCACTTAACCAGTGGTTAACCATTGGTTAAAGAAGGATTCCGCCAATCAGAGTCAGCAAAAAGCACCTTTTAACTCTTTAGCTGCGCGTTAACCACTGGTTAAGTGACTGTGAATAATGCCATCAAAAAATCGTACGCACAAGTGTTTCCCGATTTATTTAAAAACCCTTCACTTAAAAAAATCAATCTGATTAACAATTTTTACTCAATATTCTTTTGTTTTTGTAGGTATGTAAAGGTAGCATCACATCATTTCTCTTCCCAAAAGTGCTACAACAAAAAAAATACAACGTCCCTATCCTTACCTGCTTTCGCCGTGCCACTGCAGAAATCCCACCTCAGCACTAGCAAAAAAAACAAAAACATTCCGATGCCTCGAGATGGAATTAAAACTCTGCACCTCCCCATCAGAACGGGGCCATGTCCGTCTCAACGTGGGAAATTTCGAATATTTCCTTCCCGAAAAAAACTCTTCTTCCTCACTCAGTCCGAGAAGAAACAACAATTGAGAGTCAGTCCTGAAACGCGTCAATCAATCGGTTCGTCGAAAAGTCCGGGAGCCGGAGACGTGATGCTAATACTCAGCAAAGTAAAATATCTTCTTTCGTCCCAAATCCGGAACTGTTTGATTCGATGCGTTAGACGATGAACACTGACTGAGGAGCTGGGACTGATCGCCGGAAGGTTGCCAGGAGGAGAGGGCGCCAATGGAGAGGGGGATCTCGCCAAGTAGATGCCAGGATAGGCGAAAGCATTTTTGAAAGGAGGAATTTTAACTGAAGCTATTAAGGTAAATGTGGGTATAATGCAACTGTAAAGAATATTCCACTAAAAGTCAACTAATAGTGATCGATTTGCTTAGAAATCATCTTGGATATCTTGGTTATCATCCTTTTTTAGGTAAGCGGATCTTTAATAAAAAACTTTCGAGCTTTTAAGCTGTGGTCAAAATTAAAAATTTATTTAAAAATTATTTAAAATAATTAAAACTCTAAACGTTTCGTCCGAAAACTTCGCCGGACATCATCAGTAGAAAGGCGTTTAAAAATATATAAATAAAATCCTTCTGGAAAATAGCTGGATGTGATGAAGGCACTAATGATTAATTTTAATGATTTTAAATAATTTTTAAATAAATTTTTAATTTTGACCACAGCTTAAAAGCTCGAAAGTTTTTTATTAACATTATGGAAACCGGCTGTGAAAATTTCTCATCTTTACTCTTAAGCGGATCTTCTTTCGATTTCGGATGGGCGGATTCGTCACTATACAGGGTGTCTAAAAAGATCTAGTACAAACTTGGAGGGACGATAGTACTTATCAAGACGAACAAGAATTGGTATAGAAGGAGGGTCGCAAATGAGTTTTAAGGGGTGAAACCCCGGGTTAAAAATGAGCAAAATAACTGATTGTGCAGAAAAAGATAGATTTTTTCGATTCCGGCATTTATTACATTCAACCAATTCCAATACTTTGTATAAAAGTATTATGAAAATGTTAATTTCAATAAAAACAGACCAATAAATGCAACAGGCATGCGTTGTAAGTAGATAGACTGCAAAAGAAAATGTCGCGATGAAAACATTTTAATATTAGAGTCTGGTTGGTTGGTGGATTGGTTGTTTTTAGTTTCATGGCACAAGGTACAAGAGTCTGACCAAGGAACAGTTTTAACCTAAATCTACCTACAACGCATGCCTGTTGCATTTATTGGTCGGATTTTTAATGAAATTAACATTTTCATAATACTTTTATACAAAGTATTGGAATTGGTTGAATGTAATAGATGCCGGAATCGAACAATTGCATCTTTTTCTGCACAAATATGCAAGTTTTTTTGCTGATTTTCAACCCAGGGTTTCACCACTTAGAACTCATTTGCGACCCCTCTTTCTATACCAATACTTGTTCGCCTTGATGAGTATTATCATCCCTCCAAGTTTGTACCAGACCTTTTGAGACACTCTGTAGTGTGCTGGCTTGTGTGCTTGATCTCAAGTATCCACTTATGAACCTTCGTCAAGTAAGACAGGCACAGACAGAACTTTTACTGGAGCAAGAGAGAAAATTCAACCCAGGGCAAAGCTCTTTCGACTTTATCAATAAAAGTCCTATTTTGATCGGGGAAAGTTTGCTTTTATTATTTTTTTAGTACTCCAAACTGTGTGTTGCTCTAAAGCGGACAAGGTAAGCCAAAGCACGGGCTAAATAAAATCAGTGACAGATCGAAGATATTGAAAAAATTTGAAAAACATGTGACGTCATCGAGGAGGTATCAGGGCTCCGTTCATCTCCTCTTAGTATTCTGGGATCTTACGTATTATCCCGCTGACCGTTCCACTGAATTCGAAAACGTTATCGAAGTCTATTGACTGTAGTATAGCTGTGGCGCTGTACTTAACTGCTGCGGAACGGTCGACGGTATAATACATTTAAGTACCGTTTTCTAGGTGCATAATTCCTTTTACCAATTTAATTTATGATTTTGAATAAAATCAGATCTGTATAATATACTATTCGTGGTATACTATACAGGGTGTTTCAAAAGTCCGTTTCGTGGCTTTTATTTGGAACAACGTGTTCTAGGGTCACAGAAGTAAAATCTACCCGTAAGTAAGTGGTCCTGGAGAAATCATTGAAATTACTTAAAGCACCCCTAGCGGCGAAATAAAAAAGTTAGAAAATTGATTTAAAAACTGAAGGATATAGAGCAAAAACCTCAGAGTTTTTTGCCAACGTTTTTAAGAACTCACTGAAAAAGATTTCATGAAAATATCTTGAATATTCGCGGAGATGCATCGTGAATATTCGCACCTCGAATATTCTATAATATCGTGATATTATATCCATGATAATATCGTGAATATTCGCATGTGAAAATAGCACTTTTTCAGGCCTCAAAATAGAAAGGGTCCGCAAATTTGCAAGTTTTTTTTTATTTTTTTTATTAAACTTTGCTTTCATTCAACTAAAAACCCCAAAACTACACAAAAACACTGAAAAATTTGCAAATTTATAAACTTTTATAATAAGTTCCATTTTCACATGCTATTATCTCCGCGAGTATTCACGATATTTTCATGAAGCTTTTTTCAGTGAGTTCCTCATAAAGTTGGCAACAATACTCTGATTGAGGCTTTTGCTCTATCTCCTTTTGTTTTTAAAATAACTTTTTAACTTTTTTTATTTCATCGCTAGGGGTGCTAAAAGTCCTTTCAATTGATTTTTCAGGGACCAGGGTCACTTACCTAGGGGTAGAAGACCTTACTTCCGTGACCCCAGGACACGTTTGTTAGAAATAAAAGCCGAGAAACGCACTTTTGAAACACCCCATGCTACTATTAGTGGCCGTCCTATGCGAAATTACACATTCACTAGTTTTCTAAAGGTTCATTCCCACTTTTTGACTTTCTTTGTTCATCTTGAGTGATTCACTCCTGTGAATCACTGGTTTCCATAAAAAAGTGAAAGGGTTTTAAAAGTTGAAACGCCATTTCACATTTTTCATTTTGGATTATTCCACCAAAATGAACACAAAAAGTGATATGTCTGAATTAGCCTTTAGAAATTTAACTCTCTTTCAACCACGGTGCGTTTTTTAATTAGAAAGAAGGACCTCTCTATTTCCATGACACAGGCATCAGGAAGAAACCACTTGACCATCTCAATTGAAAACATACTGAAATTAACCTTCCTACCCTCTTGAAAAAATAGTCACATATTCCCCCCGTGGGGTCTAATAGTACCCTATGCGTAAAATGTGCCTATGACTCAAATAAAGGGTAAAAATGCCTTAAATCGAAAATAATTAATATTTTTTTACTTTTAAAAAGATGTTTCAGAGTAATTTTTCTAATTTTTTTGGTATTTTTCTCATTTTTTTGTCCTATTAAGGCGTTATTTGGTTTCTTTCGATACACGTTTTTTTATAACACCTGAACCTTCAAACAATAATTAAATTACAGAAATAAACTACAATGAAGTTGTTTTACTTTAAGTGTTTATAATCAGTGCTGCTTAAAGTATACTAGCTGATACACCCGGCCTTGAACGGGTAGAATTTATCAGTTAATTTTAGTGATTTATCAGGCTGAAAATCTTTTCTTTTCTGTATTATGAGCTACCTGTCATCCCAGAATAGTTTATTTAGTAAAATGAAACATGTGAAATGTGGTTACTCCTTTTTAAAATTGAAATAATATTATAAAAAATGATCGGTTCAGATTTGGTGTAACAGGTTTCTCGCTTGTTTATATAAGTTTTCAAAGCGAAATTGGTTATTTTTCTTTCTAATTCTTCGAAATCACATTCTGAATTTCAGTAAATACTCATAAATCTTTGAAAGCATTCTTATTTTCCAATAAAACTGAAAATAAAAAACCTATTTACAAGCCATGAATTTATAATGTTTTTGTAAAGAATTCGTTCAACAGGAAGTGATGGCGACAGTTGTCTGAGTTTTTTTTTGCAACTGTTAGATAATCAAAAGATTTCTATAAATAGCATATTTTTCTTGGAATATGAAGGAAAAATTTAAGAAATAGTGAGTAATTCAATGTACTTTGCTTCAATCTTCTTTTTATAAAAAAAATGACAATTTCTAAGAAAATATCTTTCTAATACAGTGGTTCCCAACTCAAATATGTCCGCGGACCACTTCACGTAAATTTGAACCTCCGCGGACCATCTCTATCCCTACCTATATCTTCAAAATTTTAACCTTTTTTTCAATGCATTCAATTCTCACAGAGATGGTCAAAAGTTTTGTCTTTTATATGAAATAAGAGAAACTGAGTTTTAAGTATGTTTCTAAATTGGAACTGAAAATCAAATAATCTATTAAACTTCAAAGGAAAATTAATATTAATTTTATATCAAATTATTTATAAATATACCTTTTATAAAAAAAAACATTTAACTATTCTTATCAAGATCTCACGAAATTCAACAAATAAAATAAAATACAGTATTAATTACGATTGTTTTTATACAGTAAACTCAATTAGGAAATTTCATACAAAAATTCTTTTTTTTTCAGCAATATATAAATTTCCAAAGCAATATTAAAGCAATTTACAAATAAAAATTTCAATTTATCTCATATGAGAGGCTTAACCATATAAATTTATCTTGGTAACTTATCTTTTATGTAATTGTTCAGGTGAGTGGAAATGATGATGGTTTTAATCCATCCCAGTGTCCGCTCATGGATCTATTAACCCTAGAAGGGTTCACACCTACACCCAAGTTACAAGTTTAAAAAACATCATTATAAAATAGTTATTTTTTCTTTTTCATAACCAACAACAAAAGTAATATTACGAATATTATTAGTAGATTTAAATTTGAAAGAAAGTAATACTTAGCTTGAAATTAAACTGCAGGACAGATGAGATGACTAGGAATTCTGTTGATCACAAAAAAGTAAACTTGACATGCACTGAGTGCAGGAAATTCTACAGGCGAGGCTAACTGATGTTCTCCCGAAAGAAACCGCGTCGAAAGTAAGTATGTAATTACTTCAAAGGAGTGATTAAAAAAGAAGATAATTTATGTGCTCAAAAACTTTCGCATTTCAATAAATTTTTCTTATTTCTTCGAACAAACTACAACAACTTCCTATCAAACCATGTAAAAATTCGATCATTCGATGCTTTATTTGCCCATTTCGTATCTACCATAGAGTTAGGAAAGAAGAATAGAGGAGGAATCAGGTTCGATTTCAACGGAAGCGAGCGATCCCATGACTGCCTAGCATGTCAAAGCTATGATTTACGAGATTTCACGCTATTTGGCGAGGTTATCGCGCTGTTTGGCACGGCGCTCAGAATATATATTATTTTTGTTGCCTTATAAGTTTCGTATTTTTGTATCAATGCTATCTTATTTTTTACAGTTAAAATATAAATTAGTGATAGCTTCTGTTTTTAAAGGTTACATTTTATTTAAGTAATTTTAATTCCAGTGTCTGTTATCTGAAACATAAATGAAATTAACACTACTCTATATCCTATTCTAATTCACAACGATAAAGCAAACGCAATATTTAAAGGAAAGCAATTTTAAATTGATGAATACAAAAATTAATGTAAACTGTTACTTTAAGTGGTTAGAAAGATTAAAAAAATAGTTAATTAATTTTGCTTTTATATAGAAGTGCATAAATTGTGTAATTTGAATAGCGAATTACATCCGAAAACATACAGGGAAGAAGTTTATGGATTTGTGAAGTGAATTATCACTTTGAAATTTGATGGTCTACTTTTTACCTTATTTAACTTGGAGACTCTTCCCCTTTCTCATTAAAGCTCGTTTACCCCCTCTCTCGCGATCTTAGCAAACAATGTTGCAAAAACCGAAAAGGCACCGAAAAGCTTGAAACTTCAAAATTTAAATACCCAAAAACTAATAGGAAAAAGAGTGACGGTAATCTTCATTCATAAGAGTATGTGGCTTCAAAATAATATTTTTCTGAAAATAGGGGGGTCTTAAGCCATAAAACCCCAACCAACCAATCTGCTGATTACAGTTTTTTTAATGGCAAACTCGCAACTGAAAAAATATTTTCGAAATTAAACATTTGATGGCTTTTGAACTAGTTCTACTGATTAGGTTTTGTGTTATGAAATTTCAAGGATATCAAAGCGAAAATTTTTTTAAACAGCCCCAGTGATGGAGACATTAATTATTACATTATTTTATTGAGGTATTAAAATTCTAAAAGAAGTACCCAAATCTTGTACAAATATCCATAATAATATTATTAACAATATTGTTACAAAAGTAACATAAATGTAAATATTGGTAACTTATTTTGATACATTTAGCATTAATGTAGCAGCAATCTAAAAATAGTCTTTACAATATGGCAAAAAAATCCACAGAAACTTTAAAAAATCACTATTATTTAGAAACTGCATCTCAATAATTGGAATATGTATTTATATTATTCCTTAATAATAATTGGAAATTATCTTCTTGAATTCTTGAGAAAGAGGCAAAATAAAAAATAATAACGCGCTAAAATTAAACCCGCACCAACACAAAACAAGCGCCAAGCTCGATCGCCAACGGCCGCCAAAGCTCATTTCATGACTTAATTTAGTAAAAAACAATTTTCAACCAGAAATATTAATTTGAATGACTCAAAAACACATCCAATCTAATCACAAATCTTCATTTTATAATACTAGAAGTAATTTAACTGAAATTCTGTCAAATTTAATCGAATATAGCTCGTGAAAGTCGAACGAACTCGGTGCGAAGTTTTTTAAAATCCCATTCATAAAAATTTTCGGAGATATTATAAATTTTTAAGCTCAGAATAATTAGTCTTTTCCTTCTACATCATAAACAATTGTTTTTTTCTTTTTCCGATCATTTTTCTATGAGTTATTTCGATTTTTCACCTTCGAAATCGACCCATCTATGGGAGCTCCAATGTTAAAGAATGAGGAAGTTGCATGATTTTTTTTTATTTTTTTAATCGATTCCTCTTGCAAAAATAAGCAACTACCCAAAATTTGAGGCCGATCGAGAAATTTTTTGATTGTCAAAAAAATTAACAAAAATCCCCTTTTTAAAAGCGCGCGAAAACGCCAAGAGTTTGGATGTGACGTCATCTTATACTAAACATTGTTGTAAAGCAATGGAGTTGATGGTATTATTGTTGACGTCATCTTATAGTTTAAACAATAAACGTTTTCAGTCACGTGTTTTTTTCTCGACTTTTAAATTAAAATATTTAATTACCTGTACATTTTTTTGAAAAACTGACTAGATATTTCATTTTACCATACAAAAAACCATACGGAACACTTGTTTGTTTTTGAAAATCTGACACATGCAACTTCCTTATTCTTTTTGCCTAGCATTGATCTTTGGAACACAGGGTTGCCGTCCATGCCATCTCTATTATTTTTATACCTCTATGGTATCTACTATGTAATAAACTACTTTTGAATAAAGTAAGTGAAACGAACAAATATGATTCATAGGATAAAAGAGAAGATTTTTTTACTTATGACACCGTAGAATTTTTTATTTATGTTTTTTGCGTCCATGGTTTTTTAGGTGCAAGTTCAGACTTGCGTATGCGCCAAGTTTTTAGCGTTAAAGATGACTAATATGGTAACCCTAACTCATGTTAAAAGAGTCATTTGGCTTCTAAATGTGCCGCTAAACAGCCAAAAATCGCCAAGCATACGCAACTCTGAACTTGCGCCGTTTTTTACTACTTCCTGAAAGGTGTTGTAATGAGGAAAACTATTTTTTTGAATTTCCACACATTTTTTTTAGACACGTTTAAAAATCTTCTCGCGGACCACCTCCAAAGGCCTCACGGACCACCAGTGGTCCGCGGACCACCTGTTGGGAACCACTGTTCTAATACATCTCTAAACGGCTTAAACAAACATAAAAAACATGTTTTATCAATAATATAACAAAAAATAAAATATAAAGCTTTATTTGATATTGTTTTACCGCCATTGATGCCTGGGGTCGCAGGAGACCCCGGAGGGGGAATATGTGACTTTTTGTTCCAGAACTCTTAAAAATTGTATAAAAATTCCAAAATTTTAACACATTGTACAAATGCACGCAACTGAGGAATACTAGCATCGAAACTCCCCAAAGCTGAAATCCACTGGAGATATCGCACGTCAAAGTGCGCTTGGGGTACTAAAAGACCCCAAAGGGGTAGAAAGGTTAACTCAATTGAAAAAACAACGTTTATTTTACACAATTAAAATTTTTTTTAAACTGTAGACAATTGTTTCGAGGATCAATGGATCCCCTTCTTCAGTACAAAAAGACGAATATAAACATCAAAGCAATAAATTTATTATTGATTTGATGTTTATATTCGTCTTTTTGTACTGAAGAAGGGGATCCATTGATCCCCGAAACAATTGTCTACTGTAACAATCTTCAAGTATCAGACGTTGGACGAATACTTTTATTTACACGACGGACAATATTTACAATTACAATTAACACAGAAAACTAAAGAACAAGCCCCGCGCGCCAACCGGCGCGGCGGCGGGGAAATCTCGACTCCGAATCAAATCACTTCACTTCAGTACAAAGCATCTACATTTACACGTACATTAAACCAGACACGCAGTGCCCTCAGGCGAGAGAGAAGGAAACTAAAAATTACATGAAATATCTGTGACACTACATTTTTTTTTAAATTTTAAATTGTGTAAAATAAACGTTGTTTTTTCAATTGAGTTGTCAACATTTGCACAAGATTTTTTCGATACTGAAATTAGTTTTTGATTTTTTTCCAATGGCAAGTAATTGAACAGTTACTGTTTTAACATAGTTCGTTAACCAACAGACTTGTTGTAATTAGTAATGTCTTTACGTTCGAGATGAAGTACACACTCACAAGGACAGAACCCCAGACGTATGGCTTCTCAGTCAGATGCTTGAACCACTAGGCCAGTACGTCGATTTTTTAAATTTAAAATTCATATAAATTTAAATAGAAAATAATATTTAAACTAAAATGGAATAACTTAAAACACATTGTTGTACAGTTAGTTTTAAGCGCAGGAAGTACCTGGAATGGTGCAATAACCTTTAAGGTCTGACAGGACGAACTATAATTGATATAGAACAGTAGGTTGTGCAAATGGAATATGAGGGGGTACAAATTATAAAAATAATTAAAGCAGTTAACCCTCACAAATACGTTAATAAAAAGACATTTTCTTGAAGGTAAGGTAAAAAAAACAAGGTAAAACGCTTGGTTCCTGTATTTTTTACCCAAAACTACTGAAATACTAGCAATTATATTTTTGAAAGTACAATCTACACAAATGAACAGTTCCTAAAAAATTGAATCTATCTCTAATTTTTCAGGAAAGGCTCATAATAAAAAGAGAAATAAGTCGATATTTACGCTGTTTCAACGAATCTTTAGAACATTTTTAGATTCTTCTCTGAAACTCTTATTCCTAAATCTGGGTGCATTTGGATCTGTTTTATTCTCCAGCATTTACTCTGTAAAAAATCAATCAAAATTTACGTTTTTAAACTAGTAGCTGGGTTGTGATTATAAAAACCGTTAATATTGTAAAGTAAATCCATAATCATAACAGTTTATTACCATATAAAAACAAAATCGTAAATGGAGAAGGTATAAATCTGTTTTGGTTACAGGTATTTTTCACTATTTTTTACGGTTTTTCACCAACCAAACCAGCTGCCAATTTAAAACAGTAAATTCAAAGGTTATTGTTTTTACAGAGTAAAATATGTTAAACCATATACTTAATAAATTACATTGATAAAAGTAAAAATAAATTTAAAACTACGGATTTTAAGTTCTTAAAACATTAACGTGAAAGCAACAGAAACACTTACCAGGTTACGTCTTAAAAATAAGAATGGACCATATCCGCCTGACGTCACATTTTACCCATCATGTGACCTACTGAGCTTGCAATTGGTTACCACAGAGATAGCTTGTAGTGAGATATGATGACTGTGAAATATGATTTGATAGTGAGTTTGTTTTCCCCCATCACGTGATTAAATGGGCGTGGCACGGATATGGTCCATTGATTCAACAAAGATTCCACTAACATTTTCATTTTTATTTAATCCCTCAAAAACTAATGAACAGAAATGCAATAAAGCAACTTCAGTTGACTTTCCCTCCATAAAACCAAACTGATTTTTACAAAAGAAATCATTTGTATTTAAAAACCCAGTATATAATCTTTTTTTCATTATTTTTTCCAAAATCTTTGAAAGACAGATAAGAGGGAGATTGGGCGGTAGTTATTCAAATCCGTGGTACTACCTTTCTTATGCAGGGGAATCACTAAGGCAACTTTAAGAGTATGCCGACGTGCTGGCCGAGTGGTTAGCGTATCTGACTGCGAAGCCGTACGTCCGGGGTTCGAATCCCCGTTTGGCATGGATGTTAATTTCTGTCCTTGTGTGATGAATGAATGTGGCCCCCCTGTAAAAAGGGGTTGTGCTAGTGAATGTGTGTGTGGCGCGGGCAACAGTACCTCACCTCCGTGGCTTCGGTCCACAGGTGCTCGCTGGGTAACGCTAAGTAGGTACTTCTTAGGGCATTTTCAGTGGTAAAAGGATAATGTCCTAGTACCCGCCCATTAGAAATAAAAAAAAACTTTAAGAGTATCCGGGAATTTTCCAGTCTTAAAACTTAGATTTATTAAATGAGAAATAACCGGCGAAATAATACTTCCTACTTTTTTAACTACATTCGCTGGCATTCCATCTATTCCAGGAGATTTGTTAGTAGATAATTTATTAATTATACTTTGTACTTCTTCAGAACATGTTGGATGGCGGAAAAAAGTTTTATTAACCAGGGGAGAAAAGAAAAAATTATCATATTCACACAAATCAGTATCATCGAAAGACTCTGTATCACACATTAAATCCCTCACAATATTATTAAAAAAATTGTTAAATTCACAAGCAATTTCATAGTAAACTTTGTTATTTGAATAAGCTTGAGAGTTCTATATTAGTTACAAGAGACGGTCTTTATAACAATCAATATAATTACAACAAATTTCATATTCCCGACTAACTTTGTGACGTCCCCGACAAACATATTACCAAAGTAGCAAAACAAAGACAAGTGTCCTTGTAACTAAATGATCACAAGAAATTTACAAATGTTTACTTGACATACTGTTTTTTAACTTTAGGCTTTTAGTGGTGATTCTATCAAACCATAATTCTTTTTGTGGAAAAATTCACGAAAAAAGCACGTTTTCTAGGTATACGGAATTTTTTTGAAAAACAATAAGACATTTAGTGTAACAACAAGATTCTAAACCAAAATATATGACCAAACCAAACCATAATGGTAAACCATTGTTTTCAATAGAAAATGTCGAAAATTTGTTAATGTAGTTTATTTCTTTTACTTCTGTCCTTCTGTAACTTATGTTTGAGTGTATTTTGTATAAATCTGATATATGATTGAAAATGTACTTTATTTTATTGACACCCTGTTTGCTACTCTAGTGGGGTTTTTTGCATCTTTTTATACGGTCACCTAAATAGACCAAGAGGTCCCAGGCGACTATGTAAGTTCTTATTTTGTTAGTGTTTATGTTTAAATAATAAATGTTTTAGTGATTAAAAAATAACTGTGTTTAAACCAAAGTTAAAACATAACAAAACAACTAACCATGCAAATGTTATCTTGTATTAAATTGTATCATTTGATACAAGGTTCTCTATTTCTCTTTTAAGTTAGTTTTTTAAAAATGATTTTTCTAATTGCTGTGTTTTCTTCCATTCTTTAATTAAATCAGGGGTTCCAAGTATTCCAAGCGAACAAAGTGCTCATTTGGCATCATTCATGAATAAAAATGACAAATGGAACATTTTCTATCTGGAAAAAAAACATCCGAGAGCGAAAAAAATGGAGCACACGAGAGAAATTAACCCGTATCAAGGAATTAAAAAATGCATCCTTATAAGAAGCGTAAATCAAAAGAAACATTTTAAGTAAATCTCTGTTGATGAAAATGCGGCTTGTATAAGAATAAAAAACTACAGAAGCTCTGCTTTTGTGGAACCATTTCCAGAATAAAGCAAAAATGTGATTTCTAGGAACAACATCGCATTGTGACATGTTTTATGGATATTGCTGAGCGAAGGTAAGGAAAGCAAAAGGACTAAAAAACAATTCATGCAGTAAATTCCACGAAACATTTCTTTTTTTTACTGTTATTTATGTTTTTATGTATTGTGATGAACAAAGTGGGGTTAAAGGTAAGTATCTTCTCGTTTCTTTTTTTTCCTATGTTTTCCACACCATAAATGTTAATTAACTCTAGAGGTACTGTTTTTGTACTAAATGAAGGTGAATAATGTTTTGAAAATATGAAATAATAGAATTACTTTTCCGGAAAAAAATGCTGTTGAGGATTAGATATTGAGTTTAAGCCAAGAATACCCAAGTAGTTTTACTCTGGTGCTTGCATTCTTTAAGAGCATAATTTCTGGAATACCATTAACTTTTTTTCATTATCCTTTTTAGTTCACAGCAAAAATTGTGTTTTGTTCATGTTTTTGGAGAAAAATTTCACGTCCACACTTTTATTCCTTGCCATATGTTTTCTACATATTTACTGGGTATTCCATTAACATGAATTATAAGAATGGAAGAAAATCAAATTTTTTTAAGATTTAAAGGTTCAATTTTTTTTGAAAAATGAAGTAAATATTTTTTAATTTGTATTTTTAGCAATAGAATACCAGATTCCCTTATATAATCATTACTATTTTTAAAATTACTCATGAGATAAAAAATTTACTTCTTACTAGCTGTTATACCTAAAGCCCTGGATAGCAAAGCTTAAGTAGCGATTCACTTTTATGTTGCCGCTTCCGATTTTGATTGGACGTTCACAGTCACGCATGTAAACAGCCGCCATTATGGGTTTTTCAAGCTCCGAGCCAGTGCGATAGATTTTCATACGGAAACACCTTTGATCATTTAATTTGCGATTGTATAGTTATTAAAGATGCCAAGTTGTTATGCTTTTGGGTGTACAAATAATTGAACCGGTGGCTACAAGTTCTATCGATTACCTGCTGGGAAATTTTACGAAGGAAGACGAAAAGTCTGGCTGCATAACATTGGGAGAGAAAAGTGGAAACCAAATGACCACTGCAAAGTGTGTGAGGCAAGTTTATAAAAATCATTTAATTATATTTATCCAAATCAAGTTTTATGGTTTTATTAGTAATGTTGCTCAAGTTATGTATTGCATTTAGAAAACTCACTTGTTAAATTAATAAACCCGTATTGATGTTGTAAGGTGATCCGATCATTATAAAAAGTAACAGTTTTCATTACGTATTTTTGATTAATGTTTATAACACACATCTGTGGCAGATTTAATATGCATTTCGTGTGATCTAAAAAAACTAATATAAAATATCCTTAAAAATACATAGTAAACAATAATATCCATCCAGTATCTTAAAATCGTTTTCCATAATAAAGTTAAAGTTATAAAACACAGTCTGAGTAATAATTATTATTTCTTTCAAAATAACCAACTTCTCGTAGAGATAATGTAAAAAACAGTTTTCCCTAAACTGTTACTGTCTAAACCGATTCTCTACATGTATTTAAAGAAAAATTTTCTAGGATTAACCGGCGCAACTCTTCAATCGGACTATAATGGCTATGCATATTATTTCCCAAATGAAAATGTAACAATAATTGAAAGAAACACTGCTAGTTGAGATATTTTAATGGTGTTAATATCGATTTTTTTGGCGATTTAACAAACCTCGACGCTTGTGCCTAGCTGATCCTAAAGTACCAATTTGTAAAGCACCACTTGTGCTTCGCGGTCGATAGTAATACATAATTGTTAACAATACATACCTTATTATAAATTTTTATCTAGGTCCATTTTACGGAGGACAAGTTCGAAAATCATGAAGATGATAACAGGCGGCTTCTGAAGCAAATGCAGTTCCTACCTGTTTCTCTCTATACAAGGGTCAAGAAAACCCTCATATATATTATAGAAAAATTATGTTGATTTTCCAAATGGTAATAAAATTGTTAATAACTGAAGTTATTTTTATACGTTTTTAATGAGCTCATTATTTTAATATATCTTTGTAGAAATATACATAATCTTATTAAACATTTCATGCAGTTCCTCTATGGTTAATGAAAAGCATTAGTTCCCTAGCAGCACATAATTGTTTTTAGAAAAATATTAAAATTATTTTTGTATGATGAAGAAATACTTAATTTTGATGTTTTGAATGTATCATATCATGAAAAACTAAGCTTTGATATGGATTCTGAAAAGGTGAATATTAGGGTGGGCCGAAAAAAACTTTTTATTTTATTTTGAAACGCTATACCGCGGAAAACTTGCCTCTGGGGTAGAGAAGTAAAATGCAACAAAAATTTTTAAAATCGGTTAAAAATTGCAATAGCGCATTGCACCTAAAGTTTGAAAAAAATAGGCTATTTTCATTACTTTTCAAAAAAATCAAATTAAATCAAATAACATTTATAAAAAGTATCTAAAGGCATATAATAGAATAAAAATGTGGAGAAAACTTATTTAATTGAAAAAAGGTGGTATTTTACAATTAATTGGTAGTATAATAACATCTAAAAATACACGTTTTTACCAGAAATTCACATATTTCGTATGAAACAAAAAAAATTATGAAAATCAATTTTTCATAACTATACTACCTTTCTAGCTATCACTCAGTAACCCCCTTAACAGTTAAAACATTTTTTACAGTTCGCTTCGCGATCGGAGCTCGTTCGTTGCACAACAAACCGCATCACTATCTTTCGTCGAAATAAAAACTTATTTTATATTTTGAAACGCTGTACCACGGAAAACTTGCATCTTGAGTATAGAAGTAAAATGCAACAAAAATTTTTAAAATCGGTTAAAAATTGCCTTTGTACATTGGTCCTAAAATTTGAAAAAATATGCTATTTTCATAACTCTTAAAAAATCAAATAACTTCTATAAAAAGTATCTAAAGGGATAAATTAGAAGAAAAATGCTAAGAAAAAATATATTTAATGGAAAGAAAGATCTTATTTTATAATATAACGTTGCACTATAAGGTTACACTTTGCATTTCGCCTTTTTTTTTCTTCAAAAATCGCATTTTTCGATTGAATTAAAAAGTTATTATTCCGGATAGTGCATAGTATGATTTGTAATAAAATGTAGTCCTTTACTGGTTATTAACTTCTTTTGGTATTTCGAAAGAAGACTTGATTGAAAAATTTGGCATTGAAGATCTTGAAAGATTAATAGTTCTTATAAACCCCATCTCCTGGCATTCATACCGATGACTTTTCGTGATGCCCTCTGTGTTACTAATTTTACACAACGTTCGACTGTTTGTATGTGACATGGGAATCTGTCAAAGTTCCAGTCATTATCATAGACTATGTCTCTTGATCGGTGAATCTTCGTAGTATAGGTGGGGAGAAAGAGAAGCAGTATTCCAGCTAATCTATACATAGTCTACTGTCTACGTATGTTCTATATATGGTCAGTAGCTTGAAAATTAGGTTTGGGGGGATGGGAACTCCTAACTGACTTTCTTTTAGAAGCTGAGTTTCTAGCCTTAATTGTTCTTCTAAACCAAACTCCCTCATATATGATCCCTTTTTATCTATGATCATGCCCAAAAGCAAGTTTGCAGAATGAGCAAAAAATGCATTTTGTTTAATCATTGGATCAATGATTTCTAATAACTCTTCTGGCAAAAATCTAGATGTTTCTATCACACGTGTCCAGGTCAAATTTAAAACCATTTACTTTTTCTAAATAAAGAATCATACAGACAAATTAATTTGATATAATTTGATTTTAATATAAAAGAAACTAAAATCTTCTGTTCATCTGTTGGATTATCAGTACTAAAATACAGTTTATGTTAATAATTTAATAATAAAATAATCCGACAGAGAAACATAAGATTCTTTAAAAATACCAAAAGAAGTTAGTAACCAGTCAAGGACTACATTTTGTTTTAAATCAAACTATGCACCATCAGGTAAAATTTTTTTTAATTCAATCGAAAAATGCGATTTTTGAAGAAAAAAAGGCGAAATGTCAAGTGTAACCTTATAGTGCAACCTTATATTGTAAAATACCATCTTTCTTTCCATTAAATATATTTTTTCTTAACATTTTTCTTCTAATTTATGCCTTTAGACACTTTTTATAGAAGTTATTTGATTTTTTAAGAGTTATTAAAATAGCATATTTTTTTCAAATTTTAGGACCAATGTACAAAAGCAATTTTTAACCGATTTTAAAAATTTTTGTTGCATTTTACTTCTATACTCAAGATGCAAGTTTTCAGTGGTACAGCGTTTCAAAATATAAAATAAGTTTTTATTTCGACGAAAGATAGTGATGCGGTTTGTTGTGCAACGAACGAGCTCCGATCGCGAAGCGAACTGTAAAAAATGTTTTAACTGTTAAGGGGGTTACTGAGTGATAGCTAGAAAGGTAGTATAGTTATGAAAAATTGATTTTCATAATTTTTTTTGTTTCATACGAAATATGTGAATTTCTGGTAAAAACGTGTATTTTTAGATGTTATTATACTACCAATTAATTGTAAAATACCACCTTTTTTCAATTAAATAAGTTTTCTCCACATTTTTATTCTATTATATGCCTTTAGATACTTTTTATAAATGTTATTTGATTTAATTTGATTTTTTTGAAAAGTAATGAAAATAGCCTATTTTTTTCAAACTTTAGGTGCAATGCGCTATTGCAATTTTTAACCGATTTTAAAAATTTTTGTTGCATTTTACTTCTCTACCCCAGAGGCAAGTTTTCCGCGGTATAGCGTTTCAAAATAAAATAAAAAGTTTTTTTCGGCCCACCCTAGTGAATATAGAAATTTATTCTGAAATTGTTGAGAGGGATTTGTCATAAATCGAAGAAAGCGCATTATATTATTTGTGTGGATGTGTTGGGAAGACTGTAATTAAACGAGGAAACCTTTGTCAAACTTGTATTGAAACTCTCAATCATAAACTCTGCAACACTAATTCCAAACTGAGATAGTTTCATAAAGATAAATCGAATCTAGTTTATGTTTCTCAGGAGGTATACTGCATTCTACTTCACATAGAAAAATTTTTTCGGGCGAATGAAGAACGAATTTTGAAGGAAGATTTTGATACGAAAATTTTAAAATCTTTGATGATTAGTTCTGCCTGTGATCATTTCAAAAACTTGCCCACGTCCTGTAATTTAATGGAAAAGCTTGCAATAAGAAATTTAGTGACCCAAAGAGTTCACTTTTTAATTAAAAATAAAAATCAAAGTATGAAATCAAGAAAAATAAAAAATGCTCGAGTAAGAGCATTGGAATGAAAGTATCAGCATCAGAAATTAAGTAGCTGTAAGTTAAAATATATAAATATTTTAAGTATGTTTTCATACATTTAAAAATATTCCATTACTACTAAAGTAATAAATTAAATTTTACTGTTAAAATAATAAAGAAATTGAATACTGTAAAATATATGTGTGTGACGTATCTTCAATTTTAAACAGGCACCTTATATTCCTTGCACCATCTCGTTATATTTTAAAAAAGAATTACATTTTATTAACAGTTTCTGTTTCTTTTTATTTAAATTCTTAACTTAGTTAGACTTAAGTTAACTTAGTTTGACTTTAGTTAGCTTCAAGAGAGAAAAGGTAGGTTTAAAACACAAAAATATTTAATGGAATTGAACTATGGCTGATATACCAAAAACTAAATAAATATTTTTTTATGAATTTAACAAACCAAAAAATCCCTAAATATAGCAGAGAAGCTTTGCGGAAGACTCCTTTTATTATTTTTTTAGTTATCTCCATTTTCTGATTGTTGTATTTCAACTATTGCACCTCCGTTTCCTCATAGCGGACTTACGGAAAAAACCCAAAATGGCGGACGATTTGAACTCATGTCGCTACTTAAGTAACGTAGCTTCATCCAGGGCTTTAGTTATACCCAGCCTTGCACGGGTGGGGTATACAAATTCATTTTTTAAAAATTTTCTTAAAATACATTTATAATTTTGTAAATTAGCAATATAACAAATCATCCCGGTATCCCAGGCGCCTTTTTCCAATCCCGTGTTCCCGGTAACTTTCTAATCCCGGTGTTCTCTGTAATTTTCTAATCCCGGTGTCCTCGGTAATTTTTTTCTATCCCGGCGTTCCCGGTAATTTTCCTATCTCGGTGGTAACAGCAATTTTTATATTCCGGTATTCCCGGTGTCTTTATGTTAAATTTCCTATCCCGGTATTCTCGGTAATAAATACAACAAAAATTAAATGTCACACTGCTTGTTAATTTGACGCTTGTGCCAAGCTAATCCTAAAGTAATACCTAGTACCCAGAAATTTGTTGTCAAATTTCATAGCACCGTATCTATGAATTTTGGTTATCTTAGAGATATATTTTAAAAATAAATAAATGTAATTTATTAAAATTAGTTTCGTAAATGTTTTTTACTTGACCTAGGGATTTCATTGGCTGCTGAGTAGGGTGTCCCTTAAAATCGAAGGTCGGGGAAACTTTTGCGACACCCCCCAATTTTTTTCCTTTTGGTACCCTAAGACTGTGTGCAAAATCTTAAATCGATCAAATAATATTAACACGTGCCCCAAACGGCCTAAAGTTAGAAAAATTTGACTTTTTTCTCATTTTTTCGAAAATTTTTAAAAATGTGTTTAATAAATCCGTTGCCGAATAATAGGGATCTAACACATTTAAACAATCTTAATTGACCATTTTTCATTACTAGTTATGCCAAAATGCCCAGTTTGTAACCTAGCCATCAATCAGAAAATCCTCAAATTTGTCCATTTTACACTGAGAATAGAAGAATCAAAACGCAGTGGTAAATGACTTAAAACCGCAAAATTCCATGACTAAACACCATTTGTAGACCATATTGATGTGGAGATAAATTATCTGGAGCTCAAATTAATTATGGGTTGCTTAATTATTACAGACGCCATATTGGGTTGCATTAAAACTATAAAAAATTCTATCAAAACGGTATGGGCATGTTTGATATCGGGTAATGGGTGTATGAGGTTTCTAAACTCAATTAAGACTAATAAAATCCTCTTACACAACTTTTTAAAGCTCTTTACGCAATTATAAGGGCCATCAGATCTCCTAATACAAGTGCAAACCATGATATCAGAACTATAGATGGTAATAAATTCTATACACATAAAACCGGTAAGAGAAATTCTGTAAATAAGACTCCACAGTGTGTCCACGAGTATTTTATTCCGTAATTTAATTTAAAAGCTGAAAAAGATTCAAAATTAACCCGTTCATCATAATAATTGAGTTATACTCTGTGAAGATAAGCAATTAACCAAGTTTATAGAGACTGTTCTTGTATTTTATAATAAATTTATGCATTAACATTAAAATACATGCAATTCAACAAATTAGGCACTTTAAAAACTAAGACACTTTAATTGGCTACGTGAATATCAAATATTAACAACAGTTTCTGAAAATAATTCCTTCTTTAAAGTCTGTTTTTAAGTTAGAGCTATTCTTCGCTCTAAGTTTCCTACCTCTACATTCTCAAAGAAGGCTTTGAGGGTTTAAAATAATTTAATTTCATAAACAATTTTCATGAAAAACTTACTCGAAATCTAAGTACTTCTTCAAGGACGTTTACTGATGATAAGTCGACAGCGCGAAGAAGAACTAAGGATATAGTAGAAGAGTTATAGAAACTGAAGTTTATATTTAACATAATTCTTACAGCCTCATACAAAATATCAGTGTTTAATTGTTTTAATGACACTGATTTGTTAGATTGCAGGTATTTTTTATGTTTATGTATAAATTTATGATAAAATACAAGAACAATCTCTATAAACATGATTATTGCTTATCTTCACATAGTATAACTCAATCATTATGAAGAGCGGGTTAATTTTGTATCTTCTTCAGCTTTTCAACTAAATTACGGAATAAAATACGTGGACACACTGTGGAGTCTTATTATTAACTTATTTCCAGAATTTCTCTTGCCGGTTTTATGTGTATAGAATTTATTACCATCTATAGTTCTGAAATCATGGTTTGCACTTGTATTAGGAGATCTGATGGCCCTTATAATTGCGTAAAGAGCTGTAGAAAGTTGTGTAAGAGGATTTTATTAGTCTTAATTGAGTTTAGAAACCTAATACACCCATTACCCGATATCAAACATGTCCATACCGTTTTTATAGAATTTTTTATAGTTTTAATGCAACCCAATATGGCGTCTGTAATTAAGCAACCCATAATTAATTTGAGCTCCAGATAATTTATCTCCACATCAATATGGTCTACAAATGGTGTTTAATCATGGAATTTTGCGGTTTTAAGTCATTTACCACTGCGTTTTGATTCTTCTATTCTCAGTGTAAAATGGACAAATTTGAGGATTTTCTGATTGATGGCTAGGTTACAAACTGGGCATTTTGGCCTAACTAGTAATGAAAAATGGTAAAATAAGATTGTTTAAATGTGTTAGAGCCCTATTATTTGGCAACGGATTTATTAAACACATTTTTAAAAATTTTCGAAAAAATGAGAAAAAAGTCAAATTTTTCTAACTTTAGGCCGTTTGGGGCACGTGTTAATATTATCTGATCGATTTAAGATTTTGCACACAGTCTTAGGACACCAAAAGGAAAAAAATTGGGGGGTGTCGCAAAAGTTTCCCCGACTTTTTGAAAAAACGCCTAAATAAGGGACACCCTACTGCTGAGGCATTTGGTTTTAAGGTATAGTTAGGTGCCGGGAAAACTGTCATGTTTTCTTTCAATGGAAAACCTAAATGTCGATCGATCAAAAACATCTTTTAAAATGCCAACAAATTAAAAATATGTCTTCCTTACAAATGATTGTTACAAAGTTAGAATTATGCACGCTTCACAGAATTTATTTTGAAACAATATTACAGTTTTTCAGAATATGACATTCTCCACATCTGTCTAGTCCCCTTACATTTATCACAAACAATTTGAGAGAAATGCAAACATCCAATTTTCAATCTTGTCAGAATTTATTTGATCATATCATTAGAACGGATTACAGCTTTCAACTATTATTTGCAAGTTTATTAGAACAAAGACGTTTATGAAATGCTACATGTATTGCAGAATACGTGATAAAAGTCAAAGTTAAAGAGGATTTAAAGGAAACACGGGCTTTAAATTATCCTTACAAGAAGTGAATATCCGACAAATATGTTTACTGGAGCTATATATTAGATTAATGTCACATTATTTAAGTCATTAAGATTTGATTACCCCTACACATCATAGAAACTGCTTTATTGTTAGCGTTAATAAATAGTACTCTTTGATGGTGACTATAAATGGTTATAATACATGGTTTTGTGAAATTGAGTAAATGAAATAAGTATTAAGTTTCAGAGATTTGTATGAATTGTTCAAGGTTACTTATAAATTGTGAATTTCCAAATTCTCATGTATTTACATATAAATATGCAAACTACTTATTCAGTCCTGTCTTATATTTATTTATTTAGCAGTGTTGCTGTACACAGGGATGTCATTACTTGAAAGTTTAAAGACTAAAAATAACTTAGATTCTCTTCATTTATAAAAAATATATTTAGGGTTACTTGGGGTAAGTGGGTCACTGGGGTAAGTGGGTCACCCCCCTAAAACTAAAATATGTACAGGAAATTTCACACTTACTCGCATTGATTATGTTACAGCTTGTCACACCGATGAGTTTTGCATATATTTGATATATGTTTAATTTATTTTTAAGATTTTAGAACTAATTTAAAATAGATTCCCAGAATGCATTTTTTGGAGAGTTCAAGACGTATTTTTCAAAGAAGTATTTCCAAGTAAGTTTTCATTAAATTTTAATGTTTATTGAACTGTTTGAAGAGTTTGACCTAAAATACATACTGCAATTTGATATTTTTCAAAATTTTTAATTTTGAAGTGTTTAACAGGGGGGTCTCCCTTACCCCATAGTTTTAGCATGGTTAGGGTAAGTGGGACCCCTCTTTATTTAGTAAGTGAGACCCCTTATTATGATATAAGTGGTTCTTGAGGGTTCCATATGATATAGGAACTATTACTGAAGACATGGGCGGATTTCAAGTGGGTTATAGGGACAATTTCCCCCAATATTTTAAGAAAATTTCGATTTATAGTAGCAAGACCTTTTATTCACAACTTCAAAATTCATTAAAATTTATAAATAGTTTGATCGACATTTTATATCAAATTTGCGTTATTTAAGTTATGGTGAGTAAAGTGAAATATCTCATCAATAGTGTTCATTCTCATTTAGTGTGTCCGATTTTTTTTATCTTCCAATGTGTATTAAAGTTCCAAAATAAATCCTTATCAACCTTATTGTGTTTTTTCAACACTATTTTATATGCTAAAATAAAACATGTCCCTTTGGCCTTTCAAAACATTCTTTAAAATACTTATTTTGCTTTTCATTCTATTCTTACCTTGTGATATTGATTTTGATGTGAGTAAATTTCTTACTCATGGATATAGTTACCATAAAATATTTTATATTTAAATTCACTGCACTTTATCAAGTAAGACCCACTTACTTCCTTTTAAGTTTTTCTAACTTTAAATATAAATAAAGAGGGGGTGACCCACTTACCCCATCTCTTGGGGTAAGTGGGTCACCCATCTCATTTTTGATAAAAATACCAGAGTTAAGAAAAATGTAAAGCTTTATTTTAGAAACTACTGATAAATTTTTGTTTATCGATAGACTATTTAACGAAATTAGTCAACAACTACAAAATAAACACTTTAAATTTTTTTCTATAAAGCTCCAAAAATGTACTAGGCCAAAAAAGGGTCCCACTTACCCCAAGTGACCCTATTAACAGACTTAAAACATTTAAAAAGCTTATAGAAATATGAAAAGCATCTTAACAGCAGAGAGAGAGAGAGAGAGAGAGATCTGATGCAGAGTGGGGTGTAGCTTTTATAGCACCAGTGACGTTAGCTTTTTCGTAGTCACCTAGCGTTGCCAAACCACGACAAGCAGAATTAAAAAAATTGATATTTTGTTCACGACATTCTAAAAACACGTATCATGTATAGAAAGTTGTTTTTGTACAAGCAAAAGAAAAGTTCAATATTGAATAGAATTTTGTTAGACGAACAAATAATTGAAAAATAATTTACATTTTATTTTAGCCCCCAAAAAATTGCTCGAGAAATAAGGTTATATTAGTTTCTTCTGTTTTAAAGTTTTTGATGTTTGCAACCAAATGGAACAAAAAGGTTCGATATTATGTTTTTGTTCTGGATCATCCGTAACAATTTACGAAACATTCTAAATGAATACTTGATGCTCTGGATAACTCGTTACTATTTTTACTTATTTATATCAATTTAAAGTTTAATTTCTTCGATTGCAGGCAGTAAAATATGAATACATAAGGCTAAATCAAATTGCAGTGTAAACAAACCTTCTTATATTCATAAAATATTTATAGCTGAAATGAAAGAAAGCAAATCAAATAAATGTTTCTTTTGAGATAGAAATCATGTTTTGTTAATATTAAAAACTACCAATCCAAGAAGTTCTTATTGATTCAGTGGATCTTAGGGGAAGTCTAATAAGTTCTCATTTTGCTAAATAGAAGTTGATTAGATTAACATATCTCTGATATGTTCTCTCTCTCTGTTGTAAGGGGCTCACAAAACATTCCTCACTTGTACAAATTTCGTATCTTGAAAGTTATTTTCCATTGATAGACAAAGCAGAGATGGGGAATTTTAAGTATTTAAAAACGAGATGATGACTTCATTATGATGGCACGGAAGTCTTTGAAAGGCAAATTCAAGACTATAATAGTTTTAATTTGTGCTTTTTGAATTCATGCTTGAATACATGTTTGCATTCATGTAGGAAAAAGAGAAGCTTCTCGAAATAAAAAAGAACATATATTAACAAACAAGATTAGAACTTGTTGTTTTATAAACTGTTCTTTTTTATTTCAAGAAGCTTCTCTTTTTCCTACATGAATGCAAACATGTATTCAAGCATGAATTCAAAAAGCGAGTTTTCGCTAACATCATCGAACATTAGCGACTGACCAGCGCGTGAAAAACCTCTTCAATCAACCAACTAATTATCTTATCTAACATAGACAATAACCAAGACATTCCGCCAAGCCCTTTTTCCCGCCAACAAATTGGCCGCCTAATGCAATTTTCGCCAAACCGCCCCCTTCCACAAGGCCTCTGACAGGCGTCTTCATTTCGCTGCCAATTAACGTTCGCACTGTCATCCGGGTACTAATTATTGGCACTGCGACGCTAATATGACGCCCGAAATCCGTTTTGGCGTCGGCCATCGAATGGCACAATCACGTTGCTAAATGTTTGTTAACGTATGGATTATTGATACAGAGCCCGGGATCCCTGAACTTGTCAATAATTGAGGGCCTCTAATCGGGTAAGAACTAGCGGGGCCTTCGAAAGCTTCATTGAATGAACCAATAGCAAGTCGATCTGTACCTATCTCCGACAGAAAATACGGAATTACACGGGGTCGGGTCAATACCTTAGAATTATGTGTAAGCTTTTAGAATGATGGTGGGGAGTTTGTAATTGATTATGTATGTTCAGATTCTGAAGGAGGAAATCTCCATTTTACATTGGAAAAGAGTCTATGAAAATAATTTAAGTTTCAAAAAACACTATACAGGGTGATTCAGAAATAATCATCAATAATTGGGGGAAGTAGAGGGGCCCTAGACAAGCATATTTCGAATCGGGATGGTGGGGCGCAGCCTTACCGTTAAAGAGCTAGGACCTAATGTAGTGCGAGTGCGTTTCAAAAGGCCGTTTTTAAAAGGCCCGTGTGACGAAACAAAATATAATAAAATAAAAAACATTATTGCATGAGGTACAGGAGTATCCGTACTACTTAAATCCTCAACGCGATAGAAATTGGACCACTTGCTAAACCGTGGGGTAAGTTTTAAAACGTGCGATATTAATCTCTTAGTCAAACAATGGAGTTCCCTTAATGGTATTTAGAAAAATGATGATCGGGGAAGGAATTTTCAATGACCAAACAGTTTCAATGATCAATGTTACGATCATTGAAAATTCCTTCCACGATCATCATTTTTCTAAATACCACTAAGGAAACTCCATTCTTTGACTAAAAGATTAATATTGCACTTTTGAAACTCACTCCACGGTTTAGAAAGTGGTTCAAATTCTATCGAATTCATGGTGTAAGTAGTAGGGATACTTCCTTACCTCATGCAATAGATTTTTTTCTTTTTATTATGTTTTGTTTCGTCACACGGGCTTTCTAAAAACGGCCTTTTGAAACGCGCTCGCACTACATTACTTCCTAGCTCTTCAACGGTGAGGCTGCACCCCACCATCCCTATTCGAAATATGCTTGTCTAGGGCCCCTCTACCTCCCCCCCCAATTATTGATGATTACTTCTGAATCCCCCTGTATATATCCAAATAAGTTTTCATTTATACACAAACAGTGTGTAACTGTACATTTAAGCATATTTTTTGGTAGTATATTTTTTCATTGAACAACATTTTATAGTGAAATAAGTATTATTCATTGCAATATTGTATATTTCTTTATATATTTTTTCACTGAAGGGTTAATAAAACTTAGTAATAAAAAATAAATTTAAAAAAAGTAATTTTTAAATTTAAATTAAATTTAAAGGTAAACTTAAGTCAATAAAACTTAGCAGCTTATCTAAGCAGGGGCCAAATTTTTAAGTTGAGTTGAAGGTCAAATGTTCATATTTGCCAATTAAACCTATTTTTAATCATGTTCAAAGCATTTATATCTTCTTAAATGAAAGAAACGATTATTTCTCATATTTGGATAAACGAAGAAGTTACTTCTTGTAAACTTAAGACGGTCAATCCATGATCCAGAGAAAACAGAAATGGTCACTCAAACATTTTAGAATCAAATTATTTTTGAGGGTTGATTCTTACTTCATTAGAGATTCCAAAAACTTAATCTTTACTTTTTTATCTTTATTTGAATTGGGTTTACTACAGGGAAAAAATACGGGGACATTCGTGCCTAGCGTCCCTTTTAAGAGACGTTTTTTAATTCCGGTTTAAAAATTAAAATTTTAATCTGGGATTTTTTCACTATTTTTCCAGTTGTTTTGAGGCTTTTTACTATGGCTGTACCAAATATTTAAGAAAAATGAAAAGTTGGACATTAATGGGTTAACTCAAACCCTTACAAACGCAAAAAGCAGCATTTTTCGTAGAACATCGATGGCTGCCATAAAAATTCAAATAAAGATAAAAAAAATAAAGATAGTGTTTTTGGACTCGCTATTAGTGTAAGAATCAACCCTCAAAATTATTTTATTTTAAAATGGTCGAGCGACCACTTCTGGATCATTTGATATGGATAAATTTAGATGCTTTTGGATATGGATAAATCCAGATGCCACTTTCCGCTTTGCTTACCCGACGGTCAATTTTTAAAATGTCACCGTTTCTCCGACACATTCCAACTAAAATCATCCTTACTATATACTTATATTTTACACCTATTACCTAATTGAATCCTTTAGCGCTTACTACACAATCATCCAAGGAAATTAAAAAAATTATGCGTCAATAGCAATATAAAAAGTAAAATACAAAAATGAAAGAGAATAATTAATATTTCATAGTGAATTTAACAAATATAACTACACAAAATAGGAAATTTCATTAATTCAAAATTACGTCACGGTATTTAAAGATAGTTCTTTCAAGACACAACAAAAACATTTCCACTACATTAAAAAAATTTTAGCAGAACCTAAGATCAAAGGGTGCTTTTCCACAAGAAAGATAACTTTTGATCATTTTTATTTTACGAAGTAAAATCCTTTTATAGGACCTCAATATTACCTGATCCTTGCATAAAAATACCGCTATCTTGTAAACACTCCCTTCTCCAACATTAAATATTCCTTCGACCCAAATCCCTTCAAAGCACCCCTAAAGTAGCGCCGCAAAAACAACAGCTAACAACCTTCTAAAAAGACGATCCCCGATCAGCTCTTAATATTTCTATGGGAATAAACTGTAAGGAATGGGAGATCAGTGATAAACCACTAAGAAGATAAATTCCCCATATTGGGGCTTGGAGGCAGAGTCACCCGTAATCTTCAGAGAAGGACAAAGAGCAAGGAGCTATATCGATGACTGGAGAAATATTGATGTAGGGGAATACCCGAATACGAATAGTCTTTTCTTCTTAAATCTTTATCTTGGGTGATTGAAGTGTCCTGTCTCCAATGGTGAGTATACCCTCGTTATGCCACTCAGAAGACCTGATCTCATTTGAAGCGGATAGTGATGGGGATTTCGTTTTTGACTAGCTCTGTTGTTTTGCTTGTTGTGACTAGAGATGGGAATGGCCGGAAAAAAACTTTGGGGGGGGGGAATTTTTTTTCTGGGTTTTTTCCGAAGGGTTTATTTTCTTCCGGGAAAACTGAAATGTTAATTTCAAGTACTTAACTCAAAATTACTTAACTGAAATCAATTAAAAAATGTTTTAGATTATATTCTTATATAATACTTAAAAATGAAGTTTTAACTATGTATTAAGCATTTATTTTTCCAAAAAAATTTGGATTCCACTCGTAGAAAAATTGAAAATTTCTAAGTACTTAATATCACACATAAAAAATTTAACTCAAAAAATGTAAGCTGAGTGGTAAACTAAAGTACATCTAAGTATTACTGGCTATTTTTCTACGTAAAGAAATGTACATCCAAAATTATATTAGTGAACACACACACAGAACAGTTGCACAATGCACAAATTTGATAATCTCTCTATATTAAAAAAAAGTAACAGTGACCGCCGCCGCAGCCGCCGCCGCCGCTGATTTTGAAAATTTTATTTTTGAACATCTTGAACTCTTACTACGAAAAAACTATTTGAAGCAATATTATGAAATTTCGACCATTGGTAAACAAATGCATGATGGTCATTTTCGTTCCAAAATCTAATTAATTATATAATTTGTTCTGGAGTTATTTAATGTCAAAGTGGAAAATTATTTTTTTCTGCTGCGGGTTCGCCCCCAGCAAAATCTATTTGCATCAGAAACATGGTTTTTTGCAGACACATACTCTTAGGTATGAAGTTTTGCACCTCGTCGCCCTTTTTTCGAATTTCGAGTTAGTTTTGGAGTAATTCAATTTTAAAGTTTCGAAATTTTTGACACTTTTTCGGTTTTTTCGTTACAAAAGAAAAACTTATGTTAGTAGAAATACAATATTTTAAACACTTGTACAAGTATTTTTTATAAAAAGATTGGCGTTTTGTTTTTTGAAAAATTCTGATTAGTTTTGTAATTATTAAGATTCAAAGTTCCAATTTTTTCTTATCTTTTCGGTCGTTCACTAGGGAAACAGACAAGTTTTATGTGTTTGATTTCTTTTATTTTCGACGATTCACTAGATACACACGTGAATATTATAAATTTAAAAGTTTCCTTGTTTTTTCTCTAAGATGATCAATGATAGTTAGTAGACTTGCTGGATAGTAAAAAAAATATTTAATTGATTCAATTAATTGATAAGCCAGAAAAGATTTTAGCAGCAGTTTTATGTCGATATTTTGCAGGGAAAGATCTGTAATAAACTACTTATAGGCAGGAGAGATAAGTAGTTTTAATATTAAAAAATAATTTGTTGAGCCGACTAGTGGGTTGTGCTGGATTGTTGAGATGAAACAAGCGAGCATCGCTTGCTAAGATTGCGAAACAATCTTAAAAGAACTGCGAAGCAGTTCAGGGGGTTGGTGAGCGATAGCGAGCAGGGGGCAGAGCCCCCTAGTTTTATAAACTAAAAATAAAATTTGAACTACGTAATAACCATTTTTTCCACGTTTTTATCAAATGAGTTTATCTTTACTTGAAAAATTGAAATTTTATTTTGAAAGAATTATGATAATTAATTTTTAATGATTTAATAATTTATAATATAATGATTAATGATTTATTTTTATACAATGAACTAGCGCTGACGCACTAGACCGGGGCTTCGCCCGGGTTACAGATTTTTTATAAATATCATCTGGTGCGTTACAGATGGGCTTCGCCAGTCCATTTTTAAAGAAGATTATTCTGGTGTGTTACAGGATGGGCTTCGTCAGTCTAAATGTGGAAATAGTTAAATAAAGGAGCCACTTTTATGTTTATGCTGCAACAATCGATTTCAATCTGCAGCAATCGAGAATATGCCTACAACAATTAATTTTACATCTTCTCTTGTTATATTTACAACAATGTGGTTTTGCCCTGAAGTTAGGCATGAAATATGGTTTTTTAAGCATAAAATTGACCAAAAAAGTTGTTGGAACGCTTCGATTTTAAATTATTTTTATTCAGAAACCTTCCCTGGAGCGAGTAGATCAACATGGTATAGTTTAATAGTTAATGTAGGTTCGAAGAGTTTAAAACTATAAAGGACTTACATACAGACATTCATTTTTATGTATATAGATGATTATTTAGTTTCTAAAAAAATATGCATACAAAAATTGCTCTTTTCTCTGCAAAATAGGTTAATTTTTCCGAAAAAAAACCCCCGGTTTTTATGGTGTTTTTTCCGCTTTCCCAAATTTTCCGGAAATTTTCCATCTCAATAGTTGTGACTTTGTTTATTTATCTGTGGATGTTAAACTGTATACACAGTTGTTTGGATTTTTATTTAGTAGTTAAAGAGGTAGTTCACACACACATATAAATTTTGAGAAGAGAAAAAGATATCAATTGTATAGTTAGAGCTTGTTAAATTTTAAAATATTTAAAGAAGCAAAGTATTAGTTTCATTCGTATTTCTATAAAACCTGTTTCTAAATTAAGTTAAAATACACTGGCAAGTGTAGGTCCCATGGTGTTTAATAGGTTCAGAATGACCACAAAAGTTTATGAAAAAGAGGTATCAGCCTACCTCTAAAATGACGATTTTCGACTTTTTCGTTGAAAATTTATTTTTTTACATTTTCAAGTAGTTTAGACTTTTATATTTCCAAAACTGCTTTTACTTTACTTCTAGGTGAATTAGAAAAGAAATTGAAGCATTTTTAAAATAGATAGTCAACACATCACACTGAACACAAAAAGAAACTTTGAAGCTAATTTTCTCAGAACTAAATTTTGCATAAAAACTCTCCACTATTCAAAAACTTTCCAAGATATTCACTCCAAATGTTAACAGTATATTACTCATACTGTAATTAATCAGATGGGGTACATATTTTTATGTAACTTTATGTTTTTCATTTTTATTGATGTTTTTTTGTTAAATGGTTGTAGAAATTTTGAAATTTTTCACTTACCTTTACATTTTAGGCTGTAAAACAATTACATTTCAAAATATGTATTAGAAAGTAGTTCATTCTGAGTAAGAGTTATACGGTACTTGTGTCAAAAGAAAATTTATATAGGGGTAATAATTTTTGGGCAGGGGTGTGAGAGGGTATTAATAAAAATTAAATTTTACACTAATTACCCTATATTTTAGAAAATAATATAAATAATTTTGTATTTTTAGCATTTTTCAATGTTTAGATGCACATTTAAACTAAAAATTAAAAAAAAATTCTTTAAAATTAATTTTTTCAAAAAAAGGGGTCTTGCTGGTAGGCAGTAACCTTAAGAAAGGGTAGTAACCTTAGGTAGTAACCTTAAGAAATTATATTTGGTTTCATTACTCTTAAAACCATTGTACCGATAAAAGCAAAAATTATGCACCTCAAATTAGTAGAGGCCAACAAATATCAAAATCTTGATACTTGAACTAAATACTTAACTAAATTTAAATAGCCTTAGATACATACAAACTTTTAATAATATAGTAAACCAGCTTAGGAGAAATGTATATGTTACGGGCAAAGTCATAAATTGGGCATTATTAATAATGCCCGGGCAATGTGATAAATTCAACGAAATTTAAGAATGAAATTTATCACTTAGCCCGATTCCACTCTGGGCATTATTAATATTGCCCAATTAATCACTTTGCCCGTAACATATACAAAAGCATATTTGAGCTTAAAATTTTGACCAAAGCCAAAATTTTAGAAAATATTTCTTTTTAAAGTATAAAAACACTGATAAGCAAATTCCCATATAAATGCACAATGGAAAGAAAAATGCTTTAGAAAAGTTTTATTTATTTAACAAGAGTTAAAAATCCTTAACAGGTATTTTCATCAATACATCTTTAATAATATCTTAAGTAAAAAATCACAAATGGTGTACGTAACTCTTTTTTTACTTTATCATTAATGGTATTAAGTATTGAGTCATTTGCTTGTTCCAGGAGCCGCTTATACTTTATATACTGTAATAGCAAATATTTACAATACATTAATTTTGATACATCCTATAGCTAATAAAAACTATTAAAAACAATTTAATGTTGTTTTCTTACCTTTATCTTATAAAAGCACCTTGTTTTTAATTGCATTAGGTATTGACACATATAATAAACGCGAATTTTATTCCTCTACTTTAATTTTAGGAGCCTTTATTTAAAGCGTCTATATCCAATTATAACAATCCATTTATCCCTCTCTATATCTGCTTATTTCGACAACTTTTTTTATCAGATACACTCTTCACAAAAATAAATAAAATTTCCCTGACAGAGAGAATCTCCACATAATTACGCTTCAACAAAAAAGGCACAGAAGCTAGCTTTAAAAAGCCCGCTTTTCCAAACTAGTCTCAAACTATAATCAGTCCCACTTGCCATCTCATCGCTTCTCCCTCATTAGTAAGAGTGTTATTTGATTCCCCTATCTAAATCAATTACTCTTTGCAGTTTGTTTTCAGATTTAATAACGTTATCGTCGGGCCAATCCGCTGAAGCAGCGTTTATTAAAATACGCTTCATTCTTGATGCGACGGTGAAAAGATTTATTAATTACGTCCAATTTTTCAGATAATAATATGATTGATGTTTACGTGATTGCCATGGGGTATAGGTTGCTAAAGGTAATTTAGTTTTATCTTATTTTCCTTATTTGCAAAATATTTCTTTATGATAAAACCTGTGAACTCTCTATATGCTCAAGTTCTGACACCAGGTTGATTAGAGCAGCCAATACAGAATTAATTGGCTTGTTAAAGCTTTATTAAAGGACCTCGTCTAATTAATGTAGATGTTCGTAACATCACTAGTTATAGTGATGAGGTTGTTATGGAATTAGGTCGCTTTAATATGTGTATTACAATCACTTATAGTTCTTCCCTTATACTGTAATATGAGATATTTCAAGCATTAATTATAAAAAGTCTTACAAACCATGAATTAAGAGCTAACAATTAGACATACTACAGCATATACGATTATAAAATACCCCTTGAAGAACTTATTACAATAGAGCGTGTCAAGTCTAAAAGTTGTTGTTATAATATATTTCTTAATTTACTTTTTATAAATCAAGTTATCATCAACTTCCTTGGTTTAAAACATTTTAAAATAACTTAAAAAATACTATATAGAAAGTAAAGAAAATATATTTAGTTATGATTAGTAAATTAATTTCAAGTTAATATTTGAAAATAACTTTTAACATCAACTATATAGAAAATAAAAATAGTGAGTTTTCTTGCATTCTGTTTCCTCAATAAAGGAAGTACTATTTTCATTTTGCGTTCAAGCTATAAATTCATACGATTTATTAATTTTAAATGAGGTTCTAGATAAATGAAACTTGGTTTCTATTGAGAATATGTGTTGCTATGTGTAGTGTATGCTTTGCTCTTTTAGGATATTAAATAAAAAATTTCAGACGCTGGCCGAAGAGAAAGGAAATCTTCGTAAATAAACTCAATCACCAAAAGGGTACGTAAATAATATCTTAATCCCAAAAAAATTCTTCATGATCACTTAATCACAGTTTTTTCCATTTCCATAATTTAACTCTAATTTTCAATATTTGAGCTATGATATTAAAAACAGATAAATAACAAATTAATAAAATAATAGATAAGGAAATCTAATCAAATATATTGACTAGATATTTGTAATGAACTCAAAAATTCGCATAAAAATTCATACTCATTTTTGAGATATTTAATGAAATAAACAGGCAAAAGGAATAGTCCCTTCTTTCATGGGAAAAAACATTCAACACATACGTAAACTAAAAATCGATTCCAAGGCTCGTAATGTAAATCATTATCCATGCATTCGATTCAGGTTCCTATCGCTTTAAAACATTTTTCAGTCTCAGTCCGACGATTAATCGATAGAGGAGAGGGCTGTCTTTTGCGGTCTATATAGTCCCTACTTGCCGTGCAGAGAATTAGGGCTAACTTCCAGAACAAACACCAGGCTTTAATTATAGTCTAATTACTCAGTATACACGGATTTTGCTGTTTTAAAACTACGCTAATTGAATTTTATCGATTACTGGTTGGCCGAACAGTGTGCGATTATCCGAGGACAATTCATTTGCACTAGTGTAGAAGAGGCGGGCCGTAGCGCAAATGTCGAGTTAATATACACTTTATGCGCGGTGGAGTAGAATTAGCTATCTGCAGATTGAACTGAATAATTAAACACTTAATTTAAAGTATTGGAAATCTGTTTTGGATATTGACAAAATAGTCAGATTCTGTTGCTTTTTAAATATAATGCGAGATCGTTTGAGACCTGCAATTCTGAAATATTGCACATGGAATCAATTTATCCTTACCTTGTTTAGAATGGAATAAGCGGTTAGGAGATATTTTATTTTAACTGATGTTTTATCAATGATTTAGGAATTTTTGAAACATAAAAAAATAGGTTAAAATCCTTATGTAAACCAATTTAGTATGTAACCAAACATTTTCTGGTAGTATAAAAAAGTTGTCTAGTCAATTTGATTATATGTAATTAACATAACAACAGTTTTTAATGAAAATCATACTTTAAAAAGGACAAACCTAAACAAACAACGATTATGTGCATCTTTAACCAAAACTAAATATAGGGAAATTACATGAACTTTTTTCCTTTTCTGAAGCCATGCTTCTTTTACCAGTTCAAAAGCAGCGGTCACAAAAGTCATTAATAATTTACAGGGAAAATATGAAGTTGAAAGTATAAAGTCTTAAAGTTTAGCTATACTCAACACTAACGTTTCTTGAACCCAGTACGTCACTACGGGTAAGAATAAAGTGGGTTAACGCAACAAAAGGCCTGTTAGGTTGTTAGGAGGAGATTCGGTACGCAATTTGAATTTCAAAAAACCTGCATTGTTAAAAACAAAAAAGCAAGAAATAAAAATACATTGCAATGCAAAGTAATCATATGTTACATAATTCAACTCATATTAGTTCGAAAACTCTATGTCTATCATCAAAAAAATAAATGAGGAAAAAAATAAAAAACTAGCAATATTCTTCAACTCAGAAAACATTTTTCTCTCATTACAATATGAAAATAAATACAAATCAATATCTTCTTCACAACAATAAACAACTTATTTAACTCGATTAATGAACTCATGCATAACCTAGGTTTACTACAGAGACTTCAGATTACTATGAATCCTCACTATACATATTAAACGACCAAACATTATCTTTATTTTATCAGAGGTAATTAAATCTTAATTAAATTTGCATCTTATCCCTTGGGATTCACTGCTTTCTAGGAAAGTGTGAGCTTGATTTAGTCTAGTTTCCCCTAATTAGGTAGGATACCCAACGCATCAATTTTCTTAACGCCTTTGAATAAATATTCTATGAAAAAGTTTATCAACACAAGTGCTTTTTATGTGCTCATCATTTATCATTTTAGATGGATCACAGTTGACAAATAAGGTAGACAGTTTAATGAATTTGCAGCACTTTTTATAAATGAATATTTTCGACAGTAAATTTCTCTTTTTGTTATAGCCATTTTATCCTTCAATTAGGCACTTCTTTAAAGTTACATTATATGTATATGTTTAGTGTCACTTGTGTGTAATTCTTCAATTTTTTCTTTTAAAAGTATGGAAAGGAGAGATTTCTTTAATGCTGAAAAAAAAGTGATTATTATTAGTTGCATAAGGAAAATTTTGGAAACTATGTAATTGCGAGTCCGTTAATTTAAATGCACTGTAAAAAACGTATTTTTTAATTGTGCTAAACTAAATTTTTAAAATAAGGAAAGAGATTCTAAAAAACTATTTCATATTCCGATATATTGTTCTTGTTTGCATTGTAATATAACGCCCTTTTAATTTTTTGTTTCATTGTCCAATCACGTAAGTATACTGGTTTCATGTGGGAATAATTCGATATTTCTAGTCAGATATTAAATCATTTGTGTAATAATAATAAAACATTGTATAAAAGAAGGCGTAAGATATACACATAAAGTATTTTATAGCATGTTTAAATTTATACTTAATAATATATAAACAGTAGAAGATTCAACAAAAAAGGAGAAAGTAAAAGAATTATGCCTCATCTGAATAACAAGTCCTCAAGATAATGAATTTTTTTCACTACCAACAACGATTCTTTTGAATTTCTACTGCTTATAACTATTTTATGCGATGCCGTAAATAAAAGAAAATTACGTGTCTTGGAAGAGGTTTTGGAGTGCACTTTCAGAATAGGAAATATAAAATGGAGACTGTCGTGAAAAAGGAGTATGTTTTGCACTTCGTATGGAGAAGGGATCTTAGAAAAACATATCTAATTACAGTTTTCGATACAATAAACCATATATGAGCAACCTACGATAAGGACTACTTAATATCTATTTTTTCTGTTAAATGAGAGAAGCTTTCTGTTATAGGAAGAAGCTTCAGAGTGATTTTAGGGTTGGCTTTATAACAATCAATAGTTATAACAAATTTCATAATCCTGAATAACATTATGACGCCATCGGAAAACATTACACTCCTATCTAAAAGAAGATCGTCGCTTAGAGCGCAGTATGTCATAACTGCATTGTCCCAACTTTACAGGAGACCTAAAAACTATTTCGCTCTTAATAAAAAGCGTGTGCGCACACAATAGTTTATAATATAAACCATTATTTTAAGTTTGTTTACCGGGGTTTGAGATGGAATGCTTAATCCTGCCGGTGTCCCTAACGACGTCAATAATAGGTCTGAAATTATGTCGTCATTGCGGTTATGCTGAAATGAAAGAATTTACGATTGCAGCTATTTGAGTCGTTTTTTCCCAAAACCGTTTGTGATCCGAGGTCGGCATTAACATAAAGATAGAAATGAATAACTCAAAATGGCCGAAAAGTCAGTTATGTCATGTTGCGCCTTAATACGGCCGTAGTCTCCGGTAATTTGACCGGCGATTAATCGATAGGCAAGCTTCTGATTGGCAGTTGAAGAAGGAAAACTAACCACCGATTTCCACCAATCAGAGGTTTGATACCCGGTTAATTTCTATTCAAAATAAATGCTTTAGAATATTAAACTTTCGTTCTTATCTCCAGGATCAAAATAATCTTAGTCTTTTGCCTGTTCGTTACATTGTTTTTTTTGTATAATTTTATTTTTACATCGAAATAAAAACATTTGTATTACTAAAAACAATATCTCTGTTAGAAGACCATCTGAAATATTTCAAGTCCCTCCTGTACACAAAGAAATTTTTCATAAGCACTTCTTTTATCTTGCCTCCAAACTATATAACAGTCTACCTTACAATCTTCAAAGTATTTCATATGTTACCACTTTCAAACGATCACTACATAATTTTTTTTAATGAAATAGATAATTTAGATGTATTTTTTTTTCATTATAGAGAAGCAATAGTAATTATATAACGCCTTGCTGTGCCTGTTTTACTTTGTATGTTTTATGTTATTGATTTATTATTGTATGCTTTGTGTAATATAATGTTTTTTAATAATTTAATTTTTGTTCCATATTAATTATGTACTCATTTTTTACTGTCACCTAAACAAGATGTTTTTCTTCTTGGTGACAAATATAATTTTTTCTTAAATTTTGTATTAAACCTGTAATGTAAATAAAGATTATTATTATTGTTATTGTTATTATTAACCGCTGATCAAAGGCCAGTAAGATTGATCTCGTTTAACTAAATAATCACTACAAATTTTGACTGATCCATGCTTATTTTTAAAATACAGGGTGTCCCATAAATAATGGGTCACACTTATAGGGGGGAAAGAAGACACCTAGACGAGTCAGAATCACATAGGAATCGGGGGTCCCAGACCAAATCCCAGGGAGTTAAAAATGGAGCGACACCCCAAAAAATTATTGAAAAATTTAATTTGTAGAAGAACTGCTATTGGTAAAAATTTAATTAGGGTCTCAAAAATTGTGGTTTAATATGATCTTTAAAATTATCTCAAAAGTCTTCACCTTAAATTTTTTTTATTATTAAAAAAGTTAAAAAACCACAAAAAAATGTAAAAATTCTGCCCAAACATCATTTTGTGTTTCGAAATCCTCTCTTTTGATTTTATAATCTGAAAGATCATAGTTGTAAACCCTTAAGTCCAAAGTTTCACTTAAAAATCATCAATATTAAACGCTTGAGAACCTGTTAAAATTCGTTTCCTATAGCCGTTTCCAAAACGACAGTCTGCGGACGAAAAAAACGGGCTTATACCGTGCTTTAACAGGATCTCAAGCATTGAATATTGATGGTTTTTACGTGACACTTTGGACTTAAGGGTTTACAACTATGATCTTTCAGATTATAAAATCGAAAGAAAGGATTTCGAAATACAAAATGAGGTTTGGGCAATATTTTCACATTTTTTTGTGGTTTTTTAACTTTTTTCATAATAAAAAAAATTTAAGATGAAGACTTTTGAGATAATTTATCACAATTTTTGAGACCATAATTAAATTTTTACCAATAGCAGTTCTTCTACAAATTGAATTTTTCAATAATTTTTTGGGGTGTCGCTCCATTTTTAACTCCCTGGGATTTGGTCTGGGACCCCCGATTCCTATGTGATTCTGACTCGTCTAGGTGTCTACTATCCCCCCTAGAAGTGTGACCCACTATTTATGGGACATCCTGTATATCCTCTTTCGGTGGTGATTTTATTAAATCTAAATTCTATTTGTGGAAAAATTAAAGAAAAAGGCACGTTTTCTAAACAAAGGAACATTTTCATCAAACGTAGAGAATTTAGTATAAAAAGACTTTCTGTTTTACTGGGTATTTGATGATTAACCTAAATTTCATCCAACAACTTTTTAAAAGATACTCACTCCTGCACTAAACCATAAAACATGACAAACATGTTTCTTAACACCAGGCGTTCACCCCAATATCCACCACTGCATAGGGTTTTTTACACACAAGGAGGCATCCATCCATTTAACTCCTTCCCCTCCGACAAGCCAGAAAACTCGTCAGACGATATTTGCTGCCGGAATGAAAAGCGCTGAAATATAAGTTCAACGCTAGGCTTTCTTAATCAATGAAGCGAACTCTGATTTCATCACGTCCCACTGTTTACCGGAAACCTCTAAACGACCGCAAGCAAGAGCCACATCGGAAGAGATTTCTATCTTGGAGAATTAGAAGCCTAAAGAGACCTCACATATAAATTCCGCCAGGAACCGGATGATGGGAAAGGGGTCTTTTCCTCATGGCGCTGCTGCAATCAGGTCAATGGTAGGTCTAATTCGAGTTGTTTTTGCCATTCTGATGAAACAGTTTTTTTCCCGTTTGTAGTTGTTTTATGGGATTGCATTTCGCGTTTGTCCCTGTTGTGTAAATATACTGAAAAGATTATTCAACTCAGGAAATGTGTCAGTAATTACTATATGCGATTGTCAACAACTGGCGTCTTTTTTCAACGAAGAACTAGTTTGAAGGATAATGGTATTACTTCAATTTTGGGAAATTTAAGTGTTTTTTATAGACTGGAAGATACAATTCTGAATTTTTTGCTTTGCTAAATACTGAATTTATGTGTCTGTCTATTTTCTTTATCAGTTACAATCACGTATACCTTTATTTGAAGTGACTTAAGTCTAGGGTAGATAGAAAATCCTGAAAATCCTTCGCAGTCCACAAGTAAATAAAAAATCCTTTAAGTAAACTGGCTTATATTATCGACTTTCCAAGACACTCAATCTCGGGAATATGTAAAGATTCCATAAGTGGACATCTAGGATTTCAGAATAGTCTATACCTCTCCATAAAAAATAAGATATGGGCATTCCACTACCCTCCCACCATCAGAAGATATTCATAGAACCGGGTAAACTGAAAATCATTTCTAAATCCTCCTTTAATTTGATACAATAAACCATACCAGTGTTTCTCAACCAGGAGTACGCGTACACCGGGGGTACGCCTAGAGCTTTTTAGGGGTTGTACGCTTTTAGGGGTTGTTGTGTTTTAGGGTGTTGGACTTCAAAAAGAAGCTAAGTGCCAAAAGTAAAAATATGAATTAAACCCGAAAAACCAATCTGAGTACCATTGCCAACAACCTATAAAGTCGGCTTAGCGCCAAAACAATTATTAGTAGTTTGAAATTATCCCGAAAGATGACTTTTTATGTGTATTTCTATGGAGAATCAAATTTAAAATGATCAATTACAGAAACATTTTTTGGAACTTAGATTGTTTTTGAAGTCCAGTCTTCAATTATTTATTTTTCAATGATTTTCTTTTAACCCTCATAAATTCCCTGACAGTTTTATCACCAGTCAATACCGAATCTTGGCCAATCAAATCATTTTTTTATATTTAAAAAGCTCCATCATCTTAGGTTAGCCGGAGGTTTTGCTAATATCGAATCTACGTTTTTTGATTAGCATAAGTTGCATATTTATGTAATGCATTTGAACCAAGGTGATGTTTCAACTATACTAGCTGCAACTGAATGCGAGGGGTACGCAGGGAAATATATTTTTCCTTTGGGGTATAATCGAGAAAAAGTTTCAGAATCTGATACTTTTATTAGAAATATATATATATAAAACTAATGACAGTAAACTACTGTAAGTTATATTCAGTTTTCCACCCACTCGTATTTTATTTATTCATATTCTTCGATTTTCTTTAAGAATCAAAAGTGATTCTGCGAAAATGCTTTACGGTTGAAGGTAATATGCATTTTAAGATAGTTTCAAGAATAGTGCCAGAGTGAAGTTTCATAACACTCTTTATGCAAAAACATTTTTGTATTTTATACTTTTTTTAATATTTCTAATCTGATTGATTTTTAGGACACTAGACTAGAAAATAAATTCTTATATTTGCCTAAAATTTTTGTATTTCATTTGATTTGGCACATTTCTCTTAGTGAAGGGGGTAGTAGTGTAAAGTAGCTAAAGTACATATTCACTGAATGTCAAGCAGGTTTTCATTGAAATAAACTGCTTAGATTCAAAAATTATTTTTGAAAGAAATAAATTAAATTTCATTTTACTGTCGCAATAAAATGTTTTGAGAAAGTTTGAGGTTCTTTTATGACTTTCTCTTATTGAAATTATCGTTAGACTCAATTTTGTATACATATATTGACGTCTTATTTCCTTTTTATATTTTAAATTGTTTCTTTAAATAATTGTTTAAGGTGTCATTAAACTAGCTGCGTTCATTTATAGGTAAATTTGATGCTGCTGTCAGTTTAATATAAAATCAACAATATTTTTTTCTGAAATATATTATTTATTCACCTTTTTATTCTATTCATTGGCATTCTTTCGTTCACTTTCCGCCAAAAAATGCTAAGAAGTTTTAAACGTCAAATTAGAAATATCCAAAAACTGTAGCTGCTGTTTTCAACCGGATGCATATCGAAATCATGGTTAAATAACGAATGGGGGCTTGAAAGCAAGTGTTCTAATAAAATAGTCGCCAATTAGGCTAAAATCGCTTCCTAATTTCAGCTAACTAATGAATTGCAATATAAAGTAAGAAAGGAGGATATTTTCTCTGTTAATTACCGGTATAATTTAAGAAATTTGGTTTATAGATGTTTTCGAGGATGTTCTCTCCAACTATGCAACAATAGTTGGAATTTTCCCCCATTTGAATAAAAAAGTTATAACGTCGCGCCCTTCCCCCGCAAATAAAGCCTTCTAGTGGACACAGGTTACATAATGCGGACATGAGTTCCTTTGAAAATATTGTTTGTAATGGCATGAAAGACCTGTAGTTAAGTTTGGCACCTACCTTTTGAGCACATAAATGTATAGAATGTTACAATTTGTCTAAATATTGTCAAAATACGATCATCTTACAACATATTCCAGTACATAACATTCACATGAATCGGCATTTAACTCTTCGCCCTTTAACGAAGCACATCGCTTTTTAGCCACCCAACCAATACAATGAGGCTCGCGTGCCACACTTCATTAGCAAACAAAGCATCCGCACTAACTCACACAACAAATGGTCTCCTAGTCAGCGCATTCCACTCCGACAGGTTGCGCAACTCCTCATCCAGATCCGATAACTCCCTCTCGGTGAGCGCAATTTAACGCATGGTTTGAGGCTCGCGGGAGGAAAACGCACCGGTTATATCAGGGTATCCGGACTCAACGCGGAGTGTTTAGCAAATTGCGTTACATGCCACTACTACAGATGGACAGCCTCTTTGGAGATTAGGCGATCAGGGTTAAGAGGAAGAATGGGAGGGATGTTTACTATATGTAAGGGATTCTTATCCAGTGGTGTATCCTTGAAGAACGTGATATAAGCTAGAGGGATCTATCATATTCTTTAAGGATACACTTCCTCAAGATTTTGATGGCTACTAAACATGGTCTTGAAAAGCATGCATTTAAGGGTTGATTAGTTTAGCCTACATATTATTGAAAGAACTTGTATCTAGAGATTGAGTAATTTAGTTTGGTGATGTGTGTAATGCATGGGGTAGTTGATGAATGTTATTTATAATTAAAGAAAGAGATAAAAGAGATGAGATAACTAATGGAATTATGATTCTTAGATTGTTTTTTGGTAGTTCAAATACAAATACAAATTAAGTCGACCAACTACAGGCGTAAGCCCAGCAAGGTTGGTCCAGTCTTTTTATCCAAAACTACCTGAATACCAGTATCTGTCAATTTTCCTCTTGAACTCGTTTACCCGACTTGAATTTACAATTGTTTCAGGCAACGCATTCCATCTATCCACTACCCCATTAAAAATAATGCTTTCAGTGAATCAAGAAAAGAAATTCGAACGAAATAGACTACGCAGCTTAAAATTAAAATTAAATTTAATGAGGGAATGAAACGCGTGTGTTACACCTAAAAGCTAATATCAAAAGTGCGAGAGTTGCGTGGGAGAAAGCAGAAAGAATAGTCTACAATAACCATGTGGTTGATTTAGTTATGATGAGTGCGGAACCGATTGGCTGCTAACTCAAGAGTCATGACAAGGAGGACTGCAGCCCCGAACAAGTATGAAAACGGATAAGATTGAGCCTGTCTTCAAAAAAGAAATCCAACTTAACTAAAAATAAACATGTCCCTAGTGGGGCAAAGCCAACCATGTTCATCTCGTTTTCTTGACCGTGGGGACCAGTGGTGCGAAGCATATGTCCCGGTAAGGTGGTCAGCCTAACGCGGGACCCCCAGTGGTTAGTTCCCAAGCATAATTGGTCCTCATTCTATCGACACACTGAATGGATGAAAGGCTGAGCCCAGTCCGGGAAACGGACCCCGGACCTTTGGAGTGGAAGCGGGAAACGGGGGCTTCGGAAATCCAACTCACACTGTGAAAAAAAAGAGAGTTTGTCTCTTTACACTAAATTTTCAATCGTTTTAGAAGAAAATTTTCCTTATTCCTAGAAAACGTGTCTTTTCAGCCAGTTTTTCCCCACAAAGGTAATTGAGATTTGATAAAACCAATAACAGAATAAGTTTTAAAAGCAAGTATAATGCACACAAATCAAAATTTCTAGTGATCATTTAGTTAAAAGGATGCCAATATTCTTTTAGCTAGGTGTGTAATACGCATGCCGACGACGTCACAATGCCATTCAAGATAATGAAATTTGTTGTGGTTATAATTATAGTTATAAAGGCCCCAGCCCCCTCCTGCAACTAATCTAAAATAATTCTATTAAAGGTTTCTGTCATTTGACCGTAAAGGAAAAATATATTTTGGAAAAAAACAGAAATTAACCGGCAAGAGTGCTTCCAGTTAACTTCTTTAATTGAAGAAATAATTTTTTACAGAGTAGTATATTTGCTCGTGGTAGATGAGCCTAAAATATACAATATTGTTTTTTTACAAACTCATCTATCTTTAAATACGCTGGATTTACTTTTTGATATCATTCACCTATATTAGGGGGTTTTCTAACTTGATTTCGCGTGCTTTTTCGTGATTATGCTTAGTGAAAATAGACATTTTGTTCCTTAAAATCTGTAGTTTACGAATCGCGATGGTGGACACTTCGGGTCTGCGCCAGGGGATGGTGAGAGGCGCAGAAGCGGAAAATCGACGAGTTTCAATTTTGTGTTGTTTGGAGTCAAAATGGTTCCTTTTACTTTTTTAATTTGCTCAAATGCTCCATAATACGAGAGAGGCAAAGGAGGACTAACGGGACATAGAGTTTGGAAAGGATCAGTTCACTCCAGTAGAAGGGGTGGAAGGATAAAGTGGAACGTAAAAATTTGTAAGCCTATTTTCTCTGAGGCGCAGGCTTATAGTTGTCCATTAACGTAATGAAAGGTGCCATTCTTTTCCTTATTTTCAGGCGAGAAAGAATTGCGATAGTAGAAATTTGGCAACGCTCACTAGGGGTAGGGAGAGGGGCAGGAAAAAATTACGAAAATCAGCAATATCTCCTGAAAAATAATTTCTTTTCTGCACCAACTGCGGTTGAATGTTTTGTAAATTGACACCAAAAATGGGTAAAATGCATTAAACCGATTTTCAAACGATTCTTCTACTTAAAATAGGGCCTGAAAGGTGTAGAAAAAAATAAGGGGAAATTCTCAACTTTTAAGTCTTTTAAAAACTTATTTTTCCTCGTGAGGAAGCACTAATTTCAGGCTAATTTTTCCCTTTATACACTTAAGAATACGAAATACCATTGTAGATATCTGGGACCTGCTTTTAAGGAGGGGGACAGGGGCAGAAAAAAATATTCCTGTTTTTATACTCTTCGTGAGAGTAAAATTCAAAATTTTCTACTTTTAGTAGAGTCATAAGGGGTGCAAATAAAGAAGATAGATACCTGACATGTCTAACAGCCCGTTAGAAAAGAGTTCCTACCATTGGAAGGTGAAATGGAAGGGTTAAGCGGAACACAAGAAATTATATGGGATGTTTTGAAAAAAATTGTGTCTATTTTAGTGAAATAATGTAGAAATCTATTTGAGCAGGTTCTATGTAATCGAAATGCGACAATAAGTAACTTTCATTCTCGACCGAGGATAATAATTGGGGCAGAAAAAAAGTTAAAATTATACTTTACTGAGAAAAAGAGTAATTATCCTGTTTAAAAGGTTTTATGGACTGAAATTTTTGATTGGGGTCACTCAAGGTGGTCTATCCTGAGAAGCATAAACTCATCTTTGGGGGTTGAATGGATGAAATGGAATACAAATTCGATTTTTTGACAAATGGCGTGAAATTTCTTGAAAGAGAGTGATAATAAACAAATCAATTTATCTCTCCAACTCTCTCGAATGGGTTACCCGACAATGAAATTTGGGAATCAAGACAAGGGTCCGTGGTCGGCGCAGAAAAATTTTATACATTAAATTTTAGTTTTTATAATTGTGTCTAAATAAGATAAAATATCCCTAAAATAAGAAAATTCATAGCAGACATGAAGGAGACCCATGTTAAAACTGTTTCTTGGAGGGTAAGAGGATAAAATAGAATATTAGGGGGTATCACATTTTACTATTTTACTAAAAAGTGAGTATTTCTCGCAAAAATTGCATTAAAAGGATTCGATTTTCCAATTTTACTCCATGGAATATGATACGTTTAAGATAAATCTGTAGTATTAGGCAGGGGAAGGTTAGTTGGGCAAAAAAACCCTGTAATTATTACAAAATTAAGACAAAAAAACTTTATAATATTCTAATTTTTTGAGAAATAATTAAATGTCTTAAATTTGTAATAATTACAGGTTTTTTTTGCCCAACTAACCTTCCAACTATTGTGATACATGTTTATAGGTTATTTTTGAGTGCTGAAACCGAATATTGCATTTAGTTTGGAAAAAAAATTTCAATTTCAATTTTTAAAATTAATTTGAATAATTAGCTATATGAAAAAATTAAAACCCCCCTAAAAACCTAACAAAAACATTAAAAGAGATAAATCCAACGGTTTTCATTTAGAAATGACCTAAATATTAACATACTAAAATTTAAAAATTTTACGAGTCAAAGAAGTTAAATTTTTTTTCAAATTTCCATGTTTTTTGCGAAAAATGCAATTTTTTTTCAAATTCGTGCCAAAAACTTTAGAGGCTTTTGAAAAGGTCATTTTTCGGTGGATATTGTCCACAGATAGTTATATAATGGAAAAACGGTGGAATTGACCCTCAATGAATTAGTTAGTTATTTTATTTAAAATTTTGAAATTGGTAAAATGTAGTACAAATTTCGAAAGAAGTGAAAAAAGGTACATTTTACCAATTTCAAATAAAATAATTTACTAATTCATTGAGGGTCAATTCCACCTGTTTTCCATTATATAACTATCTTTGGACAATATCCACCGAAAAATGACCTTTTCAAAAGCCTCTAAAGTTTTTGGCATGAATTTGAAAAAAAAATGCATTTTTAGCAAAAAAAATGGAAATTTGAAAAAAAATTTTACTTCTTTAACTCATAAAATTTTTAAATTTTAGTATGTTATTATTTAGGTCATTTTAAATGAAAACCGTTGGATTTATCTCTTATGATGTTTTTGTTAGGTTTTTAGGGGGGTTTTAATTTTTTTATATCCATAATTATTCAAATTAATTTTAAAAATTGAAATTTCAATTTTTTTCCAAACTAAATGCAATATTCGGTTTCAGCACTCAAAAATAACCTATAAACATGTATCACATGTCTATGTTATTGTTTTGGTTTTTTAATTTTTTTTTCGGCCATTTTATAAAAATTTGAAAAAATTAAACTTCCACCCGGCCGATTTAGGCCAATTTTTAGTATGTTATTATTGAGGTAATTTCTCAGTGAAAACCGTGTAGAAACCTTTTATTGCAATTTGTTTGAGGTTCGGTCCTATTTTTCGCTATTTTCAGTGGACTAATATTGTATGTCAGACGTTTAAAATGTTATAATCTATTCGTATGATTATTTCCGTGCATTGTATTTTCTCTTCTTTGTACTTTATTATTTTCATTTTTATGTATGATTTTTGGCGGGTTATGGTTATGACGGGTTATGTTTTTACTATACATATCATTTTTCGTAGGTAGGAAGAAGCCAGGCCAGAAATACTCTACGGCAACCCAACTCTACCCAACTCCTCTGAGTATGCATAGAGCACTACAATTTTGGATTTGGTTTTGAATTTGTATTTATAAACAGATAGTTATTTACGGTGTATGATTTTAATGTCTCTGAACTTGATATGTTTCTATGTTTGTAAAATAATACTTAAAGTTTATATAAAAAAACTACTAATGTTAATCTTTTAGGTATAAAAGATTGCTTTTAGAGTTGTGTTAGAGAAATTTAACAATCTACTTCAAAGGGAATTTTAGAGTAAGTATGATATTTTTGTACATAATACATAAACTGCAATTCAATAATATCAGCTTTAAAGAATGTTATTCACCCTCACAAACTTACACTTAACTCCTACTCGCTCTCTCTTAGCATAAGCTTTGTTTAGATTTTTCATTCCAAGAAGTAATCAATACTTAGAGAAGTGTGAACACAGCAAAAAGCACAACGCGTCAGCCTTCGTTACCACAATGTATAAACGTCCCCTTTCTTAAGAGTTATCCTAATTTAGATTTAAACTTTTCTTCCTCTTAACAAAGAATCCCTTGTTACTGAATAATAAAATAAACTTTACAGTGATCTATCTTATTTTTTTAAATATACTTGGGAGCTACCGCCCCCTGCTCGCTATCGCTCACCAACCCCTGTTAACTGCTGACGGAGAACCTTTCGAATTGCTTTGCAAAACCCAAATCACTGAACTTAACTCACTTTATAAAACATTTGTAATGTAGAATAAACAACAACCAACTCTCCAAATATACATCACAAGACCATATCCATGAATAAATCTCCCTAAAAAGTTTGAATATTCATTATCACCTTAATATTAATAATTTAATTAAAATGTGTTTCAGATATTCAGCATAATTAATTTTACCTGTTATAATTATGTTAATTAACTAGTGCTAATAATAAAAATTGATAATCAACATTCTGAAAGAAAAACAGCACTCCAATGAATATTTAACTGTACCTATAGTACATCAGAATACCAGTGTTTTATCAGTGGTATTTATGTTTCATCCCAGAACTTGTAGACTTGTTAAACAATACTTTTTAATGCAGTGAAAATAATAAGAGATAAATCCTACACGACACTTAATGTTTACAATTCATTTCGATTATCAGACTAAAAATTATACATTTCAGAGAAAATGTGTGTAATTTTAGCTTGACATATCGTAACTGTAAGTTTTTAGAATACGTTTTTGGTAATTTAATGCTATTTAATTTGGAAAGTACTCTAAAGTACATTTTAAAAAGATAAAAATTTTTTTCAGGTTTCATTAAAAAATATGGCGTCCATTGTTCGTTGTGATTGGATGCATAAGTTGTTTGATAGTACTTGCTTTGCAACTGCACTGTAAAAAAAAACTGTAGAAAAACAGAAATTTTCAATAACAGTGACTTTATGTTTACAGAGATATTCTGTCATGTAACATTCCCACCGCACTTCTATTTATTTTATGTAAAAAAACAGCTTTTATCTAGTTTTTTAGCTTATCTGTACTTAAACAGAAACTTACTGCATCGAAAACCAATACAGCTATTGGCAACACTACACTGAATCTTCTTTGGTTCAGTGGTAGCGTGCGTGCTTAGCATGCGGTAGGTCGTGGGTTCTATCCCCGGATAATAATTAATTATAATTATAAAAAAACTCTACTAAAATAAGTGCATGCGCACAAGCAGAAAATTACTGAGAGGCAACAGAAAAATCTGTAGCTCACTTGACGGAAAGTTTCTTTTTACAGCATTTACCTGTAGGTAACAGCTTTTTTCTGTTTACAGGATTTTTCGGCCTACAGAAATTTTCTGGCAACTTTTGCTGCCAGAAATTTTCTGTTTTTTTGCAGGATTATTTTTTACAGTGTGCGACCTTATCCATAATCTAAAAAAATATAAATATTTTCAAATTGATATTTTTTTTAGAAATTCTAAGAGCTTATTGCTTCACCTTATAAGAATCCGAACAGTTTGATACCAGAAATGTGTTATACGGATCAGTAATTAAAAAGCCTTTCTCTGTAAAACCGTTCACCAAAAACTTTTTTTAGAATAACGAGATAATAGATAATAGTACCATTTTAATCAATATGTCCTATATTTAGTTGCTTTCAACTTAGGTGAACAGAATAAGTTTCTTACTAGCAACCAATATCCATTACACTTTACTAATATCATAATTATATCGTTATTAACACAAGCTTTTCTCATTAAGCCGCGAATCACATATCCGATTCACAAACCAAAATAAATCATTCTGGTAAAACCTGCCACACAGCATGAAATACGAGATTTTCATTAACAGAAACCATCTTTCAAAGAACATTGATTCCAACGTTGTACGTTGATTCCAAAAATAGCCCCAGACATCAGCCGATACATCTTATCTCTCAAGTCTCGTTTCAATCAAAAGGTGACAACCGACTTTTCCAATAGCTTCCCACTCGTCAGTACACCCAGCGTGCATTGCATCCTTTCAGAAAGGCCACTAACTGCTATTAACGATTTTTCCATTAGTCCATGATGAGCTCGTCAATTAATGACTATTAGCCTTTTCCTTTACGATTCCCGTTGATGTCGTTACGATTCCCCCCTTACGAATTCCTTTCTACTCAGTGGACAATCTAGACGTGGCTTGTTTGACCTGTCAGATGTCTCCAATGCTCTGTAGATTGAAACCATTTGAAGAAACAACTTATACAATAGATATCGACTACATATAGCCACCTTTCTATTACTGACTCAAATAAAGATTTGCTTTGAATATTAATCATCGATAAAGTGAAGGAAATAGTAAAACTATAACTAAAATTTTAATATTGATTGAATAAACACCTATTTGAAAAATTTAAAACTGAACTAAAATTTATTTTTATGTATCCTAAATGAGAAATTTCCTTATTTTTGATTCATTAATGATTTAAGGCCTTCAAAAGTTCTTAAATATCACAATTTAATGTAATGTAGTACGAGTACAAATACTATATCATAATAGAAACTTGAAAAAGAGTTAACATTAAACTTTCGTTAAATTTCCTCTTAAGTACAACTGGAAATTAACAACTTTATTTAATTATTAAATTTATAAATAGGAAAAAATAATTACGTACCTTTTCTGTTCAAGATTACAAATAGTGTGGACATCATCAAGTTTATTAGATGGATTTATGGGGTCTGTATAGCATGAAGTTTGAACATGGAAGTGTGCATAAGCTTGGTAATAATTAAAGAACCTTTCCACTAGTCCCGCTCACCTTCTAAATTGTTTAGGCACCAGCTGGAGACAGCAAGCTGCTTGTTGCACTGAAAAGGATGTATGCTTTGTATGCTGCTTTGATGCGATGGTCTTTTTGACCTGTAGGATTTCCTACAACAGATGGATAAGTAACAACATAATTGAATAAAATATTTTTATGTGTTTCAACGCTCTTTAATCTTAAAAAATCTTTAAAAAATCTTTGATTCTTTTTTCATTATTATTTATCACATAAACAACAAATATCAAGATAAAAAAATTTTAGTAGCCTGGGATCTTATTTGATAACTGTAGGTGACTATATTAAAATATTAACTTTGACGCATATGCACAATCCAGTTTACACATTACACACTAAAACAACATTAATTTAAGATATAAGATATTATTTAATTAATTCTGAATGCTGCATTCCGAAATCCATGCCACTGACTATGACCTGGCTTATTGTTTAGATAATTATAAGTCTTATGCTATCAAACATATCACAATTTTATCTTATCTAAGTATTAAATAAGTGTAATTATTGTTACCTTTAATTTATATTTATGAGAGTATCTTCATACCTTACAGAGCAAGTATCAAGCTTTTCTAAATTATTCTTATGTAACTCAATAAAATTCAATTTAAGTGATAATAAAACTTGACGTATTCGCAAGAGTCTTAGCGAGCTTCGCCAAATTTAAACGATCCCTTTTTCAGCAATTTCATAACTAATTACACTCATAACGTCATTACTTCATAAGCACCATCCATTCTCCAACGCGTTTAAGTACACCCAGTCTCCATTGCTTGGAAAATAAACCCGTAGCACGTGAACGTAACTCACAGTGGCTTTGTTCAACAGATAATAATGAAGACAGCAAAAGAAAATCCGAGTAAAAGGCAATTCTCGACGTCATTAGCATAAACAACGTGTCGCATTTAATAAGGCACAATCTCCAACTTCCAGAAAGCGTATCATTTTCCCAGAATCGGCATAAAATTTAATGGATCCCGCCCTAATGTAAGACGTGAGTCTCTGGGTAATTGTATTCCTTTTTATAGCGCTAATTTTACGAAATTCCGCCATTGACGGAGCCAGGGTGTTTACGGGTTGGGTGTTTTTTTCTTCTTTTGCCGGATTTAGATGATTCAAGGGGCCGAATGCGTGTGAGGCGATTCCGGGAAAATTGTGTTTTGTGGATGATTACATTTAAAAGAACTTTGGCCGCAGTCCAAATCAGAAGTGTTGGATGCGTGATGTTCGAATCTTCTTTCCGGGGCCATTCTTTTCTCTTTGGAATGAGATGCAAACTCTTGTCGTCTTGGAAAACCCCAAAAGTCATTCCATGGTTGCCTTGATAAAAACGCCGTCGGATTTTGCCGGGAAAATAACTCAAAAATGTTTTCCGCGTTGCATATTTTGTCGGGAATAAATTTAACAGGGGTTTTAACTGCCGTCCCATAGTTTTTTATTCTCCCTGGCGACGTTATCGCCATAATTCTCTTTTGAGAAAGTAATTTTCGTTTCTAACTTTGTTAAAATCTAATTACAATATCCCGCTTTTTGAAGCCGGGTGCCTTTGACTTTCGTAATAAAAATTTTGAATTGAATTTGTGGGTATTTTTTTTTCTATGCGTGAAAGTAGATTTATTTCAAAAACGCTTTGGTATAATCACATCAAACACGTAAAGCTTAAAAACGCAATAGACTTTCATTGCCTTATCCTAACATAAAGTGACGAAACAACTTGTGGGGAAGCGGTAAGTGTTTGAAGGAGGACGTTCTTGGAAAAACTTCTTAAAAACTACACTTAAGAATTTACATAAATATTAAATCTGGCTGCTAATTTAATGGTAAGTGGAAATCCCCAAAGTCTTACCATTCAAGGACTTGATTTTTAAAATTACCAGGTTATGAAAATAGGTTAGGGAGATTTGATTAAACTAAACCGATTTAGAACCAATATTGAATGTTGAAAGAAAAAATCAATTCCGTTAATCATTTTCTAATTCCGTGACGCAATCACACTTTTTTTAAAACTTCAAGTACTGTTTATTGATTTTATTAACGGAACATTTACATGCTTTTTTTTAACAGATAGAACTTACATTGTGTGATATAAATGAGTGAGAATTTATAAAAACAGTACTTTTTCCAATACACAGATAGTGGACTTACTTGGTCTGGATTGAAAAGACGATTGTAATTAAACAAATACCTGTAATTTAAAACATTTTTTTACCATTTACATATAAAAAAGCGATGGTTTCCAAGGATAAATCAATCAACACTAAGACTGAATATTGATATTATATACTGTTTTTTGTATACAAAATCAATAACAGTGGAGTGAGATCCAGATTCTATGAAAGGTTTTAGATTTTAGGTTTTGAATAAACATTTGAGTTGAACCAATTTTAAGATATTATTCTACGAAACGCGTTTTTGGTTTAAATATAAATATTTTTTTTTTCAATTTGAAAGTAAATAAAAGTTAGATTTTTATATTTCTAAATATGTTTGAATTTTGTAATACGATACGTGTTGTAATTGAAGCTAATTAGATAAACAAGTAGTATAGATAGCAATTTCTTTTTTCATGCTTTTTCTCAAAATAACATTTATTTTTAACACTAGGGAGCTACCGCCCCCTGCTCGCTACCGCTCGCCAACCCCCGTTAACTGCTGACGCGGGGCCTTTCGGATCGCTTCGCAATCCCCACAAAACCCTGCTCACTAAAATTATTTATTTATAAAACATTCGTTATAACAATTAGTAGAAAAAACGTCAATCAACTTTCCAGAAGCACACTCTCTTAAAAGTTAGAATATTTATTGGTTAAATTATAAATAATTTAATCAACACGTTTTCCTTGAAAATATCCATCAAGTCTGCTCGTGCTATTGTTATTCAACATTTACAAAAGCGTTCAGCAATGAATCTGTTAAATTTAATATAGTACCTACACTGTAAAAAATTTTGGATGGCAAAACACCAAAGAGGGTGGCAACTGAATAGTTTTGGTGTAATGAAACACTGGTGTTCTTTTACACCACTAGGAGTGGCAACTAAGTTGCCACCCTCTTTGGTGTTATGCTGGTGTTTTAATACTAGGCACCCTTTTTGGTGTTTCATCATCTTATTTCTGACTTGCCTGGGTAATAACTTGAAATTTCAATTTCAAATTGCACAAAATTATATTTTTAGTACATAATAAAATATATGAAACTTTCAGTGAGTTATATAAATCAAATAAAATAAATCTTTCAAATAAAGAGCAATTAATTAATTAGTAAATTGAATAAATTTTTATAATTTTCATAAAAGGGTATTTCCACAGGTAACTGACTGACATTTTCAAAGAAAAACAATGAGTATTTTGTAATTTACTTCCCAAAATAAATAAAAAAAATTTTTTTCAACCCAGTTTATTGCTTTCTTGTTAGCTAAATTTAATGGAACAAATAAATTTACATGGTAACTGACTGACAATAATGAAACTTTTATTTCAGTCAGTTACCATTTTGAAAATTTAATTGTGTCATTGGATTTAGTTAACAAAAAGGCAGTAAACAGGTAGAAAAATCTTTTTAAAATTTATTTTTGGGAAGTAAATTAGAAAATATTTATTGTTTTTCTTTGAAAACGTCAGTTCAGTTACCCATGAAATTACCCAAAATGGAAATAAAATATTCACCTCTTAAAATAATTTAATGCAAGAAAAAGAAAATTTCTTGTGCTTTTTGAATGAATACTATATAATTGTAACTACCAAACCATTTACAGTTTAAAAAATAATTTCACTTTAGTAAGAGTTTGAAACCTTATCTTGCGGTTTTTAAAAACATATTTTTTAAAAACTAAATCATTTGTTGTAAAAAAAATCATTAGTCACTATATATTATAAGTTATTAAATAATTAAAAATAATTCTTCCGAAATAAATATATGGAGCATTTTACGAGTAATTTTAAAACAAAAAACTAGTTTTTATAACTATAACAATATATGTAATATAAATATAAAGCATGTGATTGTAATAAATAACATTAATTTAATATTTATTTACTTAACATAAAGTACTTTTGATGAATTAATTTTGTATACAACATTATCCAATAACAAATAACAGATGTTTGCTATATTTAACATCGATATACATAATTGATCCTAACCTTTTTCCACATAATCATTGCAATTATGTTTTCTTAGAAAGGTTGAGAAGTTTTAATACATTCTGCCAATTCTAAAAAAATGTTGAAGTCATTGCATAAAAAAAATTCAAAAATCATTCATTGTTTTGTTTAAATATTTTTGGAACTTATTTTTTTATTATTTAATTTTCATGATATTATTGTGTTCATTGTTCAATAAATACTCATACACCATAAATATTTTTTAAAAGCAACCCTGTAAAAAGCCTCCAATAATCCCAAACTTCTGATCTAAAGTTTTTTTTAAAATTCAGATAAAGCAGAGAAACTTGAAGTAGTAAGTCATTTCATATGCTTATGATTTTAGACAATCTGATTTAATGGTTAAAATATTTTTAAGATGCTGCATTTTATAATTAATATATATAAGAATATCAAATTTAAATTTCTTCTAATCCTAATTAATTTGTATTATTGATATTTATTTGCATGGCATTATTATTATTTTTAGAGAGTAAAATAAATAACATTTGGATGTTAAAATAATTTATCTTGCGGCTTACTTTTTCCAAATTTGTGTTTTCAAATGAAATATTGAGTATAAAAAATATCAAATGAGAAAACATCAGAATGTGAATGTAGAAAATTTTTAATTTCATACGAACTTAAAAATTTTAAATTTTTCACGAGTGGAAGCCAACTTTTTGGGGAAAAAATGATTGCATGGTTAAAATTTCATTTTTTATAAGTACTTTATTATATAAGAATATCATCTAAATATTTTTTAATTGATATCACGGTTATATAAATTCTAAATAAAGTATTTAAATTAACATTTTCAATTTTTCCGGAAAGAAATAAACCCTTCGGGAAAAAAACTGGAAAAACGTTTCCCCCCCCCAAAGTTTCCGGTTTTTTTCCAGCCATACCCATCTCTACTTTAAATACAATGGGAGCAAAAAATTGCACTCACCTTTTCTCAGAAGTCGAACGGGGAAGCTTGTCTACATCAAAACCTGGAAGGTAGTGTATTATGGGTTGGAAGGAAACACTTCTTAGTTACCGATACTCAAAAATTTAATTTCTTAATATTTACATTTTGTACAGATATATGATAATACTAGGTGAGAAGCGTGTGACATTCAGTCAATCTTTTTCTGCAACAAGGAACTCACATTAAAATAAAGCACACACCAGATCAGAATGGAAACCTATCATTCGTTGCCATAGGAAATGAGAAACTTGATCAATAGGATTGCCAGTTTTTCCACTTCCTTCCTTGAGTTTTTTTAACAAAGTAAATTAAAAGTAAAAAAAAAAGTTTTCATAGTCACAGTTCAGCCAGCACTTGTTTAAGTGTACAGTTCAAGAACTACTTTCAAACTCCAAGAACCACGAAAGTGTCCTGAATTGAAGTCTATGAGGAACCAAGGATCTCACCAAGCACAGGAACCGGGAGCGCAGGGGAACTAGGAGCACCTTCAGGAACCAGGAGCGAAGAGGAAGCTAAGACTCCTACAGGGACCGGAACCAGAGACCCCTCCACGGACAGGAACTGGAAGCAAAGAGGCACCAGGTGTGACACCTCCAGGAACTGAGGAGTCAATTCTTTGAAAAAGTTCACGATTCTTATCTGTAAATAGAGGATTATTAATATGACATAGAGCACGGTCAAGGCACGGTGCCTTGATCAACTCGGAGGGAGAGATGTTAAGGTCTTCGCCAACCACAAGATGACTGAAAAAATGGCCAAAACTGACTAATTTAAAAATCCTGAAACACAGTAAAGGCAGTGAAAATGTTATCAAAGCCCATTGACTGTTCTATACCTGTGCGGCTGAATTTGACTGTCGCTGAATGGTCAAAAGGATAATATGTATAAGTACCAAAATTTGTTTTTGTGTCTGCGTATTAAAAACATATAAGCTTTATGACCATTCAGTCGCACAGTTATAGCTCAATTAGTGAGCTTTCATATTTTTTCAGAATCAGGGATTTAGGTTTTCAACAAGCTAATACAAGCTTAAAAATATTTTTTTTGTGTTTTCCATGCATAGAAATTAGTAGACCCTAATAAAATATATGTTGAAATTAAAATTAAGAGGATATTTCCCAAAAAAAAGGAAGTTTTTAAGGTAGATTACATCAAAGTTTATTTTATTTCTAAGGTTTTGGCAGTTAAAATAATACACTATTCAACATAATTATAATTATTTACAAATGAAAAAATTAATAGTCTTGAATATTCTTATCCTCCATATTCTTGAGCGACAAAAACCTATGCACCATGACTTTAAAATAAAGGTTTGTCAGAATTATAACTAATAATGTTAGCAAACTTATGCAGCTGAGAATTTTTAATACTGGGTAACGAGTAGTTTCACAAAATTTAGGTCAAAAGGGGTGTACTTAGCAGAAATTTGGTTCTTTTTGGGTGCCCTTCCACAAAATATTTTGAGAGAAAAATTTTTTTCACAAAGTCAACTCAACAACCCCACTGGTGGGTCCCCGATCAGTGTTTGGAGGATCACAGCATTTTGAATTCGTCTGAAAAGTATTATATGTATATATATGTTACGGCAAAGTGATTAATTGGGCATTTTTAATAATGCCCAGAGTGAAAGCGGGCAAAGTGATAAATTTCATTCATAAATTTTTTTGAATTTATCACATTAACATGCCCAGGCATTATTAATAATGCCCAATAAATTACTTTGCCCATAATATGTATATTAAGTATATTTTAAAGTATTAAGAAAATTATATTTTACAAATCATCATAAACCTAATGGAACAAAAAGAGCAAATAATAATAAGAAAAAATGCCAGGTGCTTTAGGATTAGACGAGTACAAATCTTTCCAACCTGATTATATTACAGGAGGCAATGTTTTTTTATTTATACATAAAAATATATAGCAAAATTTAAAAGTTGAGATATTTGATTTGTGTTTTATATTGATGTTTGATTACTATGAGCAATATAGCATCATAGTACTTGAATCTTGCACCCAGCTAATCCTTAAGTACCAAATACCCTAATATTGAATTCTGTAATGGACAATTAAAGTAAACTTAACATGTCATTTTAATGTACTTATTCAAAAATTATTAGTTATTCCAATAAGATTTGAAAAAAAAAACATTTTTAAACCCTGTTTCTTACTGTCAAATTCAAATATTTCAATAAGTGAGCCTTAAAACCCCTCCTTTATATTACGGAGCTCATTGCTGCTCCCCCAATTGGTTCAATTCCGTTAACGTTCCTGCTAAATATCACCTATCACTTAAGAACACCATATAATCAAATATCGACAAACTTTTCTTATCTTTAATGAAACTGAACAGTTATTGATCTTCTAATTAATCATTTTAATCTATATGTATTTGAAATTATTTAGCACGTTTTCCACTTTTTGTGTCCATTACATTACAATACAACATGGTGGCAGGAATGCAGAAAATGTGTTTACTTTCAAGATTTCCCCCAATCCATACAAAAATTTCCCCAAAATTTAAAAAAATTATAAAGACCTTCAAAAATTCTGAATTATCGTCAGTATCAGAAATCTGTTAAAAAGTAGTGACACAAATCGCCACGTATATTTTTATTACTGTACTAAAATTCAATTCAATAGTATACTTTTCCACAAAATTTCCCCAGATGGCTAAAATTTCCCCCGATCCTAGATCGCCGGATCTGACATATTCTGCATCCCTGCATGGTGGTAATTAGCGGGATAAACGAATCGAATCCGGTCTGCAACTGAATTTGGCGACTTTTTGGCCAAGTGCAAAATCGGTGGTTTCCGAGCATTGAATCGATATTGCCAAATTTAGCGGTAAATAACTGCAGGCCGGATTCGCTTCATTAACCTTTAGCAGGAACATTAACGGAATTAAACCCCACAATTTAATAATTTGATATGCTCAGGTTTAAATCCTTCATTTTATTTTTCAAGAGTCAATTAAACCTGTTATACATACAAGCAATTTATTATTCAAACAAAATAGGGTGCTTACGTATTATCCCGTCGACGTTCCATGACTCAAATTCAGTGGCACAGCCATAGAAAAGTCAATGGGTTGTTTACCGTTTTCGGATTCAGTCGTACAGTTGACGAGATAATACACAAGAACCCAAAATCATATATATGTGACTACTCTGACAATAAATTGGGTGAAAATATTTTTAAAAAATTTCGATGGCACTTAGATTTTCCTTCATTTTAAATAGATGGGGTCCATTGGCTTCTACTTCCCGAGATCTACGATTCGAGATGCTAGCGTCATATTTTTTGGCTTAAAAAATAACTGCTTTTCATTTAATTTGATAATTTTTTTATTTTATTTTAAATTTATTACTAGGTAACCTTCGTGGCCAGAGTTTTCAGTAACAAAAATAATTGGAAAATCAGAAAGTGGAATTTGAGTTTTGCAAATCGAATTGTCGGACTTTTAATTTTGCAAGCAAATTGGTGGATTCCGCCAATTGGGGGAAGAATCACATGTATGCAAAATAGTTAGTGACAAAACCCCACAGGCACATAGCTCAAAATCTTGAAGGGGATATGGGGAAATTGGTCAATGAAGCGAATTCAGGCTGCAGATTTTCATCGACAAATTTGGGGGATAACAATTCAATGCTCGGATGTCAGCGTTTTTCCACTAGGCGACAAAAAAAAGTTGACATATATTCAGCTTCAGCTTGTATTCGCTTCATTTACCGGGAAATTGACTGAAGATGAGGTTGTGAGTCGCATTGAATTTGTTCATAAAAAGTGGGAAGCAATATTCAAAAGTCAGATCCATGTTTCAACATCTTAAAAAATTTTTGGAATTTCTCTGACATAACTAAAAAGCCATTCAACCCATTAAATATTTTACAATTTCAATACAGCAGGACCATATTTCCCTACTTACTCAAAAACACGAAACTGCTCAAACACTATTTAACGCTTATTTTAAATTTCCAAAATTATGTGAATTTTTACAATTTCGCAAAACAAGGGCATTTCACAATAGGTAAAGACTCTCCTCATCAATTCTAAAAGACATTAATAAAAGCAGAAGCTGAGAAAAAAACTAATCTAACAACAACGAGGGTAAATATTACCAACCATTCAAGCTATAAGCGCGAAACCTTAGCCTGTCGAATCGATTGGGGAAATAAATTAACCGTAAACAATAGTTCACACAGTAACAAGTTATTTTTATACTAATACCTAATAATTAGTTTATATATATTTTTTAATTCCTATTTTGAGGAAATTTCATTAAGTTTTAGCTCAAATAGTTTTTACTTAGACTTCTATAGCCAAAGAACAAAATTTGGAATTTACAAAATTAAGTTTTTCTTTCAATTCCGAAAAACCAGGTCCCTTCACATATATGAGAAGACCTGTTAAAATAGGAAAGCTCTTTTTACGTTCTTAATCTTTTGACGAAATATGAGCAGGAAAACATCCGACCTAAACCACGGCTAAACTTGATCGCGACCGTAGGTTATACGGCTTATCCACTTTCCAAAAGATCAAAAGAGCCGACGCACGGCCGACGGCGCCGGAAGTTTCCAGTTTTTACCGCTTGAGGGGGTACCGCGCGTAATGGCTCGTTAGGGTTGGTTGGTTGGTTTGCTTCGGCTCTTCAAAATACGCAGTACACAGAAAAATCCTAACACAGGTTCCAAAACGATATTTTCAAATTCTGGAAGGATTGGAGGGCGTATTATTTTTTTTATAATATATAATTATATTATATATATTTTTTGTCGTATAATTTTTGTTTTTACGTTCTAAGAACACTTTTAGTCATTTACCTAAGTCATAAAAATACAAATTTATGATTTTTCATGATTGTGATTCATTATCGTGATCATGAAATTTATGATTTTTTTTATTCTTCACCATACTACCAACCCTGTGAACTAGCCACGAAAAATAATCAACCCGGTTGATGACCAAGTTGCTCGTCTGTGACTCCTTTTAAGCATATTTATCTTTGAATCGTATGAAATCAACCAACCAATAATTATTTTCCAGTGGAATGCCATGAATGACAGATAGATGGCGCTAACATCGTACATCCCAGTTTCTTGAACCTACCTTTTCGCGTAATTGCGCAAGCCGTATATAAACACAGTTAATCCAGTCTAGCCGTGCCTAAACTAAGTCCCTGACGGATCGGTCGCGACCGTTGAATTTAACCCTTAACTGTTCTTCTACCTATTTAAAAATAGCCAAAAATATCATGTTCGTGTTCTTATTTTTACCACCAAAACGATAAGCATAAAAGTACAAAACTTAAAACCATTAGCACAAATGCATATCACTCTACAATGTCAATACTATAATGTAAACAATGTTTAAAACTGTCCTGACGAACTTGATCAAACCAAGTCTCTAAACTAATGGTAATATATTAATACGTGGAAAATAATGTCATGAATTCAGATAAAATAACATTACTTACCGGTTGGTTGACTAAATATCTTGTTGATGTTGATTTAGTTACATATATTTTCCGGTTTGGCACTTGATCTCAAGGATCCGCTTATAAACTTTCGTCAAGTAAGACAGACTAAATAGGATATTTACTGACAACTGACACAGAGGAGGAAAATACACCCAGGGGCGAGGTCAGAATCGAATCAAACTGAGAACGGAAACAGTACATACTATAAAAAAAGCAGACAATAATATTTTCATAACAAGGGATGCATCAAGCATAGATGCTAACCCTAACGTGGATGACTACTGACGCTGTGATGCCAGTTTGGTTTGGTGGTGTTCGATTAGTCGATTTGGATACTACGCCAGACAACACCAGAGATAGAGTAGCATTTCTCAGTGTATGGCGTTTCTGGGGTGTTTTTTGAACCCAAAAAGGGAGACGTAATACCTTTTAATTCTTACAAAACCATTCTAATACTATGCTTACACTATATTTGTAGTTGACACCTTATGTAGTGTTCAATTACATCACAATTAATGTCTCTACTCTCGAAATAGGTGTAATAATGGTGTTTTAATACTCTTTTGTTTTTACAGTGTAGTAACTCGTCAAAATATCTAGTGTTTTATCATTCAAGTTTTAGTTTTAAAACAGACTTTTTAAACAATACAATTTAAGCTATTAAAAATAATAAGAGACAAAATCTACATTGCACTCAATGTTTACAAACAATTAATTTTGGTGTGTGAAATTCTATACTTGAATAGTAGATCTGTGAGTTTCTGGAAAACTCTTATCAGTCTTTTAAAAATATTTTATTTAGAAAGTTCATATTTTGAAGCGCATTTTTAAAGCGTGAAAGGTATTATTTTCCTCATTAAGGAATAGCGTCGGTTGGTCATTGTGATTGGAGGTATAATAAATTGTACGACAGTTTCTTGCTGTTAACTGCAACCTTATCCGTAATCCAGAAAAATGGAAATATCTTAGAATTGAGAATTTTTTTAGAAATTCTAAAGGCACTTTGCACATCCTCAAAAGAATCCGAACAGTTTGATACCAAAAACATGTTATACGGATCAGTAATTAAAAAGCCTTTCTCTGGAAACCATTTACAAAAACTTTTTTTAGAATAGAGAGATTATAGACATTGAGAGTTGAGAGTTTACACCTATTATAGACTCTCACAATTGAATCGTCAGTTTGAAGAAGGGAATAAGTCCTAAAAATGACAAATTGACTTTTTGTGCTCAAAACAATCTCCAAGTTTTGCTCTACACATGGGTGAAAAGAGGGGGAAAATAGCTAACCCCTATAGGGAGATATCGCCCCTTGAAATTGTGAAATCGATGTCCATTCATTGTATTTTTCAAGTTAATTTGGAGTTAAAGTTAATTTGTCTTTATTTTCCTATTCTTTGAGCTGTAAACTAAGTTAAAATGAAATTTTCTTTTAATTTAAAATTTTTTCAAACTTTTTTTATGGAGGGAATGTTTAACTCCATTCATATTCACTCACTCCATTGATACTGCTCTAATAACTCAGTTTCACTATAATTTTGAATTTTATTTGTCTTATTCCTTTTATTTCACCCTTTTGTGGTGTAAACTACGGAGAAATATAATTTAAGTGTGAATTTAAGGGTTTTTTAAGATTTTTTCATCAGAAAAATTTCATAAGGTTGAAGAAGGGAATAAGTCCATCAATTTATTTTGACTGTAAAATATTTTTGAATATACTTATATTTGTTTTGATGGTAGCCCTGTTTTCTAAATAGGGTTGGGAATTTCCAGTAAAAATTTGATGATTATACAATGAAAATTCTATTACTTATACAGTTTTTTTCGATTTTCTCAAAACTTGGTTTTTGGACCTATTCCCTTCTTCAAACTGACGATTCAATTCATCAAACAACAAAAAGGACTGGAAGAAATGAAAACACTTTGTACTGATATTTGATTAGGTTAAATTTTGGATCTGGCTTTTTCTTATGATTGAATATTTATATCTACATTCTGTAACTAGATGTAATGATTAATTATAAAAACTATCGTAAATTTCAGATAATTTAATTTTTTTCAAGAATAATTCAGTGTTATAAAATTATGAAACAAGTGACAGTTTTGAAACTCCTTGAAGAGGTTTTTGATTACGTAATAAAATTTACAAACTGAAAAAATTAAATTAATTGTAAAACTTTCCAATTTTCAACGCAAAAATAATCAACAAAAACATTTTTGATAAAATATTTTAAACGGAATATTTTTAACATATTTTCATTATTTTTAATGGAATTCTGATCCTTTGCTTTCACTTAACCCCCACTCACTCAAAAAATATTTTAATCAGTTTTTTCTCACAAAAACTAAATGCTGATTTTAAATATTCAAAACAAGCTTACGACATTAATCTATTTTCAAAACTCACAGAGGTATTATTTTCATCCAAGAAAAAACGGAAAATTACATAGGAAAGTCAATGGTCACTGAGAACTAAAGAAACAAAAATAGTTTTGATTTCCGTGACACATGCAAACGGTTCTTTAGAAACTTCTAAGTGATGTTTATAAAAAGCCCCCGAGTTTCATGACATTGATGAAGAAGGAACAACATGATCAACTTCATAAGTGAAAAGGGAACACGAAGTTCCTACCTGATGAACAAAGTCACGCAATTATAATCCGATAGATGTGCATAGAATTTTAAGTTTGAACACTGGTAAATCGAGAGAAGTCTCGAATGAATTCAGTGGTATCCCACACGGAAGTTTTAAACTTGAACATCATGCGAATATTTTATTGCTAATTCTTATGTTTGAAAGTTTGCTGCATTTTTAAATAGCAATGGGGATTAAGTATAGTATATTATATTTGTTTTTACATACAGATATTGAACTATTTGTATTTATTTTTATGTTTAGGTGATCCCCCCCCGAAAAAAAAGAACATAGCTCTTGTAAAAAAATAGGGAGAAATATTCACTAAATCGCAATTTATAGCTATTTATTCTTCCTCCCTTTCAAGCCTAAGCCGCCCGAGATTACCATTGAATCCAATGGGAAATTTGGGGCGGCTAGGTCTGAAAGGGTTTTAAACAATTAAGCTTAATTTTCAGTTTTATTTCCTTCGTTGGGCGATGAAATTAATTGTCAGGCATCTTTGATTTTTTTGGTATTCGTAGATGTAAATAAAAAAAAGAATATTTAAAATACATCAATAGTTCAATAGGATTTTTTGTAAAAAATTTGTCGTTAAAATTTTTAAAAGCAAAAAAGTACAAAATCATCTCTTTATCTGTTTACAATTGAAAACACAATTGAATGAAAATTAATGAATAAAAAACTATATTTTCGCAGCAGACTATTCTAACCTCAAAACTTTCTAGTAGTGGTCCAGTCTAAAAAAAGCAATATTTCTTTTTTACAAGAGTATTTCAAATTTAAAAATACATATTGTAACTTGAATTAAACAAAAACTGCAGAAAATTTATCATGGTTTCATTTCAAAACTGAAGCTAACTAATGACAAGCGTACATCACAAAAGAAGTTAACTAGTTTTTTAGGTAAAGTTGAATACAATAACCACATTGCATGTGTTATCAGAAAAAAAACTGTTTTCAAAACTTTAACTACTCAGTCACATTCGTAATAAAATTTTGAATAGTTAAAAACATTTAGAATATTCCCAACTTTTAATGCAACTCCTACATATGAATAGAACCCGAACTTACAATTTACACCAAATAGGCTCTCCACATCCCAAACATAAGCGCAAGAAAAAAAATCTCCAAATATCTGTGGGTTAACCCGAAGAAAAAACTCAAAATATTTTTTCAAACAGTATGATTGATTACAGAAAATCTGCAGAATTTTTCTCTGAACAGCATACAAAAAAAATATAAATAAATAATAAATATCTCTTCCAGCTCAAACTTCTCACCACAGCATTGGAATGCAATTTGCGTGCCGCCGAACGTTCCAAATGCTGCGTATCTGAAACTGTTTTTTACTGAATTATTTTATCGGAAAAGATATTGATACATGCGTCGCTGGGAAAATGGCATATATTAGAAGAACGCGAATTCAGCTGGGCTAAAGGTAGGCTTAGTCCAAGCTATGATTTATCAATTTTCGTAAATGCGTATGAGTTGTTTTCGCAAATTTGCTTTTTCCGTGCTTCGAATGATAAGCCTATATTTCGGATTGATAATTCATTTATTTTATTTTCATAGTAATGTTTCTTTGCAGCTTTATTTATTGGTTGGATAAAACTTTTTTCATATTTTCATAAAATACATTCTTTTAAAAATATTTTAAGGGAGACTATTACAATTTATGATGCGTTGTTGACTGCAAATGCATATGTTTACTTATGTTGTTTAAGCAAATTTATTTTTATTTTTTTAATTATTAACTTTAATTACGTTCTTCCGCAATCTTAGCTTTTTTTTTCCAATACCGAACATTTCAGTTTTGTTACTTTTGTGGTTGGCTTTTCATATTCAGTTGAATAAATATTAATTATTACTTGAATACAAAGAGAGGCAATATTTGCATATACTTAGAATTTCACTTTTTGACATTACATCATTATTGTTAACATCATTTCTTTGAAACATTCAAGTTGTTCGTTTGATAATAGTAAGGATGAACATGATTTAGATTAGAGTTCTTCATTATTATTATTATAATTTAAAAATCTAAATATCTAAATATTCACTTTGCAATTTAAGCTCATTGAAAACATGCAAACGCACCATGTTTACTTCCCACTGAATAAAAAATCATAACCTTAAAATAACCCAAAACTTAACATAATCAAAACACGAGTAAAATTTCATTTTATTCTAAGAACCAGCCTTTCTGCGATAGCTCATTAAAATGGTTCATTAATATCACAAGTACACTTCCTCTGGAGATCTGCCTCTAAAGACAACAAGAAAAACTCTTTTAAAATGCAGAACCCCAAATTATTAATTCACCTCCCTTTTTTTATTTCTACAGTTTTATCCCCCCCCCCAAAAAAATATCGATAAATAAAATAGCACAACACCAAAGAACGTTGTCTTCTATTAATGGGAAAATCACCATTCATTTAAGCAAGCGATTCTGTCGTCCTTTCTTTATACGAATCGCTAATCATCCAAATTACGTCCAAAAAAACACTACAACAAATACACGAGTAGAAAAAAAATTGAGAAGCAATGTGGATAAGAGAAGAGGAGAAGCATTAATATTTTTTCCCAGCCGTCTTATTTTCTATTATGTTCTGCATATTTTCGCTCTCCGCCTTTCTTTCTCAGTGCAGTAGTGTATTAGGATCGAGGCGGCTTAATCAGAAGTCTTCACTGATGAGGAGGCAGTGTTTGGGCTCTGTAAACATTCAGATGAAGTTGGCTGCGGTCCAAACAAGAATGAAATCCGCTCTGCTGAGGTTTTAAATCGGAAAGGAGAGAGAACAGGAAAGTCATTTTCTCCACCCAATCATAAAATGATTTGACGCACGTTTTGGAACGTATTATTTACGAGTATATCGTTGCATGTCTTGATACAGAAACGTTTTCTAATATCCGTCCACATGATGAAAGTCATATCCTTACACACCGTATATTTCGATACTTCCAAAATAAGGTTATTTATTGTTTGTGGAAAGGAAATGGAGCGCCTACAAATTCCTTTATATTATTTTTTGGATAATATTACCAATATGTTTGGCGTGAATTGAAACATCTAACAGCGATACACGGACGCATGTTTTATTAATATTCGGGCCTAAATAGTCTCTAAAAATGCAATGCATATTTTAACCCTTTCAGACTTGAGCTTCCCAATTGAAATCTATAGAGACTTTTCTCAACTAGGTCTGAAATGATGAAAAATATTAGGTAGAGGAACTTTTTTTTGCCTCTGATACAGTTTTATCTTTTTGTAAATCAAAATAACCTGTTTTACATTGATATAAATTTAAAATGCAAACTTCGAGAGTTTTTCTGTCAGAGACACTTTTTCTAACATTTTTTTCATGTAAAACTTTCTTATATTTTCAGTTGTCAGAAGTCATACGTTTTCAGGATTTTTTAAAAGTTTAGAACTTAACTATAAGAGTAAAAAATCAAACTATTTTTGAAGATAATTTTCTATATTTTTAAAAGATATATATTTAATATCAGTTTAATTCAGTTTAATCAACATTGTTTTTTAATTTTTAAATTAATTTCTAAGATTTATCTATTGTAATTCACTTACAAGAAATTTAAAAGAACCTTTTAACGAATTTATAAATTATTTTAAGTTGTGAGTGCTTTTCAAAATTCTGTGGTAAGGTTAGGCAGGTATTATAGTGAAGATTTAAAGGTATGTAGGTTGTGGTAAATATTAAATACAGAATAGATACTAGTGGTAGTACTACATGCATCGCAATAACAACAGGATGCCCTGAGAATTTGAGTTTGAAACAAAATATTGTAATACTTTAAAATATAAGAATAGGCCGTGGATATTGAAGTTAATTATATCAAAGGTATTGTTCTTACGGATGAAGTGAAAATGGAAAATTCTTGACTTACTGTTTGATGTGAAGGTCTGGTCGAATACCTGGTTGAAATGGAATAGGAAATTGAAGACACAACAGTCATAGTTCAATGATGGAATCAATATGAGGCATACAGTGTTCTTTATTTTCACACACTTTAAAATTGAGGCAGCCAAGAACGGTTGATTGTATGATGAAAACTCGCATTTTGGATAAGCACTAAGGTGACGCGGCACCATTCGTACACGAAACTGAAGAGCTCGCACCAGCACACACACAAAAATCAGTAGCTCTAAAAATTGTAGAATTGAAAAACTGCACAACACATTTTCCCGGGATTTCGGGACAGTAGGAAAACACCATGTTGAATGGATTATCGTAGGCGTGAAAAGGTGGACAAAAACAAAAATGGAGCACAAATTAAATATCGCGGTTCTTGAGAGGATGACCCTCAACTCTCCCATCGGTGGGGTCGATGTTTGGAACGCATACCACAGAGTATCCCGCGGTGGCGGACGGGAACGCCACAGCAGCGTCCCGTATCTTGTTGACAGGTGAGAGAGTAGGGAGCCATCCAGAAACAAAGGGTCCGCCGGTTTTATACTAGGGTCGGTCAACAACCTAACCGAGCCAAATCCTAAGAGATTGGCTGAAAATTCCTCATTAGGAGTGAGAAACACCCCAGCAAAAAAAATCAGCATAAAACCTTCAAAAAAGTACCCCTTTTGAAGGTTTCATGAAGTTACCTGCAGTTTTTTTGAAGGCAGTCAGATCCATGCAGGTTTTATAAAGGTAATGTGCAGTGTTTTTGAAGGCATTGTGAAGGTTTTATGCAGCGCAATTTTCCCTTCACAAAAACTGCAGTTTTTATGCAGAATATTAAATGAAGATTTTGAACTTAATGTTTCCTTAAAGAAAAATGCGGGTTTTGTGAAGACATATTGCAGGTTTTATGCAGTGCTTTTTTCCCTTCACAAAAACTGCAGTTTTTCTACAGAGCAAATAATGAAGATTTAAAACTTTACTTTTCCTTCATAAAACCTTCAGTTTTTATTAATTTTATTTTGGACGAAGATTTGACGCATGCGCATTTCCTAGGGTTTGCTGGATCCGATATCCGAAATAAAGTAAGAACATTATTATGATTAATATAATTTTATTAATCACATAATTTAATTGATTTAATAATTAAATAAAATTATTCAAACCAGTTTTTGTTTTTATTTTAATCATCCCAGAATAGTGAAGACGTTCTGCGCAATCGCGTTACATAAAGATCTGTTTTATTGTGATAATGGCGGTATAAAGGAAGCAGCTTTGAAATTGGTGAGCGGAAAGTTATTTCTCTGAATTTTATGATTCCATACTTATTTCTTGCTGTAATATGATTAATATTCTTTTATATACTCATCAAAATTTGTCCATTTGTAATTGCATGCTATATCGTATTTTAAATGACTGATTTATTTGTTGCTTTGGTACCGTGCTTTATACATTTTGCAAAGTATTATTAACAAGCTTATTGCCTTTCTGGATCAGCTTCGATTAGAGTCGATCAGCCGCCATGTTTACCCACAGCTCAAATGATGACACAGGACCATATAGATCTAATTTGAGCTGTGGGTAAATATGGCAGCTGGTCGACTCTTATCGAAGCTGTGCCGTATTTCTTTTCACTTAAATCGGAGTCCTCGTAAAGCACTTGAGTGTTATCATTTGAGCAGTGGTGAAACATGGCGGCCGGTATGCATAGCACCAAATGATCGGATCTGCCAAAATTTATACAGAGGAAACATTTGCAGGCATGAAAATCACGCGTTAATTTCAATGTAAATCGGAGAAGTTTGATGACAATGTGTATTGTTTGTCTTTATTTTCCCGATCGCATCTGCCGTTTGAAAATTTTCGAAATGGGTACATGCATTTATTAAATGTTTTGGGATAAAATTAGGCAAATACACAAATGTTAGCAGTCAAACGTAAGCCAGGTTTGTGTCAATGATTATGTTTTGGTTCACTGTTCAATACAATAATAAGTGATAAGTAAATTAAAATCTATTATTTTTTAGAAATAGTTGGAGCATTAATTTATTTTGCTTAAAAATTGAAATTGAATATATTTTGCTAAAAGCTTGATTTTTCTTATAAAAAAGCAGAATCAAAATTTCCACCTTTGCTTTCCCGCCATAGAGTAAGCCCATTTCAGCGTATTATAACTATATGCTTGGCCCTTTTTGGGATACGAGAATTAGGTAACATTATGAAAACCAAAGTTATTAAAGATTGTTTGTGTTTTTCAGTATGCCATCATAGGGTTTAGTGCCATTAAACTCTTACCAAACCAGGATGTTAATAAAACTCCTAAAACTAAACTAAAATATTTTAGTTAGTTGAGAAATCTTTCAATTTGAGCTAACTCTCTATATATGGATGGCATTCAATACACTAAACTTATTTTTCTCTAGATAATGTTTGTTGATGACTGTAGAATTTTACTGCTCTGCTGCTAAAAAAGTTGATACGGCCTAATTAACATTTGATAAAAAAAAATTTTTAAATTCAAAAAATCAACAAATGTTTTTTTAATTCATGCGTATGTTACATTTTATTATGTTGATTTTTCATACCAGTTGGCTGATTTTTGTTGTTGATGGATGCAGTTTAACCGTACCCAACATAAAAATAGTCAAAAATTCTTTTCAAAAACCCCAGCAGGTCTTCTGCAAGAAAACTGTAATAATCCATAATAAATCAGCATAAAACCTTCAAAAACAACACTGCAGGTTTTCTGAATGAAATTCGGACAACTTAACTGCAGGAAACCTGCAGTCAAAGAAATCAGCATGAAACCTTCAAAAATATCTGAAGGTTTTTTGCATGAAATTCGGACAAATTAACTGCAGGAAACCTGCAGTCAAAAAAATCAGCATAAAACCTTTAAAAAATCAGCATGAAACCTTTAAAAAACCTGCAGGTTTTCTGCATGAAATTCGGACAACCTAACTGCAGGTAACCTGCAGTCAAAATATACAGGTTTCTTGCAGGTTTATTTGTCCGAATTTCCTGCAGGAAACCTGCAGGTTTTTTTTGAAGGTTTCATGCTGATTTTTTTTGCTGGGACCTCCCACGATGCAAGCTAAAACGCGCCAAAATGTGGGGGAGTTGTGAGGTCAAAGGTTCGTCAAGGGATTAACAGTGTCTCAAAACCTCCTAGGCTCAAAAGCAAATGAAGGGTTTGAGATAGAAATTTAGTTTTTAGGTCTTCAGAATCAGCGTCTGACGCTGAACAAAATGAGTGGAAGTTTTACAAGGTTATTGTTATTTTTATCAATTTTGGAATTAAGAAGTTCAGGGGTTTAATTTATTGTACGTCCCTCTATGTGGGGGGTTGGATACAAGGAACTTTTCCCACCAGTTGCAATTTGACCTAGAAGACCTTTAGGGTGTCGGTATGAGCTCCGCAAAGGACGGGGCTTAGCAGTGATGATATTTCTATGGTTTTTGTCTGGCATTTGAGTTTTCGCGAGTGACTGGGTGATCTTTTCCCCAATAAAGAAATCAAAGTTTGGGGCCGTTGGAGTTTCGTATTACAAATTATTTGACACTCATGTCGTGAGAGAGATGTGAATAAGATGCTTTGCACTTAGAAATACACTGCAGGTGTTGTTTACCAGTAGTTTAGGAATCTGTCTGGGGTTTTGGGGGACTGTGCTCAATTGCCAAAGGAAACTAGAGATCGAGAACGAATATGTGATGGATCCACATCACATTCTCCCCAAAGACAGAGGTTTTTTTTTTTTAATTCTAATTATCATATCTCTAGTTGAGAAAATATGCATTCAAGACAAAAAATCAAAGTATAAACAAATCAATTCAACTACATACTCAATAAATATGGCTTAGAAACAGTTTAAAAATCAAGTTGGCAATTCAGTCTATTTCTACAGCAAACTAAAAAATAATGAAATATTTCAATACCATAACATTATTTTTGCCAACCGCTCATATACCATAACATTTTTTTTACACACCACCTAAATAGCATAACACTTTTTTTTACTAACCGCCCTCAGCTGCCTTAATACATGATTTCAAAATTATACATAAACATTCATCTCATTATGTAATTCTCATTATTCAATCAGGCTCATAAACAAGAGCAATTCCATAGTGCAATAATATAGGACATACTGTTACTTTAAAAAAATACCAAGGATCATTTCATAATTAAATTCCATTGTTACAACAAAATAAGACATCATGTGACTTCCAATAAAATATGAGCACTATTTCAACTTTTCAATTCGTTTACAAGGTAAACTGCTTAGACCATCATCTTTTGTGTTAAACAAATATTTGGAGAAAACATAATGGAAGGATCTTTTTGATGTGGTAACAATAAAAATATTTGAGGAAAAAAATTATCAACATTCACCACCCTTGGTGAGTGTCCACGCCAGCATGGAAAACTCATTACTATGTGCACTAGTAATTCCGGGAAGAGCAAATGCTGACAAAAATTTAACATTTCAATTAATTTTGCATATTAATTCTAAGCAGTATGTTATTACAATACTAATTTTAATATTATCTTATTTTATGTATACATTTCAATATCTTATATTTTTTTTAGTAGTGCTCATGCATCACATCTACATTTTCAAAAAGTTTCAATTTACCTTTTATAACTCTTGCATTTTCTAATGTAACCTATTACTGTTCATTTCATGCATTCTCATTGATACATCTTCAACAACATTTACCATTTATCATAAGTACTCATTAACAAAAACCAGTACATTTTTACCAACATTTTATATAAGATATGCCAAACGTTAATTAAGTATCAACACAAGTATGTCATGCATAAACACAAGTACGCCAAATGCATGAAAAAGTATGAACACAAGTATGTCGCACAATAACGCACGTAAATAAATTAAGTATGCCTCAAAATTTTTGATGAAGTGCAATCTTATGTTTAAATGCTTTGCCCTTTAAAAAATATGTTCCAACTTAAAATAGTATAAAAAATTCTCATGGGTCAAATCCATGTAAAATAATGAGTGATTATCATCGTGAACTATAATGTTCATTCTTATCCAAATTAACGGAGTGACTCTTAACATCTTAACAGTGACTAGTGACCTAAATATCCCCAAAAAATGAGTGACTAAACATGGTTCAGCTTATAGCAACCAAGAAAGTAGGCATTATCCCTCTACTCTTTATTCCAAGTGGGCATTTTCCCTCCACTTATTTTCCTAGTGGGCATTTTCCTTCCACAATTATTTTTATAGTGCACTTTCAAGTGGGCATTTCCCTTCCACATTAATATACTAGTGGGCATTTCCCTTCCACTGCAATTTTGGTCCCGTGCTATTTTTTATGTTTCATTTTTGGTGCTTATCTACACTCATTGGAAGATCTGCCATCCCTGACTAAGTTTCCCGCTTAGATTTCCTATGTTACTTATAGGTGTGCTATTGGTTTCTTTGCACCATCAGAGATATAGGGCTTATTCCCAACCAAAAAGGGGTTTTTGTAAATAAACATATTTTTTTTGCACGCGGTAGCCAATTCTCTAAATACATTCTCAATACTCAATAAATTTAGTCACTCTTTATCATCAACAAATTTCTCTTAAATTAAGTCACTATCACTTAACTAACAACTCAATCAAAATCATTATAAAAAGAAGTCACTTAAAACTGTATACCATAATCATCTAGTCTTAAAAAATTATTCATTCATTTGACTCTTAAAATTCAATATCACCATTTAATTAAATTCTACCAATTAATTGATAAATTTATGAAAAAATGATTCAAAGTAAGGTTGGAACCAAACACATATGCTAAAATATCAAATTATACTCAATAACATAGGGCAAAAGCGAAAAAAATGTAAAGCAACTTTTCAGCTAGTTGCAAATTCATTCAAATCAACTATATTCAAATAATAACCTTCAAATAGTATTATTAAACCTTTTAAAGTTATCATAAAATTCACCAAAATATTTCAAATCAAAATTAAATAGATTGCACTTCAAAATTAAATCATCAAAAATACCTCTACTTGATACTACTCAGCGTATCAAATACTCTCAATCATTCATTAATCTTTGGTTAGGGGTATTAAAAATCCAACAATATTATATTAGCCATGAAAAATCAGTATTTTTTAACAAAAGACCACATTCCATTATCAATTTTAGTGTATTAGATAGACTGTTTGGAAAGACCCAATTTTTTTTTGAAAATTATACCGACAATATCATTTTCATGTACTCAAGATGTTATATTGGCCACAAATACATTCATAACATTCCATCTACATCATAGAGCCCATTTTAAAAAGTAATTTCACTTTTCAGTGTATGTGTCATCCCACAATTTTATGTAAATTTAATTTTGAATAGGCCATTTTATTTCCGAAAGAAAAAAATAAACTCAAAATTAAGAGTTTATCGAATAATATGTATTAAATGAGTTTTTGCCATTTACACTCATTTAATAAGTAAAGTCATAATCGAAGAGTACGCGAGCCCTGTGTATTTGTTGTACGACGACAAGAATATCCCGATGTAAATTAAATTTAACATTTCCTGTACTACATGTCATGTACATCAAAATGTGTGTTGAATTTTATATCATGTATTCTATCAACACTTTGTGTAAATTCATTGGTTTGTTTGGCAAATAGTAGTGGGCTAGAAGTCCTTTTTCAATCAGGAAGGTATAACCTGTAAATGACCTAGTGGGGAGTGGGGGCAATTATCCTTGTTTTATCCCGGGTAGGCATAACCCGTACGTAAATATTGGCCAAAATTATATGAATTAATGGGAGATAGGGGTCCTTTTTAAGGAAGGTATAACCAGTTTCATTTTCATTTCCCATTAATAAAATTTGATCTTCAAATAATAAAATATTCAGAAATCATTGGGTCAAATCAAACAAAAAATCTAAAAAAATTCAAATAGATTATTTAGATTATCACATGAAGTCATCAAGAAAAAAATTTAGCTTTCCCTCCAAAAATACAAAAATGGTCATTAAAAAATAAAAGCATGGCATTAAATTCAAAGTTTGTGGTTCAATTTCAAAAAATATTTATGCAGTCAGTGGTCATCAATAAGTAAGCGATTTTCCATTAAAAATCAAATAATCCTCAAAATATCATTATGTATGAGGTATGACCAAAAACAATAAACCACAATTCTAAGTTCAAAAAAATATCATAATCAGAACCACGCGCGTTTAACCAAAACCAAAACAGAGAGAGTGCGGGTTTGTTTACATAGATAAGGGGATGTTGGGGTGGTGGTTGTGCAGTTCGTTCGTAAAATAAGGGGATGTCCCGTTCGCGGATAGAATTACGGAGCGGGGAACCGAGTTGGATTCTCGGAAAAAATGATTCCGTCTCTCATCATTTTTTTGGGGGGGGGGGTGAAACGAGTTTCGCGGAGTCGCGAAAATGTCACTCGCACATTCGTTTTGCTTATTTGTTTTTCACACAGGGTTGCAAAGAGGGGTGTACTTTTTACAAGTAGAGATAATGATTCTCCAGCACTTTTTTTATAGGTGTGCCAAAATATCGCCAAACGAAGGCAAAAGAAAAAATTCATACACAGGGTTTAGCAATGCAAATTATACTCCAGTGCCAATTTTAGAATGGTGTAATTATAGAATAGTTTTAGAAACATGTTAATCAAAAGGAATGGAATTCAGCATCAATATCTTATATTTTATCAATTATTCAGTATATCGAATGCACCAATTATTCAATAAATTTCAGGCATAATGTATTGACCAAAGAAACATTCAAAAACTAGAAATATAGCATTCAATAAAAATATAGTATTCACTCATCAAATAAGAAGATCTTAATAATTATAAAAATCAAATATATGCATAAGTGAAAAAAACTATAATCTCGTAAATAAATAAATGAAAATATGAAAAAATGTCTCAAACCATGACCTTCAATATTAAATAATAAATTATCAAAAATCAATATAAACCTTTGTCAGTTAAAAAATAGTCAATCAACCATGATTAGATATATAAAAACTATAAAAAGATTCACCAATAACTAAATATATCATATGAAAAATTCGAAATAAATACTTTTTGTTAAATATTTTTAAAGAAACAGTTATTTCAAAATTCAAATCAAGTTATACTTTAAAATTTATAAATTGCAAATATTTTCAAAAATGATAATAAATTAACAGAGTTCAAACATCAAAATTAACAAGGCCTGGTTACGATGCACCATGTATAGTGAGGATTTAAAGTATAATGGTTGGGGTAAATTATAAACAGTATAGATACTAGTGGTAGTACTACATGCATCGCAATAACAACAGGATGCCCTGAGAATTTGAGTTTGAAACAAAATATTGTAATACTTTAAAATATAAGAATAGGCCGTGGATATTGAAGTTAATTATATCAAAGATATTGTTCTTACGGATGAAGTGAAAATGGAAAATTCTTGACTTACTGTTTGATGTGAAGGTCTGGTCGAATACCTGGTTGAAATGGAATAGGAAATTGAAGACACAACAGTCATAGTTCAATGATGGAATCAATATGAGGCATACAGTGTTCTTTATTTTCACACACTTTAAAATTGAGGCAGCCAAGAACGGTTGATTGTATGATGAAAACTCGCATTTTGGATAAGCACTAAGGTGACGCGGCACCATTCGTACACGAAACTGAAGAGCTCGCACCAGCACACACACAAAAATCAGTAGCTCTAAAAATTGTAGAATTGAAAAACTGCACAACACATTTTCCCGGGATTTCGGGACAGTAGGAAAACACCATGTTGAATGGATTATCGTAGGCGTGAAAAGGTGGACAAAAACAAAAATGGAGCACAAATTAAATATCGCGGTTCTTGAGAGGATGACCCTCAACTCTCCCATCGGTGGGGTCGATGTTTGGAACGCATACCACAGAGTATCCCGCGGTGGCGGACGGGAACGCCACAGCAGCGTCCCGTATCTTGTTGACAGGTGAGAGAGTAGGGAGCCATCCAGAAACAAAGGGTCCGCCGGTTTTATACTAGGGTCGGTCAACAACCTAACCGAGCCAAATCCTAAGAGATTGGCTGAAAATTCCTCATTAGGAGTGAGAAACACCTCCCACGATGCAAGCTAAAACGCGCCAAAATGTGGGGGAGTTGTGAGGTCAAAGGTTCGTCAAGGGATTAACAGTGTCTCAAAACCTCCTAGGCTCAAAAGCAAATGAAGGGTTTGAGATAGAAATTTAGTTTTTAGGTCTTCAGAATCAGCGTCTGACGCTGAACAAAATGAGTGGAAGTTTTACAAGGTTATTGTTATTTTTATCAATTTTGGAATTAAGAAGTTCAGGGGTTTAATTTATTGTACGTCCCTCTATGTGGGGGGTTGGATACAAGGAACTTTTCCCACCAGTTGCAATTTGACCTAGAAGACCTTTAGGGTGTCGGTATGAGCTCCGCAAAGGACGGGGCTTAGCAGTGATGATATTTCTATGGTTTTTGTCTGGCATTTGAGTTTTCGCGAGTGACTGGGTGATCTTTTCCCCAATAAAGAAATCAAAGTTTGGGGCCGTTGGAGTTTCGTATTACAAATTATTTGACACTCATGTCGTGAGAGAGATGTGAATAAGATGCTTTGCACTTAGAAATACACTGCAGGTGTTGTTTACCAGTAGTTTAGGAATCTGTCTGGGGTTTTGGGGGACTGTGCTCAATTGCCAAAGGAAACTAGAGATCGAGAACGAATATGTGATGGATCCACATCACAGGTATGTCTGCTCATAAGGTTACATTTAATACTACAAGTTTCATGGTTTAATTGCCAATACATTCATCCTTTGTTATTACAAAGAATGCAAAATTTGATTTAATTGGAGAAATAATCTTAAAAAAGTTAGAAAGCATTGGGTAGTGGTCAATTGAAAAAAAAGGACTTTAATGAAAACATTGAATGTAGGTACTGAACAATTAAAAATGTAAAGGCATAAACAATAGGGTGGGTCATTTTCCTATGGCGAAAAAAAATTTTTACAAATTCTATCGGGCACAGCAAGAAAAGGGTGCCAAATGGTCTCAAACTAACATGTGTAAAATATTATTCCATTATAATAACTCTTTTTGCCTCCGGATGGGCCTCAAATAGACCAAAAATATGTAATTTTTCATATTTTTTAAAAATTTTATAAATTAAATTTTTTTGTTGATAACTCTTTAAAGTTCACAAATAAGGGTATTTAAAAGCAATTTTTATCATATTAGTCACGTTCATGCATTATTAATACAAAAACAACTGCCAAAAAGGCAATATAATATGCTATCATATTAACAAGAGCCGTAGAATATGAATCTCTTTTTTGCCAACAAACAATGGATTGTAAGTGGTACAAATTTTAAATGTTGGTTAGTTCATATACAATCTCCCTCAAGTTTGGTCAGTATAAAACCGTATTTTTAATTTTTCAAAATAGAAACAGTTGTATTTTTTATAAATATGCCGCGCTTTCGAAATTCAGCGCTGTAATTTCACTGGCTGGTCTTGGGATCCAAATATGATCGCAAAAATATCTTGAAAGAATTGTCGAATGGATAGTTCGTTCATAGGCAATATCAGTTATAATCGTCATGATTTACCTAATTTTTTGCTATAGCATCAGACTGAAACCCAAGCCCATGAAATTATACTTCTTTGGATTGACTCAAAATAGCTTCTTAGCATTCCCTTATGCGTTCATAAAAGTTTAAATATCGCAAATTTAACTGTTAAGGATAATTACAAGTACGTTTTGAAAAGTAATGTAACTTATTTAAAAACTTAGGGGATAATACTGAGCTTTAAGCTGAAAACTGGGATCTACCGCTCTTCTTAAGAAAATATTCAAAATTTGACTCTTAAAATGTGGTTTTAATTTATTTTTGGACATTGGGGATCATATGGGTACACTTGGGATGGACTATTCCTAATATGCCACAAAATTTTAAGGAAATCCCAACTTTTAAACTATTATCCAAATGTTTTCCTTGGGGTTGAAACCTATAACCCAAAAAAGGTACCCACCTTCTGACATATCCATTTTTATTAAAAATTTAATGTTTTTACCATCCTACTCAACCGACAATAAAGGTTTCGCACATTTTAATGATTCCAGCAAGAAATTTTTGATTTCCAGTTCTAACCATTGAGATATTTCAAAATATGTTGTATTACAACTCAAGTATTTCAACTCTGGTTTAATTTATAATTATTTTATAGTCTTCAATGATGGTTTTTATACCATTGTGCACATTTATATTCATGACTGATTTCTGCAATCGAGGTAAAAGCTCGATTTTCATTCGTCCATTTTTACATGAAATTACTGTATTAATAGAAACTTTGAAGTCAATCCGGAGGCAAAAAGAGTTATTATAATCGAATAATATTTTACACATGCTAGTTTGAGACCATTTGGCACCCTTTTGTCGCTGTGCCCCTGGGAAAATGTGAAAAAAATATTTTTGACCCACCCTAATAAACAATCTTTTATTTACTCCCACATAAAACGTATTCCCTCTCAAATGTTACATTTTCCCATGTAATGTTATTTATTAAGGCTTTTATACAGAGTTACTGGTTTGTTAGCTTCACCCTCTTGCAGTAGTTCTGTACAAGTTGCTTTTCCTTGGGGAAAGACTTATTGCAAGAAAAAAAACTTACATTCCATTCTATTAATAAAATTTATCATCGGGCTGTTAAGGCAGTGTTCAAGGTGATTGTGAAATTGGAACGTTTCAATCCCCCCTGCGGGGGTCATCATCAGCCAGGAATAAAAATTCTTCCAACCGAAGGTAGATTGTCGTTTGAAGCTGAAGAAAGTAGAATGTCGTAGAAAGTTGACTGTCGCCAAAGATTGACGTCAAAAAGACGATGTTGTCATAAAAGTGATGTTAAAAGTCGGTAAAGTTGAGATGAAGATGAGGCTAAAATATTTCTCGCATATTCAAACCAGTCACTGGCCTGAAAAGGCTTTGCTTTACTTTATTTACAGCCGGTTGCAAAATCCATGGAACACTTAAAATCCCTCTTCTTTCTATCAAACTGTTCTTGTTATGTATATGTTATGGGCAAAGTGATTAATTGGGCATTATTAATAATTCCCGGGCAATGTGATAAATTCAACGAAATTTATGTATGAAATTTATCACTTTGCCCGCTTCCACTCTGGGCATTATTTATAATGCCCAATTAATCACTTTGCCCGTAACATATATATTTCAATTGCCTCCTTAACCAGGCTTGTGCTGTAATGCGCAGTTAATTTTTCAGTTCTTGAAAACTGGATGGCGTGGCCTGGTTGTGAGAGAGTGTGTTCAGCAACCACTGATTTTTCTGGTTGCATTACGTGGCAATGCCTTTTGTGTTCAGATATTCGGGTATTAATTGCGCGTTTTGCTGTGCCTATGTATACCGGTCCACATAAGCAGGGGATTCTATAGACACCCACCCCTGATAATGGGTCCCGCGGATGCTGTGCCGAGCGCAGGAGCTGGTGAATATTTTTCGTTGGTTTAAAGATAGCGTTTATGTTATGTTTCTCCAGAACTTTGCCAATTGGGTCAGGTGATTTCAAGGTGATTAACAATCACCTTGAAAACGGCCTTAACAGCCCGATGCACAATTTCATTAATATTGATGCAGGCTGTGGAAGCCTTTATTTTTTCATTCCATTCTATTACTTCAATTAAATTGCTAAAACAATCACAGTTATTATTTTAAACTGGCATTGTAAAACTATGACTATCATTTCAATATATTATGCAAATACCATTTACTATTATGGAAAATTACATCAAATTTTAGAGTTTTATCTAATTGGCGAGAAAAGATGTCTCAAAGCAAGGATTATTTTTCATATTACAGTAAAAAAAGAAGCAGGTAATTATAAACCTTTTTGTTAAATTTCAAAAATTTATATCTCAGAAACTAGGCTACGAAAATACTTGATGTAAACGTCATTCTTCATGGTTTTTTATCTACTATTTTAATAAATTTAATCTCCAAACGAGAGAATACCTCATTGAACCGATTTTTTAGCCAGATTAGCTCATGTTCAGATGTGATTAAAACCGCTAAAAAGTATATTGAAAAACATAAAATTTTAAAATAACTTCAAAGTATTTTATAAAGGAATAAATAAAAATATCAAACTAAAAAAACAGTATCACATTCAAGTAAAACTAAAAAAGTATTCCTTCAAATCAATCCACCCAAACTCATATTAATTTCCTGACAAAAAAATCTTCCGAAAAAGGAAAAAAAACATTTCCGTCGAATCAAAGACGAATTTCCATCCAACCATTTTATCGAACCTACAACTAAAAAAAACCTGCAAAAACTAAACCTTAATCGATTAGACAGCTTAGCCAAAAGAGGCGCTCTTTTGCCAAATGTGGATCCCCTTCCCACATCCATTGACGCTAGACGACCAAGAGAGTGCTACTAGAAAGCACCATGTGCTTTGAACGCACCAACAAAAAAACAAATAAATGAATCACGAGAATAAAACAAATAAAAGAACAGCAAAAAAGCACTCTTCTTTTACTGGATTGCGTTTTGTCTTCATTATTTTTAGGTCGTTACTTGTTTGTACTCTGATAGCCGTACTCTGTACTCTAAATCTTTGATATAGGGTCTAATTTTCCAGAAACCCTGGAATTCTTTTGAGGTATTGGAACCGAAAGGGGAGGCCTTCTTTTCTCCCCCTTTGAACTTTGGAATTCCAGCCAAATAGTTTCGCGGAGCAGGTTCGCTCCGAAATTGTTTGTTCTCTCCCCTTGCCTCGTTGCAGATAAATAAAAGAGGAAAAAACAGTTTTTTGTGTTGAGGAGGGGAAGAAAAATAGCTCACCTGCTGTAATGTGGAGCACTCGATGTATTTATTTGCTTTTTAACCTGTGTTTGTTTTTATTGTTGTGGGGGGAAAGGGCCGTGTCATTTTGCTTGTTTATACGGCAATCAAACGGTAATAAACGCCAGTGTCCTCTGTGACATTAAATGGTGCTTTAAAAAGAGCTAGCATAAGGGGTCAATTGTTTTATATAGTTGAAGATTTTACTGGGAATATGATTATGGTGATTTTTTTTTTCATTTATTTATTTTTATAGGATTTAATCACATGATCTAGAATTGAATGATCCATGTAATGTGAATAAACAATAATTATACAATTACAATATATAAAAAAATTCAAAAGGAAAACATAAACAAACATGATAATATAAATGAAGAAATACATGAAAATAAACAAAGAACATTAATTTAAGCAAATAACAGTTGCAAACAGAGTTTCCTTAATTACAGATTTTACACCTGTCATGCGGTTAATATTTTGTAAAAAATTACACGATATAACATTTTTTTTAAAAATTTCAAGGAAGTTTAGATTATTTACTTCCATCTAAATCTTAAACGAAATTATCCGCTTAATCCCTTTAAATTATCTTTTGTATTTTATGTTTATTTTTTTTTTCATTAGAAGAGTGAAAATTTCTCTAATCTATAAATATTTAATCTATTTCTAAGCACTAGGATGATTTCCAGTAGATAATTTTATAATTGAAAATGTTTTATGGACAATATAATACAAAGTTGTTTTAGATATTTTTCTGCAGAAAATGTTACTATTGAATATTTAAGTACGATAAAAGGCTGGTACCGTCAACCTCTACTTAAATAACCTTCTCATAACATACACAAAAACGGAATAAAATTGCCCTCACGTGAGCAGTATTCGAACATTGCTAACCATTTCATCAAACTGAAACCATAGTTTTAAATTTTAACAATTTACAAGATAGACACAATGAAAAACAGTTATTTTTCAATGATACTAAACTGCAATTTTATTGAGCTCACATAATTTAACGCGCACACGGAAGTACTTTAGAAAATATCGTCAAATGAGCTTAAAACCTACCGAAAAGAGCTATACATTTCCAGAACACATGCATACCCCAGTCCCATTTTAATGAGTAACTTATTGCTGAAAAGCACTTACAAGAAATGTACAGAAGTTTAAAAGGAGAAGGTAACACCGTGTTATTTAGACTTATAAATTTTTAAAACGGGAATCGGTTTGTTTGTGAAAAGAGCTTTACTTCAAGGCATAAAAGGAGGAATTACGTAGTAAAAAATCTCGTTCGTGCTTTTACAACCCCTCTGCTACCACCTTTTATAACTCCCATGTTTATTTTTTGCAAGTGATTCCATTGCGAAGTAACCTCAGTACTGCAAGCCCTTTGCACCTTATTTAGTAAGTAAAAAATGATGCATTTGTACCTAAAATAGCGAAAATTCGTTTGTGTTTTACGTGCTGCACTCATGAAATATGAAACCAGTCGCGGAAAAGGGGTAATTGGTTTAAAACAGTAGAAAAGTGTTTACTTAATGTGTTAGGTATCATTGTCCTCTTATGCATGTATAAACAATTGCATTGGGATTATATTTTTGTCTTAAAAAGAACAAAAAATATGCTGCGATTCATGCTTTTTTATAGGTACAAAATTGAATTAATTTTACTCTAAATGTAACCGTAGATCTAATTTATGACAAATTAATTATTTTCCCTCAGTAAATATATTTTGGATGTGGGAAAAAATCAGCCATATGGTTACGTTACCTTTGTTAAGTACTCGGGAGGACGCGCGCTACTTTCTGTTACACGGGAACGCGCGCGGGGTCTCTCAGACCCCACAAACCGTTTTCCGTTATAAACGTTCAGTGCATGCAAAATTTTTATCACGGATAGTTTAAATATATAATTTAATTGTTTAATGTGCATTATTAGTTGACTGCTTCTTATTAAGATATAATATAAGACTAGGAAAACAGGAAAGGCAATGGAATGTGAGCGGAGCTAACGAATTTCTTTGGCTAAAATGAACCGATGTTTATTTTCTAAAATCCTTTTTCTAATTTCTTTCTTTGCAAGAAAAATTATGGATTATAGTTACCTCTTCCTTACATTTGGAAACCTCTTTGGCTATTTAACTCGCACCAATCCTCACAGTTTTGGAATCATTTTCCTTAAAAACAACAACCTAACTCGGAAAATAACATACCTACTTTATTTAAACTTCATGAGGTGATAGGTGGACACCTTTTAGGCAGCTACACGGAGTTTCATATATTTTCATTAAAAATTAGAGTTTTTATGAAGGTTTATTTAAGCGTTGGGGTCTCGCAGACCACGCGCGCGTCCTCGCGGGTTAAGTACTGTATGAATATTAACTGATACTTTTAAATATGATGCAATAAATATATTTCTGTAGATATCTTTCTCCAATCTTTTAAAAAATTAACTCGGGCTTTGCTCCCTTTCTTGGAATAAAATGAAAATTGAGTTTTTCGGGTGATAAGAAATATTTTAAGACAATCTAAAAATAATTTCGAATATGCAAAGTTTATATTCTCAGCAAAAGGTTATTCTGAATATTGATCAATGTTAAAGTTTTTTTGACCTTTTAAATATTATTGTTTTTCATTTGAAAAGGCATCGTAAAATACTTTGAAGTGTTTTAGGAATATTTTAATTATTATTTATAATATTATTCATCCATATAATGCTTTGAGGCCACCATTAAAGTACTCTCCCTCAAAGAAATGTAATTTCAAAGACAACCAATTTCCATTTTCATCGTAATTAGAATATAGGACTAAAAGTTGTAAATATTTGTATTTATTGAACATTTTCCATTATCAAATCCCATTAAAATCCCTTCATGAAGGCACAAATAAACGAAATATTTTACGTTTATAAAAACCCAAAAGAAGTACTTTTATATAAAAACGTAAGTATTGATTCTCTGAGGACAAATGAAAGTGTGAAATGCCATGGCTCAATCAGAGTAAAGTCAAAATAACACCTCCAATAAATGCAATCACTGTATGACCAATAACGGAAAACTTCCCATTTTGTTTTTACCCTCTGAAATTGAGTTCAAATCCCTTGAGCAGAATGAAAATATGTTTCTTGATAAAAGCATGAGAAATAAATTCAGGCTCTTTTCAACAGTTTTAGAAGTTTGGAAATAATACAACTTGGAACATAGAGGAGAAAAAAAAATTATTTAATTGTAAATGAAATTAATACTTTGTTGTAAAATAATATGTTGAAGCTTCAGACAAAAGCGATCTTAGTTTAGCAATTTAAAATTATTTTATGAGCAAGTTTATGAGAGGCAACTTAAAACTTTACTAGCAAAAAGCAATTAAATACTTACAATTTTAAATTGAAAAAATATTCGTATTTAAGGCGACACAGTACCCAAAAAATCATCAAAATATCAAAAAACATTTTATTGGCTTAATCCAAACCATTAATCTTTCTGAATGTGTCTTCAAAATTTCAGAGCTCTATCTTAATAATTTATGAAGTTATTCACATTTTTCAGATGCGATGATGAGGGTTTTCTATGAAGAAACGAAATTTTAAGTTGAATTTTCTCCACGTTGTATTTTTGTGTATTTACAATATTTTGAAACCCTAAGGCTTTTTATGTAGTTGATATATAAGTCTGAAAATTGGTATATATATTCTGACATATATGTATTATAGAACTGTGCATGGGTCTAGCTCTAACAATGTTAATTTTTTTTTTAAATATTAAAGTCAAAAATTATGAATTTTTCAAGTTTTTTTGGGGTGTCTACAGGAAAAATTTTCTAGAAAATAAAGTAACAATGAAAGAAAGAAACTCATGCACAGTTTTGTGTAGTATGATATAACGAATTCAGAAATGAAAAAAATGTTCAAAAATATCCATAATTAAAAAAGCCTTAGGGATTTAAAAAATTGTTAAAATTTTAAAAAAATTTAAATTTTAAAAATTCTAATTTTTAAAATCCAACTTTTTTTTAGGGGAAAGGGTATTTTATATTAGCCCACTAAATATGCAATTAAAATCAAAATTATAATATTAAAAACAAAAAATTTTTTTGTCAGGGTACCGTGTCGCCTTAACTAAAAACACTCTAAATTTATTAGGATTTAAGAACTCTAACGAAATCTCACCTTGTAGGTAAACATTTATTTTCGAAATCATACAATCACTATGTAGGAAATATAAAATAATATATGAGAAAGTAAAAAGATTATTTGTGACGTTATACGGGATATTAAAAACATTTTAATAAATTCTGAACATCCAGCAGAAAATTTTCATATGAAATGAAAAATGGTAGTGGCTGCTCACTGAAACTAATTAGAAGAAATTTAATTATCTTTTTGTTTGCTAAAGTAGACCCAATCTGATCTGAATTCAAGGATTTAAAAATCATATCAAGAAACCCACTTGCGATAACCTGTTTAATTTTTCTCAAGGATTTCATTTGAAGAATCAAAAATGCCACCTCACATTTAAAACTCTTTTTTTCTTTTATGAGTTTCCCATAAAACTCTTACAGTACTTATTGTTCTTTATTATTGAAATGGCAGTTTTTAATTTATTTACTTAACTTTTATACTTTTATGTGTCTAGAATCTAAATTCAACCAAGCAAAACAATACCACTTTGGCTAAATAATTAATTAGCCTCAGGAAAATACATATAAGAATGGGGAAGATCCTTTTTATAATTTGAGTGCATCACGAACAGCGTCAGAAAATGGTTTCTCTTATCTTTTTTAAATGAATAAACTTAGCACATTCGTTTCGTTTAACAAACTAAATTTTTAAAATTGAGAAACTATGCACTGGTTTAAGAAGGGAAGAAGACGGTGTAAAAATTTTGTTTATTCTTAGAACAAAATTAGAGATGGAGAACCAAAATTCAATTTGAATTTTTGTTTATTTTAATGAATTACGTGTTTACTTATTTTAATTAAGATCATAGAATACGCTCTTCAAGATCCCTCCATTAAACTACTTCTGTTTCGGCTGCCTTTTCATTGCAAAAGAAAAAAATTTCGATAATAATTATAGTAATAACTGCTTCTAATACATTACATCCCAGGTGCCTACTCTAAATGATCATAGTATATAGTGTTATAGAATGCTTGAAAAGGTAGTTGAGGTTCTATCAAGGCAATCTTTCACAAATATGGAGGTTTGAATGTTTCCATATAATGGTTGTGAAAGTTAGGTTAGCAAAGTTAGGAAAATAATAATAATAATAATAATAATAATAATATTTATTAACACACACAATAGGACATAAAACACAATCAAAAAATATATTAATCGCCAAGGGGAAAGAACCCGTACAGGCGAAAGATATGTTACTAAATAAATTGAAATTAAATATAATGAACACAAAAACAACAAAAACCTAGGCATTTTTAAACAAATAAATAGAATTATACATATTTGAAGAACATAAAATAAAATGAAATGGCACAGCGAGTACATAAATAAAAACTTTGCCTCTCTTTTAAGAAATTGAGAAAAAAACATCCAAATTTTCAATTTCAATTATGAATTTAAATAAAGAGCGTCTAAAAGTGCATAAATTTGGAATGATTTGTAAATCTAAAGGTAAATTATTATATAGTTTTGGTGCTAGATAGAAAAAGTGCTTACGAAAAATTTCCTTGCGGAAATTAGGAGTTTGATAAATGAATGTTGGTCTTCTGTCTGAAATATTTTCTTTTAAATTACATAAATCCTTTTTACGAAATAAAAAGAGTATAATACGAAAAAAAGCAATGTGGCGTATTGGTAATAGATTTAAATTTTTAAAATTTGGTGTTAAAGGAGAACTTAATAACTTAAACATTTTGTTTTGAATTGATATTAATGGAAATAAATTTGTTTTATACTCACCACCCCAAATTATTATTCCATAATTTATTAATGAGTAAAACCATGAATAATATAAAGTGAACAAAAATGATTTATGAATTTTATTTTTAAGATGATGAAATTTTATTAAAACAAAGCGAAGTTTTCTACTCAATTCTTTAACATGAGTTTTCCATTTAAGGTTAGAGTCTATAAATATTCCTAAATATTTTATGCTTTTTACTTGCTGAAGTAAATGGCAGTTACAATTCAGAATTAAACCATTGCAGGACATAGAATGGAATTTGATGTTTAAGTCATTGTTTGTCTGTCTTAAATCAAAATGAATAAATTTAGTTTTTGTGAGGTTTAAAGTAAGGTCATTAAAAGAAAACCATTTACTTATTTCAATCATATCAGATTCAATCTGGAGTTTTAACTCGCTAGAATTTAAACAAGAATAAAGTAAAACAGAATCATCCGCGTAAGTTATAATTTTTCCAAAAAGATTTAACTTACAAAAATCATTTATGAAGATTACAAATAAAAGAGGGCCGAGAATCGAACCCTGGGGGACACCACAATTTGATAAATTATAATCACTAACTGTTTCTCTGATTTTGACACGATGCCTTCTATTTGAAAGATAAGAAATGAACCATTGTAATATTGGACCTCTAAAACCTGCGGTTTCTAGCTTTATGGTTAGGATTGAGTGGTTTACTGAATCGAATGCTTTAGAAATATCTAAAAAAAAACAGCAGCAGTTTTCATGTTTTTATCTATACTATTATAAATAAATTTAGAAAAGTCAAGGAGCTAATTCAGTGTTACGACCCTTTATAAAGCCATATTGGTTTTCTGCAAAGAAACTTGATTTATTTAAAAAAAACTGTACATTCTAGTTGATAAAGCCTTTTCAATTACTTTTGCAAAAGTTGGGAGTATAGATATGGGTCGGTAGTTTGAGAATAAATTTTTATCACCCGATTTATATACAGGCGTAATGGTAGCATTTTTTAGAGAACTTGGAAAATATGAAGAATAAAATGACTGATTTAAGAAATTTGTTAAAAAACTAATATTATTTATAGCGAATGCCTTTAAAATCTTTATACTGATACCTTCAGAGTCAACAGAATTTACATTGGAAAACGAGTTTAATACACCAATTACATCTAGATCATAAAAGGAATCGAGAACAAAGGAACCTAAAGAAGGTGATATATAGATGTTAGAAAAGTCTTGTATGGCATGAGTATTTGAGGTTTGAATACTGAATTGATCTGTAAATTTAGAGGCAGTAATCAGATCACTAAAAAGTTGAGGTAAATTCACAGGTTTGCTTATTTGACAGATATCATTTACTAAATTCCATTTTTGTTTAGAATTGTTGCAATTTAAAAATTTTAATTTATAAAATTCATCTTTAGTGACCTTTATTATTCGTTTCAGTTCAGAGACAGTGGTTTTATAAGCCAATTTATAAATAATATCAAAAGGATATTTTCGTACTTTTTTAAAAAGTTTTTCCTTCCTTCTAATTAAAGAGAGTATATTATCATTTATCCAACATTGTTTATGTTTCTTAGTGTGTTTGTGATTGACAGAGAATTTAAAATTATTACGTATATTAGATAAGGAGAATACTAAGTTTTGATATTGTTGATCTAGGCTATCACTTTTATTCCATCTAAAATTATATGCACTTAAGTAGTCTAATAATTTAGTGTAATTAATCAATTTTGAATTTAAATCAGGAATGTTGAAAGTTACAGATGGGAAGCTTAATTTACATATAGTTAAGAAGTGGTCACTAATATCACTCATGTAAATTCCGGAAACTATATTATACAAGTTAGATTTTATAAAAAGATGATCAATACACGTAGAAGAAGTATTATTTACTCTAGTTGGCTTATTTATTAAACTTTGGAAACCGTATAGCGACAAGCAATTAAGATACTCTACTATATCATTATCATCCTCATTCAAGATATCAATATTTAAATCACCCATTATTATTACATTAGATTGATTCAATGTTGAAATTAATGCCTTAAATTCGTTATTAAAAAAATCAATGGTAAATGAATGAGAACGATAAACTGATAGAATAGTAATATCAAGTACATTGCTATGTAATAAAATAGATTCAGAAGAAACAAGATTGAGAGCAATTTCAGTAAAATTAAAATATTTTCGAGCAAATACAACAATTCCACCTGAGCGATTAGAATTTCGACAACAAAAAAATGAATCAAAGTTTTCAATTGAATAAAAGGATATTTCCTCATCATAAATCCAGATCTCAGAAAGAATTATAACAGATACCAAATGAGAACAATTAGAAATAAGAGAAATGAAATCATCAAAATTTGAGCGTAAACTACGAATATTTAAATGTAAAATTATAAAATTAGACTTACAGTTTGCTGGAACGGAACGAACAAAGTTAATAAAATCATCCAAATCATTAATTATCATACAGTCGGGATCAGAAACATCAAATTGATCAATGAGAAATAGTTGTGGATCTTGGTTGAAATGTTAGAGAAAGAAGTTTTTAATTAAAATTTTCCCGTAATACGTTAAAAGAAAGTAATTTTCCAAACTTAAAAAAAAGAAAATCGATTTTAACGTCTGGTATAGAAAATAACTATGTCATTTCTGATCTGTGCGGTTTAAAATTTAATTATTCGTATTAAAAATGAAACCCCTATAAAAGTTTCAATGTTTGGTGTCTAAAAAATCACAACAACCTTCTTTTTTAATATAAATTTTGGGTTTGATCAGCTGGAAAAGAGAAATTTTGAAGAAAATAACTTTTTACATTAAAAGCTCAATGGAAAACCTCATTATTGTTATTTCAATGGTTTTTATAATTTATAATATCAATTTAGCACCAAATTACATCATTTGAGGGAGTTCCTTTGAAGAAATTCAAATTTAATTCATTTCGTCCACCGGTAGTGCATTATAAGCTTTGGCGAGTGCAACGTCCCTAAGTAGTACAGTTTAATTCTTAATTATAGGGGCTATAGAGTGCAGTTAATACACATAAATAAATATATTCCATCTAAATAAGTCCTAAATGACACGTTTGAACCGGTTTCATCACAGTATAAATCTTAAAATATAATTTTAAAAATTCTAAAAATTGGTCATTTTTTCCACTTTTTCAAACTTTGGGGCTCTACAGGCAAACCCTAGAGTTAACTTAGGGAGCTGAAGCTTTACATACTATCTTTTGGGACCAAATGGAATGGGAAAAGCCCGGGGGAGCGAGGTTTTTCAAAAAAAAAGTTTGAGACACCCTAGTACAGTGGTCTCCAACCCCCGGTACGAGGACCGGTGCCGGTCCGTGGATCAAATGGTACCGGGTGCGGGACGACTATATCATTGAAAATGAATTTAAATTCCTATGTTTTTACTCCAAATTCAATCACTTTATATTTATTTTTGGGTGTAACTGTATTTTATTTTAAAAGCATGCTTAAATACATTTAAATTAGGATTAATAAATCAAAATAATCTAGAATGTTAGCAATCTAGGCCCGTGGTGGTAAAAAGGTTGGGGAACACTGCCCTAGTATACAGGGTGTATCTGAAATGGTGCAACAAACTTTCAGGGATGATAGTAGACATCTAGACGAGTCAGAATCGCATCGGATTTGGGGGTCCCAGACCAAATCAAAAGGAGTTAAAAATGGAGCGACACCCCAAAAAAATCATTGAAAAATTCAATTTGTAGAAGAACTACTATTGGTAAAAATTTAATTATGGTCTCAAAAATTGTGTTTAATATGATATTTAAAATTGTCTCAAAAGTCCTCACTTTAAAATTTGTTTTATTATGAAAAAAGTTAAAAAACCACAAAAAAATGTGAAAACTCTGCCAAAACCTTATTTTGTATTTCAAAATCCTTTCTTTTGATTTGATAATCTGAAAGATCATAGTTGAAAACCCTGAAGTCCAAAGTTTTACGTAAATACAATCAATATTAAACGCTAAAGATCCTGTTAAAGTCTGTTTTTTGAGTGCGCAAGCAATTTTTAGAGCTGTTTTCCAGAACAGCTGTTTGCGCATGCAAAAAACAAACTTTAACAGGATCTCAAGCGTTTAATATTGATTGTATTTACGTGAAACTTTGGACTTAAGGGTTTTCAACTATCTTTCAGATTATGAAATCAAAAGAAATGATTTCAAAATACAAAACAAGGTTTTGGCAGAGTTATCACATTTTTTTGTGTTTTTTACCTTTTTTCATTTTAAAGAGAAGACTTTTGAGATAATTTTAAAGATCATATTAAATCACAATTTTTGAGATCATAATTGAATGTTTACCAATAGTAGTTCTTCTACAAATTGAATTTTTCAATGATTTTTTTGACCTGTCGCTCCATTTTTAACTTCCTCTGATTTGGTCTGGGTCCCCCAAATCCTATGTGAGTCTGACTTTTATTACTGAAGTTGTAGTTATTTCTTTTGTATATTTCTTACACTTTTTTACAAAAATGATAACGGATGATGCGTTAGATTTAAATATATTTCAGCTACAGAATGATGGAGGTCCAAAATAAATGAGGTCATACCTACCTGGATGTGGAAACCATGCAATTCCTCCATGTTATAGAAATAAAAAAAATTAAAACACGATATTTTTTGTGATACAGAGTGTTATTTAAAATAAATGCAAGTTATACACTGAACGCACTCACAGTACTGAAATACGTAAGATAATAATTAAGAGAACGAGTTCTCGATAAAAATAAAAAAAATAATTTCAGAAAAACTGCACAGTTCCTATCAATAAGAAGTATACTTCAGCATATCCAACTTATTTCCAAAGGGGATTTGATCAAATATGATTACTTTGGGAATCCTGACCAATTAGAACAGCAACTCAGCATGATTCCAGTAAATCGATGATAGAGTGAATTTAGCCTTTGTCTGCACTAGAGAATATCCACTTCGGCAAAATTGCCTCACAGTGATACACACAGCAAATTGCACTCAATTAGCACTATACCATTTACCCAAGAACCACTGTCATTACGAGTTTGGAATAAAAGAGAACTCAATCATGGGAATTAAATTTTCTTTTTGAAGTTTAGGAATTACAAATTGCTTAAATATAGTATTAATTTTTTAAAAAAAAATGGATGAATTAAAAAAAATTCAGATTTAATTAAATATTTGTACAATATTTATGCATGTATACGGTTATTTAAAAGTTGAAGTTGATTAGTAGAGATTTTTTAAACAATACGGTAGGAGAATAGAAAACCAACTTAAAAAAAGTTCAAGAATGTAATTAAGTGGAATTATTTCAGTGTGTTATCAAACAAGTGAAACATAAATGTGCGGCAGAAACTCATGAAATCCAATTCAAATAAAAGTTTTAGATTAAATGCAATAGCTTATTAAGTTTTAGAATGGAATTAATAACTAATTTAGTTTATATTTAATAAAAATGATAGTTTTATAAATAAATAAATGCCCTGAACGTCTTGTACAAAATTTAAATGTACTGGTTTTTTTTCAATAATTTTTTAATTATATCAACCTAATTATTAAATTTAATTTGAAATTTTAAGTAGTACCTGAAAATTGTATTTACAGAAAAAATTAGTAAGCTATTTTGCTTTCGATTGTGTGTGACCTTCAAAAATACCAAAATCTTTATATAAATGAAATATTAGTAGTTCTTTAAAAATCCACTTAATTTATGTTCGCTGTTTTATTGTGTTTTTAATGAATCAATAATATTAATTTTAAAAAGTACAATGGAATATTTATTGAAACGAATAAATTTACAATGATAATTAACTGTTTTTATGCATAGAATGTTAAGGTTCAATAATTTCTAATAATTGAAATTTTTATAAAAACATATTGAGTACTATGAAAAGAAATAAAAATAACCATTTCCCGGAAAAAAATTACAAGCTTAAAATCGTTAGTGCTAATTTTTCCTTACCTTAACTCAATAAAAAGACTGCTTAAAAAATCATTTGAAAACCAAAGATTAAAAAAGCCACATGAAATCGGCGTTTATTATCATTTCTAACTGAGACCAAAGGATCAAAAAAAAATCATTGCTTTTTAGGGAAGTCTAGCACAAAAAAACTAAGACGTATTGAAGGACTAAAAAAGAAACCAACTTTTTAAAATCAAAAAATAACATTAACCAATATATTTCCCCTTCGAATAATACCTACCCTATTCTTTTCACTCTTTAGTTCGCATCACAAAGCTTCTGATGATGGAAAAAAATTCTAATGAAAGCTAAATCCTCGTTCATTTTTTATTCAAATAAGATTTAGAAGGACTACAAAAGAATTTTTCTGAATTTTTTGTTGAATTCTTTCTTGAGTGAACTACGCATTATCAGTTTAATAATTTTCCCATTAGCGGGGAAATTTTTGAATCCCTGGAAAGATTATAGTCTTTCCCCAGAAGTGAAATAATGATCAATGTTTGATAATGGGTTAAATTTCAATATTCCTTGAATTTCAGAGTTATTTCTATTGAGTCAGTACGTTGAGGCATTTTTATAAACCACAAACACGTAAAACTAAGTTATTTTCCCTATTTTAGATTAAATGAACAAAAATTCAAGGTGCTAATTAACTTTTTCTACTGCATATTTTTAGCATCGTATACTTAGTGCCTTATAATAGTTTATGAAATATACTTTTTCAATTTAAAAACCATTGATGTTTCTATTAGTAGCCATTGCAGTGACTCTTATTGGAAAATCTAAGATTCTGCATGAGTAAAGCTCCCTCCGGAATTCATATTTTAAAACAGTTTTCAATATTATTGTATACAGTCTACTTAATCTTAAAATTAGTTTAGAAGACAATTTAACGGTAATAAATACAAAAAAATCAGTACCAAAAAACCCGTTTCCTTACACGATTTAATGAGCAAAATCAAAAATCAGTCACTCGGCCAATGGTGTGGTTTTCAAAGACTTAAATATCCTCCCATGCTGATGTGTGGTACGGGTGGTTATATCAACAGGTACAATTTTGTTAACCATCCCGCTAAATTTCTTCATGCTCTTTTGGACACGAAAAAGTATAGATATTGTTAAATAATTTCAAACTTAAAGATTAAAATGTTTATACAAATACAAATACAAATTAAGTCGACCAACTACAGGCGTAAGCCCAGCAAGGTTGGTCAAATGTTTAGTGAGATCAATAATTGTTCAGTATATCAATAAAAATCGGAAAATTTAGTCGATATTTGAATATATATCGTTTAAAGGAGCTTGGGTGATATTTTACGGTGACGTAAACGGAATTGAACCCATTAATGCTTACCAGATATTATTTTTACCAGATAGATTATACGTCTAATAATATTAAAGCAATATGATGCTTCTAACTCGTATTATTTAAAATTAACCAGCTAGGGGGTCATTATTGTAATAGTGCCCACTATACCCAAGTTCCTGGATAGCAAAGCTTCCAACGTAACGTAGAAAATAACGTAGCTTCATCCATGGCTTTAACTATACCTAGTATATTTACCTTAGAAGCAGATATTTCTTTCACACTCACTTCAAAAACGCAAAATACATTTATTACAATTGAAGCACTTTCACCAAATGTAAACCTAATGGAGTTATTCCGTTGTCGCCGCTGAAAGCTCCTAAATTGTCGCATATTATTCAAAAATTACCATTGACTTCATTCACCAGTATAATCGCATCGAATCTATATTGAAAACACCACTTCACACACATTTCTCTTAACACAAGACGCGAAAGTTTAATTAAAAACCTTTCCTACTACTACACACAATGCTTCGGGAACAAAACAATTCATCCCGCAAAAGAAGAAGAAACATATTTTCCATTACCATTAAAACCAGCAACATTCTCCCGATTTAATCCGGACGACTACTGCAAGAAACGATAAAAGAAAGCCGCACATGCATATACATTTCGCCCGCTCTGCGTTTGATGTTTACACCATGAATCCGATAACACCGAAACAACTGGCTCTGACGTTTTGCCAGCCCATGTTTGTCTTGAGGTATATATCCACCGAGCAGCAGACCGAGAATTAACATCAATTTCGCATTCCAGAGGGAGATTACACGGCAAATCCTTCTGCACCGCTCCGCTGGGTTTTTGAATTTTTGTTACAGACATTGTTTTGAAGCGCCTTCTGGCTTTTCAGAGAAGGGATTCAATAAGGTTTGATTTTGCAGGGTGGGGGGTTCGTGTAGGGAAAAGATTGGCGTTTTGTGATTTGAGGGAATATTTCCCCCGCCGTGTGGAGTTATTATTTGGGGGTTTATGTCGTAGGCGATTGGATTTCGTGATTTGAGTTGGACTGGGATTTTTAAAATCTGGTGCGATTTAAAATGAGCGTGCTTTTAAAGAGCGTTTAAACAAGTGGCATTGAAACTTTTATTGATAAAAAGCTATATTTAATTATAAGCCATGTGTTATGTTATCTATTATTAGGGGAACTAGGGTAGAACGGGATACTTAGCTGCAAATAGTATGCCATATCAAGTTTTGTGTTTCAAATAGGTTATACATTGGGATTGAAAAAATATTTGGAGTACTGCGTTAAATTATCAACTGAGGAAGTACTGGTTCTCCTTCAGAGAGATATACCCCATGGGGTATTCAGTTATTACTTAACCTGTTTGTTTTAAACACTAGATACCAAAAAATAACCTTTCAGACAATGAGTGAGTAGAGATGAGTGATATTTGAATCGACTGAATAGCGACTTTTTTTCAAACATACTATTCAGAATACCATTTCAACCATTTCAAGTGTGTAACTGTTTTGGCTAACAACACCAGGTTTGGAGACAGAAAGTGTTCTTAAATATGTTTTCAGCGTTTTTCAGTTTAATAGTGATTGCGAAATAAATAATAAATTATAGATGAGTGATATTTATTTAGTTTAACAATATAGCTCAATTCATAAAGAAATAATTATAATTGTTTTGATGTAAAAAATAATATATCATAAAATCTCCATTGTAAAATCCTATCAAAGAACTTAGTATAGGAATTGTCTGGGTCCACATTTTTATATTCCCTTCCCAAAATTGAATGGTCAAGACCATTAAGAAAAAACATAAATTTCTATAATTCAGCTTTTTTCTTCCAAACGTATTTTGACTTCAAAACTTTAACGTTTTTCTGCAGCAGCCATCATTTCTACATGCAGTCATTACGCCCGAGAACAAAAAAAAACATAACGATCCTCCTCAGACATTGAGAAATAAATTGGAATTCCTTCATTCTCTCAGGTTTGAGGCAATCAGAATCCACCAAAAGTTTCCTTAGGACAAAAGAAAAAAATCTCCGGAAAACCTAAAAAATATGGCGAAAAAAAATCACGAAATGAGTAAAACCGAACGGAAGTGAAAGAAAATAGGCAGTGTGAGAAATAAAATTAGAATGGAAGAAACCTTCCTTCTTTCGTTCATATGTCATTAAGTTAATCACAAACCTAGACGTTCGTTCTTCGGTATTTCTGCTGCTGGACTTGTATTGGATTTTTTGAACCTAGTCATTTTGTCAAGACATTTTACCTCCTTTTTCCCTTTGAGGATAAAGAGTTGTAATTGGATAAGGATTTTTATGAAACGTCCAAAGTATTTATGTCAATTAAAATGTAGAGATTGGATTTTCTCAAACAATTCCAGACGATGGGATAAAGAATTGACGTCTAGCTGTACTAAAGCTTTGTTACGAAAAAACCTAGTGAGTTTTAAATATATTTAGTTAAAAAGATTGCGTTTTTTAACAGGTATTAATGCTTAGAATTGTTCAATTACACAAGGCAATCACTACCTTGATTGACTAAACGCAGTATAATTCTAAGTGAGAATTCAAATTATTTTTCAAAAATTATTGATGAGTATGTTTTAGTAGGTTACCTACCTACGTTTTTACCTGTAAAAGGTTGGGTCAAATAATCAGGTTTTATTTTTTTAATTTAAAGCACTAGGGAGCTACCGCCCCCTGCTCGCTATCGCTCGCCAAACCCCGTTAACTGCTGACGCAGAAACTTTTGGATCGCTTTGCCATCCTTACAAAACACAGCTCACAGCACTTACTCACTTTATAAAACATTCTTAAAACAGGGGATCTACTTATCTGGGGTATTCTTTCAAAAATGGCGAATATTCATTCAGCGGCGAAGTTTTAACAGTTTCTTTATGGCAATATGAATTGGCGGATCACAATTTAATTCCAAGAAAATTAGCAACAGAGCAGTGTAAACTTTCTTTTACCATTTCCCAAGGTAATGTTTTTCTCACACAGATCCATTCAGAAGCACTGAAACATCTGCCGGAATAAATTTCACTTTCTTAAAATTTGTAATGATTTTCATCGATTGTCAGTGAAAAATGTAGTAATTATCGTAAACATCACGAAAATTTAGAATTTGGTCTTCATGAGAACAAATAAACATCGAAATTGTGTCAGTTTCATAGCAATGACACGAATGTTCTAACCTCAAATATTTTCGATTTTTATCTTTATTTCTAAAACATTCACCCGCTATATCTAGTTTTGCGTTTTGGCATTATAAAAAAAGTTACATTTTACTACCTTAAATAACATAACTTGCAAAAGGATAAAAAAATAATTATTATTGTAATAAATAAATGCAAAAGTTCAAAATTTCTGAAAGCGAGTTTATATTTTATTGTAAATATAGTAATGATTAGGTTGCCCCAACGACAAAGATAAATATAAAAATATGAATTAATCTCTCTATTCTAAAAAAAAAAGTTTTTGGTGAATGGTTTCCAGAGAAAGGCTTTTTAATTACTGAACCGAATGACACATATATGGTATCAAAATGTCCGGATTCTTTCCGGATTTCCGAGTAAGCCCTTCGATTTTTCAAAAATATTCTCTATTTTAAAATATTTCCATTTTTTAAGGTAACGGATAAGGTCGCAGTTACAAATTATTATTGTATACTGTCAATCAAATTATTATTATGTATATATATTTTTTATTTTATGGATAATGTAAGATGAAACTTATGTACCTAATTTTGAAGATTTTTAATTAATCTCGCAATTGTAACTTTAACTTTTCAAATAGATGTTAATTTAAAAAAAAATTATAGCATATTTGAACAAATTCTTAATGGTGAAAAGGTTATAGAACAACAAATTTGTAATTGAATACGGAAATTAACATAAATATTTAAAGTATATGTTAACAATATTTTTCCACAATGATTAATTTTCCATTTGGTCAATTCTTTACTTCACCCTTTCAGTGTCTAAGCCCTAAGCCAATCCAAAATTATATTGTTCATGTAGTTATACAATGATATCTTCATTATTTAAACAGTTTTTTTTTAATTTTCCAAAGCTAGGTTAGGGACTTATTCCCTTTTCGAACTGACTATCGATTCATTTACAAAAATTAAATATAATTATTACAGTGTATTTTCATTTCCCATGCTCTATATTACATACATTCCAAACTCCATCGAAAATTTTTCGCCAGAACCAGCGCTACATGGGTATTTTATACCTCCTATGTACATCTGAACCTTAATGCATAAAAGCCCACCATACATCAGGTAGGTACACTACTCTCAACTCAACCACAATGAATACAGCCACCCACTCTTCCAAAAAAAGAACACCCCCTACCCGACGGAAGTCCGATCACCTCTCCACACTTCCCTTCTTCGAATAGAGTGAACCGAAACACAAAAAAGGACACCGACAGCTCTAACACCACCAACAATCCAACAAGAAAACCTCCACCCGATTCAGACATCGCCTTTCCACATCCATCGTTATGAATATTTTCCGTCAGACTGGTGTTCCGTGACAGGGCCTTTCGCGAGGCAATAACATGCGGGATGAATTCCATCGCCTGCTTCCTACTAGGCCTTTAATTTCCGGGGAGGTCCCGACGCCCCTCGAAGAGACCAGAAACAAATGTCATGGGCCCCCGCTAGAAATGCCGAACTAGAGGTAGAAGGTAGAAGGTCGAGTTGTTTTTTTTCTTTTCGTTGTTTTTTTCTTTTCGTTGTTTTTTTTTTGGTGGAAGAGTGGATTAGTGCTGTAGTCAGGTGTTTTGATGAATTATCTGGTAATGTTTCTTTGTAACTGCATATCTTTTGATGGATAAAGCAGATTTGGGACTGTTGTTACATGCAAATTATTAAAAACTTAAACAAAGGAAATGAATTAAATTAATTTGTAGTGAATTCTAACGGCCGTATTCACCGGTAACCTGACCAGCGGTCAGGTCAGGAAACCATGGTTACAGCCTCTGATTGGTGGAAAAATAATTCAATATTTTCCTTCCACCAATCAGAGGCTGTAACCATGGTTTCCTGACCTGACCGCCGGTCAGGTTACCGGTGAATACGGCCGTAAATGTGCTTCAAGATCACCCGTTGAAAGAATTTTTATTGAATTGTCACATAGCTCAATAACGGGTAGGGCATAAATATCAGGAATTTTGTCTAGAATAAAAAGAAAAGGCGGCGATAAGTCATTTTAAACTTAATGAGGATAAATTTTTTGGAGCAAGTTCTTTTTTATTTTATTGATTATATTAGACTATATATTCCCGTAAAACTTAAAAGTTGATCCTTTTATTTTATCTTTGTTTAGGCATTTGAAGTCATACAAAATAAGGTAACACATATTTGATGTTCTTAAATATGTATCAAAAAACATTCATAAATTGATAAAAGCAGAAATGTAAAAATATTCATAGAATCTTCAAACCTTCTGTTTTGTTTACTTTTTATGAAATAAACCAGAGTGTTTGATAATTTCTTACTTTTTACATTCACAGCTTACATCAATAAACAAAGATTTTTCTGTACCCATTTTTAAAACATCTGATTTTCGACCTCACTAAATCATATTTTGCTTTCTACATACACATAAATCTTGAATAATAATAATAAAGCTATCTACCAATATCAATAAGGTAATAATTGTGTTGTGTTAAAAAGTTAACACAGAAGCGTAATGTTTTTGTTTTATCTTTCAGCATCACAAAGAAATCAATTATTTGCATTTCGTGTGATCTCTGTTTGCTTTTGTGGCACGAAAGTTTAACTGCCTAAAAGAGGGCTTTAACTGTTTTCCAAAGGATGAAAGCCCTAACGCATCGTTGGTTGGCGTGTTGCATTCAATTATTCCGTCAGGTACTAAGTACACGGGTGTTCTTATTAAGGGTCAACAAATCCACACCGTTATTGATATTGTTGACTTTTTTTATAAACAATTAATGTTTGCAGATGATAATCCTACTACTATTATAATTGTGAATGTTTGTCCGGATGTTTGTTACTCTTTCACGCAAAAACTACTGAATGGATTTTAATGAAATTTTACCATAATGTAGCTTATACATCAGAATAACACATAGGCTATAATTTATAAAGAGAAAATCAGTCCTTCATTCTTTTTTTCCCGTTTTTCCTGCTTTTTTTCACTTATTTTTCCGTGTTTGAAAACCTGTTTTACCAGTCATACAACGAGTTAAAAATAAAACATTGTTTCAAATGAGACACAGATCACTAGACTTTTTCATTTACTAGATCTTTTATTTTAGTTTTAAACACTGGTTTTAAATTTCTTAATTTGTTCACTAGACTTTTTACTACGGTTTCAAATTTGTTATTTTATAAAGGCACCAAGATATTATTAAACATTATCAGAAACATCGGAATTGTAAAAAGTGACAAGAACACCGGGATTGGAAAATTAGCGAGAACATCGGGAAGGAAAAATTACCGAGAACACTGGGATAGGAAATTTACCATAAAGACACCCAGAATACCGGAATATAAAAATTACCGTAAACACTGAGATAGGAAAATTACCGGGAACGCAGCCGGGATTAGAAAAATTACCATGATCACCGGGCAACGGGATAAGATTACCGGGAACACTGGGATAGGAAAGAGGCACCTGGGATACTGGGATGATTTGTAATATTGCTAATTTACAAAATTATAAATGTATTTTAAGAAATATTTTAAAAAATAAATTTATACACCCCACCCGTGCAAGGCCGGGTATAACAGCTAGTGTAGTATAATTTAACTACACAATGACTTGGAATTCTGAAAATCCCTAAAGTGAAGGTTATTTCATGTTGTTCAGGAAATCGCGTGTACAAGTGATGTTTTGAATTTCTCAAAAATGCATTTTTAGAAATTTATTTTTGTAAATAAGGTTCTCCATTTCTCAAATTTAAAAAATAAAATAATTTTACATTTTTTTTAAATTCTTCATAAAACATCGTTAAACATTAAAACAGACCACTTGTCATGCCGGATCAAGTAATTTTTTATAATTACATTGATTGCGTTAAAAGACACTTCATGTCCCTGTAATTTCTCTAAAGGCTAGGCGCTCACTGGAGACTTCCGTCCCGGTGACTAGAATATAACTGTCACTCGAAAGCAATGGATCTCTATGACGAGATTCTTGGGAATCGGCCAAGAGTCTCGTCGCCTAATGCACACAGTCTCTGTCTCACCTTGGCAGTGGAGAAAAGGCTACGGCGACCGAATTACAGCCACGAAACCGGTTCCCAGGCAATCAGCCGCAATAGCCTGCCCGTCCCGCGCCGTTCTACCCTACGAACTATATTCATTCGCTTGGATTTTAAGACTTTTAACGCATGATTAAATTAAGTTATAAGATAAAAATCCCAATAAACTATAATGTATGACACAGTTTTACAAACGTATCTGCATATTCTTTATTTTAAATTGCAATACAACCTTGAACTATTTTTTCGGGCGGATTGGTACATTCTCTGCCTTTCCCAGTGCTGACAAGTTAAGGTGAGACAGAGATAGCTTCTTGCAATAGCCAGGGTGGTGATAATTTTGTTCCAGTCGCCGGGACAAAAGTCTCCAGAGCGCGCCTAGCTTAAAAGTACTCTCCCGTTGTTGTAATTTTTGTTTATATTATTTTGTAAATGAGGTTCTGAGATTGCTGTAACTCTTGATATATTCCTACTATATATATTAAATAACAGAAAATTTCTTTAATTTGATAGAAAAAAACATATTTCCTCAAAGTACAGAAATTAACCGGGAACAGTGCTGCCGGTTAATTTCCGTTATTAGAAGGGAGAATTTTTCACAGTGCAGCTTCAAAAATACAGATGACATTCACTCTTTAATTATATACTAAAAAAACCTGAAAACAATGAACAACACACATCATTGTAGCATTACATCAATGACATACACCATTCATCTCCTTCGAAACTTTGTAAGGCCACTGGAAACATGAACCAGAATTAATTTTTGGCTCCGTTCCTTCGCGTGCCGGTCAGCAGGTGCTATACATCTTGTAGGCCACCGGTCATCTATATTTCATTTCCAAACGACCCTGCGTGAGGCGAGACCCAGAAATCCATCCTTCCATCGTTACTATCCCCGGCATATCAATTTCAACGGCCAATGAAAAAGAGAGTTCCATTTTTTTTATCTATCAGTAAGTGGTAATTTCGGCGAGATTGTGTGTGTGCGCCAAGCAAAAAGCGAGATCCCGTTCATCAATCATTCAGAACAAGATGGGCAATTAGATAAAAAGGTTGTTTTGTACTGTTACGACTTAATACACACGCTATAACGCTTAAAAATAATTTTTGAAAGCGATTTTTTATGAATATCTATCTATCAATCACTGCTTAAATCTTTTATTATACCAGTTATTTATCATCTCACTATGTGATCAAGTTATTACGTGGGGGTGTTCTTTTGAAATAACGTATAAATTCTGATAAGGATAACAAGCCCCTTTCATAGTTTTGATAGAAATAATCATTTTATTTCCCCTTCAATTCTACTTTTTGATAACGATCCTACTTTTTATGCATCTGTTGACTGCGTATTTTTATGGATTTAGAAGACAAATTACAAATAGATATTTATAAAAATATGAAAAGCATATTTTTATGAATATCTATCAATCCTTGCTTAAATCTTTCATAGGGGAGCTATTTATCTTCTAACTATATAATCAAGTTATTATATGAGGTGTTCTTTTGAAGTAACATACGAATTCTGTAATGGATAAGAAGTCCCTTTCATAATTTTAATAGAAACTATCATTTATGTTATCCTCCAATGCTAGTTTTTTTATATATATGTACTTTTTTATGCATCTGCGGACTATACGTCGTGAATATTAATTTGAATCTATGTTGATTATTCCTCGGAGAGATACTAGTTTTTTTAAACTGTAAAACAAAAAAGATAGTAAATAAAAGTCAATAATTGCAATTAATAGTTCCTCTCATTGTAAAAACTAACAGTGCCTAAAAACTATGTCACATAACCATAATTTATGGCAGAACATAATTAAGAACCTTGTTATGTACTTAAAAATGCAAATTTAAAAAATTAACTAGACATTTAAGTATATAAGGAGTTTATTTCAACATACAACAAACATTTCTATTTCCATTACGCCGTTTTAATGCTGCCAAGTACGACACAAAGATAAAACACAAACATTCAAATTTACTAAACTCTTTATGGAAAATACTTCATTCTTCTGTAATCAAATTTTCCCAACATATTTTTTAGTGATTGATGTGTTTATTTTAGTTAACTTTTAGTAAGGCTTGTTCAGAAAGTAATCACGTCTATGATGCAAATGTAGGAATACATTTTCTCTGAGAAAAAAAGGAAAGAAAATGTTTATCATTATAAAACAACTCTCGAAAACACGGTAACCATCCATCATTTCCTGGGAGCTGCACATCAATAACTAATATAGCCTCGTATTGTAGGAAATCTATTATTTTTTTAAACTTAGTATTTTGAAACGAGCGTATCTGTTTTATGTAGATGCAGTTTATTACAACATCCTTCAATTCAAGAAACAAAGAAAAATAATGCGTACTTACGATCAAACATTTATCTGCACGTTACCTTTTGAACTTAGGCATTCCGAAAAATCTTCAAAAGAATTATTTCTTTTTAATGATATTTATGGTATCCAATTCCTTTAAAGCAGTAATTGAATAAAACTCATTTGATTTTCATTATACAGGGTATTTTATCTAAATGTTTCATAACTTCTAGAAGGGATAGGGTACACCTATAGACGACTCAGAATCATCACTTTGGCGTGGGGAGTAGAAAATGCACCCCTAGTGACCTAGAGGCTTTTATAATCCTGCTGGATTATAAACAGCTGGAAGAGCAATTCTGAATATCAGCGAAGCGTGATGTTTACTTGCAGTGGATTCCATCCCAGGTCGGCCTACATGGGTATGAGATTGCTGACTCCTTGGCAGAACAAGGCACTAACGATTCCATGCCCGAGGATCTGGCACTTTTTTCCGAAATACATTCAATGTGAAAGAGAGAAATACGGATCGCATGGAGGACTCCCACAACTCAAAATTCATGGTACCTGGGAGATGGTACCGGTGGAGCCCTGAACTTCAAAGGTGAAAGAGGTGACCAAACAGCTTTCGCCAGATTCAAGAGTGGTCACCTGAAGAGCATGTTGTTTGAACAGAGACGAAAAATCTTTCCCATCTGCAACAAATGCTCTTCTAATGCGACCAGCCCGACCCACCTCCTCAGCTGTGTGGAGTTTTCCATGGAAGATTTTCTGCGGGAACCGGTCCGGTTTTTTTATTTTTTAAGGATTAATGGACTGATGGGCCTGGTCTAGCTCCGCTAGACCCGGGGGATGAGAAACAACAATAACAATAATCCTGCACAAGAAGTTGTATATAATAGTATTGGAGCAAAAAAACCCTTTTTTAAAATTGAAATTGAAAACCCCTGAGGTGAGAATATGTTCCAATTACTATGAAATTAGAAAAATTAAATTGATTTCAACCAATTAATATCTTCAGGTTCCACATTCACGTTGAAATTTCGAAACAAATTTTAGATAAAAAAATATTCCCACACAATTTTAGCTCCATTTTTAAACCTAAGCCGGTTGTTCTTTAGGTGTCAAACAACATTTTAATACCTTTCATGCACTGGGGAAATTTCCAATTTCTCAAGCCCTATATAAGGGTGCATTCCATTAAAATAAGCTTGTGACTGTAAAACAAAAATGTGAATATAGATAGGTTCCAAATAGAGATCGAAAGGTGCGTATACCCTGCTCATCCATGAAAAATATAAAAAAAAATTGTGAAATTTAATTATTTTAATAACTTTAATTTTTCCACTATGGATTTATACACACAACCTCCCATGCCGACTTATAAAAACCTCTAGCTCGTTAAGTGTGCATTTCCAATGTGATTCCTTAGGTGTGTTACCCCTTTTAGAAGTTATGAAACACCTGAAATACCCTGTACATATTAAGGTACTTTAGATTCACTAAAAAGAATAAAAAACAAGTGGGGTTACTTGAAGAAGTGTCTTGGTCGGGGTTGGTCCCTCCTTGGTCCTCCTTTTATCGACCCCGATAGAATGAAAGGCTGATTCGGTCCTGCCCAACACGAGCACAGAACTCAGGCCTGTATGGTGCCGGCGAGATGTTCTACCCCTACGCCACTTGGGCTTCAACAAAATGGAATAAGGATAACTTGACAAAAAAACGTTCATGCGGTCAGATAGTTGTAATTATTTAAGTTTGAACTCAATAACTTGAAAGGGACAAATTATAAATATTTAATTTATAACCCAATAATTAAAATTAGAACAAATATTAATGACCAAAGAACATACTAAATTAATGTAATCATTATTTGAGGAAAACCGATAACTGAAACTTAGGGCTGTATTATACTTTTTTGCGACCTCCACTCCCCTCGGTGAATTCGCTGGAGAGCTCATTTCTTGTATTCTAAATTGGCAGGTGAAATGGGTGAAGATTTTAAGTCACCGCTTATTAGATGATACTGCTGACTTCACAACTCGGCGTAACAATGCTTTTGCCATCAACAAACAGCAATAACCCCGATCAGTGCGGTTTGGTATAATTTAAGTTAAACCAATTAAGAGTAACGAAAATTAATGTAAACCCTTACTCACTCAAAAATCAGCATTTTTCGTAGAACATCGAGGGCTGCCATAAAAATTCAAATAAAGATTAGAGATAAAATTAAAGATAGTGTTTTTGGACTCTCTAATGATCTAAGAGTCAACCCTCAAAAAATCATTTCATTATATCAAATGATGGTCGAGTGATCATTTCTGTTTTCTCTGGATCACTTCCAATGAATTGACCGACCCATACGCGAACTGACAAAAATTGATGCGGCGAGATTGTTAACAAAGTGGACGAGTAGAAAAGCCCTTAAGTAGAAAAATAAATTTAATGGTTATTTCAATATTAGTTTAAAAGTAGTTATAATGGAATAGTTTAAGTAAGTGTTTTTTAGTATGGTTAAGTGTTCCTAGTTTAGTTTATAGGATTTTAAAATTTAAATAAATTAAAAAAACGTTCGTGTATAAGCGTCTTAAATCAGAAGGATTAAGTAAGATTCCTTTGAAAATACAAGCTTATTTAAAAATTTATATTTTCCTTGGTTCTTGGTTGATTGGGTAGATACTTTTGCCTACTCCGAAGAGTCGCTTCGTCTTTTTATATTTTCCGTGTACTACTTTTATATCTATACTTCCCGCTCTGAAGCTGAACAAAATGCAATTTAATATACAGGGTGTCCCATAAATAATGGGTCACACTTCTAGGGGGGATAGTAGACACCTAGACGAGTCAGAATCACATAGGATTTGGGGGTCCCAGACCAAATCCGAGGGAGTTAAAAATGGAGCGACACCCGAGAAAATAATTGAAAAATTCAATTTGTAGAAGAACTACTATTGGTAAAAATTTAATTATGGTCTCAAAAGTTGTGGTTTAATATGATCTTTAAAATTATCTCAAAAGTCTTCACTTTAAAATTTGTTTTATTATGAAAAAAGTTAAAAACCACAAAAAAATGTGAAAATTCTGCCAAAACCTCATTTTGTATTTCGAAATCCTTTCTTTTGATTTTATAATCTGAAAGATCATATTTGCAAACCCTTAAGTCCAAAGTTTCACGTAAAAACAATCAATATTAAAAGCTTGAGATCCTGTTAAAATTCGTTTTTGCGTGCGCAAACTGGTTTCCTATAGCCGTTTCCAAAACGGCACTTTGCGAACGCAAAAAACGGACTTAAACCATATTTTAACAGGCTCTCAAACATTTAATATTTATGGTTTTTACGTGGAACTTTGGACTTAAGGTTTTCGACTATGATCTTTCAGATTATTAAATCAAAGGAAAGGATATAGAAATACAAAATAAGGTTTTGGCAGAGTTTTCACATTTTTTGTGGTTTTTAAACTTTTTTGAAATAAAAAAAAATTAAACTACAAACTTTTAAGATAATTTTAAAGATCAGATCAAACCACAATTTTTGAGACCATAATTAAATTTTTAACAACAGTTGTTCTTCTACAAATTTAATTTTTCAATAATTTTTTGGGGTGTCACTCCATTTTTAACTCCCTGGGATTTGGTCTGGGACTCCCAAATTCTATGTGATTCTGACTAGTGAAGGTGTCTACTATCCCCCCCAGAAGTGTGATATAACATTTATTGGACACCATGTATAAGAATAATGAGGAAGATGCATGAATTTTTATATTTTTTAATCGATTGTTCTTGCAAAAATAAGCAACTACCCAAAATTTGAGGCCAATCGTGAAATTTTTTGATGGCCAAAAAAATTGACAAAAATCCCCTTTTTAAAAGCACGTGAAAACGCCAAGAGTTTGGGATGTGACGTCATCATACGATAAACATTGTTGGAAAGCAATGGAGTTGAAGGTTTGATTGTTGATGTCATCGTACAATTTAAACAATAAACGTTTTCAGTCACGTGTTTTTTTCTCGATTTTTAAATTAAAATACTTAATTACCTGTACATTTTTTTTTGAAAAATTAACTAGATATTTCTTTTTGCCATACAAAAAACCATACGGAACACTTGTTTGCTTTTGAAAATCTGACGCATGCAACTTTCTTATTGAACCTTTAACACAGGTTAATCGTTTTTTTAACGTTTAAGTTTTAAGTGTGTTAACTAATACTGTTTTATGTTACTTAAAACAATACATTAAAATTCAAAGAACAAACATCTTAACTATAACCACATTTATGTATAAATTCTACTCAAGTTCCGTTAAAATAACAGAAATTAGATTAGAATTAATGATATGCACTCATACAATTCTTCGACCATGAATCATTAAAGTTAGAAATCCTTTAATTAGGAAAGCATTGTAATAATTAAAATCACGCTGCTGTAATTTTGAACATAATGAATAAATTGACTTTGAAAGAGGAGACATTTTCCCAAAAACAAAACATAAAATATTTATAGACACTTTTCAATTCCTTTTTATAACTCCACAGTACCAAGTCCAACACTCTTCCCTTATTAAACATGTTTCCATCGCATAAGCTAATCTTTTGACAACCCTCTGATTTCATACCCACCCTAATCTGCATAATATTTTGCTCCACGCATATCACCGATAAAAAACAACAACAATAACGGAGGTCCAATATTAACTTATAACGCCGAAATAAAGAGAGAAATGACAAGACCCGATCATAATTATACTCAGTAATTGACATGTTTTCAACTATAAAATCTTCATCGCTAGGAGATAAAATTTTACGTACACGGATAACGCATTACTTTTTAGTGCGCCTTTTAAGTCAATTATGCTTTGCGATGAATACTGAAATGAAATTTGGAAGGAGATAACAAGACGCTTCCCGTGTTCTCGTGAAGAAAGTTGTATATTAATTAGTAATCGAAAATCATTAATGAGAAGAAAACCTTGTCTACTCAGCTATTCCGGGTTTCATAAGGTCGTGCCTTGAGGGCATTTTATGGTGATGACACTGGAAATTTTTTGTAAAAATCACACCCGAGACGCGTTTCAGAAAGTGCAAGTTGTTTCCTACTGTTATTAGCAGGGTTTGGAGGTTTTACAGAAAATTAGTTTCGGCTGTGTGAATTTTGATATAATCGTTAAAATTAAGTGCTGTTATGTTTCGTTTATTTGCAACTGTTTACAAAAGTCATTTTAAATTGTTAAATTATGGAGTCATGAGAATAAAAGCGATGAAATTAAATATAAGAAATGTACATTTATTCCGCCCACGTAAATGGTTACATTAACCGAATAAACAATTCTATTTAAGTGCTTCATTAATTTTTGTTTGCTTAATCCTTGAAATGTTTTTGTGTCAGCGTCTTTTTGTTCCATACTTTTGCAAGTGTTTACTACAACTATTCATAGTAGCTTAGGTTGATTAGATTGATCCCACGCAATGTTTGTGATGCAAAATAATATGTTTTTGATAATTAGTTTACCTTCTAAAATTGGTAAAAAGGGTTTAACTCTATAGGAAATAATAGTAGGAGAAATAATTTTATATTTCATTAGAACTTCCTTGTTCGAGGGACAAAAAATGTCCGGTCTTTCTACCTGAACTTTTGAACACCTTCGGTAGTTGGTCGTGCTTCAAATAGTTTTAAAGCTTAGTACCTATATTAACTCCAAACCTTGACGTGAGGAAGTTTTATAAGTTGTTTTTATTAAAAAAGCACTACTTTAATTACTTCGAGGAACTACCATCATGGCTATAGTTGTGTGCATTCAAAACTAAGGAATTTTTGACATTATGTTTATGAAAACTCAGCATAAATTGTTTTCACACTTTCGGTCCTACTCTCCCAAATTTTTCAATTGGATTCAATAAGAATCTTGGGCGGTCTGGATCTGAAAGAGTTAATCAAATGTCATAATATTAAGAAATAAAGAATTTACTGACTTATTAAAATGAATGAAGGAATAATTAAATTCCGCGGTTAAATAATGAATAAATTAGCTACCCAGAATTGTTCAAAAACCAGTTTATGTTGTATTTCCAGAGAAAATCCTCTAAGTAACGCAATCGAACATTCTCTTAACGATTAGTTGAAAGAATTACATTATTAAATTACTTTAAAAAGAAGAAATATCCCTTTAATTTAATTTCAAGGAAGCTAATTAACTTCGACCTTATTAAGTAGGGAATATTTTTATTGCAAATTAAGTAGGGCACGCGAATTTCCCTTTCCCATTCCCTTTATAATGCTCGCAAAATGAAATCTCCAAGACGTATTGGGTTTTGATTTTTCATGTAAAATTCATATCCAATTTCAAATAGTAGTACTCTTTGTATGATAATAATAATAATAAAATAATAGTAATAGTAGTAGTTGTAGTTGTAGTTGTAGTTGTTGTTGTTGTTGTTATTATTTTTTTCCCTAATGTATAATATAAACATAAATTTAATCAATTTTAAAGAAAGTAGGGGAGAGTAGGGTCAAAAGTAGTAGTTGTTGTTGTTTTTGGTGTTATTGTTGTTGTTGTTGTTATTATTATTATTCCCTAATGTATAATATAAACATAAATTTAATCAATTTTAAACAAAGTAGGGGAGAGTAGGGTCAAAAGTAATACGGGGCAATTGTAACACATTGATTTCCTCAAAATGAGAGGCAGCCAAGGCAAAAGTGGTAATTTTCTCTAATTTGAGTTGTGGCTGTGTAGGTGAGAAGAGAGTGTTTTTCGAGTATCGAAGTAAATTTCTAATTTTGTTTAACTTTATTTCTCCTACACTGCAGGTTAAAGCACAACATCAGTGATTTTATGTATTTTATGTACATGTATCCTAGTTTTATTCTGCTTAGTTTAAAGATGATAGTGTTGTTAGCTTCGTGGAAAACGAGGGTTGAATTAAAAACAGCGACGTGGGGTTGATTGTAACACTTCAGGTGGGGACGATTGCAACATGACACAAGACCATTTTTAGTGCAAAAAATGGTCCCACGTTCGCTCTATAGTATAGTGGAATTCAGATATAATACCCTAATTGATAACCCTAATTGCCTGTATGAATATTTTTTCATTATTATTTACTCATCCTCATTTATGGTTGCTTATATCTCATTATTTGAGTGGAAAGTTCATTATTGCCATTCTAGTCTATGTATTTAATTATTATTTGAAAAGAAGAGATATATTGTTAGTAAATTTGTATGATCTTCTATCGGCTTTTATGAATTAGTGGGAAATCAGTGTTGTGTTAAAATTGACTCTTGAGGTGGGGTTGATTGTAACGATTTTCGATTTTTTATTTACAATATTGTAATGCATGTCCACGGGACAGCTTTTATAACAAAATTGTAATTGGGATGTTTCAATCTCTTTTCATACCAATTTTCATAACTCTAACATAAAAAAATGGCTTAATTTGAGATCAAACAGTAAGTTTTGTAACAATCGTCCCCATTCTCCCATATAGTTTATAGAGTTGGGTCCTATAAGAACGGTGTGAAATATTTTTTTCAATTGGATAATATCTTCTTCCCCCACATTGCACTTAAACTTTAAAAAATTGGCTGTCTTTTTTACAAAACAATATAATTTTTCTAGAATAGGCGAGTTCAAATTAATTCAACGCGCTAAAAATTAAAAATATTGCCATTTCATTTTTCATTCAGAGATATCAATGAATGATAAAATGTTATCCAACCAAACATCTGCAATACTAAGTTTCACGATGAATAACTCAAAGATATCAACAGAATGACATCATAAAAGAAAAAAAACGGATATCAATGAAATAAAGCATTTCCTTGATAGACAAGTTCGACATAAAAAGAAACCGTCACAATAAAATAACGAAACATAAAAAAAACAAACTTGTCGAGTTACACAGCTGTCAGGATGACGATCGGTGAAGGCGTGCCGAGAATTTATTAACCTCATTCAGTCTGGACGTATTTATGTGGAACAGGAGTTTTGGGGCGATGAACGGAATAATTTAAGCCGAAGTTCTATCTACCGATGCATTAGTTACTCGAGGTTTTTTTCGTCACTTTTCAGAACTACAGGGAGAAAGAGGTGTCAAATTACTATCGGTGTTTGGTGTGAGAAATTCAGAGGGTTGGAAAGGATAAGATTAGAATGTATTTGGTGATGTATGGCCGAGGGATTGGTTTTGGGGGTACTGTGGAAATGAATGCACAATACATTTGAAGTCACTCTGAGGATATGATAATAATCTTCATTTGATTGTAAAACAAGAGTGATTGTGATAAGTTAAAATATAGATATAAAAACAAAAGAGAGAGATTTTTTTTCTATTGGCTTGTATTGTTTTACTACTGCATTTAGTGAAAAATTTAAATCAGTTATTAAGATAAATAATGGGTAAATTCAAACCGTTTTTTACATTGACTTGGTTATAATATTTTTTTCTTATAAAGTGAATTCAGGAAACCACAATTAAAAGCTTTAAATATTTCAACTTATTTAATAACCCAGCTTTACTCCCCAGACATAGAATTTCATTTAGGGCCGTATACACGAACTTTAAGTCGAGAGAGACACGAAACGCATTCGAAACGCAAACGAGGAATTTTAACGAGTCGTCTCAATCAATCGTTTCCACATCGCTTCCTTTGTGCTGCCATCTGTTAAGAAACACCACAAGTAATATACACTGTTAACCCATTAAGGACGCTTGGTAAGAAAAGTTGCCAAGGGACATTTCATTTTTTACTGACTCTAATAGAGGACATTAAAAGTTTAAATGCATGATAACAGCTTCTGAAGAATGTATTTATTCAGATAAACATAGAAATCTATACCTTCAATGCCGTTTTGGTGGTAAAATCGCTGTTAAAATGAAAGCGTTTCACTACATTTTGGAGATAACTGGGAGATCATTTGGAAAACGCCAAAATAATCTAATGTTTTGGTTATTTTTGTGACTTGTCCCCATTGCAGCATATTCACATGATCCCATTCTAAATATTATTACCAACTACAGTTGGAATGAGGGTATTTAAATTGCCAATAGCAAGAGTTTTCTTTTACTGGCAACTTTTGTTGCCAATCGTCCGATGTGTGGTCTAAACTTTTACGAGTTACTCATAAGAAGCTTTTACAAATTAATTATTTTTAATGCTTTTTTTAGTTCTTATCATAAATGTAGATCTTATTGATACTTTAGCACGATGAAATGTTTCCATTGGATCATAATTTTAGTGGTTTTTTTTTATAGATTTTAGATTTTTACCGATTCCTAACACATTTATTGGTTCAATCTCACACTAAATCATTTCTGGATACATTTAATTTCCTTGGAAGGGTTTTATGGAAACTTACAGTAGTCAAATATTAAAATAAAATATCACTGGAGTTATTTAGCCTATTTCTAATGGGCCAATACCTAGTTTTTATCGAGTTGATGAGTAATCTTCAACATTTTCTGTGGTGAATATGTGAAATCTGGAGCCATAAAGATGAATATTTTAATTATGATGACTTTTTGATAGAGAATGACTAACAAGAATGTAGAATTCCAATAAGAGAAAAAGCTTCAGAAGGCAAAAAAAATAAACCAAAGGTATAAAAAAACGAAAGTTGAGAAAATATAAGACTGGCAGGTAAAAAAGTCACCATGTCCCAGACTGGGAGATATAAATAAAACTATTTTAACCTGAAAGTTAGCTAAAGTGCTGAAATCAAAGGGTCCCAACCGTTCCGACTTAAAAAGTACTAGTTCGTCTATATTTAAAGCCTGAAATTAGGTGAATATCAATATTTCGGACTGAACAGGCCCTATTCGTTAGGAGTAATATACCCTTTCTTGGACCCCCTATCAGCAGTATAGTCCCCATTCACTTTTATTTTTGTATTATTTCTTTAAATTATGTATAAAAACATGTTATTATCAATATCGTAAACATTCTAATTAGTTTTTTCGACTTTTCATTTGTCAGAGTTTGGACCCCACTAAGGACGGTTGGCAAGAAAAGTTGCCAGTTAAAAAATCATAAAAATTATTTTTTGAAAAATCTGAAGATGGGCATTTCTTACTATATTCGGTCCAAATGAACAAAATATGAAAGAAAAAGTTACTTATGTTCATTATTTTAAAGTCGTCCTTAATGGGTTAATACAAATTTTTACAGGCACTAGATGTCCATTACTTTAGTAATATATTAATGTCTGAGGACTTATTTTGGTAATCAATAGATGTTTTAGATTTTTTGAAACTATTAAAACGGGCCACAAAAAGTGTAAAAGCAATCGGAATGCGCTTCGGAATCTCAAATCAATATGGTGGACGATACGTTTTTGAGGAGACGGGAGCTGCGGGACGAACGTTTTCAAAATAATCGTTTTGAGTACGAAACGTAAGATTTTTCATCGTTTGCGTTTCGAATGCGTTTCGTGTTTCTCTCGTCTTAAAGTTCGTGAATACGGCCCTAGTCCGACCGTCGTGAGAAAAATTTTTGATATCGGTTGTTTTATGTATGGTATGTATGTATGTTATAAGTATGGCGGTTGTTTTGGAAACGGATTATTCCACTCATTTTTAGGGGTTATGGTAATTCATAAACTGTGTAAGAATGTTTTGTGCCAAATCTGTGCGACTATCAACTAGATTTGAAATTCTTTTCGAAGTTTTTTTCGTGGTGGTTGGACTATAATCTATTTTTACATTATGTTGTTGCTCATCCCCTTGGTGTAGGCTCCCCTATACCAAGGGGATCCAAAAGATCATGTCGTATCAGAAGATCGTAGATAGATTGTCTCCTCCTCTCTGTTCCAAAGAGACACCAATACAGTCAAGGATGTGAGAGGGAGACGCGATGATAGTGCAATGCCAACGGTTATCAGTCTTTTCTTTCTTCCTGAATTTCAAGCTTTATATATTATATGTCCTTATCCTGGATAGATCCGTTTGGAAAATATTGGGCTGGAGCATTGCTGAGACAGACCAAGGCCCTTAGCAGCGTACCAGGTATGCCTTAGCGGCATCTTCCAGACTGCATATTTACATTCTCCATTCGCATACTGACTGCAGTTTACTTTCATGCCATTTTCAAAATTAAAATTTCACAGGATGTATTTTCGCACTAATCCCTTACTCTTCACACTGTTCTCACGATTACTTAATGAAAAACGAATGGCACAAAGGGAAAAACACAGCATTCCCATAAAACTTTGACGAACCTTAATAACCTCCATAACCATTTTAACCAAAATATTATGATAAAATTTCAAAATAAACCAATCTAGCAAACCTTTTCCTAGAAACTGCGATAAAAATCTCCATTCCCCTTTCTTCAGCTATCTAATCACTACGCTCCGAACAACTACTCCACAAAACAACACCCTCTCCTATAACACTATAAAAACCCGCCAACCCGAACTTCCACCTAGCCCAAGGCAGTCCTCCTAATAGTTGAACTATCAGTTTTCCAATATTTAGCCCACGGAGATCCAGGAAAAGAAAGAAGTCCCTCAAGGATTCTCCCTCCCTTCCTGGAAAAATCCCCACTCTGATTCATTAAGTAGCACTGTAAACAAAAATTGATTACACGGGAACCATTACGCATGCCTTTCCTATAAATAAGCATCATAAATAAGTCAGCAAACACAAAACCTGGGGCAGAGGTAGCGTGCCTCGACTCATTCCGTTTCCTTTTGCTTTATCATAACGTCATAAGGTTCCTTATTCACGCAATTGCAACATCAAGATGGCGGAGGGCGCACTTCATCAGAGGCCATTTTTCATGTTTATCGGGGGATATTTAAAGGGGAGGTGGGGCTTTTGCACGTTCCGCGCCATTTTTTAGAGGTCTGGGGGTGACGGGAACTTTTAGCACTCCATTGATTGTAGGAGGACTTGGATGCTTAGTTGCGACTATAGATTCTTTTGGAATTTGCCCAATAGCTCAAAAAGTTGATTTTGATATGACATAAATCGGAGGGGGGGAACAGAGGAAAGAAGATATTTATTGTTTTCCCAACAGGATTTATTATCCATTTTACCGATAAATGCAATTCATGTCATTGGTTTTATATAAATCCGAGAGGGATAAATAGTATAAATGAGTTTAGCTTTTATTTGAATGAATGAGTTCATATATTTTATAAAGGTATGTTTTTCACGTTTCATGTGTATATGTCACCGATAAAGTTTGAAACACCGGCATTCTTTAGAATAAGTGTAAACTCACAACTCTCAAGCGTCACCACCAACCGTGGACCGGTTTCGTCCTTGTTAGGACTCACGCCCTTCGCTCTAAGGACGAAACCGGTCCACGGTTGGTGGTGACGCTTGAGAGTTGTGAGTTTACACTTATTGTCCGCTTAACCAGCAATATAATTGGTGAAATTCTCCTTTAATTCTTTAGAATGCTTAGAAAGAGGAGGCATTGTATATAATGTCTTAACTAAAAACGGCCTGTCTTGTTTAGTCAACGGTGCACTTCATACATTGCTAGTATAACATATATAAAAGTAGAAGTTTCAATAAAAAGCCCACCTTTTAGTGTAAATAATTTAATTTCCTAAATGTGTGTTAAAAAATTAAAGTAGTGAGTATTTGATTCTTTTTCTTTCTATTAATGAAAGGGATTCGACTCTCAGGGTAGAGTAGCTCAAAGTGGGTATACTAACTTTGAAAGCTAAAAAATCATATTTATTATTTGGTTAAAATTAAAAATTTGATTTCAAATTATATGTGAGTAATCGAACTACAGGGTGATTCTGAAATGGACCGCCAAACTTTGAGGGGTGATAGTACTCATCAAGACGAACAAGAATTGATGCGGAAAGGGGGGTCGCAGTTACACCGTTAAAGAGCTAGGTCCTAATGTAGTGCGAGAGCGTTACAAAAGGACGTTTTGCCAAGGTCCGTTTAACGAAAAAAACATAATGAAATGAAAAAATTTATTGCATGAGGTACAGCAGAATCCGTACTACTTACATCATAAATTTGATAGAAATTGGACCACTTGCTAAACCGTGGGGGGAGTTTTAAAACGCGCAGTATTAATCTTCTTGCCAAAGAATGGAGTTCCATTAATGGTATTTAGAAAAATGATGATCGGGGAAGGAATTTTCAATGATCATACATTGATCATTGAAACTGTATGATCATTGAAAATTCCTTCCCCGATCATCATTTTTCTAAATAGCATTACACTAATGTAAAGGAACTCCATTCTTCGGCTAAAAGATTAATATTGCATGTTTTAAAACTCACTCTACGGTTAAGTAAGTGGTCCAATTTCTATCAAATTTATGATGTAAGTAGCACGGATACTGCTGTACCTCATGCAATAAATTATTTCATTTCATTAGGTTTTTTTTCGTTAAACGGGCCTTTGCAAAACGTCCTGTTGTAACGCTCTCGCACTACATTAGGACCTAGCTCTTTAACGGTGTAACTGCGACCCCCCTTTCCGCATCAATTCTTGTTCGTCTTGATGAGTATTATCACCCCTCAAAGTTTGGCGGTCCATTTCAGAATCACCCTGTATAATATTAGATTAAAAATACGAACCAGGAACTCCATCCATGTCTAGTCATCAGGGGGCTTGGACACGGATAGAGGGGTGTTTCTGAATGCCTACCATCAAAATGGTGACGACATCAAGCCCCAACACCCAGAAATGAATTTGGTAGCAAAACAAACAAGTTCATAATGCTATTATCAAGGTCAAAATTACAGTTAACACAGCAAATCAAAATTGAAAAAAGAAAATACTCAACTGGGATCGCGCACATGCAGCTTATCACCAAGTTGTAATATCATCAAGTATTCAAATCGAAATTTAAATTTAAAGTTAAAACTGAATAGATTTCTGCAATAGCATTATAAACTTGTTTGTTTTGCTACCAAATTCATTTCTGGGTGTTGGGGCTTGATGTCGTTACCATTTTGATTGTAGGCATTCAGAAACACCCCTCTATCCGTGTCCAAGCCCCCTGATGACGAGGCATCGATGAAGTTCCTGGTTCGTATTTTTTAATCTAATATTGATAGATTCTAGCTGACTTGCAGCATTTGCGCAGTTTGCAGAAATCTATTCAGTTTTAACTTTAAATTTAAATTTCGATTTGAATACTTAATCGAACTATAATATATAAATACCCGATAGTATCGGATTAAGCCAAAAAATAATTTATTGCTGAAAAAGAAACTATCGTCAAAAAAACGCTTTGTTGAATACGGTGCCCAAATCGGGTAAGCACTACAAATGAGACAAATCTTAACACAAATTAATCTTTTTTAGAACTAATGCTAAGAACAAGAACAGATATAGGAGGAATACCCTGAAGGTCAAAATAGATACTTTTGGGAGGACATTCTGTTCCTAATTGATCTGAAAACATTACTTACAATGAAAGAATGGAATATCCTTAAAAATTAAGGAGGATTCACTGACCCCCATGATCCCCCAGTAAATTCGCTAATGTTTGAGACCTGAGTTACGTACCTATATATAACCATCATAAAAAATTATTTTCATGTTATCTCCGATTGAGTATAGCTACCCGCTTTGCCCTAAAGCTCCTTTCTTACTTTAAGGGAGGTTAACACCACAGAAATAAAAAGCGCTGGTTCTTTTACAGTATTTTAAAGTTCGATTGCGTCAAAATAATATAAAATTATCAACAGCATGGTAAATGTACTAATTTTTGACGATTCAAAAAAGAACATATCTTTATTTTTTAACAGAATCATCATTTTTTATATTGCGCCTAGTTACCTCATATTACAAATCTGATGTTCTATCGGAGTCGATGGAAATTTGGGAGTGTTCTGTTTATCACGGCATACACATACTTGTACACTCGGGTTTCATCCGGGAGTATACGAGCCCCTCTCCGCTTTGGGCGACATACCCGCTTTAAGCGACTTACCCCTACCCATCTACAAAATAAAGTTCAAATTGTTTCAAAAAATCATACAGTGCAGTTTTCTTCTTTTTTTCTTCTCTGAAACCAAAACTAACTCTCTTCTGAACAAACTTGTTTTTTAATTTAACAAAAACCACTATACCTTCACTATAGTAAAACATATCAGCCCAAACACTCCAACATAACAACTACACTCTCGCAGTATTAACACGGCTTACATCACCGGCAGGGAATCCCAACCTAGATAGAATATATCCGGCCATTATGTCTCTAAATTGGCTTCAAAGCATAAAGGAACTATCATGTAACAACTGCAGTGTTCTCTCAAAAGCACGCCTTCCATTCAACGAGGAACCTGAACTAACCACTGGCTCAATATTAGACTGAATTTCCTTGGATATATCACAAGCACTCAGAACAGTTGTTTCTAGATAGAAATGTGGTAATTTTCTATTGCACTATAGTAACTCAAAAATTAATGTAAGTTCTCTATAGAGTGTTTTCAGGTGACTTCACGACCATTTATTTTCTTCCTTACGACCATAAACTTTCCAACTAAGAAAGAGACAAAAACAACATGACACTCAATGTTTATTTAGGGTTACTTAGGGTAAGTGGGACACTGGGGTAAGTGGGACACCCCCCTAAAACTATAATATGTACAGGAATTTTCACACTTACTCGCATTGATTATGTTACAGCTTGTCACACTGATTAGCTTTGAATATATTTGAGATTTGTTTAATTTATTTTTAAGATTAAAGAACTTATTTAAAATGGATTCCCAGAATGGATTTTTTGGAGAGTTCGAGATGCATTTTTCAAAGAAGTATTTCCAGGTAAGTTTTCATTACATTTTAATGTTTATTGAACTATTTTGCAGAGTTTGACCTAAAATACATAAGGCAACTTGAAATTTTTCAAAATTCTTAATTTTTAAGTTTTTAAGAGGGGGGGTCCCCCTTACTCCATAAGTGGGTAAGTGGGACCCCTCTTTATTTAGTAATTGAGACCCCTTAAGAGGGTTAAGTGGATATAAGTGGTTCAAGATGTCCCAAATGATATAGGAACTATTACTGAAGGCATCATCACTTACTCACCACTTCAAAATTCATTAAAATTTATAAATAATTTGATCCGCATTTTATATCAAATTTGCGTGTTAAAGTAAAACATATCCCTTTGGCCTTTCAAAACATTCTTTAAAATACTTATTTTGCTTTCCATTCTATTCTTACCTTGTCATATTGATATTAATGTGATTAGATTTCTCACTCATGGTTACAGTTACAATAAAATATTTTGTGGTGAAAATTTCTGTACTTTATCAAGTAAGACCCACTTAATTCCTTTTAAGTTTTGCTCACTTCCCATATAAATGAAGAGGGGGTGTCCCACTTACCCCATCACTTATTGGGGTAAGTGGACACTAGGGTGGAGCGAAACTAGCCAAAAAGGACCAACTTTGGAAATTAAAAACGCCTGAGGTGGGAATAGGTGCCATTTACGATAAAACTTAATTTGAGTTCGATCAATTAATATCTTCAGATTCCACATTCACGTTAAAGTTTCGAAGTTTCATCAAATTTTACGTAAAAAGGGTTATAAATGATTCCCACACAATTTTAGCTCCATTTTCAAACCATAGTTGGTTAAGTTTATATTCTTAGGATGTCAAAGAACATTTTAAGACCTCCCATGGACCTAAAATGGCGGGAATTTCCAATTTTTCAAGCCCGAAATAAGGGCGCATGCCATAAATATAGGCTAGCGACCGAAAAATAAATTTTGGAATATCGGTGCCAAATAGAGCTCAAAAGTTGCTTTTTACCCTCCTAATTCATGGAAAAATAATAAAATTTTTTTTTAATAATTTAGGTGTGTTTTGGCCCTATAATGTGAAAAAATTGATCTTTTGCATAGGGTATGATGGGAAAAGTCTTAATCAAATTCAAGTTTTAAATGTAATAGAAACTTATAATTGCCTTAATTTGGTGTCTTCATAGTCAATAATACTTTCGAGTTCTTTATTAATTTTTTTAATATCAATTTAACGGCCTTAAATTGCAAATTGGGATGAAAAAGCATTAAAACCCCTAAATTTATAAACTTTAAGTTCAAATATTTTATTTAGTCTGTAATACACATTCTTATTTACATAAGATGCCTTTAAAACACTAAGATTGATATTTTTTTCCGAAAACAGACAAAAAAAAGCGTTAAATTGCACTATAGGCATCTCATTCCAAACTTTAACCTGAACTACCACTTTTTATAACAAGTCTTAAAATTTCAAGGGACGAACTGTTAAATAAAATATTATTATTTGTGTTATATAGTTAAAGAAAATTTAGGGTATATTATAAGTAATTTTAATGCTCTTATTTGAAAAAGTAAATATAAATAAGTATATAAATTAATTTTTCTCTCATTTGGCGATTCTAAAGCTGTATGCCTTCTTATATATTATAAATTCTTTTTTTGATTATGAAGACGCACCAAATTTAGGAAACTATAAGTTTCTATTACATTTAAAACTTGAATTTTATTGATTAAGACTTTTCTCATTATACGCTATTCAAAAGATCCATTTTTTTCACATTCTAGGGCCAAAACACACCAAAATTATTTTTTACGAATTTTTTTATTATTTTTCCACGAATAAAGGGTAAATCGCAACTTTTGAGCTCTATTTGGCACCGATATTCCAAAATTTGTTTTTAGGTCGCTAGCCTTTGGCATGCGCCCTTATTTCGGGCTTGAAAAATTGGAAATTCTCCCATATTCAGGTCCATGGGAGGTCTTAAAAAATGTTGTTTGACATCCAAAGAATATAAACTTAACCAGCTATGATTTGAAAATGGATCTAAAATTGTTTGGGAATCATTTATAACCATTTTTACGTAAAATTTGATGAAACGTCGAAACTTTAACGTGAATGTGGAACCTGAAGATATTAATTGATAGAACTCAAGTTTTGAAATTTTAAGTTTTATCGTAAATTGCACCTATTCCCACCTCAGGCGTTTTCAATTTCAAAAAAAAGGTTTTTTGCTCCACCCTGGTGGACACCTATCTCATTTTTTAAATTAACACCAATTAAGAAAAATGTAAAGCTTTATTTTAGAAACTATACTAATAAATTTTTGTTTATGGATAGTGCCTTTAAAGAAATTAGCCAATAAGTTCAAATTTAACTCGTTCAAAGTTCTTCAATTGAGCTCCAAAAATGCACTAGGCCAAAAAGGTGTCCCTCTTACCCCAAGTGACCCTAATTCCGATTATCAGACTGAAAATTCAGACGAAATGCGTGAAAATTTAGTATGAAATATCATATCCGTAAGTTTTAAGAATACTTTTATCATTCTTGATATGATATTCTTGAATGATATTTAATTTGGAAAATATTTTAAAGTACATTTTTAAACGTGAAAAAACTTTTTTAATCATAAAATATGGCGTCAAACAAAGTTACAGAGATACTATGTTGAGTTGTATCCCACCCACTTACCTCTTATGGGGGATTCTTGCAGCAGTGGTGTAAATCCGCCATTACTCAGACAATTTTTCCGACGTTTCATTAGCTGCTACGACACAGGATTTGATTTTTAGGTATAGTTAGAAATATTAAAAAAGGTTCTTTTTTGTTTACATAACTTAATTAATATTTATAAGTCTGATAACCTTAATGGCTAAACTTATTACCAGATATATTTGATGAATAAATTTAAGCTATTGAGCTTAATTTCTTTAAAATATTTAATAGGAAAAGCCAGCAACTCAAATATATGCTTACTCGAAAGTTTATGGTTACTTTCAAAAGATTCACAATTTCCATTCGATATCATGTAAATATTTTCAATAGTATATAATTCAAGGAATTCTTTCAAAAATACAAAAACCATAAAATCTAAGAAAATTGCTTAAAGGCTCAATTTTTTTTACTTCAACGAATTAGAAATTTTAATATAATCATAACAAGACTTGAATACGTAAACACAAAAAGAAAAAGTACAACTTGATATAAAAGTTTATCAAAATTCAGTTATTCGGAATATACTAGAATTAAATATATAGTTGCATAACATAACCAAGTAAAATATATATATAGCCCTTTATTTTGAGAATTTTTAAAAGTATTACAATCAACTTATTCAAGAAAAGATTGTTACAAGACACTACATTAAGTACATCCTTAAAAAGTACTTATTAATTCGAATGGCAGAACATTTTTTTACATTTTAGAAATATGATTTTAGAGATAGTATAGACATACCGCGAGGAGAAGAGCTATGAAAAGGGTTGCCGTGAGTAGACGAGTCCAAAAGAAGAGGGAAGCTGGTATGAATTTAACTGCAATATTTGGCATTTTAAGCGTACATTTGGCGAATGAGAAAACTTTTATTAAACAACATTAAATTATTGATTATCTTTGAAATTTCTCGTCAGTAAAAAAATCGGAAATACTTTTTCACATGAAAACTTTTTATCGTTTAGTATGCCTTTATATTGCTATTTTGAGGGAATCAGTTATATTCAGTTTTATATAGATGATATAACTTTAGTTGTAAATTTAATAACTTAATCATCATACTTGTGAAATTTAAATAAGGCGTTAGAAACTTGTGAAGTGACAAAATATAAAAAATATGTATTCATTATCTTTTTGATATTTTTTATAAGATTAGGGAGCAACCTCCCCCTACTCGCTATCGCTCACCAAGCTGCGTATGCAGGACCTTTCGGATCGCTTCGAAATCATCACAAAGATTTGCTCATTGAACTTATTCTCTGCTAACTGAACTTAAATGCACAAATTAACAAAATATCTAAGATCATGTCAGATATGGAATAGATCAGACCAGTTGATATATATCAGATTAAATCCAAAAAAATTACAAAATATCTTAAATCAAATCAGGTAAGATGATGTAAATCAGATAATATAAAATTAAATTAAATAGATCAGATTATATGAAAGATCAGTTGAAATAGATCTGATCAGTTGAAATAGATCTTATCAGGTGTAACAAATCAGATTAGATCTAGAAATGTAAGGAAATTCCCATCCGTGACTCTAGAATCGAAAGAAGTATAAAGTTGAAAAATAGCCACTCAGATTTGGCGCAAAACATTTATTTCAGCTCCAAAAGAATCATCATCACCCCCGAAATTCAGTGGAATAATCCGTTTATATAACAACCGCAGCATCATCGTATGACGTCAATAGCTCTTCTTCTGGCGGTATGTCAGTACGTTTTTATAAATATTATACAAAACTAATTTTTATAAATTTATGTATAAATTTTATGCAAAGCATCTTCATATAAATTACTTTGAATAGCTTATTTCTATATTTCTTTAAAATTTATTCAAGCTAATAGTTTCTAATTCTTAAAAGATTAAATGAAACAGTAACATATTAACTTCTCCAATATATTGCATATTTTATTACTTAATTTACTTCAAATAAACATATTGGGAAACGAAGGGTTTAAAGCTATATCAAATTACTTGCAGTATTTAAAAATAAACCCTTTATTATATTATTATTAACCCGTTATTTGTTACCCTTTTGATGTAAACAGGTGCACCAACTCTTATTGGTTTATCTTTTCACTTTATAAATATACAATATTGAAATAAAACCTCGAGAGTTGTTCTTTATTAAAACACAAGCTTCGTTCAATAAAGATTTTTTTTAATTTCTTCGAAACTCATATAAATTAATATTAAAACTTTTCCAAATTTTTAGGACAAATAATGCAGTAATTTTAAATAAAAATGTTTATATTTGTTAGACATGTTCGATAAAAGCGATATATATCCCTTTTTAAATATTCTAATATTTGGAGGCTTAATTTGCAAGTTTCATTGGGTTTTAATAATTCTTTGTGTGTGGGTGGAAACGCGTCTAATAAATACAATATTACAACTAAACACATTTACTTCAAAACGCTAAAAACACATTCATTGCAAAACACTGAATCAAATAGCACATATAAAGGGTGATTCAGAAATAATCATCAATAATTGGGGGAGGTAGAGGGGCCCTAGACAAGCATATTTCGAATAGGGATGGTGGGGCGCAGCCTTACCGTTAAAGAGCTAGGACCTAAGGTAGTGCAAGCGCGTTTCAAAAGGCCGTTTTTAGAAGGCCCGTGTGACGAAACAAAACATAATAAAATGAAAAAATCTATTGCATGAGGTAAGGAAGTATCCCTACTACTTACACCATGAATTCGATAGAATTTGAACCACTTTCTAAACCGTGGAGTGAGTTTCAACAGTGCAATATTAATCTTTTAGTCAAAGAATGGAGTTCCCCTTAATGGTATTTAGAAAAATGATGATCGGGGAAGGAATTTTCAATGATCAAACAGTTTCAATGATCAATGTTACGATCATTGAAAATTTCTTCCCCGATCATCATTTTTCTAAATACCATTAAGGGAACTCCATTGTTTGACTAAGAGATTAATATTGCACGTTTTAAAACTCACCCCACGGTTTAGCAAGTGGTCCAATTTCTATCACATTGAGGATTTAAGTAGTACGGATACTCCTGTACCTCATGCACTTTATTACGTTTTGTTTCATCACACGGGCCTTCTAAATACGGCCTTTTGAAACGCGCTCGCACTACATTAGGTCCTAGCTCTTAAACGGTAAGGCTGCGCCCTACCATCCCTATTCGAAATATGCTTGTCTAGGGCCCCTTTACCTCCCCCCAATTATTGATGATTATTTATGAATCACCCTGTATTATCAAAAAGAAAATTTAAGTTACCCCGCACTCGTAAGTCCGGCGCATCAACCAAAACAAAAACATCCAACATTCCTCCGTTCCATTCTTTCTCGACCATTTGAATCGCTGTAACGTCACCACTCCAATGCAGGAAATGTTGCCAACGGAAGCTTCGAAAACTGGATGAAACACTGTAAAATTGCAACAAGAAAAAAATCTATCATCGATTATTATAATTATCAATTATTTTTTTACCAAAAAGTAGAAAAAACATGGTGTAATTATAACAATATTGATTAACTATTTGACATTTAATAGCTTACTGCCCTAATTGCACGCCTCTTTGCTTTTATCTATCAAGCAATAAATTAGTAATAAATGAACCACGAGATACACAAACCCTAACACTACGATAGCAGCCACAAAAAGGGAAATCCAATTACCACTAAAGACCCCATGGCAAATCCATTGCAAAAATATTCCCGACCTGCGTAATTATTTTGATACCCTAAATCCCCTCCCCGCCCGAGAAACGGTGGCTAATTCATTTGGCATACCTTCCGTACGACATACTCCAATACCCAATATAATCCTCCGATTTAATCCTCTTAATTTCCAATACGGTACACGACGAGATCCGCTATCTCGTTCCCCAATCTCCATTTCTAATTGATACTGAGAATCAAGCACAAATCACGTGGCCTAATCAGATTACACTGGGCCCAAATAAAAAAAATTGATACTAATAACGGACAGGTAGATTCGGTTTTAGTGAGCTACGGGTAATAGGACACATAGGTCTGAGTGTTCGGGAGAGCTAAATATATTCGTGGGCGCTTTAATCGGATCTGTCGAGCGTGAAGAAATCGGAGGATGGAGGACCGTTTCGGAACGTGGAAATCCTGGTGAATCACAATCAATCCTCGTTTGGTTTAAGAGATGAGTTTCTTTTGTTAAGAAGCGAAGATTGGATTGTTGGTACTGAAAAAGGAATGGGAATCAAATAGTGTTATCAGTTACGATATATATTTATACATTAATATGTGTATAAATATATTGTATTTAACGAACATATTTCAATCATTTTAAGAATTTTGATAGATTAAGGTCAGACAAAATACGTATAGCTTTTAATTTCAGGTGAAATTTCCAAATTTGGAATAAAAGTGTAAAAAGTTTATCGAATTATAAAATCAAATTTGGATGATCGCAATCATCCCCTTTTTAAGATTGAGGTGCTTTCAGCAACCTAGAATTAAAACCAATGTAAATCTATTGGAGTTAGCTCTTTGTTGCTGCAAGCACCTAAAATCACGCTTTACCACTAATTAACATATTCTTCATTACACCCACTCTCCATAAACAATCAATTTAAAAAAAACGATGGTAGCATAACATGATACCATCGTTTTTTTAAATGATATTAGTAAAATGTCAAACTTAACTAAAAACTTCAAACTTAATCAAAGTTTGATTAAACAAATTATTAGAGGCCAAAATCTGAAATAAGTTTCTTCCATAATCAACATATTATTTACCATATTGCATGTTGCAATATGGTGGTACGCTTGCAATACTACCTTTTTCACAATTCCAGCTTAAAATAAAATAAAATATTCTGAGCTAGTTTAACCTTTTCTACCCTGCCTGGATCCTGTCAAACCAATAAGCAGATCATTCACGTTATTTGAGAGACTGGCACCTTCAAAAATAAAAAAAAGTTTTATAACAAATTGTATCATCTCTGAAAAGTCCCAGACGGCTGCCACAACTTCAAAATAAACAAATCCAGCCCCCATACACAATTTATCAAACACTTCCAGCCACTGAAAAATCCAGGCACACAAAATAGAACTCTACGCCAGGCTATTGTTTCCATAAACTTTAGGAACTGCTCGAGGGCCCATTTCCGAATCTCTTCTCAAACAGAACAAATCTCTTCTTCGGCTTCCAAGTTTGTTTTCCAACCATTTCGACTTTTTCCACCTCGCTTCAGCTTTTTAGCTACCTCTTTTCGGACTTCGCAGCCGCCGCCGTCGTCTATATTTGCACGAGAACCCGAAAATTTTCTGTATTATTTGCCTGCCAACTTCTATAAACGCGGATGGGAGATAATCCTTTTCCATGTTCTTTGAATGAATATTTCTGAAATTATTCTTCATCAGGCAGCTTCATCCGTCTGGATAATGAAATTCGAAATAAATGCTGAATCTTGGATTGGATAGTCTTTAGAGCTATGTTAGAGATGTAGAGGCATGGGTTTCGGATTTAAATTACATTTTGGATATCGCTCTTTCTTTCATAATATCTTCATATTTAAATATATTATCAAGGGTAGGAAGAAAATTATTCGTGAAATGTAAAATCTTTCTGATTTAATTTTGTGAAATTTTATTTCGCTTCAAGGAATTTCTATTTTTGACACATTAGTTTACACAATAGTGTACTTTATTAACTTACAAACTAAATAATTCATTTGCGTAAATATTTAGTCACTCTCGTTTATAATTTTGAAACTCTTATCTTTTGAGCCCATAACTCGAAAATGTATCATCTGTATTATAAGAGAACCTGGATTAATTTAGAGGAATTATTTCCATTGCTTGACTTAATTTATTTAATCTATTGTTCCTTAAAAAAAGAAAGAGTGGAAAAAGATAATGGAAAGAAAGAAAAAAATTACTTCCTCCCCCTCTTCCCCTCCATTCGTTTCCTGTATCTTTATTTCTTTCTTATACCACTTTATCTTTCCCATTCTTATTCTTTCTCTATTTTCTTCTCCATTTTATTCTCTTTATATAGTACAAGATTCAATAAATCAAGATACCCCCATTGAAACCACAGCACTAAATTACGAGAGGTACCCTTATAGTGAATATGACCAAGTAGGATTTCTAAAGAATACGCCTCAAACTGTATAAAGCTCTCTTAAAAATTATACTTTTTACTCTAAAGCATCATACACTCACAAAGAAAAAGCAAATAATTTCCCTATCACGTTTTTAAGTAAAAACACATTACTTTAAAATCAAATTCCATTCAACAGTTTACAGTTTTTAATAAAAAGACAAATAAAGAAATGTCTTGAAATAAAAAGTTTCATCACGAAGAGATATAATGTAACCTGCATTACTTAAAAGCATTTTAACGAACGATAAAAGAACCATAACACCTTTATGTGTGCTCACACATTTTACTCTTAAGGTAACCCCTTTATTTTAGTGAGAATTCCTTTTTACAGGCCCTTAAGTCAGAACCCCCTTTCCCTCACCACCTTTCGTTTAATAACCTCTGCCCACTTCAGACACTATTTTTTGTGCCCCCGGATTCCATAACAGCGCAAAAGTTTGCATATAAAAAGGGAATCGAAAAATTTTATTACACACCCCAGTGTGAACACTACCCCCAATAAACCGGGCAAGAAACCGCCTCGGAACCTTATCTCTGGCGAAAACAATGGCAAGTCCGCCACTTCATTAAAACATAATAGATTAACTCAGCCTCGATCGTTAAATCATTTACTCCAGGCATAAATTTTCTTTTAACCTGGCTCCCATAAAAATTTTCAGTTTTACGGCAAACAATCTCGGTCTCTTCCCTAATGGAAACAATACGGGATCCCGGCCATTAAAGCTACATTTAACGGTCAATAAATTACGATAGGAGTTTAAGATTGTAGTAAGGAAAGGCCCTAACTTATTGTGTATATTCACCTGGAAGTTAAAATACCGGGACGAAGCTTGTGTGTGTGTTAAACCTTTTTTGCTTATATTTTTTTGTCTTCGGATAGATGATTTCGGCGTGTTGGGGGTTTAGGAGGGGTTTTGTTGTGATAGTGTAGCTTGAAATCTTGCGAGACGAATGTAAGTAGTAAGGCCTCTGATTTATTTCGTGATGCCTTTGACAGGGATTAAAATTTCTTTTTGAACTTTGCTAAGTGTGAAAGAAATTTGATGGTGGTGTTTTTAGTAGAGTAGCTCCAAGGATTTCGGATGTTATTTGGATTCTTCTTTTTGATACGACACGGATGCTTATTTTATTGCTTCCCAATAACTTTTGTTGCTATAAAATGTCCGGGGTTTTTTTTTCAGATATAAACTAGCTTCTTGTTTCTAAAAGATGAAAAATGGAGATAATAAACTACCTATTTGTCTTTCCACACCGAATACTACCAGCTTCTTAAAAGATTAACTTATGTTTTACATTCCAACTCCAAGCATTGAATCAACCTTAATCTTATATGGAGATTAAAAAGCAAAATCCTGACACCTCTAATATATTTTGTCAATTTATAATGCATTTCTTTGATGGACAAATTATGCAATAATAACTTTTAATTATACTTTTGATAGTACGCTTTACGGGCGTATTCGCAAAACTGCAAATTTTCCAGTTGTATTATGTAGTTTTATGTTTATTAGTTAAATTCAAAATCCAATCAATAATTTTTAAAACTTGCACATTTGCGAACGTTTTCTTGTTGAGGCTAGAAAAAGTGCCGTTTTCACATGCTAACTCTCCATAAATATTCACGACATTTCATGATTTTTTTAGTGAGTTTTTCATAACGGTGGCGGCAACAATACTCTCATTGAGGTTTTTGCTCTATCTCCTTTAGTATTTTATTTATTTTTCCAACTTTCTTATTTCGCCGCTAGGAGTGCTGCAAGTCATCCCAATGGATTCTCCAGAGTCACTTAACTCCGGGTAAACCTTACTTTCATGACCTAGGTACCTAGGGGACGTTGGTTGTTTAAAATAAAAGCCGTGAAACGGACTTTTGAAACAACTTGTACGGGGGTCTCAAACTTCCTCCTAATTATTCTAACGAGTCGCATATCATAAAAGCACTAGCATACATCTCAGAAAGTGAAAGCCCCAATATTCCACCAATTCTTTCGAGGTTTCTATAATGGCGAGAGCCTAGTAACCCAAGACTTCACATATTTACCATCCCAACTTCAAGAAGAGGATAATCGGTTGTCTTAGAGACTTCACCCGCTTCACTGGTTTCCCCTGGACTGACACAGAGAGAGAGAATTGATCGATTTCCTTTAAGGATTCAATCGCTTTAATTTAAAGACAGCGGAAAAAGGAAGCGGGAAATCTCCCGTTTTGGAGGGGGTGGGCAGGAAAACCCGGGAGCGAGAGACGGATAAGAGGGGGATCGAAGTGTTCGACAACTTACTGGAATGAGAAAATTTTTACAGACACAACCGATTACCCCGTGTGATCATTTTTTTGTGATTGGGTGGAAGGAATTTAAATGAAATTGGATTTTTCGAGGGAGTTTCCCCTCAAAGTTGGGCAGCATTGCTTCTCTAATGTTGAGGTATGGTTAGAATTGCTTAACGTTCTTATTTAATTAAGACATTTGATTTGAAATGCTAATGGTCGGTTAATATGTATTTATGAACTTATTCAAAGCCCCAAATTTAAATGTATTCTTTACTTATTTACAATTAAATGCATACAGTATACTTATTTACATTGACAGTAGGTAAGTTTGTGGTTCCTCAAGCACATCCTGTTAATATAACTTACAATTTTCAGACGTTTAAGAAAACGTTGGTCTAAGAATTCTAATACTTTCAGAAAAATCCTCTACCATCAAAAGATCTGAAAGCTGACCTCCCTTAAGAAAGCTCCGAACAACCAATTATGTCAGCAGGGGAGAGTTGCCATTTCCTTCCTACTTGGATGGACATAATACCCTTGATATTTTCCATGCTCTTTATATGTCCACTTAGAAGGAGAAGTATAGTGGTTGGCCCTAGCATTTCTGACTCACAGGTCAAGGACCTCCAAGGCAAGAACCTTTGAACCTTGGGTAACAATATAAATTTCTACTGTTTAAAACTATTCTTCATATTACTACTCTTTTTTTATTAAAAGATATCAATCTAACTATTAAAAGATTTTTACAGATACCGCGATAGCATTATCACGCTTCTAGCCGTTGGTGTGTATCTCGGTATTATAATTTGTGGTAAATCCCCAAAAGGGAGATAAAATCCTCACCACATCCATGCTCTGCTGGAAACCCTCTGGGGAAATATAGTGACCCCCAGTCAGTATAGCCAAATCTCAAAGATGCTAGACGCATATTTTCTTATAGTCTTTAATAAATGATATTGGAGTCCTTAACCACTGGTGTTATTACTTCTTATAACTAACACACATCGAATCCCACAAGATCAAAAACTTTTGTCAACTTACAGTAAAAATAGTCATATGGATGTGTACTCAGAAGCAATCGCGGGAATTTAATTAACTTTTCTTACTCTCCTCGTTCAAAAAAGTTATCATTGCCTGCCTCTAATTTTAGAAGGTAAATAAATTCTTTCAATCAGAACACTGCAGTCACGTATCCTTCCAATCCCGTTACCGACTAAGAATTAAACTTACCTCTAGCGTTACTGATTCCTCAGTCAATAGAAACAATTCAAGACGATACATCCACCCCACTAACATCAAAAAAAATCTCAAAACCTCTCCACTGCTCTTTAAAATCCCACAAACCTGTTAAGCCCTCCCTTCGATAATTACCACCTTTTGGAAATTCAACTCACGTAAACCCCTCAGAGAATGACCCCCCTCAAAACTTAAAGAGAGATAGAATAGATTTCATCCCCGCAACCGAATCCGGCCGGTCTCGTTTTGTTGCCCGATCCCGAAATGGAAAATCGAAAACCGTCGGACTTACCGCGGACGTGGGCTGCATGCAGTAGACCCGCATCTGGACAAACACCTCCAGATTGAAATAGACGGGGCGAGGTGGCCGTAATACGACCCACGGATTCTTTTTCGATGGCGAGATAGTAGCCTCGGTGAAGCATGTCGATATTAGAGCGGAATGGAGAAAAGAGTGAGTGAGTGAGCTGTGAGTTATCTCTGGATGGAGTTTAACGAGTTGGTCCGTGTAATCTCTTAAAGGGTTTCTCTCTCTCTCTTTTGGGCCGTTTCGGAGATAAAGAGGGGATGGGAAGGGGGGAGCTTTTGATGCAGTTGGAGGTGGCTGAGGGATCTAGTTTGGTTCAGCTGCGATGGCGTTTATGAGGTGGCTCTATCGAAAACAAGGATTGTTATTTTAGGTTTAAATGGCGATTTTGAGTGTGTTTCATTGAATCATAGATAATTATGGCACTGGCTTAGAACTAATCATTTCATATTTTATGTTGTTGCTTCTTATGCCACTTGGAATATCCAAGCTCCATTCACTAAGCAAACGGAATTTAAGGCAAAGGGGTTACGGCTCGGATGATAGATGCCTCCACCATCTATCGCCACCTCCACAATTTTGTCATGTCTCTGAAGGGTACGACCAGGCCTATGGTAAACTGCGCCATAACCTACCACAGAACTTTGGGACCCACCGATTTAACGAGCACGTCACAAATTTAACGAGTACTCCGCATATACACGGTGGGTATTCAGTGGTGTCGGAAATCAAACCCGGGACCGTCCAATCCTGAAGCCGATGGGCTTCATCGGACCCCCACAACCCCTTTAATATTTTATGTGCAATGTGCAAACATTAAATTACATTTGGTTCATGAATGCCAGAATTACAGCTTTAAGCTTGCAAAACAATGGAATAAGCTCATACTTTATCTCTCTTTAAATATTTAATTAGTAAATAATAATGTTTAGTAAAGTAAAAGTAAAGAAATATGTAGTTTTAATACTAATTAGACTAAAGCCTAAATGAAATCTATTGTATTATGCCCCCTTTAGTTTTTATTTTTCTTACATAAGATTTTTTATAGTGGGCACTAGCGGTACTGGTATGGGAGCTTTTCAGAATGCAAAGTTCTGGGATCTTTAAAATTATTTTTAAGTAATTGAAGGTGTAATCTGACCGTCGCCCCTATGTTATTATATCATAAAATACCTTTTCGGATGGGTTCATGCTCGTTACATGTTCGGAGATTACAAGCCAGTTAATTTTGACTTCGACAATTGAATCGCCAGTTGGAATGGTAAAAAGTCCAAAATTGGACAAAATGACTTTTTGGGCAAAAAAACTCCAATCTCCAAAATGAGTAGAAAGAGGGGAATATAGCCACTGTACTTTTCAATTAATTTGGAATTTAAAATTAATTTGTTTTCTGTTGTACTTTGTAGTGTAAACTAAGCCAAAGAAAAATTTTATTTTAATTTAATGTGGAATGTTTGACTCCTTTCATATTCACTTACTCCATTGATAGTGTAATGACCCTGTTTCATAATATTTTTTATTTTTATTTTTCTGTCTAGCTATTTTTTGCTTTTGTGCTGTGAACTAAGCAGAGATATAGTTCGAATAAAGTGGTTTTTAAAATTTATTTTGTCAGCTGAAATTTCATAATATTGAAAAGGGAACATCAATTATTCCCAACTGTAAAATATTTTTGGATAAACTAATATTTTTTCGGTGATTATCCTGTACTCTAAAAAGGGTACATAATTTCCAGTTCAAATTTGGTGGTTTTAAATTAAAATTCCTCCATTTATACAGGATTCATTTTCTCAAAACTTGGGTTTTTGGACTTATTCCCTTTTTCAAACTAACGATTCAATTACTGTTGAACCAACGATAGTAAAAGGGTCACGTGATTTTTTTGCTTCAGTATTTTTTATTTTATTTAAAATATACTGATTTTTTATGTATATAGATGGTATAACTAAGGTTAGAAAGAGTAAATGTATCTTCCTCTTTCAATCAACTGCCCCTCAGCTTCTTCCTTTCTCCCCTCCGAGTATGTCAAAATCACGTGACCCTTTTACTATCGTTGGTTCGACAGTATGTACCATATAATAGAAGGGTCTATGAAGAAACGCAAACGTATGATAGTCTTGGTTATGTAAATTTTAGACAAATGCGATGTTATTTTGAGTAACCTTAATGTTAAATTACGTAATAAATCCGCAATTGGGTTATTTTTTATCTTAAATCAATTTTATTTATGTTATATTTTGTGCTCTATAATGCCTTTTAAAATAAAAAACAAATCAAAATTTAAAAATTGAGTCCCTTATATCCAACTCACCAGTTTATGTTAATTAAAAATTAATTATGGGGATTAATTTGAAACGATAAACAATAAATACAGTAATGATTCTCAAAATACGAAATAACACATTTATTAATCCCACACCGAAAAAGAAAGTTAAGTAATAACTTATAAATACCCTACTTAGAGTAGTCAGAGCGATTTCAAAAGCATTTTTATGACCGTATTAAGATATTCAAGTAACGTTATCTCTCTCGACTACGAACAACTTAATCCGATAAACGAATATCCACTCAAATCTATCCAAATGGCATTGAACAAGATACAAATTAATTCCCTACCTTTAAACCCCCAATCTCAATTATAATCCCCATCGGATGAGGGTCATAATACCCCATTAAAAACCTACCAGACACACCAGGATAACATATGATTACTATCACTAATGTCAAATTTCCTAGGGCTTCGTGCACCGAAAAAAAAGAGATTGATTTTGTATGTCAAATGCGATTCCCCTTCACTTAAGGGATTATTGTTTTATTGGATTGTTCCTGACAACGCTTCTTAGGAAGACTCTGAAAATATTTCCTTAATGAGTTCAATAACCGAAAATTCGTAAATTAAATTTATTCCCGATGGCAATTAGAGAGAGTCTCTTCCGTTTTGAAAGAAGAAGTTGAAGTTAAACTTTCTCCCGGAAATTTTACTTTGGTACGAGTCATTAGTTTCTGTCAATATACTAGTTCCTTCTTTTTGATCCGCCAAAAGGAGTCATTTGATCCAAGTTCTCAGAAGAAGTTCTTAAAAGACTAGTTGATATTTTTATTCCTTAAAAGAAGGAATGTAATCCGCCAAATATCCAGTGATTAAACTTCCTGGTAAAACCTCTAATGGGATGACAAGTGGTAAGGTTTAGACTTGTTTACAATGAATTTCGGTATATTTATTTACCTTTCAAATTTTGATCAGAAATTTACTTAAATTAAGATACTTTCTCTTAAACTCAAAAGATAACTGCTTTTAACTTTGTTTACTCATAACTGAAAAGCAGATCAAAGATTCATGAGTTAGAATGTATGTATTTCTGAACTCATATAAAGTTGAATATCTTATAAAAAATTTTCATAATTAAATTTGCTATGATCAATTATTTTTTAAATTTAGTTACTAAATCTTCTCTCAAAATACTCTGATTTCTTGTGCATAAAATAAAAATTAAACATATGTTTTATGATTAAGGGAACCTATTTCTCCATTGAACTCTTAGTAAACTCTACGTCAGTACATCTGTTTAATTTATCGATAGGGGAGAGTGGGGCACATTCGCACAAAAAGTGCATTTCGGCATAATACTCTGAATCTAGATGAGATATTGAAACAAACTTGGATTCAAATGAAAGTTAAGACTTTTCCCGATATTTTAGAACGATAATTGGTCGCATTCATCTAGAATTTCTAACCTATATCATCCATCTAAAAAACGAGAAATTTCGTGCGAATGTGCCCCATGGGTGGGGCAGTTTCGCACACGTGAGGGGCACATTCGTACACAAGCAAAAAATTATACAATAATTATTTTTACGAACTAAAAAGTTTATGGCACTTAAAGAAAGGATAATTAAAGAAAAATATTTGACACTTTCACATATTTTTCCTCTAAATTGAAGATTTTTTTACAAAAAGAAAACAGCTTCAGAAAATATTGAACATCTAAGTTTTTGATGAGGAAAACAATTGAAGTAATGAAGAGTATATTGCACATTAACATACTTCACATAATATAATTAGTTAGAAAAAGTTTAACCAATATTTTAACTGTCAGGTTTTATTCGAAAAGAAAAGTGGACCAACAGCACCTGATTATTAACACCTGAAACTGACGGTTGGGGAACTTGTAGTACGATATCTTTTTGTATGAATGTTGAATCATTACTTACTGGGAAAATAAAATTTTCATCATTAATTTTAAAGTTTTTAAAGTTTTTCATCATTAATTTTAAATAATCACCATTCAATTCCAAATTTCTATTTGACCAACATAACAAAATTTTCTTTTTAGTAGCAAATTCTACTAGAATAAAATCACCAAGTCCAAGTCAATTGGTATTAAACAATAAGGAAGTTGCATGTGTCAGATTTTCAAAAACAAACAAGTGTTCCATATAGTTTTTTGTATGGTAAAATGAAATATCTAGTCAGTTTTTCAAAAAAATGTACAGTACAAAACAGAGACTTAGTGATTTAGATGGTCCATAGATGCTTAAGTTAATAAATTTAGTTTTATTTGTGTTAATAGACAGTTTGTTAGCGTTAAACCATTTTTTGATTGCTATTAGATCTTCGTTGATATGATTTTGTAAATCTTCATAGATAGAACATGAATATAAATTACTGTGTTATGATTTTGCCCTTTATTTTTAATTTACAGAAATCCTTAATGTATATGATAAATAATAATGGTCCAAGAATTGAGCCTTGTGGTACGCCAGATTTTATATTTAAAAGATTACTTTTGTAATCACCAGAACTTACAAACTGTTTTCGATTTTTTAGATAAGAAATGAACCAATTAATTCCAGCACCGCGAATTCCACTAAAATAAAGTTTATCAATTAAAATATCATTATCTACGCTGTCAAAAGTACAAATAAAGTAAAATTTTTCTTGTTTTAATTACTTCGCAGTTCAAACAGATTTTATAACGTGAGATTTCTCATTTATAAAACTTTTCACTCAAAACTAAGAGTTTTTTCGTTGTCTTATAAGTTTATCTTCATTTGCCTTTTTATTTCAGTTCTCAGGAAGGAAAAAAATCCACTCGATTTGAAACTGATACTTTATTGTCGCAGATATGTAATAAGGTTTCAATAAAAATTTACGATTCTAAGGACTTTTAACCTTTGAAATTGTTTGAAGCTAACCTGCATGTCTTGATAAATTTCTTCAACCCCAATTCAAAAAGTTTAATTGTTTCAAACGATATCGAAAAGAATACATCAACCAACAAATCTCAAAGCACTAAAACAATAACTCTTTCAAAACAAGTGCTTTACGCAAACAAAACTCCTCAACCATAAAGAAACCAACTCATCACCACCCACATAATAATACACTTGTCACGGTCCATCATCTCCAGAAATCATCTACTTGAAACGACATAAACAAAAGCCTTTTGTGAGACCATGAAAAGATGATACCAATTATACACATCTGAAAGAACACACGATGAAACTCATCCGCACACATTGATGGGTTTTGCAAACATCAAAGTCAATTCATTTTTCACGCGATAAGTTTTCCCCAAGTCGGAACTTTGAGAAACAGGAGTTAATGGCTACTTCAGTTGAAAAATGTGACACGTCTTCATTCCGTTTGAATTATTAATTCTTATCCGGAGCTTTCTGAATCACATAAACCCGCATATCGGGAATAAGTGCGGAAATCTCGACCGTTCGACACAGCCTTCCACTAATTAGAAACACACGTTTCTCCTTTTGATACTAATTATGGCGCTCGAGCGTTTCCCCTTCTAATTGGCACTCGTGCTTTTAATGAAGGTCAAAATTAACTCCGAGTGAAATTTTCAATAACGGTTTCGGCTTGGACGATTCGACTCTCGAATATGGGTTTTATCACCTGAACTAACTCGCGTCTAGTTTCGGGTCTTGTTATTTTCTTTTATGTCTGGACCCGATTGACTTCCAGCCATGTGAATAAATCTTGATATAATTTTCTCTTGTGCTTATTTGTTTTCTTACTGGATTTTATTTAGATATCCAGGCACGATGACTGACCCTTGACGTTCTGGTCCAATCTTGGTAACTACGGGTAGTGTCAGGTTGCACGGAAATGGGGTCAACATAATTTAACGTCCCCGTGTATATGTTACCGCTAATGTGCATAACTTGATAATGGGCATACTAACTAAGTTGAATGAGAATTACCCAAGGGGTAAAGTATAAAATATTTCCTACTCTACCTAGGTATTCCGCACATTACCAAATTATGCACATTAACGGTTCAAGCGTGTTCTCGGATGGCTTAGGATTGAAAGGGTTCATTAAAAAAATTATTTTACATTCAGCTAACGAATCTCAGTATAATTTTTTCTTGTACCTTTTTTTTGTTGTGGAATATAATTTTATTGAGAAATATCTGGATTTTAAAGGCACGAATGACTGACCATGGACATTCTGACCAAATCTTGGTAACTAAGGGTACCACTTGAGTGGAAATAAGCCCTACAAAATTTTACGTTCCCTTTTAGAATATCTTTAAATTGTGTTCCGACCACAAAATGGAAATAGTTAAGGGATAAAATAAATTATGATACGCTTATTTCCACCTAAGCTGACACTACCCTTAGTTACCAAAATTGGTCCAGAATGTCAAAGGTCAGTCATTCGTGCCTTATATAGGGTGGGTTGCCCAGTGAATGAACACTCCCAGTAAATGAACACTTGGTCGTATTACCTCAAATATTAAGATATTTGAACTAGTTATAGACTATCACGTAATTCCAGTAGTTGCAGGAAGACCTCCTAGAGGACAGGTAATCGTTGCTTTAACCGTAAATTCCGATTTCAGAACGCGTAAATTTATTTATTGATACGCGAGCTTCAGGTCTACGAAAAAGACACCGGTGAGTTAAGATTTGACTTGATTCATTCATATTTTTCGAACTTATAATTGCGTTTATTATTATCGTTGTTTTTTTTATCAACTGTTAAAGACTTATTCTTTGATATGTCATAATGCAGAAAGCTGTACTATTGAAATTGCGATAATTAAAGTGGTGTTCACTTACTGGAAGTGTAAACTGAGATTTCCCAGTAAATGAACGGGTGTTCATTCACTGGGAAAAATGCATATCTCGTAAAACCTCATGATTATAGTTTTATTTGATTCATAATGATGTCCTCTAAACTAGGTTTAATGTCCGAGGCATTAAATTTTGTCCTTCCAGTAGATGAACGGGGTGTGTTGATCAGAAAGTCTAGGTTAATACATGGTGTTTTGAAAGTTTGCTTCATAGCTTTAGTTTTCAATGCCTCATAGAATCGAGGGTATGAGGCTTTCCTACTGAAAAGTGAATATGGTGAATAAATTGTGATGGCTTACATTTCTCTTAGTGGCCAAATTAAAAATTTAATCAAAAAATTAAAGTTGATAGTACAAAAAATCCATTTTGAAAAACAAATTTACAGAAATTAGTTACTGGTTTTTGCATTTTGGAAAAACTTTATTAAACCATCGGTAAACCACATAATAGGGTCAATCTATGTCAAGTGATCCAGGAAAAATGGAAATGGTCATTCTACCATTTTAAAATTAAAGGATATTTTGAGGGAGGATTCTTATAGCACTAGAAAGTTCACAAATATTACTTTTTTTTTTGCCTTTTTTGAACAGGCCAGCCATCGAAGTTCAACAAGGAATTAAAAAACATTTGGGAATATCATGTCTTCTAAAATTGAACAATACTCTTGTTTAAATTTCCTATTTAAGGCTTATTTTCAATACTTTAAACACAGTTATTCTTAAATTCATGCCATACATAAAATGAAGGATGTATATTTTTAAGTAGAATGGATTTTGTAGTATGAATTTAAGATAAACGTGTTTTGTAGTAATGCGATTTAACTTAAGTCGTTATACTACATACACACATGAAAAATTAATTTAGTTTAAGTGCTAACCTTGCTTAAGTCGAGAAAGTGTGAACGGACTCTCTTAGATTTAAACAGATTTACCAAAACAAAATTACCTTAACCTTAAACGGCCACGTTCACACAGGAAAAGTTGAGCTAGGTTAAGTGCTCTTTAACTTATGTCGAGCATGTGTGAACAGACTGTCTTAGATTTAAATTAGTTGAGCGCAATAATACCATGCTAACCCAAAACGAGTTTCCCAAACTGACTTAAATTGATTTCTATCGCAATGCCACCTAGCGGTCTCTCTGGAACATGTATCAACAAACAACAAATCCCGACTGCCATTCAAACTTTGCATCAAGTCTAAACTAAACAGTAGGGATATTTACCCGATCACACTCTGAAATCAAGGAATACAAGTAATTTCCTTCTCGTTATTTTTGATTACTTTTTAAGAATAAGGTAATGCCGTAGTTTCTAATATGTTACACGCCAGAAATCTCTAAAAATTGTACCTCAGTTGTATCATTTTATTGTTGTACCTCAGTTGTATTTTTGATTTGTATTATATTTTAGTATACATCGCTTCAACTGATTTCTGGGATACTAGAAACCCTATTTGTAAAATTTGTGTAAATATCTGGTCAATAAACTGTTCTTGTTTTAGTATTTGTGTTTTTGTAATACGTAACTACCGAAAATCTTTCTAATGCTTCTTCCAATCTTTTCACCTAAGAAAAAAAACAATATTTTTCCTTTTTCGAATAATTTATATTTTTGAATAAGTATTTAGTGTTAAAGATGGTTTATAGGTAGTTCTTTATTTTTGTAGAAAAACAAAAATCATTTTGAATATAGAATTGCTCTATTTTTGGTGTTGTATGTCTTTAGAGAAGAAGAAATGGTTCACAGTAATAAAAAAATCTGTTATATACATAAGAAATTCATTATAGATTTAAGAAACAGTATTTATTCGTGATTGAATATAATGTGTTATATTCTAGGTACTGGTTATTAAAAATAATGTTTAAATATGCTAACTTGATCCAATGATTAGACAATATATATATCTATAAAATTGATCATTTGAATAAAGTTGGCAATTTTACGCATTATTTATAAACAGCCAGTACTTAAAAAATGACAAATTTAGTCAATCGCTAATAATTCACGTCATGAAAATCACGTCGTTTAACCACTTATAAAAAACGTCATAAAATCACGTCACATATGACATCCAATTCACGTCGAAATGACGTCTTCAAATTGGACGTATGACGTCATGCAGGGGAGTAGCCAGAGGGGGGAACCATGTAAATATCTTTTTTTGACCATAGAAAAACGTTAAAATTCACCCATATCCCCTCCCGAAATATCAATACAGTGGGCCCTCGCATATTCGCTGTTCAGTATTCGCAGTTCAGCAATGTTCAATGTTCGCGGTTGAGCAATGTTACCCCCGCATATTTGCGGATTTCGATCTCAAAGTTTTTATCAATGAAACTTGCATATTTGGCGATAAAGATATAATTGTTCGTTTCCGATATTTATTATGTAAAACCATTTTGAAAAATGTGACTTCTACTAAGCAAATTTTCTAACTAGTAACCCTTTTGGTATTTACTACAAGCTATTTACAGTTATTAAAAAAATTATTTACAGTAATTTACAGTTAATACTACTTTTATATGAACCAGTTTTATTAGTTTTATGTAATAAATGAATGAATCGAACCCTTATATTTGTTATATTATCATATATGCGCGTTTTAAAACAGGGTTCGTTATTCGCGGATTTCGCGGTGTGTTTTGAACGTAATTACCGCGAATAACAAGGGAATACTGTACAATTAAAATCCTGTCGCCGTGTTTACCCACAGCTTATATGATGACTGACACCCATAGCGATATAATCATTAATTTTATTATTATTAGATCCTAAAATAATAAATTATGTACTGATAACTATTACTTTATGAACTAATTATAATAATATTAGTTATTATATCTCTATGGTTGACAGTCATCATTTGAGCTGTGGGTAAACATGGCAGGTAGCTGGAGGACTCTTTCACCATCGATAAAACTATTTAAGACAGTTTAAAAGAAGCTGCAGTGTGAACGCATAAAAATAAGAAAGTTTACTTTAAAATATCTGAAGTTCACGCTTAAGTTCACCTAGTTTAACTTTCTCATGTGTGCATGTAGTATTACAAACACAAGAATAAGCATAGTGGATATTACTTTGATGGCTGCTGTAAAAATTAAAAAATAAATATATAAAAAATAAAAAAATATATACGTAGGGTAGGTGGGGGTAATTGTCCGCACGGGGTAATAGTCCGTACGGCCTTTTTTTGATGATAATATTCGATTATATTGACTGCATCGATACAGTAGGTTCCTTTCACAACCCCCAAATGGCTGTGAAAATTTCACAGGAGTAGCGTGTCCGTTGTCCAAAAAAATGAGGTAGGTCAGTTTTTAGTGTCCTTGTTAGAGTATTTTTCTCACTTTTTCTTCATATTATGGTAGAATAGTTATATTTATTCAATCCATCTGGTTTTTTTTTCGAAAGAGCCTTTATTTATCTTTGAAATTACATCACTATACTCATGTTTACTTTTGTTTTCAAAAATCAGTACCACTTTGTTGTTGTCATCATGATATGGGGTAATTGTCCGCAATTGAAAATGTGGGAATGTTCTCAGAAACTCCATCAGAAGAAGCTTTTGTTGAAAAGAAAGACAGTCCTAAAACTTTCCAAACCTAATGAAATCCATAATGCAAGGTTTCATGAAATGATAAGTTTTCTTGACAATTTGGCCGATTTTATGCCGGTAAAAGGATTAACTTTGCAACTTGTGGAGTAACTTTGCTATATGATGTTTTATAATGTCAAATATTGTTGTGTTGTCTTCCTATTGTGAATATACCTCAATTTTGATGTTTTTGAATTGGAATATCTAATAATTCTCTTATTTTATTCTATTGGGGTAATTATACGCACTGCGGATGATTACCCCAAAAAATGGGGCAAATGTCCACAATTTTTTTTTCTTTTTAATGTTGAATATTTCTAAAAATATTTGCAGCTCAAGGCTGGAAAAAATATGAATTGATAGGCCACATCCTAAGCTTTAGATTCCATACCAGAAACGTATTAAAATAATAAAACTTTGGGCCACAAAAATTCAAAACCAAAAACTGCGGACAATTACCCCTACCCACCCTACACTGAATTATATAGATGGATAAAAATGATCAAGCGACCACCTCTGGAGCACTTGATATGGATTCATACATTATAAACTTTTCCAAAATACTGAAACTAGTGGTTATATTCAGTGTTCATTTACTGGGAGGTGTTCATATTTAGAACAAACTTTGTTCATTTACTGGGTATATTGCACTTTTTACACTAAAATCATGATTCCTTAAAAACTATTAATTTCTGAGATCTGTAAATACTTCGATCATATTGCTAAGAAAAATCCTGTGGGGAAACATACCTTACTTTTTAATATTGACCAAGAAAAAGCCGTGAAAAAAAATTTTAAATGGGAAAATTGCAAATCAAAATGCTAAGTGTTCATTCACTGGGCGGTTCACCCTACCCAGATTTTTCCTAAACAACATAATTTTACGTTCCCTCATATATCTTTAAATTGTGTTCCCACCATAAAATGAAAATAATAAGTGGTCGTGAAATTATGTTGCTCTAAGTTACCGCGTATGCTGACACTCTCCTAAATGCAACCTCCTGATTAAAATTCCCTGAACGTATAGCTTATATTGCTTAGTTGTCAGATTTCTCTCTCTCATTTAAGGGTAAAACATCTTTAACCTTTAAGTCCAAGCAGCCTTAAATTCTCCATAGGATTCACTGGTAATTTCAGGCGGCTGAGGATTGAAAGAGTTAGTTAAAAGAAAATTACTTTATAAAACAAACAGTATTTAGTTAACAAATAAATTTGGGATTTATTTAGATGGACTAAGTTGTGAAATTTATTGTTTACTAGCTGAGATGTAACCGGGCTTAGAAGGATGGATAATACAATATTAGTTAAGTACATCACAATCAGTTTAGAAAAAATGTTTCAGCAATCAGTAAATACCTGATTAGAGATCTTATAATATCGGTTGCCTTCAAAGAAATTTATAATACCAGAAACCGACTCACTATTAAAAAATACATTTAAAAAGTCGAAGCCTAGCTTTTCTAAATCATAAACTGTCAATATATAAACCAGCTCCAACAAGAATATCTCTAATTCGTAGGTTAGTTTGCAACATTCGAGACTAAGCTCTAATACCGTGTCTACTCTCCCTTCTTAATCCAATTTTGATTCGCCTCAAAGAGAGAACTAGTGACTGACGAGTATTGAGGATTATCTAAAGCATGGGATGAAGTGAGAGGATTTGGAAGATCCAAAAAGAAATAAAAGGTTCAGGTTTTGACTTGACTCTAGAGAGGCTCAGACGCTGTAATCAGGGTGTAATCTGTACGAAATACAAGTATAATCCCTAAGCTCCTTCAAATAAGCATTCTTTTTTTCTGGTTTAAAACCTCTAAACGAGTGTATCTAACATGGAAGCTTAATTTAGAGGGGTGTTCAAAGTTTGAAAGCTTGACATGATTTAATTAATTAGTATTATACTGTAAAAAAATTGCTAGAGTCATATTTTAATACCTATGGATAAAGTTATAAAATGCTTCAAATCGGTGACTTAAATTTTAGGGAAAGATCTTACACTACCCTACAGTAAGAAACATGCTCTAAACAATATTTTCATACTCAGTTTTGAAAATTTTTGTGTGTCCATTTCTACTTTAAGATTATGCTATATCAGTTGTAGATTTTGACCGTGGTCCCCTGTTCATATATGTGTCACGTTATGCTGTCCAAAAACTGTTCCCGGGTATTGCTTTGGGTCTCTGAGGGTGCTAGAGAAAAAATTTCACATCCATATCTTGATCCTCCTGCTCAACAGAGGCTCTATCATGGCAGGAAGCATTGCCTTTCGGGAAGTAACATTAGTTCATTTGATGAAATTGCTAGAGAGTAGGGAGAATCTTATTGTTCAAAAGGAAATGTTCCTTCCAGCAGCTGTGTTTAAGGTATCCGCCTACCTTTGAGACCTTTTTTTTGAAATACTTGATTTACAAATTTGTTTTTAATTTTTAGTTTAAATGTACATCAAAACCTTAATCAATGCTAAAAACAAAATTAATTATATTACTTTCTAAAATATGGGGTAATTAGTGTAAAATTTAAGTGAATTTTTATAAAACCCCTCTCACTCTTGCCCAAAAACTATTACCCCTATATAAATTTCCTTTGGACACAAGTATCCTATAACACTTATCTTCAGAATGGACCATTTTCTAAGACATATTTTGAAAAGTAATTGTTTTACAGCATAAAATGTAAAAAAATGAAAAATTTCAAAATTTCCACTACCATTTAACAAAAAAACATCAATAAAAACAAAAATAATAAACTTACATAAAAATCTGCGATTCATCTGGTTAATAACAGTATGATTGATATACTGTTAATGTTTGGAGTTAATATCTTGGATAGTTTTTGAGAATCATTAGGGTGTCCCTTATTTAGGCGTTTTTCCAAAAAGTCGGGGAAACTTTTGCGACACCCCCCAATTTTTTTCCTTTTGGTACCCTAAGAAAGTGTGCAAAATCTTAAATCAATCAGATAATATTAACACGTGCCCCAAACGGCCTAAAGTTAGAAAAATTTAAATTTTTTCTCATGTTTTCGAAAATTTTTAAAAATGTGTTTAAAAAATCCATGTCAGAATAATAATGCTCTTACACATTTAAACAATCTTATTTGACGGTTTTTCATTGCTAGTAAGTCCAAAATGATCAGTTTTTAACCTAACCATCAAACAGAAAATCATCAAATTTGTCCATTTTATACTGAGAATAGAAGAATCAAAAAGCGGTGGTAAATGACTTAAAACCGCAAAATTCCATGATTAAACACCATTTGTATACCATATTGATGTGGAAATAAATTATCTGGAGCTCAAATTAATTATGGGTTGCTTAATTACAGACGCCATATTGGATTGCATTAAAACTAAAAAAATTCTAGAAAAACGGTATGGCGGTATGGGCATGTTTGATATCGGGTATGGGTGTATGAGGTTTATAAACTCAATTAAGACTAATAAAATCATCTTACACTTCTTTTTAAGGCTCTTTACCCAATTGTAAGGGCCATCAGATCTCCTAATACAGTGGAAGAGAAATTCTGAAAATAAGTTAATAATAAGACTCTACAGTGTGTCCACGAGTATTTTATTCCGTAAGTTAGTTTAAAAGCTGAAGAAGATACAAAATTAACCCGTTCATCATAATGATTGAGTTATACTCTGTGAAGATAAGCAATTAATCATGTTTATAGAGACTGTTCTTGTATTTTATAATAAATTTATACATTAACATTAAAATACCTGCAATTCAACAAATTATAGGCTCTTTAAAAACTAAGACACTTAAATTGGCCACGTGAATATTATAAATATTAACAACAGTTTCTGAAAATCATTCCTTCTTTAAAGTCTGTTTTTAAGTTAGAGCTATTCTTCGCTCTAAGTTCCCTACCTCTACATTCTCAAAGAAGGCTTTGAGGGTTTAAAATAATTTAATTTCATAAACAATTTTCATGAAAAACTTACTCGAAATCAAAGTACTTCTTCAAGGACGTTTACTGATGATAAGCCGACAGCGCGAGGAACTAAGGATATAGTAGAAGAGTTATAGAAACTGCAGTTTATATTTAACATTCTTACAGCCTCAAACAAAATAACAGTGTTTAATTGTTTTAATGACACTGGTTTGTTAAATTGCAGGTATTTTTATGTTTATGTATAAATTTATGATAAAATACAAGAACAATCTCTATAAACATGGTTAATTGCTTACCTTCACAGAGTATAACTCAATCATTATGAAGAGGGGGTTAATTTTGTATCTTCTTCAGCTTTTCAACTAACTTACGGAATAAAATACTCGTGGACACACTGTGGAGTCTTATTATTAACTTATTTCCAGAATTTCTCTTGCCGGTTTTATGTGTATAGAATTTATTACCATCTATAGTTCTGAAATCATGGTTTGCACTTGTATTAGGAGATCTGATGGCCCTTATAATTGCGTAAAGAGCTTTAAAAAGTTGTGTAAGATGATTTTATTAGTATTAATTGAGTTTAGAAACCTCATACACCCATTACCCGATATCAAACATGCCTATACAGTTTTTCTAGAATTTTTTATAGTTTTAATGCAACCCAATATGGCGTCGGTAATTAAGCAATCCATAATTAATTTGAGCTCCAGATAATTTATCTCCACATCAATATGGTCTACAAATGGTGTTTAATCGTGGAATTTGCGGTTTTAAGTCATTTACCACTGCATTTTGATTCTTATATTCTCAGTGTAAAATGGACAAATTTGAGGATTTTCTGATTGATGGCTAGGTTACAAACTGGGCATTTTGGCCTCACAAGTAACGAAAAACGGTCAAATAAGATTGTTTAAATGTATTAGAGCCCTATTATTCGGCAACGGATTTATTAAACACATTTTTAAAAATTTTCGAAACAATGAGAAAAAAGTCAAATTTTTCAAACTTTTGGCCGTTTGGGGCACGTGTTAATATTATCTGATCGATTTAAGATCTTGCACACAGTCTTAGGGTACCAAAAGGAAAAAAATTGGGGGGTGTCGCAAAAGTTTCCCCGACCTGCGATTTTAAGGGACACACTAAGTAATCATGTAAATAGTGGAGGGTTTTTATGCAAAATTTAGTTCCGAGAAAATTAGCCTCGAAGTTTATACTTGTATATACGATCACACACGACTATCTGTTTTAAAAAATGCTGTAATTTCTTTTTTAATTCACCTATAAGTAAAATGAAAACAGTTTTGGAAAGATAAAAGTCTAAACTTCTCGAAAAAGTAAGCAAAAACTTTCGATGTAAAAGTAAAAATTTTCGACGAAAAAGTCGAAAATCGCCATTTTGGGGGTAGGCGGATACCTTAATTTACCATTAAAAATAGCTAAGGGGTCCGCGAAAATGCCGCCAAATGGGATATCACTATCTCTGAATTTGACGATTGGTGCAATGCACTCGAGAAAAAGACCTTTCGTTGTCTTTGTTCAATTTCAAGCTTGCCCAATTGACTGGGAGATTTTTTTGTGTTACTGGATGCTTCATAAAACAGTAGTTTTCTAGTCGTTTTAATTCCAGTTACAACATTGCAAACACAAAGCAAGTCTACCTTCTTTTTTGGATGATGTGACGTTTGGTTTGTTTGCAGCATAAAAGCTATGGATATTAAAGACGGACATTTCTTTTCACAAATTATTTTAGAGAACCTAACCGCCCGCCTGTTTAAACTCATTTTGGAATATTTGAAATGCTTTTTTTTAGGTTTTTACGATTTTCATACTTTAGTACAAGCTGATTTCATTTGGTCATTTTTAAGGGAAAAACAACATGTGCAGTTAGTGTCCAAACTCCCGTAATCTTTCTACAACACCGAAAATTAGCAGTGACTTTAATAACGCTCCCGAAATTGAGCTAATATACTTTTCTCTAAAGGGATAACTTGCTTCAACACTTCTTTACAGGTCCCCAAGATTATTTCTCTTCGAAACATCATCACGATTTCACGCTGAACTAACAAAGGAACCTTACCAGGTCACGCGTAAGTATTGGAATGTAAAGCAATTGAGATACAGTCGGATTTTATGCAAATTGCCTGGGTCCGTAACTGTAGGGTAGTGTACTTTTCCTATCTAACCATGGACTACTAAACCTCTTACGGTTTCTCTTCAAATAGCTGGTCATGGGTCATGGGTCCGGTCCGTAAGTGTAGGATAGTGTACTTTTCCAATCTAACCATGGACTACTAAACCTTTTACGGCTTCTCTTCGGGTAGCTGGTCATGGGTCATGGGTCCGGTCCATAACTGTAGGGTAGTGTACTTTTCCAATCTAACCATGGACTACTAAACCTTTTACGGCTTCTCTTCGGGTCATGGGTCAACTCAGCCCTAATACTTCCGTGGTCGATAACAGTAGGACCAAGTTTGCTTGGGGAATTAACTTGGGATCCACTGTCTGGCTAGCCACTCGACCTATACACAAGCTGAGTAATTAGCACCCCAGGCCCGAAGGCTAATGAAACGGAGATTGGCCCCGCCTAAAGGATCACTCAGCTTGGGCAAAACTTGATTTGATTGAATACTAAACATATTGTTTTTACCTACCGATAAATTGAGCCGCATTAACCTTTTATAGGCCAACGTTCGATTTAACTCACCCCTCTGAGCTTTCAAAATTTCTGAAAATAAATTACTTCATCATATTTATGTTTTATGAGACATGTTTTACTTATACAGGGTGTCCCTTAAATAATGGGTCACACTTCTAGGGAGGATAGTAGACACCTAGACGAATCAGAATCACATAGGAATCGGGGGTCCCAGACCAAATCCCAGGGAGTTAAAAATGGAGCGACACCCCAAAAAAATTATTTGAAAATTCAATTTGTAGAAGAACTACTATTCGTAAAAATTTAATTATGGTCTCAAAAATTGTGGTTTAATATTATTTTTAAAATTATTTCAAAAGTCTTCACTTTAAAATTGTTTTATTATGAAAAAAGTTAAAAAACCACAAAAAAAAGTGAAAATTCTGCCAAAACCTCATTTTGTATTTAGAAATCCTTTATTTTGATTTTAAAATCTGAAAGATCATAGTTGTAAACCCTTAAGTCCAAAGTTTCACGTAAAAACCATCAATATTGAACGCTTGAGATCCTGTTAAAGTTTGTTTTTTGCGTGCGCTAACTGGTTTCCATAGTCGTTTCCAAAACGGCAGCTAGTGGACGCAAAAAACGGACTTAAACCATGCTTTAACAGGATCTCAAGCATTTAATATTGATGGTTTTCACCTGACACTTTTGACTTAAGGGTTTTCAACTATGATCTTTCATATTCAGTGGCGGCTCGTAGCTAAAATTATAGGGGGTGCTGCACCAAGTTGAAAATGTGTATAATGCGATATAATGCTAAATAAACCTAAAAAAACGTGGATAAAAACTAAAAAACTTTACTAGGATTTTCTCATGATAAGACAGCAAGGAAAATTTAAGCTGTTGAAGTTCACTTACAGCCACAGAATTCAATTCTTTAGGATGCAATCCTACACTATTTCTATTAAACAAAAATGTTTAAAAAATCAAATAAAACACATGGGAACAATATTATAAGAACATTCACCCTTATTAAGTCAATTGTTTTTAAATTTTGAAATAACTCATAATTGTGTAATAATTCAGACTACCTATAAAATTTTTTGAAAGATTACCCCCAAAATTGAAAAAATCTAGGTTTTTCTTTACATTTTTCATATTTCATGAAACTTAGACAGAAAAGAGGGAATCAAAAAAGCGGTTCATCTGGTCACCATACACTTAATTAACAATCAAAAACATGTCACTTACCTATTAACTCATTAATCCCATCTTACCAAGATGTTCCTCGCGCTGAGAATGATATTAAAAACTACAGAGAGCGGATTCAGTTTGTTTTGTATAAAAAAACCCTGACTACTAAAAAGTAAAAAAAATATCCTTATTTATTGAATGGCTGAATCAGTTGAACAGAATTGTTTCTTACGTTGAAAAGAAAATATAAATAAAAAATGAAGAAAGTGAGTGTAAAAAAGCTAGAAAGGCAATGTGATTTATTATTTGAAATGTTTGAAATCGGATATTTTTTTCTTATCTCTACAATGCTTACGAAAGAAAAACGATAATTCTTTTTCTCGGCGGCGAGGGCTGCTGAGAAGCAGCCCCTTGTTCCCTAACAGATTCGCGTGCTAAATTCTTGATATTTTGATTTGATTAGATATAGCTAACTCTCAACAGTTTCCATACCCTCGTTTGGTACATTTCCGGGGGCTGTCGACCCAGAAAGAAATCTATTGGCGAGACGGCGGCGGAGTATTTTGAAGTAATTTTTTGTGCGTAAGGGGAAGGAATGATTAATAGCATTACGTTAACAGCAGATAATTATAAATTTAAAAAAGGGGATTAAGAGAAAAATAAAGGGAAGATTGAAATATTTTTTAAATATTTTTAAGTTAAAAAAATAGGAATTTTGGGCTATTTTGGTTGGGGGTGCTGCAGCCCCGCAGCCCCTATGGACGAGCCGCCACTGTTCATATTATTAAATCAAAAGAAAGGATTTCGAGAGAAATACAAACTAAAGTTTTCTCAGAGTTTTCACATTTTTTTCTGGTTTTTAAATTTTTTTTGTAATAAAAAAATTTTAAACTGAAAACTTTTAAGATAGTTTTAAAGATCATAGTATACCACAATTTTTGAGACCATAATTAAATATTTACCAATAGAAGTTCTTCTAGAAATTGAATTTTTCAATAATTTTTTGGGATTTCGCTCCATTTTTAACTCCCTGGGATTTTGTCTGAGACCTCCTAATCCTGTGTTATTCTGACTCGTTTAGGTGTCTAGTATCCTCTCTAGAAGTGTGACCCAACATTTATGGGACACCCTGTATAGATATTTTTGTACTTGTATTGTTTGTGGGTTTTTTTCTGTAATTTTTCGAAAATCACCTTTTTCCACAAAAAATAAAAAAAGTGAAAAGTGTTGCTGGTGTCGATAGAATTCCGCGAAAAGCGGGTAGGAAAAACAGGTGTCCTGAGCAGTTGTGTTTACAATAAACGCCCCTGACTTCTCTGACATTTTACAACAAGCGATTTTCCACACCAGGGGGCGGAGTGTTCACTCATTTTCAAATGGAGATGTGCATTGATTCGTATTTTGTTAAATATTGGACATATTGATCCCAAATTTCGTACACAGCCTTAGAATTGTCCCTTCTTCAAAATACAAACAAAAAATCTACTCCCGTTGGATGTATTACACTGGGGAACAGCCATTTTGTTGCCTTAGAACTGTGACTTGTTTTTGAATCACTTTTGGCCCCTGAATCCAAAAGTAACTGTAGTTTTTGTCTGTCACGTCCACTTTTTTGGCAAACAGCCCCGCCCCCTTTTTACGTTTTTCAATGACTTAATGACTTTGAATTCGATTTTCAGGGTCAAAAATCTTAACTTAAGTCTTTAAATTACACCCGAGAGGACAAAAATGGTTAAAGTTTCTAAAATATGAAAATTTTTAACGAATGGATAGGTTTAAGGGGTTATTACCCCCCTAAAAACGCAAAAAAATCGTTAAAAATGATAGAGTTTATTATACGCTATTTTTTACACTTAATTTTTACGCAATTCCTTTTCAAAAGGTCCTAACCCATCACCAAGGACCCAAATTTAATGAAAGTAAGCAGCAATGATTTTTACAAAAAGCGGTTGAGGCATTAGCGCCCCCAAAGCACCTGCGGAAGGGTTCGGGAGACTCTCTTTCGATTCGGGGTTGATAACACCTCAACCGCTTATAGTAAAAATCATTGCTGCCTATTTTCATTAAATTTGGGTCGTTGGGGAAGGGTTAAGACCTTTTAAAGAGGAATTGCGTAAAAAAATAAAGAGAAAAACCCTGAAATGCAAAAAAAGGAACATTATAAAAGATAGAGGTTATTTTAAGCTTTTCTTACTCTTATTTTTTATGCAATTCCTCTTTGAAAGGTCTTAACCTTTCCGCAAGGACCCAAATTTAATGAAAAAAGGCAGCAATGATTTTTACTAAAAGCGGTTGAGGTGTTATCGTCCCCGAAGCGAAAGAGAGTCTTCCGAACCCTTCCGCAGGTGCTTTGGGGGCGCTAATGCCTCAACCGCTTTTTGTAAAAATCATTGCTGCTTATTTTCATTAAATTTGGGTCCTTGGTGATGGATTAGGACCTTTTGAAAAGGAATTGCGTAAAAAATAAGTGTTAAAAATAGCGTATAATAAACTCTATCATTTTTAACGATTTTTTTTGCGTTTTTAGGGGGGTAATAACCCTTTAAACCTATCCATTTGTTAAAAATTTTCATATTTTAGAAACTTTAACCATTCTTGTCCACTCGGTTGTAATTTAAAGACTAAAGTAATGATTTTTGACCTTGAAAATCGAATTCAAAGTCATTAAGTCATTGAAAAACGTAAAAAGGGGGCGGGGATGTTTTCCAAAAAAGTTGACGTGATAGAAGAAAACTAACAACAGTTTTCTAATCAGTGTGCCCATTTAACTCTAAAACAGCCAAAAAAAGGAAGTCAACAGAAATTATGTTAAAAATTGTTCCCCAGTGTTATAGGTGCGCCTATGAAAGGTTAAGAAAAAATGGATTATCTTTATGGATCTTCCATAAAAATAATGTCATAATAAATGCAACATGAAATACCACATTGTTTGATGGGTATAATCTTGGTATATAATTCCAAAATATAAATTCTTTTTTTATTGACTATGACCTCAACAGAAAATTGAAGATCTGGTATAAATAAAATCAATAACAGGTATGTCACTTTTGCATACCTATTTATATTCTCAATCTTATTTATACTTACTCTTTAATTTTGAAAACCAAGCTTTGTGGAGAAGAAATGGAATAGTACGAAGTAACCAGTATGGGTTCCAAGAATGAAGGAAACGCAAGAAAATCAGGCAAAGAAATACGGACGACAAAGAAAAAACAGCACGGGAAAGAAGTGGGAATAGGGAACCAATTGGAGGCAATTTCGATTTGTAGCGTGCTGGACCGAATTCCCAATGAATTGCACAGGTATAACAAGTCCTGACGAGCCTACATTCGATAGATCAGGGGAGTGTGAAGGGAGACTGTGAAGAGAGACTATACTTTTTAGAAATAAGGCTTCATTCGATATAGAACACTCTAAATAAAACCACAATTTTATGACTCTGATATAATTTTTTAATAAAATCACATGCTTGCGTGTGACATCATACATTCCCAAATCATTCATCTGATTGGTCATCAGTTTTTGGAAAAAGAAATTTTAGAATCGATGTTTATTTAACACTTTTTTCTATTGAAAATTGTTAACACTTATTGATATAAAATATTACATTTCCAGACTTTTTTAGGTGTAGGAACCCGCGTAAAGAGTATAAATATAAATTTTGTAATATAAAAATAAATAACTGTAATTCGCCACAGAAAAAACGGAATCGAAAATTTAAAAAATTCCAAATTTTAAGAAATTCACTTCAGTAATTTTTTTAAAAAATATTTTAATTAACATTTACGAAATAAGGAGATAAGAAGTAGTTCTAATTAAATGGTTCTTAAAATTAAATTTGGACATTTTTTTTCTTAAAGCGAATCTGAATTGTCGAAAAAGACATTCTATATAGAAGAAATATAGTTTAATTAATCCTTTTCAAAAATTGATTTTTCACATTTTTGCTATGCACATCTAGATTTACTAAGCATTATAAAGACACAAAATAATTTTAAGCTTGTTTTGAAGAATATCCAGCACTTTTCTTTAAAATAAATAAATCATCAACAGTATAGAAGGCATTTTTTTTCTTAATCTATTAACAATACATTTTTTATTTCATGATTCTTGGATTTGGTTAGACTAAGCAATTTTCTTTGATCACCATGAATTTTTCTAAGTTTCAAATCCCAAGTACCTTTACAAAAGAATAGTGATTAGTGGACAAAAATTCAACTGAGACCGCAGTTGTATTTTTACAAAACATCACAGGAAGCTAACGAAATCAGCCTATGAAAGAAATAGGACAATCTTGATAATATTATTAATAAATCATGACACCTTATACTTGGTCTGTTAAACTTAAGTAGAAGGAAATTAGTATTCTTTAATCGGAGTAAAGCCGATTAAACTTCTCTTCTGATATGTCGAGAATTCTTAATTAACAGCTTTGCAGGCGAAAAAATTTTAGGGGCTCCAATATTCTATCGTAAGGAACAAAAAAATTTCAAGCACTCAATTTACCAGTTTATAAAAAAAGTAACGCCCTTCTAGGCTAGAAGATTTAGTAGAAGCCGATTAGATTTAGTACAGAAAAAGCAGTCAAGTGAATTGAGTTAGGATAGTCAAGAAATTTCCAGGAAAGGGCATTTTTTGTGTGTTTCTTTTGATTTTTTCTGGAGCATTTAGGCAAGAATTTTAACATATTTCCCAGTCCAAAAGAAAAGTAAGTAAATTCCATTTTTATTGATTTAAGTCTATTGATTCTAAAGAAAAAGCGCCTTAATCTTATGTAAAAGAAAATACCTTTTTGCTACCATCTCTCCAAAACGTGACAACTTTATAAAAGGCAATTCTTAAACTTTTTTGTGGGTATTTATTTTTAGCAGATTATTTTTTGGTTGTACTTGCATTTGTTTTCTATTAAAAAAATTAACAGTTCAAAATAAATTTTCGCTTATCATTCTCATTTATTATTTGTTAATGACAAAAATGCAAACTCAAAAGGATTTATAGATAGGAACTTCCAAATGGAAGTTAAGATATAACAGGTAGATTTTGAAAACGAAAACAATATACTACAAACAACAAAACAACATATTTACACCATTAACAATTAGACTCAACTAATTTAATGCAGCTATGTAGATTTATCCCCCTTTCCCGAAAAATATGCCATGATCATAACTTCTACAGCTTAAAGAGTTGATTTGATCGAAGTCCAATAAAGTTTTTTAAAAAGGTATCCAAGTCACAATACTTTTGCAGTGCCGCACGGGAGCCGAAATTTAACTTTTTTCTGTTAACTGTATATGCAAATCACATTTATGCAAAATATAATTTGGCAACGCCGTCAAAATTGCTTTGCACGGCTTTTATTCGAAACCAACGCCTCCTAGGGTCATAGAAGTAAGGTCTTTCCCTAGGTAAGTGACCCTGGAGAATCTATTAAGATGACTTACAGCACCCCTAGTGGCGAAATTAAAAAGTAAAAAAAATTAATTTAAAAACTAAAGGAGATAGAGCAGTGAGTTTTTTCAGTGAGTTCTTCTCGACGTTGGCAACAATACTCTCATTGAGGTTTTTGCTCAATCTCCTTTAGTTTTTAAATTATTTTTTTTAACTTTTTAATTTCGCCGCTAGGGGTGCTGTAAGTCATCTCAATGGATTCTCCAGGGTCACTTACCTAGGGGTAGACCTTATTTCTATGACCCTAAGAGGCGTTAGTTCCGAATAAAAGCCGTGCAACGCAATTTTGAAACACCCTGTACGTGTGATCACACTGTTATAATAATCATCATCAAGACGTCTAGCATAAGTTATGCACTTTCTCTTTTATGCTTTGAATAAAATTAATTTATCTTTAAAAATGTGTTTTTATTGAAGGATTAAAACAGGCCAATGAAACGGGCACCGAACTTTTTAAGCTATAAAATAGGGAAAATCAAATTATCATTTCCTTAGAAGGGATTTAGCAAAAGGTCGTAAAGGTAAATTTTTTGGATAAATACATTTTGCAAAGGATACATTTTTTGAGGTTTTATCAATTAAAACAATTTTACAGTAGGTAGGTATACTGCATTTTTATAAATTTATTTCACAATCACGTAAAATATTGTTATTTTTACATGTATATTTAAACACACAAACATTTAACTTATCTTATGGTCTAAGAGCTGGATGCAAATTTTGGGAATGATAAGGTGCACGAGATATTTCACCTGGAACAGATTCGATTGATGATGGGAAAACTTATGTCACCAACGCCAGAAGGCGGAGTGGAAGCTTTCAGTGTGAAAGGGGGGGTCGAACATGCAAACAGCACGCGGTCCCTTGCGACAGAGATTTTGAGGAAATCGGTTGAAAATTTGCACAGTTTAAGGAGAGTGTGAATAAAAGATAATACAGCATACTCAAAAGTATAAGTTGTGTTTTAAGGGTCGTAGAGAACTAAACGAATTTTCGAATGTTTATATGAATGATCTGTACGGCTGACGAGGTGCAAGGCTGGACATAGGCTTAATGTATTGGAGAATGTTAGTAAAAGTTAGGGTAACACTCCCAGAAGACTAAGTGGAAGACAAAGGGTGGCCAGAAGTCACCAAAGGTGCAGAAAAATCTTAAAACCCGAATCATTCGGAAACTTCTGGCTGTTTGCATATGTATAGCTGACATATAGAACAAACTATATGCAAACAGCCAGAAGTCTAAGTGGAAGCATTCGGGAGATATTCAGGCGCGAAGTACAAAACCGAATAAAAGTGCCCGGTCCCTTGCGACAGAAATTTTGCAGAAGTTGGTTGAAAATTTGCACAGTTTTACGAGAGTGTGAATAAAAGATAATTTAGCATTCTCAATAGTATAAGTTGTGTTTTAAGGGTTGTAGGAAGCTAACGAATTTTCCAATGTTTATATATAACAAATGACTTATAACATATAACTTTTCTCTTGCAACAATGACTAATAATACGCTAAAAACCACGCTAACAATGACTTTATATTTATTAGCGTATTATTAGTCATTGTTGCAAGAGAATTGCTTTTATTCAGTTTTTTACTTCGCGCCTGTAGTAGTAGTCCGCTCGCCTGTAGTAGTAGTCGCCTGTAGTAGTAGTATTAGTAGTCCGCTCGCCAAATGAGAAAATAGGCTTGAACCTGGAAATGGAGTCACACTAATATTTTATGATTGATTCTAGTACTTTTTGATGTACTAGTACTTTTTGATGTACTGATACGGCGGGTGCCAGAGTGGCACCTTTGAGCAATTCCAAATATCGAACGGCAAAGTTCTCAGGGTGAAAAAAGTAGAAATCGGGTGTTATTTTCAGGAAAAAAAATAAAGTAGTCTTTTTTTCAACGGATTTTTATGTTTTTGAGAGTGATTAATCCGAATTAGACTTTTTCAGCCAAATATTCGAACGGTTTCTTTGAGAATTTTCGAGATTTTGTCAAAATTTCAACCCTTTCTACGGTTTTATGCTTATAAAACAAAAGTTATGGGTTTTACAAAAAAATTTCAATTAACAAATTAAAGTTTAATAAACAAGCTACAAAAAAGTCAATTGAAACATTTTTTGTCAGACAAATAGTTTTGCCGCTACAGCCCGCCAAAAGAAGATACAATTTTGGACGGATTGGGAAAAATTCAGGATGTAGTACCTGCATCTCGTGATTGAATGAAGTTTGGGAACCTACAAATGAGTGTTTTTTTAATTCGTATGATTGATACTAGTACAATTTTATATACTGAATCATAATATGAAGGGTGCCAGAGTGGCATCTTTTGTCTATCTATAGATCTAACTATCTAAAGATGTACAAGATATGATAGATGGCGAAGAATCAAAGAAGGTGCATACGTTTCACAAAGAGGAAGGTGCAGCAAGAATTAAATCTGATGAAGAAGATAGGCAGAAAATAAGAAAAAAACTTAAAACATGTGTAAAACCTTTTGTCATTGAAGACCATCCTGATGGTATTGTTAATATACATAGTGGCCGTATTGGAAACACGAAAGTAAATGTGGATGATGCCGTATGCCTTGGAGAAAAGCAACGATAAATATTTGAGGAATCACTGCCAAAAGGATTTTATGTTCCTTCGAAAAAGGAAGTTGTCACTTTGTCAAATGAAAAGATACATATGGCGATACAACATATGAGAGTTTATAACACGGAGACTATCTACGCACGAGCCCTACAACTGATGACACGTAATGTTGAAATATGCAGCCTTCCAAATTTGTTTGGTTATGAATTGTCTCCAGTCCCGTCAGCTTTATTCAATAAATTTGGGGACATGAACCCCTCCTCCCAGAAATCACAATTAATGAGTTTATTAAGAGTTCAGGTGTCACCGAAGGTGGAGTTCGTTAATGCATTAATTATAGATGCTAGTGCTCTTTTGTGGCATGCTCATTGGATAAAGTTTGGTACAGTAGAAACTTACATCCACAATTTAATTGTGGTTATAATGAAGCATGTTGCAGAACAGGACACATACCTTGTATTTGATAGGTATTTCGAATACAGGCCTAAAAGTGCAACACGATCAAAAAGAGGAGTAGACAGTACCTTCATGAAACTAACAGCCGACACACCTCTCCCAAGTCGCAATAGTATATTGACCAATTCATGCAATAAAATACAACTAATAACCCTGATTTGGCAGCAACTACTAAAACATAAAAATTTTCTTCCACATAAATTGGTCATTACTGGCACTGATACAATCCCAACTGAATTACAAACTCCTGGTGTTGTAATTCCTCGCCCAGATTTGGAAACTCACCATGAAGAAGCAGATGTCATAATTGTACAGCAAGCTATTTGTCTGTCAAGGTGTGCAACGAACAGGATCAAAATTTTGTCTGATGACACTGACGTTTTTATTCTTGTACACTTTTACAGAAAGCTCAATTTTAAATGCGCAATGTGGATGGAGTCATTTGACAAGGTCAAGGTCACAGATATAGCAAAAACAGTTTACAACCTAGGAACCTAGCAAACTCATTGTTAGCAGTGCATTGTCTCACTGGTTGTGATACCACTTCTCAACTTTTTGGAATTGGAAAATCTAAAGCTATACATATTCTGAGATCTGGTATTGAAATTAAGCATTTAGGTTGTGTAGAATCTTCAATGCAAAAATGTATAACAGAGTGCACAAGCTTCATCGCACATTGCTACGGCTACAAGAAGGAGGCTCACGACCTGTCAGATGTTCGATACAAAGTGTGGGCATCAAAGAAAATTCCTCCTAAAATTAAGCACCTCCCTCCGACAACAGAGGCATTTGAACTCCATATAAAACGATGCCATTTGCAAGGTTGGCACCACCAGAATTGCTGAAAAGTTTAAGGTGCAGCTGTTCAAGTGAGAAGCCATGTTCAACAGCAAGGTGCAGTTGTGCACAAGTAGGTCTGTCTTGTACAGAATTTTGCACGTGCGAAGGTGGCCAATTGTGTGGCAATTTGAAAACTAATGAAGCCCAATTTAAAGATAGTGACAGTGAAATGTCCACACTGTGTAAAACATTCTATAATTTTGAATTAAAGTTAAAGTAAACTACACTTCCTATTTCTAAACATATTTTATATTGAATTTCTTTTTAATCATGTTGAAAAAGTATAGTTTACCGTTATATCACAAAGTATCCCCATAATAAACATTTAATGATATTTAATTTTGGTCAGCCGACTCCCTTTCACTAGCAATAAAATAGGTGTTTTTTTATCATCCAGTGAATTTCGACCTTCGATTCTTAAAGTTGACAAAAGGTGCCACTCTGGCACCCTTCATATTATGATTCAGTATATAAAATTGTACTAGTATCAATCATACGAATTAAAAAAACACTCATTTGTAGGTTCCCAAACTTCATTCAATCACGAGATGCAGGTACTACATCCTGAATTTTTCCCAATCCGTCCAAAATTGTATCTTCTTTTGGCAGGCTGTAGCGGCAAAACTATTTGTCTGACAAAAATGTTTCAATTGACTTTTTTGTAGCTTGTTTATTAAACTTTAATTTGTTAATTGAAATTATTTTTTTGTAAAATCCATAACTTTTGTTTTATAAGCATAAAACCGTAGAAAGGGTTGAAATTTTGACAAAATCTCGAAAATTCTCAAAGAAACCGTTCGAATATTTGGCTGAAAAAGTCTAATTCGGATTAAGCACCCTCAAAAACATAAAAATCCGTTGAAAAAACGACTACTTTATTTTTTTCCTGGAAATAACACCCGATTTCTACTTTTTTCACCCCGAGAACTTTGCCGTTCGATATTTGGAATTGCTCAAAGGTGCCACTCTGGCACCCGCCGTATTATGTTTCAGTACATCAAAAAGTACTAGAATCAATCATAAAATATTAGTTGGACTCTATTTCCAGGTCACATGGCATGGCGACTGGACTATAGGGGAATTCTTATTGTTTCATTTAACGCATCACACAAATCTTAAAATATTCCTTTCAACACTTTTAACTCTAAAAAGTTAAAATAATCATAATAACTTAATAACTTAAGTTGTCATTATTTTCCTAAAACCAACGTAATAATAATATTAAATTTTTAACTTGAACATTCAAAAGAAATAGGCGTTTTAAAAAGCATAAAATAACTATTTCCTCAAACTTATCTCTAAACAAAAACCATATTTAACCCAGTTTACATAAAAACTTTTTAGATATTATCCAAAACACCATGAAACAAATAATAATTCTTCATCCACCAAAACCTATATCAGCTTGAATTGCAAGTCCAAGGATTGAATTAAAATATCCCTAGCTTACGTTTTCCAAAGTTATCATTTTGTCTCCTTTTCCTTCTATAGTTGCCGAAAAGACTAAATAACTTGAAGGCATACAAATCCGAAGCTCAATGAGGAAGTTGCATGATTTTTTTTTATTTTTTTAATCGTTTCCTCTGGCAAAAATAAGCAATTACCCAAAATTTGAGGCCGATCGAGAAATTTTTTGATTGTCAAAAAAATTAACAAAAATCCCCTTTTTAAAAGCGCGCGAAAACGCCAAGAGTTTGGATGTGACGTCATCTTATACTAAACATTGTTGTAAAGCAATGGAGTTGATGGTATTATTGTTGACGTCATCTTATAGTTTAAACAATAAACGTTTTCAGTCACGTGTTTTTTTCTCGACTTTTAAATTAAAATATTTAATTACCTGTACATTTTTTGAAAAACTGACTAGATATTTCATTTTACCATATACAAAAAACCAAACGGAACACTTGTTTGTTTTTGAAAATCTGACACATGCAACTTCCTTATTGAACAGTGTTATTATATGCAACCATCTCGATTTGAACAAGGCAGCTGTATACTGGGTGTTTCAAAATTGCGTTGCACGGCTTTTATTTGAAATCAACGCCTCCTAGGGTCACGGAAGTAGGGTCTACCCCTAGGTAAGTGAGTCTGGAGAATCCATTGAGAGGACTTACAGCGCCCATAGCAGCGAAATTAAAAAGTTAAAAAAATTAATTTAAAACCTAAAGGAGATGGAGCAAAAACCTCAACAAAAGTATTGTTGCCACAGTCATGAAGAACTCACTGAAAAAATTTTTATCTAAGTATCTTGAATATTCGCGGAGTTATTAGCATGTGAAAATAGCACTTTTTCAGGGGTCAAAAAAGAAAAAGTTTACATATTTGCAAATTTTTCAGTGTTATTTTGTAGTTTGTGTTTTTTAGGTTAAAGAACACAAAATTTAATCAAAAAATAAAAAAAATTTGCAAATATGCGCAGCTAGGGTGCTATAAGTCATTTCAGTGCATTCTCCATGCTTACTTAGGGGTAGACCTTACTTCCATGACCCTAGGAGGCGTTGGTTCCGAATAAAAGCCGTGTAACGCAATTTTGAAAGAGATGGTTTCATTTTACTGGTGAGTTTTAATGATAGAAATGTTTTTTGGACTGTGGAAATGTAATGGGTTTTGCTTCTTATCCTGAACTAAATGTAACCCTAATTCATTTCGAAACTCAGATTTAAATAAGGGCCTAAAGTTTCCAATATTTCAAATTTTTATTGAAATATTAAACGTATTCCCTTTTTTCAAAGTGACAAATCAATTATACCCAGAATATTTTAGTTAAATCGTATTTGAGAGAGAAGGGGGTATTGATTATGGTATCAGCTGAATTTTATCCCATAATGTACAAGTTTTTTCCTGCCAAATAGGCCGGCATTTGGAATAAGAAGCCTAAACTGATAACAGTCAGGTTGACAAAAATATACTAGGTACTTAACAGGTACCGGGTTTTTAAGGTAACCAGGAAATAAGGTAGGGGTAATAAGGTACCGGGTTTTCCCGGGTACTTAACCGACAACTTTTGTTACTTAACTCCTAAATGTTTCAATGCATTATCTACAGAAATACAAAATAGTCCGTTGAAATATTTATTTAAAAAGATGTTAAAGGATTTCTTATTTTCTATTGAGAATATCGAAAATGTCTTTACTTTGTAGCTATTATCATTATTCCTTCAAAATTTTTAATTACTGAGTTACATATTTCAATGTACTTTACTTAAATTAACTTCATATATTTGCTAGTAATTTTATATGTTTAATCCATAAATAACTAAAATTAATATAATTAAATTATATAATGAAATAATTAATAAATTAATGTTAAACATAATTAACTTATTGGCGCCCTGTTTGCCACACAGCCCCTTTATCTTTCTTTCCTTTTATTTATTTCATTTGATTTTTTTATTTTGATTTTTTTATATCACTATAGGGAGCTACCGCCCCCTGCTTGCTATCGCTCGCCAACCCCCGTTAACTGCTGACGCTGATACTTAAGGATCTCTTTGCCATCCTCACAAAACACAGCTCACAGCACTTACTCATTTTATAAAACATTCTTACAACAGGGGAACTACTTCTCTGGGGTATTCTTTCAAAAAAGGGGAATATTCATTCAGCGGCGAAATTTTAACAGTTCCTTTATGGCAATATGAATTGGCGGATCGCCATTTAATTCCAAGAAAATTAGTAACAAAGCAGTGTAAACTTTCTCTTACCATTTCCCCAAGGTAATGTTTTTCTCACACAGATCCATTCAGAAGCACTGAAACATCTCCGGAATAAATTTTACTTTCTTAAAATTTGTAATGATTTTCATTGATTGTCTGTTAAAAATGTAGTAATTATCGTAAACATCACGAAAATTTAGAATTTTGCTTCATGAGAACAAATAAACATCAACTAAAACATTCCCCCGCCATATCTAGTTTTGCGTTTTGGCATTATAAAAAAAGTTACCTTTTACTACCTTAAATAATAACTTGCAAAAGGATATAAAAATAATTATTATTGTAATAAATAAATGCAAAAGTTCAAAATTTCTGAAAGCGAGTTTATATTTTATTGTAAATATAGTAATGATTAGGTTGCCACAACGACAAAGATAAATATATAAATATGAATTAATTATTTAAAAATAAAAGATAAATTAATTATACATTAGTTTTAAATATAATTAAAATCGTTTGAACAGCAAAAATATAAATATTGTTAAAAAGAATCCAATATATATTTTTTAAATTAGTGTGATAAATATAAAGATGATTATTTAATGTATTTGAATGTTAAAAAACCAGTGAAATACATTTTCAATTGTTTTAACCACAGAGTAAAGAGCTAACAGAGGGTCCATCTCCATAGACGCTAATGGAAACTTTTTTAACATGGGTTTTCGCATAGACTGTGGCGCCCTTATGTGATAACGTAGGAACTAAACCAGATAATAGGACGAAACGTTATTGACTCTCTACAATCGAGCTACAGCCGCATACAATCTCTCTCTCCGCAACCTGCCCTTTTTCAATTAACCCCGCCCACCTCGCCCGCTAGAGAGGGAAAAAGTTTTTATTCATTTCCCCAGTTTTCAAACAGTTTCGTGTATCTTGAGCATGCGCCGGTGAAAGAGGAAATTTCTCCAACTGCTTCTGAATTGGAAATAGCCTTTTACTGCGATGGATCTTAATAATTTCTTAGACGATTCTTATTTTTTTATTAAACTAAAACAATGAGGTGATTAATTGAGTGATTATGATCAAAGTTTGCATTTTTTAGCATTTTGCAGAACAAAAATCTTTATATTTAGCATAGTCTCTCTACTTTTTAAAATTTTAAAAGGGAAACTCTACCAAAAATAAACAAATGCAATTTTTTTTTACAATAAATGCATTAGATTGTGTTATATATTCAAAAACTGAACTTAATTCCATATAGTAGGGTGAGATAAAATGGATAAGAGTGATTTATAATATAAACAATTCTAATAAGCATAAATAAAACAATAGTATTATCAAAATGAAGATGTTTTTCTACAAAAATAAATAAAATACCACTTACCTACTAAACATCTATATCATCTAATTATTTGTTCAAAAATATTTATAAATAAAAATAGATAAAAATTTTCTAAGGTGAAAAGATTAAAAGAAACAGGAAAAAATTCTTACTTTATATGAATTTCAACACAGTGAATGCAAGTAGTAACAAAAAAAATGTTTATTGAATAGATATTTACAGATATTACACAAACTGGACAAGTTTTATAAATAGCATTTCTGATATCTTAAGGACTAGTTAGTTGAAGGGATTTATGCAAAAATTTAAGACATTGAAATTAAATAAAATGATACAAGTGGGAAAATTCCCAGTTACAATATTACAGAATTTAATAAGAAAAATTAGTCACATTAATAATTTTTCGTGATTTCCAAGTCATTTAGAAATAAAGAATTTTTCCTTTTAAAAAAATAACGGCAAATTTTAATGATTTAGTTAAACAAATTAAAAAGCTTTGACTTCCTTCAGGGATTTTGCCAACATATTCCACAATAGAATTTAGGATAGTACATATTTTCTTTATTTATAAAATAATTTATCAGATTATTGTTTATTTTAGTATCTGAGTGATATAAGGCTTTTGCTTTCAAACACACTAATACTCAACTAAACTTAAAACTTTACATAAACTGACATAACTTTGAATAACTCAAAAAGGTACAATTTTGACCATGCAGGGTCAATATAATGCAATCTTCTTGAAAGCTTCGAAAGCTTAGAATTCAACCAATGCAGATTCAAAAGCCCCTGAAAGTTGATGAATTCATCAGATTTTATTTTCAAAATAAGTATTATAAAGTGAAGGTAATTTGAACCTAAAATAATTAAAAACTCCAAAAAAGTTTATCATGGCTTCATTTAAAATATTAATCAATAAACTGAAGGATATACAATAAAGGAAAGGAACAAAGACTTGATTTACAAGTCAACAGTAATTACAAGATATTCGTTGATCTAAATTATTCATAAAACATAACTTAAAAACGAATAGAACATTAATTGTTTTTACAATAAAGTATCTCATTAAAACTCAGTAATAAAGTAAATCATTAAAAGGCAAGAATAGCATTGACACCTACTTGCAACTTATTGGCTATAAGAAAGTTGCTTTATAAAAATAATAAATTGAATACTAATAAAAATTCAAGGAGTAAATTTAAGAAACAAAGTAGTACTCAGCCATTAGTAAGATTCAATAACAGTTAAACCAAACGATGTTTAATAAAAAATAATAAACATTTTATTTACAGTTTAAGATTACTTTCAGACCATTTTAAAGGAAAATATAACCGTTTTTGCTTACTTTTTTCCATTTGAAAATCGGCAAATTTTAATTAATAGTAGTGTGTCTTTAATCGTTTGCTTTTTTCATTTGATGAACAAATATTATAATTTATCTAGTTTTTCAAAACATTTCATTAAAAAATTATTTCCTACTTACTTTTTTATCCTTTTAAAAGGAAAATCTTCATACCCAGAAGCCTCAATAAATTAATAGTCATCGGATGTATTCCTGAAATCACAACTGACTGGACGCCATTGTTTACTATTTAACAACAGTGATCTAAAAGCAAAAAGAAAGACATTTTAAAAAAAGGCATTTTTATAATGAATGGATGAATGATAAGATTTAAGTAAATGAACAAAACAATGCTAAATGCGACTTACTTGGACAATGATGCAAATCATTTCGACGACCGCAATTAATGATGAGATAGCGAAGTTTCAACGTTTCAACGAAGAGAACGCCGCCATTAAAGTTTAAAATAAAATTAAAAAAGGGAAAACTTTGCTTCTGACAGAGGGAAAGCTCGCAACCTGTAGGGAAAATTTCCTTCCTATGGGGAAAAACGAGAAAAACAACAGTGATTGCTAAATTAAAATGCAGCTTCCATACAAAGTTCCATATCCAATGAGAATCACTCGTTTCCTTTAGTTCCCGCCTACCCTGTTGATTCCGCCTACTCTGGTACCGCAGCGCCACTATGTGATAACAAAAGAACTAAAGAGTAAAATCGCGTTTTGGACCCTCTGTTAGCTCTTTACTCTGTGGTTTTAACATTCATAGTTTCTTGCTTTGTAACTGCGACCTTATCCGAAATCTAAAAAAATGGAAATATTTTCAAATTAAGAATTTTTTTGAAAAATCGAAGGGCTTACTCGGAAATCCGGAAAGAATTGGGACATTTTGATACCATATATGTGTCATTTGGTTCAGTAATTAAAAAGCCTTTCTCTGGAAACCGTTCACCAAAAACTTTTTTTTAGAACAGAGAGATTAATGTTGTTTTATGTGTGTAATATGTGTATTGGATTGTGCATATGCGTCAATGTTAATATTTTAATATAGTCACCTACATGGATCAAATAAGATCCCATACAACTAATAATTTTGTATATTGATATTATAATGTGTTTATGTGATAAATAAATAAATAAATTTGGGTAAATAATTTTTATTCGTAATTCGAATTTTTAATTTTTCTTTAATAGTTAAAAGGGGACTGCAACGTGATGTGTTTAAAACTTTAATTTTATATTTATATACCATCAATAATAATTAAGCTACAAATTAACATTAGAAATACAAAATTTGTTGTGCACTCTAAAGATCTGCTATATTGATTCAATTTTCATAGTGCACAATCGGTTCTAAGTTTATTTATAAGACGTTCAAAGTACAGAATTTTTTTAATTCTTTTAATATAATAAAAAATTTATTTGAAATTTGTGTTTCCCAATTATAAGAAAAAGCACACCAAAACGAAAAAATATATTAATAACCGTGAAATTCTCTAGTGTCAAAGAACCTTTCAAAATGTAATCGCTTTGAAACTCAAAATGGGATTTATTTTTAGACGTGTTGCATAAAGACAAGAGGAATCAATTAAGCATAATAACGTCCCCCACATTAAACCCTCATCCCTACTTGAGCAAACTATCTAATGATTAAAAATCACAGACAACCTTTGTAACAAGAATAGTTCGAGAGCTTATAAAAACTACCTTATGAATAATAAAGCTATATTTTTATGAATAAATCACTTTTCTTCAGTAAAAAAACTAGGCTACATTTGAAATTTTTCACGTGAAAACTTTGCTTTAGAAGGCAATATTTTAAATTGCTCAGAAAATTAAAAATATTGGCTTAAATCAATATCTCAAGCTTTAGAGGAAGGTCGATGTTATGAGGACATCGGGTTGTATGAAGAGTGGAGGTTAAATTTTTGATAAGTATCGAAAAATCAAGACACAAAACTGGCGTAGTAATAAATTCAGAACAAATCCATCACGTAATTTTGCAAAAAACAGTCGGGGAATTTGCAATATTTAGTGTTTTTTTCTTCCATGTTTCCTTGTTGACAAAATTATTATAAGTTTTAAAGTAAAAGCAGTCATGTTTTCTTTAGTATTTTGTTAAGGGTCATTAAATTTTTATAGTAAAGTTTTTCATATTAACTATTTATTTTTATCTCTTTTACTGCGAATATATGTCCATTAAATTTTAAGTTTTGTGATGATCTCTTTTTAGAAAATCAATACATGATTATAGTATAGATACTGAAAATGCATTTTATACCTCCTATATTTCCCCATTAGTATTGACTATATTTTCATATATTTTATGTAAATCCATATTGTTACATAAGGTTTGAAGAAGTTTTCTCGAAAAAAGCATTGCGTACCATACAACCCTTCAAAAAGCTTATATTTTAAAATGGAAGAGATGTCTATAAAAAGTGAAAAGCTTTCTGAGGAATCAAAATAAATTTCTGTTACATCAAAAATATTTATATTTAACTTTCTGATTTCGATTCAGAATGCGCCAGATGGCTTTCCAATACTTCACGTTTTATACAGTACATTTTTTACAGAAAACACATTTTCAGTTCTTACAAATATTTATTTAATTAAAACTTTTGTCAATTCTTAAAATGCAGTTTTTCTTGGAAAAATATCAATGTTAAAGAAAAATGATGACAAAAGTTTAGTTTTTGAGTAATTTTTTTTATTTGGAATTTCCCCAACATTACACAAGATTACCGTTAAAGCACCTCTTCTTTCTAAAAGTCTTGAAAAAAATTTTAATGGTTAAGGATTTCCAGCTGGCTTTCCTAGAAAAAAGGGAACGAAAATATTTCCAACTTGGACAAGAATTTATGAGTTACTAGCTGTTATGTCCGGTCTTGCACGGGTAAAGCTATAGCTTCCTTCTTAAAGCGATATAGCAACCAAAAAATCATCAAAATATATATAAATAAACGTTTTATTGGTTTAATCCATACCATGGATCTTTTTGAATGTGTCTTCAGAATTTCAGAGCTATATCTTAATAATTTATGGAGTTATTTGCATTTTTTTATGCGATGATGAAGTTTTTCTATGAAGGAACGAAAACTTTAAGTTGAATTTTCTCCATGTTGTATTTTTGTGTATTTACAATATTTCGAAACCCTAAGACTTTTTATCTCCTAACAAGGTTAGATATTTTTTAAACATTTAAGTCAAAAATGATGAATTTTTCAGGTTTTTTTGGGGGGTTTACTACAAAACATTCTACAAAATAAAGTAATATTGATAGAAAAAAACCCCTGCAGAGTTTCATGTAGTAGGATATAATGAACCAACAAATAAAAAAATTTAAATATGAATAATTAAAAAATCGGTTAAATTCCGTTAGAGTCCCCGCTAAATATCGCCAATCTCTTTTGAACGCTTAATTTTCAAATATAAACATTTTTTTTTTAATTTTTAATGATAAACTGAACAGTTATACATCTAATTAAATATATTAATCCATGAAATTAAAATTATTTAGCAATATTTATACTTTTTGGTATCCAAAAGAGATAGACGATATTTAGCGGGGAGTGTAACGGAATTGATCCAAATAAGCCTTAGGGATTTAAAACATACTCATTATGAGCACTTATTTATCATCAAGAATTAATTTAGTTTTTTTGGTGAAATAATTCAGCTATTAAAGCGTATTCCATTTTGAAATTTAATATAATATTTCAATCTTTACTGATAATAGTTGATAATGAAATGATTTATTCATTTATTAGGGATTTGGAATTATTGGGGAAACAATTTGAGGATCATTGAAAGGCCCTTTTGTAACATATAAATTATCCCTAAAAATGATAAAAAAAAAAGGAGCACAAAATTATGGAACACCTAAGAACCTCGCTAAATTGATAACACACTCTAAACCCCTGAATTTCACAACAACAAAGCAAACGCAATAAAAAAGTACTAATATTCTCCAAACTTCTCATCTCCCACGCTCCCCGGGTGAAAACAATCGAGCCCCACAGCAAAACAAAGGCATAAAATTTCATTAAAAAGGCGATAAAAATTTGCACGCAACCCAGTTCAAACGAGAAGACCGAAGGTGCATAAATTTCAACGACGACGGCCACCCCACACTCCACGAAGAATACCTAATTTACTCAGCTTTCCGACTCTGTTTTTGCTCCGGAATAAAGAAATTACCTCTGCCGCGTAATATTTCACTCGATGTAATGGCAGGGAAGAAAGTGCGAGATTACCCCGCACCCCCTTTTCATTCGACACCGTAAACACCCGGGATAAGAAAAGGCTCCCAACCAACAATTGTCTCCATAAATCACGCGACTACCGCGTCGCACCTTCGATTCAAAAGGGGTGCAGCAGATAGATACCCCGTTAGAGGTAAAAATTATTCACCCCTCTCCCCGAGAAAAAACAGCTAAAAATCTCTTTGATAAACGCCTCGGAACGTTTTGGTTTTTATTCCGAGACGTTAAAAGTGGGACTAAATGGCGAGAATTGGAGTGGAGGGAACCCTTTTTCACTTCCGTTCCTCGGAAAAAAAGGAGGGAACTCTATCAAATGCAAGATGAAAATCTCCAGTTTCGCTCCATCTTTTCGTCCCGCAGTGAAAGGAGATTGTTAGTTTCGGGCGCAAAGTCCATTCAATTTATCGCGTTTCCTTTCAGACGACTCTTTTTTTAGGGTTTTTCCGACCCACTATTACTTTCTCGCCAATGGCAATTACAATAATGATAGACTCCCGGCGTCCTTCGGCTATGTGTGTGTGTTTCTAAAAAAAAGCGAAGTTGGGGAATTGGTCGCTAAATTTAAACTAATGCCTTTCCGGATAAATATTTTTCTCACCAGGTGTGTAAGACATGTTGGGGAAGAAAGAATATGGCGAAGCAAGACTGGGGCAATTTGCGAAAATCAAACACAACGAAAAACACTCATCTTCTAGTTAGTGAGAATGAAAGCACTCCAATGCATTACTTTTATACAGGGTGTAAAAGAAAGTCCCTTTACCCTGAAATAAATTGCCAACGGAGCAACAAGCTAAAGCTATGCAGTTAAGGTAACGGTACAGAAAAATGATCATGCCCTATCCGATGCAACAAATTTCAACGCCCTCTACCGGAAATTTTAGGCGTTAAAAATTTTATTTTAAAAATTATTAGAGTTATGCTAAAATAGTCCGATACTAAGTTGTAGAGCAGCATCGATTTAGTAGGAAAAGACACCTTAAGCAAAAAAATATCTTGAATAGAACCCCTAAAACGCACGCTCAACTCACGCAATGGTTGAATGTATGTAGATTTGACGTCTTAAAACGCTCCTCACGAGGCGAAAATGAAAAATTTTCAATTTAATGTAATTTTAAGACGTAAAATCTACGTAAATTCAACCTAATTGAGCGTGCGTTTTAGGGGTTCTATTCAAGATATTCTTTTGCTTAAGGTGTCTTTTCCAACTAAATCGATGCTGCTCTACAACTTAGAAGTTGACTATTTTAGCATATCTCTAATAGTTTTTAAAATAAAATTTTTAAATCCTAAAATTTCCACTAGATGGCATTGAAAGTTGTTGCATCGGTTAGGGCATGGTAACTTTACTATACCGTTACCTTAACTGCATAGCTTTAGCTTGCTCCGTTGGCAATTTATTTCCTTTACACCCTGTATATATAAAAATATAGAGACTACACAGTAAAAAGTAATGTTTGATCTTTTCAATGATGTGAAAAGTATTCATTCTTAAACAGGAATTAAAACAATATTGATATTGTCTTCCGTCTATCATTTTTCAATCAGGTAGTTTAAGTTAGCTAGAGACACTAAATTCAATCAATAATAATGCACTTTATCAAGCTAACAATCAACAACTACCAACCACACTTTGTAACCAATTCTTAACCAAAACCTAACTAACTAAAAAGTGATAGGATAGACCACGCATTGCATTAATATCCTACATACATACAGATGAAGTACATATTTTAATTATCATGTATTTAGTAATTTCAAAAGTAAAGTAGAACTCCAATATCCAAATCAATTGGGAATGTATGTCATTGGTATGTTAAAACATATGGATAATAGAATATTTTCTGAAAAAAGTTTATTTAAATTAGTGCTGTATGTATGTTAAAAAGGGGATAAAAACTATTTTTAAGGAAAGAGTTATTTTCATTAGATGAATGAAAATGCAACATTCAGATAATTCGAGTTCTACTGTACTTTTAAGAATAAATTTTAATAACTGATCCTTAAAATTAGATACCCACTATGCCAAGAACAAAACTTTCAATACCTTTGGAATTATTTTGTATCCAACACAATTGTTAATTATTTGATTTCCTAACAATACCTAATCCAATTATTACTTCCTGAAATTTCCTCAGGAAATAAAACAGTGACCAAATATACCTCGATCATTTATCATGAAAGAATTACGCAAGATAAAACTACGGAGATGCTTTAATTCTAAATCAAGTTAAGAAAACTTACACGGTATCTTGAGCCATTCAGAAAAACTAATTCAATCATATTACCTGTGGTATGGAATCAATCTTTTACAAAATATTTCAGACACGCTCATATTAGACGATGAATAATGTATCCATTATACCTCCATTCATTTGTTACAAGGAGACAAGCAAGGAAAAGCAAAGAAAGACACAAGACCATTGGTGGATATCTTATCGAAATTTGTCTACCATGAGATTGTCATCCAGATTGCACGAAAGTTAATAGCGTTTCGTGCAACTCTGTTGATAAAGGATGGTAACATAGTTCTCCGAGAAAATAATCTGTCATTCTTTGAATAGATAGTTTTCATACACGACGAGTATTGATCATTTTATGTTTAGTCTATTTGTTTTACAGAAAATATTGAAATTTCCTCCTGAAATATTGATTAAAAGGGATAGATATAATTTGGCCATTTTATGAAGTCTTTATATTTCCGTGTAAAAATAAACCTTTTCTATGAAAAATCCATTTTATGCAAAATTTTAAGCAACATTATTTTAATCTTCATTAATAATATAATTAAAATATCCCATCCTGAAATATAAGACTCACTTATAGAATCAGTTGTCTATATTCTTTAAATTTAAGCACTAAGCTTTATTGAGGAGTTATCTAAAACTGAATTATTATTTAATATTAAGGAACACTTATTTTTACTTTCTATAGCGAGTCAGATTTTAATGTGAAGGATTTAAATTGCATTAAATTATTAGACAAAATGGTGGTAGTGTGTAACATAATGCACCTTACTAATTTTATGTTCTTTAAAATAACATTAATCATTGTTAAAAACCTTAACTCCTTATATTATCAATTATCACTACAAAAAAACCTTTTTCTTGAGAAAAAACTCAAAGAAAGCATTTCCAAGTCAAAGAAAATTTAAATTTGTTCCACATACTTATATTTTTAGATATCAATTCAAAGCCAAAAACAAACAAGGTAAACATCCATCTCTATAAATTTGCAAGTTGAGAGCTAAAAGTCAGTGCCACACTTTATTATCATTTGCTTTGATGCTTCGCAAAAGCATCTTCCCACGTACTTCTCTTCATTTAAATTCATCTGATACGAGCCTTTGTACTCTTTGCAACTTAACGTGTTTTATCATTGTTGTCAAAGTGTTGAGATAGCAGGTATATCCTTTGGTTTAGTTTTTACTGGGTGACATCGTGACATTTATAAAATTTTCCTACCTTCATGGTGACTTTTGAATGCATTTTTAGTTGGGGAGTTATAATATTTATAATGAGGAGATAAACAGCAATAATAAATTAGACATTTAAAGGTGTAAAGATTATTTTCCTTTGTCAAATAGAAAACAGGTTTTTAATTTACTTTAAGTCTCCTCAATGTTTGAAAAATAGGAATACAGCCTTCCCTTTCTTAACTGAATTTAATAAGCCATAGTTATAGGAAAAACAACAACATAATATATCCATTTTTATGCAGTCAGCAAGCTTATTAATAGTTTTCAAAAATTTGTAAATTTATAGTTGATATGAAATCATTTTGTAATAAATTGTCACATTTACGAAATGCGTTTGAAAAAACGACATTATGAAAAATACAAATTTTAATTATAATTGAATTTACATTAACTTATAGCAGTATGTTTCTTTCTTAAAGATACTCTCCCAAAAACTAGATTTAATTTAAATTATTGAATTAGTATTTTCATTAAATATCTCTATTAATATAAATCAGTTTAAACATCTCAAGTTCAAACCACAACTTACCCTTTTCAAAATAACCTAAATACTTCAGCCTGTAAATACCATTACTTCATCTCATTAAGTCCAAGTCCCTTCCAACTTAAACTAAGTCGCGGCAACCGTGTTTCCCGTCGAAATAAAAAAAATTAAACACAATTCCTTGAGTCTGAAGCTAAAATACTTGATTGATTAAATTCCGTAACCAACGAACTTAGCTCGATGAATAATTCAATTGACAGCTACTTCAACTTTGCATCAGTCTAACTGTTCAAATTAGCTAACGTCACAGCAGAGTTAAGTATAAAAGTCTCTCTATCTCATTTGAATTTACTCCCCGCAACCGACTGCATATATCTCCTCTGGCTGTTTTCAATTTTATTTACGAACCATTCTTCTATCCTTGAGCTTAATTCACCAAATTGATTTCATAATATTTGAGCATAAAAAAATCTGGTTTTCCTCATCGTTTCAGTTTCTTTTAATATGTAAATGAAGATGGAGTTATCTGCTTAGTGAGGAAGGCTTACTCTTCCAGATGATAAAAGAAATTTTTTGAATAAGAAAAACTTTAGTTTATTCTGCTTTTTTATCAATATTTTAACCCTGGTTTTTATTACCCTGACGTAAAAAATATTAAATTGAAGTTTTGTGGTTGTTTACTAAGACATGTATTTTACTCAAACTATCCAAATCCAATATGTTTATGAAATTATATTTTAAAAGGAAAGTATTTTTTACAAGTCTAGGGAGCTACCGCTCACCAAACCCCATAAACTTCTTACACAGGGCCTTTTGGATCGCTTCGCACGCAATCATCACAAAACCCTGCTCACTGAGATTATTTAATCACATTCATTTAAAAAATTAGTAGAAGAAATGTCAACCAATTTTCCAAAAATACACAAGTTTTTAGGTCATCTCCATGAAATTATAATATTTATTGGTTCTAACTTATCTCAATAATTTAATCCAAATGTTTTCCTTAAAAATAGCAATCACGTCTGCTCTTAACTATTGTAAATCAATATATATTTTTTAAAAGTTCACCAATGAATCTGATAAATATAATTAGTACCTACCTAGTAACTCTCGTCAAAACACCTAGTGTTTAATCATTTATATTTTTGTTTATAGCCCGACTTTTATCTTAAAAGGGACAAATAATGGTAGAGTTAATACTATTTTTGATAATAGTGTTAAATATTATAAAAAGAATCCCATATTTCAAAAACTGTTTAAAAATAAAAGATATCGATCAATGCAGTAGATATCCAATATTGTATTTATTTTTATTGTATATTTTTTATTTTGAATTCCAATAATTTCACAGCTTTCAATGTGTGTAATTGCTGAGAACTTCCATTTTATTTCCAATGAATCAGTGATTGTATATAACACTAACGCTTTATAAAGACCTAAAAGTAGAACAAGTACACAAATAATAGAGAAAAAATGAAAATAAGTCAAGTATTTTCAAATTTTCCAATTCTTGTATAGCTTCTCAGAATAAATAAGAACTAGATAACCAAACGCAGAAACATAATTTTAACGCCAAATTTTTCATAAATAAGATAATAAATATGAAAACAAAAATATTTTTGAAAAAATATAGTGAAATGCAATAACCGAGTAATTTCAGTTTTTTAGAGAGTAGAGTATAATGCTCCATAACATTAAGTAATACCTCAAAGCTAAAATTTGAAAGTAATTACTTACAAATATTTTAACGTTGAGAAATTTAAGTTTAAAAACTTTTTTAGTTCAAAAATTAAGCTACAATGTTGGAAATAAGTTTCATGTTTCAAAACTTACTAACAAACTGCAAATACAATAACAATATTTTTTTAGCTCATGTCTTCAAAATTCTGACATCCGGGGTAGGTATTCCAAATAAAATTCAATATCATTGAAAACAATTTTTTTGACTTTCCGCTTTTACCACACTTTCTATTTTGTAACAAACCCCTTCTCTAAAAGATACTCTTTTCAACCTCTACATATACTCCTCACTACACTAAGCTTCAAAGCAACTCCCACAATAAAACTGCCACTGCAACTCGCGACCCAACTTATCAATAACCAACCTTCCCCAAAAAACACAACTCACTAATAAGCACACAAAAACCTAACTATTCCCACTCCACCCCACACAATGGTAAAGGGTCAGAACCCCTATACCCATACACCCTTCCCACTACGGAATCTGCCAAAAACTCCTGGTGGACTCTTCCTTTAGCATTCAGCGAGACTGGACATTACTCCACAGTCTGATCCTGACAGCAAGGTCCAGCCCATGGGGGGAAAAAGCAGGGTAAATATTATAAAGAAGTAATAATAAGGATGGATATATTAGGATGGAATAGAAGTTTTTTTCCTCGAGAAGTCAGAAATTTTTTCGGGGTTGAAGCGTAAATGTAAGCTTATTTTTCAAGGTATAGATCGGGCTTGACGTGTACTGTTTGTGTAGCATGGATGGTATGGAAAGAAGTTATTGTGATGTTTGATTATTATATATTTTTCTGGTGGTTTTTTCGTCAAAGTAAAGATTAGTTATGAGGATTCTTCTGGATAATTAGATCAGTGAGATGAGTTTATTTGGGGATTCATCTTTCATTTTGTTATTTCTGTTCGAGATCGAATAAATGAAAGTTGGGAATTCTTTTACGTATTGATATCAAGCGAAACTGAAAATAAAAGTTAATAACTTTCTTCGGTTATTAAGTCATTTATTTTATTTATATCGTGATAATTTTTTTACAAAGAACTGAACTTTACTTTGCTATATTTTAATATTAATTGCCTTAAGGGAAATAAGCGAGCAATAAGTAAATGCATGCAAGATGATTTACATACTACGTATAGAAAATAAGTTAAACCTACCTTCAAACAGATAAAAACTAGCTTTAGAGTTATAATAAAATCAATTAAACTAAAAATCAATTATAGTTTTTATGCATAAACCAGTCAAATTTTTTAATGTTTATCAAATGTAACCATCAACATGTTTTAAGGAAACTTATTTATGCTGTTAAAGATTGAAACCATCGGGTGCATTATGACCTTATACGCATCATATAGGTTTTATTTTCCATATATTCAATGCCATCTTACTTGCCACTTTTTAAATAAATGATATGAGTAATATATAAGTAATATAAATTATATAAGTAAGTATAAGTAAAAATTATTATAATTTTTTAAGGACCATATAACTTTTTGATAAAAGAATGGATAGGTAATTCTTAAATATTTTAACTAACAACCCCATTATTTCTCCCTACCAAAAGACGAAGCATACGAACCAATTCTTTTTCCAGCTCCATATTTAACCATCTAATTCCTAAATAATCAGGCTTTTAAATGGGGATAAATAATGCCGGGCAATAAATATAACGAGCACAACTGTGTCCGTTTAACCGTGGTGATAAATCAGCCTCCAAAACACTTAAAAAAACCTTCCTTTTGCCCTTGTTGTTTCTCATTACACACTAATGACTTTTCTCAACCACTTGATGCCCCTGCTTTACCTAACTACCCAGTTATTAGTAAAACAGCGCACAAGTCTTAAACGGTAGAGCAGCCCCTGGAATTATCCTTTTTGTAATGAAATCCATGATTGGCTTTTGAAGAAACAAATACCCCTTTCCATTTGCAAAAAAAATAATAATGGTCGAATGTCCCGATTTGGCTTTGTTCTGGTAATTTCTCCCATGATGCTTTGCGTTACTTCGAATTCGCTGAAATTGCCCTCTAATAATACAGCAACGCAACAAAGGCTTTTAAAGAAGAACTTAAATACTTTGTTTCCAATTTATGTTTCTGCTGTAGGTATTTATGATTGTGCATTAAGCTTGTGAGGACTCGGAGGGATATCTTTTCCGAAGACATAAAGGGAGGGAAATCCGAAATTACCCATTGGTATATTCATAACCGTTACTTGGCCTCTATTACGGTAATGGTTTTTCTCAGTCATCGTGCGTTTCTGATGATAATTTTTTCGAATGAAATCTCGCGGAAAAATTTGGGGATATTTTTAAAAGAAGCAGGGATGCAAGCCTCTTTGAAAACATAAGCATTAGTATAGCGTTCTGTTTTGAATTTTACGGTGGAATAAAATTAGACAGAGAAAACAATTTATAGGGAATGGTAAAAAAAGAACCTATTTCGGTCATGTTCTTTTTTTACAAAGGATAGTAAATGAATGATTTCATTCCGTATTTTCTTCACCTAATTAATTCTTTTGAGTTTAAGCATTTTTTTTATTTCAAAACAAAGGAATTGTATGTTCTCAAAAAGGTTTATAAGGTTGTAAAAGAAAAATAATTATATTTACATGAAACACTAAACGCATATTCAATAATCTACTTCTACACAAAGAAGGTTTTTGTTTACATGGAAACTTATGTTTATATGTTACGTTAATGTTTCAAATGTTTATATTTGTTTGATTTTCTTTTAGTTTAAGGAAAAGTTGAATAAACATATCAATAAAATCCCCCTATCCAATAAAAATCGACTAAAAGGTAAATATTATTTAAGACACATACTCACTAATTTTATTTTAAATAAATCAAATAAATTCCGTAAATTATAAAACACCAATTTAGATCTTATTTAGTAAATGATTTAACGGGTACTTTTATATGAATGTTATTTATATGAATAACTTTATGTATACTAAGTTGTTTTCAACTTAAGTAAAAAGCGTTTTCATTGCGATAGTGGAATACATGGGTATACGTACTAAGAGCTATTTATCTTTCCAAATAGGGTATCAAGAAAAAATTACGCAAACAATTTTCTTTTCTTTGAAACAAACGAGATTGATCCCGATTTGAAAATTATTTCCAAATGCAAAATTTGTTGGAGTCAATGCATATTTTTCCTTTCCCTCTGTTTTCTTTTTGGGCTAAAGCACGTGGGTGTGTTTATATTTACATCCGGCGCGGCAGCCGTTGTGTTTTTTTTTTCTCATGTTCTTTTTGGCTGACGGCATTCCAACAGTAGTTCCGATTGAGTGAAGATGTCTGTTATCTCTCAATCAAATAAATTACTTTTACAATTAATACTAAATGCTTAATTCCTTCTCTTCTTTACTCTCCTACAAAATTGATATCGTAAAAAAGTTACAAGCTTACTTAAACCTTTTCGTAAAAATTCCAAATTTGATCACGAAAACTCGCGACGAAAATTTCATTTTCCGAAAAATGAAAAGATCAATCAGCATAAAATTGTCTCTTTTGCGACAAAATGATTAAAATCTTTCACTGAATACAATTTGAGAAAGCTGTTTAAAACATATCTCATGTTATGTCACCACTTAAAGGGCCTGACATGTACATTTGACAAAAAAGAATCAAACCGTCTTTTATTCCCTTCTCGGAAAACGTCACGCATGTGCTCTTCTTCTCCGTTTTACTCCGAGAATGTGCTCAGATCAGAGACCGAAATGTTCATGGATCCGTAAAATATAAATGTTTTATAGAATGGATTCTCCCAAAATAACATGTTTACGAGACAGGCACTGGAGTTTTAACGCGTCAAAAGCCGTTGATCGTACGTTTCGTGTTTCACTGTGTGTCTTGAAATATTCGAAATCGTAACTGGGAATTTATAATTAAGCGCAATATAACAGTATAGAAACAATGAGGTTAATTTCTTTGCATTTTAAGAACCTTTATTATCTAAACATTTTGTTTTGTAATACGCAGAATAAAATATCCATTAAATTACATTCAAAAGAAATCTTTTTTTTTTTAACATTATCCATGCCAGTATAGGGAAGTGCTTTTTCCAAGTGAGCTTTAAGTACCAGACGATTAGAGATATTTTTATCAAAACAAACAATCTTATCAATATATTGATTGAACATATTTATTTAGTTTGACAGGGTTGTCTCAAGTGACGTCATTTTAAAAAAAACTTGTGAATGGTTTCGAATTTTATCTGTGTATATGTTGCCGTTTAGAGTTACGAGATATTGCGATTCGCCTGCGTTTGCTCATATACGTCATTGGTTAAACTAGTAACACTAACACCCTTTTAATACATTTTCCTATTTAGTAGTGTCAATAGGGTGGGTTGGGGTAAAATGGGTCACTTTTAAGGTACTTTCGCATTCTAAGTTTTATTTCATCAAAACTATTACTTCTTAAGGATTTCTTTCAATTGGATCTTGACATTACAATCCTTCAGAACATTTTCATCTAATTATATCAAATGATTTTTAGTTATAAGTTGGTTAAAATTAGCATCAAAATAATGACCCATTTTACCCCAACGTGGGGTAAAATGGGTCTCATTGCAAAAAGATGTCCAAAATATATTTAATACTAAATATACATGAGAATAAGAAAAAAGGCAATTGGCTAAGTCGTTTTTATCTGAAAAAATTTGTTTTAAGTTGTACTTTAATGAAAGTGTAAAAGTCCGAAGTTGATGAACATTGTTCAAATATAGCAATTAAAATACTTCTTCATTTTGAGAAAAAAAATAAACTTGTTAGACAGTTCAATGTATATTTAAAGGAAATACAGAACTTAATACAGAAGGCCTCCTAACTATGACCCATTTTACCCCAAGTACAAAATATTGTTATAAAAGATAAAATATTTTATATTTTTCTAAGCTGATTGGCTTGAAATGTCTGTCAGACTTTCTTTTATGAAAAAATATTACAAAAGTATGCTGTAATTTATTACAATATATAGATATTTGGAGGTTGGTAAACGCTGCTTTTTTGGACAACACCATTTACCGTTCAAATAAAATATTTTTTCAGTTCTTAAATTCATGAATCTTAGTTTTTGGCAGCCGGAAAATGTTGCCAACAGATAAAAGATTATAATACAAAAAAATGAGCGAAAATAATTCTGTTTAAATTTGATTTATATCGAATTAATTAAAACTCACCCATTTTACCCCAAGACACACTTTACCCCAACCCACCCTATCCATTAAAACTACAGTCCTTACTCCAACTTTGATCATTTTAACACATAAAAATGTATTTTAGTTATTGTATTTTAAATATTTGTCGTATGAGATTTGCTGGCCATATTTGTCGCATGGATCCCTCACCTGTGGCATGTAGAATTTTTAACTACAAACCTTTTACAAATATATCAAGCGGTTGGCCAAAACTGAGATGGACTGATTGTGCGGAGGACTACTTTAGGGTACTGAAAATAACAAATTGGAAAACGGTTTACAAACAGAGATCGAGATGGAGAAATGTTCTTGGGAATGCCTTGGCCCACCCTGGGCTGTCGTGCTAGAGAAGAAGAAGAATTTTAATTATTCATTCTCCAGCAATAAATGTTAACTATATTTTGTCCATATTCTAGATTCAAGTTGTAAGTATTTTTAATTACTAATCGATTAACTAGATAAAAGTATCATATTATTTCCCCAACAAAATTGGGAAACCTGTCTTTCAGAGCACAAACCTCTTTAAAAGATAAAATGACAAATAAATTCTTTACATTTAGATTTATCACAATTGTTGCTGGTAATTAATCAATGAAATTTCTAAAGAATTTTCGTCAAGGAAGTTAATTTACTCAAACCATAATTTTTCAGTCACCAATTCAAGAAATATAAAGGCCAAATCTCATTTGCTGTCATCAAAACAATTTTCTGGGTTCTTAATTTTACCCCGAAAATGTTATTAATCATCTCCAATCTTTCTAATTTTTACAAAATACTGCAACCTTTTGCTCTAGTTATAAAACTTAAACTTATTCAATTACTCATAAGTTAATTCAAATCTCATCAAAGAAGTAGTAACATAGACAAGTTAATGAATTACAAAATCAAAAGATTTACTTCTTATAGAATTAACTGATGGAAATTTTAACGTTAATTAATCAATTAGAGAAATCATTTTCTGTATGAAATACTGTCAATTCAAATAAAGGAAGAGCATTCAGGATAAGAAATGAAAGTTTCCTTCTTAATGCAATTAAGAATGATTTATAATTATTAGTTTCATCTCTAATAAGATTCAATGTTCACTTCTAGATGTAAGGTAGAAATGAAAATGATACTAATGAACAATGAATCCGTAAAATAAAAGGTTAACCCTCAGTTAAAACCTGAATCGTTGGACACAAATTAGAATGGGTCCTAATTAATATTTGTGCTAATTGACAAAAACAATTTTATGAATTCCTTTGAATTTCTTAAGTTGTTACAATTTCTATTAAAGAATTTCGAATGTGGTAATGTTTTTAAAAACCGGTTTCAAGCAAACCAATTGTAGTCAAAGCATCAAAAGATAATTAAGAATAGATAAACTGTATCTACATTTCTTCTTTTGATTTAAAATCCTAATTTTTTATATTCTTATTCAATTAATAACGAATAGTACAATGTTTATTATCAAATTAATGATACAATTATTTAGGAAATTCTATACATGTCCTATTATAATTCGCATTTAACTTCCTGTTGTTAAGGATTCTAATTTTGTTTCAAAATTTTTTGCAATTTATACAAATACTTAGGGTGTAAAACTATAACACTCTAACACATAAGAATTCATACCAGGCTTACTTACATTATAACAGTAAGTTAAATTTGCTACAAAAATTAAGGACGGAAGTGGTTTTTTTTTAATTTCACACCATGTAGAATTATTTTTCATTCGTGAAAATCATGAATGAAAAGATGTTCTATGACTTAGAATAAAGAGCCCGAGAACAAATTTTCCCTACCTATAATTAGGATATAAATGGGCCTCCATTGAGCACACATATGGAGCAGGGATATTAACGTCTATGTGAGAGGTATTTAACGGAAAATTTTATATTTATGGTGATTAATATGATTTTTCTTGAAGCCCAAAATAAAAAAAAAATTAATTTAAAAACTAAAAGAGATAAAGCAAAAACCTCATTGAGAGTATTGTTGCCAACGTCATGAGAACTCACTGAAAAAAATTCATGAAAATATCTTGATAATTCGCCGAGATATTAGCATGTGAAAATAGCTCTTTTTCAGGACTCAAAAATGAAAAAGTAAAAAAATTTGCACAATTTTAAAATTTTTAGATTAAATTTTGTGTTCTTTCAATTAAAAAAACACAAAACTACACAAAAAACTGAAAAAATGCAAATACGCGAACTTTTTCTTTTTTTACCCCTGAAAAAGTGCTATTTTCACATGCTAATATCTTGGCGAATATTCAAGATATTTTCATTAATTTTTTTCTGTGAGTTCATGACGTTGGCAACAATACTCTCTTGAGGTTTTTGGTCTATCTCCTTTAGTTTTTAAATTAATATTTTAACTTTTTAATTTCGCCGCTAGAGACGCTGTAAGTCATCTTAATAGATTCTCCAGGGTCACTTACCTAGGGGTAGACCTTACTTCCGTGACCCTAGGACACTTTGGTTCCAAATAAAAGCCGCGAAAGGGACTTTCAAAACACCCTTTATAACTTATATGTGCCTACAAATATTTATTTTATAATCTTCAACAAACTAGTTTACTGATTAGTGATTTAATAAATAGGGTAGAGACAAAATTTTCCCCAGTTACCTAAATGAACGTCTGAATACCGGAAAAATTAAAAAAGATTATTACATAAAGCAATACAATTTACACGAAGTACTTGAAATATATTTCGTTCTGATATCCAAAAGAAAAAATCCGTATTCAACACAATTTTCCTATGCAATCCTTTCAAGAGGAAATTCTAAGTGGAACCAGAGACCGAACCCAACCTGAATCAGAAAGAATGAATGAAACTGTTTAATTCCTAAGCCAACGTATTTCCAATACCTCCTGTTGAAGAGTGTGTTCAAGATCTTCCTTCTTGTCTACTCGACACAGTGTCCTCTTTTGTTCCCGAGTTCAGAGTCCAAAAGAAAAGGATCGATTCATCGATTGTCATTCGTCTAGATCACTGCGACATGTTCTAAAATCAATCGTGAAGGGCGCTTACGAAATTAGGGAAAGCGAAACGGTAAAAACTAGTGTAGAGTACGAATTAGGGTGAAATTCTTGCTAAAAATTACCAGGCAAGTTTTTTTTTAAAAACGAATGGCTGTTTTTGTCGAATACTATGCAATTACTAAATTTAATTTTGTATCCAAATGCTTTGAATTATTATTTTCAAAAAGTGCTAATACTGGTTGAAGAAGAAAATTTAAATTTCTATTGAAGTTAATTGAATCGTCAGTTTGAAAAAGAGAACCATTCCATAAACCAAGTTTTGAGAAAAAATGAAAAAGATTGTATAAATAATGGGGTTATTTTCGTTGTATAACCACCAAATTGTACTGAAAATTTGGTACCCTATTTAGAGTACGGGATAATCGTTGAAAAAATTTTATTTAAAATTATTTTACAGTTGTAAATAGTTGATGAGCTTGTTCCCTTTTTCAAGCTTATGAAATTTCAACTGACAAAAAAAACTTATAAAAACCCATTTATTCGACAATTAACCTATATCTCTGCTTAGTTCACAGCACAAAAGCGGAAAAAAAGCTACACAGCGAAATAAAATTAAAAATTATTATGAAACAGGGTCATTAAGGCACTATCAGTGGAGTAAGTGAATGTCAATGGAGTCTCAAACATTCACTTCCTGAACACTTTCAAATTACAAAACCAAACACTTTAAAATAAAAGCCAATTTTGTTTTGACTTATTTTACACTACAAAAATAAGAAAAGAAAGACAAATCATTTCAAATTTCAAATTTAATCAAAAAATATAATAAATGACCATCGGTTTCGACAAGTTCAAGTGGATTGTCCTTTAAAAAACACACTTTTTCATTTTTCTTCATTAAAAGTTTAAAAAATAGGATAATTAAATTGAACAAAATAGTGTTGTATCGGCTCTTCCTCTCTTACATTTTAGTGCTTAGTATTTTTAATGCCAACTCTCGGTTACAAATTGGCAAACAACTAAGTAAGAATCCAAAAAAACCTAATTCTCCTAAAAAAAAAAAAACATGTACCCTAAAAAGCCCAGCTTGAAAATACTCAAAAAATTAAGAAAAAATATGATTGAAAGGTTTATTTTGATAGAAAAGAGAATAGTTAAGATAATTAAAACGAAGTTTATTGCAAATTATTTCTAAAATTAAAACTGTGATAAGTTTTACTACTCGATAATTTTTCCTTCAAAACACAACGACAGCGTTTTTATTGTTGTATTTTGATGAAAACGACCTAATACAAATACTTAATACAATTTTTATAAAAAAGCTTAAAAACAATAATCGGTACTGATATTTTATTTTAAACCCTCAACTATTAATTCTCAAAACCCATTTTCGAGTAAAACTCGGTAAAATGCTATATATTCATGGAAAATGGCTGTTTTTGGTATCATTGAGTTTTTATCAAAAATACTGAAAAAAAATCGAGAATTACTGAAACAACTATTCAATTTGCATAATTAGTTGTATATTAATAATAATAATTAATATTTTGCATATTTTGTTTAGTTATTTTGTCATTTATTACAAAAGGAAAAATTGGTTTTTAGGCACCCTATGGGTTTTTTTCACCCCTTATTTCAATGACTACCGACTGAGCTGAAATTTTAGTATTTTATTCTTATAATAACGGGATAACACAAAACCACGTGAAAAATGCTTTAAAGTCTTTATAACATATATTTTTACACTTTACAGCATCAAAATCTGCATAACTAAATCATATTTTTAGCCAAAAATCGACATTATCTATTAATTCAAAAAATAAGTAAATAAACTGTTATTTGACTTGTTTTTACTTTCCCTGCCACTCTAAATGGCATAGTAAGACAGTGCAATGAGAATTTAAAATTATTTCAATTTGTCACCTGAGTATCAAAAACTACTATCTCCATTCGGCAAACTTCGGGAATCCCGATTCTTGGCGTTTAGATCGTTGGAGAAGATAATTTGATGGGTTTTGATCTTTTCAGCTCGATCAAGTCAGCGCTTACGAACCAAAAAATGGGCTTCTTGAACGATCCGATCGCCAAGAATCGGGATTCCCGAAGTTTGCCGAATAGAGATAGTAGTTTTTGATACTAAGGTGACGAATTATTTATTTTAAATATCTCGATGGGTTTTTTAGGGTACATTTTGGAGTGGGTTTTTTTAAAGGACAGCACTATATATCTACAGATATGGGGTAGTTATTCTTTCCCTCTTCACCCTCATTTCTAGAACGAAGCATGGAAATTTGTTTGCGCACAAAAAGTCAATTTTCCAACTTATTCCCTTTTTCAAACCAGTGAATCGATTATTTCAACGTCCCAAAACCTATTTCAAACCCATATAACAAGCAAAATGCAAACTAACATCAACCAGAATACACAACAATGAAAATTCAATTCAACCATCGCTTTCCCATCAAAACAAAACAGACCCAAACCTCCCCAACACGCAAACCATTCCACTTCATAGCCGAAGCATTATTCAAACAACCACCAAACCAACATTAAAACGGGATGCTTCGACGTACTACATAAAAGTGCAACAATCCATAATCTTCTCCAAGTCCGGCTAATACGGCGCCCTCGAAGTGTGCATCGCCCTCCATTATTCAAAGGGAGGTATTCCGAAAACAAGCATTTTGGCAGGATTCTCGGTGAGGGCACGCGGGAGCAATCCTGCCCAAAGCTCCTCGACCATGATTGATGAGGTTTTAAAGCCCAGAGAGCAGCATTGAACGGACATCAACGGAACAGTCCTTTCTCCAAGGGATGATGCTTGAACAAGTGTGTTATCATGGCATATGTTGAACTTTGAATGATACTCCCTTTGGTCAATCAACAGTCAACAGTCAAATAATTATAGTGTAACATTAATTTGTTTTGTTGCATTGAAAGTCGGCTTGTTTTACTGTGGGTGAGTATATAGTGGTGAAGTACATTGCGGGATTAGTCTATTTTAAAACAAAATAAATTCAACAAATAAAATTAGAATCAATAAATTAAACTCGATTACTCACAGTCTGATGTTTATGTAAATTGGAATAAGCTCATCGATGCGGGATGACTGTTTCAAATAAATCATAAGCATGTAGTAATTATTCCGAACGTATATTCTAAATTTTGTTTTATGTATCATATTCGTGTGTTATAAATTTAAAAAAAATTACCATCAATTGAAACTAAAAAAACATTTTTTTATATATGAGGAATCAAACAAATTAAATTTTTTGAAACCTTAATTATCAATGAATAAAGATAAAAACTAATGTTAAAATATTCAATCATTAAGTGTATTTCTCATTATAGAGAAAAGGTCTAATTACGTACAGCAAACATGTCGTTTTTATGCAATCAATTTATTTTCATTTTTTTAATGATTGAAAATCTTCTATATTTTGAAGGAAAATCAAGCACGCTGTAATAAATATTTGTATTATATCATTAATAACATTCTTAATTCCCTTGTAACCAAAAACGAACGTTGTATACTTCATTGTTACTTCTCACCATCACAATAACCTGAGGGTGAAATAAAGGTCACGAATTTCCCTTAGAGACAAATCTCAATAATTTTTTTTCATTCTGCCTCCTCACTTCTATGCATGATTTAGCAGCGATAATGTTCACTGTTCTTAGACACCCTCATTATACGGGCATTTACATTTTGAGGCGCGTTGGGTCTTTGATTATTTTCTTTTCTGTCGCCCGCTCCTGACTTTGGAATGATGGATCTCTTGTTTCAATGAGCAGTTTTCCTCAAAAGAAAGAAAGTATTTACATATTCGCCGTCCTTTTTACCGAGTCGTCGTGGTGGAGTAATTTTTGGCTGAAAGACTGATTTCTCTCGGGGATAGATGTACTAATAAAGAAACATCCGTTTTTGCCCTGTCAATCAGAGATTGGCTGCGTATGAAAGATGATAGAAGAGTATGAGATTTTTAGTTTGATTAATTGAGGAGTTATAATCATATGGTTCACTCAAAGAATCATTTACATATCCTCTTTTATATACTTAGTATCTATTTTGTAGTATGAGGAATCAACTAATCAATTTTTTTCAAGCAGAAAGTGTGAATAAATTCTTTAATTCTCTATTTTGGTTAGTATTAAAATGTTTCTTAAAATTTTGAGTTATCATTGGTATAAATAGCTGATTTAAAGTAATTGATAACTCGGGTTATTCTTTTGTTTGGCTTTCACAAGATCCAGAAGTTGCTGTGAAATATTTACCAAAAATTCTCTTAAGCTATGTTAACCAATATGCCCAGATGGATATGATTAGTATGAATAACAGTTTACATAACCCTCACTATAAAGATATAAAATTTAATCCTTTCATTGAAGATTATATTGTTTCAATAGTGGATTACTCATTTAAGAAAATTTTATTCCAACTAATATTATATCAAGAATCGATTTTTTTCGAAGGTAAAATCTTTAAAATTCATCCAGACCTGATTTGTAAGTACTGCAATCTTGAGAAATATGAAACTTGGGAACACGTATTTTTTGAATGCCCTGCATATAATTTTTATCGTTCCAAATATCTTTCATCCTTGGTTAATCTCCACAATAATTTTTACAATTTTCTAACATACACTCATGGTAAATATAAATTCGTAAATATTCGTTCAACGATCCCAGGTGATGTAATATTTTATTTAATTTGTTTATTGATTATAAAATATATAAATAAAATAAATAAAACACAGTGTAAAAAATTAATAGCATACTTCATTAAAGCAGCACAGAAAATGAACCAGCTCCTGCTGGAGAGTTTTTCTTTGGAAGCATAAGTAGATTATGGATGTATATATATGTGTGTATGTGTATGTGTATGTATGTGTATATATGTATTTGTATATGTTGGTATGTTCCCCCTTTGAATTTCTTTGATTTTTTTTGTTTTGTGTGGGTATATATGTAGTGTGCATATATTTATGATATATTTATTTTAAAATTTAAATTTATTACTTTATATTAAATGTATTTACAATTCGTAAATTTCAATTTGTGATTTTTTATCTTACATTTATGTAGTTTTTGTAGTTTTTTGCAGCGGGTTTCGACCTGAGCCAAAATAAAATTTCTTCTTCTGATTTAAAGTGGATACATTTCATCTATAAAAATAATCGTACTTAGATCTTAAAATTAACCGAGTTTTTGTGCTTTACAATTATTGTTATACTAATAGAGTTACAGCGGGATATTAAGATGTGAAAATTTAAAATATTTTACAGCCATGAAAAAATTTCAAATATTATTTTTATATATCATTATTTTTTTTTCAAATATTATTATATGTATACCCGTTAAGAAATCAGTCCCTCTTTAATTAAAAAATATATGAAATTTATTAAATTAAGGGGAAGGGGATTACACCCATTTAATAATTAGTTAACCTACACTTTATTTAATCCTAACTTCTGAAAGTGTGTTTATTAAATTAACAATACATTTTTTAATTCTAGGTTTTCTTGATATGGTATTCCTAATCAAGAGATCATTAAATTATTAAAATTTGATAAAAATATTATTTTAGTGCTTATTAGTGCTATACTTATCTTATTAGAATATTTATATTATTATCTTTATAAGATTATTTACTACGCTCTAAAATAAAAAAATTCATTAATATTTTTGAAAAAAATTAAACCATATAATTTAACCACATGGGATGGAACCATTATACGTAATACCTTTTTAGCATCATAGTATCTTATTAACGAAATACTTAAATAGAACAAAGTAAAAGGAAATCATTTGAAGCAAAATGGAGCCTTAAATTGATAATACTTAATCATTTCATCTTCCAAAAAATACTTCTCAAAATTGTAATCTCAGTCTGTATCCTCCAAATAATTCTTAATATCTAATCAAATTATTTTATAATCCTTAAAAAACATCCCAAATTAGATTACTTATCTACATAAAATGTATCTCTAAAGTAATAATTGAATTTTTTTTATTCAAGTTTTAAAAAGATAGAATAAAATCACTAATAAATTATACTCAAATTTCATACATATTTTATATTTATTTGTGAATTCTTAGAAATAAACATGGTTTAAAAAGAATTATTCAATACAACCTAATATATAAATTCTTACAAATCGTAATCCAATTTAAACTCTTTATGTTGGATTCTGATGAAAGAAGCAGTGAATAAAAAATATTTTTAGGGAGCTTCAAATAAATTTTCAGTTCCCATAACACCCGTAAATAAGTACAAAATCATAATTTAAGCTAGTTGGAAACAAATATTACTCAATTTAAAAAAATATCATTAAGAACCTTTAGAAAGGTTTTATTAATATTAACTATTTTATATATAAAAATAAATCTCCAAAGTTTTGTAAGATCATAGACAAATGTATAGATTTTAGTAAAAAATATTTTTAAATTTTTTTCAAAGCAAAAAGTACTCTTTCGTTTATAAAAATTCTAAATTTCATATACTGAAGTGTTTTCAACGATATTATTATGTAAAGCCGTAATAGTTACCACCGTATATTTTTTTATACAAGCCAATTGTTTAAAAGTTAATTAGCTGTCCCTAGCTTTCAAATTACCGTTTTTGTAAAAATTATTTTTCTTCCTTCACATAAAAAATATTACTTTTCTAAAATGCATTGTATGCTATTTTACGATCTAAAGGTTCTTGCACTCGGCCCAACCTTTTTGCGAGATTAGTGTATCCTATTACAAGCTGTCCTTCCTCCATACATAATATTTGAATTTCTTCTAAAGCTATTCTATGTTTTCATTCGGAAAAAATATATTTAAATTAAGGAATTATACTAGATTACAACGTTTCCTGTTAGGGACGTTAAGAATGGAAGTAAGACGCCACACTTTCTAACAACCATATTGGATAATCAAAGATGACTCTATCGCTGTCTTATCACCAATTAGGTAGCTAGAAAGTGTGTTCTCTTTCGTCAATCCGTGACGTCAATGACAGGAAACGTTTTAATCTAGTATATAGCGATACAAGCCAAGGGGTAAATATGAGTGATATTGCGGTTTAACTTATAATTACTGCTTAACTAACGTTTGTAAAAGGGTCACGTTATTTTTTATTTTGTTTAAAATATACTGATTGATCTTCCTCTTTCGATCAACTGCCCCTCAGGTTCTTCCTTTCTCCCCTCCGAGTCTGTCAAAATCACGTGACCCTTTTACTATCGTTGGTTAAGCAGTAAAAGGTAAGTTGAAAAGCTTGTTTCATTTTTGCTATTGATAAGAAATTCCACCTTTCCTTGGCTTCAAAAGATAGTTTAGAAACAGAAATCTAAGTACAATGTATTAAACTTCAGAATCTTAAATTATCAATCCTATCCAACCCCGTATACTAAACTTATTCTACATAGTACCTTGTACCCCTCGCCTTCATACACTGTAAAAAAACTGTAGAAAAACAGAAAGTTTCAATAAAAATGACTTTATGTTTACAGGGATATTCTGTCATGTAACATTTCCACCGCACCTCTATTTATTTTATGTAAAAAACAGCTTTTTTCTAGTTTTTTAGCTTATCTGTACTTAAACAGAAAGTTTCAGTTCGTGGAGAAAGAAAGAACATCTTCGTATAGTTTCTACTTTTACTGAATCCTCGTTGGAGCAGCGGTAGCGTGCGTGCTTAGCATGCGGTAGGTTGTGGGTTCTAACCCCGGTGATATTGATTTATTAAAATTTCAAAAAAAACCAGCTAAAATAAGTCGACACGCATGTGCACAAGCAGAAAATTACTGTGAGGCAACAGAAAAAATATGTAGCTCACTTGACAGAAAGTTTCTTTTTACAGCATTTACCTGTAGGTTACAGCTTTTTTCTGTTTACAGGATTTTTCTGCTTACAAAACTTTTCTGGCAACTTTTGCTGCCAGAAATTTTCTGCTTTTTTACAGGATTATTTTTTACAGTGTACCAACTCATATAAATACCACAAGAACTTAAATTCCTTCCTTCTCATAACCGAACAATCTCATCGATCCTAGAGCAGCAACTCTCCGTCATCTATCCATGCAAACTCTTCATCTAACCAACAACAATGCAAATTTATGACAACCCCCAACAATAAAAAAATGCCCGACGGCTTATTGATGACTAACTCAAGATTTTTATGCTTCGAGGAGTGTTGGTGGATTTTCCAACTTATTAAGAACCTGCTCGTTTTACCGGTCATGCTTCCAGCCGTGTCACACTCAAGCTGTCACAACAGCGTGACAGCTCAATTTACAACTCCTCCTCTGTTTATAATAGCAGGAGCAATGTGACGCGTCCGGGGCCATCTATCTTTTTGAGTGGCTCGCGCGGGATAAATATTTTTCTGACATTCGAACGCTGATGGATTTCTGGTTGTTAAACTCTCGTCCATTTCACTCAGTTTGGAAGTCGTTACTCTGTTTCGATTGGGGTTTTGAATTAAACGGGCATTGTGTTCGTTTGAAAGTGAATATTGTTGAAACATCATGGGGTGTTATATACAAAGTTATATACAAATATTAAACCTTCTTCTTCTATTGTGTCTAAATTTTAGACATTATTTGAATTATCTTTAAAGTTATAATGAGATGAAAATATTGAAATATTTATGAATTACAAGGAATGCGTTTTGAAAGAAAAAATACCCGAATAACATACAAAATTACCCCACCAAGTAAATACACTAATCTAAAAATCTTACCGTATAGTTTTGGGAATCTGTAGAACAATAAAAGATATAAAAATATAAAGAATAAAAGATAAAATAACTTAACCTTTAAATTTCTTCATACATAAATCAATAAATAGAAAAAAATTCGTTCGAATTTTATTAGCTACTTCATAAAAGTTAACATTATTAGGTCATAACCCATCAAGTGTTATAAGTAAACTTTGTTTGATAAATTTTTAATATAACATATATCCTCCCCCTATTATATTCAAGCAAACTAGTTCAAAAAAGAAATTCAGACGGACTTACATTTTAAAAATTGTATAATAATGCATGCATGAAATCTTTCTATATAAACAGCGATTTTAATAAATTTATTTTCATTGAAATACACCTTTTAGATTTTCCTAGCTTGACATTAACATTTATTAAATTGAAAAACTTCATTAAATGATATACAAAAACCCCCACTATCAGCTGGGTAGTTTGCTGATTATTTTAAGTTCTAGAGCTAACAAATATGTTCGCCCAGAGCCATTTTCATTATATTGATAAAGTAGACCTAACATAAAGGTGTTAAAGAATTTCACGACATTTCAATAGCTGTTTAGTTAATGGAAATTTAGGAACTCAGCAGGATAATGGGGATTCATGTCTTGAAAGTATCTAAACCAGGAGATGACGCGTTTATTTTCTTGAGATGCTTAGTTCGTCATTTAACCATAAACATTTTCCATTAGTTTCAAATCCTATCGAACCTCACACCCATTTAATGGCATCTTTAAAAACCTTGCGAAACCGTTTATTTAATGATTTATAAAAGGAGTATCTAATATATTCGAATGTTACAGCCATAAATCTCTCTTTCGTAAACCTTAATAAAGGGATTTTGAACCCATATTACTTAAACTAGAAATAGTTAAATTAGGAGTTTGGATTCATTCAATGACTACCTTGGTCTTCTATTTTGTATAACTATTATCCGTGACTTAAGAACACAGAGAAAAAGAGAATCCTTTGAGTAGTTAAGGAAATGTTTTTTTATTTTGAAAAATATATTTAGATGTGCTGAATATGTATTTATATACTATTTATAACAATTCAAAATTAACACTGGAACCGCTGGCAAGTACCGCATACCTAGAACCGCCGGATGCAGTCATTTTGACTGCTAAGCTTTTCTATCGGAAAATAATTTTTTTAACTCGAAATTGCTTCTAATACTTGAAGAAAGGATAAATAACACTAATTCTATAAAAACAAACACATTTATCTAATTTTACATCTTAAATTTCGTTGTAAATAATAAGAAATAGGTTATTTATCATACAACGATCTAGACAAAAATAAAAATTATGAACAAAACCATTCTCTAAAACCATTTCTCACAACACTAAAAACTAAATGATGAAGTCATATCTCCGTTTTAGCGCGTTTCAATAAACCAACTGTCTGCATTACTATGTAAAGCAGTATTTTGGCTGAATAATTGCATAAACACACTTTTTCCACATAAAAAGTAAGAACAGTTCAGTAAAATGAACTAAGTTTATTTTCTCATAAAGGAAATAATAAATCTTTCATAGAAAATTATAAAAAAGGCGTGGGAAATCAAAAACTTCTACCAAGTTTATATACATGAATTTCTGTGAATTATAATGATATATTGACCATTTGCAGCTGTCAAAACCATAAATATAGTAAATTTGTTTGAAGAACTTCTAGATATTTCTTAGAGAGCATTAACTGTAAGAATTAAGGTGGAAATCAAAGAAATAAACGCGTTAACCTTCCTACCCCGCATGGGATCTATTTCGACGTTCGATATCTCCCATGTATTTTTGTTTTGGAAATTTCCAATGCTAGTATTCCTTAATTACGCAAAGTTTTACAATGAGTAAAAATTTTGGAGTTGTTAATAAATTTTTAAGTGTCGTGGGAGAATTAGTCACATATTCCCCCTCTGGGGTCTTATTAGACCCCAGGCATGAATGACGGTAAAAAATATCAAATAAAGCTTAATATTTTATTTTTTCGTCATATTATTGATAAAACATGGTTTTTACGTTTGTTTAAGCCGTTTTGAGGTGTATTTGAAAGACGTTTTCTTAGAAATTGTCATTTTTTTTTACAAAAAGAAGATTGCGGCAAAGAACATTGAATTACTGGCTATTTCTTAAATTTTTTGTTCGTATTCTAAGAAAAACATGCTATTTATAGAAATCTTTTGATTATCTAACAGTTGGAGCAAAAAAAACTCAGACAACTGTCTCCATGGCTTCCTGTTGAACAAATTCTTCACAAAAACAATATACAGGGTGTTTCAAAATTGCGTTGCACGGCTTTTATTCGGAATCAACGCCTCCTAGGGTCATGGAAGTAAGGTCTACCCCTAGGTAAGTGACCCTGGAGAATCCATTGAGATGACTTACAGCGCCCCTAGCGGCAAAATTAAAAAGTTAAAAAAATTAATTTAAAAACTAAAGGCGATACAGAAAAAACCTCAATAAGAGTATTGTTGCCAACGTCAAGAAGAACTCACTGAAAAAAATTTTATCAAAATATCTTGAATATTCGAGGAGATATTAGCATGTAAAAATAGCACTTTTTCAGGGGTCAAAAAACAAAAAGTTCGCATATTTCCAAATTTTTCAGTGTTATTGTGTAGTTTTGTGTTTTTTTAGTTAAAAGACAACAAAATTTAATCAAAAAAACAAAAAATTTGCAAATATGCGAACTTTTTATTTTTTTACCCTTGAAAAAGTGCTATTTTCACATGCTAATATCTCCTCGAATATTCAAGATATTTTGATCAAATTTTTTTCAGTGCGTTCTTCTTGACGTTGGCAACAATACTCTCACTGAGGTTTTTGCTCTATCTCCTCTAGTTTTTAAATTAACTTTTTTAACTTTTTAATTTCGCCGCTAGGGGCGCTGTTAGTCATCTAAATGGATTCTCTAGGGTCACTTACCTAGGGATAGACCTTACTTCCATGACTCTAGGAGGCGTTGGTTCCGAATGAAAGCCGTGCAACGCAATTTTGAAACACCCTGTATAAATTCACGGCTTGTAAATAGGTTTTTATAATCAGTTTTCTTGGTAAAAAAGAATGCTTTCAAATATTTATTAGTTACTTATTATTATTACTAATTATTTATTTACTGAAATTCAGAATGTGATTTCGAAGAATTATTAAGAAAAAATAACCAATTTCGCTTTGAAAACGAATAAAAAACAAGCGAGACACTGTTTTACCATAGCTTAACCGATCATTTTTTGTAATATTATTTCAATTTTTAAATAGAGAAACGACATTTCACTTGTTTTATAATACTAAATAAATTATTCTGGGATGACAGGTAGCTCATAATACAGAAAAGAAAAGATTTGCAGCTTCATAAATCGTTAAAAATAAACTGATAAATTCTACCCGTTCAAGGCTGGGTATATCAGCTAGTATACTTTATGCAGTGTCATTATAAACATTTAAAGTAAAACAACTTCATTACGGTTCATTTTTGTAATTTAATTCTTGTTTGAAGGTTCAGGTGTTATTAAAAAACGTCTATCGAAAGAAACCAAATAAAGCCGTAATAGGACAAAAAAAAGATAAAAATACCCCCAAAAATAATAAAGTTAATCTGAAGCATCTTTTTAGAAGTAAAAAATGATAATTATTTTCCATTTCAGATATTTTTTACCCTTTATTCGAGTCATAGGCAGGTTTTACGCATGGGGTACTATTAGACCCCACGAAGGGGAATATGAGACTATTTTTTCAAGAGGGTAGGAAGGTTAAACATAAACCAGTCAAAATGACTGTTTTGGTGGTTCTAGGTAGACCAATAAATACCACCGAAACCGCTTTTCAAAAATAAATGAAATTTGGATGACGTATATAAGAGAATAAACTAGGAAACGTCATGAAATCTAAAGTGTAAAACTCAAATATACTTGAATATATTTCGAATCAAAAACGCAAAACAATCAAAATGACTGCTCCGGCGGTTCTAGTGTTTTAAAAGTCGATACAGCGAAACACATGAAAATTCGAATATCAGGATTTTGATATTCAATATAATCCTCCATATGAACCCAAATATCACACCATATGTAGCCGCCAATGTGGGGACACAAAAAAAATTATATTCAGTCCCTTAAAAGTCAGTTAATATTTTAGGGTGATGTAGAAAATTTTGATTCTGACCCCTTTAAAGTCACCATATTCAAACCTCCATGCTCGAATATCAGAATACTGATATTCGACTTCGACATGACACAATATGACACATACATCACAAAATATCTTCAACCCGATGTGGGGTTGTATTAGATTTTCATTCTTCCCCTCAAAGTAATTTAAAATTAAACGGTCATGTAAAGAATAATAAATCCGGAGCCTTAAAAGTTGATATAGCAAAACACATGAAAATTCGAATGTCAGGATTTTGATATCCAATTAATCCACCATATGAACCCAAATATCACATATGTAGCCGCCAATGTGGGGATAAAAAAAATTTATATGCAGTCCCCTTAAAAGTCTGTTAATATTTTAGGGGATGTAGAAAATTTTGATTCTGGCCCCTTTAAAGTCACCATATTCAAACCTCGATGTTCGAATATCAGAATACTAATATTCGACATGACACAATATGACCACTTACATCACAAAATATGTGGCCGCTGATGTGTGGTTGTATTGGAATTATATTCTTCCCCCTAAAAGTAATTTCAAATTAAACGGTGATGTGAAGATTTTTATATCCGGGGCCTTTAAAGTCGATATAGCGAAACACATAAAATTTCGAATATCAGGATTTTGATATTCAATATAATCCTCCATATGAACCCAAATATCACATTTTATGAAGCCGCCAATGTGGGGAAAAAATAGATTTATATTCAGTCCCCTTAAAAGTCGATTAATATTTTAGGGTGATGTAGAAAATTTTGATTCTGACCCCTTTAAAGTCACCATATTCAAATCTCGATGCTCGAATATCAGAATACTGATATTCGACATGACACAATATGACCATTTACATCACAAAATATGTGGCCGCCGATGTGTGGTTGTATTGGAATTATATTCTTCCCCCTAAAAGTAATTTAAAATTAAACGGTGATGTAAAGATTTTTATATCCGGGGCCTTTAAAGTCGATATAGCGGAACACATGAAATTTCGAATGTCAGGATTTTGATATTCAATATAATCCTCCATATGAACCCAAATATCCCACCATATGTAGCCGCCAATGTGGGGATACAAAAAACTTTATATTCAGTCCCTTAAAAGTCAGTTAATATTTTAGGGTGATGTAGAAAATTTTGATTCTGACCCCTTTAAAGTCACCATATTCAAACCTCGATGCTCGAATATCAGAATACTGATATTCGACATGACACAATATGACCATTTACATCACAAAATATGGGGCCGCCGATGTGTGGTTGCATTGGAATTATATTCTTCCCCCTAAAAGTAATTTAAAAATAAACGGTGATGTAAAGATTTTTATATCCGGGGCCTTTAAAGTCGATACAGCGAAACACATGAAAATTCGAATATCAGGATTTTGATATTCAATATAATCCTCCATATGAACCCAAATATCACACCATATGTAGCCGCCAATGTGGGGACACAAAAAAATTTATATTCAGTCCCTTAAAAGTCAGTTAATATTTTAGGGTGATGTAGAAAATTTTGATTCTGACCCCTTTAAAGTCACCATATTCAAACCTCCATGCTCGAATTTCAGAATACTGATATTCGACATGACACAATATGACCACTTACATCACAAAATATCTTCAACCCGATGTGGGGTTGTATTAGATTTTCATTTTTCCCCTCAAAGTAATTTAAAATTAAACGGTGATGAAAAGAATAATAAATCCGGAGCCTTAAAAGTTGATATAGCAAAACAAATGAAAATTCGAATGTCAGGATTTTGATTTTCAATTAATCCACCATATGAACCCAAATATCACATTTTATGAAGCCGCAAATGTGGGGAAAAATAGATTTTTATTCAGTGCCCTTAAAAGTCGATTAATATTTTAAGGTGATGTAGAAAATTTGATTCTGGCCCCTTTAAAGTCAACCTCGATGCTCGAATATCAGAATACTGATATTCGACATGACACAATATGACCACTTACATCACAAAATATGTGGCCGCCGATGTGTGGTTGTATTGGAATTATATTCTTACCCCTAAAAGTAATTTAAAATTAAACGGTGATGTAAAGATTTTTATAGCCGGGGCCTTTAAAGTCGATATAGCGAAACACATGAAATTTCGAATATCAGGATTTTGATATTCAATATAATAATCCTCCATATGAACCCAAATATCACATTTTATGAAGCCGCCAATGTGGGGAAAAAATATATTTATATTCAGTCCCCTTAAAAGTCGATTAATATTTTAGGGTGATGTTAAAAATTTTGATTCTGACCCCTTTAAAGTCACCATATTCAAACCTCGATGCTCGAATATCAGAATACTGATATTCGACATGACACAATATGACCATTTACATCACACAATATGTGGAACCCGATGTGGGGTTTTATCATATTTTTATTCTGCCCCCTCAAAGTAATTTTAAATTAAACGGTGATGTAAAGAATTATAAATCCGGAGCCTTAAAAGTTGATATAGCAAAACACATGAAAATTCGAATATCAGAATTTTGATATTCAATATTATCCTCCATATGAACACAAATATCACACCATATGTAGCCGACGATGTGGGGATAAAATAGATTTATATTCAGTCCCCTTAAAAGTCAGTTAATATTTTAGGGTGATGTAGAAAATTTTGATTCTGGCCCCTTTAAAGTCAACATATTCAAACCTTGATGCTCGAATATCAGAATACTGATATTCGACCTGACACAATATGACCATTTACATCACAGAATATCTTCAACCCAATGTGGGGTTGTATTAGATTTTCATTCTTCCCCTCAAAGTAATTTAAAATTAAACGGTGATGTAAGGAATTATAAATCCGGAGCCTTAAAAGCAAAATTGCAAATTTTATAGATTTTTGGAGACATTTTGTTGTAAACAGATCGATGTAATGAAAATGTTAAAAATTGATTTTAATGTATGATTACCATGTTTTGACAATATTATTTGGATCTTATTTAAAAGATCCAAATTCCTTTAACGCAACTTTAAAACAAATCACTAACAAATCTTTAGGGGTTTTTTTGCATTTGCTATAGATCAGTATAATTTCATCGTGGATATATTTTATTTGATAATCGAATTTACAATAGAGAAAAATGAAATATCAATATATATATAATTTATTTGAAATTTAAATAGCTAATAAAGTTATTATGATTACTATGATATTAACTATAATTTATGTGAGGAAACTCCAGCTCTCAACCATCGCCTCCATCCATGGACCGGTTTCATCCTTGTTAGAACTTATCAGCACGGCATAGGAAGGAAACACAAGATAGCGGAGGGAGAGCTTTTAGTCTAGCCGATTATATAACGGAAAAAGTGTTGACCATTGATTAGTCCTCCATTATCTGCCGGAATGAACTGTGTATTCCATAGAACAGATTTAATTCCCCAAAGAAAAAAGCTGGAGATAGCTGAAGTTTTCTCTTAATTTCTCTAACAAGAGGTACTGGTGAAATACTCCTCTTCTCATACAATGTATTTGTTTTATCTTTAAGACCTTGCGAATAAGACAGAACAGCCAACTTAGCAGGAAAAACTCGCTTTAGCTAGAAATTGATTTGCAAAACGTAACCTTGACAAAAAAACTCTTAGACATCCCTATCTATTCTTATAAAAGAACGGAACAAGGTTCTATGAAGGATCATATTTTCTTCCATTGTTATCAATTTTGATTGAACACGCAATATAGATCTTCCGAAACTCATTTCTCATCCTCTAAAATTGAATACAAAAGAAAAAAAAGTCTAGGATACCATATTAGTAAATGAAAACTTTCTGGGCACACCCATCCATAACAAACCGCGTCCTCAATAACACAAAACATTCAAAATTACGCCAACTCCACAAGTCGTCTATTCTACCCACGATAAATCATACCCGCCATGGGACAGAGCACTTGTTTTGCACCCACCAGAAATCAGCATAACACCCTTTCTTCCAACCCTAATGAACCCTCGATGCAAATACACCACCACAACTTTTTAACTAATTATCTCCCCGAAGCCTCCTCGCAGTCTACAAAAAGACGAAATTATGCTTTACGGATTAATTTAAAACTTCTCCTGGCGCAATCACCGGGGCAGGGCTTGTCATGGAAGTAATTATGGAAAATTCGGGCACAGAAACCACGCCTCCGTCTCTCTAATGCAGGGGCTTGTTGTAGTTAGTCGGTGGCCTATTCCCCTTGAAAACGACGCCCAGTGCTATTAGGGAACTGGAGCTCTAACAGCACATGTTCATCGTAGGATACTTGAGACAGAATGTCGGATCGGGGATTTATGAGGAAAGTTATGGGTCTGGGTAAAGATCATGTGCTCTTTAGGTCGGGCGAAAGTATTATGTGGCCTGATTTTATAGGCCCTATATGCTGCTTTTAAGTACGGTAGAATCTTAAAAGCAAAATTAGATTAAATTAATTCACATATTTTTCAGTTTTAAAAGTGGTTGTCTTAAAGCAAAGTACCGGGATGTCATAAAATAACGATCCTATTTTAAAATTCTCTACAGACGAAAAAATATCAAAGAAAGCAATTTGAAGGGATGGGATTGTTTAAACAAAAAAAATATTGCATTTCCCCCTTTATAAATGGCACTTTACTTAAACTTTTGTCTTGGTTTTTGGACCGTCACCAGAAGTCTAAAAGGTAAATGTTTATTCAAACTCTCTTATCAGACACTGAAGAAAAAAGAAAATTAACTAATTAAACTAAATTATAACCACATAGTATAGAGCTTAACAGAGAGTCCAAGTGGCAGTTTTCCTATTTGAATTTCATTGCCGGGACCCTCCTTTCGGGACGTGTCCCAAATTGTCTATGGGAAAACCCATGCTTTAAAAGTTGACATTAGCGTCTATGGAGATGATGGACCCTCTGTTAAGCTCAATACTCTGTGACCACAACCAAATGAATAAAATAATTATTAAATTTGATGTAATAATAAAATTAGTAATAAATTAATTAATTGAATAAAAATGAATTCATCTGTACCTATGAAAAAGTACTTAATTTTGTTGAGCACAAATAAGGAATAGCTATAATTTCTTCCTTCTTTTTTTTTCCATTTATAACTTTTGACGTCGTACAATATGGTTGCGGTTGTTATGGAAACGGGTGATTCCACTCAATTTTGGGGGTGATGGTAATTCATAAACGCTCAAAAAACGTTTTGTGCCAAATACGTTCGGATATCATTTAGTTCTTTTCGTTAGATTTCATGCAGTTTTCCATTAGATCGACAATGCGAAACTAACTTGTGTACCTTTTGAAGTCACGATTCGTTTTGCTTACATTTTATGAACCAATCTATTTTAGTGTAATAACCAAGCTAGGAAGACTAGGAAGTACATTTTTGGTAAACTACACTGTCGTGGTTTGAATGGTATGCTACATCATATACAATGTGGAAAAACTTAGCTCATTAGGTATTTCATACGCAGCTAGCATGTTTGAAAATATGATTGATTTTTGTGAGACGAAAATAAATGAGTATAGGCAAAACGATACAGAGAAAGTATTTAATTTTTTGATTTAGTGGAAAATCAATCATTTTGTGTGTACACTTTACATGAATTTTTATATTTGTAGTTAAATCAGGTCATTCTGATAGAAATTTATTGAAAAGGCTTCCCCTGTAATACCATTCTTCTGAGGAGTGGGAATTTTGATTTGTTGAGTCTTTGAATTAAATGTATCATTTATTTGATTCGATAAGAATTAATTTAATCACCTAGGCGAAATTATCTGTAGTACGACTCATTGCAATAAATCAAACAAATTACTAACCAAGTACATGTCTAAATGATTGAACTTTTGATAGCTTTCTGCATGTCAGAGAAAGAATTATTATGAATGTACCTCGTTTTATCCACTTTTCTTAATAAATGCATCAATTAAATATCAGTAAGGAAGGAATTTTTGTAAAAAATGTTTACTTATACACAGAACACACTGTTTTATCATATTTATTTTTGAAAGAGCATAACTATCAAAGTTCTATCATACATAACTATCAAAGTTATTTATAAATTTCTTGGTCAAAAAATCCTTTGGCAAAAAAATAACCGTTAGGACATAAATATTGTTGTTCTTTTGCACAAGAAATTCTTCAGAATGAAAATGATAGAAAATATAGGATTTGGATCAAATGGGCTCAGTTAATTAAGATTTAGCTAGTTTTTTTTTCCTTCTATAGTTTAAAGTTTTTTCCTTACTCTATTATCTCGATTTAATCTTGCTTTTATGAGAAGATTAAGGAAAGTATGTACAAAGGATTCTAAGTATCAAAAAATCTAATTTGCATGTGAGGTAGCTGAAGACCTATGGTATTCTGTATAATAAAAACTAAAAACATTATCTATTTAAATAGCCTTTGTCATCTTAGATGATTTAAAAACTACTTATTCCATATTTTTCTTAAAAAAATACGCGTTGATGTAAAAAGTATTGTTCATGATATTTCGTTTTAAATGCAAATAATGCGTGGGTTCATAAGAAAAAACCGTTTGTCTAATTTTAAAGCTATTAGGCAATTTTAATGTACTAAATGTAACTATTATCTATTATTCTACCGAATATCGAATGATAAATTAATGGGAATTATAGTTTCAGTGTGAATTTACAGTGAAGTTAACGCGTATCTAATTAGGGTTGTTTTTTAATTAACTTCCGTTTTGCTCCTGAAAAAAAAGTAGTAAGAATTTCGAAATAATTTTGCTACTGGTAGATAGGTACATCCTTGAGGATCAATTTCCCTCATTACTGGAAAAAATCGGACATTTTTTCTATTATTTATCGAATTTACAAGCGCGCTCCTCGAACTTATTTCCCGCCAACCCATAGAGAATTTCTCTTCCTTTAAACTCTGTTCGCATTAACAATATAGACAATCGGCAGGCAGGTGATTTTTGCAGCATGCTATTGTGGATGTTTAAAACCTATGTTTTGCATCTGCCAAGTTCCAGGCATTGGGGATTCTGGAGTTACAGCCATAATAAACAAGGCAATATCGATAAATTCGCGGGAAAAGTGTGCGCTAAGGGGGAAAACGGCTGTCCGAACCGATGCGAAGCTCAACGAAAAATCAAACTTTTCATGAAGCGGAATCCAAAAACTTGTGAAATGGTTCGGTAAATGGTCTATTTAAAGGTGATTACGATGAAAAGTAATTAAAGATGTTTGTAACCTTCCATAATAACCTTATTTTTAAATATACATTTGTTTTTTTATTTTTAAACTATCAAAAATGGGAAAATTTCGAAAAAGAGGATTTCTCTATGGGTTGGCGGGAAATAAGTTCGAGGAGCGCGCTTAAAAATTCGATAAATAAAAGAAAAAATGTCCGATTTTTTCCAGTAATGAGGGAAATTGATCCTCAAAGATGTACCTATCTACCAGTAGCAAAATTATTTCGAAATTCCTACTACTTTCTTTTCAGGAACAAAACGGAAGTTAATTAAAAAACAACCGTTCTTAAGTTTAAATATTGAAAGTTTAAGATTAACTTTAAATAAATATTTGGAAATCCAGAAATATTTAACTAATATATTTAGAAATCCAGAAATATTTAACTAACATATTTTGAAATCCAGAAACTATTGAACTTCTAATTATACACTGTAAAAAATAATCCTGCAAAAAAACAGAAAATTTCTGGCAGCAAAAGTTGCCAGAAAATATCTGTAGGCCGAAAAATCCTGTAAACAGAAAAAAGCTGTTACCTACAGGTAAATGCTGTAAAAAGAAACTTTCTGTCAAGTGAGCTACAGATTTTTCTGTTGCCTCTCAATAATTTTTTGCTTGTGCGCATGCACTTATTTTAGTAGAGTTTTTTCTAATTTTAATTAATTAATATCCGGGGATAGAACCCACGACCTACCGCATGCTAAGCACGCACGCTACCACTGAACCAACGAAGATTCAGTATAATGTTGCCAATAGCTGTATTCGTTTTCGATGCAGTAAGTTTCTGTTTAAGTAGAGATAAGCTAAAAAGCTAGATAAAAGCTGTTATTTTACATAAAATAAGTAGAAATGCGGTGGGAATGTTACATGACAGAATATCTCTGTAAACATAAAGTCATTGTTTTTGAAAATTTCTGTTTTTCTACAGTTTTTTTTACAGTGTACCTGTCTAAGTAAACAAGTTAATAACATAAGAAAATCGTTTTACAAAACCAGAGTTCTTGCTGTTCTGCGCCATAATGTTGCATAGGCTGTATAGTAAAAGGATAATAAACCTCATACATAAGATTTGATGCGTTACACAATAACTAATATCTTACAATATCACTCTAAATAACTGATTTGATGAAATATGTACCAATATTTAAAAAATTTCTTTTGGTTTACTTGGGAGCTACCGCCCCCTGCTCGCTATCTCTCACCAACCCCCGTAAACTGCTTAAGCAGTACCTTTTCAAATTGCTTCGCAATTCCCACAAAATCCAACTCACTGAACTTAACTCACTTTTTCAAACAATTAAAAAATTTGCAGAAAAACGTCGAGCAACTTCCCAAACATACGTCACCAAATCCCCTCCATGAATAAATCTCCCTTAAAAGTTAAAATGTTTATTAATTCTAACTTATCAAAATTTTAATCAAAATGTTTTTTAAAATATTCAGTGTAATTATTTTTAATCCATTGTTATAAAATTAACTATTTCTAATTGTTACAGTGGCGGCTCGTGAGTTAATTAATAGGGTGTTCACACCAATTATATAAAAAATAAAATTTCTATTAATCTAATCCATTTATGCCATAAATGGCATCTTTAAATTCTCTTTTAAAGTCCCTTTCTTTTCCTTCTGTAACTTGGACAACGGTCATCAGATGAGGTTTATTTCAACTTTTTCCAGTGGCAATTGAAAAAAATACAGATGCTTTAATTCAAACACGGAAATTTTACTTAAAGCCATCATTTAAAAATCATCCTAATTAATAACAAGTATTAAAATATTTTGATGAAAAGATTTAAATTGTATTTTAAGAGTGTTCTTACTCGTACTTTCCAATTAGCCGATAAAATCACTTTTATCAGACGTCAAAAAAGAAAGCTGTACCTCAAAAGTGAAAGCCTCGGCACACTAAATATGTGCTAACGGAGATCTCCGGCGCGTTGCCGTAAGCTCAAATGATCTCCGGCGAGAGGTCGGGGTTTCCTCGGATTCTCATATTTTTTTCGCTCACACGTGCGCAAAGGGAAAGAAAAATAAGAGTTCAGTCTTTTTTCGATTTCTTTCGCGTTTCCGGTAGTAAATTTTTCTTTTTGAGGAGAGAAGGGGGAGGGAGAGAATCATAATTCTAAGCATAAAAAAGAAATTGAGAATAAATTTCCATTGATATTTATTTGTCTTTACATTCGATTTTTGTTCTACTTTTTCAGTGGGTGTTCACGTGCTCCTGTGCTCCTATGGACGAGCCGCCACTGAATTGTTAATAAATATTCTGACCATACAAAAACCATTCGCTAATGAGTATTTAAGTTTAATATTTTAAAGTAACTCCTTAGTGTACCTAGTGTTTATCATTCATATTTTTGTTTAAACCCAGACTTGTTAAACAATACCGTTCAAGCAATTGAAAAAATAACAGAAAACCTACACATCACTCAATGTTTACAATTAATTTCGATTGAATCCAAGGTATAAAAACTAACAAGGTATGCTCTTCCGGCGAAAAAGGCGTGGCTTTTGAAAATGACGTCACCCAGGATATATTTCCTATTCACAACATGGGAAAATGCTTATTTTTGGTGATTTTTATTAAAATAAGAACCAAAGAAACTTTTTTAACAGTTTACACTGGACACAATTACGAACATGTTTATAGGTTATAAAGTGTTTTGAATTAGAACAATAATTTTAACTCAATAATAGCCGATCCAAAATATGAACCTTGAGCTCTACAACGATGTGCTTCAATCTCTCTGCTTATTGATTTTAATTACTAACTTGTATGAATGAAATTAAAACAGCTGCTGATACAAAGAAAACAAAATATTAAGCAAATATTCAATCATGAAAACTTTTCAGAACATTCTTGTTATGATAAAATTAATATCGCTGTTCTGCTATGTCAAACTTGAATATCCATTGTATCGAAGCAGTTTAGATTTTTAAAACAAAAAATATTCAGTATCTAAATAAATCAAGTACTTGAAAATATGGAAAACAATGAGCTAAAATCTAAGAACTAATTAATTTAATTTAATAATGGATTTATTCAAAATTTTAGTGCATTTACCTTTAATGATCCTTTTACTGTCCAGTCACCTTGTTTATTTTTATTTGAGATTCAGAAATATTATTCTTAAAATCGTCTGTCACCTTAATTATCTTTTTTAATATTTTATACTAATTTTTTTAAATAAGTGGGTGATTGTATTCATAAGTTTTAAAACAAACTAAATAATGAATTTCAATATAATATCGACCCAATTAATCCTGATCCTGATGTATCTACGATCTGTTGGATTGCAATGGCGTTGTATTGGCTGATATGCTCGTCATTGATTGGTCCGTTATTTTATATCCTGGGTGACGTCACTTATGAGCATACCTTGTTACTTTATATACCTTGGATTGAATCAGACTAAAAATAATAAATATTGGTGAAAGAGTGTAATATTTTTGTATAAAATGGCGTGTATGTAAGTTTTTAAAATATTGTCATCGGTCTTTGAACGATATTTTATGTAGAAAGTACTTTTTTAAAAGATGAAAAAAACATATTTCATCTTAAAATATAGCATTAATCGGTCGTTGTGATTGGTTGTATAATAATTTGTTTGAAAGTACTTGCTTTTTAACTGAGACCTTATCCGTTATCTAAAAAAATGGAAATATTTTAAAATTGAAAGGTTTTTTGAAAAATTGAAGGGCTTATTCGGAAATCCAGAAAGAATGCGGTCATTTTGATACCATATATCGTCACCTTAGAATCAAAAACTACTATCTCCATTCGGCAACCTTCGGAAATCCCGATCCTTGGCGATCAGATCGGTGGAGAAGCTCGTTTTTTGGTTTGTAAGAGCTGACATGATCGAGTAGAAAAGATCAAAACCAATCAAATTATTTTCTACAACGATCTAAACGCCAAGAATCGGAATTCCCGAAGTTTGCCGAACGGAGATAGTAGTTTTTGATACTAAGGTGACGATATGTCTCATTCGGTTAAGTAATTAAAAAGCCTTTCTCTGGAAACCGTTCACCAAAAACTTTTTTTTAGAATAGAGAGATATAACTGAGTAATATTTAATATGGCTCTTTAAAAAGATAATTCATACCAGTTTTATTTATTGTATGTAGATTCCTAAAAATTCAGGAGTATTATATAGGAGTATATGTCAGGAGGAGTATTATAGGAGTATTATTTAGGAGTATATAGAAAACATTCATTAGGATGAATTTAAAGACATTTTACCGCTGTTTTTATTTTTAAATAAAACAAAACATTCACTTTTGCATCGTTCTCAGTGTCTACTCTTTTCATTAAAAAATGTTGCGTACTTTTTTCAGCATAAAAAGTCCCAAAACATAAATTTAATTTCTCAAGTTTCTTTCCCAACGTAAAAACACATGCTGAAAGCTGAATCCTCCCCCTCGGTTTTAAATCCATTAAACTCTCCAAACCCATTTTAACTCATCACTAAAACACTCCACCTAATGTTCAACAGACACAATTTGTCACTGCGTGATAACTCCATATCCCCATTCACACAAACGAGACTTAAACTTCATAACGTCCCCGATAATTCCTCTCCGCGCATCAAACCCGTTTTAAGCGACAAAAAAGGGTCAAATAAATTTAAAAGTATTCGCCACGCGAGAACAAACGCATTAAAAAAATAACTCCCTACTACCTCCGCAGCCAGCCAGCAATAAATCAAAATATTTTCTGGCGCTTTTTCGGGGCAAATGAAGATTAATAGTTCCCTCTTCTCACAGGCTTGTCCCGGATTTTTTTTCCACCCACCTTGTCTCGTCTATCTATCCAGTGAAGACCCTGAAGGATTAAGAAAGAAACAACAATGAAGCCTGCTGCACGAATAAGAGGGCCTGCGTTTATTACCGGACTATCATCGATATTCTGTCAACCCCCAGAAAGAATTCCAACAAGGAATTCTCGTCGCTGAGAGATAGCCCCTGGATGATGAAGCGTCGGTAAATTCACCGACAGCTTCGATTCCCCCACTAAATCTCGTAATTTGTCATCGATTATTGATTTATTCCCGAAGTCCATTGCCCAAACCGCGAGATTTTTATCGATATAAAAGCCTCCCATGGGCTGGGAACCTACCCAATAAGGATCTGCCTAAACTGGAGCGACAAGAGTCGCGGGAACCATTTTAAGATCCTTATTAAGTTAAGGGGAGAAAGAAGGGGGTCTGTTCATTTATAAATGGCGCCTGAAATAAGATCCAAAACGCTCAATAACGCCTAATAACGCTCATCACACAACTTCTATGACCGAGTTTTTTACAGTATCTGCTTCTGTTTCAGCCGCCTTGTTATTGCATACGAAAAAGTTTTCGACGATAATTACAGGAGTAACTGCTTCTAAGTCATTACGTCTCAGGCGCCTGTTCTAAATGAACAGAATATAGATGAGGCTGGAACACCTTGATGACACCCGTTTTCCTCCGCCGGAGTAAACTAGGGAATCGCCACTCACCTCGTCTTCTTTCTTCCCACCGATTCATAATGGTTTTCACCACTCGAGTCGCTTCATTGTGAACAGACCCCAAAAGGAGTTGCTTACCCCGTCCATCACTTAGTTTACCCTTTCGATATTAATCTGATTTAAGTGTACACTGTTCATCATCAATAACTGAGCTGGCTGTCGGGAGCTGTTAAATAAAACTAGGAGCCGTCAACGGAAAATGAATCTGGTGCTCAAAGTGAACCGGAAGAAAGTGAGCCGAAGACTTTTTATTATTATTATTATTATTATTATTTCCTGGTCCAGCTGCCTGGGATTCTTCCATTAGCGTAATGTGCTTTTATAGGGTCGGGAAATATCGGTCAATTTAGTGATAAGGTTCACTATAGTATAGTTTGAAATGGCTGATGGGGCTTTTATTAATATGGAGTGCATGCTTTAATGATCAGCAGAAGCAAGCAAAGGGGAATTCTTGTTAGGTGAGGAGTAGGATATTCATTATTTGCCGCTAATTCAGTTGAGTGTTTGCTGTTCATCTAACTAAATGTATACAGTATTGAGGGGTACGAGATTTGTTCAGGTGGTATGAAGGATCAAAAATGGAAAAAATCAAATATATCGTTTTTTACAGGAATAAAATTGTATAGTATAGTAAATTATTTGGGATCAATTATGAAACTTATCACTAAGAACAAAATAAATCTATCGTAAAATACAGAGTCAACGAAGCACTGAGTACTCTGATGATAGTTTTAAAGTTTCAGTATTAAAATTGTTAGTTCAGTATCAAGATACTATTTAAAATTTCTTGATCAGAAAAATCTGATCAGATAAATTTTTTTATAATTTTATGATTGTAATAAGTTTGTATAAAATATAACTTTTTAATTAATAAATTAATTAATCATGGAACCCCTCTCACTCTTGCCCAAAAACTATTACCCCTATATAAATTTCCTTTGGACACAAGTGTCCTATAACACTTATCTTCAGAATGGACTATTTTCTAAGACATATTTTGAAAAGAAATGGATTTACAGCATAAAATGTAAAGGTAAATGAAAAATTTCAAAACTTCTACTACCATTTAACAAAAAAACATCAATAAAAACAAAAATAATAAACTGAGGTACATCTGGTTAATAACAGTATGATTAATGTACTGTTAAAATTTGGAGTGAATATCTTGGATAGTTTTTGAGTAATCAAGTAAATAGTGGAGGTTTTTTATACAAAATTTAGTTCCGAGAAAATTAGCTTCAAAGTTTATATTTGTATACGATCACACACGACTATCTGTTTTAAAAATGCTGTTATTTCTTTTCTAATTCACCTATAAGTAAAATGAAAACAGTTTTGGAAAGATAAAAGTCTAAACTACTCGAAAAAGTAAGAAAAAAGTTTCGACGAAAAAGTCGAAAATCGTCATTTTAGGTGTAGGCGGATACCTTAACCGTAAAAATCCTTTTTTTAAAATCTCGGCAGGTTTTCTGCATGAAAACTGTAGTCCAAGATAAATCAGCATAAAACCTTCAAAAATAACACTGCAGGTTTTCTGCATGAAATTCGGACACTTTAACTATAGAAAAACTGTAGTCAAAGAAATTAGCATGAAACCTTCAAAAAAACCTGCAGGTTTTCTGCTTGAATTCGGACAAATTGAGAAAAAATGACGAGAAAATTTACTTTGCTGCTTCTAACGCAAGCAAATTTCTAGAACGAATGGTGGGTTGGGGTAAAATGGGTCACTGTTAAGATACTTATTTCACATTCTAAGTTTTATTTCATCAAAACTATAACTTTTTAAGGAATTCTTTCAATTGGATCTTGACATTACAATCCTTAAAAACATTTTCATCTAATTTTATCAAATATTTTTGGGTTATAAGTTGGTTAAACTTAGCATCAAAATAATGACCTATTTTACCCCAACGTGTGGTAAAATAGGTTTCATTGCAAAAAGATGTCAAAAATATATTTATTACTAAATATACATGAAAATAAGAAAAAAAGCAATCGGCTAAGCCGTTTTTATCTGAAAAAAATTGTTTTAAGTTGTACTTAAATGAAATTGTAAAAGTCCGAAGTTAATGAACATTGTTCAAATGTAGCAATTAAAATACTTACTTCATTTGGAGAAAACAATAAGTTTGTTTGACAGTTCAATGTATGTTTGAAGGAAATAAGTTAAAAACATTGTTTTTACTTAATACAGAAGGCCTCCTAACTATGACCCATTTTACCCCAAGTACAAAATATTGTTATAAAAGATAAAATATTTTATATTTTTCTAAGCTGATTGGCTTGAAATGTCTCCCAGACTTTCTTTTATGGAAAAATATTACAAAAGTCTGCTGTAATTTATTACAATAAATAGATATTTTGAAGTTGGTAAACCCTGTTTTTTCGACATAACTATTTACCGTTCAAATAAAATATTTTTTCAGTTCTTAAATTCATGAATCTAAATTTTTGACAGTCGGGAAATGTTGCGAACAGATAAAAGATTATAATACAAAAAAAATGAGCGCAAATAATTCAATTTAAATTTGATTTATATCGAGTTAATTAAAACTGACCCATTTTACCCCAAGACCCACTTTACCCCAACCCACCCTATACAACAAAATGGCTTAGGGCTTTGAAAATTCATGCAAGAGGTGGTAGTCATGCTTTCATCTACTCGTATTTTTTTTAAGATTTTTGAATTAATAATTACTAGGGGAAAGGCCGTCTGTCCGAATGTGTCCCACTCTACCCTACCAATTCTTAGCCCAAATTCAAAAATTAAAGATTAATGATTTAACTTGAAAAATAAGAATATAAGTACAGAAAGTTGCCAAAAAAAAGCTTTTAGCATTTCAAGTACCGTATTTGTAACAGTGAGCACCAGTGTATACATATGTTTATTTCAATCAAATTTAGCTTGCTATTTCAAAAACAATCACAAGTCTATCATAATTATTTTCTGGTTTGAAACACCCTGTTCCATGAAACTGGGTACTTTGATAGATTTACAGCGCCACAGGCAAAAAACTACCCATTTGGGGCAAAGTAACGAAAGAACTGCAATATCGATCACCTGTTACTTCACATTTGACAACTCTCTAACTATATCCTGATAACTATCCATTCTTTAACTATATCGGACGTATCATAAGGGACGTTATGACGCCGTCTGTGGTCCTTATAAATGATACAATGAGAAAATGGTTTTCTAACAAAATATTTCACTATATAATACCAACAACTAATTTCTAAACCCTTTTATTTGCAAAAAAGATGGTTATATGAGTAATTTATATTGGAAACATTTTAGATAATCATATTTTCTAATACACCCGTGTGCGTAAATGAAGGATAATTTTAGTTTTTTGGAATAAGGAGACAAAATCTTAGTTCTTTATCAATGACATTCGTGCCATGGGATCTTCAAAGAGTGGAAATATGTGATCCGAATTAAATAACCCAACGTAGGGTGACGTTTAGTTACGCTTAAGGGTGACAGAAGCCTTCAATTGATAATGGAGTTCAATATACATTCTAAATGATAGCAGAAACGTTAATGTGTGAGCATGGTGTAAGTCACTTAAAAAACAATTCCTTAATATTTGTAAAGGATATGATATTCCTGAACTCCATGAATGATTTTAAGTGCGTAGAAAACCTTTAAATATGACTTTACTGTTAAACCAACGATAGTAAAAGGGTCACGTGATTTTGACAACGCTGGAACTAGTATTTCGGAGGGGAGACAGGTGGAAGTAGAGGAGTAGTTAATCGAAAGAGGAAGAGACATTTGTTTGTATATAGAAGCAAGATTCCAACTATCACCGGTTACCAAACTATCGGCCGTACAAAGTCTGTAAAAATCACGTGACCCTTTTGCTATCGTTGGTTCAACAGTAGTAGACAATAGTGACAACTTTGTCGGATTTTAGCTCTTGGATCCTTTATTGGTGGGTGGTAACACCATGATTGAAGCTCTCAAAAATGTGTTTGTTTCGACCTATATGCTATTACAGGGTGGTATTACCTATATACAGGGTGGTTCAAAAGTCCGTTTCACGGTTCTTATTCGAAACCAACGCGTGTCGTAAAAGGTCACGGAAGTAAGGCCTACCCCTACCTAGCAGTACCTCTAGCGGCGAAGTAAAAAAATTAAAAAAAATTAATTTAAAACTATGGGAGATAGAGCAAAAACCTCAATGATAGTATTGTTGCCAAAGTTATAAGACTGTACAAGGCTTAGCCGTCCCGTCGCCTAGAGGCAACACTCGGCAGATAGGGAAACCGACGATGCAACGGCAACCCTACCCAGCCCGATGAAGAACCGCAGCTCCCGACACAGCGCAGACGACGCGACGTCTCACAGCAATAATGCCATCGCGCCGCCCACTAGCGGCGGCCCTAGTGATATACCACTAGAGCGCTCCGCTACGTGGTCTATTACTGTTAGTCCGCCGTTCAGCTCACACTCCACATGGAGAGGAACGTCCCGATGGACCCTTGCCAAAGTTATAAAAGGAACTCACAGAAAAAAGTTTCATGAAAATATCTTGAATATTTGCGGAGATATTAGCATGCCAAAATAGCACTTTATCAGACCTCAAAAATGAACAAGTTAGCAAATTTGCAATTGCAATTTTTTCAGTGTTATTGTGTATTTTTGTGTGTTTTTAGTTGAATAAAGGCACAATTTAATCAAAAAATAAAAAATACATGGAAATTTGCGAACTTTTTCTTTTGTATGGTCTGAAAAAGTTCTTTTTATGGTCTGAAAACGTTCTATTTTCAGATGCTAATATCTCCGCGAATATTCAAGATATTTTCATGAAACTTATTCTTTTGAGTTCATCATAACGTTGGCAACAATACTCATACTGAGATTTTTGCTCTATCTCCTATAGTTTTAAAATTAATATTTTTAACTTTTTTATTTCGCCGCTAGGAGCACTGTAAGTCATTTCAATGGATTTTCCAGGGTCACATACCTAGGGGTAGACCTTACTTCCGTGACCTTAAGCACGTTGGTTCCAAGTAAATGCCTCAAAACGGACTTTTGAAACACCCTGTATGTCTAAGAATCCTTAAAACTACATTACAGCAACTAATACGCATGTGTGTCATTATTCCCAAAAAATACACATTATCTTTAATTTTTGGACACAATTGCATATATCGTGTTACAGAGGGCATTCGTATAACACATTGAATGCATAATTTAAATATACTATTACTAACCTAACGTGTTGAATTACTATTTTCAGAGCAAATAACAATTTCAAAATGAAGAAGTGATTTCGTTTTCATAATTTTTTTTTATTATTCTATAGGAACTATAATTATTTACTCACATCAGCCCAGTGCTATCTTTTTTAAAGTTTGCGATTTTATTCCTAAATTATCCATAATAACTTGTTAGTATTTACAATAACAAAAAATTGAAAACTTTAAGCAAGTAAAAAATGGCATTAAAATTTTCTTCACTTAGAGGCTTAAAAAATTTGCATTTTTCTGCATTCCTTGACAACCAACGAATTTTAGGATGCTTAAAATTCAAATTTAATAAAATATAAAAGCAGTATGGAACAACTATTAAATATTTAATTTTAATTTTGAATGAATAAACCGAGGTAATATTTTAATTTTTTTTCGAAAGCGAAAGGGAACAATTTTAATGTGCATAATAATTCATAGTATTTGTAAAAGAACTTACATGCATGTATGTTTTAACTAGCATATTTGTCCTTTTTATGCTCTTTAACCATAACAATTCTAAAAGCAGAACTTAAAATGAGGTGAAAACACAACATAGTTTTTATCACAATAAATAGGTTGCTTCAAAAATAAGTTTCTTCAGTACTTATGTGTTAGATTAAGTGTAGGAAAATCCACGTGAACATATTATTATAAAGTGATTAACAGAAAGATTATTAGAGGCCAAACCTTATTTTGCACGGTATTTATATATTTTCCGGTAATATTTATTTTATTATTTATCTTGAGAAATTTATTTATTTCTTTTAATGTTTCGTGCTTATACGTCTTTTATGGTAGTCGAATTAAGTTTTTGAAAAAAGCTAAATCCGCGTCCGAAGCTCTTTAAGCACTAAAGCATCTCACAGAGAAAATTTCCTTTAACAAAAACTAAAGAAACTTCAAAGGAACCGCTCCGAGCAAAGCCTTTGCCAATTTAAATTAATTTCTTAATAAAGAATCAGGCATTGATTGTTAATGAAATAACTCGGTCAAAAAATAGGTAATGAAAGTGCATAATTTGTTCATTAAAATACTAATTAATAAATTAATTTGTTTCCTTATTAGATTTATCTATAATTAAATAAAAGAATCAATTAGATATATTACTCAAGGAAAATTCATCTAACTCATAAACTAGATATTGATTTTGTTAGCAAATAACGTTACCTAATATTAACAAAAAAATATTGTATTTTCTTTAGGAAATTATTGGAATTAATAAAATATATTTTTTTCTTCGTATTATTAACTTTTAGGAATAGAGAATTTCAATCAATCTAAAGCTTTAATAAAAAATGCAAGTGTTTTACTTCTGAAATTAAAATATTTTTAAGTAAATAACTGATTTATCAATTTTAATTTGAAAAAATATTTTACAGTATTTGGAGTCAATCAAAGGCTATTCTTGTGATAATAAAAAAATATATTTTTTAAAAGGAAACATTAGTTTGAAAGTTGTTTCAGGCTTCAGCATTTTTTAGCTAAAGTAAATTCATGAATAGAAGTAAAATAACAAAGAGGATCGTAGAAAAATATGCATGCACTTCAAAAACTAAAATGGATTACTTCTAAATGCTTCATTTTTCTTGAAGAAAAAGTAGTGTGAAGCTATAAAAATAATGATCCCTAAAAAAATTTTGAGACAGTTTAAATCAAACTCAAACTACATAAATGGTTGGATATTTGGTTGGTTTTTTATTGCGGAGGCCCCTTAACTATGGAAAATATTTAACATTAAATGCACTATTTCAAGAAAATGTGAATAAAATTTTAAGACATCAAGGAGAATTAACCTTTTCATGTTCTCAAATGTTAATATTGGTTTGGAAAGCCTGGATGTGGGTACAAAGACATCTCACCAAATATACCCTTAACTAAGTAAGTCTGAGCGATAAAGCATTAAAAAGAGTCATATCCTCTTCCGGCCTTTGTGTCTGATTAATACAGATTCTGGCGTCTTGGTAGTTTTAATGACTGCTTTATTCCTGCTCAAGACACGTTTCCATAAGTTCTGTAGTAAAATTGTTGAAATAACATCTGGCCTTAGGTCTTTGGAACTGCTATTGCAGATTAAAATATTTACTTCTTGAGATCCCTCCTCCCTCCCTGTAATGGGATACTTTTATTACACTTGTTGTTTATTATAAGGTGGTTATTACACTTATTGTATAAGGGGGTTTAGAGATACATCAGCATAACATTTTAACAATTTTCCATTTTCTCAATAAATAAATAATGCCTTATTCCATAAAAGTTCTGGTTCTGCTTCACAGCCTTTGCAACTATTATAACGCTTGCAAACCGAAATTCGCATAGGTTGGTCGTATGTATAAACTTATGACTCTTATGATTCTACAAAGGGATTCAAAATTATAAAATCCTTCTTATTCTACGTTAGATAAAATTCTATGACCCTTACTTAATCTGAATAAACAAAAAATCAATCCCCATCCTGCCACCTTATACTCAAACAATGAAAGACTAACTACTCCCTCTCGACTTCTCCTCGCCCCTTCTCAACCTCCCCCAGACCCGAATCAACCCCATCCCGGGCAAAACAAACGAGCCCGGGGCAAATCTTGACACGGGCGTTCTGCCCAATTGCCCCCGCCATCGAAACCCGGCAATGGGGCAACACACCAGGAACCGTAGGGGCACCCAGAAACCCCCTTATCAATGAATGGCAACTCTTATGTGTGCGGCCATCTGTAGTTACTACATCGATCACGTGACAATCGATGCGATGGGACTTGTTGGGCTGAGGTTTTGGGGGGTGTATGGGATTTTAATCCGAGAGGTTAATGATATCGGGGGAGTGGAAGTGAAAGGAGGATGTGATTGATATCACGTGGTGAGAATGTTCGATTCTTAACCTTGTTGAGAGGATGTTCCAGTATCCTGTGTGGTTAGATGGTAGTTTGAGTTTAGTTGATAAGGATGAGTATTAATCAGACATATCGGATATTGGTTTGGGTGTAATATGGTTAGTTAAAGCTGTAGACGAGGATAATTTATGTTGTGATCTAAAGGGATTGTTTGAGGATTCTTGTGTTGTGTAGGGGCTAGATTGAATAGACAACAAGTTTTTTTCTTTCGACCATTTAATGTTCAAGAAAGAAGGTAAATAAACAATTAAAATGTAAAAAAACGAGGGACTGGGATACACTCTCTGCTATATAATGGCCATGGAAGGAGGTAAATAAAGATTTAAAATTGAAAACACAAGTGATTGTGTCGGACAATTTCTAATGTTGGTTCTTAAGAAATTTTAGGAACTTTTATTGTTATGAAAGGTAGAAAAACTTTTGCTCACATCAGCAAGGTTAAAACTAATGAACTGTTGAATACGGAGAGAACGTCTTACCACTAAGCCATAGATGATTACTTATTCAAAATTCTTCATAAAAAATTTAATTACCGGTCTAACATTATGTTTAGCTAATAATATTGGAAAATGTTTGTCTGAAGTCGGTCTACAAAAAATGTTTGGTGTAAATTAAATTGTAGTGATAAACTGGTCAGTTTCTGAGACCTATAATTATGAAATATTGCTCATTATAATAGTTTCTTAGTCATTCTTGACACCTTATATTCCCTAATCATATAGGAATCCCTTGTTAATAAAATTTAAATAACTCATGGTCTCTTGATTCTTTAAAATTATTATTAAATCTTATCTTTTACGTTTTTCTAAATTTATCAAGAAAATTAACTATGCATTCTGACTTTTTTCAAAACTCAAACAGAAAAAATTTCAAAATTCTAAATAAAAATCTTGTAATTAAATTAGGTTTGCTGGTTTAAGTAAAATATTCATTAAAATACGAGTTTATATTTAAACAAATATATTTTAGACTAAATACATAGTTTATCATACATTATACATGAGTTAAAATAAATTATTTCTAAGCTAAACGATATTTCTCTAATTAACTTCGTGGAAAAAGTTTGCACATTTAACCAAGACTAAAAATATGACGAAAGTCATAAAACTACTCTTTGAATTAGGAAATAAAAGTGGATTATAAAATTTCCCGTATGAGGAACAAGATTATTACGAACTCAAAAATTCCCAACTATGCAGAAATGAAAACAAATGTCCACTCGCGATCTTCCCAGGTAAAGTATAATCTAAACAGCAAACATCCCTTTTCCTTCTGCATGGATCTCTAACGCAAGCCGAGTAATTATAATCAAAGAAAAATACTCTCCAAACAATATAAACAAGCATTATCCTCACTAATTTTGCAAAAGGCGTTGAAACACTTACTTAAAAGTAAGTGTTTGCAATCTTTATTTCCTTAACAAACATTCTCTTTGATTCTTAATCCTCTGGTTCTTTGAAAGTGAAATTAATAACAAGTAATTATATTAAAAGAGCGAAGAAAAATTAGCACATAAAAGGTTGTGTGAGGAGTCATGGGGATGTTCTACCCATCGTATCTTTTCGAAAACAATATTTTATTTTTCCTCTCTTGACTACCGAGAAAAAGACTTCTAGTTTTTTTATATCCCTTCAAAAGGATTCGAGTATAAGGGCTGTAAAGAGATAAGAAACGTCAAGAGTTAAGTCGGAGAAAATCCCGTAGTTATATAGGATTAACAAGCAAAATGTTTTCAACCTCACTGAAATATTTTTCCTGCGTTTGTATTTGGGATATTTATTTCGCCAAATTTTTTTCAGGAATTTTGAATTGCGTAACTAAATGAGCAGTTCTGAAATAAATTATGTTACATCATGGCGTTTTGTTATTCTTTTTAGTTATGAGGATAAATTAGTTAAAAACTTCATGCAGTGCATTTATATCGTACCCTTATATTCTTATTGAAAAAATATTATTATTATTTCTGTTATAGCTAGTGTTGTTCCAAATAGTAGGGGACACTTTTAATAAAATTTTTAGAATTATTTTACACTGGAATGCAAAAAAAGTGTGATGTAACAGAGTGGAAAATCTTAGTTTCTTGGGAGAAAAATGCCATGATTTTGTAGTAAAAATCAATTCAATCATTTTACTTGCAATCTACATTTTATTAGTAACACCAGAAGATATGAAACAAAAATTATGATTACAGAATAACGTCAATATTTTTGGGAAATAAATAATGTTTGGCGCCACTCTTCAACTCAAATTTTGGATGAGGGATATATTTTACAATTGTTCTAGAATCTATTTTAACATAAGAAAAGTCTTCTTTTATATCAGTTTTAAATAATTTATTACTTTTCTTTATTACTTTTTAAGCTCATTACTTTTACTTTTTTGTCAACCCCCATGTTTTCTGACACCCCCTGAAAACTACACATATTTGTAGGTTGAACTGCGATTAGCTGTACTTAAAAAACTTTCTACTTATTCGCTTCATCTATGTTAACATTTAATCTTCAACGTTCTCAATAACGACGCTGCCGCTAAGCGTTAGTTTCTTTCCTCATTTTCTTTAAAAAAAATATCATATTTGAAGTTTATAATTACCAAATATATCCGAATATGTATTAGAATCAAAGCTAAGAAATATGTAGACGTAAGGTTATAAATTCTAAGAGAAATATCATCACTTGTTCTTTGTCCACTCTGTTATATTGTTTATGTAACAGAGTGGAACGTAACAGAGTGGAAAATTCAGCCTAAAATTAGAATTGTGGCTTTTAATTTCAACTGAATGAAAAAAATAAAGCATTGGTTAAAATTTATTAGTAATGTTAATCCTAACTCTGATTTGTTTCAAAAAAGTACCTAATAGATTTTTATAAAAAGGTGATAAGGAGGTGTAACAGAGTGGAAGTGGTTAAAGCAATCGTAGAAAGAAATTAAATTCAACCTTCTTTTCGAAATTCCAATCCATTATGGCTCTCGGGTAATGATTATTTATTCCTTCTTAGAGTTAAATACTGTTGATAAATTCAGTAAAATTTAATTTTTATTTAAAAATATCAACGTACAGAGTGGAAAAATGAAAAGACAAAAAAACTGGGACACGAAGAAAAAAATATGTAACTCTGAAATTAAAAATAAAATATGTGTTTTGTCAAAATTATTTGAAATGTGGCATTTAATTAATTGTTATAAAAGTTATTATCATAACTTGCAACCTGGTTATTAAAAACAATTTTAAATGTGATAAATTTTAGTGTCGGACACGCTGTTTTCTGTGTTCCAGTTACGAACAATAGCATTTTAAAGAAATAATATTTTATTTTTATGTTTTTAAAAAATACCCAACTAGACATAATAAAATGAAGATTCTGAAACAATGAAAACTAATTTTCCCAAAGTATATTTTATCAATTTAAAAAATATTAACTTCTCGGACGCAGTTTGTACGGTTTTTTTTGGGAATGACCCGGTACGAGTTTGATTGTTTAAAATAATGAAAATTATAAAACATAACAAATATAATTTCATTTACCTTTACCAATGGGCAATACCACCATTTATTTTTTATTCGATAGAGGTACCCTAGAGCGGAATATACTGGCAAAAATTTACGATGATTATTTTTTATGTAATTTCAAAGTTTGACTTTAAAAAAGGGCGTTAAATCGACCAATTTCCCAAAATGACGTACGTCATTGTTGGGTTTCTCGTTAAAGTCTGTATGAATCAGTTGTGACGTACTTCTATCCTAAACAAAGACAAAGGGCTTGGCAATTTTAATTTTAAATATTTAATTAACTAAATTTTTTTGAAACTTTTCTTGTGGATTTTTGATTTAGGTCTATTTCCTTTACAGGAAAAATGCATTTTTTTCTGTTTTCAAAAAATGATGGTATTGCCCATTGATATTTTTGCATCCATTTATTTATCAAACGTTTCTATAAGCTATTACTAAGATAATGTAATTTAAAAGTGAACAACATCATAGAGATCATATTAAGTTTTAAGAGTTGTTCTGTAAAAAATTATTTTTTTGGAATAAATTTGTCTTCATTTAACTAATAAAAAACACAAAACTACATAATAAAACTGAAAAACTTGCAAATTTGCAAGTTTTATATTTTTGAGGTCCTAAAAAGTATTATTTTCACATGTTAATATCATCTCGAATATTCGCTATATTTTTAAAAAATATTTTTCAGTGAGGTCTTCATATTATTGACAACTATATTCTCATTGAAGTTTTGGCTCTATCTCCTTTATTTTTTAATTAATTGTTAAAACTTTGTTTATTTCGCCTCTCACTGTAATCATCTTAATGGATTCTCAATGTCACTTACCTAGGGGTAGACTTACTTGACCCTAGATGACGTTGGTTTCAAATAAAAGCCATGAAACGGACTTTCGAAACATCCTGTTTAAGCTTTGGCTTTACTGCTATAATACATGGTTGAAACGTCAAACTTTCAACTTTTTATGTATAAAAAATCAATTCAATAAATTAAAACATTAATGAATGGTCCTTTGAGTCTACCCAACCCAACTGCATTCAATGAATGCAGTGGGTAGACTCAAAGGAAAGCAATCAAAGAAAGTGAACTCGGGTTTGACAGATTGAATGAAAAGATTTTGTACGATACAAGTGAATTACCTAAGTCTTATGGGAATAAATAAATGAAACGAACTACAAACATCGAATTGAAGCAATCAACAAATGTATTTCTTTCTCTTTCCTGACTTTTTATAGACTAAAATCCACCAGAAAGAAAACTCAGGGTAATTTGTAAGATTTTGTAATCAATAAGACTGGACTTTCAAAACACATTGAGTTGGTTAGCTATAAAAAATTACTCTAGTTAATTCCATTATTGGTGTGAATAAGAGATTATTCAAGCAGTTTAATAAATAATTTGAAACTATAAAACTATCTAATAATCTAATTTATGCATATGGGACTGCTCATTATTTTTGTACGACTTAATTTTTTCAGAAATGATGAGTCTTTGAACCCCTTAAATTAAATTGAATATTTTTAAACTGGCTATAAATAATACACACTTTTCTTTGTAATTTATATTAATTAGATATTATATTAACTTTTCCCAAACTTTTTTTATTAACATGACTTTGATAAAACTACTGTAACCTGTTGAAAATTACCACTTATAGTCAAAACAAAAGAAACCCCAAATAATAATGATTTTAGCTATTTACAGAACATAGATGAGATATATAGCTATTCAAAACAAGACACCAAATTTAAAAGATGGAACTCTTAAATAACTGAATATTAGTAGAAAATTTTAAAATGATTTACTCCTCCTCCTTCACTCCTTTTATGATGTATTTCATCCCGGTATATATGTTACAGGCAATTGATAAATCGGGCATTATTAATAATGCCTTAAGTAGAGGAGGGCAATGTGATAAATTCAATGCATATAACAAGAAGTACCTTCTTTACAAGCAAAATAAAGCTAACAAAACCTTAAACCATTCTATGCAAAAAAAACTTCAAACCTTCGATACTTTAACCTAACCACTTTACCACTACACTTACTCCCAAAACGATACCAACCCAAGCGAAGAGAACCCTCGAAAATCACAGACGTGACTTAAACCTTCAACTACGTACAAAAGGTACCTTCCGTTAAACGTCGTCTACAATAGGAGCTCCAAAGGAGGAAGGATGATTCTACAAGTATAATAAAGTTATTCAAATTGAATTTGGTTATCTGGAGTGAAAGATGCGAGCAGGACGAATCTCCCGTTCAAAAGTATCGATCAAATCACATTTCTTTCAACATTGTAACTCCCTTCAACTCGTACTATTTTCCGCGTCTTCCTATACATCATAACCCTGTAGTAACACTGATGCGAGGGCTTAAATTTAACTCATTTTTCAAAAGAGTCTGCGCACACCTGTCCCGGGCTCTTGTTTCTCATGGGCTTGTGTGTTCGTACGGAGCCGCCATTACTTTTACCGCCACCGCGTCTTATATATAAAAGCGCCCTCAAATTTGATGAGGGATTTCACTGGATCGTTTTTGCTGTTGCCTGTTGTGCTCGCCTCTCGTCCATCATGTAAATTTCGAGAACCTGTTTTAAAGGATTTTTCGTGGACTGGAGAAAAAAAACTCGTCGTAAACGGATGGTGCGCGGGTTTTTTTGGGCGGGATGGGTGCTTATGGGAGATATTTTTGGCGGGTCGTTCCATAGTGGGAAGGGTGTAGTGAAGGTCGTAAGTTATTTATAAATGCGTGGTTTCGGTTCTTATGTCGTAAGTAATACTTATATCGCCTTGCTATATCCAATTTTGCTTTTGATAATTCGAGGAAACGTATTGGTTCTTGATGAATGAAAATAGATTTTGGAATAGATTGTCATATTTATAGATAGGAGGAAAATTTTATTTATTAAGAAATAAAATAGGGACCATTGATAGTTTCTTTATCTAATTTGCTGTTGAAAATATGAGGGAAAGTATTTTGGTTCTTTTTTTGTATGAACGATGATGTAGGAATAAAATGGCGTATTTAAAGATATGAGGAAAATTTAATCTAATAAGTAAATAAAATCTGGATTGTTGATTATCTGTTCATACAAGGTGTTTCCAAATCCATAGCAAAACCCTATTAGTGGCAGATTTTCTAGACTATTGAGAAACAAATAGGGAAGTAGAGTCTCAGATGTACTCATGATAGTTTTAATTGTGGGAAATATATACTTGATAAATAAATGAGATGCTGTTATCGGTAAAAGGCTAAAAAATATACAGAGTGTTTTTAGCAAGTCAGCCCACAAGCTCTGAAGAGAAAGATTCCTTACAAAACTTGAGAAATTTAGAACTTTTTCTCTACGACGCATGTTTTCCCGGAAATTAAGAATGAATGTTTATTACACACACAGAATATTATTACACACACAGAATATTACATAAAATACATTGAAATGACAATTCAAAAAAATAACAAATATTAAACATAAGAAGACAAACATTATATAAAAAAAATAAAATAAAAATAAATAAAAATAAAAAAAATTATTATCTATGTGATACCAAATAGGCAAATTTTGCCTGTATATAGTATCTACAATGATAATTACATCAATTTCGTTGGCAACAGTTGCTTGTTATTTAGCTATTGTAAAGAGGTTTTCTATTGTTTCTTGCGCCTCGATAAATTTATAAATATCATATTTAAATTCTGTAAAATTATATGTTAATTTAGTAGTTTCGTTTAATTTATTAAATATATATGGTCCCAAAAAAGCATGTGATTTGTGAATAATCTCTTTCGTTGATTTTGGTACAAAATAATTACCTTTAGATCCTCTAGTTGTATATTTTATTTGTCTAAATTCATAAAACCCCTTGTTTTTAAAAATAAATATTAATAGCCTAAAAACAAAAAGTTGACGTTCATTAAAGAAAGTGATTGACTGCCGAGAATTTCTGAAGTGGGAAAATATTTTGTTTTGCATATTGAGAAGTGGTTTAATATTATTTATATAATCAGATGCATAGACAGTAATACCATAATTTAGGAGTGACTGAACCAATGAAAAATACAATGTTGTTAAAAATTTCTGATCAATAATTTTTTTTAATTTATAAAACTTAATATTTATAAAACGTAATTTATTTAGCAAATTATTAATATGCGATTTCCATTTATAATTGTTATCAATTTGAAGTCCCAAGTACTTAATCGTGTCAACTCTTTCGATTACTTCACAAACACAAGAACTACTCCGAAGATTACAAGATCCATCATGTAACTTCAAGGTATTCCTTAAAGAATTGGTAGGTTTTAGATTAAATAACATAAATTTTGTCTTCGAAACATTTAGTTTAAGCAAATTAAGTTGAAACCATACATTAACCTTTTCCAATTCAGTCTCGATTTTATTATATAATGCTGGATAATTAGAATCTGAGAAAATTAAAACAGTATCATCGGCAAAAGTTACAATTTTACAATCTAAATTAAGGTTACACAAATCATTTATAAAAATTAAAAACAGAATAGGCCCTAAAACAGATCCTTGAGGTACTCCTCCTTCTATTGGAAGTTTTTTGCTATATGTGTTACCAATTTTTACCAATTGATTTCTATCTGTTAAATAGGATTCAAACCAAGCATGCACATTTCCCCTTATCCCCATGCAATTTAATTTATACAACAGTAATTTGTGATTTACAGTGTCGAATGCTTTGCTAATATCAAGAAAAACAGCTGCAGTCTTAAGTTTGCTATTTTCATTGGAATACATAATTTTAGTAAATTGCATTAGAGCATGTTCGGTACTTTTTCCTTTTCTAAACCCATATTGATTATCTGATAAAATATTATTTTTTTCTAAAAAACTTAATAAACGTGATTGCATGAGTTTTTCAACAACCTTTGAAAAAATACTTAAAAGAGATATAGGCCTATAATTACCAAAATCGTTTACATTTCCTTTTTTATAAATAGGGACAACAACAGAAGTTTTCAGGTCCGAGAAAAATATTCCTTTTTCAAAAGATAAATTGAATAAAGTTACAAAAAATTTAGTATTTCGCTGGTAGAGTATTTTTAACATATCCTTATTTATTTGATCAAAACCTGTGGATTTTTTATTTTGAAGTGAACGAATTATATGTGCTATTTCTTCTTCAGAGATCTCTTCAAAAAACATTCTATTTTGTACTGAAGGAATCTTTATGTTCGAAAAATTAATAATTGTATTTGCACTTTTGAAAACCTCCGAAAAATGTTTATTGAAATCCAATGCTAAAGATTCATTACTGGTGCAGTTTGGCAACTGGTTTGACTTATGATTTTCATTCAGAACACATTTTACTATTTTCCATTGATCTCTAGTATTTTTACCTGTTAGCAAAAACCTAGAATGATAATAATCAGACTTTGCACAACGCAACTTAGTTTTGAGATTATTTCGAAATGCCACATAACGTGATTTAAAATCCTGACTATATTTATTTTTTATATACTAGGGAGCTACCGCCCCCTGCTCGCTATCGCTCGCCAACCCCCGCTAACTGCTGACGCAGATACTTTAGGATCGCTTTGCCATCCTCACAAAACACAGCTCACAGCACTTACTCACTTTATAAAACATTCTTAAAACAGGGGAACTACTTCTCTAGGGTATTCTTTCAAAAATGGGGAATATTAAATTCATTCAGCGGCGTTCCTTTATGGCAATACATACAGTGGCATACAGTTCCTTTATGGCAATATGAATTGGCGGATCACCATTTAATTCCAAGAAAATTAGCAACAAAGCAGTGTAAACTTTCTTTTACCATTTCCCCAAGGTAATGTTTTTCTCACACAGATCCATTCAGAAGCACTGAAACATCTCCGGAATAAATTTTACTTTCTTAAAATTTTTAATGATTTTCATCGATTGTCTGTGAAAAATGTAGTAATTATCGTTAACATCACGAAAATTTAGAATTTTGCTTCATGAGAACAAATAAACATCGAAATTGTGTCAGTTTCATAGCAATGACACGAATGTTCTGACTTTATCTTTATTTCTAAAACATTCCCCCGCCATATCTAGTTTTGCGTTTTGGCATTATAAAAAAAAGTTACTTTTTACTACCTTAAATAGACCTTACCTACCTTAAATAACTTGCAAAAGGATATAAAAATAATTATTATTGTAATAAATAAATGAAAAAGTTCAAAATTTCTGAAAGCGAGTTTATATTTTAGTGTAAATATAGTAATGATTAGGTTGCCACAACGATAAAGATAAATATAAAATATGAATTAATTATTAAAAAATAAAAGATAAATTAATTATCAGTAGTTTTAAATATAATTAAAATCGTTGGAACAGCAAAAATATAAATATTGTTAAAAAGAATCCAATATATATTTTTTAAATTAGTGTGATAAATAGAAAGATGATTATTTAATGTATTTGAATGTTAAAAAACCAGTGAAATATATTTTCAATTGTTTTAAAATTCATAGTTTCTTGCTTTGTAACTGCGACTTTATCCGAAATCTAAAAAAATGGAAATATTTTAAAATTAAGAATTTTTTTGAAAAATCGAAGGGCTTACTCGGAAATCCGGAAAGAATTCGGACGTTTTGATACCATATATGTGTCATTTGGTTCAGTAATTAAAAAGCCTTTCTCTGGAAACCGTTCACCAAAAACTTTTTTTTAGAATAGAGAGATAGTTTGTAAAGTTTTTCTTTTTCTTTAATATTATTTAGTAATTCAGCTGTCATCCAAGGTTTTTTAAATGTTTTAAAGTTAGTAGGTTTTCTGCAAGATTTAGAAGAATTTATTATTATGTTTACTTTATTTAAATATTCTTTGAAAGCTATGTCGACGCCATATATGATGAAAAAACGACACTTTCATGCATGCATGCGCAATGTATATTTTTACCACGTTAGTTTATATTCAAGTAACTAAGTTCACGTTTTTCATTATTAGGTTTAGGCTTAAAAAGGTAAATGGAAAACGGTAACATAATTAAAATCAACTTCCGAACTTACTAGTTGTAGTCTTTATGATGGTAAAATATTAAACGCGTTTAACTCCAATTTCGGTAGTCATCATCGGTAAATTAAAAGTTATTCTGATAGCTTTATCACGACAACTCATATCAGAATAACCTTTATTTTATTCCCGTCAAAACGTTTTTAATATTTTATCATCTTCAAGACTACAACCTGGAAGCTTAATTAAGTTTTTATCCTGGAAGTTTATTTAAGTTTTAATTGTAGCTCCGGCCGTGTTAGAGCCTATATAATGAACAGTTATTTGAATATAGACTAAGATGGTAATCATATCCATTGTGCATTCATGCGCGAAAACGTGGAAGGAAATTATAAAGTTTATAATTATCCAAGTTTTTTTAGTCATCATAAAGTTTTTAAAGATCATCAAAATCCAAAAATAGTTGTATTTTAGTTACACCCCATGGTGTAGTTCTCTAGGAATTGTTTATATACACCACGAAAGGAATCTTTCTGTTCTGCAGAGTTTTTGCGGACTTGTTGAAAAACACCCTGATGTATAAAGGTGTTGGAGTCAATAGATTAAAGGAACATAAATTAGTTTCTTCGTAAAATAAGGAAATAAATTAGTCATTAAAACCTTTTAGATGTTCCATTCTGATTGTCTGTGTATAAAGATATCCATTTTAGCTAACCAAGTAACTAAGCTAATTTTAGCTAATTAAAACAGTAAAAAGACGTTTGAGAAAAGTTATAAATTGAATTTATAAGAGTTACCTTTGTCGAGTAGTGGGTTTAACAATTCTCTCTACTTGGCATCCAAATTTCTCAGTAAAAAAATTCAAAAACAAAAGGTACTATTTTCAAATACTATTAATTATTGAAGTTAAATTAGTACACATTTAACTACCAATATCCTAAGTATTTCTACAAGTCACCTAACAAAGAGAACACTTTCTCCTCTTACTTCAAATTATAAATTGTAATAAATCCTTTTTACGATAACAGAAGGACACATTTTAATGACAGATGTTGCTTCCCAGTTTCCCAGTTCCCATGGTTAGTATAAAATCGTATTTTATCACTGATACGGTGATACCCTCATCGATTTTGACTAATAAATTTCCCCTTATTCCCAAATTGAATTGAATTTAATATTAGGAATTCAAAACTTCTGTCTTCCCTTCAACTTACCCCATATCCAAATCAGTGAATCCCGAGTCTTATCTCAAACCTATCCTAGAATTAAACAGTCTTGGTAATCAGATTCAAGCAAATATTACCTAATCAAAGCTTAAATTAAGCTAGATTAAGAATAATTAGCGATGATCGCTGAATGCAACTCAATGCCCGAAAGTTCTGAACTCCAAAGGGAGTAGCTGATCTCAAAGTGGGCACATAGAGCCCTAGAGATCCTCATCTCTTAACTATTCTCTAGAGTTCGGCCTTTATCGTATCGTTTAAATATTCATGCAATCGGCTTCATCACTGTCATCGAATCGAGTGAACGAAGATGAAGGAGCTTTGATTTTCCTGGAACTAAGTTTCTCAGAATTTCGGACTCTGTGTGGAGGAGAGCATGTTTACGTGGGTAGAGTTTAAATGGAGTGATTGTGGAGAGCTTTTGAAAGTGTATGAACAAAAGTAAACTGGTGATTAAACTCGATATGCTTTGCTCATTTAGGATTATAGTAGACATTTTAAAGTGACGATATTCTGCGGGTTGTTGACTACTTGTCATGCATTAGGGTTAGGATTTTTTTTTCAGATTTAAAAGCCTGTGGTGGTAAATGATGATTATTGGTCCATAACTCTCGAAAATAACTTTTATCTTTTGAAAACTGAAAAAAGCTTGCGGACCTAATAAGATTTTGCATAAGGATGAAGCACTGTAAGGCAGTTAATAAAATTTTATTTGAAGCGGAATATAACACAAATTAAATCATAAAAATGGTTTAAATTTGTAATTTATAAACTTGCTGCTTAGGAATTTGACATTTTTACAAATGCTTAGAAGCTTTCCATCAGCTTAGCAGTGATGTATGATTGAGTAGGTGGTGTGTGATTGCTATAGGAGAAATTTAAATGATGTTGGGTGCGCAATGTTTTTTCTCAAAACAAAGAAAATACCATAAAATTAATATTTATGACCATTGGGTAAGAGTTCATCGAATGCCACATCAGGCTTTTGAATATTTAAAAAAAAGTCTAATAATCATAACCCCAGTGATCATTGTATGAGAGCAATAATAACCATAAGCACGAGGAGCACGATATTTGTGGGAAATGAAAAAAAACAACATTATGATTGTTAATAGAGTTACGGCTACGAGACCGGGTTTTTTAAATGTGGGTTGGATATGTTTTTGTAAGTATTTTTAACTTGTAATAGCTTGAAAGTAAACTATAAATTGTTTTATACTATTGTGGCGAGCTCTGCTGACAGAGCCTCGTAATAGATAAATCTTATCTGGGGATCTGGCAGCAGAGCACGCTACATGAACCTGGCAACACGATCGTCAGAACTTGTTCCGAGAGTTGTTTGTAATCACTTTCTCACTCAGACTTGTACCATCAACCTGCACGCTGTAACGAATAAAATTTGTTACGTTTAAATTAGCTATCTTTTTCCATCGTCTACTTGGCTCCATCATCCAACACCAAACTATAAACGGTATTACGTCACCTTAACCCCCTCAGCCCCTCTCAAAATGTGCTTACGCCCACGAAGGGGTGTTCCTGGGTAAAATGGACGAAGTATGTCGGAATCTTACTGGGTTTACCCATGTCGTGAAGGCCATTCAACAATGCGCAGCTAAGGTCTGCAGGTATTGGAGCAGAGTCTGTCTCCCAAAACTGGTCTTCTACAACCTTGCAAAATTTTCCCATCCATGAAGTCTCCCTACAGAGTGTTTGGACGGACTTTATCTAGCTCTGCTAGATCTCGGGTGTAAGCAACAACAACTAGCCTTAGTAACGAAAAGGATCTAAGCAGCACAAAAAGGGCTAAAGATGATTCAGGTTCACTTAAGAAGTTTGGGTTGTTAACTCATTCCTGACACTCTCGACAACCTACTTTATTCGTGTCGAGGAATTCAAGGGGTTATTTAAGACGTTTTAGTACTTTGACTCCCTACTTTAATCGACACGATAAATCAAAAGAGACAATCACAGAAAAAGTTTTCTAAATGAGGATAAGCATTTGTAAATGGAACAAATCTTCGCTTGCACCCTCTACTTCATCATCCATTCAATTCAACCGATTCCTGTTTATTGTCTAATGTCTTCTTATCGCTAACAAATATATTTCACAGAACGCAATTCTGTAATCTAATGTTCCATTTCTAACTTACCTTTACCTGTGAGTGTGTTTCGCTTTGAAACCAACCAGAAACATAATTTACCAAAAACTTAGTTTATCAAAACTTTGAGTCGTTTTAACTATGAACGAAACCCCTCACCAACAATCTACCGAAACGCACCATTAAGCCTCTCAACACACCACCACCACCATCAAAAGCATTCAATAACTTCCGATCCCATATCAATTCCAAGCCGCCCCCCCTCCCCAAAACAAACCCCCAAAATCACCGCCACCCCCTCCCACGCTTTGTTCCAAACCTCCCCTCAATCATCCATTGCAGCGCCCCCTCAAAAACCCCCAGAAAACTCTTCCTGTAATTAGACCGGGGCCCCGGCTCTCCAATTACAGCCATTAATCAGTGCTGATGAATTCCGCCGTGCGCTACATACGCTCCGCAATGATAGCGTATACGCTATCACGATGGGATCTTTTGTTTACCGCAGTTATCTCTCCTTGCATTGCCATTCATCAAGGTTGTTGCGTCCCGAAAATTGAAAGGAAACGGGGCCTTCCTGCTTTTAGGGAGGGCTCATCAGGTGAGGGGAAGTTTTTCGGAGGGTAGGGAAGGGTGAGATGCTACTTCCTTCCGAGAACCGTAGGAATTTATTGGGACGTACGGAAGTTCTGGAGGGAATGAGGCTTGTATGTATTAGGTAGGGTGGGTTGGGGTAAAATGGGTCACTTTTAAGGTACTTTCACATTCTAAGTTTTATTTCATCAAAACTATTAATTTTTAAGGATTTCTTTCAATTGGATCTTTACATTACAATCCTTCAGAACATTTTCATCTAATTTTATCAAATGTTTTTTAGTTATAAGTTGGTTAAACTTAGCATCTAAGTAATGACCTATTATACCCCAATGTGGGGTAAAATGGGTCTCATTGCAAAAAGATGTCAAAAATATATTTATTACTAAATATACATGAAAATAAGAAAAAAAAGCAATCGGCTAAGCAGTTTTTATCTGAAAAATTTGTTTTAAGTTGTACTTTAATGAAATTGTAAAAGTACGAAGTTAGTGAACATTGTTCGAATGTAGCAATTAAAATACTTCATTTGGAGAAAAAAATAAACTTGTTTGCAGTTTAATGTATATTTGAAGGAAATAAGTTAAAACATTGTTTTTACTTAATACAGAAGGCCTCCTAACTATGACCCATTTTACCCCAACTACAAAATATTGTTATAAAAGGTAAAATATTTTATATGTTTCTAAGCTGATTGGCTTGAAATGTCTCCTAGACTTTCTTTTATGGAAAATATTATAAAAGTCTGCTGTAATTTATTACAATATATAAATATTTGGAAGTTGGTAAACCCTGTTTTTTCGACAACACCATTTACCCTTCAAATAAAATATTTTTACAGTTCTTAAATTCATGAATCTAAATTTTTGACAGTCGGAAAAGGTTCCCAACAGATAAAAGATTATAATATTTACCCTAAGACCCACTTTACCCCAATCCACCCTATAAGAAACTGGCTGGTACAGTTGGAAAAATAACGACTCAGTTGTGATTTCTGGCGAACCACTTGGGTTAGGAAGACAAAAGAGGGGTCGTTTTTCATAAATTAAAGTATTCTTTTACCAAAAAAATTTTTTCGATTCCTTAGGGGGTCGTCTTCATATTAAACTAAACACTAACTTTTTTCCAGTGGGGATCCCCAATTATTATTAGTTTTTTTGAAAGGCTTAATACCCAGTTTCATCCAGATTGATTTAAATTTTTTTTTAAATCGTGAAATATTTTAATCGATTCTGGTAGTAATTTTATGTGGGAAACCATAATTTCAATCGATTTTATCTATTGTTTTTTGCGGTATGCATTCGGCAACGGTATACGGCCCCTTAAGATAATAATTCGTTTTTATAAAAAACTATTGGATAAAATCGATTAAAATTTTGGTTTCCTACATAAAATTACTACCAGAATCGATTACCATAAAAGTATTTCACGATTTAAAAAAATAAGTTTATTTTTTTTTTAATAATTTTTTTAATCAATCTGGATGAAACTGTGTATTTAAAGGTTTGAGAGGATGGCCTTTCAGAAAAACTAAATTTATAATAATTGGGGGTCCCCACTGGAAAAAAAGTTAGTGTTTCGTTTAATATGAAGACGACCCCCTACGGACTCGAAAATTTTTCTGTTAAAAAAAATATTTTATTAATGAAAAACGACCCCTATTTTGTCTTCCTAACCCATGTGGTTCGCCTGAAATCACAACTGACGTGTCGTTTTTTTTCCCAACTGTACCTATCCGTGATCAACGAACTATGCCGTTTGGTACGGATTTTTCCCACATTAGAGTGAAAATTCAAGATATGAATATAATTTTGTTACAATCTAATATTGATGCAGACCCTTTAATAATAGATCAGGGGTCTGAGGAGTCGGTTATCAAAGTTTAAAATATAATATGTGAGGCGGAAAGCAAAAAGGGACCTCTTGTAGACAAAGTTGATTTCGTGAAAAAGCCAAAAAACCGGAAGAAGGTCAAAACTATCGAATTTTTTTTCTCTCCATTTTATCGATCCTTGGACCCTTCAAACCGAATTTTAGCTGCTGGAATCATTCCTTAACTGTGAAAAATAACGGGAAGGTAGCATTTTGAAAGTTTAAGGTCGTTTTTCGCGAAATCCACTTATTCTATTAAAACTTTTAATTACTGGCGATTCGTCATTTTTTGAGCTACAAAGATGATGATGGTCTGAAAATCTTCATAAATCGGTACAGATTGAGAAAAAAATAATAGCTCCATTTCGATGAACGCCGAAAAGAGGTCCCTTTTCGCTTTCCGCCTCACATATACTGCAATATAAAAAAACCTTTCACAATTTTTTATCATTTAAAATGCATTTAAAATTTTTAAAAACTGTCGAAAAATATCATTCTAATGTGAAAAAAATTGCTGTATAATATCTAAAAAAAACTGACAGCATAGGAATGCATCATGTTTTTTTAAATAGTTAAGAAAACTTCTCCCATAGAAAAAATGTAATAAAAACTACAACCGACTAACTCATTAATGTGGTTATAGCTCATCAATAATACACCCTAATCACAGAATTACTAATAATTTTGATTTTTGCGTATTATCCCGAGGACCGTGCCACTTAATGTGAAACGTTCAAATCCCATTGACTTTTGTATCCCATTGACTGTGCCGCTGAACGGTCGATGGTATAATACTTAAGTACAAAAATTTTTAAAAGCTGTCATAAATGTCATTTTAAAGTGAAAAAAAATATTTATAAAGTCTAAAAAATAAGGACAGAGTATAGGCAATACATCATTTTTTTTTCCAAAAAGTTAAAGAATACTTTCCGCTTTCATAGAAAATACGACAAAAACTTAAACCTCCAAACTCATTAATATGGTTATAGCCCCCCTTAATCATCAATAATACACCCTAATCACAATTAAAGCCTTGAAAACTTTCCTAACAAAGGACCACTTTCCGGTATTAAACCGAAAATTTGTTTGCATTTAGCGTTTGAAAAATAACCCAAAAAACGATTTCGAATTGTTTGCTGCCTCCGAAATTGCATAGAAAAAGAAAACCATCTACTCAAAAGCAATAACTTATAACCGATTACTTGTCATTTTGATGAAGTGGCATACTAAATTTTTACTCCGGGTTATCAATCTTTACACCCATTTAAATCTTCTCAACTGCCTCCGTTTTCGAGCTTGTTTTTCAATCCGTCTCCAACACTTTTGACATCGGGTGTAATGGAGGAGATTTACGTTTGTAATACGGTTCAAATTATATTGCATGCTATACCGAAATAGTCTTTATGGGGCTCCGGTTTATGATTTATGGTAGTTCTTGTGTATTGTAAAACTAATTGTCTATTTTCAACGAAATATCCATCAAGACTATATAACATCGGAGAATAAACTTCCAACGAAAACTTTTGCTTGTTTTCTCTCTTCGTGAATTGTATTAAAATTATTTTAATTATCATAAAACAATTGTCATATTTTGAAACAAATTTATGTTGAAAAATCTAACAATGCAAAAGAAATTATAATACTAATAGGGTCGACTTCGCTTAATGTAATAACGGTTAATGTTCAATCGGATAATGCTATCGAGAAACATTTGGTTTAATTCCCAAGAAACCTGATGTTATCCCGTTTGAAGGCCAATTTTAATACATAATCATACTAAATGAGTCATTCATTTTTAGTGTTAATCCGACCCACTCAATATCTTTCTTTAAGAATGTTTAAGTTGCAAAATACTACATACAAGAAAATAGTTATAAATACATCATAGAACGACACTCGTTATTTTGATGCAAACATTCGAGCTCCACTGTTTTCAACTTTTTAATATAGAATCTCTTATTACTTATCAATCGGATATTGTTATCATTCTGATTTTGGACAAATGTGATTATTCAACTGTATTAACCCTTTCATTCCCAATGATGCCAATTGGAATCATGGTATTTGGGATTTTTTTTCGTCTTTCCTAAAAATACCAAAGATTCCAAATGGATACTATTAAATCTTCATCCAACTCTCTTTTAAAAAATATTTTTGTTTTTTCCTTATCATTAAATTTTCATTTCCAATAAATGATCAAAATTTAGCTTTTGAAAAAAATTTTCTAAATCTGTGTAAAACAACTTTAATTTTGAAGAAATTTAAATTAATTAAAATAAAAGAATACTGTTTTATTTTGTAAAAAAATTATTGTAAAGACTATATTGATATTTTAAAATAATATTCATCAAAAAGTTTTGTTTTTAGAATTTCTTGAAAAGTCATGATTTCAAATGGCATCATTGGGAGTTCAGGTGCTCTTGCTTACCAGTACATATCATGTTAGAAAATGCTATAAATCAAATATAAAGCTATATTTCTGATAAAATACTTTAAATATTAATTAAATGTAACCATAGAAATAAAAAACAAGACAGCTACAGTTTACTCTCGATATCTCGAAATTCGTTATCTCGAAAATTTCGTTATTTCGATAAATATTTTACCCTGTCGCCAAATTATATGAATGTTATGTATGTAAATGACTGTTTTTATCTTTGAAATAGAACATACCTATTTACAGTATAACCTCGATATTTCAAAATTCGTTATCTCGAAAACTTCGTTATTTTGAAAAATTATTTTCATTATTTTTGAATTATTTAAAGAAAAAATAAATTAAAATATTAAAAAAATTATCTTATAAAACAATAGTTTATATCAATATTTACTTCCATTATCATTTATGAACCCTCTAAGGTTAAATGTGGAATTAGAATCAGTTCGAATTTTATACCCCTTAACTCCCAATGATGCCATTTGGACTCATTCAAAATTTCTATTAAAAAATTAAGATTATTTTTTTTCTTTTTACCCTGTTATTAGGAAGGCAAAATGAAGATAGTTTACAGATTTTAGAATTTTTTGATTGAAGAATGAAAAGTTGGGAATGAAAGGGTTTTAATAACAATCAACTTCAAATAAAATTTCGTAAAATCGAGTTATATTTAATTTTCAGAGTTTACCCAAGGCACCATAATATTTATTTTTATACAGTTTAAGTGGAGTTATCCAAATATCTAACAATATTAACTCAAAAATATATTTACTATTATACTGTACAAATAAATGAAGAAAATGTAAAAAAATGGTAAAATAAATTGAAAATGAAAAGCTAACGAATGTATGTTAAACCTCTATATCCAAATTAAAAAGGATTTTTCCGCAATATTTGACAATACAACCAAAATAACAGATTATCTAGTCATTTTCTATATTACTCATTAGTCTAACAAATACCCCCAAAAAAACTCCTTATGATATAATATAATACTTCACAAATTCCTTTGAGACACATACATAGAATGATTTATGTGTGTTTTCGTGAAGAAAATCCACATAATTCCATCTAACTATTAGAGGTCATTACTAACCGAAAAACAATCAACATGTTTACCCTACTTATTTAGTCAGATAAATATCATGCCCCAGAGTAAGGTAATTAAATATTCAATACACGTCTTTATCTTCTATTTTTAGACTTTTCGATTAGCTCTTCGATTATTACCTACACAGATGCCTTTCCCTAGTACCAAGGGCAAATGTGTGTGAAGCTTCCTTTCTCTTTTGTTTTCAAAACAGTTATGTTTTTCTACAGATTAACGTGTGATTAGACGTGTGATGTTCAAAATTCGAATATGATTGAGTTTTAAATTGTGATTTATCAGATACCAAGTTATGTTAAATTACTACAGGGTTATGTTAATTACTCACTACACAATAACACTGAAAAATTTGGAAATATGCGAACTTTTTATTTTTTGACAGCTAAAAAAGTGCTATTTTCACATGCTGATATCTCCGCGAATATTCAAGATATTTTGATCAAATTTTTTTCAGTGAGTTCTTCTTGACGTTGGCAACAATACTCTCACTAAGGTTTTTGCTCTATCTCCTTCAGTTTTTAAATTAATTTTTTTAAGTTTTTAATTTCGCCGCTAGGGGCGCTGTAAGTCATTTCATTGCATTCTCCAGGCTCACTTACTTAGGGGTAGACCTTACTTCTATGACCCTAGGAGGCGTTGGTTCCGAATAAAAGCCGTGCAACGAAATTTTGAAACACCCGGTATATGGGATATATTTAGGATATTTTTTTCGTTTTGGAAATATTTCATACTTTTTCCAATACTCTTGTCTGTAGAGAATTTTAAAGTAGGGTCGTTATTTTCTGACCATCCTGTATATAAATTCTCTCCATAAATTTGAAGAAAACCAATTTTTATTATTGCTTTAAAAAGGGGCCTGCTAACCCCCCAAATAGCAAAGAATACCACAAACCACAAAATGTCTTATTTCAATCTTTATTTCATTCTGCCTTTTTATAATAAACTAGCTGATATGCCCGGCCTTGAACGGAAGAAGTGTATAAATTGTTTTAGTTTTCTCAAGTAACATGTTTATTTTTCTACATCAGCAATTACCCAATCATCCTGATCGGATTTCAATCGTTATTTCATTTTGCGTTCTTATATTAAATAAATTTCGTTTTCCAATCACGTGTAAATAAGTATGACACGAAAAGGTTTTTAAAAAATTACTCCCAAACACACGAATATTTCCAAACATACAAATATCGGGCCATATGAAAGATCCTTATCAAACCCTACATCCGGACCCAAATGATAAGAACAGTTAAGATCCCACAAACGACACGGCATCTTTTATTCAGCAGACTCAAGAGAGAACCTCAAAGCCGCCTCTTTTAAAATCTGGTCCCGCCACTACTCTTCTCCAAAATCGAATTTAATAATGACTCGCCCTACCTCCTTTCCGGGTAGGTGGCGATATGAATCCCAAGGTATTACTGAGAGGCTTAAAACTCGTGTTTCAAACGGGACTAATTATTGAGGACGCTAAGAAGCCGCTCTAGCAATCCCACACTTCGCTTTAATTGGCCCAGAAATGAGATCGTTTCGAGCGTAATACGTGGCGAGGCTTATAATTTGATTGAATGTCCGCCAGCATTTGAATCGGTGATTTTGTGCCTCGGAAGCACTGGAATGAAATACCTGGATTTGGAACATCTGCCTTGCCTGGGGATAGGGAGAACGAATGGGTGTTTAAACCTTTGAATCCTAAACCGCCTGTGATTGCTTTAAATCCGAAGAGGAATTAGTAGTGGCTAAGAATGAGAAGTCTCAGACTTGTCTGGTCTGATTCAAAGACTCCGAATGCCTTGTATGTGGCTTGCACATACTAAAGTTGATATAATTCAGAGTTACTCATGTGTTTGGGTAGCCAAAATCTCATGAAATTGTTTGGATGCAGCCATATCGAGGTATGATGGCCGGGGATAGTCAGACCGCCAAGAGAAAATCTAATGACGTCAGACAAAATTGTGGCAGTTAATAAGAAAACTGATTTTTTCATTAAATTTCGGGGGTCTTAAGCACTGAAAAAATGTTTTGAACCAAATCTTTATTAGTTTCGTGTCTCTTTTAAAAGTTTTGTTTTTCTTTTGGGGGTTAGGTTGTATCTACATTATTGGCACATCTTATTCAACCTATTAAAGTCCTTTTTTCAGAGTGTTTAAACATGTCTAGAAGCATTCTAGAAGTATTTCTTATGCAATATAAATTGACGTATAAACGTGACTAATAAAAACTGAAACCATGTTAACAGCTTTTTTTAAGACTATCGAGATGTCTGTGCTCACATTGAACAAACTAACATTGAACTAAGTAGAAAAAATTGCTATTTTTAAGTGTGGATAAAGGCTTTAAAATACTTTAAAGACAGTTTATTATACAGTACCATAACTTCAACATTTAAGAAGTATTGAGATTTGGGAACTTCGTGGTTAAAAATAATGAGTTGCTTGAAATTTTCTAGTTTAGAGGGTAAAAAGTAGAGCAATAAGAATTTATGAAAGATAATAGTAGTGCCAGAGTTATCACCAGTAGGATATTGTTTTACTCGGTGTCTTCCTTTTTGGGTAATGGTTTTGGTTGTGTTTTTCTTCTTTGCAAGAAACGCCACACATTTAAAAAAAAACTCTAAACGTATCCGGTATGGTACCTAAAGTTGTGACCTTTATATTTGAAATGTGTCAAGAAGTTTAATTAATGTAGGAGAGATTTCGTAAAAAATAAATACTTACTCAAACTGCAAATGCTAAAAACTCCAAATTTCCCACACACACACAATTTGGAGAAAAAAAAATTTTATTTAGAAATAAAATAAGTTTTAAATTGATAAATCAATTTTGTAAGATAAATATTTACTTAGTAATCCAATTAAATGTGTCAGAAATTTTCAAAGAAATTGAAGGTAGTTCAAAAACTCGTTCTATTTAAAAGTAAGGAAAATAAATACACTACCCTACAATAATGGACCGGAAACTTAGCAATTTGCTTAAAATCCGACTGTATCTCAATTTTTTTGTGCTTACACTTGTCCTTGTAAGGTTCCTTTAAACAAGCAGATTCACTCTTAAAACGATTGTGTCAAAACTGAGTAAAAAAGTACTCAAAAAGGCTCCGATCCAAAAAAGTACTCAAATTTGAATACATGAATATACTCATTCTGAAAATGTGCATACTCAAAAATGAAACATTATGAGCTCATTTCTGAGTTCAAGCTCAAGATGTTTCATTTTTGAGTATGCACATTTTCAGAAATGAGTATATGGACATAAACTACTAGAAAATTGTTTAATGAAGCGTTGAACTTCACGAAACAGCAAAACCATCCCTTAGTCAATTGGGCAAGCTTGAGTTTGAAAATGACAAAGGAAAGTCTTTTTCTTAAGTACATTGGCACCAATCGTCAAATTCAGATATGGCGTTTCTCGTTTCGATGGAGATCTCGTTTGGGGGTGTTTTTCGCGAAACCTTTCACTTTTTTTAATGGTAAATTAAACACAGATGCCGGAATGAACATTTTGAACATTAGATTCTTCCTATTTTCTCGAAATTTCATAAAATATACAAATGTTACTTCCCGTAAGGCAAGTTTCCTGTCATGTTTGAGCCTCTGTCAAGCAGGGGGACTAAGATATGGATGTGAAATTTTTTCTAGCCGTTCAAAATCCCAAAACAAACCCTAGTAAACATTTTTGGGACAACTTAAAGCGACATTTAAGGAATAGTGGACTACGGTCAAAAGCTACAACTGAGATAACAATATTCTTAAAGCAGAAATGGACACAAATTTCCAAAACTGAGTATCAAAATACTGTTGAGAGTATGCCCAGAAAGGTCAATAATGAGATTGCAGCATGTTGAAGTCAAACCCTTCCAATTAAATCATGTATTTTTTTCATTTGAAGCATCACGCTTTGGTGTCCGGTCCATTACTGCAGGGTAGTGTATGTGTTAAAGGCAATTCTTATTGATTAGAATGCTTTTAAAAGGTTTCCTTGCTGTAATTTAGCATACCTGTTTAAATAATTTACTAATAATATGTAAAACTGCAAAAACTACTATAAATACAGATTCTTTTATTACATTTTTACGCCTTGGGGAAAAAATATTTTGCAAACCATATCCCCCTGCATTAGTTAATGACATTTTTTAAAATTTTTAATGATTAAAACATATTATTTTATTTTACTTCTTTAAATATTAGTAGGTAATAGGATTCTTCACCATTTCCAACCAAAGCATTCGGAACTAATTGCAAGTTATACGATATACACAAATAAAAAACATTATTTAAACTACAATTCATTCAGCATCTGTTCAAAGAGATAGATTTTACCATTAAAGTATTAAAATAATGAGGAAGCAAATTTTTCATAAAAATCCAGAAAAACATTCTATATAATCTAGTGCTAGGCATATCTCTCTATTCTAAAAAAAAGTTTTTGTAAATGGTTTCCAGAGAAAGGCTTTTTAATTACTGATCCGTATAACATGTTTTTGGTATCAAACTGTTCGGATTCTTTTGAGGATGTGCAAAGTGCCTTTAGAATTTCTAAAAAAATTCTCAATTCTAAGATATTTCCATTTTTCTGGATTACGGATAAGGTTGCAGTTAACAGCAAGAAACTGTCGTACAATTTATTATACCTCCAATCACAATGACCAACCGACGCTATTCCTTAATGATGAAAATAATACCTTTCACGCTTTAAAAATGCGCTTCAAAATATGAACTTTCTAAATAAATATTTTTAAAAGACTGATAAGAGTTTTCCAGAAACTCACAGATCTACTATTGAAGTATAGAATTTCACACACCAAAATTAATTGTTTGTAAACATTGGGTGCAATGTAGATTTTGTCTCTTATTTTTAATAGCTTAAATCGTATTGTTTAAAAAGTCTGTTTAAAAATTAAAACTTGAATGATAAAACACTAGATATTTTGACGAGTTACTAGGTACTATATTAAATTTAACAGATTCATTGCTGAACGTTTTTGTAAATATTGAATAACAATAGCACGAGCAGACTTGATGGATATTTTCAAGGAAAACGTGATGATTAAATTATTGATAATTTAACCAATAAATATTCTAACTTTTAAGAGAGTGTGCTTCTGGAAAGTTGATTGACGTTTTTTCTACTAATTGTTATAACGAATGTTTTATAAATAAATAATTTTAGTGAGCAGGGTTTTGTGGGGATTGCGAAGCGATCCGAAAGGCCCTGCGTCAGCAGTTAACGGGGGTTGGCGAGCGATAGCGAGCAGGGGGCGGTAGCTCCCTAGTTTATTAAAAAAATAAAATGACACTGTTTAATGATGCATCCCTAAAAATAACAATTAGTTTGTAAATACACTAACAAAACGCATTTTTTATCAAACTAGGGAGTTACCGCCCCCTGCTCGCTATCGCTCGCCAACCCCCGTTAACTGCTGACGCAGACACATTTGAACCGCTTCGCAATTCCTCACAAAACCCTGCTCACTGCACTTACTCACTTTATAAAACATTCTTAAAACAGGGTTAGTACTTCTCCGGGGTATTCTTTCGAAAATGGTGGATATACATTCAGTAGCGGAAATTTAACAGTTCCTTTATGGTAACATTAATTGGCGGGTAGCCTTATAATTCAAAGAAAATTAACAACAGAGCAATGTAACATTCCTTTACCATTTCCCCAAGGTAATGTTTTTTTCACAGATCCATTAAGAAGCACTGAAACATCTCAGGAATAAATTTAACGTTCTTAAAATTTGTAACTATTTTCATCGATTGGCTGTGAAAAATGTAGTAATTACCATAAACATCACGAAAATTTAGAATTTTATCTTCATGAGAACAAACACACGTCGAAGTTGTGTCAGTATCATAGCAATGACACGAATGTTTAGACTTCAAACATTTTCGATTTTTATCTTAATTTCTAAAACAGTCCCCCGTGTTATCTAGTTGTTTGCGTTTTGGCATTATGAAATAAGGTGTCACATTTTACAACCTTAAAAAACATACTTGCAAAAGAATATAAAATTATAATAATTGTAAAAAATAAATGCAAAATTCAAAATTTCCGAAAGCGAATTTATATTTTGTTGTAAATATGGTAATGATTAGGTTGCCACAACGACAAAGATAAATGTAAAAATATTAATTTGTTATTTAAAAAATAAAAGATAAATTATTTATACATAAGTTTTAAATATAATTAAAACCGTTTAAACAACAGAAATATAAATATTGTTAAAATTAACCCAAAATATATTTTTTAAATTCGTGTTATAAATAGAAAGATGATTATTTAATGTATTTGAATATTAAAAACCAGTGAAATATGTTTTCAATTTTTTTTTAAATTCATAGCTTCTTGCTTTATAACTGCAACCTTATCCGTAATCTAAAAAAATGGAAATATTTTAAAATTGAGATTTTTTTTTAGAAATTCTAAAGGCACTTTGCACATCCTCAAAAGAATCCGGACAGTTTGATACCAAATATGTGTTATACGGATCAGTAATTAAAAAGCCTTTCCCTGGAAACCGTTCACCAAAAACTTTTTTTTAGAATAGAGAGACTCTTAAAATATGTCTAATATTCGTTAACAATTTTGTGTCATTTCTATAATAATACAAGTTTATCGTCATCCTTAACTACTATAAACCCTTGGTATTTCATGTTTTGTGTGAAATATATTGTAAGAGGAAGAATTTTTTTGTACTTCACTTGTTTCTCTACTTACCAAACACTTAGGGAGGACTGTTCAGTAATAATAATTTATACGATTCCCTCAGAAACTATTTCACAATCGTTGAGGTAAACATTTTTATGCAAATTTATTCCCTTTTTGAGACTAAAATTTTATAAGCGTATATCATCAAGAGTTTGATGAAAAAAATATTAGTAAATATTCATTTTATGTAGAATATTTTATACCGAAACAACTAATTACAATATTATTGTTTTTGGAACAGTTCAAAAGCATTCAGATGCATGATACTTGTATTTGCACTTGAATTTGTCACACGTTAAAGAAGGTTTTAGTTTTAAGGTAATTCTAAAAAAAATGTTCATAAGATACATTTTAAAATTTTTAAATAATAGGGAGCTATCTCCCACTACTCTCTTATGCAGCATATGGAAAATATAGAACTGCGCATATTTTTTTAATGTATGATATATCTTGAAAACATCCTTTCAATTTATCACCCCATCCAAGAAAACTAATTCTTAGTAATTGTTAATCAATGAACTTCGCTTGTAATTGAAAAGAATAACCATTATAAGGCTGATTATGACACATTTCAATTTGTTAACCCGTTGAGTTTAATGAGAATTCAATAAATACAATAGAAATAGTTTGTAAAGAATGGGCACTCGAAATATTTAGTTATTTTTTATGATTTTCTTAATAATTTCATTATTCTTGATAATTTAAATATGTTCTCCCTTCACAGGGTTTCCAACTACACTAATTACTGTCTTTTAAAATATCCACAAACTCTAAGTGTAGTTAAGATCAACTTTCAGGAGATCAATAAATTAACTATTTGCCTAATTATTCTGAATTAACTCAGTATAGCATATTTATTCTAAAATTATTCCCAGGTCTCTTATACTATAGAAGATCTTTTTAATTAACGTGTAAGCTCTTGGGGTTTTATCGCCTTCCTTTTTTATTCGTATTTTAAAACAATGATATCTTTCATTAAGAATAATGGTACTTATTTTATTAAGTTTTGATTTCAAAGGTTATCATAAATAAAGCCTTGGAGATAGCAAAGCTCATTCCATCCAGGCCTTTAATTATAACAAGTCCAAGGAAGTCAATAAAAAAGTTCAAAATTGCAAAAGTAACCAATAAGATTCCAATGTCACTTCATTTATAAAATTGAACTGAATAAAGCTTTCTTTTAAATTTTTTAAACGCAAAAAAAGAGCATCTATAAATTCTTTTAAATTTTGTATTGAATTTTACGGCCGTATTCACCGGTAACTCGACCGGTGGTTAACCGGGAGTCAAACATGTGATTTGTGGAAAACTAGTTTTCCTTCTTTAACAGCCAATCAGAAGTTTGACTGCTGCTAAACAGCCCGGTCAAGTTACCGGTGAATATGACCGTTAGCAGAGCTTGTGGAAGTCAACCAAGGTTAAGTATAGCTTCATGCTTTGCTAATCAAATCTTATATATTATCATTAATACAACCGTATTAATACAATTATTACCGTATTAGTACAATTATTTTATAGTTACACTATCTTACCTGTGTATTCACCACTAACATCACCTAACTGCAGTCACGCTATTTCGACAACTCTGATTGGCTTTACACCGCTTTCCCTTTTTCAACTTCCATGTTAACGGCCGTATTCCGTTCTACTTGACCAGCGGTTAACCAGCATTCAAAGAAGGATTCCACCCATCAAAGTCACCGATTCCTCCTTTGATTACTACATAGTTAACCTATGGTAAAGTAGAGAGCCTGTATACGAGAGAGACAGGTGACAACTCGCTTAAAAGCGTCTCTGCGCATCCAATTCTGTCCAAACTGTATCATGCCGCTTGTCTCGCGTCCCATTGTTATCCTATGGAGGGAAACCTAACTGTGCCTGTGGCGAACAGAAAACATGTTTACCGATCTGCGCGCGCTATACTGAGAGTTGTCGCCTCTCTCTCGTATACAGGCTCTCTATGGTAAAGTAGCACGGAATACGGTTGTATATTTTTTGATTCTAGGTTAACTTTAGGTTAGGTCAGTAGTGAATAGAACCATTAAGCTTGGAAATCGTTTTTGTTGTTTGGGACATTTCTAGCTATATAACATTGAATTTCCATCAACAGGAGTTGAACCACTTTGTTAGAAATGGGTTCGCAAGTGTCTCTACCCCCATATTTTTCCTACGCATTCTTATCCCTTTCTCCAACCGCCCCCGTATTATATCTTACCCCACCACAAATAATTACACTCACAAACGATGCTTAAACCAAACTACGTGTTTACGATGCAGAATCTTCGTCCCTATCCCATCGCTAACACGAATCAACATGGACAAACGCAACCGTAAAAGGAAAACACTCTGATTTGCCTGCTCGCATTTGTTATTCGAGTGCACTAATAACCCAAGAAGAAACTGTGCATTTGTAATTATTGTTTTACGTGACTCGCGCTGTTGCCACAAGTTGCGAGATTAATTTCGGTCGAGAGACGCTGTCGTCGCATGCTCAAACACGCTTCTCCAGGTTTTGGGAAAACAGCGGAATGGCATCTCGGTTTCGTGAGGAATTCGGAGTCAAATGACGCCTAGGGCGTTTAGGGAAATGACGAGACGGTTGTGAAAAAATGTGTCGTTTAGGGAGATTGCTTTTGTTTTGCCGTTGCCTTGCCTTTATGGGGGTTCAACATGTTAATCTATTTAGTGCCTGTTAGCACGGAAGTCTTTTAGGAAGCGTGTTTTAGATTCCAAAAGCTTTAGAGTTAGTTGGGTTCACTTTTAAATGGCATTTTTGACTCTATTAAAATGGCAGTATGAGTTCTTTTGTATTTTCAGTTATTTTTGATGAGAAGTCAAGTTGGATAAATGTTTTGGAATTCTCTATCGGTCCTTAAAACACTGCAAATTTCTTTATAAATTCATTGAACATTTTTCCTCTTTGATTCTAAAATCAATGCTAGGACAGTTTGGAAATTCCGAGAACCATTCCTTATGGTTTAATCAAAGGGACCCTAAAAATGTGTGTGGTGAGTAAACCTAGGTACTACATGGGTAGGTTCTTGGAGAACTATAATTAAATAACTTTTATAGAACTATATTCATGGGCGTAGCCAGGGTTCAACTTAGGGGGGGCAAGCAGGGTCGACTATTTTTATGTTTGTGGAGAACAATTTTAAAGCCCCGTGGGAGAGGGCCGTCAAGTTTTAATGGGGGGGTATTTTTGGAAATTTTTTTGGTAAAGAAAATTTTTGGAAATTTGCCCTTAAGAACAGCGTTGTAAACTGTTTTTGGTACACGTAAATCCAATTTTGGACATACATTTTTAGGTAGAATTGTGATTTGAGAATGAACTTTTTATATAAGAGTGTTAATAATAAAGGTTAAAATACTAAAGGGGGTGTGGGGGTCCTCCCCCAGAAAAATTTTGAAAATTTGACCCTAAAATACTGGGTTTTAACTAACTAAAAGTAAAGTGAAAGTTAATTACTCGGGATTTAGGGGGGGGCAGCTGCCCCTCCCTGCCCCCCTTCGCTACGCCCATGACTATAACTATAACTTTTATAGAACTATAATTAAATTCATTGGTAGATAATTTTTAGGGACAATATTTTATAAGAATTAGTTAGAAAACTTGCATTTCTGTTAGCACTAACTAAAAGTTAACTTGTGAGATAATAGTTTTTACCATCAACGTCATCCTGTCATACTCAATTGTTTTTCAATTCACGAAATAGGAATAGTTATGAGTCAAAGGAAGTATGAGATGAAGTATGTATATCTAGTTTGTATTGGAATATTTAATTTAAAAAATACGAAGCATCTAGTCATTCTTCATTTAATATAGAGGTAGATAAAGATAGGAAACTGTTAAAGTAATAAATAGAAAAAAATTTTTTTCGATATGTTAAACTTATATGGCTTAAAGTTAAGGAATGTAATTCCTAAATTCGCATTGACAAATAAACAAATGTTTGAACTTACTCTTTAACACAAAATATCTTTTACTTTTTAACACAAAATATCTACTCATGCCTTTTCAGTCTTGAGAAAGAAATGAATCCTGGTTATTTAACTCAAACTCAAACGAAAAAATGAAAACTAAATATCTCAGCTCATTTTGAATTGGCGCCTGAGTACATTTCCTTCCCCCACCACTGAATCATTAACCATGGCAACTATCCACGTCAAAGTGAAAAAGAAGGCTTACTATTGGCTGAGCAAAGAGCGTAACCATGGTTACGTTTTTACCGAGGGGGAAAGCACTATTTTTCAGGCGACTATTCAGAACGAACATAGAATAATTAGGAAAAAATTAAAACAAATCCTCAAATAAAAATTTTAATCTAAATCAATCGTAGAAAATTTCACAGCTTTCTTCCGTAGTAATAGGTATGTATAGTACAACAAAAGAAAAAAGTATTTTAAAGTTCTTCAAACCCTTTTACAGTTAGACTTTTTTCAACTGAAAAAGGATCAAATCCCGCATCTTTGCTCCAGATATACTAAGTTAATTCATGTTTACGTTGCAGAATTCCAAGTAAACAGTCCCCCTAAGAAAACAACTCCACTCTGCTAAAGTGGCGACATCGGCGGAAGCATTCCCCTTGTCCTCTGGTCATCAAGAAGGGGGCCTCACGTACTTACCGTAATCAAAGAATGTCACAAAAAAAGAATCTATTGAATAGCGTGGAACGGCAGCCTCTTTGCGTGCGACACCGTCGTTTTCTTTTGCAGCCCCAATAAAGAAAACTTGCCTGGATGATTCGGAAAGGGTAAAAATAAGCTCGGATTGTGACCGACAACTTTGTGCGGTTTGTTTTAGGCAACCTAACGAGCTCCTGTGCTGCAACGTAACGTACTACAACTTATTGAATGTTGCTAACCGATCTCTTATCAATGTAATCATAGATATTGTTTTTTAGTTTATAAGAAGATGAAGTAATTTTTGCTAAAACTTTTCTTACATACACTATACTCTGTTCATTTAGAATTGGCACCTGAAAAATAGTGATTTTCCCCTCGCCAAAAGCGTAACCATATCTACGCTCTTCGCGCAGACTCAGAGGATTCATTGGTTGTTTTTTCTGTTGCAGTTGAGGCTGGCTACACTATACACGAATGCAACTTTAGTTGAGCCTGACGTCATGGGCACGCGGAAGAAAATCTGAGTAAACAGAAAGCCCGCTGAGTTGCTAGAAGCTATTATTAGAGCAAGCTGTACTACTACGCGTTAAGCCACTTTAAAAAATAATAATGCTTAACATTTATTCATATCGGAATGAAAATATGCTTAATGTACGTGGATTTAAAAAAACTAATCATTATTCAAAATTGAAGCTCTAAATCTCACTCAAAATTCAGACACCTCGCGGGGAACTACTTTCTTTGGTTGCTCTCAACATATTTCTACAGGCTCAAGTTAAGTTGCAACTGAGTATAGACAGCAACGTTAGTTGACCCTATGACGTCACTAACAAACAAGGTAGTTCCCATCGAGGTGTCTGAATTTCGAGTGAAACTCAGGACGTCAATTTTTAAATACGATTATTTCGTTAAACCCATGTACTGACATACCGCCAGAAGAAGAGCTATTGACGTCATACGATGATGCTGTGGTTGTTATAGAAACGGATTATTCCACTGAATTTCGGGGGTGATGATGATTCTTTTGGTGCTGAAATAAATGTTTTGCGCCAAATCTGAGTGGCTATTTTTCAACTTTATACTTTCGATTCTAGAGTCACGGATGGGAACTTCCTTACATTTCTAGATCTAATCTGATTTGTTACACCTGATAAGATCTATTTCAACTGATCAGATCTATTTCAACTGATCTTTCATATAATCTGATCTTTAATTTAATTTTATATTATCTGATTTACATCATCTTACCTGATTTGATTTCGGATATTTTGTAATTTTTTTTGGATTTGCTGGTCTGATCTATTCCATATCTGATCTGATCTTAGATATTTTGTTAATTTTTGCATTTAAGTTCAGTTTGCAGAGAATAAGTTCAATGAGCAAATCTTTGTGAGGATTTCGAAGCGATCCGAAAGGTCCTGCATACGCAGCTTGGTGAGAGAGTAGGGGGAGGTAGCTCCCTAATCTTATAAAAAATATCAAAGAGATAATGAATACATATTTTTTATATTTTGTCACTTCACAAGTTTCTAACGCCTTATTTAAATTTCACAAGTATGATGATTAAGTTATTAAATTTACAACTAAAGTTTTATCAGCTATATAAAACTGAATATAACTAATTCCCTCAAAATAGCAATATTAACATACTAAACAATAAAAAAGTTTTCATGTGAAAAAGTATTTCCGATTTTTTTACTGACGAGAAATTTCAAAGATAATCAATAATTTAATGTAGTTTAATAAAAGTTTTCTCATTCGCCAAATGTACGCTTAAAATGCCAAATATTGCAGTTAAATTCATACCAGCTTCCCTCTTCTTTTGGACTCGTCTACTCACGGCAACCCTTTTCATAGCTCTTCTCCTCGCGGTATGTCTATATGTATAGTAGGGTGGAGCGAAAAAAACTTTTTTTCGAAATTCAAAAACATACCTATGGCAAAAGTGGTCTTATGTAATAAGATGAAAAACCGTGCAAAAATTTTTGAAATCGGTTAATATCTCAGTTCGCGCATTGAGCTCAAAGTTTATAAAAATGCTTAAAAATGAACATTTTCCGAAATTTTTAAGATAATATTTAAATAAAATTTATAGAAATATTCTCGCATGTAACCTCTTCATAAAAGCTAAAAAAAGTAAAAAAAGGAATTTTAATGTTTATTTTATAAATATTTGGGTGTGCAATTTTGCTTGTAAAATGCGAAATTTTCGAATCATTGGTTAGTTTGTTTCACTGTGCAGCTCTTCGCCCGTTTTGTAAGAACAGCCCAGAACTCACCACGGGGAGGTGGCTGCACATCGAGTTCCACCCACCCCATACCAAACCAACCATAATTTTTGTGATTTTTAAAAAATTAAATTTTAAACAGGAATAAATTTAAATTCCGTTTTTTTTAAATCTGGCATTACTGATCTTGAATATGAGGTTGATTTTATGAAGCCATCTCTTGCTTTCTGACCACACACTTTTGTTGATTCTTCAGTTTTAAGCTTAACACACCTCTCAACCGCTTGAGGGTGGCTTGGTTTGATTGTTTTATGGCGCATGAATCAATGTTGATCATAGTCATAGTGCGCCAAGAGTGTGGCAGGGGAACTTCATTATGTATGCAGTGATCTCTCTGTGTTAGAATGCACTAATGATTTCAAATCTTCAACACTTACGTCTTTTAAAATTGGTGGATGATAGATTGTGCATGATTTCCAGTCAATAATATCTGTATACTCCGTTGCATTAAAATTTAATGTTGGGGAACAAAATTTATAATCCTTTCTACTCCCCAGGCAGATTCTCTCGCTTTCAAGATTCTTTCAACTGCGATCGTTCGAACAGAGACACTTTCATTGACAATCATTGACAACAATTAGTTTTCCGGGTGTGCCAAGAATGCATTGCATTCAACAACTCGATCAACTATTTGAAGTAGATCCTCAGATAGATATAGAGTTGTTTGAACTGCATGAAAAACGTGTTTGGGCCCATCTGTGAAAGAACTATTCTTTTTTAATTTTAAACCACACAGGCATGTATGACTTAAAGATAAATTTTGAAATCTCTTTAAAGCTTTCAGAAGGGCTGAGAACACTTACGTACAATCTCAACACTATTAGCAGCAGTGATCCATCTAGAACAGTGGTTCCCAACTCAAATATGTCTGCGGACCACTTCACTTAAATTTGAACCTCTGCGGACCATCTCTATCCCTAACTGTATCTTCAAAATATAACTTTTTTCAGTGTATTTATTTCTCATAGAGTGTCACTTTTTTCTGAAATAAGGGAAACCGAGTCTTACAATGTTTCTGAATGGAACACTTAGAAAACCAAATAATCTATTAAACTTAAAAGAAAAATTAGCATTACATTACTTTTATATCTAATTATTTAAAAATGTACAGTGGGAGGTCCCACATGACCAATATAAGAGGTTCCTGGCTCTTGAATTAAGTAATTCCATAATTATTTTTAGGATGAAACTAACAAAATGGGTGAAGTGCTGCACAATGAAACAAACTTGCCAGTTATTCGAAAATTTCGCATTTTTCAAGCAAAATTGCGCACCCAAATATTGTAAAAATAATTATTAAATTTATTTTTTTTACTTTTTTGAGCTTTTATAAAGAGGTTACAAGCGAGAATATTACTATAAATTTTATTTAAATATTATCTTTAAAATTTCGGAAAATGTTCATTTTTAAGCATTTTTATAAACTTTGAGCTCAATGCGCGAACTGAGATATAAACCGATTTCAAAAATTTTTGCACGGTTTTTCATCTTATTACATAAGACCACTTTTGCCATAGGTATGTTTTTGAATTTCGAAAAAAAGATTTTTTCGCTCCACCCTAATGTATAGTGCCTTTTTATCACGATTTGCGTACGAAAACTCCTCCTAGCAACCCGGCAGGGGTTTTTTTTACCCACTTTCTCCTTCCGTGTAGTGACGTACTGAGTTCGGGAAATGTTGCTGTTGAGTATAAAAAATATAAGGCGCAACTTTGGGAGATGTTTATTATTTTATCAGTTTACGGAAGTCATGTGGGGAAAATGTAGTGAAGTTTTTTCGTCGCTTTGACATTGATAGTTGCCATGGTTTTATAGATTCAGTGGTGGGGGAGGGAAATATTTTCAGATGACTATTCAAAATGAATGTAGTATAGATTTCAAAGACTGTGGTGATTTCAATTGGATTGTTTTTCACTCGGAATGGATAAATTATTAACAGGCAAAAATTCGAGACGGTATGAATTAGATCATATTTTCACAATAAGGAGCTGGGAGGATAAGTGATTGCTTATCAAGAAAAGAAAAGACAAAGTCATCTAACTTTATAAAACTTAACTTAATTAACTCAACCCGTGCAAGGCCGGGTATATCAGCTAGTTTTGAATAAAAATGTAAAAATTTTGCTTTCTGTTTGTTTTTAATCAGTTTTAAAAGTCGTAGAAACTATTGAAACCAATATAAGGAAGAAACCATGTATAATCTTTAAGAATTTTTTAAAAATAAGAATAAAAATTTCTCTTGTATGTTTTGTATTGACTGTAATAATAATAAAAAAATTTATTGCTTGATCAATTGATATTTAGCACTAGCTGATATGCCTGGCCTTGCACGGGTGGAGTTATAACTTTAGGATTTCTTTTTAAAATTTTTCAATTTATATTTTATACCTTATTTTACCAGGTGAAAGGTATTAAAATCCATCCAGTTGTCAAGCATTTTAATATTTCAACAATTTCTACATTTAACCTCATGACCCCCATAAAAAATCAAAAACATATCTCCCAAAATTACTTAAAATATGCCCATTTAGAACCCTTGATTAATCATACAGGATTTTAATTAACTTTTTCTGTGAGATCATTCAATAAGGGGACATCCATAAATTACGTGACGTCAAAAAGGGGGGGAGGGGTTTGGAAAAATCTCACTAGATCTCACCAAGGGGGGAGGGGGGGTCGATTAAAATATCACGTCAACTTTTTTAACTTAATTAACCTTTTACCTGCCGATGTTCCCAAATGGGAACATAATTTTAAGGAATTTTTTCACCACTTAATTTTTCATGCAGGAATTCGATACTTGGTAGAAAGCAACTCAAAGATATGATGTTATTTTACATGTAAAAGTTTTTCACGTGGAATTTAATCCTTTTTGTAGAATTTACATCAAAATTAGAGATTTTTGGCTCTTCCAAAAGTTGCACAAGTTTCAACTTGTGAAAATTTTAAATAAATTTAGTTTTAAATAATTTTGCTGTGTTTTGGTAGCTTAAGTACACATCTTCCCATTTGGCTTGACAGAATAGCTTTACATTCTAATTTTGGGGAGTAATTACCAAAACAACGTATATGTTCCCAAATGGGAACATCGGCGTTTGGGCTATAGTATTTGAGGGGATTTTCATAACATGCAAAAATTCAGGTTATTTCATATTTTCCTTAATTTTTTGAACTTTTTTTGTCTCAAAGGATTAAAACAGGTTAAGAATGATGTTTTAAATTCAAAAATATGTGATTTTTATTTTTTCTCCTGATTTATTTAGAAAAAAATTCCAAATCTTCATAGCAGATTCTTACACTTATATATTTTTCAAACTCCCCAATCGATTAATTTTCAGTAATTATCAATAGGGGTTATGCAAAGAGCATATTTTGAGTGCTTCTGAGGATTTGCGTATATATTTTTATGCAAGTACTTTTTTTACATAAAAATTTTAGGAATAAAATCGAAGAATTTTGAAAATAAGGAAAATTGCGTACATCTAAAAACACTCTCCTAACGTAAGTTGGATGTAAGATATATATGGTTCAGTTTGGAATCTTCCATGAGAAACACGGGTTTAATAAATCAATGGAGATAATTATGATTATCACTTTTGAAAGCTAATTAGATTTGAATGCAATTAGTGAATTTTATGCTAGATATCCCTATAGAACCGTATTTAAAACTAATTTTTCTCACAGAAACGTAACTGTTTGGCTTTGAAGAGCTTGGGAACACTCTTATGTATTTTTTACACCAAAATATTACCCATAGTGCAAGAAAAATTTACGGAAAAGCTTCGCGAACGTAATAAACATGTCAATTTTTTCTTATGAAAATCTATAAAAATGTTACTTAATCGTCCAAGTATGGATAATAAATTGAAAAAAACGTCCACAATCATAAAAATGTTCATAATTATTGAGTAGAAACCTATTTCAAGCATTTTATTTGAATTAATTCTAAAATATGTGCCTTTTGGAAATCCCCCTAAAAACTTCACCCCAAACGCCGATGTTCCCAAATGGAAACATCCTCAAAATCATACTTAGGATTTTTTTCCAACAAAAAATGACTAGAATGGTTTTAGTAATGATAAAACAAGCCATTTAAGCCAAAAATCAGAACCTTTAATTCGAAATTTGAATTGCGGCGTTTAAAAGGTTAATACTTAATTAGTTTCTATGAAACACAAAATGAAAACGAATTGGATAGAAAATAATTTTTGAAAGTTGCAGGTAAATATCACTTGGGGGGGAGGGGAGGTCAAGAAAAATCTCACTAAAGTCCCGTTTATATGCGCAAACTAAGCTACCCGGGTAATAGGTGGGTAGAAGGGATTTTCCAACTCTACCTGGGTCACAAAATTTGAAGGCGTTTATATGCGACTTGATCCAACCCGGCATTTTCCAGTCACGTGGTAGTCACGTGGTATCTGCCCGGCTTGTTTACAAATAGCGTGTTCTCCATTTTTTTCCGCGAGCAAGCATCAGCATGGATTTCCAAAAAGCTTTAGCAATTTATCATAAGAATCAAACGATGATTGCAAATCTGCTATTAGAAAACAGAAGGAGATATCTATTGATCATTACATTTATGTATCAGATCATTAGGTCTGGATTTGAGATGGCCATTCCTGAGAGGAAACTCTGGAGATGTGTCCGAAGTTCGGAATGGTTCGATAAGGTTGTCTTAAATCATTTCGACGACAATGATTTCAAAGATAACTTCCGGATTAGCAGGTGAGAAAAACTTCTCAATTTCTTTATCAATTCTAGAATATTTAAGTAACTAAGTTAAGTTCCCCATCTTTTAAATTGGAATTTCCTGTTTGTCACAGTTTCGATAAGAGTCCACAGCTCCCACAACAATATGCTTAATTGTTGTCATCATTTGAGTTTATGGGTAAACATGGCGGCTGCAGGACTCTTATCATAGCTGTGCCTTATGATAAAAATTGAATGTAGGTACAACTGTGCAAAAAATACTAGGGAGAGAGGGGTCCAAAATTTGGAGATCCCCTCTCTCCCCTTGGTGAAATTTAGCTGGACCCCTTCCTCCAATTCTCTCGTAAGATTTTCTCTATAAGTTTTAAATAAATCAATTTCTTTAATTTGTTCTAACATGCTTGTTTTCCAATCGGCATGACACTTATAACATACATAGCAAAATTTTTGATGCAAATACATGTTAAAATCAAAAACTGGACTTAAATTGTAATTATCAAGACTGGCTATAATGATTCGCTCTTTTGACAAATTGCGCATTTATCCTAAAATTGTGCTAAAAAGATAAAAAAAGGAATTTTAATAAAATAAAAAGTGACGTGAGACATAACAATTCTGTGCTGTTTTTAAATACCTAATGTGTTAGATACTTAGTAAGGATCTATCAAATTCTGGATCTTTAAAGCAAACTTTGCCTTGTTTTCAATTTTTCTTATTTGAAATCCTAATACATAGTACGTTTTTTTACAGGGTCACCTCTTTCTCCATTTGTGATCATTTAAGGCCTTTCATAAGAAAAAAAAAGTTGTATGTGAAGTCATTTCAGTGGAAAGAAGAGTTGCAGTTACTCTTTCAAAGTTAGGAAGCCATGGAGAACTGAGAACTCTGGCTAACCTCTTCGGTATGGCACGGTCTACCGTTTGTGTGGTTTTTCATGACACTACGAGAGCCATAGTGCACCACTATAAGCATATGATTAAGTTTCCAGATGGTGAAGATTTGATGACAGTGACTTCTTCCTTCCTGGGAATGTGTGGTCTTCCTGGTGTTTGTGGGGCTTTGGATGGGACACACATCCCAATTAAAGCTCCTTCCAAAAATAAAAGGGATTACTTCAATAGGAAACAGTATTACAGTGTAGTGCTGCAAGCAGTTGTTGATCACCAAAAAAAATTTTTAAATCTGAACTTTGGATGGCCTGGGTCGGTGCATGATGCACGAGTTTTTGTTAATTCAGAACTCTACACTCTCGGAGAATCTGGTTTTTTTGGTAACCTTCATTGTGAACTGCCTGGAACGGTATCCACCGTCAACCCTTACCTTGTGGCAGATCCTGCCTATCCGCTAAAAAAATGGCTCATGAAGCCTTATAGTGGTAGTTTAAGTTCACACCAGATGGTGTTCAATAGAAAGCTGAGTCGGTGCAGAATATTCGTTGAACATTCATTTGGTATGCTAAAAGGTAGATGGCGTTGCCTTCTGAAAACTAATGATACTTCACTCAAATATCTGAAAAATACTGTAATAGCTAGCTGCATCCTTCACAACATCTGTCAGGACGTTCAGGATGAATATCTGTACAAATGGGATGAGGATGAAGGGGAGCAGTGCAATGACCCTGCTGTGTTTCCAGTGTTGCAAAGCAATGATGCGAAGGATCTCCGGGATAAACTGATGATGTGGAGTAGATTTAATCCTTCATAGAGAATTGTTGCTTCTTAAAGTGCTATTTTTGTGTATTTCCTTTATGTTCTTTCAGGGGTGCAGAAAATGTTCCAGGGCCTAATTTTAGTCTATTTTATTCATTAATTAAGTAATTGAATGAATTATACTCAATTACTAAAATTTTTATCCTTCTTTCTATAACTATTTTTTCCAAATTTTGATATTAATATTAGGTTTGAAAATAAATTGTGACAATGATTCATGCCTCAAAAACATCATACCTCATTTTTGTGAAAAAAATTAATAAATCTTAATATTATATTGATTCAGTTAAATTAATTTTACTCAAAGAATTATGTGTTTATTTTCTTTAAAATAGTTATTAATTAGTGATAAAAATGAAAATTCAGTAATTAATTATTGAGAGTAGTCATGTACTATGTGTAATTTTGTATATGAAAAAATTAGTTGGGAAAACATGACTAAAATTACAAAAACGAGCTTTCAATAAAAATCATCCACATACTTGTATTTTAAGATTTGATACTAGGTAAAAAAATATTTAAATTCTTGTTTAGTATATCACAATTATTGATTCCAAACCCTGCTATTTACCCTTTTTCGTCCTAAACATTTTTGTTATTGGTAGCAAAAATTTGATCCTGAAATTGCAGGCAATTTTTATGTAAAATAACTTAAACCTATCTCTCCCAGTTACATTTCTAGCAGATATATTTTTATTTAAATTGTGGCAATTTTACATTTAAATCAATGATTTAAAAAAAATCAGTGATTTAAATCAAGCAACCCTGCCACCCCTTGGTGAGATTTTGCTGGACCCCCCTCAAATTCTCAAGGGAAGTTTTCTCAATCACTTTCAAACAAATTAATTTCTTTAATATGTTCGGTTCTACGTACCAAAAATATTGAAAAACAGTTATTATTATTGAGTTGTAAATCATATCTTTTCTCATGTATGCAATATATAATTAAACAAAATATTAATAAATGTCACAACGTGCTTCTTTATTGTATGTGTTACTTGTATCATATTTAATATAATATTTACTGTTATAAACAGAACATTTCTTTAAAAGTATTAAATTGGGTTTTTTTGTTAAACTCTTGTTATGTAAAAAACAACCTTTTCTTTTAATTTTGAGGCTAGAGTTGTAAGGCGAGAATATTTTCCAGGGGCGAGAATTTTAAGAATAATCAAGAATATTCCATTTTTTCACTGATAAATGGAAATATGTTTGATAATATGAAATGGTCATGTAGTATTATTAGTGTTACAAACCTGAAATTAATTATAACTTTGATGAAACTTACCATTAAAAAGCGGACCTGGAAAAAGTTGTAACCTTCCCCTGAACCTAATAGAATTTCCCCAAACCTTATGTATTGCTCCTAAGGAGCTGGCAGGGGCTTCCCCCGAACCAGGTTTGTATGTTCGGGCACTTTTTCCAGGTCTGTTAAAAAGTCACATTTTGTTCAGAGAATATTCAGTGAACTAATTTCGTTTTCTCACAAGATTTTTTAATAAGTAAATTTCAATGAAAAAACATATTTTTAAATGTATAAAAAAGCAAGTTATACTGGGAGAAAATACTCATACAATTAAAAGAGAAGTATAAATTATTTTGTTTTCATACATTTTTGTTGAAAGCAAAGGTAATACCAATACAATAGTTTTCAAATGGAAAGACCTTTTAAACCATAAGACATTTAGCTAATTTTGATAGAAATTTGTGAAATGAGGAGAATATTCTCAAAAGAAAAGGAGATATCACAGTTGAATTATCTGATGAGAAAAATTTTTTAAATATTTAATTTACAGAGAATAATTTTTAGTGAGAATATTCTCAAAGAACTCTTGAAATTACTCAGTATTATAGAGATGCAGTTTAATATTTACTTTCTTTAAAAATTATTTCTGAAAGAATAGGTCTAAACTGTTTTATTATGGTTGTTTATTTCTTACTTATTAAGACTTGCGGTCTTTACATAATTAATCTTCAAATTTTCACTCACTAAATGTATAAGTACATCTCTACATTTTGTCTTCATGAGAATATCCTATTAAGATTATACAAAATAATTTCCAGCAAAATATTTCTATAGACAGATAATAATAACTTCGAAACGCTATTTTAAAGTCAGAATTTTAGCTAATTGAATACAACTTGCCTACTCTGTATTTACCTTTCAAACATGTTGTCTCTTTCATAATATTTAATAGTAATTTTAAAACATTTTTCAATTTAATTTGACTATCTTTAATTTATTATGACTTCTCATACTGTATGAGTATAATCCTTAATATTCTTCTAATTTGAAGTTAATAAATACCTAGCAGGGACTAATCCAGGATTTTAAACTTCACCCCCAATTAACCTTTCAATTTTTGTGAAAAATTGTAAAAGCTTTTTAAAAAGTGTGAAAACTTTTTATAAGTTTTCTTAAGTGAAACTATAAAATTAATGAAAACAGCATTAAATTACTTGTTGCTACAGTTTTATAGCAATTTAAAAACTAATTTTACCATAAACAATTCTTCTATCATTAAAAAATAATTTTAGAATTTTTGTGAAGGTGCCGTTTTTGTGAGTACATTTTTTGTGAAGGTGCCGATAAGCGGTACCTAGATTGGCCTGCATTAGTTCCTGCCTAGATTAATGATAAGTTAGAAATTTAAAAAATTTAAATTCAGTGGGCATTATTAGTTTTACCATAACAAGTTATAATTTAAGTTATATAGTTAAATTAAAATTTGGATGTATGATTACAGAGCATATGGACAACTGAATTCTCAAAAGGGCTATTTTTAGCAGAATAAGATATAAATAAAAATATAACAGATTAAAGTTAAAGATTTGAGAAGACATAATTTTTTCCTTCGTAATATAATAAAATATCGCGACCAAGATGTTGCATCGGTAACAGTCATAAATCCAATGCTATTCAATCATTTGTAATAATTTTTATATTCGCAGTCATGAATTGGAATAATTTTTTTAATTTGTCATGGATTTCAGGAAAAAAGGGAGGAAAGTCATGGATTTGATATGATGGTTTATTGTCTCATGCTTTTCATTAAATCTAAAAATTGTTGGTTTTGGTCCAAGAGTTTCTGTCTGAATTCTTGGGTTCTTGCAGATTCTTCCCGCTCAAAATTCAGAATCTTTTCTGTATTGGAATTCAACACCTCCTCAAGGGCATCCTTCACATGATGTATTTTCCTTCTTTTCCTTCCTGGTTTATTTTCTGAAATGTTTTAAAAATAATGAAACATTATAATTTTTATTCAGAACTTATTATCAATTATCCATGCATAACTTATAAATGTATTACATCTCCAGAGCAACTTTTCTCAACTCATTAGTATATCTGGGAAAGCAGGTTTTTATCCTGCCAAGGGAATAAATGGCCAAAATTGGTTGAGATATTGGAAGTCTCAGAAACTGATCTTAGCTCAACAATTGAAGCCAAGCACTGCCAAATACAGAACTACATCCTCTCGTAGTCATGACAACGAATGCAGAAAGTCGCCTTAGCAAGAACAAAGACCCTTCTCTAGATAAGCGAATGAGTTGAGACCTGATGCTCTGCAACAGACATTTATTAGACTGCTCTTTTTCAAGAAACTAGATTTTAAATGTTTATAAAAACAAGGATTTTTTCTAGTGCAGATATTGTTTTGTAACTATGAACACTAATATGTTAATGATAATGGGTTTAACCGAATATATAACAATCTTGTACCTTTCACATGTGATCTTTTAGAAGAACGAGTAGACTGAGTACTGGTCGACAGAAAAGGTTGAAAATCCGATACATCAGCTTCGCTAGAAAAGAAAACGACAAAATTAAATACAATACGTCAAAAGAAAGATCTCTAATAAGACTATCAAATTAAGAAATCAGACAAGGGTCCAAAGCACCCTCTTTGCCTTCATCTAAAAAATGGCATTCTTATTGCCCTTTAGTCAAAATAAATGGAGGGTCCCTTTATACTGCAACCCAAAATTTGGAATTCATTCTAAAAACTTTTTTTAATTCAGCACTGAAAAAAACAATCGTGTTGTTTTACCAAGACAAACTTTTCTGTTTGGCCAGGCAAAAGCAATAAAATTTAATTAAATTAATTTAATCAGTCTTCGGCCGCCTGTCAAAGGAAATTTGGTCAAGAGTATTGAAAAACAGTGGAAATTCATATTAAAATAATCACCGATGAAAAAAGACACTAAAATAAAAAATTACGTGAAAGGCTTGTTGAAGGATCAAGAATTTATTTGTGGGTTAATTAACAGATTATACTTTTTCATAATGATCCTTGTTTTTTTTTACCTTTTAATTTTTATCATATTTTTTTATTTTACTTAAAGTTTTTTACTTACATGTCGTCCACTAGACTTATTTCTAATAAAGATTGATCAGTACTTTCCTGCTCATTATCTCTAACGACATTAACAGTAATCAGCTCATGGTCAAGCTCATGCTCATCATCACTGTCCACCTCTTCCACTTCTTTCGACTCTAAAATAAGTAATTAAAATGTAAAAATTGAAAATAACATGTCACTTGCTGATTAGTTTTTCTTTTACCCATATTTTGCTTTTGTAAAATTTAAGGTGTAAGTTAAGTGGGTATCAAGTATAGTCATGGGCGGATTTAGATGGAGAACCCTGGGGGTGCGTACTGGAAAACTTGGGGGTGCAAGCTGCCCCTGATGACTTTGAAAACATGATTTTCCCCTATAAAAATGGAATTTTCTCAAAAAGTTGAGGGTGCAACGCCCTTAAATCCGCCCATGAGTATAGTAATTAATAAATGTTCCCACAAATCTATATTTCCCACTTTTCCCAATAGAACAAAAGCATGCATCTCCAATCACACTTCAATCTTGCATGCTTTAACATAGTGAAAAACTTCTGCTTCATACAAATTCTATACACAATTGCTTGCCCTAGAAAAAACTCACCGCATGCCACTGATCTACAGGCAGGATTTGCAATAAATTCCAGGTACTCTAAGTACAGCTCGGCCGGCTCGGACTGGCCATGCGGGCATTTGGGCAAATGCCTGGTGGGCCGCTACTCATCGAGGGCCACCTACAACCAAAATATTTTACAGTGGTATGAATGAAAAAGATCCTGTAAAAATGAATCCGCACTCCGCAGGAATTTCCATCTAGCGGCCTACGAATTCTTTTTGTGCGGCCAACAAACAATCAATTTACCAACAATTAAATTCATTAATGATGGCATAAATTATTGAATTCAAAAACATTTTTTGTAATTTATGTCATTTAAAATATTTTTATCAACGAATTTTCCTGTTATCATCTTCAAAAATTCTACGACATAAAAGGAGCGAACCTTTTCGGATGTCACCCAAAAGGGTCCCAAATGAGTTAAAACAGTACTTTTAGGAGTAAAATTGCAAAAATTTTTCTGGGGGAGGACCCCCAGACCCCCCTTTCTATTTAGAGCTACATTATTCACAAATTTTTTTAGTATTAAGTTCGTCAAGATGGAAATTTTTCTACCCACTGAATTTACCAACAAAGAATTAAAAGTCTATATTGAGTTTATTACGTATCAAATTAGTGACTTCAAGGCAGGGATGCAGAATATGTCCGATCCGGCGATCTAGGATCGGGGAAATTTTATGGAAAAGTGTACTATTGAATAGAATTTTAGTACAGTAATAAAAATTTACGTGGCGATTCGTGTCACTACTTTTTAACAGATTTCTGATACTGACGATAATTCAGAATTTTTGAAGGTCTTTATAATTTTTTTAAATTTTGGGGAAATTTTTGTATGGATTGGGGGAAATCTTGAAAGTAAACACATTTTCTGCATCCCTGCATCAAGGTGGATTTTAGACTATTTCTTAGGGGTCAATTTTCAAAAGAATTTCTTGGGGAGGTACCACGCCCCCCTGAGATTTTTAATTCTATGAAGTTATATTTTCCAGTCACCATGTGTAACCACTAGGGTGGTTTTTTTTAAACGAAAGTTCGAATTTTTTTCGGGGCACCCCCTCAAAAGGTGCCATTTGATATAAAACTAATATTCTGAGAGTTACAGCTCAAAAAAATAATATTTAGACCCCGCCCCCGAGCGTCAAAGTTTCAAAAAAACTCTACATTTTGCACGTTTTTAGCCATAAAATCCAAACTAATGGTTGTAAAAATACAAAGAGGGTCTCATTTTGTAGATAATGTATTTAGCTTCCACTTTTATAATTGAAACTTATTTGTGAAGCTTACAGATCATAAGATACGAGGGGTTTCATTAACTCCCCACTCAATATCTATTTTTTAAGAAGTGCCAGGAAATTTCTTTAAATTTATCAGCTACGGTAAAATGGTTCAATAACATATAAATAATGGTTTTAGACAACATAGGTACAAAATTTAATATTTAAAAAGCAAAAAAAATTTTTCGTACAAATACCTGTTATTTTTTCCAAAATCGTAAAAAAATTCAAATAAAATATATAAAATATTTTTTCAACTACTTATTAAATGAAAAATGCGTAAAAGTTCATAACAAAGCAAAAAAATACGAATTAATATTATTTTTACTTTTTTCCTAAAATGTAGAAATTTTATTTTCATCGCTTTGACAGTATTTTTCATAAGATATCCCTATTTTAGAAGTATTTTTGAGAGCAGTATTCGACACGATCCTTATCTGAAGTTCTTAAATTTAAATTGAATTGATGTAAATAAAATAGTACAAAGTTCGAGTTGATGATAAAGAAGTCAATTCAAAACTAATTATCATAAAAAATATTGGAAGTTTCATTTCTATGCAGTAGGAAAAATTCAGAATATCTTCTAAGAAAGGAATCTTGCAAGTGCTTGGTATTTGTAAGGCTTGATACATCAAACATCCCTAGGTACCATTGTATCATGCTAGATGTCATGCAAAACTCCAATATTGCTTGAAAAATTTTCCTTTTTTAAATACAATTGTATCTAGCCCTTAAAAAAGGTAGCTGTAATCAGAAGTATCTGTGGTTTTCTTCTGATATATCAAGGGTGTTGGTAGGGGACCTGGCACCCCCTTCCCCCAAAAAATTAGACTAGGTGTCCAAAACAATCATGCTACATGCTAGAGGTAATACAAAAGCCCTCTGTTGTATGAAAATTCCAGTCAGTATTTCAAATAGCTTTATCAGACCTTTAAAAGTAGAATAGAAATATTAAATCTTTTGAAAAAGTTCATTGTAAATGAAAATGAAGCGATGAAACTGTCGATTTCGTTGCTGAAAAGATAATTAGACACTTAAATTAACTCTCACTGTTATTATTCTACTTTCACATAGTCTACAGCTAGTTTTATAGTTCCTCCTCATAACACAAAAGCATGTTACCTTTAATTTATTTTTAAAGCTTTCTGAGAATTCAAAAGTCTCGGGGTTTAAGTACCACAAACTATTAAAAAATAATAATGCTATTTTTGATATTTCTGCATTTTTTTCGTAACGAACTACAGTTTTTACAAATTTAAGTTCTTGATATGCAACTAACGTTGCATCTAGCTCAGAAAACCAAACTGTAATGAAGGTGTGTAGTAGAATACCACAGATACTTCTGACTACAGCTACCTTTTTTAAGGGCTAGATACAATTGTATTTAAAAAGGAGAATTTTCACGCAATATTGGAATTTTGCATTACATCTAGCATGATGCAATGGTACCTAGGGATGGTTTGATATATCAAGCCTAGTAAATACCAAGCACTTGCAAGATTCCTTTCTTTGATGATATATTGAATTTTTCCTTATGCATAGAAATTAAACTTCCAATATTTTTAATGATAATTAGTTTTGAATTGACTTCTTTATCATCAACTCGAACTTTGTACTATTTTATTTACATCAGTTTAATTTAAATTTAAAAACTTCAGATATGGGTCGTGTCGAATACTGCTCTCAAAACTACTTCTAAAATAGGGAGATCTTATGAAAAATAATGTCAAAGCGATGAAAATAAAATTTCTATATTTTAGAAAAAAGTAAAAATAATATTAATTTGTATTTTTTAGCTTGTTTATGAACTTTTACACATTTTTCATTTAATAAGTTGTTAAAAAAATATTTTATATATTTTATTTGAAATTTTTTACGATTGTGGAAAAAATAACAGGTGTGTACGAAAAAAAATTTTTTTGTTCTTTAATATATTAAATTTTGTACCTATGTTGTCTAAAACTATTATTTGTATGTTATTGAACCATTTTACGGTAGCCGATAAATTTAAAGAAATTTCCTGACACTTCTTAAAAAATAGATATTGCGTGGGGAGTTAAAGAAACCCCTCGTATCTTATGATCTGTAAGCTTCAGAAATAAGTTTCAATTATAAAAGTTGAAGCTAAATAAATTATCTACAAAATGAGACCCATTTTGTATTTTTACAACCATTAGTTTGGATTTTATAGCTAAAAACGTGCAAAATTTAGAGTTTTTTTTAAACTTTGACGCTCGGGGGCGGGGTCTAAATATTATTTTTTTGAGCTGTAACTCTCAGAATATTAGTTTTATATCAAATGGCACCTTTTGAGGGGGTGCCCCGAAAAAAATTCGAACTTTCGTTTAAAAAAAACCACCCTAGTAACCACAGTAACATGCTTAAAGTGTTATCATCACTGACGAATATATAAACCTGGAGTGCTAACTTCCTATGCTTTAGCATTGGCAATCGGGTACAGCTTTAGAAAGAGTCCACCAGCCGCCATGTTTACCCACAACTCAAATTTTGACTGACAATCATAGAGATCTAATAATTAATATTATTAGTATTAGTTACTAAAATAATAAATTATATAGTTAATTCATTATATAGTTAATATAAGTTGGTTATTATATAGCTCAATGGTCATCATTTGGGATGTTGGTAAACATGGCAGCTGGAGGACTCTTTCTAAAGCTGTTCCGGAATTTTATGACAAATTTATCACATTTTAACACAAGTTGAGACTTATAAATCTTTATGATACTTACCTTCAGTGTTTTTAATCCCGATGTCTCATGAGATGGGAGGCACCACATTGTCACGATCACTGTAGATGCGATCCAGAGCATCAAAAAATATAAATTTGTTCCGGCCACCTGCTCCACTTTTTCGGCTCCGGTCCTTAACTTCCCTATACATCTTTTTTAAGTTCTTGATCTTATCCTGTACTTGAACCACAGTTCGATGAATACCATATGTTTCCAATTATTTTTTAATTTTTTGATAGACCTCTTTGTTTCTCACAGTACCATCAAACTTTTCTCCGAGAACAAATCCCTCTAAAACACTTATTAATTTAAAAACATCTCCATCTTTCCACCGTATTCCTCCAATAGAACTTTTATTTTCACATGCCATTACGATAGCTCATCAACAAAATACACTGATCGCGGCAATATGGAGGACACGCAGGGGATTGTGGGACACGAAAGGCATCATGGGAAAGGCGGGTAGGAAGGAATTACCTGGGAATCGAGCTGGGTTGAATTCGACCCGGGATATTCGTAAGTTTTTTTCTCTGCAGGGATTGCTGGGTAGAAAAGGTGGGTTGAACTCGCCTTTTTCCCGGGTACTGTCTGTCTATCACAAGAAGAGCTCTGGTTTACATCTCTGTTGCCAAGGCAACAGGACTCTGCTCATTTTCAACGGGTGAAATCAGAAGAAAGGCGCAACCACTTTGGCTTACTGAGCGCCTTGTTGGGGAATTTGGCGATAACTTTTATATTGTTACTTTATAATTTCATAAATCGGGAAATCTTAGAACAGGGTCGAATTGGCTGCGTTTGGTGAAAATCTTATTTCATCATGATCCATCGAGTGATAAATAGTTTTATATTTTTAAAACGGATTGGATTTCTGTTACAGGATGATTAAAAATTAGAGGGAGAAAAGCTAGAAGGGAAGGGGCTAAAAGCGGATTACAACTAAACGACTTTTTTGAACCCTTAAGATTAAGAAATTCACGATTGTGATGTGATGTGTTAGCCCTTGACTGAAGTAAACATTAAACTTTTGATTTATAAAAATACCAGAATCGAGCGATATTTCTGGGTCTTAAAGGGTAAAGCGTATATTCCAGATCTGGATGGTTCAGTCTAAAAAATCACGTCGCATTTCTGACTTTGTGAATCCTAGTCGTCAAGGTTATATCCCACCCTTTTCCTGGCATTTTCCCCTCTGGTTTTGATACAGCTTGTATTTAAATTTTACAAAAAAATTATGAATAATTCATGTGAAATTTATTGCAGGAAGTAAAATCGTGGAATCGATAAAGATTTCGACGATCCTTCACAAAAATCTGCAACATTGTAAATTATTTTTCGCGCTTGCGATTTTAATATTTCACCCTTTTTAAAATGAAATGTCATCATGTAATTTTAAAGAAATAGAAAATTGATTGATATAAATCGAAACACAATCCAAAGGCAACAGTTAAATCAAATCAAATATGTGTAGGAAGCGGAGTTATCAATTCTTCTAAAAAACAAAATTCTATTTTTATTTATTACATTTGCAAAATTCAGAAAAAGAAACTTAAATCAATTATCTATCAAGTCAGTTCCCTAGAATAAACTTGGTTAATTGAATCACTATTCCTCTTTGTTTATTATTTTAACAGTTCACTGCATCAATCCGAGAAGAAGAAGACCTTGCTTGGGATCGCCAAAAATTCGGCCAATAATCCTCCATCGGCTTTAATCTCCGCCAAATCCTTATACGGTTTATCCCTATTTAAAATGAACCGGTCTTGTTGCTATAGCGACCGCCATAATCAGACAAATTGGCGGGAGCTCTTCTTGTGATAGACAGACAGTAATTGGTTCATGTAAACGGCACTTAAATCTCACCAAGAGGGGAGGGGTGGTCCAGATTTTGGAAAAAACACCTCACGTAATTTATGGATGTCCTATAACTAAAATCGTATTCCATTTTGCAATTTATGAAAAATCTATCTCTTGTTAAAAGTAAAGCCCTGGATACTCTACCTTAAGTAGCGACATCACGCTCAATCGGCCGCCATTATGGGGAGAACTCACTACTAGTCTGGATAGTCTTGCTTATCGTCACTAGTAGTGAGTTCTCCCCATAATGGCGGCCGATTGAGCGTGATGTCGCTACTTAAGGTAGAGGATCTAGGGCTTTAGTTAAAAGGGCTTTTACATTTTCCATTGTTTTTGTTTTGTAAATCAACTTTCTTGAAGCTACAATAAATGATTGTTTTTTTATTTACATTTTCGTTTCCATGGAGACTATTTTAAAAACAATGCTATTCCATGAAACTTTTTATTTAAAAGCTGGATGAACTTTCAAATAAAAATATTTTAAAATATTCTTAAATACCGGTCTTAAATTTTTAAATTTCATTTTATTATATTTTTTGATTATTGTTATAATTTTTAAATAAAATTATATCTAGTTTATAAAGATGGCTAGTAAAGATGGTCAAGGGGTCAATTAAAGTTTTCGAAACATAGCCTATGTTTTTTCTTGAGTTTTTTTACGTAGTTATACCAAGTGTGGTGCAGATCGGAAGTAAACTGTGGATTTGTATAGAAGACACACACACACACACACACACACACACACACACACACACACACACACACACACACACACACACACACACACACACACACACACACACACACACACACACACACACACACACACACACACACACACACACACACACACACACACACACACACACACACACACACACACACACACACACACACACACACACACACACACACACACACACACACACACACACACACACACACACACACACACACACACACACATTGACTTTTATTCAACCAAATTTTCCAAATACTGATACTGGAATAAGTTGAAAGATTTTAGGTTTATAATTATTTTAATGAGTTAAAAATTGAGTTTTTAAATTTTCTAAACTTACCACTTTACATTTATTCTATCCAGAATTCTGACAAGATGTTACACAAATTAAAAACAACAAAAAATTAATTACTGGAATTAAGAAACAAATTAAACGCAACACACATTTAACTGTATGTGCATACACGCTTTTACCATTACTAAAACATGTCTACCTTTCCCGTCTCAAAACATTTTTCTTACAATTCAGTTGCTGCTTTTAAAAAGTACCTTTCATAAACTAACGCAAACGCTTTCCATTTCGAAAACTCAAGGATATTGAATACAAAAAGGAGGAAGCTTTCTCAAAAACAAACTAATAAAAAAATCTCCTGATGGTGTTAAAACTAAATTTTTAACTAATCTTTTTTTTTCTACACCTATGTAAGAATGCTCCTCAGTACGCTAAGATTCCATGAAGAGCTTAGGTTTAAATCATCTCCCACACAAAAGCGTTTCTTCTCTGGGAATTTCAATTTTAAAGCATAAAAGAATACTCTTTCTAAAAGATCTTATTATGTAAAAGTGTAGCTGTGTCTTACTTAATACTATCTTAAGTTACTTTAAAACTTTATTTGCAATGCTAACAAACTATGTGTTATATAGACAACAATTAGACAGAACACTTCGACAAACTATTAGGATTTAAAAAAACTACTTTTATTTTATCAAGTCTGTGTGCAGTCATTTTCTTCAATTATTAAGAGCTTTCTTTATATCATCATATCGCTATTTTAACGTTTAATTTTAAACTTATAGTATAGATATGTATAGTTTAAGTAAGATTAATTTAATTCAGGATATTTTTTTACCTAACAAGATAAAACAAAATTTTCATGAGGAATAAATTAATAGAGATTTTAGGTAGTTAGTGACCCTTATGTACACCATCTAAAAACTTATTGAGCGAAATTTACTCCTTTAATTTATTAAATACTCAATTAGTGAAAAAAAATTATGCTATAGTGATAATCTAATATATTAAAAATTTAGAACTTTCTCAAATTACATATTAACTCGACTTAAAATGAAAAGGTGCCGTATAAGTATATATTAAATAAATAATTTAATATTCACACAAGTTAGACTTTATGTACGTTTAAGTTAACAAAACGTTTTTTTGAAAATAATAAATAAGAAGTTTAAATGTTTCACATTAGCATATCAAATATCCCCCTTAGGGTGTCTCAAAAAAAGCCTTTTTTCGAAAAACCTCGCTCCCCAGGGCTTTTCCCATTCCTTTTGGTCCCAAAAGATAGTGTGTGAAGTTTTAGCCCCCTAAGTTAACTCTAGGGTTTGCCTGTAGAGCCCCAAAGTTTGAAAAAAGTGGAAAAAATGACCAATTTTCAGAATTTTTAAAAATTATGTTTAAGATTGATAATGCTAATAAAACTGGTTCAAATGCGTCTATTGGGCTTATTTAGATGGAATATATTTATTTATGAGTATTAACTGTACCCTATAGCCCCTATAATTTAAGATTAAAACGTACTACTTCGGGACGTTGCACGCACGCCAAAGCTTATAATGCACTACCGGTGGACGAAATGAATTAAATCCGAATTTCTTCGAAGGAACTCAATCAAATGATGCCAATTGGGGCTAAAATGATATTATAAATTATAAAAATTATAGGGGTTTAATTTTTTCAAGTAGAATTAAATTTTAAACAACACAGATCGGAAATGACATGAATATTTCCTATACCTGACGTGAAAATCGATTTTCTTTTTTCAAAGTTAGGAAAATAGTTTAATACTTGTGACTCTCGATTGAAATGTTAAAGAAAGAAGTTTTTAATTAAAACTTTCCCCTAATACGTTAAAAAGAAGTAATTTTCCAAACTTAAAAAAGAAAATCCATTTTAACGTCTGGTATAGGAAATATCCATGTCATTTCCGATCTGTGCGGTTTAAAATTTAATTTTACTTATTAAAAATGAAACCCTATAAAGGTTTCAATGTTTTGTATCTAAAAAACTACAACAACCCTCTTTTTTAATATAAATTTTGGGTTTGATCCGCTGGAAAAGAGAAATTTTGAAGAAAAACACTTTTTACATTAAAAGCTCAGTGGAAGGGCCAAAAACTGTTATTTCACTGGTTTCCATAGTTTATAATACCATTTTAGCTCCAAATGGCATCATTTGAGGGAGTTCCTTCGAAGAAATTCGGATTTAATTCATTTCGTCCACCGGTAGTGCATTATAAGCTTTGGCGAGTGCAACGTCCCGAAGTAGTACGTTTTAATCTTAAATTATAGGGGCTATAGGGTACAGTTTTCGCGCTTCCACACCCCAGGCCCGGGGTTCAAATCCCGGGCTGGGCAAGGTCAACTCAGCCTTTCATCCCTTCAGTGGGTCGATAAATTGAGGACCAAGCTTGCTTGGGAACTAAACACTGGGGGTCTCGAGTTAGAATGACCACCTAACCGGGACACATGCCTAACAACTTGCACCCCAGGGCCCCACGGTCACAAAAACGAAGCTGGGCGTTGTAGGCCTTGGCCCACTAGGGCTGTTGCGCCAATGAGTTTAGTTGAGTTTAGTTTATAGGGTACAGTTAATACACATTAATAAATTTATTCCACCAAATTAAGTCCTAAATGACACGTTTGAACCGGTTTTATCTCAGTATAAATCTTAAAATATAATTTTTAAAAATTCTGAAAATTGGTCATTTTTCCACTTTTTTCAAACTTTGGGGCTCTACAGGCAAACCCTAGAGTTAACTTAGGGGGCTGAAACTTCACACACAATCTTTTGGGACCAAAAGGAATGGGAAAAGCCCTGGGGACCGAGGTTTTTCGAAAAAAAGTTTTTTTTGAGACACCCTAATCCCCCTCTCTGATAATCATTATATAAGCAAATAGCAAACCCATCCACTTTAATATGTCAGAAGTCTTGTTCTTAAGTTATTAATATATTTAAAATAATAATAAGTTTTTCTTCATAAATTTACCTTTGAATATTTAGTCAGTTAGAAATTCATGATTGTTTTTTCAATAACAAAATGATGGGATAAAATTATTTAATATAGATATTCTCCCAAATATGGTTTGAAGTCACTATGTAAAACGTAAAGATAATTCAAGATATAGTGTAGGGGAGAGTGGGGCACCTTGGGACACGCGATTTTTAAGACGCAATTTTATAGTTATGAACTAGTGCTTGTATACTCCTGTTCATAAAAAATGCAACACCATGAAGGACTTGTTAGATTTTGATGAAATTTACACAGCAAGTGATCTTTGTGGATACAAATAAATGATATAATTTTCAGAACAAAGGAATAAAATTTACTATCGAAAATCGGTGTTTAATGTCTTTCATACGCGCTGCAATAAGAGCCTCTATACGACAGGTCATCGAATCAAACAGATTGAAATTTTGACTGAGGAGGTGATTTTCATCTAAGATTCATCCCAAACCCAAAGTTTGCCAATATTGGCAACATAACAAGCATTTTAAGCATGAGGACAAACCAACGAAGTTTTAGTCGAATTCCACAGGTGAAACTTTGGATGAAGAAATTTGTCGAGAAAGAAACTGTCTTTATTGGATGTAAAGTAAGTTTTGAACATTCCAAAAAACATGTGTACGGGATTTGTTCTGATGAATTACAGCTTCAGGATCGCTTCAAATGTAGGGTATAACTTTTGGCTCCAAATATTTTTAGAAATTTTTTTAAGAAATGAGATTGCCCTCATTTTTTATCTAATGAGGTTGCTCATGGTACCCAATAGTTCTCCAGGTCAAAACACTTCAATTCTTCACCACAGACTCGAGATAAAACACTCCAAAAAATGCCGATTTTTGGCCAAGCGTCCAAAGCCAATTTAGGTGTCATGTGAACCAAAATTGAAGGGGGATTTGTTTAAAAGGACCATTTGTTATCAATAATCATGCGAAACTTTTTATTTCTGGATCCCATGGTAGCTTTATGCACCGATGGAATTCCATCGATGGAGTGCTGTAAAAAAACGATAATTGGTGAAATTTGGTGCAATGGCGACCGATTAACTGATGTAGCAGACAATGATAGACCTGTAACAGTATTCTAACAATTTGAAACATGTCGAAAAGTCACTCAATGATCCGGCACTGCCATGCGAATGAATCCTCTTTCATCCCGTGCTGACGTGACTATAAGGGGTCCAGACCCCAATTTTCAACTCGCCTCACCCTTTTTGGACCTCTGCTTACAAACCTATATCAATATTGTCCGGTTTCACTTTATCTGACCAGCGGTAAAACAATGTGAAAAACACCCCTTCGGGAGGCCTTACATTAATCCTCTTTAAAACTATGTTAAATTTTCATATGACATCCGTTAAGGTCTAAGGGGTATAATAACATCTAATGGCAAGATAATCAACGGTAAACAACCTTCTTACAAGTGCTTAACGTCCCGTTACAGCCCCCTTAATATACGAATAAATCAGTGGTTGAGAAGACACTGCTCAGCTCACGCATGCGCTATAGCTCTAAATTTGGTATCATTTGATAACCAAACCATAATGAACATACCATGAAAATTTCAAGTTGATCGGACAATTCCTTCTTCGTGTTGCATTTTTTATGAACAGGAGTATAGATACTAATAAGCTTGACTAAAATCTTCAACCTGACTAAATTCAAATTTCGAATTTAAAGTTCTGATTTTTGGCTTAAATGGCTTGTTTCATCATTACTAAAGCCATTCTAGTCATTTTTTGGCAGAAAAAAATCCTAAGTATGATTTTGAGGATGTTCCCATTTGGGAACATCGGCATTTGGGATGGAGTTTTTAGGGGGAATTCCAAAAGGCACATATTTTACAATTAATTCAAATAAAATGATTGAAATAGGTTTTTACTCAATAATTATGAACATTTTTATGATAGTGGATGGTTTTTTCAATTTTATTATCCATACTTGGACAATTGAGTAACATTTTATAGATTTTTAAAAGAAAAAATTGACATGTTTATTACGTACGTGAAGCTTTTCTGTACATTTTTCTTGCGCCATGGGTAATATTTTGCTATAAAAAATACATAAGAGTGTTCCCATGCGTTTCAAAACTAAACAGTTACGTTTATGTGAGAAAAATTAGTTTTAATTACGGTTCTATCATAAAACTACGATTACTAGCATAAAATCCACTAATTGCATTCAAATCTAATTAGCCTTCAAAAGTGATAATCATAATTATCTCCATTGATTCATTAAAGCTGTGTTTCTCATGGAAGATTCCGAGCTGAACCACATATCTCTTACATCCAACTAACGTTAGAAGTGTGTTTTTAGATGTACGCACTTTTGCTTATTTTCAAAATTCTTCAATTTTATTCCTAAAATTTTTATGTAAAAAAATTACTTGAACAAAATATGTACGCAATTCCTCAGAAGCACTTCAAATATGCTTTTTGCATAACCCCTAATGATAATTACGAAAATTAATCGATCGGGGAGTTAGAAGTGTACGAATCTGCTATAAAGATTTGGCACTTATTTCTCCATAAATGAGGTGAAAATATAAAAAATACAGATTTTTGAATTTAAAACATTATTTTTAACCTGTTCAGATCCTTTGAGACAAAAAAGGTTCAAAAAAATAAAGAAGATAGGAAATAACTTGAATTTTTGCATGTTATAAATATGCCCTCAAATACTATACCCCAAACGCCTATGTTCCCATTTGGGAACATATACCTTGTATTGGTAATTACTCTCCAAAATTGGAATATGAAGCTATTCTGTCAAGCCAAAGGGAAGATGTGTTCTTAAGCTACCTAAACACAGCAAGCTTTTTAAAACTAAATTCATTTAAAATTTTCACAAGGTTGAAACTTGTGTAACTTTTGGAAGTGCCAAAAATCTCTAATTTTGATGTAAATTCTACAAAAAGGATTAAGTTGAACGTGAAAAACTTTTGCATATAAAATAACTTCATATCTTTGAGTTACTTTTTACCCACTATCAAATTCCTGCACGAAAAATTAAGTGGTAAAAAAAATTCCTTAAAATGATGTTCCCATTTGGGAACATCGGCAGGTAAAAGTGAACTTTTACCTTTTCTTGCGTTTCGTGGAGAAAAGTTACAACCACTCGTAGTTTAAAAAGCAGTTTTGAAATAAAATAAATATATTTATGTCATTATAAATTCATTCAGATTAAAGTAAGTGCATCTATTAATATTTTAGATCAGAAAAAGAAAATTTATTGCTAAACCTAAAAGAGTAATTAAGTTTAATAGCCAAAGCCTCAAGGTGGGGGCGCCTTGGGACCTGTTAAAAGATACCCTAAATCTCTCATAACTGATAAAAATTGTTTTTATTAAGAAATTAAACAATTTATGAATAAAGAAGATAGTAATATAGAAATTGATGCAAACAATTTTTTTCTAGAAGTGCGCAAAGAAATCTGTGATCTATGCCATGGCAAAAATTAAGAAATCGGAGAAAAATTTGGAATTATAAATAAGTTTAATATCTAATTTATTATAATTAAACAAATATTTTTTATGACTTGGGATATTTATGTATTTTCAAAATAAAAAAATATAGTTCTTGTACTATTATTGAAAGTGTCCCAAAGTGGGCCACTGCTGGGGAACCTTGGGACATTAAAAGATGTTTTTAAATTTGTTATTATGAATTCCCTGAAAGAGATATTTGGTTGGGAATTGTTTTATTAGAAGCGCAAATGACTATATTTAGTATATTAACTGTGTTTGAATAAATACCATTGCATATAAAAAATTAGAAAAATATTTTAATAAAATGTGTCCCAAGGTGCCCCACTCTCCCCTACAGGTAGACTCATAAAATATTGTAAGGAAATCCCTGAAATATGAGGTCAGGTTAAAAATTAAATATCTTAGAAGGAAACAATACTTAGAATAAAGTAAATTATCCATATTTGGTATTTTTCTTAAATATTTTATTTTAAAATTTACAGAGAAATTGTATTTCAATCTTGGAGATTTCAAAATGGAATATCATAGTTTGTATGCAATATTTTTAAGTGGAATTTATTGAAGTTTTATGACATTTTATATTTAGGGGAGATTTTTCAGATTTAAACTATAAGACATCATAAAATTGTGCAATACTAAACAAAGCTTTTTTTTCAACAGAAAGAAAGTCATTTGAAGATATATTAGCTTTTATTCTTAATTGTAAAAATAAATCTAAAGCTCTACAATTCTACCAAATATGTATTTTGTTCCAGAAACTTCAATTTCTCGAATGAATTCTTAATTAATAGTGTGCTATATTTACTTCACATCTTAATATACTCCTGTTCATAAAAAATGCAACACCAAGAAGGAATTGTTCGATCAACTTGAAATTTTCAGGGTATGTTCATTAGGGTTTGCTTATCAAATGATATCAAATTCAGAGCTTTAGCGCATGCACGAGCTGAGCAGTGTCTTCTCAACCACTGATTTAGTCGTATACATAGGGGGCTATAACGGGACGTTTAAAGAGTTGTAAGAAGATTGTCTGCCATTTATTATATTGTCAATAGATGTAATTATACACCTTGGACCTTAAAGGATGTCATATGAACATTTAACCGGGTTTAAAAGAGGGTTAATGTTATGCCTCCAGGAAGGGAGTTTTTCACACTGTTTTAACGCTGCTCAGATGAAGGGAAACAGGACAATGGTGATATTGGTTTGAAAGTAGACGTCCAAAGATGGTAAGGCGAGTTGAAAATTGGGGTCTGGACCCCTCATAGTCACGTCAGCGTGTAATGAAAGAGGCTTCATTTGCATGGCAGTGCCGGATCACTGAGCGACTTTTCGAACTGTTTCAAATTTTTAGAATACTGCTACAGGTCCATCATTGTCTGCTCCATCAGTTAATTGGTCGCCATTGCACCAAAATTCACAAAGTATCGTTTTCTTTTTAGGGCTCCATTGATGGAATTCCATCGGTGCATAAAGCTACCATGGGAACCAGAAAAAAATGGTTTTGCATGATTACTGATAACAAATGGACTTTTTAAAAAAGAAACCCCTTCAATTTTAGTAAACACGACACATAAATTGGATTTGCACGCTATGCCGAAAATCGCTATTTTTGGAGTGTTTTATCTTGAGTCTGTGGTGAAGAAGTGAAATGTTTTGACCTGGAGCACTATTGGGTACCATAGGCAATCTCATTAGATAAAAATGAGGGCAATCTCATTTCTTAAAAAAATTTCTAAAAATTTTTGGAGCCAAAAGTTATACCCTACCTTTGAAGCGATACTGAAGCTGTAATTCATTAGAACAAATCCCGTACACATGTTTTTAGGAATGTTCCAAACTTCCATTACATCCAATAAAAACAGTTTCTTTCTCGACAAATGTCTTCATCCAAAATTTCACCTATGGAGCTTGACTAAAATTTCATTGGTGTGTCCCCATACTCAAAATTCGTGTTATGTTGCCATTATTGGCAAACTTTGGGTTTGGGATGAATCTTTGATGAAAATTACCTCCTCAGTCAAAATTTCAATCTGTTTGATTCGATGACCTGTTGTATAGAGGCTCTCATTGCAGCGCGTATGGAAGACATTAAACACCGATTTTCGATGTTTAATTTTATTCCTTTGTTCTGAAAATTTTATCATTTATTTGCATCCACAAAGATCACTTGCTGTGTAAATTTCATCAAAATCTAACAAGTCCTTCATGGTGTTGCATTTTTTATGAACAGGAGTATATTCTTCTCTTTTTACTTTAATCGCAATTTGCAACTCGTTTTTGAATATTATAACAAAACATTCTCTCTCTGTAAAGAAAAGAATAACTTTACTGTACAATCCATTACAATAAATTTCTTTAATTAATTGAAAAAAAATAAAACTTTCATATCGTTACGAAAGAAGTAAATATACTCTTAACTATTATAATAAACGTAGAATTCTATTTAATTTCCTACTAATTATTAAAGTTTCACCTCAAACAGTAACTCCAATAGCATAACCTGTAGATTCCTATTTAGGAAACATTTAATATCCTTGAGTACTGCAAATTCTAATCGACCGATTAATTTCGCAATTACAAGAGACATTCCAGTCGATGAATGCGAACCCCAATTCAAAGTTGGAGATCACATCCTTCTCCATCAGAACATACACGAGTACTTCAGTACCTAAGCCGCAATAGTCCCCTGAGATTATTAGAGATGATACATTATACTGTCCTCCAGTTCACTCCACAGAGTGTATCAAATTTCAATATTTAAATAAAGGCTGGAGCGGCGTCTGACGGTTCGAACTACAAACTTTTCGATGCTAATAGTTTTCAGATGGAAACTAGGGTTTTGGTTTAATGTTTGACAACCCATTAGACTGAATTAGTTTGGAAACTGAGGGCAAGGTAATGAAATCATAAAATTAGGTTAGTTTTATAAGCATCTATTCAAAGATAATTTAAAGTTTTAATTAAATACCTATATGGTTTCATTCCTCCCCGGGAGATATTAACATATTTAAATGGAACTGAATAGTAAAGATTAAATGCGTTGTATTTTGTAGTTTATTTCATCTATTCATTACTAACGGAATAATGTTTCACGTAATTAATACCAGGTATTTATATTCGATAAGAAAAACAACTGCCAAACCAAAGGAAATTGTTATACAGAGTAAGTGTTTCAGATAAGTGTTACGTAACTTGTAGGAGGGGTACAATTAGTCGACTTAGAATCATCTAGGAACGGGGGGTTGGAAATGCAACTCAGAATAGATGATCGATTCTTATTCGTATAAATCTTCAAATCGCAGCATGAAAATCGATACAATCCTTCCTCATTCGATACTTCGCGTGATGATTTTTCACGCACGACTCTTCTACCAATGCAAAACCTAGCGGAAGTTGCTCAATTAAAAAACAAACCTGCTTACAACCTAAACAACGTCAAAAAAAACCAAACTCGAACCCGATCCGTTCAAAAATTAGATCATCTGGGATAAAAAAAGCCAGCCACTAATAAAGTTTCCATCATCAAACTTCTTGAGGGAAGTCTAGGCTAAGTAATTGCGTTTTCTCCCAAAGACCGCTAATATCATTTTGGATGGGCGGTGTAGATTTCATTTCTGGATTTTGTGTCAATATAGGGAACGGGCCAGTGGGTGCTTAATCCTATTAGGGCATCCATTAAGCAAATTTCGGAGATGCAGAAGCGTTTGGGTCCACTTCGCCTTCAGCGTAAACTTGCAGATTAAATGTAACGCAAACCTGCCCGCTGGCGTCCATTATGTATATCTTGTTTAGGGTAATCTGTGATAATGAAGGGTTTTTTTGTTGTGGTAGGTAAGATACTTGAATGTCTTTTTATTCAGGGTTTTTGCTAGGATACTGGGTACCTAATTTTAGGCCCCCATGTAAAGATTTTTAAAGGTCAGGGGAAGTGAGTACCTCTTAAGATTAGTTCTTGAAATTGGCTTTATTTTTTCTGCCGGAACATTTTTATTTTAAACTAGCTGTTATACCCGGCCTTGCACGGGTGGGGTGTATAAATTTATTTTTTAAAATATTTCTTAAAATACATTTATAATTTTGTAAATTAGCAATATTACAAATCATCCCGGTATCCCAGGCGCCTCTTTCCTATCCCAGTGTTCCCGGTAATCTTATCCCGGTGCCCGGTGATCATGGTAATTTTTCTAATCCCGGCTGCGTTCCCGGTAATTTTCCTATCTCAGTGTTTACGGTAATTTTTATATTCCGGTATTCTGGGTGTCTTTATGGTAAATTTCCTATCCCAGTGTTCTCGGTATTTTTTCCTTCCCGATGTTCTCGCTAATTTTCCAATCCCGGTGTTCTTGTCACTTTTTACAATTCCGATGTTTCTGATAATGTTTAATAATATCTTGGTGCCTTTATAAAATAACAAATTTGAAAACGTTGTAAAAAGTCTAGTGAACAAATTAAGAAATTTAAAACCAGTGTTTAAAACTAAAAAAAAAGATCTAGTAAACGAAAAAGTCTAGTGATCTGTGTCTCATTTGAAACAATGTTTTAGTTTTAACTCGTTGTATGACTGGTAAAACAGGTTTTCAAACACGGAAAAATAAGTGAAAAAAAGCAGGAAAAACGGGAAAAAAAGAATGAAGGACTGATTTTCTCTTTATAAATTATAGCCTATGTGTTATTCTGATGTATAAGCTACATTATGGTAAAATTTCATTAAAATCCATTCAGTAGTTTTTGCGTGAAAGAGTAACAAACATCCGGACAAACATTCACAATTATAATAGTAGTAGGATAACTTAACCGAGGAACAGCTTTGTAGATCAATATCAATCGAAAGTTCATTTTATGCCTTTAAATGTAAAAATTCTCGAAGAGTCATGGCATGGTAAAGTGAATATGTGTATATACAGGGTGATCGGAAATTAAGTGGACAAACTTCGCATGGGGGTAGAGGGGACCTATACAAGCATATTTTGAAAAACTAGAGGGGGCGCAGATGCACCGTTAAAGAACTAGGACCTAATGTAGAGCGAAGGCGTTACAAAAGGCGGTTTTCCCAATGCCCCTTTAACGAAACAAAACATAACAGAATGAAAAATTTATTTCTTGAGGTACAGCAGTATCCGTACTATGTACTTGATAAATTTGATAAAAATTGGACCACTTGCTAAACCGTAGGATGAGTTTTAAAATGTGCAATAAGTAATCTTTTAGCCAAAGAATGGAGTTCCCTTAGTGTAATGGTAAATGATGATCGGGGAAGGAATTTTCATTGATCATTCAAGATCCCTTATTGGTTTAAAAACTGTATGACCTTTGAAAATTCCTTCTTGGGTCATCATTTTTCTAAATACCTTTACACTAAGAGGGAACTCCATTCTTTGGCTAAAGATTAATACTGCGCGCTTTAAAACTCACCCCACGGTTTAGCAAGTGGTCCAATTTCCATCAAATTTATGGTGTGTAAGTAGTACTGATACTTCTGTACCTCATGAAATAAATTTTTTCATTTTATTATGTTTTATTTCGTTAAACGGGCCTTGGGAAAACCGCCTTTTGTAACGCCCTCGCACTACATTAGGTCTTAGCTATTTAACGGTGCATCTGCGCCCCCTCTAGTTTTTCAAAATATGCTTGTCTAGGTCCCCTCTACCCCCATGCGAACTTTGTCCACGTAATTTCCGATCACTCTGTATAACAGGGCTTCTAGTGGTGAAATAAGAAATTTTAAAAATTGATATAAAATCAAAAAGGTAAATTTTTTTCAGACAAAAAAATTTGTGAAACCTTATTAGAAAAGTCATTAATAGTTTCATGAAAGTATCTTTATTGATTATAAAGATTAAGTCAAATTTGTACTTTTTCTGGAACTGTAAATGGATTTTCGTATTATCTCCCCTAATTAAAGATCTAGCTGTAAAAAACGTAAAATGAATATAGATTGATTTCAAATTTGACAAACATCCTAAATTTCTTCAAGAACTTTAATGGGACCAAAAGATTTGCCAAAAGACAAAATTTTAACCACTTCAAAAAACAAAAAAACCTAGAACGTAAGAAAAGGAACATGGTTAGTAGGGTGTTGAAAAAAAAATTTTTAGAATAACCCAGATGCCCCCCTCTTAAGTTGTTACAAATACTAAAACATGGTCTCTAGGATGATTTTTGACCCCCGCGCCCTTCAAAAGTATGTTTCCCATGTTAAAGTATAGGGAAAATATTGAAAATATATCGTCATAATTATTTACTTAGCCAAGCCACTGATTATAATTCCATGGTATATTTTTCTGAGAACAAGTTGACACAAGAACACACTAATAAATCAAAATTCCTATTTATTATATAATTTTTGCTTTCACCCAGAAAGGTGTGCATTTTTTTACAAAAAAAAGATGTATCAAATGTTTAATAATAAGTACTCTTTTCATGTATTATAACCGTCTACACTTTGAACCCTCCCTATTACTTACTTACTCCCTTCTCACCAAGCTGGCACATAAGGCATCCAGTCTTTTCCTCCAGGCACCTCTGTCCTGGGCCAGCCATTTTGCTTCCTCCCATCCTTTTAATTTGGCTTTGCACAGGTCTTGGTGCATGCCTCTCTGCCACGTAAGCCTTGGCCTACCTCTAGGCAATAGATGTTAGGGGCAATCCCGTCTTGAGTGAAAGATATGCCATGTCCATCTCCATCGTCTCTTTAGAATTTCCTCGTAAATAGGTGATATTTTGGATTTTACAAATAAATATTTATTTGATATTTTGTTAGACCAGAAAATTAAAAAAAATCCTTAAACATTATGTTCTGGAAATGTTTCTAGCATCTCTATTTCTGTTTACCCCCACATAAAAGTATGGATCGAAGTGTAGCTTTGAATACATTTAATTGTGTGTTTATTTTTACACTTGAAACTCTTCAAAATTTTTGAAGGATTTTGAAACCTCTAGCTTTTATTATTCTTTGATTTATATATTTGCTACTGCCTCCTTGTTTATTTACTATAGATATGTGAAAGAATCAACTTCCTCTACTTCTTCAAAATTTATTTTTATCCTGTTATTAGAATTTACATTTTGCCTCAAGGTTTTTGTCTCATTCTTGTTGATTTATAGTCCAATATTGATCTGGATATTTGTTAAATTTATCTGTTTTCTTTACAAGATCGATGAATCTAGATGAAATCAGGACTATGTCGTCTGCATAATCAAGATTCTCCAAGGTGGTGTAAAAGTTCAATCTGATCCCTCTTTTTTTATTTTTTGTCGTGTTTGTCATGATCCAATCGATGGCAATGATGAATAAAAAAACGAATAATACGCATCCTTGTTTTACTCCCGTTAGAACATCAAAGGGGTCAGTTAGTGTTCCGTCTACTTCGATGCGTGCTTTAAATGCATAAATTTCGATGCATCATAAAGACTTTTAATGATATTTATGAATTTTTCTGGAATTTGGTAGTTTTTCAATATTGTCCACAGCTTGTCTCGATCGATTGAGTCAAACGCTTTACTGAAGTCAATAAAGTTAAGGTATAAAGATGAGTTCATCTCCAAGCTTTGTTCAACTATGTGAACCCTCCCTATATTCGTATTTTAATGTATTTTGTTCCGATCTTAAATATTATTCTCCAACAAAATACAACAAACAATTATATTCTAACATCCTTTTTCCGCACCTTTCAATACCAGTTTAAGAATCATTTTTGAACCGCTAAACGAAATACGCTCTGGATTTATCCGCATATTAATAAAGTTTAAACACGCAAGCGACAGTAAAGCGAGGCATTAGTGGATGCGTAAACATCCCCAGAATGCGAAAAAAAACCCGGATTTTTCACTTTCGAAAATAAGGTTATTACCAGCGTAAGCTGAAATCCATTAGGAATTTCGTAGACGCCATAATAAAGTCTGGAACCCCACGCATCAGCCCTTTTCCATTGGTTACCTCACCATGTTATTTTAGAGAAATACTATTACTCCAGGAAGAAAGGAAGCAAAACTAAATCGATAAGCTTGATAGAATAGTTGCTGCTTTCGCTTATGATTAATGGGTAGCATATTTCCGATTTAGTGATCATAAGCTGATTTTCCACTGACAGATGTAGAGAGTTTACATCAAAACAAAGAGGATTATCTGGGATATTCGCAGTGTTCGTTTGGAGGTAACCGAAAATGAAGAAATTATATGTTGTGTTGAGAAACTATCGTTAGAGTTTTTTCAAAGGTTGAAAAATATTTCTCTTATTGGGGGTGTTCAATATTTTGTCTCCAGATTGGGAAACTTGCATTTCGAAATTGATAAGGAATGTTGTTAATGTCCCGTTGTTTAACGATAAGCAAAAAGGATTGGGGTCAGATGAGGTCTGTGTTAGAAGTCCATCCTTTGTTTGGCCATGAAAAATAAAATTTTTATATTTGTTCTTCTCAAAGCTAGTTAGTTTTTATTTTTCATGTTCATCAGAAGCAATTCGACCACCTCATCTTAAGTATTTTCTCAAGTTTACCAAATTTTCAAATACAAGTTAAAACCGTGACACTACTTAAACGAATAAAAGGTTTGGTTATTGTTTTAAGGTGAAAGAATGAGGTAAGATCATATTCACGAAATACAGTTGTGGTTACATATGAAGTAGATGGATGATCTCTTAATATCTATGAATTGAAAAATGGCGATTTGTTATTACATACCTTTGCTTTTTCAGTAAGAGGCGGCTTAGTTGGAGGGTTTATTCTCTTAACAAAGAATCAGTAAACTACGATGGTGGATACTTGATACCCGTGACATGTACCAGTAAGAGCAGCAAAAAGGAAATTAATTTCAATTTTATGTTAACTGTCAAAAGGATTTCTTTTATACTTTTAATTTTATTCAGTTAATTGCTACATAATTCAGGAGAGTTAAGATTAGACAGAATTTAGAGTTAGGTAAGGATACTTTAACTATGGGCAAGGGAGTGGAAGGATGAAGTCGAATGTAAATTTTGATGCCTATTTTCTTTGTTATTTGATTTAATAGTCGTGAATTAGCATACTGAATGACATTCTTTTCTTATACTTTTCACTTCTTATACTTTTCTTGCGTTGGTAGAAACCGGAAAACGCTCACTGGGTATGAAGAAAAGAGATGAAATTTTGCGTATTATCCAAAAAAAATGTTCACCAAGTGAGGTTTAAGTTTTAAAAATCAAGATGGAAAAGTAAAGAAACTAGAAAATAGAGTTCCCAACTTCTCATAAAAGTTTACTCAGATACGTAACGAATTTAAATCAATTAACCTCAAAAAATCTAATCACATTTCAAGTATTTATTCACACTTCTTTTAAAAAGTAGTAATTACCTCCACATTAAAGCTTCAAAATGTCTTAACGTAAAAACAAAACCGTTTGAACTTAAGTTCTTTGAATTCAATTGAAGTTTTAATTCCCCACATTCTATACTATTTTCTTGCTTTTACAATCAAGGAAGTATTTTCTTCCTTCCACAAAAAAGTTGGGGAATGGAAAATTCTATTCATACAGTCGTCAGTTTCATAACAGATATTCAAATCAAAATCGACTTTCCAAGAATTTATTAAATTTTCCTATTTAACTAGGCTGTGTGTCATTTATCGAAAAAGGTTGAAGTCGCTTTTAATCCAATGCAAATACAGCTCCCACACCTTGACTGTTTTTTATCCTTGGTGTGTGATCGCTAAATTATATTTTTCCTTCCCCTTTTTCATATTTTCCTTCGAGATTTTTTTTTTAGATTTCAGTCCGCTTTTCCACTCCAGAAATGTAGAGTGGCTACAGAAGAAAATATTTGCTTTGCTACCAACAAAGAATTATTTTTCTTTTCACTTCTGTTATCTTCGCGGATAAGTTTATGAAATAGTTTTTCGGGAATAAGTTAGTTTTTCAGTTCATGAAGTTTGTATGCGGTATATTTTGAGATTAATTCTCCAGCAGTACTCTCAGTATTTTGGAATTGGGTGACTTATTTTTTATAAAGCTTTCTTTTGCCCTTTTCAACGTTGTAAATGGTAACTAGGTTTTTTAAATTGGCATTTTCATTTTAAATCTCATATTTAACACCATTAAAAATGCTGTTTTTAATTTTTTTTTACAGTATAAAAATCTAGGTATCAAAAACATTATAATAACATTCTGATACACGTATCAGAAAAAAACATGAATTAAATCAAATATTAAATCAAAACAAATGTGTCCAATAATTGGAACTAAGCGTATGCGAATAGTATTTATTTTTAACTTTTCAGTGATTTAAAGTGTACGTTACATAAGATGAGTGTTTCCAAGAGATAAAATTATTATTTCCTAAAAGGGAATGGTTAAAATGATGAATGAAAATCCAGTAAAGCATAAATAAGCGTATAACTATATAATAAAGAATTTCTTCAGGAAAACTATTCCAAACGCATTTTATCAAATAAAGCATAAATTTTACCACCTAATGTGTTTTCACGATAAAGAATTCCATATAGACATTACTCGGATGCAAATAAGGACAGATAAAAATTTGCGATGAACAAACTAAAAAAGACATACCTTCATAAAAGAACGGGTGTTGATTTAAAAGTCCGTGGAAACTTTCTTCAAAGTCAACCAAAAGTATTTGCACCCTGAAGGCACACGTTAAAAGAGCACATTTAATCTTCAAAAACTAAAATGTCGAGGACAATCAAAACGGGTAACAAAAGACGAATATTAAAAAATACCATCGGTTATTTCGACGGTTATTGTGAAAGACGTCATAGATTCAGTGCGCGTATTTCTCTCCCTGTGCTTATTACTTTTATACTTGAAAGATTTTCTCGAACTGTGTATTAAAGTAAGAAACTCTTCTCTAGTGATCTAGCGTTTGTTTCTTGGATCTTTTTTAAAAAGTAGTAAAAATTTAACTTTTGCTAAAAGTTTTTCAGTGTTTTAGAAGATTATCATTACTTTGTAGTATATTTAAAAAGTTAAAATGTACCGTATTAAATATTACAGTACATTTTTCTGTCTGTTTTATCAATGGATAGGTCATCATCATCCAGGATATGTTAGGGATATTGTTATTAGAAATATTACTTTTATAAAACACTAATTTCAAATTTAGCTGAACAAAATTATCTAAGGAGAATGATATTTTTCAAAGTTCTATATTAACTTATTTGTAGTTCACCCCATATTCAGTAAACAAAATTCTTAAAATTTTTACTCAATTATTTTATTTTGATTAAATACCCATAATAATAGCCAGATTTATTACTTCGTGTATAAATATTTTGTAATAATCCAAAACAATTGATTATGGTACCACATGTTCAGTAATCAGAATTCTTAAATTTTTACTCTATTATTTTATTTTGATTTAACCCCCATAATAATAGCAAGATTTATTACTTTGTGTATAAATATTTTGTAATCATCCAAAAATATTGATTATGGTGTATGATTAATAAATATAATGGAATGTAATTGATTGTGTCGCAAACATTGTCTACAATCAACATCTTTGAACATTTTTATACAAGCTGATGAACAATAGTTTAGAAACTAATTGCATAGTTAACCCCTCATTTTTCACCTTTACCAATAATATCGACACCCTTGGTCAGAAGTTCTTTTTTGGCCCCTGAAATCCGCAGAAGCGAACCTCAACTCGATTGTGTAAATGGTTCCCAAAAATCTACTAAATTATTTTACTGAGCTCCGGAAACGACGCAGTTTGAGGCACACTCAAAAAAGTATTTCGCCTGGCTATCAGACACTGATTAATGAATTTCAACTTTATTTCCTTGACTACATAAGTCATTAGTTTCCTATAAATTAACCTTAACCTCACTGAAGTTGGACTGGGTAGTTTTTTACCCTAAAAATCACCACAACAACGAGTGCGGAAAGCCAAAAGAACAATTCCGCGAGCCAGACTCGTTTAGAACAGTTCTTTCGTTTGTTTTCATTCATCTTTGGGTAATCAAGAACAAACGAAAAAGAATCTGACATCGAGCAAGATGGCGGTTTGTGGAACTTCTTTTGCCGAACTAACTTTTCGTTCCGGCGTTCTTTTTTTTGTAGAAAAGATCTGAATATCTTAAATGGGTAGAAAATAGTATCTGGAGGGTAAAAATTTCTTTCGTTACACTTTGAAAGAAATTGTCATTAAATATTTGAAAACTAGAAGTAAGTTTTGAATAAACTAATTATCCTTATTCTAATAGTTACTTCAAATAATTTTTGTCACTTCAAATAATTTTTGTTACTTCAAATAATTTTTGTGAAATGAATACTTATTTTCTTTCGCCCTATGTGTCCTAGACTGCCAGAGATTGTCATTGAGTCCTATGGTAATTTGGGGCTGGTAGGTCTGAAATTGTTTTAATACTGATGTTTCATTAAAGCTAAAAGCAGACTAGTATTTATTTTCTAAATTGAAACATTTTAAAGAAAAATATATTATGGAGTGTTCTATCTACAGCTTTTCACAGAAAAAAAATGTTCATAGAACTCCATGATGGGACCTGCTATACATGATATTTAAGGATTGATCAGTCGTAAAAAAGATAACGATACGATACGATACGTAAAAAATCGTAAAATAGTGATTTAGACCAGCGTTTCCCAACCTTTTCACTCTCAAGGAACCCTTGTGATAATGTCCAATAGGGTGGGTCAAAAATATTTTTTTTACATTTTCCCAGCGGAACAGTGACAAAAAGGTGCCAAATGTTCTCAAACTAACATTTATGAAATATTATTCCATTACGATAACTCTTTTTGCCTCCGGATTGACGCCAAAGTTTCGATTAATATAGTAATTTCATGTAAAAATGGTCAAACGAAAATCGGGCTTTTACCTCGATTGGACGAATCTGTCATGAATGTAAACGTGCAAAATGGTATAAAAATCCTCCTTGAAGACTATAAAGTAATTAAAAAGGAAACCAGAGTTGAAATACTTAAGTTGTAATACCACATATTTTGAAGTATCTCAATGATTAGAACTGGCAATCAAAGTTTTCTTTCTGGAATCATAAAAATGTGCGAAACCTTTATTCCCGGTTGAATAGGATTATAAAAACATTAAATATAATAAAAATGGATGTGTCAGAAGGTGGGTACCTTTTGTGGGTTATAAGATTTCAACCCTCGGAGGATGTTTGGATAATATTTAAATGTTGAGGTTTTCGTTGAAATTTCAGTGGCATATTAGGGACAGCCCATCCCAAGTGTCCCCATAGGAGTCCTTAATGTTAAAAAAATAAATTAAAAACATATTTTTAGAGCCAAATTTTGAAATAGTTCCTTAAGAAGAGCGGTAGATCAGCGTTTTCAACTCAAAGCTCAGTACTATCCTCAAAATTTTTAAATTAGCTACATTAACTTTTAAAACCTTATTTGTGTTTATTTTAGACAGTTAAATTTGCTATATTTAAACTTTTATAAACGCATAAGTGAATACTTAGCTATTTTGAGTCAATCCTCCCTCTAAAGAAGTATAATTTATGGGCCTGGGTTTTAATCTATTGCTATAGAAAAAATTAGGTTAATCATAACTGAGGCAAATCTCATCATGATATTGGTATTGCCTATATAAACAAACTATCTATTTGAAGACACTTGTTTCAACATATTTTGTGATCACATTTCGTTCCCAAGACCAGCCAATGAAATCTGTCCGCTGAATTTTGAAAGCGCGATATTTATGAAAAATACAACTATTTCTACTTTTAAATTTAAAAATATTGTTTTACACTGGCCATAATTGAGGGAGAATGTATCTGATCTACCAATATATAAAATAGGCCACTGACAATCCAATGCTTGTTGGCAAAAAAGATCCTCCTATTCTTCGCCTGTTTAGTTAATATGGTATAATACCTTATTGCCACTTTGGAAGTTGTTTTTTGTATTAAAAATGCATAAATGTGGCTAATATGATTAAAATTGCTTTTAAATACCCTTATTGGTGAGCTTTAAATAACCATCACCAAAAAAATTTAATTTCTAAATTTTTTTTAAAATATGAAAAATTACATATTTTTTTTCCATTTGAGGCCAATCCGGAGGCAAAAAGAGTTATTATAATGGAATAATATTTCACACATGTTAGTTTGAGACCATTTGGCACCTTTTTCTTGCTGTGCCCGATAGAATTTGTAAAAAAAAATTTTTTGCCATAGGAAAATTACCCACCCTAATGTCCAACTCCTGATAATATCGTATATAATATTTTAGTAACAACAGTAAATAACTTTCAAGTTGTTCCTTTTAAAACAAATCGGGGCAAATTACAATAATCGGAATATAAAATAGAATATACCTGCACGCGGAACCCCAGGGTTCCAAGGAAACCTGGTTAGGAAACGCTGTGGTTTAGACATTAACCCTTGGACAATACTCAAACTAAATGCGATTATCTCAAGAGCTCATATTTAATATGTGATGTTTTCCCCCCACATATCTCTGCTATTTATAAAATTAATTATACTTTAATACTAATTTTCTCTTTAAATTAACTTTCAAACAGTTTAAGGAACTATTTCTGTGGATTTTTCAATTTTTCTATTGTTTCAAAAATTTTAAAAATCCATAGGATTTACTACTATTTTTCATTTTACGTTAAATTTTGGACATACCAACCTATTGAAAATTCAAAACCAACAATTGCTTTCAAATAAACAATACAAACCAACTTTTACAGAGTATTATCAGAAATTAAGCGAAAATTTTATGGTGAGTGGCAACTCCTAAAAATCTCAACTCAAAACATTCAAAATATTTTCATAATTTGCAGACAATATAATCTAGATAATAAAATATGATGTAATTTACTCATAGTGCAGTTAATTTTATTCCAGTTCTAAATCATCCCCCGGGAGAAAGAAGTTGGTTAATGTTGCTCTCTTAATCATGCAAGTAAAACTATATCATTAAAATTTATTTCAGTCTCTTTTAAACGCAGTGAAACTTGGCTAATTCAAAGATTAAGGGTAAATACAAACATACCATGCCTGGGAGACATTTTTTGCGAATTTCAATTTTGCCAATTACTTTTATCAGCGATTAAGCAATTCAGCTTCTATTGAACTGTGTTTCCAGAATCCACTTTTTTTTCACCAATTTAGCATCAGGCTTGGTTTCTTTCAATTAACCGTGTATATTAGCCAAAACAGCAAAAATTTAGCCTGTTAATCATGATAATTACAAGACCTTTTTTTAATTCAATATGATTGTGTATCAAAAATTTTGCAATTTGTATGAAGCGTCTTGCCGACGAGACGAAACAAACGTGGCTTGGACTTATGAAAGAAATTTATTTAAAAGGGGAGAGAATAAACCTCATATGAGAGGGAGGGGAGTACAGTAAAAATTCTCTCCAAAATGGAGGAAGGGGTCCAACATTTGGAAATACCTCTCGTTATTATTTTAACAGAGATTGGAGACAACTCATTCTGAAACTTTTTTAGAAAGTCCTGCCGTTGTTTTTATTTTTCTGGTAATAAAGACATTTTATAAAGATTTTAGGTTCAATTCCGTTATAGTTCCAGCTAAATATCACCGATCTCTTTCGAATGCTCAATATTCAAATGTAAACAAGTTTTTCAAATTTAATAATGATAAACTGAACAGTTTTAGATCTAATTAAACATTTTAATCTATGAGTTTGAAATTATTTAGCAATATTTATACTTTATAGTGTCCAAAAGAGATTGGTGATATTTAGCGGGAACTATAACGGAATTGAACCAGATTTTATAAAGACGTTTGAGTTTCTCAAGTTGCACTGTATAGAATACTGAATATACTGTATGGTAGATACTTGTTTTTTTAAATAAGACAATTTTTTAATCACGTATTCCTCCAAGTAGATATGTCTATATCATCTGAATTTAGTGGATCAACGAGCTCCAAGAAGCATGGATTGAGTCAATTATTTAACCATTTGTCTTCTCGCATCCACAGTACTTCCGATCGTAGATCTTCAAAACAATCTGAGAATAGTTCAATTGGTTTTGACAGTGGAATACCAATTAAAGTATATACAACATATTTATTTATTTTTCTATGCCCAAATTTAAATATTTGTTAGATGTTTTAAGGAAGAATCTCCTACTTTTTTTAATTCGATTATATGTCTAATAAAAACTGTTAAAAATTAAACTGAAATTAAATACAATTTTATAATATAAATATGTTCCATTCACATTTAAGTTAAAAAGTACTACCTATTGTTTATGGTTGTAACTAATTGCCTAATATTAGACTAATTTTTGCTTATAAACCTGGGGCTTGTGGCTATTTTTAGTTTTATCTTAGTTTTTACTTACCTCTACGACACGACGTTCCAAAATGTACTAAGCCTGATGGTTGAAGATAGAAAATAATGGATCATTTCGTTAACCAACCTTGAATTCAAAAAATAGTTTTGCCAAACTCAGCATCACCTAGTACTAGTTCTATCTAACATCCGTAGTTACCGGTAACTTGACTGGCAGTTAAACAGCAGTCAGACTTCTGATTAGCAGTTGAAGAAGGAAACCTAGTTTTCCACCAATCATAGGATTCACTCCCGGTCAAGTTACGGCCGTAAGAAAATCTCTAAATAGATAGGAAAGAGAAAAACCACATCAAGATTCGTTTAACTTTCTTCATATATTCTGTAGAAAACCCACTACAGTAAAAGTCCAACTCATTTCTCTTCGGCTGGCTCATCTACTTCAAACTCTAAATCCAGGTCATTCCTATTCGATTATAATGAAACTTCACATGATGGGTTAAAGGTGAAAGAAGTAAGAGAATGCTCTATTTGCCTCCATGATCTGCCTCTTCAGAGCTTCCATGTATTGAGATCGTGCAGACATCGTTTTTGCCTTCAATGCTTACAACAGTACCTAAGAATAGAAATCACCGATAGCAGGCAAGCATCAGAGAAGCATATCTGCGTTTTCATTTTAAATGGATTTTTTTCATAGTGATTAGCGTGAACTATTAATTATTTTTAGAGTCAATATATCTTGCCCTGAGTGTATAGAGCCCATTCATCCCAGCGAAATTTACATGATAATCAATGATGAAATCCTTCTAGAAAAGTATGAGACTTTTATGCTTAGAAGAGTTTTAATAACAGAACCTGAAGCAAGGTGGTGCCCTTTTCCTGATTGTGGGTAGGAATATTAATTTTGTATCCATTCTTATATAAAATTTTATAATTTCGTCACTTACTTGATAATTGCAACTGATTTAAATGCACGATATGGATGCATTATTTTTATTTCAAAAACATTGTTTGTTGTGGAAACTTTTTGTTTTTCTTTTCAGTTTTGTAAAGACTATAAAACTACATTTGTTTAGGTATGCTGTGATTGCAAGTGGATGTGCTGACTGTCCCAAAATAAAATGTGGACGCCCTAGTTGCAATACATTCTTTTGCTACCATTGCAGAGAAGAATGGCACCTTAATCAGACTTGTGACGCAGCGAGAAATCTAAGACACCATCATTTTTCTAGTCAACGTACTAATGGACAAGGTATTTTTAATCCATTTAGTTTTAACGCGTAAAATATTTTATTGCAAGTTATAACAATCCGTACAGCAAATCCGTTTTGAATAGTATGCAGTGCACTATTTGTGGCAGAACGCGTCTGCATTCCGGTACCTCTTTTAATTAATAGTATTACCCCCTAGAAATACCATTCTTTGTAATCAGATAATATTTTGGGAATCAGGCCACTTCAGGTCATTTTTTAGTAAGAAATTGGTGACCAAATGTCCACGCAGAGACCAAAATGCAGTTTTCATCAAGTTTTCAAAATATTAACTCAAGTTAAAGGGAGGAGGTCCCTGCATCATTCTTCCATGCTTATTCCCCCAAAGTCAAAACAAAAGAACTGTGGAAGCATAATGGAAACATTTTTGTGCTTATAATCATTGGCACTCAGTGAAAAGTTCTTAAAAAATGGCTGCTCTACTACATATCAAAAATATAGTTACTGTTCCGGAACCTGTATTTCTAAAAATCAAACCCTGGATCCATAAACGTAATGAGGGCAAACTGTGCAAATAAGTAGAAAATTCAAAAATGGCAACGTCTATTTTGTACATTCAATTAAAAAATATTAAAAATCTAAAACACAGACATGTTTAAAGGATGCCTGAATCTTCTTCGTTAGTGCGACGATCTACAATGAGGAAGTTGCATGATTTTTTTTTATTTTTAATCGATTCTTCTTGCAAAAATAAGCAATACCCAAAATTTGAGGCCGATCGAGAAATTTTTTGATTGCCAAACAAATTAACAAAAATCCCCTTTTTAAAAGCCCGCGAAAACGCCAAGAGTTTAGATGTGACGTCATCTTATAATAAACATTGTTGTAAAGCAATGGAGTTGATGGTATTACTGTTGACGTCATCTTACAGTTTAAACAATAAACGCTTTCAGTCACGTGTTTTTTTCTCTACTTTTAAATTAAAATATTTAATTACCTGTACATTTTTTTGAAAAACTGACAAGATATTTCATTTTACGGTACTACTCCAGAATCCCGGCGCAAGTGATAAAGTCGCCAATAATGATTCAACCAGCGCCAAATGGAAAATCACCGCTTGTAACCCTTTGCTTGTAAAATATAACGACAATGCCATTCCATGAAACTTTTTATTTAAAAATTAAACACTCAAATAAAAATATTTTAAACTATACTTACAAGTTTTAAAATTTTAAATTTCGTTGAAATATTTTTTTAGGATTATTAATATGATTTTTAAATAGACTTATATATAGTTTTTCTTTTAATAACTTGTTATTTACATTGTTTTTTTTGTAACAATTGGGTAAGCAGATCTCTTTTTGAGCAGAACTAAAGCTATTTTAATGCAGCGAGATTTGCGCCGGCTTTCTAGAGAAGTACCCATTTTACCATACAAAAAACATACGGAACACTTGTTTGTTTTTGAAAATCTGACACATGCAACTTCCTTATTGATGATGTAAATATTACGGGCAAAGTGATTAGTTGGACATCATTAATAATGTCCAGAGTGGAAGCGGGTAAAGTGATAAATTTCATTCATAAATTTCGTTGAATTTATCATATTGCCCAGGCATTATTAATAATGCCCAATTAATCACTTTTCCCGTAACATAAACATGACTATCGGTACATAAATGTGATCTGGATGTGCATGCTATCTCTCTCTACTGGGATCGATAAAATATTTATAAATTTAAGCTTGTTTTTTTAAAGATGCTGTACAGTATGGTTAATACTGTAATGATTTTAAATTATTTTAAAACCATTTAAATATATTTTTAATCACCAGACGAGGATATCAAACGTTGTCCACGTTGTAGAGTTCTGGTAGTAAAAATTGAGGATGGCTCTTGCAACCGTATGCAATGCAATGTCTGCGGAATTCAGTTTTGCTGGTTGTGCATGAAAGAAATATCTGGTTTGCATTATTTTAGGTAAGATCCTCCATCTAACTTACTTTAATTTGTGCTTCGTGGGAAACTTATTATCGTAGGAGTAAAACGATGTTAAATATATATTTATATTTGACTTATTTTTCAATATTTTTCTGCAGTTCTTCTGGCTGTACCTACTTTGGCAAAAAACCATGGAGTCGCAAGAAGAAAATTATGTGGCAACTTGGCATGTTGGTTGGTGGGGCTCCAGTTGGCATTGCTCTGATTGCTGGATTGGCTATCCCAGCCATAATAATTGGGATTCCTTTTTGGGTTGGACTAAAGGTAAAGTTCTGCATTGAAACAACGATAATTGGTAGAAATAAAATTCCATTATCATGCTTTAGATTTAAGATCTAATATAATAAAATTAAGGATGGGTATGTTTGTCTTTTATACAAATCCACAGTTTTCTTCCGATCTGGACCAAACTTGGTACACCTACGTAAAAATACCCAAGGAAAAACATAGGCTATGTTTCGAAAACTTTTAATGACCCCTTGATCCCCTATTTGACCCTTTTTATGGTTATTTAACTGATATAGCTTTATTTCTCCTTACGAAGAGATCTGCTCCACCCCATGGTTACAAAAAATAAATAATGCAAAATAACAAGTTTTTATAAGAAAGACTAGATACAAGTATATTTAAAAATTATAACAATTCTCTAAAAATAAAATGAAATGAAATTTAAAATTTTAAAACTGGTAATTAAGTATATTCTAAAACATTTTTAATTGAAAGTTCATCTAGCTTTTAAATAAAAAGTTTCATGGAATGACATTGTTGTTAAAATAGTCTCCATGTAAACGAAAATGTAAATAAAAAACGATTGTAGCTTCAAGAAAGTTGATTTACAAAAAAAAACAATTGAAAATGTGAAAGACATTTCAACTAGAAATAGATTTTTTCATAAATTGTAAAATGGAATTTACACTTAAGTTTTTGAATAATTTCAAAGAAAAAGTTAATTAAAATCCTGTATGATTAATCAAGGGTTCTAAATGGGCATATTTAAAGTAATTTTGGGTGATTTGTTTCTAATTTTTTAATGGGGATTATGAGTTTAAATGTAGAAATCGTTCAAATATTAAAATGCTTGACAACTGGATGGATTTTATTACCTTTCACCTGGTAAAATAAGGTTAAAAAATATTGAAAATTTTAAAAAAGAAATCCTAAAGCTATAACTTCACCCGTGCAAAGCCGGGCATATCAGCTAGTTATTTATAAAAATAGGTATAACTATTGTCCTCTTAAGAGATAGTTTTCTGTGTACAAGAAAATAAAAAGGTACCTAAATTTAAGTACCTAGTACCTAATTAGTACCTAAATTTTTTACTGCTATTAAATTTTGAAGATGACCTTTTAGTTTACCAGATTTCCCTTGAGCTCCCATTTTTTATAAATAAATTAGCATGTATATAATTGCCACTGAACTTTTATTTCTACACCCCAACTGTGTACCTCCAACTACAACAACCCACATACTGTTTATTCTATCAACTTCATTTCGCACTCTACCCAGTGACCACTCTATATCCACGTTTACCTTATCTTTATATAAATGTGTTCAGTAAAAATTTAAATTCACGTTTGGCTGGTAAGTTTTATTAACCAAATTTTTACACATTCTTTTTAAGAAAATTTATTATGTTTAGTAAAAGCTCAATAAAGGTTTTTTTTTCTTCTATTATCTTCTAGCTTCATTCTAAATATGCCCGATTAACCACCAGTAAAAACAGAAGAAACCTTATTATTGCTAGTGGAGTTGTTTCATCGGTCCTTGTATGGCTCGTTGGTGCACGATTGGATCATCTCTTCAAATCTTATTCTCTTTAATCATGACAAGACCCCGACGTACCAATCTCCCAGCTCCGGTTCCCTTAGTACCTTGGACCTTACACTCGTATCTCCGGATTTGCTTGATTTTGTCAAGCATTGGCGAGTTGGTGAAGACCTCGCTAGTGACCACTTTCCCATCCTTTTCGAGATTGATCTGAAGCGGGATTATCAATCACGTAATTTCATTTCTACAAGATACAGAGTGAAAGAGGCGGACTGGGATCTTTTCAAATCCAGCACAGACGGCTGTATTGTGAATAGCATTGGGGACATCGAGGAGGCAATTTTATCCGCCGCCTCTAAGAGCATCCCAATTTCAAGGACCAATAATAAACAGAGGCCTTCCAATATTTGGTGGACTGAGGAAATTTCAGTTCTTAGGAAGGCGAGACAAAAGGCTCGGAGGATATGGAAAAAGTGTCGAACCCCAGAAAACCGCTGTAATTATAATAAAGCTACTGCCTTATGTAAAAGAGCTGTGAGGACTGCCAAACGTGAATCTTGGCGAAACTTCGTTGGTGGGATAACTTCCAATACACCGAGTTCTGCTGCTTGGAAGCGTTTTAAAGCCATCCAGGGTAAGGCAGTCCAGAAAATTTTTCAAATTCGTACAACAGGCTCCCTTGCGGTCACATCTGAGAGTGAAATATCTGAGGTCTTTAATAAGTTATACATTCAAAAATCAGGTGACAAAGAAATCTGGCCAGCTCATCTTGAGCGTCGGAAATATAGATTCTCTGTCGAGCTAAGCGCGGCAATCTCGCAAAATGACGAATGTGACCCTCCATTTTCACTCTTTGAGCTCTGTAACGCGGTTCGGCAGCTTAGACTGTCTTCTCCGGGGGAGGACAATGTCCATAATGCAATGATTCAGCATTGTTCAGATGACCTAATGCAGAAAATTCTGTCCCAATTTAACGAAATCTGGGACACAGGCGTTTTGCCTCAAAATTGGAAGCAAGCTATTATTGTTCCCCTGTTAAAGGCTGGTAAGGATCCGGAGCTGGCTTCGTCATATCGTCCTATTGCTCTTACTTCGTGCCTGGGCAAATTATTAGAGAGGCTTGTTAATAACCGCTTAACTTGGAGGCTTGAGTGCCGTTCTCTTCTTAGTCCGCATCAGTTTGGTTTTCGCCCTAGACGTAGCACTTGTGATGCTCTGCTCTCCTTCACTGAAGGTATTTATGCCGGCTTCGCGAGGAGAGAGTGTACTACTGCTGTTCTGATTGACTTTGAGGCTGCCTTTGATAGAGTGCCAAGAATGTCAATTGTCGCACAATGCTTGCAAATCGGTCTGAGAGGTAAGATGTTGCAGTACATTGTGAATTTCCTCAGAGACAGGACAATTAAGACCAAAATCAACGACGTTCTTTCCAGTGGGGATTCTACTCTCAATGGAATTCCCCAGGGCTCTGTGGTTAGTCCAACGCTTTTTAATATCGCTTTACATGACTTGGATGGAGTAATTCCTAGTGGGGTGTCCATCGTTATTTTTGCGGATGACGTCACTGTCTGGGCTACTCACAAGGAACCCAACATTGCAACACATCTTGTACAGGTTACCCTGGAAAAAATTCATCAATGGTCTGAAAGATGGGGATTGACCATTTCCAGGGCCAAAACTGAAGTTAGCTTTTTCTCCAGGAGGTATACACATAAGCACTATAGACCATCGGTGAAACTGTGCAATTGGGTCCTCCCTTATAACCCGAACCCGATGCTCTTGGGAATCAAGTTGGATCCAAAACTACTTTGGAGCGAACACATTGGCTTCACTATCGAGAGGAGCACAAATCGTTTAAATTCCCTAAAGGCAGTATCTAGCAGAGCATGGGGTGCAGATACTTTCATATTGCGCCAATTTTATATGTCCTTTCTGAGATCTAGGCTTCTGTACTCGTGTGAGATTTGGGGGGGTGCGGCTGAGACTCACATTAAAAAGTTACAGATCTTTCAGAATGCTGCGCTCAGAGTTTGCCTGGGATGTCCAACTACCACAAGTGTGCAGGCAATGGAGATTGAGCTGGCTGTGGAACCCCTTGACTTGTACATCCAATCCAGGATAGGGGTGAAGCACTTTCAGCTACAGGCCTATGGTGTTGTCGGGCTAAATGGGGTTACAGATGTCCGTCAGTCCTTCTTCAACAACAAAAACACTCCCACGGGAGTTTTGGGCTCAATAAGGCCTGAAATAATACCACCAGTGTTTAATGACCCACCCTGGTTGCGCACTCCTGTGCAGACGTTATCTGAGATTCCAGGATCCCTGACCAAGCAGGATCTTCCGTTGCTTTTAAGGTTTACATCAATCGAATTAATTCATGACAAATACCGATGTTTTACGAAAATTTATACAGATGGATCCGTTGATAAGATCAACTGCAGGGGCGGAGCTGCTTACTTCTGTCCGGATACGGGTGATGCCTTTATGTTTCCATGCGATGCATCATCGAGCATGAATGCGGAATTGCTGGCATTGGACGCCGCTCTTGAATACTGCAAATCCATTGACACCCACAACATTTGTATACTGACTGACTCAAAGGCATCCATCCAGGCCTTGCAGTCCCCGAGTCCCACAGAGTACTATTTTCGAGTAGGAGATATTCTGCAAAAGCTTAAAATATTGAGTGGTTTGAACAGGAATGTGGTGCTTCAGTGGATTCCCAGCCACTGTGGAATCGATGGGAATGAGGTTGCCGACTCCTTGGCTAATAAGGCTTGTAATATGGGCCCTGCCCCGCTTCGCCGTTACACCTTGGGACAGTGTAGGAGTGCCGTTAGAAGATCTTTGGACGAGTCCTGGATACAGAGATGGAAGGACTGCACCACTGGACGGGAGTACTTCAGTATCCAAAGCTCCCCAAATGACCCAAAGATCTTTAAGGATATGCCCCGTTCTGTGGCATCGTTCGCAGCACGGGCGCGCATGGGTCATATAGTCACAAGAACATATTTACATAGATTTTGTTTGGCGGCCAGCCCTCTTTGTGAGAAGTGCGGCATGGGGGAGGAAACTTTGGAGCATATACTCCTATTGTGCACCTCTCCCTTGCCCGCTAGAGCGTACTTGGCCAGTAAACTGGCTGGAGAGTCCATTAAGGACATCCTTAGGGATAGTCGCTGGTGGCCATTGGCCTCCAGAGTATATGAGGGACACCAAGCCATCGAGGCAAAAGCCTCGGACGCTTGAATTAAGAAGTAAGAAGTAAGTTGTATCCCCTATAATAGCTGGTATTGCCGTAGGTAAATATATTAACCACCCAGCAAAAAAATCAGCAAAATTTCTTCAAAAAAAGGTGAAGGAAATTCGGGCACTTTGTCTGCGGTTTTCTTTAGGAAATCAGTAGTTTTCTGTAGAAACTCTGCAATTTTTTATAAGACCGCTGAAATGCCTTTAGAATGTATTCAAAACTGCTGTAAAAGAACTGCAGACTTACTTAATGAAGTCCTATTGCTTCAAAATAACTACAGACTTCTTTGAGAAAACCGCACTTTTGACGCCTTTTTTGAAGGAATTTTGGACATGATTGTGTTTTTGCTGGGCATTGCTAAGAAAAATTATTATTTGCGTAACAAAATTCTAGTTATCTAGGCCACCACCCATTCAAAAGAGATAAATATGCTACGTGTCTAAGAAATCTGTACTTTGCATTCATTAACATTAATTTTAAATTTATACTAATGTTTAATGAATAAAAAAATCAAGGAGGGATACTTGAGACAGTACCTAGGTCGGTTGACTTTCAAACTACAGTATAACTTAGCCTCACTGGACGAGGCCATGAGCAGAGCTGTTACAGAACGTGTGACTGAATGTCACGGTCAGCTGAGTGAGCTAGCTTGATGCTAACACCCTCTTGATTTCCCAAAGTAAACTTGGTACTCATTTATCGACCCCGGAGGGACTAATGAATAAAAATAGATGTATAGGAGTATTATCCTGATTGTATTTTATTATTTTTCTAGGTATTGGTGTACCACTATCGTTTTTCATGGTTTATGTGGCTGTACCTATCTTACTCAGTGTATATGGAAGTTCTGGTACAAACACAACCAATTCTTATAATGAAGTTACATTTATTGAAGAAAAAGTAATAATAATGGGTAATTAATATTCTTCATCTACTCTTTTTTTAAGTTTTAGGACTATTTAGAATTTTTAAGGTGTGTGTGTGTAAGTTTTAGTTGAATTATGTACATTTGTGAGGATTATATTTTAATTCATTATAATTATTTTTAATGTTGATTTTTACATAGATTCTGCGTGTTGATAAGATTGATAAGAGTTGTTGATAAGATTGATAAGAGTTGTTGATAAGATAGGATGAGGTCCTTTTATTGTGATTCTTTAAATATACGCCTATTTTTTTCAGATGATGTGAGTGTTGAGGCTTCTGCCATTCAAAAACTTCCAAACAACGAATTAGAGATAGTAAATCCCATTCTTGAAGAAAATTCCGTTGGTATGGGTGCAAGCTGGTTTTTATATACTAGTAGTTCTTCTTTGGCAGATTTTGGTAAGACTTAATAAAAGTTTTAGAGCTAATTTATAATTTTTAGAGCGGTGTGTTCTTCAGTTTACCATGGTATGTGTAGCGTGATCCAATCTTTAACCCACCATGTTTAATTTTAAAGTTAAGCTAATCATTCAGTCAGATTGTTTTAGTTTGAGATGTTGGATAGCATGCATCCGCCTTCACTACAAAAAATAATCGTAGAGAAACAGAAAATCTCTGGTAGCAAAGGTTGCCAAAGCTTTTTTTTCTTCGAAATTTCTCCGTTGACTGAACTTGTTTCTGTATAATACTATCGTTTTGGAACTTAAGGGGACTTGTCCATCAGATATATTCTATTTTTTAACTGCAAACTGTCTCTCTGCAAACTGGTGTCTAATTTTTCTTTTAACTTTGGAAATTTTAGTGGGTTATGTCCCAAGTATTTTAGTGTAAAAAGTGCACTCTGGCAATTTTTGCTGCCAGAGCTTTTCTGCTTCAGTAAGATAATGTTTGACAGTGTTTGCTACAAAGGGTAATACCACTACACTACACATACAACAAGTTTCCCTTGTAAATGTTTTAAAATATGTTTTCAGATAATACTAGTTCTTACACTAATACCACTGCACTAGAATTAAATCCCAGAACCGAGGAAGGATCCATGAGTGGGAGTGCAAGCTTGATTTCGGGTTGTGAAATCCACTTGGATCAAATCACATTAAATCAAGAGAAGGACTATGATCCAGACTGTGCAAGCAATGTTGCTCTTATTGGCAGCATAGCCAGTCCGTCTCTAACGGATGAATTAAGAAAGTATGAATTACTGTATGCCTATGTTGCCCCTTATTTTCTAGCTAATAGTGGAAGCTTCATTTATTGAAGAATGATTTTTTTCATTCATTTAATGTACTACGTGCGGTTCAATTGTTTGATGGTTTCTTCCTACTTTCGTTTTTAAAGTTTATGTTTAATGATATTTTCTTGAATATTTTTTTAATTATTTCAGGTTAGAAGTTAAGTCAAATGTATCATCGAAGAAAAATTTTGGTATCGGTAGTGAAGCAGATTCTGCCCTTGATAATACAAAAAGATCGCTTGCTGAACTTTTAGCTGCGTCAATTTTGGGACAAAGGTAGAATTTCAGTTTTTACTGAATAAAAACTTAGTAACTATCACATTTTCTACTGTCCCATTTTGAAGAAGAACCCTTAAAGACAAAAGCTTTGACAGTTTTTGTAAATTACTTTCATAATGTCATAATGTTTGACACTGAAAATTGTTTCAACCCCCAACAATAAGCCAGTTTTCATTGCTTCCGGCAACTTTTGTCCCCTCTCTAGCTCCTCTGGATTGCTTCAGAGACCCTCTCTCTAGGGTGATGGTGATTCTGAATGTTCTTTGGAATGTCTAAAGCCTCTATATTTTTTGCCCATTAGTTTTGAATCACATTGTAAACGAGGTGTGACTATTAAATAACGATACTATTGATGCTACAAAAAAAACTAAGCATGTGACAAGTTTGAACATTGTACAGTTTTTTAGTATGAAACATTATGTTTTAAATGAAGCAACTCTCATGTTTGTAAACAAATTAGTCTGCCCGTAGTGTATGTTTATATAAAAGAATATTGTTCCATTTTGCCGGAAAAATGGTAAGTGTATAGTAATAGAGCGACAAATTGTTGCTAAATTTCACACGAAACTTGAAAAAACGGCAACGGAAACTCATTTTTTATTAAAAGAAGGATATAGGAATTCAAATTACAATGCAAAGATATTACGATGCAAATAGCCGTTTCTAGTAAAAAAAAAAGGTTGAAATCATACTATAAATATTGCTAACATTCAATTTAACAGTCATTTATGTATTTGAAACTGTTTGAATTGACAAATAATGTGCAACGCAAATTTTGAATAGAAATTCTAACTCGCAAGGCATGGAATCTTCATGAAAACTTCGCGCCGGCTCAATCTGCTATGTCTTTCAAGACGTTTTCTGCCGAATCCCACATCCCAGAGTAAAACCATCCACATTTTTAATTAGAACTTGCTCCAGGGGACATATCTAACTCCCAAGATCAAATCTGAATTTTTAAAACATGATTTAACTCTTAAAGGAAATCCAGCAAATGTCAGAAAGGTGCTCACAGAAGACGACTTCCAGATTATTTTCAAACGGCAGAAAAATCTTAAAAAGTGGTCGAGGGATAGAGGAGGGGTGTATATTAAAGGTGATAGTAATTAAATGTAAATAAATTAAAAATACTATGATTTAAAGCAGGTATGGGCAACCTTTTCGAATCCGCGGGCCGGATTCAATGATTATAATGACGTGGAGGGCCATAGAGTAGATAATAGGTAATACTTTTTAAGTAAAAAATGAGTAGTTTTATTATATATATTTACGAAGTTTAAACTAAAGTTAAAATTTAATCTGGACTTATACAATATATTGATTACACACAATAATTATAATGAAGTTACATTAATCTGGACTAGAATAATATTATAAACAATAATTATAAAGTTAGTTACATTAATCTGGACTAAAATAATATCTTGATTACATACAATAATTATAATGTTTAAGTTACATTAATGTGAGCTAAAATAATATTCAGAGATCATAGTAATGAAAAAATATTTCAGGACAGACTTTTAACAATTGTTATTACATTATACAGGAGAATTAATGGAGAAGGAATTAATGTTTAGGAGGACAAATTAACTTTAGCAGCATTGGGAAAGGCAGAGAATGAATATAGTCCGTATGGTAGAGCCGGCAACAGCCGGATTTTTTTGGGTAAGAACCGCTTATAGACCCACCCTCATAGACGCCTCCCAAGAACGAAATATAGTTGTACAGCACGTTTTAACTGCTAAAATTAAGTTATTTTCGGAGAAAAGTTCTGTATCCCCACTTTCGCTCTTGTTGACGAAAACTAGTATGAATTTTTTATTATACATTTTAAAATGTTCCGCGGGCCGGACCAAATGACGAAGTGGGCCGGAGGTTGCCCATCGTTGATTTAAAGCATAGGGTAGGTGGGGGCAAAGCCCCGCAGTTTTTAGTATTTTTAACATTGTGATCGAAAGGGGGTAGATAATCCCGAAATTTTAATTGGAGGTGTTAGATTGAGATGTTACCTACAAAACCAATCCAAATTTATACTCTTATTGATAGTATTTCAAGAGAAATTGACAATTTAGTTGAAAAAAAATTGCGGGTCTTTGCCTCGAAAAATGGGGCAAAGACACGCACTTTTGAATCTTCGTGTCCAAGTGAAATAAACATGGATAAACAAAATGTTTCATTATAAAAACACTAGAAATAATCATCTTAATACAGTAGAGCCCCTATTATCCGCGGAATTGGGTGGCAAGGGTACCGCGGATAGCTAAAATCAGGAATAACCCGAAAAAAGACTAAAAATGAGGTGAAAACACCGAAACAAAATATCTCAGCATAAAAACAATGTTTCATTGTACAAAAACATATTATAAAACTTTTAAAATGTGTACAGTACAGTAGAATTATTTGCTCTACATCTAAAATCTCTCTAATGTTCGTCTAAAATGTACCCTCATCATTGAATTTTTTTTTCGTGGCAATCGTGGATCATCCGCTCGCGAATAATGAATTTCTAATGTATTGTTTTAATATTTTTAAGTGAACCAACAATATTAAACATAAATATAATCCGTTTTAATGAAAATTGTCAATCTGTTGTAGCAACTCATTTCAAAGTGCCCAATATCTTTCAAAGGGGAGAAAAAAGGGTTTCAGTTTGAGGATTGACATCTCGGAAACCTTTATTCAACTTTTTAGGGATCCTGTAGGTTCTAATTTCCTTTTGGGGCGAATTCCCAAAGTTTTGAAGATGCGGGTATTTGCCCCAAAACACCTGCGGGTATTTGCCCCGTTTCACTTTATTTTGAAAAACAAGCCTTATTATTTTTAGAGACATGTTAAGGAAATTCTTTCAAGACGAAAGTGAAGTTCAAATGCTATCTTATCATTGGCTTATTTGTTTGTAATTCTTCTGAAGCCCTATTTTATGTTATGTTTAAGTAAAATATCAGAAAAATTACATCAAAATGATGAAAAACAAACTTACAGCATTTTTTCAACTCGTGAGTGACTTAGGGGTACGAACTTTCGTAGAACGATAGGTCACAGTAAGACAAACCAACCACCTGGTTTTCAACTTTTAAATAGATTATTAACAATTAAAAATCGCGGTGCGTGATTTTGCCCCGTGCGGGTTTTTACCCCCACCTACCCTAAGTCTCGTTAAAATAGCCACACCTCGTATACTGTACTGTATTATTTTCAAGTCATCTCTAAATACTGGAATTATGCATTTTAACACTTATAATGAAATCTCCAACACTTTAACACGTCCTGCTCATAAACATTTTTGTTTCTGCCATTATTTTTTGTACATTCTATTTCAAGAGGCACTGTTATAACCCATTAGGTAAATAATAAAAGCCGGTGATTAAACGACAGGTACTTAATATTATATTTGGAATTATCAAGACGTTACGCTTTACTCTACGCTTTCATTCATTTTAATACTTAAATGTTGATTAATTGCGTTATACACGTGATATAAAACGCTTTTCTTTCAATTAACTTTTAAATTCGAAATGGGGTTTTAAGATTAGATTTTTAGAATATTTTCTTCCAGACAGGGTTCCTCCTTGAGAACTGTATCTGATTCTGATCAAAACTTAAAGTCATGAATTATACTCGCAAGTCCAGAAGAAAAAGAAGACCAATGAAATAAAAAAATTTTATTTGAATGCAAAAACATGCAAAAAAGGCCAGGACTAAACAATAGAAGGTGTTCATATCTTAGGTAAAATAAATAATGACAAATAAATTTGAACTAAGCTAAGGGCATTATAACATGCTTCTACTTTTGCAGTAAAATACTGACTGAAATATATTTTAAAACTAACAATGCTGTTATAATCAATAACTTTGATAATATGTAACTCGGTAAGACTGTGGATTTTATGCTTTATGAAAGAAAAAAAGTTATTTTTGCCATAATGTTTTTCTTCCGCTACAAATTCTTTATTTCACCTATTATAAGTTCCTAATAAATGAAAACTGCAGTGAGGTCCAAATTAAGTAATATTTTTCAAACTACAAGCGTGAATAGTAGGTTAATGAATTTATAAAGGTAAAATTTTCTTTTAAATACTAAATTAATTTTGTTCAATTCTCATTTCTGTATGGATATTTATGGAGTTATAAACATTTAACATTGTATTTACTATGCATTTTTAATAACATTGATTTAAATAAAATATACTTATTAACCATATCTTGATTTCAACCTTTGTTTTTAAATTACATATTTGAAAATTTGCATTTTACAACTTTGTATCTAGGAGATACACGCCCCCTTTCGTGTTGGTATAGAGGGCGTGCCTGCTGGAAAGGCATGAATTAAACTTCCCTCATAAATATTTTAAACGTATTAGACAGTGAAGTATACTTGGATATTTTTAACCAATGAATAGTAGTACTTACAATAACATAAATTTCATCAAATTTAAAGCAAGGTTATTTTATTCTCTCAAAAAATATATTTACTATGAATTCTTTTCAGTTTCTGCGCTTCAAAGATCGTGTTATATTTTAATATGGAATTGTTTATTTGATAACTAGTTTTATCTGGAATGATTTTTTATAATGGGGGAAATTAAACACTGTTTTCAAGGCCCCTTTGTTTTTGAAAAAAACAGGATTTATGAGATTATTTCAGTTTTTCTATAAAGAATGTCGAAGAAACTGTTCATTTTCACTAAACTTTGGAAAATTATCAATTTTTATAAGGCCCAGTAAGTGTCTCCATGTATTCTCCATGGTCATTGACCTAGGGGTACACTTTACTTCCATTATCCTAAGAGACGTTGGTTATACCCACAAATAAAATTCATAAAACTTATTTTTAAAACACTGTATTCCTTGCATTCGAAAATAAATACTCATTGTGTATCTGTTACGGTCAAAGTGCTTAATTGGACATTATCAATAATGCCCAGAGTGGAGGCGGGCAAAGTGATAAATTTCATAGATAAATGCCATTGAATTTATCACATTTCCCTTTTCCACCTTCGAGGATTATTAATAATGCCCGATTTATCAGAATGCTCAATACCCGTAACATATATACTCAATATTCTTCTAAACTTACAACTGAAAAATACAATAACGCCCTCTTATATCACAATTATTATTCGCCCTGTAACAGGCATATCATCATATCTTCAAAACATAACCCACAAATTAGTAACTTTTGAGAAATTCAAGTATTTTCTCCAACGACGCCTGTACTGTTCTTATGGAGAAGGCATTTTTAGGCGGCTCTTTAGAGATCGCTTATTGAATTTTTGACTTGAACGAGTACCACTCTAGGTTAAGAATTTTTAAAACAGTCCAAAACGATGCTTTTCTCATTTTATTTTATTTTTGGACTTATAACACTTTCATCCTGAGCAATCCTAACAAACCTACTTACCTCCCACCCTCACCGATCAACCCCCACCCACAAAAAAACAACAACAACCCCAGAACCAAACCATAATCGATGCAGGATCGAGAAGGACAACAATCCCACTACCTCCTCCGCTAATCTTCCCCGTGAGATATGGTTTGCTTAATGAGGCTAATATGAAAGAAGCATCTCCGGAAAGCCTACAGTGATTCTTCGGCCAAGAGCTTGATTTACCGCCCTCCTCTGTATAAAATTGATGTTGATTAAACGGGAAGGGCCTGGTGACCGCATGCCGGTTTCTTTCCGCCTCTAAGGGCACAATAAATCTACCCATTTCCATCACGGTTTTGCGAACGTGGCATCGCGCTTACAAATGCCTTTCTCAGTGAGCCGTGGATTTTATTCATCATAAGAGTTCGTTAAGTCTCGGGTGATGGATGGATTTGAAGGATCTATGCTTTGGCCTTGAAGATGCTTTTGTAGTGGTCAGTTTTTTTTTCTTATGGGGTGATTTTTTTGTTATTCGTTTTGTAGTTTGCTTGTAGGTTTCTTTTTTTGTAGTTTTGGATGAGTGGAGAATATTGGGAAGGTCTATTCTCATTGTGTTGAGGTGGTGTTTTTATTGGTCTCATTTATCGGATTTTTATCCTTTACTTTTCCTTTTTTTGCTGAATATTCTGACCTAAATTTGGCAAGTCTTGGAGCATTTTTTTTCTTTAGAGTGCACTTACTAATGCTTATACAAGTTAGAAATCATGAGTTCCTTTCTTTTCATTTTATAATCTGAAAGATAATAGTTGTAAACCCTTAAGTCCAAAGTTTCACGTAAAAACCATCAATATCAAACGCTTGAGATCCTGTTAAAGTTCGTTTTTTGGGTGTGCAAACTGGTTTCCAAAAGCCGTTTCCAAAACGACAGTTGGCGGAAGCAAAAAACGGACTTAAATCATGCTTTAACAGGCTCTCAAGCATTTAATATTGATGGTTTTTATGTGAAACTTTAAACTTAAAGGTTTTCAACTATGATCTTACATATTATTGAATCAAAAGAAAGGATTTCAAAATACAAACTGAGGTTTTGGAAGAATTTTCACATTTTTTTGTGGTTTTTTAATTTTTTTCATATTAAAACAAATTTTAAAGTGAAGACTTCTGAGATAACTTTAAAGATCATATTGAACCACAATTTTTGAGACCATAATTAAATTTTTACCAATAGTAGTTCTTCTGGGCAATTCCACGGGTGACTGACTGACATTTTTTAAGAAAAATGCTTAGTATTTTGTTATTTTCTTCCCAAAACTAAATGATAAAAAATACTTTCCACCCAGTTTATTGCTTTCTTGTTAGCTTAATCTAATGGCACAATTAAATTTTCAAAATATGTTTTTATTGATTTTTTAAAAATTTTAAACGACATGGTAACTGACTGACATAAATGTTTCACAAATGTCAGTCAGTTACCGTGTCGTTTAAAATTTTTAAAAAATCAATAAAAAAATATTTTGAAAATTTAATTGTGCCATTAGTTTAAGCTAACAAGAAAGCAATAAACTGGGTGGAAAGTATTTTTTATCATTTAGTTTTGGGAAGAAAATAACAAAATACTAAGCATTTTTCTTAAAAAATGTCAGTCAGCTACCCGTGGAATTGCCCTTCTACAAATTGAATTTTTCAATAATTTTTTTGGGGTGTCGCTCCATTTTTAACTCCCTGGGATTTGGTCTACAACCCCCAAATCCTATGTGAGTCTGACTCGTCTACACTGTAAAAACAAAAGAGTATTAAAACACCATTATTACACCTATTTCGAGAGTAGAGACATTAATTGTGATGTAATTGAACACTACATAAGGTGTCAACTACAAATATAGTGTAAGCATAGTATTAGAATGGTTTTGTAAGAATTAAAAGGTATTACGTTTCCCTTTTTGAGTTCAAAAAACACCACAGAAGCGCCATACACTGAGAAATGCTACTCTATCTCTGGTGTTGTCTGGCGTAGTATCCAAATCGACTATTCGAACACCACCAAACCAAACTGGCATCACAGCGTCAGTAGTCATCCACGTTAGTCTTAACTTAACATCAATGCTTGATGCATCCCTTGTTATAGAATATTGTCTGCTTTTTTTATAATATGTACTCTGTTTCCGTTCTCAGTTTGATTCGATTCTGACCTCGCCCCTGGATGTATTTTCCTCCTCTGTGTCAGTAAATATCATATTTAGTCTGTCTTACTTGACGAAAGTTAATAAGCGGATCCTTGAGATCAAGTGCCAAACCGGAAAATATATGTAACCAAATCAACATCAACAAGATATTTAGTCAACCAACCGGTAAGTAATGTTATTTTATCTAAATTCATGACATTATTTTCCACGTATTAATATATTACCATTAGTTTAGAGACTTGGTTTGATCAAGTTCGTCAGGACAGTTTTAAACATTGTTTACATTATAGTATTGACATTGTTGTTGACATTGTAGAGTGATATGCATTTGTGCTAATGGTTTTAAGTTTTGTACTTTTATGCTTATCGTTTTGGTGATAAAAATAAGAACTCGGACATGATATTTTTGGCTATTATTAAATAGGTAGAAGAACAGTTAAGGGTTAAATTCATCGGTCGCGACCGATCCGTCAGACTTAGTTTAGGTCGGATGTTTTCCTGCTCATATTTCGTCAAAAGATTAAGAACGTAAAAAGAGCTTTCCTATTTTAACAGGTCTTCTCATATATGTGAAGGGACCTGGTTTTTCGGAATTGAAAAAAAAAACTTAATTTTGTAAATTCCAAATTTTTTTCAAATTATGTTCGTTGGCTATAGAAGTCTAAGTGAAAACTATTTGAGCTAAAACTTAATGAAATTTCCTCAAAATAGGAATTAAAAAATATATATAAACTAATTATTAGGTATTAGTATGAAAATAACTTGTTACTGTGTGAACTATTGTTTACGGCTAATTTATTTCCCCAATCGATTCGACAGGCTAAGGTTTCGCGCTTATAGCTTGAATGGTTGGTAATATTTACCCTCGTCGTTGTTAGATTAGTTTTTTTCTCGGCTTCTGCTTTTATTAATGTCTTTTAGAATTGATGAGGAGAGTCTTTACCTATTGTGAAATGCCCTTGTTTTGCGAAATTGTAAAAATTCACATAATTTTGGAAATTTAAAATAAGCGTTAAATAGTGTTCGAGCAGATTCGTGTTTTTGAGTAAGTAGGGAAATAGGGTCCTGCTGTGTTGAAATTGTAAAATATTTAATGGGTTGAATGGCTTTTTAATTATTTCAGAGAAATTCCAAAAAGTTTTTAAGAAGTTGAAACATGGATCTGACTTTTGAATTTTGCTTCCCACTTTTTATGAACAAATTCAATGCGACTCACAACCTCATCTTCAGTCAATTTCCCGGTAAATGAAGCGAATACAAGCTGAAGCTGAATATGTGTCAACTTTTTTTTGACGCCTAGTGGAAAAACGCTGGCATCCGAGCATTGAATTGTTATCCCCCAAATTTGTCGATGAAAATCTGCAGCCTGAATTCGCTTCATTGACCAATTTCCCCATATCCCCTTCAAGATTTTAAGCTATGTGCCTGTGGGGTTTTGTCACTAACTATTTTGCATACATGTGATTCTTCCCCCAATTGGCGGAATCCACCTATTTGCTTGCAAAATTAAAAGTCCGACAATTCGATTTGCAAAACTCAAATTCCACTTTCTGATTTTCCAATTCTTTTTGTTACTGAAAACTCTGGCCACGAAGGTTACCTAGTAATAAATTTAAAATAAAATAAAAAAATTATCAAATTAAATGAAAAGCAGTTATTTTTTAAGCCAAAAAATATGACGCTAGCATCTCGAATCGTAGATCTCGGGAAGTAGAAGCCAATGGACCCCATCTATTTAAAATGAAGGAAAATCTAAGTGCCATCAAAATTTTTTAAAAATATTTTCACCCAATTTATTGTCAGAGTAGTCACATATATGATTTTGGGTTCTTGTGTATTATCTCGTCAACTGTACGACTGAATCCGAAAACGGTAAACAACCCATTGACTTTTCTATGGCTGTGCCACACTGAATTTGAGTCATGGAACGTCGACGGGATAATACGTAAGCACCCTATTTTGTTTGAATAATAAATTGCGGCACAGCTTGGATATACGTCGACCAGCCGCCATGTTTACCCACAGCTCAAATGATGACACACAACAATATAGATCTAATTTGAGCTATGAGTAAACATGGCATCTGGTCGACGTATATCCCAGCTGTGCCTAAATTGCTTGTATGTATAACAGGTTTAATTGACTCTTGAAAAATAAAATGAAGGATTTAAACCTGAGCATATCAAATTATTAAATTGTGGGGTTTAATTCCGTTAATGTTCCTGCTAAAGGTTAATGAAGCGAATCCGGCCTGCAGTTATTTACCGCTAAATTTGGCAATATCGATTCAATACTCGGATACCACTGATTTTGCACTTGGCCAAAAAGTCGCCAAATTCAGTTGCAGACCGGATTCGCTTCGTTTACCCCGCTAATTACCACCATGCAGGGATGCAGAATATGTCAGATCCGGCGATCTAGGATCGGGGGAAATTTTAGCCATCTGGGGAAATTTTGTGGAAAAGTATACTATTGAATTGAATTTTAGTACAGTAATAAAAATATACGTGGCGATTCGTGTCACTACTTTTTAACAGATTTATGATACTGACAATAATTCAGAATTTTTGAAGGTCTTTATAATTTTTTTAAATTTTGGGGAAATTTTTGTATGGATTGAGGGAAATCTTGAAAGTAAACACATTTTCTGCATTCCTGCCACCATGTTGTATTGTAATGTAATGGACACAAAAAGTGGAAAACGTGCTAAATAATTTCAAATACATATATAGATTAAAATGATTAATTAGAAGATCAATAACTGTTCAGTTTCATTAAAGATAAGAAAAGTTTGTCGATATTTGATTATATGGTGTTCTTAAGTGATAGGCGATATTTAGCAGGAACGTTAACGGAATTGAACCAATTGGGGGAGCAGCAATGAGCTCCGTAATATAAAGGAGGGGTTTTACGGCTCACTTATTGAAATATTTGAATTTGACAGTAAGAAACAGGGTTTAAAAATGTTTTTTTTTCAAATCTTATTGGAATAACTAATAATTTTTGAATAAGCACATTAAAATGACATGTTTAGTTTACTTTAATTGTCCATTACAGAATTCAATATTAGGGTATTTGGTACTTAAGGATTAGCTGGGTGCAAGCTTCAAGTACAATGATGCTATATTGCTCATAGTAATCAAACATCAATATAAAACACAAATCAAATATCTCAACTTTTAAATTTTGCTATATATTTTTATGTATAAATAAAAAAACATTGCCTCCTATAATATAATCAGGTTGGAAAGATTTGTACTCGTCTAATCCTAAAGCACCTGGTATTATTATTTGCTCTTTTTGTTCCATTAGGTTTATGATGATTTGTAAAATATAATTTTCTTAATACTTTAAAATATACTTAATATACATATTATGGGCAAAGTAATTTATTGGGCATTATTAATAATGCCTGGGCATGTTAATGTGATAAATTCAACAAAATTTATGAATGAAATTTATCACTATGCCCGCTTTCACTCTGGGCATTATTAAAAATGCCCAATTAATCACTTTGCCCGTAACATATATATATGTTACCGCTAAAGTTGATAATTAGTTAATCTGAAGAATACCTAGGTAAACTTAAGATTAACTGATTTCTGTCGTTAATGTGCGGATTTTTGAGTTTTTCGCATTTTACCTAGGGAATCTACACTATAACGGCCTCTTGATCGTTAAAGTTCAAAATAGTTTGTTTCGTTCAATACTTTCTGTTAAAATGTTGAGGTGCTTACTGCGCCATGCGCTTACCCCTGCGCAGTTGGGTTTCAATACGTAGTTTGTTGTCATATTTGGTGTTTTGATTTCAAATTTAGAGCGTAGCACTGGTAGTTGTCTTGTTGAATGTTAAAACAAAATAATACAAGCAAGTAAGTACTGTAAATTTACATGATTAAGTACAGTATATTACTACTAAAACGGGTATTTTGAAACAATTGTGTTGAAGCTCCGACTTCAGAGATTTCTTTTAACGAAAGCAAATGTCCCAGCTGTTGAAATATCTTTTCAACAAACGTTAATTCAACAATCGCTGGAACCTGGGAAAGGGTTTAACATATGTAATCGATCGCGAATCCTAGCAATAGTTCAGTGCAGGCTGCCAGCCGATTACACCGCGCTTTCATTAAGATTTGCTAGTTTAAGTGCTCATTGAAGTACGCTGTCAAATCGAGATCGAAAACCACAATTGATACAAATCTCAGTTGGTACTTTAATATTCTATTATTGTTTTTATATTCTAGTTTTAAAATTGCTAATTCATTACAATTTTTGTGGGATTTGCGTGTTTTGTGTAATATGAAAAAAGTACCGATCCCCCTTTTTTGATTCGTCATTGTTACTGTTTACCCCCCAAACGAGTTTGGTTATAGTTAGGGCAGGGGGGTTTGGGGGGGCGGCAGCCCCCCCAACCTCCTTAAACTTTTTATAAAATAAAATAAAATTTTGCACTTTAACGGATCACCCTCGTTAATATGTAAAATAACTGATTACAGGTAGTATGCAGATTAACGAGTGTCTAGTCGGTAGGGTGCAGAATACCTAGGTAATTTCAAGATTACCTAGGTAATCTTAGAAATTGAAAAAAAATTCGCTCTTTAACGGATCACCCTCGTTAATCTGCAAATTACCTAGGTTATCTGTAAATTAACTGATTTCCGGACTTTAACTGTAACATATACATATAATACTTTTCAGACGAATTCAAAATGCTGTGATCCTCCAAACACTGATCGGGGACCCACCAGTGGGGTTGTTGAGTTGACTTTGTGAAAAAAATTTTTCTCTCAAAATATTTTGTGGAAGGGCACCCAAAAAGAACCAAATTTAGAAAAATGTTGAAAACCTAAATCCCTGATTCTGAAAAAATATGAAAGCTCACTAATTGAGCTATAACTGTGTGACTGAATGGTCATAAAGCTTATATGTTTTTAATACGCAGACACAAAAACAAATTTTGGTACTTATACATATTATCCTTTTGACCATTCATCGACCGTCAAATTCAGCCGCACAGCTATAGAACAGTCAATGGGCTTTGATAACTTTTCACTGCCTTTACTGTGTTTCAGGATTTTTAAATTAGTCAGTTTTGGCCATTTTTTCAGTCATCTTGTGGTCGGCGAAGACCTTAACATCTCTCCCTCCGAGTTGATCAAGGCACCGTGCCTTGACCGTGCTCTATGTCATATTAATAATCCTCTATTTACAGATAAGAATCGTGAACTTTTTCAAAGAATTGACTCCTCAGTTCCTGGAGGTGTCACGCCTGGTGCCTCTTTGCTTCCAGTTCCTGTCCGTGGAGGGGTTTGGTTCCTCTTCGCTTCTGGTTCCGGTCCCTGTAGGAGTCTTAGCTTCCTCTTCGCTCCTGGTTCCTGAAGGTGCTCCTAGTTCCCCTGCGCTCCCGGTTCCTGTGCTTGGTGAGATCCTTGGTTCCTCATAGACTTCAATTCAGGACACTTTCGTGGTTCTTGGAGTTTGAAAGTAGTTCTTGAACTGTACACTTAAACAAGTGCTGGCTGAACTGTGACTATGAAAACTTTTTTTTTACTTTTAATTTACTTTGTTAAAAAAAACTCAAGGAAGGAAGTGGAAAAACTGGCAATCCTATTGATCAAGTTTCTCATTTCCTATGGCAACGAATGATAGGTTTCCATTCTGATCTGGTGTGTGCTTTATTTTAATGTGAGTTCCTTGTTGCAGAAAAAGATTGACTGAATGTCACACGCTTCTCACCTAGTATTATCATATATCTGTACAAAATGTAAATATTAAGAAATTAAATTTTTGAGTATCGGTAACTAAGAAGTGTTTCCTTCCAACCCATATACACTACCTTCTAGGTTTTGATGTAGACAAGCTTCCCCGTTGGACTTCTGAGAAAAGGTGAGTGCAATTTTTTGCTCCCATTGTATTTAAAGTAGAGATGGGTATGGCCGGAAACTTTGGGGGGGGAAACGTTTTTCCAGTTTTTTTCCCGAAGGGTTTATTTCTTTCCGGAAAAATTGAAAATGTTAATTTAAAATACTTTATTTAGAATTTATATAACCGTGATATCAATTAAAAATATTTAGATGATATTCTTATATAATAAAGTACTTATAAAGAATGAAATTTTAACCATGCAATCATTTTTTCCCCAAAAAGTTGGCTTCCACTCGTGAAAAATCGAAAATTTTTAAGTTTGTATGAAATTAAAAATTTTCTACATTCACATTCTAATGTTTTCTCATTTGATATTTTTTATACTCAATATTTCATTTGAAAACACAAATTTGGAAAAAGTAAGCTGCAAGATAAATTATTTTAACATCCAAATGTTATTTATTTTACTCTCTAAAAATAATAATAATGCCATGCAAATAAATATCAATAATACCAATTAATTAGGATTAGAAGAAATTTAAATTTGATATTCTTATATATTAATTATAAAATGCAGCATCTTAAAAATATTTTAACCATTAAATCAGATTGTCTAAAATCATAAGCAAATGAAATGACTTACTACTTCAAGTTTCTCTGCTTTATCTGAATTTAAAAAAAAACTTTATATCAGAAGTTAGGGATTATTGGAGGCTTTTTACAGGGTTGCTTTTAAAAAATATTTATGGTGTATGAGTATTTATTGAACAATGAACACAATAATATCATGAAAATTAAATAATAAAAAAATAAGTTCCAAAAATATTTAAACAAAACAATGAATGATTTTTTAATTTTTTTTATGCAATGACTTCAACATTTTTTTAGAATTGGCAGAATGTATTAAAACTTCTCAACCTTTCTAAGAAAACATAATTGCAATGATTATGTGGAAAAAGGTTAGGATCAATTATGTATATCGATGTTAAATATAGCAACCATCTGTTATTTGTTATTGGATCATGTTGTATACAAAATTAATTCATCAAAAGTACTTTATGTTTAGTAAATAAATATTAAATTAATGTTATTTATTACTATCACATGCTTTACATTTTATTACATATATTATTATAGTTATAAAAACTGTAGTTTTTTTTTCTTTTAAAATTACTCGTAAAATGCTGCATATATTTATTTCGGAGGAATTATTTTTAATGATTAAATAACTTATAGTATATAATGACTAATGATTTTTTATACAACAAATGATTATTTAGTTTCTAAAAAAATATGTGTTTAAAAACCACAAAGTAAGGTTTCAAACTCTTAATAAAGTGAAATTATTTTGGTTTGGTTGTTACAATTATACAGTATTCATTCAAAAAGCACAAGAAATTTTCTTTTTCTTGTATTAAATTATTATAAGAGGTGAATAATTTACTTCTATTTTGGGTAATTCCATGGGTAACTGACTGACATTTTCAAAGAAAAACAATAAGTATTTTCTAATTTACTTCCCAAAAATAAATTTTATAAAGATTTTTCTACCGGTTTACTGCCTTTTTGTTAACAAAATCCAATGACACAATTAAATTTTCTAAATATGTTTTTTTATTTTAAACAACATGGTAACTGACTGAAATAAAGGTTTCATTAATGTCAGTCAGTTACCATGTAAATTTAAATTTACATGTTACCATTCAAATTTATTTGTTCCATTAAATTTAGCTAACAAGAAAGCAATAAACTGGGTTGAAAATCCTTTTTTTTATTTATTTTGGGAAGTAAATTACAAAATACTCATTGTTTTTCTTTGAAAATGTCAGTCAGTTACCTGTGGAAATACCCTTTTATGAAAATTATAAAAATAATTTATTCAATTTACTAATTAATTAATTGCTCTTGATTTGAAAGATTTATTTTATTTGATTTATATAACTCACTGAAAGTTTTAATATATTTTATTATGTACTAAAAATATAAATTAGTGCAATTTGAAATTGAAATTTCAAGTTATTACCCAGGCAAGTCAGAAATAAGATGATGAAACACCAAAAAAGGTGCCTAGTATTAAAACACCAGCATAACACCAAAAAAAGTGGCAACTGAGTTGCCACTCCTAGTGGTGTTAAAGAACACCAGTGTTTCATTACACCAAAACTATTCTACCAGTGGTAGGATACCAGTGGTTGCTACCAGTGGTTGCAACTGAGTTGCCACTCCTAGTGGTGTTAAAGAACACCAGTGTTTCATTACACCAAAACTATTCTACCAGTGGTAGGATAGTTTTGGTGTAATGAAACACTGGTGTTCTTTAACACCACTAGGAGTGGCAACTCAGTTGCCACCCTTTTTGGTGTTTTGCCATCCAAAATTTTTTACAGTGTAGGTGTCTACTATCCCCCCTAGAAGTGTGACCCATTATTTATGGGACACCCTTATTTCAATATTAAATTACTATTTGCCTATTTTAAATATTCAACAGCTGAAAAAGTAGAAATTAAAAATACCTATAAGAAAGGTTTTTTGCACTAGTTTACATTTACTCAATAATAGTTTCGTTTTGAGCTGTTAAATTAGCACTTTAATATGCATTTCCAGAACTCTATAAACTTATTTTAAGTTAGCCGGGATTGTTCGACTGTCCTTGATAACCATACCAATTACTCAATTAATAAAAGAATATTAGCCAAAACATACATATCAAATTCCTAAAATTTTAAAACATATTTGTGTTCAATCCTTTTAGGCTTCCTTAAACTATCATACTCTGTGTACCTGACACTTTTTACCACCGTCTTCCCAACAGTTTAGTCTCATTGAGACTGACTTTTACAGTCTTTCTTAAATCAAAACTTTCAACTTCAACCTCATTTTCGTTATCGCTGGGTTCTTTGAAAGCTTAAGCTTTCATCCTCTACCCTAATCCTTTTCAGTGTCTTTTCTGCCCTTTTAAAATTTCATCAAGGGGTTGCATAAGTTCATATTACCTGTTAAGACGTGTTATTTAGCCTTCAGATTATAACTAAACTTTCAGGATCACCTCATTCAGGCTAAGGAAAGAGATTAGAACTCACTTTAGGGTAGGCTTCGAAGTGATTTCCTTGAAAGATTATTAAACCTGGAAAAGTCTTTTTTGAATTTCACCCAAGATATTCGAGAAGTTCAATAATCTCCTCCCTCCCTCCTTGGTTTTGAATTCCAGACATAAAAAAGAATGGATCCATTTTCAATACGTCCCAAAATTGAATTTTGAATGGAATTGTGTAAACATTTTGTTTGAGATGATTTAAATAAACTGACATGGAATAAATCGGTAGGACGAGACTATGAGGCTATTATAGGGATGGAATTGAAACACGGAATGGTTTTTTGAGAGTTTGGAAGATAGTTTTATTCACTTTATTTGGAATTTATTCAGAGGTGAGAAGTTATATACTCAGTTATATACTCATGCTCGTATAAAAATAAATTGGGTAGTCAAATAAAGGGTTTGGGATGGAAGAATTGATTATTCGTATAAGAATATAATACAAAGTATAAGCCTAAATAAAGTGCTCCTTTTGGTATTATAAATGGTACATAGTTTTCCACCATTTTGGGATTTCGAATAATAGACAAAGGTTGAATTTTAATATAAAAAAATAATAAAATAAAAATTGTAATAATATGTATTTAAACCTATATAGAAAAATACAAAAAAAAACTCTTATGAAAAAGCAAAACTCAACTTCAATTAGTCATAAAAAGTAGTTGGGTTCATAGTCAAATAATTGAATCCAAATAATGAAGTGCTATAATTTAAATTGGTGTCGTTTAAGTTATTTCTAATTTTTATTGTGTTTTTAACAAAAGTCGTCTTATGAACAATATTCATTTATATCAAATTCTTTGTATTTAAGGTACTATTACTTTATTAAAGGCCTTTAAACCTTTCAATTATAAGCCACCCGAGATAACCGTTGAATCCTGGTTTCAACGGTCTATCTCTGGAAAATTCGGGATGGCTAGGACTGAAGGAGTTAATGTAGGAAGCTCTTAACCAAATAATCGGTCAATAAGTTTCTACTTAATAAAGTTATTAAATTTACAAAAAAAAAACATTAACTAAACTTGTAGAAAACTTATAACATTTTATGGTGTGTTAATTTCTTTCGTTTATTTTTCTTGACTGTAAACGAATTATAGGTGTGAAAGTAAAATAAAATATGGAGGTCTGGACATAATTTATGAGCTTATATCGATAAACAATAATTTTAATTTCAAACTGGTGGCAAATAAAAATCTTCAAAGGAATTGAATTTAGTTCTATCTCTCTATTTTTTATTTTCAAACTATTGCCTTCTCTGCATCTTTTACACTTCTACATTTGTTTATAGCTTATCTAGTTTGACTAAAAAACATTAGTAAAACAAAGTGGAGAGAAACTTTTTACAGAAAGACTACTGAAAGTTCGATTTAGAGTTTCCAGACGCGCCAATCCAGACAGTCCTCTGTTTTTTCCTTAATCTCATTCTAAATAAATCAAATGCATGAAGCAATCCCAAATGAAAAATCTGAACATACTCCTCGAAAATCCCCGCCTTTCCACAGAAATATTCAAAGTTTTAAAGTGGCGAAAACAACTTAATCAAATAAATTCTTACAAAATAAACGCTTACGAAAGTAATCAAGTCTTTAAAGGGTAACCTTCGGTTGATTAGGGTTAGGAAAAGCATGAAAACTTCGATTCAGCTTTCTAGATAAACAATTATATTTCTCTCTACCCACTACCACTAGAGATGCATAATAAGTTAATTGAAACGTTCATTCAGCTATCTAGCGTATGCTCAAGTAGGTTCTACATTATCTTGATTAGAACTTAATGGAAAATTCCAGACACAGTATAAGTATCGCCTTTAAAAGCATTAAACCATTTTCTAGATGGATCAATTAATTAATTATGTTTAATTTCGTTAACATTTTAATTCAAATGTTATCAACATTTCATGAACTTTGTTATTGAGGGTTTAAAATAGGCTGTGCGATGTGGTTACGTTCTTTAAAGAAAATAATAAAAGCTGTGTTTCAAGAAGCACAATCCTTTGAGATTCCTTTTAGCAAGTAAACTAAAACGTAATATTGTGTTTACATATTTTTAAGATCTTTGAATAGATAGAGACAAATGAAAGTTATACGGATATGATGATATATTGGATTTTCCAGTTACATAAATTATGTTTGTTTTGAAATTCCTACAAAATATAGCCTGTATTTTTCAAGTGTCACTTCTTCACTACACTGCAAAAAATAATCCAGTAAAAAAACAGAAAATTTCTGGCAGCAAAAATTGCCAGAAAATTTTTGTAGGTAGAAAAATCCTGTAAACAGAAAAAAGCTTTAACCTACAGGTAAATGCTGTAAAAAGAAGCTTTCTGTCAATATTTTTTCTGTTGCGTCACAGTAATTTTCTGCTTGTGCGCATGCGTGTAGACTAATTTTAGCTGTTTTTTTTTTTTAATTTTATTACATCAATAACCGGGGATAGAACCCACGACCTACCGCATGCTAAGCACGCACGCTACCACTGCTCCAACGAGGATTCAATAAAAGTAGAAATTATCCGAAGATGTTCTTTCTTTCTCCACTAACTGAAACTTTTTGTTTAAGTACAGATAAGCTAAAAAACTAGAAAAAAGCTGTTTTTTTACATAAAATAAATAGAAGTGCGGTGTGAATGTTACATGACAGAAAATCCCTGTAAACAGGAAGTCATTTTTATTGAAACTTTCTGTTTTTCTACAGTTTTTTTACAGTGTACGAGCACAAAATACATGCATTACAATCCTTCTAAAAATAATGTTACTGCTTCTTTAAAATTTTGTTTTATAAAGCTCAATTTATACAGTTAGTTATTTTATTTCCATCTACGTATAAAGAGCTTTACCACTATATTGGTAAAGCTAATGAAATGAAATGAATGAAATAAAAAAATACAGAATGAATGAATTTGTTTATAATTCATTCATTCATTCTTTCTTTCTTTCATCTAGTCATCAACGCACAGCAAAATCTACCGGGGATAAAAACAAGAAACTTGTTGTGGTGGAAGGCCTTACGATGTATACGCGCAGTAAGAAGGGGATTTTTCAAAATTCTTTTTTCTGACCCGCTGATTGCTTGGAGTGTTATCGACGATTCTTAGGCTAAGCGCGCACTAGAAGCTTCTGTCACGGCGACTATAAACACTAGGTCACTTGAGAGTAATATATTTCTATGGTAGATTTTTGGCAATTGGCCAAGAGTCTCGTCGCCTAATGAGCGCGCTCTAGCTTCTTGCAATAACCAGGGTGATAATTTTGTCTCTGTCGCCATGACAAAAGTCTCTAGTGTGCGCTTAGCCTTAGTGTGGCGGCTTCCCAAATGACCCCGTAATTTCGCAGGAAGAATACAATATTTAGAAAGGTATTTTTCAAAATTTGGATGTTCGAATTTTAAGAAATTGCAAACGAAGTTGTTATGAAATTTTAGCATGTTGTTCCTCACACAATCAGGAAGGTTTGCAAAAAAAGAATTTTTAAAATTAAAGGATTCCAAGTCTCTTTTGGGCATTTTCTAAATTCTTATGCTAACGTTAATAATAAATTGATAACAGTTATTGCTCCTTCCAGATGACACAATACCTCTATTGTTAGAAACATTGATTAAAAATATTTACAACAGATTAATATTGCTAAGGTACCTGACTACGTTCAAAACCGATTTTCGACCAAAATTTCGAAAAACATTTTATGTGGTAATCTGAAAATTTGGACATTCTCCTTTCTAAAAAAGTCTTTGGTTTGTCTCTAGACAATCTAGAAGCTGAGATATTTGGATTTGAAAAAGCCTTGTTGCCAGCTTGCTACCAGCTTTTCCAACTTTAAATGCGTTTTTCTCTACATGTTGTTTTTGACCAAATTGACTCACCGTAACAATGATTACTTCAAATATAATTAATATATTTTCATGAAAATTGGTATGATGGTTCCTATAGATGTTTAGTAGTGTCTGAAGCAGGATTTTATGTTTTACTTCAATAGAAAAAATTTTGGAAGACCTTTTCCATTTTATCGTTGTTGTGAAAAATTTCGAAGTTGCATTTATTATTTACGTAATCATTTCAATCTTTAGGTAAAAAAGAATTCAACTTTAATCCTGCTTCATCCACTAACATATATTATGAAGACTATAAATACACATTTTTATGTTAAATATTTGGAATATTTTGAAAATTAGAGCATTCTTCGTACATACTGTTTTTTGATGAAAAAATGACAGTTTTTGGGATTTAAAAAGAAAAAATAATTTTATATTTGCAAATTTTTTGGTTTATAATGTGTTTTTAAGTTCATTTAACTGTTTTATAGAGAAAAATTTGATGTATGAGAAAAAGGGAGGAAAAAGCCCCCCGAACGTAGTCAGGTACCAAGAAATAATAGACAATACGCACTATGTCACGAAACATACTAAAACTTACCCAATTTACTAATTCGATCATGAAAACCCAAAAATCAACTTTAAAAATCACTAAAGGTTTCAATTTAAGTGCAAAAAGTGTTTAAAAAAGTCCTTAAGTCACCTGACTCAAAACGGGGCGTAACCTTGTGTGACGTCATACTTCAGTAGATTTGTTTCAGGCAATACTGTTTTGAGCACATGGAGCATAAAAACTTACTTTTTTTACTTCTCCCGTTATGCATTTCTTTCAGACTGGATAACACTGTTCTTAAAACTCAAAAATGTGTTTTTTAGAATTAAAATTTATTCCTTTTATGTACAGATTTCTTGTATTTTCATTCAGTTTCTTAGCATTAGGACTAACTTTGGAAATTTTGTTAATAAACAATTAATGTCATGTAGGTTTTTTCTCACAATATTAAGTTAAGTCACTAGTAAAATAAAAATGTAAAAATCATTTAAAAACAAAAAAATCTTTGGAATTTTGAACTGTTATAACAATAAATAATTTATTGACTTTATTAAATTCTTTCGTTTATTAATTCAAACTGATGATAATCAAGCATTCCATTTATAGCAATGGCAATGTACTAGTATCATTAAATTCTAGTTATTTTTTGTATCCATTATTAAATTTTATGCAGCTTGCAACACGTTTTTTTTTGTTTCTTTGTGTCTCTATGCATAAAGTTACACTATTTACGACGAATTCTTTCATCTTTTGGTACTGAGAAAAATAATGTATTAATGCTACATTCAAAAACCAATTATTTCATTCATTACTCAAATGTTTGATCATTATTTTTGTACAAATAATTATAATCCATTTAAAATCCTATTTATAAATGTACAATAATTTAAATTATTTTCTTGAGCGTAATAAAATAAAAACTTGGCTTTCGATAATAGGAAAATTAAAATTAATTAATCCCTCATTGGTGTTTTAGGTATCCGAAATTTAACATTGTATATGTTTAAGGCTAGTGTACAAAATTTACTTGCATAAGATATAAAATTTTGGTATTTTGCTTATGGTCTAAGAGCTGGATGCAAATTTTGGGAATGATAAGGTGCACGAGATATTTCACCTGGAACAGATTCGATTGATGATGGGAAAACTTATGTCACCAACGCCAGAAGGCGGAGTGGAAGCTTTCAGTGTGAAAGGGGGGGTCGAACATGCAAACAGCGCGCGGTCCCTTGCGACAGAGATTTTGAGGAAATAGGTTGAAAATTTGCACAGTTTAAGGAGAGTGTGAATAAAAGATAATGTAGCATTCTCAAAAGTATAAGTTGTTTTAAGGGTCGTAGAGAACTAAACGAATTTTCGAATGTTTATATGAATGATCTGTACGGCCGACGAGGTGCAAGGGTGGACATAGGCTTCATGTATTGAAGAATGTTAGTAAAAGTTAGGGTAACACTCCCAGAAGACTAAGTGGAAGACAAAGGGTGGCCAGAAGTCACCAAAGGTGCAGAAAAATCTTAAAACCCGAATCATTCGGAAACTTCTGGCTGTTTGCATATGTATAGCTGACATATAGAACAAACTATATGCAAACAGCCAGAAGTCTAAGTGGAAGCGTTCGGGAGATATTCAGGCGCGAAGTAAAAGACTGAATAAAAGCAATTCTCTTGCAACAATGACTAATAATACGCTAATAAATATAAAGTCATTGTTAGCGTGGTTTTTAGTGTATTATTAGTCATTGTTGCAAGAGAAAAGTTATATGTTATAAGTCATTTGTTATACATAAACATTGGAAAATTCGTTAGTTTCCTACAACCCTTAAAACACAACTTATACTGTTGAGAATGCTACATTATTTTTTATTCTCACTCTCCTAAAACTGTGCAAATTTTCAACCAATTTCTGCAAAATTTCTGTCGCAAGAGACCGCGCGCTTTTATTCGGTTTTGTACTTCGTGCCTGAATATCTCCCGAACGCTTCCACTTAGACTTCTGGCTGTTTGCATATAGTTTGTTCTATATATCAGCTATACATATGCAAACAGCCAGAAGTTTCCGAATGATTCGGGTTTTAAGATTTTTCTGCACCTTTGGTGACTTCTGGCCACCCTTTGTCTTCCACTTAGTCTTCTGGGAGTGTTACCCTAACTTTTACTAACATTCTTCAATACATTAAGCCTATGTCCACCCTTGCACCTCGTCGGCCGTACAGATCATTCATATAAACATTCGAAAATTCGTTTAGTTCTCTACGACCCTTAAAACACAACTTATACTTTTGAGAATGCTACATTATCTTTTATTCACACTCTCCTTAAACTGTGCAAATTTTCAACCGATTTCCTCAAAATTTCTGTCGCAAGGGACCGCGCGCTGTTTGCATGTTCGACCCCCCTTTCACACTGAAAGCTTCCACTCCGCCTTCTGGCGTTGGTGACATAAGTTTTCCCATCATCAATCGAATCTGTTCCAGGTGAAATATCTCGTGCACCTTATCATTCCCAAAATTTGCATCCAGCTCTCAGGCTATTACGTGTCACATGAAATTGCAATTAAATTGTTTTCTAATTTCTGAAATTTCTATAAAATTACAGCTTAAACACAAAGATAAACTAGAATTAAGGGTGATTTTGTTAGTTATTCCCCAAAATTTGGGTTTTATATGATTTGTTTATCATTTTAGTCTACGCTTGTTTCCCCGGTCGAAGTATAGTCGTAAGTGGCCAATGTTCCCAGTTGGGAACATGGTGAAAATCACACTTAATTTTTTTTTACCGCCTTCATATTAATAATTTCTCTTAATTGAACCATTAGAAGGTTTTTTATGTTAAAAAATTAATTAAAATATACCTGGATCTTAATTCGGCCTGTAAAAGGTTAAAATGAACTTGAAAATCATGCATATTGTCTATTGTTGATGATTGAAGAAAATTTTTAGGATAACTAATACTATTCTACCAAAAAACTCTAAATTTTTTCTATTTAATCAAAATTTAAATATTTCCAGCAAAGCTTACTTGGTATCGATTCAAATGATGTTTACTTTTATTTCATGTTTGAAATTTGTTTCAATGAATGAGTTGGTTTTAAATCAACAAAGGGGGGTTCAAGTAAAGCCTGCTACGTTACTTAAGTAGTGACATGAGTTTAATCGTCCGCCATTTTGTGTTTTGGGTGGAAACGTGATGCCAGGTGTATAAATGTAAGCTTTGCTATCCCGGGCTTTTGGTTCAAGGGGTCTCCCCCTGCCCTTTTTTTATATATCAATTTTAAAAACTGGTTATTAACATTTAAATTTTAAAAAAAAAAATTAAGGTTTGTTTTACATCTTAGAAATGTATTAATTTTAATTGTTTTGTGAATTGAGATTATTGCGGGAGGATCGGGGAAATAAATCTACATAAATTGGTGTTCAATAATAGACATTTACCTTTATTGTGAACCGTAGTCAGAGAAATTAAACACAACTATAAATTACCAATTGAAGAAATCAGTTAAGAGAACAAAGGATATTAAAGAGAAAAAATAAATATCGCCACAAATGGGGGTAAGAGGATTTCACACATTAATTCTAAATAATTTTTTTCATATCTTAAAGAAGTATAGCGGAATCCTAGAGGGAAGGCAGTTGACCCTATTGATCTTAAATTACCCCCTGGAAAAGAACGTAACAGAAAATGTTTATTTATACTTAAACACACAGTTTGAAAAGTCTCTTCCCCCGAGCAACGGCGGGTATATCAGCTAGTTTATTAATAAAATAAGATGCTCTTCTTTATACAAAACATGTATGATATCAAAATTTGAAATTTGATAGTACAGATAAGGGGAAAAAACACAAATTCAACACAAAGCTCTAAAATTTAAAAATTTCTTATTGAAAAATTTTATGTTTTTCTTATTTTTAATATTCCCACTATTTCCAAGGATGATAATTTGAAATATTTCTTAAAATGTGAGCGCTTTAACTCCTTGAAACAAGTAGAAGATAAAAATGTTTTCTATGCCTTAATGAAAAAAAGCAAAAAAAAAATCTAATATATAAATCATGTATAATTAATAACAAATATTATTATTTTTTCTTCCTCTTAGGTAGTAAAAATTTTTAAGTAAAATAATATTTGAGTCAATTTATATTTAATATTTGAATCCGCGTGTTATTGATTTATTTAAGATTTGTGAATTACATGACATCTAATATTTAAAATATTTCACTGAAATAAACGTAGATCAAAAGAATTAAAGAAAGGTCGATTGAATTTGAAAAGTCAAAGGGGATATTTGTATTCACTACTAGTAAAAAAACCTGAAAAAGATGATTAATGTAGAAACTAAGTTTTATACCAGCTCTAACTACGACTATACGTCTTGTTTAAATACGCCCAGTAAAAATTATTTATGTATCATATTAATTTCCCACTTAAAACATACAAAGATAATCTTCTACCAGTAAACACAGAAATATAATAATACATATTTATCATTGCATCGTTTATTTATAGCACTCATAATGTACTTTTAGGTAATGTAAGTACCGTATTTTATCAAAAACGGATAGCGTTGGCATAATTTCAGAAATATATTTTCCTCGCATGCAAAAATTGGCATTAACAATAGCGTAAGATTATGGAAGCTTTTCAGGAAAAACATAACCATCCTTCAAAACGACCAAACATATTCAAATCGTGATCTTATTCAATGGAGGTGGAATCATGAAGATATTATAAGTAATTTAATGGTGCTTTTTAGAGATGCCCTTAGTATTTTATGGTTTTTTACCATTCACTAGATTAGAAATTGAGAACGAAAGAGGATATTTTCTCATGCTTACTGCCAGCCTTAGGGTCATTACTTTTTGAGTGAAAATCAAAAGATGTTATTTTCTCGTGGGACCTGAAAGTTTTCAAGAATACATTTTACGACTCAAAACGAATCTTGTCGTTTTTTACAAAGAAAATATCAACACTATTTTTCTTGGAAAAATTAAAGTTCACTATCTTACTTTTTTACTGTAATAACTTTAAAATACAGGGTGATTCAGAAATAATCATCAATAATTGGGGCGGAGGTAGAGGGGCCCTAGACAAGCATATTTCGAATAGGGATAGTGGGGCGCAGTCTTACCGTTAAAGATCTAGGACCTAATGTAGTGCGAGCGCGTTTCAAAAGGTCGTTTTTAGAAGGCCCGTGTGAAGAAACACAACATAATAAAATGAAAAACATTATTGCATGATGTATAGGAGTATCCGTACTACTTAAATCCTCAATGTGATAGAATTTGGACCACTTGCTAAACCGTGGGATGAGTTTTAAAACTTGTAATATTAATTTCTTAGTCAAACAATGGAGTTCCCTTAAAGGTATTTAGAAAAATGATGATCGGGGAAGGAATTTACAATGATCAAACAGTTTCAATGATCAATGTTACGATCATTGAAAATTCCTTCCCCGATCATCATTTTTCTAAATACCATTAAGGAATATCCATTCTTTGACTAAAAGATTAATATTTCAGTTTTAAAACTCACCCACGGTTTAGCAAGTGGTACAATTTCTATCACAGTGAGGATTTAAGTAGTACGGATACTCTTGTGTCTCATGCAATAATGTTTTTCATTTTATTATGTTTTGCTTCGTCACACGGGCCTCCTAAAAACTGCCTTTTGAAAAGCGCTCGCACTACATCAGGTCCTAGCTCTTTAACGGTAAGGCTGCGCCCCACCATCCCTATTCGAAATATGCTTGTCTAAGGCCCCTCTACCTCCACCCCAATTTGATGATTATTTCTGAATCACCCTGTATAGTAACTCAATAGCCCCAAATAGTAGGTATAATTTCTGTTTTTAGTGGTGATACGTTCTCTTGAACGTAATTGACTGCATATTGATATCACGAGGTCTTAATAACAGCACGAAATAATAAATAATGTATTTATTTCTACTAAAGTATTAAGGAGGAGGGATCATAAACACTTTTTTTATGTGTAGGGAAAATCTTCACAAATTAAATTAATTCGGTAGAAGATATTTTTATATATTTTCATCCATTAAAATTCATACTTTTCTTCATGTGATTTGTTTGTAAAATGTTGAAATTTATTTTAACTTGAAGCCTCAAAATCTCAAATTCAAGTAGCAGAACCAATTTTTCCTTTAATTAAACAATTGTTATCATTATTAACATGATGATGATGACGATGACGATGACGATGATGATGATGATGATGATGATGATGATGATGATGATGATGATGATGATGATGATGATGATGATGATGATGATGATGATGATGATGATGATGATGATGATGATGATGATGATGATGATGATAAATACTACCTGTAGTAAAATGTAACTCTAAATTATTATATGAATGATATTTGAAATAAAAATGAAATTTTTGTGCCAAACTAAATGTTAAAAAGGATCAAACTATCCAATGAGGAAGTTGCATGATTTTTTTAATTTTTTTAATCGATTCCTCTTGCAAAAATAAGCAACTACCCAAAATTTGAGGCCGATCGAGAAATTTTTTGATTGCCAAAAAAATAAACAAAAATCCCCTTTTTAAAAGCGCGCGAAAACGCCAAGAGTTTGGATGTGACGTCATCTTATACTAAACATTGTTGTAAAGCAATGGAGTTGATGGTATTATTGTTGACGTCATCTTATAGTTTAAACAATAAACGTTTTCAGTCACGTGTTTTTTTCTCGACATTTAAATTAAAATATTTAATTACCTGTATATTTTTTTGAAAAACTGACTAGATATTTCATTTTACCATACAAAAAACCATACGGAACACTTGTTTGTTTTTGAAAATCTGACACATGCAACTTCCTTATTATCTGACATTTTCTTTTAATGCTCACATATTTCTCTTAAGATACATAGACATAGTAATAGTACTTCTGTGAAATCATCTTTCATCTTCATTTCCATTTTGTGGAATTCGCAAGAATAATGCATACGTTAAACAGATAACACTCCCTCCAATTCAAATCTATAGAAATAATGCCTTTTAAAAGAGATTTAAAAATTCCTAACGAGGGAAGATGATGCGAACGATAATGTATTCAATGAGACATTCCCATTCTAGAGGTAAAATGGTTACCGCATTCCAATAGACTAAGAAACTAAAATATGCTGAAAAAGGATTCATAAGTCACAAAACTCTCTTCAAAAATAAATGCGTTAGCAGAAAAAATTCCCTTTGGTAGAGGGAATATGTAAATCAATATTAATAAATCTATCGATTTTCCATTAACCTTTGCGAGTATTTTATAGATACGGGAACCCTTCTCTCAGGTGGTTGATAAAAAGCTTTTTTTACTTTTGAAACGTATCGTGTGGTTTCTGTGATAAAAGTTTTCTCGGATATTTTTAAAAGTTATTTTTATAAAAAAAAATACAACAAGAAAATGTATTTTTGCTTTCAATAATATGCAAGTAAGATGTCTAAATCCGCCATGTTGTTTTACTAGTAACTAATTGGTAACGTTTTTTGGGGGTTAAAATACATGGCATATGCACTTATTCCATATTGATAGAAATTTTAAAATACCTTAACATCTTTACACAATGATTGGTTATTTCTATAAAGAAATAGTATATATCTTCAAATTTCTTTTCTTTAATTATGGAATTTGGGGGATGTCATAACGGGTTTTGAAATATTTATGTAATCATAAAAAACAGTTTTCTCATATACATAAAAGATATTAATTAAATGGCATCCGTTAGAATATTATCATTAATTCGAATGAATTTGGATTAATGTGAAAATAAATACTTTTTTTATAAAATACTATAGCTTATTTTTACCAAGTGTAAATATCTTTTTACAAATAAAAGGAATAAACAGCATATTTCTTTAAACATTTATTAGTATCGAAAATTACCCTGGACTTCATAGACTCCAAAACTAAAGCCTTTATTAAAAATATCTTATAATTAAAATAATTGGGTTTTTCTTTCGGCCGGCCGCCAGGCCGAACCCCCCAACCGATTTGGACAAACTCGGTCTCTATCGAAATCTTTCCACCCCTAGATGATCCAATAATGTAACACGTTCCCCCAAAACCTTCCATTTTAAAATTATGCGTTCTTTTCGTTTTGCTCTAATGTTAAGTCTATGGAGAGGTTCCGTTCGGCCGGCCGCCAGGCCGATCCCTGAACTGATTTGGACAAACTCGGTCTTGATCGAAATAGTTTCCACCCTTAGATGAGCCAATAATATAACACGTTCCTCCAAAACCTTCCATTTTAAAATTATGCGTTCTTTTCGTTTTGCTCTAATGTTAACTCTATGGAGAGGTTCCTTTCCGCCGGCCGCCAGGCCGAACCCCTGAACCGATTTGAACAAAATTGGTCTTGATCGAAAGCTTTCCACCCCTAGATGAGCCAATAATGTAACACGTTCCCCCAAAAGTCTATGGAGAGGTTCCTTTCCGCCGGCCGCCAGGACGAACCCCTAAACCGATATGGACAAACTCGGTCTTGATCGAAAGCTTTCCATCCCTAGATGAGCCAATAATATTTCACGTTCCTCCAAAACTTTCCATTTTTAAATTACACGTTCTTTTAATTTTGCTCTAATGTTAACTCTATGGAGAGGTTCCTTTCGGCCGGCCGCCAGCCCAAACCCCCAAACAGATTTGGACAAACTCGGTCTTGATCGAAAGCTTTCCACCCCTAGATGAGCCATTAATATAACACGTTCCTCCAAAGCCTTCCATTTTTGAATTATAAATTTATTTCAATTGGCACCATTATTTTAGTTAATATTTTTACCAACACTGGTAAAACGTCTTTTAAAGAGCGTGAAGAAAATCTACATTGAAATCACTAGATTTATCCCAACGGGATCATAGAGGAGATATAACAGTTGTTATATCTCCTCTATGAACGGGATACTAGAGCCGTATTAAATTTATAAAAAAATTATGATACATGTTTGATTGAAGTATTTCTTCTTTCCCTTTACACAGAAGGGGATAAACATTTAACTTCAAACAATGAGACAAATAAAAATCAAATAATAATTTAAAGGGGAAGGTTTTGGGAGGATGCCACTTAAAATGAGTTTATATAGGGGTAGTAAGATTTCATTTAAGAACAAGTTTGTACAGATCCGGTTCGTTGAATTGGGCTGACGACCGGATGAAATTAAATGACAATTATTTTAATGTAATAAATTTGTGACAATGCCATGTGAAATCGGAGATAAAAACCCCTTTCGAAGATAATGAATTTAAACTGCATATTTAATGATAGGGGATGAATAAATACGAACAGGTAGTAACGAGCGAATCTCGCTTCAGCGCCAAAGAAGGCTAGCTGTAAAACCCGGCTTTGCCGGGTTGTAACAGCTAGTTTTTAGTTTAAAATCTTAGCTAAAATAATGTTTTGGGAATAATTTGAACGTTATTTATCTAATTATTTTAGTTATTATTATTTTAATCTAGTTGGTACATTTTTCTTACAATATTTTAGAATTATGCCATAATAAGATTTTTCAGGATTTTGAATATTAAAGAAAACAAAAATTCTGTAAACATGTATTTTGATCTTAATTAAAATCCATACATTATTTTGATCCAAATACCATTTTGTTGAGAGTACAATTTTTCCGAGAATTAAGATTTAAAACCTTTAGCAATACGTATATTGTAATTCAAAATATACGCTAGATTGAGTTGCCTATTGAACTGAAAATTTGAATGATATATTCTTCTGATATATTCTGCTTTTTTTATTCTTGTTATTATGTTTAAAGTTTTCATTGCCACCATAATGTGATGTTTTTAGAATTGTTAATCCTTTTTTTTCAGAATACAAAAAAGCATCGATGCAAAAAAGTTTTGTACTACTTATAAAACAATACTGTGGATTATTAAACTTCGTGCATTCATTTTTTTAATGTAAAATTCAATGGTGGGGCATTGTTTTCTAAAAATGTTAATCATTTTAAATGAAACCTGTAAAGGCTGTTTGGAACCATTGCTTATTAACCTTAACTGTGAAAATAGAAACTTTAAACATGAAAATTTTTTAAATAATTATCTTTAAATTTATAAGTAAGAATCTAGAAACCATATGAGAAAAATAGGAGATAGGTAAATATGATTTCTAAATGCATATAAAAATAATTTTGCCCTTGTAAACCCATCAGAAACGATTGCTCAAACTTACATTTGATAAAAAATTAATTCAAAACCGTTCTCAATTCCTTTCTGTCTTCAACATTTGACCTTTATAAAAAGCATTGTAAAATTGGTTTACGTTGCTGTTAAAAGGAAAAACAAAACATTATAATGAGTGAAAAGTAGGTTAAATTTGAGGTGAAGCAAAGAAAAGAAACTCGCGATATTAAATTAGAATGTTTACCAGATACACATTCTCTCTCTGTATTTTCATGTGGTATTTATAAAGTTAAACTTTTAATACTACATTTTAAAGAAAGTAGTACATTACTTTAAAAAATAAACCAAATTTATTTCTGTTTGAGAACAAGTTTTAGAGTTTTGAAAATATGTACAGTCGAATCCGCTTAATGTGATCACGGTTAATGTTATCAATCGGATAATGTTATCGAAATCAACTGGTCCCGATCATTCCTATTTAATTTAATGTAAAACATATCGTTTAATGTGATCAACTAAGTATCAACACGCCGCTTAATGTTATCAAAATTTGTATACATCCCCTAAAAAATGTCCGTTTTCAAGCTTCGTTTTGAAGGTCAATTCCTTTTTTTTCTGAAACTCGGTATGAGTTTACAGCTGCACCATTATATTTCTTTGGTTTGATTGTAAGAAAAAGAAAATATTTGATACTCTCCGCATACATTGAAAGAAAACTGTTAAAGGGCGTGATTGGTTATCACCATTGGCGCCTTGCAGATGTTTCTGATAAGAGATTTAGATTTTTTTCCTTGTTTAGTGGAATTCAGATTTATTTAGTGATTTATGTTTTAGCCTTTTCCATGTAAATTTTTGAAAGTTCGCGTTGATCTTGTCTGGATGTCAAAAGAAAACGAATGTATGAGCGGAATCACATAGGTGTAGAATGTACTAACTCTGTGCAAAGTAAGAGATTATTTAATTTTTATTTATTGGGATTAGTCTCATATTTTACCATAAAAATTATAAGTTGCCGAGTACATAGTGTAAAATTGTTTTAAATACATTAATTACGATTACATAATTTAGATTTCCCTTTTGTAGCTTTTTTATATGGAATCGCTTATTGTTATCAATCGGATAATGTTATCAATTTCATCTCGGACAATTGCGATCACATTAAGCGGACTCGACTGTAATACTTCAATACCAAAAACTATGTACTTCTTTTGAATAAATTTAAAAAAAGGCCCTTTCTGAAATCCCTTGATTAAAATATATAATATTTTAAGAAAAACTGGAGTCTCCTTAAGTAATTCGGCATTTTTTTTTGATTTCCCAATAAAGGACCTTAAAAAACGCATTACAAATGCATACACTTCCCCCGCGCTTTCACCTTAAGAGTATTTTCCAAAGAGTATCGAACCAAAAGCAATATGGCTAGAAATTGACTTCAAACTTCGATCTCTCCTCTGGCAAGTGCCTTCTCTTGCATTTTCGCCACTCCAAAAGCACGGGATATAAAAAAGGGCCGAGAATAAAAAAAATATCAGAGGGAAAAAAATATCCCCCATCCAGAGAGGCCGAAGAAAAAGCAAACAAACAATAAATAAGGCACCCGAATCTCCCCCCTTCGGATTTTCCAAAGATTTCTGAGGGAAAAAATAAATCATTTCTCATACACGGAAACGATTCCTGGGGAATTAAGGAGCTCCCACCTTTCCGAGACCGAAATGAGAAGTGAGAGGTAGATTTTTTTTCGTCTTTGAAATGTAGAGAATCTGCCGTTTAATACTCTGAAATCCCCCACAAACATTACACTAGTCCCAGGACCCGGAGTTGCCAAGTTTTTGCGAAACAACTTTCTTCTGGAGAAAAGTTTTCGGGGGGAAGTTCTCTTTAATATTTTTCCTCTTATTCCTTTTATATTATTTATCATATTTGACTTGGGGAGATATATCGAACTTATTGCTTATTGCATCATGATGGATCCTGCAAGGAGCAGTGAGAACTTTCCCCTTTAAGGTTTTGTTTGAGGGGATCACAAAAATAAGGTGAATCGCCAATGAGTTCTTGTGACGCATTTTCTGATATGCTTAAGACAGTTAACATATTTAAACACGAGTAAAACAATATCCAAGGTATTTCATGTTAATAAAATTATTGTTGTTCTTTTCGCCTAAATCCTCTAAAAGAGAGATAATTGGGTGACAAAAATTATATTAGATGCGCAAAGGAGTATTTAATACGTTAGCTGTGTTTGAATAAATAATAATAATAATAATAATAATAATAATAATAATATAACTTTTTATTGGCATACATTAAGTTATAAAAAATCTTCAAAGAATAACATATTCATCACAAAGGGGACTATATCCCATTCTGGTGACTGGTAAATTAAGTTCAATTAATACAATAAATAAAATTTAAAAAGAAATTTAACTAATACACAAAAAAACACTATGAAGGAGTATACACTAGAAAAAATTTAAAAAAAGCTAATAATAAGGTATAATTCTTAATTTCAAAAATATATATATATACATATAAATAAAAAACAAATAATTTAATACATATGTGAGGCGGAAAGCGAAAAGGGACCTCTTGTCGGCAAATTTGATTCCGAGAAAAAGCCAAAAAACCGGAAGAAGGTCAAAACTATAGAATTTTTTTTATCTCGATTTTATAGATCCTTGGACCCTTTAGAACCTAATTTTAGCAGTTGGAATCATTCCTTAACTGTGAAAAATAACGAGATGGTAGCATTTTGAAAGTTTAAGGTCGTTTTTCACGAAATCCACTTATTCTATTAAAACTTTTAATTACTAGCGATTCGTCATTTCTTGAGCTACAAGGATGATGATGGTCTTAAAATCTTCATAAATCTCTACAGATTGAGAAAAAAATAATAACTATAGTTCGAAGAACGCCGACAAGAGGTGCCTTTTCGCTTTCTCCGCCTCACATATAATAAGCATATTTATACATAACCCAGAATTAAAGAATTTAATAGTGAACAAAAAATTTAAAAAAATAAATAAAAAATAAAAAAAACATATTTAATGATAGGTAATATGATCAAGAAACAAATTGGAAAAAGCCTGGTTTAATAAGTTATTTAATTGCTTCGTTTTATATCTAAAAATAAAAGTCTATGTCGTCTAAGTAAAAGTAGAATATTTATCTATGTTTTGAAGATAAAGAGGCAAAAGGTTATAGATTTTAAGTGCTAAGTAGGAAAAATGTTTCCGAAATATTTCTTTTGAAAAATGTGGTATTATATTACACAGATTTTAATATAATATACACATATTATAATAATCTCTATTCTAAAAAAAAGTTTTTTTGTGAACGGTTTCCAGAGAAAGGCTTTTTAATTACTGAACCGAATGACACATATATGGTATCAAAATGTCCGGATTCTGTCCGGATTTCCGAGTAGGCCCTTTGATTTTTCAAAAAAATTCTCTATTTTAAATTGTTTCCATTTTTTTAGATAACGGATAAGGTCGCAGTTACAAAGCAAGTACTGTCAATCAAATTATTATGCATCCAATCACAAAGACCGATTGACGCTATATTTTAAGATGAAACATGTTTTTTCACCTTTTAAAAAAGTACTTTCTTCATGAAATATCACTCAAAGACCGATAAAAACATATTCTAAAAACTTACATGTACGCCATTTTATACTAAAATTTCACACTTTTTGTCCAATATTTATAATTTTTAGTCTGATTTTATCGAAATTAATTGTAAACATAGAGTGATGTTTTGTTTCTTATTATTTTCAATTGCTTAAATGGTATTGTTTAACAAGTCTGGGTTTAAAAAAATATGAATGATAAACACTAGGCATATTATACTAACGAGCACTAACGAGTTACTTTAAAATAATGGTTTTTGTTTGGTCCGAATATTGATAAACAATAAGAATTAGTTATTTTTATAATCACAGATTAAAAATAATTAAGATGAATATTTTTAAAACATTTCGTTTAAATTTTTGATAAGTTGTGGTTAATATATATTCAAACTTTTAAGGGAGATTTATTCATGGAAGGGATTTGATGACGTATTTTTGGAAAGTTGGTTGATGTTTTTTCTGTAAATTGTTTTATAGAGTGTATTAAGTTCAGCGAGTTGGAATTTGGGGGAATTGCGAAGCAATTCCAAAAGGTCCTGCGTCAGCAGTTTACGGGGGTTGGTGAGCGATAGCGAGCAGGGGGCGGTAGCTCCCTAGTAATCTTAAAATGTAGTTTATCTATTCAATAACAACATGCAATTACGTGCATGGTTAAAAATATCACTGTTTGGTTGCAACTAAATAAAAAAGAATGGACAAAATGGTCAAATTGAAGAAAACAATCTATGCTCAAACGATACAGCAAACAAACTTTCAAATTTTTGACCATGCACGTAATTGCATGTTGTTATTGAATAAATAAACTACATTTTAAGCTTAAATTGACTTACATCGCTATAATAGTTTTTTAAATATTCTACTTTAAAATTGCAGTTTTTTTTAGCTGCAATAAGGCCTTTTTAGAGAAATTTCATTGTTGTGGGAAGAGAAAACTCCACTATCACTATGCTTAAATTTAGAGTCCAAAATGACGGTAGTTTTTTCAGTGGTTGATTTTCCCCTGGAGGGATTTTTTGGGAATTTCGGAACATCGGTCAGGATACTATCTTCAACGTTTCTACCAATTTTCAGCTTGTTATTTTGAATTCTTACCTACATTTAAACCCGGCAAATCATTAACTAAGTAAATTTAATTATAATTAAATTCGAACTTTTTCACGTTTTATATTTAAAATACATATTATTGAACAATTTGGGACAGAAACGAACTCAATCGGACCCTTGGTTCAGTCGCTATGCTTAAAAATACAATCCAAGATGGCGGCGGTTGTTTCAAAATGGTGGTTTCTCTTGAAGAGATTTTTTGGTAATTTCGGGATATTAATTAGGACACTGCCTTCTATATTTTAACCAACTTTCAGCTTGTTATCTCGAATTTTTACCAACATTTTAATACAGCAAAGCAGTAATTAAATAAAAATTAATTATTATTAAATTAAATTTTTTATTTCGAATTTCTTAACGTTGTCTCTTAAAATACACATTATTAAACAATATGTGACAAAAACAAAATCAATCGGCACCTTGGTTCAGTCACTGTGCTTGAAACCCCAATCCAAGATGGCGTTGGTTTTTCGAAAATGGCGGATTTTCCCCTGGAGGGATTTTTTGTGAATTTCAGGATATCAAGAAGGACACTATCCTCTAGATTTCCACCAAATTTCAGCCCGTTATATTGAATGTCTTATTTGCCTGGACTATAAAAAAACTACAACAGAAAAAGACTGAAAAATTACTATTTTTCCAAGTTTTTAAAATTAAATCTTTAAAAATATTAACTTACTTCATGATATTTCAAAAACGTACACTTAAACACGCATTTTAATTGAGCATTTTATTCCAATAATTTCGCTGGTTATAGCAGTTTTTAAGAAACATTGAAAATTCAGTATTGCCACCGTTTTTTTCAAAATGGCGGAAAACTAATGACGCGATTTCTTAGAATTTTGGTATGGTATAGCCCAAGACTCTCTTAAACAAGTTCCAGTTGTTTCGGTCTTGATATCTATAATAGGTACGACACAGTATTAAACGAAAGAACTACAACCCCAAAAAATACGAAAAAATTGCTATTTTAGCTTAATTTAAAAAAATCCATGGTTTAGAACCAACAATTGATGCATGAAACGTGAAGAACGTATTGAATGAGGAAGTTGCATGATTTTTTTTTTATTTTTTTAATCGATTCCTCTTGCAAAAATAAGCAAGTACCCAAAATTTGAGGCCGATCGAGAAATTTTTTGATTGTCAAAAAAATTAACAAAAATCCCCTTTTTAAAAGCGCGCGAAAACGCCAAGAGTTTGGATGTGACGTCATCTTATACTAAACATTGTTGTAAAGCAATGGAGTTGATGGTATTATTGTTGACGTCATCTTATAGTTTAAACAATAAACGTTTTCAGTCACGTGTTTTTTTCTCGACTTTTAAATTAAAATATATAATTACCTGTAAATTTTTTTGAAAAACTGACTAGATATTTCATTTTACCATACAAAAATCCATACGGAACACTTGTTTGTTTTTGAAAATCTGACACATGCAACTTCCTTATTACGCATTTTAAAACAAGAACTAACATTTTAAACCAATTAGTTCGCCTTTTATAGCTGTTTTTATGAACTAGGGAAAAATCCAATATGGCCGACTTCTTTTCCAAAATGGCGGAAAACCCGTCACCGGATTTTTTGGGATTTTCAGGTGAGGCATCCTCAGACACCCCTAAACACATCCCAGGAGGTTTCTGCTTGTATTTCTAAATGTTTACCTCAAACCCTAATTTGACTGTACTATTAATGCTAGAAACTGACTGCAATAAGTAGCATTGGCAATTTAAGGTACTACTGCATAATATTGAATGAAATTTAATATTAAGATCAAGTTCAGTTTGCCTTAGACTAAAATAAATATACTTGGTTTTGTTAAGGTTTAAATTTAGATCATTGACTGAAAACCACATCCCTAATTCTAGTAAATCAGATTGAATTTGCCGTTCAAGTTCATCAATATCACAGCATGAATATAAAAGCAGAGTCATCAGCATATGTACTAAGCATTTTTCCAAATATAATTGTTCAAAAACACTAGGGAGCTACCACTCCCTGCTCGCTATCGCTTACCAACCCCCGGAAGCTGCTAACGCAGACCCTTTTGGAATGCTTCGTAATCATCACAAAACCTTGTTCACTGAACTTTCTCAATTTATAAAATATTCGTAAAAAAATTAGCAGAAGAAACGTCAACCAATTTTCCAAAAATACGTCACAGGTCTCATCTCCATAAATATAACACTCTCTTAAAAGTTAGAATATTTATTGAACTTAAAAAATAATTTAACCAAAATGTTTTCCTTCAAAATGTCCATCAAGTTTATAAATAACTCTTGCTAATTAACATTGTCAACAACAACAAAAAAACGTACACACACACGCACACACAATGAGGTATTCTCACGTTTTGAGATTAAATTTTATTAAAATAATAGATAAAAAACCATGAAGAATGACGTTTACATCAAGTATTTTCGTAGCCTAGTTTCTGAGATATAAATTTTTGAAATTAAATTTTTTGTTTGGGCGCGAAAACACTTTCGAATCACAAATCATGCTCTGTGAGGTCACATCCAATAGAAGCCCGTTTTCTGATCACGTGAAAACAGAAAACACAATGGTTTTCATGCGCTGTGACGTCACATCCAATAGAAGCCCGTTTTCTGATAACGTGACTTTTCTGACGTTTTGGCAAAAATTAAATTGAATTTTAAATTATTTAAAACACATTTTTGAACTTAAAAATCTGAAATTTGGGAGTTTTAGACCATAATGTAAAAAAAGTATAAAATCAAGCAAATCCCTCACTCATGCAAATACCTCATTCAAAATATAAACCCTGCTGAAATCTTTCAGAACTGAATACATTTTCAGACCCCAAATTAAAATTAAAATTTCTCGTCTGTGGCAGATCATTACATAACACACGATCCATCGCTGCAAACATGTCCAACACAATACCTTCACAAAAAAGTTACTCGAGTATGAACACGGCCGAAAGCTAATCTTATTTCCAGAAAGGATTTGGATGCAACCACATTCTAATAAAACCTTACTCCACAATCCCTTGCATAGGTAGTAGGGGAGAATCCTAAAGCCTTGGACAAAGTCATTTGACCCCCAATAGCTTCTACTCCCCTCCCCACCCGAAGTAAAAAAGATATTGGCATGGGGCTTAACTCCGCGTAATAATAACTGGGTTCTTTCCCAGAAAGCGGGAATGAATCTACATATTCAATGTAATATCGATTCCACCTTAGTAATAAAATAAAGAACGCAATCAGAATAAAATAGAGAGTAAATCCATTATTCCGGAGTCATGATCTAGGAAAATTGCAATTTTCGGGGCTCGCTGAGGATTATATTAGCGCTCAAAATCAAAACTCGCTGGCGGTGACGTCATTTATGCAGAACTGTTCGACTCTCTCTCTCTTCTGGTGAAAATGTCTGATGTGCACGCGTTTGGAAGTGTTTTTGAAATGACTCTAAAAAACGCGATCAGAACTGGTGGAGGTAGTTTATTAAAGTAGGAAGTTTTTGACTCTATATAGAAAGGGGTTTTTGTTTTCATTTCTGTTGTTTTCATTCGATTCCGTTTAATTTGATCACGGTTAATGTTATCAATAGGATAATATTATCGATTTTGGGTGGTCCCGATATCTCATATTTAAATTAACTAAAATGTTATCAGTATATCGTTTGATGTTATCAAAATTTGGTGAAATCCCTTAAAAACCTGCTTTTTTCCCGTTCGAAGGGCAGTTTTAATGCATAAACAAGCAAATTGAGTTATTAATGTAGTAGTGTTATAAAGATACACTCTTATAAATTCTTTATGAATGTTTAAGTTGCAAAATGCATACTAGAAAAGCGATTTAAAAACTTCAATTAGAAATACACAGTTGTGATTTTAATGCAAACACTCTTGTTACACTGTTTGCCACTTTTTATTATAGAACCGCTTATTATTATCAATCAGATTTTGTTATCATTCTGATTTTGGACAAGTGCGATCATACTAAGTGGAGTCGACTGTACTTTTTATGAATTTGTAAAGCAGCAGTTTAGTTTCAAATATAAGAACCTTTTACATTTGTTATTCTTTATTATAAATTTAAATAAGATTTTTAAATAACAAAACGGATTAATTGCACTGAAAAAAATGTCAAGAATTGTTATTAAGATTTTCGCAAATTCAAATGGATGAATTTTAAACATTTACTTACAAATACACAAGTAATGAGCAGAATCTTTATTATTATTTATATCTTTATTTTACCCTTTTACATTATTAAAAATGTCATTTTTGCTGTTGAATATTAAATTTTAATGAACTTTTGCAAAATACTTTTATAACTTAAATATTTGGGTTTTTCTCCCATACTTCTGTAAGCCCTTTAATTTTTTTTATATTTTGCTTTTACTGCATAGCTTTTACTTTTATTAGTTTGTATTATTTTTATTTCATTATTTTTTAGTTTATTGCTTTTACTACTTGGAAGAGTAAAATTCCTAAACTGAATATATACAATTCCCAGATATGATTCATTTACTCTGTAAGTATTTAATAAAATAATATCAAATATGTATGTACATGAAGAAAATGTTAGGGCCTTTGTGAGAAACTTCACAAAGATGATTTGGTGAAAAGTTTTGTTTTAGATAAAAAAAAAAGAATAAATGTGAATACGATTTCACAAGTATGGAGAGATCATTTGTAGATGGAATATAGTTATAGTGCAATACTAAAAATCCCAAAACGAATATTAGAAATCAAATTATGGATGAAAAGTTACAAATTGCGATTGCAATGTTTGAACGGGAATCTAATGTTAAACGGGAATCCAATTTATTGTCTTATCCGAAGTAAAAAGTAGTATTTTCTTAAAGTTGTTTAAATAAAGTACCTTTAGGGTGAATAAATTTCTTATGAAATAAGTTGGGCTAGGTGGGGTAATTGGGAACAAAAATAGCTACTTCAACTTCTTACTATCACTGTAACCAAGAAAAAGCACTTACAAACTTTTTCTGTGCATTCACTTGTTATTTCAGATATCATTAACTTCCCAACTTATCAAATAAAAATTTCGAGTTTTTTGTTTTTCTCGTTCATTATTACCCCCATAAATTCACAATCACCCCATAAGGTAGGGGGTAATTGGGAATGGCTAAAATGTTTCCCTGGGTCTATTAAATCATTCCAAGCCCAAGGATTATTTTCAATGCCTTTTACGGCTCTTGCACTTTGAGAGAGTCTTGTTCCCAATTACTCCAATCTATACTCTTCATTACTCTATTTATATTCTTATTTACTCCAACTGATGGGACTATCAAGACGTTGTGAGAAATCTGAGTGCAAAGTATAAAAATTATCTTTCCCTATCGAGTTCGATATCTCTACTAGTTTTTCTGCATACGGGATGAACATCATTTTAAAAAATGTTGCTTCCTCAAACCATCCATTAGAAGTTGCTACAAACATAATAAATACATGGGTATTGTTTATCGGGCATCCAGCGAGGTTGAAGGTTCTCCGCTTTGTCCCACTTGCCATGTATACGACTCTCCTGAACATCTCATAACTACATGCACCAAATTTTCTCACTTAAGGAGTAAATTGAAAGAAAACACTGATTTCAAAGATAAAGATATTATCTTTACTATTTTAATGGACCGCATCAAAAAATCGAGAAGATATCTGCAAGCGATGGGTACTTTCCTTAGAGATGTATACAGCAATTAGTATCACCTTTCATTTTTTTATGATGTTTATGGTTTATGTACCCCAAATGAGGGGATGGCCTCCATACTATGAATTTAGAATGGGATTTTTCTGGAGAATATTTTTCCTAAACACTGTTTCTTACTAATCTTTCTGGAAGAAGAAGACGAAACGGCCCGAGTTGGGCGGTATAAGTCTCAAAGCTCTCCATCAATATCAATATCAATACCGATGCAGGTGCTCAGGTTTTTTTAAAGGAAAGGTAGAGGTGTTTTCTCACGTGATTTTGGGGCATTCTGGATCACTAAAACACTTAATATTTACTTAAGGGTTCATTCCTTAAGTAAAAACAATTCCATTAAACTTGGCTTTACGAAAAAATCCATACTACACTTTAAAAATGATTAAAATGACTGGTTCATTCAAGAGATCTTCCCAAATCCTCAAATAACTTATTCTGATTATAAACATAGCATATTTCTCTTGTAAATCAGTATTCTATGAAATGAAATAAAACATCCAAATAATTTAATAATTATAAATTAAAATCTTCAAAGAAGTTGGTTAAACTATTTTTCTAAGATGTTAATTAATATATTTCAAACAAAGTGGATCCAATTTTCACAAAAAGTGAGAAAAAAAACAAAGTTTAAAATTCTGTTCCCAATTACCCCTGAGGTAAAACTCTCAGGGGAAATTGAGAACAGGCGTATAAAAAATAGAAAAAAAGTATTCAGCCAAAATCAAAAGAAGTTCTATTAATTTTACTCAAGACTAACAATTATAAACAAAGAAATACACTTACCAGCGAAATCTGAAGGAACCAACAGCGCTCTTGAAGGAAGCACTCGAATTCTAAAAATCGGAAAAATTGGAAACAATATGCTATCTTTTTCATAAAATTTTCGGCTAGTGATTAAAAAATGCGGTAATACTCTTAATCACTTCGTAGTGATGTAGTGATAGTAACCTTTATATCTCATGCTTTTTAGGCCCACTAAGCCCCTACACTTTTGATACTAGCGCTTGCTCCCATTTTCTCCTGATTCCCAGCAATTACCCCACCTAGCCCTATGTGACTATTTAATCTCAAATTAATAAAATTCCGTATTATACAAAATATTTGTTCAAAGTAAACATAAAGGGGTTAGAAAACAGAAGCATTAGTATGAATTAAACAAAATTTTCAATTTAAGTAAATATCTAAATATTTGGTTCAAAATATTATATTGAACTTAAATTATTAAGATGGTCATGATTATACACTTCGATAATTATATTCTTCAATTCTATTACATGAATACTTCTACATAAACTTGGAATAACTCTAACATCAATCCAAATCATCAAACATAACTGAATATTTACTAACTGTGTCACTTAAAAAGCTCTGGACTCTAACTTTCCATCATTCACCCAAATCCTTTATCTAAGATCTCTAGAGTTCTTTATTGAACTTTCGAGTTCTTGAATTTTGTCATTAATTTCTTAAATCCAGAACAGAGTTCCAATTTAGTTAGTCCACTAAATTTACAGCTTTCACTCCAAACTAGTTTGAAAGAACTAATTTGTTTCAAAGTTTCCTCCCTCACTCGTTTTCTCGAGATCGGTCTAACTGTATTCCCTATAAGAGGTTGATTCTGGGGAATAATGCCCCCGTTTGATGAATTCCAAACTTAAACAATCTTTGCATTTTAAAAGCATTATAAATTACGGAATAAAAGTTAATGAATTCTTATTAAACTAGGGAGCTACCGCCCCCTGCTCGCTATCGCTCGCCAACCTCCGTAAACTGCTGACGCAGGACCTTTTGGAATTACTTCGCAATTCCCACAAATTCCAACTCGTTGAACTTAACACACTTTATAAAACAATTAAACAATTTACAGAAAAAACGTCATCTAACTTATTAAAAATACTTCAAATCCGCTCCATGAATAAATCTCCCTTAAAAGTTTGAGTATATATTAACTCGAACTTATCAAAAATTTAAACGAAATGTTTTTAAAAATATTCATCTTAATTATTTTTAATCTATGATTATAAAAATAACTAATTCTAATTGTTTATCAATATTCGGACCAAACAAAAAATATTATTTTAAAGTAACTCGATAGTAAAATATGCCTAGTGTTTATCATTCATATTTTTTTTAAACCCAGACTTGTTAAACAATACCGTTTAAGCAATTGAAAACAATAAGAGAAAAAACATCACTATGTTTACAATTAATTTCGATAAAATCAGAATAAAAATTATAAATATTGGACAAAAAGTGTAAAATTTTAGTATAAAATGGCGTTCATGTAAGTTTTTAGAATATGTTTTTATCAGTCTTTGAGTGATATTTCATCAAGAAAGTACTTTTTTTAAAAGGTGAAAAAACATGTTTCATCTTAAAATAAAGCGTCAATCGGACGTTGTGATTGGATGCATAATAATTTGATTGGCAGTCCTTGCTTTATAACTGCGACCTTATCCGTTATCTAAAAAAATGGAAATATTTTAAAATTGAGAATTTTTTTGAAAAATCGAAGGGCTTACTCGGAAATCCGGAAAGAATCCGGACATTTTGATACCATATATGTGTCATTCGGTTCAGTAATTAAAAAGCCTTTCTCTGGAAACCGTTCACTAAAAACTTTTTTTTAGAATAGAGAGATAATGCACATGTTATTTAAGTTTTAATACTAATTCTGAACAAAATGAAAAATTGAGTTTCTAATATTGAAAACGAATATTTTTATAGCTGCACTCTTAAAACGACAATCCCAAAACTAAGTAAAAATTATTCAAACTGGCTCCGAATAAAATTTACTCAAATTTGAAAACATGAATGTACTCATGTACATGTACTCATGAACTCATGAATGTACTTCAACCTTTTTGGCTTTGAAGGCATCTAAAAAAAGGTACAGCTTAATTGGTAATTTAGCGACCACTAAGGACTTTCGCCCAAGTAAACTATTTCAAAAGATGAGGCAGCTGGTTTTAAATAAGAACATCTGTTGTATAGGGAACCAAATTAGTTAGTATTTAAATTAATCATAACACGAAAATAACAAAAGGATATTAAGGAAGTCCTTTAATTTTTCACATAAATTACTTAAATATAATAACCTACAGAACTTTCTACACATTCAAGAAAACGCTATAATTATCTTACTTATTTTAATTATTCAATTTTATAATTATATACTGCTGACTAAATATAATAATAATAATAATAATAATAATAATAATAATAATAATAATAATAATAATAATAATAATAATAATAATAATAATAATAATAATAATAATAATAATAATAATAATAATAATAATAATAATAATAATAATAATAATAATAATAATAATAATAATAATAATAATAATAATAATAATAATAATAATAATAATAAGCTTTATTTTACACTATGATGGAAATTACAAATAAATATATAAAATAATATGAGTTACCAAGGGGAAACAGTCCCGTACAGGTAACCAAAAAAGTGCGAACATTGAGTGATATTTAAAATAAAATAAATAAATAGGTGGGTTGAATTACATAGCAAAAAACATAGTACAAATAACAATAATAAATGATTAATTTAATTTACAAAAGACAGAATTATTTAAATTAAAGTTTTACAAGTTGGCAAACAGCTAAGGCAAAAAAAATACATTATACTTCCTTTAGAAAAGGTCTTCAACATTATTTAAAAAAATTACAAAATTATGTAAACAACGTTTGAATGAGGGATAGGAAGAAATATTTTGTAACTCAGCAGGTAGACTATTAAATAACTTAGGTGCAAGATAAAAGAAATGTTTACGATATATCTCCTTGTAAAAGCGAGGAATCTGATAAATTTCATTTATTCTCCTTTGGTTAATCGTATTTTTTAGATTACTAGGGGGCTCTGCCCCCTGCTCGCTATCGCTCACCAACCCCCGGAACTGCTTCGCAGTTCTCTGAAGATCGCTTCGCGATCTTAGCGAGCGGAGCTCGCTTGTTTCATCTCAACTATCCAGAACAACCTGGAACTTGTCTGCTTATAATCTGTTCATTTAGAATAGGCGCCTGCAACAGGATAAAAAACGCTCAATAATGCTTAATAACGCTTATCAGACAACTTTAGTGACCAATTTTTTCTACAGTATTTTAACTACTTCTGCTTAGGCTGCCTTGTCATTGCAGAAGAAAATTTTTTCGACGATAATTAGAGTAATAACTGCTTTTAATACATTACGTCTCATTCGCTAATTCTAAATGAACAGAGTATAGTTAATGATCATTTAATATCGAAACTTTTTCGGATCATTTACACGAAAATATTAAAATAAAACTCTTACTGAGAAATTCCTTTTTAAATTATCAATAATTTAATGGTTAGGGGGCTACCGCCCCCTACTCGCTTACGCTCACCAACCTCCGTAACTGCTATGCAGCTCTTTACAGATCGCGAAGCGATCTGTAACATCTGCAATCGATCTTTAGCAGAGTAAAACAAACTTCCCGAAAATCCTCTTCCTTTCGTCGGCACAAATACCACTCAAAAAAGCTAAATTATTTATTTCTCTAGTAGTTCAAAAAATATCGGAGTATCTTTAAAAGATTATTAACCAGGTCTATACTATATCGCTAGCAAACTTAGAGCAAAAATGTGCACCTCAAAACTTTTAAATTTAAATATCCGTGCTCGCGACAATCTAGTGAACAGGCAAATATAAAATTTAAAAACATTAAACACGTCTGATAAAGACCTACTAAAACTATGAAAAAAATTAAACTTTGATGCTTAATAATTCCAAAACTAATTAGAATTTTTTAAAGAATTAAACGCCAATCTCTTTCTAAAAAGTAATAATATAAGTGTTTAAAAAATCATATTGATACCGTGATTAGTTTTCATTTTAGATAGAAAAAAACGAAAAAGTGTCAAAAATTTGGAAAATTAAAAAATTAATTACTCTAAACCAAATTCGAAATTCGAAAAAAGGGCGACGTAGTGCACATCTTCATACTCCAGAGTATTAGGCTGCAAAAAATCATAGTTCTGCTGCTAATAGATTTCGCTGAACTGGATTACGCTGCGAAAAAAGAAAAATTTCAACTTTGACCTTAAAAATACCCCAGAATTAATTATCACATCAGTTAGCTTTTTGTTCTAAAATGTGCCCCAAATATTCCTCTACAAATATTTCAAATTTCATAAATTTCTATCAAGTAGTTTTTGCGATATGAGAGTTTAAATAGTTGAAAAATTAAATTTTCTGAAACAGCGGCAGCGGCAGCGGTGACAGTAACTTTTTTTTAATATAGAGAGACAAATATTTCTATTGCTAAATAAGTAAAGTGTGATTCTATAAAAAACGAGATGTCGCACGGGGAGTAAACCTAAACTTTTAAAGTCAATTGAGTCAGAATTATTTAAACATAAGATTTTGAAACACTTATTCTGAATGGAAATTAAAGGCAATAAATTGGTTTTATAATCTCCACCCCAAATTATTATTCCATAATTGATTAAAGAGAAAAACCAAGAAAAATACAAGGTTTTTAAAAAAGATTGTGTAACTTTATTTTTTAGGTGATGAAATTTAACCAATGCGAAACGAAGCCTTTTACATAACTCACCAACATGAGTTTTCCATTTTAAATTTGAGTCGATAAATAAACCCAAATATTTAATACTATTAACTTGTTCTAGCTTTGGACAGTTACAATTAAAAGAGCCATCGCAAGAATTTAAATGAAATGTAATATCTAGTTGAATGAATGGTTGTTTAAGATAGAAATAAATATATTAGTTTTATTTAAATTTAGAGATAAGTCATTAATGGTAAACCATTTTCTGATTTCGATTAAGTCATTTTCAATCTGTGATTTGAGTTCTAGGAGATTATCACAAGAATATAGTAATGCCGAGTCATCTGCATAAGTTATCATTTTACCAGATAGTTTCAGTTTGCAAAAATCATTTATAAAAATTAAAAACAATAAAGGGCCTAAAATAGATCCCTGAGGCACTCCACGATTAACAATAATATAATCACTAAAACTATTCCCTATTTTTACTCGTTGTTTTCTATTAGATAGATACGATATAAACCATTTTAATATATTGCCTCTGAATCCAGCGTGTTCTAATTTTAAAGTTAGCAAGGAATGGTTTTCACTATCGAAAGCCTTAGAGATATCTAGAAAAACTGCAGCTGTTTTCTTATTTTTATCGATACTGTTAAAAACAAATTTATTAAATTCTAAAAGTGCAGATTCAGTATTTTTGCCCTTTATAAAACCATATTGATTAGTTGCAAAAAACTTCGTATGGTTTAAAAAGTTATACATTTTAATTGATAAAGTTTTTTCAATTAATTTAGAGAAAGAGGGTAGAATAGATATAGGACGGTAATTTGACAGTATATTTTTATTACCAGATTTAAATATTGGAGTTATGGTAGCCTTCTTAAGTGAGTCAGGAAACTCACAAGTAGTAATTGAATGATTTATAAAATCTGAAATAAAATTCGTGTTATTAATTGCAAATACCCTAAGAAGTTTCAGGCTAATGCCATCAGAATCCAGTGAATCAATATTTTTTGTAAATGTATTGAAAATATTGATTACTTCATAATCATATAAAGAGAGAAAAACAAAAGAATTTAAACATGGAGAAATATATAAAATGCATTCATTACTATTGTCATTTGAGGATGCAGTACAATTATTAAATTGAACGTTGAATTGTACAGCAGAATCATGATCACTATTAAGTTGAGGTAGAACAGAAGATTTATTTTTTATGCCACATATATTATTAACAAAATTCCATTTTTGCTTGGTTGTGCTACATTTTTCGAATTTATTCTTATAGTAATTTTATTTAGTTACTTCGATAATTCTTTTTAGTTCCGAGACATGGGTACGATATGCCATTTTGTAAACAACATCCCAAGGATATTTACGAACTTTTCGAAACAGTTTTTCTTTCCTGCGAATAAGAATTAGTATATCATTATTTATCCAAGGATTTTTATGCTTCTTTCTGGTCCTGTTGGTGAATTTAAAATTATTTCTGATATTAGTAAGCGAAAGATTTAAATATTTGTACTGCTGATCTAAGCACTGTATATGATCGTATCTAAAATTATATCTAGTTAAGAAGTCATAAAATCCATTATAATCAATTTGCTTTTTAGTATATATATCTATTTTAGGTAACTCAGGACCAAACAATTTACAGAGAGTAATGTAATGATCGCTTAAATCACTTATATAAATACCTGATGTTGTTGTAAAAATATTTGATTTAACAAAAATGTGATCAATGCAGGAAGAAGATGTATTTACTCGAGTGGGTTTATTAATGTAACTAATATATCCATATTTCGATAAACAATTTAGGTATTCATTAGTATCAAAGTCATTTTTCAGAATGTCTATATTAATATCACCCAAGATCATTACGTTAGGATCACTTATAGTTGATAAAACTAAATTTAGCTCATTAGTGAAATAATCTATTGTAAAGGCAAGGGATCGATAAATAGATAATATTGTTAAAAATTTAACAGTTTGCTATGCAATAAAATAATTTCAGCAGATACAATATTGACATCTAATTGATTAAATTTAAGATATTTCTTACAAAACAACTATAAACTCGAATTTTACCATGTTACGTAAGAACTATATGTTTATCAGTTTTGCCCTGGGGTTCTCATATGTTTTAATTTAAAACCTTTAAAGTATTTTTGTCTTTTTCAATTGGGACCTTTTAAAGTTACAAAATCGGGTTCTTTTCTACTTAAAAATGTTCTTTTGTTCTTACTCAGTGGAGAAAGAGAGCTCTTCAAACAAAGAAATTTTACTACTACCTACGCAAAACCTTTTTTGAAGATAACACTAGAACTTTTAATTGAAAATTTATTTGTTTTAAAAATAAAAGCTCATATACAAATCGAAAGGAACCTCAGTAAATAAAGAAAATAACAAATGAAAACCCAATAACTTGTTGAGAACATTCATTTAGAGGCTTTACTTCTGTATCGTTTTTATTTCCTTTTTACAACGAAATTAATCAAAAGAGAGTTTATCGAAAGTGTTTTGGCCCATCGATAACTCCTCACTTTTATAAATAATAATTACTCAACTCACACAAAATAGCAGACTGTAGTTTTACATCGTTTATTGTTGCGGGAGCATCCTCCTGCCTCCTCACTTTTCAATTACAAAAAACTAATGATATAGATACGGCGATCGCAGCGCCTTTCACAATTAGCGGCCAGGCAGAAACTCATACAATTCACAACATTCCGCCCGCCTTGACAAATTTTTTAAATTTTCAACATTAATCAATAATTATAGTGACAATACGTTACATAACACACAGTTACAATTAACTCCTGAATATGCTAAATAATTTCTGCACAATTATAAACAATAAGACAATACTCAAATAACGCTTCAAATTATATCGTTGCCTTATGTAGCAGTTCAAACCCAAAACTGCAGCTCAATTATTAATTAGTTCCATTAGAATCAAATGGCAATTTTACAATTTTATGCACAGGCCGTTTATAAATTCCTTTACTTGTTTTTAAAGTTACAACTCTTATTATATTATCCTTTCCAGGATGAATCTGAATTATTTTTGCAAGATTCCATCGCCACATTTTAGAATTATCCTCACCTTTCACAAGAACTACATCATTTTCCTTAAACTCTCTAGCTCCCTTGAACCACTTAGGCCGTGCTTGAAGGCGATTTAAATAGTCTTTACCCCATTTGCTCCAAAATGTTTGAGATAATTTTTGTACTAATTCCCATCTGCTGAGCCTATTCCTAGGAGTCTCCAGAAAATTTAGTTCAGGCAATGATGTTAAAGGTGAGCCAACTAAAAAGTGGGCTGGAGTTAGAGCCAAATCATCGTTGGGATCCTCCGAGAGGGGACACAGAGGACGAGAATTTAGCACTGCCTCCACTTGCGTAACAAGTGTAAAAAACTCCTCATGTGTAAGAATGGTATCTCCCACAACCCTCTTAAGATGGCTTTTCAACGACTTGACCCCTGCTTCCCACAAACCTCCAAAATGGGGAGTGACAGGAGGGTTAAAATGCCAATTTATACCCTCTGAAGCAAGAAAATCCTCTATTTTATCAGAATTTTCCTTCTTAAACAATTCTCTAAGTATTCTTTTGAACTCATTATTGGCGCCAACAAAGTTGGTACCATTATCACTGTGCAGCTCATTTGGTCTGCCTCTACGTGCAATAAATCTTTTTAAAGCACCAATAAACGCCTCAGTACTCAAATTGTTAACAATCTCTAAATGAATGGCTCTTACCACAAAGCATACAAAAATACAAATATAACACTTATACATCTTTTTACCTTTTCCTGGCATTATTTTGATATTAAAGGCACCGCAAAAATCAAGACCTACCTTAGCGAATATTCTTGCAATATTTACTCTTGAACAAGGTAAATCTGCCATCATTTGATTTTTACCTTTCGCACTTACCTTAAGGCATTTTAAACATTTTTTAATCACCTTTTTTACGGTGGTTCTTCCATTTATGATCCAAAATTGGGTGCGAATATTCGCCAAGGTTTCTTCTGTACCTGTATGCAAATAAAGAACATGATAATGATTAATAATCAATTCACAAATAGGATTATGGTTTGGAATTAACATAGGATGTTTCTGCTCTTCAGGTAAGTCAGAATGTCTCAACCGTCCCCCGACACGAAGTAGATTTTTGTCATCTATAAATGGGGAAAGATTTAATATGTTACTAGAATTGGGTAATTGTTGTCCCTTCTTGATACACTCAATTTCCTTAGCAAAATATATAGCTTGCACATTTTTTACCAGACAAATTAAGGAATTTGCTAATTCCGATGCAGTTAAACTGCCACTGATTTTATGCAAGGGATTTCTCGCGTTATGTATAAAACGCAAGCACCACGCAATGATTCTTTTCACTTTAATGAATGAAGAACACTTATGAATAATGGGGAGTACTTCGATATCTTGTATCGAGAAACACGTAGAATTGCACTGGTTTTTATCCTTTAGTTCTCGTTGGAATAAGTCATTATTCACTTCACAACACTCACTGGAAAGATTCACTACTCGCTCATGAAGAAAGGAGGGGCCGAACCACCACAAATCACTCTCTTGTATTTTCTCAGGGTTCAGACCTCTCGAAATTAGGTCAGCAGCATTTTTCTCTGAAGACACATGATGCCACTGAGTCACCTCGGTAAGTTCTTGAATGCGCACCACACGATTAGATACGAAAGTTTTTAAGTCTCGCGACTCTTTTTGCATCCATGCAAGCACAATGGTAGAATCGGTGTAGTACTGAACTGATGAAATCTCCATTTTTAAAGAATTTCGAACTTTTTTCATCAGTTTGGCAAGTAAGACAGCACTACACAATTCCAGCCGAGGTATGGTTAATTGTTTTAATGGAGAAACACGAGATTTGCTCGCCACAAGTTTCACCTTTACCTCTCCATCTGAGGTAATTGATCTGGCGTAGATTGCAGTACCGTAGGCCTTCTCGGACGCGTCACAAAATCCATGGAGCTCAGTTACCACGGCGTTTTGCAACACGATACAGCGTTCAATGTTAATTTCATTCAAGTTCACTAATGTTCTCACAAATTCTTGCCACTCTCTCGCTGCTTTGTCCGGAAGTCTGTCGTTCCAGTCAATTTTTAGCAGCCATAATTGTTGCATGAATATCTTGGCCCTTGTTATCACCGGTCCCATTAATCCCAGGGGATCAAAGAGTCTTGCGATGATTGAAAGCAATGATCTTTTAGTTGGGTGAGTATTTTGCTCCACATTCACTTTGAAGTTGAAACAGTCAATGCGAGCCTTCCAGGAAACACCAAGAGTTTTACTCTCATCATAAGAAGAAAAGTTGTACTCTCTCTCAGTGGTTGGGATAAGCTCAGAGGTGTTCCCACACCACTTGTGCAAAGACATACCTGCAGTTTTTAGCAAGTCAATCAGCTGATGTTGCAACGTCATTGCAGCCTCTAAAGTGTTTTCACCACTCAGGATATCGTCCATATAGGTGTCTTCGCGTAACACAGGAGCAGCAATAGGAAAGTTTTTCTCCTCATCAATGGAAATTTGCTTCAACGTACGTGTAGCTAAGTACGGAGCGCTAGCAGTTCCGTAGGTAACGGTGTTGAGTTGGAAGACCTTAACGGATTCGTTTGGTCCATCCTTCCATAAAATTCTCTGTAGGGGACGTTGGATTTCGTCGATCTTAATGCAGCGATACATCATGCGAATGTCCGTGCTAAAGGCGAAGATGTGTTTACGGAATCGCACTAGTAATGAAAACAAGTCATCTTGAATCACACCTCCACTAAACTGGATGCAATTGAGTGACTTTCCACTCGTAGTTAAGGATGAGGCATTAAACACAGTTCTTAATTTGGTACTGCTCTTTTGAGGCCTATAAATGCCATGATGAGGCATGTAATAAGCAGAGTCAGGTTCCTTAGCCTCCTTGATCTCAGACATATGTCCAAGGGCCTCATACTCTTTTAAAAATTCTCTATACAATTTAAGGTACTCATGGTCTCTAGACAAACGAACCCAAAGTGAATTGAGTCTTTTTAGAGCAATTTCCCTCGATTTTCCCAAACATGAGTAATGCTCTTTAAAGGGTATGGACACCGTATATTCTCCCGTTTCATCCCTCCTATGCGTACGTGCATAATGTTCCTCACAGATAGAAAGCTCTTTATCTTTTGGTAACTCTGTTCCTATCTCCTCAATTTCCCAAAATTTTTTCAAATTTGAATTTAATTCCTCCGACGCATTAATCAACCCACAATAACTAGAACTTGAATTCAAGCTGGGAACGCTCCCCCCAACAATGAATCCAAAAACAGAATCCTGTAACATTATATTCACACCAGTTAAACTTAATTGGTTTGGTTTTAATATTTCAAAGAAGTATTCCGAACCGATCAATAAGTCAATACTACCCGGGACATCAAAAGTTGGATCAGCCAAATTAATGTTCTTTGGTATAGGAACACGTGTTTCAATTCTTTTACATGGCACTAAATCAGTTATCTTATCCACTATTAACATAGTCATGTGTCTCTCATAACTTTTGTTTTTATTCGCGATAGTTGCCCTTACTCTCTTATTTACTATCATTGAGGCATCATTAATACAAGAAATAGAAAGATTTATTTTCTCACTTTTTAATTGCAATCTTTTGAGACACGATAAACTTATTAAGTTAACGTTGCTCCCATTATCCAGTAAAACTCGTACCTCATGCCATCGCGAATGTTTATCTCTAATTAGCCCTCTAACAGTAGACAAAATAGCAATGTGGTTATGCTCAGGCTCAGCTATATTAGTAGCCACAAACGCGTTCTCTTGAGCAGACGATAAGGATGTATTCTCAATACCTCCCCCCACGTATGAATGATTCAATGGTTGAGAGGCGCCTGGCCCAATGTTATTTACATTAGTAGAGGAAAATGACCTCGATTCTTTTGGGAAGTGGATTAATTTATTATGATCCTTATTGCATATACTGCATTTTCTAAAGGAGCATTTTTTCACGCTGTGATCTGGGGACAAGCATTTAAAACACACGTTTTTATTTTTCACTATTTCCACTCTTTCATAAACCGAAAGCCTCTTAAATTCCGGACAAGCATAAAGCGGGTGATACTCATTAGAACATAAATCACAGGTTTTACCCCTTACTTCACTGAAAAACACTCTGGAATTAGAATTAGGTCTAAATTTATTATTAAACCCTTTCTGCTCATTTCTCCTATGCTCATTACTCAAAATTGATTTAACAAAAGGTGATTCTGATTTTGGTTTACCTTTTGATGACAAATAAATATCACATTCCCGACCTAAGATTTGAGGTTCAAACCATTTCTCTCCCTGCTTAACAGCAATGTGGGACTTCAAATCGCGATCCAGCTCAGAGAATATTTTATCCGAAACCATAAGCTCACATAATGATTTGAAATCATTAACCTTCCTTAATTGACAGTAATATTCAAAATTTGCACTTAATCTAGACGCAAACTGTACAAAGTTCTCATATGGCCTTTTTTGAGCAAAACGGAAAACATTTAAACTTTCCTGAGGTGTCGTCTGAAACTCTGTTAAAATCATTGACTTAAGTTTCTCATAATCCTCAATATCATCATCCTTTACATAAATCATAATATTACTAACTTTTTCGCCCAAAATATTCAATAGGATTTCTGCCCTAAATTTATCAGGTACATTTTTTGTTTTAAAAGCCCGCTCAATTGATTGGAAGAAAAGATTAAAGGACTCTGCCTTTGTAGGCACTGGAATCGTTAACGTTTTTACGCTTTTAATTAATGTCTCAATATCACCTACATATTCCTGTTTACTTTCAAGTGCCCTCCTACGTAAATCCTCCAACTCTAATTCCCTCTCGATTCGTTTTAGTTTCAGGGCCTCAACTTCCGCGTTAGGAATTTTCATTTTTTCTATCTCTAACCTCTCGCGCTCTAACATCAATTTTTCTGCTTTCTCCCTCTTTTCTACTTCCGTAGATTCCTGTATAGATTTAATAATGTTTGCAACCAGTTCCGTTTCTTTTTTAAAAACTTCACTCTGTTCTATTGCGTCTCTAATATCAATCATTTTATCCCCTTTTAACGTCAATCCTAACTCCGACGCTAACTTTATTAACTCGTCCTTATTTAAAGAATTGATAGAAGTTGCCATCTCAATTACTTAAAACTAAGCAACACAAAAATAAAAACCGTATTCACACAACCGATATTTTTTCTCGACCTGATCAACACTAATACAACAAACAATAATTCAACCTAATTCAACAACCTCTATACTGTTAACTCAAAAGACACACTATATTATTTAAGAACACACTATACTTAAAAACTCTAACTCAACTCTGGGAATTATAGTTTTACTCAAAAGGTACAAAACAAAGTAACCCACCAAAATATAAACTAACTCATAACGAAATTAACGTCAACTCAAGAAATTAATTACTCATTACTCAAGGGGAAACATTGCTCTTACCTTGTTGTTAAGGTTATTGGGCTGCTGTCAATATCGAGACCAGAGACCACAAGACCAATTAATTCTCATTATCACAATTAACTACTCCATATCGTCAAGCCGACTCCGGCTACTAAGGACCATGTTTTGGCCCATCGATAACTCCTCACTTTTATAAATAATAATTACTCAACTCACACAAAATAGCAGACTGTAGTTTTACATCGTTTATTGTTGCGGGAGCATCCTCCTGCCTCCTCACTTTTCAATTACAAAAAACTAATGATATAGATACGGCGATCGCAGCGCCTTTCACAATTAGCGGCCAGGCAGAAACTCATACAATTCACAACAGAAAGCTTTGCAATAGTCCATTCAAGACATTACCTTCCCAATATATTTACTTTTTACATGCTAATAAATCATTTTCATAAGAAATCGAGAACAACACATTTCAATAAATAAAATGAGATATTTACCTGAAGTATGCCATGTACTTCATTAAATTCAAAGTTTTGTTTATTTGTTAGTTATTGCATAGAAAACTTTTTGGGAATTATTTGCAAACTGATAATCTGACTTCATGATTAAATATTATTATTTCCATAAAAAAATGTTTGTATTTTATTAGTTGGGTTATTTTAATAATTTTTTATGTTTATTAAAAACTCCTAATGCAGATAATCAAAAAAATATTTCTCCATTGTAATTTTTTTATTCAGAAATAGGGAAAGTATAGTAATATAATTGGCAACTAGAAAAACTGCATTTTTGTTGTTAATTGTTTTTATTTTATTTCCTTTGTGTTATGTTTCCTTTGTTTTGAAATATTTGTAATGATTTTGTAATTTGAAGTAATTTGATTTGTAGTAATTTGAAGTAGATACTAAGAATAAAGCTCCAATATATGTACTGCTTTTATACGGTGGAAATATTAAAATCTTTTTACAAGTATTGATAACCAACTACAGGCGTAAAGCCCAGCAAGGTTTGGTCCATTAACTCATACAACCGTACTACCCCAGTCCTTAAACTCTTTTACTCCAGTGGAATAAAGTAACGAACCACAATGCCTGCACAGGGATTGAATCTCTAGCTCTAGGCTCTATGCTCATGACTTTCCTGTCAGTTACTCTAACCACTAGGCCAGTAACTGGACAGTAAATACTTTCCGTAACAGTATACTTTCAGTATACAGGACAGTAATACTTTCAGCAGACAGCAAAAATCGTAACACCACTACTTTTCGAAAATTAGATCATCTTTCGCAATCCCCGTAACCAATTTCTACACATTTTTGTTTCTTACGTTTCTTCATATCATCTCTTCTTTTATTCTTTTATCAACTGTTATTTTTTTCCCAAGATTTAATCTTTAAATACTTTACTTAACTTGATTTGGCATCTTAAATGTTTGAGGGTGAAATGAAATACTTCTGTAGAGGAGAGTCGCCCAAACGGGACTCGTATGTTTCCCGATGGAACTCGTGTGTCAAAGTATGTGTATGCCGTGAATAACCAAACCCATTTGGGTTATAAACTGTAATAGAACATCAGATTTGTGATGTGGGATAACTGGGCGAAATATAAAAAATTATTATTTTGTTTAAAGGTACTGTCTAACTCCTCGAAAGTAACAACTCAACTCTAACGAATTTCACTAATGCTTTAGCATGGGTCAACTTTCGTGGATATAGACACTTCGTTGTTTAAAAACCTTAAAAACTTCTTCGTGTATTTATATTTTATAATCGTGTATTTTTATTTTATAATTCGATAACTCACCTATTACATAGAATCAAATAAGTAGTTACAATCGAAGAGTAACTAAGGTTATTGAGCTTTAAAAGTTAGTATAGCTGCTTTGGGTTATTCTCCTCACGTCGACAGTAAAAATGTTGAACATAACTTACATTTTAATTAGTCGTCTTATTTTTACCAACATTAAAACCCAGCATTTACTTCAAGCTTAAGAACATTGCAAATCCCCGCGACAACAACCGTTCATACTTTCAACACCCTTAATACTTACCCCCTCATAAACCCATTTCAAATATAATCTTACAGAAAACAAATCGTACCTCATTTGAATCCACACGCTTCTACCTTAACCTCCTTTTACCAGACAGCAAAAGCGAAAACAGTTACGTCTAACTGGGGATTAGGAGAGTGACTTTGCAATTTTTACGCTTTAATCACGGAGCGTAGAGCGAGCTTTAACAAGGAGTTAAAAGATCGCCTCTTTCTCTTACCCTTTTCCTCTTCATTATCTCTTTTCTTTGAGAATGGGTAGGAAATCTCATTTAGGGGCGATTCCCTTTTGGTCTTGTTAAGGGGTTGTCCATTAATTACGAAGGCAAAAAAAATTATAGAAAGACCCGGATGTGAACTCAAATGAGGAGTCAATGACCTCCTCCAGTCACCATTTAAGGTTTCAAAAGTTCAGACAGTTCTGCCTCATTAGATAAAAATGATTATTTATGTCGAAAGGGGGATTTTCTGATGAAATTCACAAATATAGCATAGTTATATTTTCGATATGGAAAAGTGTTTCTGTTTTTTTGTAAAGAAATTATTCACCCTCCCAAGAAATACTCCAGGCTACATTTTAAGACTGGATCTAGGCCAACCCCCAATCGCAGTGACTTTAGTTAAGCTATTGTTAAAATTTTGGACAAAACTTCTTCAACTCCCAGACAGTAGATACACAAAAATGTGCTAACTTAAACTTTTTTCAAACTCGTCTTACTCTTCTAATCCTGAATATAACTGGGCATTATCTGTTAAAAAAATCCTTGAAGATCTCGGCTTTAATTTTATTTGGATCTCCCAAGATTACAGGCTAGCCTCTTACTATCTCCCTTATATCTTGCAAACCCTTCGCGATCAATGCATTCAAAGGGACTTCTCCAGGATAGAAAGTAGTACTCACTTCCCTGACTATAAATTTTTAAAAAATTCCTCTTCCCCTGAAAACTACATTCAATCCAATTCAGATATTAACACAAAAAGAATAATCTTTCAACTACGCTTAAACCAAAATAGAATCTATTATAAAGGTGAAACATTTGAGATTTTCAACACTAATAGATGTTCCTTTAGTAATCTATACGAAAACGAAACATGGAATCACATATTAACTCCTGTCCCCTCTACAATTTCAACAGAAAGAAATATTTAGTGAACCTGAAACCTTTTCCTCTTATTTTAAATGAAAGAAATTTGGACATTTTTAGTATTTTTGGTTTTGTTATCTCTGTCTTAAAGCTTCGCCGTGACATAATGGCAGAATCGAGTTAGTTCCCGATCCCGTGTACTAACTATGTGATATTCTCTTTTTATTGATATTTGGTGTTATTTTTATATTTTTATATTTGTAACTAACCTTATAAAAGGAAAAAAATTTGACCTTTTGTATGTGTGTATAAAGTAATAATGTAAATGTGTAAACGGGCACACGCCCATTACAATAAAGTTTATTGATATATTGATATATGGAGAGCTCAGAATTAAAGACGACCAAGTCCACTTTTTGTCATTTTTGAGTTAGCAACGCTATAACATGCACCAACTATGTAAAATTTCAGTGCAATAGTGAATCAAGTCCTAGTTCTGATAATATCCGCTTGGCAGCAGCAAGTTCTGCTTTTTGCTATGAAGCTTTAACTTTAAACGTCTGTAGCTCAAAAGTAGCTAAAGTGGACTTGGTTCATTTCTATTCCGAACCCTCCATATATTGATTGAAATGTAGCATAGTTTTATTATGTACGGAAACATTTTTTCAATCAGTAAATTTTTTTTAATAAAACTATATCTGCATTAAAAAAAGTTTATTTTTACTCCATATTTAGGATTACACTTGGTGGTTATATTTAAACTTCTTCTTCTTCTCAAACTTGGTCACCAGTAAAAACAGGTTGTTGGATTTCATTTTAAGTGAAAGTAGGGGGCTCTGTCCCCTTCTCTTTATCGCTCACAAACCCCATATGCTCACCCCCAACCCCCGCTTCCCCCAAGTAAATACTTGACATCAATCAAAACTCTCCCGTTATAAGAGTTTATGACACTTTAGAGTCTTCTAAAGGTAAAAAAATTTTAAATCTATCATGTACTTTTTTTAAATATTTGTAACGCAAAAATTTAGCATATTTTCTGTGTTGGCATAAGAATCCACTGGCAAATCTTTGTTTGGTTTGTTAACATAAACCTTGCAGTATCCCAATTTTTTCCGAATGAAATATTAAACATAACAATTGAGTTGGATGAAAATTTTAAGAAAACGCAGCTTTTAAAATTAACAAACGCCGATTCAAAAAATATATCAATAAACTCAGATCAAATCGAGTTTTAGGACATCAGAATAAGAAAAATTTGGTTATAAACGCACAAGCAGTTTTTCTTAACACCCTGAGCAAAGCTTTACAGGGAAGCCATAACAACCAAGTTGGTTTTTGTAATGGTCTTTTGTAAATATCCTCGATGTAAACGGAATCTCATTTATCAGGGGAACTCAGTAAAAAGATATAGACGTCTGCCTTATGTTACACAAACATCCTACCTTTTTATAGATCGGATTTTCTTAGGAATGCCTTCTTTACAGTGATGATTTCATCATAGCGTCCATATTGACTAGTTAATCTAGCAAGCACAGTCGTTCGTCGTAATTCGATCCTTGAATCTTATGTTCCCTCGGCCCGAGTCTTTATTAGATTGGCGGTGAAGAGTAGATATCGTTTACATAACGCTTCTTTTATCGAGTAGTGTTGCTCACACTTTTCTTGGACTTCCAATCCTTTTAACTATTGGCTTTAAATATTAACGGTAACTGTTTGCTTTAATGCAGTATTTTTTGAAAGTCCTCTTTATGTTTGGGAAAAGGCTTTTAGTGTTTGATTTTTGTGTAGAAGATGTAAAATAAATGTTTATCTTAAATTTCGTCGCAGAATTTCGGATGATAAACTTTAATGGGTATTTCGTACACTGAAATGATCTTTCGATTTTTTCTGCAAATATTTAAAGACTCTTTTATCTATAACATGCTGAAATAACTACTGTAATGACCCGGTGATATTTTATCTTGGGGAGAGTTTATTTTTTATGATTGTTTCTATGAATACTCTTTTTTTAGGTCTTGAAATGGTTTTTTCTTAAAAAAAAAGGTGGATACTTTGTTTGGTTTATGTACTTTTTTAAATAGTTTTGTTACATTGAGTGGATGTTATGATTATCTTTTTATGCATTTCTGATTACATCAAAGTTATGACACCGAACAAAATGTTTAGCCGTCGTGAGGGGACCTTGAAAATATTACGCAAGGCTTGAAAATGAAATGTTAGTGACTTGAATTTCAGTGTGTTAAAAAGATCATTAGTGTATTTATAAGTTTATTCTTTCATCACTCTAGATCAGCGGTTCCCAAAGTAGTCCATATTGACCCCCTGTGGTCCACAGCGACTTCCAGGGGGTCCACGGGCATGAAAATGAAAATTGGGGGTCCACAGCAACTTCTAGGGGGTCCACAGTGACTTTCAGAGGTTCAAGGGAAAAATTTCATTAAAATGGAAAACTTTGATAAGTTTAAAAAAATTATAATCAAATTTTAGTAATATGAAAAGTTGGTTAACACCAAGTCCTTGCAACGCGAGCAAGGGCGATGGAATCATTTCTCTCATCGCGGTGGAGAGCCCCCGACCAGCCTCGCATAATTCAATTTCATAAATTAAAACTAAATTTCTGTAATGTATAATTTGACTTCTTTTCATAGTTGAACTTAATTAAATATTATAAAAGCGAAGACTTTCACAGCCGGAATTATTACGATAAAACATTTTTTTGGGCTAAATTGTTAAATAATTTCAATAATTAATTGCTTAATAATTAAATATTGTTTGGTAACATGCCATATATTAATTGTAATTATTTCTGAAATTTTATGATTTGGTGAATGAATAACTCATAAACCATTAACTTTGACAAGTTTGTGACCAAAATGTTTATTGGTATAGCTGAAATTTTTTGCGCCTAGAAATGTAATGGTATTAAAAGTTTAGATTTGTTTTTTGTTTCAAACTTTTTGAGTGTTTGATTTTCATAATTTCATCAAAAATGTTGTGCAACCATATCAATGGCAATTAGATTCCTTTTCATAGTTGAAATCAAATAAATATTGTTTGTTACATGCCATATATAAATCGTAGTTTTTTTCTGAACTTTTATGATTTGGTGAATGAATAACTCACTCATATAAGCCATTAACTTTGACAAGCTTGCGACCAAAAGTTAAAATTAAAAGTTTTTGTGTCTTGAAATGTAGAGATATTAAAAGTTTAGATTTGTGAATGTTTGATTGTTATAATTTCCTTAAAAATATCGTGTAACCATATGAAGGCAAAAATTAAAAAAAGAAAGTTTTTTTTTAAATATGTATAAGCAGGGCTCGATTTCAGCCGGAACGGTCCGGAACGCCGTTCCGGACCCTCTTTTTCGATTAAAAATTTTATATTTTATTTCAGGGGTCTCCTATAACTACAGCCCGCGAAACCCTTCAAGCCCGTGAAAACCTTTCTATATGTACGAAAAAAGTCTTAAAATGAATTAAAACCCTGTTTTTATTCCAAAATTTTTTTGAGGGAGAACCCCCAAACCCTCCTTTTGGTATTTAGAATTCAACTTATCACATTTATCTTCAGATCAAGTTCATAAAATGGAGAATCTTACTAAAAAATAACATTAAGCCTGTAAACATGCGTAAAAGGGGTTTAGAGGGAATTTCGAGTTTCTTCCCCCCCTGTGCAAAAATTTAACTTGGGGCCTGATAGTGATTTAATTTTCTTAAAGGATATTTGGGACCCTCCCAAAATAAATTTCTATATACGCCACTATGATCCTAGATATGCTAAAAAACAATTTTCTGTTGTTACTATTTTAAACTTATTTTCCACGATTCACTTGTGTATATTTTAAATTTAAAAACATTTTAAATGCATTTTTACTTTTTTTGCAAATAACAATAATTTTGTGATTTAATATTAAGGTTATTAGTTGTGTTCTTTTAAAACATAATTGAGAACCCCAATTTAAACTACCCACACAATCCGCTCCTGGTGTTGATTATTTTTTTATTTGAACCAGATTTGCCAAGATAGCTGGTCAAATTTGGCAAGAAAATTTGCGATACCTTAAATTCTACAGTTTAAGGACTTTAAATACGCATTATATTCCTTAAACTGGCAAAATATACGACACTATTGGTTCATTGATAAAAAAAACGTCCCGCCTTCTACAAGAGGCACCCTGTTGAAAAAAAAAGTACAACGCACTGTAAAAAAAGGTGTTTTAACAAAAAAATTGCCAAAATAGTTCATCGTCTTATACAATAATTAAGTTAGAAAATTTTTCCTATTCTAGTTCAACACATTTGAATTTTTTTTAAATTTAAAAAATATGCTTAAGTTTTTGTAAAAAGTATTTGCTTTTTTTTCAGTTTTTGAGGCTAATAATTTTACCGTTCCGGTACCTCTTTTTTTAGAAATCGAGCCCTGTGTATAAGTGTGAAATCAAATGCTTATCAATGCACGAAAGAAAACTTGAAAAATATTTCAAAATTTATGCGTGGTTTAGAAGTTTATAAAAAAACATAAGATTTTTAGCTACTTTTTAAAAGGTCCCTAAGGGGGTCCACGGGGTACGAAAAATGTCGTCAGGGGGTCCACGGGCTAAAAAAGTTTGGGAACCCCTGCTCTAGATGCAAAAGAACTATCACCGGTTGACTTATGCCAAGAAACAGATGCTGAAAACAGTTGTTGAATTATATTCAATATCTGTAAACTCACAACTCTCAAGCGTCACCTCCAACCATGGACCGGTTTCGTCCTTATTAGGACTCATCAGCACGGTATAGGAAGGTAACGCAAGAGAGCGGAGGGCAAGTACTAGTCCAACTATAACTGAAAAAGTGGTGACCATTGATTAGTCCTCCACTCCTTTGTCCAATTGTCCGCTTAACCAGAGATAAATTGGTGAAATTCTCTTTTCATGTATATTCAATATCGTTCTGAACGAGCAAGCGCAGTAGACAAAAGTATCACAAAAAAGAAATGGATGACTGCATCTACGTATTGCTTTTTGGATTTATGCTAATGTAGTCATGTATGAAAGTTATGAAAACTCTTATAGTTTATCAACTTGTAATTATAAATCTGACAATAACCATCTCAGTAATTTAATAATGAGATTTTTTCTTATTATTTAAAATTGTATTTCTCTTTTTAAATACACACAGTTGCTATAAATTATTACTTTAATATTTGTTATTAATCTTATATTCATTTAATTACTTTAATATTTGTTATTAATCTTATATTTATTTAATTATATGTTTCAAAAAATGTTTCATAAGATGTTCCGAAGCATTGCTATTTCAAAAGATTATTCTTAGGCTATAACTTTACATATTTCTAAGAACCATTCTAGAAAATCTCAAATCACTTAAACAATACGGCTACAAAAATATCTAATTTTTACATGGATATAAATTTGACTTGTTAGAAGTAAATGTAACTTCATATCATCCTATTTATTACGATGAATGCTATTAAATATAAAAGTTTATTTTATTGGATTAATTTAACATACCTTTATAACAGGAAGCATAATATACTTCTTCCTAATACTCTGAACTTACATTAGTAATTTAATGTAATCTTTTCCCCTGGTTTTAGCTAAGAAAAAGGACAGAAATAACTATCCTAATTAGCTATATCACAGTTGGAAATTTTAATTAAAAAGTATAGCCTTGGTTTTTAGATAAATCAACTAAAAATAACTGCTTAAGAAATAATACTTCTACGAATAATGCTGTTCAGTTTTGGTCTAGCATAGGGCTACTAAAATGGTCAAGGGTATATCTAGTTTAAGTTATGAGGGAAGATTAAAGAAGCTAAATATGTTCACTAGAAAAGAAGGATTAAAGGGGATTTGATTAAACTTTTTAAATTGGTAAAGCAAGGGGACACAGAGGGACTAGATTTCAATACGGGTAATGGAACAAGGGGTCACAATTTCAAATTGAATAAAGTAAAATTTAAAACGTTACGTAGAAAGCATTATTTTTTAATAGGGTGGTGGATAGATGGAATGCGTTGCCTGAAAGAATTGTAAATTCAAGTGGGGTAAACGAGTTCAAGAGGAAAATTGACAGATACTGGGATTCCGGTAGTTTGGGTTAAAAAGACTGGACCAACCTTGCTGGGCTTACGCCTGTAGTTGGTCAACTTAATTTGTATTTGAATTTGTATTTGTATTCATAATTTTTCTATATTTAATACCTCCAAAGGAAAAATTCGTGATCAATGGAGTTTTAAAACATTGTACTGAGCACGCTTGATTCAGTAACTTTTCACTCACACGAGTTTCCATGACAACAAAATTTTGTTTCCTTTGATACCAACCAACAAGAGAAAATAATTTTGACAGATTTTACCCTAGGACAACAATGTAACAAACGCTCAATTAATCATCCAAACTATTTTGCGAAATTTCATCTCCTTAAGTTGCAATTAGTCGAACCTTGAATAGAGTAAATTTTCATACTTTTATTCTGTCGAATTTGGACATAATGGGAAAGTTCTCTCTGATTATTTTTCGATACGTGAAAATAAATTTACCGTAAAAATAGGGTTTCTTAGCTCTTTTAAAATGAGGACATTAGCACTTTCAGGGCAATTTATGCCACAGTACTGTCCTCATAGTGAATCATTCTCTGGAAACAAATAAAATACATTCAAAATTAACCTAATTTTTTTTAATTATAAATTCTTTAAATAAAGTTAATTACTTCTCTCATTAAAAAGTAGGAATTAATATTTAACTAATTATTTTTTGACATTTAAGGCATCAGTTGACATTTCCTTTGGTGTCTATTGAATACATCCTTCCACATTAAAACATAAACGAAATTCAATCATTAAAAGTGTTAAGAGCTTCACAGTTAATTAGTCATTTAATTTTGGCAAAAAAAGTCTTCTAAGTAAAACTTTGTGCCGTTTTACCAATGGTATAATTTTTTTTCGACCATTTTGTATAGGAATAGAAAAGTATAATATTGCAAGTTGTGTAGTGAACCTAGTACTATTTATTTTCAATGATTTTAAAATGGATATAAATTGTGCCACTTTCTATTTTTTACGTAAGAGAAAAGCTTTCTTTTTTACAGTGGAATTTGTATCACATTTAAAGCGATTATAATCCAAACCAATGTAATAGTATGAAATTGTGCCATTATGACTTTTAAATTAATTTAGTACCTAGCAATTTAGTTGAAAGGACAATTTAAAAATTATTTTATGAAATAAACATGGAAAATAAAGAAATTCAATATCTATACTTAAGACCATAAAAATTCTGTAATCAGCCAACCCTCATGCAACCACCACCTCCGCTAATAAAAAATTTCAAGTCACTGATTTTGCATTTCCCATATGTAAAGTGAAATATGAATAAGAAGAATTCGGTAAATTTATAAAAGGCAAAACTCCCTTAATGCTCATTCACACTGCTCCCCTTTCACTATTCTTCGTGAGGGATTCACTCCAGTGAATCGCTAGTTTGCATGGAAAAGTGAATGAGTTAAGAGGGAAACGCTAATTCACTATTTTCCCTTTGGATGATGCCTCCAAAATGAAAACTTAAAGTGATAAGAACATTTATACCACTTAACCATCACAGTTAACTTTCAATTTCATGGATAAGAATCCAGAACATTCCGAAATTTCCTCTGCAACAGCATGCACCCACTACCTCACACTTTGCGAAAGAGAGAGATAGAAAAAACACTGAAACATCCGGAGATCTCCCGCAATAATAAAAGCACAACGGCAAATATAGCCATTTCTCCGCAGCAACAACCTCCAATAACTGTTCCGTCTCTCAATATCCTCTCCAGCTGCTGTTTGTTTTTGCTCTTATCTCGGTCAGAAGAAAGGATCTCCGTTTGTATTGACTTAACTCCCTTAACTGATGACCATGGCCCTGCGTGTGTGGACCTTTCCAGTTAGTTACTGCGCGCTCTCATATAATAACGCGATGAATGGCTCTTGGGTTGGATTGGCTTGATCCCATTTAGATTGATGGAAGAAATCATTGGGTTATAGAGCAGAGGGTTTGGGGTGGGTTTTGATCAAGTCGCATTGGGGTTCATGTTTTAATCAGTTCATATTGTGGTGCATATTTGAACCATATCATTTTCTGATGTATGCTTGAATAAGGTTATCCCAAATAGTTGTTCCTAATAAGCAGAGTAATACAGACGGTTGCAAAATTGATGGCTAGGTTGGTCTTGCATTCTTGCTTCTATGTTTATTAACGATTAATTCCCCTGCCTTATAATTCTTTAGAGTTCATTCAATTATGTTAATGCAAATGAAAAGGCTAAGAAATTTATTTCCTTTTTAGAAAAATGCTAATAACAAGTTTGTTTCTTTTTCTATGCGACTTAATTTTATCTAATTAATAAATTGTATGAAATTTGAAATATACCGGGTGTTTCAAAATTGCGTTGCACGGCTTTTATTCGGAACCAACGCCTCCTAGGGTCATGGAAGTAAGGTCTATCCCTAGGTAAGTGACCCTGGAGAATCCATTGAGATGATTTACATCGCCCCTAGAGGCGAAATTAAAAAGTTAAAAAATTAATTTAAAAACTAAAGGAGATAGAGCAAAAACCTCAGTGAGATTATTGTTGCCAACGTCAAGAGGATCTCACTGAAAAAAAATTTTTCAAAATATCTTGAATATTCGTGGAGATATTAGCATGTGAATATAGCACTTTTTCAGGGGTCAAAAAATAAAAAAATGTTCGCATAGTTCCAAATTTTTCAGTGTTATTGTGTAGATTTGTGTTTTTTTAGTTGAAAGAACGCGAACTTTAATAAAAAAATCAAAAAAATTTGCAAATATGGGGGAACTTTTTATTTTCGAACTTTATATTTTATGCGAACAGTTTTATTTTTATCTTAACTTAAGGCTACTCCAATAAAAAAGATACATCTGAAATGCCTTCATTTTTTTAAAATTAAAGCTTCGATAATATACCGAGATCGTCAGCATTTTTAAGTTTTTCTGGGATTATTCAATAGTAATTTGATTCGAATAATTGGAATTCGTTAACATTCGCTTGAAAAATCTTACGTAAGTATGGGTTTGACCCTCCCATCCCCAAGTAAGGGTATGTAGAGATTTTTCCAACCCCCCTCCCCTTCGGAACCCTTACGTAATTAATGAATGGCCCCTAATTGTTTAGAGCAGTGGTTCCCAAAGTGGGTTCCGCGGAACCCTGGGGTTCCACGAAAAAATTTAGGGGTTCCATGGGACAAACTTTATTTCATTAAAAAAATTAGAATGGTGTAAAAAATAAGAATGGACAGCGCCGCCTCCCTTGGACCCAAAAATGTTCTCAAAATGAGTTAAAACATTACTTTTACCAGTCGAATTTCAAAATTTTTTCTGGGGGAGAAGCCCCAGACCCCCCCCACGGTATCACAAGGGGAACTTGCGCGATACTTTTTGGAAAATCCCCAACATTTTGACATTTTTTGTCAAAATATAAAGATTATGGTCTGGAAAAATCCCCTGTTGGCCCCAAAAGGCTTCTTAAAATGAGTTAAAACTCTACTTTTCCCAGTCAAATTTCAAAAATTTTTTGGGGGAGGACCCCCATACCCCCCAGCGGTACCAGAAGGGGATCTTGCGTGATACTTTCAGAAAATCCCCAAGAATTTGACATTTTTGACAAAAGGTAAGGGTGATTGTCTGGAAAAGTGTCCCCCCTGGGCCCTTGCTGGATCCGCGCCTGGTTTCATTTAATATCATATATTAAATTTTGAAAAGTCGTTCATTAAAAGATATTCAGGGTTCCGCGATCATTGGTAACAAATTTGGGGGTTCCACGACCAAAATAGTTTGGGAACCACTGGTTTAGAGAATTCGACGGGGATGGACGGATATCGACAAGGAGGTGTCACAGAGTGGTATTCTGTAGTTTTCACCATGGTACAATAACAGCCATTCAAGCAGGAAAGAAATTCAACGTGAAAATGGTAATTTTCATGAAAATCCTAAAATAGAATTTTTCAAGAAAAACTTGATGTTATTGAATTTTTTTATTATTTTTTCTGAAATCAGCACCGAAAAATACACCAAGTTCAGCTCTTACTTATCTTGTATTTTTTTTCATCGCTGGCCTGTGTAATTGTAGGAATCATTTCTGTTACATACAACCACAATTTTTCATGTACTACATAACAAGTTTATCAAGATGCAGATCATACTATACGATTTCTAAAAAGCTACATCTTTTATGTGCTTTGAAATAATTTCATCCTTTTTGGAACAATAATCTATGTATGGGTCTTGCGCGATATGAATTACTAAATCCATATACTGGGTCCATCCAGAAAAAATTTCTTAAATACGCCACTCACTGGTGTAAGTTGAGTATATCAAAAAAGTTGCACCATTCAGATCAGGATTAATGGCGGGTCCAGGCCAGGGGGGCCATTTATTCGCGAGAATACTCAAGAAATACCTTAAAATTGCTTTTGACACATTAAAATTTCAAAAATTTTCTGGGGAAGGGATCCCCAGACCCCCCCCCTTTTCCACTGAGAAGTTGTTCTTAGCAAGTTTCCATCAAGTATTGTAGCTTTGGCTTAAAAAAATATTATAAGTGCCCTGCTTACATTTATACTACATAAAGGGGGGTGCGATGGAAATTACGATTGAAAATTGGGTCGCCAGTATTGAAAGTTAGAGAAGCACTGGATTTTTTAGTTATATTTATGTAATGTATTTAAACAAGGGTTATATTTTAATTACTAGCTGCAACTGCATGCGAGGGCTACGCGGCGAAATATTTTTTTTCCTTTGGGGGTAAAATCGTGATAATAAAGGTTGAGAACCACTGCTATAAAGGATAAAAAGTCATATAAAGTATTGTTAATGTAACAAAAATATTTTAATTCCATATAATTTCGTAATGGGATCTTATTTCTTCTCCTGTCTCCATAATTATAATTAGTTATTTGATATTTCTATAACCACTTAGTACATCCGCTTTATTCCAGCCATCTCATGTTTTATTAGAATTTTCTCAAACTTAAACTATTCTTCTACATTCTTTTAGTGGGTGCTGTCTAACTCTTTCTAAGTTTCCGTCCAATTTTAAGAAATTAAAAATTACCCCATGATAAAAACTATTTCCCAGACAATAGCTTGGTTCAGTTTGAAGTAAAATCCTCTCTATTCAAATAACTAAATTTGAAGCGCCTCTTCTTACAGGACGCTTTTTAAGATTAAAATAGCCCGCTGTATAAATCTTCTTAGAGCAGTCTTGAAACTGAAAAGAAGACATCAACAATTTTTACACATGAGAAAATTCCTTAAAGAATATTTTCGAATTGAGAGACAGACGAGGTCAGCAACTTTTTGTAGTTTCTAAGCTGCTGAAAGACTTGTTTTTATTCTTTAAGAATAAGAGCAGTTTAAATTTATATTAGATTAGGCTTAATTTAAATCACGTTGTCAGGTTTTTGAGAATAAAACGCATTAGCATCGTACGCTTTTCAAATTGCTGAGAAATTGGAGGGATTATGATAAAATAAGGCATTTTCTAAGTTGTGAATTAGTTCTACCTAGATAAAAACCCATGTTTTTTTACGCTTAAAACTATAGGCTATTAAATTAACTTTTATAATCTGAATTTGTGTTTTAATTTTTCGAAGTATTTGTTAGTTAAAAACAATATGTAAAGTTTCAAACTAAATTATTATTTAAAATATGAATAAAGAAAGTAAAAGATTTGTAAAAAGAAATAAAGACATACACCTAAACAAGTTTTATATCTTTGAAGTATCTTAAAACAGCAGACAATTTTGGGTTAAAATTATCTATATCTATAAAATCCAAATACCACTGACTGACTGACTGACTGACTCACTAACACTCATCACGAAATCTCCAAAACTGCCGGACCGATAGGTTTGAAATTTGAAAGAGACCTTAAAATCGAATGACTCCTTCCCTGCTTTTCGGCGCTTTTTCGACTCCGTTTTACCCATTGAATTTACATTACACATTGTTGAAATCATAGAGGAGATATAACATCTCCTCTATGGTCGGTTGAAATGCATAAAATTCAGGGTTTACTTCTTATCTGAAGGCGACGTCTTGCCTCACTTGATAAATATTATTTAAAAAACATTGTATAACTTACAACGGAGTTCAAGACGAAAAACAGCGTAAATTTCTAATTAAAAGTTAAAACAGTGATTAAAAACTAAAATAAATTGAAATAAATAATTATGAAACATTAATTAAATAAATATAGACCGTGTTGTACTTATACATTCACTAGATTTTTTTTATTATTGTTAGCAATTAGTTTTTACATTTTCAAAGTAGCTTTTAAAGAAGTTGGTCATCATAATAAATTCCCCCTGAATTACTCATCGGGATTATTTTCGGATGGTTAGAAGATTTTTTAAATAGTCTGAGATGGCTATAATAATTTCTTTTGTTATAAGTATTATTTATTATATTGCTGTATTTATTGAATTTATAATAGTTAAATGTGCAACATGCGAACTGATTGGGTTTGGGTAGATATCAGTTACAGGGATGAAAAAAGGCACCGGGAATACCGGGATATGAAAGGTATAGGAAAATTAATGGGAACAACAGGATATGGAAATTATCGGGTATACCAGGATATGAAAATGACCAGGAACACCGGGTAATGAAAATTATTGGAAACACCAGGGTATGGAAATTATTGGGAACACCGGGATATGGAAATTACCGGGAACAACGGGATGAGGAAAATTACCGGGAACACCAGGATAGAAAAGTTACCGGGAACACCGGGATAGGAAAATTACCGGGAACACCGGGTATGAAAATGAAATGAATGGGTATGAATGACCGGGTATGAAATTATCGGGAACATCGGGATATGGAAATTACCGGGAACACTGGGTATGAAAATTACCGGGAACATCATGATAGGAAAATTATTGGGATCACCGGGATATTATGAAAATTATCGGGAACACGGGATATGAAAAAAATACTGGGGACACACTGGAGTGATTGGTGATTGCTGATACGAAAAATCAGATACGTAATTTGATAGAACTTAAAAAAAGGAATTAATACCCTCCACCCGTGCAAGGCCGGGTAAATCAGCTAGTTCATAATAGAAGATATTTTACTAATGACCACAGAATACAGACCTAAAAATAACTTTTCAACATATTTTTAAAACTTAAATCATTTATTATTTTTTGGCTATAATTAATCGCTTTAATACATAGTTTATTGATCCATGATTATGCTTTCCTTTTATTTATATCGGCTTTAATATTTTCCGTTTTAAAAAAATTGTATATTGATTTATTAATTTAAAGAATTCCACTTAGTTCTTATATTGAAAATACTTCGAGGCCATTGCTTTTAAATTTCTCACGCGAGTCTGAGTTTGATCCTTAATTGAGTAACCTACTTAATAGGGTGGGCCGAAAACACACTTTATTTTTTATTTCTGTTCTAATAGCGAAGAAAGGGTACCACTTGGGTCCAATAAGGACGGAGTAAAATATTTTTTCAATTGGATAATATCTTCAGCTCCCGCATCGCACTTAAAGTTTGAGAAAATGGATGATTTTTTTTACAAAACAACTAAAAAACCAAAGACTAAACTCTCAAATATTGTTCATGATTTTTATGAGAAACTACTATAGTTACAGACATAAGGGGACATCCATATGTTACGTGAGGTGTTTTTTCCAAAATCTGGACTCCCCCTCTCCCCTTGGTGAGATTTAGTGAGATTTTGCTGGACCCCCCTCCCCCCCACGTGAGATTTACCAACAACCTTTAAAAATAATTTTCTATCCTATTCGTTTGTATTCTGGGATCCACAGCACCTAAAACTTTTACATTGTGAATGATGTGGGGGAAAAGGACATAATGTTATCATCAGGTTTTCTTTATTATAAAAACCATACTTAAAAAAAAGAAAATCGTAAAATTTCTAACTTAAAAGGTTGACGTGAGATTTAAATTGACCCCCCTCCCCCCTTGGTGAGATTTGGTGAGATTTTTCCAAACCCCTCCCCCCTTTTTGACCTCAAGTAATTTATGGATGTCCCCTAATGTTTCAGGTTCCATTCTTCTATCACCCTTTTTTCATTAGATATAATTTTTTAAAGTTCAAAGAAATTTCGTAAAGTTGTTTTTCCTGCATTTTTAAATAGCTAATAACTCTAGAACTGTATGACTTAAAAACCTGAAATCCGTTCCATTTTGTTTGTTAATATTCTGTCTTTCATTTGATGCGCATCATGACCATCATTTTCAAAAAGATTTTTTAAATTAAAAAAGTGGAAAAAAATTTAATTTAAAAATTCTTTTTTAAAACATTTTTGTAAAAATATTAAAAGCCTGCCTTTTAACTCTTAAAATAAACATTACTACCAAATTTCAAGTTTAAAATAAAATTTAATCATGTATAAAAAATAAAAATATTCGAAATTTAGGCAAGTCCCTAAACTATCCCTAAAATTTGCGATTCACTCATGGAAAATTCATAAACTCGCATTGAGGGTGTTCATATGACTCAAAACCTGGAGGAAATGTCACATAAATTTCAGGAAATATGACAATTAACATATTTACTACAAAATATTACAGTGCTACATGAAAGGGAAATTTCACCAATTATTTCTGGTTAAGCGGACAATAAGTGTAAACTCACAATTCTCAAGCGTCACCTCCAACCGTGGACCGGTTTCGTCCTTGTTAGGACTCATCAGCACGGTATAGGAAGGTAACGCAAGAGAGCGGAGGGCAAGTACTAGTCTAGCCGACTATAACTGAAAAAGTGGTGACCATTGATTAGTCCTCCACTCATCTGCTGGAATGACAATGGCATTCCTAGGTCAGATTTATTTCCAGAAAGGCAAGGTACATGAAAGGGAAATTTCACCAATTATTGCTGGTTAAGCGGACAATAAGTGTAAACTCACAATTCTCAAGCGTCACCTCCAACCAATTTCATGTACCTTGCCTTTCTGGAATTAAATCTGACCTAGGAATGCCATTGTTCCAGCAGATGAGTGGAGGACAAATCAATGGTCACCACTTTTTCAGTTATAGTCGGCTAGACTAGTACTTGCCCTCCGCTCTCTTGCGTTACCTTCCTATACCGTGCTGATGAGTCCTAACAAGGACGAAACCGGTCCACGGTTGGAGGTGACGCTTGAGAATTGTGAGTTTACACTTATTACAGTGCTAGTTTCCAATTTTAAGTTAATTCGATTTACATACATTTCTTCTTAAAATTCCTAAAATTTATGTTAATATCTAACTGTTTTTACTTTTAACTAGTCAAATCAAAGTAAATTAAAAGTTTTAGAACATAAAAAATTGGATATAAACACATTTCTAAGGAAAATTCAGAAAAATTCATGCACATTGAATTTTTAACTTAAAGTTGGGAACTAGCACTGTAATATTTTGTACCGAATCTGTTAATTGTCGTATTTTCTGAAATTAATGTGACATTTTTGCATGTTTTAAGTCACATGAACACCCTCAAGTGGTTTATGAATTTTCCATGAGTGAATCGCTAATTTTAGGGATAGTTTAGGGACTTGCCAAAATTTAAAATATTTTTATTTTTTATACATGATTAAATTTTATTTTCAACTTGAAATTTGGTAGTAATGTTTATTTTAAGAGTTAAAATGCTTTCAATATTTTTTCTAAAATTTTTTCAAAAAAAATTTTTAATCAAATTTTTTTTTCACTTTTTTAATTTAAAAAAAATCTTTTTGAAAATGATGATCATGATGCACATCAAATGAAAGAAAAAAATTAACAGACAAAATGGAACGGATTTCAGGTTTTAAAGTCGTATATAGTTCTAGAGTTATTAGCTGTTTAAAAATGCAGGAAAAACAACTTTACGAAATTTCTTTGACCATTAAAAAATTATATCTAACGAAACAAGGGTGATGGAGGAATGGAACCTAAAAAATTATGTCTATAACTATTGTAGTTTCTCATAAAAAAATAATGAACAATATTTGAGAGTTTAATCTTTGGTTTTTTTAGTTGTTTTGTAAAAAGTCATCCATTTTCTCAAACTTTAAGTGCGATTATCCAATAGAAAAAGTAATTTAATCCTTATTGGACCCATGTGGCAGCCTTTCCGCGCTATTAGAACAGAAATAAAAAATAAAGTGTTTTTTCGGCCCACCCTACTACTCAAGCTTATGTTATTTTCCTTTGGTAAGCTAAATAACATACAAAGTGTCTTATAAGTCTCTAAAGGGGGGGGGGCAACTAACATGAATGAAGAGTGGGTGAATTTAATTAACTACTGTAACTATTCATGAAAATAATATTCATTATAAAATCCAATGAATAAAAAAACAATAGCACGTATAAAAACCGTGTTTTTAAACTTAAAAAGAAGAGAAATTAGGATTCGCGTTTCTTCCTTTTGTTTAAAAAAATACGTTAAAATATTATGTTCCAGAATTAAAGTATAATAAAGTATGCAATTAATATAATATAATTTAAGTTAGTATATTCCCGAATTAAAATGCTTCACATCATTATTTTTTGTCACATAGTGCATTTACTGCTCATTATAACCCTAGCTAAACAAATTTTGAAGTACTTTTATCATCACTAATTTAATTTTCTTTTAATAGTTAATTTAAATAAATAAATTTTTTTAATCTTGTTATCCTCTGAAATTTCATTGAATTAATCTTTTACTGCCTTCATTTTCAAAAACGCATCAACAACATTTCACAAAAGTATCGTCTCACATTTAGCTCTTCCCCCCGTCCATCAAAGATCAGTATTATAAATAGTTTCCTTGGGAAGCGTGTCTGGATTCATTCATGAATTCATTGCATACAAAACGCGAAGCCCTGTATATATATACAAGATAACACCGCCGGAATGCAAATATCCCAACCCTGCTTCCTATCTGCTCCGAAAATACTACAAGATAGCCATCAAAAGTGAAGGGCGTCAAACTGGAAAGATATCCCAGGTGCTTCCGAGATTCATTTACAAGTTTCCATTGCTCCCCGAAAGATATCAATCCCTGAAGCATGAAATTTATTGAATCAAAAGAACCGTTTGACTTTTCTTGAGATACGTTTCAGAGATGTGAAGCCTTACAACCTACAACTTTATCTTTCGCATGAGCCATCACTTTAGATATGACGGTGTCTTGATGTTATCAACATCCCATGAATGGAACGCGGGGGATATGAAAGAGGAGTGTCCCTGAAAGTTTTTTTTATGTCGCTCCTTGTATAATCTGGCGATATTTTTCTTTAGACGAAGCGGGACGCCTTTCGAAAATCCCAACTGTTAGTGTAAGGAGTGCTGCACTTCAGTCTTTCAAACTTAAAATAAGCACAAACCGTATTTGTTGGACTCTACCAGTTTAGAATCTGAAGTATGCAGCTTCTATGGCGAAATGAGATTTTAAGCTACATGCAAGAAAGTCCATATCCAAATAGTCGGGCCGGAAACTTATTTTTTTCCTCCGTATAAATGCGACATGGAACTCAGGCTAATACTTCAAGAAAGAAGATTGAAAAAGCAGAAGATGTATGGTTAAGGAATAAAAGGCTTATGTGTGTTCCTCGGTTATGGTTACCCAAGATTGAAATTTTTATGTAGACCAACTGGAGAGCTGAAAACCGTATCAGTACCTTTAGAGCAAGGGGTACTAAACTGAGATTCTTACTCTATCCAGGTAGAAAACAATCTCTTGTAACGTTACATGATCTACCGGAGAGCCAGGGTAAAACGGGAGAGCCCTCCAAATTCAGATGGAAAGAATATAAATACCGATATCTCTGCATGTAAAATAATGCTGCAGTACCTATATTGCGAATGCAGAATATTATCTGTACTGCATATAAAAGTAAGTTCAATGTGTCAACTTTGGCCATTAGCGATTGAAATATACGTTTGTTGCATAAATTTTAATCACAGATATATTTTCCGTTTGATGTGTGGAGTCGATTTCAAACTTCTGAAATATTCAGCGTGCTTGTTTAAGATATATTTGCATTGAGTTTAAACCACTCGGAAAACTTTAAGTTTTAGATTGATTTCAAAGGTAGAGAAACGTTGGTAGAACAATTAGGGTGGGTTGGGGTAAAATGGGTCTTGGGGTAAAATGTGTCAGTTTTAATCAACTCGATATAAATCAAATTTAAATTGAATAATTTTCGCTAATTTTTTTTGTATTATAATTTTTTATCTGTTGGCAATATTTTTCAACTGTCAAAAATTAAGATTTATGAATTTGAGGACTGAAAAAATATTTAATTTGAACCGTAAATGATGTCATCGAAAAAACAGGGTTTACTAACTTCCAAAATATCTATATATTGCAATAAATTACAGCAGACTTTTGTAATATTTTTGCATAAAAGAAAGTCTGACAGACATTTCAAGCCAATCAGCTTAGAAAAATATAAAATATTTTATTTTTTATAACAATATTTTGTGCTTGGGGTAAAATGGGTCATAGTTAGGAGGCCTTCTGTATTAAGTAAAACAATGTTTTTAACTTATTTCCTTCAAATATACATTGAACTGTCATACAAGTTTATTTTTTTTATCGAAACGAAGTATTTTAATTACTAAATTTGAACAATGTTCATTAACTTCGGACTTTTACAATTTCACTAAAGTGCAACTTAAAACAAATTTTTTCAGATAAAAACGGCTTAGCCGATTGCCTTTTTTCTTATTTTCATGTATATGTAGTAATAAATATATTTTTGACATCTTTTTGCAATGATACCCATTTTACCCCACATTTGGGTAAAATAGGTCATTACTTTTGATGCTAAGTTTAACCAACTTATAACTAAAAAATATTTGATAAATTAGATGAAAATGTTCTGAAGGATTGTAATGTCAAGATCCAATTGAAAGAAATCATTAAAAAGTAATAGTTTTGATGAAATAAAACTTAGAATGCGAAAATACCTCAAAATTGACCCATTTTACCCCAACCCACCCTATGATCTACTTTATACTAATAAACTGGATTAAAACCGATTTTTTTTTTTGGATGAAGCAAACTTAGTTATATAAATATAATACTGAAATTTGCAAAAAAATATTAAATATATATTTATTCCTTGTTTTATTTGACTCCATATTGCAGAAAAAATAAACATATTTTAATAGTTAGTATATAATCGCAATATGTTATTAATTAATATATTTGTTTAAAGGGTTATAAAAACGTATTTTTTTCTTAATTTGGTGATACTAAAATGCATTTCATCTTATATATTAAAATAATTGGGTTTTTCTTTCCGCCGGCCGCCAAGCCGAACCCCTCAACCGATTTGAACAAACTCGGTCTCTATCAAAAGCTTTCCACCCCTAGATAAGCCAATAATTAGAAAACGTTCCCCCAAAACCTTCCATTTTAATGATGCGTTCTTTTCTTTTTGACCCCATGTTAAGTCTATGGAGAGTAGGGTGGTCCACATTCCTATGGGAAAAAATAAACTTTGTCCTAGACACAACGTCGCCCCCTCTTTTTTTTACATCTACCTATAGTATTATTCTGGCAAAGTTTCAACTTCCTACGTTTGTTTTAAGGGGGTGCTCAATAGCCCTAAAAAAACTGCACTTTTTAGTTTTTTTTCGAAATTTTAGCTAAATTGGCTAAAAAATAAGTAAAAGATGAATTATTTTGACATATACTTTATTTATACACTTAATATGTGATTATAGATTGAAAATAAATAGTTAACAGCATCATTTTTTTAAGTATCAATGTTTAGAAACAATATTGACAAGTGGGGTTTTTGTTGACTCGGAAGCAACAATAGTGGGCCGTTAAAAGGAATAATTGTTCAGATTGTGAAAGAGGCACCAAAATTGGTGGAAATATAGTTTAAAACATGCTGAATCCAAAATCGACCAGGATCACTCTGGCGGAAGTGCCTTTTGGGACTTCCGGTCAAAAGCAAAATGGCCACCCGCGGGCCTATTTTCGGTTCTTTTAATGGTAGAAAGACATTTTTGGGGGTAAATATTATGTTTTAAGGGTGAAAAAACATAATTCTGATCGCAAAATGTGTAATTTGTTTTAAAAAGTAACTAAAATTCAATAAAAGCTCAAAATAGTAATACAGCCCAATGACAGGCAGTTGCTTAAAAAAAAAATTTTTTAAGTTATTTTTTTCGACGGTTTTATATGTTCTTTGAGGTGCTGATTCCGAATATATAGTTCACTTTCACATGGAAGGTCGGCTTCATATAAAAAAAACGCAAAAATATGTGAAAAAATTGCAAAATTTTCACTCTACCTTCGGATTTTTTTCTTATATTTCAAAAAATATTAGTTTCACGAAAATAACTTGAATTACAAAGTTGAAGTAAACAAAATTTCCTACAAAATGCACTATTCAACTTTAATTTTTCAAAGAATAGTTTTGCCGTTATAACGCACTGAAAAACAGAATTTTAACGCAGATGATTTTAAGGCAATTTTGCAGATCCGGAGAAAATTTTTGATAAAACTAAATACAATATAATTTAGACATATTAACGCTTAGAAACATCAGGTTTTACAAAAAAATTGCATTTTATCCACGTGATGTCTAAAAGCAAATCCACAGAATTTTAAAAAGTGTCAAAATGAAGGGTCATTGAGCACCCCCTAAAAATAGTAGAAAGCTAAAATTAAAGGAGGATGATACTATTAGTAAATGTAAAAAAATTAGGGGGCGACGTTTGAGCTGCCTTGAAAAAAGTTTTTTTGGACCACCCTAATGGAGAGGTTCCTTTCCGCCGGCCGCCAGGACGAACCCCTAAACCGATATGGACAAACTCGGTCTTGATCGAAAGCTTTCCATCCCTAGATGAGCCAATAATATGTCATGTTTCTCCAAAATCTTCAATTTTTAAATGATACGTTCTTTTAATTTTGCTCCCATGTTAAGTCTATGAAGAGGTTCCTTTCGGCCGGCCGCCAGCCCGAACCCCCGAACCGATTTGGACAAACTCGGTCTTAAACGAAAGCTTATCCCCCTAGATGAGCCAATAATATAACACGTTCCTCCAAAGCATTCCATTTTTAAATTAGAAATTTATTTCAATTTGCCTTATTGTTTTTAGTTAATATTTTTACAAACACAGGCGAAGTAAATCTACTTTGAAATTACCAATCTTCCCAAACTTCAAAGTTTTGACGGTTTACTAGATTTATCACAACAGGATACTAGGCATATTGACTTCATAAAAAATTACTGGTATACAGGTTTGATTGAAGTTTCTTCTTTCTCTTCAGAGTATTACAGTAAAGAAACGTATATTAACTTCAAACACCATAGTATAGAGCTTAATAGAGTATTTATCTTCATAGATGCTAATGGCAACTTTTTTAACAGGGCTTTTCCCATAGACAACAAAAAGTACATTGGACCACCTCCTTTAAAACCACTTCATTCCTGCTAATTATGTCATTCGATAACTGAAGCTGTCACTCAAATCCAAATCGTAAAAACAACACCGATAAATTTTAAATGCCGCTTGCCATATCCAATCAGGAATCACTTTATTATTTTCACGCATTTATTTTTTTCTGATTGGCTGCTAGTGAACTGAATTATAATCTGCGAGCTGAATTAAATTAATTACCTAAGGAAGAAAACGGCCGTTGGGCATCTCTGTTAAGCTCTATACTCTGTGCTTCAAACTATGAGGCAAATTAAAGTAAAATAATAAGTTAAAAATGGAAGGTTTTAGGAGAACGCCACATAGACTGGGTTCATATAGGGGTAGCAAGATTTCATTTAAGAACAAGTTTGTACAGATCCGGTTCGGTGGATCGGGCTGACGACCGGTCGAAATTAAGGGACAATAATTTCAATGTGATAAATTTGTGATAGTTAAATGTGAAATCAGAGACAAAACACCTTCCGAAGATAATTAATTAAAACTGCATATTTAATGACAGGGAATGTGTAAATAAATACGAACACGAACAGGTAGTAACGAGCGAATCTCGCATCAGCTCCAAAGAAGGCTAGCTGTAAGACCTGGCTTTGCCGGGTTGTAACAGCTAGTAATATATTATATTAACTCCAAAACGTTAATAACAAAACGTTTTAGTTGTCGAATGACGCAACCTTTTTTGTTTCTCTCTATGGTAAAAAAAAGTTGCCGTCACCGCGGCCACCGCTGTTTCAGAAAATTTTATTTTCCAACTATTTGAACTCTCACAGCGCAAAAACTACTTGATAAAAATTTATGAAATTTCGAAAGTTTGTAGAAAAATGATTGGGGAACACTTTAGAACAAAAAGCTAACTGATGTAATAATTTGTTCTGGGTATTTTTTTAAGGTCAAAGTTGAAGTTTTTATTTTTTCGCCGCGTAATCCAGTCCAGCGAAATCTATTAACAGCAGAACTATGATTTTTTGCAGCCTAATACTCTGAAATATGAGGATGTGCACTACGTCGCCCTTTTTTCGAATTTTGAATTTGGTTTAGAGTAATTAATTTTTAAATTTTCGAAATTTTGGACACTTTTTTGGTTTTTCTATCTAAATTTAAAACTAATCACGGTATCTATATGATTTTTTAAACACTTATACTCTTATTTTTAAAAAAAAAAAGATTGGAGTTTAATTCTTTAAAATATTCGAATTAGTTTTGGAATTATTTAGCATCAAAGTTTTAGGTCAAAGCTACTAGGTCTTTATCAGATGTGTTTAATTTTTATTGACTGTTTTTATATTTTATTTTTGTCCTCTAGACTGTCGCAAGCACGGATATGAAATTCAAAAGTTTTGTAGGAGCACGTTTTTGCTCTGTTTGTTAGCGATAGCTATAAGTATAGACTTGCTTAATATTCCTTTTAAGATATCCCGAAATTTTTTGAACTACTGGAGAAATAAATCATGTAGCTTTTTTGAGATTGTTGTTTGTGCCGATGAAAGGTAGAGGATTTTTGGAAGGTTGGATTTAGGCTAAGCGCGCACTAGAGACTTATGTCGCCGGCGACTGTAACACTAGTCACTCGAGAGCAATGCATTTCTATTAGGAAATTCTTGGCGTAGTGATCTTGGTCTCGTCGCCATGTGCGCGCGCTCTAGCTTCTTGCCAGGGAAACAATTTTGTCTCTGTCGCCGAGACAAAAGTCTCTAGTGCGCGCTTAGCCTTAGGCTAAGCGCGCACTAGAGACTTCTGTCCCGGCGACTTAAAATACTAGTCACTCGAGAGCAATGTATTTCTATGAGGAAATTCTTGGCCTAGTGATCTTGGTCTCGTCGCCATGTGCGCGCACTCTAGCTTCTTGCAATAGCCAGGGAAGCAATTTTGTCTTTGTTGCTGAGACAAAAGTCTCTAGTGCGCGCTTAGCCTTACTCTGCTAAAGATTACTGCTTAGGTCATTATTTATTAAAATAGTTTTTAGGTTCCTTTGGTTAATTATGCATTTTAAGACTGTTAGTTGATGTTCTCTGAGGTATTTAAAATTTGTTAGGAAAAATATAAGGTTTTAGAAAAGCGTTATTTATGCGGATGAGGGTTGTCATCGTAGTTTGTAAAATGTAACTAGGTATTAGGGTAACTAGGTCTGAGGTATTTAATATTTGTTAGGAAAATTATAAGGTTTTAGAAAAGCGTTATTTATGCAGATGAGGGTTGTCATCGTAGTTTGTAAAATGTAACTAGCGAGCTTTGCTCGCTCAGATCGCGAAGCGATCGGTAATAAGCTGCGTAGCAGTTACGGGGGTTTGTGGGCGATAGCGAGCAGGGGGCGGTACCCCCCTATCTATTAAATTATTGATAAGCTAGAAAGGAATATTTCAGTAACAGTTTTATTTTGATATTTTTGTAGTAATGATCCGAACTAAGCTATTGAAAAGTGAGAGAGATAAAAAGTTTTGATATTAAATGATCATTAACTTAGCAGACAAGTTCCAGGTTATACTGGATAGTTCAGATGAAACAAGCGAGCTCAACTCGCTAATGCGAAGCAGTTCCGGGGTTTGGTGAGCGATAGCGAGCAGGGGGAAGAGCCCCCTAGTTATCTAAATTATAATACTAATTCACACAGACTGAAAAGTATGGTTTTATAGTAATATACTTACGTTCCCCTCGTAACATGTGTTGAAATATATTCAATACCATTACATTAATAGTCCAAAAGGTCATTCAGACCTTCAAATTTACTAACACATTAATCGAAAGTTTTATATTACAATTAATATCAACCCTCAACAACCTTCAAAAGCTCATTAAAAAACCCTCACGCTCCATGCAAAAAAAATAAGTCCATATCCCAACTTTTCAAAAGAATCAATCTTTAGTTACTAACTTTTTAAAACATTTATCCCTAGTGTGAAACTCGTCTCAATCTCACCGCTTCTTAAACTTCACTGCTTTTACCGTTTTATAAATCTTAACCATGAATATATGGATAGCATGAAGAAAAAAATCCTTTCAGCTCCTAAAGGCTTCGAATTTACTGCTGTAAAACACATATTTCGAAGGGGATGCTGTGCACGTTCTTTTTCGAGAGACTCAACTACCTCGCCTATGGTCAGCGCAGCGTAAAACTAAATTCCGAGTGATCAATTTAAGGAATGGTTCTGCTTCGAATAGAATTGCTCGAACAGAAAATAAATCTGCTGCAACAAGATGCTTGAAACTTCTTATTTCGTCGACGAAAAGAAAACCGGGAATATTATTGGACCATAAATAATAGAACGCACGTGAAAGAGGGAGGGGTATATTGTCGATTGTTTACTCCAATGTGAAAATATCGAAACTTTGAGGCTATTCCCCGCTGATTTCCAAAATATACACATTATTATATCTGTCAAAAAACCCCAAAGATAACTATAGATAATCATATTTATAAACTTGATGAGTATTCAATAACTATGGCAGTAATAAGATAGCTGATATAAAATCAACTTTTAGCATTCCTGTTACGTAATTCAAGAAACTAAATATAACTTTAAGTTAAACTGATTTTAGTTCTTTGAAACAAACACGTAAAGAAAGTTCTTAAAATTGATTTTATATCGCTTATCTTATTACTGTCACTTCATTGAATTATTTCCTTATTGTATTTATCTCACGTGTCCTTATTACGACTTTTGAAAACTATCCTCAATGCAAATTTATTTTACATTTTAAGTCAAAAGGTTTAAACTTTTACATTTAAATTTTTTATCCAATTTTCTATTAAGCTTAATATTTTGTAATTATAAAGCATTTTTTAATATGTTTTATTTTCTAACTTTTATTTTCTAACTTTTTGAAGCTAATTTTATTTTGAATCCAGCATATTTTGATTTATAATGTTCGATTTTTGATCCCACAAGAACTTCAAACAGTATCAGGTTTGAATTTGTAAAATACCAGTCAGTGATGAAGGGATTTTCTGATTTTTTGAACTGCTGTTTCTCCAATATAGACTCACCTTTTTCTTTGTAATAGTTAAGATTAACTGAAGCTAAAAATATTCAATCATTACACATTCTTAAAAACTGGTAATTTAAGACACACACAAATATAACCAAACGCAAACTAACTCGTTCAAATCTCTAGAGTAACTCGACGTTCAGTAAATTTAAAAAAAATTAAACAATTTACAAAATTATTCACACCAAATTTACAAAGTTACCTCCTCTTTGTTGGCTAGATAAATAGCCTAACTTCCATAAAACCATAGAACTATAGCGGAAGAATACACTTGCTCCTTAACGCATAAGATTAATCATTGGCTTTCTTTGAAGGAAAAAAATTACTGAAATCTTGAAGAAAAATATTGTTTGGCACAGTCGCTGATAAACTGTGGAATGATTAATGTGGCCTGAAATGTCTTACAAGAACTTGTAACGAGCAGAAATTTTTTTATCAACTTTTTATTTTGCTCGATGAGTCTTCTGCTTTACTAAGATACTAGGGGGATAAAAGGTTAAATACACTTCTACTGATAAATATAAAGTGCACACTGTTTTTTAAGGGCTGGGCAAGAGAGGGTAGATGTTTTAAACGCCGTTATTCATAGTTAGAGATTGCTGAGACAATGTGATTTATGGTACTTAGAAGGGACAATACTTAGTTTTATGAATTAAAATATTAATTATTCAGAAAGTTATTTAAAGATTCTTAGCTTAACTTGGAAGTTTTTTGTGCTACTTTGATTTAAAATAAAAATTAACGCAGTTTTACAAAGTGTTAGATAAAATACTGTATAAAAAATGTCGGATTTAGTAAATGGGATGCTTTTTCTTTGAAAAGAATGAAATATTTTTTATAAACCTTAGACTGAACTTTTTAAAGGAAGGTCTAAGTTCCTTTTCCCACTGTCATTTTCTTTGGTTTTTATTCACCCCTTCCAACAATAAGGTTAATTTTTAATTATGTAGCAAATTTGCATTTTGCCTTTTCACATCTTTTTGCTTCAGGGAGTACAATGGGCAATACCACTATTTATTTTTTATTTTTTATTTGGTTCAGATTGAATAGACAGAAATATACCTTCAAAAATTTTAACTCTCCGATGTATACTTTTTTTTTAAATCGAATTCAAAGTTTGCGTTTTTTTTTTGCGCGCGAAATCAGCGATTTTCACGGGGAAAAGTTGTGACGTACATTTCCCCTTTTCATCCCAGTCGCGCATTGCCGCTGACTGGCGAAACTGTTCTTGCTGTGCTTATAAGCGCGCTGGATTTGAAAATATCGTACACAATGGTGAATAATTATTATTGCATAGTCCCGATGTTTATTAACAGTTAATATTAATTACCCAATAAAGTTTTTTTCGATTACCAAATGATCCTGTGCTACGTAAAAACTAGCGTTGAGAAAAATAATTCTATAAAATTTAAGTAATCACAATGTTACGTATGTGAAGATCACTTTGATGTAAACTATGATGTTTTACTAAAGCTTCATACAAGGGTAGTTTGAAATGTACTCGGACTCATCACCTTCCTTGGGATTCGCCGTAATTTTTTTTCTCTCGTTAAAACAATTCTTTGTAAGGTTCTGATTAAATTCTTATGCTGTTCTGATCGAGATTGAGCTTTTGGCGGAACGGTACTAATTAATTACTTATTTAATTATACTAATATTACTATTTAATTACTATTAGTTACTTATTTGATCAAATAGTAAAATAACATCAGTAAAATATTTAAAATCAAGGAGAATAAATAACAGAAAAATCACAAGCATCACTAAAAAAATATGAAAGGCAAAATTGTTTAAGTACTTTAGGTCACATTTTTAATTGTGAGATTTGATTCTAACTAAAGGTTAAAAATGAAAACGCATGTAATATTAAAATTTCCTCTATCTAAGTAGGGGAAATGTAAAAGTAAAAAAGAATGTTTGGAAGGAAGTTTTTCAGTAATGCAGTACTGGTCAACACTTATTAAGTGCAAAAAATGCCCATGTCTACAATTCCTCAAACTATTACTCTATTATTACTTTAATACACTATTCTAAAATTATTCGAGTTATCACTCTTAACCAGAGTTCTTCAAATATTAAAATTCGATTAATAAGATTGAAGAAAACTTACATCAGAGCTTTCACACCACGAAATACTGACTGGTGAAGGACGAACTCTCGGTAAAGATTAAGGCCATCATGAGAGAATCAAAACATTGGGAAGTTTGTCCCAGTTTGTCCGATTGTACCTTGACGAAATCTTTGTCCATAATTACAATTAATTATACAAAAAATGCGATAGAAACAAGAATATTTTAATAACCCAACAGTAAACAAAGACAAGCCAAAACGACAGAGCGGCAATTGTAGAGGGGATGTGTACGTCACAATCACAGCAGCCAATGGGAGAACGATTCAAGTAAGGTTCAAATTCCGCGCTTTTTAATCTTAAATAATTAAGAACATAATTTTTTTTGGTTGTTCGCATTCAAAAAATCGAATTCAGAACAGTTTTCTTCATAGGAAAAATATATTATCATTCATATTTAAAAAATAGTGGTATTGCCCATTGAAGTTCACCATGTTTTAAACGAATATTCTAATTTCTTAAATTGTTGTTCTTCATCAACCTAAAACTTAATAAAATGTTTAAACGCTCATTTATTTTATTCTTTAAGTTGAAAACTAATAGAAAAATCAAAAGAATATTCAATGCAATTCTCAAAATGGTAATATCCTACTACTATTATAATTGTGAAAGTTTGTATGTGTGTTTGTTACTCTTTCACGAAAAAACTACTGAATGGATTTTAATGAACTTTTAAATAATGTAGCTTATACATCAGAATAAGACATAGGCTATAATTTATAAAGAGAAAATCAGTCCCTCATTCTTTTTTTTCCCATTTTTCCTGCCTTTTTTCACTTATTTTTCCGTGTTTGAAAACCTGTTTTACCAGTCATGCAAACCAATAATAGGAAACTTTAGTAGTACAAGTGTTGTAGTTACTAGGCAATTTTATTAATATCTTTTCTATGAAAATTTGAAATTAAAGCAAAAAAATAGATAGAAAACCAATTTCGAAGCATAAAATATAATTATATAAAATAATAATATTGGAACAAAATCTACTTATTTTGCGTTTCATTTAATTTTTAGTATTAATACCAAAAACAAAGAGTCACTTTGTTTTCGAGAGTTTTTGCACTCTTTTGGCATCATACTTATTGATTTCAATATTTAAAGGTGATTTTGTTTTTGCGCGGGACGATGTGATTTAGTTTTGAAGCGAGATTTTTTTTTTGGAAGTGTAGGAAAAGAGTACCTACTAAGAATTATGCCGTGAAAGTGTAAGTCTAATATTTCCCAAAGCTCTAATAAAGCTCGAGCTATGAAAGTAGCTAGACTTAACGAGACGTTTCCACTAAAGCCCTGGATACTCTACCTTAAGGGGACACAAGACATCTCGACAGCCAAAATACGTGAAATTTAGCTTTACCAATTTCTTTCAGAAATATAATTAAAAATGCATTCCCATCTTTAAAATTTTTACAGAAAGCAGTCAAGATACTGTAGTTTATATATAACACAAGAAAAATAAAAAAAATTTAATATTTTAATATTTAAATTTATAGTTAAAAGGGACTTAGTTTCTACGATACATATTGACTAAGTGTTGTTAAGGTACATTTTTTTTAAAAACTACTGCACATTTTACTTTAAAATTTGGACCAGCTATAGATTATAAGTTGATAGATAATAATAAGCATCCTTTTTTTTAGCTACACAACAATTAATTTTAAAAAATTTTAAATTTAGGTTTCAAAAATCCATCAAATTTATGACATAAAAAACCTTTTTTCTATTGAAATATAACTCTAATTGGTTATTCAGATGGTATTATTTTAGAAATTAGTAAGGTTTATATGTAGGGAAAATTTGGAATCTCTAACTATAATAGATTTTTTTAAAAGTGTACCAAAACATCAAAAAAATTGAAACTGAGAAAAATGGAATTAAAGTTTTAAAGACTTATAAAAAATGTTACAAATACTAAAGTAAACACGTTTTTTGACGACTTTTCATATTTCAAAACTACACATATTATATATTTTAGGAAAGGTAAGATTACATATACTTTTTTTAAAGCAAAATTGGAAAATCGAAAATTTGATGCATTTTATGTCATGTGTCCCCTTAAGTAGCGACATCACGCTCAAACGGCAGCCATTATGGGGAGAACTCACTACTAGCGACGATAAGCTAGACCAGGTATGGGCAACCTTTTCGAATCCGCGGGCCGGATTAAATGATTATAATGACGTGGAGGGCCGTAGAGTAGATAATAGGTAATATTTTTTAAGTAAAAAATAGGAGTTTTACTATATAATATATTTTCGAAGTTTAATACTAAAGTTAAAATTTAATCTGGACTTATACAATATATTGATTACATACAATAATTATAATGAATTTACATTAATCTGGACTATAATAATATAATTTGCAATAATTATAAAGTTAGTTACTTTAATCTGGACTAAAAGTATATCTTGATTACATACAATAATTATAATGTTTAAGTTACATTAATATGAGCTAAAATAATATTCAGAGCTCATAGTAATGAAAAAATATGGACAGACTTTTAACAATTGTCATTACATGATACAGGAGAATTAATGGAGGAGGAATTAATGTTCAGGAGTACAAATTAACTTAAGCAGCAGTTTGGGAAAGGCAGAGAATGAATATAGTCCGTATGGTAGAACCGGCAGGGAAAGTTCTGTATTCCCTCTTTCGCTCTTGTTGACGAAAACCAGAGTGATTTTTGGTACAATTTTTAAAATGTTCCGCGGGCCAGACCAAATGACGAGGCGGGCCGGATCCGGCCCGCGGGCCGTAGGTTGCCCATCGTTGAGCTAGACCATGCTTGTCCAAAGTGCGGCGCAAAAGCCTTTAAAATGCGGCCCAAACGCAAATTATGAAAATATTTAAATTTGCACATTTTTATTTTTAAAAAATAGTTTGCAATATTTTTTATGTAAATCGATTTGAACTGAAATAAAATATTTATGGAAACAAAAGGGGAACCTCCCTGTGACTGAATTTAAAGACGAAAATTAGGTTTTATATTTAGCTTTTTCAGTAGACTTAACAGAACATTTGGATGGTTTAAATTTGAGACTTCAAGGGGGATAAATCAATTTATTAATGATATGTTCCAGAATCCAGACAATAACAGCGTTTGAAAGAAAGTATACATTTTGGCACAATCAAATAAAAGTAAAATATTTGACACATTTTAGTACTTTGGCTGCAAATAAGCCTGTGAATTGCACAAAATATATGCTGAATTAATTTGAGATTTAATTCAAGAGTTTTAAAGTAGATTTCAAGATTTTCTAAAAAAATGAAGATCATTTCAACATATTTTTACCCCATTTTCTTTAGAAGTTAAATTACCTTCAAATAGAATGCATTGAACTGCAAAAATACGTTCAACTGAAAGAAAAATTTGCGAATGTTTCTTTATTGGAGTTTTATAAAGATTACCTACCCCGCGATAAATATCCTAATTTTCACCATCATGCTTTATTAAAGTCTTCAGCTTTTGGCAGTCTTGAAAATGCATTTAGAATTACAACCTAGTCTATAGAACCCTCCATTAATTTGCTTGTTCAACAAAACCATATTTATCCATCTCATTAATTTGAATTATTTCTATCTTTATGGAAATCAAACTAAATGAAACGAAACTTTTACAAATTTAAATTTAATATGTATCTACTTATCTAATTAAAGTTTTTAAAAATTATAATAAAAAGAAGTTAAGTTATTTTAATAAAACTATAGTGTAAATTTATATTTCAATTTGTTGAAAAAATATTTTATGTGCGGCCCAGCAAATTTTTTTTCGTTGTAATGTGGCCCTCAAACGGTCATAGTTTAGACACCTATGAGCTAGACTATCCAGGACTAGTAGTGAGTTCTCCCCATAATGGCGGCCGGTTGAGCGTGATGTCGCTACTTAAGGTAGAGTATCCAGGGCTTTAGTTTCCACAAGCCGAACTGCAAAGACTTGAACAGGCGGAGCTTGAGGCAGCTCACAGAGCTGCTAAGACACGTATAGACACGTATATGGCATCTCAACGGGCTTCTGATACACCTGAACAATTCCAAGCTCAACGTAAAAATAACACTGAGTGTATGGCATCTCAACGGGCTTCTGAGACACCTGAACAATCTCGAGCTCGACGTAAAAAGAACGCAGAGTGTATGGCATCTCAACGGGCTTCTGAGACACCTGCACAATCCCCAGCTCGACGTAAAAATAACACTGTGTATGTCAAAAATTTGGTTTTAATGCATAACATACTAACAGTAAATGTTAATTTGTTTTCATAATTATTTTAAGACGTAGCAACTCACGGCGGGTACCGCTAGTAAGTTATAAAAGGATGTTAGAGAAATAATTTCAGAAAATTTTTAAATTCTTGACATTGTTATGATATTTCGAAATTCGCAAGCAAGAAGCCCTCTCATATTACACTTACAGTCATATCCACAACCAGAGATATTTTTAACGCCTCTGAGAGCGTATTTCACGCATTGAAAATCGGAAATACGCTATTAAAAACTAGCAAGGCGTATTTTCACGCTTTGAATTTTTAACAAATGTTTTGCTTAAAAAATGCATGGCACCCAAATCTAAAAACAATATTTTTTTCCTACTCAAATTCGTAATATTAAAATAAACTATTTTATTTATAATGTTTAATATTTTCTAATACTTAACAGATGCTACAATAAGGAAGGTGCATGTGTCAGATTTTCATAAACATTTAAGTGTTCCGTATGGTTTTTTGTATGGTGAAATGAAATATCTAGTCAATTTTTCAAAAAAATGTACAGGTAATTAAATATTTTAATTTAAAAGTCGAGAAAAAAACACAAAATGTTTATTGTTTAAATCGTACGATGACATCAACAGTCATACCATCAACTCCGTTGCTTTCCAACATCATACGATGACGTCACATCCCAAACTCTAGTGTTTTCGCGGGCTTTGAAAAAGGGAATTTTCGTTAATTTTTTTGCAATCAAAAAATTTCTCGATCGGCCTCAAATTTTGGGTAGTTGCTTATTTTTGCATGAAGAATCGATTAAATTTTTTTTAAATCATGCAACTTCCTCATTGTTAAAAACCAAAAAGCATACTCCTTTTTTTCTATTTCATTTTGTTCATTAAAAAATAAAGGAATTTCACGCCTCTTAAAAAAGTCAAGGAGTATTTTTACTCCTCTAAAAGAAATCCTAAGAATAACACTGTCCAGGACCATCAGTGTCGGTGTTAAATCCTAGGTCAAAGCAGGATTCTACCAATCAAAACCAGCGAAAAGAAAATTTTTCTTTCTTTAGCTGCTGGTTAACTCCGACTCTTATGGATGTGAATATGGCTATTAATGGCTCTATTAAATTCCTAAAGCAAGCTAATAATCTTCAGAGTGAAAATAATCCTATGTAGTTAAGTATTATTAGCATGAAGAAAAAAATATTACCAAAAATAGTAGTAGTGGTGAGTTGGAATATCTTCAACCATCCTTTGGCATTTATTAGAACAAAAGCCCCATGGTGAAAAAAGCTGCTCTTTTTTTCCTGATGCTACCATGAACAAATATTTCGAAACAATGTTTTGGACTTTCATTTACTTTGCCTGCCCTTCATTTGTCATGGGGTGCATATTTCCCAGCATTCTTCTTATGACTCCCTCTCTTTAGTAGAGATATAAACCTTTTAGTTGTAGAAATGTGTAGAAAAAATTGTAGATTTGGGAGTGGGTTGTGAAATTGAGTCTATTGTATTTAATTTATTCAAACTGTGTACTGTTTTAAGTACTTAATTCGTGGATTAAAGTAAGGGGAAGTTGTAGCTTACTTTACTATTTTAAATATATTTCTTGCTAGGTCTTATTTATTTAAAAACATCCTTACATAAATATTAAAATAACTTTTATATTATTATATTCTTGGCATAATACTGTAGAGCTGTTAATAGTAGATACTGTTACCCCAAATTCTTCCCTTATTCGTTCCTAAATCTGAAGCATTTATAAAACTTTAAAATGTGTTGTTTCAAGAAACCTAAATTTAAATTATGTTTTTGATAAAAAGCCCTAATTTAACGATACATGCCACATAGTATTAATATTTCTATTCTCTGTGGGAAAAATAGCCTTTTATATTAAAAGAAGTTATCGAATATTACATCAATTTCCTTCTTCTTCTTCCTCCGCACTACAGCCTGCTACAGGCCAAGGCTGTCTCTCCAAGCGCATCAATTTCCTAGTTCTTGAAAGTATTTGTAAAAAACAAGAATCCAGTAAAACTTTTTTGAATAAGTTAATCTAATGTAAATACCTGGAATTTTAATTCCTATTTGATTTACTTGATGGGTCAAATATGCATAATTTTTTTAATGTATTCAGCAATAATTTAGGCGCCGAAAACTTTTTTTCAAAAAGAAAAAACACTTTGATAAGCAGATAATGTGAAGTTTTTATAACCTTTGAATAAAATTTGTCGTAAAAAACTAACTTGTACAAAGTGACGTATTTTAAAAAACGCTTTTCTCGGAAAAAAATATTAACATCTTATAAGGAATTATAAAACACTTAAATTTTCTTAATTAAGGTCAATATAATATGAAAGAAAATACTCTTAAATTTATTTTTAAAACTCAAATACTTTTTACTTGCTTGCATGAAAAAAAATTCATTGAATATATACGCAGATATATAATCTTTTTAAAAAGGTTTTTTTACTTATACTTGACTTTTGATTGCAAACCGTTTTAAGATGTAAGTCAATACATAGAACCAATAACCTCCTCCTTTTTGAAGTCAGTAAAATAAAGGTTTTATCTTTATTCAATAAAAAAAAGCTTATTAATACAAGCTTTATACAACCAAGCCAAATCTACTCGTATTTGTTTATTTTATCAACAGAAGATTTTGAGTAATAGGGAATTCAAGATTTCGACTATTGGAAATCATTGATGGGGTTCTAAAACGCATTTCTTCAAATTTTTAGATTTTTTGTCATTAGTTTTTTTTACGCTCGTTAGAATTCAGAGGTGTGGCTTAATGTGGTATAAGTGACGTCACCTTTGCTTTCGCCGAATCTTCTACCAATCAATACTTTCAAAGGAAGGGATTTAACCAATGCCGCGAATACGATTTCGTACAAGTGTATCGTTCCTAAGAAAGAAGTAACGTCATGAGCCAAAACAAGAACCCTTCTGCGCCTTGTAGTTTTAATTTTTTTTTAGATTAACTAATGATCAGATTTCAAAAAAAGTATTTTTTAAAGAATCTCCATCGAAATAAATGAAACTTGAAAAATCGATGTATTCCCCATTCTTTAAATGCATAGGTATTGTGACGCTGCTACGTCCCAATTACAATTATTCAAAATTAAAACCCAAATTTATATAAATTAAAACTAACTTTAAAAAACTCTAAGTGAATAACAATCCACCCCTTTGATAAGATATTCCCTCCAAATGTTTGCACAAATGGTGTGAGCGGTCAATCACAAGACCTTTCGGATGACTGTTCAGTAAACCCATTTGTGTATTATGTCACAAGTTATAGATAGTTCCAGAGGATCAAGGAACATTAAATTCAACCATATAAAAGCACTAGTAATTTAGACACATGCACACTATAAAAAAATAGTGTAAAATAGTGTTTAGTATTTTACCCACCCTTTTTATAGGGTGGGTTATTTTCCTATGTCGAAAAAAAAATTTACAAATTCTATCGGGCACAGCAAGAAAATGGTGCCAAATGGTCTCAAACTAACATGTGTAAAATATTATTCCATTCTAATAACTCATTTTGCCTCCGGATCGGCCTCAAATAGAACAAAAATATGTAATTTTTCATATTTTTTAAAATCTCTCTATTCTAAAAAAAGTTTTTGGTGAACGGTTTCCAGAGAAAGGCTTTTTAATTACTGATCCGTTATAACACATATTTTGTATCAAACTGTCCGGATTCTTTTGAGGATGTGCAAAGTGCCTTTAGAATTTCTAAAAAAATTATCAATTTTAAAATATTTCCATTTTTTTAGATTACGGATAAGGTCCCAGTTACTAAGCAAGCAGCTATCAAACAACTTATTATCATCCAATCATAACAACCAACTGACGCCATATTTTATGATAATACGAATTCCTTTCACGTTTTAAAAATGTACTTTCCAAATTAAATATATTTCAAAAACAGATAAAAGTATTATAAAAACTTACATACATGCTTTTTCATAGTAGAATATCACATATTTTGTTTTAAATGTAACAATTTTTGTTCTGATAAATGAAATTGTTTGTAAACATTCAGTGTCATGTAGGTTTTTTTCTACTTATTTCCAATGGTTTAAAAGGTATTGTTTAACAAGTCTGATTTAAAACAAAAATAATAATTACTAAACACTAGGTGTACTGACGAGTTACTAGGTACAAGATAGGACTTAAAAGATTAATCAGTGTAAGTTTTTTTCAGAATATTAAATAACAATAGTTATATTAATAGACGAGTTAGAAAAAACATTTTGATTAAATTATGAATAAGTTAAAGTTGATAAATATTCTAACTTTAAGAAAGAATTATTCATGGAAATGACCTATGACGTATATTTGAAAAGTTGGTTGATGTTTCTTCTACTAATAATTGTTTTTATTTATGTTTTATAAAGTGAGTTAAGTTCTGTTGATCTTGGATCTTGGTATTGTAGTAATTGCGAAGCAATCTAAAAGGTCCTGCGTCAGCAGTTAACGGGGGTTGGCGAGCGATAGCGAGCAGGGGGCGGTAGCTCCCTAGTTATATAAATTAAATTTTTTTGTCGATAACTTTTTAAAGCTCACAAATAAGGGTCTTTAAAAGCAATTTTAATCACATTAGTAACATTTATGTAATTTTAATACAAAAACAACTGCCAAAGTGGCAATGTAATATTCTGTCATATAAACAATAGCCGTAGAATAGGAGGCTCTTTTTTGCCAACAAACAGTGGATCGTCAGTGGTACATACTTTAAATCAGAGATGGGCGTAATCAAACTACTTTTGTAATCAGATTAATAATCTGATTACATTTGTAATCATTACATTTGTAATCATTACATTTGTAATCTGATTACTTTTTGCAGTTTTTAATCTAACTACATTTGTAATCATTACATTTGTAATCTGATTACATTTTGAAATTTTCAATCCAACTACATCTGTAATCTGAATGAATGTAATCTGATTACATTTGAAGTTAGATTACATTTTGTAATCTAAATGTGAATGTAATCTGATTACTTTTGTAGTTTGATTACATTTGTAGTTTGATTACATTTTTAGTTTGATTACATTTTTAGTCTAAATACATTTGTAATCTTCAATCCAATTACTCTGGTACCTTTACCGGAAGTGGTCCACAACTTGCCGGAAGTGGTCCATGACTTACAGGAAGTGGTCCACAACTTACCGGAAGGGGTCCGTTACTTACCGGAAGTGGTCCGTGACTTATCAAAAGTGGTCCACAACTTACCGGAAGTGGTCCATGACTTATCGGAAGTGGACCCCAACTTGCCGGAAGTAGTCTGTTACTTACCGGAAGTGGTCCGGAAGTGGTCCGTAACCTACCGGAAGTTGTCCATGACTTACCGGAAGTGGTCCACAACTTGCCGGAAGTGGTCCGTAACCTACCAGAAGTGGTCCATGACTTTCCAGAAGTGGTCCACAACTTGCCGGAAGTGGTTTGTTACTTACCGGAAGTGGTCCATGACTTACCGGAAGTGGACCCCAACTTGCCGGAAGTAGCCTGTTACTTACCGGAAGTGCTCCGTAACCTACCGGAAGTGGTCCATGATTTACCGGAAGTGGTCCACAACTTGCCGGAAGTGGTCTGTTACTTACCGGAAGTTGTCCGTAACCTACCAGAACTGGGTCAATGACTTACCGGAAGAGGTCCACAACTTGCCGGAAGTGATCTGTTACGAACCGGAAGTGGTCCGTAACATACCAGAAGTGGTCCATGACTTACCGGAAGTGGTCCACAACTTGTCGGTAAATTTCGTAGCACTTCCGGGAAGTTGTGGACCACTTCCGGTCAGTTGTGTACCACTTTCGGTCAGTTGTAGACCACTTCCGATCTGTTTTGGACCACTTCTGGTAAGCCGCGGACAACTTCCGGGAAGATAAGAACTATGCCTATTAAGTTGCGTACCGTTTCCGGTAAGTTTCAGAGCACTTCCGGTCAATTGTGAACCACTTCCGGTCAGATGTGAACCACTTCCGGTCAGTTGAGGACCCTTTTCGGTCAGTTGCGGCCCACTTCTGGTCAATTGGGAACCACTTCCGGTCAGTTGTTGACTACTTCCGGTAAGTTGTGGACCACTTCCGGTGAGCCGTGGACAACTTCCGGGAAGTTACGAACCACTTCTTTTAAGTTGCGGACCATTTCCGGTAAAATGTGGACCATATCCGGTCAGTTGTGGACCACTTCCGGTAAGTTTCGGACCACTTCCGATCAGTTTTGGACCACTTCCGGGGAGTCGCGGACAACTTTCGGGGAGTTACGAAACCACTTCTATTAAGTTGCGGACCGTTTCCGGTAAGTTGGGAACCATTTCCGGAAAGTTTCGGAGCACTTCCGGTAGGTTACGAACCTCTATTTTTAAGTTGCGGACCGTTTCCGGCAAGTTGTGGACTACTTCCGGGAAGTTTCGGAGCACTTCCGGTGAGTTGTTGACCACTTCCAGTCAGTTTTGGACCACTTCCGGTCAATTTTGGAGCACTTCCGGTCAATTTTGGACCATTTCCTGTCAGTTGTGGACCACTTCCTGTATGTGGCGGAACAACAATACACCCTATTCGCACCCTACCATTATCAATCAGAAAAAGTAATCAAGATATGTTATATTAGATTACAATTGTAATCTGTAATCAGATTAACGATTACAAAATGTAATCTGTAATCAGATTACATTTGTACAAAAGTAATCAGATTACAAATGTAATCAGATTACATTTGTGCAAAAGTAATCAGATTACAAATGTAATCAGATTACATTTGTGCAAAAGTAATCAGATTACAAATGTAATCAGATTACATTTGTGAAAAAGTAATCAGATTACAAATGTAATCAGATTACATTTGTAATCGTAATCGTTAATCATTAATCTGATTACATTTTGCCCATCTCTGCTTTAAATATTGGTAGTTCAGATACATTTCCCCTCAAGTTTGGTCAGTACAAAACGGTATTTTTTATTTTTAAAAGTAGAAATCGTTATATTTTTCATAAATATGCCGCGCTTTCAAAATTCAGCCGACAGTTATTTCACTGGCTGGTCTTGGGATCCAAAATATAATCGCATAAATTTGTTGAAAAATTTTCAAATAGATGGTTCGTTCATTAGGCAATATATCAGTTATGATTCGTCTCAGTCATGATTTACCTATTTTTTTGCTATAACAATAGACTGAAACCCAGGCCCATGAAATTATACTTCTTTGGAGGAAGGATTGACTCAAAATAGCTGCTTAGCATTCCCTTATGCGTTCATAAAAGTTAAAATATAGCAAATTTAACTGTTAAGATAACAAGTAAGTTTTGAAAAGTAATGTAGCTTATTTAAAAACTTAGGGAATAACACTGAGCTTTGAACTGAAAACGCTGATCTACCGCTCTTCTTAAGAAAATGTTTCAAAATTTGGCACTTAAAATGTGGTTTTAATTTATTTTTTGACATTATGGACTCATATGGGGACAGTTGGGATGGACTATTCCTAATATGCCAATGAAATTTCAAGGGTATTACAACTCAAGTATTTCAACTCTGGTTTCATTTATAATTATTTTATAGTCTTCGATGATGATTTTTATACCATTGTGCACATTTACATTCATAATGGATTCGTGAATTCGAGGTAAAAGCTTGATTTTCGTTTGTCCATTTTTACATGATATTACTATATTAATCGAAACTTCGAGGCACATCCGGAGGCAAAAAGAGTTATTATAATCGAATAATATTTTACAAATGTCTGTTTGAGACCATTTGGCACCCTTTTGTCGCTGTACCCCTGGGAAAATGTGAAAAAATTTTTTTGACCCACCCTAATGCACACACTCCTGAGACCCCAGAATAAAAGGATGGCGTCTCCATCTCTTGGTAAGAGTTTGTTCCCTATTTTTATTTAGTAAAATGTATTAACTAATTACTATTGATTTCGGCCAATTTTTTAAATTACCATAATAAAATGTTATTTGTTTAAATCTGGTATTTTGACTTGAGTACTGCCATACACCAACGTGATAGTATCAAGTCTAAATCAATTGATGAAGATAACTTTTCTAGAAGTTTTGATCAAACAATTCATTAAGGGTATACAACTTGAGTAAAGAAAAAAAACAGGGATATTTTTTGAACAAAATTTGAAAGGAAATAATTATTTTTAAGTTTCACATTTTTCTAAATGTTTAAACTTACTCTTATGTTTAAAATATGTTTCAGGGTTTATCCAAGAGGTTTCCATGCAATTTTTCAAAATTACAAACATGCATACCGGAAAATTCCATAAGTGAGCACACTTAACCAATACGATTCCTACAATTCACGCGAAACGTGCTTAATTCTTATTCAACGAAAACGCGCAATAGAAAACGTGACCTGTTTATATCGTTCCTGAATTCAAATCCACTGAAACCTTTCTATGGCATTTTTCTAAACTATTGATCTTGGGACGCGAAGAGCATTCTGTAGATAAACGTAACTGTTCCCAACATTTTTATCGGAATGCCGTTGCCACAAAAAAGTAAGAAACTGCGCAGGCACACTTTTCAGACGATGAATTTCCCTACAAAACTTCAAAAAATTGAGTAAACCTCTAATCGAGACAAAATTTACATGCTTAAAAATGCTATTTAAGAATATGTTTATTACTTTTTCAGCATGTTTAGTGCAATAGAATACTTACTTCTAAACTACTAATTTAAAATTAATGATGTTTTCTAACTCCTTACACGTTAGTAGGATTTTATAACAGCTTCCTCTCTCCTTAAACTAAGTTACAATTTTGAGTTTTTAGACGAATATTTTGTTATTTTTTGGGAAAACAAACTTTGTCGTAAAACGTTTGTAAGTAAATGCAAATAAAGTAATAACTAGGAAGTCATTCTTAACAAATTTGTAAACAAATATAACGCCTCTCTATTCAAATTACACATACACTTAATTGTTTCTAAACTTGTATTTTTAAAAAATAGTATTCCTTAATTACACTTTTTAAATTGAATAAATGTGTAGCAGACAATTAAGAGAAAATTATAGTAGTAGCCTGACTTAAATTTGCATGTTTCTGTGGTAAAATAATAAGATTTTCAATGCTATACATTTTTAACCCGCGAGGACGCGCGCGGGGTCTGCGAGACCCCAACGCTTAAATAAACCTTCATAAAAACTCTAATCTTTAATGAAAATATATGAAACTCCGTGTAGCTGCCTAAAAGGTTTCCACCTATCACCTCATGAAGTTTAAATAAAGTAGGTATGTTATTTTCCGAGTTAGGTTGTTGCTTTTAAGGAAAATGCTTCCAAAACTGTGAGGGTTGGTGCGAGTTAAATAGCCAAAGAGGTTTCCAAAAGTAAGGAAGAGGTAACTATAATCCATAATTTTTCTTGCTAAGAAAGAAATTAGAAAATAAAGGATTTTAGAAAATAAACATCGGTTCAGTTTAGCCAAAGAAATTCGTTAGCTCCGCTCACATTCCATTGCATTTCCTGTTTTCCTAGTCTTATATTATATCTTAATAAGAAGCAGTCAACTAATAATGCACATTAAACAATTAAATTATATATTTAAACTATCCGTGATAAAAATTTTGCATGCACTGAACGTTTAGAACGGAAAACGGTTTGTGGGGTCTGAGAGACCCCGCGCGCGTTCCCGTGTAACAGAAAGTAGCGCGCGTCCTCCCGGGTTAAGACTTAAAAATAATTTAAAACCATATTTTTATTTTTCAATGTAGGGGCCATTACTGGATTTAATAAAAATTCTTTTTTGATTAATATGCTGATTAATGTATTTTTAAAAATCAAAAAGGTAAGTAATTAGTATTTTGATGTATGCGTAAAATCAGTTTCATAGTATAAAAAACTTTATGGCTTAGTTTTTTTTGGGGGGGGGGTTGAAAAAAGACTTAGTTACACTAATCTCCCCTACATCACTTTATTTTTTGATTCATTGAACATTACATATTAACATCTTGTGATCATAACAAAGATGAAAAATTCTCGAATGTATTGTATAAACAAAAATTAATAATATCTAATGATATTGTTTGTAATGTGTGCACACCCAATTTAAAGACTACATTTAAATTATTCTTTCAGTTAGTTCTGTACTTAGAAAAGCAAAGGTTTAACCGCAATAAAGTTAATTTAGATAGCTTAGAAAGTAACTTCCTCCCTCTATGAATGTCCAGACAAAGGCAGCAAACCCAAAAATCCAAATTTATTACTGTCTTTCCCCTCAGAGTCCTCTCAGATTCACTCTCCAAGCAGAATATCCTTTAACGCCTCCTTAGCCTAGGGGACATTAAAAATCCCAGATTCCAAAGTTCCGACCAACAATGTCTTCCAACGCAGAGAGAAATGGGATTATAAAACTTCCTCTTTACCAACACGTTTTGGCGTTTGCAAAGAAAGGAAAACTTTATTATCACCAGACTAACTTCCGAACAAAGGCATCTAATCGCGGCCATTGTCTGGTCGACTGGGATGCTGCTCTCTACCCTAGGAGAACTTCGGGCCCCTGAAAATGTTCAATTAAGAACATCCCATTAGTGCCTCTGTAAGTGATTAATGCGACTATGGATATAAATGGGGTTTGGAATCTGCTAAGACTAACCGCCCAGAGCAGAATGTGAAGGGAGTTTCTTTCCGTCTCTGAATAGCACTTTCTCCATAGGGGCAATGCTTCTCGGTTTTGTAGGTGTAGTAGTAAGCCCATGGAAGATGTAATGAATATAGTAGTTGGGTACAAAGTATAGACCAGACACGCAATGCTGTTTATTACAATTTTCCTTTTGGAAAGAATTATTCGTTAGATTTAAATGGATGTTTAAAATGAAGTAACCAGAAACCGTTAACAAAATGAATGGGTTACGAGACGACAACCCAACCTGAAAATAAATTAAAATGGCAAAATTCAATTATTGTAAGAAAACTAGTTTCTTCTGATATGCGTGAGACAAAATAAATCATTTAACCCCCCAAAAAAACATTACCATATAAAAATATACCCAGGAATAATTTCCGTTACTTTTTCACTTAGCTTTTGCAATAAATTTTAGGAAATAGTTATTACGAAGAAATCCATACATTTTTTTTGTTGGTAAGACTGAGACACACACTGTAAAAAAACTGTAGAAAAACAGATAAAAATGACTTCATGTTTACAGAGATATTCTGTCATGTAACATTCCCACCGTACTTCTATTTATTTTATGTAAAAAACAGCTTTTTTCTAGTTTTTTAGCTTATGTGTACTTAAACAGAAAGTTTCAGTTCGTGGAGAAAGAAAGAACATCTTCGGATAATTTCTACTTTTACTGAATCCTCGTTGGAGCAGCGGTAGCGTGCGTGCTTAGCATGCGGTAGGTCGTGGGCTCTATACCCGTTTATTGATTTATTAAAATTAAAAAAAACAGCTAAAATAAGTCGACACGCATGCGCACAAGCAGAAAATTACTGTGAGACAACAGAAAAAATACGTAGCTCACTTGACAGAAAGTTTCTTTTTACAGCATTTACCTGTTACAGCTTTTTTCTGTTTACAGCATTTTTCTGCTTACAAAAATTTTCTGGCAACTTTTGCTGCCAGAAATTTTCTGTTTCTTTACAGGATTATTTTTTACAGTGCACACACCATTTTTCCACGAACAATCTCTGAAGTACTTTCATTTATAAAATAGAGAGCTGCATACTAAAGTTTCATCATATGACTGCACTGCACGATTTTGGGCTTTCCTCTGTACCAAATTACACTAGTCGACAAAATTAAACTTTTTTGTCTAACAAAAACGAGATTAGGTATTTCTGACTAATTTCAGGGCGTAGAATTCAGAAATAGTTGTAAAAAATCTGCAGCACGTAGAGTTTTTTTGTTACATATATGGCACCAGTATTGTAAGAAACGGACAAAAGCGTTGAAATCCCTCACTTTTGAACAGGAAATCTCATTATTTTACCATAAAATACTATCATAATTGAGATTATATACATGTTTCAGACAAAATAAAACTAAAAACCATTAATCATTTATTAAATACGATGCAATTTTATCACTTTTTTTCTCTTAAGTGGCATGAAATTTCTTTTTTTAATAAACCAAGAGCTGTCTCCCAAAATCTCTATTTCTCAATGACCTATCTATCGAATTTATTTCCTAAGGTAATCTTTACCCTTGTTTATGATTAACTACAATGAGATTTCCCGGAAAAAAATTCAAATGTTTATGTAAAATATGAATTTTGAGTGATGTTCAACATCCTATGGCTTGGTAAGACTAAAGAGAACCTTCTATTGGGTATAAAACATTTTGATCATTCCTATTTTATAAAAATCATCTTACCACTCTTCTAAAAAATATTTCCAAGCTGCTAATGCGTTTTTATTAAACTTTTCTTCAAAATAAGGGTCATGAATCCTTTTTTAATTAGAGGTTTTTACAGACTTTGAGTTAGCCTTCACTAAATGGCAAAAAAAGTCATTTAAAAAACTTTTTGAAATGTTTTTCTGTATTTGTCATTGATATAACAAAAACCAAGATAATTTGAATGTCCTCCCCACACAATAGGGATAGTAATTTGTATAGAACTACTGTTGTCTCATATACACTTAAAAAGTGCCACATTCTAACTTATGCAACACACGTGAAGAGCCCAGATTTCATTTCAGTCAACTATTTAGATCCAAATCAGTGGAATAAAACCTTTTTGCACTTTCTCTGCTAAATATTACCCTTAAATGGTAATTTAAACCGTAACTAAGTTTAGCAAAGCGTATTGTGCATAAATGTGCAAAATCTACCCCGAAAACTCGTTATTTTCAAAATGAACTGCAATATAAAAACATGGACACACTTTTAAGAGAATGTCTACATACTAAGATACTGGAAATAAATTAATTGGACAAGAGTGCAGGGTTTCTAATAGACAAAAATGGCGCTTGAAACGCAAAAATTAAGAAAAAAATCAGAAAATCGAAATTTTTTTTACACAAAAATAGGACGTGGTGGAACTTTTTTACTTGCAGATATTTGAATAACTATATGAATTAGCAACAAAAATAGTAATTTGGTTGTTGTTAGAAAACCACTGTCGACTAGTGATTAGAGTTCATAAATAGGTTTAGTTGCTAACCAAATTAAAAATAACATTCTATTTACCGATTTCTTCCTCCTTCGCATTTTCTAGTGACTTGCAAACTGTTTAAAATATTTCTTAAAATCATGAAAAAAAATACTCTTTATATAGTATTCCCCTCGTAACCACATATCTTTATTATTTCCTGGTAAAAACGCTGTTTTTAAACCTTATTATTTATTGATTTTCGTACTAATTGTTTTCATGTACTCAGCATCGTTATTTATTGCAGCACAGAGTCCTAAAATAGGATTTATTCACAATTACCGTTTACCGAAAATAATATACGACTCTTTAATGGGTTTTTTTGAATCTACATACTTCTTTTTTTATGAATTAAACCTCTTACAATAAAAGTCAATCTAGTTTTTCTTAGGAAGTGTAATTTTATTTCAAATGCCAAAGGTACATACTAATCGAATTTAATACCATGATGTTTACCTCGACGTGCTTATTCAGAATAAAAGAGACAAACACGCAACGGTGGAAACTTGCATGTGTTTATTTTTATCGTCTCAAAGGAGAACCCATATGTTCTTCTCTGGAGCGTGTAGACATTCGTTTGAGAAAGCGAAAGAAATAATTATTCACTTTGAAGCTGCTTCTGCAGTTTACTTTCTCCTCTAAACCTTCTTCTTTAGGCGAATAAAATCCTTCTATACTTCAAAATAAAACTCCTCCTTACTCTTCGTGAAAATTAAATTCATTCATCGTTCAGAATAAAGGGAATATATAATATGGAAGTATGGGGAAATGTCTGGAATATTGTGCATATAAAACTCAATTTTATCTATTGTTAAATCAGATATCAGCATTAATGTATGCTAATAATTTTTTTGTTGTTATTTGGAAATAATATATATGGTCTTAATTACCAGTAAGTCTTATACACTCATGGTTTCCCTAAAGTTATAGCTTCCAGACCAGCCAGACGTTTCAATAGAATTAGAAGACTTACAAGTAATATTGCAAATATTAGACTTTTTTTATAATCTCACTAAAAATCTTAAATACATGAAATTAAAGTTTGCAAGGGTATAATGTTTTGTGGATAATGTATACTAGCATATGAATATATGCAATACCTATACATGTAATACCAAATTCATAAGCCTGGCATGGTCAAAAAGTGGACAAATGGTTGTAATGCAGCTAGTTTTTCAAAATCAAATTAAAAAGCAAAATTTATTGTTTTTGAGGAAGAGATGACTATGTTTTTGAAATGGTTGGTAGTTTTTGAGAGAAGCTACGCGAGGTCCGTTTGTATTTTGAAAAAAAAATAGTTTCTGGTCCAGGCTAAGCCTGCGTCGTTACGTTAGTTTGGCAGATTGTATTGTAGTAGTACTGTGTGATCGATTTGGTTGACCCACAAATCATAACATATTTATACACTTGTGTATCACTTATTTTATGACATTATGTGCAGCAGAAGTATAAGACTAATCCCTATGACTATGATATAAAATAATGACCTTGAAATTCAAAAAGGGGTGTTTCTTTTAGGTTGCTCCTTGTGGATTCTAAGGAACATTCTTAAGTTGGGTATAGTAGGGGAGAGTGGGGCACATTCGCACAAAAAGTGCATTTCGGCATATTTCTCTGGATCTAGATGAGATATTGAAACAAACTCGGATTCAAATGAAAGTTAAGACCTTTCCCGATATTTTAGAACGATAATTGGTCGCATCCGTCTAGAATTTCTAACCTATATAATCAATCTAAAAAACTAGAAATTTCGTGCGAATGTGCCCCATGGGTGGGGCAGTTTCGCACACGTGTGGGGCACGTTCGTACACTTGCAAAAAAATATACAATAATTTTTTTTACAAACTAAAAAGTTTATTGAACTTTTAAGAAGGGATAATTAAACGAAATATTTGGCACTTTTACATATTTTTCCTCTAAATAGAAGATTTATTTACAAAAAGAAAACAGCTTCAGAAAATATTGAACATCTAAGTCTTTGATGAAAAAAAACAATGGTAGTAATGAAGAGTATATTGCACATTGACATACTTCACATAATTAGTTAGAAAAAGTTCAACCAATATTTTTATTATCCGGTTTTATTCGAAAAGAAAAGTGAACCAATATCTCGCTTATTAACACCTGAAACTGACGGTTGTGAAACTTTAAAAACGATATTATCTTTTTGTATTAATGTTGAATCATTACTTACTGGGAAAATAAAAGTTTCGTCATTAATTTTAAAGTTTTTTATCATTAATTTTAAATAAGCACCATTCAATTCCTGACCAACATAACAAAATTTTCTTTTTAGTAGCAAATTCTACTACAGTCGACTCCCCTTAATGTGATCACATTTGTCCAAGATCAGAATGATAACAATATCCAATTGATAAAAATAAGTTGTTCTATACTAAAAAGTGGCAAACAGTGTAACTAAAATGTTTGCATAAAAATCACTACTTTGTAGTCCATATTTACGTATTTAAAACTATTTTCAAATATGTATTTTGCAACTTAAACATTCTTAAAGAAAAATATAAGAGCAAATCATATATCACTACTACATTAATGACTTCTTTTGTAAGTTTATGCATTAAAATTGACCTTCCAACGGGAAAAAAGAAGTTTTTAAGGGATTTCATCAAATTTTGATAACATTAAACGATAAACTGATCACATGAAACGATACATTTTGCATTAATTTAAATAGGAGTGATCAGGACCAATCAATTTTGATAACATTATCCGATTGATAACATTAACCGTGATCACATTAAGCGGATTCGACTCAGAATAAAATCACTTAGGTCCAAGTCAATTGGTATTAAAAAATTATCAGGGACATTTATTTCTTCAATTTTTAAATCTTGGTCTAAACTCCTTAAAACTGAAGTTTCTTTAAGATGTTATTTTCTATTAGTATCACCAAATTTTGAAACGATTAAACTTCCAAGTTATTAAATATACTGCACTTATAAACATATAAATCACTTTCATAATCAAAAATGAGAAAGATGAGGCACATTCGCACTGTCCGAGTCTGTCCCATCTTTTGGTGTACGAATGTGCCCCATCTACCAGTTCAAGCTTACCACGTCCCAACAAGATATTTATAATTAAAGCAGGGAAATAAAACCTTTCTAGAAACTTACTTTAGTAGTGCCTCTACTGAATAAAATGCTGAATGTCCACTTGAGTGTTATTTTTGATTGATATTTTACGCCAACAAAGTATCAAGAAAATTTACTTTGCTGCTTCTAACGCTAGCAAATTTCTAGTACGTATACAAAAAAATGGCTCAGGGCTTTGAAAATTCATGCAGGAGGTGTTAGTTATGCTTCCATCTACTGGTATTTTTTCAGGTTTTTAAATTACACTGTAAAAAATAATCCTGCAAAAAAACAGAAAATTTCTGGCAGCAAAAGTTGCCAGAAAAAATCTGTAGGTTGAAAAATCCTGTAAACAGAAAAAAGCTGTAACCTACAGGTAAATGCTGTAAAAAGGAACTTTCTGTCATTTCTGTTTCAGATTTTCTGTTGCCTCTCAGTAATTTTCTGCTTGTGCGCATGCACTTATTTTAGTAGAATTTTTTTAATTTTAATTAATTGATATCCGGGAATAGAACCCGCGACCTACCGCATGCTAAGCACGCACGCTATCCACTGAACCAAAGAAGATACAGTATAACGTTGCCAATAGCTGTATTAGTTTTCAATGCAGTAAGTTTCTGTTTAAGTACAGATAAGCTAAAAAACTAGGTAAAAGCTGTTATTTTACATAAAATAAATAGAAGTGCGGTGGGAATGTTACATGACAGAATATCTCTGTAAACATAAAGTCACTGTTATGAAATTTCTGTTTTTCTACAGTTTTTTTTTACAGTGTAGTAATTACTAGGGGAAATGCCGTCTGTCCGAATGTGCCCCATGTGCGAAATAGCCCCACTCTCCCCTACGTTTGTTTATGTTAAACGAAGCAAAATTCTTGATTCTTAGTTGTGATACCCAAGGATTTAACTGTGCAAGATAGGTGTTTTGCTCCGACGTGAAAAGTATCGAACCTTTTTGCCTCATTTAAATTAAAAATTATAGAATGACATTGTTGACTTTAAACTATATTGCTGGTTTACTTTTTAAAGGACTTGCACTGAAACCAATTGTTGTAGCCTGTGCTATTTTTGTAGAAACTACCTTAGCATTTGCTGAAACAGAAGACTGAATTTAAGCTAAAACTTTTCACCATAAATTTTAATAGTAATAAATCAAATCAAATTTATCATTCTTGAACACACTATTTTCACGCATAAACTAGATATGGAATTCAAAATGGTTACCAATTCAGATGACTCCCTTTCGTAATCTTAGTAAACATTCTAAGGATTAAATTTTTTATTCGTTAGGCCTAGCCTATCCTTATCCTAGCCTATTTGGTGCATAACAGTACTATAAGTATTCAGTGTAATTTTTTTGTCTTTTAAGTAAGCTCCCCTTAATAGGAAAGTATTATTTTATTCTTTGGGAGTGAGTGGTAAAATATAATTCATTATTTTTTATCTCCACAGATTGTTTATGATACAGTGTATGGAACGTAATAAATTATACGATAAATGACAGCCACGGAAATCAGTTGGGAATCCACGTTGTCTCCAGTCTGATCCTAGCCTGTCATACTGGTTCATCAGATAAAGAATATGTTGCTATCTATTGTATTCAGAAAATAATATTTCCTGGATCTAAACAGATTGTAATTCCAGAAGACTCATGGAGAATATTTAGTTTGAACTATCAATTTTTGGAGTAAAAGAAAAACAAATAGTGTTTTTATTACGATAACATCCAAATATCTTTGTTTTTGTATTTTTGACAATTAAAATCCTCTTATCGTTCATTCATAAACATAAATCACTGATCAAAAGTATAGAGCTATGAGTAGTAATTAGAAATAATTTAATTTTTGTTACAGTATGCATAGTAATGTGTTATGTTTCACATAAACGTTTAATAATTTTGAAATTTTTCCCATTCAGTATTTAGATAATCTTAGTAGAACTTGATGAAGTCTTTCGATAGATCAAATATCTAGAAGTATAATCATTACTTTTTTACAAGCTCTACGGACATAGTTTTCTCTTGAGTACTCTGGTATTGCCCCATAAGGAATTTAACCTCTCTCTATTTTAAGTAACTCCTTGAATTTCAAGGATTCGGATTGCGGCTTTTAAATTGACAAAATATGGTGAAACTTTTCAATGCACTCTTAATACTAAAGCTTCGGTAAAGTATTCCTTCGAAATGGCAGCAGTAATCATTAATCAAGGTTCTGTGATGAAAAGGATATTTTTTTAAAAATGGATAGATGTTATCGATTCTTTTCAAGAATGTATTCCTATCGTTTTGTATGCACAACTTCATTTTGAACTATAATTTTAGAAAGTTCTGTGTTCATTTGAATCTTCGTCTTAGAAGTCGTTTTGGCGTATAACCGCCGTTCATTTTATTGCGTATATCATAAGATGTTACGGTTTTTACTGACTGAGTAAGAAACCAAAAACAAGTAATAAAACTCTCAAGACTTTTTAACATTTTAATATAAGGTGGGCTCTATTTTTTTTATTCAAAAATCATTTATATTCATAACTGACTATTCAGATGTAAAAAAGATATTAAGTTAAATCAAAAGAAAAATTACAACCTAGCAAACAAAGAAGCTTTTGAATAGTTTATATTATTTTTCATGGCTTTTTTAATAGTTTATAACTTTTTTTGCATTTTATTTATCTTTTATGGCTTGAGGTCTGATAAAAAAAGTTTCGGAGTAGAACTAATTTCACCAAAATAAGAAGTTTTATACACTACAGAAATATTATAAAGATAATCTATTTCATCAAGAAAATTCCATCGTTTATTTAATCATCCATAATATGTTCATCTCATTAAAATAGCTTTCTTAGCCCAAATTCATTCAGCCAAAAGTTCACGTGCACGGCTTTGCACAAATGAAGTTTTCAAAAAAAATTTTATTATCTTAAATCTCTTGTTTTCACCTTCTTAATTAGAGGTCTGATAGCTGGTTTCGAAATAACGGGTATAATTATTATTATTTATAATTACTAAATTATTCAAAATGAGGTTCAAACTAGTATGAAAAAACTGAACTAATTTTAGTCTTGGTTTGTAATCTCTCTCTGGATATCAACTGCATTTCTGTTATTCTTTTAAATTTTCTCACATTATTTTTCAGAAGTCAAAATACTCAATTATGAAATATTCCTTGTGGAGATGAATACTGCAAACAAATTTTAAAAAGTGAAAATAAAATGTTCTCCTCCTTATTTTAATTATTTCAAAACAAAATTTCAACAAATGCATCCATATAAATGGGAAAGTATTATATTATATTCTCATAACAGGCATAAATAGTGTATTTATTCTGAATTAATATGTTATTTTAATATTTATAAACTATATTCTCTAAATAAATGGTATAAATATTTTTCTAACATTAAGTAACCTTGGGGTAAATAATTTTAATTTTTTGTTAGTGTGTGTGTGTGTGATTCTTGAGTATTAATGTTTTGGATAACTTTTTATAAAAATAATGTAAAAGGAATTACATTAAATGGAACTATTTTTTCTCACCCCCCCACACACGCAATTTTTTTTTCTAAAATAGAGGAGATGAGGGTATTATGGAAGTCTTAGTTATTTACTATTTGGTACTTTCTCGTTCCCTATTCTTTAAAATTCAGCCTTCCTCCCTTTCTTCTCATTTTAGTATCAATATAGAGGAGAGAAGGGTATTATGGAATAGTCGGGTAATATGGAACACCTGATTTTCTGTTCCCCCTCGTGTTGCCATTACATGGCAATGCCACGAAAGTCTAAAGAAATCCCCCATGATGCAGTGCGCAAAGTGTTATTGATAGAGTTATTCTTAAATATATAAAGAGTGTTCCATAATACCCTCCTCTCCTCTATTATACCTGTAAATTGTACATTACTTTCAATTGTTATAATATCATAGTTTCATTTAATTTTTATCCAGTTATTTGTTTTAAAAACTTTCCAAAACGATTCGGTATAGACAACAGACATCCACACACAAAAAGACAAGTTAAAGCTTTTTTTATAGGCGAAACTTCAATAAATATCTATAATATCGCTATTTTTTTCCATATAAAATTGTCGCATGTTTATAATTTATTTCATTAAGATTTAACAAAAAATATAAAGTATTTTTTTCTTCAGAATAATTTTACAAAGATATTTTGCTTTCTACCGAATCTTCAACCAGAAAATACTTTCAAAGGAAAGGATTTAACCACTGCCGAAAGGATTTAATACGAAGACAGAAGTGACTTTATGCGCCAAACCCCACTTTTTTCGTGAATTCTTCTGCGCATTGTAGTTTTTAATTTTTTAAAAATTCACTAATGACCAGATTTCGAAAAAAAAATTAAAAAATATTTTTTAAAGAAGCTCAATTGAAATAAATTAAATTTGAAAAATCGTTTTGTATTCCCCATTTTAAATCTCATTTGATGTAACATAAAATATATTCATCTACTTCTTTAAAGGACTTGTCTGTTCTTTTACGATTATTTTCTAAACTAGTTTTATAGAAAAATTATAACTTTTCTTAAATAAGAATATTTATTTTTTCATAACAAAACTGTGATCATTATTAAGTGAAATACTTGGAAAAGTAATTGAAATTATGAAATTCGCTTAAAAATAAATATTCGACTAGTTTCGGGGATTTTAAACAAAGTACGCATTCTTGAAGACAAAAACTTGAGTTAGTCTTAAAACTTCTATTTATGTTATCCTCCTCAAATTCGGAAAATTTCCCCACAAATTCTAACACTGCTGAAATGTTGAAAGCAGCCTCACTGAACAAAGACTAAAAAAGATAAATGACTAAATCTACGGAAGCAATTTTCCCTAAACTTTCATTAATCGTGTAATTCTTTAAGAGATAGAGAGTGAAGTTTTACTTTCATCAGTATTGCTTTAGAAAATTCGATGTATCCTATATAATGAATTATTTCTAGAGATATATTACACGGAACGTTCAGCAATATTTTTAAAATAAAATCCTCTTTGTTTTCTTCGCTAAGTAAATTTGCTTCAAGTAATGATGCAATCTCAAGGAAGAAACCAAAGAAAAACTAAAACTTTTTCAGATAAATTAAATTTAAGTATTTTAGTAATTAAGATTTATTTTCCTATCATGTCATTTTTTGTAGTGGGTATAGCTTAAAAAATTAAATCTATATCTTTAGCCAAACTATATTCAACATTCGAGTATATTATAAAAGAATATACAATGGGTAGGATACTAATAAAATGGCGCGTGATAATATAAATTGGTGTTGGATTCGTGTTTTCTCATCTGGTTCTATTTTATGGATAATTTCCAGTTACCTTCTTTCGGCACCAACACATCTTCTTTGAAAACATATAACATATAGAAATCGATGGAATAATATAAAATGAGATTTAATGGGTATTTATGAAGATATCACTTTCGAAAGTTTTTGGGCTACTAAAAAGAACCCTCAATCATAAAAATCATTTACTATTTGGTACTTTCTCGCTCCCTTAAAATTCAGCCTTCCTCCCTTTCTTCTCATTTTAGTATTAATATAGAGGAGAGAATGGGTATTATGGAATAGTCGGGTAATATGGAACACCTGAGTTTCTGTTCCCCCTCGTGTTGCCATCACATGGCAATGCCACGAAAGTCTTAAGAAATCCCCCATGATGCAGTGCGCAAAGAGTTAAGCTTCTTGTTGTTTGTCTGATCAGTCGCAGCAAAGCAAAGTGTGTTTTAGGTTTTTCGAACGTTTTTGACGGTAAATGTTCAAACCTTTTAACCTACCAGTAACTATGATACTTTGATTTTGTTGTTAAGCATATAATGTACACTAAAAGATCAGTAGTTTCTTATACTGCTATCTATGTTTTTCGGTCAGTAAAAGGGTTCATAGTACAAGATGACCTGTCGGATATAATGGAACATTCCATAAGCAAAGGGTCAGAAAAAGACGATTATGTCTGTGATTATTGTAAATAGACTCATGAACAAAACCATTTGAACGTAAATTGTTAAATATATTTTTATAGTTAAGATTAACTATGTTCTCTAAAGTCTAATAGTTTTCAACAGCTGTAAATCCACCTATTCCATATTACCCGACTGTTCCATATTACCCTCCATTTGTAACTTTTCCTTTAAGTACTTATTTGATTAAAAAAAATAAATGGTGATTTATTTGACCATTGGCCCTTCATTGTCATTAGTATGTACTTAAAATGATTCGGTGGTTTTTTATTAAAAACTGATAGAGTTATTCTTAAATATATAAAGTGTGTTCCATAACACCCTCTTCCCCTCTACTAATACGTAAACTTGTTGTTTTTAGTAATATTTCCTGTTTTTGACTTTTAAAATAGTTTTGCAATTTTAACGGATTGTATCACGGAAAAAGAACTATTATTTTTAAAATGCCACTTACAACAAACAGTTCATTCCATTTCATCAGTACGCAAGCTTCCAGTATTTTTCGAGACACAACTACAATATATTACATTTCTTCTCTCATTTTGTGTGGATGCCAACTCAAAAATATCTGTCTTATAATGACATTTTCGGCTGCTCTGTCGCAAAAAGAGAACGAATAGTTGAACGAACGAATATGTTGTTGTTGCTAATCTCCGAAGTCTGGCGAAGTCAGACGATATCAATGAAGCCGTTGACGTCGATGTAATATTAATCACATAAACTACACTAAAACCTGCTACCTACTCTCTGAAATAAAAAAAACTCTGAAATATTTCGGGAAAGTGAACAAACCCTCTCAGAGTTTAAAAAGCCCCACGCAATCCACGGAGGAATCTAAACGCGAAATAAATTTCAATAAACAACTTTCTTGCTTTACCTAAGCCACGCCATGCTCCCAGCACACATACACAATCCTCTTGTTCCCCCACGAATCTTATTTTTCCAAAACAGAGTTAAGCCCCAGAACTACTTTCTCACCACTTTTTTCCCTATCCCTTTTTCCCTCGCGCCTTATCGCCGCTGAGCTCTTTTTTCCCTTTCTCTCCAGCGACCGTCTGTCTGGTTGCCTGAAAAATAGATCCTCACTTTCAAGCAGAATGCATTAAACATTAGTCAATGCCTCCGACCCCCCTAGGTGTCAGAACCTGCTGACCTGGAAGAGATGTTGATGGACTTCGGGAACCGACTAAACAAGGTAGAGGAGTCCCTGAGTATGCTATTTTGAAGGTGTCTCCTCCGACTTACTTGGAATTGCAGCGGTGTAATCTTTTGAACTTTAGGGCCCTTTTCAGATGTTTAGCTTTCTTTCTTCAGATTGCCGGTATTTTTCTCAGACAACGGCTCTTTACTATTGAGTGATCTTTCTATTTTTTTGAAGAATGATTGTTTTTTGTTCCTTTCGAGACGATTGATGGTGGTTCTTTCTTATGATCGCAACGAGTGAGGGCTCAATGTGTCTTCTGAGACTGGGACTTACGGTAAAATGCAATTAGGCGAAAAATTTAAATGAAAAATTAAATCAGTTCATATCGTATTCATCTTCTTTAATACCAATAAGTCCTCAAATGATACCATTTATAAGGTCGATACTAGATTACAACGTTCCCTGTTAGTGACGGCATGGGTCGACGTAAGAAGATTTCCTAAATATCATTTCGAGCTTAGTTTTTAACAGGCAAGAGTTTATAGAAATAGGAGAAACGCTATTACGCTATACTAGATTACAATGTTTCCTGTCAGTGACGTCACGAGTTGACGTAAGAAGACGTCGCACCTCTATCTACCTAATTGGTTAAAAAGACAGAGCGAGCGAGAGTTATCTCTGACTCCCCAATTAGGTAGCTAGAAAGTGTGTCGTCTTCGTGCGTCATCTCGTGACGTCACGGACATGTAACGTTGTTATCTAGTATAAGGACGTTTTCTAAATGCTCCTATTTCTATGAACTCATGCTTGTTAATAGCTGAGCTTACAGTCTCCTAAATGATATTTAGGAAAGAAAACCTGTAAAACATTGATTCAATAAATAAGGTCTAAAAGTAAAAAAATATTCTACTAGATTCATGGTAAAATAAAAATCAAGACATTCATGGATTGTTGACGAAACACAAATCAAATTTAATGTATTTCACCACAAATAGTATCCAAATTTTAAAAACAATGTTTAGGAGGTCAAAAATACATTTAGGGCCGTATTCTGAAACTTTAACACGCGATGGGAACGAGAACGAGATAGATGGAAACAAGAACGAGGTATTTTAAACGAGATATTTCTACTCCAGAGCTGTCCTCCGCCATTTTGTTCTGAGTTTCGAAGCACGTTCCGATTGCTTTTACACTTTTTGTGACCCGTTAAATAGTTCCAAAAAATCTAAAACAGCTATTTATAACCAAAATAAGTCCTCAGACATTAATATATTACAAAAGTAATGGACATCTAGTGCCTATAAAAATTTTTATTATCAGTGTGTAATTACTTGTGATGTTTTTCGACAGATGGCAGCATAATCACACGAGATCTTGAAAAGAGACGAGAATGGTACCTTCGGAGTGGCCGTCGAACTTTCTCGTTATCATCTCGTTCCCATCTCGTGTTAAAGTTTCTGAATACGGCCCTTAAAATCAACTAATATTCAAAAATTATTTAATTAAAACCAACTGAAACAACTATTTTTCGCATGAAATTCTTAGATCATGATTAAGGATTGTATTGATTGATTAAAGAATAAAGGATTGTATTGGCATTTTACTTTGCACAGGAGTGCTTTTTTGTTGAGGCTGGCAATATTCATTCAGTTTCACAAGGATATCGTCGCCTTAGAATCAAAAACTACTATCTCCGTTCGGCAAACTTCGGGGACCCCGATCCTTGGCGACTTATAATCAGACGCCAATTCAAACCACTCCCCATAAAAAATCCACCAATTAAAATACCACTAAATCAAAAAATAATAATAATTACTTCAGATCGTTGCAGGCGCTCATTTGATTGGTTTGGCTCTTTGCCAGCTCGATGATGTCACGCGTACGAACCAATGAAATGAGCTTTCTCGCTTGCAATTCCGAATATTTCCGAATCAGACCAGAAGGCAGTATTATTTGATTTTAAGATGAATAAAATATTGCCCCTAATATGGCAACCTGCTTACGATATCAGACCGCCAAGATTAACATTGAATCTAGCTGGTTTCGCAGCAGCCAATGAAATAATTGGAACTCTTTTTTCATTATAAAATAAAAACTAATCATGGTAGAAGTACAATATTTTAAACACATATACAATTATTTTTTACAAAAATATTGTCGTTTCGTTTTTTAAAAAATTCGAATTAGTTTTAGAATTATTAAGATTCAAAGTTTCAATATTTTCCCTTTCTAGGACTGAAGTGAATTAACAATGGATAGCAGCAACCCTTTAACAACGCCAAAACCGCCAACAAAACGAGTAGAATGAACGACTACTGTGAATGAAGCTGCGTGAATTTTCAGAGATAGTAGTTTTTGATTCTAAGGCGACGATATAATAAAATAATAGGAAAAGAAGTAATAGGGAAATGTTCTAATGTGGTTTTTCCACTTGTCTAAACAAAGTGCAGTTTCTCTCGCCTCAAAAATTGCTTCTCCTTTAAACACACTGAAAAAAAAAGTTCGTCATTTAACACTAACATCTGCAAATACAGGGTGTCCCACGAGAAGTGGCCCAACCCTTTAACTTTTGAACCCCTACAGATATAGTCATGAAAGTGGGGTCTAGGTATAGTAAAGTGACCATGCTCTATCCGATGAGATAACTTTCAACGCCCTCTAGCGGAAAATTTAGGAGTTATAATTTTTATTTTAAAAACTGTGTGAGGTATGTGAAAAAAGTCAATGACTAAGTTGTAGAGCATCATCTATTTAGTAGGAAAAGACACCTTAAGCAGAAAAATATCTTGAATAAAACCCCTAAAACGCAAGCTCAATTAGGTTGAATTCACGTAGTTTTTACGTCTTAAGACGCCCCTCACGAGGTGAAAATGAGAAATTTTTATTTTTATGATTTAAGTAAATGACTAAAAGCATTCTTAGTTCATTAAATTGAAAATTTCTCATTTTCGCCTCATGAGGAGCGTTTTAAGATGTAAAATCTACGTAAATTCAACCTATTTGAGCGTGCGTTTTAGGGATTTTATTCAAGATATTTTTCTGCTTAAGGTGTCTTTTCCTACTAAATCGATGATGCTCTACAACTTAGTCATTGACTTTTTTCACATACCTCACACAGTTTTTAAAATAAAAATTATAACTCCTAAATTTTCCGCTAGAGGGCGTTGAAAGTTATCTCATCAGATAGGGCTTGGTCACTTTACTATACCTAGACCCCACTTTCATGACTATATCTGTAGGGGTTCAAAAGTTAAAGGGTTGGGCCACTTCTCGTGGGACACCCTGTATATATTTGTTTATATAACTTCTGTCTTCTTTCACATCTTTATATAACTCTTTTTAAAAGAAGTTAACAGAAATAAAGTACACACAAAAATTTCAACCTTAAACATACCCCTCCTTGATCACCTATTTCATACAAATCAATCAGAAACCCAATGCCACACTATCCTCCAAAAGAGGGTTTCCAGTCCGGCCACATTTAAGACCCGAATCCCTTAATATTTCTTTCCTCATTCCATATACTAACTAAAACCCTCATGAGACGAAAAGACACGCTTCGGAAGCGACAAGATATTTCGACACAACCAACGAACGAACACTTACCCACCTCAAACACCCGTAAACGAACTTCCCAAGAAGTACGTGTGTGTTCCCAGGAATAAATTGATTAACTAAATTACGCCAGATAACATTAGTCTTTTGTCTGAAATAATTCTCCTCCAATATCGCCATTGTGTTCAAAGCCGCATCAAATGACGTCAAATGCAATTACGTCCTCCCTTTGGTCCCAGCGTCATTGCCAGATACTCCGTTGTTTCTTTTGTGACGGGCACCGTTTGTTCGTCCGTCTCTTTTAACTATATCTTGCTGCTGCCGGATAAACTATTCGGTCGCAGTGAAAGCTGGTTTGAAACGGCCCGGGTTTGGTAAATCATTAATGTGGCTTATTGTTTCCTTTTCTCTACATCAGATGCTCTGTTGATTAATGATTGTGACGGGTATAATGCGTTTCGGCTGTCATTGAAACTTTTTAAATAATTGGTTCCCTATATCAGAACAAAAAACTATCATCGCGATTGTTGTTTTATCTAGTAAGAATTGTGGGTATCTTTTCTGACAGAGAGGGGGAATATGTACCTACAAAATATATGATGGGTACATTAGGCCAAAAATGGCCAAATTATGTCACTTTTTTATAGGGGAGATGGTTCTATTCATAGAACAAAATGTAAGAAGGGGAATGGATCAACTTATAAAGCTTGTGACATCAAACCTAAAGAAAAAATTTTTACTTCTGCTAAAATGTCTAAATCAGACGTTTCTCCTTCTGTTTGGCACCTGAAAGACCATTGGCTGGAGCTCATAAGATGGAATTGAATGGTAGATTCTCTAAGGTTGTTTTTGTGATAAAAATTATAATTCATTAGTACTGTCCTTTGAAATTATTTTATATTTCTATAATATGTAGATGTATGCTCCAATTTCGTTTATTTAATTATATGAAATACTGCGGCCTAATTAAGGCCAAGCAGGAGATTACATCCCCAAGCAATAGAAAACAAAAAATGATAGATATATATTTAAGTACAGAAACAAACACAAACAGTAAAATAACAATAAATTTATTTACAAATGTGGATACCGACACGGCTGAGATACTATCGTTATTTAATGCGTTCCATTCATCCATAGTAAGGGAAAAAAAGAAAATTTTGAAGCTTGGGAATGTTAAGCTTATTTTTTAAAACTTAAAACCGTTTGAAACTTTTTGTACTAAATCAAATGAAAAGTTTTTATTATTTTGTTCTAAAATGTGAATGTTAAGTGTGAAACCTAAACCGCAAAATAATTAAAAGATTAAAAAGAAAATAAATGCATAGGAATGTAAGGGAAAATTGTAACATTTGAAAATTTTTAAAAAGAAATATTATGGCTTTATTACATTTTACGTTAATTATTAAAAATCATTGTCATCCATGAAACGTGTTGAAAAGTATAAAATTACAATGGATCATAAAGACGTTACCTATATTCAAAGGTTTAAAGTAAAGCTCCAACTTCTAAATGCAAAAGAATTCATAAAGCAACCTTCATAACTCTCGAGACTTATCTCCACAAGAAAGGCATAAATATAGCCACGGAACATCGGAAATGGCATGCGAGGAGCATCAAGAGAAAAGAAAGTGTCCGGGAATATTTCATAAGAGCACATACATATGTTTTCTAAGAATGATGGATGCTAAACCTGCCTCCGAGGTTCCCCAAAACAAAAGTTTCTGACCCGACGGTGAGTAAGACAAAGCTGGGGCAGAAAAATGTGTGGGCGAACCCCAAAGAAGAACAAAGCATCACAATTCCTTATCGACTGATGCGAAAGCCAGGTATTTTTTTACTTGCTTGTTTGCAACGCGTTTTTTGATACTTCCCACGTAAGGGGAATTATGCGTGAAAGAAGAGTGAATGCAGGGACTACCACCCCGCAAAATGTCTATAAATCACGTTCATTAGGTATTCCATTTTAAGGTATCTAAGGGGAGAGTAAAGGTTGCGAATTTACATGAAATAGTACTACTTTATACTTTACCAGATGTCTTGCCAGTCACTGGGTATCAATAAGGCACAATTTCTCAAGCAGCACAAATTTTCAAGATTCGTCCAATTTTTCTCATGTATGACCGAATTTCGCTAATTCTATTTACTGTTACGTAAACTTGACATAATTGGCATGGGTAGTACTACTGGGGCATTCAGTGTTCCAGTAGAACTTTTCAGTACCAGAAAATTATAAATATGAAATACATAATTATAGATTTTTTTCCTATACATTATAGGTTACCGGAAACATACAGTGTAATTATGACAAACTATCCAGCCTCAATCAATAAAATTATTGATTTTGTAATTAAAAAATAAATTTTGAATTATATTTATGTGGGAAAAGGAGAAACTGCACGGGTAAACAATATAAGGTTTATTAGAAAAACAGTAAAAGATGAAAGTGTAAAAACATTAGTTCAAATTCTAAACATCAAAAAATCAGCTGGAACAATCTGCCAAATCCCGCAAAGTCGCTCCTTTTCCACCCGCCGTTGCCACACACAAGCTCTTTTATAGCTGGAACCTATACTTCTTCACTTCTGGCTCGTACATCAAAAGGATTAGTCCAGTAACTAAGGAGCATGGCTGGGAGGGTGATAGGTTCGACAACGAATAACCACACGGCCATCCTGCGGCTCAGGCGACCTCGCCGTGGTGAAAAAACTCTGAAAATACAAAAAGAAGAAACAGTTCAAAATTGAAATATCCAAAGTCAACAAATTTAGGGCCACCTTTTCATTAGATCTGCTGCCGTCGATGTAGAATCAGGACCTTCATGAGCACCAATTTTCTTTACCTTGACCTATCATTTGGAAAAACCTTGACCACTTCATAAGGTCCAAAAAATTTTTGTTTTACTTTTATCCCTGATCCAAACTGTGTTCTTTTAATTACAACTCTAATATTAACTTCATATCTTTGTGCTGGCTTTCTTCTCTTATTGAAATATCGCTCATAGTCACACTCTTGAAGTAGCATTGCCCACCTAGCAATTCTGGCAGGAAGCTCCCTTTTTTTCATGGTTTTTTTAAACGCATCACAGTGTGTAAACATCTTAAATTTCATCAGTGGATCGCTCAATGGTCTTGAAATACAAGCTTGCGATTCATCCCTCAACCCTTCTTGTACCTGTTTTCCCACTATCTTTTGTTCTGAAAAAGGGAGATTTCGGGGTCGCTGACTAACTGGAACATCGTCGGTTAACAGAATTGACATTCTAAGTTCAGTTTCTTTTACCTTCTGAGGTTTGTTAGACAATATTAAGTTCCTGACATCATCCCGAACCTCTTTATTCAAAATGTGTGTGGGATCGATTGGGCCTGTATCATCCACAACATTCACCATATTAACCAAAATATCGTCCTCTTTAGTGTTGCATAACCGAATACCATCTCTCCCAAAGAAAAATTGTGTCTGTGTCAAAACATCTATACCAATTATGACATCATGGGGAATTAAATCATCCTGAAGAACATGAATTTGTGTAGAAAAAGTGGAGTTTTGAATCTCAATTGTACCCTGAAAGAAACCCATTGATTGCACCCTGTTTTTTCCAATACCAGAAAAAGTAAGAGTTGAAAGGAGCAACAAAGGTGAACCTATTTTCTTATAAGTAGTCTCGTTGATCAATGTGACTTGGGACCCAGTATCACAAAGAGCGGTTAACTGAATATCACACAGTATTACTGGAGTAAGCATCAGACTAGAGGGAGTTGAAAAATCCGAAACGTGATGGACATTTATACTTCCCGTGGTTTGATCTTGGGGTGGTGTTTTAGCATGAACAGGATTACCGGGGCATTCCGACTGAATATGTCCAAAAGACTTGCACCGATAGCACTGTTTTCCCCGTTCCTTATTTAAACATTCATCACTCTTATGACCTCTCATCCCACACGAGTAACAAACAGGGAGTTTAGGAGGACGTCTCTGGTCTACGTAGAAATCCCTGTCATACCTTCCGGTCTGGTTAGATAAATTTCCTCCCAAATTCTCCGAAACAAAAAGTTTCTCAAAAATTTTTAATTTCTCCTTAAATTCTCTCAATGTTTTAGCACCATAAAGAATCAACTTGTTGTTTGATGGCGGAATACCGTTGATAACATACTCTATCAAAGAAGAATCATCAAGAGAACCCCTCTGTGCCAACTCTCTCATGGCTAATAAATACTCCTGCAACGTTTCGTTAGATTTGAGATGCCTAGAACTCATAACCGTGTGGAGCTGAAGACTGTTAAGTGATTCACCAAATTCATCCCTTAAATGACACTTCATTTGTTCCCAAGAGTTTATCCCTCGAATTGATCTGATCAGAGTAAGAGCAGGGCCAGTCAAGCATTTCTTAACAAAAATAACCTGCTGCATGGGGCTTCTAATGTTGTATAACTCAAACGTATCCTCAATGTCAGAAATGAAAGTGTCAACTCTATAATCATTTTTTGACGAAAAGGGTTTTACTAGCTCAACTATGTCCTTAAGGTTAAAAGTTGGAAAAGAAGGATTACTAACATTGTGGGAAAATGAATCAAAGGATTCCTGAACGAAAGTCACTCGGTTATCCTGATTTCCCTCAGTACCATTACTTGGCAAGGTTTCAGGTGTTTGGTCTTCCTCCTCACTTTCCTCAGAAAGATCGGTATTTAGTAGGGAAAAATCACTCAATGCCCCAAAGATAAAATCACAGCACTTGATAGGGTCAGTTGAAAACTCTATGCGAAGCAAATTACAAATGATTATCAAATCTTGAATAGAAAATTGCCGGAGGATAGTTTGCTTTTTAGCACTGTCAGTAGGAGAAAAACCCTTAAAATTTCTCAACCTGGCTCTATTTTGACGATCCCCGACCTCATTGAAAACCAACTTGTGAAGAAGTCGTATGTGACCCTTTGAGGCACTGCTCAGAGATTTCTGAATGTGTGGGAAATCACCCAAACTAGCCATTCCATCCATTCACAAAACTGAAAAAACACTTTAAACAAGACTTCAAGAGGAAGTTACTAAATCAATGAAAAATCAACTGCGAGAGGCTTAGACAAGAATCGAAAGCACCTTAATTTCATCAAATTTCATCAACCCATCAATTACTTTCATCAAAATCCTCAAAAATCTTCACCTCTCTCACAAATAACTTCAAAGAAGAAAAGATAACTCACAGATCAAATTCCATCGCATCACAGATCAAGTCCATCACAAGATCGGCTGTCATCAGCAAAAACGTCACCGAAGAAGACAATTTCATCAATCTCCAAAAAGATACCATCCACTTCGAAACAAAACACCAGCTTTACATCAAAATCTGCCCATCAAAAGCGCACAGGTCCAATTTGGAAAGCCTAAAACATCAAAGATACTGGAAGGTCAACATTTCACACATCCGAGATTCTGAAAAATCAATATGTCAAACATCCAAGATTCCAGAAGGCCAATATTTCTAACATCAAAGGTTCTGGAAGGCCAACATTTCAAACCAAGATTCTAGAAGGCCGAGCCCCCATGTGGGAAAAGGAGAAACTGCACGGGTAAACAATATAAGGTTTATTAGAAAAACAGTAAAAGATGAAAGTGTAAAAACATTAGTTCAAATTCTAAACATCAAAAAATCAGCTGGAACAATCTGCCAAATCCCGCAAAGTCGCTCCTTTTCCACCCGCCGTTGCCACACACAAGCTCTTTTATAGCTGGAACCTATACTTCTTCACTTCTGGCTCGTACATCAAAAGGATTAGTCCAGTAACTAAGGAGCATGGCTGGGAGGGTGATAGGTTCGACAACGAATAACCACATTTATGACCAGAGCCAAAGCGTTAGACCCGGGCTTTGCCCAGGTTTCAGTTTTTTTAAATTAATATTATCTGATGTGTTCCAAACGGGCTTCGCCAGTCCAAATGTGTAGCACTGTGTGCTAGGAAAGACGTTACCCGGACAATATGCCCGGAAGAGTGAGAAATAATTAAAGGATCGATTTTTATGTTTATGCTACAACAATTGATTTTAAACTACAACAATCGATGTTATACCTACAATCCCACCATTGGAAATAAAAAAACAATAATGTTATAACTTCCACCACTTTTACCACTCTTGGGTTAATTCAATAATAAGCTATGGTATTCTTGCCTGGGGTGGGGATTAATTACAAAATATAAATCCAGTTATTAAAATTCAAAATAAAATCATTAAATTTCTAAGCAGTAACAATCAGTTCCCTTTAATTGATCTTTACAAAAAACTTAACGTTTTACCAGTTCGTCACCTTTTTTTCTTTAAAACAATAGTTTATTTTACTAAGCAAGCAAACGAATCTGACCTACGAAATTTAACTTATAATTTACGTTCAAGAAACTTATATTTTGTACCTAAAGCAAAAAAAGAAATTCTTCATAAAAATTATGTTTATTTATCACCTAAGTTTTACAATATTCTACCCAATGACATAAAAACAGAAAAATCCCCTATTAAGTTTAAAAAATTACTAAAGCTTTTTATTTTTACAATAGAAAATATTGAAGAACTTTTTTTAAAAAAAAGGACAAACGCTCTCTAACTTCCAATCTAGTCATTCTGAAGCTTGCCTTGCGATGCCACTATTATCCATTTTCTATGTGTAATATCTATATGTGTAATGTCTGTATGTATTGTATATTTGTATGTTCAATTTATTTTTTTAAAATACAACTCCTTTAGGTTGCCCTTATGGGTTTCTGACCCCTGGGCAACTCATATGTCTTCCTGTTTTTTTTTCGTGTATGTGTTTGTTCCAACTGTAAAATGTTCATGTTGTGTACGTAACAAATAAAGAATTTGAATTGAATTGAATTGAATTCTATTTTTGGGTCATTTTCTCTAAACAGGAACATTTTAGCATATCTATATTTTTAAAATTATAATATTTTTTTTGTTTATAGTTGGTTTCATTGTAAATTATTAGTCTTTCAAAACAATAAAATGTAGTCAGCAAAAAATGTAAACAACTTAAAACACCTAGAAATTAAATTTTAAATTTTGGGTAGGGAGGGGAATGACACACTGTTAAAATGCATGTGCTTAAAAATGAGTACTTTTATGTACTTAGATTTTTCAAGTATATTTGAATTAAAAATGAGTAAGCGGTGTTCTCAGTTTTGAGTACGTTAACACGCTTAAAATCCCACAATTACAGAAAGGGCGAATATTTTATCATTTTGAGTGCAATGAATTGAACATTTGTAAAAAAAACCTCTTTATCATAATAAACATAAGTTATTTTACGATAAGAAAAGAAAAGGAATTTGTATTTACATCGAAACGAACGAACTATTTACTATCGCGGCGAAATCAAAGCAAGCTCTACTGCGGATGAACACAAAGTTTTGGTTCCTGGTTCCTCAGCGTCGCCATTTTTTCGAACGAACAATTTTTCGCTTTCGCTGGAACACTGATAGCTGGATGGAATATAATAAGTCGAATTTTGAAAGTAAGTAACGTTTATTTTCAATTCAAATTGTGTATAAGAATGGTTTTATTTGAAAGTATTGTATATTTTTGATCTTAAAAACATCTTTACACTGTTAATCCGAGGTATTCAGATTTAAATCAAAATTATTCATTTTTGAATACATCATGTGAGCGAAATGGCTCCGAATCAAAACTACTTAGATTTGAAAATTCGATGTGCTTATATTTGAACTAGAGCATGTTCTTGTTTTCAAGACCCTTATGTGTTCAAAATCGATTATGCGCCTGCTCAAATTTAAGATCTTTATTTGTTTAAATTCAACACTCCAGGTACTCATTTTTAAAACCATCCTCTGTTTAGAAACGACTCATCACATGCTCATTTTTAAAACCATCCTCTATTTAGAAACGACTCATCACATGCTCATTTTTAAAACCATCCTCTATTTAGAAACGACTCATCACATGCTCATTTTTAAAACCATCCTCTATTTAGAAACGACTCATCACATGCTCATTTTTAAAACCATCCTCTATTTAGAAACGACTCATCACATGCTCATTTTTGAGACTTCAATCTTCTTAAAATCGACTAAAATGTGTTTATTTCTAAAACTCCCTATTGTTTAGAAAAGACTTTAGGGCTCATTTTTTAGACCTTTTTTACTCAATACAAAGCTTTTTGAAATATAAACATCTTTTTTAATTAACTGCAAATATTAGTGCTTTCTTTCTTAGAAGAATATTAAAGACCTCTCATTAAAGTCGAGAGCATTTTTTTAACAATCTAACAATATTGAGACCTGAGTTCTTATAATATTTGAGAAGCTATTATTTGAAATAAATGTGAAATGAACAGTTTAATCAGTTATTCATAAAACAGATACTTATAAAATTTATTTAAAACACAATCTTCAGTAATGGTAATTTGATTTAGTAATTAATCGGGGCGTTATCAAAGGCCCCCCCCCGAAATTTCAATGTAAATTTTTTACTGTTTTTACTTAAAAATTAGTCTTAAAATGCATAAAACCCCTACTTTTAAGGCTCAAAATTCAAAAATTTTTTTGGGGAGAACCCCCAACTATTATTACAGATTACAGTCGTTCCTTGAAAATTTTGGGACTTACAAGAGAAAGAGTGGGAACTCGGTGAGGGAAAAAAGGGAAGAGGGACTCCAAAACGAGTTAAAATCCTGCTTTTAGGGTCATGTTCCAAAGTCGGTCAGACCCGATTTTGGAACATGGAACTCTATCATTTACAACGTTTTTGTAAAAAGTTAGTCGAAATGCAAACATCCAACCGAATTGGAAATAAATTCTTGAAAATGTATGTCCGAAATCCAGATTAGGTGTACCAAAACGATTTGAAAATCTGCTTTTTAGACATATTTCCAAAAATTTTATGGGGGAGAACCCCCAAACCCCTTTAGCATATTAGAAGACGATTTTAATAGTGAAAATTCTTTTCCCCCTCCAAAAAAACAAATACTGGATCCACTGCTGTCACTTACCTTGGTCAACACCAAAATCGAACTAAAGTTCAAGAAATTTTTGGCCACAAACCCCCCCTCCGAAAAAAAAAGTCTAGCTACGGCCCTGTAATTAACAGTTATACAAATTAACGGTACATTCGTATTAGCTCGTCCATTCGCCAACAGGGGCGATAAGTCGCCAAGTCTGGTAAACCCCGCAACACTACCGTTGATTCTGGTAACCCTGGAAAACGTAGCGAAATCGCGCTAGTTCCGATCACTGGCGCATGCGCGCGCAATTTAAATCGGTAAGCCCATGGGTGAAATAATGTGTGCGCACCGCGCAGGTTGTTTTGAACGTAAATTCAACAGTGTTTACAAGGTAAGAACGAAGACTGCATCTGAAAGGTAGGAGTCTGCTTTCGTGTCGTTCCACGGTGAACTTTGTTGCGCCATTTTGCCGAGCCCCAGAGTCTTTCAATGTTTGCATATGCACGCCGGTGGTAGAATCGACAAAAGATCGCCGGCGGTAGGATCGACCATTTTGCAAGTAAGTTAGTGCTAAAAAAGTTATTTTTATGCTCTTACCGAGTGATATCCGTAGTTTTGGTTCATCCAAGAATACTGATTCCCCTTTTTCTGAATCCTTACTGTGTCTGATTACCCCCACAACGAGTTTGGTTATAGATAGGGCAGGGGGGGGGTTTGGGGGGGGCGGCAGCCCCCCCCCAACCACATGAAACTTTTATTTTTTATTTTCTGATGTTATAAAGATGTTTCTGATGTTAAAAATGTGTTTTTCGGCGATTCTGATGAAATCCCTTATTTTGGCGCGTTTTGGCGAAATTTGGCGAAGTTGGCGAAAACGATGGACGGACTAATACGAAAGTACCAAATTAACTATTGTATGCAATATTGAGTCGTAAATGACTTTAAAATTAATAAATCTTAAGTCCATGCTTTCGAATAACAAATTTCCTTCCTCCATTAATTTTCAAAAGCTTTTTGAAATTGTTTTTTCTTGTACGGGATAAATTGGATTTCATATTTTAACTGTTTTTCACCTCAAAAATATAATTCTTCTAATGATATAATTAAAAATATTCATTTTGCATACAAATTAATGTTTTTATAGAGAAGTATCGTATTTTTCCAAATGCCCCCCCCCCGAAAATTTGGTCTGGAACCGCCCCTGGGTCCTCCCCAGAAAAGATTTGGAAATTTGGCCTTATTAACAGGTTTTTAACTTGATTGGTACATTAAGTTCAAATTTCGGGGAAGGGGCAGGCTACTTCAGCCCTGGTTCCCGAGGTTCCCTGGTTTGATATCCCTGGTTCCAGACCAATGGTCACATGAAAAATTTATTAAAAAATATATGTGAATTATTAAAAATAAGTTTATTTCTCCTCTTTTAATATCTATGAATGTAATTTAGAATGGAGTTATAATTTTGAAGAGAAAAATAATACTGTCTCTAATGTGTTAAAATATTGAGTGTCTTATAACTCGTCCAAAAATTTGCAAATTAATTTTGATGGGAACAAATGTTCTAACACCCCAACCCTCATGGTGCCCTTCTGAGAAATAACTTTGACATCCTATGAATATATGTTTGTGAACATGCTTCTTAGAGTTGTAAAACGAGAAAGTTCTCGGAGGAATTTTTGAGGATATTCTATTTTTCGCCGGATAAATGGAAATAAATGTAAATATGTTTGATAATATGAATTGGTCAGGTATTATTAATGTTAAAAACCTGAGAATTATCTGTTGAGAAAATATTTAAAAGCATTTTTAAAAATTTAGTTTACAGAGAATAATTTATCATGAGAATATTCTTAGAGTAATTAGTATTCTAAATTTGTATTTTAGATGCAGCTTGAAATCCGGAACCATTGTTTCTTCAAATCTGCCTGCCGGCTCCAAAAACCACCTCCATTGGGATATCGGTAGTACACTGACGCCAACTGGAATTGCGTCTTACCGGTTCACCAGATTCACCGGCTTGTACTCCATACAGGCAGTCAGGCGGCAGGTCCTCAGCCGAAACCTCAGAACCAACAGCATCGCTTCTTCCTCTTGGTGTCGGGACACGATGACCAGGTGATGGATTCTACTGAGCCCCCCCCACAGCACTCCGCTCCCAAGTTCTCGCTCTCCTGGGGAAGAGCACCACAGGAACGCTTGCGCTGTTGACCGCAGGAACTTGCTGGGGGACAGGTTGAAAAATCCACAGTAATCCAACTATGCCGTCTTCATAGCATACACGATGAAAATGCATACTACATATATAACGTGTTTGAATCAAGTGAATTCGATGAACAATTGAACATGTGCACAGTTTATAATAAAAAATAAAAATTTAGTTGATTGTGTATAAAGATATCAAATATTTGTACTGATATGAGACTTCATATGAGAAAGTCATAAGTTGGATTCAAATATATAGGTAAGTTACTTTAAAACAAACTTTGTTGTACCCAGTGAAGTTATGGTACAATTTAACTGTTGATATATATGCTTCGTGTTTAGAAAAATTGTTTATATGAATTTACTAAGCTGGATACAGCTTGTAGTTTTCTTTTATCTAACTTGTTTACTTTAAAGTTCCTGATTGATTTAGGTTTGTTATCTTTAATTATATTGCGACTCTTTTCTGTTAGCTGGGTGCAAGCAAAAAATCGCCATTAAAAATCACAAAATTATTCATTAATATTTGTTTATAGTTGCCCTTGTGGCACAGCTGGGATATAGGTCTATATGCCAAATGGGAGCTGAGGTCGCCAAATGGAAGACTAGTTGGCGTTGTATCACGGCCGAAATGCCAATCGCCCGTTCCGGCCACCATGTTTCACCACGACTCACTCAAATGAAGATTAATCAAAGAAAAAGGATGTTATAAAAAGTTATTACGATTTCAGTATTTTGATGCACGCTCTGTATCTGGGAGACACATATTTCGATCCCCGGTAATTATGTAATTTAAAAATAAGAACAAACTTATATTTTGGACGTGAAGATTTGACGCATGCGTATTTCCGAAGGTTTTCAGGATCCGAAATAAAGGAAGAGAAAGATTATAAATATCATAAAAATCATAAAATTTAGTTGATTTAATAATTAAATAAAATAAATCAAACTAGTTTTTATTTATTTTAATTTAATCATCCGGAAATAGTGACGGTGACAACGTTCGGAGCAGTCACGTTGTTAAAAGATCTTGTTTGTTGTGATAATGCGGAAGTAAGCAGCGTAGAAATCGGTGAGAGTAACGTTATTTCTTTGAATTCTCTAAATTTTACTAATCGCTTCTTATTTCTTGTTATGATTATTAAGATAATAAAATAAGAACATAATTACAATTTGGATATGAAGATATAACGCATGCGCATTCCGAGCCCGAGGGTTTTCTAGATCTGATATTCGAAGTAAAGGAAGATCAATATCATAAATATAATTATTAATCACATAATTTAATTGATTTAATAATTTAAAAAATTAATTAATCAACCCAGGTTTTGTCTTTTTATTTTAATCATCCCGGAATAGTGACGACGTTCTGCGCAGTCCCGCAGTCTCGTCAATAGATCTTGTTTATTGTGGTAATGCTAGTATGAATAAGTATGCAGCGTAGAAATCGGTAAGCGAAACGTTATTTCTCTGAATTTTATTAATAACTACTTATATCTAGCCATAATTTGATTAATAATAACATTTAATGTACTTTTGTTATTGCATGCATATTGTGCCTTTGTTATCCCATGATATTTTACTTAAGAGTCATTTTAATAACGATATATGACAATGCATGATACAATGTTAAGTTGCACGTTTATTTTTTAGTACCATGCTTTATACAATTTGCGAAAGTCTTATTTACAAGCTTAGTGTATTTCTTCTTTAAATCGGAGCCATCGTTATGCATTGAAGTGTTATCGTTTTAGTCGTGGTAAAACATGGCGGCCGGCCGCCATGCCCGTTCTAGCCGGAAATGGCGATCGGCCGCGATAAGCGCCAACTAGTTGGCGACCGCATGAAGCGGTCGCCAAGTTATAGACTCATATCCCAGCTGTGCCGTTGAACTTGTTTTGCTTACTATTAGTTAATATTTATTTATAGTTAAACATTTTCGACTTTTATTCTGATTGGCCACATTTGTGCCTGGCTAACAGAAAAGTACCCTCTTTATTTGTTATATTCCTTGCATTTTAGTTGCATTTGTGTTTTTGGTAGGGGAGAATGGGGTAGGATGGGACATCTTAATATCTTAATAAATCTTAATAAAATTAAGAGTTTTTGAGTGTCCCACCAGGTGAAATAGCTCCATATTTGTTGCTGTTACGGTAGAAGTTAAAAATATAAATTTGCAGGTCGTTCAGATGACAGTGTGCTACTTTGTTGACAAATATAAAAAATTTAAATACTTCAAGTTGTATAAAATTTTAGGGGGCATTTTCTTTGGAGTTTATGGCTAGTGCGTCATATCCTACGAAGTTTGGACCCAGTATCAGCTTCCGAGGTCATGCTGTCTCCTTGTCAGTTTCATCGAGTTCATGCCCTTTGAACAATTTGGGGTTATTGTCTGACAACTAACTGTTGATATATGTGATTTATTTGAGGGTTGTGTGCCTTTGATCTTGCAAAATAAGTTTATTTTAAATATTAAATGCCCAAGACTTAACCCCCTTGAAAAATCATGATTGATGTATCAGTAAAGTTTTTGCATAATTTAACATTAGGATTTAATATTCTATGGCCCATAAATGTGTGTTTTATTAATCCTTTCAAGTAAAAAATTTTGAAATTGTTTCTTTACCTATGTATGTCTTGATATCAACTTATTCTTTTGGAGCTATTCTCTCATTCTACCTAAACCTATCTATTAGCTGAATTTTCAGCTGATTTACAAAATTTTTGGTCCTACATTCCTTATAAACTTTGTATTTTTTCTCTGTGGTTAAAAACTTATTTCCAGAATAATTCTCATGTATGTAATATTTTTCTGTTTATTTTATTTTAATAAAATAATTTCAAGTGAAGTGTCATTTTATTGTGTTTTAAATAAATTTTATAAGTATCTGTTTTATGAATAACTGATCAAACTGTTCATTTCACATTTATTTCAAATTATAGCTTCTCAAATATTATAAGAACTCGGGTCTCAATATTGTTAGATTGTTAAAAAAATGCTCTCGACTTTAATGAGAGGTCTTTTAATATTCTTCTAAGAAAGAAAGCATTAATATTTGCAGTTAATTAAAAAAGATGTTTATATTTCAAAAAGCTTTGTATTGAGTAAAAAAGGTCTAAAAAAATGAGCCCTAAAGTCTTTTCTAAACAATAGGGAGTTTTAGAAATAAACACATTTTAGTCGATTTTAAGAAGATTGATATCTCAAAAATGAGCATGTGATGAGTCGTTTCTAAATAGAGGATGGTTTTAAAAATGAGCATGTGATGAGTCGTTTCTAAGTAGAGGATGGTTTTAGAAATGAGCATGTGATGAGTCGTTTCTAAATAGAGGATGGTTTTAAAAATGAGCATGTGATGAGTCGTTTCTAAATAGAGGATGGTTTTAAAAATGAGCATGTGATGAGTCGTTTCTAAACAGAGGATGGTTTTAAAAATAAGTACATGGAGTGTTGAATTTAAACAAATAAAGATCTTAAATTTGAGCAGGCGCATAATCGATTTTGAACACATAAGGGTCTTGAAAACAAGAACATGCTCTAGTTCAAATATAAGCACATCGAATTTTCAAATCTAAGTAGTTTTGATTCGGAGCCATTTCGCTCACATGATGTATTCAAAAATGAATCATTTTGATTTAAATCTGAATACCTCGGATTAACAGTGCATGAAGACACAGGAATGACATACACATAAAAAATCACAAAAACTACTTTACACAAGTTTTGAACCTTTATTTCACAAAACTAAATTATTAAGAAAATTATAATAGAGAAAAGAAATAGAATTTAAAAATCAGTGACGTAAAATTTATTTGCCCGAAACCGAGATCCATAAGGTATAGGGGCAGATATTTTGCTCCCTATGTCTTCTGTTTCTGACTGATAATTCAGATATTGGTTTGACTTTTCCAGATATTTGATTTTTTCCAGATTCATGTGAAATTTAATCACCCTCGTCATTCCCCTCTGCTACATGCGGCAAGGGAATGACAACAGGGGAATGACAAAAAGCAGGGTTAGCTTGTCTGCTGCAATAACCTTAAAAACTAAACTAAACTAAACTAAACTCATTGGCGAAACAGCCCTAGTGGGCCAAGGCCTACGATGCCCATCTTCGTTTTCGTGACCGTGGGGCCCTGGGGTGCAAGGTATTAGGCATGTGTCCCGGTTAGGTGGTCATTCTAACGCGAGACCCCCAGTGTTTAGTTCCCAAGCACGCTTGGTCCTTAACCTTACACACCAAAATTATCTACTTTTAAAGTTAGTCTACTAAACCCATTTCAAATAAGACTTAATCCTTATTTGAGATTTAATTACAAAATTAAGACCAATAACAAAGACAGGGTAATGACACTCAATAAAAATACTCACCAAAATATAGTATGAAATCACAAATTTTTATACATCCATGCTTCTTTCAGAACTCAAATTCAAAGTAGATGGCTTCTTAGGTGTTGCTACTAGCTACTAGGTATAAATTTAGGGTAATAAAAGTGTTGCCTGATACTATAATCCTTATTTTTTCTTTGTGACAGGGGAATGACAACAAAACCAAAGGACAATTTTTGTTATTATTTAAAACAAAAACAATTAATGTTATTTGTTTCCTTGTTCGATTTTTAATTTTATATGATAGTTTTTAGTCATTAACACCTCATGTATCAAAAATATATTTTTTTTGAAATATATTTTTAGAAGGTTGTGTTGTGTTAAGATGGAGGTAGGGACACACAGGGGAATGACATTTATTAAACAAATATATATTTTTTAAATAATGATATATATGAACAATATGATAAACAATATGACGAACAAGAATCGGTATAGAAAGGGGGGTCCCAGACCAAATCCCAGGGAGTTAAAAATGGAGCGACACCCCAAAAAAATCATTGAAAAATTCAATTTGTAGAAGAACTACTATTGGTAAAAACTTAATTATGGTCTCAAAAATTGTGGTTTAATATGATCTTTAAAATTACTTCAAAAGTCTTCACTTTAAAATTTGTTGAAAAATGAAAAAAGTTAAAAACCTCAAAAAAATGTGAAAAATCTGCCAAAACCATATTTTGTAATTCGAAATCCTTTCTTTTGATTTAATAATCTGAAAGATCATAGTTGAAAACCCCTAAGTCCAAAGTTTCATGTAAATACAATCAATATTAAACGCTTGAATCAATATTAAACAGCTCTAGAAAACAGCTTGCTCACCCAAAAAACAAACTTTAACAGAATGTCAAGCGTTTAATATTGATTGTATTTACGTGAAACTTTGGACTTAGGGGTTTTCAACTATGATCTTTCAGATTATCAAATCAAAAGAAAGGATTTCGAAATACAAAATAAGGTTTTGGCAGAGTTTTCACATTTTTTGTGTTTTTTAACTTTTTCATAATGAAACAAATTTTAAAGTGAAGACTTTTGAAGTAATTTTAAAGATCATATTAAACTACAATTTTTGAGACCATAATTAAGTTTTTACCAATAGTAGTTCTTCTACAAATTGAATTTTTCAATGATTTTTTGGGATGTCGCTCCATTTTTAACTCCCTGGGATTTGGTCTGGGACCCCCTTTCTATACCGATTCTTGTTCGTCTTGATGAGTACTATCATCCCTGAAAGTTTGTTGCACCATTTCAGATACACCCTGTATATGTTGCGGGCAATGTAATAAAATCGGGCATTATTAATAATGCCCGAAGTGTAAGAGGGCAATGTGATAAATTCAATGGCATTTATCAATGAAATTTATCACTTTGCCCACCTCCACTCTGGGCCTTATTAATAAAGCCCAATTAATTACTTTTCCTGTAAGATATATATATATATATATATATATATATATATATATAGATTTTTGTTCATTCTCATTATTTTCAAAGTCTTTTTTAAGTTTCTGATTGGAGTTCCCTTAGTTCTTCCTCTCCAAGCCACCAACCAGGTAACATCAAAACCTAGGGTTTTTTTTTTCATATGTTTCCGTTTCCGGATTAACTTTTTATTTGTTTTGAAATAAGACACTTCATTTAACTTATGAAAATGTTATTAAAAGCTTTTTTTGTTTGGGTGCTTATAAAAATAAGAAGTGACATAACTGAGCTGACCCTATGCTAATGGAAAAATTAGCTCGATATTATAATCTAATTTTTATGATATTTCAATGAAATTTTATCTTTCTTTTTTATTAAATTGCAAAATCTGCATTTATACTGTTAAATTGAGCTCTTTTTTAACTTGATGTAAAATCTATAGGTATTTATACTGGTAAATTGAGCAATCTAAGTTATAACAACTTTTCAAAATAATCGTGTAGTATTTTAATTGATGCTTATTGTTATTGTAAAAGATCAGTCAAATAAAATAATAATAATAATTTTTCTATTAAAGAAGTTTAGCTTCAAAAATTATTTTTTAAAATCACATTATGTTTAAAATGTGAAATAAAATTCTCCACAAGAGAGAGAGAGAAAAAAGAGAAAGCTTTCTGTGTGATTTATATAAATAAGACATTGAACTAATTTATTTTTTTCAAGTGAAATAACAATCAAAAAGACCCTGATCAAAGATAGAAGGAAAGAGCTACGTTTTTCTTTAAAGAATGGATTTGCCTCAAGTAGAATGGTAATAGTTTTTTTTATTATTTAAGGTTTTTAACTGCATGAAAATATTTTTATGCATGGTCGTGAAAAATAAAAAGCAAATATTTATATTCAATGTAATGATACTCATTTTCTTTTAGTTCTCTCTATATTTTTTCTTTTCAAATCAATAAACATATTCTTTGAAGGAGGGTGTAAATGAATTAAAAAGCTATTTCAATTTTAAAACAACTTCTCTTTCTTTGTTATCTTTGGAAATATTAGTCAAAGAACTCTCACAATTTTTTGACTACCTATAAAAATAGTCTTTGATGTTTTTCAGGCTAAATATATTCAATAGATATTTTAAAACGGCTTGACCTTATTTTTGTAGTTAATATTTCTTCAAGAACGTTCCAAATCATAAGAATTGATTAATTCTTCCAAAAACAATATTTGCTCCTCTGCACCTTACAAAGTCAACATCTTTTAAAAATAACTTAAAATATTAAGTGCGGATCAAAATTACTTTAACAATTCTTCCTCAAGGAAAATTTGCTCAATCTTACTTCCCGATAAATTCTGCATAAAAAAGTTCCTCGTTCTACTTTTAGGAATTTCTTAGTACTCTAATAATTTTTTCCCTTACACCCACTGATTGCCTCAGCACTTGAAACTTTTTATTACAGAACTTATTAGGATGTACAATTTTTTGTAATAGGATATGGTCATGTTCTCACTTCTTATTAAGCTAACATGGCATAAGAACTTGGTTCTTTCAATTTTTTAACCATGCAAAAAATATAAAGTAAATTTACCTTCATCACAAAAAAAATCTCATCACAATCTACAGATCGCATCCTTCCTCAAAAAAAAAATCTCTGCATCTGCCATCCAACAGATTTTTAGCTTCTTTATTGACTGAGTGTTGATCATTTTTCCGATCTAGGATTAGTTTAGGAAAAATATTAAAAAAAGTACTAGCTCTCGCCACTTTTTTATCAGTCTTCTATTATCGACTGATGCAGACGATTTTTTCTAGCCGTGGATTTCGTAACATTTTATTCTTCGATCGATTTTTTTCGACTGAATCGATATTAATCCGACGTTTAGAAGCTGTTACTAAATTTAATTGAAGTTGAACCATTTTAATTAATTACCCTTCTCATTGAAAGAGCAACGTCGCTCCAATTCCGAGTTCTCTTTTTCTTCGTTAGCGGTTTTTTATTTCCTTTTTGTGCGGACGCCTTACTACATCCCTAAACTCGCGAAATGCATTTCTGACGGGGAAAGATTAAAATGCGAGTAATATTTAAGGATGTGCATTAAATAAAAAATGCTGTCCCGCTAATGATGCAATTTTTTGGCACAATCATTCAATTTGCTTCAGTTTCTTTGCGATTTAGATAACCATTTATTGGTTTTTGAGTACATCTTAATTATGTGCGTGCCACCATTTTTGAAATCGGTGTCAATCTTTATAGCACATTTTATTGGCAGATCTCATAAAAAAATTTTTTAAGGATTTGAACTTCACTCGAATTATATTCATTGAATAGAAATGTTATTATTACCCGTCCTTTTTTAGTATGGTTTGGTTATTTACTCTTCAGTCCAATGTAATTAAAAAGATTCCATCGATAACTAAGAGGTTTATTTATTCTCTCTTTCAACTGAAATGAAAATCCGATAGTGTTTTTCCAGTTTGAATTTCTTCTTATAACTAGGGGGCTCTTCCCAGCTTTCTATCGCTCACCAACCCCCGGAACTGCTTCACAGTTCTTTTCAGATCGCTTCGCGATCTTAGCGTGCTCCTTTAAAACTGAAACAATCTATCTCTCCAGCTTATCAATAATTTAATTTATACCACTACCTTGAAAATATCAAAATAAAACTACTACTGAAATATCCCTTTTTAAACTTATTAATAGCTAGCTGATATGCCCGGCCTTGCACGGGTGAAGAGTATAAATTTATTATTTTTAAGTTTTCCCAAACACATTTCTAATTTTGTATAATCAGTATTTACCGATCATCCCGGTATCCCAAGGCGTCTTTTTGATATTCCGGTGTTCCTGGTAACTTTTCATATCCCGGTGTTCCTAGTAACTTTTCTTATCCCAGTTTTCCCAGATGGATTAAAATTTCTTCAATTCTCAAGCAATATTATTATTGAATGTGATTTCCACATTCAATATTGCAATATTGCATGGAATAAATGAGGTATTCTCACGTTTTGAGATTAAATTTTATTTAAATAGTAGATAAAAAACCATGAAGAATGACGTTTACATCAAGTATTTCCGCAGCCTAGTTTATGAGATATAAATTTTTGAAATTTCGTTTTTTGTTTGGGCGCGAAAACACTTTCGAATCACAAATCATGCGCTGTGATGTCACATCCAATAGAAGCCCGTTTTCTGATCACGTGAAAACAGAAAACACAATGGTTTTTATGCGCTGTGACGTCACATCCAATAGAAGCCCGTTTTCTGATAACGTGACTTTTCTGACGTTTTGGCAAAAATAAAATTGAATTTTAAATTATTTAAATCACGTTTTTGAACTTAAAAATCAGATATTTGGGAGTTTTAGACCATAATGTATCGAAAAAGTATAAAATCAAGCAAATCCCTCACTCATGCAAATACCTCATTGTACCTGCAATTTCTTTAAAAAAAATGAAACCTCTGTACACATAAGGTCTCGAACCTGGGACCTTCCGCGTGTTAGGCGGATGTGATAACCACTACACCATGGGTACATGTTTACCAAACCACCATATATCTTTCAAACACAAAATGAAAAGATATTTTAGTAAAATTATTTATTTTAACGAGAACATTTCAAAGTGGTCAATTACTATTTCAATTACTATGGAAAAATTGAAGCATAAAAAACAAAATTATAGAGAAAAGTGCTTCAATTTTTCCATAGTAAATTTAAATTTTATTGAAAAGTTGGCTTGATATTCGTAAACAGCACTAAAATATAGCCTAGAGACATGTATCACATGCATATACTACAAAATTTAAAAATTTTAAAAAATTTAAAATTGTTAAATTAATTTAAAATTTAAATTTTTTGAAAGATAATTTGTCTTTTTTCAATTTAATTATTTTTAAAATGATTTTTTATAAAATAGTGTCTAAATATTTTCTGTATTACTTGATTGAAAGATTTTACCTGTATTTCCAACATTTATTTTTATAAATTAATTAATTAACTAATGATTTAATCACCAATTGTGGTTTTTTTAGGTTATAGAGGTATATACCTAAAACATCCATGAAAAAATGACCTTGGAAAATGCCTCAAACGTTTTTTACAAGAATTTTTAAAAAGGTCGATTTTTGAGGCCAAAAAAATTGAAAATTTGAAAAAAATTTAACTTTTTATTGTCCGATTTTCTTTCATTTTTAGTATGTTATTAATCAAGTCATTTCTAATAGAAAACCGTTTAAATTACTTCTTTTGCTATAATTTTGTGGTTTTGAGCGATGTTTTAATTTTTTCGACTTTCCAAATTTTGAATTAATTTTTAAAAATTGAAATTTTGAATTTTTTAAAATTTAAATGGTATATTCGTATTCAGCACTGAAAAATAGCCTATAAACATGTATAATAAGTGTCGATTACCATAATTTGATTTTTTGAAATTTTTTTTCGGCCATTCTTTTAAAATTTAAAAAAAATAAACTTCCCGCGAACCGATTTTGTCCGATTTTTAGTATGTTATTATTTAGGTCATTCCCAAGTGAAAACCGTTGAAAAACTAAATGAATAAATTTTTTACCGGTTAAGTTACAGATTGCCTGGACTAATGTTGCAGTAATGTTTCTAGCATGCCATGTGATAAAATTCTGGGAACGTATTCTCTTATTGACAACTTATAGCTTTGTGTGGTTTGAAAAGGAGGGTTTTAGATATTGTTAATTTTTTTAATTTTTTAAATGAACCTGGTTTTCCTTGCACAGTCAAAATGCACACATGGAAAATGGCGTCACTGAATTGGAGAATTATTCCAAATCAGTCATAAAACTTGCCATTTCTTAAACGAATCTCATTCTTATATAAAATATCACTATATTCTGTGTTCTGTCATTTTATGATTTCATTTCTTCTTTTTAATTCTTGGAAGATAGTATTTGTATAAAATATATAAGTATATTTTCGGAAATATAAGTGTATTTTCGGAAATATATATAAGATTATTTTAGGAAAAGGAAACATAAAACGAAGGCCGTATTTTTTATTTACCTTGTGTGATATGTCTTACACAACGTCTGTCTGGATGATTTTGCAATAAGTTTTTGACGTTTTTTCCGATAGTATGCATTTTCGCAAATGAAGGTAAGTAAATAACAACGCACTACTCAAAAAGAAATTTTGATGTTCAGGAAAATATATAGATTCTAAATTGATTTGCTTAATTGTTTTTACTGAGGCAACACATAGAAAACAACATCAGAAAAATAGTAACTGTTGTTATAAATATAGATAATAATTTAGTGAAAATTAGCTGACCCTACCTTGTCCATATTCGTTTGCATTACTCTCTACATCTAGAAATCCGTGTTTTCAAAATAAAAATGTAAAAAGCATGAAGTTAAAAAACAATTATGGTTTAGGAAGAGCAGTTGCCCCTCCCAGCACCTCTGACTACAACTAGAGATCCTGTATACGAGAGAGAGGCGACAACTCGCTTAAAAGCGTCTATGCGCATCCAATTCTGTCCAAACTGTATCATGCCGCTTGTCTCGCGTCCCATGCTAATCCTATGGAGGGAAACCTAACTCCGCCTGTGGCGAACAGAAAACCTGTTTACCGATCTGCGCGCGCTATACTGAGTTGTCGTCTCTCTCTCGTATACAGGCTCTCTAACCACAACTTGTGTGGGTAAGCAATTTTTTAATGAGAGACAGAAAAGTATTAAACCAATTAGGAAATAAGTTTACCTTTCTCCCATCATTCTTGCCAAGTATTTTTATCCTAAATTTCCTGAATTTCAGAAGCAAATCTTATAAAAAGGAAACAAATAAGCAATCCTTCAGGAAATCTATGTATGGATTTTTTGGAAAATTGTCCTTAGACTCTACACATGCAATCCCATAGGGGGAGTGTGGTTTACTAAGGCATTTGCGAACATGGATGGATACTGTATTGACTTTCTTATTCCCCTGTTGGAAAATCCTACAGCTTCCCAAGAAAACGGGAATTTGTAATGTGGTTGATTTATTTTTTGGGAAGTTCCAGTTGGTTCCGATTTCTGTTTTGACGTTATAGCCTGAAGATGTTATCTGTTTTTATCCCTGCGTACCTTCTTCACATCTTGTCTTTTCAAATTCCTTTCGTATTGCTAGAGTAGAGGTAAGTTGCTTCTTATGTGATGCTAAACATGCCTACTTCCAACTCAAAAAAAAATTTTAAATGAAGATCTATTTGTTATAATTAAATGGAGGGGTATGATAGATGCTTACTAAAGATGTTTTAGACACTTCATTTCGAAAATCGCTTATTTCTTGCATAAACCTTTTCATCATTCAACCAAAAATAAATTTTACAAAAAAAATGAACTAGGAAAAGTCTTATCCATTTTGACTTTTAGGGGGGAGTCGGAAGTGGGAAAGTTTTCGTACGTAGCTATGAGGAGGGTTGCGGTTTGCTTATCTTTGCTGACAAGAGGGGAGGGGGTCAAAATTGACCGAAAATCTGCGTACGTAATATTTGAACGGCCCCTATGGAAAGAGAGGTAAAATAAACTTTTAGAATGCAACTTTGTGAGGATGAAAGATGAAACACTGATCTAACGAGAAAGTTAAACAAAAGGTTATAACTTAAATTACTATAACACAGTCAACTCTTTCGGTTCAGTTACTTCTAACACACGCATTGCGATAAACCAGGAGTAATTATCATGAATTGTAAAAAAATGCCCTTCATTTCCAAGGAAAAACTGTCTATAGAAAAAATATTTCTTCTTTTGAAGTACGTTATGAACAAAATATGTTTTTACTGGAAAATTATGTTTTTTAGAACTAAAACATTAAAAGAGGATGATACTCCATTCTTTGAAAATGAAGATTGACTACGGTTGCCATCTACATTCTAGAATCATAACTAACCAGTGAATTATCACATCCATTCTCCGAACAAATAGGAATACTGAAATAATTTTTTATTGTATAATTTCCATTCTAACGTTTTATTTCTATAGCTAATTGAATACATGAAGCTTGCTTGATATAACTTCCTAGATTTGGGAAAATCAATAAAAGAACATCTACGGTAAATTCCGAGATTTTTTACTAATAACAAGTGAAAATTAATTTGAATAATTAATTGCTAATATTACCCCCACGGCTTCTTTTATATCCAATCCTGCTATACATTGAAGAATCTGATGATTATTTAAAAAGGATCTTGTGAATGTCTTGTATTTTAGTATTCTCCCATCCCAAAAAAATTATACAGATGCGTTTTGAATTGATGATTAGTCAAGATGATTAATATAAGATACACTAAATATATGTAGAAAAAGTTATGAAAAGGAGACAGTCTAAACATCTGAGGAGTAAATATCATCACTTTGAACTATTCACCGTGAAAACAATCATTGGCGATAGTTCATTTACTATTACGAAAATTTATGACAGTTTAATACAATTATAAATCGATAACTGTATTTTGACTATGTTTTAAATTATTTTCCAAAAAATATATTTACAGTTCAATGCACACTGCTAAAGATTTCACTTTGATCATATGTTCACGAAATTCTTTAAGCATATCTTTTCTCTTGAGCGTCCCCTTGCTTTTCTGTATACTTATAGTGTTTTTGAGCCTTTTTTGTGCTTTTCAATCATTATGCTCCTCGGCATCCCTCTTTGCTCCTCACCTCCTTCATTAATTTCCTCCCTCTTCTTTTGAACATTCCCTTACTCTTTAGCTTAGCATCTCATTTCTCTAGAACAGTAGTTCCCAAACTATTTTGGTCGTGGAACCCCTAAATTTGTTGCCGATGCTTGCGGAACCCTGAATATTTTTTTAATCAACGACTTTTCAAAATTTAATATCTGATATTAAATGAAACAAGTATTATTTTAGTATTTCAGATTTTATTGAATTAAACTAAACTAAAAAGAAAAAACAATTCATCATAGAAATATAATTAATGATATTCGAAGAGTTTTTATTTTTTAAAGTTTTAAGTTTTTCAAAGGGGAGTTTATAAGTTTCAAAGATTTAAGTTAAAGTTTCAAAGGTGTTGAGTATATGTTTTAAGTTTCAGGTTTAAGTCTCAAAGGGGAGTCTGGGGGAGGGAGTTTCAAAGAGAGAGAGTCAAAGGGAGTTCATGTAAACCCAAATTTGGACATTCATTTTTAGGTAGAAGTTTGATGTTAATGAACTCATTATGAAAAAAGTGTGAATAATAAAGGTTTAAATACGGGGGGCAGGTGGCCTTCCTGCAGAAAAATTTTGAAAATTTGACCCTAAAAAGCTGGGCTTTACCTTAAGTAAAAGTAAATTCCTCGGGACTTGGGGGCACCCCTGGCTACGCCCATAATATAAACTAGAGTGATGTGTTTTTATACCATCACGGATTTCCATATTTAAATCCCCTTTAGATTCTTCGAGAAAATCACTTTCCGAGGAAAAAGTGAATATATTAAACACCATTCTTATTTTTTAATGAAATAAAATTTGTCACGCGGAACCCCTAAATGTTTTCGCGGAACCCCAGGGTTCCGCGGAACCCACTTGGGGAACCACTGCTCTAGAACAGTGGTTCCTAAAGTGGGCGCTTGAGATTTCTAGGGGGCGTTGGGAAGCTGAGAGAAAATTGGGGGGCGCTGGAGAATTTTTGGGGGGCGCTGCTAAATTTTCCTTAGAAATGATAAATTTCGAAAAAAAATATATTGTGTAGTTTCCTTTTTTCCAGTTCCACTTCTTTTTTATTCCCTGATAGATAACGCTTTGCAAATGCAACCGCAACCATATAAATAACTTGACTTAATAGACTTTATAACATAAATATAAAGGCTATTAACAAAATAAGAAGTAATTCTTTGAATGACAGACTATTCAGCCAGCTTTGTGTGGGAAATGATGAGGATTTTAATCGGTTGCTGCTTCACACTGAAGTTCGTTGGCTATCAAAGGGAAGCTGCTTAGTTAGATTTTACAATATTTTTTATTCAGTGATAAAATTTTTAGAAAACAGATATTTTGAATTGCAAAAGAAGTTATTGAATTTTAAAATGATATTGTGAATTTAACAGATATTTACACCATTTTTAACGAAGTGAGCTTGCAATTGCAAGGCGATGAATTAAATCTTATTAAAACGAAAAATATCATAGCCAGTTTTATGGGGAAACTCTTGCTATTTAAGCAGAATTTGGGAAGAAAATAATTTCACAACTTTCCTAAATTATAAGTTCCTGTTTCCAACCAAGATTCAAATATTTATTGCAAACATTTGGAGGTTCTTCATAAGGATTTCCAAGACCGCTACACAGACATCCTCTCTTTGGATATACCAAGTTGGGTCTTGGATCCTTTTTCGTTTTTTCAAGAAAGTTCTGGAGAGGCACATTTAGAAGAGGAACTGATCAAAATCAGCACCAAAGAAGAACTTAAGCCAAGATTCAAAAAAGGGAATTCAGAATTTTGGCTTCAGAGCTCAATCCCAACACAATATCCAGCATTGTGGAACATAGTTCAAAAACTTCTCGTTGCATTTCCCTCTTCTTATTTGGTAGAGAGAGGTTTCAGTGCAGTTTCCAATTTGTTATCTAAAAAAAGGAACCGATTGGAGATAACTGAAAGGGGGGACATAAGGCTATTCTTAACGAAGCTTACTATATGGTCAGGCTAATAAATACCTACCAAGTTCATCCATCTCATTAAAATTGTATATGCATAGTAATACTGCGGTGAAATTTTTTTATTATGGGATTTATATACACTTTGTGGTTAAATCATTTTAAAAATATAAAATATAACTCAAGTTCCTTTAAGAATATAAAATAAGCTTTTAATATTTAAAATGCAATTAATTTAATTCATAAATATTTTATGTCAATGGCACATTTTGTTTGTAGAAGAATTGTTGTGAGAGTAATATAAATTAGCTATTAGTAATATCATAATAATTTTTTATTTGCGATTTAAATGCAGTTAGTTGTTAAATCATTCCAAAAATTTAAATATCATACTTGAACTCAAATTAATTTAAAAGTATAAATATAGCCTATTTATATTAAAATTAATTTTGTAATATTGAGATACAAAAATTAGCAATTAATAACGATCGTTACATAATTTTATTATACTCTTAAATGATGTTGAGGACTTTTTTTAATGGAAGCACCATGTAATTTAGTTTTTTGCCTTAGCTGTTTGCCAAATTGGTTAATTTATAAGTTAAAAAATGTTTGTGTTTTTGTAAAGACTATTATTCATTTAAAAAATCATTATTTTGTACTTTGTATTTTTCTTTTTGTATTTTATAAATGTTGTATATTATTTTATTTATTTATTTATTTTTTTAATTTCATGTCTTAATCAATGTATTTACTTTCTCGGTTACCTGGACGGGATTGATTACCCTTGGTAACAAATATAATTTTTAATATTTTCTTATTGTTGTCTCTTAAATTGAAAATAAAGATTATTATTATTGTTATTGTTATAATTATTATTATTATTATTATTATTGTTATTGTTATTGTTATTGTTATTGTTATTGTTATTATTATTATTATTATTATTATTATTATTATTATTATTATTATTATTATTATTATTATTATTATTATTATTATTATTATTATTATTATTATTATTATTATTATTATTATTATTATTATTATTATTATTATTATTATTATTATTATTATTATTATTATTATTATTATTATTATTATTATTATTATTATTATTATTATTATTATTATTATTATTATTATTATTATAATGTTATATAAATATAGCAATTAATGGTCGTGTGATATAAAATGGACTCTATGGTGTGTAAATATACTACTTTGTGTAATATACCTCTTTCAATTCTGAATTTAGTTTTAAAAATAACAGTGTATATTTCTTCCTTACATTTTGTAAGTGTTAATGTATTTTTTATATCAACAAAAGTGAAAAAAACATACGTCATGAATTTTTTGAAAAGTTATAAATTTTATGATATTAAGTTAATATTAATATGGAAAATAAGAGGCCATTAAGTTGTCTTATTCAAGGGGGGCGTTTGAAAATTTGGGTCCAAAAAAGTTTGGGAACCTATGCTCTAGAATATCTCTCTGCTTTTTAGCATCCTCTTGCTCTTAAGCATTTTTGACCTTGATACTTTTTTTTACTTTACTTACATCATAGGTGCTACTGACTTCACCTCAAAATTCCGGAAAACTATTAGTAACGAACCTTTTCGAACGAATTCCAAATAGAATTCTCCAAAATCCGGAACGTTTACAGATGAATCGGGCTTAAAACCGATGGTGGGACCAGATAAAAGATGTTAAGATTGCAGAACTTCACTATTTTTTAATTGGACCGAATTTTGCCCCTTTTTTGTTGAGTTGCAGATTTTTGAAAAACCTGGAATTCCGGGATTCATGCTATTAAAAAAATTGGATTTTTGGTAGTAACCCTGTCGGATATCCTAATTTGTCTAGATAATGATCCCTTTATTCTTGAAGATCACCTATCACGGACCGCTTTCAACTATCCCACCAACCACTCATATTCCCTGGTTAAGTGGTTGAGAGAACTACTGGACTAGATAAAAATACTGTTCTCAAAATAATGTTAAAGATACCAGGCGCGGATCCAGCACAGCTCCAAGGGGGGGGCACTTTTCCTGACAAGATCCCCTTGTGGTACCATTGGGGGTATGAGGGTCCTCCTCCCAAAAAAAATTTAAATTTGACTTGTAAAAGTAAGGTTTTAACTCATTTTTAGAAACGTTTTGAGTCTAAGGGGTCACTTTCCAACACTATTACCTTTACTTTTTGACCCAAAATGTCAAAATTTTGGGGATTTCCTAAAAATAAACACTGAATATCCCTTTTCGATACTAATGGGAGGTATGGGGGTCCTTCCCCAGAAAAAATTTTTAAATTAGACCTGTAAACGATGAGTTTTTACTCAGTTTGAGAACCTTTTAGGGTCTCCAAGGGGGGGGGCACTTTCCAGAATGCCACCCCCCTGGATCCGCCACTGAAAGATACTTACGTATTATCCCGTCGACCGTTCAGTGGCCGTCTAATTCAGCGGCTCAGCTGTAGTACAGTCTATGGTCTTTGATATCGAATTCACAGCGGCACGGTCGACGGTATAACACTTAAGAGCCTCCTTTTATTTCAATAAATTCAATGACCAATTCCGTTCTTTTACGTCATCAGTGAAGATTCTACACTATAATATAATTATGTATCCTTACATTGTCATTTTTCCCTCAAGGGAGATAACTGTGCAGACTTGTATTCTTGATGACTACAACAGTTCCAGCGTAAATAAATTGGCTATATCCTTTTAACACACCACAGCTTTCACCTACCCTACATCCACTTCATTCCGCAAGCTTATCTCACAACGCTTTAGTAATCAATTATTTTCAGCTGAACGGCATATAACCTTTGTTCAACCTCTAAGTGCAGAGGCCAAATACACATATGAATAATGATGTCGAATTTAAGCTTAAAACGAAACATCTCCCCGCTCCAAGGCTTGTTTAATTCATTATAAGTTTCACCATGAATTATTCAACAAGTTTAAAGTCCCCTCAATAACCCTATCTGTCATTAATATGCGCATCTTACGAACGAGGTCTAATTCCAAGGGAGCCGATAAATTTGATGCATGGGTAGTTAGATGTTGGTAAACATTTCAGAATAGAACGAGAGGAGTACCCCCCAAAAAACTTAATTTATTGAAAACCTTACTCTTGACAAGAAAAAAAAGAATTCCCGAATGTCTTCGTATGAAATTACGACAAGATTTAAGCTTAGCATCAATCATGTATTCCAATAGATGGTTGGTGTAAGAGAGATCTGATGTTTTATTTAACCATTTCAGTCCTGGACAGCCCAAGATTGAAATTGAATCCTGTGAAAAATTTGAGGCGGCCAGGACTTAGGGGGTTACTATTCAACGGAGAACTTTATTCTTCTACTGTCTGTAAAGGGTCTGCTGAAGTTTAAATCTTGAGCTATTTCAAAACTTTCAAAGTTTGGAAGTTCGGAAAATAATTTTAATAGTACACTCTTCAGTATCAGAAAATAATTAATTCTAAGTTCAAGGAAAAAATGAAAAGTACTGGAGTATTTTACGAATAGATATCCATTTTAAGTGCTGCATATATAACACAAATAACACATGCATTTAACCACTCTCGACAATTATATTGCAAAGAGAAAAGTTCCGACAAATCCACGGAGAATTAGTGATAATGGTTCATAAGTATGCAACTGTTTCCCACAACATGCATTTAAGAAAATACAATCTTGAATTCTGTTTTCTGTACTACATTATACGTGTTAATTTTTACTATAAATATTTATCCTGCTCATCAATTTTCAAAGCGACCAAGGTACAGCCGTATTAAAAAAAATTTTGCAGCGGATACAGGATACTTTGTGTAATATACCTCTTTCAATTCTGAATTTAGTTTTAAAAATAACAGTGTATATTTCTTCCTTACATTTTGTAAGTGCTAATGTATTTTTTATATCAACAAAAGTGAAAAAAACCGTACGTCATAAATTTTTTGAAAAGTTATAAATTTTATATTAAGTTAATATTAATATGGAAAATAAGAGGCCATTAAGTTGTCTTATTCAAGGGGGGCGTTTGAAAATTTGGGTCCAGGATCATGCATGATCATTAGGGTGGGTCAAAAATATTTTTTTCACATTTTCACAGGGGCACAGCGACAAAAGGGTGCCAAATGGTCTCAAACAAACATGTGTAAAATATTATTCGATTATAATAACTCTTTTTGCCTCCGGATTGGCCTCAAAGTTTCGATTAATATAGTAATTTCATGTAAAAATGGACGAACGAAAATCAAGCTTTTACCTCGATTGCACAAATCCGTCATGAATATAAATGTGCACAATGGTATAAAAATCATCATTGAAGACTATAAAATAATTATAAATGAAACCAAAGTTGAAATACTTGACTTGTAATACAACATATTTTGAAATATCTCAGTGGTTAGAACTGGCAATCAAAAATTTCTTGCTGGAATCATAAAAAAGTGCGAAACCTTTATTGTCGGTTGAGTAGGATGGTAAAAACATTAAATTTTTAATAAAAATGGATATGTCAGAAGGTGGATACCTTTTTTGGGTTATAGGTTTCAACCCCATGGAAAACATTTGGATAATAGTTTAAAAGTTGGAATTTCCTTGAAATTTTTTGGCATATTAGGAATAGTCCATCCCAAGTGTCCCCATGTGATTCCCCGAATGTCCAAAAATAAATTAAACCCTCATTTTAAGAGTCAAATTTTGAAATATTTTCCGAAGAGCGCTAGATCCCCGTTTTCAGCATAAAGCTCAGTATTATCCATTACGTTTTTAAATAAGCTACATTACTTTTCAAAACTTACTTGTAATTATCCTTAATAGTTAAATTTGCTATATTTTAATTTTTATGAACGCATAAGGGAATGCTAAGAAGCTATTTTGAGTCAATCCTCAAAGTAGTATAATTTCGTAGGCCTGGGTTTCAGTCAATAAGGAAGTTGCATGTGTCAGATTTTCAAAAACAAACAAGTGTTCCGTATGGTTTTTTGTATGGGAAAATGAAATATCTAGTCAGTTTTTACAAAAAATGTACAGGTAATTAAATATTTTAATTTAAAAGTCGAGAAAAAAACACGTGACTGAAAACGTTTATTGTTTCAACTATAATATGACGTCAACAATGATACCATCAACTCCATTGCTTTACAACAATGTTTAATATAAGATGACGTCACATCCAAACTCTTGGCGTTTTCGCGCGCTTTTAAAAAGGGGATTTTTGTTAATTTTTTTGGCAATCAAAAAAAATCTCGATCGGCCTCAAATTTTGGGTAGTTGCTTATTTTTGCAAGAGGAATCGATTAAAAAAATAAAAAAAATCATGCAACTTCCTCATTGCTGTAGTAAAAAATTAGGTAAATCATGACTGAGCGAATCATAACTAAAATTGCTTATGAACGAACTATCCATTCGACAATAATTGTTTCAACATATTTTTGCGATCATATTTGGATCCCAAGACCAACCAGCCAGTGAAATAACTGTCCGCTGAATTTCGAAATTTTTGAAAAACACCAACTGTTTCTATTTTGAAAAATTAAAAATACCGTTTTATACTGACCAAACTTGAGGGAGAATGTATATGAACTACCAATATTTAAAATCTCTACCACTGAAAATCCACTATAAAAAGATATTCATATTCTACGGCTCTTGTTAATATGATAGCATATTATACTGCCACTTTGGCAGTTATTTTTGTATTAATAATGCATGAAGGTGACTAATGAGATTAAGATTGCTTTTAAATACCCTTATTTGTGAACTTAATAAGTTTTCGACAAAAAAAATTTAATTCATAAAATTTTATAAAAATATTAAAAATTACATATTTTTGTTCTATTTGAGGCCAATCCGGAGGCAAAAAGAGTTATTATAATCGAATAATATTTTACACATGTTAGTTTGAGACCATTTGGCACCCTTTTCTTGCTGTGCCCGATAGAATTTGCAAATTTTTTTTTCGCCATAGGAAAATGACCCACCCTCTATGATCATGCATGATTTATAGAGGAATAGGAATCATATCTCTCTCTCTACTGTTTGTTTAGAGAGTAGTGATTCTAAGTCTGTGGTCGAGGAACATGATTAATTGTTTAGAGCAATGGTTCCCAACTCAAATATGTCTGCGGACCACTTCGCTTAAATTCGAACCTCCGCGGACCATCTCTATCCCTAACTGTATCTTCAAAATTTTAACTTTTTTTCAGTGCATTCATTCCTCATGGAGGGTCTAAAATTTTGTCTTTTTTTCTGAAGTAAGGGAAACCGAGTGTTACAATGTTTCTAAATAGAACTTAGAAAATCAAATAATCCATTAAACTTAAAAGAAAAATTAACATCACCTAATTATTTAAAAATATACACCTTTAATAAAAGACCATTTAACCATTTTTATTAAGCCTTTTTATCTATTAACCCTGAAAGGGTTCACACTTATACAAAAGTTACAGGTTTAAAAAAACAATATATAAAATAGTTATTTTTCTTCTTTTTCATAACTAACAAATAAGGTAATATATTATTAGTAGATTTAAATTTGAAAGAAAGTACTTAGTTTTAAATTAAGCTGCAAGACGAAAGAGATAAACAGGGATTCTGTTGATCACAAAAAAGCAAACTGGACATGCACTGACTAAGAGGAAATTCTATAAGCGAGGTGGGCGAGGCTGATGTTCTCCCGAAAGAAACCGCGTCAAAAGTCAATAATTATTTCAAAGGAGCGATTAAAATAGAAAATAATTTATGTGTTCAAAAACTTTCGCATTTTCGGCAATAAATTTTTCTCATATCTTCAAACAAATCTATTTCACGTGTATCTCAGAAATGTCCTCTTTTTATACCATCATTTTTCGAAGGCCCTCTGTCTGACCATAGCATCCCAGTTTGAAGTATCTTTCAACACTTCCACGCTTCGCTTCGTATCAAACCAAGTATAAGTCCGATTATTCTATTCTTTATTAGCCCCACCCCGACGCCTCTCAGTTTTAATTAATCTGATGCAATACTTTTCCATATCAACACATTTCGTTTCTACTCTGTAATAAACTACTGTTGAATAAAACTGTGCAAAATAATAGAAATGAACAAATGATTCATTAGAGAGAAAGAGAACATAAAATTTTTTATTTATGAGACGTATGATTTTTTACTTATGTTTTTGTATCTGTAGTGTTTTTACTATTTCCTGGAATGTGTGATTATGAAAACAAATTTTTAAATTTTCCACATATTTTTTTGCTAAGTTATTTAAATTTTTATTTCTTACACGGACCACCTCTGAAGGCCTCACGGACCAACAGTGGTCCGCGGACCACCTGTTGGGAACCACTGGTTTAGAGAGTAGTGATTCTAAGTCTGTGGTCGAGGAACATGCTCATGCTCAGGTGGTTTGCGAAATAATTGATCTTTGGGTATGCGAATACAGAATATTTTGACACTTAAACATAAAAGAAAATGTGGCAACATGGGCGTTGCCAGGGGGCAGGGAGGGGTAGCTGCCCCCTCTCAGTCTAGAGTAATTTACTTTTACCCTAATTTTAGTTAAGTTAAAACCCAGTTTTTTAGCGTGAAATTTTTAAAAATTTTCGGGGGGAGGTCCTCCAGACCCCCCTTTAGTATTTAAACCCTTATTATTCACACTTTTTTATAACAAGTTCATCAATATCAAAATTCTACCTAAAAATGTATGTCCAAATTTGGGTTTACGTGTACCAAAAAAACAGTTTGAAACCATGTTCTTAGGGTCAAATTTCCAAACATTTTCTGGGGGAGAACCCCCAGACCCCCCCCCTTTTCCAAACTTGAACCTTTATTACTAAAAACTTTTCTTTTTTCTTGGACGCAAATTCTACCTAACAAAGTGTTGAAAAGCTACATTAACCCTATTAATAATGATGAAGGGGACTGGAAAATATTTTTAGACCCCTCCCGAAATTAATTTCTATATCCGCCAGCACTGGTTCGAAATTAAAAATCAGAGTTCCAACCCATGGCCGTATCCAAGGGGGGTAAGGAGTTGACCCCATTCCAAAATTATGTTGCTTTTTGCCTAGAAAATTCTGAAGATTATTAAAGGAGTGATCCACCTCAAGTGTAACCTAAAATGGTCTCCAAAGTCCGAAAAGTGTCACAAAACTGCTTTCTAGCCTCAGATTACAAAAACTTTTACCTCAAGAACCCTCATTTTGTGTCCACGCTACTTGTCCTCCCCTTAAGTTGAACCCTAGCTACGCTTATGTGTGACAGATGTGAAAAAAGAATGTCTAAAAATATTTTGCTATGGGGTAAATAATTAAATTTTTTTAATGTGGGAAATCAACAAAAGTTAAAATTTAATGTGCAGCTGATTATTGCTTTTAAAAAATTGTATGAAGCTGAAGTGTGTTACACGAACACGTTTTATAGAAATCCTTTGTAAACAGGAACTCCCTTTTCAATATGAAGCTGCTAACTGACTGAAAACTTTTTTCACTGAAAGTTGTATTTTGATTGTTTCTGTACTTAATAAAAAATTATGTAGATTAGAACTTTTAATCGATCTAAGTAATACTTAATCTTAATTATTACACAATACACAATTCATAATAAATTATTGTCTATTAATTAACACAGAGAAAAAATTAAAAGTAATATGAAAATAATAAGTTTATTTCACTAATTGTGGTAACTTGTGGTAATGGAATTTGGTACACGTATTCAATTATTCAAAATTCTCAATTTATTTACACATTTTTTTCTATAGTTCCGTTTTCTATCTTTTCTCATTTTGTATCTTTTTTGTGGTACTTTCTCAGTTTTTCTTATTCTCATACATCCTTATTAATCCTCTTGCTATCTTTATTAAGTATCTTATTCTCCCTCCTCTCCTATCTTGTAATACTTAATTTTTTTAGGTGCATTTCATATCAGCAAAAATACAGCCAACAGGATGTTACACTGATTTAATTTTTAGTTAAAAATTTAATACTATTTGTTTTATGGATTTTATTACCTTTACTATTTTGATTTATTAACAAAAATGTTTTTAAAAATATTTCCCATTTCTATTTATTTGAAAATTTTACCCTAAATTTCAAGTTTACCTAATTAGCTATATTTTTAATCATTGTTATGACTACTTCATGCAATAAACACTTCATTGAATAATTTTCACACCTAATTTTATTTTAATGAGCTTTAGTAATGTAAATAAATCATAATTATTAATATATATAAAATTCTTAATGAAAATAAAACTTGGAGAAAAAGAAAACAGCATAAATTATTTGAAAAAAAAGCAGAAATTAATTGAAAAAGATCTTAATTTTTTCATGGGATTTTAAAGACTAGTGTTGTGGTATTTTAATGCAATGGATTTTGAGCATCTACAACTCGATTACAACCAAAATTCTGTATTGTGGGTGCTTTGCAAATGCTACAATACATTTTTTTCATTCTATTATGTTTTGTTTTGTAAAACGGGCCTTAGGAAAACCACCTTTTGTAACGCCCTTGCACTACATTAGGGGTTCTAGCTCTTTAAAAGCTCTAGCTAGAGCTTTCTAGCTCTAGGGGTGCATCTGCAACCCCCCATTCCTATTCGAAATATGCTGGTCTAGGCCCCCTCTACCCAGGGAGGGCAAAAACCTGTTTTTTTTTTTTAAAAACCAAGTTGGTTGGGTTATTTCAGGTTTTTTCAATAAAACCCTGAAAACCCATAAACTGGGTTTTTTTCGGAAAAAGTGTGGGTTTTTTCAAAATTAAGTGGTTTTCTACTATACAGGGTGTTTCAAAATTGCGTTGCACGGCTTTTATTCGAAACCAGCGCCTCCTAGGGTCATGGAAGTAAGGTCTACCCCTAGGTAAGTGACCCTGGAGAATCCATTGAGATGACTTACAGCGCCCCTAGCGGCGAAATTAAAAAGTTTAACAAATTAATTTAAAAACTAAAGGAGATAGAGCAAAAACCTCAGTGAGAGTATTGTTGCCAACGTCAAGAAGAACTCATTGAAAAAAATTTGATCAAAATATCTTGAATATTCGCGGAGATATTAGCATGTGAAAATAGCACTTTTTCGGGGGTCAAAAAGTGAAAAGTTCGCATATTTGCAAATTTTTTTGATTTTTTAATAAAATTTTGTGTTCTTTCAACTAAAAAAACACAAAACTACACAATAACACTGAAAAATTTGCAAATATGCGAACTTTTCACTTTTTGACCCCCGAAAAAGTGCTATTTTCACATGCTAATATCTCCGCGAATATTCAAGATATTTTGATCAAATTTTTTTCAATGAGTTCTTCTTGACGTTGGCAACAATACTCTCACTGAGGTTTTTGCTCTATCTCCTTTAGTTTTTAAATTAATTTTTTAAACTTTTTAATTTCGCCGCTAGGGGCGCTATAAGTCATCTCAATGGATTCTCCAGGGTCACTTACCTAGGGGTAGACCTTACTTCCATGACCCTAGGAGGTGCTGGTTCCAAATAAAAGCCGTGCAACGCAATTTTGAAACACCCTGTATAGTAAGTGGGTTTTTTCAAATTTTAGTGAGTTCTTTCTATGTTAAATGTCAAATAATGTCAGTTTTTCTATAGGTAAATGGGTTTTTTCAAAGTTGAAACTTTTTATACTTTGAAAAACCCACTGAAATGGTAAAAACCCCCCTTATACTGAAACCTGGTTTAAATTTTGAAAAAAACCCACTAAAATGTAAAAAAAATCCTAAACTTTGAAAAAACCCATTTAATATTAAAAGAAATCTAGTTAACTTCGAAAAAAAACACTGAAATTTAAAAAGATCCTCCTTAATTTTTTAAATCTTGTTTGAACTTTAAAAGTCCTAAATTTTGAAAAAAACCATTCAATAATGGAAAAAACCCACTGAATAATGAAAGAACCTATTTAACTTTTTTTTAAAAAATCCCTAAAATCTAAAAAATACTCTTTAGTTTTTTAAAACTAGTTTGAACTTAACATCTTAAATTTTGAAAAAAAAACACTCAACTGCAGTTCTTTGTATGTTATTTCATTGTGTTTATTAAAACTACCAAAATCTTGATTTTTTTTAAACCAAAAAATGGGCCCAAAATGTGGGATTTTTCACATGTAAAAAATTGGGTCCAACCCAATTGGGTCCAATCCAGCCAACCCTGCCCCTACCACCCCTCAAAATTTGTCCACTGTGTTTCCGAACACCCTGTATAGGAGAAGGTCAACCCCCAAGATTTTGCTGACCCCCCTTCAATTTTAACGCGAGATTATCTCAATAACTTTTAAGTAAATAAATTTCTTTGATATGTTCTAGCAATTTGTTTCATCTTATCAGCATCACACTAAACATACAGATTGCAAAAGCTTTGATACAAATCCATGTTGAAATCAAAAACATAGACTCAACTTTTAATTCATTTGACTTATTGGCTAATGATTAGTTGTGTTCTGACTAATCTGCACAGCATTTTTTTTTTATTTATGCAGAAAAATAAGAGAAAAAGTATATTTTCTAAACTAAAAGCCGACGCAAGATTTTAATCAACTCCCCCCTCCCCTCTTAAGAGATTTCGCAAGATTTTGCTGGACCCCTAAGCCCCCTTTCGACCTTCCATAATTTATGGATATCCCCTAAGATGACTTAACTCTACATAGATTACTGACTTTAGATTACTTCCAAACGAAACTGCTTTATTTAATTTTTTTACTGAATGAGTCTGTTATGTGGAAGAGAAAAGGAATGACTTTTCCCCACCATAAAAATGTTCAAAGGATGATTTGTATTAGTGAAGAATGGAAGGGAAGGATAATTGTTTTCAATTGTATTGTTTTAAAAAGATTTCAATAACTAAACAAAACAAGGCCACAATTTTTTGTATTAAATCCAATAAAGCATGTTTCTTTTCATTACTTGGGTGAAATGGTAAACGAATGGTTATATGGCCCCCAACTGCACCAGTAAACAAAAAGAGTGTTTACTATGTCAAACAGCTGTCTGGTTGATGGGGAAATTTGAATGCAATGCAGTTTTTAAGTATCTAATAATTTTGTTGAGATTTTCAATGATTGAAATTAAATTAAACTAAGTTTTGATACCTGCATGATTTCTTTGAAACCTGGAGGTATGCTTTAAATTTGCTGAATTTACTATATTATTGTTCCTTTAGTGATAAGCACAAAGTTGTTTTTTAAATTTATTTACTAGTCTTGTTATTTTACTTCTTTTAATAAAATGAGGGTTGCAAATTCTGTGGGTTAGGTATATATCATTGAACTACAAGGAGTTTTCAGTTAAAAGACCAAGCAAAAAAAAAATAGCCAACTCAGGGCCAATAGGCCTGTCTTTGCACCACTAACAAAAAAAATACTAAAAATGCACTTTGGATCATAATAAGTTTTTTGATTATGAAGTTATAAACATTAGATGTGTTCCATTACAGATCATCCCTACCATAGCTGCCAACTGAGTTTGTTCAAAAATCCAAAGATTTTGAATAATAAACAGTATACAGTAATAAACAGATTTTAAATATACATACAAGCATTGAGATTTCATTAAAAAATCGTTCTTTTATGAACTGAAATGGGGAAAATTTTAATGTTTACAATAAAATGCATAATATCATTCATCATTTCACCTTCTTTTATTCTTTCCCTTAATTCTATAAAAAATTTAACCATAATCACACACCTTGGATCAGTATCTAAAAATTCATTCTTTATTGTGGCTCAATTGAGCAAAAAGTATGGAAAACTTTCATTAAAACAGAGAATTTTTTTGAAAAATGTGAAAAACTGGGAGAAAATAGTTTCCGGCTGTAAAATCGGGAAATGATTTAAAAACCGGAAAACTTCCAGGTAAATAAGAGGAGGCAGCTATGCCCTACATATACATGATTATATTGCAAAACAAAATAATACAACTGTATACTTCAACTTTTTTTAAATTGAAGCAAAGTCAGGCCTTCTTACAATATGTTTTTTAGTCTTTTCATAATCAATCATTGGTGCTATTGGGTAATCTGACAGTTAATGAAAACAATTTTCACATACATTTGGAAAGAGTAGAAATCATATAAAGTGAAGATTAAGGATTTATTACTTGATAATATATATTTACCAACATCAATAATAATTTCACAAAAACTTAATAAAACAATTCTACAGAGAACTATGAGACCTATGTAAACTAGCAAACATTACACTTACTTCAATAAGCAAAGACAATAATAAAAATGAAACAATTTACATGAGTATGTACAATTTTAGATACTTTTATGTCCAAATTATAGGTGATGTTTTAAAATGGTTCAATTAATTTACTACAAATTTTTTGCAGTAGCTATCCTTTTGTGATTATGCTCAGTAAATGGAGTGACACCCCTAATTTTTGTATCAATAGGATCTACATAAATGTCAGCATACAATTCATCAACTGGAATTTCATTGGCAGTTTTGGCAACATTTACAGCCTCCTCAACTTCTTTACGTATTTCTTGATCAATTTTCTAGAAAAAATAAAAGGGTTACACATAAAAAAACATTTTTAAAAATATTTTAATATTAATTTAACAGATAAAATTTTTGATAAAATTTCACAATTTTATTGATCACAAAAAATCAATTGCAATAACTAAAAGAAATTAACATAATAAAAACTATTTGAACTGTTTTTGCCACAGTTAATTTATCTAATCTAAAAAATAGAAAAATATAAAATGCATTGATTGAAAATCATTTAATTAAAATAAAACATTCAACAGACCTTTAGTTCTTCAGCCGTAACTAGATCAGCATTTATTATCTTTTCTCTGAAAGAGGTGATAGGATCTCTAGTTTGTCTAACTTCTTGTACTTCTTCTCGAGTACGATAACTAAAGCCAATATTTGTTAATTAGGTTAGTTAAAAAGATTATACAAAACATTAAAATACACGGTCAATATTTCATTACAACAACATCAAATTTGATTTTCAATTCTGAGTGAGGACAAAACTCTAAAAGGTCTTAACTGTAAGTTGTGTTATGACCATCAGCTGCAGCTTCTATTCTAATTGATTTTTGATCTATTCTATTTGAGTAGAACTTCAATTATCTGAATCAATTGGGACCAGACCCCATTCGGATAATCAGAAATTTGGATAATTGGATTTTTCCCAAAAAATCTATCTATTTGAATAAACTACTGTATGTTGTTGAAAATGGGAGAAAAACTATATTTCCAAGAGATTTTTCATGCCTTTTCACATTGGGGATGAAAATTCATCTTACCACTGGATAAACAATGCTGCAGTCATCCAAACCTTAAATTGGTTTTTATAAAAGAGGGGAAGCTTTTTCACATTTTAAATGATCTTGGGCTTTTTGACTGCTTATGACAGAATGTTTCTGTCTTAATTTTTTTTCTGAAACTGATTTGGATAATCAGAGATTCGGATAGTTGGAGTTCGGGTAATTGGAGTTCTACTATATCGGGAAAAAATTTAGAATGTTTGTATAAAGTTTCTAATCCAAAAAATCACACAGACATTAAGCACATTCAGTTCAGTAAAATTTTGGCAAATTTACTAAAACCACTCAAACAGACCTAGTTCCTGGATCACTCATACTGTGTCCATGGTAACGGTAGGTTGCAACTTCCATGACTATAGGACCTTTACCAGCACGACAAAGATCACCAGCAAATCTAGTAGCTTCTCTTACAGCTAATACATCCATTCCATCAACCTAAAGAAGATATTATTTTAAACAGGGTCTCCTGCAGATTTTAATAAAGCTAAGGAGATGGTTCACAAAAATAAGGTAAAACTACACAGAACCCATTTTAACCGTGCTCTCTGCTTTCTATATAAAACAATATAGACTCATTATCTAAATTTTAGATTTGTGATGAGTATTTTCATTTCTTAAAAAATTATTACAACTAACCTATTCCAGAACAGATGTCTTTTTCCTTAAAACATTAGTACTGATTTATATCAAGAGTGTTAACATACCACAATTAGAAAAGATTAAACAGTAAAATGCTTTAAAAATAATTTGCAAGATAATCTTCAGGCTGATTGATAAGGATTAGGAAGATAGATTTAAGATACTCTGCATAAAACTGCCTGCCCTTTCAACAAATTTAAAATTATTTTTGTCCTTCAAAACCTAACACCATTACTCCTAGCATAATTTTATAATCGATAATCATGATAAACAAATCAAATGCTACTACCACAATCAATCCATGTGTCTGAAGGGGAGTGGAAAATCTCCAAGTTATCTGGACAAAATTGCTGAACAACCAAGCCCAATACTTCTGTACCAACAGATTTAACAAGCATGAGCGTGAACCTGGATCTTGAGGTCAATACCTTAACCGCTAGGAAAACCCCTCAGCAGAATAAATTACATAAAATCTAGTGTGTTTATTCTTGGTTTACAAAATTACATACACTACACAGAACTATGAAAAACAAAATCTTGAATACAATTTATTTCTCTAAGCTTTAAACGTCTTGTTGAAATAAGGGTTCTTCTACTAGGGTTGGCATCATTCTAGTTTATAAGTGGAAACAAAGTAAGGAAACTTTATATGTTAAAAGTTTAGAGTTAAAAAAATTCAAACATGAGGTTTCTATACATAGCAAAGGCTTGAAAAACTAAAAAAATACAATTGCTTTAATGAACTAAAGTTATGAAAAACATTGAAAGAAAATTCACTTACCCAAATACCTGGAATGTAGTCACCTCTAGTATAGTAATCAGAGGATGCTGAAGATCTATCAGCACTAGTCCCCATTCCAAATCCATTGTTCTCACAGATGAATATTACTGGAATGCTCCATAACTTAGCTATGTTAAATGCTTCAAATACTTGACCTTGGTTTGCAGCACCATCACCATAGAGAGCAAGGCAAATGTTATCGAGCCCCATATATTTCAGACCAAATGCAATACCTGCTCCCAAAGGAACCTGAAAAATTTTATCATTTTTTAAATAAATGTTATCTTAGTTTAAACAATGAATCAAAGTAGTTGGTGTTTTTAATATCTATTCAAAAGCTATTTATAAACTTTGATTACATTTTGCATAAGGAGTATATTATACCTAAAAACTAAACACTATGGTGCAACAGCCATAGTGGTCCAAGGTTTACAATTAATACCTTAGTTCTTGTATTGATTAGATAAAAACTAAGAGTGTATCATCCTGGATATTTGGCACAATTCCTAATTCTAAATATCTTGTAAAACAAAACAAATTCATTCATTGCTGCAGAAGAAATTAAAACCTAATTTCCATTGCGAATAATAACTAAAGTTATTTTTTTAAGATTTCAAAGGACATTTATCAACATCTGATTTCTGGTAATGGTCACAAATATGAAATATTTGGATTAGTAATCAATACTATGAATTAAGCTATTAGGTTTAAATAGAGTTTTAAGTTGAGAAGTCAAATGTTACACTAATAACATTAAAATTAAATTTCAGAAATGGCATTAAGATATCACTTATAAAAATAGTCTAATTTGATATCAATATAGATGAGAAACTGGAAAGAAATCTCACTTGTGCCCCAACTATACCGTTTCCACCATAAAAGTTGTCATTGTACATATGCATAGAGCCACCTTTACCTCTGGCACACCCAGGTTCACGACCTGAAAAAGGATTGCCAATTAAATTATGTTAAATAAAAAGAGTAAAGCTGTCTTGGCATTTTGCTAATAGGAATGAAAAGTGGAATGCTTTTCAAACTTTTTACAAACTACGTAAAAAGGATTAAATTAATTATATAAAAATATATAGGAAAATGAAAGTAGTCTTATCAAAGTATTATAAGCTTATGTTAGCTTTTAAAAAAACCTAGATATTAAAAAGTCAAAATTATTTAACATTTGGGCAAACATAATGTGTTTTAACATTCTAGAAGAAAATTAGTTTTTAACAAACAGTGCATATTTAAATCTACAAAATATGGGCATTTCAGCTTTGACACATTAGCATGACTATCATACAAGTATAGATAAAAATGAAAAAATTAATAAACTGGGCAAAAATTTTTCAAATTGTGATTCCACTATAGTTATATACAGGGTGTCCCAAAAAAGACTGACACATTTTAAAGATCAATGACTAATAACTCAAAAACTAAAAAGATAAAATATGTGGTATCTTACATCCTACTCCTGGGAGTCTTAGGTGTAAAATGCAACAAACCGCGTATTTTTATCTTTTTTAGTATTCAAGTTATTACTTATTGATTTTTAAGATTTGTCAGTCTTTTTTGGGACACCCTGTATCTTTATAATGGATGAATGTGTTTTTTAATGAAATTTATACTCACATGGCTAAATGCATTTATATGTAATCAGAATTTTTTCTCTTTTGATTGGAACAAAATGAGCAGACTTAGTAAAACAAAAATTCTCTGCACATAAAATTTTCTGCAAATTATTTCATCATTGCAGTTTTTTTGTTTCGACTTTAAACATGACAGTCATATTGTTCACCTAGGCTTGGTGATAATGCTTATAAACTCAATACATCTCCGGCTTATAAAAAGTGGGAAATATCCATTTATTTACAAAAAAATTTTAAGATGTCTTTTATTAATTTCTGCAAGACCTCAAAGCTTTTCGCATTCAGTATAGGCACATGTGCCCTTATATTATACAAGACTGAAAATGAGTGAAGTAAAATAGAGTTCTTAAAGGACATGCTGTATGCCTCAGTAGTTTGAGGAGTGAAAGCTCTACTTCAATAATTTAAAGATTATCTAAAAATTAGTCAATTTACTCTTAAGAGATATTTTGAAATATGTATGGTTATAGTTTATATCAAAGATGCAAACCTGTTTGTAACAGGAAAAATGGCCAACTGTTTTATAACAGGAAAGATTTTGAGCATGAATACATTGTGGTAGATATGATGGTATAAAGCAAAGTAATATGAAAATCATTGCATAGATAGCTTTTAAATACTTGCCAGTTAACTCTGCTAGCACACCCTTGACACTGATTCCTCTGAGGTATGTCCAACCATGAGCTCTGTAGGATGTAATAACAGCGTCAGACTTGCGAATAGCAGCTTCCATTCCAACAGCGCAGGCTTCCTAAATTTTATAAGTGACATGAACTGAAAGGTATATAAGGAGTGCATAAAATTTCTTCACCCCCAGTTTAAAGCAACATGTGGCCTTTTTATTAAAAAATATAGGGGTTTTTTTTCAATTTTGGTTATCTCAATCAATCTCAACAATAAAAACCAATGGGCAAATACCACCATTTATTTTCTATTTTTTATTCGATAGAGGTACCCTAGAGCGGAATATACACACAAAAATTTTTTAATTATGATGATTATTTATTTTTTTATGTAATTTCAAAGTTTGACTTTAAAAAAGGGCGTTAAATCGTCAAATTTCCCAATGTGACGTACTTCTATCCTATACATTGATTTTAAACAATGCTTTAACTGTTTAATCAAATCAAAGTCATTGTTGGGTTTCCCGTTAAAGTCTGTATGAATCAGTTGTGACGTACTTCTATCCTAAACAAAGACAAAGGGCTTGGCAATTTTAATTTTAACTAAATTTTTTTTAAACTTTTCATGTGGATTTTTGGATTTAGATCTATTTTCTTTCCTCGAAAAATGCATTTTTTTCTGTTTTCAAAAATGATGGTATTGCCCATTCTATGAAAAAATTCAACAATAACAAAAGAAATCTCTTTATCATCATGTTAAGCTCTTACACTGATATAAAGTGATTTCAGCATGTAATCATAGTTAATTAAAACTGGGGAAAATCCTTTGTTGGAAAGATTAGATGGGAAATACTCCTTTTATAAATATACAGTTCTGATATGTTGCAGAGAAAACTTATTTAAAGATATTGCAAAAAGAGTAAGCCACAAATATTCAAAGAGTACTACTGCACTACTAATAGAGTAGATACTAGAAAGATACTGTACAAATATTTCAAATGCAATGAAAAGTTCAAAAAAATTTCAATTTTTAATCATGATTCTTACCTGCCCTGAATATAAATGACAAAATCCTCTAATAATTTTTTCTTTATACAGACTATTTGCAGCAGTTTCCATACGTCTGACTGTCATCATATCTTTGTAATACTTCAAGGCATCTTCCTTAGTAACAGTCACATCAGAAGAAGGAGCTGTATCCAAAAGATGCAGCTTATAGGGCTAAATTGGAAATATTAAATTAATATTTAAAAATTTGACAGTTATACATTGGATACTGAAATCTTTCTTTCGTCTCCAATTTCATCAATATGGTAAAAAATGTTATATAGCGACTTGATATATTTCAGTAACAACTTTCTTAAACAATGACAAAGCAAAATTTCTTTGTCAGAAAGGATTACAGCATTTAAAAAGTTTATTTAGAGTTAATTAAACAATTAATGTATAGTATAAAAATAATAAAATAAAAGTGGAAATAATAAACCAAATTATTACCAATAATAGGAAATTTTGTAAAGTAAAAGTGCCAACCAACTCCTTATTTAGATTCTTTTTACACTGATTTGCTAGCTCTCATACTGAACTATTTCACTTGAAAGTTTAAAATATTTTAATGCTGCTTAGATAGGTCAATATTGACAAGGACATTTAAATAGATTGAATTATCCAAAAAAGGATCAAAAGAAATCAGTAGGTACTAGAAATTAGCTGAAGTTGGTGACATTAATTACACATAAAACAATTAAATGAGACATCCTCTAGTTGAGGTATTTTTATTTTGGTTTGATGGATTTAATGGCACAAAACCCCATTGGGGCATACTGGTTTGGTTTTGGCATATTGGTTTTGGTATTGGAATAACAACCGCCTTCCTCCATTGTGTTGGAAGGTATGTTCTTCCCATATGTGGTTAAAGACCAAAATGCTGTAAAAAATTTTTTTAGCTAAGGTGGTTAATCATTTATTTTTATTTTAACAGTTGGTTTTTTTGGGTAAATGCGGTAATTGTTCTCGCTAAATAGCGCCATGCTCTTTTAGACACCAAAAAGTAGAAATAGTCAATATTTCAATAATAAGTGTATATGGTGTTCAAAAGAACATGGTGGTATTAAGCGGGAACCATAACAGAATTGAACCAGGTTTTTTTTGTCAGTGAGTTTAATCAAAATACTTGGCCTTTCCATACGAATAATCCACTAAGTTCACAGTTTAATAGATTACATACCTTTGTTTGAAAACTGGCTTCAGATGCATACAGTCTATTAGATGCTCCATTTAAATGTTTAGTAACTCTCTAAAATAAAATAAAGTTATGTAGCATTAAATTTATAAGAAAAACTAAGATTTTACGTGGCATAAAAGATTCCAAAAAGATAAGACAATTTTTTTCTTTCAAAGAAAGTAGTAGTAAGATAATGAAGCAGATTCTATGACAGTAGCATGGCAGCATTTAGCAAGACTTTAAAAGGAATTGAACCTATAGCTCATGAATATTTAAGATAATTTTTTAACTAGGCCTGAATAAAAAATAAAATTTACTGTCATGATAACAATGAATTTGGATTCTCAATACAATTACAATATTAAAAATTAAATCAGGTCTCATCAATCTCATATTGGTAAAAATTTTGAGGCCGGTGTCACTCTCGCCAAACGTGATAACGCGAAAGTACGGCAAACCCGCAGGAGGATTGCTCTTTTCTATTGCAACTGGAAATATTTTTAAAGCCTGAGAGCGTATTTCACACATTGAAAATCGGAGATACGCTTTACAAATCTCGCCAGGCATATTTTCACATTTTGAATTTTTAACAAAAGTTCAGCTTAACGGTTTCAATACGGCAAGCAAATCAGCGCTTGTTTGATCACCTGGAAAACTCAGATGAGATATCCATTGGATTGTGATGCGGTCGGTAGCACAACTTGGTGAAATTTGGTGTTGCCAAAGCCGTTAACTGGAGTATAAGCAATTCAACTTCTATAGAACTGGGTTGCCAGAATCCAATATTTTATCCACATTTTTTACACAGGCCTGGATTCTTTGTATGAACCTAGTTTGGATTTAAGTAACTCTGGGAGTAAATTTTATCGAAAGGAAGCAAGCAAAGAATCTCTTTTTTTCCATTTTCTTTTTAGCACCAAGGAATATAATAAGAAGATCTAGGATCTAGCATAATGAAACGTTTTACATTTTTAAATAATTTTCAGGATAATGATTTAATAAAATATGCTACCTACTATTTAAAACTATTAATATATTAAAGTATTCAAATCAATTGGGAAAACTATATTTCAAACAATATTATATGATCTGATCCAAAACTTAAATCTTATCTTGAGAAAAATAACTTGTTTATCAGCAATTTAATAGAAAATCTAAAATTTAAGAGATAAATTTGAAGGTCAAAGTATAAACACTAGAATATTATCAGGATTTTGATAAAAAAAATACTAACCAGAAGTTTAGATAGGAGACAAAGATTTGACTTCATAGAAAGAGGCATGTTTTACAATAAAAACGTTTATTAAATGTGACAATTTGTAGAATCAACAAATAAATATTGTTGTTTCGTTCTAAAATTCCTGTCTGCTTCAAGGAGAGCAAGTCAGTTCATTTCAATTGTTTGTTCTATCGTTGCCATACCAAAATAGTAAATTAAAATATTTACTTCTTGATGGAAACTTTTGGTCAATATTCATATGATAATTATGATAGTGTAACCATTATTTAATTTTTAAAACTATATGCAGTCGTAGTTATTTAATAGAGGAAAAAATTATATTTTCCCATTTCGTTGAGATTTTTTTTCTTCTTACATTCGACTTGACTACATGCATTACTGTTGGTAGATAAGAAATGAATGATAAGTAATGTTTTTTGATGACTTAAGTCTTCAAAGAAACCGTTTAAACAGTTTTTAATAATGTTTTTAATAAAATCGCATGGAGCTTTGGCATGCCGCAAGGTTTAAAGTCACGTGACTCATACACAAGATGCGATTGGCTACTAACATGTTTCCGTCTAAAGGTATTATGCGAGTTTGTGAAAAAGAATGGCGACCCTCTAAAGTGCGCTCAAGGATTTAATGACAGTTCTTTGTTGAAATCACGGAATTTAAGGGAGCGAAATTCTCTTTTTTCCTAACATGTCAACCTCTTCAGCCAGATTGACACGACAGAATGTTAGGAAAACTAGGAAAAAGAACTTTAAGAGGACTGTTTTTTCACGATCTAATAATCCAGGTATGTTATTGTAGCTGTATATCGTGAAAGGCAATTTGATCTATTTTACTCAGCTTTGGTGCCAAAATCTAGTAGATCTTTCGTTTTAATTGCAAAATGCAGCTCTAACAACCTTCGCAATCTGTCATGGCCATGATAGCTATGTTACGCAAAAAATGCTGCTTTGTCCTTCTGGCATACTTGCATTACAATCTCGCGTCAAGCTGCAGGTCACTTGACCCATTGTTTACATTCAGGTTTTACCATAAGTTTAAGTTCCATATTCGTGAGCAGACATCAAATGCATTAAGATTATAATAAAATGCCACATTTCTTTTGTGTCCCTCTTCAAATAATAATCAATTTTTTTAAATATCAATATTTTTTTACGCAACCGTTAATTGACGACCCATCAAAACGTCGTGCGGGCTTTCTTTCGCAAACTTTTTAATCATCGAGCTTTATGATCCCTAAATTTACTGTTAAATAACTGTACTTAATCATATATTAAGTGCTTTTAAATCCATGCAGTATTCAGCTTAAATATATGCAAATGTAGCATTTTGTTACATTTAAATTGAGCAATATTGTGACTCCATTACTTGTTGAAATCTATTAGACAAATAAGGTTTTGAATCATCACAGATCTTAATTATCAAGTAAATATTAAAAATAGTAAGTAAATTTAATAAGTATATTCACAGCTAAGCATATAGTCAGCTAAACTTTTTAAATAAAAAGGTGTTAGTAAAACATGATTATCCATCATTTTAACTTTTTAAACCTGAAAACTTCTCCCGTGAAGTGTAACTTTTAAGCAAATAGTGAAAAATTTTCAGTTGTGTTCAGTTTACCATTAGTCCAGTTATGTGGTACACTTAACTATACCCGAGGGAATTATATTTCAGTTTCTATAGTATCAGGCAGACTATATTATATTTTGCCAATGTATATATGGACTAATCTTTGTGTATATGATTGGAAAAAATTTCAAAGTTATCTCAGGGTGGCCACCAATATGGAAAATAGGGAAAGTATGGAATTTAAAACTTCTGGAAAAGTCAGGGAATTTTGAAGAAAATCAGGGGAATCTTTTAAGTATTTTCCCGACATCATACAAAATTAGTTACCAATCCATTGGTTGAATCGCGTATATATTTTTTTATTTCTAAAGGGGGATGAATAAATAAATCTGAATTCCACATCGCAATACAAGCAACAAGCCTTGTGAAAATCTTCTCGCATCTTTCCAAAACAAATATCTGTATTTTAAGGACCTTGGACCTATTATTTTATTTTCATAGTATTTACCGGACAAATTAGGTTTGTTAGTGTAATTTGTATTAGTATTTGTGGTTAAATCTAAATATATAGTTTAAAATTTCAATTATCACATTTATTTATTTTACTATATGATTAGAACTATTTTTTAAGGGGACTATATCTGGGTTTCAAAGTTTTCTTTTATATTTCTTTGTTCTATGATAAAGTGTCTAGCATTTAATAGTGTACAATCAGGGAAAATTTAGTTAAAACCTCTCCCTTACTGATGAGTTATATATTATAGCTGGAAAAATTTGATGGTACTTTTCCGTTAGCCGGGCACGAATGTTGCCAATTGTGAGCCACGTCGGGAAGCAAATGACTAACTAATGAAGAATTTGGCGATTTTTCATTTGCTTCCGGCTAACGGAAAAGTGCCAATTTAATTGATAGAAACTAGAACAAACTCATTCTATATTTAATTTTTAAAAATTTACATTATTTTAACAAGTTCAAGGTAGTATTTTTTAAGGTTCAGATTTTTATATTCGCATTTTGCAAAAAATAGCCACTTATAGAATCTATGATGAAGGCATAACATTTCTTTGTGAATCTGTGCATAACATTTAATTATGCAAATTGATTGTTTTTTATAAATGCAATAAGAAGCAGGGTTGGCCGGTTTAAACCAATTGCTTTAAACCACGGTTTAAAGCAAATGGTTTTTTACCAAAAAACCGCTTGGTTTTTTTAGAAATTATAAAATATTTTCAGGTTTTTTTAAAGAAAGTATTATTAAGTATAATCTTTTGCACAAAATTAAAAGGTCAGATTTATCAAAAAATTGACATTTTAAGGTGATTAAAAATCAGATATATTTTAATTTAATGGTTTTAATTATTGAATTCTCTCTATCTAAACTTAACCTTAAATGCTTAAGTGAAACTTATTATATGTTGCAAGAGATAGTTTATTTATTAATTTCTTTTAAAATGAAACATTATTTCAAAGAGTAACTACACAAAAGTTATCCGTTTTTCACTGATAAAAGATGGCTTGGATTTTAATTAATTGATAAAACCAATTTGTCTTATTTGTCAGTCCTAAAAATCCAGTTGGTTTTTTACTTAATTAATAAAAACTGTCAATTTCTTTAATGATAAAAACTAAAAACCAGTTGGTTTGTTTATAAAAGATAAAAACCAATTGGGTTTTTTTACTAAATTTATAAAAAACCGTTGATTTCCTTAATTTGATTAATTATCTCTATCAATTATCCAATTTCAATTAATATTAGTTGTTTACATTTCACTTTTACTTATTTAAAAAATAAAATTTTCTCTTTCTAAAGAAATTTCTTAAGTTCATAAATTAATCCATATATAATTAAGATAAATAATTTGATTATTTCAACCATTTATTCAAGAAAATAAACACCTGTTTTTATTCACTACAATAATAGATTTTCAAATTGGAATCGGGGATCTGTCCAGGACAAATTTACTACCATTTTACCGTAGCTTCACAAATTCGCCGATCGTTAAAACGGTAGCTTCAAAAATTTCTAATTTTCACAATTTATTGCTAAGTTTTCACAATTTATAACTGAATTTTCACAAATTATTACTAAACTAATAACACTAATTTTTGAAAACTTACACTCCCCTTAAAATGTATATGTAAATTTATTTTTAAAAACATATTTTTCAATTCATTTTATTACGCGTATTTTATTTTCACAAATTATTTTTAAATTTTCACAAAATAGGTAGTTGGCAAAAAATCCTAGACAGGTCCCTGGGAATATTTTAAAAACAAAAATTATTTTAAAACAAATGAATTTAATTTTAATTAACTAATTAAAATAATTAATTGAAATATACAAATCATTTATCAATTATAAACAACCCCTGAAATAAATGTCTCATTTACAACTCAATTTCAAACATCACTGCTAAAATAACTTATTCTGAAAAAAAATTCTAAAAAAACTTGGTTTAAACCAAATAAACCTGGGTTTTTTTTAAACTGTTTTTTTGCCAATCCTGATAAGAAGTATTTTAAATTTACAATATAACATTAAACTTTGCTTCAAAATTTACTCTGCTTTGTTATGATATTAATTATCTTGGGACCGTACTTTAGTGTGTCAATCTGTTAAGCATCTTCTCTACTTTTATATAATAAGAAATTCTGAATTGGTGACTTAATTCTAGTTTTAAAATGAAAGATATCAAAACTTAAATAAAAAGGTACTCCTCTAAAATACCGGCGCAAATCACGCCAAGCAGATTTTTTGGCGACAGCTGCTCACACATGACCTTCCGAAACAGAAACAAGAGTTACCAGTGGTTGCATCATTATTGGGGACTATCGCTTGCGCTGGGATTCTGGAGTAGTACCAATAAAAATTTAATAAATACTCTTAAAGTTGGAAAATGCTACTTTTCAACAAATTTGAATTCTTTGGGGGTTTGCATGTTTTTCTTTTGTGGTTATTCTCAAGTCAAAGTTTTAGGTTTCAAAACTTTATAAAGCTCAGAAAGTTAAATAATAGGAATTTAAGGCAATTCAATTTAGTTGTTAAATGATTAGTACAATGATGATTAGTTAAATGATGTGTTAGTTATTGAATGATTAGTTAAATGATGTGTACAAGTTTAGCTGCTACTGAATGCTTGAAGTGGGGCAACATCCCTGAGGTTGTTACATGTGTACTTTTCATCCTTTTTAAAAAGCATCTTTGTTACTAGTCATTGACTTAGCAGAGTTGTGTAAAACTTGACTCTTTAATTTGAAAATATTTCAGTTCGGGAACTAGAACCCCATATCATCTACTCTCCATCTGGCGCCAGCACGAGTGGTGTGAGCTCCCCGCACCAGTCGCCCTATGCCTTGAGGCGTAAGCTTTCCCCACAAGAGCCCAGCAGCCCCGGCTCAAGCAGCAGCGCTCTGGCAGCCAGTTCGGAAACCCTCTGCTCTCATTCCTTGCTCACGCGGAAGCGGCAAAGGCGCGTCTTCTCCTCTTCACAGTCTACTACAGATGGTGAGAGTCTTTGTTCATATTGAAGCTGTGGTATGGCTTGTTTTGTTGGTGTGTTCAATCGCCAAGCACAATAGTAGTGCCAAAGTGCGCCTAAGTATCAAAGAAAAGTTGGCAACTAAAAAGTCGCCAAGAGATGCCAACCCTGTGAAGTTCCTCCATGGTGGCAACTCGGCAAATTTGCCGGAATCAAAAAAAGAAGAGAACGTTTTGATGAGTTTTTTTTGCGTTGAGTTTGAGCTAGCGGTCGTGTGTGCGACGGAGATCTTGACTGCGAATGTAAATTTTAGCATGAATATAATTATAAATAGTTTAAACTCTGCTTGTTTACTAGAAGGAAAAACGAACCGAATAAACCCAAACCCACTTTTAGGATTTTACCGTTTTGTTCTGAGCTAGAGGATTGATTAAGATGATTTTGGTTCAATTCCGTTAGCGTTCCCGCTAAATACTGCATGCTTTTCAAGACACCAAAAAGTAGAAATATTGTTACATAGCTGCCAACTCTTCCGTTTTTTAAGAGAATCTTCCGTCATCCAATTTTCAATCAATTTCTTCTGTATTTGTCCAAGTAATTTAAGCAGCATATTTTTGCAAAGTACAGAAAGGTTTTGAAATGGTGTTGGATAACAATTTTCTAAAAAAGGCTGAATCTCGCACATATCAGGCTTAAAAAATTAAGATTAAGAATGATATTTAAAAAGAAATAAATTTGTATCGATCTGAAATTAGTTTTTTTATATGTATGTTAAGTTAGGTAGGTAAGTGTGCTCATTTGATATTAAATTTGTTTTTCTTTGATTTTTTGAACTAAAAGATATCCACACACTTACACATTCATGCTACCTATCAACATAGGTGTAGTAGCTATGGTAGATAGTCTTGACTTAGATTAAGAAAAAAATGCCATTGGGTACCTTGATTTTAATATCTTTCTTTTTTTATAATCCCAATGTTGGCAGGTATGTTGTTAAATAATTTCAAACTCGTGGATAAAAATGTTTAGTTTGATCAATAACTGTTCAGTTTATCAATAGAAATCGGAAACATTTTATCGATATTTGAATATATGGCACTTAAAAGAGCTTTGCAATATTTAGCAGGAACTCTAACACAATTGAGCCATGATTTTTTTCATATGGGGATTAATTATCAATGTGCACAGGAAATGTTTTAATGTTGAGCTTTGTATGTAAAGAATGCTATATTGGAAAGCATTAATTTGAAATAAAACGCAAGTAATTTATATAATTAGTTAAAATACCTACATTAAACATACTGTTATCATTTGGAAACCACTATTTATTTTTTATGTGGGATAGGGATTAATCATTTTTATGATGCATGTTTTAAAAAATATAGGTTTTTTAAGAGGATGCTGTATAAAAATAACTTGGCTTCATTCTGTGATACGTTTAAGCTTTTTTAATCTTTTGTTTTAAACCAGTGAAACAATATTTTTAAAGCAACCATAGTTGTTTTTATCATTATTAAAAAGTACTTTAAAAACAATCTATAAAAGTTGAAATTTTAAAGCAAGAGAAGAGGGAAATAGATAAGTTTCTAGTATGAATATTTTTAAATCAAACTTTAATAAATAAAATATTTTTTAAACTAATACTAAACATTAATGTAAAATAGTAGAAAAATATTAAGTTAATTAATAAATAGTAAATTGATGGAAGAAAGACTTCAGTTATAAATGTTTTAGGAGGTAATGCTTACAAGCAAATTAAAATTAAAAGCAATGTATTTTCAAAAATGCAATTTGCAAAAATAGTTATTAACCATACATGCTTGCTTCAAGTCAAGTTAGTTTTTCATTAAATAACTTTGTATTAAGTAAAAACTTTCTAAGTTTTTAAATTTATATCATTAGTAAAAGTTTTCTCCAAGAAAAATTCAGTGATTAGGAATCAGCCAGTTACTTAAATAATTATGAGGGTTTATGATCTGCTTACTTTTTTTTGCTGACAAGGGAGGCTAAAAATCACCTAAAACATGCTTATCTAATAATTGGTCTTGATAATTGAATGGCCCCTTTAAACAATGTTTTGAGTGAGGTGTTTAACATGTTTTAAACTGTATTTTTGTTACACATAACAACCCTGCCATTATCTAAAGTGAATTATTTTTCAGACACTGGAGAGGCTGCCCATTACCTTTTATATGAGCTCCCTGATGAAGTTTTATTAACTATCTTCTCTTACTTATTGGAGCAAGACTTGTGCCGTGTTGCTCAAGTATGCAAGCGCTTCCATATCATTAGTAGTGATACAGAGTTATGGTAAGAATTTTGAATTTATTTTTTGTTAGATCTCAAATCTAAACAGCTTATGACCATGACCAATCAGTTATCTGTAAAAGGCAATATTACTACCCTTTTTCGGTACCTTCACATTTTCACCATTTTATAAATAGGTACCTTCACAAAGTACATTTTTGAAAAAAAGTTCTCCATGGAGCTATGTTCTCTTAATAGTTAAAATTATTAGCCATTCTAGACTAAATTTTCTTTTGTTTTTAATGTTTAAAAATTATTTACTTGTTATTTTGACTTAATGTTCACAAAATTTTTAAAACACTTAATTTTCTCAAAATAGGTAACTCTTAAAAAACCTAGACAGACCCCTGCCAATTATTCAATCAAGCATTTTAATTGATTTTATTTTTATTTATATGGACAATGGGACAATGCTTTATTTGTACAAATATTACATGTGTCAAAACTATATCCTTCTGTGTACTTGTTCGTTGAGGAATTGCACCCCCTCTTTTAATGAAAAAATTTAAATAATTGAATGATCCCTTGCTTCAGCAAAATAATATGCCTGCTTGCCCTGTTCTTTCAGTTCAAAAACAGGCTGGATTGTTATGTGAAGGCTCTGATAAATGGCATACATGCCTTCTAATGTTACTTAAATTTCTTAAAACAAAAGTATACAAGATTCAAACTTTTAAACTGATAACTGAAGTTCCATAAAACCCAAACCCATGGTTAGTGTGGTGCTTAAAAACCTTAAAAAGTACTTACTTTTTGTATTTGTTAAAAGCTTGAAAAAAATGCTTGAAAAGTACTTAATTTTTGACAATAGTTCTTAGTTTTAGTCTCAAAACATGAGTCGTTAAAAAAGCTTATTTGTGGACAAAAACAGTCAAATTTTCTAATGCTTCCATCAAATGTGTGATGTTAATTTTTCTTCAATAACTTCAATTTCAACTAGTGCATTCCGATCAAGAAACTAAACTAGAGATGTTTTTCAATCCTTCATAAATTGAGAAAGAAGGTTACAAAAATTGGGTAGCTAAAAATGCCAAAAATAAGAACAAAGAAAAAATGTGTTAACTCTTAGTCATCTCTAACCTTTTAAAAAAAATTTTTGGACCAAAATATATTCAAAAATTCCTGAAAACTCATTAGCAACATTATATTGACGTTTTGAAATGTATACAAGTAGGTCCTTAAAACGTCAAAAAATCCTTAGAAAGTCCTTAAAAATGCTTAATTTTACTCTTCTTCTGGACGAACCATGAAACAAACCAATTTTGTTTCTTTATCAACACTAGTTTTATCACAGAAAAAATATACAGATGTTCAGAAAATGTCTTTACTTCTGATATTTCCCTAAATCCAATTGAAGATTTTAATTTTACGGTTTGTTTTCTTTAAGACTAAATTTAATATCTTTAAAATTAAAAAATGTTGGTACTTGCGTATTATCCCGTCCACCGTTCCGTGACTGTCAAATTCAGCGGCACAGCCATAGAAAAGTAAATGGGTTGTTTACCATTTTCAGATTCAGCGGTACGGTCGACGGGAATATACGTAAGAACCTAAATGGTTTCCATTTATCACTAATTGTGGTACATGGTTCAATGTCGATACAGATGTATCAAAAATAATTTTATTGCAGCATTTTTTTGTGGTGTAATACTTTGGTTTTTTTGGAGCAATGTTTTGCTGCCATATTTTAAAAGATTACCGAATTTTAAATAAATTTCATAGCTCGGTGAATGTCCAAACTTAGGTGATCAGGAGTTGGATAATGGTTTACGGTAGTTTTTATTATTTGTAATGCTCTTACAACTGCAATGTTTAATGTAGTAAAGACTGTAATTTCATGTTGTGAAAATGAATAGTTTAAAAAAAATTATTAACATATTTAGGAGTATGTCCCTCCTCTTTAGATTTAAGCCTTTTTCAATTAGTTTGAACACCAGTATTGGGTAATAGGTAGAATTCAGCCTTTGATCAAGTTAGTGCAGCTGGTTTCCACAACACTGCTTTAGATATGCAAGGCAGAAAAGAAAATTTCAAACATCAGCAAAGCAATTTTGTTTCTTAACATGCAACCTGAGTTGCATAAGGGTGGTGCAAAGTAACCATGCTCACATCAGGAGCAGATGTTTAAAGCTCTTAGCTAATTACTTCCGTAGTTAAAATTATTTTTTCATTTACATTAAGTGTTTTCTTATTTCTTTAGGAAAACTCTTTATCAAAATGTTTATGAATATGATCTTCCACTCTTTAATCGAGACGTTGCAGATTTTGAATTTGCACAAGCTGAAGACTGTAAATATGAAAATCCCTGGAAAGAAAGTTTTAAGCAGCTGGTATTGTATTTATTTGAATTATGTTAGTATTGAATTATTATTTTTTTCGGCTCTAATTAACATTTCTTTCTAGTATCGAGGTCTTCATGTACGGCCTGGATACCAAGAACAGTATGACAGTAACCCTGAACATTATCGAGGAAGAAATTTAACTGTGAGTGTATATTGTCAATGTTTTGTATTTGTTGATGCTAATTTTTTGTATCATTTAGAGAGATATAGGTTACTTAGTTCTAAGCTATCTCAATTGTGTTGAATAATTTGAATTATTTTCTTCCAGTATTTTGACACAATTGAGTCTGCATTTAACTATTCTGAGGAGTTGGAAAATCCTTTGATATTCATTCATGCTGGAGTGTATAAAGGAGAATTTTTAATAATTGATACAAATGTAGCTATGGTTGGTGCAGGTGAGTAGTTTTTTTTATTTAATTTTCATAAAATAAAGTTAGTTTTAAACCTTATTTTTAAGATTGTATATTTTACTTTTTGTCATTATTTTAATTAGTGTTTAGGGTTTACTATATTGCTTTGTAAAATTTGGATATTTTTTTATTCCTATGTAATGCTGTTTATTGTGTTCTTCAATTATATAAACTGGATCACTCCATGCCAAATCAACAAAGAAAATACACTTTTGAGATTGAATTAAATCAATTTGAGAATTATTCGAATGGACAAATACAAGTTTAACCCTTTCAATATGGCAAAATAATCAGTTTAATGCACCTTATGACCAGGCTTAAGCTTGATAAAGATTACTTATAAAGCTTGATTCCAGGTTAGGGCTTCCACATAGTGGGTCTGGATTTGGCTGAAACTGGAAAAATATAAATCACTGAACCCCGGCACGCTTTCCCCCGCCAGCCTTTCCAACGCAAGGAGAGGGGGATGAGATAGTGTTTGACAGCGAGTAAACAGATTCCCTCTGGGACGCTTCCACCCCCTTTTTTGTATAGCGAAGGCTGCAAGGGGACCACGTGCGGGAGATCGAATTACTCCAGACTGGATTTTTCAGTTTGACTATGCGGAGGCCCTTAACCTTGGGTCAAGTTTCTGGTAAATACAGCTATCAGTGATTTGACCTGGAATGACCTAACAATGTATGGTTTTATGGAAATTTCATGTGCCCATTTTTGTATAAACTTGATTTTTAAGTTCTTTGCTCTGGAAAACTTTACTTCTTCCTTCTGTTTTGACACTGTAGTCACTGGGAATAATTTTCTAATCGATTGGGAATTTTGCAGGATGGATAATCAGGATGCCTCTTTTGTATTTCCAGTTTTGTAGCTGGTAAAAAAATTTAAAAATACATGTTTAAAAAACTTTTAAGTTGTAATACCCCTTCCTATTCAAAAACAGTATGTATATTTACTTAATTATAAATAAGTAAATCAGCTTGATACTTTTTCTTTGATTTAACTTGAACCTTTCTTTGATTTAAGTAATGGTTTGTATGTGTGGTGTTATAGTTATTGCTTATAAAAGTTAGCTGTGCTAGTGATGCTTTATGCCAAGATGGCCATTCTGATTAATATTATAATGAAAAAATTTTAATCGCACCTAAGACTTGTAGTTTCCAACATAGACTATATTAATTCTTTTTAGCTCCTGGTAACGTAGCAGAAAATGTTATACTAGAACGTGATACAGAATCAACAATTACTTTTGTTGAAGGTGCCAGAAAAGCTTACTTGGGATACGTAACACTCAAGGTAAAATTAATATAATGCTTTATAAAATAAAAAAGTTGGACGTGAATTTTTTATTCTGCAAATTAAAATCATTAAAGCTAAATAGATATGGAATATTATTTCTGAGCAGTAATGCAAGTTGAGGTACTTGTGATATAAATGTAAAAAATATTGCACTTAAAGAGAATGAAATAATTTAGCTTTTTAACAGAAACACTTGAGTAACTCAATGTATTCTTACAAAGTGTGTTGTTTTAACTTTTATAAAGCTTTAAATTATGAAAACTAAATTTTATGTTTATTTAATATATTAAGTGATTTAAAAAGCAACTAGGGGGCTGCCGCCCCCTGCTCGCTATCGCTCGCCAACCCCTGCGCGAACTGCTTCGCAGTTCGCGGAGGATCGCTTCGCGATCCTGGCTCGCTTCGCTCGCTTGCATACGCTGGTACAGTCTAGCTGAGATTCATTACCAACTAAATTTATTGGTGAAAATAAAGTTTTATAAATAGAAATATGCAGCATGGAAACATTAAATACAGTGTGTAAAAAATATATACACCAACCAAAAATATGGTATAAATGATTAAATCCTTAAAATCAAAATTTTTCACACGTTGCTAATAGTAAGAAAATTTGAACCCCTTTATGTGAAGTAAGAGCAAGTAAAACACCATGTCCATGAAAGTTACATAACATCTTAATATGACTGGATAACTCGACCAAAAACTATCTTAACATGTTACTCCAACTTAATTTTAGGCCACAATGTTAGTGATTCATGATTGCAAAAGTGGGGAAATTTTTAATTCGGCTTATACTTAACCTTGGCTTATACCTTTAATGCGATACCAATGCGTGTTGCCGACATACCTCGATCGCCATCAAAATTAACGTGCTATTTGAACACCTAAAAATATTTCATCCTGACAACTTTTTCAACTAAAAACATTAAAATGGAAACATTTTATAGCTAATTCTCCGCAATGGTGCTCCGTGAACAATGAAATTTCAGGAGTGCTGCGTGCTGCAATAGATCAGACTCGGTCCGATTAGTTCTGCGAATACTCGCTTGCTCGGGAGTTTCATTACTTCTCGAGATTCGTTTACGTTTATTATTACGAAAATAATTTGCTGCTCTACATAAATCCGACATAACTAATAGGTTGAAAGTTGTCGTAAATCGAAAGACGCGGAAAACGTAAACACGAATTCGCACGCAAAGTGTAAACAAACCGATCGTTGCCAACGGCGGGTAACAAATACAGCCGAATTCGTGAGCCACGTAAGGGAATTATATATATGGAAGTTTATATTTTCTGAAGCTTATTAAAGTTTTATGCATTTTTTATTTAAATTTAAGGGGACTCAGTACCAAAAATATTTTTTTCTCTAATAACAGGATTTTATTATCTTTTAAGGTGTTAAATTATGTATTTACTTCATACTAATTCATATTTAGCCCAAAAAGCGAGTTCAAAAATTTATTTTTTAAAAAAATTACAAAAACCTCACAACAATGCCCAAAATTACCCTAAATTTAAATTGATACTCCTCCCTTAATATATGTTCTTTTGATTTGATTTTTTGTCTTAACGTAGATCAAACATATATAATCACTTGTAGGCATGGAAATTTGATTATCTATAAAAGTTTCTGAAAAATTTAAAAAAACTCTGAAATTTGGCATTTTTTTTCGAAAAATATCCTAAGTTTCCACTTTACTGCTCCGTAAAAAAAATTCTAATAAAAATATCTTAAAATCCATGCCTGAAGATGTTAAACAGGTGTTACTGATAATGACTACAAAGTTTGAAGTGGTTTGGATGATAAGAAAAAAAGACTTGTGATTTTAAACATTAAAAACCTAGTTTTGAGAAAAAGCCGTTTAAAGATAGAAAACTTGGCTTCTTAACACTATCTAGGCTTCATAAATCTCAAAATTTTCACACTTAGAATCCCCGTATCATTATGAAACTTGGTAGGAATATTACTAAGGGTATTATCTTCATTTTTATTGCAAAATCTCAAATTCGATATTTTGACAATTTTGGTACTGAGTCCCCTTAATGAAAATATAATGTATTTTTGAGGGTTTTTTCTCATCACTTTTAATTTTAGTTCACACCTGACGTTTCTTCGTCTGTTCCACATCACAAACACTACTGTCTTGAAGTTGGAGAAAATTGTAATCCTCATATTGACCACTGTATTATCAGAAGTGCTTCCGTTGGTAAGTTTAGTATATTTCACTTCATAATTGCATGGTGGAAAAAGAATTCTTTAAAATGTTAATTTTTTATCTCAGTTGGTGCTGCAGTTTGTGTGACAGGCAAAGCAGCTGAACCACACATTAGACATTGTGATATAAGTGACTGTGAAAATGTTGGACTTTATATTACAGACCATGCCCAAGTAAGGAATTTATTTTAGAGTAAAAAGTGACAAATATACATTCACCTTTCAAATTGGTCATGTTTAAATGGCTTCTGTTATAAAATATTAAAATCAATCATAAGAAGATAATTGATGTTCCAAATCAACCCAGAGTATCAAATGCTCTTAAAAACCTCCTTTTGTCATGTGTTGGAAAGAAATGTAAATGCAGAAATTTATTCTATTTTCTTTTTTTAAAGTGTGCATATTATATATTTTAATACTAGTGGAAACCAAATTCATAGTTGTAGCTTTTTTAATTTTGAGATAGTTCTGTAATAGTTTAGTTATCTTTTCTCAAAGTGTTTTACATGCACATGTCTTAAGGCTACACTGCTTTTTAGGGTATATATGAAGAAAATGAAATAAGTAGAAATGCTCTTGCTGGAGTGTGGGTTAAAAACCATGCCAACCCCATTATGCGGAGAAATCACATTCACCATGGGCGAGATGTTGGAGTATTTACATTTGATAGTGGTTTGGTGAGTTTAAGTTTTTTTAAAACTAATTTGTAGACTTGGGACATTTTGTGTCCTTATTCATAAAAATGAATCTTAGTGTTGCTTTTTATCAAATGCTGGAAAATCCGTCTAAAAATATTTTTGGTTTTAGGGTTATTTTGAGACAAATGATATCCATAACAACAGAATTGCTGGCTTTGAGGTCAAAGCTGGTGCAAATCCTACTGTGGTCCGGTGTGAAATTCACAACGGGCAGACAGGGGGAATTTATGTACATGAGAATGGCAGAGGGCAGTTTATTGAGAACAAAATACATTCTAATAACTTTGCTGGTGTCTGGATAACATCTCATAGTAACCCAACAATTAGGTAAGAATAACTGGTTTTTGTTTTTAATTTTACCCTCAATCTCTAAGATAAAACATGCTTTTTACATTCTTCCCATAAGGGCCTAATTATCTAGATAACTGAAGAGTAGTTACAATTAAATAAACTAATATTTTGGTAACTATTGTATTTTTATTTATATTGTTGATCTACTCACATTTAAGTTTTAATATCATTTTTTTTATTTTAGGCGAAATGAAATTTACAACGGGCATCAAGGTGGTGTGTATATATTTGGTGAAGGAAGAGGCTTAATAGAACACAACAACATTTACGGTACATTTATTTTTGAACTAAACTTTATAGTGACTTCTTATAATTCAGCTTTTGCTAAATGTCTTTTCTTTTAAAGGAAATGCCTTAGCTGGTATTCAAATTCGTACCAATAGTGACCCAATAGTTAGATATAATAAAATTCACCATGGACAACATGGTGGCATTTATGTGGTAAGCATTTTAATTTTTTTTGTACTTTGATCTTCAAATGTAAATATTTTTTGATTGCTTTAAATGTAATTGTCTTGGGAAAATCTAGAGCTAGAAAAGTCTGAGCTAGAACATTTGTATATCAATGTTATGATCTTGACTGTTCATCTGACATTTAAAAGTAGTAAGTAAAGCATTAAAAGTGGTAGTTAAATAATATAAGCGACTTAAAATATTTACACTTATAGACAGCAACAAATTTCCTTTAGAATGACTTTATCCAGGCATGAGATTCTTCCGATTTTTATCGGATTTTCAGACTTTTTACAATTTTTTAGAATTTTAAAATTTTTTCCTTTAACTTCCCAGCCAAAAAAATTTGGACAAGGTGTTAAAAATAAGCTGAAAATTTTAATTTTGGGATCAAATTCCCAAAAATTTTCTGCAGTAGTACCCTCAAACCTCCCTTTTAGTACTTGGAACTCCATTTTTCAAATATTTTATATTAAGTTCATTAACATGCATATTCTACCCAAAAATATATTGGAAAACAATATTGAAAATGTCGTAATCTTTCACAAATAGAGATTCTAAAGTTAACAAGTTTTTAAAAATGTCTGCTAAACCCAAACTAGACTCCTTGTTAATTGAATAATGGTTGCCTCTAGGTGAAATCATCTTTGTTTTATGCATAAGTAGTTTTCAATTAATTAGATAACATTAATTTCTTTTTAGCATGAAAAAGGACAAGGGCTCATAGAAGAAAATGAAGTCTATGCAAATACCCTAGCTGGTGTTTGGATCACTACTGGTAGTATTCCAGTGCTTAGACGCAACAGGATACACAGTGGAAAACAAGTAAATATATAGATACTATTGATTTCATAGTCCGTTTAACATATTTTCACTTCAATAAAAGTCTTGTATATTTGAAATCAAATAAGGTATAATTTAACTTTAAAAGCTTTTAAATGTTGTGTTTTTAGTATACTCTTGTAGTGTTCCATTAAATATTTTTTATTTTGTTTAGGTTGGTGTATATTTTTATGACAATGGTCATGGAAGATTAGAAGACAATGATATTTTTAATCATCTTTATTCTGGTGTTCAAATAAGGTCAGTATTCATAAATAAAATTAAATCAGTGATGCATATTGGCATAAGTGATCTTCCAGCTTTCAATAATCTAATTTTTTATTTATTTTTAATCTTTCCAATACTCCCATCAGTGATACATCTTTTAATTTTATAAAAATTTAAGGCTAATACTGTTTAAAAATATCGGTATAAGTTAATATATTTAATCAAAAGCTAACCATTCCTCTTTCATAAATTTATAAGACTAAAAATAATTTATGAAACTAATCTACTCATTGACATTTTTAGTATTAAAAGTGCAATTACACAAGTGCAATTGTAGTAGGAAATATTTTAACTATTAGATTGCAATCAGTTGGTGTATGCTTGCTTAATAAATAAATTTCTTTCCAGAACTGGCAGCAATCCAATAATTTGTAGGAATAAAATATGGGGTGGACAAAATGGCGGTGTCCTAGTGTACAACGGAGGGTTAGGTATCCTAGAACAAAATGAAATATTCGACAACGCCATGGCTGGAGTTTGGATAAAAACAGACAGCAATCCTACCTTGAGAAGGAACAAAATTTATGATGGGAGAGATGGTGGTGTATGCATTTTTAATGGAGGCAAAGGTATGATCTTACTAATTCAAAGATGTGATTTAAAATGAATATTTTTTTCCTAATGACCCATTCTTTTAGTTTGCCATTCTATATTCATTATTTAGGTAAAAATTCTATGAATTTTGTTTTTGAAGAAGCTTTAAAAAACATACTTGTAACTCCTCTTTATAATGGGTACAGTGAAGCTACAGGATAATTGTAAGTTATGTAACTATGTTAATAAATTAAAAATAAACTCTCATTGGCACAACAGCCCTCATGGGTTAAGGCTTATGATGCTCATTTTGTTTTCATGACCGTAGAGCCTGGGGTGTTAGGCTTATGTCCCGGTTAAGTGATCAGCCTAGTTCTCAAGCATGCTTGGTTCTCAATTTATCGACCCACTAAAGCAGTGGTTCCCAACTCAGTGAAGTCCGCAGACCACTAAGTCTAAAATTGGAACCTTTACGGGCCACCCTTTGCACCTTAAAATTCTTATGTTCACAAAATTACAAGATGAAAGTTCACTATCCCTAATTAAGCATGGAAATTTATATAATGCTCTAGAACAAAACTATTAAACAATTACTTGCTTATCATATAAGGAAATCATCGGGACCCCTTAGAGTTTTGGCTGTATTTGTATTTCGGAATACGTAATTCACTTTAAATATTTAGAAGAAAGTTTTGTTAACAATTTAGTGGTGGCTGTTATCCCCACAAATTACTCAGCTAAAAGAATAATCCGATCTTCTTTTCTTGTTCAATTCATTCAAATTTCTAAAATTATTTGTTGGAATTTTTTTTTGTGCTTCCGGGTGCCTCCACGGACCACTTACATGACTCTCACGGACCACCAATGGTCCGCGGACCACCGGTTGGGAACCACTGCACTAAAGGGATGAAAGGTTGAGTTGACCTTGACCAGCCCAGGAATCAAACCCTGTGGCGTGGAAGCGTGATGCACTACCACTACATCACGGGGCTTCTATATTTATAATTAAGTGATTTATAACTACTTTAATTTTATGTTTTGATAGTATTCTCCTGTTCCAACTTTGAAAGCCGTTTATTTGAAAAATTTCTTTATTTAATGTAAAGATGTATCGAATATTCCACATTTACACATCTACAGTCATAGTATTTGTTATAGCCAATTTATTTTCGGAGTAATTACATGTATTAACTTTAATTGAAAATTCATAGGTATTCTGGAAGAAAATGATATCTTCAGAAATGCTCAAGCGGGTGTGTTAATAAGTACCCAAAGCCATCCTGTGTTAAAACGCAACAGGATATTTGATGGACTGGCTGCTGGTGTAGAAATCACCAACAATGCTACTGCTACTTTGGAATACAATCAAATATTCAATAATCGTTTTGGTGGATTATGCCTTGCTAGTGGTGTCAATCCTATATTAAAAGGTATGTCTTGTCAAGCTACTGTTATTTAGTGCATATAATTTGAAAAGAAATGGAATTTTTATTTATCAACAACAATGGATTATATAAACATAGTTTTTCCCGTTTTGTTGTTATTCGGCATTAAAATTTTATCAATCCAAATGTACCAGTCATTCCAGATTATGTAGAAACATTCTTCTCTTTGAAACTGTACTAACATTTTTTAACTGGAAAATTTATAGAAATTGAAAAAAATAATGTTAAGAATGGATGCCACTTTTCAGTCCTTAGGATGGGATTCTGTCTTTAAAGTTCTATTCTGTCCCCAGGTTAATATGAAATGTAAAATTCGGCAGTGATTTGTACTAAATTTCAGTACTTACATCACACATTTTGCCAAGATAAAAGCCTGTTTTACACATACAGCTTTAACCTAAAACTTAAGATAAATTGTTCACAAGATATTTTATAGGTTTTTCTGCAATTTTAAAAAAGATCTACTGGACTGGGGAAAAAGGATTATACAGATAGTTCAAAGTTATGCAATGTTATGAAGAGTGACACACCCATGATAAGATTAAAATTAATGTCTTTGTAGAACCTTTAAATTAAAGGTTTTGGTACTTAAAGATAACATAATATTATGTAGAGGAATAAAAGGTAATCTTCAAATGATTGTGTGCATGATTTTTGCAGTCAAAGTTTGCTACCTTTTTCATAACCTTGATATTTAGTATGTTGAAATATAAATCCTTTTTTTTAGGTAATCGAATATTTGAAAACCATAATGCGGTAGAAAAAGCTGTAAATAGCGGACAGTGTTTGTACAAAATTTCTAGTTATACAAGTTTTCCAATGCACGATTTTTACAGGTGAGTATCATTTCACTTGGTTTGATTTTTAAGCTTGAAGGCAGTATTATCCTTGGGATTTTTATAAAGGAGTAATAATACTCCTTGACTTTTTTAGAAGGAGTGAAATACGGAAATAGCAAAAATTTCATATACAGAGACAAATTTTCTATAAAAAACACTTGTTTTTTTAATGAACAAAATTAAATAGAAAAAATGAGGATGCTATTTTGGTTTTTTGCAATTTATAGCAATATGTTAAGTATTAGAAATATTAAACACTATAAGTAAAATAATTTATTTTACATTTAACATTCTAAATGAAATATCTATTCATTATTTAAAATTTAATCTCCTTTTCCTCTGGTTTTTCCACAATGTTACAGCTCTTCCAAAATTAAAGTTACAAAAGAAAAACATTTATCCTTGGTTACATTACAATTCTAATCTAATTATATCAAAACAATGGCGACCCAGCCCAAAACCTTCTTTTGGTTTTTTTCTTTCAAATTCTTAGCAAAGAATTTTTCAACCCGCTTAGATAATTCTTTATTTTATCCAGCCCTCCCCTTAAAAGGTTTGTCCATGTCTGGTATAGGGATCCTCCCCCTCAAAGCATTTTTGAATGTTTTTAATCAAAAATGACAATTTTATATACAGTTGAATCCGCTTAATATGATCATGGTAATTGTTATCAATCGTATAGTGTTATCAAAATCGACAGGTCCCGATCATTCCTATTTAATTTAATGTAAAATGTAACGTTTAATGTGATCAACTATGGATCAACATGCCGCTTAATGTTATCAAAATTTGTCCATATCCCCTAAAACATGTCCGCTATCAGGTTTCGTTTTGAAGGTAAATTTCTAAAAGTAAACATCTGCCCCACCCTAGAGCATCTGGGTTTCTTTTTTCTGAAACTAAGAAAATATTCCACTTATATTGAAAGAAAACTGTTCAAGGGGAGGTCTGAATCCATGCTTGTGAGAAATGGTTAGAGATTTGATCTGATAAGAGATTTTGATTACCCCTTGTGTATTGGAATTCAGATTATAAAATAAGTGGTTTATTGGATTGGAAGGATGTAATGGGGTGCACACAAAAGGACAGACCTTTCTATGTAAATAAAATTATAAAGTAAGCGATTATTTTATTTTTATTAATTAAACTACTCTTAAATTTTCACCTAAAAATTTTAAGTTGTCAAATACATAGTGTAAAATTTTTTTAAATACATTATTTTTGAGTATGTAAATTTGATTTTAAAGCAAACTATCTAGTTACATTGTTTGCTGCTTTTTATATAAAATCTCGTATTGTTATCAATCGGATAATGTTATCAGTTTAATCTCGGACAATTGCGATCACATTAAGCAGATTCCACTGTATATAGAACCGTGGAATACCCTCAAACTTATGAAGGCAGATCAAAAACCTTAGTTAATTTTTTTGGTACTTGCGTATTATCCCTTCGACCGTTTCGGGACTCAAATTTAGCGGCACAGCCATAGAAAAGTCAATTGTTTGTTAATCTTTTTCGGACTCAGCAGTATGGTCGACGGGATAATACGCAAGAACCATTTTTTTACATTACAGTTATCTGTGAGGGGCAGGCATGAGATTCTTCCGAATTTTTTCGGAATTTCCGAATTTTTTCGGAATTTCCGAATTTTCCGATTTTTCTGAGAATTTTCAGACTTTTTTACATTTTGGAAATTGAGCGTTTCTAAATGTTAATTTTTTATATCCTCAAAAAAATTTTCAAAGAAAAATTCAACTAACGTAAAAACCAGGACTCTACCTCCTACTAGAACTCTAAAGATAAACTTCATATTTTATTTGAATTTTTCCTTCTCACTAGATATCGCCGTATGTCCGTTATAATGAAATAATTTGAAAGAGAACATCTTGGCCTTCATCACCATGTAATATTTTTAATATCTGAGGGTTTTTTAGGAATATAGCAAGATTTATGCATAATGCATCAACAGCTTAATTAATGTGAATTTTACGACATTTTCTTCAGTTTTATTCATCTTGGGTATATGGAATTGTTAATATTTAAGCATTATTTGTTTTTAAAAATTTTCAAAGAAAATAGTGGGATAGCAGTACAATTTTTTCAGCATTTACTTTCAATGTGTTATGCTGATCATATGGTAAAAATTAGGTATTTTAGACCACAATTTTAATTTCTACAATTTTTTACTGATGTTCATCATCTTAGATGCAAGTGCCCCCCGGCCCGTGGGAGCAGCTCGATAAGACCGACCGTCGCAAGAGGAATAAAGAGAGGCAAAGCCCTCACACTTAAAAAATTTGGATGGTGTTCCAAAAATAAGCTGAAACCTTGATTTTTAGGATCAAATTTTCAAAATTTTTCTGGGGAGATCCACAGACCCCCTTTTGGTACATGGAACTTTATTATACCCAATTTTTCATATTATTGTCATTTATATGCCCAAAATCAAACTAAAAATTTATTTAAAATATACATTGGAGCCATAAAACTAAAAGGATGTTTTTTTTCACAAAATTTTTTGCTTTTTTGTCAATCTCATCCCTGGAGGGGGAAAAAGGAAGTCCTTAGCTTTCTAAATATTTTTTTGTTTTTTTAACATTTCTACCTTAGTGAACATTCTGGCTCATAGCCTTCTAGTTGCAGATAATTTGCAATCACTCTTTGGAATTTGAAGTATCTTGATGTATCTCTTTTACTCCTTTTCCCTAAAAAGGTCAAGGTCAGTAGTTGAACAAAATCAGTTTTTGATATCAATGACCCAGGGGTTTCCATGTACTTATGAAAACTTTCTCATAGGATAGTGCATTGCCTCTTTGCAAGACTTAAGCTTGATTGGAAATGATTCAACCTATTTTTAATATGACTATTTTTATAGGTGTCGGACTTGTAATACCACAGACAGAAATGCCATTTGTGTAAATTGTATAAAGACTTGCCATGCAGGCCATGATGTAGAGTTTATTAGGCATGACAGGTAAGTTGGAAATTGTGTATCTCATTATTTTTAGTAATGTGTTCATATCACTTACATGCTAACAATAAACTTATTGTTATTCTTAATATTTATTTTGTATTTAGAATAATGGCTTTGAAGATGTTTAAAAAATGGGATTTTATTCCTGTATTAGTTGAAAATTATTGAAGACTTTGATAGTATAATGATTGTTTAATTTTATATATAGCTACTTAAATTTGAAAACATTGAACTAGGGGTGCAGAAAATGTTTCTGGGCCCGAAATTTACCAAAAAAGTAATTAATGTTCTCCAAAATTTCCCCCCAAAAGGAAAATTTATTAAAATAATTTTCTCACAATTTAAAATTTAATGAACTGCATAGCTTTTTTACATACTTATAACTGTAGCTTAAAAGTGCCTCTTATTTTCAAATATGAGTTGTAAGTTTTTTTTTCAAATTTGAGCAACCTGTAAAATTTTTCCTTTTTAAGTCAAGAACATAGATATGATTAAACAAGAATGCAATTTTTAGTGAAAATTGCCTATTCTATCATATATACTGTTTATCTTGCATATTGATAGAAAAGTTAAAAAAGCCAACTTTCAGGAATTCGCCTAAAAAACTTTTTTAAACTTAAATCCGTAATTTTCCATTCTACATCCACAACTTGGTCAATTTCATTAGCATTCTATTTTCTGAAGAAGTTAAGAGTATGATATGGTCACTTGCCAAAATATTTGTCAGCCAAGAACAGCTTGATTTTTCGGAAAAATTTCCCCACAGCTGCTTGAATTTCCCCACACCTTGTTCGGACATATTCTGCATCCCTGCATTAAACTATGTTTTTTCTAAAAGCTTGTGCATCTTTTAATCACCCTGTCATATTTCAGATTTTTTTGTGACTGTGGAGCCGGCACCTTAAGTAACCAATGCCAACTTCAAGGTGAACCTACGCAGGACACGGACACTTTATATGACTCTGCTGCCCCTATGGAATCTCACACTCTCATGGTGAACTAAAACTTCCTCTGTGGATGAGGTGGCCCCTCACCCAGCAACCATTCACTGTGTCTGACATGTTTCTAGTCACAATCAGTGCCACTTGGGCTTACAAAGCTCCAGACTTTAGTGGTGCATTATTTTTGCCAACATGACTGCCAAGAAAGTTTGAAAACAAAAGAGAAAAACCACGGACTCTGCGCCGCATCGACTGGATCGTCCTTTTTTATATATATATCTTTATATTGTTACTGTTTCCGTTGTTGTAGCAGGCGATCTGTGAACTATGCAGGGATGAGTTCCGAGTGGCGAATCGGGTATCCGTTTGTAATGTAGATTTTCTCTTCAGTTTGTTTTCCTCACTGCATTGTACATAGTCACATCCCTCCCATTACGGATTTGAAATGTATTTAGAGTGAATCACCAATTACAAAATTTTCCGAGTGAAAATTATATATGTTCGTCATTTATTTTTCTTTTATATTAAAAAGTATATACATTTCTATACTTATTTTTTATGATGAGAGAAGATAAAAAGTTTTCTAAACTTGTTTATATTACCGGACTCATCGGACATGGGGAGCTTCTCTTCATTTTTTTTCGTGAAATGTCTGTTTTGTGTTTGAATATTTCTGCTAAAGAAGGATGAAATGTTTCTTGCTGTAAATTATATTTGAAAAATTCACAAAAAAAAGCTGAAACATTCCTTTCCTGATGGTTATTGTTATAAACATGAATTGACTAATCCAAGTATTTTAAACAATTCTAAATGAGAAATGTTAATCTTTTATGTTCTTTTATTAGAAATTTCAATAAATCTTAATATTTAAATCAACAAATCAAGTTTGTACATTAATGAATTACTATTATGAATGGAAATTCAAATCACTACTTAGTCCAGTTTCCAAAATAGGGTTATTGGGATGTATTATATGTAGTGCAATCTTAATTTATTTTTAATGTTTCATAATGTGAAGCAATGCTTAGAAATGAGTTGTTTTGATAGGAGGAAGTGTAATAACCTTGATAAAAATTATGAAATAATTATTGCTGTGCCTTATTTTGCAATTTACTGAAAGAAGAGTTTTTAGTTGTTTTTCTTTTAAGAATGCACTCTAAAAGCTCCCCATGCTGGTGTCAGTAATGCTATTGCCAATATGTAAGTGCATTCATAAAATGTATGTAGCTTGTAAATGTGTTCTGTGTTGTCCTTATTGGTGCCTCAACTGAAGTGCTCATGTAAAAAACATGCTTTCACACTGACTTACTGAAAGTTGTATGATTCAGGTTGTAAAAATAATTTGAAATGTAACAAAGTTGGAAAATTCAAAGTCACTACAATGCAATACGAAAAGCACAATGAAAATTTGTGCCGATAAAAAAGTATATGCTACAAACCGATGTAAATTTCCTTGTACATTTTTTCACACTGGGGATGTTTTTACAGTATTAAATATTCCAGAAGAACTACACTTGCTTCGTCCAACTTTGGGTTTCTCATTTCCATCATTAAAAAAATAAAAACATTATTTAAAATCTAGACAGTTTACAATCCAAAATGTTGCATGCCTGCCTCTACAACTTTTATTTCTATTATCATTTTTTTAATAAAATTCTTTATGAAATTATTTTTATTGGTGTGTAATTTCTGGTATGAATATGGTGAAGGATGGTGTCTTGGACATACCCAGAGGGAAAATTTAAAAATAAAATTTGATTCTATGATATAATTATAACGCTCTAAAGAGACAGTAAACAATGAAATAATGTAGGCTTACACGGTCAGATTCAGAGTTATTTATTAAAAATTCTTCCCGGTGTAAGGACCGTGGTCTATGAGTAAAAACGGACGTTTCGTCTACATCTGCGGTAGACATCTTCAGCGAGACTGAAATGAAAAAGTTAAAGAACGCCAAAGCTGACTGTCACGTGGTAGATCCAGAGGAGAAGAGTCTCATTGGTCAACGTCACTGAGGCTTGATTCTGGATTTCCAGAGGGCTGGGTGCCAAACACGTGGAATAGTTAGCCCCTCCTCCTTGTGATTAAAATTATTCTGGTGTTTGTGAATCTCAATGGCTTCTCTCACAAGTCGGGCTTGGAAATGTGTCGATCTGGATAAAACATCAGTGTGATCAAACTTGATAATATGGTCTTGAGATAAAGCATGTTCAGCGATTGCTGATTTGTCCGGTTGTTAAAGGCGACAATGTCTCTTATGTTCAGAAATTCTGGTTTTTATGGATCGCTTGGTAGTACCAATATAAACCAAACCACACGAGCAGAGAACTCTGTAGACTCCTCTGCTTAGTAGCGGATCACGTGGATCCTTTGCAGAGCGTAAGATTGCATATTTTCTGCGTAGGTTTGAAAATAGGTTTTATGAGGTGGCGTTTTAAGATTTTACCGATACGATCAGTGACAGAAATTCGCAAATCCATTCACCCCAAGAAATCTGTTTCTGCGGTGTCCAGTAATACCAGTCAAGGTCAAAAATCACGTCCAGTTTTCCTTCCTTTTATTCAGTCTGTCACTGATCGTATCGGTAAAATCATAAAACCTATTTTCAAACCTACGCAGAAAATATGCAATCTCTTACGCTCTGCAAAGGATCCGCTACTAAGCAGAGGAGTCTACAGGGCGCAAGTTCAGAGTTGCGTATTCTTGGCGATTTTTGGCTCTTTAGGGGCACATTTAGAAGCCAAATGACTCTTTTAACATGAGTTAGGGTTACCATATTAGTCATCTTTAACGCTAAAAACTTGGCGCATACGCAAGTCTGAACTTGCGCCAATTCTACAGTGCCACTACAGTGATATTGGTCATGAATTGCAGCTTGTTAGGTATTAATCATTTAATATACTATATCAGCGGTTCTCAAACTGTGCTCCGCGGAGCCCTTAGGGCTCCGCCAAGTAATTCCAGGGGCTCCGCGAAGAAATTTGAAATAAATACATTTTTTGATAATTTCTAATTTGCTTTTCTCTGAAATGTTATAAATAACTTTCTGTAAGGTGTTGGAAAGGTCTGCTGGTTTTTGCCTTTTTCAGGTCTTTTTTGGTTTACCAAAACAAGTTAAAACCCTGTTTTTAGGGTCAAATTTCCAAAACTTTGCTGGGGGAGGAACCCCCAGGATGGGACGGTTTGGCGCTGGCCGTTTGGGCGCCGTTTCCGTTTGGGCACCAAATTTTTCTTCTAATTTTTAGAAGAATTATAGAGTTCTATTTACTTTCATTTTATTTCTGCCGCTTAAACGGCCGCTCCGAATAGTAGCACACCAAGGAACCCCCTTCCCCCACCTCTCAAATTGATTACTCAGCACCTTTTTTTTTATAAAGTTCACCAAAACAAAGGGAAAACCTTTTTTTAGTAGAATCAAATTTCCAACACCCCCTTTATAGCATTTGGAACTTAATTGCACAAAACGCTTCTTATATTAAATTCTTTAAGATGCAAATTCTGCCAAAAATGTATAAAAATCTAACATTGATCCTATGGCATGGGAGGGGATAAGGAATGATTTTGGGCCCATGTGTATACAGGGTGGTCCTTAATTCATGGTACAAACTTCTAGGGGTGTTAAAGTACACCTAGACGAACAAGAATTGGTTTTGGAAGGGGGGTCGCAGTTACACCGTTAACCCATTAACGCCCAAATTATTTTTTTGGGGGGCGAATTGGATAAAAATCATGAATCTGGTGTATTTTGCCTTCAATATGAATATTATAAACAAATTTTATCAAAACAGTCATTAGTTTCTTTCAAAAATGCTGATCTAAAAATAGATCACTGGGCGTTGGGATGATATTTTTTGTCACAGAGCTACAAGTTGAAGTACTAGTCACAGAAGTACTAGTTGACCTTCAAAAATTCCTAAAAATTATGAAATAAATAGAAATATTAGAATTTCTCTTTAAAAAACGCGTATTTATTCATAAATATGTGTGGGAAAATAATTAAATAGTAATAAAATTAAATAATTTACCCAAAATTAAATACACAAATAGCCTATGTTGAAGGTTATTATAGGGGAAAAGGGGAAATTGAACCAAGAACTTTAAATTTATAAAAGTATAATATAGAAAACATATGACATGGCATAAAATTTTAACTATTAAGTAAAATAAAATGCATTGGGCTAATTCTTGAAAATTTTGTTGATTGGTTTAACTATAAATTAATAATATTCATGAAATAAAATGTAACTTGATTTTACATGCCAACATTCGAAATTGCTGCTTGTTTGAGCTTTTCACCGACCTATTCCAATAAACTATACTTACTCTGCCATGAACGTCAATTTTAAGGTTACCAAGGCTGGATAAGGCCGAATTTCAGAAAAAAAATTGCAATTCTCAATTTGAGATTTTCATACCTCCTTGATAACTTTCAATTGTCTTATAATTTCCCCTATAAAGTATTTAAAAACTACTTGTATTGACTTGTGTTGTATAACATAAGTTTATGTAAATAAACACTAATAATTTTATACTGCTAGTTGCAATGCTGCGCTTTGTTGGTAATGAATCATAATGACCTATCCTCCATTTATTCACGAGAATCTATATAAAATCCAAATACCACTGACTGATTCATTCATAACACTCATCACGAAATCTCCAAAACTGCCGGACTGATAGGCTTGAAATTTGACAGAGACCTTCCTTTCGGCCATTAGACGCGCACTAAGAAACGATTTTAAAATCGAACGACTCCTTCCCTGCTTTTCGGCGCTTTTTCGACTCCGTTTTACCCATTGAAATAACATTACACATTGTTGAAATGCATAAAAGGCAGGGTTTACTTCTTATCTGAAGGCGACGTCTTGCCTCACTTGATAAATATTATTTAAAAACATTGTATAACTTAAAACGGAGTTAAAGACGAAAAACAGCGTAAATTTCTAATTAAAAGTTAAAACGGAGATTAGAAAACTAAAATAAATTGAAATAATTAATTTTGAAACATTAATTACATTACTTTAATATTATCAAAAATAAATATAGAGCGTGTTGGTTCACTAGACTTGTACATTCACTAATTTTTTATTATTGTTAGCAATAAGTTTTTACTTTTTCAAAGTAGCTTTTAAAGAAGTTGGTTATCATAATAAAATTCCCCCTGAATTACTTACTCATCTGGATTATTTTCGGATGGTTAGAAGATTTTTTAAATAGTCTGAGATGACTATAATAATTTCTTTTGTTATAATTTTTATTTATTATGCTGTATTTATTGATTTGATAATAGTTAAATGTGCAACATTGTAACTGATTGGGTTTGGGTAGATATAAGTTACAGGGATGAAAAAAGGCACCGTGAATACCGGGATGAAAAGTTACCGGGAACACCGGGATATGAAGAGTATAGGAAACTTAATGGGAACAACAGGATATGGAAATTATCGGATATACCATAGGATATGAAAAATACCAGGAACACCGGCGGGTAATGAATATTATTGGGAACACCGGGATATGGAAATTATCGGATATACCATAGGATATGAAAAATACCAGGAACACCGGCGGGTAATGAATATTATTGGGAACACCGGGAACACTGGGTATGAAAATTACCGGGACCACCGGGATAGGAAAATTATTGGGAACACCGGAATATGAAAAAAATACTGGGGACACACTGGAGTGATTGGTGATTGCTGATACGAAAAATCAGACACATAACTTGATAGAACTTAAAAAAAGGAATTAATACCCTCCACCCGTGCAAGGCCGGGCAAATCAGCTAGTATATTATAAAATTTAATTAGCAATATTATAATGTTAAATTTCTTCAAAAAATAAAATAGTTGACTTCATCTTAAACATTACTGAGTATTCTCAGACACATTTTTATCAGTTTTTACTGGAAAAACTGAATGATCGTATTGTAAGCAACACAGAAAAATTGAACGCCCGAACGCCCAGTGATCTATTTTTAGATCAGCAGTATTTGGACTTAATTTTTTACTAAATAAATTAATTTTGACAAAACTCTGCATTATATCCCAATAGCTACATCTATAAAGATAAAATAAAACTGAAAAAGGATTCCTTAAGTGGTATACCTCTACTGTTTCCTTGAAAAACGGGAATGAAGATGAAAAAACTGTAAAATGAAACCCCGAGATGAACTTTAGCCCACCCCTATTACAAAATAAATGAAGAAAACGCAAAAAACATAGGGTATTATGATTGAGGGATGTTTTCTCTTGCCATAAGTGCAATTTCGTTACCTTTGGGTGAATTAAAGGTAGTTTAAGAGAGCATTTATGACACTATGTTTAGCGATCTAAAAATAGATCACTGGGCGCTAATGGGTTAAAGAGCTAGGTCCTAATGTAGTGCGAGAGCGTTACAAAAGGACGTTTTGCCAAGGCCCGTTTAACGAAAAAAAAACATAATGAAATGAAAAAATTTATTGCATGAGGTACAGCAGTATCCGTACTACTTACATCATAAATTTGATAGAAATTGAACCACTTTCTAAACCGCGGAGTTAGTTTCAAAAGTGCAATATTAATCTTTTAGTCAAAGAATCACATTCCTTAATGGTATTTAGAAAAATGATGATCGGGGAAGGAATTTTCAATGATCGTAACATGGATCATTGAAACTGTTTGATCATTGAAAATTCCTTCCCCGATCATCATTTTTCTAAATATGTACCATTAATGGAACTCCATTGTTTGACTAAGAGCACGTTTTAAAACTCACTACACGGTTTAGAAAGTTCCAATTTCTATCAAATTTATGATGTAAGTAGTACGGATACTGCTGTACCTCATGCAATAAATTTTTTCATTTCATTATGTTTTTTTTTTCGTTAAACGGGCCTTGGCAAAACGCCCTTTTGTAACGCTCTCGCACTACATTAGGACCTAGCTCTTTAACGGTGTAACTGCGACCCCCCTTCCTATACCAATTCTTGTTCGTCTAGGTGCACTCTAACACCCCTAGAAGTTTGTACCATGAATTAAGGACCACCCAGGCACGGATTATAGCAATTTTTAAGGGGGGGCGGTCTAGGTTCCCCAAAATTTCGTAGATTTGATTTCAAATATAGTTAACCCCCCACTTCCTATATAGTCCCCTTTTCAAATTATCAGTGGCGGATCCAGGATTTGTTTTTTTGGGGGTCTCAATATATAACAGGTTGTGAATCTTCATACTCGAAGTACTAAAAGGGGGTCTGGGGGTCCTCCCCAGAAAATTTTTGGAAATTTAAGTCTATAAAGCATGTTTTTAACCCATTTTGGTACACCTAATCCGAATTTTGGACTTATTTCACGGGGCCGTAACTAGACATTTTTTGGGGAGGGGTTTGGCCCAAAAAATTTTCTTGAAACTTAAGTACGATTTTGTTGGTGACGAAGGTAAGCAGACAGCTGCAGATCCAGTGTTTGGTTTTGGGGGGGGGTTAAGAATTTTCAGTATCAAAATAGTCTTCTAATATCCTAAAGGGGGGTCTGGGGGTCCACCCCCAGAAAATTTTTGGATTTTTAAGTCTAAAAAGCCGATTTTCAACTCGTTTTGGTACACCTAATCTTGATTTCGGACATACATTTTCAAGAATTTAAGTTCCATTTTAATTGGATTTTTGCATTTTGAATGTTTTACAAAAAAGTTGTAAATAATAGAGTTCCAAAGGAAGGTCGGGGGGGGGGTCCTCCCCCAAAAAAATTTACGGAAATTTGACCCTAAAACAGGATTTTAACTCGTTTTGGAGTCGCTTTTCCCTTATTTTCCACCCCGAGTTCCCACTTCCCCTCTTTCTCATTGTTAGTGATTATTCCTATTGGGGGGGGCTGTTAAAGCAACATGAAGAGGACCACTCCTTTTAAGTCCCAAAATTTTCAAGGAACAACATAATACTGTAATAATAGATTTCAAAATTTCAAGGGGTGTTGGGGGTTCTCCCCAAGAAAAATTTTTAACCTTAGAAGTAGGGGTTTTATGCATTTTAAGAAAATACAGTTAGTAAAAAATTGACGTCGAAATTTCGAGGGGAGGGTTTGAACCCCCATAACTCCCCCTTGGATAAGGCCCTGTTATATCATCAAGAATTTAACCTATTTTTTGGAAGGATTTTTACATTTTGACGAACTTATTATTAAAAAATGTAAGGGAAAAAACCCAGTTTTTCAACTCGTTTTGGTACACCTCATCCGAATTTCGGATATGCATTTTATGGTAGAATTTTTGCATTTCGTCGAACTTCATAAAAATATTATTGTAAATAATAGTTACAAGTACCGCAGGGGGTCTGGGGGTCCTCCCCCATAAAATTTTTGAAAATTTGACCCTAAAATAACAGGTTTTTAACTTATTTTTATAGTTTCATTGCTTGTTAAAGGGGACTTTCTTCATGCTCTGATTTTCGTAACCACACAAAAAAATCATGTCATACTAAGGGGGGGGGGCGATCGCCCCCCCCCATGATCCGTCCCTGAGTAATCCTGGATCCGCCACTGGTTCATGAGTTTTAGCCCCCCCCCCTGCCTGTTTGTAGATTCGATAAGCAATTTAAGGATAGAATGAGCTTTAGCCCCTTTGCTTTTTGTTACATATTTGGTTCATAGTTTAATGAGCTTACAAAACTACCCCTACAAAACTTTTAGCACCTGCGTATTTGTAGATTCAATGAGCCCCCTTGCATTTTTATAAAAGTGGGTCACAATTTGATTAGCCCCTAGCCCTAGAGCATTATTATACCCCCATTCCATGATCTTAAGCTCTTCTGTTTTTGTAGTTTCAATTCAGAATTTAGAGGGGAGAATGAACTTCAGCCTTCATTATTTTATCCCTATTTTATACAATGACCCCTATGATGAGTGTAGGGTGGTTCATTTGCCTATGGAGAAAAATGTTTTTTTGAAATGTTGAACTCTCACCCTCCAGTTTGGTGACATTATGTAAGTTAATGCCCCTGTTAAAATATTAGATAATTTAAAGGTTATTTAGAGGTAGCTCAAAGGCTTTGAAGTTTTAGCTATTAGCGTGTATGGAAAAACGCATGTTTTCGGTAAAGGAATTTACATTTCAATTGATATAGCAATAATATGTGTTTATAAAATGTATATTTGTTTTAGTCATAACAAGGTAAGTATAATTTAAGTTTTTGACGAAGATTATTCCTTGTCTGGAACTTGCCTAACAACTTCTCGAACTCTAAATAACAACTTTTCATCCAACTCTAAATAAAACGTCTACTTCCACTCAAAAACATTAACACCAACTAGCTAAACTGCTAGAGCTGGTAAAAAAGGCTATTTACTTTGCCTTCTTGACTTTGTGAACTGAGACAAAAACTCAAGATAATTTCTCGAATAAGCAATGATCTTTTTGTGCGAAATTCCTTCTAACTAAAAGTATTTACTTCAGAGTTCTAGGTGCCTTCCATCATGTAAAGTAGATAATGAAGATTATTTACTGTTTAAAGATATGGCTGTTTCATTAACAGTTTAAACTATAACTATCAAGGTTTAAAAAGGAACAATACAAAAGCTATTGAAACGACTTTATGTCAAAATAAAATATATCCACCTGTAAGGATGAAGTCTCAAGTATCTGTCACTCTTCAATTTAATGCAATTTTATATGAGCATGAACAGGAGCTTCTGTTGAGACAGTAGCAATGAACCAGTGCTTCATTTGTTTAAAAGTGCTAAAAACAGGTTAAACTCTTTTAAAGCCTTCTTCCCACTTGGTTTTAGTTTAAACTGTTGATGAAACAGCCGTATCTTTAAACTGTAAATAATCTTAATTATCCACTCTACATGATGGAAGGCACCTGCAGCTCTAAAGTAAATACCTTGAGAAGGAGTTTCACACAAAAAATATCAATGCTTATTCGAGAAATTATCTTGAGTTTTGGTGTGATTGTTCCTCAAATCACAAAGTCAAGAAGGCAAAGTAAATAGCATTTTTTACATGTTCTAGCAGTTGAGCTACTGATGTTAATGTTTTTGAGTGGAAGTAGATGTTAATATTTAGAGTTGGATGAAAAGTTGTTATTTAGAGTTCGAGAAGTTGTTATGCAAGTTCCAGACAAGGAGTAATCTTTGTTAAAAACTTAAATTATACTTACCTTGTTATGACTAAAACAAATATACATTTTATGAACACATATTATTGCTATATCAATTGAAATGTAAATTCCTTTACCGAAAACATGCGTTTTTCCATACACAGGGCTCCCAGCAGACATTTGGTTTGTCTTTAGGGAAAAAAGAGACCTAATATCTTTAAAAAAGAGACCGAAATTTTAAGTCAAAATTTAACTGTGTCATGAAAAAAATAGGTCGATGAAACAAAAATTTCAGAGTTTTACCCTCACAAAATAGTTAATGTTATAAAATTAATGTAGAAATTAGATAAAAAGGCGATTGATAGCCAAAGATTGAGATCCCAGGTGGCTATATGAACTTGTAATTGTGCTTTTTTTATTTATGGTGCAATAAAAAAAATTAAATTAAAATAATAAAAAGAAGTATATTTTCAAGGTAATTTTTAAATGTTGAAATGAAATACGTGTTGGGATAATCCTTCAAAACAGAAAGTATACTTTTCGTAACTTGAATCAAATTAAAATTAAAAAACTGAAAAGTTAAGATTTCTTGAATAAAAAAACAGTGCCGTAGCCAAAACTGGGGGGGGTTCTTTGGGTTCAGACCTAAAATATTTTAGACCCTATAGTTTTGGTTTTATAATAACCAGTTGCCACTCAAGGGAGAAATTTTGATACTGTGCTTCTCATAAAAATTCTACACTTTAAAAGAGCGATCCTCTTTACTAGTAGTTGTAACCCAATAGGGCTCAAATATGCGAGTTTACACATTACTCTTTTAATGTTTAAATAACTAAGATTTTCTATGGGAGGACCCCAAACATCCCTTTGAAACTTAGTGTGACTTGCAAGGAAGTCTTTGGATGTAACTGAAAAGGTCTCAAAATGAGCTAAAACACTGCTTCAAAAGATCAAATTTCCAAAATTTTTCTGGTTAAGCGCCCTCAAACTTAAGACTTATTGTACACAGATTAACATCCTATCACAGTAAGCGTTTTAAAACAAAGCATGTAAAAACACTCATAAGTAAATATTGAGTCAAATCCCTGAAACAAATATCTAGTTATGGGCCTGACGCCAAAAACGAGTTCGACACTGTTTTCAAGGGGCAAATTCGCAAAAAGTTTTTTTAGGAGAGATCCTAATTAAGAGGTTAACTTCTGTGTGTTAATTATCAGAGAGGAGTATAATTAAAAATGACAAATTTTTTTGGGTAACTACAGAAAATTCGTCGATTTACAATAATGCATTTTTTGGACCTCCAAAGGAAAATCCTGGCTATGCCGCTAAATAAGGATGTCATAAGTTTGTTGTTAAATAATTTTAACGAATTTCTATGTATTTTGGGGTGCTAATAACAAAATAAATTGTTTTGAAATGTACTATACATTAAGATTTAACAACAATATTACAAATAATTTTCAAATTTATATTAATTGCTTTATTTCACACTTGAAACCCATAACCAGACTATTGTGGGGGGGTTGGAGGGGGAGAATTGATTCAAACTAACAGACCTTGTAAAATTTTGTTTGCAGTTTGTATAAAATATGAACCCCAAGTATAGATACGGGGATGAGGGTTCTTCACTGGAAAGTTTGGGGAAAATTAGCCTTCAAAGTATTGTTTCAACTAATATTGTTGCCCCATTGATAACACCCAAAGAGACAGATATCTTGTAAGTCAGAATTTTCTACGGAAAAAGGATATAAAGAGACAAAAATTTCAAAGGTAGAGGGGGTCTGGGGGCGCTCCCCCAGAAAAATATTGTAAATCTAACCCTTAAAAGTAGGAAAAAAGACTTTTAGAGACCTCAGGTGAAAAAAGAGACCTGCTGGGAGCCCTGCATACACGCTAATAGCTAAAACTTCAAAGCCTTTGAGCTACCTCTAAATAACCTTTTTAAATGATCTAATATGTTAACAGGGGCATTAACTCACATAATGTCACCAAACTAGAGGGTGAGAGTTCAACTTTTCAAAAAAAAAATTTTTGGACCACCCTAATGATGAGTCTATGAATAAATCTAGTCTAATGGGCTTTAGCACCCTCTAAGATCAGTAATCAGTTTTCGCAATTCTTAACCTAAAAAAGGTAAAGGTTCCTCTATAAGCATAATCCCCCAACATTTTTAAAGATTTGATTCACAATTTAAAAAAAAGGCCAGTGAGTTTTAGCTTAGCCTTCTTCCGTTCCCCCCACAATTTTATGGACTTGGGCCAGATTCAATTCACAATTTCAAGGGGCCATTATGAAATAAATGTCTTTATTGAACGATTTTGCAGGTTTTAATTCTATCTTAAAAGGTAACGTGTCAATTTCCTAAGGTTGTTGTGATGTGCCGCGTGCAATTCTGAGTCGTCTAGCTCTAGGTGTACCCTACCACATCGAGAAGTAATGAAACATTTATCTGAACCACCCTGTAGCCGGTCTTCAACGTGTCACCGCGATAAATATAAACTACACTTTACAAACCATAAAAACTTTATTATTTTGAAGCCTTGATACATTGTGTTTATAAAGAAGCAAAACAATGTAACTCTAAATACGTTACCAAACCATAGCAGCTACAGCTCTTCTATACCTGAAACCTTACCATCAATGCTGAAGAACTCCACGAACAGCAAAACAGCCACTTTCTTATCAATTGAAACGTAAGAAAAAGTAAGACTTTTCAGATAAGCCCGCCTTATCTGAAAGTCCCGCCCTTACCAAGTGCTCGAGAGAAAAATTAGGAAATGGGTTAATATTCGAGTAAAAATATGGAAGAAAACTGGAAAATCGATCTATGAATCGATGCAGGAGCAAAATACGATTTGTTTCGTTTTAATCTGAAATATTATTTTCCCAAGATTGATTACCTTTAGTCTCATAAACAATATCCAGTCTCCTCCCCAAGTCTTTAGGCATTTATTGAACTTAAAAATATTAAATTTCAGTTCTCCCCACCTGATGGTTTCAAATTAGTGTTCACTCTAAAGATTTGATTATAATAAAGAGTGCAAAACCTTTATTAGTTTATGTTTCTAATTCCCAGTTGGTCTAACTAAAAACTAGAAGGAACTTAATACAAAGGAACTTTAAATAAAAAGGAAATTTTAAGACCCCTGGGAAGTATGAACACAATCCTAATTTCTCCGAGCTATAAATAATGAGTAAATTCCATGTGGAATCAACACGGCACTCAACCTGACCCTCTCAGATTTTAATGAAACTTTCAGGAATTGTTCTCTTCTATGATAGAAATCAGAAAATGTTTTTACTATTCAACTTTATCAGTAATTTTTTATTAAAAATTTTGAACAAAAAAAGGAAGAAAATGCAATTTTTCGTACTTTAATGTATTATAACTCCAGTTATATTTGTCCGAGAAAAATCTATTACCCCTCGTTATAAAGACAATTTGCAAGCTTTAATTTGATATAGTGCTGTCCTTTAAAAAAACCACACCAAATTGTACCCTAAAAAACCCATCGAGATATTGAAATAATTTTAAATTCTCATGTGCCGAGTGGCAGGAACGTAAAAGCAAATCAAAGAACCGTTTATTTACTTAGTTTTTTGAATAAATAGAAAATGTCGATTTTGGGCTAAAAATATGATTTAGTTATGCAGATTTTGATGCTGTAAAAATATATGTTATAAAGGCTTTAAAGCATTTTTCACGTGGTTTTGTGTTATCCCGTTATTATGAGAATAAAATACTAAAATTTCAGCTCAGTCCGCCAATTAGGGACATGACGGTAGTCTTTGAAATGAAGGGTGAAAAAAACCCAATTTTCCTTCTGTAATAAATGATAAAATAAATAAAAAATTATGCAAAATATTAAATATTATTCATGATACACATCTAATTATGCAAACAGAATAGTTGTTCCAGTAATTCTCGACTTTTTTTCAGTATTTTTGATAAAAACTCAATGATACCAAAAACAGCCATTTTTCATGCAAATATAGCATTTTAGCCACCCAACTCCGGAAGATGACGTCAAACGTGAGTGAAAATTGCTTTGTTAAGTCTATGGAGTGACGTCAATGATGAGTGAAAGTTATGACGTTGCACAGCTGAGTTGGGAGGCCTTTATACAGAGGGTCTTGGTTTTACACGAAATAGGTTTAGAGAATTAATAGTTGTGGGTTTAAAATAAAATATCAGGGTCAATTACCGTTTTTTAAGCTTTTTTTATAAAAGTTATATTTATTATTTGTAAGTGTCGTTTTCATCAAAATACAACAATAAAAACGTTATTGTTGTAGTGTTTTGAAGGCAAAATTCTTGAGTAGAAAAACTTATCACAGTTTTAATTTAAAAAATAATTTGTAATAACCTTGGTTTTAATTATCTTTCTATCAAAATAAACCTTTCAATCATATTTTTTCTTAATTTTTTGAGTATTTTCAAGTATGGGGTTTTTTTTAAGGAAAATTGGGTTTTTTTTTTATTCTCACTTAATCGTTTGCCAATTTGTAACGGAGAGTTGGAATTAAAAATACTAAGCACTAAAATGTAGGGGAGGGTGAGCCGTTACAACAATTTTGTTCGATTTAATTATCTTATTTTTTAAATTAAAAAGCTTTTAAAAAACAATGTTGGTATCCTTCATTTTCTTTGAAAATTATACATATATTTAGCAAATATATAAATTATGATACGTGAAATTTACAGTGGGACCGCCACGGGATCAGGAGTTGTAGCAAAAAGAGTTGTTTTGAAGTACTATTTTGATTAATGACTAAAAACAACTATTTTTGCTATAACTCCTGATCCCGTGGCGGTCCCATTCTGTAAATTTCAGATATCATAATTTATAACGTTGCTAAATACAGTAGAACCCCGATTATCCGCGAGTGCCAGGAAAGAAAATTTTTATTGATGAGAGCAAATTTTAGATGAGATTAGAGATTTCAAATGTACAGCAAAGGTTTCTGCTGGTACATGTTTTAAAAGTTACACAAATCATGTTTTTTGTACAATAAAATATAGTTTTTATGCTGGAATATTTTTTTCATGTTTTCACCTCATTTTTGGGGTTATCCGCGATTTTCACTACCCACGGTACCCTTGCCACCCTATTCCGCGGATAATCGAGGCTCTACTAAAAATATAAACTTTTAAAAGAAATTTAAGGATACCAACATTGTTTATTAAAAGCTTTTTTTTTTAAAAAACATGAAAGTAAATTTATTTCGTGGATAATAACTTTATATCAAATTAAAGCTTGCAAAATTATCTTCAAACCGAGGGGTAATAGATTTTTTTGGAAAAATATAACTGGAGTTATAATACATTAAAAAGCAAAAAAATTGCATTTCCTTCCTTTTTTTCAAAATATTTAATAAAAAAATTACTCATTAAATAATATAAAATTATTTCTCATTTATATCATAGAAGAGAACAATTCCTGAAATTTTTGTTAAAATCGGAGGTGGTCAGGCTGAGAATTTGGCGCAAGTTCAGAACTGCTGATGGTTGGCGAGTTTTGGCTATTTGGCCCCATATTTAGGAGCCACATAATTCATTTAACATTTGTTGGGGTTGCTATATATTGATTTCTATCGCTAAAAACTTGGCGCATCAGCAGTTCTAAACTTGCGCCGAGAATTTTTGGTTGATTTCACATGGAATGACTCATATATTTTAAATGTTTCGTTTTCTTCCCAGACATCGTTCTCTCGCATCGTTTGGCGACTTGGCTCACAATTGGCGACATAAGCGCCCGGCTAACATAAAAGTACCAATTTTGAAAAATAATGAAAACATATTTTTAAAATTTAATCATGCCATTGGATTTAGCTAACAAGAAAAATAAACTGTCTGAAATATATTTTTTTAAAATTTATTTTTGAAAAGTAAATTACTAAATACTTAATGTTTTTCTTTGAAAATGCCAGTCAGTTACCCGTGGAATTGCCCTAAAAGAAAAATTACTTTCCCTTTCTCTACACAACAAAAATTCCTTCCAAATGAAAAACCCATGGAAATTTTTTTTAAAAAGCGGAAATCTACGGAAGAATAACATCCCAATGTAAAATAATTTTTTTAAATGTTGCATAAAATGCTAATGTTTACAAAATGTAAACTATTTACTTAATTATGACAATCATTAAAATAACCAGAAAAGAATTTAAGTACATAAAAAATATTATTTCACGCATTTGGCATATTTAAAAACATTTTATTACATTATATCAGTTCTTTTGGTCAACACATGGTTAAAGAAATTAACAATAAAAAAGAGAAAACCTGGAAAGCTATTAAAATTTTTAATTTATGTACATGTATAAAGGTGTGATAAATTACAATTCCTACCTTTGTGATAAGGGTCTACTTTTGTTGTCCAATCTTTTCACAATTCCTGTTAATAACAACCTTGCAAGTAATGAACCAAGAGTACTTTTGTCCCCTTATTAATGAGGTTTTATTCCGATAGAAAACTACACATTAGTTTACTATCATCTCTTTCTATGACATAGCCCAGCTATGATTACCATGGTTTCCTGACCTGACCGCCGGTCAGGTTACCGGTGAATACGGCCGTAAACAGTCTTATACCAGAAAATTTTTATCTATAACGTTAATTTGTGTCACCTTTTTAATAGTATTTTTAACAAGACTAGTGTACTAAGTAAAAACACAGGAGTTCTTAAAATTTCTATTTCCTAATAATGATGCCTGCATTGCTTTGTTGACAGTACTTGAAAGGGGACATCCATAAATTACGTGAGGTCAAAAAGGGGGGGGGAGGGGTTTGGAAAAATCTCACCAAGAGGGAGGGGGGGTCGATTAAAATCTCACGTCAACTTTTTATGTTAGAAATTATACCGATTTTTTGTAATTTGAGAACGGAATAATGTCCTTTTCCCCCACATCATTTATAATGGAAAAGTTTTAGGAGCTGTGAAGCACAAAATACAAACGAATAGGATAGAAAATTATCTTTAAAGGTTGTAGGAAAATCTCATGTGGGGGGAGGGGGGGTCCAGCAAAATCTCACCAAGGGGGGAGGGGGAGTCCAGATTTTGGAAAAAACATCTCACGTAATTTATGGATGTCCCCTAACATTTTATAATATCTCAATTGTGTGCTTCAACCTATATCATTTTTAAGGTAAGCTAACAAACTCAGATAGAAAGGAAAATCATATTAAATTCTTATCGGGCCCTACCTTGGAGAAAAAAAGACAATAACTTTTACATATGATAATTATTTGATGTAAAACGTTAGAGTAATTTGTTTAAATTGTATTATGGAATAAGAAAATTTAGAAACTCTAATTAGCTCCATTATCATATCACTCCCTTTTATTATTTTAAAAGTTGAATCAATGGAATTGATCATAGACCTTGGAATTGATGCTATGATTGAGTAAATCTAATATAATAAAAGTCAATGTGTGTATGTATGTGCGTATATTTGTCTCCTATACAAATCCACAGTTTTCTTCCGATCTGCACCAAACTTGGTATATATACGTAAAAGAATCCCAGAAAAAACATAGGCTATGTTTCAAAGTTCTAGAAGGACCCCTTGACCCTCTTTTGACCCTTTTTATGGTCATTTTGCTGAAATAGCTTTATTTCTCCTCCAGAAGAGATCTGTTCACCCCATTGTTACAAAAAAAACATAATGCAAAATAGCAAGTTTTTAAAAGAAAAATTAGATATAAGTATAATTAAAAATTATAACTATAATCTAAAAACATAATTAAATGAAATTTAAAATTTTAAAACATGATTTTAAGTATAGTACAAAATATTATTATTTGAGAGTAATTTTTAAATAAAAAATTTCATGGAATAGCATTGTTGTTAAAATAATCTCCATGGAAACGAGGATGAAAAATCAAATGATGATCATATTGTTGCTTTTAAGAAAGTTGGTTAACAGACCAAAAACTAGAGTTAATATTAAAAACCAGAGGAAATATTGTATTTTTGCAGGAATGTTTTATTTATTAAATTTTATACCAAAGATATAATAAAATCATGAAAATACAATTAATTAAGAGCTCTGATTGAGCATTTTAAGTGATTTTGGAAAGGTTTTTTTTTATTTTGATTGGTTTTTTATGGCACATGATCCACGTCAGGATATGATTTTGGGAAGCATATTTTTCTAATATTTTATTGTTTTTTATGGGAATCATGTGGTAAATGCAGAAATCGTTCAGAATTTAAAATGCTTGATTCGACACCTTTCACTCATCAAAATATAGGCACAGATCCAGCACGCCTCCAAGAGGGGGGCACTTTTCCAGACAAGATTCCCATTGGGGTATAGGGGTCCTCCCCCAGAAAAAATTAGAAATTCGACGTGTAAAAGTAGGGTTGAAACTCGCGTTTTTAGAAACGTTTTGAGTCTAAGGGGGGCTCTTTTCAACAGTATTATCTTTACTTTTTCACCCAAAATGTTAAAATATTGAGGATTTCCTAAAAATTATCACTGAAGATCCTCTGGTGGTACTAATGGGAGGCATGGGGGTCCTCCACCAGAAAAATTGGAAAATTAGACCAGTAAAAGTAGGGTTTTACTCCTTTTGACAACCTTTTTGGGTTCCCAAGGGGGGGTGCTGTCCAGAGTGCTACCCCCTGGAAGGTAGAAATGAATGATTGATTTAAAAATTTTAAAGAAAAAATCTCCATCTTCACCCGTGCAAGGCCGGGCATATCAGCTAGTCAAGTATAAAACTAGTCATTAATCACATTCAACACAACACAAAACAAGCCTCTGAACCAAGTTCCTCACTGTGCTTTAAGTGCAGATCATTTGACAGACGGGTGAAATATTGTTTCAACGTCAATTAAAAAACAAATACAGTATACTGCACAATAATTCAGTCCAGATAATAGCATCGAACAGTAACTCAGTCAGGCATATTAAAGGTATGGATTCAAACTGAAAGGTTTGAGTTGATACATATAGACTGAAGTTTATATAAATAAATTTGGAGGTAATTACAGATAGAAGAGTTCATAATCTAAATTATTTCATACCACAAGTGCCATTGAGAAACTCTCCTAATCTCTACAAAACACATGCAAAAATAGTAATAAAATGTTTCTCTAAAAAGCAAAGTTAGTTTTTCATTTACTTTTTATCCCAATGCAATTGCTCAGGAACCATACAGCAACGAAGTTTCATGCATACTCGATTAAATTATTGAGAAATCGCTTCAATATTTAAAGGGCAATGAGTGCAATTCAGTTGCTCATGTATTTTTGAAAATTCATAGCACAAAGTAGCTTGTTTAAAAAATTCGTCAGAATTTTTCATATATTCTATTGAATAGTTTTCGCATTGCAAGTGCCTAATTGTAAATACTTTACTGTTGAAATACAGGGTGAACCAAAAGTCCTGCCCTGTTTTTAAAAATTAATAACAAAAAAAGATAAAAGTACGCCGTCTGCTGCACCCTACTTTAAATAATCGGGAGTTTTTTACACAAAATTTTGAAAAAGTGTAGTTCTTGACTTTTCTTATAGATGGCAGCACTAAATAAATTAATCGTTTTTCCCTGTGCTACGAATATTATAAATAGAATCGATTCAAAAATTGAATTAATCGAACTTAACATCCTGAGTGTCCTTTTTAACACAGATGAAGGGGATCATGGGATCCCCGAAACAATTGTATGATTTGTTTATTGATGATGATTTCATTGTTGATTGTTAAAAATCGTTGATCGGAAATTTGCTTCTTTATTGTAATCTAGCTGATCGAGAACTACACGTTTTCAAAATTGTGTGTAAAAAAATTCCTGATTATTTAAAGTAGGATGCAGCAGACAGTGGCGGATCTACGGGGGGGCTTTCGGGCTGAAGCCCCCCCAAAACGTCTAATATTTTACTAAGTTTGTCAAAACGCAAAAAATCTATATTCGGATGAGGCGTACCAAAACGAGTTGAAAAAGTGGGGTTTTTGATTTAAATTTCCAAAAATATTCAGGGGAGGACCCCCAGACCCCCCCTTTTGGTACTTGAAGCATGATAATTCACTACCCTTTCCGTATTACCATTAACAAGAAGATTCAATTGGATTATGAAAATTCTTAGCCCCCCGAAACCAAATCCTGGATCCACCACTGGCAGCAGACGGCGTATTTTTATCTTTTTTTGTTATTAATTTTTAAAAACAGGGCAGGACTTTTGGTTCACCCTGTAGAAATATACTGATGTGAACTTGTGGTGGCTATGCCATGTTGTTGACAACCAAACTCAGCAGATGCTGGTATTTATAGTGTTCTTCAGGCTGCAGTTTTATATTAGGGTCATTCCATGTGAAATCAACCAATGGTCAAAACCTCATGTCTTCAGAATTTCTTGAAATTTACAATATGTGTTGTACACATTTAGTGTTGTAAAACTGTGAAGTTTCAGATTTTTCTGATGATTTTTTCCAGAGATATGGCCTTTCAAAACTTCAAAATTTTCAGTTTTCTGGAATTTTAGGTAATTTTCAAATAGCTGTACCTCATCACCTATTCATGCTAAAGACATGAAATTTGTTTTAAATTATTCAGTATTGTATGATGTTTTATAATATAATAACCCTAACAAAGATGTATATTTTTAAAATTTAAAATTTTTTAAATTTTTCAAAAAAATTTAAATATTTAAAAATAGGTATAATTGATTTTCTTTTTAAAAATATATTATTTCAAACACACTTTCAGCAACCTATGGGCCAAATTTCAAGATGGTATCTTCATGGGTTCAGAGAGAAAAAAATGTTTTCTACCATAATGTGCTCTTAAATTGGGAAAAAAACACATATTTTGAGCTAGCAAAAAGCATTTAACCTACAAATACTACCAATTTATTTAGGAATATTGATATTTATGCATAAATTACACCTTATTTTATTTTAAAATATTTAAATTTTAAAATTTTTATTTTTTAAAACTTAAATTTTTTAAAAATTTAAATTTTGAAAAATAAAATTTATTTCTAATTAAAATTAGGAAATTTATGAGAAAATGTTCAACATAATACTATTACTTTATCTAGTATCAAAGGATTGTAAGAAGTTCTAAAATTTTAAAAAGTAGAAGATTGAAGAGCTCTAAATAAATTTAAAATTCATTGTCAGAAATGAAATCATAAAAAAGCAATCATACAATAATTTTGTCTGAAAAATCTTATTTAATAATGTATAGGTATAAAATTACAAATTATGTACACCTATTACTACATAATTAAGTTCTTGAATTCTTATTATGAATTACACAAGTTCAGAATTTAGAAAAAAATTTTACAACAGACTTTTGCAGAATGTTAGGAACTTGATATGTTCTACCCGTTGCAGTTGTTGGATGTAAATTACACAATATAAAGATTTTAGGTACAGTCAAAATATTTGGTTTTCTTGGATAAGAAATGATGGTGATGGTCCACAGGGATGTAAAAAAGAAATTTCAACTTCTTCTTCTGACTGGTCTTTTGACAAAACACATCCCATCCACCATTCATTCTCACAGGCAACATACCCCCAACAATCTCTTCAAATGAAACATCTTCCTCACAAGAACTTGCTTGAATCACATGTGTGTGATGGGAATCAGAAAAGGTGAACAGTCGTTATATTTTTTTCTTTATTCAAAGGTATAAAAGCATGGTATTGTTGTGTTCGAACAACTGTTATGACTTTTTTGAATCTTGTTTTAATGACTTTTCTTCTTCAATATACACGATATTGTTGACATAAAAAAAGAGATGGATGGTAAATATTTTTGACCATTGAAAAGAAATTAGGATTGGAGGAAACAGAAGCTGTCATAATTTTAGACTTAGCTGAGAATTATTCATTATTTCACAAGGCTTCCACTGGAACAATGCTATGGAAACAGTTCAATTTGTTGTCTATTTTAAAGAAATTGATTTTGCCACAGGGGATTTACCAAAATCTCATAAAAGTTTTGTTTTTATATCAGACTGTTTGAAGAAGAAAAGTCATTAAAACAAGATTAAAAAAAGCCATAACAGTTGTTGGAACACAACAATACTGTGCTTTTATACCTTTGAATAAAGAATAAATACTCTAACAAGACTGTTCTCCTTTTCCGATACACATCACATGGTATGTTTAATTTGCAATTTTATACCTATACATTATTAAATAAGATTTCACAGACAAAATTATTGTATGATTGCTTTTTATGGTTTCATTTCTGACAATAAACTTTATTTAGAGCTCTCCCATCTTAATCTTCTACTTTTTAAAATTTTAGAACTTCTTACAATCCTTTGATACTAGATAAAGTAATAGTATTATGTTAAACATTTTCTTATAAATTAACTAATTTTAATTAGAAATAAATTTTATTTTTCAAAATTTAAATTTGTAAAAAATTTAAATTTAAAAAAAATTTAAGTTTTAAAAAATTAAAATGTTAAAATTTAAATATTTTAAAATGAAAGTAAGTGTTATGCATAAATATCAATATTCCTAAATAAATTGGTAGTATTTGTAGGTAAAATGCTTTTAACTAGCTCAAAATATGTGTTTTTTTTCCCAATTTAAGAGCACATTATGGTAGAAAACATTTTTTTTCTCTCTGAACCCATGAAGATACCATCTTGAAATTTGGCCCATAGGTTGCTGAAAGTGTGTTTGAAATAATATATTTTTAAAAAGAAAATCAATTATACCTATTTTTAAATATTTAAATTTTTTTGAAAAATTTAAAAAATTTTAAATTTTAAAAATATATATCTTTGTTAGGGTTAATATATTATGAAACATCATACAATACTGAATAATTTAAAACAAATTTCATGTCTTTAGCATGAATAGGTGATGAGATACAGCTATTTGAAAATTACCTAAAATTCCAGAAAACTGAAAATTTTGAAGTTTTGAAAGGCCATATCTCTGGAAAAAATCATCAGAAAAATCTGAAACTTCACAGTTTTACAACACTAAGTGTGTACAACACATATTGTAAATTTCAAGAAAATCTGAGACATCACCTGCAAAAATTGCATTTTAATTGGTTGATTTCACATGGAATGACCCATTATTTTAAATTTGGTATATATATATATATTTATTTGAGCAGCCTTTATCACTAAGTTTCATACAATTCATCAAATCAGGGATGTGGATCTTCTTTTTAGTAATGTTACTTAAATAATAGAAAATGGTTATAAAAACCATTGTATATTAATTTTAAAACAAAAGTACTTTCATCTTATAAAGCAGATTTTCGATTTCTAAAAATATATAGTAACTAACTCCTTTCATAAGTTTTATCTTTATCTAGTTTCCATAAGTGTAAAATTTGATTCAGATTAATATTTAATAAAAACTATTGTGTTCTAAGTTAAAATTTTTAAAGTTCACCCATCTAATGATAATTTTCCAGGGTGGGAAAAAAACCAGGTTTTTTTGGTTTAACCCTTTATGTCCCAAATTATGTTTTTCAGAGAAATTGTGCCGTATATTTTTTATACGTTATCCCTATAAGTATACAAGCTTCATATCAACCCTATTAGCACAGCTCGTCCCAAATATGTCAAGTTTACGTAACTGCAACTAGTAGTAAACGAAATTTGGCCTTACAAGACGGAAATTGGACGAATTTGGAACATTGGGAAGTGGGACTTAAAAGTCCCGTCGGGGCATATAGGGTTAAACCAGGTTTTTTTTAAAAAACCAGTAATTTTTTAAACTTTTTTTTCGTACCCGCATAAATATAGCTACTTAGTTTTTTCTGTTATAAATCCATTGAATTAATAGTTAATCAATTCAGCTATAAACCAAGTGATTTAATTAATTAACTAATTAAAATTAATTTTTAAAAAAGTTAAATTTATACATAAATCAGGATTTTTTGCTGCATATAAAAACCACTGGTTTTTATTGCATCGGAAAAGTGTTTATATGTGTACATTTCAGTAAGATTTTTATTTGAGCCATTATAAAACCAACTGAGGTTTTTATAATGGATTCAAATAAATGGGGTTTATATGATAAAAAACCATATTGGTTTGTATGATAAAAAACCATATTGGTTTTTACTTTTAAAAAACCAATAGTTTCTTTTCAAAGTATAAAAACAACATATACAAAGACAACAAAGTATAAATAAGTGGTTTTTATAAGACATACTACTTAAATAGCCGGTGCTGAGTGAGTAAAAAAATTATTTTTTTGGTGCATTAAAATATCCTTTTCTAAAAAAAACCAAGAATTTCTTTTCAAAGCAAAATATCAAGTGGTTTTTATTATTGGTGCTTTGTGAGTTAAAAAATCCATTTGGTTTTTATAGTGCAAGGTACAATAAAATTTTGTGTTCTTAATAAAAAAAAAGACCATACTTGGTTTTTATTGAATAACACCATGGAATTTCTTTTCAAAGCATAAAAAAACAAGTTCTTTTTAATATATATATTAGGGTGGTCCTTATTTGTATGGTAAAAATTTTTTTTGGGAATTCCGGTGTGTCACTATATAAAATAATAATGTATGCAAAATATCAGCTCATTCGAATAATAAACACCCATGCGCAGTTGCCTTGAAGTTTCAAAAAAATACTGATTTTTTCACAAAACATCCCAAAAACCATAGATTAAACCCTCCCATCTTCTTCTTGATTTTTTAATGAGAATCTAATACAATTGTTGTTATAATGTTCCAGATTCCATTCTTCTATCACCCCTATTTCGGTAGTAAAAATTTTTTAAAGTTAAAATAACTCCTGTAAAGTTGTTTTTCCTGCATTTTAAAAAAGCTAATAACTCCAGAACCATACAACATAAAAACCTGAAATTTATGCCATTTTGTTTGTAATTCTATTACCTTTCATTTCAATTTTTTTCAAAAAAAATTTTTATTTAATTTTTTCTCCATTTTTTTTATTTTGAAGGAAATTTTTTTAAGAAAGGCAGTTATGTTGCACATCAAATGAAAGGTAATAAAATTACAAACAAAATGGCACAAATTTTAGGTTTTTAAGTTGTATGGTTCTGGAGTTATTAGCTTTTTTAAAATGCAGGAAAAACAACTTTACAAGAGTTATTTTAACTTTAAAAAATTTTTACTACCGAAAGAGGGGTGATAGAAGAATGGAATCTGGAACATTATAACTATAACTATATTAGATTCTCATTAAAAAATCAAGAAGAAGTTGGGAGGGTTTAATCTATGGTTTTGGGATGTTTTGTGAAAAAATCAGTATTTTTTTGAAACTTCAAGGCAACTGCGCACGGGTGTTTATTATTCGAATGAGCTGATATTTTGCAAAAACTATTTATTTGTATGATGGAACAATTTGGGGGGGCGTCGCGTTAAGATTTCCAAACTTTAAAAATAAGGACCACCCTAATATATATAAAATAATAAATATATTTGTATTTATGAAAAAAAAAACAATATATTAAGAGACAATATTTTAATAAATAAATTACTTTAATAAACCCAAAAGTTTTTCTTTAAAAAATTGCATATTTTCTGGAAAAAAACCATTTTGGTGGTTTTTTTGAAAAAAAAACATTTGTTTTATACCAAATGGTTTAAACCATGCCCACCCTGTAATTTTCTACTTTCATTTCAATATAATTTTATAAATACAGTTAAAAAATCTGAGTCTTTATGAAGGCTGTGTTTGTCATTTCAACGGCATTTTTTATTCGTTGAATTAGAAACACTCTAAGTATCCACAAATCAAGTTAACAACTTGTACTTTCAAGCTGAAAGAAAGGACCTTTTTTCGATAAGGTGGTGATAGAATCAAGACAATATCAAACTTGAAAGCTACAGTAAAAAGTAATGTTCGGCACTAGTTAACTAAAAGTAGTTAACTACTAGTTCAACTACTTTTGGTTTAGAGTAGTTGAACTAGTAGTTTAACTACTTTTTTCACCAACTACTAGTTCCAACTACTTTCAAAAAGTTCAACTACTTCAAAAAATATTGAAAGATCAAAATTTTAAAAATATGTTACATCTACTAACAATGCCATTTTTCGTGATACTTTTTCATCTTTGGCAACCTTGAAATATATTTCATCCCAGCAATTGACATATAAATGCAACCCTTTTTTTTGAAATCCTCTCTAGAAATTAAGGAGTTAAGGGTTTTCTCTCCTGGAAATTCCAGCACTTTGAAAAGCGATTTAAGGCTAGGTTTACGAGGATTCTAGATGTTTTTCCTGCATTAAAAATTAGTAAGGCAACACTTAAAGTTAACTGCCTAATTTTTTGCATAAAATATTGTTGTTCAGGCTAAGGAGGTTTAGAACCCTTAACCCCCCTTACATATGACACTGTACTGACTAATATAAATACAACTTAGAAAACTTTAAGACACCAAAAACCTTTATACCTATCAAATATCGGCAAATCTTTAGCTATGATATTTATGCTATAGGTAAGAAAAAGTAATCGAAAATTTGGGGGAAAATATCTCATGAAATTAAATAGACTAGTTAACGAGTAGTTAACTACTTTGGGAAATAATCTACTAGTTACAACTACTTAAAAGAAAAAGTAGTTAACTAGTAGTTACAACTACTTTTGCCCAGACTAGTTGGTAGCTAACTACTTTTTGACCAGTAGTTGCCGAACACTAGTAAAAAGTGAATGAATGGAGTTTAAGTTTCAATAAAGCATGGATCACTAACTGCCTAGTATAATTTTTAAATTAATAGTTTGTAATGTGGTGGCTTCATATTCAAAAGTAACTTGCACAGCTGACAATTTTCTGAAGGAATTAAATAATAAAATCATCTTGCTAATAACCAAATACATTTATGTTGGTATTGCCAATTCTTGAATATTTCAGGAGTTTTTTCAGTTAAAATGTTAATTTTCAATAAGAAACAAATTAATTAAAAAAATTATAACATTAAAATTTTAAGTCTATATGCAGTAAAAGCAATTTTGTTAATACTAACCAAGCACAGTACAGAGTTGCTATACTGTAGCAACTCTGTCTGGATATCTGTAGTACAGATATCCCAAAATAATATTCCCTGTCTACTACCATAATTTAAGGAGAAAAACCATGGCTCAGCATCTCAAAAGAACCAAACTATAATATATAAATGGTAGCAGTTTTTAGTTTTATAAGTTTAATTTGGAAAGGAAATTATAACTTCTGGAGAAATTATTTATGTAAAGTAAAATTCTATTTATGAAAAGCATCTGATACTATCTCAGTCAAGATAGTAGAAAATCCTGGCCTAAAAATTTTATTTAACTGATATTAAGGACCTCATTAAGATACCTTACTACCTCATACATACTACCCGACAAAAAATTGACTTCAATTCATTTAACATGTAAGTAATTCAAACCCAAATATGATAATTTGAAATGACCAATCATACAATTCAGTAAAAGTAGGACAAAATAAACAATAACGCGATTCTCACAGGGATCAATAGGACTCACTGCATATGGAGAAACTGTTCTCTAGCACAATGACCACAATGCGAAGAAAAGCCATTTTTACTAACAAAAGCTCACAACTCGCGGATCGGAAAATCGAGAAATAGTTTTTTCGTCATTATGAGCACGATTTGAAGAAAAGCTGACTTTGTTACCAGATGATCGCTGCAGATTGGCAAAGCCATTGACAATTTTGCATCATAAAAATGCCGGACCATAATGGAATAAATGATAACGCTGAAAAAAGTGGGAAAATATCTTAACACCATCTTTCTCTATAGACAAGTCAGAGAACAGTGACGCAAATAAAATGGTTTCTTTCGCATAAAGACCGAAACACAAGAAGAAGCCTACATGTTTACAGGCACGAAAACATTCAGTGTTCTTTTCAAAGTTTTGATACGAATTGGAGGCTGAAAAATGCTTGCGTAACCGCGGCCCGATGTAAGCAAGAAGGCTCAGAAAAGCAAATTAGTTTTTAACTATTAAATTTTTCCCTGTTCTCATTAAAAATCGCCATTTCCCCAGAGTTTTCGTGGTATTTTTGGTTAATTTTCAAATTTCCAGGATTTTTTCGGTTTTCCCGGACGTATAGCAACCTTGACAGTAGTTTTAAACACACCTGTAAGTAGATGCAAAACATCAACTACATAGAGACGATTGCATTTTGAATTAAAAAATTATGATTCGACTATGCTACGGTTCACAGCTTCTAATAATTTTTGTATCAGCAAGAGAAATTCAAAGTAAAACAATACGAATATCTTTTCAATCTGTTGTACTTTAAAACCTTTCCAATACTACAATTACCCAACACAGTTTAGTCTCAAAAGTAAAATAAATAATTTAATGTCATTTCCAAATTTAAAAGCCCAAGGAATGAAACACAGCAGACATAAAATGACCCAAAAGATAACACTAAAAGACACTTAAGAAACATCTACATGTTTCACTTTATTGTTACTCAGACAATGAAACAAAAATGGTCAAGATCATTAAAATGACAGATGCTCCGATGAAAACATTTAGGATGAAAAAAACATAATAAAAGAGTTAATTGGGAATTACTGAAACTTAATAGCGCCGTGGACCACCTCCCATACCTTGGTTATAATTAGGTCGAGGCATATTCGAATTGTAAGAACCTGGGAAATTTCCAGGACCTCCCTGGAATTTATTGTACTGACCTTGCCCTGAATAGTTATTTCCCATTCCCATGCCAGGAGGAGGACCACCAATTCTTCCCATTTCATTCATCCTCGGTGGTGGTGGACCCATGCTGGGATCAGACATTCCACTGTTACCACCACCTCCAAAATTCCTCATTGCGCCCATTCCTTCTGACATGCTGCCATACCCCCCTCTGGGTGGACCCATTCCCATCATATCTGAGCCTCTCGGTCCACCCATATCTTGTGAATTTCCACCGCCCCTCTGTGGTCCCAGGCCACCCATATCAGACATGCCACCAGGACCTCTCGGCATTCCAGGGCCTAGATCTCCAGGACCTCTTGACAACCCAGAGCCAAGATCTCCAGGACCTCTTGGTAACCCAGATCCAAGATCTCCAGGACCTCTTTGTAACCCAGATCCAAGATCTCCAGGACCTCTTTGTAACCCAGATCCAAGATCTCCAGGACCTCTTTGTAACCCAGATCCAAGATCTCCAGGACCTCTTTGTGACCCAGGTCCTCCCATGCCTCTCTGTGGACCTGGTCCAATATCGCTAGGACCCCTTTGAGGCCCCAAGTCTAAATTACCTCTCTTCGGCCCAGGCATATCGGACATGCCCCCACCAGGTCCTCTAGGGGGTGGCATACCCCCTCGCTGCAAGCCCAAAGAATCACCAGACATTCCCATGCCCGACGGGGAACTGGAAGTTTTCGCAGTGGTTGAAGTGATCGTGTTTTGCGGAGACACAGAGCTGGATAAGGAAATATTCTTTAAAATGTTAGGACCACTTTGCATAAGGTCATCGAGGGCCTTTTGGACAGTGGGGTTGTTAAAATTTAAATAGGTAGACGTGGAGGATGGGGTGTTCTGCGAAGCAGAAGAAAAGGGAGGTGCATCCCCGATCCCGGTAGATTTAGCATCTAATCCTGGCAGGGTGTCTTGGGATGAATTGGAGGACTTGATGCCAGATATCATGCTTGGTTGGTTGGGCCTGCTGGGTGGTAAATCCAATGGAGAAGGACTGGAATTCAAACCAGGTTCTGATCCAGCAACAGGCGGAACTCCTTGATTCATTATGTTGATGATTCTTTTCTGAAGATCTTGCTCTTTTTGAGCAACATCAATATCATCCTCTGAAAAAAATTCAAGTTAAATTTAAAAATGTAAACGAAAAACAAGAGACAAACTAGTCATAAAAAATAAGTCTAAAAATAGTTAGTCATGCAAAATATATTTCATCCTATAAAAATCAAATTCTGCCTGGGCTAAATTGGGCCATCAGGCAAGTATACCAATACCCCATATAAAATTAAAACTTTTCAGCAAATGTAAATGCTTCAAAAAATTTCTGTTGGAATATTACATAAATTTAAAACTAACCCAATCTCTGAGGAAAACGCCACTAACTGTGCAATACTGTAATATTTAAAACAAACAACGAAAATAATTGCACATATTTAAAACCAATTTATTAAAAGCCATACGGCGTTTCGGGGATTCTTTGGACCCCCTTCGTCAGTGGATGACGAACTGACAAACCCCACTGACGAAGGGGATCCAAAGAATCCCCGAAACGCCGTATGGCTTTTAATAAATTGGTTTTAAATATGTGCAATTATTTTCGTTGTTTGTTTTAAATAACCCAATCTCTATTATTATTAAACAACGTAAAATATTTGGATAATCAGAAGTTTTTAATTTACCACCCTGTTAAGTACAGTAAAGCACCGTTTATACGTCTTTCAAGGGACCAATGTAAAACGGCGTATAAATGAAAAGACGTATAATTGAAAACAATTTTGATTATTTGAATTAATTGGGACTTGGCGAAAACGACGTATAAATGAGAGACGTATAAACGGTGCTTTACTGTATTTGGAAAGAGAAAAAAAATGTATATAAAATGGGGAGCTAAAGTACCTTTAGAGTGAACATCTCCAGAAAAATAAAAATTAATTTTAAAAAAAATCTGCAAACAAGTTAATTTTGTAGCTTTCTAAATTTTGTGCTACCACTACACTGTGGGACAGTGTATTTAATATTAAAGTTACAATTAAATAGTACAAATAATCAGCCTGCAGTTTACTAAATTTGGATACTTAAAGTGGAACTGATTTTAAAGAGTGAACAGTTGGGTTTAAATTTTTTTCATCTGCTAGTGCACTTGAATCCTTGTAAATTATGAACACCCTCCAAAAAGAGTTAAATTTTTTTGAGAATGTTTTAAAAAAAGTATCAAAAAGAGAAGGGCCCTGAAACATATATGTATAACAAATAATATATATTATTATAAACACAAAGGTTATTAAACCAACTACTAACTTAATTATGTATATTTTAACAACTAGAAAACTTTCTTTATAGAGTGTTTTTAAAATTCTGTTTCACAGCTTTTATTTGGAACCAACATATCCTAGGGTCATAGAAATAAGGTGTACTCCTGGGTAAGTCCACTTGGGTTACTTACAGTGCTCCAAGCACTGTTTGTAAAATTGTTGGCAATGTCATAAAAAAACGTCCAGAAATTTTTTTAATGAAAATATCTTTAAAATTCAAGGAGATAATAGCAAGTAAAAATAGTCATTTTTCAGCCTCGAAAATAGAAAAGGTAAGCAAATTTTTTTGTCTAGCTAAATGAAGACAAGTTTTAACTAAAAAATCAAAGAAACTTGCAAACCTTTTTTTCAGGCCTGAAAAAGTGCTATTTTCTTATTCCCAACAATGTTCTCACCTGACAACAATTATCTCTCCTTCAGATTTTTAATTCATTTTTTAAACTTTCTTATTTTTCCAACTAGGAGCACAGTAAGCTGTCTCAACCCCCATGGTCCCAAGAGTAAGTACACCTTACATCCATGATCCTAAGAGACGTTGGTTCCAAATAAAAGCAATGAAACAGACATTTTAAATACACTGTATAGCGAGGCCCTCTTCAAGATGATTCACTATTGATAGGATAATATAACAGGGAACTGTATAAGAAAAGAATTAGATACAAGTAAAAACATGGAAAGATACGTACTCGGCATTGGCTTGAATTGGGTAGTCTCAAGTTTACTCAAATCAGAAGAGGGCATTGGTGGCCTAGGTGGAATGCTTCGTTCCTCACCTAAACCACTTTGCATTTTATCTCGGCGTTCGGTCAAATATCGGATAACAGCAGTGATCTCCCCCAAGGAGATCCAACGCCCATCAGCTAACATACGCAGTAGCATTTGCATTTCTCGGTCAGCTGCCACAACTCCACTATAAGGACCTCTTTTGACTCGTTCGCGTTCCATGTTTTCTTTTTGTAAACGAACGTGATCATGGAAGTTTCTCGATACCAACTTTAAAGCGTCTTCTAATGGCATGTTACGATGTTCTGCAAACAAACAAATAAAACAGGTTAAAACAACTCAATATAGAGTTGAACTATAGTTTTCAGTTCACACACTTAAGTAATGAGGAAGAAAAGGCTGATAAACAATAACAGCATGTTGTACGAAAACTCCATTTCATAAATATCACAGTGTAATGCAAAAATATCAGAACTAGATTGGAGTAACAGATTACAAGGCTAAGAGTCACGGGATCGAAGCACAGTTTGGGTATCAACGCTTTATTCTATTCCTGTGTAGATGAATCAATGACCCCATTCCCAATAATAAGGGCGGTGCAAACTTCCCCTCTTTGGTTTAGGACTAGTTTCATAATTCATAGATCAAGAATTGACATCACAGTACTTGTCATTAAAAAAAGTTACTTGTTTGAAATTTGAAGACAGCACTCTCAACCAAAAATGCCTTTAAGTTGCACTATATATGGCAGTGACTAAATAGTTTTTGGTAGTAAGGAGTTCATAAATGTGGCACCATCTATTGATATCTTTAAAAGAGTCGAGTTTTTTCTCGATGAGGTGAAAAAGCATGTGAGCGTAGTTATGTATAATTTTCTTAAGCGTGAAACAAATAATTTTAAACAAGACAAATTTTAATTTACCTGGGTTATATGGGGAGGATTTTAAGAACTGGCATTAAACTAGTCATTAATATTGACAGTCTAGATAAAAATATCTTTGAACAAAGAAAAATACATTTTTCAAGTTATCTTCATTTGTATGAAAATAACCAAAATGTAACTAAAAGCAGATGAAAATTTAGGAAATCAGTTAAATGCTAGGATAATTTTTGATTACTTTATAATTAAATTCCTGAATTTTTTCACCAATACATATTTTGCTAAGTGAAGAAAAAAAGTCAAAATGAATTTTTAAAAGTTTAATTAGAATCTCAAATCATATCAGATATCTGATACCGGTTATAATCTAACATGATTTAAAAAACTGAATTATTGTCTTAAGTTGCTTCCCAAAGCGGCCTTTCAAAAATTTAACTTAGAAAAACCTCATTAGTTGAAAATACTGACTAAACTCGATAAAACGCAATTATCAGACACACTGGTCTTTATTAGGCTGCTCTGACACAACACTCAACAGGCATCTGACCTGTAAGAAGCAGTTGCGGGAAAAACAGAACTTTCGCGAAAAATCGCTATTTTTTTAACTTTTGGACTTGTTGGCTTCTGACTACGGTAAAGTTGTTGCAATCACAATAACAAAGCGATAAGAAGCCGACTACACCTAACGTCCGTGGCCGTCCAAGAAAGAATCGTGGGAGAATCGGTACACTCCGCGAGCAAAACGGAACACGAGAAGTTGTGATTTCCTTATTCTGACTTTCGGAAAGTCGCGATTCCGCAGAGGAAACTCATGCCTGAAGAAAGAAAAATTAATAAAATGCGCAAGTAGCGGAATAAATGAAAAAAAGCAGATAATCGCGTTTCGGCGGAAGAAACTCATACCTGCTTGATAATCCTGCAACCAACTATATTTTTTTGCACAATTTGATGGTTATGTAAGATAAAATCAATTTGATAGTGAGAAGAATAGAACTTTTGATACTTCAACATAACGAGCGACAAAATGTTTATTGAACAGCAGAGCTTCTTTTGCATTGTAAGGAAGCAGTGCTTGTCCAGATAAAAATATTCGACAAACCAAGTAATCTATTGGGAAAGGTATTGAACCTTTGGATTTTCATTTTCACACAATTGTATTACAGCCGCATATAAACCACATAATGTTTTACTCAGATATTTCATCCATAGAGTTGTCGGTTATAAAAGCGATTTAAAAAAAAGTTTTTGTAAAAACAAAATAAAATTACAACAAATATGTTTTTTAAAACAAACAACACTCTATATTTCCATGCATAAGCCACATGTTCTCCCATCAGACAGAAAACCTCCTTTCAGTTTTTAGCTTCTCTATGGGAGGCCCTTATTGGGGCTCAGATATGGATCTCCTTTAAAATGCTACAACAAAAACGCAACATTTGACTCTTAGAAGTAAAAAAAATTAATTCGCAATTGTAATGAATAAACAAGAGAAGAACACTGTTGAAAAGACACTTAAAAGTGGTGGGACCAGATTCTTTATAAAAGATGTTATAATGCTGCAGCCCTTCACTTTTTTTTCAATTAGACCTAATTTTGCTCTTTCTTGTTGAGCTCTAGTTACAAAATTTCGAGTAAACCCGGTATTTATGCTGTTAAAAAGACAGATTTCAGGAGATAACCCTGAAGAGCAGCACCCCATTATTAGCTGATCCCACCATACTCTTCTGCCACCAGTCAAGTGGCTACTGCATTCAAACTAAAGTAATAAATAATTTTTGTTTTCACACATTTTACCCAATATATGACAGGAGAGATGCAGTTTTTTAGTTTTTATTTGAAGGATAAAATCAAACTACAAATGTTATAGTGCCCAATTGGTATATTAAGATGGCCCCATTAAACGCTGTACTGAGGACACAGAAAATACAGAAACACAACACGAAATTAAGAGTTGGAATTTTCCATTCAACAGTAAATAATAACAATATTCGTATTTTTATAAGATGAGAACATAATATGGCAATCATACAGTTTTGTTTAACTGACAAAAATAGTAACGTTTTGTAGAGGCAAACCCCCCTTTAACAGCCATATTCTGTACTACTTTACCAAAGGTTAACCAGCAATCAAATATGGAATCGCAGACAGAGATTGCTGAAATCCTTCTTTGACTGCTGGTCAAGTAGCACAGAATACAATCCTAAATCTATTAAGTAAGAGATCGGAATTCCGTTTTAGCAACTAAATTGCATATGAATGTTATGAAGAAAGATTGGAAGTTGATAAGCTATCGAAATGTTGATAGTTTATCAACACATGAAGTTTTGATTTAACAAATTAACATTGTCGAATTTGATTCTATTGACGCTACACAGTTTACAGTAGCCAGATATTACAAAGTTTCGGAGTGGATATTGCCTTCTAAAACAAAATTTACAGCAATAAATTATTTTTATCATCAGAAATATGTAAGGAAAAAAGCGGAGTAAATTAAAGTTGAGCGAGGCAAGCTGATTAACATATGGATAGAAATCACTCAACAACAGCCTATGTGATTCCTCCTGGTTTAGGAAGAGAAAATTAAACAAAGTTACTGTGTTTCAGCGAGTTACTGTGTTTCATCGAGACCCAAGGTCTATGATCAAGAGGAGTTGGAGAGTTCAAACACACTTGATGCTGCAGAGAGACCTGTTTACCTCGGTGGTAGAAGGACGATGTCCGTTTCGGTAAAAAATAATATTAAAAAAGATTTTCTAAAATAAGCTCACTAAACAAGCCAGCCTATTAAATAAAAAACCCTGAAGAGTAAGGCACGATTGATGAAAAAAGAGCAAATGTAAAGAAAGAAGATATTTCTATTGGCATTTACGAATTTATTACTCTGATTTCAACCACACACTTTACAACAAAGGGGTAGAACATACAGTCCATAAAACAGTGTTTGAGGATGAGGCATTCAAATGTTTCAAGGTCACGGGAAACAGCTTGCGGTACAGATTGAGAGAAACTTGGATCACTAGCAATATAGCTGATGGCTCTCAGAAACTAGCAATGATTGAAAGGTGTTCGCAGCTGCAGTATCTCCAGCCATTTAGGATGATTTTTCTTAAAAATCAAATTTTTTAAGGAAGCAAATTTTTAAAACAATTGAGAATTTTAGAAGTTTTAAAATATCAAATTAGTCGGAAAGTCTCTTAGAAAAAAAATTCCAACCCTGTTCTGGAGATTTTTCTTGTGCAAAACTTTTGGTGATCAACCCAAGTCACCATGGTAAATAACACAGCGCGATCATGAAAAATGTTTTTCAAGATGACGGAGCTTTTATGTAATAGCGCAAAGAACCAATGGAAGGACTGGATTCTTAGTTTGCTCTCATTGAATTTTTAGATTACGGACGGATAAAATTGAGATGCGATCCTAATTATGAAGACGAAAAATTTCTTTCAGAATGACGGAGCTAATATGTAACAGGGCAAAGAACTGATGTGGTAGAACGGACGGAATGGTAACGAAATTAATGATTACGGAGTGTTTACGGGAATATCTACGGACAGATCAAACCGACTGTAACTACGGTGGTGAACAATTTCTTTCAGAATGATGCAACTAACACATAAAAGCGCTAAGAACTGATGGTGAGACCAAATTCTTCATTCACTCTCATAGAATGATTTGACTAGACGGATGGAGTCGCAAAGAAATTGTAACTACGGCAGGGAAAAATAATAATAGCACTAAGAACTGACGGTAAGATCAAATTCTTCATTCACTCTCCTAGAATGTTTTGACTATGGCTAGATAGTTGAAAGGTACAACACGAAAATTTCTTCTTGATATGATCACATTGTGTTTATGTCCATCTATTGTACCCTTAAGAAAGCATAGGATCTAAATAAAGATTGAACAAAGGGACAGTTTCAGAGAACGAGGGATAAGTGTAATGGGGCAACAAGTATTTTAATTATAAAACAATCACATCTTTGCAAATAGGATTCAGTAATAACTGTGGATGCAGTTATGCGAGTCACTAGCTGCACCACAACTGCTGCATTATTATGAAGATTTTCCCCCAAAACAGACAAAAAATCTAGGACATAAAGGAATTTGTGAGGATGTTGATCTACTAAGGATAAAGACTTTTACAGTAATAGTTTTATTTTGGACTCAATTTCATTTACTGTCCTGCTAAATATTGCCAAGCCATTTTGTATGCTAAATATTTTAAATTATATGCTAAAATTGCAAAATAATCTATTATAAAATATACAATTAAATAAAAAACTATTGAAATTTAGCAATATTTGTCCGGACAGTTAACAGAATTTAACCTTTTTTCAGTCTCATTATAAATTAAAAATAAATGCAGTAAATTTAATTTTAACATGAATTTTGCATTATTTTTATAAACCACACAATGTGGAAATTAGGGGTGGAGGTGCTCAATCCACTACCTCTCATGACTCCACATCATCTAGCTAACTTTATTTGAGGTAATTCTGATAAGCAGGGCCTTATTTAGGCTTGTGCAACAGCACAGGGCGGCAGATTACAACAATTCAAAGCTAGAAAAACAAACAAATACAAGGCAATAAAAGCAGTTACCATTTCATTTGAATTCTGTGTGCATCAAAGACAACGAATAGAGAAACAAGTAGATTTTCTTTTCTTGATTAAAAATTATCCTGCAATTTACTTTTAAAGAGATGTTGATGTTTTAAACCCCCTATTTGTAATCTGTAGAAAATTTAAACCCTATTTCATGTTAAATACGATAAAATGCTAATTTCATCCCACCATTAAGCAGTAGGCTTTTAAAAGAAACAAGGGGGGTGTTTTCTTGAAACAGGAAATAGAGAGGCAGTAATAAATCCATATGCACAGGGCGGCAAAAAGCCTAAATACAGGCCTACTGATAAGAAATTAGTACGTAGAACTTATGATATTTTATAAAGCAAGTATTTTAAAATTATAAAAATGTTTTACAGTAAAATAAACCATGCAAACAGACTACTCCCATATGATTTTTTAAAGAATTATATAAGAATATTTTTACTAAAATATATTTAAAAATTAATTTAATCCAATTAGGATAAATTTGCACTTTTATTTGTTACAACTATGCTATGGAAATTAGGACACATCAACTTTGATTATGAATAACAGGTAATGTAGTGGAAAATTATTATGAATTAAGCATTTCATTAATATTCAAATGAATTAAATTCTGCCTAAGATAAAAGGCCTATCACCTGGAGCCCATCTCTGTTTCATCAGCCTTCGGGCCAGGGGTGTTACTTAGCTCGTGTTCAAGCCAAATGCCAAGCCCGATGCTGGACCCCAGTTTATTGATGCTCATTTTATCAACCTCAGACAGATACCCAAGCAGAAGCCTCAAGACATCTAACCTGGGTCTGTATTAGTTTGTCGGTTAAAGCGAAAATCGTAAACAATATATAAATAGTTTATACAATACCAAAGTTATACAAATACAAAATGCTGATGCGTTACTATGATCATTTTATGAGCATTACTATCAGCCAGAGCACACTGTTAGAAATGATTATTTAATTTTTCTTATATTTCTATAACTTGTAGAATAAAAACAATCTTAGAAACTACAGGGAATCCATAGTACTTGGAGTCTGCAGAATCAACGGATTTGGGTGTTTGTGTCTCTTTATTTAGTATCGGTAATTAAGTTTTTTAAAAATTAATCTGATGTGCTTAGTTTTAGGCTGTTTTTTATACAGCAACAAACTTTTTACACAGAAGCTCCAAAATATTTTAAAATAAGGAAGTTGCATGTGTCAGATTTTCAAAAACAAACAAGTGTTCCGTATGGTTTTTTGTATGGTAAAATGAAATATCTAGACAGTTTTTCAAAAAAATGTACAGGTAATTAAATATTTTAATTTAAAAGTCGAGAAAAAAACACGTGACTGAAAACGTTTATTGTTTAAACTATAAGATGACGTCAACAATAATACCATCAACTCCATTGCTTTACAACAATGTTTAGTATAAGATGACGTCACATCCAAACTCTTGGCGTTTTCGCGCGCTTTTAAAAAGGGGATTTTTGTTAATTTTTTTGACAATCAAAAAATTTCTCGATCGGCCTCAAATTTTGGGTAGTTGCTTATTTTTGCAAGAGGAATCGATTAAAAAAATAAAAAAAAATCATGCAACTTCCTCATTATAAGTATTTATTGCTTTAAAAATATTTTTCTTACAGCCGACGCCCTGGCCGAGTGGTTAGCGTATCTGACTGCGAAGCCGTACGTCCGGGGTTCGAATCCCCGTTTGGCATGGATGTTAATTTCTGTCTTTGTATGATGAATGAATGTGGCCCCCCTGTGAAAAGGGGTTGTGCTAGTGAATGTGTGTGTGGCGTGGGTAACAGTACCTCACCTCCGTGGCTTCGGTCCACAGGTGCTCGCTGGGTAACGCTAAGTAGGTACTTCTTAGGGCATTTCAGTGGTAAATGGATAATGTCCAGTATGTACCCGCACATTGGAAAAAAAAATTTTTCTTACACTTTCTTACTTCTTTTTGAGAAGTTTTAGACTTTTTTGAACAAACTTATGCATACAAAACATAAAATATCCATAAAATGAAAACAATGTATGATCGGTTTGCATTGAGGGGACAAGACATTTGCTAGCTCTTCTTGTGCCACTTTGAAACGTTCGACTGTTTTGGCCCACAAAAAAGCACTTTTTAATGACCCATGTTTTGGAAAAAAACTAAGAACCATAATAAAAATTAGGTACCTTTTGAGCACTCTATGATTGCATTATAAATGAAAACAAAAAGTAAGCGTTTTTAAGTATACAAACCATGTAATGTTTTGATTACATTTGGATGAAACTGTGATGCGATTGTGAAAAATTTCTGTGATGATTGTGAGGCAAAATGTTTCTTTTATAATAACAGCGCTAAAACGTAATAGTACTAAAAACTAACGGTAGGATCCGATTCGATTTTTACTCTCATTGAATGTTTAGATTACGGACGGATGTAATTGAGATGCAATCCTAACTACAACAATTTCTTTCAGAATGACGGACCTAATATATAATAGGACAAAGAACTGATGGTAGAACCAGATTCTTCATCCCCCTTTAATCGAATGTTTATGGACGGAATGGTAATGAAATAAATTTATAGTTATGAAGTATTTCCGGGAATGTTACGGAATATTACGGACAGATAGAATCGACCATAACTACGGTGGCGAACAATTTCTTTGACGGAGCTAATATCTAATGGGTCAAAGAACTGATGGTAGAACCAGATTCTTCATCTCCTTTAATCGAATGTTTATGGACGGAATGGTAACGAAATAAATTAATAGTTATGAAGTGTTTCCGGGAATGTTACGGAATATCTACGCAGATCGAATCGACCATAACTACGGTGGTGAACAATTTCTTTCAGAATGACAGAGCTTATATCTAATGGGGCAAAGAACTGATGGTAGAACCAGAACCTTTATCCCCTTTAATTGAATGTTTACGAACAGAATGGTAATGAAATTAAGAGCTTCGAAATATCTAAGGACGTATTGAGTCGACCGTAACTGCGGTTGTGAACAATTTCTTTCAGAATGCTGTAACTAACACAAAAGCGCTAAGAAATGATGGAGTCACAATGTGACTGTAACCATGGCAGTAAAAAATAACACTACGAACTGACGGTAAGATCAAATTCTTCATTCACTCTCCTAGAATGTTTTGACTACGGCTAGATGGAACACGGAATAATCGCGATTTTCCCGACTTTTTTCGCAAGAAATCGTCATTTTTCTCGTGGCTGAGGATTGGTTCTTTTCTTATCAGATGGATTTTCAGGGTTACTGAATCATATTGAACGGTTTATCGCGTTTTTGGCGCAAAAATGGGAATTTTGCCATTTTTGGAGCAGATTGGAGCAGGTAGCCAATTTTGGCGCAGTTTGGCACAGATTTACCACCCCTGAATTAGGCACCTGTAGGAAGCAGTCACTGATAAAACAGAACTTTTACAAAACATCACTATTTTTCGGCTTTTCATGATCGTGATTCTAAACATTGAACATGTAGGCTTTGACCACATTAAAGTTGTTTTTTTTGCATTCTAATACTGACATGAGAAGAAGCCAACTTCAACTCGGCGTACGTCTACAAAACAGTCGCGGAAAATGCTGCACACAAAATGAAACTTTCACGAAATATCGCAGTATTTTCCGCGATTTCCTCGTTTCTAACAGCCTATCGAAGGCAGACAAGACTTTTGATGCAACAAGATTTTTGTGTATGCTTTTGTGGAGGAAAAATGCAAAAAACCCTATGTTCTGTAAAAATTTCAGGTCAATCTGTAAAACCGTAAATTTTGGTTGAAGTCCGTAAACTTTAGGACAATCCGTAAAAGTTGGCTTTAAAATGTTTATACACGTGCACGCACACACACAGTAAAAAAAAGAAAAAGTCAACTAGTTTAAAAGCATTTTAACAAAACCATCATATGGGTATGTTATCCAGAAATTTTTAGTCTTTAAAGGTTCTAATGACTTGTACTTAAATGAAATGGATTTATTGTTTTGTTTTTAAATTTGGTACAAGTCCACACTTCCAGCTTCAAATTTTTAACGTTTAAGTTTAAATAAACCCATTGGTTTTATAGTTTAGTATTTATTAAGTTTTACAAAGTCAGTCTTAGGAATTGTTTCCTGGGATCCTGTTGATTTAATCCCCTACCACAGGGGTCGGCAACCTGCGGCTCGCGAGCCGCATGCGGCTCTTTCGATGTAAAGTTGCGGCTCTCCAGTTCCATATGAAAAAATTAATAATTTACTAATCAAAACTTTAAAAAAAATCAGAAAATTTATTTTAAAGTTCTCAAGATGAGTCAAAATCAAAACTCTTCTTTTAAGGATAAGAATTCTATGTAATTTCTAGGTGAGAACTCCTTAACACTCCTAAAAATTTTGGAATATGTGCTGATTTTCCTTGAAAATTCTGTGAATTATAAGGAGTGATCCTTATTTGGTCGTTATAGAAGTTCTAAAAACTAATTAAAACACTATTTTTAGGGGCAAATTTCCAAAAAATTTTCTGGGGAAGGACGCCCAGACCCTCTTAATTTTCCAGGAATTCACATCGTTCATACAAAATTTTTAAACACATAAATTAATTTACAATGTACGAGTATGTATGTCATCTAAAACTTGATGTAAAAAAAAACCCTACCCGAAAGGAGGAAATAGTGATTTTAGTTGGGGAGCATTTTTACCTAACAGAAAAAAAATGTTGGGGAAAAATGCTCCCCCACTAAAATCCTCCTCCCAATCTAAAATCAAATATATATTAAGCATATACTATAACATGGAAGCAAAAAATATAATAGCTCTTTAAAAACTGGGAAATTTCGTAAATTGTTACTTTTGGCTCTTCTGTTTCAAAAGGTTGCCGACCCCTGCCCTACCACAAATAGGTTTCAGATAAGAAAATTAGCAAAAACATATTTATGATTCTACGTAGCCGACAATTATTTTTATGTCTTAAATTAAAAACATAAAATGATGCTTAAACAGCATTTGAAGTTCTTATCCTTAAAGTCCTTAATATATTTTTAATGATGAAAAAAGGTAATTTCTTTTTAAATAAAGTTTATAAAGTTTTTGCCAGAAGCTAAGAAAGTCTCTCAGGAATAGAGATGGGAATGGCCGGAAAAAAACCGGAAACTTTGGGAAAAAAACCGGTTTTTTTCCAGTTTTTTTCCGAAGGGTTATTTCTTTCCGGGAAAAATTGAAAATGTTAATTAAAAATACTTTATTTAGAATTTATATAACCAATATCAATTAAAAATATTATTTAGATGATATCCTTAACAATAAAGTACTTAAGAATAAAGTTTTAAACATATAATAAGCATTTTTTTCTCAAAAAAGTTGGATTCCACTCGGGAAAAATTTTAAATTTTAAAGTTTGTATGCATTTAAAAATTTTCTACTTTCTCATTCTAATGTTTTCACGTTTGATATTTCTTATACTCAATATTTCACTTGAAAATACAAATTTGGAAAAAGTAAGCTGCAAGATAAATTATTTTAACATCCAAGTGCTATTCATTTTACTCTCTAAAGACAAAAATAATTATGCAATGCAATTAATATCAATAATACCAATTAGGATTAAAAGAAATTTAAATTTGATATTCTTGTATATTAATTATAAAATGAAGCATTTTAAAAGTATTTTAACTATTAAATCAGATTGTCTAACAATCATAAGCATATAAAATGACTTACTACTTCTTCAAGTTTCTCTGCTTTATCTGAATTTTAAAAAATTTAGATCGATTTCAAAGCTTGAGATTATTGGAGGTTTTTTACGGGGTTGCTTAAAAATATTTATGGTGTATGAGTATTTATTGAACAATGAACACACTAATATAATGAAAATTAAATAATAAAAAAATAAGTTCCAAAAATACTTAAACAAAAAAATGAACAATTTTTAAATTTTTTTCAATAATGACTTCAAAATTTTTTTAAATTGGCAGATTGTAATTAAAACTTCTCAACCTTTCTAAGAAAACATTATTGCAATGATAATGTGCAAAAGGTTAGGATCAATTACGTATTGATGTAAAATATTATAGCAAACATCTGTTATTTGTTATTGGATCATGTCATGTTGTACACAAAATTAATTCATCAAAAGTATACAATCACATGCTTTATATTTATATTGCATATATTATTTTATAGTTATAAAAACTGTAGGGTTTTTTTAAAATTTACTCATAAAATGCTGCATAGTTTTATTTCCGAAGAATTATTTTTAATTAATTTTTAATGATTTAATAACTTATAATGTATAATGACTATTGATTTTTTTATACAAAGAATGTTTATTCAGCTACTAAACAAATCTGTATTTAAAAACTGCTCTTTTCTATGCAAAAAGGTCAATTTTTCCGACTTTTCCAATTTTTCCGGAAAAAAACCGGTTTTTTTCCTGTTTTTTTCCGCCTTCCCAAAATTTCCGGAAATTTTCCATCTCTACTCAGGAAAATAGCAAAACATTTTTGACACAAATTCCTTTTTCACACATTTGAATAAAATTAAAGTATGAACCAAAGAGTAATTAAAATTCCATAAGTATTATTAATTGACCTATCTTAATCTCATAGCAAAACAAGGTCAACAAGCTTTACAACACCTATAAAGCAAATGCTATATAATTAAAAAATACATAGAAAAATATATAATGCACAAGGGTATTAAAAGTATTAGTAATTGAAATTATGCACAAAAAAGATTAATTTAAGGACAGGACATAATTTTCCCTACGAACAAGATTATATAAAAATTTTCTATTTTTAGAAAAATTAAAAAAGCACTTTCAAACAAATAAACAGATTAAAAAATATTTTTATTGAAATATTTCAAACTACTTATGAATGTAACACAATTGACTATCATTTAATTGGAATAATTTAGAGAAAAAATAAACATAAATATTAGTTTCTAACAGATCTAAAAGTTTGCAAGATAAAAAAAATGAAACATAACTATATAACTGAAACACATCAGTGGCATAAAATTCTTTAATATGAATTTTTAAATTCTTACCTTGAGGTGTGCCATGAAGAATATTAACTGTCACTGATCTATGGGTTTCATTTTGAGGGCTTATGACCATTGCATAGAGGCTCCCACGTTGAGCTATATCATCAACTGTTTGAGTTAACAGGGCTTCATCTTTCAAGAAAAGAACATCAACCAAAATACCCATTTCTTTTATTCGAGCTTCAACAGATTCAGCATAAGCCCTGGGAGAAAAAGTATGGTATAAAACACCCGGTGTAGCTTTAAATTCTTAGTTAACAAAACACAAAACAGAACTACAACCAAATTTTGGAAAACACATAATGTATTAAAGTACAAGACCTGGAAGGTGTGAATTCTAAGCAGTTAAATATACAATATTGGTTCAATCAGTGAAAAACAGTACCTTTGCTGTTTGTTCACAGCTATGATTTCACATTCATTTGGTTTCGGAAAACCTTCACTGTAAAAAGGTTTGGGAGGTCCTGAAAAACTCACAGGAGGCCTAGGAATAAAACCAATAGAAACATAAATGAATGATGGCACATGACATAAGCATAACATCAGAAAATGTAACATTGAAGATATTTTTATGAGTAATGGTCAAAATATATAGATCACCTCGGTGCTTTGTAAGGTTCATTAGGTCCATCAAATCTGGAACTATTATAGTTTCCAGGGCCATCTAAACGAGATGGTCTGTCCATATATCTGTCTCTTGAATCGCTTCCATAATATGGTCGCCCAGGCTCTTTCCTTCCCATGTCATCACGTTTATAACTACTGGAGAAATAATAAAAGTAGTAACCATAAGCTAGAGAATCAAGGTTAAAGCTTGGGAAAAAAATTCTTTTAGTAAACAGCAAATTAGGGAAAACAATTCCTATTGGCACCTAAAAGTACATAAAACTTGCTTCAGCAGCCAGTTTTGCAGCAGGTGTTAGAGACTGCTACAGTAAAAGAGGGGTATCACCTATTGTTTATGTTACAAGTGTATTTTTCAGTATTGTCACCTATTGTTTAGTAAAATGCTACAAGAGTCATTTCATTAGATAGATCTCATTAGTGCAGTATGGGACGGATTCTGGTAAACAAAAACATTTCTGATCCCTCCAGCTGGATTTACGGTTTAAGCCATTTTCCAATGGGAACCCTCTTTAGCTCCTCTCTTATACAGGTGGTGAATTCCAGCTAACTAGTCACCCAGGTGGAAAAAAATAAACTATCAAAACCCCAAGTGTTATACATCATTGGAAAGCTTAAAGTCTATAGAATTAGAAACAAACATTGGTTTTTACAAATATTAGCTCTATTTTGTAGAGGAAATCATCAAAAAGCATGTATTGTAAAAGTTTTGTTGCTGCTGAAATTACCGACTTTTTACCTTATAACATCTGTAAATTATGCCATCAAAGTTGTTCCACAGAAGTTTATTATTGATGTTAGATCTCTAAATATAAAATAAATGTGTGTTTACAAGTGATTTAATCAAAAACTGCCTAGCTGGGGGTCTATTTGTCATACCAGGTTGAGCATGTAACGTCTGTTACAAATTTTACTAAAGTTTGTCTCACATTGTGAAAAATGGTTTTTTAAACTTTGATTTCCACTTTCTACTTTAATTTTAAGGTAACAGAACTAATAACATCAAAATTTGTGAAAAAAAATTATATTACCTGTAAATACAGGTGTAACAGACGTTACATGCGCCTGTCGTAACGGACGTTACAATGTCAGTAACGTCTGTTACACATATAACTTGGCATAATAAAAGCTTAATAAGGAACCTACTATTGATAAATTAATTTATTTTAATTTATCAATTATATAATTAATTGAAAGTAATACATTTTAATTAAAAATTAATTATGTCATAAATTTTATATTACTATGTGTCAACCAAGAATTTCCCATCTATATTTACAAAACAGGCATCTAGGGCATGTCAACCATCATGGGGAGGGGGCAATCCCCCTTTTAATGGCAAAAACAATATTTAATTAAATTAAACATTAATCAAACTTTTTCAGCAAATTAGAATCCAAATACTAACTTTCAGTAAAGGCATCCTGAGATCCCAGGTATATAAAGATTTTTTCTCAGCAATTTTATTTTACCCTTTTTTTTCACGAATAAAAACTATAAGATCAGGTATTTAGGATGCTAAAAAATTAAAAACCGTTAACTTCATTTTAGTAACAATTTTAACTTAGTCATTATAATGGCACTTTCAATTTTAAAATGGTTGTCGAGTGAATTTTTTAACAATGCACTTAAGATTTAATTTATCATTGTAACTTAATTTCTAGGTACTTAAAGTTTTAATGTGAAAGTAATGATCATTACTGTTGGTTAAGTTGACAAGGGTTCGATTCCGGCCCAGAAATAAAGACTGTATTATGCCGCATGGGAAATGCTACTTTTAATTTTTTTTAAACAGTTAATATTACAGTTAATATATTTGTGTCACTATATATATATATTGTATTTAACTCCAAGTGAGAGATGATTGCTAGATTATGACAGCCTATTTTATGTTCACTAAATAAAGTATGTTTATTTTTAAAGTACTGCTTTATCATTGAATCCGGTCTGCCATAACATAATCCTATCAGGTTATGGGCCATAGGGAAATGGATAGGATAGGAATTTGAATTGAAGCCTGTTTTGGATCCTCGAAGTAACCTTGAGAGAAACGACGTAGATGAGTATATCGACTGGGGCCGCTCTGATTGCAAATTGACAGTTGCTGAGTTGAATCAACTTTAGACAGAAGTATGGCCGAATTGGATAGCTCATATCAAGCATTTGGATTTCCGAAGCTGAATAACTTCAACTACACAAGTTGGAAGGTGAACATGAAGGTACTTCTAATAGACAGAGGATCGTGGGGATTCATCACGGAAAAGGAGGAAGAACCGTATCCTGAGACTGCACCCGAGCGAGACAAAAGAGCGTACAATTGGAGGAAAGCAAGAAGCTATACCACTATATTTCAAGGTATAGAGCCACAATTGCAACCGCTCATCTCCAACACGGAAAGCGGGAAAGAAGCCTGGCAGATTCTGAAGGAGAACTTTGAGCCGACGTCTCGTGCTCGTCTAGCAGGTCTAATTGATGAATTCTTTGACTTGAAGTTTGGAGAAGAAACGCAGATCGGATTATTTTGCAAGAAAGTCTCTGAGAAAAGAAGTCTCATTAAAGATGCTGGATTCGAATTACCGGAGATACTGGTTTGCTTTCAACTAATCAGAAGTCTACCACAAGAATACGACCAAATCGTTCAGATGCTATATCGCCTCCCAGATCAAGAATTCACAGTCAAGAAAGTAGAAGAGGAGCTCTTAATAGAAGCTGGGAGAGTACAGCAAAAGATGAAAGACAGAGGAGAGGACATTTTGGCAGACGCTTTTATAACCGCTAATACTGGTAGAAGATATCGTACAGCAGAGAAGACCAATCGACCAAGTAAACACAGTGGACGCGTTCTGGACCTGAACCTGGGTAGTACAAAACAACCAAGTAGACCTCGCCTTCATTGCAACTATTGTCAGAAGAAGAATCATAGCATAGAAAACTGTTTTCTTCGAAAGAGAAAGGAAGCAAGTAAAAATAAATTTGAAACTGCATTTAGTGAAGTTACAGAGAAGGTAAACGTGAAAGTACCAGAGGCTTGTGCAACAGACCTAGAGAAAAGTCAGGATAAGATGGCTGAGTTTCTCATAGACTCCGCCGCCACGTCTCATTTCTGTAATCGTCGAGAATGGTTTACAAACTACAGATCCATGAAGTCTACTCAAGCTCTTGTGGGAGATAAAAACAGTAAGTCTATTATATTAGGTGTTGGTGATATTATGTTAAAGATTAAGCGTGAAAATGATTTTGCTTATTGGAAGTTAAAAGATGTATTATATGCACCTAATATGAGACGAAATCTTATCGGAGGAGCTAAGATAGATATTGCTGGAATGAAAATTAAATGGGGTAATAGTAAAATGATCATAATTGGTAAATCTGGTAATTACTTTCTAACTGTACCAAGAGTTGATAATTTGTATATAGTAAAAGGGTTTCTTGAAGTAAACAGTTCTAATGAAACTCATAGTGCATTTAATACAAGTTTGAGTTTGGAATTGGCTCACCGGAGATTTTGCCATGTTAACATGAATCTTATAAATCAAATGTCTAAAAACAATTCTGTAAAAGGAATAGAAAATTTAAAAGGTAAACAAGAGTCATGTGAAACTTGTAGTGTTAGTAAGTCAACTAGAAGTAGTTTTACCACGATTCATGAAATACGATCAAAAAATGTTTTGGAAAAGGTACACATGGATTTATGGGGGAAAAGTCCAGTTAAATCTCATGGAGGTAATCAATACTTTTTGTCTGTTATTGATGATTACTCCAGGTATGTTGAAGTCTTTCCAATTAAAGACAAAACTGAAGTATTTGCATGTTTTAAGGATTATTTAACCAGAAATGAAAGACAATTAGGGGTTAAATTAAAGTGTGTTAGAGTTGACAACGGATTGGAGTTTTGTAATGAAAAATTCTTTAATCTATTTTAAAATTTAGGTATTAAGATGGAAAGAACATCAGTTAATACGCCGGAAGAAAATGGTGTATCCGAAAGGTTTAACCGCACTGCTCTTGAAGGTATACGTGCGATGTTACATGATAGTGGATTGCAACCGAAATTCTGGGAAGAAGCACTGCATTGCTTTGTTCATGTAAAGAACCGCAGTGAACACAAGCTAACTAAAGGTAAAACTCCCTTCGAAATCTGGACAGGATTTAAACCGTCGGTAAGACATTTTAGGATTTTTGGATCATTAGCTTATGTGCATATTCCAAAGGTAAAACGGAATAAATTGCAATCAAACGCAAAAGTTGGAATTTTGATTGGTTATGCGAGAAAAACTAAAGGTTATAGAATATGGTTACCAAAAGAACGTAAAACGGAGGAATCTATTCATGTTAAGATAGATGAATCTAAAAACGGGGTAAAAACTCTTTTTGGTCAAAATAGTAAAGCTGAAAAACTATTTTTAAATGACAGTTTAATAAGTCCTTTTGGTAATGATTTAGAAGACTTGGATGAACACGAACAGTCGTTCGAACCATCACAGTCAGGGCATGATGAAATACAGGTAACTAAAGTTGAACAATCTAAACCTCTAAATACATCAGATTGGCGTAGAATAGAAAGACCTCGGAAAAGAATCGATGTATATTACTATACTCCAGACAACGTTAGGTTGAGATCAAACAAGGATGCAAAATTGTATTGTGAAAAGAACAAAATTGAATTTGATGAGAAGCAATTTAATTTTAAACCGAATGCTAAAAAGGGTGATGTAAAAGAAATTGAAATTCCTGAGGATGATGCATCTGATGATTCTTCTTTAAGTGAGGAAAGTGTGAGTAATGAAAATTCACATGTGTATGACCATTTTGAAGATATCTTTCAGGAAGAAGTCTACAATACAGAGATTCCAAGAACGTTTGAAGATACGTTAAAGCTACCAGAGAGGAAAAAATGGCAAGAAGCTATGACTGAAGAATTAAAAGTTATGAAGGAACGGAAAGTATGGGATTTAATTGAAAAACCGAGAGATGCAAAGATTTTAGGTAATCGATGGGTATTTTCTGTAAAAAGAAATGAAAAAAATGAAATTGAAAGGTACAAAGCCAGACTTGTATGTCTAGGTTATGCTCAACGAAAGTTTCAGGATTACAATGACACTTTTTCACCTGTTGTTAATTTTTCAATAATTAGATTTTTGTTTATTCTATTAGTTTCAGTATTGTGCTGGAAACATGTACAAGTGGATGTCAGGGCAGCTTACCTGTACGGAAATCTGACTGAAACGATCTACATGCAACAACCGCCTGGTTTTACTGAACGTAATTCTGAAGAAAAGGTATGTCTTTTAAATAAGTCTATATACGGACTGCGACAATCCGGAAGGATGTGGAATAAGGAGATAGACACAATCTTAAAAACTCTTGAATATGAAAGATTAATGTGGTCAAATTGCGTTTACAAAAAGGAAAATGTAATTCTAGTATTATACGTAGATGATATTTGTCTATTCAGTAAGACTCAATTAATTTTGGAAGAAAGTGTAAAACAACTTGAGAGTAAGTTGGATATTAAAAATTTGGGGAAAATTAAATACTTATTGGGAATTAACTTTGAAGATGATAATGATCAAATTTATTTACATCAAAGAACTTATATAGAAAAACTAATGAAAAGATTTGATCAATTACCCAGAAGTAATGTTAGTCTACCTTTGAAAATTAACTTTAAGTTAAGTGTAGAGAATCGAGAAGATTTGGAAAGTGATCTTATGATTAAATATCCTTATAGAACTCTCGTTGGATGCTTATCCTTTATTGCAAGTAGAAGTCGTCCGGACATTGCATATGCTGTGAATATAATGTCTCAATTTTCGAACTGTTATAACTTTCAACATTGGAATATAGTTGTGGATTTACTTAACTATGTTTTCAATACAAGAAATTATCGTTTAAATCTATCAAATGTGGAAAACTCATATCTGATTGCTTTTTCAGACGCTAACTGGGGAAGTCAGCTCAGTGAGAGGCATTCTACAAGCGGGCATATTATTTATTTTGCCGGTGTTCCATTTAGTTGGAAATGCTCAAAGCAAAAATGCATAGCACTCAGCTCAATGGAAGCCGAATTTGTGGCCCTTACAGATGCCGTTAAAGAGTTGGTGTGGATCGCTAACGTGTATTATGAATTGGATGCTTATTCATATAAAATTCCTATTTTGTTTTCTGATAATCAATCAGCAATCTTTTTTTGTAGGAATAGTGTTGAAAATTCTAAGAGTAAGCACATAGATGTTAAGTTACATTTTATTAGAGAATACTTAGAAGAAGGTAAATTTGAGCTTAAGTTTATTAATAGCAAAAGTAATAATGCTGATTTTCTTACCAAAACTCTTCTTAAGAATAATCTTCAAAAAGTTATTTTGAAATTGTTTTCATAACTTTATTTATGGACCGTGGGGCCGATTGTTGGTTAAGTTGACAAGGGTTCGATTCCGGCCCAGAAATAAAGACTGTATTATGCCGCATGGGAAATGCTACTTTTAATTTTTTTTAAACAGTTAATATTACAGTTAATATATTTGTGTCACTATATATATATATATTGTATTTAACTCCAAGTGAGAGATGATTGCTAGATTATGACAGCCTATTTTATGTTCACTAAATAAAGTATGTTTATTTTTAAAGTACTGCTTTATCATTGAATCCGGTCTGCCATAACATAATCCTATCAATTACTTTACCCTTATTTACCCATTACCCTTATTTCCAAGCAGCATGACTAATATAATATTATCAGTATTGGTCATTATTAAAATGTACTTAGAAATATCAGTCAATATGGCTTAATTTTTGTTTTGGCTGGCCAATGCTGTTTCTCATACAAATTTTACTTAATTTAAAAGGGTAGGTAAAATAATATTTTGATTATTTTTAAAATTGTTCTTTTTTTATTTGAAAAGCCACTCATTGCATGATATTTACAGGTATTGGCTAATACAAAAATTGGCATTGGTAAATTAATAAATTATTTTAATTTTAATAAGTTCGTTCATTCATTCATAAAGTCATTTTGAGGGCTTTTAACCTTCTTTTTTAGTAATTTAAAGTGCTACCCAATGCATAATATTTATCGGTATTTGCCATATTGGCCAATATCGTAGATTTTAACAGGTTTTATCATTCAAAATAGTTTTTGTATGTTTTAAACCCTTTTTTTACTAAATTTAAAGCTCTTGACTATGTATGATATTTTTATATTTGCGATATTGGCCGATAACATTGTTTAATTAATAAACTGCATGAAATTTAATTTTAACAGGTTTATTCATTCAAAATAATATAACTTTGTTTGTCTTTAACCTTGTTTTTTTACTAATTTAAAGCTCTGGACAGTGTATGATATTTATAGGGATTTGCGATATTGGCCGATATCACAGCGTTTTTCAATTAATAAACTACACCGAACTTAATTTTAACAGGTTTATTCATTCTAAATAATATTACTTTGTATGTCTTTAACCTTGTTTTTTACTAATTTAAAGCTCTGGACAATTTATGATATTTATCGGTATTTTCGATATTGGCCGATATTTCAGCGTTGTTTAATTAATAAACTACATCAAATTTTATTTTAACAGGATTATTCATTCAAAATAACGTTATTTTGAATGTTTTTAACGTTGTTTTTTAGTAATTTAAAGTGCTAGACATGTACGGGATTTATCGGTATTTACGATATTGGCCGATATTGTAACAACCCCCAATTGATAATCTTGGAGTACATGAGTGGTTCTTATTAAGTTATGATCCTCCTCTTCAACTTTAACTTAAATATTCAAGGCCTAAATGGTATGCATTTCGTACGACATAACGTTTAAATAAATTTTAAATTGTAAATAAATTTTCATACATGTATATCTTTTATTCAGAACTAGTTTTACTAGGAAAAAATATATAATCATTATTATGAGACGTTTTTATGCCCTTAAAAATTGTTTAAACATCGAATTTTCGTACGAGTGTAACATCCGTTACGTTGGAATTCACCAGGTTAGTTAAAACCAATCACACAACAGAATGAGAAATACCTGAAAAGTGACAGATATAATTCCTAATTTTTACAACACGTTGAGGCTTTTAGGAAATCTTACTAACCATTAATTAGATAGCTGTAAACAGTTCGGTTCATATTACCTGATTAATATTTTTAATTCACATTTTTCTAAGCACATGTTGACAAGCCAATTCCCATTACAATGTGTGTGTGTGGGGGGGAATCATTGCAGCATCTAGATAAGTTTGTCCAACATGCTGCTACAATCAATGAATGTTTTTATATTAGAATTCCCAAACAAAACCCCTTAAAAATTTAGCAACCCTTCTAAAATTACACCATCATCACACATGAAACTCTATTGAGGTTTTATAACTTATCCCAGATTGATATTTATAACTTTCAACTGGTGTAAAATGATTTTAAGAAACTGAAAATGCTATAAAAGAAAATATATAGTAAAAAATCTCACAATAATGATTACATCAAGCCATGTTATTGGAAAAACAAAGAAAGTTGAAATGGAATTTTACCCATCATCTTTTTTGAAGCGATCATTAAACCTATCATCCATCCCATGCATGGGGGATCTATCTCTCATTGAAGAATCTTCTCTGCCAAAACCATAATCCCTAAAAACAATTTTAAATTGAAAAAACATAAAATACACTTGTACTCATTACATACAACTTTTGCCATAGATTTCCTTTAAAAAGTTTGTTCCTTCATTGTGATGAGTATTTGGAACTTAAATGTCAAAGGTATAAAGTTAAAATAAATAAATAAATTTACTTTCTAGGAAAATTTAATGGGTGTATAGTCAAAATAAAATGGCTACCTTGGTCTATCTCTTCCAGGAGGAGAGGGTCTTCTTCCTCGACCAAAAGGTGGACGTCTTCCTCTTCCACCCATATCTGGACATTAAAAATTTTTAATAATACTTCTATGTTACTCTTTTAACTTTATAATTGTTTCTAGAACATCAATGGAAAATCTAAAATTGAGTTCATGCAGTTCATTTTTCAAAAGTGAAAGATTTACATAATATTTATTAAATATCTTTTTAAAAACATAAGGAAGACCAGGCTAGTTTTGATCCTTATATTTTCTATTACTCATATTTTTTTCAAACTTGACTCTAACCTGATAAAACAACCTCAAAGTTTAAAAAAAAATTGTTTCCAAAATTTTTGACATGCTTATATAGTGGTATCACAGGCTGCTCTTAAAACAGCACTAAGTATACTTAAAATAGCACCATTGTATTACTACATACAGGTACTAGTTAGAGCAAAACACAGCATAATGAAGGAGGATTAGAGCAGTGGCAAATCCAGAGGGGGGGGGCTGTGGAGCTGCAGCCCCCCAGGAATAAGACATTCAAGTTTTGATAATAGCATTGAAGCCAAAAAAGAAATTTCAACACGTTGCGGATATTTGGTGATGTTACCCAAAGGGTCTCAAAATGAATCAGAACCCTACTTTTAAGGGTAAAATTCCAAAATTTTCTGGGGGAAGACCCCCAAACCCCCTCGACATTTTGGAATCTAATAAGTCAGTTTTTCCTTGAAACTTTTGGGATTTACAAAGAATGATCCTCTTTGATGTAACCTAAAGTGCCTCAACATGAGTTAAAATGCCACTTTTAGGGGCACAATTCAAAAGTTTTTCTGGAATAGGAACCCCTTAACCCCCTAGAAATTCTTCAATTCATAATACCATAAACTTTTTTCCTTGAAAATTCTGCCGCTTACAATGAGTGGTGCTCTTTTGGTGGAATCTAAAGGGCTTCCAAATGAGCTAAAACACAATTTTGAGGGGCAAATTTCCAAAATTTTCTGGAGGACCCCCAAACCCCCCTTTTACTTTGATATTTTTATACAATTTTGAAATTTAGTGCACCAAAATTAAAACCTTACGAAGTCATCTCACCTTAAACTTAGTATTAGACCTCAGAAAAGGTGTCGAGAACCCCCCTAAACAAAAATCTAGTTACGGCACTGGCAACCCCCAGAGGTGCAGAATATGTCCAAACGATGTTCGGGGGAAATTCAAGCAGCTCTTGGGAAATTTTCCCCCTAGTTGGAAAGAAAAACTTAAAAAATCCAACATCATTAGCTGAAAAACAGATATTTTGTGCAGTGACTGACATCATAACCTCCAATTTCAATGAAAATCAGGTGAAAACAGCGAGTTACGGATGAAGAGTGGGAAAAACTACGAATCTGCGCTAAAAAACATAATTTTCTAGGTGAATACCTGGATGTTGGCTTTTCCTTGCTTTTTGATTGGTATGCAGGAAAAACAATCTATCCGTGACGCAATGGGTAATTTTCACTATTAATAGCATTCTTGTTTAATCACATCGATGTTCTTAATTAAAATGTTGAGTTCATCAAGGAGAAATTTACAAGAAGCTCAAGTTTGAGAAAAGTAGACAATTTTGGATATTTTAGGGAAAGGGGCACTTTTTGTTTAGCCAAGATTATAAGTGTGTAAGAAAGACTAAAAAAGAGTATTACAATTTAAATTTATGGATTATGTGAAAATTAAATCTGAAAGAAGTTTAAGAACTGAATAAACTATTTTTTATAAAATTTCATTTTGGGTGAAATTTTAGAGAACAAAAATGTGTTCTGGGGAAACTTGGGATCCTGAAACATTTTCTGCACCCCTGGCAACCCCTTCCCCCTTCAGTTGCTTAGATAATATTTGAACAGCCCCTAATAGCAATTCAGTTATTTGTGAAACTCAGCCCCCCAGACAAAAATCCTGGATTCGAGACTGGATTAAAGTAAGGAAAACTTGCTTCCTGTGTAGTGTCGGGGAAACCACTGTCAATGACCACACTACTAACTCTGTTGCACATTGAAGTAGGAGTGCCTAATCAGGAGGATGTTAGTAAACTACTCAAAACTACACTGTTTTAAAAGGGATTTATTTCCAGCCATTTCTATCTCTAATCCCAATAAAATATTTTATATCAAGCTTATATACCAAATCTGCGATCTTCTGAGTCATCCATTCCCTTGTCATCCATCATTCCACCGCCAAATCTTCTAGGCTCTCCAAGATCCATTTTGTTAGGATTTCCACTTTCAGGAGCATCAAGCCCTCGGAAACTCATTACCTAAAATAAAAGGAATTTAACATTTAGAGTTGCTTGATAATACATTTAAAATTACAATGCATTACTATGGAAGTAGGAAGATAGGGAACTGCGATAGTCTATCTCGCTGATGATCTCCCAGGCGCCAAAGATCGCACCGTTAGAGGGATCCACGTGTGCATAAATTTGATAAATTTCTGGATTGAGTTGCCACTTTGTCTTTGTTATTTTAATGTTCTTGATTGAAAAAGCTGAAAATGTAGCAATGTAAATCATGCGGAGCTACTAGAATACTCACTCACTCAAGCTCTTCACGCCGTATGGCGCATAAGGCATCCAGCCCACCCCTCCATGCCCCCCGGTTTTTGGCACTGGATCTGGCTTCCTCCAGTCCACCTATTCCAGCTTTCTTGAAATCCGCCAGCATCTGTCTCTGCCATGTCATCTTAGGTCTTCCTCCTGCCATCAGGAGCCCAGGAGAGCGAGACGTGCGCCAATTTCTCCCTGGGTGTTCTTAAAACATGTCCAGTCCACTGCCACCTTCTTTTATTTATTTCATCCTCTATTGTTGAGATGTTGGCTTTTTCCAAAATTACTTCATTTCTGATCTTAAGAGGCCAAAATATTTTAAAGATTTTCCTTAGACAAACATTTTGGAAAACTTCTAGTTTTTGAATGTTCCCCTTTTCGTAGAGACCAAGTTTCTGCACCATATAGTAAAATTGCGCGAACTATTGTTTTGTAAATATTAATTTTTGTTCTGCTTTTTATATTTGAAGATCTCCAAAATTTATCCAGGCTTTTAAAGTTAAAGGATGTTCTTGCTCGGATTATTCTGCTCTTTATATCCTTTTCCACTCCTCCATTACTATCAAGAATAGAACCAAGATAGGTGAATTCATCTACATTATCAATTTTATCATCAATTTCTAGTTTTCTTACTAGAATACTACTCGCAGAATAAACTAAAAAGGAGAAATAAACTACATGTTTGTGGAGTGGGAGACGAGAGAGCTCACTATATCGTGAATAAAACAGTGGTTTATTTAACAGGGTGTCCACTTAATTCTAAGCTAAGAATTTGATTTTTCAGGTTCGGTCAAACTAAAGCTTTAAGGCGTTTCTTTTTTTTTAATTTTTGGTGATAAGATGGAACTTTTATTTTTCTTCTGTTCACATACCATATATTAAATAAACTTGATAAAAAATGACTGAAAAAATATCTAGATATTAGTATTAATTGGTTGAATGATACATTAATTTTAAAATTAGACATTTAATTTACAGATGTTTTACTCATTGAATACAAGATTTGAGAAATGACTATACAATACATTGACTAGAATGGGTGTTGATCCAGGTTTAATTTTTGGAGGTGCATTTTTGCAAAATGAGATTATTTTAATGAAAACTGAAGTCAGATTATATTTGATCATCAAATTATTCTGAAAAACTAAAATTCAGAAATGTTTAATTGATAATCAGGAGCCTTCAGTAAAAATTAACTCTAAAAGGCTAATGCTCAAAAAGTATCAAATTATTCAGAAATTTAACTGAGGAAAATTAAAACTTCAATTTCAAGTAAAATATCCTATCTATATATAAAATCCAAATACCACTGACTGATTCATTCATTCATAACACTCATCACGAAATCTCCAAAACTGCCGGACCGATAGGCTTTAAATTTGACAGAGACCTTCCTTTCAGCCATTAGACGCGCACTAAGAAACGATTTTAAAATCGAACGACTCCTTCCCTGCTTTTCGGCGCTTTTTCGACTCCGTTTTACCCATTGAATTAGCATTGTGCATTGTTGAAATGCATAAATTGCACTGTTTACTTCTCTATCTTAAGGCGACGTCTTGCCTCACTTGATAAATACTATTTAAAAACATTGTATAACTTACAACGGAGTTCAAGACGAAAAACAGCTTAAATTTCTAATTAAAAGTTAAAACAGTGATTAGAAAACTAAAATAAATTGAAATAATTAATTTTGAAACATTAATTACATTATTTTAATATTATCAAAAATAAATATAGAGCGTGTTGGTTCACTAGACTTATACATTCACTAGATTTTTAATTATTGTTAGCAATAAGTTTTTACTTTTTCAAAGTAGTTTTTAAAGAAGTTGGTTATCATAATAAAATTCCCCCTGAATTACTCATCTAGATTATTTTCGGATGGTTAGAATATTTTTTAAATAGTCTGAGATGGCTATAATAATTTCTTTTGTTATAAGTTTTATTTATTGTAGTGCTGTATTTATTGAATTGATAATAGTTAAATGTGCAACATCGGAACTGATTGGGTTTGGGTAGCTATCAGTTACAGGGATGTAAAAAGGCACCGTGAATACCGGGATGAAAAGTTACCGGGAACACCGGGATATGAAAGGTATAGGAAAATTAATGGGAAAATTATCGGATATACCATAGGATATGAAATATACCAGGAACACCGGCGGGTAATGAATATTATTGGGAACACCGGGATATGGAAATTGTTGGGAACACCGGGATATTGAAATTACCGGGAACACCGGGATGAGGAAAATTACCGGGAACACCGGGATAGGAAAATTACCGGGAACACCGGGATGAAGAAAATTACCGGGAACACCGGGATAGGAAAATTATTGGAAACACCGGGATATGGAAATTACCGGGAACACTGGGTATGAAAATTATCGGGAACACCGGGATATGAAAATTACCGGGACCACTGGGATAGGAAAATTATCGGGAACACGGGGATATGAAAAAAATACTGGGGACACACTGGAGTGATTGGTGATTGCTGATACGAAAAATCAGACACATAACTTGATAGAACTTAAAAAAAGGAATTAATACCCTCCACCCGTGCAAGGCCGGGCAAATCAGCTAGTTTGTGTATAAAGACTACCTTGTAAAGAAATTTAATTTATTTATTTTCATAAATGAGCTGAAAATCTCATCAGGTTATATTTTTTGGAGGAAAAAACTACCTATCACTCACAACCATACTATAACTAGGCTTACCATACGTCCGGGATTACCCCGGACAGTCCGGGGTTTTAAGAGCTGTCCGGGGAAATGTCCTGGGACGCTAAATGTCCGGGGTTTCATACATTTAAGATTTTCCAGACATTTTTATGAAAAACTCCTGACCAAACTATTTGAAATTGCGTTTTTTAACGTTTTCTAACGTCTGTATATCTTCAGAAAACTTACTTTCAGTGAATTTTTTGATAAAAATTAAGTTAATCAAACAATTTTTGAAAAAGTAATGTTAAATGTAAAAATAAAATTTGATATTATTGTTTAATGTTTATTAGTTTGAATAGTTTTTCTTAGTTTTTAATCTTTTGTATTTTGATATGGAACTTAAAAAAAATTTCAAAAATATGTCCTGGGTTGGCCCCGAGAAAATATGGTAAGCCTAACTATAACTATAAAATTATTAAACTTAAATTAAGACTTAAGCAGGGAAATTCAAGTTTTCCTATAAAGTTTCTTTCAATTTTTCTACTTAAAATAATTTTAATTTGAGCACCAATAAAATAAGACTTCATAAACAAGTCTTTGACTTAAGAATATCTCTCCATGAAAAAGCTCAAGTCCATTTTCCACAATACACCAAATGCGAGAAGCTGACTATCTATCCTGTGTATTAATTTTTTCAGTTGTTTTACTTCTGAGAATTGGGAATCGGGACAACGAAGCACTCAGCAGACCTGGAAAAAGTATCCGAACCTACGAACCTGGTTCGGGGGAAGCCCCAACCAGCTCAATAGGAGCAATACATAAGGTTTGGGGAAATTCTGTTCGGTCCGGGGGAAGGTTACAACTTTTTCCAGGTCCGCAAAGCAGTGTTAGTGAGCAACCATATTAATGTCTCTAATATGCCGCGGTCCAATCATTAGCGCCTGGCAAAGCTGATAATGGCAGTTCCTATTTTCCATGAAAATTATGATAGGGTGAAAGGAAAATCCTACCGTCTTCCCAAGGTTATTGCAATATCATACATGTGATTACACAGACAAAAAATTGGCGGAAAATAATAAAAAAAATTCGATGGCACCTATATTTTTCTTCATTTTAAGTAGGCTTTTACTTCCCGAGATCTAGGTTGGGTTTTTATGGCGCATGACCCAAGACAGGATAGCCCTAGATCTAGGATTCGATATGCTACAGCCAGATTCATATTTTTTAGCTTACATCTTAACTAATTTTCATATTACTTCGATATTTAAAAATTTTTTCTTTCGATTTTTCTTAAAATTTAGCACTAGGCCACACTAGTGGTATGAGTTTTCAGTATAAAACGATAGGAAAATAAGAGTGGGATTTCAGTTTTGCAAATCCAATTGTAAGATTTTAATTTTGCTCAAGTGAATTGGTGGATTTTTCGCCATTTGGCGGAAGAATCACATGTATGCAATATATGGCAGTTCTATTCAAACAAACTTTGGGACTCTTCTAGACGGTTTGGGCAGATGAGAGTAAGTTTGGGAAGAGGAAGTTTAACAGGGGTAAACATGTGGAGGGGGTTTGGGTTTTTGGGGGTGTAGAAAGGGATAGTGACAAGTCGTTCTTTTGTGTCGTAAAAGACAGAACGTGGGAAACTTTACTGAAGGTTATAAAGGATAATATTTTGGCTGGGTCAACTGTCATATCCGACTGTTGGAAGGCTTATGACTGCCTCTCATCGGAGGGATTTCAGCATCTTAAGGTGAACCATTCCCTTAATTTTAAAGATCCTGAAACAGGTGCTCACACCAACTCAATTGAGGGTACGTGGAGTGCCATTAAAAGGGGTTTGAAGGGCAGGAAGGCCGCCGGCCAGTTTGACTCGTACCTAATAGAGTACGCATGGCGGCGCCTTCATAGGGACGCTGACGATCTTTTTATGAAGTTCGTTGAGGCTATTAAGGAGGTATACCCGGGGGATGAATAGTGTATTTTACTTGTGAACCCAGTTTATGTGTATATAATCAAGAATTTTAGGTGTATTTATGTGTGTATATAATCAAGAATTTTAGGTGTATTTATGTGTGTATATAATCAAGAATTTTAGGTGTATTTATGTTTTTATAATCCAGATATAATCGAGTTTTTAGTGTATTTATAATCCAGATTTAGTCAAGAGTTTTAAGTGTCTTTATGTGTTTATAATCAAGAGCTTTCTATCAAAGTTGATTTATTTTAGATTTAATTTTTTCTGAAAATTGGTGATTTTTTTATGCCGATGTTAAAGTTACCAAAAAAAAATAGCTGTTTCAAGACGGTTTTGGCGATTTGGCGCCAAAAAAAAAAATGGAGCCAAATCCGCACCGTCAACAGCAGAAAACCCCCGATTTTCAACACACTCTGAAACACAATCTCATAGGGTTTCACTTATCACGCGATTAACTCAATTGAGTAGAATACGGCTGTGAGACATCCTTGTGTCCTTCAGGGATACAATATGTTGTGCTACTTGGCTGACCAAAGCTTGTCCTTTGAAGATTACCTTAAGTTTTAGCATAATTTTGCCATAATAAAAAACAAATTAGTAGGTACCTTACAGACAGTTGTAGTGATCAATGTTTTATTTAAACACAATGAAAACAGTCAACTAAACTTTCTGAGACAAAATCAACATTATACGGATAACCACTTATGAATTCAAATATAGAGGAACTTAATTCTTGTTACCATTACAAATCAAACATAGATATCAAGAACAGAGATTAACACTCGTAAGCCTAACGAAGAGATCGCTGGGTTCTTAGATATTTCAATTTGCTTTCATGGGACAGTTGTCTCGGAAGAGGTCAAGATTTAATCCAAGATTTTCAGGAATCAAAATGTAGTTAAAATAACAAAAGTACGAACCAACTTCTGTTCTAAATGATACCGGCCTTCTTTCCAAATCCAATTGCTTTTCTTTCAACGCTCACAAAAAATTCCTACACACCGCAAAAAAACAAACATAAAGAAGATAAAAGCAACTTATAGGTGAAGTTACAGTTATTTTTCATTGCGTTCAATATCACAGAGAATCACTGAGCTGAGTGGTTTTTGTGGGTTTAAGGCCCGATCTCACCCACAGAGAAAAATCCTAACAGAGGGTCCAAAACGATATATTCAAAAGTTGGATGGGTTGGAGGGCACCACGATCAACTAAATGATTGACAGAGTGATCAAACCTGTGATTGGCTGTCACTCAATCTTCTATTTTCGAACGAGAAGAAAAAGTTTTTCTCAACCAATCAGGCTTTTCCGTCCCGCCTCTCGTGACGTTGTTGCGATCGCAGCGCCAAAATAGCCCCAAACTCATCCAACTTTTCGATTTCCAATAGCGCCTATGGCGACGGACTCTCTGTTCTAGTACTCTGTGATCTCACCCCACAGAGTAAAGATACTTCAGAGAGTCCATTTCCATAGACGCTAATGGCAACTTTTTTATCATGGGTTGTCCCTTAGACGGTGCATATTCGCACATCCCAACGGTTCGGTCCTGACGAGCTTAGTGCGCATGCTCGGGGAGAAAAAAAGGATCTTCTTCGGATAATTGCTATCATTAATGAATCCCCGCGGGTGCGGTGGTAGAGTGCGTGCTTAGCATGCGGTAGGTCGTGGGTTCGATCCCCGATTTTTTGTTTTATTAAAATTTCTAAAAAAACCAGCTAAAATAAGTCCACACGCATGCGCACTAAGCTCGTCAGGACCAAACCGTTGGGATGTGTGAAAATGCATAGACGGTGGCGTGTCTATGTGATAACGGTGGAACTAACCAGATAATATGACGTAGGTAACGTTGTTGACTCTCTACAATCGAGGCTACAGTTGCCGGTATTTCGGAAGGAAGGGTGAGAAATCCTAACCAATCAGATCGCGCTATTCTTTTCGCCGATAAATTGGTTTGTGCGCATGCTCGAGTTGGCGGCAGAGATTTGGCGAGAATTTGGCTTCTTTGGAGGTACTGAGTTTAAAAAACGTAATTTCAACCGAAATGATGTGCAGCCGTGGCTCAGTGGGCAGGACGCACGGTTGCTGTAACAGTGGTCGTGGGTTCGAATCCTAGTAGACGCTTGTTTTATTTTACCAAATTGATACTTGATTTAAAGATTTTAGATTTTGTTTAATTAATTATTATAATTTTTGTACTTGATTTAAAGAATTTAGATTTTATTTAATTAATTATTTCCATTAGATTTGAAGATTTTGAGAAAAGTTTTGTAGTTATAATGTGAATATTTTAAAATTTGATAACATTATTTAATTTAATTAAAGAATTTAGTATTAATAAATTAAATGAAAATTTGTTAGAATTTTTTATTATATTTAAAAATTTTGAGAGTTTTGTGTAGTTATAATGTTAGTGAATAAATTTTGATGTCCTGATGTTCATAATTTTAAATATTTTAATATATTAGGGATCGTTTTACAATAGTTTCCTGTGAAACTATTGTAAACTATTGTATACTATTTCCATCGGGTCCAGAACTGTTTTTTGAAAAACAACTAACCAAGTCAACCAAAGTATACAGCACAGTTTGATACCTAAGAGAACGTCGCCAAGTTAGCGATTCCTTATAACTATTGGAAAGCTATAGTAAACCTAAACTGCGTCATGCGCTACGTAATCGGAATAACGCTCTGCGATTGGTTAGGATTCTTCTCCCTTCCTTCTGTATTAACGTCTAGTTAGAGCTACCGCCGCATACACTCTCTCAATTAACCCCGCCCACTTTCAAATCGCTAAAGAGGGAAAAAAATTTATATATTTTCCCGGTTATTAAAACAGTTGCGTGTATCTTTTTTTCGAGCATGCGCTGGGGATAATTTCTTAGACATTACAAGTCTCTCTGATGTCACGCTCTCCAGGGACTCACCCAATGCCCAATGTTCTGCCCAGGCTCAGATCTCTCGCCGGCTTTTATACTGATCTGCCCGTGACGTCACTATCTCGCATCTTCTTTAAAGTGACGATGGACCGTGAGTTCCTCTGGAATCGAACTCACAACTCCAACTCCACATTTAATTCAATTTAAACATATAACTACACATTTAATGATCATTTCTGCGACCACAATCACTAAAAAGAGATATTAAACGCCAGAACAAACGACATCAATGTTTATAATAGGGAAAGTTTAGTAATTGTCAGGGAAAGTTTTCAACGATAAGGGAAAAGTTTCATTGATCAGGGGAAAAATAGCAGAGATTGAGAAATTCAAATGCAGCCTCCATAAAAAGTTCTAAGTCCAATGAGAATCACTCGTTTCCTTTAGTCCCCGCCCACACTAATGATTGACAGCTGGAGGGTCGGAACGCCACTATGCGATAACTGTAGAACTATTTTAGTAAAATCGCGTTTTGGACTATCTTTACTCTGTGATCTCACCCATAGGATCTCACCAACCTTCAGTTAGAGGTAAGGGGTCATCCATAAATTGTGTGAGGTCAAAAAGGGGGGCAGGGGTTTGGAAAAATCTCACCAAGGGGGAGGGGGGTCGATTAAAATCTCACGTCAACTTTTTTTAACTTAATTAACTTAACTATGAAGCACAAAATGCAAATAATTTTTAGAAAATAATTTTTAAAAGTTGTAGGTAAATCTCACGTGGGGGGAGGGGGGTCAAGAAAAATCTCATTAAATCTCACCAAGGGGGGAGGGGGGTCCAGATTTTGGAAAAAACACCTCACGTTATTTATGGATGTCCCCTAAACGCCTAATACCATGTCATTCCTGCTAATTCTGTCATTCGTACACTGAAGCTGTCACTCAAATTTCTCCAACTTCTGCTTCTGAATTGGAAATCGCCTTTTACTGCGATCGATCTGAATAATTTCTTAGACCAGGGGTTCTCAAACTTTTTTTTTTTAAAACCACTTTTGAGAAACAAAATCTAACGCGACCCACCGACTTCAGTTATTTATAATTAACTGAACTGAGATAATTATCTCATGCCCCCTCCCCACAGAATTTAAACTTCTTTGACTGGGGGTGTTCACCAACTATTTAGTTACAAGTTACAAGGGTATATGAAATAGTTTAATTGTGGTCTAACAATGATCCCTACAGTAAAAAGGGGGTCTGGGGGTACTCCCCCAGAGAAAATTTTAAAATTTGACCCTTAAAAACATGGTTTTAACTTGTTTTTTAGCAATATGGGATAAATTACATCAGTTGCATCATTTCCCAAGAAAATTCTTAAAATTTGCATTGACCCCCCAGTGTGGATGAGGAGAAACACTAAATATTTTTTTCAAATCTTATTTGAATAACCGACTAGATTTGCATTATCGGCACATTAAAGTGACACACATAGTACGTATTTACATTAATTGCCTTTTCCGTTCCACTCCAAGTAGTGTAGTTTTTCCTCAATTTTTTTATTCTTTTTACTATAGTATGGTAATTTGATAATTTCAAAAATTCAACTAATAGTTTGATAATTCAAAAGTCAATAACACCATTTGTGAGAAATTAAAAATCTTCTTGCGACCCACCAAAAACTGACTGGCGACCCACGAGTGGGTCGCGACCCACAGTTTGAGAAACTCTGTCTTAGACTATAGGGGAGAGTGTTGTACCTACGGACGGTTGTACCTTCAGCCACCTCCTTTTAAAATTCGGGAAAAAATGTAAATTTGAATTTGTGGTCAATTTTGAATGTAAACAGATGCTATCTAGTTGCTAACGTGAAATCAGCTCTTTAAAATATTATTTAAATTTTATATAATAAATTTACTGTTTTTAGGTGCTCAAAGTTTTTTTTAGTGCATCACTACATTAACTCTTTTCTTCCACTTTAATTATGACATGATAAAATGGGATACATGGGGGGAATCCCCGAGATTTTAACTTTTATTTTTGATATTAGAAATCGTCAGATCTCAATTCTTTTATCTTTTATAGAACTTTGAATGCAAAAACACCTCATGTTGTACCTTCGGACACCATAAGTGTTGTACCTACGGACACGTTCTTGTTTGTGTCTGTAGCTAATCGGCGTTTTAGAATCGGGTTTCATTTAACTAAATACATTTTAATAAATGTTCAATTAATTCTAAATGGTAATCTATTTGTCAGCGATTATTTTCAAGTGAATTTTAGATGAAAAATCAAATATTTTGTCATCTTAACTACTTTTTTAAATTTATGATTCTACTTGGAATTTAATGTAAAATATGGTGTAAAATCCTAAGAACCCTATCGCATTTAAGTGTGATGATTAAAAACACTTGAAATTTCCACTGAAGAAGATTTACCACCAAATTATTATTGTTATTACCACCAAATGCTTGCACAACTACCCATGTAGCACAGAAACACCGGCCAATATCGATTTTGCGATATTGGCCACTGCCAAAATGGCCCTCTTTGCAATACCGGCCAATGTCAGTTTTTGATACCTGATAATACCGTATAACACTGGACAATGTCAGATTTCTGATGTTCATTTTTTCGATATCTGACGGTATTGACAAGTGAAATTGGCCATTATTCTTCTTACAATATCGGCCTTTGCCAAAATATAAATATCGGCCAGTTACGAATTCGACATTATTAAATACCGTCCAGCACCAATCAATGCCAGAATTAAGGCATTCGTTTTTTCGGATATTGGGCGATTTTATAAGGCATTCGCTACTGCGGTAGGAATACCGTCCAGCACCAATCAATGCCAGAATTAAGGCATTCGTTTTTTCGGATATTGGGCGATTTTATAAGGCATTCACTACTGCGGTAGGAATACCGTTCAGCACCAATCAATGCCAGAATTAAGGCATTCGTTTTTTCGGATATTGGGCGATTTTATAAGGCATTCGCTACTGCGGGAGGAATACCGTCCAGCACCAATCAATGCCAGAATTAAGGGATTCGTTTTTTTGGATATTGGGCGATTTTATAAGGCATTCGCTACTGCGGTAGGAATACCGTCCAGCACCAATCAATGCCAGAATTAAGGCATTCGTTTTTTCGGATATTGGGCGATTTTATAAGGCATTCGCTACTGCGGGAGGAATACCGTCCAGCACCAATCAATGCCAGAATTAAGGGATTCGTTTTTTTGGATATTGGCCGATTTTATAAGGCATTCGCTACTGCGGTAGAAATACCGTCCAGCACCAATCAATGCCAGAATTAAGGGATTCGTTTTTTCGGATATTGGGCGATTTTATAAGGCATTCGTTACTGCGGGAGGAATACCGTCCAGCACCAATCAATGCCAGAATTAAGGGATTCGTTTTTTTGGATATTGGCCGATTTTATAAGGCATTCGGTACTGCGGGAGGAATACCGTCCAGCACCAGTCAATGCCAGAATTAAGGGATTCGTTTTTTGGATATATACCGATTTTTTTAAAATGCTTATTAAATTCTGTAAATTGATTAGAATGTTGTTAGACAAAATTTAACATTCAAAAATTATCATACATAAAATTTAGTTAATAATTACAATATTTTTTATGGTGCAGGCTCCCTTTACAACATAATCTTATCTTATACTATAATTTGATACTTCTGTAATAATTAAAAACTAAACATTGAATAGAAGGTCACTTTTCCAATTGATAATATACAGTAAAAGCAAAAATGTACTATACCTGCTCCAGAACTTATCTTCCAATTACACCTATAAATGACCAAATTTTCTTTCCTATTTGCAATACTTACATACTTGAACACAATCAAAATACAGCAGCAAATATTCACAATTTTATTGAGTAAAACAATAATTTATTTAAATAAATACTTCTTCCAGGGTTGGACATAATGTTTAAATATTTATTTTCAAAATTGTTACAGCACATGATCTGAATAAACATTCAGGACAACCTTTTAAATTCTAATACTAAAAAGAAAATTTAGGGGCTATTAAGAGGTTGTAGCCAAAATTAGTTCAATTTTGAAATAACTGAACCTTTACAATAATCAAAAAGTCAATCTTGCACAGAAACTGACGTCACCTCAGTTGTCAGAATGTCCAGAGACAGTGGTTTGGACCTTGCTAAGACCTCAGATGTTAGAGGACTTTTGACGGTCTCGCTGAAGAAACTCCAGGGAACCTCTTCCCATTTTAATGTGCTGTCAATAACAATAGGTTTGTCCATTGTCAAACTGGATGATGTAGGACTTGAAGTGATACCAGTACACCATAACTTTTGATGCCAGAATAGCACAGCTTTGCCTTGCTGCATGAGTTGGAATGTCTTTGAGTGGACATCAAAGTTGTCGTTGCTGTCAGTAATGAAGCTTCTGCTGGACATCTCTCTGCAGTTGTGATGAGGGGTCAGCTGGGTTGGCATTGGCGAATTTGGAGTCCTAAGTAGACGACCCATCAAAATTTCTGCAGGTGATGGTTAGTCAGTCCATGGGAACAGCTGCAGCTAAAGGGAAGAAAATCTAATAAGTTTTTGAGGAAAAAATGCATTTCGCTCTTATCAAATGCTTGAACAAAAACTTCTAGCACAACAAAAAACAATTATTTTTATTATTAGCATTATTAATGCTTCAGAGCCAACTGGTCAGTTCATTATATAATTCAAGCAGCACATTTTCTCAAAATTATAGAAACCCTTCTTCACTCGGATACTTTATGTAAATCATTTACATACTATATATAAAAATTACTGTTACTATTTAAAATGGTAACATAGTAATTTTTTTAATCTTAACTTCAAAGGCTAAATGAAATGATTCAAAAATTTATATGTCAAAATTGTCATAATTCAAAAATGTCAAAAATTAAAAATCAAATATTTAAATGAAATAAAAATATTCAAAAAATTATTTAAAACAGTGACTACATGTAGAACACCTCTTAAAAACAGGCCAATTAGGAATTTTGGATTTTTCCTTAAATGAAATTGCAAATAATTACCCTCAGAGATAATTAAGAAAAACTAATTTATGCACTATTTTTAAGTGTCAAAATCAGGAATTCTAAAGCATAACTTTGTAGTGAGTGTATATTGCCTAGTGATGTAAATTCTCGGTAATAATCTTTTCTCAAAGAAAAGAATTTTAAAGAATATTCTCATACTAAAATAAGTTTTTTATGGGCAGAATTTTTAGAATGTATATATTAACTTCAAATCGGGTAAATATTAAAGATTATACAATGAGAAGCCATCATTATAAAATTAAAAATGTTTTTAAAATCACTAATATTCTTGAGAATTCTCCTAGACCTAGAGTATAGTCTGTAATTAATATAGGCGGTTGGAAGTCATTTGAAGTTCGTCGCCTTAGTAACAAAGAAGAAAACATAAGCGGTTCTGCTTTATTTTTGCTCATAAGTTAAGGCAAGGTGTGAAATTAAATTGAAACTTTGAATCTTAATAATTATAAAACTATTTCGAATTTTTTAAAAAACAAAACGACAATCTTTTTGAAAAAAATAATTGCATTTTAGTTTAAAATTTTTCTACTATGATTAGTTTTTCTTTTATAACGAAAAAAGTGTTCCAATTATTTCATTAGCTGCTGCGACACGAGTTAGTTTCAATGGCAATCTCGGACAGTTGTGGGCTCGGCGTGATATGGGGGAGACTGGGGAAATCCCGTGACTTTTCGACCCCCGATTCTAATTACACAAACTAAAGAAACTACTAAAATTAGGTTTTTTTAGAAATTCTTTAGCAGGTTATATAATATTAACTTCAAATCAGGAAAATATTAAAGATTATACAATGAGAAGCCATCATAAATTTAATTTTGTAAAATCTTAATGAGAATATTCTTAGGAAGAAAATATGATGTGATGCAATTATACACAAGTAAAAATTTGAAGATTCACTATATAATTGCACGGATGCAGAATATGTCCAATCCGGCGATCTAGGATCGGGGAAATTTTAGTCACATGGGGAAATTTTGTGTAAAAGTATTATTCAGTTCAGTAATCAAAATTTAAGGCGATTTTAACCTCACATCTAAGATTCCCTATCGTTTTGCTTTAACAATAGTTACCTGCTAACATGAATTGGATTTTTTTAAAAATCTATTACTTTTTTAAATTTTGGAAAAATTTTGTATTGATTGGGGGAAATCTTGGAAGTAAAAACATTTTCTGCGTCCCTGTATAATTGTAATTTTGAGAATATTCTCATGAGTCATGATAGATTTTCCCCCAAATGTCAAATGAAACACCACAGAAACTTCACATGAGGAGTTTGGCGGTGGCGGAGATTAAAATTTATTAAATAATACTGTACAAGCAATGCCTCAGTTTTGATATTTTTATTTTTAACGCATGGGATAAACTTAATTTAGAAAGTGGATATTGTTCCATTAATTATGATTAGACCCTGTGATCAATTCTGTGTGTTTCCCAAGAGCAAATCAACACATTATACCAAATTTTATTGAGAATATTCTCAAGAAGGAAAATATAAATGAATCTGAAATTAAAATTATGCAAACAAAAAATCTAGCCAAATTATTTTTTTAGAAATATAATTTTTTTTTTAAGGAAAAAGTAAAGTGAACTTTTGAATGAACTTTTTTGAGCTTACTATGAGAAAATTCTCATGATAAATTAATTATTCCCTGTAAAATAAATATTAAAAAATTGGAAATATCTTTAATAGATAATTCTAATGTGATGTCCCTTTCTTTTAAAATTATTTTCCTGGTTTTACAAAGTTATATCAAAATTAGCTAAATATCAGATTTAAAAGGTTCTTTAGTTTGACAACTATTGCTTATTGGTATTACTATTACTTTCTCATCAATATATGGAAATAATTTAGACTTCTCTTTAATAAGAGTATTAAAACTTGCTTCTAATACTCTTTAAAAATATTTTTACTCATTGAAATTTACTTGTTTATAAAAAAATCAGGTGAAACAATGAAATTACAGTTCAGAGAATATTCTCTGAACAAAAGAGGACTTTTTAAGGGTGTTTCAAAGTTATTATTTTTAGGTTTTTAACACTAATCCTACTTGACCATTTTATATTATCAAACATATTGAATTTTTTTTCAATTATCTCCATTTATCTATCAAAAAATACTCAAAATTCTCGCCTCTGGAGAATATTTTTTAGAAAATTCTAGTTCTCAGAGAAATTCTTCTCAGAATATTCTCGTTCTATGAGAATATTCTCACTTTACATCACTAATATTGCCAGACAAAACTTTAACAAAATAACAATTAAAACTAAAATACTTGAGAACCAAACCTATGTCCTGTAAACCTTGTGAGCCCTGCAGTCTTGTTGGGTGTAAAAAAAAGTAATAAGGGGACATCCATAAATTACGTGAGGTGTTTTTTTCAAAATCTGGACCCCCCTCCCCCCACGTGAGATTTACCTACAATTTTTAAAAATAATTTTCTATCCTATTTGTTTGCATTTTGTGCTTCACAGCACTTAAAACTTTTCCATTATTAATGATGTTGGGGAAAAGGACATTATTCCGCCTAAAAATCACCCCAGTATCGTATCTGTGGGTATTATTCCTTTTTCATATTTAAGAAAATCGTATAATTTCTAACTTAAAAAGTTGATGTGAGATTTTAATCGACCCCCCTCCCCCTTTGGTGAGATTTTTCCAAACCCCTCCCCTCGTTTTGACCTCACGTAATTTATGGATGTCCCCTAACAAAGGTTGAGAAACATTAATAATTTGAATTATCTGCCCTTAAAAAAAATTCTTAACTAAAGATGAGGTGGGTCGCCTTAGATTATGTTCATAAAAAAAAGTTTGAGAAACCCTGGCTTGGGACTAAAACATGGTCATTTTAATCTACACACACTAAAGAAAGAGAAGACTATCGGAGGGTCATTGTAAGGAAAGAGGTTCTATAAATAGATATACTTACTTCATTAAAGGATAGAGTCCTCCGAGAAGCTGCTCAGTCCCGACATGATCACCTCAGCATATCTTGAGCTGCCTGGGATTGGACTGGAACGACACCTTCGGCTTCATCGATTTGGTCTGACTCCGTCAGACCAAAGGGAGATTAAAAACAACAACTGTTCTGAACTGCAAAAAATGTATAAATTTTTTTAGTGAAAATATAGATGGCATTCAATTCTACATTGTTAATATATCAAAATAATACTGAGCACTCACTGATGTGAGTAAAAGAATCCACCGTGCAAGGATATGCAGAGTTCAGAGAAAAACAACGTTTATTTTATTGCACGTCTTAAAGTTTAAAAATTTGAAAGTACAGTGTTTCGGGGACGCTTAGATCTAGATCCCCTTCGTCAGCTAATTCCAACATTCTGACAAAATAACATATATAGTCACAGAATTACAGGTAAAGTTACAGTTTTAACTCGAAGCAAAACAGCAATAACCAAGATTATACAGAAATAATAAATAAATAATACAGAGGAATTAAGATTTCCAAACATCTGTAAGGGAAAATTTGGTTGAAAATTTTCTTATTGCCCCCATGGGCGGATTTAAGGGGGTGCAACGAACCCCCAACTTTTTGAGAAAATTCCATTTTTATTGGGAAAATCATGTTTTCAAAGTCATCAGGGGCAGCTTGCACCCCCAAGTTTCCCAGTTGGCACTCCCAGGGTTCACCATCTAAATCCGCCCATGATTGCCCCCTAGAAAGTGAAATTGCCCCTCGGTGGGGTGTGAGCCCCATAGGGCAACACTGGTCAAGGAAAAAAAAGACGGTACAGCTGGGATAAGCGTCGACAAGCCGCCATGTCTACTCACAGCTCAAATTAGATCTATATTGTTGTGTGTCATCATTTGAGCTGTGGGTAAACATGGCGGCTGGTCGACGCTTATCCCAGCTGTACCAAAAAGACTATTTCAAAATTATTTGGCTTGTTCAGAAAATTTTGCGTTTACTCACTCTTGCTCTGACCCTTAAAAACTAAAAACATTCTAAAAAAGCTTAAAGAATCGAACAGTCTAGACCAGCTTAATGTTCCAAATTTTAACTAGTAGGTATATTTAACTCTGTCACTTGATGTTTTATTTTTCACAAGGGGCATTTATGCCACTGTAAAATGGTTTTAAAATATCATCACATAAGCATAATAGAAATAATAGGGTAAAATACGAGCCATTACAAGATTTACCAATTAAAAACGAAAGAAGATAATTTCATTAGAGACCCGAGCCCAATCAAAAAGTTGTCTAATAAATAATCACCAATGACGAAATATCAAAATTAAAACATCTCAACTATCAGTGTGTTTGATGTTATTAGGTTATGGGTAATTTAAAATGTCATTTAAGAGGAATCATCATACTCATAATTTAGTTACACATACATGACGGTCCCTTGGATCAAAACCCAAATATCCCGTCCTCGCTGCATGCCTTTTCTCATTATCATGTTTTTTTAAATAATTAATTTACATTTACTTAAAACCAACATTATGATATGTTATGTGAAAATAAATAAGACATTAAAATAAAAATTATGCTGGATGAAATAAGATTGAACATGTATACTGATAGCAATGCTTTGAGGACGACTTTGTTTTTATTAAAGATACCATCTGACCAGAACATTAAATGCTCAAATTGGATGATTAACTACTGGGCAGTGCACCCTGTAAAAATAAACACTTAATGCGTTAATTTAAACAATTTAAAATAGCTAAATTTAGAAAATTCATTACTTACCAAATTCATCGCCATCAAATGACACGGCGTCTGCAGTTTCAAGCCATGTGCTTGCTAGCATCAGCCGCTTTCTTCTGCATTTCACTTCAATTTTTTTAAGGAATATTTATTCCCACAAATTATTTTTATAATAATGAATCATAACTGAAATTCGGTGAATAGATTCTTCTAGCTTATGAAATAAAAGAAACATTAAAAAATCGTTAAAAGAAATTCATAAAAGGATCAAAGTCAAATTAGTGTGCTTTTTTTATAATCAAAGCGATATGGAAAAAAATGGCTAAAATGGTCAAAAAATGATGTTTTTTGTAAATTCCTCTTGAACCAAGAAAGATAGAGCTTAAATATTACAAAATTCAAGTTTTTGGGACCGAATTGTTCCAGAAAAGTGTTACTGCACTATCCGGAGCGTCCTGGAAAATGATCCAATGGTCCGGGAGAGTTTTGGCGGGAAAAAAGTAGGAGTTTTAATTTTGACTAACCCCCTAATGAAATACAGGGTTCGATTTCTTAATTTTAGGGTGCATAAATACCAAAATTTCAGACGCCTGGAGCAAATGGTTCGGGTGCAATCCGGGAAAAACGCAGTTTAAAAAGATATGTTTTTCAGGAAAAACTCCCGAAATAAGTTCCCCACACCTTAATAATTTATATATTCGTAATCTGTGAAAAATTCGCGATTTATCCGTGTACGGCACTTGGGGTGGAATAAAATTTTTTCTGAAAGTCTACTGACATGACTTGCCCCGAAAAATTGAGTGTTTGGCATTAAGTTTAAGAAAGCCTCAGCCTAGTTCTAGAAATCCTGGATGACGTAAAAATCACCATGGGAACCTGTAATTTTGGAAAAACTTTGCCATAACAATTAGTTACAATAAAAAAAATTTAGAAAAAATTAATAATAATATTTTCGGATTTATAAGCATTCTTTGGACTTGTGTTTTTCCGTCAAAATCTGAACTTTAAAAAAAAAATCAAATTACTGTCTTAATTACCAACTGATTTTCACCAAAATCGAATTTGAGGTATATGGCAGGGTAAATTTTAAGATTTTAAGGTCAAAAGCTCGATAACGTTTTTCGATTTCGGTAAAAATCGCGACTTTAGTGCGATATACGCACGGGTCCAGGGACCCCAATTTTTGTTGTAAATTAACGAAATTCCAGATTCTGAGAGCTTATGGGAATGTAATGAAAAATCAAAGGTTGGCGACCCTGTGAAAGATAATTTAGTTGGATTTTGAGCGATTTGCTAAATTACATAATGGAATATTAATTTAAAAATGTTATTAATGATATTAATTAAAACGAGGAAAACTAACTTACATAAATTTTCCGACTCTCAGAAAACTCTCAAATTGTAGAATGCAACCTTTTACCTTATTGTTAAACACTAATTTTAAATTTCAGATTATACTTATTTTAATATTTAAAAACAAGAACAAGTAAAATTTTTTTTAATTTATGAAACCTTTAATTACCCTTTTAGCATGCAAAATAACAGCAAATTAAACTTATTTTCAATAAATTTTTAATCAACGCCAAATTTAAGACGACATCCAATATCAGCAAGTATTGTTTTTCTGACTTTGATTGTACATCATTATCTGATGCCGGATAATGCCAGTTCTCCGACATTACCTTAGCAAATTTCCTTTTTTTACAACAGGAATGTCGGATAACATCGATAGATGTCAGAAAAGACGAATTCCAAAAATTCAAACACCTATCAGTGCTCTACGATGTTAGACGGTATCAGACGGTATTGAAGAGGGGGTAGTTTTCATAAAGGCTAATATCATCGAAAATATGTGTTCCGGTGTTAATGTGCTACCCGAGTTAGTTTTAAAAAATAACTTTTAAGTGTAATTTTTTAAGTTCAAATAATTTAAAGTTGACCTGTACATTGAAAGAGATAGAAGGATATTTCACCCCTTAATTTTTTAAGTGAGGGGGCGAACAGTGATATTAAAGAAAAGTAAAGATAACACTTTATTAAAAAAATGTTGCTAAAAGCTAAATAGAGCAATATTAAGTCCTAAAATATTTTGAAAAAATATTTTTGCTAGTTCAAAAATTATAAATTTTCTCGGGTCCAAAATTGGCATTTATATGACGCTATTTAAGAAAACCATAATGTACAATTTTGCTTCTTTAAAATAAAGTTATTCATCATCAGCCAATATTGTATCTACGACAAAATGATTTGATAACACTGCCGAATATCGGCCAATACCATTTCTACGGCAATGAGTTTACAATGCTGCCGAACATCGGCCAATATCATTTCTACGACATATTTATCTTCTTTTTCTAACATTGGTCCCCCATCACCGTATAATAACGGCCAATATCATCACAGCGATATTTAATTTACGATATTGGCCAGTATTTGTCAAAATCCTTTCTCTGACATTAGTTTCGTATTTTTGTCAAAATTAGGGTAAAAAGCCTAGTTTTCAATTTTTACACTTATTTTTCACTTATAACATGTAATTAAAATTGGTTTTAATGTGTTCCTAATTATGAAAAATTACACAATGCCAAAAAATACTGGCCAATATCGTTATTACGATGTCCGATATTATACGATGTTCGCGATATTGGCCAGTATTCGCACGCAGTTGGCCAATATTTTTGTGCTACCTGGGTAAGTGTTGATCGAATTGTTTTTTTGGGGGGGATCAGTGAAGTTGTCAGATCAATCAGCATGATTGATGAAACTATTATCTTAAATTCTGATCTGAAAATACCATGTGATTTTTGTGTTTTTGGTAAAAAATCAAGACTTTTATCATTCAACTTCGTTTTAATGATCATTTACGATCTAAAACTACATTACTTTAAAAAATCTATTTTAAATTTTAAAAAGGCTTGAGATAGGTTATTAAAAGGTAATGCATCAATACAAATATTAATTCTTAGCTTTTTTCAACTAAAATTTCCCTTTTTAAGGGTGTCCACAGGTACAACTGGGTCTGTCCATAGGTACAACAGGTTGTTGTACCTTTGGACACAAATTTTTCCATGTTACTATAAATGATTAAAAATCCAATTTTCAAGATTTTGGCTAGTAAAAAATATCTCTGTACTCACAAAGGTTAGGACTATAGGTTGGGCACTTTAAATGGTCAAAATGTGATTTTACCTGTCTTAGAAAAATCCAAACGTGATTTTTGTCCAGAGGTACAACACTCTCCCCTATCTCTTTTTTTATTAAACTAAAACAATGAGGGGATTATGATTTTTTGAGGCATTTTTTGCATTTTGCAAAAAGGAAAAGGGGTTATTCAAAACTTATTTAAATTTATTAAACTTATTTAATTGTAGTTTAAAATGATCTTTAAAATTATCTTAAAAGTTTTCAGTTTAAAATTTTTTTTGTTGCAGAAAAAGTTTAAAAACCACAAAAAAATGTGAAAACACTGCCAAAACTTTATTTTGTATTTCGAAACCATTTCTTTTGATTTAATAATCTGAAAGATCATAGTTGAAAACCCTTTCCAAAGTGTCACGTAAAAACCATCAATATTAAATGCTTGAGAGCCTGTTAAAGCATGGTTTAAGTCCGTTTTTTGCGTCCGCAAACTGCCGTTTTGGAAACGACTACAGGAAACCAGTTTGCGCACACAAAAAACGAATTTTAACAGGGTCTCAAGCGTTTAATATTGATGGTTTTTACGTGAAAGTTTGGACTTAAGGGTTTACAACTATGGTCTTTCAGATTACAAAATCAAAAGAAAGGATTTCGAAATACAAAATGAGGTTTTGGCAGAATTTTTAAATTTTTTTGTGGTTTTTTAACTTTTTTCATAATAAAACTTATAAAGTGAAGACTTTTGAGATAATTTTAAAGATAATATTAAACCACAATTTTTGAGACAATAATTAAATTTTTACCAAGAGTAGTTCTTCTACAAATTGAACTTTTGAATGATTTTTTTGGGGTGTCGCTCCATTTTTAATTCCCTGGGATTTGGTCTGGGACCCCCCAATCCTATGTGATTCTGACTCGTCTAGGTGTCAACTATCCCCCTAGAAGTGTGACCCATTATTTATGGGATACCCTGTATAACTGTTCAGTTTATGATTAAAAATTTAGAAAAAATATTTATATTTGAAAATTAAGCGTTCAAAAGAGATATGCGATATTTAGCGGGGACTAACGGAATTGAACAGAATTTTAGACTTACTATTTTAGAAATTTAATATATTTTTAGATAGGATATTGATTTTGATGAAGTTATATAAAAATTCTGAATTCTAATAAAGCTTCAAGTACAAATAAGGGGGATCTGGGGGTCCTTCCCCCGAAAATTTTTGGAAATATGACCTTAAAAAACAGGGTTTTAACTAATTAAGTTTTGTCATGGTACATTATTCAAAAAATTTTTTGGGGGAGCCAAGGCCTCCTCGCCTTTTCTTTGGAACCTGTGTTCTGGTACTCTGTGGGTTGGGTTGCACTAGGGTGGGTCAAAAATTTTTTTTTCACATTTTCCCAGGGGCACATTGACAAAAGGGTGCCAAATGGTCTCAAACTGACGTGTGTGAAATATTATTCGATTATAATAACTCTTTTTGCCTCCTGATTGGCCTCAAAGTTTCGATGAATATAGTAATTTCATGTAAAAATGGACAAACGAAAATCAAGCTTTTACCTCGATTTTACGAATCCGTAATGAATGTAAATGTGCACAATGGTATAAAAATCATCAATGAAGACTATAAAATAATTATAAATTAAAAAAGAGTTGAAATACTTGAGTTGTAATACAACATATTTTAAAATATACCTCCATGGTTAGAACTGGCAATCAAAAATTTCTTGCTGGAATCATAAAAATGTGCGAAACTCTTATTGCCGATTGAGTAAGATTTTAAAAACATTAAATTTTAAAATAAAATGGATATATCAGAAGGTGGGTACCTTTTTTGGGTTATATTTCAACCCAAAGGAAAACATTTGGATATTAGTTTAAAAGTTGGGGTTTTCCTTGAAATTTCTTTTGCATATTAGGAATATTCCATCCCAAATGACCCCATATGAGTCACTAATGTCCAAAAATAAATTAAAACCACATTTTAAGAGTCAAATTTTGAAACATTTTCTTAAGAAGAGCGGTAGATCCCCGTTTACAGCATAAAGCTCAGTATTAACCCCTAAATTTTTAAATAAGCTACATTACTTTTCAAAACTTACTTGTAATTATCTTAAACAGTTAAATTTGCTTTATTTTAACTTTCATGAACGCATAAGGGAAGGCTAAGGAGCCATTTTGAGTCAATCCTCCCTCCAAAGAAGTATAACTTCATGGGCCTGGGTTTCAGTCTATTGTTATAGCAAAAAAATAGGTAAATCATGACTGAGGCGAATCATAACTGATATATTGCCTAATGAACGAACTATCCATTTGACAACTGTTTCAACAAATTTTTGTGATCTTATTTGGATCCCAAGACCAGCCAGTGAAATAACTGTCCGCTGAATTTTGAAAGCGCGGCATATTTATGAAAAATATAACTATTTCTACCTTTAAAAATTAAAAATACCGCTTTGTACTGACCAAACTTGAGGGAAAATGTATCTGAACAACCAATATTTAAAATATGTACCACTGACAATCTACTGTTTGTTGGCAAAAAAGAGCCTCCTATTCTACGGCTATTGTTAATATGATAGCATATTTCAGTGCCACTTTGGCAGTTGTTTTTGTATTGATAATGCATAAAGTTGACTAATGTGATTAAAATTGCTTTGAAAGACCCTTATTTGTGAGCTTTAAGAAGTTATCGACAAAAAAAATTTAATTTATATAATTTTAAAAAAAATGAAAAATTACATATTTTTGTTCTATTTGAGGCCAATCCGGAGGCAAAAAGAGTTATTATAATGGAATAATATTTTACACATGTTAGCGTGAGACCATTTGGCACCCTTTTCTTGCTGTGCCCGATAGAATTTGTAAAATTTTTTTTTCGCCATTGGAAAATGACCCACCCTAGTGTGCACGTGCAGCTGGTTCCCCTTGTTAGTTTTTTAAAAATTAAATATTAACTAATTTATTTTACTTATATTATGCAAGGGGAATAAAAGAAATACTAATTTGAAATAGTTGATTTTACAAAAGAAAAAGAGTTTCGAAAAAGTTTTTTTGGGGGTGCAAAAGACCCGTTGCACCCCCCGTCTACCCCACTGTTTGGGGAATCAGATCGCAGTGAAAACATTCTTAAGCAGAAAAAAAAGAATTTCCAGTAGAAGTGGGGAGCCTTGACTCTCTTAGTCCTCCCATGGTGGAACACATGATGAAAAGAAAGGTAAAGAACGTTTAAGGGGTCATCCATAAATTACGTGAGGTCAAAAAGGGGGGGGATTGGTTTGAAGAAATCTCACCAAATCTCACCAAGGGGGGAGGGGGGTCGATTGAAATCTCACGTCAATTTTTTTAGGTTAGAAATTATACGATTTTCTTTCTTTTTTAAGTATGAGGAAGGAATATATAAGAAGGAAGGAGAAAAATTATTTTTAAATAATCTCACGTGGGGGGGAGGGGGGTCAAGCAAAATCTCACTAAATCTCACCAAGGGGGGAGGGGGGGGTCCAGAATTTGGAAAAAACACCTCACGTAATTTATGGATGACCCCTAAGACTAATCAAAGCAACTGATAATTCAAGTACATCATCTACTCCCAGCGGTTCTTAAACTTTCGATAGCTGCTGCCCCCTTATACATAACTGCAAGACATCGCGGCCCCCATGATTTTAAACACTCAGAGCAGTAACCAAACTTGTTTCAAGACGGGTTGACTCAACGTTATTTCTAAGGTACAGTCGTAGAAAAAAAAAGTGAGACAGTTCGAATTGTGAGCGAACTACTGGGATTAGGATGATAAATTTTGTGTCATTTTTCATGATTTAACTTCTTCTTGAAAATAAAATATAGTTTATGTCCTTAGGGGGCCGTCTACATATTAAACGAAGCACCAACTTTTGTTTTTCCTATGGGTGACATCAAAAATCTTTCCAGATTCTGAAAGAGCACCCTCTAAAACCCCCAAACACCAAGTTTCGTGGTTTTTGACCCACAAACAAAGCCAGGAGGGGGGTTTGAAAATTTTGGGAAGTTGACTTCTAATAGGAAAGATTGGCAACAATTTTGCTAAATTCCTACGAAAGTTAAAGCAGATTTGGCTACTTATCTGTGTTTTGGCACAATCCCTACAAAAGTTAAAGCAGATTTGGCTATTTATCTATATTTTGGCGCAATTTCGTCTTCCAAATAGAATACCATCAAGTGGTAGCCCAGTTGGTAAAGTAACAGGCTCGTGATAGCTAGGTTGCAGGTTCTGCCCCGCAATTCCGCATGTCTCATTGTTCAAGGATAGGGGTATCAGGCAAACACAAGTATGAATAGATGTTGAATACTTTTTTTCAAATCTAAAGCCTTTAAAACAAATTTATACAATTTTTATTGCCGTTTGTTTTCAAATAATAATTAATTGAAAGTTATTATTTAAAAATAAAATTTTTTTTAATTCCGAAAAAGGTAACAAAAATCTTAATAAAGGTAAAAAATAATCACGCTAAATTATGAAAGTGGTTTTGTTGATAAAAGCTAGAATAATTTAACTAATTAAAGAAACAATAAATTAGGCTTTTGCGCCTCAAAAGTTTCTATAAAAATACTTAAATACAGCTAGTTTGATTGACTTTTTGAGGTATTTTTAGCATTAATATTTAATCAATGTTTCTAATAATTTTCATTTTCCACTTACAAAAACTAACTTATCTTGAAATTAAAGCAATTACAAAGTTTAAAATTTGCTTATACATATAGGAATAGAAAAGTTTTCAGAAATTTTTTCAAATACTGATTTTAATGATTCTGCAGTCGTGTTTTTAATAATTAATTACGAGTTATTTTCATTAGGTTGGATACAGAGTTCATTTATTTTTAAGGATAAACATTGAAGTTTCTGAACCTATGTCCTTGATGAATAAGATTCCAAAATATAAATATGAAATATGTTGACTAGTCAATCATTAAATTTCAAAATTAATAAACTTGATGATTTAAAATTAATTAACTTGAATCATATCGACTATTTGAACATTTTTGATACTTTAAACAATTGGGGATTTAAGGAAAAAAATTTATTTTATTCTTTTTAAAGTTTTTAATAATTACCATAAAGAAAAAGTAAGAATATGTCTTTATAATCATGGGTGAGTATTTTTAGGACGAGGGGAATCGAGAACGGTTTTTACTGCCGAATATATGGGGGGGGTGATTGGAAAGGATATGGGAGTTTTATTTTAGGGGTATTGGATATTTTCTTGTTTTTTCTGTTTGTGTTTTTAAATTTTAACAATAGGCTTCTGATTTTTCCTTGAGCTTCAAAAAAAATTCGCATACTAATTAACGTTAAAATTTAGTAACACAACCTGTTCGTCCCTATTTCTATTTAACCTCATCCATCCCACTTACACTAGTTTCTAAACTGATACCGGTAAGAACCCACGATATTTATATGTTTAGTAACAACAGCGGCTGGATCTGATCTGCTGTGCTTCCAATCCCAGGTTGAATGCAAGAATTGATTGACTATACGTATAAGAAATAACATTAAATTAAAAAGTGGTAGCTGAATTGTTATTATAGTGTTAATCTTTTATTTTCTAGTCACCACTATTTTATTGATTATTAGTAAATTATGTAAGTCAACTTTTATTCCAAGCATTGAGCCCACTGGCTGCGTAGGGTAGTTTAATGCGCTGCTTGTCTTACTCCAAAAAACTACTTTAGGGGTAGGGGAACGTACCCATACTACGTGACCCATATTTGACCCCCTCACCCCCTTGGTGACCATCCGTAGTATATACCAAGACCCCCTCCTTCTCTAGTTTTCACGTAGTAATTCATATAAATACGGTTTTCAAACACATTTTGCAAACAGAGAGTTTAAAAAAATTAGTTTGGCTTAATTTTTATAATTTTAATAATTAATTTGGCAAATTTCAATAATTAGTTTGACTTAATTTTGTCGTATTGACTAGAGGACTACGTGGCGAAACCCTAAGCCCCCCCTGTGACCGAGCGTGGTATTTTGATCAGCATCATGTTAATATTTGTGTGTCATGGTTAAATCAATTCATGTCTTGATAACATTTAATATCAAAGATAAAACGTTGAATTCCTTTTAATAAACAATGCATGTAAGATGAGACCGTCCTTATTAAGTGACGACTTTTCTTGACATTAGATTTATATTTATAACCACAAATATTCAATTCAAAAACATTTCAAATTTATAGCAGGTGAAATTTTTAGTCGAATAATGTAAAGTTGTAAAATATTGTTTGGGAATTTTTTCATCTGAAAAATTGCAATTTTAAAGTTTTTTAATTTCTAAACTTTTATGTAAAAATATCATCAAAATTTAAAAACAAATAAAAATATTACATGCCCACAAAAAACAGGTTAATTTTCACATTTACTGAAATTAATAGTGTAAAAAATAAGAACGCATTAATTCTAACTTGATCGGTAGTTTAAGTTCGAGGCATCCACAAACTTCCAAAAGCAAAACAAGAACACGGAAGCGATGCGGTTCGAACTTGGCTCTATAGATTAGCGACCAGGCACACTAACCGTTAGGCCACACGGATACGTTCAGCAGAGTTTTAATAATAAATGTGTTGATTTCAGTTAGTAGAATATGGTTACTGTAATTTTCATAAGCTGTATGTCTTTGGCGATATGAGACTGGCGCAAATTTTTCTAATTGAAATTTCCTACAGTGTGCGCGGGGTTAATGGTTGTAAGGATCAAAATCTATGAAAAACGAGATTTCAACGTAAATTTAACGAACTTCAACCCCCACTCCTAGCTTTGTTTGTGGGTCAATCGACACAAAATTTGGTTTTTGGGGGTTTTAGAAGGTGCTCTTTCAGAATCGGGAATAATCTTTGATGTCGCCCATAGGAAAAACGAAAGTTGGTGCTTCGTTTAATATGTAGACGGCCCCCTAAGGACATAAACTACATTTTATTTTCAAGAAGAAGTTAAATCATGAAAAATGACACAAAATTTATCATCCTAACCCCAGTAGTTCGCTCACAATGCGAACTGTCTCACTTTTTTTTCTACGACTGTACCCCCGAATTTTCCATATTATGTTAAAATGTTACAACTTCTTCAAGTAATAAAGGGGGGTGGGGTCAGGCTAAGGGTCTCCTCCAGAAAAATGTTGTTAATTTGCCTCAAAAAGTAGTATTTAAGTTAGTTTTCAGACATTTTGGCTACACCCGAATAGAACAGCTCCTTGTAAACCAAAGAATTTTCAAGGAAAAAATTGTAAATAGAAGTTAAAATTTAGAGGGGCTGGGGCCTTCCCTCAGAAATTTTTTGAAATTTACTTCTTTAAACTAGAGCTTTATCTCATTTTGAAAATCTTTCGGAAACACTCAAAGGTAACTTGAGTTTTCCCCCGCGGACCCCCTTGAAGGGCGTTGCGGACCCCAGGGGTCCGCGGACCACAGTTTAAGAACCGCTGAGGTTGATCAACAAAACCAGACCCCTTCTACCCAATGCACTCACCCACAAAAACTAAACTTCGAACTCATTGATAGCTTCGTATCAATCCAACACCATCCCTATGAACCCACCGACCGGACCCCACCCTCTTCCTGTTCTATTCCGGTCGCTCTCTCGGCGGCTTCCTCAGAACAAGACCCATCTAAAATACTCGCACCGCTCTGGTCAACATTTCTGGGAACGGCGGTGGATGAAGGAGGTATAAAAGAGGGAGACGATGGCCGGACCCCGCGTGTGTGTGGCCGGCCGTTGTTGTTGTTGCAAAGATCCACAAGCTCAAGAATGTCCAACGCATCCGAGAAGCAGAAGCGGGTGCTGCCCCTGTTCCAACATGTGACCTTCTCCACCAAGGACAAGTTCGGGATGAGGGTGCAGAGGGACCCTCGCCTGGCCGGACTGGGCATCTTGGGCAGGGGAGTGCTGTTCTCCTGTTTCCACGACGACCACCTCAAGGAGGCCATGCAGCTCTACGAAGTGCTCATCAGTACGTATTATGACCAGTGTATTTTCATTCAGTGAGGACGGATATCAGCTGTTCAAGATGAAAGTGGCGCAAGTCCTAACATAAAAATTTTGAGATGAGTGTGGATTTGGATTTTTTTACCTTCAGTGTGGTAGTCGCCTTAAATCAAAAGTTCAATAAGCGGCCCGTAAGAGCTGCTTCAAAAATGTCTTCTCCATTAGGAACAACGCAGGAGAGAAAACTTTCGATAACTCAACACTATCTTCAGTGGACTTATGCCACTTTCATTCTAACCAGATTATATGAAGCAGTGGTTCCCGAACTGTCATTGTGGATTATAGAGCTTGAGCTTATATACATCCTCTACCATTAAAAATTGAGATATCTTCAAAATGTTGCGGATAACTTAACTTACTATCGCCCCCCTTATAAATTCACCCGTGGAAGCGCTTTATGACTAAATTGTTTTCGTTTTGAATTTCGTATAAATTATTATTCCAAATTTAACACCAAATCGTTTGATTTGCCCTATATGGCAAGGAATAAAAATAGTTAAACTATGAATATGTTATATGTTAAGTTTTGTTAACTGTTAAACTTTTCTTGTAGCCTGTATATTATTTACTTCTGGGGAAATTTAAAACCCAATGAAAGTAGCTTCAAAATTATTTGGACCCCGAGAAAAGTACTATGATGGTATTACAAAAACATGACTCGGATTGTTGTTAACACTTTATTTTTACACAGGATGGTTAAAGGAGGGGGGACTAGTTTTTATAGTCTTTCGAAAAGTTGGAAATGGAGGATAGATAAATGCGATATGGCTTAAGGCACCTTAAACAGGTGCCTGCCAAAAAAACTTCCGGAGAAAGGAATTAGTAGCAAAAAATTTTAACAAATTGGCCCAAAATAGAAAAGTAGAGTTTTTAGAAACGAAGAGAGATGAAAATAACGATGAAAAGAATATGAAGCAGGTGTTCTAAGAATGGGAGTTAGATTTTCTTTGTAATTGACTAATTTTCCAAATTTCCCTGTTAATTATATCATTGGTCTACCGAAATGTGCATCTTCTAACTAATCTACAAGAGTTGAATATAAATGCTATTCCCCTGACAATATAAACGTGAATTTAATGTGGAGAAAATCAATAAGACGCGCGAGAGAACAGCATTCACTAGAACAATGTGTTTTTCCTGCACTGCAAGCAGAACTCAACATGAAGCGAATTAAATCCATGAACGATAATTAATCAAGGAAAAGGTTATTGTATCATTGATTCTGTTTCTGAAAGTACAGAAAAAAAACATACAACCTCAGCACAAAAATTGAAATAAGCAGGTGAATTCTTCTTAATTCAAAACCGTAAAATTTTGCAAAAAGCAGAAATTACATATATCAAAATGAAAAACATCAGTAATAGAATTTATGCAGTACAGAATAGAAAAACCTCAAAAAAGGATTTTGTAATCAAAAGATCGAATTAAAAAAATAGTTGAATTTCTTTTAAATTTTAAAATTTTAAACCAATTTTATTTTGCAGTAAAAACGCCGAGAAAAATAAGGGGCAAAGAATAATCTTTTAATCTCAATAATCTTTTTCTAACTTTAGGATAATTTGGTTACTTCGATTATATATATCTAAGTTTGGGTCTGATAAAAAAATTTAAAAAGAAATACTTCTAAAATTACCCGAGCTAAAAGCAAAAATGCTTTTGGGGAGGGTTACTTTCAAACGTGATAAAGCTCCAGCTATGAGTAAATGTCTATACAGGGTGTATCTGAAATGGTGCAACAAACTTTCAGGGATGATAGTACTCATCAAGACGAACAAGAATCGGTATAGAAAGGGGGTCCCAGACCAAATCCCAGGGAGTTAAAAATGGAGCGACACCCCAAAAAATCATTGAAAAATTCAATTTGTAGAAGAACTACTATTGGTAAAAACTTAATTATGGTCTCAAAAATTGTAGTTTAATAAGATCTTTAAAATTACCTCAAAATTCTTCACTTTAAAATTTGTTTTATTATGAAAAAAGTTAAAAAACACAAAAAATGTGAAAACTCTGCCAAAACCTTATTTTGTATTTCGAAATCCTTTCTTTTGATTTGATAATCTGAAAGATCATGGTTGAAAACCCTTAAGGCCAAAGTTTCACGGAAATACAATCAATATTAAACGCTTGAGATTCTGTTAAAGTTTGTTTTTTGGGTGCGCAAGCTGTTTTCTAGAGCTGTTTCCAGAACAGCTGTTAGCGCACGCAAAAAACGAACTTTAACAGGATCTCAAGCGTTTAATATTGATTGTATTTACGTGAAACTTTGGATTTAAGGGTTTTCAAGGGTTAAGGGATAATCTTTCAGATTATCAAATCAATAGAAAGGATTTCGAAGTATAAAATAAGGTTTTGGCAGATTTTTCACATTTTTTTGTGTTTTTTAACTTTTTTCATAATAAAACAAATTTTAAAGCGAAGACTTTTGAGGTAATTTTAAAGATCACATTAAACCACAATTTTTGAGACCATAATTAAGTTTTTACCAATAGTAGTTCTTCTACAAATTGAATTTTTCAATGATTTTTTTGGAGTGTCGCTCCATTTTTAACTCCCTGGGATTTGGTCTGGGACCCCCCTTTCTATACCGATTCTTGTTCGTCTTGATGAGTACTTTCATCCCTGAAAGTTTGTTGCACCATTTCAGATACACCCTGTATAGATACAAATTCGCTTGTAGCATAGTTTTAATCTCAAATGAACAATAATTGACAACATGAATGCTTAAAAAACCTAATAGCCTTTTTGTATTTTCCATCAGCTGTTCCCACATTCGAGGAGTTCCTCGACTTGTGTCACCAGTGCAGAGACTATGTGAATGAAGGTCTGTACGCCTACGCCGTCTCCGTGGCTATCTTGCACAGGAGGGACTGCCGAGGGGTCAACCTGCCCCCCATCCAGGAGGTCTTCCCCGACAAGTTCGTCCCCATTGAGACTCTCTTCAGAGCTTACAAAGAGATCCATCAACACAACGATGACGAGGTAAGGCTTCCTCCGGATAGATTTTGGAGAAGAGTAAAATGTGAAAAGCCGTAAATTGATTGGGGGAAAAACGTTAAATTTTAAATTGACGGAAATCAGGTATTTAACGGAAATACATTTAGGATTAGTTCTTGTAGTTTTCAACGATGCTTTTCAGGATTTCCTCCTGTATTTACTTCGAGAATTATTAAATAGTACTAATTAATCTTTTAAAAGACTGCTTTTGTACATAGAAAACCCGAATATTTTCTGCTATTTAAGCACCGGGCCCATTAAACGTATCATATTAGAAAATTGGGTTCTTACGTATTAAGCCGTCGACCATACCGCTTAATCAAAAACGTCATCAAAACCCATTTTCTATTGATGTACCGCTGAATCTAACAGCCTCTGAACGGTCGACGGTATAATACGTAAGTACCGAAAATTGCTAGTTTACAAAAATTCCTTGGCTATTTTTTAATCTATTCTTTGTGATGTGTCAAAGAACTGAAATTAATAATTTTCAGCACACTATAGTATTTATTTGTGCGTACAGTCACAAAATGGTACATCCTCCGGAAACGCTCTGTGACCGTAAGTCGTATGAAACGAAAATTAAATCCTCCCAATTAAAAACATCCTTACTGGTTTTCTAACTTAACTGAATTATTGATAGTGTGACGTTGATTTCAAAAGAGGTTAGTGTGGGAAAATCATTAGATAATAAATTTATTTCACAAATGCTATTTTATTTGTCCACTAAAATTTATTTTCGATTAATTTTGTCTTCTGTAAATTAGTTTTTAATAAATCCATTCATTTTTTTCTCACACGAAAACACAGTTTTGTTCCCTTTCAAAGTTTTTCAATTTTCATTTCAATAAAATGATAACTTGTGTGTAAAATTCTAAAATTTCAAAACAATTAGAAAAGAGCTTGAATAATTTTTTTTGCAAATTTTGGAAAAAAATTAACCTTAAAAATAAGTGCCGCCCTAACAAATTATAAACCCCCTTAAAAAACTAACTACCCCCTTAAAATGGAAAATAGAGAAAGACTGCACATAAAATAATTTTATATATTTTAGGAAAGAAGAATTTACATTTATTTTAGAAATTGCAGATAGACACCGATACGTAATACGATATTGACCTAATAAATTGACGCCATTTCTTTTTAAAATATAGAGAAAGTATGGAAACAACCTGCGAGGAGGGCTGGTTCTTAAAAACATTCCTTTATTTATAAATAGTTTAATTTCTAAACCAAATATATTTATCTTTCTTTTATAGGAACCTTCTAGTAATTTACACCCTTCTGCCTTTCGGATAATTTTTGTTCTTCAATTTCTGTGGTTCTTTTTACTACTTCTTCACTATGTTGGACGCATTATAAATCATATGGCGTAATACAATCGTTGGAAGCATTTTAATTATAAATGGTGTTTGTTCCAAAAAAAATATTGGATAAATACTGCTCAAGATTTCGGCACCTTCTCTCCAATTGTTAAAGAAGAGAGTATTGTGTAGTTCAAAGACAACTTGGTTGTAACAAGGAAAATGATGTAAAGATTTTTTAAAATTATTAAAGATGGAGCTCACAAAGTTTTAATGACTAGTTTATGACTAGTTTAATGACTAGACTATTATTGGAATAACAATGTGGAATGAAATCAAGCGTGCCGAATTTGTGTGAAAAAGGTATTTTAAATTAGAAACGAATGTATTTTTCAACCCAGCGCTAATATTTCTTCTTAAAAACAGACAATAGAATATCTTTAGGCTAAAAAAGCAATGCATTAATTGTATGTTAAGAAAATTTCGTATCAAATTCATTAGATGGCAGCAGGAACGGATGTATTAATGTTAAAGTTCCTATTAAAAGTAAAAGAGGACTTGTAATTATAAATTTTTCACATGGAATATTAGCCAAAAATTTCCTAAAGATAAATCTTCGCCCAAAAATAAATTTATTCTGCAGTGGTTAAACGAATACTCAAGAATAATTGAATCGTCAGTTTGAAGAAGGGAATAAGTCCAAAAAATGACAAATTGACTTTTTGTGCTCAAAAAATTCTCCAAGCTTTGCTCTACACATGGGTGAAAAGAGGGGGAAAATAACTAACCCCTATAGGGAGATATCGCCCCTTGAAGTTGTGAAATCGATGTCCATTCATTGTATTTTTCAAGTTAATTTGGAGTTAAAGTTAATTTGTCTTTCTTTTCCCATTCTTTGAGCTGTAAACTAAGTTAAAATGAAATTTTCTTTTAATTTAAAATTTTTTCAAACTTTTTTTATGCAGGGAATGTTTAACTCCATTCATATTCACTCACTCTATTGATACTGCTCTAATAACTAAGTTTCACCATAATTTTGAATTTTATTTGTCTTATTCCTTTTATTTCACCCTTTTGTGGTGTAAACTAAGGAGAAATATAATTTAAATGTGAATTTAAGGGTTTTTTAAGATTTTTTCATCAGAAAAATTTCAAAAGGTTGAAGAAGGGGATAAGTCCATCAACTTATTTTGACTGTAAAATATTTTTGAATACACTTATAATTGTTTTGATGGTTGCTCTGTTTTTTAAATAGGGTTGTGAACTTCCAGTAAAAATTTGGTGATTATACAATGAAAATTCTATTACTTATACAGTTTTTTTCGATTTCTCAAAACTTGGTTTTTGGACTTATTCCCTTCTTCAAACTGACGATTCAATTGATCTCATAAATTCTTCATAAGGGGCCGTAGAAAGATCGTACGGAAGCATGTTTCTGATAATTTTTGACCCCCCTCCCCCTTGACAGCAAAATATAAGCAAACCGCGACACCCCTATCATAATAACATAAGACAACTCTCCCACCCCCCAAAAAAATCTGATCTTCCCATGCAAAATTCAAATTCTAAGCTTTTTATAAAAGTTTTTTTGTAAATAGTACAAGATTTTTTTGTAAAATTTAATTCTTTAATTATTCATGAAAGAAGCAAAAGATTTTCAAGATTGCAGGGTTTTTTACACCTTACGTAAACACTATTCATACACCCCTCCCCCCTTGTCAAGAAAAATAAGCAAATCCCCTCCACCATTATTAGAAGTTTTCGTAATATTTGAGCGGCCCCTAAAATATATATATTTTTCAAACATGAAAAATTATAGTATACAGGGTGTCCCATAAATAGTGGGTCACACTTCTAGGGGGGATAGTAGACACCTAGACGAGTCAGAATCATATAGGATTCGGGGGTCCCAGACCAAATCCCAGGGAGTTAAAAATGGAGCGACACCCCCAAAAAATTATTGAAAAATTCAATTTGTAGAAGAACTGCTATTGGTAAAAATTTAATTATGGTCTCAAAAATTGTGATTTAATATGATCTTTAAAATTATCTCAAAAGTCTTCACCTTAAAATTTTTTTTATTATGAAAAAAGTTAAAAAACCACAAAAAATGTGAAAATTCTTCCCAAACCTCATTTTGTATTTCGAAATCCTTTCTTTTGATTTTATAATCTGAAAGATCATAGTTGTAAACCCTTAAGTCCAAAGTGTCACGTAAAAACCATCAATATTAAACGCTTGAGATCCTGTTAAAGCACGGTATAAGTCCGTTTTTTTCGTCCGCAGACTGTCGTTTTGGAAACGGCTATAGGAAACCAATTTGCGCACGCGAAAAACGAACTTTAACAGGATCTCAAGCCTTTAATATTGATGGTTTTTACGTGATACTTTGGACTTAAGGGTTTACAACTATGATCTTTCTGATTATAAAATCATAAGAGATTATTTCGAAATACAAAAGGAGGTTTGGGCAGAATTTTCACATTTTTTTGTGGTTTTTTAACTTTTTTCATAATAAAAATTTTTTTAATGTGAATACTTTTGAGATAATTTTAAAGATCATATTAAATCACAATTTTTGAGACCATAATTAAATTTCTACCAATAGCAGTTCTTCTACAAATTGAATTTTTCAATAATTTTTTTGGGATGTCGCTCCATTTTTAACTCCCTGGGATTTGGTCTGGGACCCCCGAATCCTATATGATTCTGACTCGTCTATGTGTCTTCTATCCCCCCCAGAAGTGTGACCCATTATTTATGGGACACCCTGTATATTTATCAAGTTAGTCTATTAACAGTTAAAACTATATTATCCGTCGAAAATTCTAGTCAATTTTAAAAATGTTAGAAGATTATTTAAACTGCTAATACTACAGGCTTGTTTGCAATATTAATCATGATTGAAGTTAACTCAGTTAAGCAACAGAAATCTATTGAAGAAAATAATATATTCAATTGAACGATTGAATGCAATCAATTTATGAGTTACAGACAAATGCTTCTCGTCAAAAGTGAAAGATCGAATTAATATTCTAAATTCCATGGTTCCCATTTAATATGGCTTATGCGTAGAATTATTAATTATGCTAATATAAAAGAGAACCCTTCGAGTTTAATTAGAAATTTTATAAATATTTGACCTTATTTGATCACAGGAATAGTTAATTTGAATGGATCTTTTATTTTGATCCGGTGCAATAAACATTACTATGTACGCTTTACATGGACGTATATAAGGGGGGGGGTTTAGGGGGTCCAGACCCCCCCTTGGCCTGATCATAATTTTTTTTTCAATCAAATACCTATATTTTCAAATCTTGCGCACAGTCAAGCACAGGCGCCAGAGCTCTTCATAGTGATTAGACTCATGATTCCTATTCATGATTTTCACTTCATTAATGATTCATAGAGATAAATCTCTCTTTTCCATAGACATAGAGTATTCTTTCGTGGGTGGATTTAAGAGCTAGCGATAGACTTCTACCACATGGCCACAACGGAGCCCGATCGCTCCTTCAGACTATCAACGACAAGCCGGAGCTTATGTGTCTTTTCGTATTGCGCAGTCTTGTTCTTTAACTGCTTATTTGTGTGCACGTGTGAGTTTTTACTGAATAAAAATAAACGCAGTCTTTAAAAACACTATGAAACGTACTACTCAACAATATCTGTTGGGGTTTTTTTTCTAAAAACGAAAGAATTACCTCGCGAACTTCCACAAAATGAAGAAATAGCCGAAGCCGAAGCGGGTCCATCCACAAAAAATGACAATGAAGCGAAAAAAGGTATGTCTTCTCTTATGAAAAATTATATTTGAACCAGAAATGAGAAAAAATGGTTATTTATATTTTGTTACTTTTCCTTTCCATAATATGATCGGTTGTACATCCGCTTACACCACAGATTCACAGAAATTCAATTTTGAGTAAAGTAAATACAGCCTGGTAATCCATGCCCCACCTTGGGGGCAATTTTATTTGAAACTTTCAAATTGCCCAACTAGAAAATCATATTGCCCCCCGGTGGGGCGTGTGCCCCACGTTGGGAAACACTGCTTTAGATGTTTTCTCTGAACTTCTGAGCAAAAGGAAGTCTTAAGAAGATAGCAGAAACATTTCTGGACGAAAATAAAGGGGCCATATTTCAGAGTGAATATGAGATATGGCTTAATCACTGGAAATCGGTTGCCGAAAAACCTGCCACTGCTCTAGAAGCTGTTGATCAGTGCGATGAATTGTTTTCCCCTTTAACCAAAAAGCTTCTTATAATATTAGCTACACTCCCTGTGTCTACTGCGACCCCTGAACGAAGTTTCTCTACTCTGAAGAGGTTAAAAACCTACATTAGAAATAAAATGGGAGATGACAGACTAACTGGACTTGCTCTGATGAGATGTTCATCGGGACTTGGCGGTGCAATTGGATTCAGAAGAAATTATAAATAAGTTAGCATCTAGGCGTAAAAGGCTAAATTTAGTACTTTAAAGTAATTATTTTAGTTGTATTGTTTTAGCTTTGTTTTCTTTATCATACATAAATATTTTACAAACCTTTATTATGTTTTTTGAAAGTTAGCAGCTTTGCTTGAGTGTCAAATGTGGATTTTAAAATAAGTTTATGTAATGTGTTTGCTGTTTTTTGCAAAATAAATTCTGGACCCCCCCCTTGTAAAAGCTATAGCTACGTCCGTGACGCTTTATAAGGTTCAGAAAGTTTTATAAACCATGTCAATGCATTTTAATAACGCTGAAAAAAATTTTTGTACCTAAAAGTAGAACAATTCACACTTTTATTTTAAAGATTCAATAACATAGAGAGAGAGAGAGAGTATCCTCAGAGAAATTAGTGTGATTTGGATAAGTTATTATGCTAAAAGCTTAAATTTTTTGAATTTTCAAAGTATAATTTAGGCGGATTCCGAGATTATATTTTATAAAAATTTAATCTCAGGAGTGAAAATTACGACCCGAATTTTTCTTTTCTGATCACTATACTCTGTTCATTTTGAACTGGCGCTTGAAAATATTTCCTTCCCCCACCACCAATCGGTACCATAGCAACTATCCTCGTCAAAGTGACGAAGGAGGCTTACTATTGGCTGCGGGAAGAGCGTAACTATGGTTACGCTTCTAGCGTGGGGGAAAGCACTATTTCTCAAGCCCCAATTCTAATTCTCCGTCTTCATAATTATCAATTTCAAACCCTGGTCAACATAAAATGCAATTTACATCTTGGCTACCTTTAATTACTTTTAGAAACTCTGGTTTAGGCACAAGATGCATTCAGAAAAATATTTCAAAACAGCCTTTGTTTCTATCGCTAGGACATCGTCCTCGAAATGGAGAAAACAGGAAACATTGTGGATCCCGAATACAACTTGGCCTACTACAGGGAAGACATCGGAATCAACGCACATCATTTCCACTGGCATATTGTGTACCCTGCTACCTGGAGGCCTGAAGTAATTGGAAGGATCAAGGATCGCAAAGGAGAGCTGTTCTTCTACATGCATCAACAGATGTGTGCCCGGTAGGGATCTTACTTGAGTTTTCTATAATAGATACCTAGGTAGCACATAATAGTAAATCAATATTGGCCAATACTTTTTTCAAATGGATAGATAATAACTAATACAGTCAAACCTGTTTTAGTGCGAGGAATAAGGACTGCACAAAAAAAATCGCATACAAAAATTCGCACCAAACTTCGCGAGTAGCTATAAAAAATAGTTTTCGCAGCACAATTAAAAAAATCCTTTTTTATGCGGTGAATAAGGACCGCATAAAAAAAGTCTCACGTAGGACCGTAGCGAAAATCCCTCAGCATAGCTGAATTGAAAAACTCTTTATGTTTGGACCGTAACGCAATCCCCACCCTACAGCTGAATCTAGAAACCGTTTCTATAACTACCGTATCCTTTTTTTTCAGTTACCATGTAGTCGGCTACGACTGTTGTTTCATGAGACTCATGTATGTCTCTGTAGCCAGATATACAATATTTTTGTTCTGATTAGAAATTTTCATACACAGCACAAAAAATCAAAGGGAAAAATCGCACAAAAAAGTTGCACAAATAAAAAATCGCACATAAAAGGTTCTCACAAAAACAGGTTTGAGTGTAAATAAATAATGGATATATGTATGATAACTAATCACTAAATAATGGATACATAATTACTAACTAAATAATGGATAAATTAATAGATATTTAATAAATGGGAAGTCTTAAGGAAGACTGACTAAACGATTAAAGAAAAAACATAATTAAATTTAAAACTCATGTTTTATACTTCTTTATGTAAAATAACTTCATCCGTATCTTAGATAAAATTACGCAGAAATTTTATGCTACTTTTATTGGATTAGAAGTAATAAAATATTTTTTTGCTACCAAAATATATTTTTTCATTTAACCAAAGTGGGTTCTGTAAATAGCATAAGATTTCAAATTTGTCTTTACCTCTAAAAGAAAAAAAATATCCCTTTATTTTGTCAAAATTTTCTAATTACTGGTTTATACTGAGGACACTTAAAATTTTGGAGACACCGGAAATTTATGTTACTAGGTATTTTAACCAATTCTAGTATTACGAACATAAGATTTTAATATTTTCTATATTTTAAATATTATACATAAAAATATATTTTGCCATACTGTCCTATTATTTATAAGTATTAGTTTGTACTCCTTTGGTGAAGAGGACTTAAGTATTGGTAAGTACCATAGGGTAAGTCAGTTTCCAAAATTTCCATCCACGATATAAAAACTTAAATTGCTTTCCCATGAAAATTACAGGTAGGTAAAACATTTATTTTCTAATTACTTCTTAGAATATTTATTAAGTTGTTTTAAGTGAAATAGTTAGTGATAAATTAATATTAATTTTCCCATTACACACATTATTTAAACTTTTGAAAAAAAATTCCAAAAATTGCCCTTAAATTTTAATGGGGACATAATATGTGTGTGAAAATAAGTTTTTTGTGATGTAATTATTTGAAGATTGTGGTTTTTTTTCGTTTTGAGTACATAGTAAAAATCACTAAAACATTGTTGACATTTCATACTAATAATTAATACTTTCATTTAATAATGTAAAGTTGTATTCTCACAGCTAAAGTAATAGTGATTGCTTACAAGTAATAAAAAAACTTTAATTGGGTCATATATAGACTGGATGAAAGGATGGCTCCTGTTTGCTATTAGGCAAGTGTGTTAATTACAAATTCTTCGTAATCTCATAATAATTTCAGCAATACTTATTCGAAAAAATGCAGCATTCTAAACAAAACCCATACTAACATGGTGTTCGAGGGTTTTAGGCAAGTTGAATTTAGTTAACGAAGAATTCCGGCTTGAACCTTCGGAAATTTTTGAAGCCTAACATGATTCTAACTTAAGCTTTACTCTGAAATTATCTAACGAACACTTGCCTAATGCCCTCGGGTCCTGTCCTTTCATGAAATGTTAGAAGAAAAGTCCATTTAAGTTCTTAAATCCATTAGTAAAATCTTGAGATTTTTGAAATTTTAATAAAATTTAACCTCAAGAGCATGTAAAACATGGACCTAGTTAATACGAAATTTTAAGAAGGAAGGAATGGAATGCTCATAAATTTTAATCAACTAATTTATATTTCACTGTAAATAAATTTCGTATTATAAAGGTTCTAAAAATTACATACCTACTTGTGGTGAATGTTTTCTTTCTTTTGCAATATTAGAATTTAGAAAAAGTAAAAACTTAGTCTAAAGGAGCCATCTAATCATCCATGTGGGATTTTGGTGAGTAATAGTTCGAGATGCCAGAATAAGAACCAACTATTAAGGTGAGTTTCGCATTATACATTTAAAATTTTATTCTTTTTATGAAACTTCTTGTGTCGGACGTGATATGAGTATTCCAAAACATTTTACTAGAAATTTACTAAAACTACTTCTACTTTGAATCAAACAATTAAAATAAAGTACAAAAAAATTCTAAATGGGATCATCAAAGCCAGATTTAAAAATACACACAATAAAAAAGACCCAAAAATAAATACCGATGTGAGAAATAAAAGCCTTAATTTTGTAAGGTTGAAAAAAAGGAAAACCAAATTAATGGAGTGTGCTGAAGAAATAAATTTTAAGATAAGGAAAAAAACCCAAAATAATTTTCAGGACGCCGATCTGGTGCGTATAACAGACCCAACTAAATCCTCGACAAACGCAAGAAAATCATTAATAACATAATTTAATCACAACATTGTGTGTTGTTATTTATAAATTTTGCTCAACAGGCCTGATGAAGTATATTCAAACTGGGGAATCAGCATGGACGTTATTATTCATGACATGGTATTCAAGACATGGGCGTAGTTATAAAAGGGGATATATTCCCCGAAATATGCATAATTTTTTTATTACTGAAAGCAACAAAAAAGATACCCCACCCCTTAATTTTAATATAACCCCCAAAACTTTTTCTGGCTATGCCACCGACTCTAAAAGAGGACTGTAGTTGCCCCTGATGACTCTGAAAAGATCGTTTACCAATAAAAAAATACAACTTTCCAAACTTTACAAGTTTAATCAATGGATCTAGAATATAAGAAGCCATCCATTATTCCATAATCTCAAAAAAAACTCAACTTTTAACAGGGACCTTTTAACAGGTTAGGAAACAGGGTCAAACTAATTTTCAGTGTTGAATAATTAAAAAATTTCAAAATATAAGCTTCAACCAGTGCCGTAGCTGGATTTTTTTAGAAGGGGGTCGCCATATTATTTTTTTTGCTCGAAACAAAAATATTTTTGCTGAGATTATGTCCCCCAATCTCAGCACTGTATTCAATCTATTTTAAATGAAACCGTGTTCTAAATCATTGGAGGTCCGTCCTCCTCTTCATATTACGCCTCTTATGTTAGGTGCCATTGGTAAATTGGCTCTATCCTTTATGATTAAAGGTTGGAGAAGCCCATTCAGAAAATTTTCGGTCTCCCCCGTAAGTTAAAATTAAAATTTTTAAAACAATTTTCCCAATTATTGGGGGGACCCCCCCTTCGTCCCCCCCTGAGATCGACACCTGTGGCTATACCTACTGATGATCCCTCTTCTTAGATACGACTGCGAGCGTCTGTCCAACCACATGCCCCAGATGATCCCCTTTCACAACTTCCACGAGCCCTTGGCCGGCTACTCCGCCCACTTGAGCTCCAGCATCAACGGCCTGGCCTACGCCTCGCGTAACGACGGTCGCCAGCTGACCGACCTGGTGGACTGCACCGTGCAGGATCTCGAGCGATGGAGGGACAGGATCTTGGACGCCATCAACCTGGGGTACGTCGTTGACCCCAACGGCGTCGAGACCCCCTTGGACGAGATCCATGGCATCGACATCCTCGGCAACATCATCGAGTCCAGCTATGACTCGGTGAACGTGCCCTTCTACGGAAGCCTGCACAACTGGGGACACGTCATGATGGCTGCCGTGCACGACCCTGATGGCAGGTTTGAGGTAAGTGAGGACACTTCTTGTTTTTGTTTCTTATATGCCACTTGGAATATCCAAGCCCCATCCGCAAAGCGTACAGGATTTGAAGCAAAAGGGGTGCGGCTCCTGAGAAGGTGAGGCCCATGAATAGAAGGAGTCCGACTTAAGCCTCGGATGATAGATGCCGCCACTATATCGCACCCTTGCTACTAAAGTGTCACAACTCAAAAAACTATGTTTTCCAGAAATTGCAAAAAACTGACTAGGCACATTTTAGTATTTTTGAATTTGTCAATAAGAAAAACGATACATCTCAAACTATGATCGTTAGCCATTGTCCTAGTAGTTCATATTCAACGACGGCTGGACGACAACTCAAGATGTGGCATTTCAGTAGAAGAAATCATAGCCATTTTGATTACAACAAAACGCCATAACCGCGATCTGGCGGCTGATTTTTCAATGCAACTTCTGGCTCTTTTGAAGATTGGTAGAGATGTGAAAACTACGCCTAATGGCGGTCATAACTCAAAAATTACAATTTTTGAGTTGTGTCACTTTAGTAGCAAGGGTGCGATACATCGACACCTTATAATTTTGCCATCTCTGAAGAGGAGGGAAATAGTCCCCAGTTGACCTGGACCCATTTTAAACTGCGCCATGACCGACTACAAGACTTTCGGACCCACAGATTTAACGGGTAGTAAATCAACCAATGCAGCTGTGACCAATGCTTTTGCAAATTTTTTTCCACCACTGGAGAAAACACGTCTTGGAGAAAAAAGGAGATAAGACATATTATAAAGGGAGCTCTTTGTATGGTTTAGGGGTTTTCCACCTGATATCCCATGTGAGAAAGATTTTCTTTTGTTCGCTAATTGGCCTCTAGTGGCCAGGAGGAGCCGTTGTAAAACTCTAAATCGACTTTTAAGGCCAGTAGATAGTTTCACAACGGCTGGAGAAAGCACGACTCACGGAGTAGCAGGAGATAAGAAACAACAGAGGCTCCTCCTACTCCTAGACCTCCGTTGGAGAGAGGGTTTTCTTTTGTTGACCACTTGAACAACAGACGTGCTTTCTCTAGCGTTGTAAAACTATTTACCGGCCCTTAACGTTTTGGATCGGTTCATAATGTCATTTCGTGTGGGGTTTTAATTTTTGGAACCTTCCTTTGGCAGCCAACTTGGCGAGCGATTTCATTCCGTGAACTCAACTTATTAGAGATTCACTAGTTTTTTTTAAACAGGACCTATATGCGTTCCATAGGGGAATACATTTTTGGGGCGACTTTCAAAAGCCAACCATTGTACTTCAGATTTATGCAACTTCCAGACGAGATCTAAAAAGTATACCATAGTGATATACAGGTGTCCCACGAAAGTGGTCAAACCCCTTTAACTTTTGAACCCCTACAGATATAGTCATGAAAGTGGGTCTAGGTTAGGTATAATAAAGTGACCATGCCCTACCCCATGAGTCAACTTTCAATGCCCTCTGGTGGAAATTTTAGAAGTTATAATTTTTATTTTAAAAACTATTTGAGGTATGTGAAAAAAAGTCAATGACTAAGTTGTAGAGCAGCATCGATTCAGTTGGAAAAGACACCTTAAGCAGAAAAATATCTTGAAAAGAACCCCTAAAACGCACGCTCAATTAGGTAGAATTTACGTAGTTTTTACGTCTAAAACGCTCCTCACGAGGCAAAAATAAGAAATTTTCATTTTTTTGACTTAAGTAAATGACTAGAAGTATTCTTAGTTCATTAAATTTAAAATTTCTCATTTTCGCCTCGCGTTTTAAGACATAAAAACTACGTAAATTCAACCTAATTGAGCGTGCGTTTTAGGGGTTTTATTCAAGATATTTTTCTGCTTAAGGTGTCTTTTCCTACTGAATCGATGCTGCTCTACAACTTAGTCACTGACTTTTTTCACATACCTCAAATAGTTTTTAAAATAAAAATTTTAACTCCTAAAATTTCCTCTAGAGGGAGTTGAAAGTTGTCTCATCGGATAGGGCATGGTCACTTAACACTACCAAGACCCCACTTTCATGACTATATCTGTAGGGGTTTAAAAGTTAAAGGGGTTGGACCACTTTTCGTGGGACACCCTGTAATATCTAAGTTAATAAATTTGGACTGTCAATCTGAGTAGCTTAAACGCTTCTTATCGTGGAGATAATTGAACTTCATTGATTTCTTACATAATTTATTATGTTATAAGAGTGCTTTTTAATATTTAAACTGTGTTAATGAAACGAATTCTTTTTACAGACTAACCCAGGTGTGATGGATGATACTGCCACAGCTCTTCGTGATCCCATCTTCTACAGGTGGCACAGATTCATTGATGACCTCTTCCAGGAATACAAGAAAACTCTGACTCCATACACAAAAGATGACGTAAGAAATTTTATTTACTGGTTAAAATATTATAAATTTGTTTACAAATACTTTTTGAGGATAATCTTAGGTAGACATTATTTTAAAAACCTAAATATAACTTTTTGAGCTGTTGAACTTGTTGAGTAAAACTGTAAAGATACGATACAAAAGAATAACAACAAAAAACAATCTAATAATTTCAATCAAATTTATGGGTAAAGGTTTGAACGGCCGTATTCACCGGTAACTTGACCGGCAGTTAACTGGTAGTCAAACTTCTGATTAGAAGTAAAGAAGGAAAAATGATTTTCTACCAATCACAGCCGTATTAACCAACGCGAGCCGATCCACAGATCATTCACTGATCGTACAAACCATGGTCGAAGTTTTTCCGATGACGAGATTTGGACCTTATCGACCAACATCCAACAATCATGGTTTCTTCAAACCACAGTTTTGTATGTAACGCCACCTCTGATTGGACCGCGATGACGCCAGGCATCGAGCCCGGCTGTCCGCGCTGTTGGCTGAAAGTTCATAGTTCAGTGTAAATTATTTCCTGTAAAATTATCTACCTGCTTTAAAACATTTCTATCGCAACTAATAATAACTATACAACCAATTACAGAAAATGACTTGAACTGGTGTTCTATATTTCCTGCTTAACATTCGAAATTGTTTTCACAAAACTGGTTATCTGATGCAATCCCTGTATGAGATTATTTCAATAATATTTTTAAAATACTCACACGTATCTGAAAATATTGATTCACCTCTCTAAAAATAGACTATTTTTGAAAGAATTTAAAGGAATTAATAGTTAAAAGGGGAAAATTTTGAAACTTAAGTAAGAGCCGTGCTAAATATTTAATACCTCAAGTATTTTAAGAGCGCCATCTATCAAAACGAGAGCGAACTCTAAACCTTCTGGTTTATGACTTTTAAAACCCGTTTCATGAGAAGCTTTTCTTTATTATTACACTTTAAGCAACCATTATTTTGATGATTAAAGCAAATATACTCAAATATAAATATAATTTGTGATCAAATTCTTCTTAAATGTCCATTTTCGCAAAAATAAACCACCGATCAATGGTTTCAACCCACCAAAGTTGGGTGGTCAGATTTTGGGTGAAAAAACCGATGATTATTCGTTAGTTGGGGCTGGTTGATAGCGTTTTACTTCGGATCAGCGGATAATCCTTCAATCCATGGTTAAACCACGATGGTTAATACGGCCGTCAGAGGGTGTGGAGTCGTGGAAGATGAAGTTTACGAGTTTTCAAATAAAAACCTTTATTGAAACATCAAGGTGCAAAGGCAAGAGTAAAAGATAGCTCAAAAACAAAATTCACCATAACAAGTAAACGAGCTAATATATATAAAAATTTAAACAGTTAAAGTTAAAGTTAAACAGTTAAAAAGGTTTAGCCACATCAAAACAATTACTAAGGTTTAAAGACAGCCATATAAAAACAGTTAATAAGGTTTAAACTAAACCACTACTTTACAGACTCTCCTCCCCATCCAGAAGAAACTTTTCCTAAATTCAAAAGGAAAAGTTAGACATAAAAATTTAACAAATTGAACATTGTAAAAATACAGTTTTCAAACAGATCTTTCAAGGCACTCTACTCAGGGAGTAGTCTACATCGTCCAAGTACGGTACAGTTGCGAACTCTTCATAATCCTTCAAAATATAAGACATCAGTTCACAAAAATAGTAATAGGACACATTCCTCAATCCAAAAGACAATTTCATAGTACTATAAGTTCCAAAACTGGCAATAGAAGCCTTAGCTATAATAAGAGAGGTGACATCTGACTCACCTGGCTCACGATCAATGTTGTGCGCGACCAAACCCGTGCAACCTGGTACGTTTGAAAATGTACGTGGATATTTGGTCAAGAGTTCTCTCAGCTGTAGATCTTGGTTTTCTGTCAATTCTTTCCCACCAATACGTCGCGGTAATTCCAAAAAGTCATCTTCCTCTTTACTGAACTGTAGGCTAGGAGTCTCATCATCCTTCTCCTTAGCATCTTTAGTCGTTGTGACTCCGGGATTATCCGCAGTACTTACATGGATCTTCGGCTGATTTCCAAATTTCTCAGGAACATCGACCAGCTTTCTTTCCGATCCATCCTTGTCCTCTCTTTTGTAGACTAGTATTCCGTCATCCGTCATGCATTTCGTCTTCACATTACTTTCAGTTTTGGCTTCTTCAAAAAGAGGTTTTAGTTCTTCATTTTTTCTTTGCTCTGTAAGAAATTCTTCTCGAGACAGCCCAACTAAATCAGCTCTTGAATCCTCTGGTTCAATCACTGGCAACACAATCTCATCGGATAAGATCACAGGTTCGGAAGCAAAAACGTCTTCTACAGGAGACTGTTCTTCTAATTTTCTTCTTTGAGTACTTTCCTCTTGATCCAATGAATCTCTGATCACAGCAGCCTTAGTCGCAATGTGATCCAGATTACATTCCAACTCTAATTCTGCCAAGGGTTGGCATATCGGGGTTTCCTCTAAGGGACTTCTCTGTTCATATTCTTTTTCTCTTTTGGTCGAAAGAACTTTCTGATCCGGGTAAACTCCGCCTTTTCCTTTACATTGATCAGCAATAGGACGTCTATTTCCAAATCCATTAAAAGCTACCCTCGTCCTGAAGTCTTCATATCTTGCTTTTACATAAGCTTCAAACTCATCTTCTAAACCCAGTTTCTCTAGTTCTAATTTCCTCTCCATTTTCTCTTGTTCTTCTTGCTCTTTGCGCTCGTCAATTATATTAAGCAACAATAGCTTCTTAAACTCTTCATTGTGTGACGGGCTCTTTACGATAGCATCTACTATTCTAGCGATGATGAAATCATCTCCAATCTCAACCCCCAACTCCCGAGCAAGAACTCGCAAATCCTGTTTCTTACAACCCCAAGGCATCAAATACGCCATCTCAAATTTACCAAACCAACCTCAAACACTCGCAATTCAAAATCCTAAAACGCAACCTCTCACTAAACTTGTTACCTACACAACCTGAACTCCAAAACTAAACTGATTTAACATGCACAACTTCTAATCTCCGAAATCTGGAATCACAATAACACCCACTCAACCAAATCTCAAACTACAACCCTACTAAACTAAACCTCAAATCACAACAACTACTCGACCAAATCTCAGATCACAACTACCACTAAACCAAACCCCAAATCACAATACCTTCGCAACTAAATCTCAAATCACAACAACCACTTAGCGAAATCTCAAATTACAACACTACTCTCAAATCCAAAACTAATCTCTAACACTAAAATCTCCCGACTAAATCCACCTGATTCACCTCAATGCAAAACCAATTCCTCCTAGCTTACTAACATCGCATCAACAAAATTCAATCCAACTTCACCTCCACAACCCAAAGACCCTTCAAAATTCTCACCAAATCCTTCATTGAACTTCCGAAAAATCTCCGGCGTAGTAGATCCGATCACACGCTGCCACCAGACTTCAAGTCTGTGGAGTCGTGGAAGATGAAGTTTACGAGTTTTCAAATAAAAACCTTTATTGAAACATCAAGGTGCAAAGGCAAGAGTAAAAGATAGCTCAAAAACAAAATTCACCATAACAAGTAAACGAGCTAATATATATAAAAATTTAAACAGTTAAAGTTAAAGTTAAACAGTTAAAAAGGTTTAGCCACATCAAAACAATTACTAAGGTTTAAAGACAGCCATATAAAAACAGTTAATAAGGTTTAAACTAAACCACTACTTTACAAGGGTAGACTCCTGGTTATCCGCCGGTCAGGTTAGCGGTTAATACGGCCGTTAGTCACTAACGGCAGTATGTAAATGTAGTGTTTGTAAATTATATAACATTATAAAAATACGGCACTTTACACAAAGAAGTTGTGGATAGTAGTTGCCTCAATATCGTTGAGAGATGTTTACATGGCGATACGGAGTTTTCACGGATATACATCTCTCAATGATATTGAGGCAACTTCTTTCCACAAATTTTCTATTATACTCAGTTGCAACTTAACTTGAGCCTGTAGAAATATTCTGAGAGCAACCAAAGAAAGTAGTTCCCCGCGAGGTGTCTGAATTTTGAGTGAAATTTAGAGCTTCAATTTTGAATAATGATTAGTTTTTTAAATCCACGTATATTAAGCATCTTTTCATCCCGATATGCATAAAATGTTCAGTATTATTATTTTTTAAAGTGGCTTAACGCGTAGTAGTACAACTCGCTCTCAAACTCGCCAGCCAATAAGAGCTTCTAGCAACCCAGCAGGCTTTCTGTTTACTCAGATTTTCTTACGCGTGGCCATGACGTCAGGCTCAACCAAAGTTGCATTCGAGTATAGTTGTCCTCATCCAAAATCCTGGAGCTTAAAAAACAATGGTAATGGAGTACGAAATTTAATTGACTACAGTAAAACTTTTACTTATGAGTGATTAAATTTTCAGTTGGGCTTCGGTAACGTCGCAATCAAGTCTCTGTGCGTGAAGGCAGAAGAGCGAAACTCTGTAAAGACCTTCTTCAAAGATGATTACTTGGATATTTCTCATGCTTTCCATTTCGGAAGGACCGGATCCGTGAAGGTACGATACGAAACAATTCACTCCCTTATCAAATAAGCACAATTTTGTAGATATAATAACAACTTATCTGATTTATATAGCTAATTTTCCTTTTGTTCATTAGGTTCACTATCAACACTTGGACCATGAACCCTTCATGTACAAGATGGAAGTTGACAACTCTGGAACCAAGACCAGAGTAGCTAAGGTTAGGATCTACCTCGGACCAAAATACGACCATTTGGGAAATGAAATCAAGATCAATGAATTGAGGAGACTTATGATTGAACTGGACTCTTTCCACGTTGAGCGTAAGTATAATGTGTGGTTATTTTTAATGCCTAAGAGCCCTTAGGATGAGAGTTTAGGAGAGTTTGCCCTTAGGATTCAAACGTATTCTCTAATGTATTATAACTTTCCTTGCATGAGTTTCATTGAATGACCCCATCAATCTATATTCTTACTTCCATTTCGCACTGTTAGTCTGACAAAATCACTTTGACTTGCCATAAAAGGTTAAGTAATTAAAAGTAGCACGTCTACCTTAATTTAAATGGCCAAAGTACCACGTCACAAAAATTATATCTGTTGAAGACTAGCTTATGACCAGATCGCTTAAATCCAATGAAAAATGTTTATCGCGTGCTAAGTAACTTTGAACAATATCAGATGCCGTCACTGACATATAAGTTCTTTAAACCATTTTTTGCAGAATTTGAGGTAGTAGCAATTTTAAGTAGCCTGACGGAATCTTGTCATACTAAAGAAGCAATTTATTCACAAAAAAAGAAATAGCAAGAATTGTTTTCTATTACACCAATTAAACGGCCACAGGATTGCCATCAGTAGGTTAGCAAACATTCTGCATGTTGTCAAGTGAGATGTTGTTCAAACAATCGTCTTGATGCCAATTGGTACAGTGTTCAAACACTATCCTTAATGTCAATTCTGATATTGTTCAAACCACATTCCTTCTTAGTATTAATTGGGATATTTTTCAATCTCCTTGGTATATTATTCAAACCACCTTCCTTCTTGGTATCAATTGGAACACGTTTCAATCTCCATCGTGTCTATCGTGATATTGTTCAAATAATATCCTTGGTGTCAATAGGGATATTGTTCAAACAATACACCTAGTGTCAATCGGGATACGTTTTGGGACACGTTTGGGACATCAATTGTGACACGTTTCAATCTCCATCGTGTCTATCGGGATATTATTCAAATAATATCCTTGGTGTCAATCGGGATATTGTTCAAAAAATCTTCTTGTCAATCGGGGTATTGTTCAAACAATATCCTTGGTGTCAATTGGGATATTGTTCAAATAATCCTCATGTCAATTGGGATATTGTTCGAAGCATTTTATTAGTGTAAATGGGGATGTTGTTCGAACAATCTCCTTGGTGTTAAACGGGATATTGTACTTCATTATTGGTGTGAATCGGGATGTGTTGTTCGTTGCAGTGAAGCCCGGCTCCAACACCATCCAGCGTCGCTCCATCGACTCGAGCGTGACCGTGAGTTCCACCAAGAAGTTCCGCGATCTGCTGAAGGGAGAAGGGGTGGGCCGCGTGGACGAGTACTGCAGCTGCGGATGGCCTGACCATCTGCTGGTGCCCAAGGGAGACGTCGTCGGCATGAAGTTCCACCTCTTCGCCATCCTCACCGACTACTTCGCTGACACTGTAAGTGCTTTTGCTGCTTACACAGCCTTTTTTTTAGAGATCTCTTCGTTAATTTACTCTGAAGCAATACCTCTATTATGTGCCTAGAAAGAAAAAGGATATAAGGGATATTAAGTTTTGGGTAATGAACATTATGTGATTTAGCGGTTCAATTCTGCTATCTGTCCCACAAATATTGCCAAGCTGTATCCAAATGTAAAAAAATAACCAAATGTTGCAAAATTATGAATTAAAATATTCAATTGAATAATTGAAATCATAAAATTGTAATGTTTTTCGTGTAAAACAGATTGGAAATATTTAACAAGACAAGACATCTAATGAAATTGAACCGATTTGGCTTTTTTAAAACCAGACTAAACCAGTTGGGAACTATCAAGAAGTTGAAAGACAGAACTCATGCAGCCTTACTACACTGTAAAAAATACGGAAAGTTACACAATAAAGTGGTGAAAAGAAATTGCCCATACGGTGGGAGGTCGTCCCACCGTGTCATGGTGTAACGTTCAACTCAATGATATGATTACAATTTCCCCCACTTGATTGTGTACACATAACGTGCTATATTTTTACAGTGTATTTACATTTTTCTGAACTGTTACTTCTCAACTAACGTTTAGAACTTAATTTTAAAATGCTGGAGGCCTATCTACTGCCTAATTTCTTTTAAAAATTACAGTGGGCCCTCGCACATTCTTGGTTCAGTATTCGCGGTTGAGCAATGTTACCCCCGCATATACGCGAATTTCGATCTCAAAGATTTTAGCAAAACTTGCATATTTGGCAAAAAAGGTATAATTGTTCGATTCCGGTATTTATTATGTAAAACCATTTTGAAAAATGTAACTTCTTCTACTAAGCAAGTTTTCTAACTATAGTAACTCTTTTGGTATTTAGGTACTGCAAATTGTTTACAGTTATTACAATTATTTACAGTTAAAACTACTTTTTTGCATGAACCAGTTTATTAATTTTATGCAATAAATGACGGAATCTCGAACCATTATATCCGTTTCATTATCATGTATGCACGTTTTAAAACTTGATTCGTTATTTGCGGATTTCACGTATTCGCGGTATATTTTGGAACGTAACTACTGCGAATAACGATACCTCGATTAGATTGTTCTGCCCGTAACTTTGATGAATGGTCTAAAAATTACTACCAACAAGAATAATTGGTTTGAAACTTGGATTTTATGTATAAATATTTCATTCATTATTCATAACAAATGGCAACACAAACGTTTAAAATCTTCCAGGTCAACGATCACGGAAGGACCAACGAATGCATCGACGCCGTCAGCTACTGCGGAGCCAAGGACCAACTGTTCCCTGACAAGAGATCCATGGGCTTCCCCTTCGACAGAGAAATCACCGCTTACGACTACGACAAGTGGCTGTTGCCCAACATGATCAACGTACCCGTCACCATTCGCCACACATCTTAAATTCACACGGATCCTCCAACGACAACAATAAATAAATAGACAGCAGTGAGAAGATCACCATCGTCAGAAAGTTCTTGTGAATTGGACATTATTGATAAAAGCAAAATTCTAGTAAATGCAGTTTGGAAGACGTTGGCAAGTTTGGAAATGTAAAAACTCTAAATTTAATTAAAATTTTCTTTACGGTTTTCAGGGCTATTTTTAGATATTTTTTTCTTTTTTAGTCGTGTTGGTTTTTGGTTAAGTCTGATTGTATTAGTAAAGCTTTGTTCCAGAAACATTTTAGTAAGCTTTTTTGCTTTATGAAATTAATTTAAGTAACAAGAAAGATGATTTAACAAGCTTTATTTTAGTTGGATGAACCATGAATTATCATATAAATGTTAATATTTATTTCAGAAAACAACAATAACGGTTGCAATCTTACTGCGGGATAAACCATGACCAATTGATGATAAATTTGGACATTTTGTTCTCAGCTGCGGTAGACATCATAAAAAAAGTAAAAGCTAAATTTTTACTTTGTTGATGATATCCTGGGAAGTTGAGGACACAACGTCCAAATTTAACATCAATCGACCAATTAATGATAAAATATTTTAAATTAAAAAGTATTTTTTCGTGAACATTTACAAATAATGAATACAATAATGTAGCTTATACAAACATACAATACTGAACATGTGCAATTTTTACTGAATTATTGATAATTCGAATATTTTAAAAGCTTAAGTAAAGTGCATTTGAAATATCCCATTTCAGCATTTACACTTTAAACATATAATATGCATAAAATATTTCAAAATTCTGGTGAAAATTTGGAAAGACACTTCAGAAACATACTACTATAGAAATGTATGAAATCATTCAGAAGAGATATTTAATTAAAGTATGGCATGCAACTTTAAAACACAAGTACAGCATCTAAATACTTTAGTAAGTATCATTTTTATGGGTTTAGGACTTTCTGACGATCTTTATCTTCTCATCTGTGTAAAATACTCCAGTGAAAGATTAAACAGTATAAAACGATGTTGCGTGCAGTGCATGGATGAAGAACTGCTGAAAAGACATCTTGGTGATTTTAGAATCAAAGGATTAGGAAAAAACAAATTCCGATGTACTGCATTTTAAACGTCCAATAAATTATTTAAACCTGGTTGCTTTGCATTCAAACTTAATTTTTATTGCATCATGGATTTCATGAAAAAAATCTAAATCTTATATAATAATCAAATAAATTTCAGAAAATATGACCATTGACAGGTTCTGTATACAATCTTACATAGCTAGCTCCCAACTTTAAGTTAATTCAATGTGCATGCATTTCACCTGAATGTTCCTTAGAATTATCTTTATATTTAATTGTTTTTACTTTTAACAAGTCAAATCGAAGTTAATTCAAAGTTTTAGAAAAAAAAATTTGATGTAAACATATATCTAAGGAATACTCAGGTGGAATGGATACAACATTGAATTAACTTGAAGTTGGGAACTAGCTCTGTAAGATTTTGTACCGAATCTGTTGGTTGTATTTTCTAAATTTTATGTGAAATTTATTGCTTTTCATAAGTCATATGAACCCCCTAAAGTGATTTTATCAATTCCCCATGAGTGAATCGATTTTGCTGTATAATTTTAGGGAATGTTTAGGAAACTAACTAAATTTCAAAGATTTCTATTTTTTTTCTTCATGATTAAATTTTATTTTCAACTTGAAATTTGGTAGAAATGTTTATTTAAGAAGCTAGAAAGCTTTAAATGTTCTTTGATTAAAAAATATGTATAAAATTGTTTTCACATTTTGGAAATTTTGAAATAAAAAAAATTGGTTATGATGCCCACCAAATCCAAGAGAATAAAATTACAAACAAAATTGGACTGCTTTCAGGTTTTAAAGTGTTATAGTTCTAGAGTTATTAGCTGTTTAAAAATTCAGAAAAAACAACTTTTTACAAGAGTTCTTTTGACATTAAAAATCATTACTACCATAAAAAGGGTGATAGAAGAATTAAATCTGGGACATTATATCTTTAATTATATTAGTTTCTTATAGAACAATCATGAACAAGATATGAAGGTTTAATCTTTAGTTTTTCAGTTGTTTTTAAAAAAATTAGCATTTTTTTGGAAGCGTTAAGGCATGGATTAATATTTTTTTATTGAACTAAAATTTTGCAAAAATCATTTACTTGTATGATGGAACACATTGGGGGGGGCGTTGGATAAAAGTTACTCAAACTTTAAAACTCCGCATAACCGTATAAAAAACATAAAAACTTTTATGCTTTATAAAAAATTGAAAATATAGGGATTATTTATCTTGGTAACGAATATGTATTTTTCTTTTCGTAAATTTCTTTTCTTAATTTCCCTAAATATATACAATAAATATTGTTATTATAACCAGTTTTATTTCTAGGATTTTTTTGAGGAGTAAAAATACTCCTTGAAATTTTTGGGAAGAGTGAAATTCATTTATGATGCGTGAAATACGAAAATAGCTTTAACTGAGACAAATTTTTCATAAAAAACGCTTACTTTTTTAATGGAGAAAATGAAATAGAAAACAACTATTTTAGCATAATGTTAAGTATAAGTAGAAAATATTAGACATTATAAATAAAATAATTTATTTCACATTAAACATTTTCTAAATGAAATATTTATTTACTATTGAAAATTTAATCTCCTTTTCCTCTGATTTTCCCACATAGTTACAGCTCTTTCAAAATTAAAGTCCGAAAAATGGGTTCGAAATCCCTATAATCATTTCCATTTGCAATAAAAAAACTACCGCTTTTGTGAAAATTCAAAGCGTGAAAATACGCCTGGCTAGTTTTTTAAAGCGTATTTCTTATTTTCACTGCGTGAAATACGCACTCAGAAGCGTTAAAAATATCTTTGATTATAACTATCTGTCTTATGAACTTTTTGTTCAACGGCTTAAACTAGAGTAATTGATTTTAATGAATTGATTTCAATTATCACATAAATCACTAATTTTTTACATATGAAGTAGATCATTATTTGTTGAATTCAAAAAGCTTAATTAAGAAACTTCACAAAAACATCTTGATAGTTTAGCTTTACAATGCAATTAAGTTTTGGTCTGCAAGAAAGCTCAAAATCATTTATGTAACGACGGAACTTGAAAGTCCTACTTTAATAAAGCGTCAACATATTCAATAATCTTCGTCGTTTTTTTAGAATCTATTAGACTATTATGTTTTTGTTGATGGTTAATGTGCCGTGTTTAAGATTTTTTATAGACATTTATGGGCTTGTGAGTTCAGTTTTTGAGTAACTTGTTAATTTTCAATTATCATCTTGATGAGTCAGAATAAAGCAGAATCTAGCTTTCACTGTCAGTTGAAAAGTGTTTTTTGAGTGAATTGGGAGAAATGCTTTGTTAAATATTAAGCAAACATAATTTAATCATTACACTTAGCTAAAGGATGTTTATTTACACACAATGATTTTTAAATTTAAGTTGCCTATATTTTCCCAAATTGAAACTTTTTTTCCACAGATTTCTTTCAGTTGGAATTTTACGTATTAAAAAGTTAAGAAGAGAATTTTTACATTTTTTCTGTAGCTTGGTATATAAATATTTAATTTTTTTTTATCCAAACATTTAATATGCTAAGAATGAAAATGGCTTAAGTCTTTAATTATAAAATTTGAGAAAAGCATGGATTTTGACTTCTTGTTTCATCTGTTCACAACTCAAAGAAGTCAAGGGTTCCATCTGTATTCAGTATCACTTAGAACCCTTTTCCATGCCTAAATACAAAGTCCGTCGTTCAATAATAGAATGTAAATATTTTACAAAAAGTAATGGGGGAATTATTATAAGGAGAGGGCGGGTAAGAGAACGCACAAAAATAATTTTGGGCTATAAAATCGAGAACTCAAAAACTAGATCCTCAAAAATTTGACGAACGTAAGTTTATTGAATCACAAATCAACCTTCAAAAATGAAGGTCTTGGCTTTAACGTAAATATGTTAAAAATAAAAAAGAAAATGGAAAATTTAATGCGTACATTTACCCAACGTGTCGGTTAAACGTACAGGCCCTGAAAGCTCAGTATAAATCGCAAAAAAATGCACCCTTGCCTTCGTAATGGGAAGATTCTTTTCTTATGTTCAAACAGGATTCAATTTGAAAGGAGAATTTCACCATTTATTGCTGGTTAAGCGGACAATAGGTGTAAACTCACAACTCTCAAGCGTCACCTCCAACCGTGGACCGGTTTCGTCCTTGTTAGGACTCATCAGCACGGTATAGGATGGTAACGCACGGTATAGGATGGTCTTGCGTTACCATCCTATACCGTGCTGATGAGTCCTAACAAGGACGAAACCGGTCCACGGTTGGAGGTGACGCTTGAGAGTTGTGAGGATTCAATTTCTTTGAAAAATCCATGAAAAATCAGTTTTACTTTTCCAGGATTTTACATGAGCTAGTTTTCAGCTTCAGAGGGGCTGTGAGCTTTCAAAGATTAAATTAAACATTTATTCATCAATTGTAGTGCATAACATTCATGTGGTAAAGAGAAAAAGGAGTTAAATGATTCTCGTTACAAAAATTTCAATGATCTTGCATGGGTGTACTCTATGACGCCACTAATTTAAAATTGAGTATTCAGAATTTTAAGAGATCCTGCAATGGAGAATTGCAGCATCTCTTAAAATCTCTTTTTCCAACCGGTAGCCAATTATACTTTAGAACGGACAGTATTAAAAAAATAACGTATAACTACTTCAATGTAGTACTGTGTACATTGCATAGAAATCTATATTGGCAATTTTTTTTATCTAACTTGACGCATTCTCTTACGAATCACTTCTGGGAAAACTTACAGGCTACTGATGGTTCGCAGTGAACGCAGTTTTCCAACGAAAACCACTGCGCACGTGGTGAGCAAGTCTAGCTGGTTGTTGACAGATCCCTTGTTTAGTGTGATAGTTTATAGGTATGGAAAGTTCAACAATTAGCCCAATAAGAGCATCCCCAAAATTCTTGTTCCTTGAAAAAATTACTGGTATCGTTTCAAACCCCCTTCAAATTACTCGAAATTAAGTTGGACTTACACCTTAATCATTCTAAAGAGATAATTTTAGAAGGTAAGTATTTCTTTTGTGTAATAATGGGAATTTCGTTACAATACCTTTAAAAACTTGCTTTTACAACACTCTATATGCAAGTTAAAAATTGAGATGTTTGCAGCAACAATCTCCTACAGCTTTTCATTGGAGTTAGCTCCTTGTTGCGGCAAACACCTCAATAGGTCTATTTCAGGAAAATTGAAAAAAGTTATCCTTTCTCTGAAAGATCTCACATTGTAATAAGCGATGGGTAAGGGCTTGCTTAGCATGCCCAGGTACATGTGGCAAACGAGAAAATGAAGTTCAATTTGCAATACTAATCCATCACTTAGTGACAGATGTTGCATTTTAATTTATGTAAGTAGTAATGGGTTTCTCGAATTCTATGAGAAGGAAGTAACTGGCTTAAACGCCCCGCTCCACCTCATAGTAGCCTATTCACTATTCCTCTGTTTCAAAACGTGTTGTATCACGTGATCTTCCGATTTGTTTGTTTCCTGTTGTCCCTGGAGACCATAGATTTCGCCAAGAAAAAAAATCTTCCATAAAAATAATTGTTTCTTCCAATCGAACTCATTTCGTTGTAAACGAATGCAAACTATATATTTTGAGAGAAGCTAGCTACCTTGTTTCGGTGGCAGTCACACAGAAGTAAAGGTTAGTCCACGTGCTAGGCCATCTTCTCGCGCTTTGTAAACAGCTTAAGATTCAGGCGTGAAACAAACTGTTGCCAAGGCGCACTTATTGATTGATGGTGTTTGTGTGGGCTATTATCGGACTTTTTTCGATGTCAACAGTTGGACAATTAGGTTACTTGAGGCAATTTCGGACTCGTTAACCTAATTTGCAACGGAATTTTTCGATAGATGTGTCATGATCGAATGAATTTCGCACCTGACGACCTATTGTGTGTTTTGGAAGAACAGATGACACGCGTTTTCTTACCCCATTACACAAAGTGTTGTTTTCACACTTTTATTATATCGAATAGTGTAGAAGTATTACATCAGATATCAATTCCTTTACACGTTGTTTTTTCAAATCAGTATTCATATTCAGCCGACTGATTTACAAGCCGGATGCCATTGTTAAAGAATTCATATTATACTAAAAATGACATCAAACTTTCCGGAGGCATTCCTATAATTGTCAGATTTTGTGTAAGGACCTTTTTTCGGTTTCGAAGATGTCAGGACCTCTCTTGAAAACAAAACAAGGTCAAGCTTCGTCATTGCTTATTTTAGCCATTACTTACAATTTTAGTTGGAATCTTAAAAATCATCAATGAATAACTGTATCAAAATTACAGTTTGGTTGTGTAACTGGAAGAAAAGATGCTTTCTAAAGACTTTCTTACTTGTTATCATTTGTACGAGTAAGTATATTTGGAATATTTTCAATATTTAAAAAAATACACTGTCTAATTTAATGCAGCTTCTTTAAGAAAAGAAAGTTTGCCTCATGTTCATTTTGCACTACAAACGTTAATTTACAAAATGTTTACTAAAATTTATTTTTTAAAAAATATCTGTTTTAAATTGTTTAAAATTTGTATTCAATGTTCAGGTTTAGTCCTGTATGGGTTTACAAATATTTTATTTTCAAAATTTTAATCTAATAATATACAAGGTGTGGTTGTTAAATAATGAGATGGATGCTGTAAACCATAGTATTTTTAATTTATTCTTATTAATTATAATCATCTTTGACATACATTCCTTCTCTACCCGTAGACCATATTTTGTGAATTTTCTGTTGTTTGAAAATAATCTGGAAGTCTTCGTCTTTTAACTCCTTTCTGTCATTCGCCAGATTTCCTTTAAGAGCTTCAACCCACTGAAATAATGTTTTAAAAATTCAGATTTGACCCTGGGGAGTTAAATGAAAGTTCCATGGAGCAAGTTCAAATGAAAAATGTGGATGGTTTTAATTCTGAAATGTGGTGTTTGGCAAAAAACGTCTACAGATTGAGCTGGCGCGAAGTCTTCATGGAGATTCCATGACTTGCGAGTTAGAATTTATATAAAAAATTTGTCTTGTACATTATTTTTCAATTCAAACAGTTACAGCAATTGCACAAACATATAAACGGCTGTTAAATTGAATTATATTAACAATATTTTTAATAATTTCAACCATTTTTTGACGAGAAAGGGCTTCTTGCGTTCTAAACCCCCTTTTCTACATCTTCTCAGCCATCTTGAAATCACTAAAACCCCTCAAAATCTCGTGTACATGACAAATATTTATTTTCATAAACGTCTTTTAATAAAAAGGAGTTTTGTTGCGGTTTTTTGAAGTTTCGTGAAAAATTTAACGACGGTTATTCGCTTTATTTTACACTTACCAATTTTCCGGCAGAATGGAACAATACGATTTTTTATATAAACATACATTACGGGCAGACTAATCTGTTTAAAATCACAGGATTTGCTGCATGTAAAACTGAAAGTTCCATAGTAAAAAAACTGTCCAATGTTCAAATTTGTCACATGCTTAGTTTTTCCTAAAGGAGTATCAGTCTCGTTATTTAATAAAGAGAAAAAAACAACCCGTTTCAAAAAAAAAATCTGCTTGTCAAACAAGGTGTTTAAATTTCAAGCTTCCACACAATTTAAACTGATATTATTTATGCTTAAAATAGTTAGACCGCATTGTGTCTGGGAGTATATTCTGAAACAAATTATTCTAAACTATTAAAAAGGCATTTAATTTTGTTATATTCTAATAACATTTTTTAGTTTGAAAAGCTTAGCTTTTATAATAATCTTATTTAAATAAAATACAAAATATTTTTAATGCTAGTTTGGAAGCCAAAACATTTTTCATGCGTTTTGAACCTCTATCACTTTTTAGTCATAGGAGTTTATTTTACTTTTTAAAATTTGTTTGCATGAAATGTGGTAATGCTGTAGGAAATATTTTTAGAAGCTTTAAGGTATTCATGTATCTGCGCTTATGAAATTATATGCAAAATATCAAAAATATATGTATGCTTCCTCTTGGTTCTAAAAAATTATTAGAAGCTACTTCCTTTACCAAGATTGGAGTAATTGTCAATTAACTAAAATATATTCTTACGCAATGTTTTAAAATCCTTTCAAGATAGTTTTGAGAGTAAAACTATGTATTATGTTTTTTGTGGTATAGTAGGATTCAAAATTGTTCTATTATGTGGTAACTTGATTTACATAATGATCTTGCACATTTTCCTATGAGATATAAAATTTCCACAAGTATTAAAGCTTATAAGAGCAAATCTAGACTTCACGCAATAGAAAGTTTTCTGATTAATCTTTTCAAATACAAATAAAAAAATTATAAAACAAGTAATCAAAATTAACGATAGAGATAAGATGCAAAATCTGCAAAATCATTCCTACTCCTTCACAATTACTATTTTCGAACTGGCGGTTTTAAATTTTCAAGGAGAAACTCCCTTAAATGTGGACTGAAGAATTTTCACCTATAATGAATTTGAATATAAAAATATCATATAAAACTAACCACATTTCCTGAAACTTAATTTGATACCAAACAGGAAAACAGTCCCAAGATGCTTCATTTAATTACAAGTAAAAGAAGAATGCTAAATGGCATTAAAGACTAGTTAAGGTTTGGTAATAAAAAGTAGAGAACCACACTAATCTAGATGCCCCTTTTGTGGTTTAAATGGTCAATAAAAACCTAATCTAATTCAGAACCAATAACTTGTAGAGGTTTTTCATTTTTATCCTATAAAATAGATTAAACAGATTTTAGTCGATGTCTGGGGACAGATTTTATCCATATAAGGCGTAAGACCCATCCATATAAGGCGTATATTTAGCCATATCCATAAAATATCTACCAACAACACGTAGAGGTTTTTATTTTTATACTTTGAAAGAGATGAAATAAAATTTAGTCGATGTCGGGGGACTGATTTCATTTGAATTTACTAATTGAAATAAAATTATTTTTGGTCAAATAGTTAACTCCTAGATGGTCCATCCATAGAAGGCGCACATTTAGCCATATCCGTATAAAATATGCACAACGTGCGGATTGTGTTACAAAGGTGTTAGGATGGATTCGTTCCTGATGAAATATTTATTTCCGGCAGAATGGAATCGATGCGGCCCTAGACCAATCGCTACATAATTTATGTGACTTTATGTTATCCCTTCGACTTTGAAAGGGGTGCTTCTGTTGTTATACTGCTGGAGCAGTCTCGGTTCCTATCTAAAATGGATGAGACCTAACTCGGGGAGTTGATCCAGGTTGCTCTTTGTTGCTGGAGGTTAAAAATTTTGTAACGCTCCTGAGATATAATCCGAGTAGGGTGTTTCAAAAGTGCGTTTCGCGGCTTTTATTTGGAAAGAGTGTTTCCTAGGTCATAGAAATAAGGGGCCTAACCGCGATCGTGTCGCCTATAGTTCCTATCCCCAATAGGCGATATGGAGTAGGCGATAAACATCTCTTTTCGTAGGCGATACTTGCTTTTGGCCCGACCGCGAACCGGTTATCCACAAGGAATTTCTGACGCACGTCGCTTTCGTGGGGAGAAAGGAGCTGGCCAATCAAAAGAGAGCAGCCTATTCGAAAACAGTGTAGCCATCCGCGCGATCCGATTGCTTTTACACTTTTAGTGGCCCGTTTTAATAGTTTAAAAGATCTAAAACAGCTATTTATTACCAAAATAAGTCCTCAGACATTAATATATTACGAAAGTAAAGGACATCTAGTGCCTTACTTGTACTACTTGTGTTACAAGTAATTACTTGTCGTCTTTCTTAACAGATGGCAGCACAAAGAAAGCTATGTGGAAACGATTGAATGAGCGGCTCATGAGATTTAATCGTTTGAGTTTCGTGTAGGTTCCAGGCATAATGATTAATGAAAAAGAGACTTCACATTAACTATCCAACTATTATCGACCAGACGCCTTGAGGTAAACAAAACACTACACCGCATCACTCCTCTACCCAAAGTAAACCGTGCGCATACATAGATAAATAGTTCTCACACAAAATACTTTAAAAAGTACAATAGAAGATTTTTAAGTATACTATAAAGTATGATAAGGTTAAAAACTTAAAAATAACGCCATAATGGAATGAAATAGTAGCGAAAAAAACAATACATAACGTAAAGGACACTATGGACAAGAGCTTGGGGATAGCTCCCGAGGTATCCCTTCGTAGGGGAGGGCGAATCGGCAGTAGGCGATAGTTCTCTAACTAAGCGATAGCTTCGCGGTACGACCATTTGCCTAACTGTCGTTATGTGACGTCACGAGGTCGCCTAGACTGGTATCCTCTACTAGGCGATACGATCGCGGTTAGGCCCAAGGTCTACTCCTAGGTAAAGGACTATTTGGAGAATCAATTGAGGCGACTTAAAGTTAAAAGATTAAGGCTAAGCGCGCACTATAGACATTTGTCACGGTGACAGAGACAAAATTATTACCCTGGCTATTGCAACAAGCTAGAGCGCGCGCATAGGCGACGAGACTCTTGGCCGATTGCCAAGAATCTCACCATAGAAAAGCATTGCTCTCGAGTGACCTAGTGTTTATAGTTGCCGCGACAAGTATCTAGTGCGCGCTAAGCCTAACTTAAAAACTTAAAAGCCACAGAAAAGACCTCAATGAGAGTATTGTAGGCAATGTTATGAAAAAACCACTAAAAATTAATTCCATGAAAACAACGTGAATATTTGCAGAGATAATACCACGTGAAAATAGCACTTTTCAGGCCTCAAAAAAGAAAAAGTTCGCGAATTTGCGAGTTTATTTTTTATTTTTTTTATTTAAATTTGTCTAAATTTAACAAAAAATCAACAAAACTATATAACGACATTGAAAAACATGGAAATTTGCGAACTTATGTACTATCTCCTCGAATATTCCCGATATTCTCATGAGCTTTTTTCCAGTGAGTTTTTTATAACATTATCCGAAATATTCGCACGGAAGTTATTGCTCTATCTCCTTTAGTTTCTTAACTATTTTTTATTTCGATGCTAAGGGTGTTACAGTCTCCTCAACGTAATGGTAACTTACCACCTAGAGTAGACCTTACTTTCATAACCCTAGGAAGCGTTGTTTCCAAGTTAAAGCCGTGGAAAACGAACTTTTAAAATACCCTGTATATTGTAATTATTTTCATTTTTTTCGAGGACTGTGATGAGATGTGATTGTGTATTAAGGGTGGTGTTTATTTTGAATATGTAAGATATTTGAGAAAATAAATATTTCCGTTTTTTACCTTTTCCGTTTTTGATCAGACTTTTAATAGATGCAATATATTAAACAATGTAAGATGGAAGAAAAATTAAAAAAATAAGATATTGTAAGATGCAGAGAAGTAAGATGCAGTACTTTTTGATTATTTTTCATCATTTAAAAAATGAACACTCTGTTCAAAATCGAAAAAGTAAATAAATGAAATTAAATTCACTTCTGGTTTAGGCTCTTATAAAGATAGTCCGAACGACCTTCAAATTTTTAACAATATGTTACAAACTAGGAATAAAACACCTTAAGTCCCTTGCATCACGTTAATTTAACAGGTATCACAATTTTTCAAA